>OZ025294.1:387873036-390494547 GCA_964019185.1 Maratus speculifer | reverse complement strand
GGAATTGATGCAAAACTAAAAAAATCAAATTTTGTCCCAATATTTGAATTGAAAGCTTCATTGTTTACATCCATAAAATATGTGCGGATTTCTGGTTTGCGGATTTGAGGGAGTCTACTGTATATGACATTTTCAAGTTAGGGGCCAGAAACATCATCGCCGCGTTTCCCTTTCTCCCCAAAGAAGTCATGGCCAGCGAGGGAAAAAAAAAAAATAAATGTAGAAGATCCAATAAATCACTCCTTGGCTGTTGCAAGTTCCTTTTATTAAACTGTAGTTATAATAGAGAGAAAAGCTCCTTTTGCAGACGATCTTTTACCAAAATATCCAAGAAAATATTCCATCATTTACTACAACCAGCCGTACTCATGGAAGAGAGAACCCAAGAATCCTTCTTCGTATCACCTCTCGAGGCTTCCTCTTTTAAATCTAAAAAGAAAATTCTAGAATATTCTTTACTCTCAAACCATCATTTTTTTATGTAAACATAATTCATGCCCAAAGCCGAGATTAATATTCGACAGACGACGATTTTATTTTTAAAAAATGTATATTATTTAACCAATTTATAATCGACTCAGAATTTTCAAATATCTTAGGCAGACGATTTTTTATAGACGATTAATTTTAAGAGAAAAAGAAAAGAAATGAATTTATAGATATGCACAATATCAAATGTTGAATGAGGGAAAATAAATAAATACATAAAATAAAATAATGATATTTTTTAAAGATATAATTTTGGAATATATTTAACAAGACTTTCTTAAAAAGGGTTGATAAAAACATAGAAAAAATGAGTTTTATTTGGAATATTAAGAAATAAAGTTTAATTAAGAATATTTTTAATTTATAGCCATCTTTTTAAATTTGCGCGTACTGGAATAAATGTTTTTTAAGGCGAATTATGAATTTGTATCGTTCCCATAAAGATTAACAGATTAGATCTAGAAACAAAATTTTAATTTAATAAGTTAAAGTAAGTACGGAATATTATTATAAGGAAATTAATATAGTATAAAGGTTAGTTTTGGCGAAAAAAAATTTAAAATTTGTAATATATATATATATATATATATATATTGTAACGCGACCGTTGGAAGTAAAAATAAAGGCTCTACCCAAAATTTTAACGGGAATTTTTGATAAAGAAAAAAATATATCTGGTTGTAAATTACAAACTTAAAATTCTTTTACTTTGTGGTGGCGCCATCTTGCAAGGTCAGTAAAATGAGTTACTCGCAGGAAGCGATTCAGCTAGCGTTTCACTTTCTTACCTTAGGTTCTCCGGTTCGAACCCTGCCTGGCCACATCACGTGTAACTTTCTTTAACCCTTTGAAAGTTAAAGCACTTCTATTCATAAAATACTAAAATGATTGAGTGACACCGGAATTTAAAAACAAATTTATTTCACAATATACAAATGATTTTTTTTACGTTCTTTGTAAAATTAAAATTTTCATTTAAAATTCCGGTGTCAGTATGGCATTTTGCAATTCAAATTAAGTGGTATTCTGGGCGCGTATACGCGCTTATAACCACGAAAGGGTTAATAGGTTTGCCTGACAGTATTTTCTTTAGCCTTAAAATAAAAATAAAAATGACCTATGCAATATAGAAATTTGTCACATTTTCAATAATTAATAACAAAGTAACTTAATGAAAATTCTAGAATTTTCCTAATGAAACATTCAAGTTACTTATAGTCAAATCCTGACCGGTATAATCCAATACATTTATATATGTTGATAATTTTTTTCCTTTATAAAAACAAAAGCTTTTCAAGTACTGAAACACAAAAGGCTTTTTTAACGACAATAAATTAGAAAAAAAGTATTTTACATAAGAAATTCTTATATTAACGTAACAGAAAAAGATTTCAATTTTCCTTCATTTCCCTAGCGGCAAAAACGGCTTATCGACCTGGTATATCAAGAACGCCTAGCCCAAATCCTGGTTGATTGAAAAAATTAATGAAAAAAATATTCTTAACTGAAATATCACTGTACGTACATTCCTCTACAAATCTTATTTGATGAATGTTGTATGAACTTCTGAAAAATTTAATTAATGAGCTTCTGGAAATGAACTGTCCGTAAATGATGTCACACTATTTTTCAATATTTTTGACCTGCCACCCTCCCCTTGGTCACAAAGTGTCTCACTTCACCATATCTCCTCCCACCGCCTTGTCACATGTCACGCTATTTTACATATACTTGCAGTTCAGAAACAAAGCACTACTACGTTGTAGATCATATTTCAAATTTTATTTTTAAACTTTAACCTATGTATTCAAATGATATTTGTAAACATAACAAAAAAAATAATTCGTGTTTTTTTTTTTATTTTTTTTTTTTTATTTTTTTTTTTTTTTTTTGTATAAAATAGATTAAGATTACAACAAAAAGCGTAATTAATATGCAACAGTAATAAAATATGAACATGAAAGAGATAATGAAAACAGTAAATTTTGAAATTTGAAATGGAATTTAATATATTTGGCTTTAAATTTTATTTTTAAGTTATGAACACAAATTACTTCAATTTCAAAATTACTTCAAAATTTAATACTGAATTTTAATGCTTTTATTTTAAACAAAATGTGTGATGTCAAATTTATTGTTACCCCCAACCATCCCCTTGTCACATACTGTCACAATTTCAGGAAGCCCCCCCCCCCCTCTCCAAACGTAACATCATTTGTGGGAGGCCTTAAATGATAAACTTAACATTTTATTTTAAAACTCACGCCGCAAACTTTTTAAAGATAAGCTATGAATGAGTAAAAATTAAAATTCGTATCACCGAAAAAATACTCAATGTATACATACAATCTCGAAATAGGTTTGGATGTAGTGATACTTTCCACCTATTAAAAAGACTTATTAAGTTTTACTTACTCTTTACTTTTATTTTGGAACTTATGAATACCCTCAGAATATTACTAGCCTGTAGAGGCCACCGCGTTCCGCGTACTTGAGCATTTTCATTGGATCGTACGTTGGGAGCCGAAACTCGGAGTTAGCCAATCAGCGTACACCGTACAAACACCTTTGAAATGGGTTCTTGACTGTCTGAAACTGCGCGCGCAGACTATAAACTTTCATTTCGTAAGGTTGTAAAAAATAAACAAAAACACCTTGAAAATAAGATTAAAAAGAAAATGATTTTGAAGCAATTATACATTACATATTACACTCTTTTAGCTTGTTTTAAAGGTGTTATAATTCAAAATTTCTTGTTAATGTAGTGAATAATCATTAGCTGATATTAAAATATTGAATTTTGTGATTAAAAAAAAGGGAAATTACTTTTTTCTTCCATATTTCATGCTATTTCTGTGTTCAATTATATGTTTGTGGAACGGCAATGTTTCGTAATAGCTTTTAAAACTAAATGTATTTGAGTTTAACGTAAAACTTCTTTTGTCATTCACTTTGTGACTTAGACTCATAGCTTTAATAGAATAATGTTATTAAAATTACTTTTGCAATACTCGTAACATTTTTCTTTTCTTTTTTTTTTTTTTTTTTCAAATTTCTGGTCATTTATTTGTTTACATTTTAAAAATTTAATTTGAATGTTATAATGCAATGAAAATTATAATGAATATTTACAATATGATAGAATATTAAAACGTATAAGTAATAAAAATTATTATCAGTAATGTATAATTAAATATGCACCATAAATGTATATTTTTCTTGATTTTTTTTTTTTTTAAATGAAACTTTCCTCAAAAAGGTACCTTTAATTCACATAGGCCTAGATGTGTTCCTATAATTCCTATAAATTTGAAAAAATTCCTTTTTTTCCTATATTTTTCAGCACGCTATGACTATCTTTTATTTCGGCTGTGACATTCTGCAATCCAAATGTGATTTTTCTTTGAATGTATATATAGCCAATCACTTATGTAAAGAATCATGAATTTTGTTAATCACTCTTAACTGTGTACAGAATCACTAATTTTGTAAGTCCTATGAAAAAAAAAAGAAATTACAAATTTCTTTTATTTGTCGCAGTATTGGAAACTTTGCCATTCAAGTGCGAAAAATTATTTTTGTCTGTACATCTCCGAAGAAAAATTATAGATTATGTTTGTCAGTCATTGGGAAAAAATTACATATTTTGTTAATAGATCACCAATAGAAATCATCTGTAAAGTATACTGTTTGAAAAAGAAAATTCTTCAGTCAGTCATGACAAAAAAAACACAAATTCCTTTAGTACTATGAATTAATAAATCTTTGTTTCACCAATTGCTCATTGTAATATATCACGAAATGTGCAGATCTGCCATTGATAAATATGGCATTTACTCGTATAAAACTGTAGTACATTTCATTAATCAGTAAAGGCATTAAAAAAAAAAAAAAAAAAAAAGAATCAGCCAAAGCAAAATATTTCAGATTTTGACAATTGGTTGTTGAAATAGATCAAGAGATTTCTCGATCATTCATTTATTAGGATGAGCGAAGCGAATCCTCTACTAGACTAACAAATTACATTTTGTCGTACACTTTACAAAAAAAAAACTATTCAATATTTTGACTTGAAATTATACATAAAAATAAATTATGATCTGTAGATTTGCACAATATTATTTTTTTAAAGAAAAACCTTAAAAATTGTTATTTTAATTAATTCTGTTGGGTTCTTTTTATTAAACTTCTGCAACAGATCATTACTTTAATTAATTGCAACTTCTGCTCAGCAAATTATACTTAGTTAATATAGATCAATAAATATTCTTCAGCTTTATTAAAGAATTTAATGAGACCTGGGTCAAATTTCCAATCACATGAATCTTGTTGTTGGTTTAATTAAATAAACTAGATGCTTATATAAAAAAAAATGAATTAATTAAGTTAAGATTACACCAGTTAACATTAAGAAATCACTAAATAAACAAACTAAAAGACAAATTAAAACGATTAAAAGCATAAACACAAATATAATTTAAGATTCTTTTAAAATTTAATGAATGCGAGTAAATAAGAGAGAACACAGCAAGATTCTCAATCTGACCCAGTCTCAAGTGCTAAACCTTGATCTGCAGTAGAACCCAACATTTATCAATGTTGATTCCTGAGATATTAAACTCATACTAATAATTTAAAAATACAAGATTCAATCTAATATTACAAAAGAGAGAAGAAAGACCCTGAAACCCTTCTTATTTTCAAGAAGGTAAAGAAAGATATAATTTTTGAATAAATTAAAAAACTAGAAATAATAAACATAAACACCCCAGAAATCAACAATGATATTTTTGGCCAATTTCGTAAAGTGTTAGTACATCTGCTTTAACTTCTCCATTTTTTTTTTCTCCTTTTTTTTTTTTTTGTTTATAAGATAAGTTAATTCATTTAAAATCAAGTGAATTTCTTAACAGTTTTTGCTTTAAAAAAAAAAATCTATTACTTAGTCAAGTATCTTTGCTCAGTTTAAGCTAAAAGTACATTAATTAATCCGAGCTAATATAATTTCCGGCCTGATAAGTTATTTAAAAATTCTAAATAAATAAAGGTAAAGGTTGAAAATTATTTTTACTTCCAAACATTTAAAGAAACTACTTTAATTTTATGGTATTACAAAACCTAGTATAGTTATTTCGATACTACAGAGGTTAAAATTCAAATAAATTAATATCAAGGTAGGATAAATAAAAAAAACTAAAAAAAACTATACTAAAGCATATCCTTTATATACATTCTCCTTTATTTAATTTAACATAAAAAAAACAAAAAAAAACATCTGAATTCACTAATACAACTTTTGTTGTAAACACATGGAAATACTAAATCACTACAAGATTAATCACTAGGATAAAAAAATCGTTTAAGATTAAGTACAAAATATATCTCTTACCAGCAGCTGAATTCTTTCATTTACCCATTTTGGGTATTTTTTTCATTTATATGATGGACAACAGTACACGAATCTTCCATGCATTAGAGCAGTCTTGGACGACTACTTACACGTGTTAACAGCCATTTGCTGTCAAAGGAAATTTATTCCGCTACTCTTGGTGAAGGTTAGTTCGGAAGGGACATTCTTTCCCGGCAAGCTCCCGGCTCTCTGCGGCAGGTAGCACTTTTTCTTGACTTACACTTGGAGTGCTTTTGTCTTAGACCGCCAATCATTCCACTGCTCACGGTGAAGGCTAGATCGGAAGGGACATTCTTTCACGGCAAGCTCTCGGCTCTCTCCGGCAGGTAGCACTTTTTCTTGACTTACACTTGGAGTGTGTTGTCTTAGACTGCTAATCATTCCACTGCTCACGGTAAAGGCTAGATCGGAGGGGACATTCTTTCACGGCAAGCTCTCCGTTCTCTCCGGCAGGTAGCACTTTTTCTCGACTCCCACTTGGAGTGTTTTGTCTTAGACTCCCAATCTCCAAGAACTCCTTTGGCCTCCCCTCTCCCAGATTAAAAACAGGGGAGGGGGGAGACAAAACTTATCCGCTTCTTCAACTAGATGCTCTCCGTACGAAGCTTTGACCAGGACTCACTTTATTTCCAAAAAACCAATTGCACGTCCCTCTGCAAATCAAAAGGGGCACCAAAAAAAAGGAAGACTAATGCTTTCCCCTTTCTCTCCTGTTCCTAGAGTCCATCTCATTGGCCAATGCAATAGTCACCCTCTCTCATGACCAAATATGGTCATCGCTTGCGTCCCCTACTCTCAATCACGTGGTCAGATAGCAGGGACAGCTGTCTCTAAGTTTTGCACCTGCTTGCAAACCAGTGCTCGCCGATAACCGTGAATTGGCCCCTTTATCTCAGATCGGTTATAAACTAACTTTAAGGGTCTGGGAAAATATCTACTCCGCCTCAAATGACAGTCAACGTTTGTCATGGGTTATAAAATTTTAGGGTACTATTCATTCACGTACGCAAGCAATAAACTATGCGTGTGGGCCAATTTTTAACAAGGCTGAATATATGCCCTTTACAAACAAGCCAGAAGCTACTCTTCTTCGAAAAAAATCAACAAAGGACCACTTTACTCAAATAGTACAATTATTTCAGGACAGTAAAAGCATTCATACGAACGGGTGTGAATTACGCTAGATAAGGGAATGGGAAGCTTTTTTTTTTTTTTTTTTTTTTTTTTTTACACCAATGCCTCTATCCTCGTGAGAACGATCATAAAATAGAAAAAAGGAAATGTCCAGGGTTTTCGCTACTAAGAAAAAAAAAGGAGAATAATTTTAAATATGAGATACATAAAGCATTATAAAAAACCGTATTAAAAATAACTTAACAAGAGTTCTTTTTAAATTTGGAATATTAAAATAATTTATACAAAAAATATTACTAAAAAAAACATAACAAGAGCTCCCCCTCGTTGAAAAAAAAATAAACATTATTAGTTTTGAACAAAAACAAGAATTTTATTTTTTTAGCTAAATGACCACATAAGGTCAGTTAAAGAAAGTCCTAAAAAAATTTAAAATTAAATCCAAAATGAAAGAAAAGATTAAATAAAAAAAACAATGCAGTACCCTGGTTGAAAAGTAGGATAAAGATAATCGCCTAGAACAGATCAGACGACGACCCGAAAAGTTGATAACCTCACCCTACTAAGCTACCACACCAACTCTGCACACCGGTAATGCTAAGTTGAAGCTTGGGCAAAACATCTAGAAGTTAAACATATACTAGGGCCTAAGATGCTAATAAAATCTACACTATATACCTGGCATACTTAATTAAATCTCCACATCTGCTATACCGTCAAGAATACCAACACACTGGGATATCCCTATCTGCTAACACCTCTGTAAAAAGAAAAAAAAATATCCCTAAAAAAATTTCCACAAGTAGAATGCAAGGAAGATTTGTCCAGTGAATAAAAAAATTAAAAATTTTTTTTTTTAAAAATTTTGAATCCTGTGAGCAGGATAGAGCCAAAGGACCGAAACAATCAATTTCTGAAAAAAGTACAATAGAAATACTGCTTGCCAGCTGTAGGTATCACAAATATATACATATAATAGCACGATAACATTTTGTATACACATACACAAAACAAAAATAGCAATAACCTTTCAGTACATCTATAGGGTACACATAAAAAAAAACAGTACTAATACCTGTTTATATTCAGTGGCATAACATGTGCATATAAACAAAAAAAAAACAGTTCAATGACTTGTAACGGTGACACAGTATTACATAAGTGTATGGGCATTTTATATCACAGCATTATAATTATATAGGTTACCTTGTGTAGCCTAGACTGATAATTGTCTGCCTTAGTTATTATCAATGGGTAAATATTCCATATACTAATAGTAACTAAAAAAAAATTCATAAAATGCTACACATAATACTTAAAATGAACGGATAATTTCACAATAGAGTTCGCCAATTTCATTGACAAGTACCACTATTTTTTTTTTTTTAAATACCCAATTTACACAAACAATGGGTATATTGTTAGAAAAACCACATGAAATAACAAAACAGACTATATAAACAAACTATATACATATATAATACATCTAGACCAGATAATATATCTGTGGGCTGTGGGGTGTACACTACCTGTATCTTAAATCCCCACTTTCCAAATAGAGAACTAATATCAAAAATATCCAAAAAAAAAGACAAAGTTAAAAGAAATGCAAAAAAAAATAAAAATAAAAGATGAACTACATTCCTAACAGTACCTATACTATATACAAAAAGGGGCAATAGGAATACGCAAGCATCACATGTACTGCTACCAAATCTCTACTCCAAAATTTCCTGACCCGAAATCTCTCTAAGTCCCCAAAATTAGTGCTAAAACCCGCTAAAAAATAAAAAAAAAAGAATACATATAGGGGGCGAAGCACTTACACGGTCCTAATCTATCGAAATAATCCATAAATTACCGAGAGAAAACACGGAACTGGCGGAAATCCACATTAAATAACAGCGGAACCAAATCAAAACAAACGATATCGAGGCTCGAAAATTACTTAAATTTTAGCTAACTCGCGCATAAAACCTTCCTAAAATAACTAAAATCACAAGTATTTATATACAATAAAAAAAAAATAAAGTTAAACCGCCCTAAAATTTATAATTCGGTCGCGAATCCCTTTTTCGAAACGCATACCCAGTTCTCGGAATCGAATAAGATTTGTTTTGCCTAGATAAACAGACGCCATTACGATCTCGCGAACGACTCACGCGCTCCGAATCATTAGGCGTTCCTACTTGCCTTACTCCCTCACAGCTATCAGCGCTCGCTATTACCGTATTTTCCCGTGCTTCTGAGAGCAACCCACCAACCGTTTCCTCGCTACCCTCTTGTCGTCTGCTCGTAGATTGCACTGCAGGTTGGCTGGTTCCTTGACATGGAATGGGAGGGGGAAATCTATTTATGAATCGATTCCTCTTCCTTCGCGTAGTGAAATCGAATTGAGAATGATTCGAATCATTCGTAGTTGGTATCAGAGTTTGGCGTTTGTTTTGGTCTACAATATCGTCTCCATATTGCTCATTTACACCTGAAATATGCCTATCTTTAAATAAAGTGAGGCGGTCTACATGGACAATTTGAGTTTTAGAAGGGTTAGCAATTAATGCTATCTTAAAATTGACTTCACTGAGCTTCTCAATTATAGTAAATGGGCCGTTATTTAATTTTGACAATTTTTTTGTATTGCCAGCAGTGATGGATGGGTTAAATAACCACACTCTATCGCCTACTTTTAAATCCTTAACGACTGCAGTTTTTTCTCTGTACCTTTCCTGGCTTTCAGACACCTTAACTAAACTATCATACACCTCAGCATATACCTTTTGGAGTGCGGGTATTAATAACTCACAAAAAGATGGGGCGTCGTTATAGCTAAACCTCGGCGACTGCGAAAATAGATTATATGGTAGTGTGACGTCGTAACTAAATATACTTTGAATCTCTGTACAATTTCACAATTCACTTTAATGAAACCAACACACAGAGTACACGATGAAAACTATATACATAACCACACAGCGCTATTTACAATTATGTACAGTTAATTTACACATATATCCATGAGGAAAATCACTTGAGAATATACAGCCCCTTCCGGGCATAAGGTTTTGAACACCCTTCACCGATGTTCTTTAAAACCTGAACTATATCCGGCTCACACCCGAGCCCGCCGAAAAACAACGTTCTTTTCTTGTTGCGCACCAGGCAACAACTGAATCCCTTCGTTTCAGTTCCATTCCAAACAGAAAAGTTAATTTCAAAAAGTCTCTTTCAAAATGAGAAAATCACGGAGCGGACGGTTTTCAGACCTCATGGCACTAGGCATGGAACGTCATCGCAGACTTATTGGCGTCGACATCACGGAGCTGGCCGATATCACAGCTCCTTCCCCCTAAAGAGATTTTCATAGGGTGCATACACCTATGAAAATTGAAGATTGGAAAGACGGCATTGAGCCCTTTGTCACTCCCGACACGCCAAACCTGAGAGGTCATAATACCAGAACACTATTAAAATATATGCATATTAATAATTAAAAAAAAACTTATGATTAAATTTTACTAAACACAATGAGCTACTCATCTGAGATATCCATCTGAGCCGAAAGAATGGCACAGTACTATTCTCGAATATGCAATATAAAGTTCTATACTAAATAATACACAAAATTAATACAATTAAATTCAATATATGTAAAATAAATATAAATGAGTGAATTCAATGATTGGATTTTAATATTTACACTCACTATTACTCAGTTCTACTCAGTCCATCGGCATTCCCGTGAAGCCTACCCGGTTTGTGCTTAATCTCAAAATTGTATGCCTGTAAATATAATGCCCACCTAGTCAATCTAGCATTTTTCCCCATCATTGTTTTAAGATAGGTCAAAGGATTGTGGTCTGTTTGTATAACAAACCGCTGCCCATCCAGATAATGATTCAACTTTTTAAGACCATATACAATCGCTGCTAATTCGCGTTCAATAGTGCTGTAGTTTTGCTCTGCTTTAGAAAATTTCTTACTTAAATATAAAATGGGATGCTCTTCCCCATCTCGAATCTGTGACAGAACTATACCAGCACCATATAAACTTGCGTCGGTTTGCACAATAAACTCTTGTTTATAATCGGGGGCATATAAAACAGGACTCTGGGTCAACCTCCTTTTTAATTCCTGAAATGTTTTTTCACAATCCTCATTCCACTCTATCTTTTCTTTTTTTACTTTCCCTTTCAAGATATTAGTCAGGGGAACCGCGATTATTGCATAATCTTTTATATAACGAGAATAGTAGCCCGTCATTCCCAGAAATGACCTTACTTGTGTTTTAGTTGAGGGTGTTGGAAAATCTAAAATTGCTTTAATTTTTACGTCACTGGGGGACCTCTTTCCCGAACCTACCTCATGACCTAAAAATTTCACGCTGTCTTGTGCAAATCTGCATTTTGTGGGTTTCACTGTTAAACCGGCCTCTAATAAGCGCTTTAGGACCTCGGCTATATCCTTCATGTGACTTTCCCAAGTAAGTGAAAACACCGCAATATCATCAATGTACGGCAAGGCAAATGATTCCAGACCTCCCAGAACCATAGAAATTAATTTACAGAAGTAGAAAGGAGCGTTCACGAGACCAAACATCATGACCTTAGGCAAAAATACCCCAAAAGGTGTCACAAATGCAGCGTACCTTTGGGCCCTTTTGGTCAGTGGTATTTGGTAATAACCTTTGGTTAAATCCATCACCGTAATAAAGGTCGCAGAACTCACCTTTTCTACTACCTCCTCTATATTCGGGAGTGGGAAAAATTCCGTTCGAGTCTTGGAATTTAGTATTCTATAGTCCACACAAGGACGAGGATCTTTTCCCGGAACCTCTACCAAAATCATGGGGGACGTAAAATCGGACTGCCCTACCTCAACTACTCCTAACTCTAATAATCTTCTTATCTCCTCCCTCAAAATTTCTATTTGCCTCTGCGACATTCTATAAGATTTGGCTCTCACCGGCTTTTCATCAACTAATTCTATATCCATCTCTACTAAATGAGTACGTCCTGGGTCCGAAGAAAACACTTTCTTATTTCGCTCTATGACTTCCTTAAAATTATTAATTTGAATTTCTGTCGCCCTCTTCTCTAGTTCACTGTTGTTCACGATTTCCCAAAAATCAATTTGTGTGGGGTTTGGCATGGGGTACGGTATTTCGGCATCTTCTTCCACCTCTTCCGAATCGATATCAATTACCAGATTAACAAATTCCGGCCGCTTATAATAAGGTTTCAATAAATTAACGTGATAGATTGTCGCCTTATTTCGCTTCTCTGGTAAGTCAACGGTGTAATTCGTTTCTGAAATTACTCCCGTGACCGTACCTGGCCCGATCCAATTTACAGCCATCTTATGAGATTTAGAGGTTGCCAAAACTAACACCTGGTCTCCAACCTTGAACTTTCTTATCACTGCATTCCGGTCGTACCATAATTTTCGCTTGTCCTGACATTCCTCAATCCGCTTGACTGCCAACTCCTGACATCTTTTCAACCTATTTGTCAAATTCAAAATATAATCTACCACATTTTGGTCCGTACTCTCGTCACCCATCCAATTTTCATACACCAAAGTGTGTGGCATACGCAAATTCTTCCCGTGAACGAGTTCAGCGGGACTAAACCCCGTGCTTTCATGCGTTACTGTTCTTAAAGCGAACAGTGCCATAGGCAAAACTTCTTCCCAATCACGACCTGATTCGAGACATAAGGCTTTAATGGCTTTCTTTAATGTAGAATGTAATCTTTCCACACAATTGGACTCCGGATGGCAGACTGAGCTATGGGACACTTTTATGCCAAATTTTTGAAAGAATTCGGTCGTTAACTCGCTCGTAAAAGACCTTCCTAAGTCAGATTGTACCTCTCTCGGAAAGCCCGTTTTCGCAAAAATCTGCAACATAGCATCAATAACGGACGTGGAAGTAATATCTACTACCGGTATGGCATCCGGATACTTAGAAGCCAGGCAAATGGATGTAATTAAGTATTTGTTATTTTTATTACTAGTTTGTAAGGGACCTACCGCATCCAGATTTATCTTAGAAAAACATTCGGAAATTATTGGTACCAGTTTTAAAGGAGCCTTACGCTTATCTTTATTACTACCCACCTTTTGGCATGGATCACACGTTTTTACGTAATTTTCAATATCATGATAACAATTTGGCCAAAAGTAATACCTAAGGACTCTATCCTTTGTCTTTGTCGTACCTAAATGTCCTGATACCTGCTCATGACACAATGCTAAAACTTCTCTTCGATAAATTTCCGGTACGCATAATTGTATTTTCTCCTCACCTGTCCTTGATAGCGACACCCGTACAAGCTTATCTTCCCTAATACAAAATTCTTTATCATTAGAGTTTTTAGCTTTCTCCCACAACTGCTTAAGTGAAGGGCAATTTTTCTGCTCTTCTTTAAATTTCTCCGCTGATACATTAACCAAACCTGTCTCCGTCTCTAACTTTTCCGGTATAACCATCCCTTCCTCCTCTTCTTTAAACTCCACCTCATCTTTATCTCCATCCTCCAAATCCAATCCATTCTCAACTTCAACCACGGATATTTCCCTTTCACGTTCCCGCTTCTGACTGCGCGTCATTACAGCATTTACCAACACAGAATTACCTTTTGATTCCTCAATAAGTTCAGCTGTCTTGTTTCCCAGCAAATAATAACCTTGCTCTAATTCTGTCGGTATCACAGCTGCCTTAGTAATTACCATTCCAAAATCCCCTTTAATGGTAACTCTCGCCAAGGGCAAACATTTACACGCATTATCCAAGGGTTGTTTTATCCACGTTACTTCCCCAATTAAATCATCGTTATCGATCCAACTACGGTCACAAAGATCAATTCCAGCCCCTGTATCCCTTAAATAATTTCGTTCTATCCCATTAATTTCTGCTTTTTTCAAATAAAGTGTAAAACACTGTCCTAAACGTACACCTACGTCCACGTGACTGACTAAATCTCCAGAACTTTTGCGTTTTAAATCCGGACAATCTGGCCTAATGTGCCCTGAACGATTACATTGAAAACAGATAATTGGCTTTTTTCTATCAAATTTATCTCTATTTCCAAAATCCCTACGCACATTATCTCTTTTATCAACCCCACCTGATTTAACTACCTGATCCCCTTTACTTCTAGCATTATCTTGCCCATTCCTATCCCTAAAATATGGTTTATTATTCCACGTTTTGTTATCAAACTTCCTAACATTCCCTCTCACACTTTCAAATTTATCGCATTTTTCTGCTAAATATGACGCTGTCTTAATCTCGTCCCACTCATCGAGAAATTTATCTTTAATAGCAAAAGGAACTCTACGCTTAACCTGCTCTGTGAGCATTAGTTCTTTAAGTGATTCAAAATCATTTACTTCAACAGTTTCTAACCAGTATTCTAAATACCCTCTTAATTCATAAACAAGCTCAGTCCATAACGCACCTGCCTTCCTTTGATGAGTCTCAAATTTTGTTTTCAGGGCCCCTGCTCCTAATCTGAATCTCTTTAACAAAACATTCTTGATATGCTGGTAATCATCCCTTTTTTCTAAGGGTTCTTTCACAATAATTTCAGCTACCTCTACAGGTACAAAGGTATAAGTTGGGAAACGTAATTTAATTCTCCTAAATTTTCTTTTGACGCCTGACTCTCAAAAATCATAAAAAACAAGGTAATATCAATTAATTTAGGGTCAAATTTTGGAACTAAATCCTTTAAACTCACTCTTTTATCTTTATTTTCGGCCGTTACAGAATCAGGGGAAACTAAGGAGTTACTATCTGCACTGCATTGTAATCGCAGCTTCTCTAATTCCAATTGTCTATCTTTCTCTCTTTCTAACCTTTCCTGTTCCGCTAATTTATTTATTTTTTCCTGTTCTGCTAATTTTTCCCTTTCTTCTAAAATCCCTTCTAACATATCTTTTGCAATTTGTTCATCATAATCAGAAGCTTTCAAAATTGCCTGAATTAAAGGCACTTTTTTAATGTCAGCAGATATTTCGGTATCAAACTCTGCTGCGAGCAAAAGCAATACATCTTTATTTTGCCTATTCAAGAATGAAGCCATAATCAAACTCAGAAAAATATCTCACTACAAAAAAGTAAATACAATTACAAAATATTTTTATAACTTTCCTGAGCACAATAGCATTAAAATACCAAAGAAAAACAAGATTTTTTTTTCTTTTTAACTAAGTAACACTTTTCTCTAAGCACAGTAAATAATTAAAACCGTAACTAAAGTATTCATAAAAATGCACAATAAAATAATAAAAACTCAGTACATTCCTTTACTTTATTATATCACTTTGCTTTAATGCACTAAGAAAAGTAAATAATAATTTCAGTAAATTCAACTTTCTAATTTTATAAACTCTACACTGCAACTTAAACAATTAAGTTCATTACCGCACTGCTTGTGCAATGAAAATTACTTTACTCTTTATGCAAAAAATAAAAATGTATTTAAAATACTTAATATATTCTATTTTTACACTTCTTATTTTGTTTTACTTTTAAAACAAAACAGCAATTAGCAAATAATAATAATAATAATAATAAATCACGAAAATACTCTTGTGCAATAACCTTTAAAAAAAAGAAAACAAAACGAAACACGCTATTTTAATTTTCTAACATTTAAGCGTATGGCATTGAGACCTCCCCAAAATTCAGCGCGCAAGAGAAACAATAGGGACTCACCGTTCGATTCTTTAATATTCCGAGCAGAAATTCATAATCTTCGAACGCTGATTTCAATGATCGACACAGCTTTTCAGTCCGCCTTCAAAATAATACAGCAGAGACGATGAGTTCGCGGAACTTTTGATATCAGTTCCTGTATCCCACAGCAAGCCACCAATAATTTTTATATTACTAGCTGTGACGTCGTAACTAAATATACTTTGAATCTCTGTACAATTTCACAATTCACTTTAATGAAACCAACACACAGAGTACACGATGAAAACTATATACATAACCACACAGCGCTATTTACAATTATGTACAGTTAATTTACACATATATCCATGAGGAAAATCACTTGAGAATATACAGCCCCTTCCGGGCATAAGGTTTTGAACACCCTTCACCGATGTTCTTTAAAACCTGAACTATATCCGGCTCACACCCGAGCCCGCCGAAAAACAACGTTCTTTTCTTGTTGCGCACCAGGCAACAACTGAATCCCTTCGTTTCAGTTCCATTCCAAACAGAAAAGTTAATTTCAAAAAGTCTCTTTCAAAATGAGAAAATCACGGAGCGGACGGTTTTCAGACCTCATGGCACTAGGCATGGAACGTCATCGCAGACTTATTGGCGTCGACATCACGGAGCTGGCCGATATCACAGTAGATTTAAGTTTCTGCCATATAAAACTGCTGCGGGGGTTAATTTAGTCGAAGAATGCACAGCCGAACGCATCGCTAACAGGGCAAATTTTAGTTTAGTATCCCAGTCCGACTGGTTCTCATTTACAATGTGACTGAGTGCGTTTTTTAAAGTTTTATTCTGCCGTTCAATCTGTCCATTCGAGGCCGGATGAAAGGCGGATGTAGTTATATGTTTAATACCGAACATTTTATATACATGCTCAATCGCTTCCGATACTAAATTTCTTCCATTATCTGTCGCAATATACACAGGAGCGCCATAACGTGAAATGAAATCGGCAAGTGTATCTGCGATAACATCAGACGTGGTAGAGCTAACAGCATAGGCCTCTGGCCATTTAGTAAACGAGTCTATATACGTAACAATATGGGTGTTACCAGAAAACGTGACCGGTAATGGGCCAATTAGGTCTAGGTGAACTTTGTTCATGGGAAATTCAGGTGTAGGCATCCGTTGAAGGGGTGCCTGCTGATCTGGTTTATACGCTCTCTTCTGCTGGCAACTAATACAAGACTCTACTAGATGCTTGACATCGGCCGACATTCCGGGCCAGTAAAAGTGCTCCCGGATGCGGTCAATCGTTTTCTTAAACCCTTGATGACAAGCCGCTAGAGAATCGTGTGTTAGAGCGAACACTTGCTCAATCATATCCCTAGGAACTACTAATTTAATAGGATTATTTATTATACTCGAATCTCTGGTGTCCTCACATACAAGAATATCATCTCTAAAAAAAAACTTCATGTATTTAGGTGCTATATCTATATTTTTGTCTAATTTTCTAGCTATTTCACAACATTTCTTATCAATTTTTTGTAATTCACTAATTTTCTCAATTAAATTTGAATGGGGAACAAAAGTAGTTTCTTTTTCTACTTGAATACAAAAATTACTCTTACTAATCTCAGGTGTTTCATCAATTTTAGCAAATCTAGATAGAAAGTCTGCTACACTATTGCATTTCCCTTTAATATATTTAATAGTAAAATCAAAATCTGAAAGAGTACATACCCATTTGGCTATACGTGAAGTGGGGTCATGAATCTTTAACATAAAAGTAAGTGGTGCATGATCAGTAAAAATGTTAAAATGAGTGTTAGCTAGATAACACTTAAAATGACTAGTCGCCCAAACCAGAGCGAGAAGTTCTCTCTCAGTGGCAGAATATCTTGTCTCTGCACCTTTTAGTCGCCTACTGGCAAACGCCACTGGATGAATTTTATTCTCATCATCCAATTGTGACAAAACAGCACCCAGTGCTTCTCCACTCGCATCTGTATATAGATAAAATTCTTTAGTAAAATCAGGCAGTACTAGGCACGGTTTAGATATTAAAGCCTTTTTTAAATCTTCAAATTCCTCCTGGGCTTCTTTTGTCCAGGCAAAATGTCCAGTTTCCTTAGTCAAATCGATTAAATTTAATGCCCTTTTTGTGAAGTCAGGTATGAAACGCCTATAGAATGATAGGGTTCCAATAAAAGACCTGACACCTTTACGATTAGTAGGTGGTTGCAATTTTTCTATTATCTCAATATTTTTATTAACCGGGGATACTTGCCCGCTATTAATTTCAAAGCCAAGATACTGTATTTTATTCGAAAGAAAATTACATTTACTGGGCTTAAGTTTCAGTTTATGTTGTCTTAGTCTATCAAATACTAATTTAAGTTTTTCAAAATGGGATTCTACATCAGAAGAAGCAATGACAATATCATCTATATACACTAAAATTCCTAGATTTCCTAAATCTCCGAAAATGGCATTCATTAGCCTCTGAAAACTATTGCCTGAATTGGACAACCCAAAACAATTTCTATTCCACTCAAAAAGACCTTTATGCGTGATAATAGCAGTTTTATGCCTGTCTTCGGGTCTTATGACCTGTTGAAAAAAGCCACTAGTTAAATCTAGTGTTGAAAAAAATTTAGCTCCACTTAACGCATCAACAGAGTCAGTAATGTTTGGGATAGGATATGCATCTTTGACAAGATTCTTGTTAAGTTTACGAAAATCAACAGCTAACCTATAAGAACCATCTGCTTTTTCTACAAGAATAACTGGTGAAGCAAATTCAGACATAGACGGGGAAATAATTTCAGCTTGCAGTAAAATATTAAGTTGATCTTCCATTTCCTGGCGTAATTTATATGGGACTCTATAAGCTTTGGATTTTACAGGTTTATCAGAGGTTAAGTTTACAACATGGGGTATGGTATTACAGCCTGGTAAGTCTAGGACAGAAGCTGCAAACACATCTTTATTTTGGTCTAAAAATTCCTGCATTTTAGATTTTAAGGGGGGGTCTAGATGGCTTAAATCAATATCAGAGCTCCAAGTGAGATCAGCGTGATCAAAATCAGCTATTGGAGTGGTTAAATTTACATTACAAGTTATATTATTATTATCTAAGGGTATATTAGATTTATCTACACATTTCTGAATTTTAGCAACATAAGTATTTTTTCCTAGCTTAACAGTTTTATTCGAAAAATTAGCAAGCGAAACAAAAAGGCCATGTTCTGGAGTACAAATGGCTCGAGAAATACGAAGCCCTTGGCTTAAATTCTTCGCTAAAGGTTCTAATATTAGTACATCTTTATCTTTTATAAAATTATTTCTATTACATTTAACTTCAGCTATTAATTTTGACTGGGGGGGAACAGAAATTCTCTCGCATAAAATAGCTAAGGAAGTACTTTCACTATTTCTGTTATTATTGTCAACAATGTCTAACTCATTAGTCTGATTTGCTCTATTTACTAACTCATTTTCATTATCCTCAGATATGTAAAAATTTTCATGAACATAGGTTGAATTTTCCTGTACAATTTGACTCGCTGATTGCTGGCTAAGGTCTAAAGGCACATTATTCTCATTACTTTCACACTCATTAGTACTCGAGTTACTCCCTGGTATACTTTTCAAACAAAAAACCTGAGCAATTTCACTTTCTGACTCTTTCGCATTAAATGTTATGCTTGAGTCTACCCTTTCCTCCATAATGGGATACATATTACCCTGAACCGTCTCATTTCCACTACCCCGATTCCCAAATTTTTCTTTTACACATTCCTTACTCTTTTTGTTTACACTTTTCCTAGGAGTACTCTTATTACTACACTTACTTCTCTGTTCACTATCAGAACTTTGCCTGCATTTAGATTGCACATTACAAGTATTTACATAATTATTCTCTAAACCTATACTATTTACACTGATACTATTTACAACATTTTTTTCTCTAGAATTTTTTACAGGTGAAACATTTGACATATGGCTCTCTACTATTTGCTTACACTGCGTTTCAGTAGGAACATCTAAAACCACATTGTTATTTTTACAATTAATTACAGCCTGATATTTACTTAAAAAGGGCATCCCCAAAATTACACTAAACTCATCGGCCAACTTACCGTGGACAATAAAAAACTCAGACTGACATAATAAATTATTAAATTTAAAATTTAAGGAAATTTTATGGTTTAAAAGCACTCTCTCGCCAGTCACCGTTAAAATAGGGGTATTGCACTCTACAATTTCATAAGAATCTAAATCATTAAGTATTGTATTACTTAAAATATTTATAGCAGATCCTGTATCACACAGCGCATTAAAAAACACATTATTTACATTTATGAAGACAGTAGGTAAATGATAAGACTGGGGTGAAAACATACTAAAAATAATTGGGAGGTCTAGAGGCCTTGATGGAGACGATTCGACCAAATCGACACCAGCCCTTACCTGTTTAAAGAATTGTTTTGATTATTCCCTTCACTAATTGAGCTTTGAACATTCTCGCTTTCTATATTTACACCATTATCATTATTTCTATTCCCTCTACCTCTGTAATTATTATATCCTCCCCTGCGATTTTGGTGGGACTGAGAATAACTACCCCTACCTCTTCCTCTAAAATTCTGAAAGTTCCCTCTATTAGCATTTTGGTTTTGTGGGCAAAATCTGGCTATGTGCCCAGTTTGGGAACACACGTAACAGATTACTTCTCTATACTGAGGCCTCTCAGTAGTGTGAAAGTCTCTTTGCTGATTGCTACCCTCTAAAAATCTCTCTAATTTACTAGTAAGAGCTTCTACTTGCTCCCGCAGTTTACTAATCTCCTGCTCTGACTGATTAGGGTGACTTGGCTGGATAGCAGCACACGCAACACTTTGCTGGGCAATTTGGGGGAAAAAAGGGTTGATATTCTCTACCTGCATGTTATATAAAGGATTAACACTTTTTAATGCTTTTTACTCAAGGAGGGCAAATTCTAAAATTTCAACAGGTGTCTTAGGGCACCTAGTTATAACTCCTCTTCTTATCTCAGGAACTAAATTACTTAATAACATAGAATGCAGTAGAGCTTCCCTGCTTTTATCAGCAACATCCTGTTCTACACCCTCGACTACTAATGCTTTAAGGGACAAATCATAAGCTCTGTCGTAAAATTCCTGAACAGGCATATGGGGATTTTGTTTAAAATTCAAAAATTGGGTCAAAGCAATATCAGGGGCTAGCTCTTGCGTATATCTCTCTTTAAGTACTTTAATTATTTCTACAGTTCCCTTAGTGCGGTGCAATTTATATATCCTAGCAGCATTCCCACTTAATCTACTTAGTAGGGCAAATTTTTTCTCATCCTCTGACCAATTAAAGAACTCGGACAACTGCTCATACTTTTCTAAAAATGCGGAAAATGAGCAAGAGTTGCCTTCGCCACTAAAAGGGGGAATAAGACTTACATTTTCGATTAATGCGCTCTTTTTCTGAATAAGAGCGAGCTCCTTGAAATGCTGATTTTCTGTCATTTTTTTTGGCAAAACTTCACACCGAATTAAAAATAAAATAATAGAAAATAAAGTAATTTAACTGCTACTTAATTCTCAGATGCCCAAGAAAGAGAAAAAAAGAAAAAATAAATAAATAAAAAATACATAAATACATAACTTATATTGGCATATAATTTACTCAGTAAGCCCAAACACTCATTTAAATGTAAATATAACAGTAAAAATTTCAAAATAAATAGTTTTTTGAAAACCCGGTAAAATTGCCTAACTAAAAAAAAAGCATTTGAAATTAGTAAGCTATGTACACCCCTATTGGTTATGCACAGCATACACTAAAATAATCAAACATAATACACAATAAAATCACAAAACACATATATTTTCATTTCGTTTCACTCTTAATATAGTAAATATATATCAAAATTCAGGCTATTGTTGTAATAAATAGGCACTACTTCATAGTACTATTTTTATACATATTGTGCCACAATAATCAGGCTTTTCACACACGGCATCATTTATTTTGTTGCAATAACCAGGCTTTTCACACACGGCACCATTTATTTTGTTGGGTTCTTTTTATTAAACTTCTGCAACAGATCATTACTTTAATTAATTGCAACTTCTGCTCAGCAAATTATACTTAGTTAATATAGATCAATAAATATTCTTCAGCTTTATTAAAGAATTTAATGAGACCTGGGTCAAATTTCCAATCACATGAATCTTGTTGTTGGTTTAATTAAATAAACTAGATGCTTATATAAAAAAAATGAATTAATTAAGTTAAGATTACACCAGTTAACATTAAGAAATCACTAAATAAACAAACTAAAAGACAAATTAAAACGATTAAAAGCATAAACACAAATATAATTTAAGATTCTTTTAAAATTTAATGAATGCGAGTAAATAAGAGAGAACACAGCAAGATTCTCAATCTGACCCAGTCTCAAGTGCTAAACCTTGATCTGCAGTAGAACCCAACATTTATCAATGTTGATTCCTGAGATATTAAACTCATACTAATAATTTAAAAATACAAGATTCAATCTAATATTACAAAAGAGAGAAGAAAGACCCTGAAACCCTTCTTATTTTCAAGAAGGTAAAGAAAGATATAATTTTTGAATAAATTAAAAAACTAGAAATAATAAACATAAACACCCCAGAAATCAACAATGATATTTTTGGCCAATTTCGTAAAGTGTTAGTACATCTGCTTTAACTTCTCCATTTTTTTTTCTCCTTTTTTTTTTTTTTTTTGTTTATAAGATAAGTTAATTCATTTAAAATCAAGTGAATTTCTTAACAGTTTTTGCTTTAAAAAAAAAAAAAATCTATTACTTAGTCAAGTATCTTTGCTCAGTTTAAGCTAAAAGTACATTAATTAATCCGAGCTAATATAATTTCCGGCCTGATAAGTTATTTAAAAATTCTAAATAAATAAAGGTAAAGGTTGAAAATTATTTTTACTTCCAAACATTTAAAGAAACTACTTTAATTTTATGGTATTACAAAACCTAGTATAGTTATTTCGATACTACAGAGGTTAAAATTCAAATAAATTAATATCAAGGTAGGATAAATAAAAAAAACTAAAAAAAACTATACTAAAGCATATCCTTTATATACATTCTCCTTTATTTAATTTAACATAAAAAAAAACAAAAAAAAAAAAACATCTGAATTCACTAATACAACTTTTGTTGTAAACACATGGAAATACTAAATCACTACAAGATTAATCACTAGGATAAAAAAATCGTTTAAGATTAAGTACAAAATATATCTCTTACCAGCAGCTGAATTCTTTCATTTACCCATTTTGGGTATTTTTTTCATTTATATGATGGACAACAGTACACGAATCTTCCATGCATTAGAGCAGTCTTGGACGACTACTTACACGTGTTAACAGCCATTTGCTGTCAAAGGAAATTTATTCCGCTACTCTTGGTGAAGGTTAGTTCGGAAGGGACATTCTTTCCCGGCAAGCTCCCGGCTCTCTGCGGCAGGTAGCACTTTTTCTTGACTTACACTTGGAGTGCTTTTGTCTTAGACCGCCAATCATTCCACTGCTCACGGTGAAGGCTAGATCGGAAGGGACATTCTTTCACGGCAAGCTCTCGGCTCTCTCCGGCAGGTAGCACTTTTTCTTGACTTACACTTGGAGTGTGTTGTCTTAGACTGCTAATCATTCCACTGCTCACGGTAAAGGCTAGATCGGAGGAGACATTCTTTCACGGCAAGCTCTCCGTTCTCTCCGGCAGGTAGCACTTTTTCTCGACTCCCACTTGAAGTGTTTTGTCTTAGACTCCCAATCTCCAAGAACTCCTTTGGCCTCCCCTCTCCCAGATTAAAAACAGGGGAGGGGGGAGACAAAACTTATCCGCTTCTTCAACTAGATGCTCTCCGTACGAAGCTTTGACCAGGACTCACTTTATTTCCAAAAAACCAATTGCACGTCCCTCTGCAAATCAAAAGGGGCACCAAAAAAAAGGAAGACTAATGCTTTCCCCTTTCTCTCCTGTTCCTAGAGTCCATCTCATTGGCCAATGCAATAGTCACCCTCTCTCATGACCAAATATGGTCATCGCTTGCGTCCCCTACTCTCAATCACGTGGTCAGATAGCAGGGACAGCTGTCTCTAAGTTTTGCACCTGCTTGCAAACCAGTGCTCGCCGATAACCGTGAATTGGCCCCTTTATCTCAGATCGGTTATAAACTAACTTTAAGGGTCTGGGAAAATATCTACTCCGCCTCAAATGACAGTCAACGTTTGTCATGGGTTATAAAATTTTAGGGTACTATTCATTCACGTACGCAAGCAATAAACTATGCGTGTGGGCCAATTTTTAACAAGGCTGAATATATGCCCTTTACAAACAAGCCAGAAGCTACTCTTCTTCGAAAAAAATCAACAAAGGACCACTTTACTCAAATAGTACAATTATTTCAGGACAGTAAAAGCATTCATACGAACGGGTGTGAATTACGCTAGATAAGGGAATGGGAAGCTTTTTTTTTTTTTTTTTTTTTTTTTTACACCAATGCCTCTATCCTCGTGAGAACGATCATAAAATAGAAAAAAGGAAATGTCCAGGGTTTTCGCTACTAAAAAAAAAAAAAGGAGAATAATTTTAAATATGAGATACATAAAGCATTATAAAAAACCGTATTAAAAATAACTTAACAAGAGTTCTTTTTAAATTTGGAATATTAAAATAATTTATACAAAAAATATTACTAAAAAAAACATAACAATTCATTTTACATATTTTTCCATAACGAACGCATTTTAGCAAACAAAAAATTAAACATGTATATTTTCAGAAGAGAAAATAAATTGTGGATTTAGTAATTACAGATAGAATCATGATTAAATAAATAAAAAAAATGTATTTTAATTGAATGCTGGACTGACAAGTACTCAAATTAGCTTCCTCTCTGTGAAGAATGCTAGACTGCTGCTCATCTTTAGTGATAGGATATTTGCGATAATAGCAAGGTGTGATGGAATGATAGTCTAACATGGGGAAACATATAATTGATTGAGTAGACTACATAATTATAGTAAAAAAAAATATTTTTTAAATTTTTTGTAAGGTACCAATTAAGAACTTTATTTTGGTTAGGGTGTTTTTAATTATTTTTATTTCTGAATGGAAAAAGTCAGGCAGTAAAGTATGGTAGTATGGGTTGGGGGGAGGTGAGGGAATGATATTTGCATGATATATCTTACATTTTTAAATATTAAATTTGCTTATTTTTAAATTTTACGCCCTGCCCTTAATAAACAAACTCAGTGGCGCAGCCAGAATTCGGTTCTAAGGGGGGTTTTGAGCTTCTGATAAAGGTTATTTGAATTGCCGGTTAATAGAATCAGTACTAATTAGAATATTTACTGTATAATACTTAAACTCAAAGAGCGTGTGTGTGGCCGGAAATCTTTTTTTTTTTTTAGCATGAAGCATCTAAGAAAAGTAATTTAGTTCAAATAACCAATTTTTACTTAACTGATTCATGTAATATGCACTTTCACAATTTTAAGTAGAGTTTTCGCCATTTAATTGAATCACTTTATTAAATGAAATCTGATTCAATAAAGTGGCGGATTCTGAAATGCGCCAAAACATTTAAATATTAAGTTTGGATTTCATTCATATAAGCAGCAATTATAGCGATCTTTCTCAGCTCTGGGAGGGGTTTTAACCCTAAAACTACCCCCTTGGCTGTGCCACTGAACAAACTTTAGACCTTCTAATAAAAGTATAAATAAATAAAAATAAAATGAAATTTAGAGCATTTATATGGCTGGGAAACACTTTTTGCACTATTGCAGAGAATAATCCGAATACACAATTTATCCTTATTATATGAATCATTATTTCATTTATGCAGACGATACTTAGCGCATTTTATAAGAATTATATTATGATTATTTTTTTTTGTAAAGTGGCGACAAAAGAATTGTAAAAAGATAGAATTAATTGTTAAATTCATTATACAAAGTGTTATTCTAATTTTAAGATTGAAAATTGAACCAAATGAAACATATTTACTGTTAAGAAGTAATTACTATTAGTATTATTTTTAATATGCTTGCAGTTTAAAAACAATTTATGGAATTGGGCTGAATTTACATTTTAAAGTATGGCAAAATATAAAATAAAGTTTTTGCTTAATAAAGATTCAAAAAAATTGTAAAAATATTTTTACTTTCAAATATTTATCTTAGGAAATAATCCTTCGCAAATCCAAACAAAGCGTCGCTTTGCTAATAAAAATTGTAAATTCCATTAATCACTCACTGAACCCTCCCCCCCCCCCCACACACACACACATGAAATTTGAAATTTTACATATTCAATGGATAAAAATTACAATTCCCCCACCCAAGAGTCACTGAAACCCAAGAAAAGAAGTGTCTGAATTCAACACTGAAGAAAAAGAAGTCTGGCCCAACCTAAATTGGCAGGTTTGGTTTTCGTTTATTTTTGTCGGTCGATTATCTACGCTAGGGATATAGGCCCAGGCGGGGGGGGGGGTGAGGGGTGGGGGGGATGCTCTTTGTGATGGGTCTTTCTAAGGGAACCTAACCTGTATTTACGCAAGGTTCGAAGAAAACCACAAAAACTCCAAACAGTTATGCCGACAGTCACGATTGGGTTCAAACCCAGCGGTCAGAACCTCTCAGCCACTGGTGGGGCCCCAAATCGGCAGAAAAATAAATATCAGGATACGGCCCTGTACTGTAGATCTGTATTTTAAAGTATTGTGACCAGGTTCTTTTAAAAAAAAATGCATTCGCTAAAGTTGTAGGCTGTGATCAATAAAATAAATGCCTTTTGAGAACTTTGTTTATTTAAAGTAGAGTTATAAAAATTAAATCATTTCTTACTGAAATAATTAGGGATGGTGCCTGTAAGCATTTTTTAAGATACCTTCTTTACATGTCTGAGTCCGTGAAGGGAGAGAGAGGCAATTGAATTTTCTCATTCAGAATTCACACATTGGCATCCAGAATTGGCGAAAAGGAACATATGAAAAGTGAATGATATCATAACCATGAAATTTTCTGTTACGCTTTAAACAATTAAGATGATTTTGAATTTAATGCAGGGCACCCAGAAATGGGCAGTCCTAAAAAAATACGCCAAAAAGAATTCGCGCCAAAATCGTACGTTATATGTCTGTTTTGGGAGAATGTTATCAATAGACAAAACACAGAGCATGTACATGAAAAGTTTTTATGTAATAAAGAAGTTAGGCTCAACATTACGCAGAGAGAAAATGAAATTTTACTAACCGCAAACACATTCGATCTTTATTCTTTCTTTTATTATTTTAGCGAAGCCGAAAATTCATCTAAAGAAAATCTCTTTATCTGAGAATTGTTTTAATGATACAGCAGATATTACATATGATTTCTTTCTTTACTTTTTAACGGAAAGTTATTGTGGGATCGAAATAAGACACTAAGATAAGATAGATATTTAATTAAAGATTAGTTTTAACTGTAATTTAGAAAATGTAAAATTTAAGAAAACTATATGTGATTCTACATCACAGGCCCGGCTCTAAAAATTATAAGACCTGACCCAGCCCGACCCTAGGGTGGGCGATCGCCTCTTTGCTATTGCCTGATTCATGAATTGATGTTCAGATTGTTGCCGCGCTGCGCCGAACTTGAGCTTCAGTCCAAGTCCTATTCCATGAAGGTTTCTTATGTTAGTTTGAAAACCTTTATGGGCCCAAGGCTGGGGGGGCGATCGCCCCCCCCCTAGATCAGCCATTGCTTTGTGGCGAGTCACCAAGTAACTTTGCAATGT
This sequence comes from Maratus speculifer, assembly GCA_964019185.1. Classification (NCBI taxonomy): domain Eukaryota; kingdom Metazoa; phylum Arthropoda; class Arachnida; order Araneae; family Salticidae; genus Maratus; species Maratus speculifer. The sequence continues at coordinate 390,466,971 of OZ025294.1, read as the reverse complement.
TGTTTCATTGAAACTCTCGTGTGACCTCTCATCTGGAGACTCAATTTCAAAGTCATTGTGAACGTTGCAGTATGAAAAATTATTAAATGTTATTTTCACCATTTTTCACAGTAGGGTCTCGGTCATCATTTGACAAAGTCTTGTGACAGAAAGGTTTGTTTCGCTGTGGTGACTGTTGGGGATGTACTGGATATCCGGCTGATTTTTCAATATCTGAAATATCATCGGATATCCGGATAACAATCACCGGATATCCGACTTCTCTATCGGGTTCCGGCAGAATGCAGCAAAGCAAATATGGATGAATAACAGTAATCATTTGATCGCAAACAATGCCGAAAAACTTTTGTTTATAATGCAAAAGATGAAATAATAAGTTCTCTATCAAGGAATAAAAGGTAATTCTCAAAAGTTTAAAAAATTGCCAGCTTTCCTTACTATTTATATTTAAACTCTGTAATAAATTCAAGAATTTACGTTTATATCTTTTAGAAAATTGTATCTTAGATTGTAAAACAAAATTTGAAGTGAAAATAGCAAATAAAGCCTTTTTGTAAAAATGTATAAAGATACAAAATCAACATTTAGAAATGTTCAAATAATGCATGAAAAGGTAGAAAACAGCCGTTTCGAATCGGTTATCAAGATTCTTCATCAGTGCAAGACTCAGCATGTAGAAAAAGCTAAGCTGAGCAAAGCGACAGAGAAGTGCAGGCTTATATACCAATTATAGGAGCGAATGGTAGTAGATTCGAAACGGCTGTATGCTACCTTTACATGCATTATTTATGCATGCCTAAATATTGATTTTCTGTTTTTAGCCTTTATAAAATTTGAAATTGTTTAATAAACTATGATTTTATTAATTTTCTTTCTTTCACTTAATTTAAATAATGGATTAATTGGTTTTTGAGTTAAACAACTAAACAAAATTTTTTACTTTCTTCTATGCTTGCTAGAAGAAAATAATATAACCAATTTTTTTCGACGAATTTATATGTTTTAAGGATCCAATATCCCCAAAAATATGTTTATTCAAAATCTGTCTGTCCCATTGTCGCCATCATATCATCAAAAAGGTGTATGAAGTTATACATATAGTGAACCAAATATTTATGCATGTTTTTGGCTGTAGCCAGCAGGTCCATCTTCAATATGGAAACATTTTACTGTAAGGGGGTGCTGTAATCACAATTTTTGTGCCATTTAGATTACTCTACATCAAACACTGTATGAAGTTATGCATAGAATTAAACCAAATTTCTTTGGATACGTTTCTGGGAATGCCTGTCAGGTCTTTCTTCAATTTGAAAATATTTCGCCACAAGATGGTACTGTAATAATGATTTTTAACTCACAGGCTATCGAAGCCTGAAAGCTTATGTGCCCGCCCATTCTATATGTATGTACATGTGTAATGCCATAGCTCCTGATAAAAATATGCAAATCACTTGAAATTATGGGTACAGATATATTCTGATAAGGCACTTCCTGATTAGTTTTGAAGGTTCAATCGATAAATATAAGCAGGGGAATGGGAGCTAATACTTCTCCCCTTAATTTATATCAATGGGTTTTTCATCCATAATTATCAGTTTTTGCTCAAAATTTAGACATAGGATCATTCTGATGAAGCACCTCTGTGATTAGTATTAGGTGCTCATTGAATAATTATAAAGAGGCGAAATGGCGGGCAGATTCCCCACCCTTAACTTCAATAATTGGGTTTTTCATGCATATTTATCAGATTTCATTCAAATTTTAGATATAGGATCATTCTGATGAGCGAACCACCATAATTAGTTTTGGAAGTTCATTGGATAAGTATAAAGAGGAAGAACGGGGGGCTAATGCCCCACCTTCAATTTAAAGACAGGGTTCAATTTAAGCGGTATCGCATCACAACCCACATAGCATGGATGTTCACAGTGACGTCACAGTGACGTCACAGTGACGTCACTGTGAGTCACTGTGGTCACGTCACATCTGTGACCAAAATGCCACCCCTCAGTGACGTCACATTGTGACTAAAATGTGACGTCACACCTGTGACCAAAATGCCACCCCTCAGTGACGTCACATCTGTGACCAAAATGCCACCTCTCAGTGACGTCACAATGTGACTCAGAAGTGACTTTCTTAGAAAACTTTAGAAAATTACAAAAATTCTCCAAACCATGTTATTTACTGGTAAAAAAACGTGTTTTCTGGCATTGCAGAAGAATATTGTGCAATCGCTGTTATGTCACACGTTACATGCACTGCATGTAACGTGTACGTCATATCACATATGTGAGATAAACCTCCCATCATATGAAACTAAGCACCCAGCAATGAACCTATCAGTGAAACTTCCATTTAAGGAAATTTCTCGTTACACTTAAATGCTTCGTTATGAAAAAAATATCGTTGAATAGAAATCCACGAAAATTCATGAAATTTGTATAGTAAACTACAAATAAAAATGGAAATATTATAAAACTGTGTTTTAATTTGGATAGTAATTTTTGTTATGCAATATAACCACATAAGAAAAAATTCATTAATATAATATCTAAAAAACCACGTAATAAAGGAAGGGAAACAAAAACTGAATCGCAGCGTTCTATTTCTCGTTTTCTCTTGTATTTCAAATCGAAAAAGTAAAAAAAAAAATTGGAATATTACTTTATGTGCGATCTCTTATGAAAGATACACTCATAAAAACTTTCACATCTTTTTTAAGTATTCAGCGAATGGACCTATAATATTTTCGCGGAACTAGAATCCCTTTCTTAGCATATCGAAAAATTTTCGCATTTTTTCCTTTTTATTTAAAAGATAAAATAAATGTAATTTCAATTCATACAATCCGCTGATATATATTCACCAATCAATCTTAACAGCAATCTATCCTTTTGAATATTGTGCACGCACGGAAATGCAACAAATTTTGCTAAGAAGAATTTTTTTTAATATGAATATTAATTTAAATGTTAATTGCGTTCTAAATGAAGGTTCAACAGAAAATTAAAAAAGTAGATAATTTCATTAAATATGGGCTTCGTTAAATGAAAGTTCCACTGTATTTCGAAACTAATTGAAAGTAAAATAGAAATGCGTGAAACAAAAATTTTACTCAAAATTTTAATTAGGGATATCCTCATAAAACTAATGCGCATGCGCATTCAACTTATAAATCTTCGAAGCTCAAACAACCAATAATAACAAAAAATCACCTGCTTAAAAAATATCGTTTGGCAACAACCAGAATAGTTGACACTAGTGAATTTATTCTTTAGAATATTAGGCAGCTGCTCTAGTAACTTTGTTATGATGTTATGTGTGTATATTTAGTACGTAAGTTGAAAATTTTAAAAAAGTTATGCAGAAATGCGATCAGTTGACATTTTATATAAAATGCCGGTCCGAAAAAATACATTGTCAGTGGCGTTTCGTTAATATGAGCGCGCCAATGTCATTGTACTTCATTCGGACATTCCGACTTCGAAATTATCTTCCCTATTTGGATTATGAAACTTGAATTAGAGGATAATGCAGATAAGAAAGAGGTAAGAAAATGTTATTTTTCCTGCTTTTTTTATAATGATTTCTGTGAATTTCGTAAAAAACATGTTATAAAAGGAATAAGTATCATATTAATTTAACTTTTTTGAATTACCTTTTGGTGAACCTTAGTAAATTCAATAAATTTAACATTTATTTTGTTGAAATACGGAATAGCATGTCAACGATTTGAAAATAGTTAATAATATTATTTTTAAAATGCACTTTAATCACATTTTTTAATGACATGGTTAAAATCACATTTTAATAAATTAAAAAATATACACATAATCAAAAGTTAACGTTATAATTAATATATAAAGGAGTTTGGGGTTGTTTAAATGTTGAAAATAGTGATAAATATACTAATTTATGCACTAATATTGCAACTTTTTTATTACCTTTCTGAATTTCTCATAATCCCAAAAATTTGATAACTGTAATTCCATAACATTTATTATTTTAAACCATGTATCTAAAATAATTAAGATATTGATTTTGTGGTAATAACAATTATTGATTTTAAAAAATGAGTAATTATCGCATGATTTTATTAATTTTTTATATCTTAATTGTTAAATTGTGTTGAAAATAACAATTTTGTTTCATTAGTATGTGGTCATTAAATCCTGGTTCTAAATAGTCATAAAAACAATTACATGTACACTTTTGTGGGATGTACATTGCTGAAATTTTTAGTGTTTGATGTATTTCTATTATTTTCAATAAAATTTTGTCTAATATTGGGAAGTGAGGCTGAGAATACTTAAATATTATTAATAGATTCATCTAATACAAAAAAAATGAAATCTAATAATTATAACTATTAATAAGGAAACTTTAAAAAAAATTCCTTAAGGATGTCCTTTACCGGCACATCTATACTATATGACATATACAATATATATATATATGAGTTTAACTACGAATTTAAACCAAGGTGTAATCATACATGCGCACAGGCCACTATAGTAAGAAAATAACTAAGCGTAATACTAGAACTAATTGCCTCATCTTCATTTGTACTCGATTTTCAAATAAAATCTGTATATTACGAATATTGCGCATAAACTTCACGTAGTTTTATCAAAAGATAATTCTATATTATATTTAACAGAATGATTTTAATTGGTAAATTAATCAAACGAATATTAATTTTCCAAAATGAGTAAAAAAGTGTTTAGGTTAGGATTCGAACTAGAAACCCTCGATGTATGCTGCCAATGCTCTTCCAACAGAGCAATTTAGCACGCATAATTCACCCGGAGAAATATCATTATATACTCATACAAATAGTATGCATTTATCATACGGGTAGTTTGAAAAAAAAATTAAAGTATTATTACATAGGGTTATATATAATAATGATAAGTATGCGTTCGTATTCACTGTGTGAATTGTGTGTGTCAGATTCTTCCAGGATAGTTCAGTCGACAAAGTATTGACAATTTGCGCGAAAGACTGCTTAGTTCGAATCCTGACTTGGACACTTTTTCAATCAGTTGGAAAATTACAACAAAAGATAATTAAAAGATATAGGGTAGATGCTCCAGTTTTGGCAACTGCACAAGTTTTGGCCACACTGGAATGATTTACCCTCTATTTAGGCTGTAAATTGATTTTAACAAATTATATGCATTCTTACTCCTTAATCTAACACTCTTTTATTATTTCCAATCCCATTTGTTTATTTTTTGATAAAAAATGACTTAAAAAAAAAAAAATGTAAAACTGTAGTTTGCACTCACATATATTTAGGTTTTTGCTTAGGTAACAAGTTTTCACAATCTTTCAATATTAGGCATTTATCGAACTTTATTTGTTCTGAAACAAATTGCTATGAAGCTTTATGAAGTAGGCTTTCTTTCTGTTGCAATTTCATATTTAAATTATTTATTTTTACAGCTTAAAGTAGGGGTGGCCAAAACTGGTGCTTTAAATTTGCTATGTGTACCAGTTATGGTCATGGTGTGGCCAAAAATGGCACAACATTATGCTCCACTTTTGGCCACAAGACTAATTATAGTGAAAATGTCAGCAATATATTTAGAAATGTTTTATGACTTATAAATTTAAAAGTTCAATAAAATTACAGCATGATTTAGTGGTTTCTTGTATTTTTTCAAAACAAAATGAGGAAGTTGCATAACTTTTGCAAAATTTCAAGCACATGAATTTAGAAATAACAAATAATGTGAAAATCTTTATACTTTAAATAGGATTCATTTTAACAAGTTTAAAAAAGACAATTCTGTACTCTTAAAAATGGTCTAGATTAAACACTGTTATAAGATAGGAAGTAAAATTATGGCTTTTCAAAATTCATTGTCAGCTTTTCAAGATGGTTAAGTTTTGTAGTACCTCGTTCTACCTTGCAACACAAGTTTACAGAATAGAGACCAGTTTTTACTATTTTTGAATCTCAAGTAATAGGGTTGTGCTATTTATGATGGCCAATTATCTATAAGAGAGATATGGGCCGAAAAGAAGGGGGATGCCCTCTGTGAAGGTCTTTCTAAGATCCTAGACAATATTTACACAAGGAAATCTAAGGTTTGAAGAAAACTAACTCCAAATGATTAGGCTGACAGGCAGCTAAGTAAGAGGAATTAAAGTTTAAAATCAGTTGAAAAAAATGGATTTTAGAGATTGTCAAAATACTATTTCATGTAAAAATGGAATAATTTCAAGATTCTAGTCATATAACTGTAAATATTGGTACAGTATAACATATGATATACAGTCAAACCCCGTTAATACGCGCCCTGCTTAATACGCGAAACCGCTTAATACGCGAATTTTCTTTGGTTCCTTGAAATAATCATATCTTATGTATATAAAACCCCCCTTTTAATACGCGACTGGTTAATACGCGAACCCGTTTAATACGCGAAATTTTTTCAGTCCCTAGAAAGAAAAACCTACGTTTAATACGCGAATGAGCTTAGTTCGAAACATATGAATTTTTAGATGAAATATTTTTCTAAGCATTTTATACAACAATTTATTAAACCCAATTAAATTGAGCATTTTCCCCCTCAAAATTACACGCTGACTAGATTTGAACCAAGGTTAGCACAAGACTGCCCAATCAAAACTCTCCCAATGAAATCTCATAAGCGAGACGTGCAAAAGTTAAAAACATTATGTCCGCTTTGAAAAACCCCTGTTTTCATTTGGTGAGTATATAAAACCACAGTGTAAAATTTTAATAGAAATTCAAATTTTTAAAAAATACAGCATTTCGTGATTTTTAACTTATGCATTTCGGCCTATCATGAGACGCTAATTAAGAATATGTAAATTATAAAATAATCGATACAAAACTTTTTGAAATCAGTAAAAACTTGAGTGTTTTGTCGTGGTTTCGTTCGATTTCTGTACACATATTCTCAAAAAATAAATAAATAAATAAATAAATAAAATAATAACGCAAAGCAGAACATGCCTTCAATTCAATACTTTTCTTGCAATTTTTGTCATTTAACAATACAAGGTAGAACCCGTCAAATTTTGACGAAAGAAAATGTTTAAGAAGAAACTGTTTCATTAACTTATAATAAACCTACAAAATTAGTTATAGTAAAAAATGCATTTTATATTGGTACGTCTAACTTTTAAACAAACGATATTTGTCGTAAAATTAGCAAAATACTATTTCTATAAAACGCAGTTGTAGAAAAAAATTGGCATTTTAATTTGGTAATTTTGATTCAAAACTTGAAGCCTCAATGCTATCAGCTGAAATAGATATTAAACTGTTGATATTTTGTAATCAAATTTTGTAAATGAAGTCAAAATTCACCGGGTTTTATAACAGAAAATATTTAAATTTCTATATTTGCCCTTTTAATGAGAAAATGGCAACATAAAGATACAGCACTCAATTTTTTCTCTTTTTTCCATGGAGGATTTTTTCCTTTGCTTTAAATAGAAATGGGGTACTTCTGTTGCCACGATTAGAAAAGAGATATTAAAAGCTACAAAAAAAATTAATATTTCAAAAAAAAAATTAAGATACAGCTTTCAAACAAATTTCATTTAAAAATACATTTTTTAGCACTTTCCAACAAAGTTGAAAAGTGCTTATGCATTCGGTTTGTCTGTCCGTCTGTCCGTCTGGCCGGATGGCCGTCTGTCCGTCTGTCCGTCTGTCCGCGCTCTAACTCCCGTAAATATACTCGGATTGCTATGAAATTTTTATACGTTATTGAGGTTTACCCTAGCACGAACCCTATTGAAAATGAAGTATCTACAATGATTAGTTTATCTACAGGGCGAATCAAAAGTTTCCCATTACATTACGGCCTATGGGGAAAAATCGTTAATATACTCGGATTGCCATAAAATTTTAGGACGTTATTGACGTTTACCCTAACACAAGTACTATTGAAAATGAAGTTTCTACCATGATTAGTTTATCTACAGAGAGAATCAAAAGTTTCCCATGGGGAAACCCCTATGGGGAAAAATCGTTAATATACTCGGATTGCCATGAAATTTTAGGACGTTATTGACGTTTACCCTAGCACGAACCCTATTGAAAATGAAGTTTCTATTATGATTAGTTTATCTACAGGGCGAATCAAAAGTTTTCCATTACATTACGGCCCATGGGGAAAAATCGTTAATATACTCGGATTGCCATGAAATTTTAGGGCGTTATTGACGTTTACCTTAGCACAAGTTCTATCGAAAATGAAGTTTCTACCATGATTAGTTTATCTACAGGGCGAATCAAAAGTTTCCAATTACATTACGGCATATGGGGAAAAATCGTTTCAAAGGAATTTTAAAGATGTTATACCCTGTCAAACATATTAAAGTATGTATTCTATAAAATATAAGGTGAAAATGTAGCTATTATTCACTTACAGGGCCACACAAAAGAATTCCATTAGATAATGGTAAAAGGAGGAATTGTGTGTGACATCTTTTAAATATCTTAAGCTTTTTCATGTATAATAAAATTGATATATGTCACTGAAGTTTAATATAAATTATACGCTACTGTCTTGCATAATATGAAGTACATAGCATTTACAGGGCCATACAAAAGATTTCAAATAGTATATTCTTTTCGAATACCGTATATGTGTCCGATGATGGCTGATGGAGGGATGAAATGCATTTTAATTATGATATTTGCGTTTATATTTCGCTAAATATATGCACATTATAGGATGTGCATAAATGTTATAGTTGATATACAGGGCTACACAAAAGAGCTCATCAACGTTACTGAATATGAGCGTAAATTTTTTAAACGTGGTTCTTAAATAAGCTATGCATTTTTACGCTGAGCTGCATTTAATTTACTGAGAAATGTTTGCAGAATATAGATAAAGGGATATACAGGGCCACGCAAAGAATTCGGTATATGGACGCCTATGAATGATGATTTATGAGAATGTGATTTCAGTTGTTTTAAAAGTGTTTTAGTTTACAATAAATTTTAGCCTAATGCTGACGTGTAATAAAGATACAATGTAAACTACAGGGCTGAACAAAAGTATCCAAGTATGTTTCCATCTACTATTATGAATTGCTGAAAAAAAATTTCAAGCTACTGGGTATTTTCTTGCTAAGCTAAATTTTCCCATTATATGAACTGATATAGGAAATACAGGGCTGTTCTAATGTACTGGAATACATATTTGGGTATATTTGGCCATACACTATTATTTCCCTAAATAACAAAGTTTTGTTAAAGATTCCATTAAGTGTTGGAAAGTGCTTCATAAGCTATGCTTAACGCATGATTTTTCTTACTTGTTTTTTCTACACGATGGTGTAAAAATTGAAAATATGAGACATTAAGAAGTTTAAAAACTTTTAGTAGCAACAATGAGGAATTTTCACGTTTTCTAATTTTATCTAAAAACAATAGAAAACCAAGAGATATGACGGGCAGTGAAATTGTTTTTTGATTTTGAGCTGTAATTATTGATTTATAACGGTGTTTACATGGCACTATTTACCGTGTCGCGAAAACGGTACTTTTCCTACGCCGCAGGTTGTGACGTCATCGTTCATGACAACACACATCTGTTGATGCGCGTTCGGGTGTTGATTATGCTAATATTCTTTTTCTCTCTTTATAAAACTCATATGTATTGCATTATTTATTATGACTGACATTACACTCTCATTATAACCATGTATATTTGTTAATATTTTATATAATTATTAGTACAAGTACGCAAATTAAGACATTGTTTAAATTTCTTACTTGAAACAGATGCAATGATTTAATTTGCGGATCATGGCATTTAATTATTCTAAATCCGGTGTTTTTCCTTTATCTGTTATCACAATGACCACAAATGAATTTTATATGCAGTGGTAAAAAAAAGGGGGGGGGATACTTTCTAAGCAGATGATTATACACTCAAAGCAGAGGGTATACCCTACAGATTATATAGATATTAATACTTTTTTGAGAATCAGGAGTTATACGGTGTTCCTTTAAAAAAGGAAATGATACAGTAACGGTGAATGTCACGTTTCTTTTTTTTTGGGGGGGGGGGGAGAGGGGGTGTAAAGGCAGAAAATGCAGTTAAAGTAATGTTTAGAAAGGAATTTCCAGACCTTAAGGCAGGAAAAGAAAAAAAGACTGCTTTAATGAAACAACAATCACTCATAGATCAAGATTTAAATAAATAATTTAATGAAAATATGAAAAATTGTTCAATTACAAACCGCTTCAGTAATCATGCCTGAAATTGATGTATTTTTAGATTGAAAAATGAGTTAAAATTCCACTTTATTGATTAAAAGAAATATTTTTTTCAAAATCCTCCTTAAAAAAAAAAAAAAAAAAAAAAAAAAAAAAGATTTTGTTTTTTGAACCCATGGAAGCTGTTAAATCCAAAATGGCAACTTTATGACACAAGTTTTAATTTATTTAAGTTCGGAAATGCATGAAACTAGCAAGTGTTGTTGTTCAGAAACTATATAATCGCCTCATCTTCCCTTTTTTTTTGGGGGGGGGGGCAAATGCAATAGATCATTTAGAAAATATTGTCAAAGTGAGCATTTAAAACCACATTTCTGTTAGAAAGAAGTATAACCACTCAAATAGAGGTGAAAATAGTGTTTGTTACGCGATCAAAGTTACTTATAATTCAACAGGTACTTTTTATTTATCAAAAAGTGGAAAATATAGTTCGATTCCAAATCGCTTCCATAGTCAGGCTTTCCAATTTTATATATTTCCGTTAAAAAATTTATTTGTAAATGTGTCAAGATATTTTGCGCTTGTTCAGCAGAGAGCTGAAAACAGCCTTAATAAAGGGCAAAACATTCAATAAAGGGCTTTCATTACTGGCCAGTTGCCAGTAGTACAAGTTTTATAACTGCTCACTTTCTTTAACCTCTTCAGTCCCTGAGTACCCAAATGGGTACATCAGTTTTGTCCCATTTTATTAATGATACTCAAATATAAATGAAATTTCGATATAAGAATAATATGTTTCGAATTCTAAGATTCGAGCTAATGAAAATAAAACAAAAATCTCGCTCTGAAGTCAAACGAGAGAAGAAATAATTCAGTAATAATTAAAAATACTGTAATAATCGCCAGTAGCGAAGAGGTTAAACTGCCAGTCACTTTTTTATTTAAAAATACTAAACAGTAAACTTTTGTGAAATTTCTATTAGCAATAATCTAAAATTGAATAGCACAAATAAATATGCTACTTATAAATGTATTGCAACCAGAAAAAGTAGAATAACATGATGGAATCCAAGATAATTTTACTATTCTTTTGTTCTTCATTGCATAAAATTATTTCGACATGGTACAATGTACAAACATGTAGGAGAGGGGGCAGAGAGAAAACTGCACAGATCAATTTTTTAGAATTACGCATCAGTATTGTGGTCTGCGCACGATGGATTCCAAAATCAGTGTTGCACCCAGTGTTTGTGAGCTCTGATTTTGTTTACCTCTATTTTTTTAAATGTTTTTTTTATTTTATATTCAAGCTTATCTGACCCTGAAGTCAGATTATTTTGCATATAACTGTACATTTAAATTTCAGTTTGTAGACCAGAGAAAAAAATTAATATATATATTTTTAATTCAAAATTCAGTGTATAGTAAATGTATTGTAAAAAAAAAAAAAAAAAAAAAAAAAAAAAAAAAAAAAAGAAGAACAAAATTATACCTAACCTAGAGATAAGGACAACTACTATTTTTAAATAGTAACCTTTCTACTAGGAATTTACCACGCAGGTTGTTTTAAAATAATAAGAAATGTAACAAAAAAAAAAAAAAAGACAAAAGAAAAGAAAAAGAAAAGAAAAAATGTCATTTGTGGCAATTATGAGAATTGAATGTTTTAAAGCAATTTATGCACGATAACATCTTTTATATTTTAAAAGATATGATAGGCCCGGTCAAATATGCACATCGCGTTGGTGCAGATTTAAGACAATTGTTTTGCTTTTTATTGTTAAATATATATATATACAGCCGCATGTGTGTGTAATTTTTCCGAACTGTAGCATTAAAAAAACTTTAACTAATATTTTACAAGTAGAATTTATGTTTTCAATTTGTTAAAAAGAAACGGACAAATGTAGCTGATTTTTTTTTTAAACGAAACCTTTCTTTAATGCCCGAAAAAATTGCATTTTATTTCCATAAATATGGTAGATTGATGAAATCTATTTAAAGATCAAAGAATAAACAAATTTGGATGTAAGAAAAAATTTAAATGCTTGAAAAATACAAGCTTATAAAAACAAAACCGCTTACTTGCTTGTTTTGTTTCGCCTGCAACTGGGACATAGTGAACTATGACGTCACAGCCAATCACGCAGCGTTTTCCAGTAGCGCGCTTTTCTATCAATTTTAAGCTTAATTTAAAAGCTATTGACTAATTTTTTTTACATTTTTGATGAAATTTTTGGAATGTATGAGTCTGTAATTATCAGAAAAACATGCAGCTGGTTGATTTCCCGATGTGTGCAAATTCCTCATTGCAATACCGAAATTCATTTAAAATTTGAAAGTGTTGCCATGCGCAAAATGACGTATGAGTTACGCACAGATACGTTTGGCCTTTATAATATAGATAAATGAAGACAAAAAGGGAATTAAATTTATAAAATCATACAAATTAAGTTCATTTAAGGTTTATTAATTGCGGGCGCGGGCTGCGTGAGTCAGCTAGTTTTTATAAAAAGCAAAAATGAAAAAATTTTTTCCCCAGAATTAAGAAATGATGTGATTATAAGACTCGCTTGTACGGCGATACCTTCACCAAATCGAACGCGGCACCAATACTTCTTACTATGAGTGTCGTCTAATAATACAGTCCTCGACGCTATGCACAGGCTTACTGCAGATAGGAGAGTGTCACAGCAACAACAATTACAAATGTTTTTCACAAAGCGGGTTTCGGAAGTAGCGAGGACATGATTTACGCAGAGCCAACCTCGCACCCTAATGTTGAAGAAAATTGGCTGGCCGCATAAGGAACTGTAGGGGAAAATTTTATCGATTTAGAAACGTTTATTAATATCGACGAAGATCTATAGTTACCTCCGAACTTAGCAGTCTGGATGATATCATCGTGGATGCAACTGCGATTGATAAACCAGATGAAGAGGAAGAAAATGATGAACTAACGCTTCCGGCCCCATCTCCAAAGATACAAATACCAAAGTTCAATTTTCTAAGACAATGTGCGCCGTCACTGGCGAAGGACCCACACATTATCACTACCTAAATAAGGCGAAAAACATCATGGTGATGGCGCGACCACATGTCGAACAGGCCAAAATTGACGGCTACTTTTCCAAAAAAGTAATTTTTATCACATTATCGACTTCAGTAAGTTTTTTTTAATTGACTTTTTATTATTATCAATACTATTTATTATCGCATCTATCTGTTCTGTATAGGTATAGCTAACAAAGATTTCAATTTTGTTAACGTATGGTTAGCAGAAATTTTTGTTTTTGTCTTATTCAGTTTTATGCGTCATACATAATAAATCTAAATTTGAAAAGACATAGGATTTTTACTTGAGAAAAAAACGATTATTTGAATTTTTAGCTTTCAAACGTTCCTGCTTAGTAAGCACATAATGGTTAAAATAAATAAAATGTCATTTTATGTCTTAAAAACGCTAAAAATTGACGAAAATTCGTGACCTTTGGTTAATACGCGAACCCGTTTAATACGCGAATTTTGATCGGACCCGTCATTCGCGTATTAACGAGGTTCGACTGTATATAAATGAAAATATGCAAAATGTTAAAATAAGCTTTTTATGTCCTATAAGTCTTTTTTATGAATTAAATATATTTTTTGTTTTTAAATTTAAATGTTCAGTTAAAATCAGCTTAACCTTCCGTCTACCAGACAAAACACCCATTTATCTACGGCAACACCTAATTTTAATTCCAAACTTGCAAACGGCACCAGTAATATTTTAATATAATTTTGCTTTTACAATGAAAGCTTAAATTAAGGAATTCGTAATATCTAGACAAGACCTTTATAAATTCCGGTGTCAATCGACAATTTCTCATTTTACCATTGACACCAGAAATATTGCTGTCGGGTCCAATGGACCCGTCTGGTAGACGGAAGGTTAAGTATGTTTTATTCGATGTTTTTATGATTTCATTTTAAAAAATGCAAATCTTTTTTATACAGCAAACAAATATGTGTGTGGTAAAACAGATTTTGCACAAAAATGCTTTATTTTTACTTATTATCAGTTAAAATGTTTGCAAAATTACAAGATATTAGGGCGGCCAAAACTGGTGCAGGGGTGGCCAAAACTGGTGCAGATTGAAAGAAATTACTTAACGAGTTATTACTCACAATCTAAAATATTTGATAGAAAGTTATTATAATTAACAGAAAGACAACTAAATTTACTAAAGAATACTGTTGTTGCGATTTAATATGCTTTATTCAGTCTAAAACTATAAAATTTCCATTTCAACTTTTCTCTTAATGTGGCCAAAACTGGAGCATCCACCCTATATATTTATAGACATCAGGATTATTGGTCAGAAATATTGGCAAGCTGTACAGTTTTAGATATGTGCTGAAATTTGTGGATATTAAAGCGAGTAAAAGTTTTTTTTTTTAAAGTTCAAAAAGATTAAACAGTTTGAACAACATATTACAAAATGTGTGTCAGTTATAAATAAAATTGAAGCTATGCAATTTTCAGCATGTGGGGAAAATATATAAATATTTTTGAACGGCAATATTTTTCAAATTTTAAAAACAACACCAGAGTTGTAAGGCATGTGAGGTAAATCGAATTTTTAACTTTAATTTAGAAGAAAGTCTCCTTACTGCAGGTAACTATTTTTATATATTATACAGTATTTGTTCATAAATTGTCAATATATGATTTTAGGACTCAAACCCTATTTTAACAGGAACATGGCGTGGAGTTATAGCTTCAGCAGATCATGTTTCTTTTAAATTGTTAGAGAATCGTTAAGAAAAGTTAAATCGTCACAGAATCATCACAGTGTTAACGAAAGTTTTGTCACAAACGATCTGCAGCGTGAGTCTAAAATAATGGGACAAACTTTAAGGGAGGTGGTAGAGCTCACTATAATAAATAATTATGGCATAGAAATGTATGACTGGAAGTGACGCGTTAAAACGCCACACTAGTCACTGTAAAAGACACGGATTATAATGTTAAGTGTATGGGAGCGCTATTTTCAAATATCTTGCTAAAATTTTAATATTTTCGCATATTTTTTTTTTCATAGGATAGCTGAGGACGACCTGCAACTGGGCTGGTTTTTACTTTTTTGATTTTGGTTACAGATTAAAAGAAAAATACTTTAACTTTCAGAACCAGTTTAAACCGGTTCTAAAACTGAAACTATTGTAATATAAAAAAAATATAACTAAAATCGAAAAAGTAAAAATTAGCCCGGTTGTGTATCGTCCTCAGCTATCCTATGGAAAAAATATCATGTAAAATATTTAAATTTGAGCAAGATATTTGAAAACAACGCCCCCCCATAGACATAACATTACCATCCGGGTCTTTTTTGGTGACTAGTGTAGCGTCTTGAAGGGTCACTTCCGGTCATATATTTCTGTGCCATCATTATTTGTTATAGTGAGTCCTACCGCCCCCTCAAAGTTTGTTCCATGATTTTGGACTCACCCTGTATTTCACAATTCCGTCACAATGTTAATGACAAAATCGTCACAAATGACACACTTTTCACAAATTGGTCACATTGCGACGTCACAATGTGGTCACAATGTGACGTCACAAACAAGCTCTAAAACGGCCATAACGACTTCACATTTTAGTCACTGTGACTTCACATCGACGTCACGTGACGTCACATCGACGGTCACAAAGTCACAGTGTGACTTCACAACGACGTCACCGTGACGTCACCATGTCTTACGGGAATTTATGATTTAAATTTAACTAAAATGTGATCCAAGAAATGCATTAAATCGCAATCATTGCGATGCATATTTCCCACACCCTTTATGTCATGAACACTTAAATGTTAAAATTTAAAGATGTTTTTACACGACATACGTTGTGTTTTCACTCTCCCCAAGTGTTTATTTACAATGGAAGTACAGCAAGATGCCATTGCTGGGTGCAGTCTTTCTAGTAAACACATGATTTGTTCCCACCCTGACGCTGTGGCTGATTACTGAATCATGGTTACTTGCTAATCACGGCGTTTGCTCATAGAAGTTTGACGTGCGTGTTGCAATCCTTTTTCATTTATGCTTTTAGTTAAATATTGCTTTAAAAAAAAATTGTAAATTTTCAAGATTTAAAAGTTACGTTAGCTATTTTTTACTTGCTATACAAAAGTGTCTAACTGCTATTCAAAACTGACTTTGTATAGCAGTTCATGCTATGCAACTTTCTTTTTCTAAATTGACCCCTGAATTTAGATAAATGGATTTTTCATGAAAAATTATCAGATTTCACTCAAGTTTTAGACATAAGATCAATCTGATGAGGACACCTCCATGATCAATTTTGCGAGTTCATCGGATAAATCTAAGAGGGGGAAATGGGAGTTAACTCTTC
This sequence comes from Maratus speculifer, assembly GCA_964019185.1. Classification (NCBI taxonomy): domain Eukaryota; kingdom Metazoa; phylum Arthropoda; class Arachnida; order Araneae; family Salticidae; genus Maratus; species Maratus speculifer. The sequence goes on along the minus strand of OZ025294.1, from coordinate 390,450,352 downwards.
CCCCCCCCCTTTAGTTTAGTTTAATGGGTTTTTCACACAAAATTTACCGATTTGCTACAAAATTTCGATATAGGTTCATTCTAATAAGGCACTTCCCTGATTTGTTTTGGGAGTTCATTTGATAAGTATAAATGGGGGATCGGAGGGACTACCCCAATTAATTTAGGCAAATGATTTTTCTTGCAGAATTAACCAATTTGCTTTAATATTTGGATACAGGTTCACATTGATAAGATGCTTCCCTGATTAGCTGTGTTTTGTTTTGTTTTTTTTGGTTAAGCATAAAAGGAATAAGGGTAATTACCTCAAACCCCCTTAAATTTGATAAATGAGTTTTTATGCAGAATTATTCTATTTGCTTTAAATTTTGGATGAACATTCTTTTTGATAAGACGAATCTCTGAGTAGTTTTGGAAGTTTAATGGTTAAGCATAAAGAAGGGGGATAACTCCTTTTAAATTATGTAAATGGGTTTTTTATGGAGAATTATTCGATTTGCTATGAATTATGGATATACGCTTTTTTTTAATGTGAAAAAGCATATCCTTGATTAGTTTAGGGGATTCAATGATGTATAAAAATGGGGGTATCTATTTCCCCCCTTAATTTTTTGTGAAAGGTGTTGTGTTAGTTATCACTTTTTAGAAGTGAAAAAAAAAAATTCCATTTTTCAGCACATAAATATTAGTTTCTGTAAATTTAATTTTTTCACAAAAATGCATAGCAGCTAACTATTTCTTTTTTGTAATAACACTATTGCAGAATCAATTCTTATAAGAACAGATGAAATCTTACATAAATATTACATCATGTGGGTCTCGAATTTTACAATTAAACATAAAATATAGTGTTGTGTCCATGTGGCCTAAGTCATTCTGCGGTTCTTTTTTTCAGAACCTTGTTAAAACAAACTTTATTGAAATAGCACATAAAATACATTACAAATACAATAATTAAAAACTTTATTTACAAACAAACAGCATGGCTAATACATTCTACCCCCAGAGTCCCGGGGGGTGGTTCTAGTATGTTCAAAGATGTCCTGAGAAATAGTCTCGCTCACTATAATTCGCCTCATTATTTTGTCATATCTCTCAGAACAAATTCTTTTCACTATAAAGAATATAAAACTATAAAGTACAATTTTTGTAAGCATTGTCATATTGTAGGCTTACTTCTATCAAAGGAATGCTCTTCAGAACACAGGCGATTCTTTAGGTTGTATAACAGTCTCCTTAGGTAATAAATTAATTTTTTCGGATGGGAACAAAGTCTTAGAAACAATGTTTATTTGTTTCTCTTGAACTTCCATTTGAGCACTTTCTTTGTGCCGACGCACGTGGCTTGGACGTGTAAATCCTTTTTTGCATATATCACATGGATATTTCTTTTCAGGAGCATTTTTTTCTTCAACAGCAACTTTATGTTCATCTATTTTATGCCTAATTACATGCGAAGGCCGCGAAAATACTTTTCGGCAGATATCGCACTCGTGCGATCTCATTTTCGAAGGCAATGTTTTTGAAAACAAGCAAGAGCACTACGCGACGTAACAATAATAACGATAGCAGATAACAAAAGATGTATCTGGCTCTGAAAAGGGCCTTTGGTAATAAAGATAAACGTAACAATAAAGATTAAGCAATAAAAATAAGAAAGTATCAAAAACTCGCTAATGGATAACACGGAAGCAAAGCAACATGCGCTTGCGTTTGTGCTGTTTGTTTGTACGTCGCCGGCTCACGTGATCAGAAGCCGTGACGTCATTGATCCTTCATTCAGTTTCTAAACACTGCTATTACATCTTTGTACGGTGTACGCTGATTGGCTAACTCCGAGTTTCGGCTCCCAACGTACGATCCAATGAAAATGCTCAAGTACGCGGAACGCGGTGGCCTCTACAGGCTAGTCAGAATATTTCGCATTATGCCGGATTCTACTTTCAAAGGTAATTGAATAAAATAAATACAGTAAAAAGACGATTTCTCTATGCAATTGCTGTTACTTTTCAACATGTCCATGTATGCATTATCGAATTTTTATATTTTTTACATGAACATAGTCAAAGTCTCATATACTTCTAAAGCCACTGGACCAATTCCTCTTTTTTTATTATCACGTATTGTTTAAATAACAATTAATTTCCTTTTAACAAACTTTTGGAAACAGTAATATTATTTAATAAAAGAACAGTTTCTTTGAAATGTGCTGCAATGATTTCAAAATATTTTTAGGCTAATAAAGACCATAATTTCCAAACCACTCGCTTTATGACAATTTCTCTTTCCGTGTAGAAATATTCCCAGACGAATTTTAAATTAAGCGAATATTTCTGTTATGAATTAGCGTGCGACAAAATTCGTTAGGATTTGTCACAATGAAAGACCTTCATAGTGTAATCTATAAAATATAAAAAGGCATCGATATTCACACAGCAAATATATATGTTTAAGAAGAAAATAGTTAATGAAATTTAGGGCGGAGTTAAGACAAATTATTTATTTAAAAAAAAACATTCAGCATGCTAACCCTCCCCCAAACTTGCGTTTTGTTTACATATGGTCTGTGATCGAAAACTTTTGAAGTAAATATGTTACAAAGTCATGTAATTTCAAATAATCGATATTTATAGTATGTTTATGAGGAATATTAATCTTATAGGATTTAATAGAAATACATCAACATATAATCTATTTTTAATGTATTTTTGCAAACTTATTTAAGTTATAAGTTAATAAAATGGTAATGTAATACTAATCAGGAGGTTTGTATTAGCTTCTAGCCCTGAACAAGGAGTTACAAATAAATGCAGATTTAAAATATTACTACATTATACGAGTAATACAACAATAATTTTCATTAATTGCATTTAGTCATTTTTCAACACTAATTAACGGTTTTTAGAGATAATGCACCACCCCAATAAATATTCTGAATTAAAAATAAATATCTGCCACATTCATGATTACTTTCCAATAAACTGGGAGGCGGCAGCACAGACAATCACTTCATCAAGTTCACTGCTGAAATGCCAGAATTATTTATAACTCGATTTGCTTATTAAAATGTATTCGGTCTCCCAAATCATAACTTGATGGAAAATTGAAAACCCGATTTTAGTGATTATTTGGCTTCATATTTTTCAAATGTTACGTAGTTGTGCTTAGTTAGAGTCAAAAAAAAAAGAAAGTCGATTTTCATATGTGAAAAACACTAATAATATATAGCTATTCTGGAGAGAGTAACATTACCTGTTTTATAACTTTTTTAAGGTTTCCCACAGTTTTCTTGTTTTGTGATTCCCAATGTTTTTCATATCAGAAATTGACTTTCTCTGTCACTTCTTTTGACATCAACTACGAGACATTTGAAAAATAAGATGTTAATAACGGTACTTCTTGTATTCTCTGATGATGGCTGTGTTTACAGTTGAAAGTAATAAGAGTTAAAGTAATCAAACATTTTTTAAAAATATTTTTTTTTATCTTTTAAGTAGTTAGCGCACAATATAATTTTAAATTTATCTTTTAAAAATGAATTTAGGATTTTATTTATTTATTGGCTGATGTTAGATAAGTTTACAAATGCATACTACAGCGGAAATTACACTTCCAGTAATTATCGATCACAAGCTTTTGCAAGTTGATTTGCAACACGCTGGCAAGCGTAAATAATTGCATACTACAGCAAAAATCACACTTACAGCAATTATCGACCACATTTTTTTTTCTTTTTGGCAAGTTTATTTACATTACATTGTTAAATATTAATAACTGCATACTACAGTGAAAATCACATTTCCGGTAATTATCAGTCTCAAGATTTTGCAAGTCTCATCTACAATACGTCGGCAAACGTAAATTCTCTCCAATAAAAAGCTATGTGTTTTTTCCTGACGACTGGCATTTTCGTAATCGTTGCCACAGATTAATGTCGGAAAGGAAAACATTTCAAGTTACAAAACTAGTTGGATGTGTCAATCCCAAAACTTTCTTCTATCTCATAAGTACATTTTAATATTAAAAAAAAAAAAAAAAAAAACGTGGTGACCCCAAAGTTATCCACTATCGAATTTCCTCGAACATTTGACCTAGCCTAATGAGATTCTGGTATCCGAAAAGCCTAAAACGCAAAATTTAATTAATATTCTTAAAAAATGAGCTTAATAGTGCCTCATGTTGGGTAATTTATACTAAAACCTAATAAGCATCTATTTATGTCAAGACCTAACAGAATCTGAAATTTGATGGAATTTAGTCCATTAGTTCTTGAGATATAGTTATAACAAAAAATTTGCAAAACGTAGCACAGCAACACCATATCTTGGACAATTTATTCCAAAACGTAAAAAAGCGTCTAATTATGTTATGGTGTAAAAGAATCTGAAGTTTGATGAAATTCTTTGCATTAGTTCTTGAGATATAGCTAGTTTAAAAAAAAACCGTGTAAAATATAGCACAGCAGCACCATCAGTTGAAGGATTTATAACAAAACGTAATCGTCGTGTAATTATGTTATGTGTCATTTTGTAACAAAATCTGAAGTTTGATGAAATACTGTGGGTTGGTTGTTGAGATATAGCTCTCGGAAAAATCGTGCAAAATGCAGCATAGCTGCACCCCCTGTTGCAAGGTTAATACCAAAATGCAATCAGCGTCTAATTATGTTATATATTCTAGTGTAACAGAATCTAAAATTTGATGAAATTCTCTGGATTAGTTCTTGAGATATAGCTATCGCAAAAATCGTGCAAAATGTAGCATAGCAGCGCCACCTACAGGGCAGTTCACACCAAAACCTTATCAGCAGCTATGTATCTCAAGGTATCGCGGAATCTGAAGTTTGGTGAAATTCTGTGCATTAAATCTTGAGATATAGCTATCATGAGAATCATGAAAAACCTAGCATAGCAGCGCCACCTGCTGGCCAATTTACACCAAAACGTAATCAGCGTATATGTATATCAAGGGGTCACAGAATCTGAAGTTTGGTGAAATTCTGTGCATTAGTTCTTGAGATATAGCAATCTTGAAAATCATGAAAAACGTAGTATAGCAGCGCCACCTGCAGGCCAATTTTCACCAAAAACCAATAGGCACTAATTCATATCAAGGTTTAACTGAATATAAAATTTTATTAAATTTCGAGCATTAGTTCTTGAGATAGAGCGCCCACAAATTTTTTGTCACATACAGACAGACACACAGACAGACAGACAGACAGACAGACAGACAGACAGACGGACAGACTCACAGACAGACATTTTCTAAAAATAGTCAAAACGTGTTCAGGACCTTCTAAAACGTATAAATCCGTCGAAAACCGGAAGTCGAAAATTTTCATGAATCCAATACTTTCTTCTTGTAAAGATAGAAGAAAGTAAAAATGATTAGCTCAAAATGTGTTTATCAGAAAAATGTGAAATAAACTGTATTAGAAAGGTAAAAAAATACATATTTTTTTCTTGATACAGTAAAATTCAGATTACGCCAATTTTCAAGCATTGAATTTCTTAAATTACCGAATTTCACAATAATATACATTAGCGAAAACTTCACGCGTAGCTTTTAATGCTCGTGTTGTAAATAATAATTGTATTAATAATAATAACAGACATATATATATACATGTATATATATATATATGTATATTTACAATAGTGTTGGGTAACTCATACATGAGGCACCTCATTTGTCCCATACACCCTGACAATTTGTCCCAACACCTCAGTTTTCAGATTTGAGGTACCTCAAAAATTTTGTCATGTTGTCTTTTTTGAAGCGGCGAGGCGCGAGAGCTGTTTCGTTTCAGAGGGTGACTAGAATGGGTGTGTGAGTTCTGTTGTCATTGTCTGTTGATGAAAGAGTCGACCAACAGGGTTGCGGGCGCGGGCTACGTTTGAAGTTTGAAAAAGCTTACGCTATGCGAAAGGGGTTAAAGAAAAGAATGTAGGGAATGAATGAAAAGATGATTGGGAAGAATTTGGGGAGGTTTGAGTCTGGTGGGAAATAAAGAAGAGATTTATTCTTTTCATTTCTTTCTTTTAATAATATTGAATTCATACTTCGCAACTTGTGCTTGTCTTTATGTATATATCATTTAAGATAGGAAAGGAGTGACAATAACTAAGTAGAAACAGAAACGGTTCCAGCCGTCCTTTTTAAAAGCCACGTCTTTGTCGCGTCTTTTTTCATGTGGGCGGGGAGGTTATTTAGATGTCTGCCCGGTCTGGTGTCATTTAAATGTCCGGCCCATACAAAAATCAGTCAAAACAGACCCCACACGATCTGACCCGGCTCAATTCAAAAATGAAAAAAATTCCTAACATATATTTAAGATTTCTTTAAAGAATACCGCATTCATACTTATGGGATAATTTTACATTATATTTTAAAATTGTGATGCGTACGCAAGACAGACAATATACAGTAGCAAAGTTAATTATTACGATTTTTGGAAATCCTAATATTCGAAAAAGGTTTCATTAGAAAATTAATGTAGTTAGAAAAGAAGGATTTAAAACATCACATCTTTTAAAGCTGTATTATGAAAAGTTGATTATTGAAAATATTTCTCTCTATTTATTAAAGCTTTTCTCAAATCCAAAGGAGCTACTTTCTGACACATTTCTAAATTCATATTTTTTTGGAAACGCAGAAGATTGGCAGGTCTTATTATGAAACTATATAATCAAATGGCATTATCCATATTTTGATAAAGGTGGTACATCTTTGAGAAAAAACCCCATCAGTGTTAGCATTTTGAGTCTAATTTCCGGTAGCGACAGCACAGGAAAGGAAAAAACTACCAGCGACGTGATAAAAATCTCTTGTATCTCAACAAATAATTTATTTATCAAAAAGGGAAAACGCTATTCGATTCTAAATCCCATCAAAAGTCAGGCTTATCCATTTTATGCTTTTACAGTTAAACCAGTGGCGGATCCAATGGGAAGGTCACAGGGTCACAACCCCCCCTCCCCTGGACGAAGAAAAATTTCTAATGTATATTTAAAAAATGGAATATACATTAAATTCTTTCAAATTTATCCCTTACTCAAAACTATGAATCTTTCTAACTGTTTAAAGCTCTTTTTAAATACAAAACTGGTACTTTCTGAAACATTCAGTAAGTCATTTTCAATCTCAGATGCAAGACATTTGTAAGTGCTCTTATTCTGAATAAATATGATCAAGTGTTTTCCATTTCTCGATAAAGGCAAAAAATCTTTCGGGAAATTTCTGTAAAATGGTGGGACATTAAACTGAAACAGGTCAATTGCTCCCTCATTAACGCATTTTTTGTAACTGTCAAATCCTTCATAGTCAATTAGCTTAAAATGCTTAATTTCTGATTGATTCTTTGCTTTTATAAAGAAATAGGAAAATCTTCAATTTTTAAATATATTTCTTCTTAATAGATTTCTTAATAAATTGTGTAAATTTTATATTTTTTACGAATATTAATGCAATTTTTTGCATTTACGAATGAAAACGAATTCCCAAAAATATCTGAAAGGACACTGTTTTTAAAATGAAATAGCCTTCAATAATTTTTTTTAAATGATATGACCCCCCCCCCAAAAAAAAAAGGAGCAATGACCCCCCCTCCTTCTAAATGGAAGACTGAATCCGCCCTTGAGTTAAACATTGATCAGAAAAAGTATCAAAGTTTCCCATTGTTGAGCACTGAAATTGCATACCACCTTAAGGTGTATTTTCAAAGATTACTTTATACTTTAACAGAAGTTCATTATCCAGAGTTTCAAGTACTGCGCATGTCTGCTCCAAAATATTATTTTGCCTTAAATTTGGGCCGAAACGTACGTTACACCAAAATAAAATTTAACACGACTTCTTCGATCCGAGAAACAAAGGAAAAGTTTCATTTTTAACTTTTCCGCTACCACTAATATCAAATGAAAAAAGCGCAGTCGAAAAATTTCGAAAATTTTGTTAAAAGATCGTAAAAAAAAACTCGCGAATTTTGCCTAAAGATCACGAAAAACACGAGAATTTCCTCAAAAAATCGCTGAAGTACGCGAATTTTGTCAGTCATGGAAACATGCGAACTATAATACCGAACACTTGAGCCGACGAGCGTGAGATGATCTTATGTAAGCGATTCTCAAAAGAAAAAAAATCTCGGCTCAACAATGCGAAATATTGTCACATTTTAAAACATAAAAGTAACATTTAAGTACAATACTTCCTTCGCTGTCGCGTCCGAAAATTTTATATTCTGTAGTGTAGTATCACTGCGGATTTTCTGTAAGCAGAAACAACGCTAAAATATTTTACATAAACTAAGCTACACAAGACCGGTACAACGGTTCGCGTCGCGGGGTCCAGAAGAAAGCACTTTGTGGGATTCTAACAGTCCGTGATTAAAATCTTGAAGATCTTGAGCTTCACGAATAAGATTTAAATATACAAAACTGATTTAAAACAATTCTCACTATCATTTGTGGTTATATTTCAGAAGAAAATAATTTTAAGCATTCGTTGTGATTTCTAGTGAAATGCATGAAAAACACCGCTGATAATGAAATTTTGCGACCGGAGGTCTTTTTTCGCTAATGTTAAGAGAGCTATTGCAAGCAGAAATATGAAAATCGGTGGTAATATAGATAAATGTTTAATAAAAAGACTGGTACAGACAGTTTTGAATTGAATATTTTTTTACGAGATATTTAATGTTAAAGTTAATCAAAATCGTTCCATTAAAAAAGTTTTATAGAAGCAAAAACTGCACATAGGAATTTAATTAACTTTACATCATTTTATACATTAAAAGTTTCCGGTGTGGTGGCTGCATTTATTTATTTATTTATTTATTTTACTATTTGAAGATTTATTTCAGTTTTAAATTCAAATTTTCATTATTTCGAGAGATATTTTTTACATATTTTAGAAAAGCATACTATTTTAAATATTTGTCATCTAAAAGTAATAGCACAAAGAATAATATTTCTTTCGGATTAAAAATTTATCTATACGTGAGTATTATAAAGAGGTAGAAATCTTTCAAATTAAAATAAAATAAATATTACTTATTAAAAGCGGGAAAATATAGAAAATTACGGCGTAAAAACTACTTGTACTCCAAATTTTAAAAGAGAAAAAAAAAACTGTAAAACAATAAATCCATTTATATGCGTTAAAAATCGTAAATGGAGTAAATTATGTGAGATTTAAAATAGCCAAATCACATTGCCAAACAGTTAAAATTAAAAAAAAATGTATTTACACGACATACACGAGAGATTTATTTCATATTTCCACATAGTCTCTCTCACATTCTTGTCAATTCAAAGGCAGCGCAAATAATATTTCTTTTCTTACGATAAAAATAATTTTTACCTGAATATTACAAAAAGAAAGAAAAGTAAGATTTCAAGCGTTACATCTAAAATAGCTTATTTAAAATTATTTCCTTATAGCATTGTTAAAAAATACCGGGAAGCAATAGAAAAGACTCTGTGTTGACTGCGTTAATGTTATATTAGATGATTTTTACATGTTTAAGTATTATTTATTCAAACGCAAAAACAGTCATTAACAACAGCTGATTTGGTCTTAAACCCTTTTCGAGAAGGGGGAAAAACCCGTTTACAAGGCGATCGTCACTGTTTTTGTTTAATTATAATTCAGTCTTCATTAAGCTTTTTAAAAACGATCAAATGAACTAATTTCTAGATTGGGAACGGGGAGTTGACAAGTGTAGCTCGTAAAAAACAAAGCCCCTTGTAGGAAAAAAATGCAGCAGAATTAAAAATAAATAAATAAATAAAAGTAACATTTCTTTAAATCCTTTACGTCACAGCACGCTGGAAATCTTAAAATTGCTTTTACTTTGTAAACTGTTCTTTTTATTATTTATTTACTTATTAATGTTATTTTAAGGGGGGGATTAAATTGCCCTATTTATTATTTTGTCGGAATAATAAATAAACAATCAAGCACAACTTCTTGTTAAAGCGAAAGTAATTGAAAGATATCCTGTAGATTTCAGCGGGTGGCCCGGGATTGGCATCCCCCCCCCCTCGCCGGAACCACAGAAGTTGCTCCCGGAGAAACGTGTCTGGATTCAACACTGGAAAGAGATCAAAGTTTTCTTTTTCACTAGATAGAATAATAATAAGCATTTTAATTTTTGTAAATGTAATTTTTTAGATGAATAATATTAAGCAAAAATATTCATTACAATTTGCAGCAATTATAAATTTTCTTAAAAAATACTAAAATTTTTCATTAAGGTTTCCAATTTCCAAAGTCCTTCTTCTTGCTCAGTATATGCTAAACAATTCAAGTTACGCATTTACATTTACATTCTTTTTAATCTAATTGTTTACAAAAATAATTTAAATTCTTTACAAGTACATTGATTTATTTCTACATAGTACTGTTAGGGATTGTCCATAAATGATTTCAAACTTCTTTTTCAATATTTTTTACCTCCCTCTCCCCCCTTTGTTACAAGTGTCACAGTTCAACATACCCCCAACCTCCCCCTTGTCATATGTCAGGCTTTATTGCATAGACATACACTTTCAGTTCAGAAAAAAGCACTACACACCCGGAGCATGACATCATTTGTAAATTTCCTCTTAAAAAAAAAAAAAAAAAAAAAAAAAAAAAAAAAAAAAACTTATAATTAGTTAAAACGCGCGTTACTGCATTAACTCATCGTCGAGTCGCTAATTCCATTTATGTTTTCCGAAAACTATATACTTCTATTTATCAACTTGACAACAACTTTAAAGTACCCACCCCCTGACGTCTTGCCCTCAGATTTAAGCTGCATACAGCAATACAGTTTACACAGCGAGAAAGCGGAAAGCCTTTTCTTCCATCCCAACTCATTCAATTGTAGTTTCTGGATTTCAACTCCTCACCACCTCACTCAATTGAAGCATGACATTGTCATGACAAAAGTGTTTTGGTTGTACCTCATACAAACGTCATAAATTTTCTGTGTCCTACCCAACACTAATTTACAATTTTTTTTTAATTTTTCTGTAAGACGATTGTTTTAAGTAAAAATAAAGGCTCTACCCAATATTTTAAAGGGAATTTTTGATGAAGAAACAAGTATAACTGCTTATAAATTACAAACTTATTTTTTTTTTAACTTTGTGGTGGCGCCATCTTGCACGGTCAGTAAAATGAGTTTCTCGCAGGAAGCAATTGAGCTAGCCTTTTTCTCTACACTTAAGATCTCGCTTTCTGACCGTGGTTTTTCCGGTTCGAACCTGCCTGGGCACATCACCTGTAACTTCCTTTAATAAGTTTGCCTGACAACCTTTTCTATCACCTTAAACTAAAAAAAATAATGGAAATGAGCTATACAATATAGAAATTTGTCACCTTTTCGATAATTAATATCAAAGCAACTAAAGGGAAATTCAAGAATTTTTCTAATGAAACATTGAAGTTACTTACAGTCAAATCTTGACGGTTGCTATATAATATGTTTGTATACATTATTTTTTTTTCTTTTTACAAAAACAAAAACCTTTTCAAGTATTCAAACACAAAAGGATTTTTCAGTGACAATAAATGAGGAAAAATAGGGCTTAGTATTTTATATATGAAATTCCTATATTACCGTAGCAGATACAAATTTCAACCCTCCAGCATTTCCCCAGTGGCGTACCAACCTGATATATAAAGGTCTAGCCCGAATCAAGGTTCATTACTTGATTGATAAAAATATTGAAAACAATGATTGTTATCTGAGATATAACAGTACATCCCTCTACAAATCTTATTTGATGAATGATGTATGAACTTCTTAAAAGTTTGATTAACGAGCTGCTGGAAATAGGTTGTCTATAAATGATGTCAAACTATTTTTCAATATTTTTGACCCGCCACCCTCCCCTTGTTCACAAAGTGTCACTCTTCACCACATCTCCTCTCCCCGCCCTCTCATATGTCACGCTATATTACATATACACATACTTGCAGTTGAGAAATAAAGCACAACTACGTTATAGATCATATTTCAAATTTTATTTTTAAACTTGAACTATGTATTCTAATGACGTTTGTGACCATAACAATAAAAATAAAACTAATTCGTGTATTTTTTTTTTTTTTTTTTTTTTTTTTTTTTTTTTTTGTACGAAATAAGATTAAGGTTACAAAAAGAAAGTATAATTAATATACAATAGTAATAAAATATGAGCATGACAGAGATATTGGAACCAGCAACATTTCTGAATTTGAAATGGAATTTAATATTTTTCGCTTTCAATTTTATCTTCACTTTATGAACACAAAATACTTCAATTTCAAAATTACTTCAAAACTTAATTTGCTGAATTTTAATGCTTTTATCTTAAACAAAATGTGTGATGTCACATATCTTTTTACTCTCAAGCACCTCTTTGTTACATACTGTCACAATATCACGAACCCGCCCGAACATCTTTGTGGGAGGCCTCAAATGATAATCATAACATTTTATTTTAAAACTCACACCATAAATTTTTTTAAGATAAACTATTAATTATTAAAATATAGATGTAATTGAACAAAGTACAACAAAATTCTCAGTTTATAACAGGGGGTGATGTAGAGATACTTCCCCCTGTAATTTAGACAGGAGTTAAATTGCACTTATACTTTACTTTTATTTTATAACTCATGACTACTCTGAGACCCTGACTATTACGCTGGATTCCAGTTTCAAAAGAAATTAAATGTAATAAAAAGATGATATCTCTAAGCATTTTGCTGTTACTTTTCAACATCGTTACATGGATGCATGCATTATTGAATTTAATGCATTATTTAATTGAAGTTAAATCCTCTCTAATAAAAAGCTATTCTGTCTAATCTGTAATAAATTTGTGTTCCTGACGACTGGCTTTTTCGCTAATCGATGCCACAGATTAATGTCAGAAAGGAAAACATTTACAGTTACAAAAAAATGAATAGCTCAAAAAGTATTTATCACAAAAATGTTATATAAACTCCTTTAAATAAGAAAGGTAAAAAATACATATTTTTTTTCTTGATACTATAAATTTCAAATCTATTAATTACTCCGTTTTTCAAGTATTGAATTTATTAAAATAACAAATTTCACAATAAAGTACGATAACGAAAACTTCACGCGTATCTTTTAATGCTCGTGTTGTACAATAATAATAACTTTTTTTTTTTTTTTTTTTTTTTTTTTTTTTGTAAGGCGACCGTTATAAGTAAAAAAATAAAGGCTCTACCCAATATTTTAATGTGAATTTTTGATATAAATAAAATGTATAACTGGTTGTAAATTACAAACTTAAAATTCTTTTACTTTGTGGTGGCGCCATCTTACACGGTCAGTAAAATGAGTTTCTCGCAGGAAGCGAATGAGCTAGTGTTTTGCTCGGCACTTTAGATTTCGCTTTCTTACCGTGGGTACTCCGGTTCGAACCCTGCCTAGCCACATCATCTATAACTTCCTTTAATAGGTTTGTCTGACAGCATTTTCTATCGTCTTAAAAAATGGAAATAAAATGTGCAATATTGAAATTTGTCACATTTTGAATAGTTAATATCAAAGCAACTTAATGAAAATTTTAGAATTTTTCTAATGAAACATTCAAGTTACTTATTGTCAAATCTAGACGGGTGCTATCTAATACATTTATATGTGTTGATAATCTTTTCTTTTATAAAAACAAAAACTTTTCAAGTACTGAAACACAAAAGGATTTTTGAACGACAATAAAATAGAAAAAATGGGGCTTAGTATTTTACATATGGAATTCTTATATTAGCGTAGCAGAAAAAGATTTCAATTTTCCCTCATTCCCCTAGCGGCAAAAATGGCGTACCGACCTGATATATCAAGAAGGGCTATCCCAAATCAAAGTTGATTGATGAAAATAAGGAAAACAATGATTGTTATCTGAGATATAAAAGTACATTCCTCTACAAATCTCATTTGATGAATAATGTATGAACTTCTGAAAAATTTGATTAATGAGCTTCTGGAAATGGGCGCCCATAAATGATGTCACACTATTTTTCAATATTTTTGATCCACCACCCTCACCTTGTTCAGAAAGTTTCACACTTCACCACATCTTCTACTCCCCCCCCCCCCCCGCCTTGTCATATGTCACGCTACATTACATATGCCTATACTTGCAGTTCATAAACAAAGAAGTACTACGTTATAGATCATATTTCAAATTTTATTTTTAAACTTTAATTGTGTATTCTAATGACGTTTGTGAGCATAACAATAAAAAATTCTTGTATTATATATATATATATATATAGATAAATAGATAGATAGATAGATAGATAGATAAATTTATATATATATATTATAAATATATATTATATAAATATAAAATTTAAGCTTGAAAAAGATATTGAAAGCAGTAAAATTTTGGAAATTGAAATGGAATTAAATATATTTGGTTTTAAATTTTATTTTTAAGTTATGAACACAAAATACTTTAATTTCAAAATTACTTCAAAATTTAAGTTGCTGAATTTTGATGCTTTTATTTTAAACAAAATGTGTGATGTCAAATTTCTTTTTACCCCCAATCACCTCCTTGTCACATACTGTCACAATTTCACGAACCGCCTCCAAACGCAACATCATATGTGGACGGCCTTAAATATTAATCATAACATTTTATTTTAAAACTCACACCGCAAACATTTCTAAGAGGATTAATAATTATAATATAAACAGATCCGTTATTCGAAAAAAGAATGTAATATAAATTTTCGTGATGTGGATGGATGTCGTAGTACATACCTCCACTAATAAAAATATGTGTGGCACTCGGGGACTGCCGCGGTAAAGCTATTGCATAGCATTTTTCATCAACTTATGCATAAATACCACGTCAATGGAAGGTTAAGAAAGTCTATCGAAGGATACCGTGACGAAGTCTGCCAAACTGAAACGTCGTTAGCCGGACTGTTAGGATTTTTTCTCGTCACGGAATTCCTAGATTCGGTCGCCGCGCTCAAAGCCCTTAACACTGTCTCATAATAAATTACCAAACAAAATTTGGCCGGGGTACGAAAATTAGACCGCGAGTTATAAGCCTTTTAAATTTTCCGACCCTCACCGTGGGGGGTCTCCTGTCACCAAAAATTAACAGTCTCATATTAAATTACCAAACAAAATTTGGCCGCGCTACGAAAATTAGATCGTGAGTTATAAGCATTTTAAATTTTTCGACCCTCACCGTGGGGGGTCTAATGGCCCCAAAAATTAACACTGTCTCATATTAAATTACCAAACAAAATTTTCCCGCGCTACGAAAATTAGATCGTGAGTTATAAGCATTTTAAATTTTTCGACTCTCACCGTGTGGGGTCTCCTGTCACCAAAAATTAACAGTCTCATATTAAATTTCCAAACAAAATTTGGCCACGCTACGAAAATTAGATCGTGACTTATAAGCATTTTAAATTTTTCGACCCTCACCGTGGGGATCTAATGTCCCCAAAAATTAACACTGCCTCATAATAAATTACCAAACAAAATTTGGCCGCGCTACGAAAATTAGATCGTGAGTTATAAACATTTTTAATTTTTCGACCTTCACCGTGGGGTGTCTTATGTCACCAACAATTAACACTGTCTCATAATAAATTACCAAACAAAATTTGGCCGCGCTACGAAAATTAGATCGCGAGTTTTAAGCATTTTAAATTTTTCGACCGTCACCGTGGGGGGCTCTAATGTCCCCAAAAATTAACACTGCCTCATAATAAATTACCAAACAAAATTTGGCCGCGCTACGAAAATTAGATGGCGAGTTATAAGCATTTTAAATTTTTCGACCCTCACCATGGGGGCATCTCCTGTCATCAAAAATTAACACTGTCTTATAATAAATTACCAAACAATATTTTGCCAAGCTAACAAAATTAAATCGCGTGTTATGAGCATTTTAAATTTTTCGACCCTGACCGTGGGGGGGGGGTCTCCTGTCACCAAAAATTAACACTGACTCATAATAAATTACCAAACAAAATTTGGCCACGCTACGAAAATTAGATCGCGAGTTATAAGCATTTAATTTTTTCTACCCTCACCGTGGGTTGTCTCCTGTCACCAAAAATTAACACTGTCTCATTATATATTACCAAACAAAATTTGGCCGCGCTACGAAAATTAGATCGCGAGTTATCAGCATTTTAAATTTTTCGACCCTCACCGTGGGGGGGGGGTCTCCTGTCACCAAAAATTAACACTGACTCATATTAAATTACCAGATAAAATTTGGCCGCGCTACGAAAATTAGATCGCGAGTTATAAGCATTTTAAATTTTTCGACCCTCACCGTGGGGGGGGGGGCTCCTGTCACCAAAAATTAACAGTCTCATATTAAATTACCAGACAAAATTTGGCCGCGCTACGAAAATTAGATCGTGAGTTATAAGCATTTTAAATTTTTCGACCCTCACCGTGGGGGGTCTAATGTCCCCAAAAATTAACTCTGTCTCATAATAAATAACTAAACAAAATTTGGCCGCGGTACGAAAATTAGATCGCGAGTTATAAACATTTTTAATTTTTCGACCCTCACCGTGGGGTGTCTTCTGTCACCAACAATTAACACTGTCTCATAATAAATTACCAAACAAAATTTGGCCGCGCTACGAAAATTAGATCGCGAGTTATAAGCATTTTAAATTTTTCGACCCTCACCGTGGGGGGGGGGGTCTCCTGTCACCAAAAATTAACGCTGACTCATAATAAATTACCAAACAAAATTTGGCCACGCTACGAAAATTAGATCGCGAGTTATAAGCATTTAATTTTTCTACCCTCACCGTGGGTTGTCTCCTGTCACCAAAAATTAACACTGTCTCATTATAAATTACCAAACAAAATTTGGCCGCGCTACGAAAATTAGATCGCGAGTTATAAGCATTTTAAATTTTTCGACCCTCACCCCGGGGGGCTCCTGTCACCAAAAATTAACAGTCTCATATTAAATTACCAGACAAAATTTGGCCGCGCTACGAAAATTAGATCGTGAGTTATAAGCATTTTAAATTTTTCGACCCTCACCGTGGGGGGTCTAATGTCCCCAAAAATTAACTCTGTCTCATAATAAATAACTAAACAAAATTTGGCCGCGGTACGAAAATTAGATCGCGAGTTATAAGCATTTTAAATTTTTCGACCCTCACCGTAGGGGGTCTCCTGTCACCAAAAATTAACAGTCTCATATTAAATTATCAAACAAAATTTGGCCGCCCTACGAAAATTAGATCGTGACTTATAAGCATTTTAAATTTTTTGACCCTCACCGTGGGGGTCTAATGTCCCCAAAAATTAACACTGCCTCATAATAAATTACCAAACAAAATTTGGCCGCACTACGAAAATTAGATCGCGAGTTATAAAGATTTTTAATTTTTCGACCCTCACCGTGGGGTGTCTTCTGTCACCAACAATTAACACTGTCTCATAATAAATTACCAAACAAAATTTGGCCGCGCTACGAAGATTAGATCGTGAGTTATAAGCATTTTAAAATTTTCGACCCTCACCGTGGGGGGGTCTAATGTCCCCAAAAATTAACTCTGTCTCATAATAAATTACCAAACAAATTTTGCCGCGCTACGAAAATTAGATCGCGAGTTATAAGCATTTTAAATTTTTCGACCCTCACCGTGGGGGGTTTAATGTCCCCAAAAATTAACACTGCCTCATAATAAATTACTAAACAAAATTTGGCCGCGCTACGAAAATTAGATCGCGAGTTATAAGCATTTAAAATTTTTCGACCCTCACCATGGGGGCGTCTCCTGTCACCAAAAATTAACACTGTCTTATAATAAATTACCAAACAATATTTTGCCAAGCTACCAAAATTAGATCGCGAGTTATGAGCATTTTAAATTTTTCGATCCTCACCGTGTGGGGTCTCCTGTCACCAAAAATTAACACTGTCTCATAATAAATTACCAAACAAAATTTGGCCGCACTACGAAAATTAGATCGCGAGTTATAAGCATTTTAAATTCTTCGACCCTCACCGTGGGGGGGGGGGGTCTCCTGTCACCAAAAATTAACACTGACTCATAATAAATTACCAAACAAAATTTGGCCACTCTATGAAAATTAGATCGCGAGTTATAAGCATTTAATTTTTTCTACCCTCACCGTGGGGGGTCTCCTGTCACCAAAAATTAACACTGTCTCATAATAAATTACCAAACAAAATTTGGCCGCACTACGAAAATTAGATCGCGAGTTATAAGCATTTTAAAATTTTCGACCCTTACCCCGGGGGGCTCCTGTCACCAAAAATTAACAGTCTCATATTAAATTACCAGACAAAATTTGGCCGCGCTACGAAAATTAGATCGTGAGTTATAAGCATTTTAAAATTTTCGACCCTCACCGTGGGGGGGGGTCTAATGTCCCCAAAAATTAACTCTGTCTCATAATAAATTACCAAACAAATTTTGCCGCGCTACGAAAATTAGATCGCGAGTTATAAGCATTTTAAATTTTTCGACCCTCACCCCGGGGGGCTCCTGTCACCAAAAATTAACAATCTCATATTAAATTACCAGACAAAATTTGGCCGCGCTACGAAAATTAGATCGTGAGTTATAAGCATTTTAAAATTTTCGACCCTCACCGTGGGGGGGGTCTAATGTCCCCAAAAATTAACTCTGTCTCATAATAAATTACCAAACAAATTTTGCCGCGCTACGAAAATTAGATCGCGAGTTATAAGCATTTTAAATTTTTCGACCCTCACCGTAGAGGGTCTCCTGTCACCAAAAATGAACAGCCTCATATTAAATTACCAAACAAAATTTGGCCGCGCTGCGAAAATTAGATCGTGAGTTATAAGCATTTTAAATTTTTCGATCCTCACCGTGTGGGGTCTCCTGTCACCAAAAAGTAACACTGTCTCATAATAAATTACCAAACAAGTTTGGCCCCGCTACGAAAATTAGTATGCGAGTTATAAGCAGGCCCGTAGCTAGGGGGGTGCCAGGGGCGGCTCAGCCCCCCCCCTAAAAAATTTTGAGCCCCCCCCTGAAAAAGATTCCAAGGTCACTAAATAAAACTGTTTAAAAAATCAAAATGAGAAATCGGCCCGAACCCGTCCTGTGCAAATCTTTTGAATGTCTATAATCGTACATTATGATGTTTTGCAATCAATATAAATTTGTATATACTTCAAAAATTTATCTAGATTATTCGGTTTATGTTTAGCAGAAATAAAACAAACATTTGAATCTAATCATCAACGTTCATTATTTATCGATTTCCATTTCAAGTTGAGCAATCTTTTCTGAAATGGAAAAAAAGTACTTAATTATGATCATAAAAAATATTTTTGCTTTTAACAATCAACAGTTTGGTTTGGCAAATTATCAACAGAAATATTTATTATCTTAACCCCCCCCCCCCCTTCCATTTGTCGGCGAGGTGAATGAGTTATTTATAGATTTGTAAATTTAAATCGTTGGTATTTTGTAATGTGCATCCTATCTAATTATTATTGGTATTATTGTCTTCTACTGCTAGTATACATGGGTGACGTATGTGTGGCGCCATGATCAGCTGGCGCCAAAAACCGGGTAACGCATTATATATATATATGTACAGTGTCTCACATAAGTGATGGGACACTTGTGCTTTACAAAAGGAAACTAATCAAATAAATTAAAAAAAACATGTACACATTTTTTGTGGGTGTGTTTCATACTTAAATTTAGTAAGGATTATTACATAACATATATTTTGTCAAAATATTAAAATATTAATTTAATAAAAATACAAATGTTTAGAACGGAGCAAAAAATAGCTCACATAAGTGATGGGACACCATTATATATGCAACAAAAATCGTCTGAAATAAGCAATAAAAATATATTTTGGGGTTTTATTTTTACTTAAAAGCAATTGGCAATAATTTATAAAATCGTCTGCAGTATTTCTCTCCAGTTTGTTTTGGAATTTTTGTGTTTTTTAGCTCTGTGCAGCCATGAATGCTAAACGAAAAGAAACTTCGCCTGAAATTCGAAAATTAGTTATTAATTTTCATATTGAACGTGGAAAACCTATTAGAAAAACTGCTGAAACAGTTAACTTGAGTCGTTCAACAGTTTTCAGTATCATTAAACGATATAAACAGAATCATATGATTCAGGATAAAAGAAGACCTGGCCGACCATCAAAGCTATCCAATGGAATAAAGCGAAATATCATTCGAAATATTAAAAAAAAAATCCAAGAAATAGTGCTTCAAAAGTTGCTGCTGATTTACAAGCATTATATGGAATAATTGTTAATCCTGAGATTATTAGAAGGGTAATTCGATCTGCTGGATATCACGGTAGAGTAGCCTGGAAAAAATTCTTCGTAAGTGAAAAGAATAGAAAACTCAGACTAGCTTTCGCAAAATCCAACATAAATAAGAATTCTGATTACTGGAATAAAGTTATATTTGCTGATGAGAGTAAATTTAATATATTTGGTTCTGACGGTAGAATCTTGGTGTGGAGAAACCCCAGGGAAGAATTTCGCAAACAGAACTTGGTACCAACAGTAAAACATGGTGGAGGAGGAGTTATGGTATGGGGGTGTATGTCGTCCGCTGGAGTTGGTAATCTTGTTTTTATTGACAGTATAATGGATCAGTACAAGAATATTGATATTTTAAAGCAAAATTTGAAATCTTCAGCACGAAAATTGAACCTTCTTAACGATTTTAAATTCTACCAGGACAATGACCCCAAGCACACTGCTCTGAACGTTAGACTCTGGCTGCTATATAACTGTTCTGAAATAATAAAAACATCACCACAATTTCCAGACTTAAATCCCATAGAGAATATTTGGCAAGAATTGGAATCAAGAATTCGCAAACACGACATTTCTTCAAAACAACAACTACAAACGGTGCTTCAAGAAGAATGGGGTAAAATTACTCCAGAAATCACAAAAAAATTAGTCGAATCCATCCCAAAAAGATTAAATCATGTTTTAAAAGTAAAAGGAAATCCAACAAAATATTGAAACCTTTTAAAAAGTAAAATTTTTGGATAAATATTTGATGGAAAAGTAAGTGTCCCATCACTTATGTGAGCCATTTTTTGCTCCGTTCTGAACAATTGTATTTTTACTAAATTAGTATTTTAATATTTTGACAAAATGTATGTTATGTAATAATTGTTACTAACTTTAAATATGAAACACACCCAAAATATTTTTGCACATGTTTGTTTATTTATTTTATTGCAGTATCTTTTTGTAAAGCACAAGTGTCCCATCACTTTTGTGAGACACTGTATATATATTTTAAGCAAATGTAGAATTTAGCTTGGCTAGGATCCAGGAAGTGTAAATGATTCTTTTTTTTATTATATATTTATTTATATTTATGTTAATAACTGTTTTTTCTTGTGTGTGTGGTTTAATTAAAAAAAAGGAATTTTTAAATTATCAATTTATTTTATAGAAATCTGCTCTTAGTCAGGGAGGCAAAGTTTTCATTCGGTCAATGAGGTGTCGTATCCCCCCCCCCTACTGTTGTTGGAAGTGATTTTATGATTTTTAGTCCGTATTACGCAATCGGATATCAGAAACTCAACAGGCGTGAAGGTTATTTTTTCGGTGTTCGGTGACTTATCAGGCAGGATGAATGCCGATGCACCTAGTGACATATCGAAGGTGGGCGATAGAAATTTAAAAAGTACAAATTTATCAGAGTACCCAAAAAATTCGAATAACAGGAGTTTTCAACCAGATTGGATGAAAAAATTTAAGTGGCTGGAATATTCCAACAGCAGAGATGCTGTATTTTGTTATCCTTGTCGGCAGTTTCCTCATTCGGGGACTAAAGAAAATCCATTTATCTCAGCTGGTTTCCGGAATTGGAAAAAAGCATTGTCCAAGGACAGAGGGTTTCAAAAGCATGCTTCGTCACAGAATCATATAATATCAATGAGCATGTGGACAGAAAGAGAAGAACGTGAAAAGATGAATTTGAGTGTGTCATCTTTGGTATATAACGATGTTCTAGAAAAAAACCGATATTATGTTCAATCTATTGCAAAAATCGTACAATTTTTAGTTATAAATGAACTTTCATTACGTGGGACGTATGATATAGATGAACACGAGGAAAGTAGTTTATTTCAAAACCTTTTTAAATACACAATCAAAAAGGACAATAAACTTGCAGAATGTGTCAAATCAGTGCCAATTAATGCAAAATACACTTCACCTGAAATACAAAATGATGTAATACAAATCCTTGCTGAAATAGTGTCAGAAGATATATCAAATGACATTAACAATGCTGATGTTCCCTGGTTTTCGATTTTGGAAGACGGAACGCGTGATAGAAATAATAGAGAAAATGTTGCATTAGGAGCAAGATACGTAAAGGACGGGAAAATAAAAGAATCAATTATCGCATTAAAAACATGTTCTGAGTTGGATGCAAAAACATTTGCTGATTTAACTTTAAAGATCCTTCATGATTGTAATTGAGATAATTCTAAAATTTTGAGTCAATGTTTTGATGGTGCTTCAGTCATGAGCGGTGAAAAAGAAGGGGTCCAAGCTATATTGCAGAAACATCTTGATAGAAATATCCCATATGTACATTGCTGCAGCCACAGACTTCATTTAGTAATTATAAAAGCAATAAATGATGTAAGTGAAACCAAACAGTTTTTTGATCAGAGTTCCATGCTGTACAACTTTTTGAGAAAAGGTAACATAGCTAAGAAATATGAAGGTCAATCCCTTGTTCGTTTATTAAAACAGCGATGGAGTGGACATTTACATGTTACAAAAATTGTGTATAACAATTATAAAAAAATTCTGAATACTCTAGAAGAAGTAAAACTGGACAGAAAACAAGATGGAATAAACATTGCAGAAAGCACTGGTTTGTTAACGATAATGAAAACTAAAGCTTTCAAATTCTGCTTAATATTTTTTAAGAGAATTCTTGAAACGCTAGATCCTGCAAACCAATTATTGCAAAAGCTAGAAACTAGTTTAACTGATTCTTTAAGAATTGTAGATTCTACAATAGATTCACTTACTTGTTTAAGGTCAGATGAAATTTACGAAGAAATTTTAAATTTGATGCCTACTGAATTTGTTGTTGAGGAAGAGGAAGAAGAAATATGTTCAAAAAAGCGAAGAAAAACCACTTCTACAAAACTCAGAGATTATTTAATTGTAGAAACTACAGGTGCTTGCTCGAATATTGATGAAACATTACATCTAAAAGCTATTTATTTTGATACTTTAGATATAGTATTAAATGAAATGAAAAGGCGGTTTAATAATAACGATAAGTTACTTCTAGCGCTGTCAAGTGCAGAGCTTGATATGGATTTAAATAAAATGAAGATATTAGAAAATTATAATGTTAAGCTTCCATCTAAAGATGAAATAATTGTTCTAAAGAATTTCATAAAAAGAACCATTGAAGAAAATCCAAACACCATTGTATTTAATGAACTTTTTAAATATAGGGTTGCATTTGAAGACACTTTTAAACTATTAGCAACTGTTAAAACTTTTGGATGTAGTACTGCAATATGTGAATCAACATTTTCAGTCCTTACAAGAATAAATCGTTCACAAAGACTAACAATGTCTCATCAAAGAATGGCCGATTTGAGTTTTCTTGCGTTTGAAAAAGAAAGAACAGAAACAATCAATATGGAAGTTTTCCTTAAAAAAATTAATGAGAAAAAGAATAGAAAACTTCAATTGTTTTAAAGCAGGTGAATTTCAATTTGTTGACACTACTTTATTCCTTTTAAATCTACTTTTTTTAGTTTATGTATTTAGTATACACTACAAGGTTAGTTTTCACATTTATAATGCTTATATAACCATTCGTATTTATATATCTATTTAACTTAAATATTTTATATTGTTTCATGTATCCATTAAAGCATACTTCATTATATTTTTCCAAATTAGTTTTAAAAAAATTCCATTTGTTACAAAAGTGTGTTTGTTACATGTACTATTGTTTGTTTTTATTTTTTTGTTTTCGTGTTAGATGAAAAATGCAGTTCGTTGCAATTTGGTATTTTAGCATTTTGCTATAAAGCGTTTTTTTCTGAAGAATTTTTTAATCCTGTTTTGCTTCTAGTATAAAATAAAGTTTTAAGTATTCATATTTTGCTTTGTGTTTGAAGTTTGAGTCATGGTATTTCAAATTAAAGAATTTTTTTAATAGTATACTCAATTGCAAATGTTTTTAACATTTTACTGTGCATAAAAATAATTTTATAATTCTTTATCTATGAGTGAATTTGTTTATGCTTTATTAGAAATGAAGATTACAACTCGTTTTAAGTAGGAGAAATGCGAGCATTTTAATTACTTTTGACATATTATTTATATTATATTGTATCAGCATTAGTTATATACTGAAAGTATTTATTCTGTAGCGTTTTCTATTACTAGCATAGATCGAACTTATAATTAATTTTATCATAAATATTATCTTATGATAAACATTTTGTTGTATATTGGAATATTTCTAGTTTAAATTTTAAAATATATACGTATATAGTCCTTGATTTATGAATGGTAATCAAAGAAAAATGCCAATAGCCAATTCAAATGTACATGCTTTTAATTTTTGAATGAACACAGTAATAATTTTAAATGCAAAATACAACTTTGATTTTGTTAATGTTTTTATTGTAAAAGAATGAAACTTAAGCTTCCTTGAGGGCAGATTAAAAAAAAAAGATTAAAGGTTGCAACTATTTCGAAACAAGTGAATTGTAAGCTTTTATTTACTTGTTGACATCATCATTTATTTCACCAGTATAAGTATTAGAGATCGAACGCCAATTCTTTTGCGTTTTCTACCAAAATTCTGAGTTTTACGAAAATTCGTTTTTGACGAAAATTCTATAACCTATATATTTAAACCTATGAACTTTTTTTATAATTATCTGTCATGAATTACTTAAGACGCGAGTGCAAACTATAAAGATAGCAATGCATATATATGACTAACTTTTTCATGTGCTTTTTTAAAAAAGCAGATTTAATGTTATTAGAAAATTTTAATTCGAAAATGCAGAGGCATTTCAATTACTCTGTCAGAAAGTTCTAGTATGACAGATAGGGCCGTAGTTAAGGATGTGCTGGCTCAGCCCCCTCCCCCTCCCCTAACCCTTAAAGCATTTTAAGCTCTCTTAGAAAAGATTTCATGATTACTCAATGAATTTCTTTTTTGAAAATCCAAATGAAATTCTGTTCAAAAATCTAATTTAGTTTTGTGGCCTTTTCAAAGTTTTGTAGAAATACTAAATTATAACTAAAATAAGTTTCAACACTCGCTCTTCCTATTTGCACATACGAAGCTAAGATGATGTTTAATTTTGCACTCGTTATACACTCGAATTTTTCATCACCTTATTCTTCTCTTAGCTTAAAATGAGGTTATTACAACAGTTTAATAAAAAACATAGTACATACAATATGAAGATGCACTAATTTATCTTTCTACATCAGAATGAGAGAAAAAAAAAACATGAGCCCCCCCCTACATTTTCTTGAGCCCCCCCTATTATTCACTTCTGGCTACGGCCCTGGTTATAAGCATTTTAAAATTTTCTACCCTCACCGTGGGGTGTCTCCTGTCACCAGAAATTAACTATGTCTCATAATAAATTACCAAACAAAGTTTGGCCGCGCTACGAAAGTTAGATCGCGAGTTATAAGCATTTTAAATTTTTCGACCCTCACGGTGGGGGGTCTCCTTACACCAAAATAAATAAGACCACCAAAATAAACACTGTCTCATAATAAATTACCAAACAAAATTTGGCCGCGCTATGAAAATTAGATCATAAGAAGCATAAGTTTGAGACTTGATATCCTAATATCTGAAAGATACCGCGTCAATGTCTGCCGGATTCTACCGAAGAATACCGTCCCGAAGTTTTCCGAACGGAAACGACGTTAGCCGAGTGTTAGGTTTTTTCGTTACCGATGTGTTAGGATTTTTCGCGTTACGGTATTTTTGGATTCGGTCACCGCGCTCAAAGCCCGCGATAAAAGCTATGCAATAGCTTAAAAAAAAGACTTGTTAATGTTAAATTTCCCTTACATTACACTTTACTTTTATATTTTAACTTATGAATATCTCAGAATATTACGCATTTCGCCGGATTCTATTCTAATTTCAAAAGTAAATTAAATAAAATAGATGTAATAAAAAGATGATCTCTCTATGTAATTGCTGTTACTTTTCAGCATGTGCATGCATGCAATTTTGAATTTTTATGTTTCTTTACTTGAATATAGTCAAAGTTATATGCTTGTTGTAAAGCGACTGGGCCATTTTTTTTTTTTATTTATTATCATGTGTTGTTTAAATAACAATTAATTTCATTTTAACAAGCTTTTGGAAACAGTAATATTATTTAATAAAAGAACAGTTACTCTGAAACGTTGCAATGATTTCAAAATATATTCTAGGCTAATAAAGACCATAATTTCCAAACCACTCCCTTTTTGACATTTTCTCTTTCCGTGTAGAAATATTCCCAGACGAATTTTACATTAAACGAATATTTCTGTTATGATTTAGCGTGTGCCAAAATTCGTTAGAATTTGTCACAATGAAAGACTTTTATAGTATAATCTATAAAATATCAAAAGGCATCTATATTCACAGAGCAAATATATGTTTAAGAAGAAAATAATTAACGAAATTTAGGGCGGAGTTAGTTAAACAAATTAGTTAAAAAAAAAACTTTAAGCATGTTAACCCTTCCAAATATTGCGTTTTGTTTATATATGGCTTGTGATAAAAAAAAAATTATAAATTAAATGTGTTACAACGTCATATATTTTCAAATCACTGATATTTATAGTATGTTAATGAGGAATATTGATCTTACAGAACTTAAGGGAAATACTTCAACATATTGTCTATTTTTAGTGTAATTTCGCATACTTATTTATGTTATAAGTTAATAAAATTGTAGTACGTAATTAGGAGGTTTGTATTAGCTACTATTTGTAAGCACAGGAATTAGAAGTAAATGCAAATTTAGTATATTAGTACAGTATATAAGTGTTACATGAGTAATTTCCAGTAATTACACTTAACCACTTTTCAACACTATTTAGAGATAATTCTACGCCTATTTCGTACCAATAAATATTCTGAATTAAAGCTAAACATCTGCCACATTCATGACTGCTTTCTAATAGACTGGGAGGCGGCAGCACAGACAATCACCTCATTGAGTTCACTGCTGAAATTCCAGAATTAGTTAAAATTCGATTCGCATATTAAAATGCACTCCGTCTCCCGAGTCATATCTTGATGGAAAACACCAGAAAACCCGATTTCAGCGATTTACTCGTAGGTTTACCATTCTGTTTTTCTGCTCCAAGGACTCCATATTTTCATTTTTTGGTGCAGAAAAACACAATGATAAATTTTCGAGTCAACTATTTTCGGGTGTCTTCCCCCTTTGATATGACTTGGCAGGTCGATTGTGTTTCAGTAAATGAATCAAGTTTCAACCAGAGATGTAGTGGAAGACATACGGGAGTGTACGCCGTATACCTTCTGAATTTTTTAAAGGAACACCGTTTACCCTCTGTTTCTGAAAAAAGCTATAGTATATACGTTCTGGAGTACACCCTCTGCCAGCGCTGTGCAAAATGAGGGGCAAAGGGGGCCGTCGCCCCGGGCGCGGAAATTTTAGTGGCGCCAAATTTATACTACCCCCGTCATTTTTGGCTTGTTACAAGAAAAAGTTGAGGTAATGGGGCTCCATATTGAAGCTTTGCCCTGGGCGCAGTTTTCTCTTCGCACGCCCCTGCCCTCTGCTTTGAGCGTATATCCTCTGTATTTTTACGGTTACACCACTGGTTTTAAGTAATTCTGAAATTTCAGCTGTGAACTCGATAAGGTGATTACCTGAGCTGTCATCTCCTGGTCTATAATAAAACTGTCAACAAATACAATAGTAATATCTACAATAAAATGTCAACAAATTTAAGTTTAACCTATGAACTTGTAGATTAAATAATGAATTTAGTTCAGATCGATTAGAAGTGCGATCATTACAATTATCCTGTTCAGATTCTAGTCACATTTGTTGGTGTTGGTGGGGGGGGGGGGGAGGGGGGGGGTCTAGAAAGACTTTTTTCCATCGGAGTATATTTGGATCCCAGATGTAATTCAAACGTGATATTTTGTGTATAATATTGAAATATTTTTTAATACTAATTTAAATTTAAATAAACTCTTTTTTTTTTGGCCTAAAATTATTGGAAAAATAGTTTCACATGCATTTTAATGATATTACACACTTTCGAACGTAATAATATTGATATACATGTATGAAGTATATATTAAAATATACATACTGTACAATTTGTGGTGCAAAGAATGTTTGTTATTCATTTGCTCATGTTTAATCATTTCATTTCTACACCTTTTTGATATTTTTATGAGCAATTCTTAATTAATTTTTCATTTTCTTTTGTCGAATTTAACCAAAATTTAGTTTTTAACTAAGATCTAAATTAAATTATTTGAGATGAATATAAGTAAAATCAATAATTTTTTGAATAAAAAATGCATATCCCAGGGTTCGTAAGTTTCAAGAACTTTCAAGCACCAGAATTTTCGTGATATTTGCAATCTTCAGATACAGTACGGACTATTTTACGAAATTAACCACATAAAATCACTTGAATCCCTTGATACGTATGATCGCTGTATATCAGTGAAGTTTTTTCAAGCTGATTTACAATACGTTGGTAAATATATATAAACATATATATTTATACATATAAATATGTATAAACAGATATAAAAGACATATATATATATAAACAACGTAAATGAGTAAAAATATGGTTTAGTATTCAACATATGATATTTATATTTTATGGTGCCAGATAAAGATTTGAAACTTCCCTTATTTCCCCCAGCGGATAAAACGTTGCCCCGGCCTGGTATACCAAAAAGACCTAGCTAAAATTAAAAGGTCATTACTCGATTGAGAAAAATAGATTAAACAAAGATTATTATCGCAGATGTCACGGAACATTCTTCTCCTAATCTAATTTTAAATGACTTTCTGAAAATCATAACAGTGTTGTTGTTTTTTTTTTTTTTTTTTTTTTTTTTTTTTTAACTCACATCGCAAAGTCTTTCATGTATGTAAACTCCTCCTTTAGCTCCGCCTCTTTTCACCAGAAATTACGATAGCCCTTGATATGGCACCAATATTAAGGGGCCACTCTCGCGCCAGCGCGTGATCTGGGGTGATGTCCAATAACCAGTCATGCGCTGACGAGGGAAAATCTTTCACTAATTCTTTGTTATAAAAAGTAAATCGGCTTCTGGGAAAAACCCACTTTTACAGTGTGGCATTAACTATCATCACATCTTCATATAAGCGGCTGCGAACGTGTTAAAAGAGTTCCTAGCTCTGGACTTTGCGCTCATTAGGGTGAAGCAGGACCATAGCTAGAAGTGAACAATAGGGGGGGGGGGCTCAAGAGATTGTAGGGGGGCTCATAATTTTTTTCTCTCTCTCTCACTGACGCAGAAAGAAAAATTAGTGCATATTCACATTGTAAGTACTACGTTTCTTATTAAATTGTTGCAATAACTTCATTTTAGCATAGAACCAATAGAGCGAAAAATGTCCAAACCGGGATCGAATGCGAAACCCTTGGAAAAAAAACCCTTGGCTCCAAGTGCTCTACACTGTTACCGCTATAAATGTCAGATGAAACTAAGCGTTTGATGCTTTGCAAAAGTTAAACATTTATTATTAAAGTAGTGTTTATGGCAGCGGTGGCAAGGTCGGATTCAAATAAAAACAAAATGGTTGGTGGAAAATTTGGAATATAATATTTTGTTTATGCAGAAAATCCAAAAAAATGGCTGTTAAAAGTTGTAGAAATTATTAATAAAAAAGAAATTCGAAAAATGATTAAAGAAAAAGTGTTGCCAGCTATAGGTGAAAAATTTCCTATCAGTGAAAATTCGAGTCTTTTATACATAGAATGGATAATGACTAGCTTCATTTGGCAGTGGATGATCCCAGTATCAGAAGAGAATGTTTAAAAGATGGACAGAATTTGTATTTATCGAACGTTCTAAGGAAAGTTGAAATTACAAAACAAAATGGGCGGGGTTTAAGAGCGTGCAGGCCCTGACATTTTAAAAACTAATAAAGTACTGATTTGGCGAGGAATGGAGGGAATTCTTGGTAAGTAAATGTTGTCGATTGAAGAACACTTTTAAATGTCTGAATAATGTTCAAACAAAATTATAAAATCATCAGTATCAATAATCAGTTCAAAATATTCAAATGTATCAACTAATTTAGGACAGAGGCAGTAATAAACAATTTTTATAATCAAAATATTTATGCGTATTGCACATTACTTTTATAAATAGTAGTACTATGTATATTTTTGAGAAACAAATGTAATACATAAATTGTAAAAGTGCTCTCAATGAGCGGAGTTACTCATATCCGAAATTATCAACTATCGGTATGAAAAGGAAAATGGTTGATATTCTAAAATCTAAATTGCGTTAATATTTTTGTACGTTAAAAAAATAGTAATTATAATTTGAATCGTTATGTGAAACTAAATTCTTTAAAAAAAAAAAAAAACTAAACTGTTAGCATTTGTCCCATTTAATGCATGTTTAAAATTAACAATATTTTTTTTTTTTTTAATGATCATTAAACAAAAAAAATCTGTGACATGTAATAAGAAATTGCAATAAATTCGTTTGTTAATGTGAAAATCTCTTAAAATTGGTATTTAAAAAAAATTAAAATTGAAAACATACTAAACTAAATTGATTTGAATGTGAAAAGTAAAAGCTTTCAAAAATAACAAATCACACCAGTAAAATTGAATAGAAAGAAAATTTATATAGAAAACATTCTTTATCTCTTGACCAATAATTTGCAAATTGTCAATTAATGAAACGGGTGAAAGCCTTAATGCAAATCCCCGTCGTATTTTCAATAGAGTTGGACATTTCGATTCATCTTGAGGAGTCGACTCTGACTCGATTCACTTGGTTAATGAGTCGAGATAGTGAGTCGACTCTCGACTCACTTACGATTGGTTGGTTGGTTGTAAAAATGAAGCAATTTTATATCTTCTATAGACCCCTTGCACGTGACGTCACATGCTTCATCTGGCCCCAAAGCATAAGGCAAATGTAGTGTTTTCACATTGATAAGCATAGGGATTTGCGCTTCATTTTTTAAGTATTTACAAATATAATGCAAGAATAAAAAAAAGATCACAAATAAACAGACAGATCACACTTGCTTTTAACAACAAATAGAGAGTTATGATGTTTTGTTTGGGCTCCAGATGTGCACCAGATTACAATACCAGCCGTTGCTATGACGTCAGTGCAAGGGGTCTAACACGTAAATCGCACAAAAGAGAATTTTTAAATGTAGGCTCGAATTATTTTGCTTTAGTTTTTACATAAAAGATTTATTTTTGTGGTAAGAGCCGAAATTTTCTGTCCTGTACCGGCCCAGAACGTATAAAAATAATGACCTGGCCCGGTAAAAAACATAAATGTTCGGCCAACTTGTTTCGTACAGAACAGTATTGACCCGACAAGAAAAAAGATAAAACCTTCGTCTTAGCCTGATCCGGCCAATAACAGCGTTTGAAATTTTTAAACTGTTTTTTTTCTTTTTTTCCTTTCTTTATTTTGAGGGGGGGGGGAGGGGTCTTTACTTAAAAGGTGAAAACGGATAATTTAAGTTCATCATGCTCATATATTTATAAATTATTAGTTATTCACAAATATTTTCCAGAAAAAAGAAATATTAGGACAAATTAAGTTAATTTTTTTTCTTTGTTTAATAAGTGTGCGTTTACATATATGTCGTATTGGTTATGTCGGAAAGATACCGTAACATCGAATTAAAAAGAAATTAATTATTTTATTTTTAGATTCTGTGGAAAATATAATGCAAAAAATATGTCTATCCCCCCCCCCCCCCCCCACGTCTAGTCTATTTCTGAATTTACTGAAACTAAAATTATGAAAAAAAGGGAGACAACAGTAGTTTATTCGAATTTTGCTGGAAAATAATAGCGATTATCCTGAGTCTCATTGTTTTGTAAAAAATTGCATTTTTCGTTTCACATAAACTTTATATTGAAGGGCTCAATGTCAGCATGTTTTAATGTACAATTATAAAATTGATAGCCTAACTATTGAGGTGATTTCGAATCAAATAACGTTTTCCATTTGTTTAATAAATGAACTGCAAATCAAATTAAAAACGAAAAAGAAAAAACGGAGCTGTTGTAGTGTGTTTGAAGAGGTGAAGAGATATTAGAAAATTTAGGATTCACTTCTAGAAAAAACTCAGCATTGGCATAATTTCTGACACATTTTTAATTAGGACTTTAAAAATTGACGGGCAGCTAAAAAGGAGATGAAAAATCAAACAGCATTTCCATTTTTTAATAAATATTTTTACATATGAAGAACAAACGTATTCTTGTCATGAAACGACAGGTTTTTCTTCTTTCCCTTGCAATATAAACTTCAATTTTAACAGTAATTTTCAGATGTATTTTGCCAAAAATTGGAAAACGCCAATCGATTACATAATTTCTGAAAAACTTTTCAATTTTACGAGTTTGTTTCCAAATAAAAATGAATTCAGAAATGTGTAAGAAAGTAGCTTTTTAAAATTTAAGAACAGATTTAATAAATCCAGAGAAATGTTTTCAGAATTCTACTTTATATTATACAGCTTTAAAAGCTATGACATTTTTAACCCTCTTTTTTTTCTTTTATTCCAAATTACATTAATTTTTTAACGAATGTTGAAGAGTCTAAAAATCTAAGTAAACGATAACATTACTGTTGCTATTGTGTATTTTCTATTTTGCAAATACATACTAATCTAAAATATTGCTCATGAATGTGCATAAAATATTCTTAAGAAAATTATTGTATGCTAAGAAAAATCTGATTTTTTTTTTTTTTTTTTTTTTTTTTTTTTTTTTTTGATAGTTTTCCATGGTACCGGACCGGGTTGGACCTGTGAGCTCCTCTAAATGAATTATGAATATCTGCAAGTTTTCTGTAATTTTAATAAATGTCATTTTATAAATCTATCCAAAAAATTTCAGTGCCTGGGACATAATTTACCCCTTATGCGATCATAAAAAAGCGGCGGGGTGACTAATTTTTTAATTCTTTTTTTCCTGATATTTATAGTTTTTATAATTTACTTCCTTTTGAAATTCTATTTATAAAATCATGATAATATACTGAATAACTGCCAGGTTTTATGTTTTATTCCTACCACTATTTTTTAACAAAAAAAAAATGTATTTTAAAATCATCGAGACTGTAGGAAAACAAGCAAATTCCCTTCATAAAAATAACTGTAAAAAATAAGCATAAAATTTGGCTGCTATGATATTGTGATCCTCTCTCCTCCCGATTGACACACAGAACTTACTTGCGCTACAAAAAAATAAATAAATAAGTAAATAAAATAAAAATTAAAAATAAATAAATAAATAAATAAATAAATAAATAAATAAAATAAAAATTAAAAATAAATAAAAAGATAAATAAATAAATAAATAAAAGAAATAAATAAAAAAGAAATAAAATAAAATAAAATAAATCAAGAAATATTCTCCGAATCTGGTTTGAAAGAAGGCATATTTAAAAAAAAAATCGTCTATCTAAACTTAAAAAAATTATATGTAAATTATATCCATTTTTACATTATCTGCAAACATTTATAATCTATAAAAAAATATTAAAAGAATATATTCGTGATCAAATGAAGGACAACACTTTATCTAAAATACATCAATCATAAAATAAATTCATAGCATTTTTTAGCAGTGGTGAATTAGGAAAGTGGCCCGGGGGACAGGCATTCCCGCGGAACAATGAGATCCCCCCCTGAAATATTAGGCATTTTGTGTTTTAAATGGAAAAAGAATGCAGTCTCCAGCCCATCCAAAATTCTTTGTAACATCCACCCACACCCACAGAAATCTCCTCTGGAAAAAAATTTGTCTTAATTCAACATTGTTTTTTAAACAACTTGCTATTAAAGTAGAATTTTATTTCTTTCTCTTCAATTTTTTTTTTATATATTGCATCAGATAAAGGCAGTTGAAAATGTTTCCTTAACCAGTTCTACTTTCTTTTAGCAAAAAATACAAACATAATATCTGCTCTGTTTGATCGTCTTTCCCCTATACGGAAATCCACACAAGCTTATCAAAAATTCAATTAACTTTCCAAGAAATATCCTGTTGAACGCCCCTTTTTCCATAAATTCAATTAACCTTTCCAGAAATAACCAGCTGAACGCCCCTTTTTCTCTGCCCCTCCCACTCTTTTCATTCATTCGGTATCTTCCTAATTATACGTGAAATGCACATCTACATTGCCTCCGCTTTTCCCAAAATCCCCAACCCCAATATACAGTGAAACCAAGACATTTGTTTTTTGCTAAAAAGCCCAGCGCGGATTCGAAGAGTCGAAATCTGATACCGAATCGAAAGAGTGGTTTTCAAGGAGTCGAAGAATCGAAGAGTCGACCACCCAATCTTCAACTCTCGACTCCCAAAGTCCGACACTCAGTTAAACTGGTCCAACCACTCTTTGAGTGAGTGAGTTGACTTTTCGACTCTTCGACTCCGAATCCCAAACTGAGTTGAAATGAAAGTTCGACTCTTTTGAGTCGACTCCGTTAGCCAGATAGGAGTCGATAGTTCGATTCACTTGGGAGGAGTCGAGATTTAGAGTCGACTCTTCGACTCCTCGGCCAACTCTAATTTTCAAATCAGTGATGGTAACTCGAGGGATATTTCCCTCATGTGAGGGGAAAACAGATGTCTGTGGGAAAAAGGGAATTTTTGTGGATTTGTGTGAAATTTCAGAAATTTTTGTGAAATTTCTCCTTTAGCTATTTTTTTAACGAAATAAGCAAATTTTCTGGGAAAATCATAGAATCGGGCTAAAAGTGAAATAAGAAAAAAATTGCATTACCTATACAGTTATAACATACATTGTAAAATTGTTTTTTGATGCTCAAGAGTGAACACTCGAAAAAACAAACACACTTTTCCAAGTGGAAATACAAATTATATAACATTTTAAAATTGTTATGTTACGTGATGTAATACACTTTCCCTATAATCACAGAACATATCGTTAATTAAGTACATTATTAAAATTTTCCATTGATATGTGTAATTTATTTAGTTTGTATAAGCTTTCGAATCTATAGAAGATTTCGATTTTTGTGTTTTTTTTTTTCTTTTTTTTTTTTTTTCTTTTTTTTTTTGCTGATGTATTTAAATTATTTAAAAATTATACATTTCAATTTATTACTAATCGTCCAAAAAATATGGTTAGTTTTAATAAACCAAGTTACTTATATTTTTGCTTTTTATCCTTTTAATACTCGAATGCATGCTTTATTTTATAATGAAATAAAATCAAA
The DNA here is from genome assembly GCA_964019185.1 of Maratus speculifer. Classification (NCBI taxonomy): domain Eukaryota; kingdom Metazoa; phylum Arthropoda; class Arachnida; order Araneae; family Salticidae; genus Maratus; species Maratus speculifer. The sequence goes on along the minus strand of OZ025294.1, from coordinate 390,414,800 downwards.
TCGATCAAAAATTCTTGGTTGTTTACTTTTACTATATATTTCCCTTGAAAATGTTTGTTTCAATGTTTTTTAAAGGTTTGAAAGTTTAAAAGAGGAGAGGGGAGTGTAATATGGGAAATGATGTAATTAAAACTTTTCCCGCCAGAGGGCAGCACGGGAAACTTAGTGATGAGGGGAAAATTAGACTGATGTGGGAAATTTCGAGGGAAAATCTGGCTGACGAGGTTACCATCACGGTTTCAAATTGTATTGTAAAATGTATGATCAACTTAGTGATGGCTGTTCCTGCTCCTTTTGAAAATCGAAAACGAAGTGTTGTAACAAAACCCAGCGGTTGCAGCGTCGCTAAAATTTTCGCACTTTTCTACCAGTATTTTAAACCAAAAATCTTCGTGTCAGATTCCTTTAACATCTACGATGAAATTTTACAATAAAGATTAATGTTTAAATTTGTGGTAGGAAAGTGTAAAAAATTTAGGGATGCTGCGAGCCTTGAAAACCTGTAACAGCTCCTTTTACCTGTTCCTTAGGAATGGGTCACATGCACTGTTAAAAATCTGCTGCATTTTGCTGCAAAACACTCCCCTGCTTGTATAGAAAACGGTTACTTGGCCGTGAAATGGAGCTTTCTCATTGGTTGGAATAGAGATATTACATACAAGCGGTGGAGTGCGTTGCAGCAAAATGCAGCAGATTTTTAACAGTGTGATGTCGAAATGAATGAGTAACCACATTCCATTGTTCTTTCAGCCAGTCTTTGAATCCAACATCTTTTACTTTCATCGCCAAAAAGGTGCCGTTGTTTCGCGGTGATCCCTTAATTGGCAAGATTCAGATTTCATTCTCGCAGTAAAATAAATGCAAACATAGAAGCGGAGAAAGAGGATTTTGGCGGGAGAAAACCCGGTTTCGCACGCTAAATCTGCCCTCCGTCACGTGACAGAAGGCAAACATCCCGGCGTCAAGAAAAGGTTGCCAGTGTAGAGTCTACTTATAAACTAATTATAATTACTTGTAACGACCGAAGACTTTTTTCTATTAAAGGAACTTCTCTAGTTTCTATGGGTCTAACTGCGGCGGCGGCTGCTGCTGTAGACAACACTGTTAAAAATCTGCTGCATTTTGCTGCAACGCACTCCCCTGTTTGTATAGAAAACGGTTACTTGGCCGTGAAATGGAGCTTTCTCATTGGCTGGAATGGAGATATTACATACAAGCGGTGGAGTGGGTTGCAGCAAAATGCAGCAGATTTTTAACAGTGAAGGCTTTGATTGATTATCGGTCTCGAAGATTAACTAGTCGTTGGGGGCCACCGTAATACTTACCCATCATGGTTATGTATATGAAAATAAAACATGTGAAAACTATTTATACAATGCATTGCAATTAATAAACAAAATTTAAATATTGTTTATATACATAGTAATGCTATATTAAAGAACTGCTGATGTACCAATTTCGACAAATTACATAAAACGCCAAACTACTCAAGTAGTACCGAACTGCGTAAAAGAAACATCCTTATAACTCCAAAAATAATAATTCTATTAACTAACTATTGACTGCATCGGATTAAGCGTCTCATTTCCAATTAAAATATACCTCTGAATTGAAATTTGAATGAAATACAGGGTCATGAAAAATCAAAGAATGTAGAAAACAAGATTACAAATATCTCGGCAACTAATAATCCGATCGACTTCGTTCTATATGCAAAATGTGTGTTATTTTATTGCCTTTTACGTCCATTCCTTAGAACAAAAAAATTCGAAAATTTTTATATACCTTTCATCAGAACGAATTTTTCGAGAGTCCGAAAAAAATAGTTCCGGATAATCGAGGTTGCTGATATTAAATAGGCTTCGTCCCATTCTTACATACTAACTACATACAAAATTTCAAGTCTCTATCTCAATTTGTTCGGGAGATAGAGCGTTTACAGACGGACAGACAGACAGACGGCAAATTTTTTTTTCTAAAAATATGTTTTTCGGAATCTCCACTATCTAAAACCTGTAAATCCGTCAAAAAAAATTTTTCGATTTTCAAAACGATTGCAAGACTTACCCTATACTACGTATGATGGGTAAGTAAAAAAGCTATCGTTTCTCTTATCCTTACTTTATTGGAGAGAAAGCTGTTGATAATACTCAGGGAGGGAATTTAAAGTATTGGAGGTTTCTGATACAAAAAGTAAATCCGAGTACATGATTTTTTTTTTCTTTTTTTAGATGTGAGATTTTAAATGGCAATTTGAGAAAAAAAAATTTGATTACACTAAAATAAAGAAAATGTTGCATGGAAAAAAAGGGAAATTAAAAAAAAAAAATAACAATAACATGTTTAGTAAAATAAAGATGAAACCCATGGCCCATGGCTAATATTTAAAACAATTGCAATAAATGCACTTTTGATCCTTGACTTTTAACTAGCTTTAACTAAATTTTTCTTTTTATCTGTTGATTTTTCAAAACAAATAATATTATTTATTTATTTTCCAAATAATTTTAAATTATTTTAGTCAAACCTGTCTACCTCGAAACGTGCCTATCTCAAAAACCTGCTTATGTCATTTTTTTTTTTTTTAATTTCTCTGCATTTGCATTTAAAAATTAATGTATTTGTTCGGTCGTATTTATTCTGTATTTTTGGCAACGATTTTTATCGTCTGCATTTGTTTTTATGAGTTTAGAGTTTTTAAGAGAACGCAGCCATGAGCGGCTGAGTTGTGAGCTAGTTAAATAAATATACATTTCATAGAGTTTTTCTTAAATATGAGTTTTATTGAGTATTTTAATTTTTTAAATGAGTTATCGACATAATTTGTGGTCCGTCGACCACGAAGGATCAGTGATAATAAAGTGCAACGCGTAAATTTCTGAATTATTCGAGTTCAAGAAGAAACGATATAGTTTCGTGCAGTGGAATTTTTAAAGTAAGTGAATGTGATTTTTCTAATCTGTACTGTTATATATAAATTTAAAACAATGTTTAAAGGAGCAAAAAAGGAAGATTTAAGGCAAATAGCCACTGAAATAAATTTAAATATTAATGATAAAATGACTATAGCTGATTTAAACAATATTATTGAAAATAGCGAAATATATAAAAATAAACCAGATTTTGTAACAGAAATAGCTAACACCATAATTGAGAGTCGTAAACATGAAGAACAAAGGCAATTTGATCTTGAAAAATTTAAACTTGAACGATCAAAAAACGAATTTGAACGATCAAAAAATGAATTGGAATTAGCTAAAATTAAATCTGAAACTAAATCTTTTATTACTGAAAGTGAAGTAAAAATGGAATCGTTAGATCAAATAATAAAAAGTATTAAAACTTTGACTGTAAAAGTTCCAACTAAGCCTGAAGGATGGGGTTTTTTCTTTTCTTCTTTAGAACGGGCTTTCAAAACTAAAAATGTTTCGGAAGAAAATAAAGCAGAAATTCTGCTGAATTTATTAGGTGACAAAGCGTCTAACATTTTAACTTATTTACACGATACAGATATCGAGAATTATGAAAAATTAAAAGAAATAGTCTTAAAAGAATTTCAACCAACACCTTATTTTTGCCTAGAACAATTTAGAAAAGCTTTTAAACTACCAAATGAGACTCATGTACAATTCGCTTCACGACTGATGACCAATTGGAATTATTATCTAAATTTAAGAAATGTGTCCGATTTCGAGAGTCTAAAACAATTGATTGTGTCAGATAAATTATATGAAACATTAGATAAGGAGACTGCTTCTCACATTAGTGTGAGACAAGGAGATAAATGGTTTTTACCAGAAGAATTAGGACGTGAGATTGATTTATATTTTACATCACGCGGAAAATCTCTTACTCAGAATTTTAGTGTTAATCGAAAGTATAATCCCAAAAGTGTAAATAAAGTATTTTTAACTGATGTTAAAACATTAAACTGTATTTTGTGCCACAAACAGCACCATCTTTCAAAGTGTCCAGATTATTTAAAGTTATCTGTTAATGAGAGAGTAAATGTAATAAAATGTAACAAGTTATGTTTCAATTGTTTAAATTTACACCCAGTAGCCAATTGTACATCAAAGAACATTTGTTTCTGCAAGAAACGACATCACAAAACTATTCATTTTCCCAAAACAAATAATACATATATGAAAGAATATGTTTCTTCAGAACATAATATACAAGGTAAAATAAATGTAGGAGAATGTTCAGATTCAAGACTAGCAAATTATGGCACGTCAATGTTAAACGCTAAAGCAGAAGAGTTCGTTCAGAAAACTTTTATTAGTAACTATTCGAATAAAAAGAATAAAGTTTTACTTTCAACGGTTATGTGTTTTCTAATTGATGAATCAGGATCTAAATATAGAGTAAAGTGTTTGTTAGATGTAGGCAGCGAGTCTAATTTTCTATCCCACCATTTAATAGACATGATGAATTTGAAAAAAGAGAGAACAAACATTTTGGTGTCAGGTCTAAATGATGCCACCTTAGTAATAAATCATAAAGTTAATGCATCAATAAGCAATAGAGATGGAAGTTTTGTAAAAAATTTAGATTTCTTGATAGTTCCAAAAATAACTGCAGATTTAACTCCTTCGCGTCCAATTGAAATTTCAGCACAGGATTTCCCTAACGTAATATTAGCAGATGAGAGATTTAATATCCCAGAACATGTAGATATGCTTCTCGGAGCAGGAATTTTCTATGAACTTTTAAAACCGGGCCAGATTCGTATTAATAATTCTGATCTTATTCTGCAAGACACAGTTTTCGGTTTTGTAGTATCTGGAAGTTTTCCAATAGAAAATGAAAATAAAGTTCATTGTGGTTTAATAAAGAAAGAAACTAACTTAGATAAAACACTTCGAAAATTCTGGGAAATAGAAAATATCGAGATAGAAAAACCAAAAAGCAAAGAGACTTTAATTTGTGAAAAACATTTCATAGAAAATTATACCCGAGAAAAAAGCGGCAGATATGTTGTTAAAATGCCCCTAAAACAAGATCCAACTACATTAGGAAGTTCTAAACAGATAGCAATTAAAAAATTGAATTCTTTATGGAATCGCTTAGCAAGGGATCCCGAGTATTTAAGATTATATTCCGATTTTTTGAAAGAATACCAACAGTTAGGCCACATGGTCGAAGTTAACGAAAGCGAGGAAGAAAATGGATCCTATTACATTCCCCACCTTGGAGTGTATAGAGGAATAGAAAAAAGTATGTCAACACCTTTGAGAGTAGTTTTTAACGCCTCTTCTTTAACGACAAAAGGAAACTCACTTAATTCTATTCAGTATAATGGGGGTGTAATACAAGATGATTTATTCTCAATTATGCTGAGATTTAGAAAATGTATTATCGCTTTCACTGCAGATATTCAAAAAATGTATAGAGCAATTTCTATTCATCCAGATCAAAGGAAACTACAAAAAATTTTATGGAAAGAAGGTATAAACGAACCAATAAAGAATTTTGAACTAACTACTGTTACTTATGGTACTGTTAGTGCACCCTTTTTGGCCATGAGAACACTACTTCAATTGTCTAGGGATGAAGAAAGCAAGTTTCCTTTAGCAGCACCCGTGCTGAGAGAAGACATGTATATGGATGACATCTTATCTGGATCTGATTCTTTAAGTTCTGCATTAGAGCTCCAAAATCAATTAATAGAAATTTTAAAAAGCGGAGGAATGTTATTACATAAATGGTGCAGTAATGCTCCACAACTTTACCAAACAAATGACAAGATATATCCTTTTGGTGATTCAGGAGAATCCAAAACATTAGGTGTCTTGTGGAAATCGAGAAAAGATTGTTTAAGTTTCGATGTAAAAATTCATAATGAGGTAAATGTCACTAAAAGACAAGTGTTATCAATTATATCAAGTTTGTTTGATCCTCTTGGATTAGTTTCTCCTATTATAATTAAAGCGAAAATATTTATGCAAAAATTATGGTTATTGCAATTAAATTGGGATGACTTGTTACCGGAAAAAGAAGCTAAGGAATGGGGAGAGTTTTCAGATAATCTACAGTTAATTAACAAAATTGAAATTAGTAGGTGTATTTTATTGAAAAATGCTATTATAATCGAGTTACATGGTTTCAGCGATGCTTCCGAAGCAGCCTATGGAGCAGTAATTTACTGCAAATCAGTATCAGAATCTGGAGAATTGTCAGTGAAATTAGTGACAAGTAAATCAAGAGTTTCCCCCTTAAAGCAATTAACTGTTCCCAAACTTGAGCTGTGTGCAGCTGTTTTATTATCAAAACTAATTAAACGTGTGATTTCTGCTCTCAAGATCAATATAAACAAAATCTTCTTATGGTCAGATTCTATGATAGTATTGTCATGGATTAAAAAAGAACCATACATACTAAAAACATTTGTTGCGAACAGAATTTCAACGATACAAGAGCTAACTGGAGGGATGCAGTGGCGACATGTTTCTTCTCAATATAACCCAGCAGACCTTCTAACAAGAGGAATAAATCCTGATAAGCTAATCTCAAATGAGTTGTGGTGGAGTGGCCCAATGTTCCTAAAAGGAAAAGACTATCCAAATACAACCATACCTGAAGCAGTTGATTCCAATGACTTTTCAAAAGAACTGAAAAACTTTAAAACTAATGACTTTAAAAACGTCTTTTTTTTCAGTTTCTAATAATACCTTTGTGCATGATATAATTGATTTAAGTAATAATTATTGTAAGATAATTCGTATTTTAGGATTTATTTTCAGGTTTCTTAGCATTTGTAAAAAAGAAAGAAAAGAGGGTCCTTTAGACATCGAGGAGCTCAAAAAGGCAGAAACCTTTTTGTTAAAAAGTGTTCAACGAGAATTTTTTGACAAGGAAATAAAATCCTTGCAAAAATCAGGTGAGGTAAATAATAATAGTCAAATAAGAAATCTTCACCCATTTCTTGATAAAGCAGGTCTTCTTAGAGTAGGAGGTAGGTTAGCAAACAGTAACTTAAATGATAACCAAAAATTTCCAATTTTACTACATAATAAATGTAAACTTACTCAGATGATAGTAGAATATTTTCATAAACGATATTTATTTTTAAGTATACAAGTTTTACTTTTTGAGTTTAGGTAGCAGTTTTAGCCTTTAAATGGTCGTGCAATATTAGAGAATCAATTTATAATTCTTGCTTATTTTACGTTATAAATATTGTAAAAAGTTTTTATATATTTTTTTTAATGCAATGTGTTTTATAAGATATTTTGAGTTACATATAGTTGGTATATAATTATTTTGAGTGTACATATGTAAAATTGAGATAATTCTTATTTTATTGAATATATTAAGTGTTATCAAAGTAAATATTAATACAAAATGTGTATCGAGAGTGCATATATGTTATTTGAGATATTTAAATGACATCCATTTTGTTCAGAATGTTAGAGTTTGATTTGATAAAATCGAGTTTCTTATTTTTAAATACTTTTAAAATAAAGTATTTTTGAGTTATTTTTTGAGATAAAATATGAGAAATGAGATAAAATTCTTGCATCATTTAGAGTAAATTTAATTTGAGTGTTAGATGTCATGAGTGTACATCTCTACAAAATGATTGCAGAATTTTAGATGTTTGAAAAACAAAATGTAAAAATAAATGATTTAGTAATTATAAAGGAGGACAATGTTGCTATTTGCAACTGGCCTCTAGGTAGAATTGTAGAGTTGTTTCCAGGTAATGATGGAATTATTAGAGTAGTAAAAGTGAAAACACAAAGAGGGTTTTTTAAGAGACCAGTGTCAAAAATATGTTTATTACCCTTGGAAAAGTAATTGTTATTCATTTAATTTGCTATTTATTGTTTATTAGTATGTGTTGTATTATTTATTTAAAAATTTCATGTGTAATAATGTATTATAATTGTGGTTGAATGAAAATCATTCAACGGGGGCCGGTATGTTCGGTCGTATTTATTCTGTATTTTTGGCAACGATTTTTATCGTCTGCATTTGTTTTTATGAGTTTAGAGTTTTTAAGAGAACGCAGCCATGAGCGGCTGAGTTGTGAGCTAGTTAAATAAATATACATTTCATAGAGTTTTTCTTAAATATGAGTTTTATTGAGTATTTTAATTTTTTAAATGAGTTATCGACAGTATTTATCTCAAATTATTCATTTTTCAATTGTGAAAACACCACATTTGCGTTATGTTTGGACGCCAGATGAAGCATGTGACGTCACGTGTAAGGGGTCTATATTTCATTAAAGAGTGGCTTAAGTTACTTTTTTTTCTGATTTTTATGAAAAATACATTTAATAAATATTTCTATTTAGTACTTCATAGTTACATAATTTTCCAAAAATTAAGTTATCCAAAAACCTATATTAATTATTAAAGAAAAAAAAAATGTGCAAACCATTGAATTTAATCCTTAAAAACATAGTATTTCACCACTTTAAAACTTTTACTAAATTATAATTCATTTTTTTATTTTCTCTTTAAATTTTGCATCCTTTTTTTTATATTTTTTTAAAAGTAGAAAGTACCTTAACTGTTATCTGCTGTACCAAATATTTAACAGTAAAATTTACATTAAAATTAGGTTTTCGAATAAAAATTTTTATGAATATTTTTTATCTAGAATACAATATTTCTTCTAGTTATAGTTTCATTTTTCCAAGCTGTTTCAGAAATATCGTAAGGTAAACATTTACTATCTTCAAAATTTTAAATTTTTCTTAGAAAATAGCTCTTTCAATTCGAATTCTACGAAAACAGCTGCCTTCAAACTTTCATTTTCTTTAATCCATACCCATGCAAGAATGTAGAAATTTTCTAATCTGCGCTTCTCTCGGATTTAAAATAAATAAAACATCTGCGCTGCATGCATATATACTGTAATGTTTTACTTCTTATGTATAAAGAGTAAACAAAGTATTTGTTAGTTTCTCGCTTAAACGAAATGAAAAAAGCAAGATATTATCTGATGGCTCCATTAAAATAAATAATAAAATGGGAATGAAATTCAAATAGAATTCCGAGTATAAATCTTACGCAAAGTATGTTTTATCCTATTTAACTTGATGTTAATTTTATTTTCTGCATAAAAGGATTTATTTTGTTTATATTTGATAGATTTCTCATGTATAAATCTCATGTATGGGCAATGTCATTGAATATACGACCAGCATTCATCATGTTCATCATGGGCATCATGATGACCATGAGATCATGAGATTTGAGATCGTGAGAGATAATGTTCATCAGCCTTCATTATGGGCAGCATTCATCATGTACTAGCACCATTCAGGCTCATTTGTGAATCTCATATATGGGCAGAAGAATTTTCAATGTCCTGCACAAATATGAGCTATTAATGTACCGTATTGTTAATCTGTTCTTATGTTCTTTCTTTTTTATTTATATTTCATAGATTCCTCATGTATGAATCTCATGCATGGGATATGACCAGCATTCATCATGTTCATCATCATTCATCGTGTTCATCATCATTCATCATGTTCGTCATGGACATCATGATGACCATGAGATAATGATCATGAGATCATGAAATCATGAGACGTGAGATCGTGAGACATCATGTTCATCAACATTCATTATGGGCAGCATTCATCATGTATGGTCAGCATTAGCATTCATCATGTACTAGCACTATTCAGGCTCATTTGTGAATCTCATATATGGGCAGAAGAATTTTCAATATAAAACAAATATGAGCTATTAATGTACCGTATTGTTAATCTGTTCTCGTGATTAATCCGTCTTTTAATGCTTTTTAAAAAAGTATAAAAGAGTTTATGTATTCAGTTGGTATGTCCGTCTGTCCACGCTCTAATTCTTGTAAATAAACTGGGATTTTCATGCAGTTGATATACGTTATTTAAATTCAACAAGGCATGTTTGGTGTTGTATATGAAGTATGTGGTATAAATAGTTCATTTACAGAGGCACTCAAAAAAATTCCACTCTAGAAACATTTCTGAATGGAAATAATAAACTGAATGAAGTTCAGCGTAAAAATGCATAACTTATTTTAAAATCACCTTTAAGTACATTACGCTCAAATACAGTAACCTTTAAGAACTCACTTGTATAGCCTTGTATATCAATTGCAGCATTTATAAAGACCATATAATATGTATACATTTAGTGAAACTTAAAAATTTCTATCATAATTAAAAATGAATTTTATCCATCTATCAATCATAATCGATAATATAAAGTACTTCGGACAAAATATACTATTTGAAATTTTTTGTGTATCCATGTAAATTGTATGATCTTCGTATTATGCATGAAATAACTTACATTAAGCCTCAGCGACGTATATTAAATATTTTTATTTATTTTTTAATAAATGTTTTTTAAAATGCTGAATCAAAATTAAAATTTAAATATTTCTACTTATTTAAAAGTCAAAAAAAAAAAAAATAAATAAATAAATTAAATTCTACAAATAATATTTTTAGCTATAACGATTTAAAACCCATCCTCCTTTTTAATAAATTTTAATTTTTTTTTCACAAATAGTATGGTTAATTATCACAAAAAAAAAAAAAAAAAAAAAAAAAAAAAATCAAAATTTTAACTTAAGATACGTCGATACTTAAGTACGTCGAGTCACTCAAAAATACCTGGATGATAATGTTAAGTCTATGGGGGCGTTCTCTTAGAATATCTCGCTCAAATTTTAATATTTTTACACGTTTTTTTTTTTGTTGTTTTTTTTTTCTTGCATAAGATAGCTGAGGATGATCTACAACCGTATTAGTTTTTACTTTTTCGATTTTGGTTATATATTTTCTATATTATGATAGTTTCAATTTCAGAACCGATTCTAGCCGGTTCCGAAATTTATAGTATTTTTTAAAGAAAAATCCGAAATCAAAATCGAAAAAGTAAAAACTAGTCCGGTTGTAGATCGTCTTCAGCTATCTTATGCAAAAAAAAAAAAAAAAAAAAAAAAAAAGTAAAAATATTAAAATTTGAGCGAGATATTTGAAAAGACTTAATCGACTTAACATTAACATTCGAGTTTTTTTTTTTTTTTTTTTTTTTTTTTTTTTGAGAAACTTAATGTGGGCATTTAACGAAAAAAATAAACATAATAATTGTCCCGGACCCCCGTAAATGATAAAAATAAAAGATAACGTTTTCCATGACCGAATTTTGGATTTCCAAACATTTACCGTGTATAACGCGCACAGCAAATTTGATATGCAAATGAATAAATAACTGGATGAATTTCAGTAGAGAAAGTCGAAACAAACATTACATCAAGCAGAAAATAAGGCAAATATACATTTTTAGACTTCGGGTAGGTACTGAATGACGGCAGTAAGAATTGCTAATTAGCGTTTAAATAATGTTACTAGCTCTGCACTGTAAAAAAAAAATTCAAGAGGTTACTAAAAATTTTTTAGTAAATTTGTATTCCACAGAATTTTTTAGTAACCATTACAAACTTTTTTTTTGAAAGTGAAACAAGCATTTCTTTTGTAAACTGGACAAAAGAATTTTTTGTATAACTAACATAAAAATTTTTAGTATGAGCCACCAAGCAAATTTTAGTAATAGCTCCAAAATTATTTTTAATAACCATTACGTGCGCCCGAAGGGCAGGAGCTTCCTTCGAGCTATATCCAGACTTCTGAAGAAAAAGATTTTTGGCAAAACCGCAATAGATGGCAGCACCAAACATTGCTACCTGCTCCGACAGGATTTTCATAATCCCTTAATAACCGAGTACTTACACTACATACATTCGGGGCGTATTTGGCCATGGCCAGTTTCGAACCCGGGACCTTTTAGCCTGGAGTCCGTTACTATAATCACTATGCTATCAAGGCCACACCAAGTGCGTTTTAGTAATAGCTATTAAAAATATAAAACTATTAACTCTATTCGTTGCTAACTTTTTTCTAGTAATTCTTACATATTTTCTTGTAACCGACTAAGATTACTAAAAATTTTTTAGTAATTACAAGGATCACTAAAGTTTTTTTAGTAGATCGACCCTTTTTTTTTTTAGTGTGCTGCATAAAAAAGTGCAAGGAGTGAAAAAGAGATGCAGTATTACTTCAATTAAGCAAGATTTTCGGAGTGATTATGTCTTCTTTGAATTATATTTCATGATTGATATGATGTATATCGTGTGATTACATCCAGCACTAAAAAATTATTCCGTGTATAACGCGTACCTAAGAGTTTTGTCCTAGTTTTTTGGAGAAAAAATAACTGCGCGTTATACACGAGTAAATACGGTAATCTCCCGTAAATACTTTTCTTATTTATTCCAAATTCCTCGCTGGGAAATGTTAAAATAAAGAAAAACATAGTATAAATTTTCATTGCATGAATTGAGGATTTCCCTTAATAACATTTTCCGTTGCATTAATCTGATTTTTGTTTAACTTTCTCTGTTACTTGCAGAGGCATAATTATGTTCGAGAAATGCATAAAATATTAATGCAAAATCGTGTTTATTTCAAACATAATTAGACTCGCTTCACCAAAAAAAAAGCGGGATGTTTATTTAAATATGTCGAGAAAACTCGAAGTAAGTAACGCCCGATAGTGATTCAAGGCACGTAATGCTAAAGGTTGTAATACATATTTTGTTCGATTGATCTTATATATATATCTTTTTAGTTATTTTATTTTGATAGTTATTTTCGTCAATAAATGTTAAAACCAACTTCAAAACAAATTTTCTTTTTGATCTAAAATACAAGAAAGGAAAATCATGCATCAAGCGTATACTATGGAGCACTATCCGACACCTTCAAACTACGGTAGCAAATTTCTACAGGAGTAAGGGAAAAAATTAAAGATAAAAATGATGTTTAAATAATCAGTTTATAAAATGCATAACATATTTGAAAACACATTTTCTACAATTACCATTGAAAATCAAAAAAAAAAATTCCATTTTTTTTTTTTTTTTTTTTCGCAGTTCTGAAAATGATCGATAGAGTACAATGTATTCACAATTTATGTACATAAACCCAGAGCCCAGAGTGAAATTGCTTTAAATCTTTCTTCGATAGTTAAAAAAAGAAAAAGAAAGAAAAAAAGTATTTTTAATTCGGGGTATCCAGCCTGGCATATGGAAATTATGAAATTAATTAATACTGCAATGAATAAAAAAAATACTGGTTGGTATCAATAATATTTGATCGATTCTGTAAATGTAACTTCTGTAAATTATTTTTCTTTAATAAGCAAATGTGACCTTATTGTAAAATCATTCGTATACACAATTCTTTGCAATAAAATTCTATACACTGTGAAAAAAACTGTAAACTCTAAAAAAAAACTAAGAATCCTAGAACATTTTATGTAACGGTAAATAGCAAAAATTTCTATAACAGAATCGGTTGCGTGAATTTTTTGCTGTCACCATTGCATGAAAAGTTTCAGGAATCCCAGCTTCCTTGGAAAAATTTAATAATTTTAGAGTTTTTTTAAGTGTTTAATAGCAGCAAAATAAGATTAAAAAATTGTTAGGAAAGAGGGTTGATCTTTGACCCACGGTTGTTCCTATTTAGAAATGCCTCATATCATACACCTGTGGCAGCAGAACTCTCTTTATCCTCCTACTATACTAAAGAATTAGATAAATAACTAATTTATAAGGTATTAAAAATACTATATATTGACAGATATATTTTACCGTACTCAAAATTAATGCAAAAAATGCATTAATGCAGTAACAAAATAACAGCTAGTGTTTGTCCATTTTTATATATTTTAACCTATTTAATTTATATTTGATTTATTTTTTTTAAATCTATAATTTATTTCTTTAGTTTCTTAGCTATGCTATATTTGTCTTTAGGCAATTTCGATTACTTTCATCACAAGAATTACTTCACCTTTTTCAATTTTCTCGATTAAATTTTCCCTTTTTATGAGAAAGATAAAAATGAGTTGCGAAATATGACACGCGCTGTACATTAATTATATTTATTCAATTTTCCTATGGAATAAATAACCCCGTTAATTGCTTTCTACAAATAAAATTCAATTTTCCTACGTGAACAAAACAGATGATAAATAGGTTTTTTTTCTCCTCGTAGTTAATTCTGACAGGAGACGATCTTTAATTCCAGGTACCTTTAATAAAAGTGCATTACGGTTAATAAGAAACCTTATATGTTACGTAAATTACATAGCTGATAAATTTTCGAGATAAATAATACCAATCCTTTAAAAATATTAAATTAAAATATAATTACAGTCGAACCCCGTTATAGCGAACCCGGTTTATAACGAACTCACGGATATAACGAACGAAAATTTTGGTCCCGCCGTTTTCCTATTGTATTTAATGATATTTTATCCTTTTATACCAAACCTCCCGAATCTTAAGAATCGGTTATAACGAACTTTTCTTCTTAATCGACCATGATTTTTTTTTTCTCTTTTTACTTTTCTGCTGATGCGAAAAAAGATTTTTGACTCTAATTTTGTAAGAAAATACATGCCGGCTAATAAAACATGGTTCAAATTAATGATAAGTCTTTTTATAAGTAAGACCTGCATTCTATCTCTTTAATGGTAGTCATTGTGATCACGCCCACCCGTCAGTTATTTTCCATTACTCCTGTCATAGCAATTCAGCAACGCATTTAAGCTAACTTATTTAACTAACGTATTTAAGAATAATTCGAGATGTGACAGCATTGAAAAGCACGTCTTCTTTGAAGCAAACAATAATCAAAAGCTTTTTTTCTTTAAACTATACTCCCTGGAGTTCACAAGATGATAAAAAAGGGAAATTTAAATGATAAAAAAGTAATCAAACAAAATAAAAATAAAACGATTTTTAAAGCGCCAGTAATTAGTGTTAGTCATCCTAAGCCTGGATAAAGAGCAAAGATTTTAGTACAGTCAGGATCATTCCTTAAATTGTTTGCTCATTTATCCGAACTAGGGTTGATATCGAATGTTTACATAATCGGCGCTTTACTATATTTTTATTTGTCTTCCTTTTATTTTGGCTAATTTATTTAGTATTGTGCCATTTTAATATAATCAATTTTAATCAATTTAATTCATTAATGATCATATCTAATAGAATTCATGTTTTTTTTTCTTAATACATCATTATTGAACATATAAATATGAGGTAATTATATGCACATTTTGTAAACTCTAACATTTTTTAACGGTTCGGATGTAGCGAACCACCGGATATAGCGAACAAAAACTTCGGTTCCTTGAAGTTCGTTATAACGGGGTTCGACTGTATTATTTTTATTTAACATTTTTAATTTTCAACTTAATTTTAAAATTCTCACAAAAAAGTAAGGCTATTACGTGATCCCATAATTGATTCATCTGAGAAAAAAGTATTCATAGACTATGATGAAACTAAAACTACTCCCGTCCATCCCTAACTCTGCTTTGCCTCCCCGGGGGGAGCGCTTTTTTAACTTTTGCCGACACCCTCTTGTGATAAATTATTGGACAGGTTAAGAAGCTTAGTGTTGTTCCGATACATGTTTGATTAGAATAGAGTGCGTCTCCTAGTGGTGGAATATGGAACTTTGCAGCGCATGTGCAGCACACCTTGTATACGGTGTCGTAAGTAGTGGCGACCCAGTTCGAGGTTCGTGATTGATGTTTTAAAAATATTTCATGTTACAAGCAAAGCAAGCCTGCTATACTGCGCCATAGGCAACGGGCATCCAACTCAAGGTCCGTTAATTTTCTGATTGTCGGTGTTGCCGCCTCCCAGCCTAAAAAACAATAATATTGATGAATATTTAGCCAACAAAAACATTTCAAACAGTACGTAAAAATATGACTTAGACAATTACATTCAAATGAAAATCCAGTAAGAAAATCAGTTTAGAATGAGAGACAGATGTTTAAAAAAATCATAATTTTACAACTCTACAACGAAAAAACGTAGCTTTTCAAATATGCATCGTTGTAACTTGCAGAATGAAATTTCTCAAGATTTTGCTAAACAAATGTAACAACATATATAATTTTTACGAATAACAAATAAGATGCTAAACTAACTTGCGCTTTGGGGAAAAAATTAGAGTAGTGCACGGGTCGCGATCGGGCCAAAAATGCTTATCATACGGACGGGCTGACACGGACCAAATTTTAGCTTTTATTTCGGGCCGAGCCCCGACCTGGCCAGTGTAGACCTCTAGGAAGAATGAAGTCCAGGTCAGGCTGGACTTGGAAGAAAAAGAAACCAGGCCCGAACCGAATCTACAGAAAAATGCAGAAAGAGAAAAGGCCTGACCCAGTCGGAGTCTCATGGATTGAAACTGGTGCGATCCGGGCCGGATCGCGCCCAATCGAACGTTATACACTCAAGTCATTTCGCGTGAAAATGAATAATGTAATTTTGCAAACTCTTTATCAGCCCAAGGGGGGAAAGGGCGATCGCTTCCCCCCCTCCAGATTCGACGTTGTTTGTTTACATCCGAACGTTTTCAAAAACGTTTCCGAAAATGACGGGCACCTAATTGAAAAATATTTTTACAAATTCTTTAAATTATGAAAGTAAATATTTTTCTGAGGGTTTTAAAAGTAAAGGAGTGCTTTCTTGAATCTTCAGTGGCTTGGAAAAGGCTATTGTATATTTTTGTTCCTAGTTATAATGCATTTTTGTAGATTAACAAACATCTGTCTTTTTTTGCCATATATCTATCTCCTTGTTAAATGCATCCAATTCAATGAACCTATATACTTTTAGAATCTTCATGATCGACAAGATTGTCATTTTATCAGGGATGAAAGCAGGGCCGTAGCTAGAAGTGTACGATAGGGGGGGCTCATATATTTTTGTTCTCTCTCTAATGCGGAAAGATAAATTAGTGCATATTCACATTGTAGGTACTATGTTCCTCATTAAATTGTTGTAATAACTTCATTTTATGCTAAGAAAAGTATATGATGATGAAAATTTTGAATGTATAACTGGTGCAAAATTAAACATCCTGTTAGCTTCATATGTACCAATAGGATGAGGGAGTGTTGAAACACTTATTTTAGATAGAATTTAGTAACTCTGCAAAACTGTGAAAGGGTTTCAAAACTAAATTAGATTTTTGAACAGAATTTCATGTGAATTTTCGGAGCATTTAGTGACCTTGGAACTTTTTCCAGGGGGGGGGGCTCAAAATATTTTAGGGGGGGCTGAGCCGCCCATAGCACCCCCTTAGCTACGGCCCTGGATGAAAGTGCAGCATTAAAGCCATTTTGGAGCAGTAAAATCTGATTTTTCGCGTTCTTTATATAAAATTTGCGTTTTTTTCGCGATCTTCTGACAAGATTTACGGATTTTTTGCAGTCTTTTGGCCATTTTTTTAAACGAAAATTTCTGTCTATGCAGTATTTTGAAGAAATTTGTGGGTTTTTTCTTGATTATTTGTCGAAATTCGCGCTTTATCGCGATCTTTCGACCACGATTTGTTTGTTTTGGGGAAAATTCTAGGTTTTTTTTTTTTAATCTCCCACGAATATGGTGTGTTTTTTACCGAACTTTTGACAAAAATAGCATGTTTTTCGCAATTTTTTAACTACTTTTTGGCAAATATAGTTTTATCAGCAATTTTTTCTCGAATGTGGGGTGATTTTTTCAATCATTTAATCAAATTCGCGATCTTTCGATGAAATGTTTTTTCTGACAAAACATGCTTTTTTTGACAAAATTTATTGGCGTTTTTTTGTGATCTTTTGGCTGCGTTTTGTTCGTTTTTTAACAATACTAGAACACATTTGACAAAATTTAAGGTTTTTTTCGCGATGTTTCGACGAAATTTGCAGTTTTTCACGGTATTTTGACGAAATTTGCGGAGTTTTTTGCGATCTTTTGACGAAATCCGCGATTTTTTGACGAACATGGCGTGTTTATCGCTATCTTTTGATAAAATTCATATGTTTCTTCCCGATTTTGCGAGGATTGGAGTGTTTATCGTGATCTTTCGACCGCGGTTTTTTTAAATATATTTTTGACGAAATTAACAGTCTGGAAAAAGTTATTTTTCTTTGTTTCGAATAGATGAAATCGTGCTAAATTTGATTTTGGTAACAAGGAAGGTCACCATACGATCATACTTATAAAATTCTGAAAAAATTACAGAATGTTCTTCATATGTGGATATATTTATTAAAAAAATGTGGCGGAACCAAGATCGAAAATCAGTAAAAAAAAAAAAAAAATGAGCATTTCATTTATTTGGTGATTTATTCCGGTTGGCGACGAAATTAAATTTCAAAAAATTTCTTTTTGACAAATATTTTTAAGATAAAAATATCTCATATTGAACTTGTTAAAAAAGTCTTTAACCCCTTAACGCGCAGTGTTGCCGGGTCGGCAACACCTAATGTTCCCCCTGTTTAGAGACACAAAAACTCCGTGAATATTTCAAAAACTACTCTAATGGCTACTTTAAATCTTTCTTATGAGTTCTAGATGGCAGCACCACAGAGATCAAACTCTACTGTTTTTAAATAATAGGTAAAATGTTTTACTGTAATACGCGCTTCACAGCAAGGCTCTTCTCACTGCGCTTATCAATGCCTTACTTATGGGAGATTACCACTTCGGCAACAGCTGTATAATTAAAATGGTTAGTGCAATCTTTACAAAACAATACCTGTGTACTCTTCTAGGCCTAAATAAAGAAAAAAAAATTAGGCAACCTAAATTCCAACTTTAAAGTGTAGTGCGCCGGAAAGGGTTAAATAACTTTAGCTTTGTCAGTTTTAGTTTATTTTAACTAAAGTTTTGTCATATATATATTTAAAATGAAAGTTAATTATAAAATTTTATGAATAAAAAAATTAATTAAAACTGTTTCAGTCCCAAAATTAAGTCCAATTGAACACCGTCAGCTCAATTTTGTTGCTATGGAAACAAAACTTCTTCGATATTGTAATTATTTACTGGTTCATTTTTCATCTGTATTTTATTTTAGAATACGCTTAAATACATGAAAATATACTTTTCAATATGAAAATATTTTTTATGAATAAAATTATTTTTAAAGTGATAAAATTAAATACTAACTGCAGCAAGAAGCAACTTAAATACGCAATAAAATATATACATATGTATTAAATTCTCTCATTGTTTAAGTTTAAATTTATTGATACCACTTACAAACATTCTAAAAAATCTATTACAAGAAAATTTTCAGTTACATTAAAATCGTTTGCTTTTGGCAAGGAAAAGTGTTGCTTGCCAAATCGCGTGACACTTTAGACTTTTCGCGCCAAACATTCAAAAGTAATTTATTTTTTTACAGATTTTCGAGTTATTCGGCCACTAAATTTGAGTGATACTTTATTACAAACATGAGTAGTGTCATTAGTATATATTTTTTTTTTTTTTTTTTTTTTTTTACAATATATTCTGAGAATACTCAGTATAGAGACCTTCCTTCTAAGTGCGTTTTGGCGTAGGTTTGACGCAAATTTAAGAAAAAATGCTATTTTGGCGTAGGTTTGGCACAAATTTAAGAAAAAAATATTATTTTGGCACAGATATGCGCAGCACTTAAAACTCTGCATTTTATTGACCATTTGGAAAATGATGGTTGTTTTAAGGTCGAGAATAGACCTCGTGTTGTCTACATTTATTATTAATATTAGTCCAGGAATATTTATGTTTAATCCATGGCGTATGTAATATGAGTCTCTTATTACATAACCCACATTTTGATTATCTTAAAAATTATGTGCTATTGGCTTTTATTAACTCAGTGGGAAACATTCAAACATTTTGCTTCGAGTATTGGATGTCCACATTTTATTTCATTTTATTATTATTAATTATTATTTGCGAAATTCTTTAAACTTAGAAGAATTTGTATTTGAACAGGAATTTGAAACGTCGCTGTTAATAAAGTAGATTAAAAAAAATTACAAAATGAATAGACGCAAATTATTAGCTATGAAAAAACTGAATCCAAAGAAAGATGTTGCGCGTCATATGAAAAATAGTCTTTTAAAGCACAGGAGAGAGGAAGAAAAAAAAATGTCCGATTATCGAGCTTACCAATTACGAAATGTGCACCGATGGATGTTGTAAAAGACCATGTTTATATATATATAATTTATTTTAAAGTCTTTTTAGAAAGTGTTTTAGAATTTATTTTTAGACTTTGAAAAAATATTTTTCTAAAGTGTTGTTGTAATTTGTTAACTATTTAGGACTGCAATAGTGAATTCTGAAGTATTTACATGTATGAGTTTAAAAAAAAAACTTTGTGGTTAGCACATCTGATTAGTTAGAGTATGACATTAAAGTTTTCGTGAATTTATTTTTTAGAGTCTGTTTTATTAAATTTGATTTCAGATCTTATCGATTGGTTCAGTTTCAAGTAGTAGGAATTATTTCGAAAATAGTAAAAATTTCAGATTAATTAATTGATTATAAGATGGAATATCCACAATAGAATTTCATGCTTAAGGAGACTGTACCATTCATTCAGCGAAAAATAAAAATATAGATTTTCTAATTCCCCCCCCCCCCTTTAAATTATACTTTGTTATCTCTAGTATATTCTGATGAAGTTTGTAACGATCAGAGTATGATCAGAGTATCAGCTAAAAGCGATTTTATTACATCGCTGCTATTCCTTTAACCCTTTATCTACCGCATTATGTATTCATGAAAATTTTACATTCTAAAGCATTTTACATAAATTGTTTAAGCTAAATTAAAAGATTTACATAATCATTTGATAAATTTTTGAAGTATTAATTAAATTTGAATTTACAGGGATTTTGTGCAATATGTATAACCCCCACTCAAATCTTTTATTTTAAATTGTTTTCTTAGTATTTCGTAGAAATTTAAAATGTACAAACAGGATGTTCTTACAATATAAATATAGAAATATTTCCGAATTGAAAAATCCCCCCCCCCCAACCTTCCCTCAGCACCAAGAAAGCTGATAAGAAATCATCCTTTTAAAAATATTTTTGTTTTGTTTAGCCAATAATGCTTTTGGAACAAAATAATGTATCTGCAACTCCAGAGTTGGGAAGAAAAAATCCAAGGAGTACAGGAGAAAAAAAAAAAAAAAAAAAAAAAAAAAAATCCAAGGAGTCCAAAAAATTTTAAGGACTTGCCACTTTTGTTGTTATTTATGTGGCCTGCACTTGCAGACCCCAATTTTTAATGCCTCTTGGAGAGAACATTTCAAACAAATTTTTCTCTATTAGAATCTAATTATTATGCTGAAATTGCACAGAATTTACAACCTTGGTGATTTTGTAAGTTTATATAAAAAGATATTCAATCAACTTTCCTAAACAGTGACCAATGGTCATATACAGAGAGATCAATCAAACTCTAAACACTCATTATACATATTGCATACATCTTTAAAAAAATTTACAAAGGTAAAAAAAAAAAAAAAAAGTGCATGTGAATGTGCATATGCGAAAAAATATAACAACTTCTGAATTTATTCTTTTAGAGCAGTGATAAGGTAAAGAGTCCTAAAGCTGACATCTAACAAATATTTAAAGCATTACCAATATTCTAAAATAATTTAGAATGAGTTTTTCTTTCTTCTTAAATCAAAGATATCTTGAATTTGTAAAATTGATAATGCTTTAAATATTTATTTTGCTTAAAAGATGTCAGCTTAAGAACTGTATTTTGGGTGTCAGCTATAGAATACTTTACCTTAATCACTATCTTTAAAGGTGAATGTCATCCATGACATACATAGAAAAGAGGAAAAAAAAGCACCATTAAATTCCCTGTAAGATACAAGTCCCCATTATCTACTCTTGAATATTTTAATTAAATTATGTACACCATACATAAATAAATTATATATCAAAAGATTTGCAATAATCCAGGATAAAAGATTTTTCCAAGAGCAATGTCGCTTTTGCGCAAAACTGCAACAATTTAAGGAGTTTCTAAGGAGTATTTTGTTTATCTAAGTAGTTCTAAGTACTACTTGGGAACACTTTCATTTCTAAGTAGTTTCTAAGGAGTCTGTACGAACCCTAAACTCATTCTAAACAGTATTACAACTAACATATGAAAAGAATTTTATACCAAATAATTTTTATGGTACTTATAGTACCATTGGTAGATCAAGGGTTAAATGTGACACGTATTTCACTGGAAAGTAGTTTTTTTTTTCAGTTTGTGTTTTTTCAACGAATTAGTATATTCAAAAAGATAAAATTTTTATGTATATTTTTCTTTGTTTGTTTCTTATGGTCTATTTTATAAAATTACCTAATTTACAATAAGTTTTTTTTTTAATACATAAAAATATAAAATAAATTCAATTCTTACTGTAAACTAGAGAGCACCACAAGAGATTTTGGAATTTTTGATAATCATAACAGATCCAAATTTTTTTTAATTTCTTTAAATGCTGAGAAAAATATAATGATTAAAAAATCAGAAAGGCTAAATGAAAATTTAAATGTTTAAATTGCAATTAATGTACAATTTTAAATTGAGATTAAATTATAATTAAAGTATATTTATAAACAATTCAGGCGAAAACAACTGTAGCATATTTCAATCATCCAGTATTTTCATCTTATTCATTTTCTTTATTAAGGCAATACATAAAGGAAGTTTCTTTAAAATCATGAATTGACACAATTATTTAATATTACATCGATAAATAATATAACTGAAATAAATTTTAAAAGTCATTTTAAAATATTAACCATTTTATGATGTTTTATGCAACAATTTAGTTACCAATAAAATTATAAATATGTTAAAATTATAATTGATACACAATTTTTAATTGACAATGAGTTTATTAAATTACAAGTATATATATAAAACAAAAAATAAGAAAAACAAACGTAGCACGTTCCAGGATTGAACCCAATGCCTGTGAATCAATGTGCTAATGCTCTACCAAATGAGCTGTGCCAATGTAAAATTTATATTACAAAGTACTTAAGTTGTATTATAATATTAGACCCCTCTTGTTTATCAAGAATTAAGGAGTGTTGTATAAAATCTGTTCAACCTGAGACTAAGGGGCGAACTGACTGATTATCACCAGTGATCTTGCTGACATTTGACTAACGTTAGTAATTTGGCTAATTAAAAATTAAAAACATTCGCCAAACGAAAAAAGTATTAGCAAAATAAGTTCGCTGTGTAACACACGCACAAAAAAAAAAAAAAAAAAAAAAATCTTTAACCCTCTCATGCATAAATTATTTTTCATTATTCACAAAAAATCTTTTTTATAATAAACGAAAGACCCATTCTAAAATAATTTTATTATTGTACTGCATGCTAGCTATTATCTTTCCCCAAACCAGATCTCCATAAATAAATGCTCGAGATTTATTTGCTTAATAATGCAATAATTATCTGTCCTCCTATGAGGCTCGTATGCATGAGAGGGTTAATCTTTTAATGTACCCCTTTTTTTCAATAAGTTCTAAGAAATCTTAAGTTTTTGTAACTATTTCAACGATTGCTATTAATCTAATTTCAACTAACCGCTATAAATATATATATAAATATATATATATATATGTCAGGGATGAGATTGACAAAAAAGTAAAAAGTCTGAAAAGTGTGCGAACGACATTTGAGCAATAATACTTATGAATTTCAAGCAGAATAAATATTATAATTGCTATTAAAGTTTATATATTACATATTATTTAGCTTTAAGCAAATTAAAAAGAAACTGTTAGAAAGAATTAGGCAGAAATTATTTACTTACTGCAGTGAAAAATCTATTTTACCAACATACAGAACATTAATAAAACCACTGACATGAATATTTTTTAATTGTAATTTAAAAAATAGTAGGTACTTTTCTTGAAACAGTAAATCAAAATAATTACAACCACATTAAGTATATGATGAAAAAGACTTCCTACTTATTTTTGTGAAAAAAAAAAAAAAAAAAAAGTTTTTAGGGAATTAAATTGATCATAATTGATTGTTAAAGATGCAGCAAGCCAATCACTAAGAATGAAGATTTAAGGAAAAATAATAAAAAATAAAAAATTTTAAAATGTTATTTAAAAGACAAATTAATAATACTGTGGAAAACATTAAAAATTCGAAATATTAAAAGGAATTCAGAAAAAATGGACTATTATATCAAAGTACAAAAACAAAAGTAAAATACTAAGGGCATAGTCCATGTCAATTCAGGCAGCCAAAGAAAAAATCTTACCTTCATAGTCTCAGAAGTTCTTTGATTGAACATATGTTAAAATTCAGGAAAAAATAAAATTCCCGTAATTTTTGGTTTTTCCCAAAAAAATTTCTGGACCGATATACAGGGTGCCAAAGATGGCATCCCGAGCACCTTTTCCCGCTTGCGATTTTCGAATAAAAGTTTAAAGTGCTCTATCTCTGAAACGATGCAAGATATTTCGTTGCAGTTTATTTTATTTTAAAGATACTATTTTTCTGCTTAAAAAGATATACTCTATTTTGAAATATGTATTTAATTATTTTTACAGCAGCCTTCTAAAAAAAATTTTTTTTAATCAAAAATAATTTTTTTCTCAAAAATGCCAATCTCAAAAATTTTGATTTTTTTACTGTTAGTCAATACCATTGAGTACTACCTTCACTGTAAAGGAGAACTTCCACTTTGAGTTTAACAAGTTGTAGAATCATTTCAAGAATTTAGAGAATTTTACAGGAACTGCATGTGAAAAGTTCCAATAAAAGTCTCTCAATTTTTGTTTATTTGTATCATGTAGCCTATTACATATCCTAAACAAGTTAGAAATCACACGTCAAACATGGTAAATGAGGTGCATTCATACTATGACTAGTTTTATAAATATTTAGATCTTGGTGCAATAAGTATTACACTCTTGTGAAAACTGGCATGAATACAAAATTTATTATGTTTCTATATATTAAATTCAGTAATACGGAAGTAATATGAATTCATCTTAAAAAGAACGTAATCACCAAGGCAACCTAGAATCATTACCTATCATGGGATATTTCATTATGTATGATAGAATTTAATAGAATGACAGAGTTGCCAAGTCTCCTGATTTTGGCAGGAGACTCCTGATTTTCAGATGTTTCTCCATACTCCTTATTTTTGACATATTTCTCCTGATTTTTCACACTTTTTAAATATTCTGTTATTTAACAATCAAATGTGCTGTGATTCAGTGAGAAAAGCTTTAGTATAGGTGTAATTGTTCTTTAGTATGTTTGACCAGTTGTTTTTTATGTAATGAATTACATCCAGATTCATTATAAACGATGAATCTTTAAGGTTTGTTATTGTTACTATGGTCATGTATTGAATTATTAATAATTTGTCTCTATAAAGACTTGTTTATGATCTTTACTATACAGGGCTTGGATTTCAGGGCGGGATGGCGGGATTCGCGCCCAAAATTTTGAAATCCCGCCCAAAAGAATAACGTGGACGGGAGGCTCCCGCCCAAAAAATTTTACATTTGGAAACTATGATCAACTCCCACGACCGTTTTGCGAATTTTGTGATATTTTCCGGCGACTGATCGACATATTTTGCGAGTTTTTTTACCAAGAAAGATCATTGAAAATCACGATTTTTTCCGCGACCGATCGCCAAATTTCGTAATTTTTTTCCAGCAATCTATTGACGAGTTTTGTTCTATTTTCCGCGGCGAAAAAAAGGTGATTCTGTTCCGAATTTAAAAAAATAAAAATAAATAAATAAATAAAATTAAAAAATTAACGCATTTAATTAAAAATATTATCAAACAATGATGCCACGGACGCGCTATATCTCGTAAATTACGCAAAAAATCGGAGATGGCACACAAAAAACAGCTATTATGCGTCCCACGGGACGCGTGATTTCGTAAAAAACAGCAAATATTGTTAAAAAATCGGGAAAAAACGCCTAATTTCCCGCACATTTCGTCGAAAGATTCGCGAAAGAATGGCTAATTTCGTGTTGTAGAACGGCAGTTTTCGTCAAAAAAAGTCGCGGGAAAACTAAAAATTTCTCCAAAAGATCGCGAAAAGTGTCAATTTTCGCCAAAAGATCGCGAACAAAACGGCAAATTTTCTCAGAAGATTCGCAAAAACGGCAAATTTCCTCAAAAGATTCGCGAAAAAATGGCAAATTTCCTGATATAATTCGCAAAAAAACGACAAATTTCGTCAAAAAATCCCGAAAAAACAGCAGATTTCCTGAAAAGATCGTAAAAAAGACAAATTTCTTTAAAAGGTAGCTAAAAAATGCAAATTTCGTCTAAGGGAACCTCTCGCCCCAGCCTTCCCCCCAAAAATAATATTGCCGGAAGGGCATATTTCTGTTAAATAAGCTAATTTTCTTGCTTCAATTTTTTTTTAATTTATTTCTATGCTGCTCTAAAATCCGTTTCTGACAGCTCCAAATCTTAATTAATGCAATTAGTTAGTTGAGAAATGCAGTTAGCAATGAGTTAATGCAATTCCTGAAAGTAGCCGTTCATTAAAGAAAAAGCACCCTTTTGCTTAACGAAAATATTCATTCTTTAAGAAAAAATATTTTTCGATAAATTTGACTTGCCTCTTTTTAAAAGAAATGCGAACAGTAGTGATACTTCTTATCCTCTACACTTAAATAAGCATTATTTTATAATTAAATTTGTATCTTGTACATTTAATATACAGAAAAATAATTTTGGTTTTAATTATAACAACTAATTATAAATATATCAAATTAATTAGAAGTTTTATTATTATCAAAACAACAATTAGACCTGTAACAAAGATAATTAGCACCAGGAAAGAATTTACCACCAATAAAAACTAGACAAGTTTTTTTTTTTTTTTTTTTTTTAATTACACATTTTGCATAATTATTCTGAATTGTTGATAAAAGTCTTCAGTCATTTTTGTCATGTCTGTATTCTAGTAATTCTTTAAATAGAACATAAAATAATAGCGGGTTTTAAGCATTTTTTTCTACCTCCCAAACAGCTAAACTCCCCTCCATTTGTAAATGTTGGTAGGGAGACTCCCCTCCTTCGAAAAATTGAATTTCAAGCCCTGCTATAGTTTTATATAAGTTAATGAGTAACAAAACATCCCTCTTTTTATAATATTTAGTCAAATTAAAAATATGTTAAAATATCCTAAACATCATATTCTTAAATGTGTTCTACTTGTAAGGAATACATACCTTCTTTATTCGAGTAAAAGTGATAGATTTCTTTTTAATCTTCAATAATAACCGAGCAATATTGAAACTAAACATTCACTAAAGATGTTGACATCAACAAATTAACAAGTTTTCAGTGATAAAAATATCTCCTTATTTCTGAAATAAAATCTCCTGATTTTTAACTTTCAGAACTTGGCAAGTCTGGAATGAACAATCATCCATTAAAATCATAGTGATGGGTATATTCATCTATTACTATAGTCTGTCTCAAATGTTTAAGCACTCTGCAAATCTCGTTTAAAATAATTGAAGAAGAAAATATTTTATGCTAATTTACAATAAATACTCAACATTTAATCAAAATAAAATAAAATAAGCCATTTTGAGTATTTAAAATAAAAAATATGTTTATTTCTTTTTTCTTGAAGAAATGCTGCCTCAAAAGTTTAAGCACTTTATGCAAATTTTTTTAGAAACACAGAATTGGTATTGTGTAATGATGTTGTATGACATCATATTGCACTTTTATACAAGCATAAAGGATAGAGAAATTATTTCCTAATGTTTTAAATATGACAAAGGGTAAAGAATTTACAAAATGTGAGATTTTGAAGGATTTTAAATTAAAATCTCAAAATAAAACTGTTTCTGAAATTGCAAAAGCTTTAAATTGATCAAAGCTATATATATATCAAGTACTTTCTAGAAATGATAATTTTAAGTGGAAACCAATATGCAGATGACCACGTATGACGACTGTTCAGATTGATCGGAAAATACGGAGATTGGTATTTAGACAAAATATGTCCCCATACGGCAAATTAAAAATAATTTCAGAGTACAGATTTCCAAAGACACTGTAAATAGACGTATTAAAGCGTGTGATTACATCATGTAAAAGAAATTGGCTAGCAAACCGTCTCTTAAATTACATCACAAACAGGTAAGAATGAACTGGGCTAAAAAACACATGACCTACGGGGACAAATGGCTTACTGTTTTATTCAGCGATGAGAAAAAGTGGAACTTAGATGGCTCTGATGGTTGAAAGGCGTATTGGCATGAGTTACGCATGAACCGGAGGACATTTTTCAGCAGGCAGCAAGGCGGTAAATCCGTTATGGTTTAGGGGGCATTTGGAACATTTGCCAGCCCTCTCTAGCTTTTCTAAAAGTAAGAGAAGAGTGAAAAAAGTTTCAAGAGACCTGAAATCACCATTTGCTTCCATCCGGTGACATTTTGGGGAGGTTTTGAATGTACTTTTCTGCAAGACAATGCCTCAATCCACGTATCCCATTCTACAAAACTTTGGATTTTTCAGAAAAATGATAAAGTACTTGACTAGCCAGCTTTAAGTCCAGACTTAAACCCGATTGAGAATGTCTGGAATACTTTAACCCGCCAAGTTTAGGCAATGGAAAACAGTATGACTCTATTGAAGAACTCCAAGAGGCTATTGAGAAAGCATGGTATTCTTTGCCACCAGAAACCCCACAAAAACTAATAATTTCGACAAAAGCACGTTTATTTGAACTAATCTGAAAACATGGAAAAAAATTTGTTACTAAAAGTTCTGTAAAAATAATAAATATGGTTGTTTTCGACATTGTGCATAAACTTTTGAGACAGTTTTTTTCAAACTTTTTTTTAAATTGTATTTTTTAAAATTATGTAATTTATTTTTTTCTACTTTTGATATCGTTTTTTTAAATGATATTATGAAATATGTAAATAAAATAATGTTATTAATTCTAACTTTTTATAATTCATTAAAAATCGATGTTTTATGCTTGTGCTTAAACTTTTGAGACAGACTATATCATAGTACCTATATTGCACAAACTTTGAATAGCAAGCAAAAAGAAATTTCATTTGTCCAACCAAGATCTCTGAAACAATTGCAAAATATTCAGATTCACAATTTATAAAAAAGAATTTTTGTTGCCTGTGTATATTATTGTCAGTGGTGGATTGCAAAAGTAAATGATATCAGTTGTTTATGAAATTGTATTTAACTTTATGTTCCCACTTGGATCGGCTGTTGGGTATAGATTTCCACCTACAAGACAGCAACATCATCACCAATGTTCACTTCCTATTCACAATGTTTTAAGGATTATGGAAGCCCCAGACCCTATTAGTTAAACAGGAAGGCATCACTAAATATCAAAGGAAGATACAGATACTGTTCAACAAATTATGAAGTCTATGAATTTCTAATTTCAGTTCTAAGCAGAGTACACTGGAAGTAATAGATTTTGAAACTTATACATATATTTTGTAAATTTTATGTTTTTTTTTCTTTTGTAAGCTATTTTTAAAGCTGTCAGTTTCTTATACTTATTAAGAAATAAAATCCTATGTGAAACAAGGCTAAGATATTGATTTCCTGAGACCAGTATGTGATTGTCATACAGGAACTGGTGTTTCGATAACTTGTCAAAATCAAAAGTGGAAGTTTTCCGAAATAAGGAGGACAGTAAGTACTCAATGGTATGAATCAACATAAAAATAAATAAATATATTTAGGATTGGCATTTTTGATTTCTTTTAAATAAAAAAAATCCAAAGGCTACATCAGAAAATATCAATACATTTTTACAAAATTGAATAGATCATTTCAAACAAAAAAATGTTATTTAAAAAAGCAACAAATGTTGTGAAAAAGGTTGTCAAATGTTATGAAAGTCAAATTAAAACTTTGAAAAAAAGACACTCATAAATATTTTATTCATCCTGTTAAATCCTATCGCGCATAATTAATTCAAACATATCCCATGATAGGTAATGATTCTAGGTTGCACTGGTGATTACATTCTTTTAAAGATGGATTCATATTACTTCTGTATTACTGAATTTGATATATAGAAACATAATAAATTTTGTATTCATGCCAGTTTTCACAAGAGTGTAATACTTATTGCACCAAGATCTAAATATTTATAAAACTAGTCATAGTATGAATGCACTTCATTTACCATGTTTGATGTGTGATTTCTAACTTGTTTAGGATATGTAATAGGCTACATATGATACAAATAAACAAATATTGAGACTTTTATTGGAACTTGATATGCAGTTCCTGTAAAATTCTCTAAATTCTTGAAATGATTCTAAAACTTGTTAAACTCAAAAGTGGAAGTTCTCCTTTACAGTAAAGGTAGTCCTCAATGGTATTGACTAACAGTAAAAAAATCAAAATTTTTGAGATTGGCATTGAGAAAAAAATTATTTTTGATAAAAAAAAATTTTTTTTAGAAGGCGGCTTTTAAAAATAATTAAATACATATTTCAAAATGGAGTATATCTTTTTAAGCAGAAAAATATTATCTTTAAAATAAAATAAACTGCAACGAAATATCTTGCATCGTTTCAGAGATAGAGCACTTTAAACTTTTTTTCAAAAATCGCAAGCGGGAAAAGGTTCTCGGGATGCCATCTTTGGCACCCTGTATCTCGGTCCAGAAATTTTTTTGGGGAAAACCAAAAATTACAGGAATTTTATTTTTTCCTGAATTTTAACATATGTTCAATCAAAGAACTTCTGAGACTATGAAGGTAACCCCCCTGCCTGAATTGACATGGATTCGGCCTAAGGAAAAAATATAAAAATTTCCCAAAAATTTAATTGGTAAAATTTCTTTAAAAATTGAAGAAAAGTCTGAAATTCAGACTAAAGTCTGAAGAATCTCATCCCTGATATGTACATGAATGAAAAAGGAAAAGAAAAAGCAAAAATTGAGTACTAGCAATTTGGCAAATCTAATCGCTTGTTTACTCACCATGTTGCCAAATGAAGAATTTAGTCTCAGCGTAATTGGCAAGCAACAGCGAAAACCCTGATTATCACCCTACAACATATATAAAAATAATCAAAATCTAACTATCAAGGTTGGTTCCTCTCCGTGCGAGTTTGTCACGGAGTTTTTCCCACAGAAGAATGGAAATTTTATTGTATTAGTTGGAATTTACATGAAAACTATATTTTATATACATATAACTTGCAGGACCCAGGGAGTGTGTAAAAATCTAACAGGTAACAAATTAAAGTACATTTATCATTTTGGACAGCTTGTAGAGTACTTGAATGAAAAATAATTGTTGAAGGATACAGCATTCAATAAATGAAGAAAAGAAATTAGACAATGATGATGTTTATTGAAAATTTAACAAAATAATAACATTTTACAAAAATGCACAGTATGTTTGCAGAATGATGATGCACATACAATGAGATACATAATGTATTCGATTACACATAAATGTCAGCCAATTCTTTCCACCGCTTCAAGGAGAACAATGCTATTTCCTCGAATTACCTGCAAATAAGATTTAAATTTAAGTAAAATTAAAAAATAAATTTAAGAAACCAATATTTTAACTGATTTTTTGCAGCTCATAAAGATAAAATAGTAAAAGAAGTAACCTAACAGATAACAGATTTATAGAACATTTGAATAAGTGCTAAAATTTTTGTAGAAAATTTTACACAATTATTTATAAAAACATATTTAAATACAATATAGTAAAAATTTCTATAAACAGAAACAGTCCCTTTTTTTCATGATTACATAAAAAACAGTCTATATAGCGAAATACCTATCTCCATATAACGAAATTTTTCATAAAATGTTCTTTACTTATTCAGTTAAAAAATATATTCAGAATCGCATGGAATCAAATTTCCATCACTTATTTTTGATTTATCGCTCAAGGCTGAGTTTTTTATATTGCTACTCTTTCTTGAATCTCCTTGATCTTTAAGTTGAAGGAATTCATTCCACCTGCCTCCCTCCCACCCATCTTTTAACATCCTTCGAGAAACAGTGCCAATTTAATTGTTAACACATATAAAACCCGGATCAATGTGGTAATTGAAATCAGTGCTGACTTCAGAGGGTGGCCAAGATCAATGAGCCCCCAAGATTTGGGAGGACATTCACTCTCGGAACAATGAGATTGCCCCGAAATTTTGAGATGTGTTTTCAATGGCAAAAAAATTAACGTGCGTTTTTCTTGGGTGATTTCTATTAAGCTTTTAAATAAATGTCTATTCTCTTTTTTGAAACTGTTCAAATAATTAAGAAATAGGATATTACGTTAATATTTACATTAAACACTTTAAATTTTTAATTAAACTTATAAGAAATAATACTTGTTCAAAATTTGCACATTAAACAGAAATTTTAATGGCTTTCTCTATTCAACAAATTTTTTAGTGGAACAATGGATTTCGTTATATAGAGATTTGACTGTATTTCCAAAAAATAGACAACTGTACTTAGCAAATACTTGTTCAATCAACAATATTTATTTGTAAGATTTTACAATAATAGTATTGTCTATTGAATAACAGACAAATTCCAAACCAGTAAAACCTCCCTAAAGCAACCATGTTCCGTTCCAAATAAAAACTAGTTGCTCCAAGAGATGGTCTCTTAATAGAGATCATGTTTAAATCTAGATTTTAAATTGTGGAAAAAGGGTAACAGTTAATGTTACTAAAATTTATTTTTCGCATTATAAAAAAAATATATAAAAAGTTAATTACTGCAGAGTTTTAAAATGAATATATTGATATTTGCTTTGAATTTAGAGTTTTATTTTTCATAATTTTTAAATCTTTTCGAAGTTCGAAAATGAAACTATTTTTGGACAGGAACAGATAATAACGATTTCATTTTTTTTCTTAAGAATTTTCTAATGAATAGGACAGGAAAGTTTATTGAACAATCATTAATTTGTCACATTTAATTTCCATGACTAAAAGGTACAAAAAAAAGTTTAAATATTAAAAAAGTTAACGGGATTTTTAAAATAATTTAGACTTAATTTAGAAGTTTGATGAATAATGTGCTTTCCGGAATTTTTATAAAACCTTCAAGTGACCAGGTAAAAATTGAATTTTTCATTTTATTCAAAGAAATTGGTCGCTCATGGAGGAAGTTCAATTGGAATGGTCTCTGAATTGAGGTAAAATTAGTATTGAGCCTATCGGAATGAATTTCTCTCTATGAAAAAAATGGTCATTCAGAGAGGTGGTCACATGGTGAGTGTATTTTGCCAATGTATTTTGCTGCTTTTCTTTAGTTTGCAAAAAGAATTTATTATACGTAATTTGCTATATTTTATTGGATTTAGATTGAAATATTTTAATAATTAGCTTGGGTTTTAAGTTACTCAGAAAAATAGTAAAGTTTGGCAATTTTACTCCAAAAAATAGTTTGTTAATTCGACCCCTTGACTGTCAGGGTGTCAGGACTTCATTTCTCAATCATTCCGTCTTCTTATTTAAGTAATGAACAACCATGGCACACAATCTATGCATTGTTCATTACATATAGACCGGGACATGACAGCATTGATAATCACCTCATTGAGTTCAATGTCGAAATGTCAGAATTAAAACTCAATTCGTATGTTAAAACATAATTGATCTGCTTAGTCATATTTTGGAGGAAAACGCCTACAAACCCGATTTTAGCAGTTGACTCATAAATTTATTATTTTTTTTTTCACAGTTCTCAGTGTTTTCATACTTATGGTAGAGGTCTGCACGGGCCCGGGCCTGGCCCGTGGCCCGTACCCGGCCCGGCGGAATCGTTTCGAATTCTCTAACGGGCCGGGCCGGGCCGGCAGATTTAGAATAGTTTTTTCAACGGGCCGGGCCGGGTCGACAAACAACATAAACGGGCCGGGCCGGCAAAAAAATTGAACGGGCCAGACGGGCCGAAAATTTTTTTTTCGGGCCTGCCGTTTTGAAGATTTAAGCAGAAACGATAAAATATGAGCTATTTTCAACGAAAATGGTTTTAACGAGAATAAGTATAAATGTGGCCATACTAGTTTGACAGCATCAATATAAAAATGCACAGTGTATCGGCATCGGAGAATTACATTATGTGTAACCCGTTTTAATATTTTTTTAGCTGACTCATGCCGGTCCGAGATCACGCTTGCATTATTTTTCTACATATAGACTGGCCGGACCGGTACTAGACTTAATTATTGGCAGAAAACATGATTTGTAAAATTAACAGCGATAAAGAACTTATGTTACCTTAGTCTTTGGATATATACTTCTTGATAATTTTTAAATTTAGTTCTCAATAGTGCGAAAGTTTGACACATTTTCTGATTAATTTTAAATTGTAAAAGTGTGAAAGTGATAACCTAACTATTGAAGGGATTTGGAATCGAATAGCGTTTTTCATTTTTGGTAAATAAAATACGTGTATAACCTTGTTGAGATATAATTGTTTCTCAAATGATTGCAGGTTTTTCTCCCTTCCCTTGCTATTGCTTCCGGAAATTCTATTCAAAACGCTAATTATGACAGTATTTTATTTGTTTGCAGTATTCTTAAATTGTTTGTATCAAAAAATGGATAACGACATTAGATTATATAGTTTCTGAATAAAGATATCTGCTAATCTTATGCGTTTTTGTGAAAAAAAAAATGAATTTAGAAATGTATCAGAAAGGAGTTTCTTTGAATCTAAGAATGAATTTGGATTTGAAATCTATAATAAAATGATATAGAAATACATTTATAAATCTTTTTTTATTAAACAGCTTCAAAATTAACGATGTTTTTAGCTTTCTTTCTTTTTTCTTTTATTCTAAGCCATATTAATTTTTTTAATGAATCTTTATTCGAATGTTGAAAGCCTAAGAATCTAAGTAATCATTAACGTTGTTAATGTGTATTTGCTGTAAAATATACTGTAAAATCATTTCATAGATATATATGCAGTATTCTTTAAAAGAATACTAGTTATATGTTAAAAGTATGAATTTTTTAGAAATCGTAGAAATTGTAACGGGCCAAAACGGGCCGGGCCTGTTTTCGCTGATTTTTGTACGGGCCGGGCCGGGCCTAAAATACAAAAATTTAAACGGGCCGGGCCAGGCCCGGGCCGAACTTTTGAGTTTTGCAACGGGCCGGGTCGGGTCGAAATAACTTTCCTACGGGCCGGGCCTGGAAATTTCGGCCCGTGCAGACCTCTAACTTATGGACACACGAAAACACAATGATAAATATACAAGTCAACCATTGAAATCAGATTTTCAGGTGTTTTTCATTGAGGCAGACCAACTTGGCAGACTAACTGTGTTTTAATAGGCAAATTGAGTTTTAACTAATTCTAGAATCTCAGCAGGGTTCGTGATTTTTTATATTTTTTTAATAAAAATCAAAACAATCGGATTTTTTTGATTTAAATCGGATTTTTTTTATTTAAATCAGATTTTTTTTTATTTTTTTAAAAATTGCCACACATTATTATTATTTTATGACTTTTTGTTTATAAAGTTTACATACATGGACATGCATATTATAAGTATTATCTATTACTAATATTACACAATTTAGATAAATGATTCATATTATTTCAAGGTAAAATTTTAGGCTATGAAAAAAATCTTGATTACACAAAATGCATATCAGATGTCAAAAATTAATTCAACCTTCAATATTTTAATTAAAATAAAAAACATCTGCAACACATAAAAAATTTAAACAAAATTGGAAGTTTAACTTTTTTTTTAAGTGTTGACTGAGAAAAATGAGTTCAATTGC
The DNA here is from genome assembly GCA_964019185.1 of Maratus speculifer. Classification (NCBI taxonomy): domain Eukaryota; kingdom Metazoa; phylum Arthropoda; class Arachnida; order Araneae; family Salticidae; genus Maratus; species Maratus speculifer. Next base: position 390,379,101 of record OZ025294.1, on the reverse strand, counting down.
TGCCATCAAAATACTTAAGGCCAGAGGACACAAAAATTGAGATGTCATCACTATCGACTGACTTCTCAGTAGTGTTGGAATTTACACAAGAAAATTTTGAATAGCAATTTTATTTTACCTGTGGAATATTTATCATCTTATAAAACAATAACTATTTAAACTCACTAATAAGAAGTTGGAATCCCTAAATAAAAATTCAGCCAGAGAAGGAATGCTACAGTGTTGCCGCATCTGGATATTTTTTTACTGGGGGATTCCAAATTCTCATGTGTATGTTTAAGTTTAAGAAGTAATTAATCATAAGTTAATCAGTATGTTCAGTGTTTTATACGATGATTGATATTCCACAAATAAAATAAAAGTAAATTGTTATTCAAAATTTTCTAGTGTGAATTCCAACATAATTGAAAAGTAAGTCAATTAGTGAATACCTCACAATTTGTGTCCTCTGGTCTTGAGCATTTTGATGGCAGTGGTTTAACAGTTTTATCTGTTGATTTCTAATTTCTGAAAGTATCAAACCAAAGGCAAAAAACATTTGTTCGATTGAAGCAGATAAATTTATTGCAGTAAAAAGCTAGTTGATCATTAATTCTCTTTTTAGTATGAGCTTTTTCGATAACTGTAACAAAAATACCTTCCACCATTCTAAAGGGCTGAGACCAATTATATTAAATTAAATAAATAAATCAATTGCTGATTCAGATTTTGCTCAAATCCTTATATAGCAGGCTTCACCAAAGTACAGCACATAAAGTCATACAGTTTTATTTTACCTCAACTTGCAAAAGTTTTTCTAAATACTAATGAGTAAATATTCAAATATTTAGTATATTTCTGTTTAGATTTCTTTACTGTTGCAAGATTATTTTATAATTTGATTCAAATGAAATTTGAAAGCATTCTTTTTCTAAACTTTACATTTATTTTACTTTTTTACTAAGCTTAAGCTTTATCTTTCTGAAAGTTGTTTGATTATATATGGTATATAAAACTAAATTATATTAAAGCACATTATTATGTTTGTTTCATCTGAAATTTATTAAAAAATAACTTAAAAGAAAAACTGATTTAAATCAACGATTTTTTTTAAAAAATCAGTTGATTTAAATCATGATTAAAATCAAGCCGATTTAAATCAACGAACCCTGAATCTCAGCCTCGAACTTGATTAGATATTGTCTGTACTCCCGCCTCTTTATCTAATTAATGATTGCTTGCATATTTAAACTGGTTTGGTTTGTAATATGCAACTGATATATCAGAGTACTGGTCAAAGGCGAGTTACATGACAAAACATTTTACACAGCAAGCTTAGTGTATAAGACTTCACTTGCGAAATTAAGCCTGGCAGTCAAGTGGTTAATTCTAAAGTATTTTGCACAAAAAAAGAAAAATTAACACAGACCATCAGTCACAAATCAAATTTCTGAGTTTCGCTCTTTATTTGCATTGCAGCTCCATCTTAGATATGTTTAATCTTCACAACCGCAAACTGATCTCTATCCATTCACTAAGCTGCAGGTTTCATTGCAATACATGTATTCTTTAAACTAATATAATTCCACAACAGATACTTTTTTTTTAAATTAAGCTATGATTAATAGGTATCAAGGCTCATATATACCTATACTTAAAATAATTTGTATCACATTGGGAAAAAAAATTTAAGCATTTTAACCGTTTGACTGCTACGCGGCGCAAAAGCGCTGCGATAGTTTATCTCGAAAACCGCGGCGCAGCGCTTTTGCGCTGCGAGTTCTTTATAATACAAAAAGAATTATTAAAATTGATTGATATTTGTCTAAATAACAGTGTTTTATATGACAACATTATTTTTTCCTTTAAAGAAATCAAAATATGTACCGCAATTTTCGTGCATTCTTGCAAAAATTGCTTAGCACTAAAACGGTTAAATATTACTACAGAGAAATAAATGGGGGGGGGGGGGGGTTACGTGCATGTATTCTCAAAAGTTTTTCGTTCTTGTTTAAGGACTTTTATTTGGGAAAAGCAAGGAACAGATTATTTACTAAACGAAATTTAGGAATTTTCCTTTGCACATCATTCATTCCTAAGGAGAATCCTAATAAATCAACATTTTAATCCTTTTTGTGGTTAATTTTCTTAAGTTATTCTTTACAAACAACAAATAAATCATATAAAAACATTCTATTTTATTTAAATATGAATTTTCTTTTAATTATTTTAAATATATTTATAAATTGACAGTTAAAAGTAGAAATTATGAAATTTTTTTTAAAGTTTTTATTAAACATTGGATTTGGCCAAATACTTTGATATTTGGCCAAACCGAATATTCGGTTGGTGAATATTCAGTAACATGGCCGAATATATACCGAATATTCAGTGCATCCCTAATTTTAATGACTATTCATGGTAATAACAGAAATCGTGTTTTAAAATACATTATATTTTTTTCCCCCAAATCGTTCAATAAGATGCCATCTAACCTTTGTAAATTGTCAAGTTTTGTTATAACATTCTAAATGTGTTGGAAGGTGTTTCATAATCTATACTGTATAAATTTTTTTTGTAAGAAATCGTGTTTAAACTATTTTTTATTAGTATACAGTGTCTCTTATCATTTACCAATAACTAATTTCTAAACCGTTAGTTTTAGCGTTAGTTCTAATTGTAAAAATGTTTCAAATTTTGTTCCCCTCTGCATCAAATAAAAATCTATATTATTTTTAAATAGATAAGAAATTACAAACTTTATCCAATGCGCGAGTCCTGTAAGCTTTATTTTAAAAAGTTTCATGTTCTAACAAGTCAAACAGTAAAAATTTATTCTTGTATGCTCAAAACTTACTGAATTATGATAAGAATTTTATGAATTGCTAATGTTTTAATCACCATAACTGGAATATCCTGTTTTTAGTGTCAGAAAATGGCAAAAATGCATGAAATTCAAAGTATCATAATTAATAAAGTTTATTCTTGTCTTGCAAAAATGAAGTGCTTAATTACAAACTGATTTTGATTAATCTTAGTAAAATATAGCATTTATAATTACGTCAAAAAGTTATTTAAAACTTTTGTTTGAAAGACCTAATTAAAAAATCTGTTAGTTATATGTTATAAAAATAACAGGTTGTTGGACTCTTACCTGTAAAAGAATGGAACGGTGTAACCTGTTAACCAAAAATAACTATATTTCCAATCTCTATTGTATAAGCAGCCAACCGTTTAAAAATTCTTTTAAATACCAGGCATGAAAGTGCAGTTTGATCAAAAAAGCTGAACTACCAGGGTTGGGTTTTTGCCGACAGAAAGTGGTTTCTGCCATACCAGTAAGTGGTTATAACCGGTTTTAACCGGCAACAACTGACATAAAGACATTCTGTGACATAATCTGATTTTTTTTAGTAATATTAAATTTATTAAGTAGTTCATCCTTAAATAATTAGTACTTAAATAATTCAGAATCAGGGATGAGATTGACCAAAAAGCAAAAAAGCTGAAAACTGCGCGAACGACTTTTGAGCAATGACAGGAATGTCAATCGCAACAAATATAATTGTATTAATATATAACATACAATTTAGCTTTTGGTAAATTAAATTAAAAGAAAATTATTAACATGAATTGCAGAAATTATTTATACTTACTCAAATGAAAATTTAGTTTATCAAGATACAGCACATTAATAAAACCCTGTTATTGGCATGAATATTTTTTTTTAATTGAAATTTTCTAACAGTAAGACACTTTTGGTTAAGTATTACGGAAAAGAAAATAGAAATTTTCTTTGTTTTTTAGCTTTGCTCTTGCACAAGGTAAATTTCTTTCTCCTGCTTTTTTCTTGGATATTACACATTAAAGATATGTAGTGATGTGGCTGGACTTTAAAAATCCTGGATCTAGGACCCAGAACTTAAATTCTGGGTCTCTTTTTTACAAAAGTCGGTCCTTACTGATAAGTCATTTTTAGATTCAAAACTTGAACTTGTTCGTTTGGAAAAGAAGACTGAAATGCAATAATTTTTGTTTTAACAGTAATTAATGAATAATTAAAATCAATATTATTTTTTTAAACTATTGAGAAAAATTTCATTTATTTAAAAAAAAAATGTGCAAGATACAAATTTAATTATAAATTAATGCTTATTTGAGTGTAGAAGATAACATGTATCACTATTGTTTGCATTTCTTTTTAAAAAGGACAACACTGATTTATTGAAAAAAAGGATACTTTTGTTCAGAAAGATTTAGAGGTGTCAAAAATGGATTTTGGAGCAGGAAAGTCTGTATTTGGAGTGGCAAAAAAATAATTTTGAAAATTAATTTTTGGGTTAGTTTTTTTCAGAGTCCCTTTGATGAAATTTTTAGCTTTAACACTATCTCTTCATGAAACCTGCCATTTGTTGGAATCTTTTGGCAAAATTTAAAGTTTTTTTTTTTTTTTTCAAAAATTTGACATTTTTTGCGAATATTTTGACGAAATCTGCCGTTTTTTCGCGATCGTTTGACGAAATCTGCGTTTTTTTCGCGATCGTTTGACAAAATCAACCGGTTTGTTGCGATCCTTTGACGATATCTACCGATTTATCCTGATTTTTTGACAAAAGATGTGATTTTTCGCAAAACATTTGGCGAAATTCGCCGTTTTATCGCGATTTTTGACAAAATCTGCCGTTTTTTCGGTATTTTGTGACGAAATTAACCATCCTTTCGTGAATCTTTTGACAAAATTGGCCGGAAATTAGACGTTTTTTGGCGATCTTTTAAGGAAATTTGCCGTTTTTTCGCGATTTTTTGACGAAATTACGGTAAATCAGAAAAATTTATTTAAAATAAATTTGGTAAATCAGAAAATTTGAAATTTCAAAATAACAAAAAAGCTGAAAACCGCGGATCCGCGGAAGAATCTCATCCCTGCAGAATAAATATATGCACACAAAATATTGTGGATAGTTTTAATTTAAAAAAAAATTGATTTTTGAAAATTGAGTAACATAAGTTTTTTTTTTGTTGTTGTTTTTTGTTGTTACATATGCATATGTAATTTATGATTAAACAATTATTTTATACAACTCAATATTTTATACTCAACAAATTAAGAAATAATCTGGGGACAGAAAGATTAGCAAAATTAGTCCTATGTTATGAAATGCTTCGTGGAAAAAATACTAATAGTATATTTGAGTGGTAATTTGTTTCTTCAATATTGTAAAATAATTGTACAAGATATTTCATTAAATTTTCTTTGTCTATGTTATTTTTTGTGCTTCAATTATTTACTTATATATTTTCACAAGAAATTGCATTATGTTATTTATTTAAAAATAATCTGAAAAGTAATTTGTTATTAAATCAGAATTTTTTGTAAATTTATTTTTAAAAGAAATAGAAATTCAACTGTAATCAATAATATTAATAATTACACTTGTACAGTATCGGGTTATTGTTGTGAAAATTTCTGTTTCTCAAGTGAATGAAAATTAGTGTTTTAAATAAGCAAGGTATGTATTTATACGATCATTTTTAAACGTTTTGATACTTTGAATAACATTTATAATCTTATGTTTTAATTTTTAGCTCAATGGTTTACATATCAAATGTAAGTGTGTATTATGAGTCATTGCTGAGTAAAGTTCTTATTTAGTACTGTGTTCTGAGTTTCTGCCAGTTTTTGCCACTTACCGACAGAAACCAGTTTCTGCCATGCCGGTTTTAACCGGTTTCTATCGCTAGTTTTAACCACCCCGGCAGAAACTTGCCAACCCTGTGAACTACGCGCGGTATAAAAGTATCACAATTTGAAGGTGGACGCGATGCGTATACACATGTACGACATAAGTTAATAATTGTTTTAAACAAGATTAATGCATACATATAAAACGAAATTAAAAAGTAATAACATATATTATTTTTAATAATTATAATTTTTACCTAATTAGCATTTTAATTCTAAATACTCTCCTAAAATTTTATTATTTTAGCAAAAGTAAGCCAGTTGGAGAAAAATTTGAAAAATTCTCAAAATAGAAGGAATAATGGATTACAACACACATATGCATACACAAAAATAGTAAAAATAAAATTTTATATTAAAAAATCCTATTTATTAAATGTTGACATTGCACTACGCTTAAATATGAAGAAATTTCAAAATATGGATGGAAAGTAATAACTATCAATAACCATTCCTAATTTTTCAATTACATTTTATTAAGATATATTTATATCAAAATACAAGAAGAAATTCTATTATTGTTTTAGCCAAACAGGCACAAATATTACATTGCTACTTGTTAAAAGAAGACAACAAATTGTAAATATATATATATATATATATATATATATATATATATATATATATATATATATATACACAAATTTTCTTAAAACACTCAGTGTAAAATTAAAAAAAAAAAAAAAAATTGAAAATACAAGTTAAATCAAAACATTATGTGCAAAAGTTCTTTAATATAACACTTGAACATTTCATAAAAGTAAGGAATGGGATGTTGTTATTCATACCTGATTTTGCAGTTACATATCTTTTTAAAATTTTTGAACAGCTGTAGCCAAACTTGACAGAATTAAATACATTTCATAAAACAAAATTTATAGTATTAAAATATAAACCAATTTTTAAATAAATCACTTGATTTTTTGCTCAGTTCTTTTTATGTAAGAAATACTTTGATACAGGGTTGGAAAAAACCCAGGTTTTTTTTGAAAAAACCCAAAAAAAACTGGTTTTTTTGGTTTAAACCAGATTTTTTTGGTTTAAACCGGGTTTTTTTAAGAACATCCTTTTTTAGTACATATACATGCATATTTATTAATAAAAATAGACATTGTTGGATTATATGTAGTATAAATTCATTTTAAAATAATTTAAATTAAATAATTAGAGTGAATTATGTAGAAAATTGAAAAAAAAAATCATTTTAATTTAAACAGTTATTAGTAAACAATCTTATGTCCAAACAATAAACTACTCTACACAGTGAAACTTTGAAAAACTTTATAAACAACCTTTTGATTACTTATAATAAACATCTGATGTAGTTTGATGAATGTAAATATTTTCCATAATAGAAAAAAAAAAAAAGATACTTCTTGGGGGTTTTGTTTTTTGAGAGACAATTTGAAATCAACCTTTATAGTCATTAGATTTAGCAGATAACAGGGTTGTTATGATTTTGCCCAGCCCAAAAAACCCGAGTGGGTTTTTTCAAAATTTCAATTTTAAATTACATATATAATGTATTTATATTACATATATAATATATTGTAATATATTTCTTAATATCAGTACACCACTCAAAGTTTATAACCATCACCCCCCACCCCAAAGAAAAGAAATGTCCTATTTATACCATCACAATTTTTAAAAGAAATAATTGTTAGTTAATCTCTGTAGCACGTGTAAGTAACTAACAAATTTTTTCCCATTAAAAAAAATACTTTGATGTGTAATCCGTTCTATGTCATACAATAGAAACTCATAACAAAATACCATAGATGCTTAGAATCCTAATTTAATTATGTAGACATGTAGAATTACTTGGCTTATTCTATTATTTAGTAATAATAAAAAATACTTTATAAATTATTACTAATAATCAATTTATCACAATTTTGATTACTGTCATTGATATATGTCATAATTGTAATAATCAATTAGCTACTTTAAATTTAGTAATAAGAAATTTTTTTTTTTTTTTTTCAATCATTCTCAACCACCTCCAGTAAACCCCCAAAACCTGAAAAAACCCGAAAAACCCTGATAAAACCCCAAAACCCCTGAAAAAACACAGTGGATTGGTTTTTTCCTGAAAAAACCCAGGTATTTAACAACCCTGGATAACAAAGGGGGAAAAATTAGTTTGTTATTGTTAAAATACTATAACTAGCACCCAATTTTTGAATACTCTCTTATACAACTTCATATTTTGATTTTTAAAGATTATCTCCCCAAGAAAAAAAAAATTTCTTTTATAATTTTATCAAAATGTTAAAGATCATCAAGTTTTGTAGCTCCATATTCAAAAGCTTGTGCATGTTATGATAGATTGCTTTAAATAATCTGTATTTTTTTAATGAAAATATTTTATACTAAATATTGAATATTTTTAATCTATTTTATCTTTGATTAATTCACATGTTCTAAGATTTTTTCTTTACAGCAATGGAATATGTTCACCAATGCATAGTGATTTTCATCCTCAGGGCTTGAAATTCAATTTTTTGAAGGAGGGGAGTCTCCCTACCAACATTTATAAATGGAGGGGAGTTTGGCCGTTTGGGAGGGAGAAAAAATGTTTAAAACCCGCCATTATTTTATGTGCTATTTAAAGGATTACCAGAATACAGATATAAAAAAAAATATCACTGAAGCAATTTTTATCAACAATTCAGAATAATTATGCGAAATGTGTAAAAAAGCTTTCATACTGTCTAGTTTTTATTGGTGGTAAATTCCCTCCTGGTGCTAATTATTTTTGTCACAGGTCTAATTATTGTTTTAATAATAATTAATAACACTTCTAATTAATTTAATAAATTTATAATTTATAATTAATTGTTATAACCAATGTTATTTTTCTGTATATTAAATATGCAAGATACAAATTTAATCATAAAATAATACTTATTTGAGTGTAGAAAATAAGAAGTATCACTATTGTTTGCATTTCTTTAAAAAAGGGGCAAGTCAAATTCATCAAAAAAGACTTTCTTAAAAAATGAATACTTAGTTGAGTAAAGGGATACTTTTTGTTTAATGAACGGCTGCTTTCAGGAATTGCACTCACTCAGAAAGATTTGGAGCTGTCAGAAACTGATTTTAGAGCAGCAAAGGAAAAAAAAATATATTGAAGCAGGAAAATAAGTTTGTTGAACAGAAAAATGAACTTTCCTTATTATTATTTTTTTTTTTTTTTGGGGGGGGGAGGGGGGGAGGTTCCCTTTGATAAAAGTTGTATTTTTGCACTATCTTTTGATGAAATCTGTCTTTTTTTACAATTTTTTTACGAAAATTGCCGTTTTTCGGGAATTTTCGTAATTTTTATTTTAGGGAAATTTGTTGTTTATAATGAATCTTTTGTCGAAATTAGTCGTTTTTCGTGATTTTGGGACAAAATCTGACGATTTTTCGTGAGTTTTCTGAGGAAATTTGCCATTTTTTCACAATTTTTTGATGAAATCTGATGTTTTATCGCAATTTTTTTTACGAAAATTTCCGTTTTTCATGATATTTTGGGGAAATTTGTCGTTTTTCGCGATTTTTGGACGAAATTGGACGTTTTTTCGCGAGTTTTCTGAGGAAATTTGCCATCTTTTCGTGATTTTTTGAGGAAATCTGATGTTTTATCGCAATTTTTTTTACCAAAATCGCCGTTTGTCGCGATTTTTGGACGAAATTTGACGTTTCTTCGCGACTTTTTTGACGAAAACTGCCGTTTTACAGAATTCTGTGACGAAATTAGGCATTCTTTCGTGAGCCTTTTGACGAAATTTGCCGAAAATTAGTCGTTTTTTCGCGATTTTTTAAATATATTTGACGTTTTTTAGCAAACATTTACGAAATCGCGCGTCTTGTGAAACGTGTAATAGCTGTTTCTTTTGTGTGTCATCTCCGATCTTTTGCGTAATTTATGCGCAATAGCGCATCCGCGGCATCACTCTTTCATAATTTTTGGAATTGAATGTGTTATTTTGTGTGTGTGTGTGTGGGGGGGGGGGGGGGGGAATTCCGAACAGAATCACCTCTATTTCGCCGCGGAAAATAGAACCAAACTCATCAATCGATTGCAGGAAAAAAACTGCAAAATTTGTCAATCAGTCGCGAAAAAAATCGTGAATTTCAATGATTTTTCGCTGTAAAAAAACTCGCAAAATATGTCGATTATTCGCACGAAAATATCATGAAATTCGCAAAACGGTCGTGGGAGTTGATCATAGTTTCAAAATGCAAAATTGTTTGGGCGGGAGCCTCCTGTCCACGTTATTCTTTTGGGCAGGATTTCAAAATTTTGGGCGCGAATCCCGCCATCCCGCCCTGAAATTCAAGCCCTGATCCTATACATAAAAAAAAAAAAAAAAAAAAAAAAAAAAAAAAAAACCTAGGCCCACTATATCTAATACTTATTTGCTGAAAAAAAGTGTTAAAAGAGAAAATATTTATATACAATTTGTAAGTCTTAAATTATAAAGAAAAATGAGAAAATATCATTAGATTTTTTGAGAAAAAAACCAATTGGTTTAAACCATGCCAACCCTGCTTTGATAATTTATTTCTAATATAGCAGAAATTGCAATTTTACATACCCAAAACACATAAGGTTACTTTCAAATTGATCTAGAAAAAATGGGAGACCATAATAAATAGAATATTAAACAAACAAAAGAAATTTTTTTTATAGTTTGCTCTTTTTAGCAATACGCTCTGCCATTTGCTCTAGCTTACGAGCTAGTCTCAATTTTTTTTCAGCAGCTTTAACGGAATCAATAGCTTTTTTCTCTTATTTTAATGGTTTTGCCCAGCCATGGGAATCTAAATTTATTTTTTTCATCACGATCTATTTCACGGGCTAGCTCGTCATTTACTGTAACTATATTCATTCTCCATAAAGAATGAAATCCCAGTAATAGAGGTTAATTTAGTAAAAAAACTAAATTATAAACAGATATCACATTTACATGTCGGCAGCAAACTACAGATCAGATATAGCGTACACTGGTAAATAAACACTATAATAAAAGGAAACGAACACGTGCGTAGCAAACACTGAGCTCAACAATAACACGGAGAGCTAACTCCCTATACTGATACATTGAATCTAGCGGTCTGCACATGAATACAATGCCAAAGATTTTCCGACGAAAATCTTTGGTAAAATGCAGATTTCCTCCCATAGGGTAGATATTTTCAAATTGAATTTTCTTTTAAAATTAAGATGAAATTGCTACAATTTTCACTGATATATATTCTTTTATTAAAAATCTATTGATTTTACTTAAATTCATAGCAAATTTTCAATTTGATATTAGTTAAAAATAAAATTTTAGTTTAATTCAACAAAAAATAAAGACACATTTGTTAAATATTGCTCATAAAAATATCAAAAAACACATAGAAATAAACAAAAATAGTAAAAAGTTTGCGAAAAAGCTTCAAAAAATGCTTGTAATATTAAGAAAAATAGAGGACTCATTACTTGTGCGCAATGAAAAATGTGATGCGGTCCCGGCTGAAAGTGGTTTGGCCGGATCACCGAGTAGGCCTTCCGTATTATATATGGAGCTCAGTGGTAGCAAACTGCAAAACAGCGAGAGCGATACTGGAGAAAAACAAGCTGCTTAAAGTGAAAGTTGAAGTTATTTTTCTTTAGCAGTCGGTTCACTGTTATAAAAATCGTGAACCAGATCATCCGAAATAGCGCTCCGCGTGTGCTTGTAAAGGGAGATCTTCATTGCTCCATGGGAGAGAGTGACCTACTTTTGCATTACATACGTCACAAGAGTAACTCCGGCTTCTGAGTGAAACCAACAACGGTTAAACACGATGAAAGGGCAGAAGAATGATCATACCGTACGCAGCAGAGTCACGAGTCTCTGAAAATCATTAGAATTTAGCATCGGCATTAACCCCCCCCCCCCCCCCCCCAAAAAAAAAAAAAATTTCGGTCTCAATTTCTCGACGGATTTGCATCGATCTCAGAAACAGCCCGAAAGGCTTTCAAAAAAGTGGATTTCCACGTTTCCGCAGAAAACTTTCATGCCTGAAATACAGAACAAATTAGCATATTTTTAAGACCGTGATCTCAACAGGCATTGGGGGGGATTGTAGCTCGTAAAGGACAAAGCTCTCCTTAGTAGTAAAAAATAAAATACTGGAAACTGTAATAAACGACATTTCTTATTCATTAGAGACATAAAATCGTGAAAATTGATGAATGTACACTACACTAAATATACTTACAACCATTCCAATTTTGTTAGTCTTTCCATCTTTAAGTTGTTCAACAGCTTCATCCATTACGACATTCATAAACGGATCAAACCCACGAAGAACTCCTGTAACATGGCGACCTCCGTTTATTTTCACTGAAACAAATATTTAACAGTCAGTTAAGCAAAGCACAGATCAGGAGTCTCCAATTAACAGCCCACAAAAGTTTATTTCTGTAGCCCATAGAGCAGTTCCAATAATTAATTTATCGAATGAATTGAATATTTCCAACTGATTGAAAAATTGCCAGTCCGGGAATTGAACCCAGATACTTGGCTTACAAGGCCAATTCTTCACAGTTTAAGCTAACTGCATGACAGCTGGCTGAGATTTTTCACTCAGTTGAAAATATTCAATTTGTATGATAAATTTATCAATCAGTTTGATTGTGCCAAAATAATATATATCTACGTACCCATCGCTATATGAAGTTTCATCATCTGCGGTTTAGTCTGCCGAGCTGTCTAAATGACAGACCACATGTTATGACCAATAAGGTTACCTGAGCGAAAAAACCCAGCCAGCGATCGCCCAGTTAGCTTAAATGGTAAAGCACTGGCCTTGTAAGCCAAGTATCTGAGTTTGATTCCCAGCCTGAGCAATTTTTCGCTCAATTGGAAATATTCAATTCTTATGAATAAATTTACCAATGAGTTTGATTGCGCCAAAATAATAGTAATAATTTGTTTTACAATAAGCTTTTTTTCTGATAAATAAAAAAGTTTAAATTGAAGCAAAAAGAAATCTTTTACAAATTTAGGTACATTCTTCTTCTATTCATCATTTAAATGCATTTAAATAATGTTCTAATCAATCAATCCTTATTTATAGAAATCTTTATCAAGAATGGTTACTCACCAAGTTCACAAGATCTTAGTGGACACAAATTAGAAATCCTGAATATATAAAGAGTAAAATTAATAGATAACCAATGTATGAATTCTTGGGACTTTTTTCGTTAATCATGGTTACTCACTATACAGTTATTTCACAAGATCGTTTGTGGCTTTGTGGACACAAATTGGAAACCCCCGAAAATATGAGTAAAATTAATAGATAATCAATGTATGAAGTCTTGGGACTTTCTCCCGTTAAAGAATACCAGTCATAATTTTGCGGCAAAACACCAAATAAATTCAACACTGATAAATGGCATATTTATCCAATTACTAAGCAAAGAGATTTTTTTAATGGTTTTCTTTTTCAAAATTTTCATTTTTTTAAAGATGATTTTATATAGCTTACTGAGTCAAGTAATAAATATGATTAATTTTTCCCCAGGTCATATTAATATTATGAGACCTGTTTCTTAAAAGTATGACAGAATAATGAAATTGGAGCACCAAAATGAAACGATTCGAAGTTTAAGAATGAAGGTATCACACACTGAAACCGAAACTATTTCAAGATTCTCACCTATCTTTAACAACAGTTATGTGAATTATATATTTCAGGCATGACAGTGAGAAATAAAGGGAAAAAAAAAAAGAGGAAAAAAAATCCATCTATACAATATGGCTAAACTCCTACAATTTTGACACATTTTAATAATTATTCCAGGGGTAATTTTGGGTGTAAATTTTTTTTTTTTTTTTTTTTTTTTTTGGGGGGGGGGGGGGGTACGCAATTTTTAAATGAAACCAGTGGTTTATTGCGATCTTTTGTTGAAATTGGCATTTTTTCGATGATCTTTAGACAAATTTTGCAATTTTACATGATCTTTTCTCGAATACTGTGTTTTATCCCTGCAGTCTTTTCACGAAATCAGCGTTTTTTCCATGATCTTTTGACAAAATATTCTTAAGTGATCTTTTATCGGAAACGGCGTTTTTTTCCCACAATATTTTAACGAAATAGACGTTATATCTGCAATTTTTTGACGAAATCTATTTTTTCCCGCGGTCTTTAGACGAAATTAGCATTTTATCTGCAATATTTGGTGAAATTGCTGTTTTTTCCACGATCCGCACAGGAAATTTGCATTTTTTTCAGCAATCTTGACAAAGTTTGTTGACAAAAACATTGACAAAATCGTCGTTTTTTCCACAAAGTATTGACGAAATGTGCGCTTTTTTGGCAATCCTTTCATGAAATTTAATTTCTCCACAGTTGTTTTTTTCAGTCGCAAAACCATACAAGTTGGCAACTTTGCGGAACTGATAACCCAATTTCAAATTTTCGGAAGAGGCTGCCTTAAATTTTCAGAGATTTCGGGCGAGAATCACCTTTGAATTATTCAAAAAATAAAATAAAATATAACTTGTTATTTTATATTTGTTATTTAGAAAGAATTAAAAAAATTAATAACAAATGTATAGATTCATTAAATCAAAAATGAAAATTAAAGAGAGTTTACACTAAAGGGCAAAATTAGCAGCACTAGCCACCAGCCACAGGGCCAGTACACAAGAAAAAATTGCCAGTGAAAAATTGTCTATCAATGGCCACTTTTTTACAAGGAGAGAATACAATTTATTTATATTTCATGAGAGATTTTACTTTTTATATACTTGAATATATTTATATGAACATATTTGCTTGGGCTGTTCAGTTTTAGATAATTACTTATAGAAATTTTACTGCTGAATAGTTTTAAATAAAAAAGTGGCCACTAGTTTAAACAAAGTGGCCACTTGAAAAACTAGTCTTACTAGCCAGTGGCCGGTAATGAAATTTCCCAATTTTGCCCTATAGTTTACACTTTATGGCATGCTAAAAATATAAATCCAAATATACCTTATATAGGTGTGTGAAGTACAGAGATTAATATTTTTAATGATTTGATTGTTTCATCACTAAAATTATCCCACACATTGCGAATTTGTTGAATAAATAAGTAAAAATATACTATTCCAGGGAAAATTTTATAGAAATTTCTCTTCCCGTTTAAATAACTTTGAAGACCTTCATTTACATGACTTTCAGATGCTTATTATAAAAGCTTGCCTTTGATTTGATTACTCTTTTGCACAGCAATTCAGAAATAAGTTCCAAGGATTTGAGTAGACAGAATGTGATTTTTCAGACCCTCCCCCCCCCCCCCCACACACACCATCACCACTACCCCTCTCCATATCACATGCTCCAAGCATTTTTTTTACATTTTTGCATCAATCCCGGAAATGTCCGAAATTGCTTTTAAAAAAGGTGGAATTCCTGCTTTAGGAGGAACTCTTTCATGCCTGATATTTATGGTGATTGCACTTATAGATTTCTGCAAAATTCTCTGGGAATTCACTTAAGTGAAATCTCAAATTTCAGGGAATCAACTTTATGTCAGCTCTAAAGAAAATTTGTTATTATTTGCAAATATCTTTTGTAATTTGCATTTAAGATATTTTCATCAAATATTTTAGATGTGTTTTGACAGGGTGGATTTAGATCAAAGCTGTAGCCAGGCCATTTTGGAACAAAACATTTAGAGTGAGTCACTAAAACGAATTCAAACTCCAGTATTTTCTCTGACAGATTAAAGTTAAATTAATTACATTTAATTTTAAACTTATAAACTGAATTACTTTTAGACTACATACTAGGCTATCCAGATTAAATATGCCTAATATATAAGGTGATTATAAAAATAAGAGAGAAAGTGTGATCAAAGATCACATAAAGAGCTTTGTTTAATATTACTTTAGATTAAAATTTAACTCATCCTTTAAGCATAAATCAAAAAATTATAATGATCCTTATTTATCAACATTAGATGCCTTTGCGCAGCAGCTCTCCAGCTCCACTAACAACATCTGGGTCTCTAATCGATACACAACAATGTATATCCATTTGTATCAGTATTAGGAAAAATTAACCTCAGTCTTAAACCAAAGGCGATTGTGGCTCAGAGTGAAAAACGATGAAAATTATCGATGCAAAATATACAAATTTCAGAGGTCATATTCACTCAAAAAGATTTGGAACAGCAAAAAAAAAAAAAAAACAAATTTGTAGCAAAAAAACAAAATTTGTAGCAACAAAACGAAAACAGAAAATTCCACTTTCTGTTTTCGTTTCGAAACAAAGTTTTACTCCAAGAAAACTTTTTTTTTTTTCAATCTTTTGACAAAATTTGCAGCTTTTTCACGATTTTTTCCATTTTTTTCAAGCTTATTTGACAAAATTTATTGTTTTTACATAATTTTGACGAAATTTGCTTTTCCCCCCCCCCCCCCACTTTTTAGAAATTTTTTTTTTATTTTTTTGCAATTTTTGAAGGAAATTTATCCAATTTTTGGACAAAATCTATCTTTTTTTTCTATTTTTGGATGAAATCTATCCAATTTTCGGGCAAAATCGTTAGTTATATTTTTTTTTTTTTTTTTTGCAATTTTTGGACAAAATTTATAGTTTTTTTTTTTAAATTTGGGTGAGATTTGCTTTAACAAAATTTGCATTTTTTAGCAGTTTATTAAAGAAATCAATGTTTTTTTTCTGTAAATCTTTAATGAAATTTGAGTTTTTCCCGTGATTTTTTTTTTTTTGAAATACGCAATATTTTTTAATGTCTGAATTTCTCACTAAACTTAAAAAACCGAGAAGGATCAACTAAAAAACCCGGAAATACAGGGTACACCCGGAAAAAAAATCACCCGTTCTAAACGAACCGCCTGTTGTACCCAGCACAATGTGATGCAGAAACTAAATTCTAACATAATTGTAACATAAGCGTGAACATCAATGAAAAATATTCAAAGATGGATACGTTTAAAATCAATAAATACACAGAACTTCCCCCAGGGTTTCAGGGGCATGCTCTGCCCCTCCTGCCCTTTAGTTTACAAAATAGCACCCCTTTTGCCTCTCATCCAAAAACTAGCACCCCACTTGTCGCTCATTAAAAAAATAACGCCCTTCTTGCCCCACATTTGAAAAAACACAGCTTTTCAGCGATGATGCAGACGTGCTATAACACGTAACTTATGCACAAGAATCGGCGACTGAACGCAAAAAATAGCTCTTACACGTCCCACGGGACGCATAACTTCATCAAAGAATCGCGAAAAAACGGCAAATTTTGTTAAAAAAAAAAACACAAAATAACAATTTCTGGTAAGATTCACAAAAAAAAAAAAAAAAAAAAAAAAAAAAAAAAAAAAAATGGCTAATTTTATCACAAAATCTCGAAAAAGTGACATTTTCTCAAAAGATTGTGAAAAAAAAAAAAAACAGCAAATTTCATACAAAAATCGCGATAAAATGCAAAATTTTGTCAAACGATTCACAAAAAAGGGAAAATTTCATCAAAAGATCCCCAAAATAAAACGACAACTTTCATCAAAAAAAAATCATGATAAAATGGCAGATTCCGTCAAAAGATTTGCGAAAAAACAAATTTCATTCAAAAATCGCAATAAAACTGAAAATTCTGTTTAAAAAAAAAGCGCAAATTTTTGGCAAAATTTGCAAAAAAATGCAACATTCATTAATGTATCCCGAAAAAACGGAAAACCGTCAAATAATCACAAAAAATATATAAATAATTGCAAATTTTGTCAAAGGGGTACAAAAAAAGGTTAATGCCAGAAGTTAATTTTTCTGTTCTAAAAGCTAATCTTCGAGAATACAAATTGAGTTTTTATTGCTCCAAAAGCAGAATTTCTCGTTTCACAATCATTTTCTTTTGAAGAGAAAATTTCACTTGGGGTCAGGGTTGGCAAGTTTCTTCCGCAGTGGAAAAAACCAGCTGGAAGAAATAGGTTTCTTCCAAGTGGAAGAAACTTTTTCTTTAAGAATTTACAATATACTTTCAATTTTGTGAGACATAATAAATACAGTAGACTCCCTCAAATCCGTACAGCTTGGGACCAGAGGTTGTGCAGATTTTAGAATTTTGCAGATTTGTGGTCATTGCTTTGTTTACATTTTTTAAACAGTAATTTGAGTGCAATTAATAGTGCAATCAGAACTATAATGAATGCTTACAATATAATAAAATATTAAAATAAGTAATAAAATATAATAAAAAAATTTAGACATTTTTAAAATGATTAAAGTATTAATAGCAAAGGTCAAGTTAATAATCAATAGTGTATTCATTATAAAGATTAAATGTATTTTTCCAAAGTACATTGCTACTTCACATTAAAATCATAAAATAAGGATTTTTTTTCAAGTTTAACCAGGCTTAATAACCCCACCCCCCCCAAAAAAAAATCTTTATTAATACATAAATATATTTGCTAAGAAGATAGTGATTATCAGTGATATCAGCAATATCTTGAATTTTTTCCAAAAAAATTATTCTTCCTTCATGAGAAAAACTTGAATAGAGTATTATTAAGAAAATTACAAATAAAAAATATGTGGAATTGATACAAAACTAAAAAAGTCAAATTTTGTCCCAAAATCTGAACTGAAAGTTTTATTGTTTACATCCATAAAATATGTGCGGATTTTAGAGAGTTGTGGATTTCTGGTTTGCGGATTTGAGGGAGTCTACTGTATCTTCTTCCTGTAATCTTATATAAATTAATTCCATTGAACCAAAATAAATTGAATTAAGCATATATGCTAAATTAATAATTACATCAATTTTTTAGCCAAGATCACACACAATGCCTGTCTAGAAATCTTCAACTATTGGCTAAATGAAAAGAAATTTTAACCAATATACACAAAACCAATTAAATGTTAATCATTTCAATTTAACCAACATCTTTTTTAATTATTTAAATTTCTGAAATTAGTAGTAAATAGTAGATTTACATAACTAATGGTAGAATGAATTTAAATAAAAGCTTTTAATTTACATCAATTTTATTAATGTAAGTAATGTACAATAATTACTGTGTCAAATAGAGATCGACCAAAAATACGGTTTCGTTTTTGGCCCAAAATCAAAGTTTTGCCAATGTGGCTGAAAATATCGCCGGGCCGAAACTGTCGGTATTCTAAAAGTCTTGTTTTTTCTTTCGGAAATTTTCAACATTAGTCATTGATTTGAACTGTATCAGCTCAAATGTGTGTATTGTAATGAACTTTATTGTCATGAATTATCAATCATCTCATAGAAAAATTTTAGCTTAAACTGCATTAGTGTTTCAAATATTCTTTGAGAAAGTTCTAGAAAAACAAATGAACATTTACAAAAATCATTATAGAAGAAAAGTCAAGGTATGAATACTTAAAACAAAAATATTTTTTAATTAAATGAAATTCGTATAGGGGTGATTCCACAGTATTTGGGTGTCACGTACGAGACATTTCACACTGTTTTCATGATACATTTTATTGTTTTTCTATGGTAAAAAATTTTAAACCATTTAAAAAACATTTTGCATCCTTGGCTAATATTAATTTGAAATTAAATTTTAATTAGGCCAATTTTAGAATTAAAAAATATATAGATAAAGTTTTGTAACGTACGAGATGCCACAAAAAAAAAAAAAAAAAAAAAAAAAATTAAGTACCAAAATAAACCTTCATTTTCTCTGAATTTTTTTTACTTTTTAAAAAATAAATTGTACAATTGGTTAAAGGATAAGTTGAATTCACCTTAATTACTTAAAATAACTTTTTAATTTCTCCCATTAATTAATAAATAATTTCATGCGTCACGTACGGGACATCCAATTTAAAATAGCAAAATGTTCAAGAATGTATACAATCTATCAATAAAAAATAATTTAGCTGAAAAATTAAGTATTTTGCTTAGTTAAAAGAAATAAAAAGACAAGTAAATAAAGGAATTTCACACAAATTGTAAAAATTTTAAATGAAATTTTAGAAATTGAAATAATTGTGAACTATCTATGAAAAAAAAATTCTATACATTTAATGAAATTCATTAGACATTTAACGAAGTTGTAAGGTGTCAATGATGTTTTCAATTCTTTCTATATCTTTTGATGATATGAAAAAATGTCCTCTATTGTTAATGGAATAAGGGCTATTATCTAGTCTCATCAAAATATTTTTCTTTTGGATTTTGTCCTTTTCTGGAATAGCTGGCCACATGAATTTATTTATTCCAATTTGTTTCATAAATGAAATACAAAGAATGTCATCATTAACTGTTTCTACAATACCAGGCCACCATTCATCGTCATGCAAAACACATACCCAATCTGATATTTGAATTGGGCAAGTTGGAGATTTTTCTTTGGTTGGAATCGAAAGTGTAATTTCTTCATCAGATACTTCAGTTTTACTAAAGCATGAGTGTTGCCAAAGGCCTAGATTTTCATTATTTAATGGCTTTGTAAAATGGATATTGAGGATGCATAGACTGATGTCGCTCTTCTTTTGCTGGAAGCAAATCACACAAATTTTTTCTTCATTTTACCTTCTATGCGTTTCCATTGGTAGAAACTAACTTTTATTTCTTCACCAACATCTATTTTATTGAAATCAAGAATATTGTTTACTCAGGCCTCTACTAAACATTCATTGCATATCCTTTTACAACAATTGACTGTTTTACTACTGTTAAGATCAAAACAGCAAATTGTTCCTTTTACAGCTGTTTCTGCTCTTGTTGGAAATTTAAATGAATTGCTAATTCTGTTTAATCCATCAATTAACAATTCAGTGTTTTCATGATATAAACACATGCAGACTTCATGATCTTATTCTGAAATTGGGAATACTTTTGCAGGTCTAAGAGCAGCAAACATGCTAAATCCAATTGATATTGTTGATTGTTCCAATTGGTATGTTTTCTTTATTTTCATTATTAAAATTAGTTTCTGGAGCTTTATTGGTTTTCCAGTAACAACTTTTACAGAAACATACTCCTTTTTTTTTTTTTTCCTGGTAGTATTCTGCTAATTGAATCTTGTTAATAAAAATCAGATACGTCTTTCTTTTGTTCTTCAGAAAGTGCATCTGCTCTTTTCTTCCTTTCCACTGTTTTGTTTATAGCAGAGTTTTTTAAGTGGAGTTCCTTAGAAAGAATCTGAACCTTATTTGGTGACCAACTTTAAATAACATTTGTTATAATGTGAATTTGTTTGGTTGGTGTTGTTTGCAAAATTGATTTTACAGGTTTCACAGCTTTTCTCAAAACTTGGGGTTTCATGCTTACAGTTGGGGGCAGTTTGTGAATTTCTATGTTGTTTAACTTTTACTTCTTAGCTCTCTGTATCCTTTTTCTTCCAGTTTCCCTTTTCCTTTGTTGATCATTCTCTTTAACAGTCATTGTTAATTTTTTTTATGCCTATAGTTCTATCTATTTCTTTTGCTTTTTCAGCTTTCCACATTTCTTCATTCATTTTCTTTTTCTCACGAGTTTTTTCATTCTTGCTAAAGTTAAAGCTTTTTACTTACCCATCATACGTAGTATAGGGTAAGTCTTGCAATCGTTTTGAAAATCGAAAAAAAAATTTTGACGGATTTACACGTTTTAGATAATGGAGATTCCGAAAAACATATTTTTAGAAAAAAAATTTTGCCGTCCGTCTGTGTCTGTCTGTAAACACTCTATCTCCCGAACAAATTGAGATAGAGACTTGAAATTTTGTATGTAGTTAATATGTAAGAATGGGACACGAACCCTATTTAATATCAGCAACCTCGATTATCCGGAACTATTTTTTTCGGACTCTCGAAAAATTCGTTCTGATGAAAGGTATATAAAAAATTTCGAATTTTTTTGTTCTAAGGAATGGACGTAAAAGGCAATAAAATAACACACATTTTGCATATAGAAAGAAGTCGATCGGATTATTAGTTGCCGAGATATTTGTAATCTTGTTTTCCACATTCCTCGATTTTTCATGACCCTGTATTTCATTCAAATTTCAATTCAGAAGTATATTTTAATTGGAAATGAGACGCTTATTCAGACGCAGCTAAATTTTACTTAATAAGATTTTTATTTTTGGAGTTATAAGGATGTTTCTTTTACGCAGTTCGGTACTACTTGAGTAGTTTGGCGTTTTATATAATTTGTCGAAATTGGTACATCAGCAGTTCTTTAATATAGCATTACTATGTATATTAACAATATTTAAATTTTGTTTATGAATTGCAATGCATTGTATAAATAGTTTTCACATGTTTTATTTTCATATACATATCCATGATGGGTAAGTATTACGGTGGCCCCCAACAACTAGTTTTTTTTTTTTCTTCAAATTATGCAAATGACACAAATTTTAAGAACAAAAGCACTAAGTTGGAATAATTTGCAAAGTAAAAATTAAAGTAACTATTTTAAAACATTCAAAATATGTTCATAATTCTTACTTTCCAATAATAAAACACATGCTTTTGACAGCATGAAAAATAGCAGATGAATTAAGATGTCATAAGCATCAAAGCATGGAATGATGTTCTAAATCATAAATATTTATTGATATTTGCAACAGTGCCATATATGTAGGCAAGATTACAAGTATCTTAAAAAGGAATTTTTTTATATAGTTTTAAATTAATATGCAAAATTTTGTCCCGTACATGACAGAATTGTCCTGTACGTGACATTTTTATTCAATTAATTTAGCTTATTAATTTAAAGATTTAATAATAATGTTGGGTGTTTCAGTTTACTTGTATTATACCCCGTGGCAGAATGTGCGCGACACTGCGACGGGCGTCGCAGACTTTTAAGGACCTTTGCAGACCACGGACGTGCTATAGTGCGTAAATTATGCAAAAAAATCGGCGATGAGACGCAAAAAATAGCTCTTATGCGCCCTATGGGACGCGTAATTTCGTCAAAATATCGCGGAATAAGCCCGAATTTTGTCCAAAGATCGCGAGAAGCAGGGTTGGCATGATTTAAATCAACCGATTTAAATCAAGATTTAAATCTAGATTTAAATCAACTGATTTTTTTAAAAAAATCATTTGATTTAAATCATTTTTTTTAACTTTTGAAATTATTCAGCAGAGAAATAAGAAATAGGTGTAAATAAGTAACAGATGTTTTTCTGGGAATTTGAGGATTGCTATCAGAAAGAATGTGACAGGTACAGGTTAAGTCCAAGTGTCCACCTCCCCCCTAATCCTTTAATTGTTTGTTCTTTTGTAATAAACTTTAGACGATGAGGCGAAACACTTTATAAATCATATTTCGTTTACCAATCTTGGCAACTAAATTATTTGAATCTTTTCGTTTCACAAGTTAATAATTAAGCAAATTCATTAATGTTTACCAAAAATCGGATACTACGTGCAAGGAACAAGTTTTAAAAGTTGTCATACAGTAGACTCCCTTAAATCCGCACTCCTAAAATCCAAAACTCTCTAAAATCCGCACATATTTTACGGATGTAAACAATGAAACATTCAGTTCAGATGTAGGTGCAAAATTTGACTTTTTTAGTTTTATATCAATTCTATATATTTTTTAATTTATAATTTTTGTTAAGGTTATTGAATTCATGATTTTTCATGAAGAAAGAATAATTTATTTCTGAAAAAATAAAGATATTGCTGATATTATTGGTAATCACAATCTTACCAAATATATTTATATATTAATCCAGCCTTTTTAGTTATTAAGTCTGGCTAAACCTGAAATAAAGCTCCAATAATTTATGATCTTGATATGAATTAGTAATGTGGCAAGTTTCATTGAATAATTTAGGAAAAACACATTTTATCTTTATAATGAATATTTAATTCTACATTATTGATTATTAATTTGACCTTCGCTTTTAATATTTTTATCATTTTAAAACTAGCTAAATTTTTATTATTTTAGTTTATCACTTATTTTAATATTTTAACATATTGTAAGCACTCATTATACTTATGATTCCATTATTAATTACATTCAAATTACTTTTTAAAAAATGTAAACACAGCAATGACCAGAAATCTGCAAAATTCTAAAATCCGCAAAACCTCTGGTCCCAAGCTGTGCGGATTTGAGGGAGTCTACTGTATTACACTGTCAAATTTCAATCAAAGCTTATGAATTAAAAAAATTTTGGGCTAAAAAGTTAGAAAATGTATTAGATAAAGATAGCAGAGTTGCCAAGTCTCCTAATTTTCAGATGTTTCTCCATACTCCTTATTTTTGACATACTTCTAATTATTCACACTTTTTAAATATTCTGTTATTCAACAATCAAATGTGCTGTAGTAAGAAAAGCTCTAGTACAGGTGTAATTGTTCTTTAGTATGTTTGACCAGTAGTATTTTTATGTGATAAATTACACCCAGATTCATTATAAACTATGAATCTTTAAGGTTTGTTATTGTTACTATGGTCATGTAATAATTTGTCTCTATTAAGACATATTTATGATCTTTACTATAGCTTTATATAAGTTTATGAGTAACAAAACATCCCTTATTTTATAATATTTAGTCAAATTAAAAATATGTTAAAACATCCCAAACATCATGTTCTTAAATTTGTTTTACTTGTAAAGAATACATACTTTCCTTATTCAAGTAAGAGTGATAATTTCTTTTTAATCTTCAGTAATAACCAAGCAATATTGAAACTTAAACTTTTACTAAAGATGTTTACATCAACAAATTAACAAGTTTTCATTGACAAAAATATCTCCTGATTTTTAACTTTCAGAACTTGTCAAGTCTGAGATAGAATTATAAAATTTAAAGCAAAATATGAACAAGCTATTAATGGCTGTCATTTTGCTCAAGTTTTATTAAGTCCCTCTGTTTTAAATTGAAATGAGATTTCACTTAGTGTAGAGGAAAATAATGAAGATTTGGCATTCATTAAAGAAAATTGTCCAAATCTTCTCACCACTGTAGCACATTTTCAAGCAAAAAATGGCCCATTCCAAAATTTACCATTGCTTGAGAAAAGTTTGATATTATGACAGATTATGATTGGAAGTCCTTTTATATAATGGGAGGTAAAGAGATAATCAGCGAAATTGAAATTGAATTTATTTACCAAATAACAACAGCTGTGGCTTCATCTGCTGGAGTAGAGAGACAATTTTCTTCTTTTGGACTAGTTCATTCAAGTCTTTGTAATAAATTAGGAGTGGACAAAGCTTCTAAATTAGTGTTTTTGTTCAAATCCCTGATTTATTTCTATTTGCTTAAAAACTACTGAATTAATTGTGATTTTCATCCCTTAATAAATAGCTTAAAAAACAAATATTCCATTAGGAATATTTAATTTGTTTTTAAATTTTACCATTTTCTACTCATTTACAACCTATTTAAGTTTATTTTTTATTTAGTGTGCACAATTCAATTACAAAATAATAGAATGGCTTTAGATTAATGCCTAGATGTTTAATTTTTAGTACCAATCAGCAACTAGAATATAGTATTTACTGAACTATATAATTATTTCTTATATTATTTTCATAAATTATAAATGTTATTTATTCTTTTTTTAGTTATTTTTACAAAAAACTGCTCCATGTATTGCAAAAAACGTAAAAACACAATAATTAAAAATAGAATTCTAAAAAAATCAAATAAATCCGATTTAAATCAAAAAAATCTGATTTAAATCAAATAAATCCGATTTTTTTGATTTTTTAAAAAAAAATCAAGATTTTTTCCCAACCCTGGCGAGAAGAAGTGCAAATATCATCGGAGCATCGTAAAAAAACCCGCAAATTTCTTTTAAAAATCACAAAAAACGAGAAATTTCCTCAAAAAATCTCGAAAAAAGTCCGAATTTCTTCAAGGGATCGTGGGAAGAAACGACAATTTCATCATAACATCGCTAAGCAATATCGCAAATTTCGTTAAAAGACCACTTAAAAACAGCAAATTTCATCAATTAATGAGATTTCTTTAAAAAATTGTGAAAAAAAATTAGATTTCGTCAAAAAATCCCGCAAAGACAGATTTTATAAAATATTGTGAAAAAAACGGCAAATTTCGTCAAAAAATCCCGCAAAAAACAACAGATTTCGTCAAAAGATTGCGAAAAATGGCAAATTTTGTGAAAGAATCTCGAAAAAACGAGAGTTCGGAAGAAAATCTCGAAAAAAGGACAAATTTCGTCAGAAAATCACTATAAAACAAGATTTCGTCAGAAAATTGCGAAAATGCGGCAGATTTTGTCAAAAGATTGCAGAAAAATGGCAGATTTCATCAAAAGATCGCAGAAAAATGGCAGATTTCATCAAAAGATCGCAGAAAAAACGGCCAATATTGCCAAGAGATCGTTAGAAAACGGCCAATTTCTTCAAACGGCCAATTTCGTCAAAAGATCGCGAAAAACTGCCAATTTCGTCAAAAGATTACCAAAAAAAACGCAAATTTCGTCAGAGGCCCCCCCCCCCCCCAAAAAAAAGACATTGCCGAAAGTAGATTTTTATATTCCTCTTTTTTTTTCTTTTTGTAAATGAGGGAAATAATTTATACATACACACACACATATGTTGCCATAATTAATTAGCACTACAATAGCATTAAGAATGTATTTATATAATACGCTGCATCTTTCAGACCATTTTTGACAAGATTATAAGCGTTGCAGACATTTGAAGGTAGTTCTGCCACTGGGGTATTATAGACTTAGAGAAAACAAAAAACTATGCAATTACCATCAGTATTATTTATATAAAAAAGAAAAATATTCTGAAAATTGTAACGTACGGGACAAAACAAAAATAATCAATGAAAATTTTTAAAAAATTATTCTTTTTCAAAAGTTTTTAGAGTTTAATATAATGTTATTGTTTAAGAAAAATACAATGCTTCAAAAATCTTTTAATTAAACAAAATATTTTCCAAGTTATTGATAAAAAACAAATGTCCCGTACGTGACACATTTTTTAGTGATGTAGTAAACAAAACGCTGTAAAATTTTATTTATTTACGGTAAAAATATTTTATTAATAAACTTTGATAGAAGAGATTTCTAGCTTTAAAATGAGGTATAGTACATGATTATTGTTAAAAAATAATTTTTCAAAGCTCTGAAAGCAAATACTGTGGAATCACCCATAGTTAGAAAATCTTTGTGTCATTGATGAATTATGTTTTATTGCATATGAAAATAAAGTTTTTGGATAATTAATTTACAATTATGCATATTTATGTATGTATTAATTATTTTAAAAAATACAATTTAATTACTTGAAAAAAAAATTGTTTTCATTTTTGGCTGAACTTAGGTTGGCTGAATATAACAAAAAAGTTTTTTAGCAGTAGGATGCTGCAATCAGCTTTTAAAATCAGCATTGAGATATTCATGCTAGATGTTAGTATAATAATTACAAATTTATTTACTGTGTTGCACAGCTTAAAATAATGCATTTTTATCAGGGTTTGTTGATTTAAATCGGCTTGATTTTAATCATGATTTAAATCAACTGATTTTTAAAAGAAATCATTGATTTAAATCAGTTTTTCTTTTAAATTATTTTTTAATAAATTTCAGATGAAACAGACGTAATAATGTGCTTTAATATAATTTAGTTTTATATATCATATATAATCAAACAACTTTCAGAAAGATAAAGCTTAAGCTTAGTAAAAAAGTAAAATAAATGTAAAGTTTAGGGAAAAAAATGCTTTCAAATTTCATTTGAATCAAATTATAAAATAATCTTGCAACGATAAAGAAATCAGGCCTAGGACCGCTGAGTCACTCTTGAAAAAGAGAAAAAAGAGACTAAATCGCAAGAAAAAGAGACTAAAAGAGACCAAAATTTAAAAAAAGAGACTAAAAGGAGACCAAATAAAAAACATTTTTTTCTCTTCACTTAAATGTTTTTGGTATACAGACAAGCACTATAAGATTTAACAACATCTACAGAATACATTTTTAATGCATTTCAATCAGTTTTGAAATAATTGCAAATTTTGTTGATTGGTTGCAGAAAAATATCTCAAATCGCAACAATTCATCATGGAAGAAAATAAAAAATTAAACAAATGATCACGGGGACAAAATCATGAAATTCCAAGAAATATAGTGAAATTCATCAAATTGTCTACAAAAAACAAATCGCAAAATTTGTCACATGATCTCGAAAAAAAATAATTTCGAAATTAGTCAAATATTCTTAGGATAAAAATCACGAAAATCATCAGAAGGTCTCGAAAAAAAAAAATCACGATATTAGACAAATGGATCTTGTGTTAAATATCGTAAAATTCATCAAATGGATCTCTAAGAGAGGGATGAATCACAAAATTCATTAAATTGTTGCGAAATTCAAAGAGCAATCATACAAATAATTGCTAATTTTGTCAAAGGTCACGGAAGTAAATAGTGAAATTTATCAACTAGTCACCAAAAAAATTAACGAATTTCGTAGAATAAAGCCATAAAAAAAAAAAACCAACGATGCCTGACAATAGGTTACATTTCCTGAAATTTTGCAACAATTGAGGGGGTGGGAGGGAGAATATATCTATCGGCATTAATTATGCATTTTTCCTGGGTATCTTTGATTAAATGAACATTTCTTTCAACGATCATTTCACAAAATTCACGTTTTTTACGCGATCTTTTGTTGAAATCAGCGTTTTTTAACAATCTTTTGACAAATTTTTGGCGTTTTTCTCATAATTCTTTGACAAAATTGACTGTTTTCCGCGATCCTTTCACGAAATTTGCGCGATATTTTCACGAAATTGACGTTCTACCCGCGATCTTCAGACGAAATCGGTGTTTTCCCGTGATCTTTAGACCAAATCGGCGATTTATCTGAGGTATTTTAGCAAAATCGGCGATGTATTGCGATTTTTTGACGAAATCGGCGTTTTTCCCATTTTTTGATGAAATCGGCGCTTTTTTCGACGATCTTTTTACAAAATTTGCATTTTTGCGCAATCTTTTCTCGAAAACGGCAATTTATCCCCGCAATCTTTCAACGAAATCGGCGTTTTTTCCGTGATTTTTTGATGCAATCGGCATTTTTGCCAATGATCTTTTGACAAAATATTTTTAAGCGATTTTTTATTGAAAACGGCATCTTTACCTGCGATTTTTTGACGAAATATGCGTCATATCCACAATCTTTAGAGCAAATCGACGCTTTTCCGCGGTCTTCATACGAAATCCGCACTTCATACTTTATCGCGATTTACATAGAAAATTTGCATTTTTCAGCGATCTTTTGACGAAATTGTCGTTTCTCCACGAAATGTGTGCTTTTTCGGCGATCCTTTCACGAAAGTTGCATTTCTCTGCGATTACTTTTTTCGAGCGTAAAATCGTACAATCGTATTGCTCATTAGTACAACCGTACACTTCGAACAAAATCCGTATATTGTACGGCCAAACTGTACAAGTTGGCATCTATGAATATCGCTATCAGAGTTTCCCCCAGAGGGTTTCAGGGGGGCGCTCCGCCCAAGGCTGTAGCTAGAAGTGATCCATAGGGGGGGGGCTCATAATTTTTTTTCTCTCTTTGACGCAGAAAGATAAATTAGTGCATATTCACATTGTAGGTACTATGCTTCTTAAACTTAATTCTATACAAACTTCATTCACTTGTAATAACTTCATTCCATACAAAAAAAGTATATGATGATGAAAATTTTGAGTGTATAACTGGTGCAAAATTAAACATCATGTTAGCTTCATATGTACAAATAGGATGAAGGAGTGTTGAATTACTTATTTTAGATGCAATTTAGTATTTCTGCAAAACTGTGAAAGGGCTCGAAACTAAATTATTTTTTTTTTAACAGAATTTCATTTGAATTTTCGAAACAGAAATTCATTTAGTGACCTTGGAATCTTTTCCAGGGGGGGCTCAAAATATTTTAGAGGGGGGCTGAGCCGCCCACAGCACCCTCTTAGCTACGGCCCTGGCTCCGCCCCTCTTGCCCTTCATCCAAAAACTAGCACCCCTCTTGTCGCTCATTGAAAAAAAATAGCGCCCTTCTTGCCCCACATTTGAGAAAACACAGCCCTTCAGCGATGATGCAGACGCGCTATAACACATAAATTACATAAAAAATCAGCGACGGAACACAAAAAATAGCTATTACGCGTCCCACAGAACGTGTAATTTCGTCAAAAAATAGCGAAAAAAACGTCAAATTTCACAAAAAAAAATCACAAAATAAAGACTATTTCCGGCAAAATTCACGACAAAATGGCTAATTTCGTCACAAAATCCCATAAAAAAGGCAGATTCCCTTAAAAGATCGTAAAAAAAAAAAGCCAATTTTCATGCAAAAAGCGCGATAAAACGGAAAAAATTTGTCAAACAATTCACGAAAAACGGCAATTTTCGTCAAAAAATTGCGATAAAACGGCAGATGTCGTCAAAAGATTTGCAAAAAAACGGCAAATTTTTGTCAAAAAATCGCAATAAAACGGAAAATTCTGTCAAAAAATTTCCGAAAAACAGCTAAATTTGCCAAAAATTCGCGAAAAAATGCAAAATATCCCGAAAAAACGGCAGATTTTGTCAAAAGATTGCAAAAAAAAAAAAAAATTGCAAATTTCCTTATAGAGACACACACACAAAATAAGTTAATGCCAGAAGTGAATTTTTCTGTTCTACAAACTAATTTTCCTGCTTCAAAATTGTGTTTTTAATGCTCAAAAAGCGGATTTTCCTACTTCACAATCTAGGCGTGTGAAAGGAAAATTACTCCTTAGGCATAATTAGAATTTAAGGCCTCCCCCACCTCCCCTCCCAACTTTTTCTTGTGACATCCCAAAAATGACGTTTGTCGCATAAATTTGGCACCCCCTAAATTTCCGAGCCCGAGGCGATCTTCTCCCCCCCCCCCCCTCTGTTCACAATCCTCTTTTGACAGTACAAAACTTTCTAAATGTGAATACTGAAAGCACCCGTTTATAAAACAAAAAAAAACCCTTTATTGAACAAAAGTATTCTTTTTTCTCAAAAAAAAAAAAAAAAGTTTTTCAATAAATCAGGCTTGCCCCTTAACAATCTTTTAACAAAATCGGCCGTTTTTTCGCGATCTTTTAACAAAATTTGCCTTTTTTTCGTGATTTTTTTTAGCAAAATCTGCTGTTTTTTGCGATCTTTTAACAAAATTTGTTCTTTTTCGATTTTTTGACGAAATTTCTGTTTTTTCAAGATTTTTTGAACCGCTAAATTCTAGATTCAGCTGTATAAATAGTGCCCTTAAAAATCAAAAAAGTGCCCTTTTCAAAACAGTAGCGCCCTGCCCCTTTTTAAATCTCGGAGAAACTCTGTCGCTATATATATATTTAAAAACGTGAAAATCTGCCATTTGTTGAAAAAGAAATATCCGTATATATAACGACCGAATGAAGAATTTTGAGATTTCTTCCTGCAATCCACTGACGAATTTCTCAATTGTTTTTCGCAAGATCGCCTGAAAAATTTTGCAATGTTTCTGTCACCAATTGACGGATTATACGCATTATTTTTCTCGCGAAAATGACAAAATCGTGATATTCTTCCCGCGACCGAATGACGAAGTTTATGATTTTTTTTAACCCCTGAAATGGTTATCGAATTTCGCCTTTTTATCTTTACACAGATTGACCAAATTCACTTTCTTTTCAATGCTCGACAGAAAAGTTTTGCGATTCTTGCCCGCGATTTAGAATTTTCCCCCCTGCAAATGAGAGACAAATTTGGTATTTTTTTCCCGTGACTAAGTTTCATTATAGTTCCACGGAATTTCATGGTTTCAGACTGAAAAATTTTGCGTTTTTTACCCACGAACAGTAAACAAATTTCGAGATTTTCTTGCGACAAATTAACCAAGTTTTCAGATATTTCCTCACGACAAATTGTTGAATTGCGCGATGTTTTCCCGCTATCAAATGAGGAAAGTTACGATCTTTTTCCTGTGATCGATCGATGGGTAAAAAATAAAAAAAAAAAAAAAAAAGCGAAAAAAGAGACTAAATTTGAAAAATATAGACTAAAAGAGACAAATGCAAAAAAATAGCGAGAAAAGCGAGTTTAGCGACTCGCTCCGAGGCCTGAGAAATCTAAGCAGAAATATATTAAATATTTGAATATTTATTCATTAGTATTTAGAAAAACTTTTGCAAGTTGAGGTAAAATAAAATTGTATGACTTTATGTGCTGTACTTTGGTGAAGCCTGCTATATAAGGATTTGAGCAAAATCTGAATCAGCAATTTATTTATTTATTTAATTTAATATAATTGATCTCAGCCCTTTAGAATGGTGGAAGGTATTTTTGTTACAGTTATCGAAAAAGCTCATACTAAAAAGAGAATTAATGATCAACTAGCTTTTTACTGCAATGGATTTATCTGCTTCAATCGAACAAATGATTTTTGCCTTTGGTTTGATACTTTCAGAAATTAGAAATCAACAGATAAAACTGCTGCCATCGAAATACTCAAGGCCAGAAGACACAAATTGTGAGGTATTCACTAATTGACTTACTTCTCACTTATGTTGGAATTCACACTAGAAAATTTTTAATAACAATTTACTTTTATTTTATTTGTGGAATATCAATCATCGTATAAAACACTGAACATACTGATTAACTACTTCTTAAACTTAAACATACAGATGAAAATTTGGAATCCCCCAATAAAAAAATATCCAGATGCCGCAACACTGTAGCATTCCTTCTATGGCTGAATTTTTATTTAGGGATTTTAAAGTCTTATTAGTGAGTTTAAATAGTTATTGTTTTATAAGGTGATAAATATTCCACAAGTAAAATAAAATTGCTATTCAAAATTTTCCTGTGTAAATTCCAACACTACTGAGAAGTCAGTCGATTAGTGATGACATCTCAATTTGTGTCCTCTGGCATTAAGTATTTTGATGGCAGCAATTGAACTCATTTTTCTCAGTCAACACTTTAAAAAAAAAAAAAAAAAAAAAAAAATTAAAAACTTCCAATTTTGTTTAAATTTTTTATGTGTTGCAGATGTTTTTTATTTTAATTAAAATATTGAAGGTCGAATTAATATTTGACATCTGATTTGTAGTTTTTCATTCATTTTGTGTAATCAAGATTTTTTTTCATAGCCTAAAATTTTATTTTGAAATAATATGAATCATTTATGTAAATTGTGTAATATTAGTAATAGATAATACTTATAATATGCATGTCTATGTATGTAAACTTTATATTATTTAAATTTAACAAAAAGTCAAAATAATAATGTGTGGCAATTTAAAACAAAATTAAAAACTGATTTAAATAAAAGAAATCAGATTTAAATTAAAAAAAATCCGATTGTTTTGATTTTTATTTAAAAAAAAATCAAAAAAATCACGAACCCTGATTTTTATATGAAAATAATATATTTTTCATATGAAAAATAAACTATTTGTAGGTAGTTTTTTTTCTCTTTTTACATAAATGGTGTAATTAATAAAATAATTAAAAATATCCATCTCTCTGCCTTTAGAGTAGTAAAAATCCTTCGCCTGAAAATGTCTGCTGAACCTGAAGTTTAATAAAAAAAATTAACTTATCTTAGCAAAAATATTTTTAATAATTAAATTTTCCAATTTAGATATCATGTAATTATACTTTAATTTTTTTACATAGTTAATATACTTTAACTTTGAGCATTTGTTTCGGTTTCTGGTGGTTTCTTCCGATTTTTTCCAGTTTCTTCCATTGTCCTAGAAGAAATAAGTTTCTTCCGGAAGAAACCCAACCCTGCCCGGGGCATAATTAGAATTTGATGTATTTTTAGTTCTTGAAAAACTGTTAGCAATAGACACTTTTTCAATCTAGATATTTTAACCTTCCAAATTATTAGTGTCAATATGGTTCTAAGTTCTATCTTATATAAAGCTTTGTTGCATATATTTCTTAATTTTATAGGGAAAAAAGAATTATGAAAATATATTGTAGTAATAGTAATTTAGTGTGCGATTTTGTCATAACTGTTTTCAACTATGTGTGTGTTGTATATTGCAGGCTGGTGAAATAAATCCTTGGCTGGGCTGGTATGATTTTTGAAAAATTCCCCACCCCTGATAATAGCTAATACACTATGTGAAATGATGCCCGAAATGCTATGTTTGGCACATGGTATCTCATTTCTGGAATTTTTTGGGGCAAAACAAAAATTTACATATACCTCACTTTTTTCTGAATTTTACATTTGTTCAACTCAAAAACTTCTGAGTCTATGTATGTAGGTAACCTCTTTGCCTGAATTGACATAGATTCAAGCTTGACCTAATTCTTTTTTATCCAAATTTTTCCTACTTTGTTTTTTACTGTATTCAACAAATTTTGAGGGCGAGACAAAAGAAATTTTTTTTTAATTTAAATCGACCACATAAAGACCATTTCACTTTGTAAAAACGAAGATTAAATACCGAAGTGCAGCTATTACCATCTGCACTAAAAATCAGGGCCGAAACTAGAGGGGGCACGTGCCAAGGGCGCCATCAGAACAGAAGCTGAAGGGGATGCCAAATTAAGATTTTGTTTGGTGTTTTGATATAAAGAATGCATATAAGTGGAGGGTGGGGGTGCGCCAAAATCCATGTTTACCCCGGATACAAAAAAGACTAGTTTCGGCGCTGCTAAAAATTGTAATTTCACAAATTTAACGACATAATCAATCCCTCTGGGTCACATGTGATGTATATCACCAACACGCAGGAAAATTTGTAAATTAATTCTTGTGTAACATTTTACAGTCTTAATAGAAAAAACAGCTATTTTGTGTACTTTTAGCAGGTTTCATGGAATAACTAATAATGGGGAAGGAAAAGTTTTGCAAAGTAAAAATTACTATTTACAAATAAGGAAATAATGCTAAAAACTTACAATGTAACTTCTTATCCATATACCTGAAAATAAATAAAGAAAATTAATAAATTCAGATAAAAATGGCAGAAATTTCAGAGTTCTTGTTCTATCTAACATTTAAAAAAATACCTCTTTAACTCTGGTGGTTGAGCTTTACTTGCCATCTTAGATAACTAGAATTTGAAAAAAAAAAAATAGTAATTCAATAGACTTTTTACAGAAATGAAGAATAATGTTAAATGGATAAAGAATAAAAAAGACAAAAGAGCTACCGGTTTTTTCAAATGATGTTTTGATATTAAACAGTTAACTTATGGT
This sequence comes from Maratus speculifer, assembly GCA_964019185.1. Lineage (NCBI taxonomy): Eukaryota > Metazoa > Arthropoda > Arachnida > Araneae > Salticidae > Maratus > Maratus speculifer. The sequence continues at coordinate 390,344,205 of OZ025294.1, read as the reverse complement.
TACAGGCATAGATAAATATTCTTTGTTGGTAACTGCGGCGGCATTCAGCGATTATTCTGAGGGCTTTGTTCAAAATTCACCATGCACACAAACCGCACGCGGGAACTCAGGAGACAGGAACATGGAGTAGGCCAAATGTTATGACATGAGCTTTTGGCTGATGAGGCTGCAGCCCCCTCCGAAATTTGTAAATTTCATTCCATTTTAGGCAGGTTTTCATTAAAAATGTATTATTTCGCAGAGACCACAAAATAACTATTTCAGCAAAGTTCCCGTTATACTTAAGCTCTCTTTACATGCCATAAAAATTATGCTAATTATGACGAAAACTGCTTTAAATGAAATTTTTTGCAACATTTTGTGTTCTGTCTTTTGAAACTTTCAAATGTATTTACAATAAATTCAATGGCACTTTAACATAAGTTAAAGGGAAATTAAAGGGACAATTTTCCTGTACCGAAGATTGCGTAGTAAAATGCTTCTTTAGATATGAGAAAATTAAATATTTCACGATGAAAATTTTACATATGAACGCCTTTTAATATTCAAAGAATCCGGGATCAAAAGTTAAGTGCTACGCAGGGGCGGATCCAGAGGATCGTTTTTTTTTGGGGGGGGGGGCGATACTAAGAAACAGAATCAACATAGTCATAATTTCTGTTCATGAAATCATTCCTTGTACAGTTATTATTAAATGAATGATCAAATGAAATGCTTTTCCGCGATCTTCTCGCGAAATACGCTTTTTTACGAGATCTTTTGACTAAATTCGCGCTCTTTTCGCTACTCTTTGACAGAATTCGCATTTTTGACGAATTTCACGTTTTTCCCCGCGAAACTCTGTGAAAATTCGGGCTTTTTTTCGCGATCCTTTGACAAAATTAGCAATTTTTTGCAACCCTTTGAGAAAAGTAGCTCATTTTTCCTCGACCTTTTGATGAAATTGAAGTTTTTTCCGCGACCCTTTGACGAAATTCGCACTTTTTCGCGGTACTTTGACAAAATTAGTGCTTTTTCAGCAATCTTATGTCGAAGTTCGCGCTTTTTCAGCGATCCTATGTCGAAATTCACACTTTTTCCGCGATTCTTTACCTAGCTTTCTTCCGACCCTTAGACAAAATTAGCGCTTTTTCCACGACCTTTTGACGAAATTCGCTCTTTTCCGCAATACTTTGACGAAATCAGCACTTTTTTGCAACCCTTTGAAAAAAGTAACTAATTTTAGACGAATTTCGAGCTTTTTACGTGACACTTTGACAAAAATCGCGCTTTTTCAGCGATCCTATGTCGAAATACGTGCTTTTCAGCGATCCTACGCCGCTTTTTTTTGCGATCCTCTGTCAAAATTCGCGTTTTTTTCTCGACCCTTTGACAAAATTTGCGCTTTTTCAGTGATCATTTGGCGAAATTCGCGCTTTTTCGCGATACTTTGACAAAAGTAGCGCTTTTTCAGCAATCCTTTGTCGAAGTTCACGGTTTTTCAGCGATCCTATGTCGAAATTCGCACTTTTTCCGAGTTCCTTTGCCTTCACTTTTCCCAACCTTTTGAAAAAAGTAGCGCTCTTTCCGCGAACTTTTGACGAAATTCGAACTTTTTACACGACACTTTGACAAAATCGCGCCTTTTCAGCGATCCTATGTCGAAGTTTGCGTTTTTTACGCAATACTCTGTCAAAATTCGCGTTTTTTCCGCGACCCTTTGACGAAATTCGCACTTTTCTCGGTATTTTGACAAAGTTAACAGTTTTTTGCAACCCTTTGAAAAAAGTAACGCTCTTTCCTCGAACTTTTGACGAAATTCAAACTTTTTGCGCGACACTGACAAAAATCGCGCCTTTTCAGCGATCCTATGTTGAAGTTCGCGTTTTTTACGCGATCCACTGTCAAAATTCGCATTTTTTCCGCGACCCTGTGATGAAATTCGCGCTTCTTCAGTGATCATTTGGCGAAATTCGCGTTTTTTTCGCGATTCTTTGACAAAATTAGCACGTTTTCAGCAATCTTATGTCAAAATTCGCGGTTTTTGAGCGATCCTATCTTGAAATTAGTACTTTTTCCGCGATACTCTGCCTTCCCTTTTTTCACGACCTTTTGACAAAATTCGTGCTTTTTCCGCGATCTTTTGTCGAAATTCGCTCTTTTTCCGCGACACTTTGACAAAATTAGCGCTTTTTAGCGACATTTTAATGAAATTCGCGTTTTTTCCGGAACAATAGAATGTCTCCGACGGAATCTTAAAAATCCCTTCCGGAAAAAAGACTGAATTCAACACTGGTTTTTTTTTGGGGGGGGGGCGATCGAACCCTCCCCCGTGGATCCGCGCTTGGTGCTACGCCACTGATTTGTGAATTTTTAACGACTTTTTTCTGAGATTTTTCGCGTTTTGTTCCATCACTTTGGCGGCCAAGGATTACATCACGATCACGTGAGCACTTCTCTTCTGCTGACGTTTTGCAGCCATCGATCGCTGTTCTGTCATTTTTTAAAAAGCGAGCAATCCGTTCTGCTTATGTGATATTTATAATTTATGTATGTAATCAAGAAAAGAAATGTTAAAAGATGATAAAATATTTACTTATTGTTAAGAAAAAGCGTTTTTATTAACCAATAAAGGTGAACATCTGTTTCCTTCCCTTCCTGACATCTGATCGTCATTTGTTGAAAATCATTCGCCGGTAAGATTCTGTTTTTATCTTATCTTGACAGCTGTTATGTTGTATTTAATGTTGTTATCCTTTATCTCCAAAGATCCTTTGAATTGGAAGATAAATTTTATCTTATTTTGATAACAGTGTTTAAAAGTGGCATCTATTTAAGATTTATTTGATTATTTTTTTTTTCTGATTTCAATTTTGAACATGTGTTTATTTATTTTCTATAAAGTCCAGTTTGTATAATTTATACTTTACATCTTTGTCTTTTTTTACTGAATCTCTTTATATATTGAATAAATAATTGACTTTCGGCTATTGCATAATGTGTAGTGGTTGGGTTATGTCACCTTCGCTAAATTAGATTATGCAATGTGGCGAAAACGTCTTAGGCCTTAATCGAATAATTTTATTTTGGAAAACTTTTAAATGTATTATTGAAGGTTATCAAACTGTTCAGAGGTAAGTCAAAGGATTAAATCTAATAATTAATTGAAAATTTATTATTATTCTTAAATTTCTATAATTGCAACTGTTTAATTATTATTTCTGATGTGTAAAATAGTATTTAAAATTAAAGTTTCTTAAATATTTTGAAAAAAGTAACTAATTTTAGACGAATTTCGAGCTTTTTACGTGACACTTTGACAAAAATCGCGCTTTTTCAGCGATCCTATGTCGAAATACGTGCTTTTCAGCGATCCTACGCCGTTTTTTTTTTGCGATCCTCTGTCAAAATTCGCGTTTTTTTCTCGACCCTTTGACAAAATTTGCGCTTTTTCAGTGATCATTTGGCGAAATTCGCGCTTTTTCGCGATACTTTGACAAAAGTAGCGCTTTTTCAGCAATCCTTTGTCGAAGTTCACGGTTTTTCAGCGATCCTATGTCGAAATTCGCACTTTTTCCGAGTTCCTTTGCCTTCACTTTTCCCAACCTTTTGAAAAAAGTAGCGCTCTTTCCGCGAACTTTTGACGAAATTCGAACTTTTTACACGACACTTTGACAAAATCGCGCCTTTTCAGCGATCCTATGTCGAAGTTTGCGTTTTTTACGCAATACTCTGTCAAAATTCGCGTTTTTTCCGCGACCCTTTGACGAAATTCGCACTTTTCTCGGTATTTTGACAAAGTTAACAGTTTTTTGCAACCCTTTGAAAAAAGTAACGCTCTTTCCTCGAACTTTTGACGAAATTCAAACTTTTTGCGCGACACTGACAAAAATCGCGCCTTTTCAGCGATCCTATGTTGAAGTTCGCGTTTTTTACGCGATCCACTGTCAAAATTCGCATTTTTTCCGCGACCCTGTGATGAAATTCGCGCTTCTTCAGTGATCATTTGGCGAAATTCGCGTTTTTTCGCGATTCTTTGACAAAATTAGCACGTTTTCAGCAATCTTATGTCAAAATTCGCGGTTTTTGAGCGATCCTATCTTGAAATTAGTACTTTTTCCGCGATACTCTGCCTTCCCTTTTTTCACGACCTTTTGACAAAATTCGTGCTTTTTCCGCGATCTTTTGTCGAAATTCGCTCTTTTTCCGCGACACTTTGACAAAATTAGCGCTTTTTAGCGACATTTTAATGAAATTCGCGTTTTTTCCGGAACAATAGAATGTCTCCGACGGAATCTTAAAAATCCCTTCCGGAAAAAAGACTGAATTCAACACTGGTTTTTTTTGGGGGGGGGGGCGATCGAACCCTCCCCCGTGGATCCGCGCTTGGTGCTACGCCACTGATTTGTGAATTTTTAACGACTTTTTTCTGAGATTTTTCGCGTTTTGTTCCATCACTTTGGCGGCCAAGGATTACATCACGATCACGTGAGCACTTCTCTTCTGCTGACGTTTTGCAGCCATCGATCGCTGTTCTGTCATTTTTTAAAAAGCGAGCAATCCGTTCTGCTTATGTGATATTTATAATTTATGTATGTAATCAAGAAAAGAAATGTTAAAAGATGATAAAATATTTACTTATTGTTAAGAAAAAGCGTTTTTATTAACCAATAAAGGTGAACATCTGTTTCCTTCCCTTCCTGACATCTGATCGTCATTTGTTGAAAATCATTCGCCGGTAAGATTCTGTTTTTATCTTATCTTGACAGCTGTTATGTTGTATTTAATGTTGTTATCCTTTATCTCCAAAGATCCTTTGAATTGGAAGATAAATTTTATCTTATTTTGATAACAGTGTTTAAAAGTGGCATCTATTTAAGATTTATTTGATTATTTTTTTTTTCTGATTTCAATTTTGAACATGTGTTTATTTATTTTCTATAAAGTCCAGTTTGTATAATTTATACTTTACATCTTTGTCTTTTTTTACTGAATCTCTTTATATATTGAATAAATAATTGACTTTCGGCTATTGCATAATGTGTAGTGGTTGGGTTATGTCACCTTCGCTAAATTAGATTATGCAATGTGGCGAAAACGTCTTAGGCCTTAATCGAATAATTTTATTTTGGAAAACTTTTAAATGTATTATTGAAGGTTATCAAACTGTTCAGAGGTAAGTCAAAGGATTAAATCTAATAATTAATTGAAAATTTATTATTATTCTTAAATTTCTATAATTGCAACTGTTTAATTATTATTTCTGATGTGTAAAATAGTATTTAAAATTAAAGTTTCTTAAATATTTTGTCACTGAAAGCTGAAAAATTCAATAATGACTGTTTCTAGAAAAAATAATAAAAATGCATTTTTTATAGTATTTGATTTTTCCTTTCATTTATTTAAAAAAAAAAAAAAAAAAAAAAAATACAGGTTTTTATAGTATATGACCATTTATTTTATTTTTTATTTTATTTAAAAAAAAAATAAAGTATCTATTTTCTATCACTTTATTAACTAATCTACTTCTCTTAATCATATAATTGTTGTTGTTGCACTTAAATGTACTGAAATTTTCAGGGGTTTGTCAAGACTTTTCTTCAAGGATCTGTTTTTGTGAAACAACTTTTTATGTTTCTGAAAAATCTAGATCTAGTTCTGTGAATTTTAAATTGTTATATTCAGCTTTTTGTTTACATTAATGTTCATTCTAGGCTATTTTTGAAGGGTGCTGCATCCTGTCCCTTTTTCAAATTTACAAAATGCACCCTGCCCTTTTTAAAAGTAGTAAAATGCACCACTGGTTTTACCCAAAGATTTTTAATAAATATTTTTTTTTATTCCGTAGTGTTTCTAAATTTGTGTGCCCAAAAATGATAGATTTTTTTTCATTTCTTTAAGAAAAAGAACATAAAACTATTGAATATTGCATTTCCTTTACCAATGACGCTCATTAGTTTCTGATTAGTTGGTTTGTAGGGATGCAACGGATATTGATTTTGCCGGATATCCGATCGGATATCCGGTACTGAATATGTTTTTAGTTATGGTGAATGTTTGTTTATTTCTTTATGCAATGCCATCTCAAATAATAAATTGCAAACATGTTTCACACACCATTGCAACTTTTAAACGTATTGGAATATAATTTACAGAAACTATATATCTTTGACTATCAGGGCTTGAAATTCAGGTTTTCCCAGGCAGAGAGAGTTTTCCTCATAACATTTGTAAATGCAGGGGTGTTAAACTATATGAGAAAAAAAAAAACTATTACTTTTTACATGCTATTTAAATATTTAATTTATACCAGCATGACAAAATTCCATTAAAATAATTTAAATCAACAACTCAAGATAATTATCCAAAATGTCTATTTTAATTAAAACAAACGAAAAGAATCAAGCCTTATATATATCATATCTATTTTATTTATTTATTTATTTATTTATTTTGTAAAATCTGATAGGCATTCATTTTTAATTTACTTGCAAAAATAATACATTTAGATGATTGTATTGTCAATATCCTGCGGTAATTGCATACCACTTAGTGGAATTATCGTCAATACTGTAATTTCTGACATTTTAGCTAATTGAATTATGTTCTTCTATGCAATGGAATTTTAAACCCATATGAAATTCTGAAAAGGGCATAATCAGTAGGTTTCTTCTATTCCATGAGAAATGGTTTATTTAAAAAGGTCATGTCCTAATTTCTGTGAACTATGCACATAAACTATTTATTGTTTCTAAATGTGTTTCCTTAAAGTTTGCCTTTTTTTTTCCAATCATTTGGAAAGCGGTTGATGTTATCGGTTGAGAATGGACCTTGTGGTGTCTGCATTTTATTTTGTTTATTATTGGTCCAGGAAATCCATGACATATGTAGTATGCGACTCTTATTACATGAGTCATGTTTTGATCATCATAAAAATAATGTTTTTACTGATTTTCATTAACTGAATGGGAAACATTTAAACATCTTGCTTTGGACAATGGATGTCCTCATTTTATTTATTTATTTATTTATTTATTATTATTTTTTTTTTACAAAATTCTTTAAATTTAGAAGAGTTTTTATTTGAATAGGAAATAAATATCATTTTTAATAAAGAAGAAAATAAAAAGTTACAAAATGGGCAGATGCAAATTATCAGACATGGAAAAAACACGAATCCAAACAGAAACATCGTATGAAAGATTATCTTTTAAATGAAAGAAGTATGATTATGAAGCCCATTGATTACAAAATGTGCGATGATTTCGAAAAATGAAAAAAAAAATCTAATGCTGAACCATTGAGTGTAAAAAAAACATGTTTTTTTTTTTTTTTTTTTTTTTTTTTCCAATGTGCAACACAATGTGCAACTAATCTCATTTTGTTTAATGCTGATTCCAGGCTAATTAGATAGAGCTCAGACTCTAGTGACCATTACTGCCCTTTTAGAAATTTCTTGTTTTGGCAAAAGAGACAAAATAAATTAGAAAAAAAAATTCACAAAATACGGAAATCGGCCATAGAAAAAATATCTCTGATTTTGTCCACCATGGCAAAAATAAATTTTTAAAGATAGTCAATCGGTCTGTAAAAATTTTAAGTTTGAGGGAACTTGGGCAGTGGGAACATATAGCGAAATTCATCAGTCATTTACAGTAAAATATTGTGAAATTGTTAGCCTGTCATAAGCAAATATCATGAAAATCATCAGCAGGTAACAGAGAAAAAACACAAATTTTTCAGTTGGACACAGGAAAAAAATTATTAATTTCAGCAGAATGTCATTAAAACAAAAAGGGAAATTTTCCAATCAGTCGCAGAATAAAATAGCTAAATTTGTCACATTCAGTTGAGAGAAAAAAATTGTGAAATTTGGCAATCGGTCTCGAGAAAAAAGTTGCAAAAGTTTGCGAGGCGAGCAAGCGAGAAAATTGTGAGAAAAATTGCAGTTTTTCAATCAAATGCAAAAAACCAATCATGAATTTTGTATAATTGCCGTAAGAGAAAACTGTGAGATTTGCCAATTGATAGCGAAAAATATCACAAAAATAGTCAGTCAGTCCTGAGATTTGATCGCCATTTAACAAAAAAAAAAAAAAAAAAAAAAAAATGAAAAAGGGATTTTTTTTTTTTTTTTTTGGTAACAGGAATGTCTTGGCCGTAAAATTTTTTAAGGCATGAATCCAACCATCCCATGCCAAAGTTCAAGCCCTGTATGTGTATATTAATAATATTCAATAAAAAATGTACTTCAAACATTTAAATATTCTGCTTATTTGTCAATGAAATGCTGATAATGGCTAATAATTACAATGAAATGCTGATAATTGCTAATAATTTGTACAATGAAATGCAGATAATTTATAGAACAAATTTTACACATTTATCAATATGTTTATTTCAGGGTTGTTTGGTTTAAACCAGGCTGGTTTAAACTGTGGTTTAAACCATGGTTTAAACCAAGTGGTTTTTTTAAAAAAAACCATGATGGTTTTTTTTTAATTTGGTTTTTTTTCCCCTTTCCCTAATGTTTTCATTTATTTTACACATTATTAAAATGTGCAAAATCAAAGTTATGGAGTAGCTACAAGCAAAGCTAAAGACAAATTAAATTTTTAAAGTGACAAACATCTTTAATCAATCTAATTTTTCTTACTAGCTATAAATTGACATGGCAAAATATTTTTCTACAGTGAACTGTGGCGAATAAAAAAAGGTAGTTAGTTTTAATTCTTTTTTAAACCTTTTATTTTTTAAAAAATGCAAAAATGGCATATGCCAGCCAAAAATGTAATTTTACTGCTTAGATAGCTTGATTATGATTTACTAAGGATTGCATCATGTATCAAATCATCAATAATGACATAATCATAAGTCATTCTTTCCATTGGTTACTCTTGTTCTGTATGCTAATGAATGATTGGCTATGAATTTTCTCTGTTCCATAGCTATTGGTTTTAGTAAGCTTTGGTTTTTCTTAGATTGGATTTGCAGTTTTTACATTATTTTTTTCTGTTTCTAGTTACTTTGTATTGTATTTTATTTTAAGAAAGCTACTTATATATATATTGAAATAAAAGAATGTCTAAAACTAGAAGAAAGGAAAATATAATCTGGTTTTCATTTGAGGAATAAGAAATACATCAAAAACATGTTTAAGAGCCAAATGTAAAAATTGCATGCAATGTAAATGCTGTCAAAGTAGCTCTTTCTTATAATACTAGGTGTGATTCAGTTTCAGATGCTTTAGATGTTTACCTGAAAAATTGCCCCACTTAAAATTTGTGTAGAAAATAGGAATGTTATTGATAAAAATATTCAAAAGCTCTTATCTGTCTAATTTTTATTTTAAAAGAAATGTTGAAGATATGTTTAAACTGTTAAATTCTATTGCAGTTGCCCTGGATAATATCTAAAGTAATAAGTTCCATTACTAATGCAGTTTATAATTGCACAGGTCTTCAAAAAATATTAAGAGAAAAAAAATGTACAATAAAGACAGGGTTGCCACGCAACCTGGAAAACCGGTAAAACACAGGGAATTTTAAATCTCCTCCCAAAACAGGGAAATTCCAGGGAATTTTTTAAAAAATCTGGAAAACACAGGGAATTTGGTAATGGCAAATTGTATCATTTCTAATTAGCCTTCATACACGCATATATTTATTCCCACTCGACATGGAATAAGCGCATTGCAGTACAGGGAAAATACAGGGAATTTTTTTTCAAGATTTGAGTGGCAACCCTGAAAGAAGTCTCATAGTTTTTTAGTCCAGGTATAAAATAGCCTTAACACCCATGCCCTTTTAGGTATACATGCTTGAACCACAATACAGTCAAAGTGAACTATGTGAACAAGAAAAAAGGATACATTAAATTTTACAAAACAAAAATATCCATGTAACTCGATGCTTGCACAGATAATAAAATTTAATGCTAAATCTTCACCTTTTGAAGAACAAAGAAACAGAAAAAATAAAGTTTGTATTTAAAATAATAATAATAATTTTTCTAAGCCTATGTCTCAATTTGTGTAAGCATTACATTTGTTGATGTATCAAGTAAGTCAGTACACATGTATTTTTTAGCATCAATAAAATGCATATTTATATTTTTTAAGTAAATATATGTAGTAAGAGATTAATAATCATTTGTTGATGTTAATACTGTAAATAATTTCTAAATTATGCACAAGAAAATGTTTTCTATTTCAGCTTTTTTCTGTTAATTTAGTAAAATATGTTTGTTTGCCCTTTACTATGTCCTTCATTATCAACCTGCATGTAATTATTTCTTAAATTATTATCTAAAAGGTTTATATAAGTATACTAATAAATTAATAGTTTTTTTTTTTTTTTTTTTTTTTTCACACAATGAATATTTCCCTATAGAAACCTAAACTTATAAGATAATTTAATTATAAATTTTTATGCTTTAGTTATTTAATTATCAAAAAAATAAATACTAATGTGAATGTTTAACATTAATTACAAAAAATCCTCATGACTTTCTAAAACTCAAGTTATTTTTCTTGGAAATGCGATTTAAATAATGATTTGAAAAAAACCTGGTTTAAACCAAAAAAACCCGGTTTTTTGGGTTTTTAAAAAAAAACCGGTTTTTATACCAACCCTGGTTTATTTTATAACTGTAAAGTAATTTCACAAAGAAATACATAGCTTCCATTTATAATGTAAACAAAAAGGCTTACGAATATACCAATGGTTGAAGAGTTATTTCCAAACATGGGTTTACTTAATGATTTTTTTCATGTTTTAATTATTTAATACTGTTTTACCTTAAGCTACATTTAATTTTACTTTAAGTTAAATCACTTTCAAATTTATAGGCAAAAAAACTTTTAATTTTAAATATTTATAATGAAATCATGAAAATAACTAGTTTGATGCACCAATCCCAAAACTCTCTTCTATTCCATATACAGTAAACTCTCGCTACAGCGATATCCGATACAACAATAACTCCCTGTACTACAATATTTCCTGGTCCTGGTGAATTTGCATATAAACTAATGTTAACCTCCCCTCAATATTACGATATTCTCTAGAACAATAAACCCCTGTAAAACGATTTTTCTTTTAAAATTCAAATGTTATTTTCTCCTCTGATAACGATATTTTGGTTTTTGAATACTGAGAAAAAAATTTTTTTTTCATTCTCATCTTTGTAATTTTTTTGGTCTATTTTGTTAACAGAAGACTCACTGTTGATTTTTAACATATCTCCATAATGTAAGATTTGCTATTGTTCAGATTTAGATGGTGGGGACCACGTAAAGCCCTTCTTGGAAATGGGTAGGGAACACATAACCCTTGTCACGGAACATGTGCCAAATCGTTTGGTTTGTCATCTTCTCATTGTTAGAGGAAGAGGAAAAGTGAGGTATTTATAAGTGATATTCTAAAAAAAAAAAAAAAAAGAATTCGAAGCTTTTAGAAGGGATGGATGATTTTAGAGTCTTTAGTAATTTTGAGTTCTAAACAAAAAATTTCATTTTTTATTTTCTTTCTTTCATTAGTGTGTTATTTCTTAAGATGGCAAATCGAAAACAACTATCCTTTCAAGATAAAATGAATTTTATCAACGATACTGAAGAGGAGATGAAATAGGTTGATGCAGTAAAAAAATACGGATTATCGAAATCTACTATTACAGTGTTCCCAAAGAAGAGAAAACACATCGAAGACATTATAAGTTCAAATACAATTAGCGCACAGCGAAAACGACTGCAGTTTACGACAAATGAAAATATTGATGCTGCTTTTTAAAATGGTACCAAGAGGTGAAGGCAACAAATGTCCCAATATATGGACCTTTGTTATGTGCACAAGCTCGTAAATTTACAGTAACGCTAAGGAACGAAAATTTTAAAAGTAGTAACCGTTGGCTAATGCGTTTCGGGATCATCGTGGAATAATTTTTCAGGAAGTTCACGGACAGAAAAAGTCTGCCCCGATTAATGACGCATTTGACTAGTGGCAAAACAAGATGAAAAAATCTTATAAAAAATATGTTCCAGAAGAAGTTTCTAACGCAGATGAACCTGGACTGTTTTTCCAACTCCTACCCGATTGGACACAGGTGTTCAAAAGTGAAAAGTGTTATGGAGGAAAGTAATCGACCAGAAACTTATTGTTCTTCTGTATAGAAAAAACACAGGCACACATAGTATCCAAGGCGCTTCAAGAACCTGGAAAGTCTTTCTGTGGAATATAAAGCCAATAAAAAGTCTTAGATAAATTCTAAGAAAAAATCTTTTTGTTGGTAGATAATTGCTGCACTCATGCCCAATTTCCAAAATTGCAAAATGTAGAAATCATTTTTTTTTCCTGCCAACTTTACTTAAATTTTTCAGACTCGAGATATGGTTATAATTAACTGTTTTAAAGGATACAGAAAACGGTTGGCAGAGTTGATACTTATACATTTTGAAAATAAATGGATTTTTTTTAAAGCTGTAAATGTGAAGAAAACATACGACAATATTGTAGGAAGTTGGGAAGTGACAGAGAAAAACAATCGTAATTGTTGGAAAAAGGTCAGTTTTTGTCATGAAGATAAAAAAACTGATTGTGAGGAAAAATTTATTGAATGAGATTTTTCATATGATCAAGAATATGTTTTGAACATCCAAAAATCTATATCCTAAGTTGATAAAGAAAGTGGCAAAAAATCTGGAATCAGCGTGGAAGACTATTAAACAGCAGGTGGCTCCTTATGGCTTTCACAGGAGATGCTGATGAAGACATTCTCTCTTTGAAACTACTGACGAGATAGAAAACAACAGGATGTTGATAGGAGAGGATAATGATGATAATGATACGGGTCCATCAAAATCCGTATTATCATCTCAGGAATCTCTTCAATCTGTGAAGTCTTTACAGACATTTTTTTCCAACCTTTAGTTGACAAATGCAGATCATTTTCGTGTACTAGACCCAATGCATACCTTTTTCGTTGACTTAATTGTTTAAAGATGAATAAACACACAAAAATATTTGATTATTTTCAATAAAAATAGTTTTTAGATTGGTGAATATTTCTTTGCTCATTTTCTGAATTTATTTTTCATAATTTAACTATTACTATTAACACTCTGCTAACTATTTTTTTCTTAATATTAATATTTAAGTAGTATATCCTTTAAAGTAAAAAGAAATCCTTATTAAATGCTCAAAATATGTAGGCCCTCGGTATAGCAATAACCCCTCTACAACAATATATTTATTCGGTCCCTAAAATATTGTTGTAACGAGGTTTTACTGTATCTGAATGTTTAAAAAAATATTTACAAATACAGTCGAGTCTCTATATAATGAAATCCATCGTTCAGTCAAAAAATTCGTTGAATAGTAAACGGCAAAAAATTTTGTACTTTATAAGAAAGCATAATGCTTATCCCAAAGGAGTTTTTTTTGCAGATGCAGTAGAAGATAACACCAGCACAGATGACGTTTAGTAACAATTCTTCATTCAAATGATCTCTCACAACAAAAAATATTCCAAGTCGCCACAAGCAACAAACATAAACTCTAAACTCTAAAAGTAATGAGAGTTAGTTTAGATAGATGAAAACCTGCTGAAAAAAAACAACTTTTTCTGCAATTACCCCCTCACCCCTTCCTTATTGCTGACTTACTATCCAAACCAAGAAATAAACATCATTTTCAAGACGATAATGGAATAGTATTATCTGTTAGGATGCTTTGTGATTATTGCAAATCATTCTAATAGCAAGCAAATGTTTCACTCTTTTCCAAGAACGCAAGCTCACCTTGGCTAAAACAAAGTCAAGTATAACCATGCAAAAATATTTTTTTTTTTGGGGGGTGGGGGGGTTGAATGCCTTTTTTTAGACATAAGGAATGAGGTAGAGGATGCTATGTAGCTATGACTTATAAACGAGAAATCAATGAAAAAAAATTACTCTACAAATAATTTGAAGCGTTTTCAGAACATATAAAAGAACATTTTTGAATTCGCTATATGTAGATTATTTTTAATGTAATCATGAAAAAAATTGACTGTTCCTACAAAAAATTCGTTAAATAGAGAAATTCGCTGGATAGAGTTTCGTTGTAGAGAGAGTCAACTGTATTAATACTATTTCAATATTAATTCAGTACTATACCAACTTTTATTTTCATCTAGAATTTTTGCTGCAGTCAGTTAATTAGATTAAGAATGAGTTAATCTCGATCATGATATTTATTAAAATCAATATTCTTTTCTGTTCTGCCATACATCAGTTGTTTGCAAATAGCCAATTTTAGAAAGATACGAAGTTCGCATCGCTGCACGAACCGCCAATTCTCTGTAAGGATTATGAAAAATCAAAATTAATTTTACAAAAATCATTATTACAGTACCATCTTTGGGCAAACTATTTTCAAATTGAAGGAAGACCAGACAGTCATTCCCAGAAATGTATCCAAAGAAATTTGGTTCAATTCTATGCATAACTTCATACAGTATTTGATGGTAGAACAATGAAAATGGCACAAAAATTGCAATTACAGCACCACCTTACAGCGAAATGTTTCCGTATTGAAGCAGAACCTTCTGGTTACAGTCAAAAATATGCACAAAATATTTGGATCATATTATGCATAACTTCATACACTTTTTGATAGTATGATGGCGACACTGGGACAGACATGTTTTGAATAAACATGTTTTTGGGGATATTTGATCCCTAAAACACGCAAATTCGTCAAAAAAAATTTATTACAATAATTTCTTCTTTGAAAGATAGAAGAAATTAAAAATAGGTTTGTTTAGTTGTGTAACTTAAAAACCAATTAACCCATTGTTTAAATTAAAAGAAAGAAAGGAAATTAGTAAAATCACAGTTTAATAAACAACTTCAAATTTTATGAAGATAGAAAACCAACGTTTAGAAATGCATATAAGGTAGCAAACAGCTGTTTCGAATCTATTACCATTCGCTCCCATAATAGGCATAAGACTGTGCTTCCCTGTCGCTTTGCTCAGCTTAGCTTTTTCTAGCATGCTGAGTCTAATACTGATGAAGAATCTCGATAATAGATTCGAAAGGGCTGTTTTCTATTCTTTTCATGCATTATTTGTGCATTTCTCAATGTTGGTTTTTTATCTTTATATATTTTTGCACAAAAGCTTCATTTGCTATTTTGACTTCAAATTTTGTTTTACAATCTGAAAGTAGATACAATTTTCTAAAAGATGTAAACGTAAACTTTTAAATTTGTTACAGAGTTTAAATATAAATAATTGGAAAGCTGGCAATTCTTTAAAATTTTCAGAATTACCTTTTATTCATCGATAGGAAACTTATAATAATATTTCATCTTTTGCATTATAAACAAAAGTTTTCCGCATTGTTTGGGATCAAACGATTACTGTTATTAATATATATTTGGTTTATTGCATTCTGCCGGATATCCGATAGAAAAGTCGGATATCCGGTGATTGTGATTCGGATATCCGATGATATTTCGGATATTGAAAAATCAGCCGGATATCGGATATTGGCCGGATATCCGTTGCATCCCAATTGGTTTGTATAACTGCTTGCTTCACTGTTACAGGACTGATCAGGTGGTATATATTTGAGAGACTTCATATTTGTATGGCTTGTTTAACATGTAGTATTCTAATAATAAAGTAAAAGCTCATTACATGAGGAATATATTTTGTTGGCCGAGGTTATGGCTATATTTTGCTGTTATAACTAATCATGTATTAAAATGTTTTTAATAAAATTCTGTTTTAATTATTTCCTGAACTTTTTTCTGCATATGCATGTGCACAATCCTTCAAATCTCTGCTTTAAGTAGTTGTGGCTTCTAGACTTAAATCCGTTTTCGCCCTAGCAGCACATTAAAAAGTTACAAAAATTGTTTCTTTCTTAAAATATTCTGCAAACTTAATAAAATTTTCTGTACATGGCATGCGTCTATATATTATGCAACTCTGATGACAAAGGGGGAAGAGGGTCAAAAATATTGGAAAAAAAAAAATGTGACATCATCAAAGGACAACCCTAAGATGAAATTCACAAGGAACTAGAAAAATATTCTGTTTTAGACAGATTATATTTTGAAAGTATGTTCTTTAACATAGGACACAAAATAGACATTTCAATGAAGTTTCTATTGCACACAGGCTCTCTTTAGATAAATTTTATTATATAAAACACAGGGTTGCAAAAAAGCCAGGCCGGTGGCTTTTATTGGTTTTAACCGGCTTTTTTTTTTTTTTTTTTTTTTTTTTTTTTTTTTCCCAAAATTAACCTTTTTTTGGACATAATTGGCTTTTATACAGTGAAGCATTTTAATTATAAGTTACACATTTTTAAATGTCTTTTAACTAGTTTTAATGATGTTCAATTTACTTTGAGTTTAATAAATTTATTTATTAAAATGAAAAATTGGGATTTTAATTATTTTTCATTATGAGAAATTAGGTTATAACCCAATTTTTCAATAATGAACACAATATTGGCATAACCATTGATGGAGTTGCTAGTGGTTTATTATTAGAATTGCAAATATGTCAGCTAAATTATAAAATGGCTATACCAAGTGCTTTTTCTGATTTACATTGACCTTTAATCCCATCCTTGTTTTTTCCATTTTTACTGCTTTATCAGGGATATGTTTAGTAAAATTTTAGGTCTTTTAACGAATCCTTCACAAAATAATTTATTTTAAAATAAGACCCTTCACAAAATTATTTGTTTCTTAAATGGACCTTTAAGAATGTTTCCATGAATGCTTTGAAGTGTTACACAGAGTTGTATAATATAGACGCACGCTGTGCGCAGAAACTTTTAGGACCTTTGCAGAAAAATTTTTGGAATGAAATGATTTTTATTTTTAACTTTTTTTTAAGTACCAAAAAATTAAAAATATTCTCCCAATTTTATGTACGATTTCGATTTATTTACTGTTAGTTACTATTATAAGCAGGGCTGATTTTCAAATTTCCCAAAATTTAAGGCATTTGATGCTGAAAACTTTAAAAATACATCAGTCTGATATTTTTTGCACCAAAAATCGCGAATTGCGACAAAAGGTTGTCGTAAAATATCAATTTCTTCAATAAAATACAAATTTCTTCAGAGGATTGTGAGAAAAATACGAATTTTGTCAAACAACTTCGAAAAAATCAAGAATTTTAACAAAGAATCGCGTATAAAAACGCACATTTTGACAAAGAACAGCGTAAAATACTCGTATTTCAACTAAAGACCACGCGAATTTCGTCCAAATACCGCACAAAAAACAGGAATTTTGTCCGTGAATTGCGTAAAAAATGGGAACTTTGTCCGTAAATCACGTAAAAAGCGGAAATTCTGTACATGAATCGTGTAATAAACGTTAATTCCGTCTGTTAATCGCGTAAAAAACGGGAATTCCGTTAATGAATCTTGTAAAAAACGAGAAATCCACCCGTAAATTGCATAAAAAACGGGAAATCCGTCCGTAAATCGCAAAAAAAATTGTAATTCTGTCTGTGATGTGCGTAAAAACGGTAAATTTGCCCGTGAATTTTGTTTAAAAAAAAACAGGAAATCTGTCCGTGAATTGCGTAAAAAACGGTAATTCCGTTCGTGAATTGCATAAAAAACGGTAATTCCATCCGTGAATTGCATAAAAAACAATAATTCTGCCTGTAAATTGCGTAAAAAATGGCTAATTCTGTTTGTGAATTGCGTAAAAATGGTAAATTCACCCGTGAATTGCGCAAAAAAACGTGAATTTCGTCCATGTCAAAATATGATACAGGGGTGATTCTCGTCCGAAAATTCCGAAATTTCCGAAAATTTAAGGCATCCTCTTCCGAAAATTTGAAATTGGGTTATCAGTTCCGCATAGTTGCCAACTTGTACGGTTTTGCGCGCGGAAAAAACAATTGCTTAGAAATGCAAGTTTCGTGATACGATCGCCGAAATAGCATACATTTCGTCAATATTTCGTGGAAAAACGACGATTTCGCCAATGTTTTTTAAACGAACTTTGTCAAAAGATCGATGAAAAACGCGAATTTCATCAAAAGATCACGGGGAAAACGCCGATTTCGTCAAAAGATCGCGGGAATAAAACGCCGTTTTCGAGAAAAAATCGAGTAAAAAAGCACATTTGGTCTAAAGATCGTCGAAAAAACGCCGATTTCACTTAAAAAAAACATGGGAAAACGCAGATTTCGTCAAAAGATCGCAGAAAAACCGCCGATTTTGCTAAAATATTGCTCATTTCGTCCGAAGATAGCGGGAAAACGCCGATGTTGTCCGAAGATCTCTGGAATTGGGGGGGACTCACACCCCCCCCCCGCCAATTTCCGAAAATGCGATGCGAATTTCCGAAAAAAAAATTTCATCCAGAATCACCCCTGATATGATACGTAATTTTATTAAACATTAATTTTGCAGAAAGTTTTGACCTAATATTTATGTGCGCAGAAAGTTTTTGGTTTTATACAAGTCTGGTGTTACATTTTGTCTTAATTTAATTAAATATAATTCTTAAGAATGTGTAATATAAGTAGAACTATGAAATATAGAAGTTTAAAATACATTTTTTTGAATATTTTTTCTTTTTTCTAAGATTTATATATTTTTTCAGACATAATGCCTTCATAGTTGAATTCTTGCAGTTATAAAGACATATTTATTTGAAAAATTAAATAGAAATTTATAACTTTTTTAATAGTAAATAATTAAAAATAAATCAATCCAAATTTAATATGGATTCGATACAAATTAACACTTTAAAAATAAAAGCCGTCTTTTTTTAAGTGGTGAAAACAACAACAACATAAAAAAAAAGTCGGCCGGCTTTTTTTGGCCCGGCTAAAAGTCGGCAACCCTGATAAAACATGATATGCAGTGATTAAAAGTGTATTATTAAATTTAATTAGTTTAAAAAGCATTATAAAAGGTTTATGCTTGCTATTTTATCATTTGAAAATCTATATTTTAAGATAATGCAACGATTGGGACATATTCTCAGTATGAATTGCTAGGCCTTGAAATTTCAAAAATTTACATAAATCCTTATAATTTTATACACTTATTATTCAGTTTGCTATAACATCTCATGATGTTTTTTTATAGCATTAATACTCTAAATAATTTTTAGTTTGCTGTTTACTTTGGTTTTATTTGTTATTAAGATACCTTTTTAGTATTCTGTTTTAAAAAATTTGTCATAACCATGGAATTATACCTTCTTAAAACAAACTTTTTTCAAGTCTCATGTCATTCCATCTAAGCAGGTTTCGTTGTATTACAGATGAGCTACATAGTATTATGATAAAAATCTGTTTGCAGTGAAATTTTTCACTTTCCTCGTGATTCTTTGCTAGAATATTTTATTTTACCTCAATCCCTTCCAAAATGATAAGTCTAGATATGCCATTAAAGACCTTGGAGGGTGTTTTTTTTATTTTTATATTGCCATAAATATGAGACATTTATTTACTTGACTTTTGACATGAGACTTTTATTTATAATTTCCCTTCAATGACATTTTTCAGGTTCAGCATGGCCATTATCGCTGGTATGAGTAAGCAGCCACTAGCAACATTTGGTGTCCTGGCAGATGTTCAGTTTGCTGACTGTGATAATTTACCAGCATCGTATGATTCTTCAAAGCTTCGGTATTATCGAGGTTCATTAGATCAAGTGGATGTTGCCTTCCAATATTGGGAAAAATCCCCAGATAAGGTTCAATTCGTTCTTCAGTTAGGCGACATTATTGATGGCCGAAGCAGACAGTGTCCTGGTGGATCGTTCTCTTCTCTTCGTAGAACTTTAGAACACTTTGAAAAGCATAAATCTATTCCAACATTTCACACTGTTGGTAATCATGAGTTATATAATTTCAATAGGAAAAACCTTGCTGAATTATTTTACGAATCTGTTATGAAATTTAATATTCTGCCTGAAATATTCTCTCCCGAAAATCCTCTAAAAGATGAATCCACCTTCATTAATCCTGTTTTGTATTATAAATTCTGTCCGACATCTTCTGTGAAGTGCATTTCTCTTGATTGTTTTGATGTGAGTGTTTTAGGTTATGATGAGAAGCATTTGAGGTATAAAGAGGCAGCTGAGATTTTGAGGTCGAAGCATGGACACAATATTTTTGATGACTGGGACTGTGATGGTGAACTTAAAGGTTTAGACACCCGCTTTCAACAGATGAACGGAGCTGTTGGTGAAGAGCAGTTGAAGTGGTTAGACAAAGAGCTGGCTGAATCGGAAGAATTGCACCAAAAAGTTATTGTGTTTGGTAAGAACATTTTAGGTGTGCATTGTAATATACTTCATCTTTTATAGTTCAGCCAATTTTTTATTGTATATTAGCCAGAATTTTTTTTATTTTTTCTTTAGCCAATTGCTAATGTTATGTATACTACATACATATAACTTACGTGTATATATACACATATATATGTATCCACATAATGTGTATGTACTATATAATGCCATGCCCACTTCTAGTGTATAATTATTATCTTTATAATGAATGACATTGTTTTTCTGGTGAGTATTATGTCTTGGATTTTGTTTTTCATTTCATTTGTTCATTAGTTTTTTTTTTTTTTTTTCTGCAATTTTTTCAACTGTTTTGGTTATTTAGGTATGTTATAAGGTGCTAAATTTTCCTTTTTTTTTTCTGCATTTTTTTTCAACTGTTTTGGTTATTTAGGTATGTTATAAGGGTGCTAAATTTTCCTTTTTTTTTTGGTATATTGCTAACAAAATTTTATGACATATTTTTTCTATGAATCAGCATGCATAGTCCTTCTGAAGAATTTGTATGCTACTCCTAGTTTTATGACTTCTGCATTTTTGTTTATCCTGTTTCTTTATTTATTTTCCTGTGTTATTTTTATATTTGTGATTTCAATTTTATTATTATATGTACATAGACTTCTATGTATAATACTGGTTCCCAGCTAATGAAAAGTGCAATTTAAAAAATATATTATTGTATTGATAGGGGTCATGTGATAATCATAAACATATGGACCGGTAAGCAGCAACACAAGACAATCACCTCATCGAGCTCACTACTGAAATTTCAGAATTAGTTAAAATTGGATTTGCATATTAAAACACAGTTGATCTGCCAATTCCTGTCTTGGTGAAAAACATAATTTTAGCAGTTGATTCATAGGTTTATTATTTTGTTTTTCTGTTCCCAGTTCTTTGTGTTTTTATACCTTTGAGCGCAGGAAAACTCATTGGTAATTGGTAAACCTACGAATTAACCACTAAAATCTGGTTTTCTGATGTTTTTCATTCAAGCACTGACCTAGGATAATCAATTGTTTTAATATGTGAATTGAGTTTTAACTAATTCTGGAATTTCAACCATGAACTCAATGAAGTGATTCTATGTGTTGCTGCCACCCAATCTAATATAGGAAAAAAAAAGGTTTTTTGTCCTAGTAGTGTAAAAATGAATACCAATTGTGTATAAAAAGATGCCCAATGTACACACTGATGTGCAAAATTTAAGGACGAGTCCCAAAATGTCAATTTTCAAGAGAATTTTAAGAGATACTTTTCACGCAAATATTCAAAAGGAAATGAAATTATTCGAATATTTACTATCCCTGCATAACAGCTACTCCATATAACATCTCATTAAGATCACACATGGTCTCAGTCACTACAGCAAAACAAAAAAATAAGAAATTTCATGTGTCTCTTATGAGTCTCAAATGACTACTATATGCAACTCCACTGACAGGTGACTGCGACTGCTGCTTTGTGTCAAGTCATCAGGTGACTTTACAATGTCATTTTATTGAGACACTCATGTGACTGTTATTTAGAGACTCAATTTCAAAGTCATTGTGAATGTTGCATTATCATAAATCACCAAATAATGTCACATTAAAGTCACATGGTGACTTTGTCACAAGTCTTTGTCAAATGGTGACAGAGAGCCTACTGTGAAATATCCACTGTGAAAAGTCACCATGTGACTTTAATAGGACATTATTTGGTAATTTATCATAATGCAGCATTCACAATGACTTTGAAATTGAGTCTCCAGATGAGAGGTCACATGAGTTTCAATGAAACGGCATTGTAAAGTCACCTGATGACTCGACACAAAGCAGCAGTCGCAGTCACCTGTCAGTGGAGTTGCATATAGTGGTCATTTGAGACTCATAAAAGAGACGTATGGAATTAACTATTTTTTGTTTCGCCATAGTGACTGCGACTATTATGACCTAAATGAAATTTTATATGGGCTAGCTGTTATGCAGGGATAGTAAATATTTGAATTATTTCACTTCCTTTTGAATATTTGCATGAAAAGTATCGCTTGAAAATTAGTGTTTTGGGACTTGTCCTTAAATTTTGCACATCAGTGTTATATCTTTGGATTGATGGTACAGCCTAGTAGACAACATTCATTCGCTAACATCCAATGATCAAGCAAATGATTGATAAGAGCAGGTGAACCGAGCAGAACTATTGTGCATCAGTGCCTTTTATAATAATAATAATAAAAATGAGGCTTGTTTGTTTTTAACCCCCCAAAGCCTATTAAAGATGACCTTCTCTATATTCATGGTAATATAATACTATTTTTAAAATCAATAATATGAGTGGTTTTTATACTCTTTTAGAATTAAAATTAGCAAAAGATATCGAAAATTTATTGAAACTAAATAAGTACATTTTAGTATTCAATCAAACTCTGTTAGTGTTTATATGAAAAGCAAGGGTAGTACAACAGTTTCATAGAGGATAGGGGCACACAGGGTTGTAACTAGAAGTGAATAATAGGGTGGAGGTCTCAAAAATGTAAGGGGCCTCATATTTTCTCGCTATATGTGATGCAGAAAGATAAATTAATGCATATTCATATTTTGTAGATACTTATTTTAGTTACTATTTATTCTTTCTGCAAAACTGTGAAAGGGCCTACAAACTAAATTTAGATTTTTTAACAGAAATTCATTTAGTGATCTTGAAATCTTCCAGGAGAGACTTAAAATATTTTAGAGGGGGCTAAGTCCTCGTTCTTCCCATAGTAGCCTTTTAGCTACTACCTTGAGTGTGGATTCTAAAAATCTAAGAGGAGCTGGTGGCTTCTAAAACTTAAAAATCCAGTGTCTATATTATGAAAAAAAAAAACAAATACAAACAATAGCATTTAATGAGAGAAAAAAAAAAAAAACTAATGTAAAAATTTAGTAATTCAAAAAAAAAAAAAAAAAAAAAATCTATTTAATATAAACCCATATACAACAAAACGGAAACTGATTACATCAAATTTGTCCACAATTTGCATATGAAATGGTCATTGGAGTGAATATTTTGACATATGGGAAAACCTGTAAGTATTTCTGGCTGTTTATTTAGTTATAATTTTTTTAATTTTAGGTCATGTCTGCATTTCTCCAGAAAGTACAGATGCTTGTAATATCTTATGGAATTATGATGAAGTCATGAAAGTATTTCATAATTACAACTGCGTAGTTGCATACTTTTCTGGACATAGTCATTCCAGTGGTTACGCTGTAGATTCTCACGGCATCAGCTATGTTGTGTTTGCTGGGATAATTGAAACTCCGCCCACGACGACTGCATTTGCTACAGTATCCATTTACGAAGATCACATGAATATACATGGGCAAGGCATTGAACGAAGCTATTCTGTTCCCATTAAGACAAAAAGGCTAGATTCTGAACTATCCATGGAAACTGAGATGGAGGAAACATCACCTTCAATTGTGAAAGTGAAAGTTTGAGTTAAAAATTTCAGGTAAGATATAGATTTCTCTGGCTCATTGTAGAAAGTTATTTTGATTTAGTATTTTAGTTATTAAGTATATTTTTCAAATTTGGTTCAGGCAACTAATTTTAATTCTTAATATATTTAATTTATTTTGTTTTTTATTTTCCTTCAAAAATAAAATCTGATAATTTATTTTATTTAGTTTTATTCTTTATCATCCTTTTCATTTTTTTTTTTTTTTTTTTTTTTGCTTATTCCTTTATAATTTGTTTTTAAAGTATGCTAGTTATTGGAATTTATTGTTAAATGCAATGATCGGATGTACCAAATTAAATTTATCTAATTATTTTATAAAACAGTTTAAAAATGTCTTTTAAATAGATTTTATTCTGACTAAAATAAATTTTGCCTGTAATCATTTATTTTTTATCTTACCATTATTATTATTATTAGTTGGCATTTAATCATGTCAAATAAATCTATAACCACTGTAAAGAAAGTTCAGAAATTTTCAAATTAAAAATTTCCCAACTTGAAACAAATTGCTCTATTTTCCAACTGAAATGAAATGTGTGTTTAATGATACTTATACGTAAAAAAGGGAAAATTTTTTCCAAAGAAACATACTGAAACTAAAACATAAAAATTATACTTATTGGTTCATTTAATGAAAGTTTGTCTTTTATTGTGCATGAGTCTTAATCGTGTGTTATATGAAAACAACTCATGATATTTTGAGAAAGATACAAAAGCGAAAACATAGGAAAAGAGCATAACTCTCCATTGCGATGCCCTCTACCTTATTGTTTGTTTTATTGAAATTATTTGGTAAGCTTAAGCATGCGTGGTGATCTTTAAATGCAATCCCTAAACAGGTGATAAACGCATCATTTGTGTAAGTGGCAACCTTCCAGTATACAAGTGGAATCATAAAAGTTTGCAATCCGAATGTTCAAAATGTTGAGCAGAGAATTGTTTTAGTGAAAAAAAAGTAAAACAATACAGTAGACTCTTGATTTAACAACCGTCACGAGACCTCAGCAAATGGGTACGTTAAATCGAATGGTCATTAAATCAAATGTTGCTAATATTTGTTGATCTTGATGCACTTCAAAAATACTAGGGATGCACCGAATATTCGGTATCTATTCGGTATTCGGCCATGTTACCGAATATTCGGTTAGGCCGAATATCAAACTATTCGGTTCAGCCGAATATCAAACTATTCGGCCTGCCGAATATTCGGTTTAGCCGAATATCAAAGTATTCGGCCAAATCTTATATATTCAATGAAACCTTTTACAACACATTTTTAAAAACTTTTCACAATTTCAACTTTTAACAGTCAATTTATAAATATATTTAAAATAATTAAAAAGAAAGTCATATTTAAATAAAATAGAATGTTTTTACATTATTTATTTGTTGTTTATAAAGTATAACTTAAGAAAATTAACCATGAGAAGGATTAAAATGGTGATTTATTAGGATTCTCCTTAAGAATAAATGATGTGCAAATGCAAGTTCCTGAATTTTGTTTAGTAAATATTCTGTTTCTTGCTTTTCCCAAATAAAAGATCTTAAACAAGAAAGAAAAACTTTTGAGAATAATAATAGCTATTAAGGCAATTTTTGTTCATGAAACCATAATCAACTTATTGACTCATAAATACATTGTATTTCATCTCACTTCAGATCAAACTTATGTTTTCGTTTGTTGCATTAACAATAAATGAGATGCTGTACTGTATTTTCAACTTGCATGCTTTGATTTCTGTAAAATATGATATGATGGGAAGGGTGGAAAATGCCATCATTCATATGAAAAGAACTATGAGCTAGATATTCCTTTATTCAGAATTAAGTTGAAAGTATTTTAACTTTATATTGAAAAAAATCTGCCTTGAGTTATTGAAAAAGGACAATTAAGAGACTGTAAAGTTTTACTTCATCCATGTTTTCATTATTTCTCTTTGATTTTAAAATGTTTGTTTTAATTCGTAGAAGAAACCATGAAATTTAAAATTTTATTAATTCAAAAAGTCTCATAATTGTGCTTCTTAAATAACTAAAGGCAGATTTTTTTTCAATGCTAAATTTTCTTATAAAACACCCTTGTTTATCAAAATGTAAGTTTCTTTTATTAAATATTATGTAAAATTATTTTAAAAAGTAACATTTTAATACCTTTAAACTTTGAAATGTAAAAAGTATCTGGAAAGCCGAATATTCGGTATTCGGCCGAATAGTTAACTATTCGGTACTCGGCCCAACAATTACTATTCGGCCAGCCGAATATTCGGTATTCGGTTCACCTGTCGGCCGAATATTCGGCATTCGGTATTCGGCCAAAATCACTATTCGGTGCATCCCTAAAAAATACCTAACATTCCACTGTAATAAAAGCTACTGATTTATACAATTTTTAAAAAATATATTTGAAATACTTAGTCTAAATTTTTAGATTAAAAAAACAATTAAAGATTTGGAATAATTTAACAAGAATTTTAAAATTTTACAAAATAAAAGAATGATTTAGACTAGTTAATTATTTTTTTTTTTTTTTTTAATAATTGTGTTATGTATTTTTTGCTTTAAATGGCAGTTAGAAACTTTTAAAAGTGGTTGTTAGAATTCCTTTCCTTCCATACAGCTTAATGTAAATGTTCCATACATCCTCTGTTTTTTTATGCAAGAGATATATATAGAACATCATCAATTTCCTTGTCAAAATAATTATTTGACATGTCCAATCAGGATTGAGAAGGCTGCAGATTAAATCGTATTTTGAAAATATTTTATCAATTCTAAACTTATTGTCAACGTCAACATAATCTTCTAATGTGAGATTTTCTAGCAATACAATGTTTTGTAATGCTTTCTATGCTGTAGATGCTTTACTAGTTTTGTTTAACCCTCCCCCCCCCCCCAAAAAAAAAAAAAAAAAAAAATGCAGCTTGGATACAAATTGAGTTGCCATCTAGAACAAAACGTATGTTACATTGTTACTCTAGTACTGCTGGATGGCTATATTATTGTAGACTAGAGCCTAACCATATTAATTAATGCTCTAAATATAATTAAGGATGAATCCAGACCTCTAAAAAAATTCATTGATATAGTTATTGAATTTAATTATAAATTCTTTAAATTAGAATCATGGTAAAAAATTAGACTTTTTTGCATGTTAATACTCTGTTCCTAGGTTTTTGTCTACCAAGTCTTCTAGGTTTTGATCTACTAATTTTTTAGTTGATGGGATTCTAATCTTAAGTATGAAAACTAAAGTGGATTTCCACTGTGTTTCACTTATTTTAAAACAGTAGTAATTCAACTACTTTATGATATTATTTTTAATTTATTATTATTGTATTGACAAAGTGCTTTTGTTTATAGTTAGCTAATAAAAACTTATTTTGCTAAACTTCTAACTTCATAGACTGGGAGTTGGTAGCACAGGCAGACATCTCAAGTTTACAGCTGAAATTCCTGAATTAGTTAAAATTCAATTTACATATTAAAACACAGTTGCTCTGCCAAGTCCTATCTTGATGGAAAATACATAAAAGCCAGATTTTAGCACCACTTAACGAGTATGTTTATATTGTGTTTTCTTGCAACCAAAGGTATGGGAACATGGAGGACTGGGGAGCAGGAACACACAATGGTAAACTTAAGAGTCAACCACTAAAATTGGATGTTTTAGGTATTTTCCACCTAGATATGTCTTGGCTGACTAATTGCATTCTGATATACGAATCGAGTTTTTAACTAATTCAGGAGTTTCAGCCATGAACTTGATGAGGTAATTGTCTGTGCTGTCACCTCCCAGTCTATCAAGAATGTTATAGCATTCAACCATTGATTGTGTGTATTTTTTACATAATAATAAGTTTTTTTTTAAAAACGCATAAACAACCAATTGTTAAATTTATGAAAATAATTAATTTTTTTCATCCAATAAAGTGTAAAAAAAAAAAAAAAGCAGTAATTAAATATGTAATCTAGATTTTCACCCCCTTGGTATAACTAGTCTGGTTTCTGGGTAAATTTTAATTTTAGATTTTATATATTGTACTAAAATTAACTTTGAAATCTTATTAAAAGTAAATTTTTTCAAATTTCTCATTTAGTTCAACATTAAAATAACACTTAAATCACATCTGTATGTTTCTTAAACTTTTTAGCGCTAAGCATGCTTCAGCAATGGCATTAACCTCAAAAAAATATTTTACTTCTTTTTCAATGTTTGTATGAATAGGCTGTAACTTTGAGTTAATTTTTGTTTATTATTTCTTTCCCTTACATATAATATTAGGAAAAAGTGAGTTACATTGAAAGAGAAAATTTTAAGCACAAAATTAAATAATTTTGCTTTTTCTCTTTTACGAACTTTAAAAAGAGAATCTTCTACATAATAATTTTTTTTTCCTTTTAACTTTTATGGAATTTCCTGGTTCTGACTTAAATGTTGTAAAATTTATAGCTAAAGTATGATTTCATCCAATGACTTTTTTTTTTTTTTTTTTTGAATGAATGAAAATGATTCTGATTGAGTAAAAAATTTCTCAATGGAAGAAATGGCAAACACTGTTTTGCAAATGTATCTGTAAATGACTAGCCTGATATGGCACATACTATGTTAAATAAGTT
This sequence comes from Maratus speculifer, assembly GCA_964019185.1. Lineage (NCBI taxonomy): Eukaryota > Metazoa > Arthropoda > Arachnida > Araneae > Salticidae > Maratus > Maratus speculifer. Next base: position 390,315,796 of record OZ025294.1, on the reverse strand, counting down.
TAAAGTTTTAATCTAACATGCACTGATCGAACTTGAAATAATCCTTAGCAGAACAACTTTGAAAGGCATCATTTGTTTCTATATAACTTACTTATAGTTTAAATTAAATACTGTTTGCCCATGGAGAATAAATGTCAGTTGATTATGCTGAAAGAATTTAACTGTTATTAATTTGAATAAAACTTTAATCTGCAATTTTCATCAGTTAGGATATTCTCCATTTGTAATTAATGCTATAACCTTAAGCTATTTAGTTTATTTGCTCTGACATTTGTTTTTAAATTGCTTCATAACGTACTTGTATTGAACTATTTGTTTCATGCAGTTTTACAATTACAGTAGAACCCCGCAAATCCGGACCCCGTTAATCCGGATCGATTTGGTGGAATTTTTTTTTTCAAGTTTGAGAAGTGATCGGGAAATTTCCATAACATAAATTTATTTCAGCCTCATATTCTGAATAAATAAGTATTTTCTGAAATTTTTTCGGAAGAATACCTCAAGCTTTATTATTTAAACACTTTAATGTTATCTATGAAAGGAACAACTTTACATCCTTTAAGCTTTGCCAATTCCAATTTTTACACTTTTCTATTTAATTCATTTGGAAATGTCATCTTAAAATCATTGCTTAATGAAGTTTTACTCAGAGCATTGCAAGAAAGCAAAGTAAAATAGTCCTTATAGACACACTGACTGATAAGAATCGTGATCCGATCTTTGTCATCCAGTCCATAGGACCTCTATCTATCAACTACTCTTGGAAACAATCTTCTTGAGACTGTTTCCTTATCTTCGTGCCAAAACCCTTCTGCAAATCACTTGCGGAAAATTGAAGTAAAAGGAGAAAGAATGCTGAGAATGCGTGACCATGTGGCCCTCAAAAATGGTAGAATATGACAAATTTTATAATTACAAAGTAAACAATTTTACTGTCTGTAAATATTGATTATGCTCAATATAAAAGTGATTTTCTTTGAATGTTATACATTATTTTATTTCATTTGTTCACATTCTCCGGATAATCCGGATTTTCAACAATCCGGATTGGGCCTGGTCCCAATTAATCTGAATTATTGGGGTTCTACTGTATTTGAATATAGCTGCTATTTAAAAAAAAATTCTTTTTTGACTAATTTAGTAATTTTAAATGGCAACAAAGGATCTGAAAAATCTGGAGGTAATTTGATCTTGATAAATGTGATTAGAGTGAAACATTTTTTTGAGTGTGTGTTGAGAAAAAGGAAGTAAAATATTTGAGGATTCCTTTTAGATCAGGAGGCGGCAAAACCAACAATCATCTCAAGTTCATTTGTGAAAATCTGGGATTAGTTAAATCTCGGTTTGCATATTAAAATGCAATCGGTCTGCAAAGTCCTATCTTGGTGGGAAATACCTATAAAGCAGATTTTAACCATTGACTCGTAGATTTATCATTTTACCTTCCTGCACCAAAAAGTAGGAAAACATGGAGGATTAGGAACAGGAAAACATAATAGTAAACCTATGAGTTAGCTCCTAAGATCAGGTTTTTAGATGTTTTCCACCAAGATATGATTTGATAGACTGATTGCATTTTAATATAGGAATCGATTTAACTATCCCTAGATTTTCACCCATGAACACGATGAGGTGATTGTGGTGAATATATCAGCCACTGTCAAATTTTAATCAAGAATCAACCAAAACAGGTTTTTAAGACTGAAACCAAAACTGAATTTCAGTAATATTCCTATTTTTGACTTGCAAACATCAAAATTTACTTAATGTAATTGGTACACATAAATATGATTCTCACTTACAAGCCTTTATTAATACATTCACTAAGCTCCCTGTTTCCAGCAACATAAGCATTATTTAAAGTAATAGAATTATATTGATTTAATGCATTTTTATTGAACTGAACAAATAATACTCTGAATGATTATTTATATTTGTAATTAAGTTTTTTATATTCACTGATAAAGAGTTAATTTTTTGTAGCATTTAAACCAAAATGCACAGAAAAGAAAAAAAAATAAAAAAAATGACACATTTGCCCTTTTGCAAGACTGTCAGAAGGTTAATTAGTATCACCCAAGTTGGCTCTTCATGCTTTCTACAAAAAAATTTATATAAGAAAAATGTAATTTATTCATCAACAGCACAGAATGATTTCCTAATCATAGAAATCTTATCAAATTAAAAGTTTCAGCTAAATATACCTCAATTTATATTTTACAATGATTTTTATAAATGATCATCCCTCTTTCTCAAAGAGTTTTCAAAACTCTTCTACAGTTTCAAACTAAAAGCTTTATATTGTTATATCTGCAGCTTTTAATGAGCACATGAAAAGTGTCTTGAAAGATTAGTCATACAGGCATTATTTGCTTTATAATTTGCAGTTGAGTCTGTCGTGACTTATAATTGTAAATTGTGAAGTTCATAGAAATAATCTCTCATTTGATTTGATAGAGCTCAAATCAATGAGAAAAAAGGTAAAAATTTCCAAAAGAAAGATTTTTGGAATACAGGTAATTTCAGTGTAACTGAATTTTAAACTCAACCAAATTTTTTAATCGATCTCATGTTATAATTTATAATTGACTTTATTTTGGTATTTTTTAATGTTTTAGCTAGAGATGCACAACCCATGGCCTGCAGGCCATAAATAACTACCACTATTTTCATGCAGAATAATTTTCCTTATAATAATGACAGAAACTTTGCTATTGAATAAAACAAATGTCACTTTAAAAATATTCTATTGGCAAACAGTTTTCTGTCAAAAAGGTTGTACATCACTAATTTAAGCTATATATTGAAAATAATATTGCTCTTAAGGATTCATATAAATAAAGGGTTGCATGTGCTTATAAATATTACGACTATTATGTATTACATTCCATAAATGCATTTTTAGATGGATAGAATTTTAAGAAAATGATTTAAAGTATTAAAAGAAATGGTATTCATATATTTCAGCCAATAAGAAGTACTAAATTGTCATTAGCCAAGTATTGTTATGTTTTGGTGTTAAATCTTTGCTTAAAATTTACTGGAGTGTCTAAAAACATCATTGAGTAAGTACAAGATTATTTGATTAGTTTTGAAAATCACATGCATCCCCATTTATTAATTTTAAACTCTCAGATTTCAAAATTAAATATTCTTTATTTTGTAAAACAGTTATAAAATTGTAAACATGATAATATATCTCCATTATTGAGTTACCATCTTTTCCATTTTTAAATTTTGTTATAATTTAAGAACTTAGATTGTTTTATTTTAGTACAAATGATTTTGTTTCATCATTCTTTTCTATTACTTATAAGTGTTAATAGTGTACTGAAACATACTTTTTCTACTATTTTTAAGATTAGTTTGGAGATTAAAACATGTATACATATGTGTTTTGCAGAAGAAAAAAAAATTGAGGCTGATAAGGATTTTGACAGTCAAAACCACATTTCATAAGGGTTGCCCAAATGAAAGTAGCATTGTTGTAATAACTCTGCAATTTGAAGATAAAAATGACTGATTCCACATGCTCCTATAAAGCGTGCAAAGTACTGAGAATGCACGATATTGTCATATCATGCCAGATGCATGTGTGATAGCAAGCTATGGTATTCACATCATTAATGCTGCCAAATGGTGTCAGCACATGGTCGTGAAATTTTTAACAGCAAAAAATGCGAGTGCTAGTAAAATCTATCAATGAATGAAAAAAATGTGTATGGCATGGAGTGTATGTCACTCAGATCCATATTCTAATGCTGTTGGTGTTTTTTAATGGAAGATCACATGCCATGCGCTTGACCAGATGGTGACCTGTCGTGTTTCTTCCACTACGAAAATCCCTACGGCATTGGGGCCCCACCAGTGGCCGAGAGGTTCTGACCTCTTAACTGGTAGACGGCAGGCGCTGGGTTCGAACCCAATTGCGGCTGTCAGCCTAACCGTTCGGAGTTTTCGTAGTTTTCTTCGAACCTTGCGTAAATACGGGTTAGGTTCCCTTAGAAAGACTCCCACGAAGCCCCCCCCTGGTCCCCTTAGTGTAGATAATCGGACGACAAAAATAAACCAAACCAACAGCTTCGGAATATCGATCTGCATGACATACACTCCATGCCATATTTTGCATAAATTGATAGATTTCACTAGCATTCACATTTTCTCCTGATAAAAATTGCTCAACTGCACATTGGCATTGTTTGGAGACATCCATCATACAAACAGTGTCTTTTAGCATGCTCCCACACTATCACACATGCATCTGACGGGATTTGACGGTATTGCATGCATTCACAGCACTCTGAGCCCTCTAAAAGAGCATACACAGTCATCTTTCTCTTCAAATGGCAAAGTTATTGCAGCAATGCCACTTTGATTTTGACAACCCACATATTAAATGGAATCGGTAAATCAGGTAAATATGAGCATAAAATAAATTATTTTTACCAGACAACTTGTGCAAAAAAATAAAAAATTAAATATGTATATAAAGGTGCTATAAACATGTAACATAAAAGAATAATACATGGATGTAAACAGAATAAGAACAAAAAAAAAGGAGAGAGGCATATATTATGAAGCACTTTTCAACAGAATATTATTAAGAAATTTAATTTTCGAAATGAATTACCTAAATATTTTTTTTAAATACTATTTCAATTGACTAATTTCAGAACCTTTATCCTTAAAAAATTAAATACAACCATATTTAATTATGTATTGATCATTTTGTTTTTTATGCAGAATTGCTTCCAAGGGTTTCAGATTTGTCACTCCCTTCTTCCAAATTCTGATTAATCTTTGAGCTTGAATCTGTTTCTGATTTCAAATTAATTATTAGAATATGCAGTCACTGTTACTTACTATTTCCTTAGAGTAACAAATTAAATATCCAAAATCTACCCGACTTTGATATTTTGCTAACATTAATAAATAAAATTCCATTGTTTCCCCATCCTGAGTAGCATAGGCCACCTATAAAATTTTAATAACATGAAGTGAAAACCTCTTAGCTGGGTAGTTATTCATTGCTAAATATAATTCATTAAAAAGAATGGGATCTCAGGAAACATATTAATGATCAAAAATACCTTTTTTTGTAAGGGACATGTTATTCCTTCTACAGAAATAACAGATCTAGTTTTAAACAAAAATTATATCAAACAATTAAAATAGCTATAAATTGTTGTAAATAGTCAGAATATTCATTAAGCAATTATAAAACCAATAAACCTATTTTTATGATTCCCAAAATCAATATAAAATCTATCAATGTATCAAGAAATTCCAGAGACCTTGATTTACTAATAAATCATCATCAAGATTCTAATATCTACATTATAAAGGCCAAACGTATCTGTGCGTAACGCATACGTCATTTTGCGAATGGCAACACTTTTCCATGCAATTCGGTTTTGCAATTTTTTTATATCTAAACACCGCACATTCTCAATTTTTACATCGGAGTGTAGAAAAAAAATGTACTTTTAAATGCAATTTATTTGAAAGCTGTATCACAATTCATTTTTCAGATATTAATTTTTTATAGTTTTTGTGCGAATTGTGTAATTGTGGCAACAGAAATGCGCCGCATTCTCTTAAAATTGAAAAAAAGAATGAAATTAAAATTTCGTATGTAAATTTTAAGAAAATGAAAATGATGACAGGTTTAGATTTCACGTGAAATTTTATGATCACGTCAATTTGATTATTATTTTTTTTTTTTTTCATTTTTACCAAGCATAACAACCTCAACTGATAACTTCATCATAAATAACTTATCTTTACTTATTACATATGCGATTAAAGTTCAATTTTAATAATTTGGACAACTGACATTTATAGAAATGGTATTTTGTTAATTTTAGCATAAAACAGTATTTCTTTCAGAGTTAAACTGAACAATATAAGATGCATTTTTTACTGCAGCTAATTTTCCTTATAAAACATTTTCTTTCGTCGAAGTTCGACGGGTTCCACCTCGTTACTGTAAAAGCAAATAAATCTGTATTAAGTAACCTTGGGATCATTTTTTTACTCTTAAATATTCATTAGTCATTAATGTAAACATATTACATTTTCTGTCAAATAGAAAAAATAAACAGTTTTAATAATATAAAAAATTTTTTTTAATTAGAATTAAGTTATAAAAACTAAATTTGATTGCTTCTACTAATAGAAATATAGCGGTACTTAATTCTGTTAAATAATTCCATTGGTATTTTATTAAAATTAGAAAGGATGGTTTAACCATTTTGATTGAATTTATCAATTTTTTATTGTGTATCTGTGTATGTGAAAGAACTTCTTCATTGTACATAAAGATTTTCTGGAAGTCTAATTGCTATTTACTATCACTGCCTTCCCCCTCTCTCTTTTTTTTTATGGGTAAGTAATTATTGTTTATTTATTTATTTATTTTTTTTTTTGTTCTTATATTCTCCTTTCAATCTTTTATTATTATTTTCTATTACCTCCCACCCTCCTTTATTTGTTTCTAACTTTATATTTTTTTAATCTCAATTTCGGTATTTCCAATAATTTATATTTATCTGTCATATGTATATATATTACATTACTGCAATACAATACAATTTTAAAATTAAAATGACATTATTAAAATATGGAGAAGATGGTAATTCTTTTGTATTTACTTATTTAAATGTATATGTTTTTCATAAACTGTTCTATTTCAGATTTTTTGCGATTTGGCTACCGTTTCTCGACAACCCGCCTCAGTTGGTCGTCTTCTGATCCGGGGTTTAATTTTATTTATTCGGTTTTATTTTTAATAAGATTTCAAAAAACTTTCTTCTCTTTCTAGTTCTTTATTTCATTTTGTTTCCTAAGATTAATTAAGTATAATTAAACTTGGCTTATATTTTAAATTAAAATAGTAATAATATTAGATATTTTAAAATACTTTTTCCCTCTTTAATTTAAAAATTCCTTTAAAAATTAGTGTGTAAAAATATGAAATAGTTTGAAATTTATATAGACTTTTATGATAAATTAAAAAAATTGTAGATTTTTGTAATAAAATTGAAATTTGTAGATATGTAATATTACTTTACTGTTCATTTTTCATTGTAATAAAGCATTTGAGTTATTGTAAATAAAGTAGTTCATTCAATGAATTCTTTGTCTTGTCTTTTCTTTTAAACATATTGTTACTTCTTTCAGTTCTTAAAAACTTCAGATTTGCTCTTGATTATGATCATTTCATTAAAATCTTAAACATTGTAAATGGAATGCTCCATGGATGTAATAAAGTGTTTTTACAGGAAAAATAGTCATGTAATTGTATTTTTCATTAAATTTACAGGTAAATCTCAAACTTTCTGGTTGAAGGTTTTTAATATTAAATAATGAATAGAAAATAAAAAAAAGTATGACTTGCTGAGCTGACCTTTAAGATATTAATTAAAAAAATACAATATATATTATGATCCCCCCCCCCCCCCCAACCTCTCCCAGAGATAACTTTATAAAGATTAAATACACAATTTATTCATTGGACAGTTGTAACTTGAAAAGATGCCATTGTTTGATTTGAAAGAACCTTAGAATAGATATCCCCTCCACTCTTGTTTCTATTTAGCATTATGTTGCAGTAGCTGACATGTCTTACCAGTGTTCCTTACACAATCTGGTTTTTTTTTTTTTTTTTTTTAAGAAAAAAAAATCCCTGTCTTTTCCAATTTGTTTTTATTATAATTTTTTAATAAAAATTCATTGTATATATTGTTGTTGTGAAATTCTCCAACTTTATTCGTTACTTTTTAGACACCTTTAAATAAATGCTAAAAGGAAGTATGTGCAGTAGGAATTTTCCAACTTTTAATTGTTTTTCATATTATGCTGTTATTAGATTACATAAATTTTATATAAAAAATTTTAGATTGGATGAATTATTCAAAATTTCTTTATTTACAATAATTGAGATTCTGATGGAAAAGTAGAACAACAAAAATTCCCCCCGACTTTTACCTGACCACCTTCAAAAATGTTTAAAAAGTTCCCTGATATACAGTAGACTCTCTCAAATCCGCACAGCTTGGGACCAGAGGTTGTGCGGATTTTAGAATTTTGCTGATTTCTGGTCATTGCTTTGTTTACAGTTTTTAAACAATAATTTGAAAGCAATTAATAATGCAATAGGAACTATAATGAATGCTTACAATATAATAAAATATTGAAATAAGTAATAAACTAAAATAATAAAAATTTAGATAGTTTTTAAAATGATAAAAGTACTAGCAAGGTCAAGTTAATAATCAATAGTGTATGATTAAATATTCATTATAAAGATAAAATGTATTTTTCCAAAATTGTTGAACAAAATTTGCTTTATAAAAGTACATTACTAATTCACATCAAATTTCATAAAATAAGATTTTTTTTCCCCCGAGTTTAGCCAGGCTTAATAACAAAAAAATCTTGATTAATGCATAAATATATTTGGTAAGAAGATTGTGATTAAGAGTGATATTAGAAATATCTTTAATTATTTTCCAAAAAAAAAAATTATTATTCCTTCATGAAAAAAAAAACATGAACTGAGTATTATTAAGAAAATTACAAATAAAAAAATGTATGGAATTGATACAAAAGTAAAAAAATCATATTTTCTACAATATCTGAATTGAAAGTTTCATTGTTTACATCCATAAAATATGTGCTGATTCTAGAGAGTTGCAGATTTCTGGTTTGCGGATTTGAAGGAGTCTACTGTATTACCTAAACTTTTGTATTCTATGATTTTCCCCTATTTTCTATGATCAATAGGAACCCTGCTGACATTTATTTTATATTTTAAAATCTAAATTCATCCAAATGAACCTGAGTTAAGAGCTTTACTGTTTTGGCCTTGTTACAGTGATTATATCTATTTTATTTCTGACATTTAGATATATTAATTTCTTAATTTGACCTAAAAGTTTCTAGGAAAATCTGAATGTAAAATGCACACCAGTCTTCCGTTCTTTTAAAATACAAAAGGATATCTTCCAGTATATTAACTGTAGTATAGAAGTCTGCATCCTTAAAATAAATAAATAAAAATGTCAGAGTGAATAATAACACTAGTTAACACGGTTTTTATAATGATTTTATTTAATTTGGCTTAGTTAATTAAATGTGGAGTCTTTTTCTTGAACAGAGAACTCGTCAGAATCACTAGAAATCGATTTGAATTAAACATAACTTTCATTGTCATCTCCTAGTATATTTATACTCGAATTACTGGGACAAACTCGACATGGTAAATCTTTTGAGTGTAAAATGCACTTACAAGGAAGGTCTCCATACTGGGCATACTCAGATTTTTTTGAAAAAAAAAAAAACACTAATTAAACTACTCATGTATGTAATAAAGGATCAGTGAAAATTAGCGGCGGAGTTACATTAGAAAACATGTAAAAAAATAAAATACTTTCGAATATTTGGCGTGAAAAGACGAAAGTGTCACACGATTTGGCGAGCAGCATGTTTCTCTACCAAAAGCAAACGATTTTAATGCAACTGAAACCATTTGGATTTTTAGAATCCGTGTAAATGAATTTAAACATAAACAATGAGCAAGTTTAATATATTATATACATATATATATATACAGTAAAGCATCGTTTATACGACGATCACTTATGTGACATTTACATTTATACAACGTTTTAGTGAGGTCCCAATTCATTCCTATTCATTTTAATGTAAAAATTTTATCTTTTATACGTTGCACGAAATCGTTTATACGTCGATTTTTCGATTTTGTATAGGTTTATTTTTGTTAATTTTTCTTGTGTGTTTTAATAATGAACGGAGGTTGCTACCTATAAATCACACCAAAGAGCGTGTTTAAATGTACAACACATGATAAAAATGTGGGCAGGTGTTCAATAAGACTGAAAATCAGCTTACGCGTAACGTATTACACTAGGAGGGATCATTCTTTTTCAGAGATGGTCAGCTTTCCCGACCTATTTTAAGTTGCAAAAAGACAAACCTTCTAATTGATATCAGTATTGGCGACTTTTAGTTGGCCACGCGGGATTTTTGATACTTGACTTTAAATGGAAAGAAAATGATGTCCTGCAAATGAGGAACCTTTCCATCAAGTAGAATTGAATTCCTTATCTCCTGACCCATTGTTGAATTCCCTCATTCTTTTTGTAATAAACAGCAGTAGGGTCCAGAACAAAATATTTCCTGAAAAACTGTAGAAGAATGGCAAAACAAGTGTTTATACTAAACCATATTATTAGAGACGCGTTCTTTGCTTATCAGTGCACTAACAGTACAGATCGATTTTTTTTTTTTTCATTCTTCACTTTTCGTACTGTTTCAACCACAGCTCATTTCAGACATGTTTCGAAAACGCATTTCCATCTCGTCAAAAGAAAAAAATTTAATTTTGAAAGAATTTGATAGTAAAAGTTTATCGGGGAGGTAAAAAGTTGACTTGGCTAAAATGATGGGTATTCAAGTTACTACATTAAAGACAATTACTCACGATCGCCAAAAGATTGAGGAAAAACCAAAAACCTGTGGATCTTTGGCATAAAAAAATGCGAGTGCATGAAGGTAAATTTCCTAAAATGGAAAGTGTTACGCTCCAGTTTTTTGTTCAATGTCGTGAACATTCCAGTAAGTGGTTCAACGTTGATGGAAAAAGCAAACCTAAATCGCCATGAAATTGCATCTGTGAGACTGTGGCGTTACAGCAGGATGGTTTAAAAAATTTAAAGAGCACCATGGAACCAACTGTCAAGTTATAAACAATGAATCGAGAGATGTTCCAGTTGATTCTGTCGCAAAATGATTCAAAATTCTGCCAGGCTTAATAAATAAATACTAACCTAAAGAGATTTTTAATGCCGATGAGACAGGGTTTTTTTACCGTTTGATGCTGAATTGGGCTTTAGCTTTAAAAGGAGAAAAATGTAAAGGAAAGTAAAAAAAGTAGAGATCGCCTTACTGTGCCCCTTTGTGCAAACTGTGATGGGAGTGAAAAGATCACACCTTCGGTGTTAGGAAAATCAAAACTATGTAGATATCTAAAGAACATCAAAGATTGTGATGATACCAATAACACTGCGTGGTTGACGACCAGAATTTTACTTGATGGCAATGCCATGAAGATGCAAAAACGAAAAAATCTGCCATTCATCGACTGATGTCCGTTGCAACTACCGAATACTGATTTTTTGAAAAATATAAAAGTTCACTTCTTTTCCGCAAATTGCACAAGTCACCTTCAGCCATGTGATTTGGGCCTGATTAAGAATTCTGAATATAAAAAGCAGTTAGTTCAACTCGCTGTTCGAAGCACTGAAGAGCCTAATCCCAAGAAAAAAGGTGTTCTCGATGCAATGAACATGATTTCATTGGCTTGGTCTCAGGTAACAAAGGCAACAGCAAAATACTGCTTTATAAAAGCGGGATTTACGCATTAAAATTCCGATGATAGTGAGAGGATGATCTAAGCGACGATAATGTTACAATAATCAGTGAAGGTAATCGGAATCAGCGCAGATCCAAGACAACTATTGCTGAATACATGGATTGCGATCAGGATGTAATAATGGTAGGGAAAGATTTGATGAGCGTATCCGAAATGAACTTATCCTAGTTGAATAGCATAGTGAAAGCGGATATGACGAGGAATGCCAAGAAATTGTGCCTCCGTCATTTCAAGATGAATTGCATTGAAACATTAAGGACTTATTTTGTTTACCGTAAGAACAGCAAATGAACTTTTCAGAACCTTGACTCATTGCATTATATCATTAATTACAACTCAATATCAGTCATCACGTCAAACAACCATAATTTTTTCCCCTCTAATACTAAATAACGTGATCAAAAGTAAAAAATAAATAAAGGTAAGCATATTTAAATTGCTTACTCATTCCCCTCCTGTTTTTCTTTTTCTTTGTTTAATGTACAAATTCATTTAAATCAGCACATTAAGCATTAAAATTAAGTGAAAACAAAATTAATTCTAGTTTTAGAAGTGAAAATCGATTATACGTCGTTGTCGTTTATACGACGTTTTTCGGTAATCCCTTCAGCGTCGTATAAACGATGCTCTACTGTATATTAAATTGCATGTATATATATTATTTTTTGCTGTAGTTATTTAATTTACCTCTGAAAAAAATATTTTCATATATAAAAAATTCTTATTCAGTAAAATTACTTTCATATATTTAAGCGTATTGAAAAATAAAAGCCAGGTTTCCATAGCAACAAAATCGAATTGACAATGCTCAACTGGACTTTGAACTTGAATTGAAGCAATTTTTATTAATTTAACCCTTTAACTGTTTGTCCCGGCTTTTTCCGTTTCTAGAAATCATATTTAAATGGCTGAAGACGGAAATATTTTAAACGGAATGTTATTTTGAATCATACATAAAAAGAAGTGATATTAAAGATATTATAGCATCAAACTGTGATTAATTAATATAAATATCTCGCAATTTTTAAGCATTCTTATAAAAATACACAAAAACCCTTGGACGGTGAAAGGGTTAAATTTGAATTTCATTTTAAATCTCAAATTTTGATGGTTAAATTTGAATATAAATAGATATAAATATTAATATAACGAAATTATACTTAAAACAAACTAAACCTCACAAAAGAAAATATATTTATCTAAACACGCTGAACATGAAACTTTTTTCCTTTAAAATGCATTTGACATGAAAACATTTTTTGAAATTGCTTTTCATCGCCAACCGATGATAAATCGCAAAATAATGAAATTTTCATTATTTGTTTACGGACAGGGTTCAGAGGTTCCACCAAAATTTTTTTTTATAAACGTATATATCCTCATGAGAAGAACATTCTGTAATTTTTTCAGATTTTTCGGAGAATGCCCGTATGGAGACCTTCCTTGTTAGTAACAGACGAAACTACGGCATATATAATACTCACCTTATTTTTTGTTAGCTCACAGGCTATCATAGCCTGAGAGCTTATGTGCCCGTCTGTTCTGTATGTATGTTCGTGCGTAACGCGATAACTCATGATAAAAATATCCGATCCACTTGAAATTTTGTATGTAGGTATATCCTCACAAGGCGTTTCCCTGATTAGTTTTTGGAGTTCATTCGATATGTATAAGAGGGGGAACGGGGGGCTCATGCTCCTCCCCTTAGTTGATATAAATGGGATTTTCATGCAGAATTAAGTTTTAGTTCAAAATTTAGATTAGGATCATTCTGATGAGGCGATTCCGTGACTGTTATTAGGTGTTCATTGAATAAGTATAAATAGGGGGAACAGGGGTTCTAATGCTCCCTCCTCCTTAATTTATATAAATGGGTTTTTCAAGCAGAATTTTCAGATTTCGTTCAAATCTCTGAATAGTTTTGGAAGTTTAATGGTTAAGTATATAAGAGGGGGATAACTCCTTTTAAATTATATAAATGCTAAATGGGTTTTGTTAAGAATTATCTCATTTTCTCTGAATTTTGGATATAGATTTTTTATATGATAAAGCATGTCTTTGATAGTATAGGAGGTTCAATGATTAAGTATAAAAAAAAGAGGAAAGGGGAGATCTGTTTCCCCTTCTTAATTTTTTTCGAACGGAACTAACCCTTGAAAAAATAAGGCTTTAATGTACAATTAGTATTTGTAGCCTGTGAGCTCAATGCCATCAGTTTAACTGGGCAGTATTCTTTATATTATATCCCACTGTCTTTGAACACAAAGTAACCATCATTTTCATGATTGTTAGGTTCTCTCCATAACATTGGTGAGCCAAATAGAAGGTGTACATTTTCTCCTGATGACCACTGGAGTAAACTGATTTTACAGCTTGCGCGAAACATGAGACACCCACTTTTTATCTTGGTTTGCAACAGGAAGTCCAAAATAATGAAGATATGCACTTTTTAACGAATCTACAATGGGTCTTCTTTTTTTTGAAAATATAAACTGTCCACAAACATAGCAAAAACGATTAGAATTTTGTTTACACTTTCTACTCAGCATTTTAATTCAATCCGAAACAAAATATTTGTTGTTTGAAGGGAACGAATGAACATTAATCTGTCGTCACCACGTTGGGTAGACTGCAGAAAGAAAATTGTGACATGATAGAATATTTCTGCTGACACTTTTACGTTTAAGGAAGGTAGACTAATACATTTGTATACATTTTTATCAGGATATATAAAAAAAGTTGAAATTTGTAACTAGTGTAATTGTCATTGTAAAAGTGTTATGGAAGACTGCATGTTTATTAGAGAATACAAAAAGAAATAAAGTGTCCTAAATATTTTTATTTATTTTTTATGTTGTTGTTAGACAAAGAGTTGCATAAATGTTCAACTTACCCAGAAAGCAGAGTGAAAACAATCAAACTCCCCAGTATTCACACACACCAGGGTTGGCACGGTTTAAACCAATTGGTTTTAACCATGGTTTAAACCAACTGGTTTTTTTAGAAGAAATCTAATGACATTTTTTCTTTATAATTTGTGTTTCAGATTATTGGATTTAAATAATTTTTACTTTTGACATTTTATTTCAGTAATAAGCATTAGATATAGTGGGTTTAGGTCTTTTTTTTATGCATAGGATTAACTAAATGGTTTTTTTTCTCAAAGAAAAAAAAAATAGTTTTTTAGAAGAAATTGAATAACATTTTCTTTTTTTCTTCATAATTTATATGTTTCAGATTATTGGATATAAATAATTTCTAATTTTAACACTTTATTTCAGCAATAAGCATTAAATGTAGAGGGTTTAGGTCATTTTTTTATGCATGATCAGTACACAATGATGAACATATCTATTGTTCTAAAGAAAACCTTCAGACATGTGAATTGATCAAAGATAAAATAGATTCAGTATTTAGTATAAAATATTTATTTTTTTAATAATGCAGATTATTTAATGCGATTAATAATATAGCACAATGATCTTATAATATTTTGCCTAATTCTGTAAAATAAATTTTTCTTAATTGGGGAGATTATCTTGAAGAATTAAAAGCGAAATATGAAACCAATTAAGAGAGTATTCAAAGACTGATTGCTAGCTATAGCATTTTGATAATGATTCCCCCCCCCCCCCCTCTGCTATCTGCTGAATGTAATGACAAAAAATGTTAACTTCAAACTGCCACTCGAAGAAAAAAAAATCCTAAGAAGTATTTGAAATTTATTATTTGAATAATTGTCTAAAAGAATATTTATCAAACTACATCCAAATGTTTATTATTAGTAATCAAAAGATTGTTTATAAAGATTTTCAGGATATGGTTCACAGTGTAGAAGAGTTAATTCTTTGAATATAAGACTTTGTTTAAACTGTTTAAATTAAAATATGAATTTTTTCAATTTTCTATATAAATGCACGATAATTACTTAATTTAAATTATTTTAAAATTAAGTTAAACTGCTTATAAACCAATAATGTCTATTTTTATCAATAAATATGCATGTATATGTAATAAAAAAGGATGGTTTTAAAAAAACCCGGTTTAAACCGAAAAAACCTGGTTTAAACCAAAAAAACCTGTTTTTTTTCCAACCCTGACTGACACACACACACACAAAAGAAAAAATTGGTATGACTTATGAAACACTCAATAAAATAACCTTCATGAGAACATAATATCAGTGTAATATTTTTATTGAATACTTAAATTGAATTACAATAAAAATTAAGTATAAATTTATGCTGTCCTAAACAAAAATTTATTTACTAAAGGAGACAAATTATATTTTGACAGATGAACTGGTTTTTATGAAAGGAAATTACTCTATTTCCTTAATCATCTAATGTGATTGGTGATAATCTTATTCAAATAATAACAAAAATAAATAAATATATAAAAAATTACCCATTAAATAAAATATTTTACTGGGATAAGAAAATTGATTGTTTATGAAAGAAGATTATTATTAAATGATGACAGATGAACAGATGACAGATTTAACAAGTCAGTAATTTTTAGGTGCGTTTGTAATTATATAATACGTAGCACCTATAGTGGTCGTTCAGTCCGTCTGTCTGTCCGCATATAACAACGCAAAAACTACCCAACCGAATCGTTTGAAATTTATAATACATAATTATTACATAATTTTGTCGAGTCATTTCAAATTTTATGAAACTCGGATGCATAGATCAATTACAGGGGCAATCAAAAGTATTCCATTACATTAGGCCAATGGGGAAAAACGTTTCGAATGCATTTTAATCGCTTGAAATTTAAAATATGCAATTATTACATAATTCTGTTGAGTTATTTCAAATATTTTGATATTCGTGTGCATAGATCAATTACAGGGGCAATCAAAAGTATTCAATTACATTATGGTCAATGGGGAAAAGTTTCAAATATAATCTACATGTTTGAAATTTAAAATACATAATTATTACATAATTTTGTCGAGTTATTTCAAATTTTTTGAAAATCGGATGCATAGATCAATTACAGGGACAATCAAAAGTATTCCGTTACATTACGGTCAATGGGAAAAAATGTTTCAAATGCATTTTAATCGTGTTACACTCATGCAAACTTAATAAAATTTATATGCAACTGTAAAGTACATATTATAATATACATCATACATAATTTGTGGTGCAAAGAACATTTGTTATTGATTTACAAGGCCACACAAAAGTATTCCATTACATAATGGTATAGGGAGAACATTGTTCGATGAGCGTTTTAATTGTAATTCACTATTTACAATTTTATGAGATTGATATATGAAAGTAATATTTTTAAAACTTTGTTATCGTATGAACGCACCTAATTTGCTATGCTTCACGTGCAATTTCCAACTTGTTAAGTTTAAGAATGGATGATATAATGAAAGTGGGATTCATTCTAATTCAAAGAATTTAACAGGTTGAATACTTATAGCTAATTATTTAATAAAAAAATTTTAAAATAATAATAAAATTGATAATATGACATCTCATTTGACAACCTGTGTTGAAACAATAAAGGTTTCCCTGGGCATGTGGGGAAATGAAAAACCTATCTATGATGTTCTAAAATACAATTCTATTAAAACAGGAAAGGATATCTTCAAAAAGCATTGAAATTATTATTATTATTATTTTAAATGTATAGTATATATGAAACTTAAAGAAGAAAAAAAGTTTAATCTTAAAAAAATTTGTTAGCATTTTTAAAACTGGAGAAAAAACATGAATTTAACTTTGAGAATTTACATATAGATGGTCTACATTATTAAAAAAAAAAAAAAAAAAAAAAAAAAACTATAACTGGAAAAAATATGGCTAATAAGTAGGATTTTTTTTTTTTTTCAATATTACAGGGATCTGTTTAGGAAAATTTTAAAGGACCCTTCACAATTTTTTAAATTCCAAAATAAGACCCTTTATAAAATTAATCATTCCAAAACAGACAAGTTTGTCTGGTCTGCAAAACCGGCAGAAAAAATGTCCTGTTGTCCAATTTTAATAAATTGAAAACTAATTAAAAAAGCAGAATTTAACAATTATGAATATTAGGGATGTAACAAATAATGATTTGGCCGAATACAGATTTAAAAAAATTATTTATTATTTCAATTAAAAAAAATAATAATAAGGATTAATTGGAATTAATTTTTTGTTTAAATGCTCAAAAATCTTTTGATTTTTGGGCCTGGGATCAGGGAAACATTATTATTACAGCTGAATGTATCTTTCGTAATATTTTTGATGCCAATAAAATAACATTTTCAAAAATTTAAATAACTTAATTCAGATTTTTAAAATTAATTTTATAAATATGTTATCACTTGAAAGCACTAAAATTTTTTTTCTAAATGCAGATTACAAATGTTAAGTTTGCTCTCAAGTTTACATTAGGAAATTTAGAATCTGATAGGCTCTCACTTAACTTACGATTGATGTTGTATGGACATTGCAACAGGTAATGGCTAACTGCTTTCTATTTATACATGATCCAATCTTGTTAAGAGTTGTCTCTTATGGAACAAATTAAGACAATCTATTAACCTTTTTTCTACCGACGGTACTTATAAGAAGCATTGCAGAAAATTTAATAAAAAAACATATTTAATCAGTCTATTAATAAAAGTTCTTACTGCAAAATATACTTTCTAATTCAGATAGAATAGAAACAATTGAAGTTAAATACTTTAAAAAAGAGGCAATTTTCTTAATCATTTTTATAGGTATATCTCTTTTTTTTTCTTTGAAAGAAAGTTATATGAAATATTTTCGACGGTAAAAGCCTTTTCATTTACAGAGAGGATCATAATACATTTAAATACATTGCTTTTATAAGTATTGTAATGTTTCCATAAGAGTAATTTTGGTTAATTTGATTATTTTTGTAAATATTTTACAAAATTAATTTCACATTATTATCATCTAAAAATTCCAGTATACCTTCAGATAAAATAAGACAATTATTGATGTGAAGCCATTTCTTGATAAATAATTCGGTAGATAAAGGGTTAAGCAATCACAGTTAGGATACTGATTGATTTATTTTTTTACCCCTATAAAAAAAAAAAAAAGAAAAAAATGAATTCAAAGATAAGCTAATAGCTACATCATTTTACTTGCCACTGGCAAGCGGACATTCCGACACGGCAAGTGAATTTTTAGGCAGTCTTTGAAGAACTGTAGGCTGTAGAAAATGTGTAATTTTTTTTTTTTTTTTTATCATTTAGATATATTTTAAAACATTCCAAATTACCATAATGTAATATGGTATTAAATTCTATCCTATAATAAACTTTTTTCTGCTATACATATAATTTATAAATTTAATATAAATATATATGTATGTAAATGAATTGTAGTAAAAATAATTACTTTTGCAATCACATTTTATCATAATAATTTTCAATTGTATGTTGCTGGCTGGTGCAATAAATCTTTGGCTTGTAAGATTTTCTGAAATTTCCCCACTCCTGTACATAACAAATGAAATGGAAAGAAAAGACAAAAATCTGTAAGCTAAAATGAGCTGAGAAGAAAAAATAAACTAAGGAGAAAGGAAAGGCAGTGGAGAGATTGAAGAACATATGCCACTGTGCAGTAGCCAGTGCTAGGTACAAAGAAAGACCGAAAAAGCTAACATAAATTCATAAGAAAATATGATTTATGGGTGCTCACCACTTAGCTTTCGAATTCCCTCTATTTAAGTCTATGGGCGTTTGATGCATTTGTATATTTAAAATATTTCTTGGGGAAATTTATATTCTTAACTTCTTTTTCTTGTATACTCTTCTTAACCCGTTCGCGACGGCGCGCGCATTTTGAAGTGCGCGTCTGAGGACGGAACGGGGAAATTCGATTTCACCTTCTGGGCCGGAGGATTTCGCGCAGTTAAGCCTAACGCATGTCAAAAATTCTTTAAAAATTAATAAAAAAATAACTTTCGCATGAAACTTTTTGAAATTCACATACATGGAATTTGATGTTATTTTACATATTTATTCAAAAAATGATGTATATTGTGTGATATTTTAATTGGAAAAAAATGTTTAACCCGTCAGTAGTCGCGTGTCGGTCTTTTCGCCGCCCGTATAACTTATCTTCTCCTAACTTATATCACATTACAAATACAATGGAAATCTACCATGTAGCTGACTTTCAAACTTTCTCAACCACCTTTGTGAAGTAACAGGACACTTCTGTTTTTCTTTCAGGTACATTTTTAGAAATAAAGTTGAAATTAGCGAAAAAGTCTACGTAAAAATCACTAATGTCAGTTCTTGTTACTTTTTCCAATTACTGCAGATCTCATGAATAACATGCATAATTTAAGAAAACTGCAAATTTTTATCTTCGTTGTAATATTATTTTCGTATATTAGGTAAAAAGTATTTCTTATTTTACTTATTTGGTATGCGGGGGGCCAGCGGCGAAAAGACCGAGCGCGACTAATGACGTTGTGAAAAAAGTCGCGACTACTCGCGGGTTAAATGTAAATAATGAATAGTTAAATCCTGTTTTTAGCTTTTAAAATGATATAACATGACAGAAAAATACTTACCAGGCTGTTAAATATCAACCTATGAAACATTTTGCTATAATAGAAAAACAAGCCTAACCATCTTGATATTTAATAATTTTTAACACTTTCAGTAAATAAAATAAATGTTTTACAAAAAACGATTTATTTAGAAATGAAAAATATTAAATAAAACATACAAACAACCTGCTACTATTGCTTTGTAACACTTATATATATATATATGTGTGTGTGTGTGTGTGTAAGATTGGATTAAAAAAAAAACTTAGTTTAATTTTATAATATTTTTGAAATAAAAAAAAATATATATATATAACACATAATTAAAAACAAACAAACAGCCTTGAATAATAATCAGTAATGATGTGCAAATCAGAGTAAAAATTAAAAATGTACTTTTCCAAAATATGTTTATGTTAAAATTATTTCAGAAAAAGAAAATATATTTCCATATGGTATATCGTATAATAAGGTATCTCAAATAAAAATTATTGGATAATTATGAATAAAATTTAATAATAATTTGAAACTTTCAAAACTTTCGTTGATGTTAAAATTATCTTTTAAAATCTATGTTAACATATAATCTAATATATAAGTAAGAAAAAAATCTTGAATAATAATGAATAAAGCACAATAATACTTTAAAATACTCTTTAAAACTTAAAACACTCTTTAAAAACTTTTGTTCATGTTACTAGTAATTTTTAAAATGAAATGTATATATATGCAAGCAGGTAATCTAAAACATATTAGATAAATATATAGAATTATAGAAAAAAAAAACTGGTCAGTAACGCAGAAAAATATTCTTAATTTAGCTGCACTGAGAAAGAATGTTATCAGCGTATCAGCTCCCACAATCAGTGTGTAACCCTTTTTTTTCTTTCTTATTATTTTTTATTTTTTAATTGCGAAGCACTCCTGAAATAAAATAAAAATATAAAAAAGATAAATCTTTCTTTCTATAAGAATGATTATATTAATGACGTCGGTTTTTGCCACTACGATCTGATCGAGATACAAGAGCGGGAAAAAAAGCAATGAATCAGATGTTCATGTTATCATTCATAACCTTAAATATGCTTAATAATACACTTACTTACGTTAACCGCAAATTTTTCCTTCTGGAGTTCAGTAGCATTATTTCTAATAAAGAAAAATAAAGTTTTACTAGACGCGTAAAAAGATTTATGAAACACAAAGACGTGATGAAAAAATAATCTTTTTCCCATTGTAGTTTTTCCATAAAAAATTAAATTCGCTTGGATAAAAAAAAAAAAAAAAAGTTTTCATTAGCTTTCCTAGTTTGAAGGAAAAGACTTCTTCCTTAATATACATTCAAATAGAATTAGGATAAATTTTTTATATGCTAAACTGTGAAAAACAAAACGTTCCGTTTGATCGGCATCAATGGTAGTCTCGCGGGATGTGAGTACAAACAGCGCCGGCATCAATTGTAGTCTCGCGGGATCTGAGTACAATCGGTGCCGCCATCTATAGTGGTCGCTCGTCCCCAAGGGGTTAAAGGATTTTTTTTCTTTCTTAGTTCTCAAAATGTTTCTAAAATATATACTTAATTTTATATACAGTGTAAATCTTACAGTTCAAAAGCTTTTAAAACATGAAATATTAAATTAAGCATGTATTTTAGAAACATTTTGAGAAGTAAAAAAAAAAAAAAGAAAACTTAAGAGTGCACACTCCAAGAGCCGATCGCACAAAACCCTAAGTCATCGAGTACAAAAAAAAAAAAAAACCTTTATTTTATGGAAGAGTAGTCATAGGGGAATCTAATGCTCCATGTCTGCCGGTAGTGAAGTGGTGCATAAGACAAAAATTGATACCACTAGTGGTTGACTCGTAGGATAAGCAATGTGTCTTTTTGCACCCAGTTATCCATGTTTTCCTACTTTTGATTGTATGGCAAAGGCAAACACAAATACTAATCCAACAAGTCAACCACTGGTGGTATCAATTTTTGTCTTATGCACCACTTCACTACCGGCAGACATGGAGCATTAGTTTCCCCTATGGCTACTCTTCCATAAAATAAAAGAATTTTTTCCTCTTGTGCTTGATGACCGAGGGTTTTTTGCGGTTGGCTCTTGGATCAACAGAAAAGATTTTAGATTCCAGAGTTTGTGAATTAATGTATGGATGTCTTATTTTCTGCCTTGGTAATTGTTTTTTAAAAAAGTCCATCACTACTTACAATTATTGTGAAGTTTCAAACAAAATTTTCTCTAAATTAAAAACTTGCAATACAATGTTTACTTTTCCATTAAAAAATCGCCTTTTGTACCTATTAGTGTACCTATAAGCATATGATAAAACAATGAAACTTGATTTCAAGATTTGTGCATTGCTTTTCAAATTGTTGATTTATTATTTCTGGGGCGAATCCAGATTTTGGTAAACTACGCTTTAATTAAATGTATTTTAATAGTCTAATGAAAACAATATCTAAATATTCTGATATTTTCAAAAATGCTTTAAAAAAAAAAAAAAAAAAATTTTTTTTTTTTTTTTTTTTTTGTATTAAACAAAGTAATTGCACTTTATTAAACTAAACATATGTCAATTTCCATTCATGTCTTCTTCATAAGAGAGATCTTTCACACACTTTTCATTATTTGCAAATAAAATGAAAGTTTGAAATTATGTAAATACCATATGTACTCGTGTATAAGTTGAGGAATTTCTGAAAATTTTTAGCAAGCAAACTGGAGACAAATTTTAGATATTATAAAATATACAAATAACTTATCAATAAGAAATATTTTCAATGATTTTTTTTTTTTTCGTACTAACTTCTTTTTTGCATTGGCAAGTGACATTGATTTGATTTTGTGCAAAACTTAAGTAAAAAGTTAGGAGGTTGACTTATACACCAATTTTATTTTTTGCAGAATTTGCATTCAGAAGTTAAGAAGTCAACTTATACATGAGTATATATAGTTAATAAATCCAAAAAACTACCATATATACTTGCGTATAAGTCGACCCCCTAATTTATATTGTTAAAAATAATGAAAAATTCAAAATTCGCGCATAAGTCGACCCCACTGTAAAAAAAGTCCCCCCCCCCCCCTCGTGCTAGAAAAATAATTTAAACAGTCTCAGCTAAAAAAAAAATCTTGACACTTGTGATTTTAAACATTTTGTTGAATATCTAGAAATATAGATAAGGAATTACCGTATTTTCGGGTGTATAGTCCGCGGCTTATACACGGTGCGGGTTATACAAAGATTTTTTTTTAAATTGGAAATCGTGATACTCTTTCTACAATTTTCAAACCTCGAAAAATTTGAAAAAACATCGAAATTTGTAATTTTTTCTCGCTATGCCGCGAAATTTAGAGTGTTCTCCCATGTTTGTAAAGGCTTTTTTTTACTACTTAAATATAGTTATTTCTGGGTTTGGAAGAACTGTCGCAACTATCGCCAAGTATTGCACTGATAGATCTATAATGCCATTGTGTTTGTAGAGTACAAAATCCAAAATCCGGAACCCTTCCAACCTCGACTATTCTGAATTTAAGATAATTTTTAGTTTATTAAAAAAAAAAAAAAAAAAAACCCCGAGGAATTGTTTCTTTACAGAATCGTTTCATTTCGGAAAGAGTTCAAGGAAACGAACTTTTTCAGAGTCGTTTCATTTCGGATAGAGTCCGAGGAATCGTTCCTTTTCGGAGTTGATGCATTTCGGACCGATTCCGAGGACTCGTGCCTTTTGAGAACCAATGACCTATGATATGTATACATTTTATGCCTGAAATTTTGAATTTATCACTGATTTTTTTTTTATAATTTTTGGAAAAATTCAGAAAAAATATCACGCTTGTTTGAGAAAAAATGCGCGTAAACGCCACATCGCTTGAAATTTTATCTTAAAACACATAAACACTGCAACGTTTCTTCCGAAAATTACGGTACTGATAATTTTAATATTTTAGCTGAATTACAGTATGTATTATGCATCACAAAAAAAATTTGGTAAATTTGTGTTAAAAATTATGACTAATCGCTTCTAATTTCGAACCCTGATCTAAATATACGTTCGTAAATGGTGTATAGCCCGCGGACTATACACCGATGCATCTCCGCGGGTTATACACGAACTTTTTTTACTGCACTGCTCGATTTAGGGGTGCGGGTTATACACAGGGTGCGGGCTATACACCCGAAAATACGGTACTATGAAACTCCAAGTGCGTACAGGTGATTTATTTTCAAGAAGGATTTTTCTTCGAAATCCCATAGGGTTCATATTGTCAACAAATTGAAAAACACGAAGATCTTTTGGATAACCCTGCTGAAACTAATGTAGCAAAAGCATTCAAACTGCAGATTATGATTAAAAGGTTTATTGTAATAAAATGTGTTCATTTTTATGATTATAGCATGTATACTCATAGAAAAATTAAGGTTTTTATAAAAATGGTCCAAAACTTTGCCAAGTTTGTTTTTTATTAAGAACTTTGCAAATTATAAACAAAAATGTTCTTTTCAGAAAATATGATAATCAACATTATACATAACACTCTGTAATTGAAATTAAAAAATAATTGTATAAAAAATGAGAAGGTTTACTAAATAAATTTTCACTGTGCATGTGTCTACTATATAAAAATTTCATTTGAATATTGTGTTTGCTAAATGTATGGAGCAACTTTTGTTATAGTTTCAAAATCATAGCTTGAAAATTCTGAAAATTATTACCGAAAGAATGACATCAAAATCCGTTATTCCCAAAACAAAGCAAAAAGGACGAGGAGCTGTATCCATATATATGTGCAATATTGTGTAGACACGAATCAATGGAATATGGATACAGCCCCTCCATCTTTTTGTTTCATTTTGGGAATAACTGATTTTGATCTTATTCTTTCGACATTTTCAAGCTATGTTTTTGAGATTTTTACAAAAGTTACTCGATACACTTAGCTAACACAATATGCAAATGAAATTTTGATAGAGTTGATGCATGCACAGTGAAAATTTAGTAAACCTGTTCATTTTTTATACAGTTATTAATATTTTTTAATTTTGATTACGGAGTGTTATGTACAATGTTGAATGTCTTATGTTCTGAAAAGAACATTGTTTTATATTAAAAACTCTGCAAATTATAAGCAAAAAACTTGGCAAAATTTAAGACTGTTTTTATAAAACCTTAATTTTTCCTACGAGTATACATGCTATCTGCATAAAAACTAACACAATCATAATCTGCAGTTTTGCCACATTAGTTTTGACAGGGTTATTCAAAAGATATTCGTTCTTTTTCAATTTATTGATGATCCCCTATTGGATTTTGGAAAATATATGACCTGACCTGTACTATTTTGTTCATTCCGCATGTATATTTCTAGATATTTAACAAAACGTCTAAAATCGCAAGTGTCAAGATTTTTTTGCTGAGACTGTACAAACAAGAAACAAATAGAATTTCTGCGTAACAAATGCTGTCATTGAAAAAGAAAAACTTACGTTAAACGCCATTAGTTGAAAAGTACTGAATGCATGTCGAATGCCATGAAGTCAAACTTCCGATCAACTGCCGTGAATAGCGAAATAACCAGTAATGTGCAAATTTTTTATTTTAGCCATGTCACAATGCTGGGCTCATATTAACAGACTTGGATTGTATTTACATATGACTTTTTATGCGAGAATAACAACAATTATTGATGTTGAGAATATCGACAAATCTGAAAGATAAAATATGTCAATCTTAGTTACACTTTTTTCTGAAAGTGAAGAAATTAGTTTCCAAAGACTGCTTGCTTCCTCTCTTTTGTCAAGAAAGTGACTTTTTGTAAAAATAGTGACTAAAAGTGACAAGCTTTAAAATTGGTGACTAAAAGTGACCAACTGGCATCACATATGTGATATAGCTATTGTACATTATGTCAAAAACTTTTTTTTTTTAAAGCCTTTTACACTGATTTCTTTGTGTTGTTTCAATGAGAACTATTTGTATATTAAATTAAGTAATAAAAATATAATTATATAAGATTTCTTAATACATATACTTTCCCCTACCTCCATCTCTTGAAAAACAAAAAACTGAAAACTCCTAATAAAACCCACCTGAGTTGGATATTTTTTTTTTTTTTTTTTTTTCATAAATAACAGGGATATTTTGCAACCATGCTTAGAAGTATATAAAAAAAAAGTTGCATATCCTTTAGAATGATACATCTGCTTTGCTTTATGGCTGACTTATACAACAGAATTTATATATTTATAGATTTTTTTTTTTTTTTTTTTTAGAGAACACTTTAATTGCTGGCCAAAAGAAATAGCATACATTGGAGTTTAGAAAGTAACTTCTCTTTCTGAAGTCATCCACCAATAAATGATTTTGCTTAAGCCAATATAAAAAGTCATGAAATGGTCAGTCTTATATAGTATACAGTGATGTTTTTATACTTTACAGTGAAAACAAGTTTGAAACCGTTAATTACAGAATGAAACTGGAGGTTATAACCAATTAGTCATATTTTCGTCCTTTTTACATGATAAATATTAATTCCCTTATTGATTCTCTAAATGCTCTGGACATTAGTATTTAAAAGTAATTTTCTATGCCTTATTTAATGGCAGAATTATCTACAATTAAAGATAGCAAAACAAATTAAGAAATTAGCAGTGTCCAGATAATTTGGAGCCCTGAGTTACACTGGACACCTGGTAGCAGTAATTTTGATCCAATGTGTAGAAAATTGAAATGGATATGAAACATTAAGATTGCAAAATAGATTATAAAGGGCTATTTAAAATACCAAACATAAAAATACAATCAAACTCAGTTAATATGAGCCCAGCATTGCGACATGGCTAAAATAAGAAATTTGCACGTTACTGGTTATTAATGATATCTCAAAAACGGGATTGCAAAGTTAGTTCAATAAAGTACACTCACATTCAGTTCTTACTAAAACATGTATTTTAATCTAGTTTTTCCCACTATTTAAGACTACAGTGGGCTCTCAAAACTAATTTTCTTAATTTTCAATGAATTTTTTAAAAAATTTCTGGAAATAATCATAATATGTATATCTTATTTCACATTTTTTTTAAAAAATATATTCAATAGTTTTTGATATACAGATTTTTCTTTTTTTAAATTAACAAAAAATGGCAATATTTCAAAATGTTCCATGCGAAATTCTTTATGCCCAATTTTTCTGATTTTTTGTTTAAAATGCTCTCTATGTGTTAACAAATGTTACGAAGCATTTTTAGCATATTACTTGTAAAACATTTTAAAAAAATGATTTTAACTTAATTCTTTTGTATTTTCCGTTAAAAAATCATTAAAAATTTCATATAACTGAAATTTAAAAAATTTACATGCGTCTAAAAAAAATTTTTGTCTAGTAACATTTGTTAACACATACATAAAGAGCATTTTAAACAAAAAAATCAGAAAAATTGAGCATAAAGAATTTCGCATGGAAAATTTTGAAATCATGAAAACGACGAAAATATTCATTCTGAGAAAAACAGGTTTTAGTAACTACAGTGGTTATAATTGCTTAATATTTTCCCACTGACAGAGTTTCAGCTATTAAGGGATATATTATATGATTTCTAGCTTATATGTAAGTGTTTTATGTTTTTATGGTAAATTCACATAAAATATGTGGCTTCAACAGTAATTCATGCAAAGGACATGAAGTATCTGAATTTTAAAAAATCCTCTCAAAAGTAACATTTTGTATTTTCTAATGAATTTTTTTCAAATTTTACTAGAAATATTCATGGTATAAATACCTCTTACTGTACAAATTTTTGTTAAATATATTAAATATTTTTAATATATAAATATTTTTTAATTTACGCTGAAAAGATTGGGGACAAAAAGCAATTCCTCTAAATACATTGTAAACAAACGCTTAAAGAAAGAGTTAAAGTATTGTTTTGCAGAATCACAAAATTAATAATTTTAGTGCAAAATAACATTTTGTATGGTAAAACTAAAAACTAGGCTAAATTTTACGGACGTGAATCGGCAAAAAAGTAAACAAAGGGGTGTGGCACAATCAGCTGATTGGACAAAAATGCTTCTAACTCCAGTAAAAATAGTCGAAATTGAAAAACTCTGTGTTCAGTAGCAGGAAGTTCATATAATGTTGTTATGCTAAAAATGAAAATTCGACAATTTCATGATTTTTTAAGATTTTGAAAGCCTACTGTAGCCTTAAAATGTAATATGAAAAAAATAAGTGAAAACAGTGAAATTTCAAAGACAGTTACACTCTTTATTAATAGCTATTCTTAAATGCACAGTTACATATGCAGACTTTTCCGAAAATCATTTTCATTTCTGAAGATGATTAACCTCCTAACAAAAAAAGATGCTCTGTCTAGAAAAATCCAAGTGTTAGAATATTTCATACAACTGAAATACGGAACTAACATAAGCACATATATAAATTATAAAATTTTATGGAGGATGACACCGGAAGTTTCAACATCAAGTTTGATGAGGATATAAATTACAAAACAGGAAATGACGATATATACAATGATAGAAAAAGACAGTCACACGTAATGTCCGAAGTAAAAACAATGGCAATTGTCAGTTAACCACTCTTTTTGCCATCTTTGTCACCATCTTCGTACGAGCTTCCGGAATGCCAAGTCAACCTTTCCTCGTAAAACTTGATAACAATCTGGGGGCATTTGACATTTGCCAACTTAGATGGCACAAGATCTGCTTCATCGCAACCTTGCCTGAAAAGAGATGTCAAAGATTAAACTATGCAAAATGTTTAACAACTGTCAGATATAATAACTAGCAAAAGTTATTTATTAAATGAAAGTGGGTTCTTGGTGAATTTTATCATGAAACTTCGAGATGAAAATACATTAAGCAATGCTGAGGAATAACTAAATTCAGATTAGAACAAATAGGTGCAGTCTGGCATTGATCATTTAGAAAGTCTCTAATGAATAAAAGTGCATTTAACTAATATATTTGTATGAAAAATACAAGAATTTACAGTTCAAGAGTCGACAGCACTAAACCTCAAATGGTATTAAGCACAAAATAATAATTCCTTTATTTTTTGGAAGAGCAAAAATAGGGGAATCTAATGACCCACATCTGCCGGAAGTGAAGGGGTGCATAAGCTCAAAAAATTAATACCACCAGTGGTTGTCTCGTAGATTTATCATTGTGTTTTCCTGCTCCCAGTTCTCCATGTTTTCATACCTTTGATTGCAGGACAAACACAATGATAGACTTACGAGGCAACCACTGGTTGTATTAAACTTTTGCTTACAAGTGGGCTCTGCCCCTTACAAGCTATGCTTGTCAAGAACAAATAATCTTATCAGCTTTAAAAAAATTTATGGAAGATTAAATAATAAACAGTGACAATTGCCTTATAAATAAGTATTAAAATGTTTTCATTTTACGAAGGGGATTTAAAGACAAATGAGCTGCTGTTAATGGATGTTTATGCATCTGTTTAAATAAGATTTAAGCATTTCAGAATCAGCTAATAAAAAATAAAATCTTAGCTTCGGTAATAGTTTTAAGTAAATGATTCGTAAATGTAAAGTTTTAAATCTGATGTAATTTTTACCAAATATTTTTTCTTATTAGAAAGGAAATATTATTTGCACTGGCTTATTTTGTTTTTTTAAATCTGATGTAACTTTTCTCCATTTGCGACTTTAGATGCATGAATTAATAAGTTTATTAATTTACAAACTTTCTCTTTAGTATAAGTATAGCTTTTATGCCATAAATTTTAATATTTACCAGCTTTTCTTTAGTAATATTCATTTAGTTTTATTCTTTGAGCTGTTTTAATAGTTGGCAACAATTTACAATAATTTTCTTTTCTAAAATATGAAAAAAAATCTCTCGAAATGCAGAAATTTTTAATTTCAAATGGTAATAACTCCTGAAAATTGAGTCAAATTAAAAACATAAATGCAGTCTGAAAACCAGGAACCTTGAATGCATAAAATGAATTTCTATGTATAATTTTTGCTCCTATAAAACTTTTTTAATGGGACGATTTTGATCAACTTTAACATTAAATGTATCTTAAAATAATTATTAGCTTTAAAAACTGTCTGCACCAGCATGTTTACCAAACATTTCTCTATAATACCACCCATTTTCATATTTTCTATGCAACAACTCTCTTAATATTAACAAATAAAGACCTCCTGAGACAAAAAATTCATTGTCAGCGGCAATGAAAGTTATTTTATTTTTTTTTTTTTGGGGGGGGGGGGGGGGGGGAGATGCACTTCACTTCCAGCAGACAAGGATAATTAGATCCCCTATATCTACTCTTCTATAAAATAAAAGTTCTCTTTCCTTGTGCTTTTGATACCTTAGGGTTTTGTGCTGTCCGCTCTTTGACTATTAGGCCAAGGTTGCAATTGATACAGGAGAATGAAAGACCCTGACTTTTCCAGGTGTATTTTAATAAAATGTTAATCTAATGGTTACATACATTGTACATGCAAGGGGAAAAAATATACATATTGTATAATTAGAAAATATTAGTTTCTTTTAAATATGGTTGACATTGTATGAGAAACTAAGTTTTCTAATTTCCCCCAAAAAATGTTTTCAGCACTACAATAGAATCTCTTATGACCATTATAACTTTCAAATAAAGTTGGTTTTTTTTCCAAAATATAAAAAATTTTTACACATTATTTGTGTACCAAGTCATTTGAAAGTTGTACATAAAAAGTACTAAAGCTCATATAAACATTACTTTTACCAGAAGAGAAAAGCGTGCAGATATTTATGGAGATTTGAGATGATTCATTTATTATTACTTTAAAAGAATGACTAATAGATAAAATTCAAGAAGTGTATTAAGTTTTAAAAATCTTAAGCTATTTGCTGGAAACAACTGGCACATGCACACATGTAGATACACTTCTTCGTAGAGACTGGAAGTAGTAAGTTGCCCACTTCAGAGGGCTCCAGAATGCATTCTAGAGGTTAAAGTGAAATTAAATTTGAACTCTACAAAATTCAATTGATGTGCACAAATCTGATTGCATGAATTTGATATTATTTTTAAAATCCATATTTAAATGTCTTAGAACTGTGAGATAAACTGCTGCATCAAAACTTTTAACACATTAAGGGTTTTTTTTCATTCATTTTATTATAAACATGTGAAATATGATGGTGTTACAAAAACCTCAAATCTTAAAAAAAGGGGGGGGGGGTGTTAGAATAATGCAATTAGTATACAATAAAATTTAACTCAATAAACCTGTGTTTCTGTCTGATAACACAATCTAAATAAAAATTAGAGCGTCAATAGATATGTCTTCAATTTTATTAAGACTAAGAAAATATCTTAGCAAAAAAGTTTGGGATGCCAAAAATTGTTTTTCTACTGACTTACTTTTTTTAAATGCAATTGATTTATTTATTTCATTTCATCGAGAATTATATAATGTAAATACTTTATATAAAATTTAAATGAGTTCTATATCGTGTTGCACATAAATGTATAATAAAACCTAATTTTTCTTTTTCATCTTAAAGAAAATTAAAATATGCGATCGACAGATTGATAAAAATTATGTAGTACATTAGGGTGGAGCAAAAAAATTTTTTTTTTTGAAAATCAAAAACGGGTAGGTGCCAAAAGTTGCCTTTATACTAGTACATTAACTGCGTGAAATTTTACCGCTGAAAAAAAATGGCTTGAGTCTGCGCTTTTGCTCCAAAAATCGAAATTAAGTAAAATTTGTCATTTTTTGACATTTTTTCAAAAAAATTAAAAAATTCCTACAGAGCTGGTTAGTATTTAAAAGTGTTGCTTAGACCTTTATATTTATCTTCTTAACATATTTAAACTATAAAACAATATCTTTAGTCTGTATAATTAGAGCAAATCTGACAACTTTTTCTGAAAAATCAACGTTAACCTCTCTATTCGAGATACAACGAAATGTTCTTCTGAATGCATTTCTTACCTAGCTGCTTTCAAAACTATTGTGTATATAACTCATAGAGATGGTTGCATTATCCCACCCGTCTCAACCACCCAATCATCTAGGCCCAGTGTTTTATTTATGTATTGAATTGTTACTTTTTTCCTGAAGACGAGTGTAAGTTTTCTATATATCAAAGTAATTTATCTTTTCTTTGTATTCACTGACTTTGGATGATTTGGATTGCTGGTGTGACCTGCTGCATGTATATTTTTATACCATGTATAACGGAATGGAAGCTGAGTAATGTATTGGGTATGTTCTTAATTGAACCTATTCAGCAGTCTATTATCTTCATTAAATTTTCATGCAATTAATACATTATGATTGGAAGTTCTGTTACCACAGCATTTTTTCAATCAATTACATTTTATATATAATGATTTTAGCTAAAAATTGATTGTATGAATTCAATTTAGATTTTTATCATTTACTGTACTTATTACATTGAATATATTTTGAGAAGCTGGCTGCTTAATATTATGACGATCGTCACAGAGGATTGCAAACAAAATTTGCATGTAAAACAACAATATTTATAAAGAAGTTTTAATATGCTTTATGCCGTTTCCTGTGTTGTTCCATAGTCTAGTAATTTCTAATAAGATTTTAGATCTATTATTTAGGTGTGTAGTACAATTGGTATAAAACATCCCGCAGTATAAACTTGGATTATACATTTTGTGAGTGAACATATAAACGCTAATTGCCAATCTGTGCTTATATAAAGCGGAAAATTTTATTAACTTTATGAGCTGTCTTTTGTGTGATATGTTTTCTAAACTCCTATTCCCCATTCTTTCTGAGAAATAGCTTTCCTTATGAATTAGCTTGGCAATCTCTGACAGAAATTTCTAGTCTGTTCTGAGTATCTTTTTCTCAATTTGAGAAAATAATTTTTCAAAATTATTCTCTATTTTATAATAAAAAAAAAAAAATGCAATAGGAAGTGAATAGTACGTAGACAAAGATTTTCCTTATTGATCCAGTGAATCCATGTAGCTTAAAACATTTTATATCGACTTCTCTAATAATTGGCGCAGAGGAAATTCACCGGAGTTGAAGTAGCGAATGATTCAATATTATACACAATTCTAAGCTTACCCCATGCAAAATGGTTCACAGTGACAAATAAAATTCTCCTAATTTTAAATGAGCACTTATAGTTGATTAGAATCCGTACATTCCCTCATAAAGTACTATGCATTAAATGTTTATGCCCA
Source organism: Maratus speculifer (assembly GCA_964019185.1). NCBI lineage: Eukaryota > Metazoa > Arthropoda > Arachnida > Araneae > Salticidae > Maratus > Maratus speculifer. The sequence continues at coordinate 390,282,562 of OZ025294.1, read as the reverse complement.
GGACATTTCACCATCAAATGTTGTCCACTCATAAAAAGAGGATCTAAAAGTTAATAGGAAATTACCTGATACAAAAACACTTAGAAAACGGCATAAAACTAATGCAAAAAAAAAAAGTTATTTACAACAGCAGTTGCTTTACACATGGAGAACAAATTTTCATTGCCATTCTTGCTGACGATCACCATCACATTAAACAGCTCGCTTCTCAACATATAAAAAATGCAAAAGTAGAATAAATGATAGCATACTTATAGTTGAAATATCTGAAAGCATCTTTGAAGCAAATCATTACGTAAAAAAAAATACAATTGACTGAAAAAATGTTGTGGTGACAGAACTTCCAATCACTATTCATCAACTGAATGTAAGTTTGATAAATATAATAGATGGCCGAATAGATCTCTTTAATAGATTCCCGTGCATTACTCTGTCATTTTTTTGTATAAACTGTAAAAATATACCTGAAGATAGTTACAGCAGCATGTGGATGCAAAGAACTGATGAACAAGGTGGAAGCATCGAAAACATGCCAAATTTTTATAAAGAAAATCACAAATCAATGTATAAATAAAACACTGTACTAAGATGATTGAATAGTTGGGCCGGGTGGTATAGGAAATATAGCCACCTCCACGACGCATGTCCAAGGTAGTTTTGAAAACAAGAGCTGTATTAAAAAATAACAATTCATTGTATAACCCAATAGAGTGGTAATGCTGTTTTCTTACTAAAAGTTGCCTGTTTTGCTCCAGCTATAGGGAATAAACATATTGTTTTATAGTTTAAATATGTTAAGCAGATAAATATAAAGGTCTAAGCAACACTTTTAAATACTAACCAGCTCTGTAAGAATTTAATTTTTTTGAAAAAATGTCAAAAAATGACAAATTTTACTTAAAATTTCAATTTTTGGAGCAAAAGCGCAGACTCAAGCCATTTTTTTTCAGCGGTAAAATTTCACGCAGTTGATGTACTAGTATAAAGGCAACTTTTGGCACCTACCCGTTTTTGATTTTCAAAAAAAAAAAAAAAAAAAAAAAAAAAAAAAAAAAAAAAATTTCGCTCCACCCTATTGTACATATTCTGTCCCAAAAAACCTTCTCTAACGACAACACATTTTGTTGAACTACATTCATAAGATATGGTACAGTTGCCAAAACAGTAAACCTACCTATAGCAGAATCTCTAAAAATTTGCAATTTTGCTTTGGCAAGTTGCACCATGTTCAGTGATAAAAGTGTAGAAAATGTTTTTACTCTTAATATTTCCCCAAAATTTTACCCTATGATATTAGGCTTGCATTCTGTATATTACCTTTATGTATTGAATTTTTTTTCTCCTAAATTTCTCGACTTATGCATGTGTATATACGATTCACAGATTTTATAAAAATTGCCATACGGATCTTTCTATTTGTAGTAAAAGTTTTCCAGCAAAATTTCTCCCTAATCCTAAGATCATTAAACATACTCTGCACTCTTGTTCAGTAATATGTATTACCAGAAGTGCATAAATTGAAGTGTAGTATGATGAAACAGTGGCTCACAAAATTTATAGAACAAACAAAATGCAATTTTCAAATTAACAGCATGGTTAACAGATCAAAATTTTCATACCACTTGATCAAAAACATGAGTTCACCACTCGAGTCTGTAGCTCCAATTATTCTTTCTGGTTGCAGTCCACGATCGAAACCTCTGGGACGTTCTTCCTAAAACAGAAAATAATAATACCAAAATGCTACTGGAGAAGTTTTTCAGAGAGAGAGAAAGAAAGAAAGGATGGGGGTCAAATGTTTCCAACAATGTAAAAGACAACACAATCAACCTTAAACCCTTTAATGGGACTTATCAGGTGGAGAAGAAAAATGTTGAATCCGATGTTATTCTATGGGAGAATTACTTATTGTTATAGTCATTTAAATTTTTTTCAGTACATAGATAGGCAGGTTCTTTATCCTTTTGTAAGCTCCAAATGTTAATATCTTTTTCCTATCATACGTTACAAACAAGTAAAATATACTTTTATATTTTTTATATTTTAGCACAAATTTAAAAATATTTTAAGTTTGCAGAGAGATAAAGGACATTCCTGTCTATGTTCTAAAATATATATTTCGGTGTCTGAATTTTTTTTTTTTTTTTTTTTTTTTGATTTAAATATGAAAAAGTATTGCTCTGAAAGGCAAAAATTAAGTTTTATTAAAATATTATAATTATTTAAGGTATTACATTAAGTACTATTAATAGTACAGCAGTCTTTTGAGGAACAATTTGTCAATTATGGGTATTCCACTATTAGTACAATATGCTCAAAAAAGATAAATGTAGTACAATTTCAAATCGAAATTTTGAAAGATATATAAAAAACGTAAAAGATATTTAAAAATATGCAATTAGCATTATATAATTCACAATAGTTGACACTCTATTTACACTTTTAAACAAGAAAAACAGTGTAAAAATTGCAAAAATAAATAAAATAAAATTGTTATTTGTCGGTATATTCTCTCATTTAGTATGACAAGTTTTAAAGCAATTCCTGTCACCATGGAAGTATAAGCAGATGTTGCATTTTTCACACAAAAAGTTCTAAAGTTACACCCTCCTAATTTACACCTTTGTTGCACCTTGCTTCTCTCTGTCAAATGACCAGTATTATTCTATCTTACATTCTGAATTAGGCGAAGTGATCACATTTCAAGGAGTTTGTAGCTTAGTTTCTGAAAGCCAGTGCTTCAGCAGCTGATAAAATGAAGTCTAATAAATCTAGATTTCTTCTTTTTTTACAAATTATAGGCTAATAATATTACATAACAATATTATGTGACAAAAAGAATGAGAAATATTACTATAAAACAAAAAATATTCAACCTAAGTTACTACAAATTTCATTTCTAAAAATTAATAAATACAATGTGCCTTGTAGTGATATAATTCCCTTAAAGACCACTGTACAGTAAAACCCTGATAATTCGGATGATTTGGGACCAGACCCAATCTGGATAATCAAAAATCCGGATTATCCGGAGAATGAGGGCAAATGAAATAAAATAAAACATACATAGAAAAAAATCACCTTTATATTAAACATATTTGTTATTTATAGACAGTAAAAATGTTTATTTTATAATTATAAAGTCTGTAATCTATTGCTGTGCCAGTTTTACATGCCGGATGGTCACACATCCGCTTGAGCACAAGTAGCTCGTTGATAGTTCTGCACATGACCAGGGCTTGAAATTCAATTTTTCGAAGGAGGGGAGTCTCCCTACCAACATTTATAAGTAGAGGGGAGTTTGGCTGTTTGGGAGGGAAAAATTTTTTTTAAAACCCGCCATTATTTTATGTGCTATTTAAAGAATTACCAGAATACAGACATTAAAAAAAAATATCACTGAAGCAATTTTTATCAACAATTCAGAATAATTATGCAAAATGTGTAAACAAAACTTTTATATTGTCTAGTTTTTACTGGCGGTAAATTCCCTCCCGGTGCCAGGGTTGCCGGCTTTTAGTCGGGCCAAAAAAAGCCGGCCGGCTTTTTTTGGTTTTATCCACTTGAAAAAAGCCAGCTTTTATTTTTAAAGTGTTAATTTGTATTGAATCCATATTAAATTTGGATTGATTTATTTTTAATAATTTACTACTAAAAAAAGTTATAAATTTCTATTTAATTTTTCAAATAAATAAGTCTTTATAACTGCTAGGAGTCAACTGTGAAGGCATTATGTCTGAAAAATATAAATCTTGGACAAAAGAAAAAATAAAAAAAATATGTGTTTTAAACTTCTACATTTCATAGTTCTACTTATATTACACATTCTTAAGAATTATATTTAATGGAATGACAAAATTTGTGTTCCCTATAGATATAAAAAAGGCACTACTGCATCATAAAAGGGCACTTTTGCAAGAAAAAAAATTGTTATTGCCTTTAGAAAGGGAAAAAAGAAAGCAGCAAAATACATAATTTTTAAATATGATAAATCAAGTAACATTAATTTCGAAGGATTTTATGATATAAAAATTACAAATACAATTAAATTAAAACATGACTGAATAGTTTTATGTTCTTTTTCTTAAAGAAATGGAAAAATACTATCATTTTTGAGCACACAAATTTAGAAATACTACGAAATAAGAAAAATATTTATCAAAAATCTCTGGGTAAAATCAGAGGTGCATTTTACTACTTTTAAAAAGGACAGGGTGCTGCACCCTTCAAAAATGGCCTAGAATGAGCACTAACAAAATGAAACATCAAAGCATTCATGGAAACATTGTTACAGGTCAATATGTAAAGATTAAATCATAAAATGAACAATGTTGATAGAGAAATTAGGAAGGATTCAATATTTGAGGAAAGTTTAATACATAATTACATACAATTAAACAACAAAAAATGTTCAAATAAAATTTGTTGAATTAAAATTTTGAATAGTTCTTTGTTGTTTAAAAGTGCATATATGCCCACTTGCATGAATGAATATATTCATGCATATGCTAATTGAGAATACTGAAATAAATTGTGAAATATAATATATTATGAAATCTGCATAATTCGAAATACTATTTTCAATAGGGAGAAATGATGTTTTTTTATATGTATGATTTTAAATGCATAGCTGCCAACTAAATTTCGTTAAAACTCAGAAGATTTTGGACAAAAAATCAGTAGAAATCAGAAGATTTTCATGAAAATTAAGAAGAAATCAGAAGATTTTTTTTCAAGCAAAAATCAGTAATAATACTTAGATTTTTCAAAATTGACGACATATTAACTATTGAGATACTTGATATAAATATGGTATAACAATATAACATGAAAAAAAATCTTTTCAGTTTTTGCAAAATTGACAACACATAAACCACTGAATATTTGCTAAGTATACAGTATAATTACAGGAGAAAAAAAATGAATAAAATGTGTGATTAAAAAAATAATTAAAACTTGCTCATATAACTAAGATAATTTAATAGAAAAAAATTTATAATAGCTATCCATAATAGATTTCTTACCTTTTATTGAAAGGCACATATAACTTCTGCCTCCTCCTAACATTTTATTATTATTATTATTTAAGCAGTAAAATGTTTCTCTTCAAAAGAAAACAAAACTCAGTAATAACAGGGCTTGAAATTCAACTTTCCAGAGGAGGGGAGACTCCCTCCCAACATTTATAAATAGAGGGGAGTTTAGTTGTTTGAGAGGGAGAAAAAGTATCTTTAAAACCTACTGTTATTTTATGTGCTACTTAAAGGATTACACAAATACAGACATGACAAAATACCACTGAAGCAATTTTTATCAACAACCTAGAATAATTATGCAAAATGTGTTTAGTCAAGATTTTATGTAATCTATTTAGTTTTCAAAAGGTTAAATTGCCTTCCTATGCTAATTTCTTTTGTTTCAGGTCTAATAAACTAGGGATGGGACGAATATTCGGCCACTATTCGGTATTCGGCCTTTTTGCCGAATATTGAAGGCTTGTCGACCGAATACCTGTAGCCGAATATTTAGAGATATCTGGCCGAATATTGCTAAAATCTCGCCGAATAGTGAAAGATATTTGCCAAATAAATTTAAGATTTAAAGAATTTCATTTCTTGCATTTTTTTTTTCTCTAATCCAAATTGGCTACTTCATTCATGAAGTCATTCTCATTCTTACTTACAAAATATACAGTTATTCGATTGCTAAAAAATACAGCTTTTCTGTATTTCCTATAAAAGTTAGTGATATTTTAGAAAATGCTGCCCAAGTTGGGGATTTAATGTACTTCATTAGAGAATGATATATTACAATTCAAGATACAAAAACACTTATAGGAAAAAAAAAAGGAAAAGAAAAACACTGTTTTATTCTAAAACACATGAATATTTATTAATGTCTGCAAATTCCATGCACATATTAAAAAAGTTCTTATGAAATTCTTAACTTATTTTCTGTAAAGTAAGAAATGAAAAAATTCATTCACAGTGTGTATTAACGAAGATTCATTTTCAAAATTAGATATCAAATATCACTATTCCAAATACTACAGTACATCTAAAAACAGAACTGGTGGCAAACTAGATATGCATTAGATGACACAACTTGCTTTATGAAGATGATTTAATAAGTACCTACACATAAATTCTAAATACTGAACAAAATAATTTTATTCTTTTAAATAATTTAGTTTTCACTTTTAAATAATTTAGTTTTCACTTTTAAATAATTTGCATAGTTACTGACTTAAATATGTAACATTATTATGTCTATATTTTTAATTTACATATTCTTTCATTCATGTTGTTATCAATTTCTGTTTATCCTTTTAATGCTTGTTGAATAAGTGGAATATTGATGTTGAATATAGTATGCACCAATTCAAAGATTTTGTTACCATATGCCTTCTACTTTAAACATAACCTTTTGCTTTAACGGAATTTGTAATGTAAAACTTGGCAACTGATTTCAGAGCAGTCTCATTCTTACGAATTTGCTTATTATTAGGGACACAAACTCTAAATGATCAAATTTACTTCATTATTTCAGAAAATATCTCTTCGTGAGTTCTGAGAGAGAGAGATTAAGAATATTATTAATTTTGGATGGAAGAAAGGATAAAAGTATCATTTGATAGTAAAAGTGAAGTACATTCTTCATATTTTAATGGAAATATCTTACAATCCTGACTTACTGAAAATCAATTTGATGTACATTAAGATAAAAGAATATAATGCAATTTCATAATTTTTTTGTGTTAAAATAAGTGTTTTAAATTCAAAAATACATTTAAAAGCACATTTAAGAGTGATAATTATTAATGAGCTCCTATTTTTTAAATTATATATAATCAAAATTTATTTTCTTTATTGGAAAAAAAAAAAAAGTTGGTATTCGGCCTAAAATTTGGCCGAATATTCGGTATTCGTCTATTCGGTCAAATCACTATTCGTCCCATATCACTATAATAAACTGTTTTTGGTTCAGGTTGATTTTAGGTTGAGTGTAGATTGCTGCAAATTGGGTTCGGGTAATCTAATTTTCCAAAAGTTAGTTCAGTATATATTATTTCCAATTAAAAATTATACCTTTAACAATAAACAGATATGTTTGTATGTGTGTTGTTTTCCAGACAGCTGCATTTTCTGACGAAATTGACATCTTTTTTTGTGTCTCTGATGTCATGCACAACATTCTCCCCTAACCAGGATTCCCTCCGTGCAGTACGACTGGCTCTGTTCAATTGCTAGGAGAAAAATCTGAACGAACAACAAAACGTTGGCTCGTTCTGTTAAGCGTAAAAAAAGCAGAAGAAAATGCATTATGAGCATAAAATCAGAAGACATGCCAGTTTTTCAGAAGAATTCTGAAAAAATCAGAAGAGTTGGCAGCTATGTAAATGTTTATAGCGAATAAAACATGACATTTTAATAACTCTTAAAATTAATTAAGTAATAAAACATGTAACTAAGTAACCTTTAATTTTATAAAGCAGTAAAAATGGAAAAACAAAGGTAGGATTAAAGGTCAATGTAAATCAGAAAAAGCACTTGGTATGGCCATTTTATAATTTAGCTGACATATTTGCAATTCTGACTATAAACCACTAGCAACTCCATCAATGTGTTATTCTAGTATTAATGTCTTCATTATTGAAAATTTGGGCTATAACCCAATTTCTCATAATAAATCATAATTAAAATCCCAATTTTTATATTAATAAATAAATTTATTAAACTCAAAGTAAATTAAACATCATTAAAATTAGTTAAAAGACACTTAAAAATGTGTTGCTTATAATAAAAAGGCTTCACTGTATAAAAGCCAATTATGGCCAAAAAAGGCCAATTTTGGCCAAAAAAAAGCCGGCTAAAATCAACAAGAGCCAACAGACCTGGCTTTTCTTAATTTTAGCCGGCTTTTTTGCAACCCTGCCCGGTGCTAATTATTTTTGTCACAGGTCTAATTATTGTTTTAATAATTAATAAAACTTCTAATTAGTTTAATAAATTTATATTTAATTGTTATAACCCAGAGTTTCCCCCAGAGGGTTTCAGGGGGGCGCTCCGCCCCTCCTGTCCTTTAGTTTAAAAACTAGCGCCCCTCTTGCCCCGTAATCCAAAAACTAGCACCCCTCTTGTCGTTCACTCAAAAAAAAAAAAAAAAAAAAAAAAAAAAAAATGGCGTTCTTCTTGCCCCACATTTCAAAAAACGCAGCCCTCCAGCGATGATCCGAACGCACTATAGAGGGTAAATTATGCAAAAGATTGGCGACGGAACGCAAAAAAACAGCCTCATACTCGTTCCGTGGGACGAGAAATTTCGTCAAAAAAAAATCGCTAAAAAATAACAAGTTTTGTTAAAAATCGCGAAATAACGACTAATTTCCAGCAAATTTCGCAAAAAAATGGCGAATTTCATCTCAAAATTTCACAAAACGGCAGATTTCCTCAAAAGATTGTACAAAAAACGACAAATTTCTTCCAAAAGTTGCGATAAAACAGAAAATTTTGTAAAATGAGTCACAAAAACCACAAATTTCACCCAGAAATCGCAATAAAACGGAAAATTCTGTGAAAAATTCCGTTTTCGCGATATTTTCACGAGATTTGTTTTTGATTTCCGTTTTTTCACTATTTTTTTTTAGCAAAATATGTAGTTTTCTATGATCTTTTAACAAAAACTGCTGTTTTTGCGATCTTTCAATAAAATTTGTCATTTTGTCGCGATTTTTTCACAGAATTTGACATTTTGTCATGATTTTTTTAGCAAAATATGCCGTTATTTGCGATCATTTAACATAATCTGCTATTTTTCGTGATCTTTCAGCAATAATTGCCTTTTTTTTTTTCAATCTTTTAACAAACTTTTTTTTTTTTTTTTAATGAAATTTCTGTTTTTTTCAAGAATTTTTGAATCGCTAGATTCTAGATTCAACTCTATAAAAATGCCCTTAAAAATGAAAACTGCCCTAAAAAATGTTAAAAGTGCCCTTTTCAAAACAGCAGCGCCCTGCCCTTTTTTATACCCCAATATTATTTTTCTGTATATTAAATGTGCAAGATACAAATTTAATCATAAAATAATACTTATTTGAGTGTAGAAAATAAGAAGTATCACTATTGTTTGCATTTCTTTAAAAAGGGAGCAAGTCAAATTCATCGAAAGAGACTTTCTTAAAAAATGAATACTTTGTTGAGTAAAGAGATACTTTTTGTTTAATGAATGGCTGCTTTCAGGAATTGCTCTCACACAGAAAGATTTGGAGCTGTCAGAAACTGATTTTAGAGCAGCAAAGAAAAAAAAATATATTGAAGCAGGAAAATTAGTTTGCTGAACAGAAAAATGAACTCCTTCGTAATATTTTTTTGGGGGGGGGATGAAGGGAAGAGAGGTTCCCTTTGATGAAAGTTGCATTTCTTCGCTATCTTTTGATGAAATCTGTCTTTTTATGATCTTTTCACGAAATCTGCCGCTTTTTCGCAAATTTTATGAGGAAATTAGCCGTTTTTTCATGATCTTTTGATGAAATCGGATGTTTTATCGTGATTTTTTTAAATGAAAATTGCCTTTTTTTGCAATATTTTCGGGAAATTTGTTGTTTATAGTGAATCTTTTGTCAAAATTTGTCGTTTTTCGCGATTTTTTGACGAAATTTGCCGTTTTTTCGTGAAATTTATGGAGGAAATTTGCCATTTTTTCACGATCTTTTGATGAAATCTGATGTTCTATCACGATTTTTTTTTTTTTTTTTACGAAAATTGCCGTTTTTCGCAATATTTTCGTGAAATTTGTTTATAGTGAATCTTTTGTCGTTTTTCGTGATTTTTGGACAAAATTTGACATTTTTTTTGTGAATTTTCTGAGGAAATTAGCCATTTTTTCACGATTTTTTAATGAAATCTGATGTTTTATCGCGATTTTTGTTTTTATGAAAATTGCCGTTTTTCGTGATATTTTGGGGAAATTTGTTGTTTATAGTGAATCTTTTGTCAAAATTCATCGTTTTTTGCGATTTTTGGACGAAATGAGACTTTTTTCATGAATTTTCTTAGGAAATTTGCCTTTTTTTGCGATCTTTTGATGAAATCTGATGTTTTATCACGATTTTTTTTAAACTGTTTGTCGCTATTTTTGGACGAAATTTGATGTTTTTTCGCGATCTTTTTGACGAAAACTGCCGTTTTACAGAATTCTGTCACAAAATTAGGCATTCTTTCGAAAATCTTTTGACGAAATTTGTCGTTTTTTAGCAAACTTTTACGAACTCGTGCATCTTGTGAAACGTGTAATAGCTGTTTCTTTTGTGTGTCATCTCCGATCTTTTGCGTAATTTACGCACAATAGCACGTCCGCAGCATCACTGTTGCATAATTTTTAGAATTGAATGCGTTATTCCGAACAGAATCACTTCTATTTTGCTGCAGATAATATAGAACAAAACTCGTCAATCGATTGCAGGAAAAAAATTGAGAAATTTGTCAGTCAGTCATGGAAAAAATCGTGATTTTCAATGATTTTTTGCTGTAAAAAAAACCACACAAAATGTGTCGATTACTCGCACGAAAATATCATAAAATTCGCTAAACAATCGTGGGAGTTGATCATAGTTTCAAAATGCAAAATTGTTTCGGCGGGAGCCTCCCGTCCATGTTATTCATTTGGGCAGGATTTTAAAATTTTGGGCGCAAATCCCGCCCTGAAATTCAAGCCCTGATGACACTTAAAATAAACCATTAATTGCTCTAAATGGGACATTGCTTAGTTATGTCTAATAAATTCTGATTGATCATCATTGATAAGGACTATTTCTGTATCATCATTTTCGCACAAAGCGATTATTTCACATCTAAGTGAGACGCAACCTTCATTATTTTCTGTTTCCATTCAATTGCTAATGTCGCTGACATCAACAGCAACCATCAATTTGTTTGAACATGCTAACGAAATCTTCAGGCGTAATTTCTCTTTCATTCTCACTTATTCCTCCTTATATTTCAATTTCCGCAAGTGATTTGGGAAAACAAGGAAATAATCCTGAGATCTCTATGGACTGGCTGACAAAGACCGAAAACCCATCCTTATCAGTCAGTGTGCCTATACAGGGACTATTTTACCTTAATTTATTGTAATGCTCTAAATAAAACTTTATTGTGCAGTGAGCTTTTGATGTCATTTCTAAATGGATTAAATAGAAAACTGTGAAAATTGGAATCTCCATACTTAAATGATCAGGGGTGGGGAAATACATCATTTTGCTCGCCAGTGGCGAGAGGATTTTCTCACAAGGCGAGTGCATTTTTAGTTTTTGAAAAACGTAGGCAATAGGCACATTATCAGAAACACTTTTTTAATCTAGATATTTTAACTTTCCAAATTATTACACTGTAAATATGGCACTTATTCCTAGCTAATATTAATCTTACCTCTGTTATATATATTTCTTAATATTATAGAAAAAAGAATTATGAAAATGCATTGTAGTAATAGTAATTTTGTCTGTAATCGTGTGCGATTTTGTCACAGCTATTTTCAGCTGCGTGTGTGTTGCATCTTGCGGGCTGGTGAAATAAATCCTTGGCTGGTAAGAATTTGGAAAAATTCCCCACCCCTGTAAATGATACTTAGTTGTTCCTTTGATAGATTAAGGTAACAACAAAGAGTTTAAGTAAGAAATCTTAAAGTATCCTTTCGGAAATATTTCAGTAAAGATCTTATTCAGAATACGAGGATGAAATAAATTTATGTTATGGGAATTCACAAATCACTACTCAAGCTTGGAAAAAATAAACCAGACTGATCCAGATTATGCAGAGATCCGAATTAACGGAATCCAAATTAGCAGGGTTCTAGTGTACTACTACTAATACACATATTCAAAGATTGATAAATCACAACTTTTGAATGGTTTTGATTACAAAAATTACAAACATCAGCTTCAATAACTTATTTAACGAAAATAATTTCTAATAATAATTATAATTATTTATGATATTAATGAGAGCAAATTCAAAAGAACTACCATCTCGATATGCATTCGAAGTTTCTCCCACTTTGAATGAGTGTTTCTGGACTTTTAGGTTTATATTTTAGCCAAAAAATTAAATGCACACTTTCAACAGAAGTCTTTAAAATAGAATACAAGGCTCTTTGAAATCAATTACTAAATGCTGTAAAAATATGTAAGTTAAAATATGATGTACTATTAGTAGTACACCAGACCCGAAAGGGTATTGCTATAAAAATTTCACATAGTCAATAAATCTTGTATGAATGACGAATAAAAAAAAAAAAGTTAGCTTTGACACTGCTATTTTTAAAAATATATAAATTTTAATGGATACAAACCTCGTGTTTCTTTTTCACTGGATTGGAATCTGACGAACCTTCCGTTCCATTTAGCTTTCGTTTTTTCTCAGCTTGCTCTTTTTCTTTTTCTTTCTTCCTGTTTTCCTCAAATTCCTTGATCATTTCCGGACAGTCAAGATTTTCAACAGGTTCCCATGTATTCTCTGAACTGAAATATTTGAAAATAGCAACTTTTAAACATAAGAAAACCTCAAAAATTAAAACAGTATAGCAATGTAAAAATTATATTTCTTGAATTTCAGATTATTTCACTTTAAAAATGCCTTTTTTGGATCAGTTAAACAATTTCAACAATTTAAGCATGGCAAATGTACGTAAAATCATTTTACTATGCAAAAAATCTATTTCTTTAAGATTTTATGGAATAATTAATACATACATTAATAAATTTTGAACTGACAAAAAAAAGAACTTTTCTTAAAATTTAATAAATAATCAATATCAGATTAAATTTACAAATTTGAATATCCTATTACTGTTCACACTGGATGCTATCACACTGGATTCTGACAAAACACCGTAAACACTGGCGATGATCAATAAATAAACTGAAACACTTTGTACAATCACCATAAACTGATATAAATAAAGTAGGAGGCGTTTCGAGCTACAACAATAACAGCTCGTCATCAGCCAAACCAACACATGTCCATAAGGGCACAGAGTCGAGATAAAGTGAAAGAAAGAGGGAAGAGATTACAAAGAGTGCGAAAGCTGGCGCTAAATGAAAGAGCACAGGTGGAAGAGAAAAGTCGAGATAAAGTGAAAGAAAGGGAGGAGATTATAAAGAGTGCGAAAGGTGGCACTAAAAGAAAGAGTACAGGTAGAAAGGAAAAATGTTGCCAAAATAATAAAAAAGAGAAAAAGGTGAAAAAAACAATAAAAATAATAACGAAAATAAAATAAAAGTAATGAAATTTAAAAGTTAAAAAGTAAATAAATAAAAATTAAATAAAAAATTAAAAACAAATAAGTAAATAAATAAAATAAAAATAGTAATATTAACAAATAAAAAATTAATAAATAAAAAATAACAAGAAAAATTAATAAATATTAAAATAGTATATAAAATATACATTAAAAAAAAAATATATATATATATAGGAGTAATTTCCATGCAGGAGAAAGGAAGGAGGATGAAGAGAGATCATTGACAAGAATATTAGAATTTTTACAAATAAAATAAGCTCCGTGAACATCTAAGTGAGAAGGGGAGGAAGGAATAAAAATAATTCTGGCCATGGAAAAATTGAAATAATGACAGGAAGACCAACAGCAAGAAGCAATCTAAGACCTGGATAATTTCTGATTTTTAATATATCTCTGATGCTCGTCCAATCTTTTCTTCAATGCTCTTCTGGTTTGACCAATATAACCCAAATTGCAAGAACAAGGAATAAAATAAATACCACACTGGTTCTCAATAGGAATAGGATCTTTCAAAGACGAGAATCCTTCTTGATCCTGGATCTTTTTTGTCTTTGAAAGATCCTATTCCTATTGAGAACCGGTGGGTTATTTATTTTATTCCTTGTTCTTGCAGAGCGTTGAAGTAAAGATTGGACGAGCATCAGAGATATATTAAAAATCAGGAATTATTCAGGTCTTTGCTTCTCACTGTTGGTCTTCGGGTCATTATTTCAATTTTTCCACGGCCAGAATTATTTCTAATTCTGCCGCTCCTCACTTAGATGTTCACGAAGCTTATTTTATTTGTAAAAATTCTAATACTCTTGTCAATGATCTCTCTTCATCCCCCTTCCTTTCTCCTGCATGGAAATTACTCCTGTAATTTTTTATATACATACTTTATATATCATTTTAATATATTTATTAATTTTTCTTGTTTTATTTTATTTATTAAATTTTTATTTATTTTACTTTTATTTATTTATTAATTTTAATTGTTTATTTTATTTATTAATATTACAAATTTTATTTATTTATTTATTTTTAATTTATTTACTTTAACTTTATTTCATTATTTTTATTTTATTTTCGTTATTTTTATTGTTTTTCCACCTTTTCTCTTTCTTTTATTATTTTGGCAACACTTTTCCTTTCTAACTGTGCTCTTTCAGCTAGCACCACCTTTCACACTCTTTGTAATCTCCTCCCTCTTTCTTTCACTTTATCTCAACTCTGTGCCCTTACGGACACGTGTTGGTTTAGCTGATGACGAGCTATTATTGTTGTAGCTCGAAACTTTATTTTTCATTTTATGGTGATTTTACAAAGTGTTTTAGTTTATTTATCACACTGGATGTTGAGACAATATTCCCCGAAAAGTTGAAAGAAATAAGTATTGGCTCAAAAATTGCTCGAAAAGTTGGAGAATCTGATAGTAGCTTAAGAATGTTTCCATTTTAATATGCTACATTTTGTCATTGTTTAACAATCTCATTGACAAGGCTTGTCATTGACAAGGTTACTATGTTCACTACCGTATTTTCCTGCATATAATCCATGGATTATCTGTTAAAAAACCTCGAAAATTTCAAGTGCGGATAATCTGATGAAATTCTTTTCAAGCAGAACAGATTTCCAATTTCTACTGGCAATTATAAAATGTAAAAATATAGACTGTTTGGGAGACCATTTGCGGAGCTGTTTACAATTGGGTCACATAAGACGTGTACATTGTAGCGGGAGCGGCCTCCAATTTTAATACAGGGTTTCTCAACTCATCTCGATCGAAAATTGCAATTTAATCATTTGTTGCTGAATCTTCTTTTATTTGTCACATGGAATATATATAAGTTAAACAATCATGTCTAAAAGATAATGCACAAGTTACACAGCTGAATTTAAGCTGGATGTTATAGAAAAAGCAGAAGTTGGTAATAGATCAAATATAATCGATTGCCATAATCGAATGTTCGATTAAGGCAGAAAAACCATAGAATTATACAAGAACTTGATACAAACTTGAACTATACAAGTTCTTGATAATTCTATGAGAAGAACAAGAAAAAAATTATTAAACTATTGTCAAATATTATTGGTAATAGATCAAATATAATCGATCGCCATAATCGAATGTTCGATTATGGCAAAAGAACAAGGAAAATTATTAAACTATTGTCAAATGTTATTGATACTATCGATTATTTTAATGTGCAGTTATCCTATAACTATTAATTTTAAATCAATTATCATTTAAATATTCCAACTAAATGAATAGAAACTTTATTAGGATTTTGGACTCTTGAAAACAATAAGCAATCATCATATAACCCATGGTCGTATAATCCAGTGCTGAAATTTTTAATAAGGACTTAAATTTACGGCTGCGGATTATACGCAGGAAAATACGGTAAGCTCCAGGTTTCCCTGCAATATGAACAATTTTTGTAATACAAATCTACAGATTTAATGGATTTTTAATGCATTGTCAGGGTTCATACAGAGTTTGCTAAATGAAAAATAAGGACTATGTAAGGACTTTGTAAGGACTTCGTCAAAAGAAAAATAAGGACTTTTCTAAAGTTAAAAAAGAACAGTACATATAATTACTTAACTTAAATTTTAATCGTAATAGATTGATTTTACATAAAACATAATTATGTAATTAATGTAATTATATAACAAAATATATAATATTAGTTGGCTAGCAACTGTTTTTTAGCATCTATTTCTTTGGTCAGGAAGGAAATTTCTTCCTTTTTTCTTTTGCAGATTTTTCTACAATTGTTACATTTTATAAATAACTGAATATCTTTGATTGATTCAGCTTTATCAGCTAATTCCTTGGTCTTATTTTCTAACTCCGATACTTCTTTTACAAGAAGCCATATTTTTTTCTTTATCAGGGTTCATACAAAGTTGGAAAGAAAAAAACCAAGGAGTACATAAAAAATCCAAGGAGTCCAAAAAAATTTAAGAACTTGCCACTTTTGTTGTTATTTATGTGGCAATATTATGTGGCACAGCCCCAATTCCGCAGGGATTCCGCGAGTTATCCCCCGCAAAAAGGGGGGGGGATATACGCGATCTTCAGACGAAATCGGCGCTTTCCTGCAATCTTCAGACAAAATCAGCGATTTATCTGCTATATTTTAGAAAAATCGGCGATTTATTGCAATCTTTTTTGGAAATCGGCAGTTTTTCTGCGATCTTTTGACGAAATTAGCGTTTTCCCATGTTTCTTTTTTATGAAATCGACGTTTTTTTTGACGATTTTTAGACAAAATTTGCATTTTTATATGATCTTTTCTAAAAAATGGCGTTTTATCGCCGCAATCTTTTGACGAAATTGACGTTTTTTCCATGATCTTTTGATGAAATCGGCGTTTATTTTTCAATGATCTTTAGACAAAATATTTGTAGGTTATCTTATATCGAAAACGGCGTTTTTTTTCTGCGATCTTTTAATGAAATTGGTATTATATCCGCAATCTTTAGACGAAATCGATGTTTTCCTGTGGTTTTCAGACGAAACTAACGTTTTATCTGCAATATTTGGTGAAATTGCCGTTTTAACCGGTATTCGCACAAGAAATTAGCATTTTTCAGCGATCTTTTGACAAAGTTAGTTGACAAAAACATTGATGAAATCATCGTTTTTCCACGAAATATTGACGAAATATGTGCGTTTTTGGAGTTCCTTTCACGAAATTTGCATTTTTCCACGATTATTTTTTCCGTGCTCAAAATTTTACAATCCGATTTTTTTTTTTTTTTTTTTTTTTTTTTTTTTTTTTTTCCCGGGAGCAATATTGCTCTTGTGCAAAACTGCAATACAATTTAAGGAGTTTCTAAGGAGTATAGTATTTTGTTTATCTAAGTAGTTCCAAGTACTAATTGGGAAAGTTTTCATTTCTAAGTAGTCCAAGGAGTCTGTGTGAACCCTGTTTATAAAACCTAATTCATCTTCAATTAATTTTCTTTTATTTCCTGCAGAGGAAGACTTGCTGTTAACCATACTCCACATATCCAGTGAAATAAGATTATAGAACAGATTGGTGCAATTATTTGGCGAAATATCTTTTCTTTGTTATTCATTTCTCTATTTCAAAGAAAAGGAAATTTTAGATGGTGAATACTGATTATGATTTGTGTTTATTCATACCGTGTTTCTACGTCGCAATTGGGAAACGAAAGAGGCAGCTATAATGTCCAATCAGAAATAAGAGAATTATAACAAAGAAACCCGATTTTTTTTTTTTTTTTTTTTTTTTTAGCTGCCATATTTGGCAGATTATGAATGTTTTAGGAGTGGTTCTGGGTGAAAAAAAATTTCCGGAAATTCACATCGCGTTTTCGGAAACCGGCGGCGCGGGGGGAGGGGGATTCTGCGAGTCCCCCCCCCCCCCCCCCGGGGGGAGGGGAAACTGCGATCTTCAGACAAAATCGGCAATTTATCTGCGGTATTCAGCAAAATCGGCGATTTATTGCGATCTTTTGTCGAAATCAGCGGTTTTTCTGCGATCCTTTGACAAAATCAACGTTCTTTCATTTTTAAAAA
Source organism: Maratus speculifer (assembly GCA_964019185.1). Taxonomy (NCBI): domain Eukaryota; kingdom Metazoa; phylum Arthropoda; class Arachnida; order Araneae; family Salticidae; genus Maratus; species Maratus speculifer. The sequence goes on along the minus strand of OZ025294.1, from coordinate 390,264,726 downwards.
ATGAAATCTGCGTTTTTCTCGACGATCTTTAGGCAAAATTTGCATTTTTTCGCGATCTTTTCTCAAAATGACGTTTTATACCCGCGATCTTTTGACGAAATCGGCATTTTTCCATGATCTTTTGATGAAATCTGCTTTTTTTTTTTTTTTCAATTATCTTTTGACAAAATATTTTTAAGCGATTTTTCATTAAAAACACCGTTTTTTCAGCGATATTTTAACGAAACCGCCGTTATATCCGCAATCTTTAGAAAAAATCGACGTTTTCCCGCGATTTTCAGACGAAATCAGCATTTTATCTGCGATATTTGGTGAAATTGCCGTTTTTTCTTTGATCCACACAGGAAATTTGCGTTTTTCAATGATCTTTTGACAAAGTTTGATGACAAAAAACATCGACAAAATCGTCGTTTTCCCACGAAATGTTGACGAAACGTGTGCTTTTTCGGCGATGCTTTCACGAAATTTGCATTTCTCTGCGATTGTTTTTTCCGCACGCTAAATCGTACAAGTTGGCAACTATGTGGAACCGATTTCAAATTTTCGGAAGAGGATGCCTTAAATTTTCAGAAATTTCGAATGAGAATCACCTCTGGAATGTTTGGCGATTTTTTTTAAACATTTTACGGATCGCGTTACTATTAAGCTTACGTTAAAAAATAAGGACTTTCAATAAAAAATAAGGACTTTAAGGATCCTTATTAAGGACTTTCGAAATATAAGGAGTTTATAAGGACTTTTAAGGTCCGTGCGAACCCTAATTGTACAATGATTAATACTCTCAAGCTTTACATTCATATTTGTAATCAAGTATTTTTATAAATTGTTGAAAGAATCATGTTTTATTAACATTTAAAACAAAATGCAGAAAAAGTACTTTACAAATTTGCTTTTTTGAAAGACTTTCAGAAGGTTAATGAAATATAATCTTCAAAATGTGTAGTAGTAAACAACGAAATATAGAATTTTAAAACACCAGTTTAAAGCCTAACTTATATTCCTTTCAATATTTATAATTTTCCTTTATTTATTTATTTAAAGATATAATGCCTTCATTGTTGCTTTCTGGCTGTTATAAGGAAGTACTTAGTTGACAAAAGTTAATAGAATTTTATAATTCTTTTAATAGGAAATATTTATAAATGTATAAAAAGTAATTAAACAAATTTAATATGAATTAGCTGTAAATAAATTTTTAACAATAACAGCCAACAATCCTGTTCCTTTTCAATTTCATGGATTTTAAAGATCCATGCTTAACATTGATTTTTGTTCCATTACATTCTAGGTTTATACCAAAATCTTAAATCATGATCAATATTTTACTAGATACTGTCAAGATTTCACAGCAAAATTGACAGTTTCAGTGGAAAAAAGTTTGAATAGATTTTTTAGTTAAGAATTAAAACTTTGTGAATAACTAGGTTGTAGTACCAATGAGCAATTCCTACAGATATATGGCAATAAATAATTGTCAGTTCAATTTAATGAAGTATAAGAAATTAAGTTTATAATTTTAAACTTATTGATGCTTGCTTTTTAAAATAACTACACATTTTAATGGAGCGTGTGGAATAAATGTATTTTTATTTACTCTAGTTTTTTTCTCCTTTTTTTGAAAAATAGCAATACTTTGTACTTTCAGTATTTTCACCATTATTTAAAAAAATATTAAGCATTTAAATTTTTTCATTAATTAACCCCAAACTTATAAATTTTTAGCTGCAGATAGCAAATAATACATATTCAAATACTTAATATCTTTTTTCGTACTTTTATTAATTATTAAACTATGGATATCTAGGTACTCTTTTATAGTTCTAGTGATTTTTTTTTACTTCTTTTATAGAAAATAATCATACTTTTATAAATATGCATTGTATCTTCTTGCTAATGATCATACAAAATTGCAATTCAGCTTAATTTATTTGATCAGTAATTAAAAGTAAAACCAACACAAAACTGTCAATTTAAAAAATATTGTTAAAAGTAAATTTTACTAAAAAAGGGGAAGATTAAATATATTTTACACACTTTCATATATGAATCTAATAACCTCTCCTCCTGAAACAAAATGACATTACAGAAATTATAGCTGCATATTACAGAAACCAGATTTGAACCTGTGCTCTCTTCAAAGAACTAAATTCAACGCTTTAGACCACTCAGCTATTGTGACTTCATTTAGCTTCACTCTACAAACTAAATAAGTTTCAGATTTAATTTTAAACAAGCACAAATCTGTCCATAATGTTCTTAAAACTTCCCTTTGTGTTTTAATACATTTATGATGTGTTTAGATACTGTTCTCATAGATTGTAGATCAGCGCCGAAACTAGCCTTTTTTGCGCCCGGGGCAAACATGGATTTTGGCGCCTCCCAATCCCCACATTTATGCATTCTTTATAACAAACGCACCAAAGAAAATCTTAATTTGGCGCCCCCTTCACCAACTGTTCTGTTGGCGCCCGGGGCACGTGCCCCCTCTGCCCCCCTCTAGTTTCGGCTCTGTTGTAGATTGACTTTCGAGAAAGTTGTATGGTCATACCCTTTGTTTTCATATTTTTAGATTAGCCAGACATCAGTGTTTTGTTATATATATATATACACACATAATACATACATATATGTACACATACATATATATATGCGTGTGGTGCATAATACTTTTACACAGCTAATTGAAAAGTACCTTTTTAGGTGCGTTCGTAATTATATAAATACGTAGCACCTATAGTGGTCGTTCAGTCCGTCCGTCCGTCTGCATATAACAACGCAAAAACTACCCAACCGAATCGTTTGAAATTTAAAATACATAACTATTACATAATTTTGACGAGCCATTTCAAATTTTATGAAAATCGGATGAATAGATTAATTACAGGGGCAATCAAAAGTATTCCATTATATTACGGTCAATGGGGAAAATGTTTCAAATACATTTTAATGGTGTTACACTCATAAAATTTATATGCAATTATAAAGTACATAGTATTATAATATACATTTTACATAATCTATGGTGCAAAGAAAATTTTTTATTGATTTACAAGGCCACACAAAAGTATTCCATTACATAATAGTATAGGGAGAACATTGTTTGATGAGCGTTTTAATTGTAATTCACTATTTACAATTTTATGAGATTGATGTATGAGAGTAATATTTTTAAAACTTCGTTATTGTACGAACGCACCTCATTTGCTACACTACACGTACAATTTCCAACTTGTTTTTTATTGATAGATATAAACATGTCAGGATGTAGTATTAACTCAAGATAAAAAAGGTGGCCAGACAGGAACTTTTCAAAGAGAACACCAATTTAAAAAAAGGGTACATCTTTTTCAAAAAGGGAGCACTATTTTAAACAAGTTGGAAATTGCACGTGAAGCTTAGCAAACAAGGTGCGTTCGTACGATAACGAAGTTTTTAAAAATATTACTCATATATCTCAATCTCATAAAATTGTAAATAGTGAATTACAATTAAAACGCTCATCAAGCAATGTTCTCCCTATACCATTATGTAATGGAATACTTTTGTGTGGCCTTGTAAATCAATAACAAATGTTCTTTGCATCACAAATTATGTAAAATGTATATTATAATATGTACTTTATAGTTGCATATAAATTTTATTAAGTTCGAATGAGTGCAACACCATTAAAATGCATTTGAAACATTTTCCCACATTGAGCGTAATGTAATTGAATACTTTTGATTGCCCCTGTAATTGATCTATGCACCCGATTATCAAAAAATTTGAAATAACTCGACAAAATTATGTAATAACTATGTATTTTAAATTTCAAACGTATAAAATACATTTGAAACTTTTTCCCCATTGACTATAATGTAATTGAATACTTTTGATTGCCCCTGTAATTGATCTATGCACCCGATTATCAAAAAATTTGAAATAACTCGACAAAATTATGTAATAACTATGTATTTTAAATTTCAAACGTATAAAATGCATTTGAAACTTTTTTCCCCATTGACCGTAATGTAACGGAATACTTTTGATTGCCCCTGTAATTGATCTATGCATCCGATTTTCATAAAATTTGAAATGACTCGACAAAATTATGTAATAACTATGTATTTTAAATTTCAAACGATTAAAATGCATTTGAAACTTTTTTCCCCATTGACCTCAATGTAATGGAATACTTTTGATTGCCCCTGTAATTGATCTATGCATCCGATTTTCATAAAATTTGAAATAATTATGTATTTTAAATTTCAAACGATTCGGTTGGGTAGTTTTTGCGTTGTTATATGCGGACGGACAGACAGACAGACGGACAGACTGAGCGACAATAGGTGCTACGTATTTACATAATTACGAACGCACCTAAAAAGGGCCACACTTGTGTTTTGTTCACCAAAATTATTTTAAGCTGGTTTGTTTATAGCCCCCTACAATTTGTGATATTTTCAATGATCAACTGAATTGCCACAGGATGTACAGGAAGTATTAATAACGGCTGCTATGTGCATCAGAAGGGTTTTAAAGAGTTGCCAGATGCATAAAAGAAAAGAGCTGCCGTGTAAAAAAAAAAAAAAAAATGACTGCCAGGTGAGGTGGCCTGCTAAATCAGCTTAAAGTCAACACTAGGGTATCACAGAAGTATAAAAGAAAGAACAGTAATCAAAACTTACTCAGGATATCCTTTCCATTTTAAAAAATATTCAACTTTTCCAGCTTTGATCCTTTTGTCAATAATTTTTTCCACAATATATTCTTCTTCCTCTTCTTCTGGCTCTTCCTCAATTTCCTTCTTTTTCTTGGAACTCATTTCTAGACAACCAAACAAATTAAGATCAATCACAATCTTTGAATTAGATTAAAACAAAATTAAATCCTGCAATTCAATAGTATAAAATTCGGGCATAAAATTGCAAAAAGTTAAAAAAAAGCATGTGAACCAGAAAATGAGAAATTATGAATTAGCGAGTGTTAAAGACAAAGTTATTTTATTAGCAATAAAATTGTCAATATTTTTGTTTAAATGCTGTTGTATTTTATTTCCCTTTTTTTTTCTTTTTCTGTTCGGGGAGAGGGTCAGAATGAATCAATTAATGCAAATACTACTATAAGAAATTCTGAAATGAAAGTTTTTTTTAAGTTTGTATTTCTGATGTAATGTTTTACCACAGCAATCTTAGCTAGTTGTCCAATTCAAATTTTAACATGTTTTCATTAAAAAGATCATTTAAATACTAATGACAAGTTAATGTTTAATTTGCCACTTAACTGCAAAAACAGTTATTAAAAATATTAATATTATAGCAAAACTTCTGCGATTCTTTCACAAAATTTACATTTTTTTTTTTCTGCGATTTTGTTGAGAAAAAAAATGAGTTTGTCAAAAGATCAGGAAAAAAACAAGATTTTTGTCATCTTTTGAAAAAAAAAAAAAAAAGTATTTGATGAAGGTATTAAAAAAAGGTAATCTTTTCCACATTTTTCTCACAATCTTTTGACGAAAGTCGTGTTTTTCTGACTATCTTTTAACTAAAATAGTGCTTTTTTTTCACAATCTTTTAGTGAAAACCGTGATTTTTTTATGACAATACAGAGTTTCAACCAGAGGGGTTCAGGGGGGCGCTCCTCCCCTCCTGCCCTTTAGTTTAAAAAATAGCGCCCCTCTTGTCATTCATTAAAAAAAAAAAAAGCGCCTTTCTTGCCCACATTTGAAAATATGCAGCTCTCCAGTGATGATCCGAACGCGCTATAGCACGTAAATTACGCAAAAAATAGTCTCATATGCATGTGAGGATGGATCTCGTGAGATGGGTAATTTTGTCAAAAAATCGCTAAAAAAACCCAGCAAGTTTTGTTAAAAATCGCAAAATAACGACTAATTTCCAGCAAGATGCACAAAAAAATGATTAATTTCGTCACAAAATGGCAGATTTCCTCAAAAGATCATGGAAAAATGACAAATTTCTTCCAAAAATCGCAATAAAACGGAAAATTTTGACAAACGAGTCACAAAAAACGGCATTTTTCGTCAAAAAATAGCGATAAAAAGGCACATTTCATCAAAAGATTTGCAAAAAAAAAACCAGCAAATTTCATCCAAAAAATCCCAATAAAACGGAAAATTCATGAAAAGTTCCGTTTTTTCACGACATTTGTCGTTTTTCGCGATTTTTGTAGCAAAATATGCCGTTTTTTGCGATCTTTTAGCAAAAACTGCTATTTATGAAATCTTTTAATAAAATTTGCCGTTTTTTCACGACTTTTTAACAAAATTTAACTTTTTTTTTTTTTTTTAATTTTTTGATGAAATTTCTGTTTTGTTACGACTTTTTGAACCGCTAGATTCTAGATTCAACTCTATAAAAATGCCCTTAAAAATGAAAAAGTGCCCTGAAAAATGTAAAAAGTGCCCTTTTCAGAACAGTAGCGCCCTGCCCTTTTTTAAACCTGGGGGAAACTCTGACAATAGAATTTTTTCATGATCTTTCAATGAAAATAACTTTTTCCTCGGGATCTTTTGACAAAAGTCTTGCTTTTTCGCAATCTTATTGTGAAAAGCAGAATTTTTTTAATGAAAATAGTTTTTTCGCAATATTTTGACAAAAACTGTGTTTTTTAACTATCTTTTGATGAAAAACAAGTTTTTCTTGCGATCTATTGACAAACATCACGTTTTCCAAGCGATCATTTGGTGAAAACTACAATTTTTTGATAAAAATAGTATTTTTTTTGTGTGATTTTTTGACGAAAACACCCCCCCCCCCTTAAAATAATAGTACTAATAAAAGAAAGTTTCACTCTATGTGCAATTTCTGGGTAAATTATTGCACATACGAGACTGAAAATTTCTGTAAGGATATTTAAAGATCTCTGCTAATGCAACAGACTCAGAATTTTAAATTTCTAGTTATATGTTTAGTTATTACACATTACAACATACACTCATTAAAAACCCATCTGTCTTTTTAAGGGAAAAAAACGCTAGCACATGTGCAAAAGGCTTTTGAGATTTTTGTCATTTATCAACTTACATTAGTCAAACTGTTCATTAAAGTAAAAAATGGTGATATTTTGAAAGATTGCACTCTTTAAGAGCCATTATTTTGAAAATCAGACAAAGTGTGATAGTTGTATTTTTTGATTTGCTTGATTTTTTTATATGTTGAAGTAGATCATATTTAATAAATAATGTGCAATTTTCAAACCCTGAAAAAATTTCCTCTTTTCTATAGAAAATGTCAAAGTTCAAGGTTGTGAAGGCCATTTTTCATGAAAAGTGAAATGCTGGTATATTAGAAGCACTATATCTCTTGCAAGCAACAACATCCTGAAGGCCGAATCCATGTCGATTCAGGCAGGGGGGTTACCTTCATAGTCTCAGAAGTTGTTTGATTGAACATAAGTTAAAATTCAGGAAAAAATAAAATTCCCGTAATTTTTGGTTTTCCCCGAAAAAGTTTCTGGACCGAGATACAGGGTGCCAAAGATGGCATCCCGAGCACCTTTTCCCGTTTGCGATTTTCGAAAAAAAGTTTAAAGTGCTCTATCTCTGAAAAGATGCAAGATATTTCGTTGCAGTTTATTTTATTTTAAAGATAATATTGTTCTGCTTAAAAAGGCATACTCTATTTTGAAATATGTATTTAATTATTTTTATTGCAGCCTTCTAAAAAAATTTTTTTTTAATCAAAAATAATTTTTTTCTCAAAAATGCCAATCTCAAAAATTTTGATTTTTTTACTGTTAGTCAATACCTTTGAGTACTACCTTCACTGTAAAGGAGAACTTCCACTTTTGAGTTTAACAAGTTTTAGAATCATTTCAAGAATTTACAGAATTTTACATGATCTGCATGTCAAAAGTTCCAGTAAAAGTCTCTCAATTTTTGTTTATTTGTATCATATGTAGCCTATTACATATCCTAAACAAGTTAGAAATCACATGTCAAACATGGTAAATTAAGTGCATTCATACTATGACTAGTTTTATAAATATTTAGATCTTGGTGCAATAAGTAGTACACTCTTGTGAAAACTGGCATGAATACAAAATTTATTATGTTTCTATATATTAAATTCAGTAATACGGAAGTAATATGAATCCATCTTAAAAAGAATGTAATCACCAGGGCAACCTAGAATCATTACCTATCATGGGATATGTTTGAATTAATTATGCGTGATAGGATTTAACAGGATGAATAAAATATTTATGAGTGTCTTTTTTTCAAAGTTTTAATTTGACTTTCATAACATTTGACAACCTTTTTCACAACATTTGTTGCCTATTGAATTTTGAAAAAATGTATTCATATTTTCTGATGCAGCCTTTTGATTATTTTTTTTAATTAAAAGACATCAAAAATGCCAATCGTAAATTTATTTATTTATTTATTTTTTTGCTGTTGATTAATACCATTGAGTACTTATTGCCTTCCTTATTTTGGAAAACTTCCACTTTTGATGAGTTATCGAAACACACGTAAAATTTTGTCATATATTTTACCAGTTCCTGTATGACAATCACACACTGGTCTCAAGAAATCAAAATCTTAGTCTTATTTGACATAGGATTTTATTTCTTAATAAGTATAAGAAAGTGACAGCTTTAAAAATAGCTTTCAAAAGAAAAAAAAAACATACACTAAAGTTTATAAAATATATATATAAGTTTCAAAACATATCACTTCCAGTGTACTCTCCTTAGAACTGAAATTAGAAATTCATAGACTTTATAATTTATTGAACAGTATCTGTATCTTCCTTTGATATTTAGTGATGCCTTCCTGTTTAACTAATAGGGACTGGGGCTTCCATAATCCTTAAAACATTGTGAATAGGAAGTGAACATTGGTGGGGGTGTTGCTGTCTTGCAGGTGGAAATCTATATCCAACAGCCGATCCATGTGGGAGCATAAAGTTAATGACAATTTCATAAACAACTGATATCATTTACCTTTGCAATCCACCACTCACAGTAATATACACAGGCAACAAAAATTCCTTTTTATAAATTGTGAATCTGAATATTTTGCAATGTTTCAGAGATCTTAGTTGGACAAATGAAATTTCTTCTTGCTTGCTGTTCAAAGTTCGTGCAATATAGGTACTATGATATTAATAGATGAATATACCCATCACTATGATATTAATAGATGATTGTTCATTCTATTAAATTCTATCATACATAATTAAATATCCCATGATAGGTAATGATTCTAGGTTGCCCTGGTGATTACGTTCTTTTTAAGATGGCTTCATATTACTTCCGTATTACTGAATTTAATACATAGAAACATAATGAATTTTGTATTCATGCCAAATTCCCCAAGAGTGTAACACTTATTGCACCAAGATCTAAATATTCATAAAACTAGTCATAGTACAAATGCACCTCATTTACCACGTTTAACGTGCGATTTCTAACTTGTTTAGGACATGTAATAGGCTCCATATGACACAAATAAACAAAAATTGAGAGACTTTTACTGGAACTGTTAACATGCAGCTCCTGTAAAATTCTCTAAATTCTTGAAATGTTTTTAAAACTTGTTAAACTCAAAAGTGGAAGTTCTCCTTTACAGTGAAGGTAGTACTCAATGATATTGACTAACAGTAAAAAAATCAAAATTTTTGAGATTGGCATTTTTGAGAAAAAAATTATTTTTGATTAAAAAAAATTTTTTTTAGAAGGCTGCAATAAAAATAATTAAATACATATTTCAAAATAGAGTATGCCTTTTTAAGCAGAAAAATATTATCTTTAAAATAAAATAAACTGCAACGAGATATCTTGCATCATTTCAGAGATAGAGCACTTTAAACTTTTTTTCAAAAATCGCAAACGGGAAAAGGTGCTCGGGATGCCATCTTTGGCACCCTGTATCTCGGTCCAGAAATTTTTTTGGGGAAAACCAAAAATTACGGGAATTTTATTTTTTCCTGAATTTTAACATATGTTCAATCAAAGAACTTCTGAGACTATGAAGGTAAGATTTTTTCTTTGGCTGCCTGAATTGACATGGACTATGCCTGAAACTCTTTTCGCATAAACTGTATAATCCAACCTGCTTATTAAAATCTATTTGTTTCTTTGGGGCATTGTTACTTAACATTCTTATGTTGCCACAAAGTACAGTCATAATGATGTTTTTTTTTTCCCATTTTCCGCACTTAATATCTTAAGCAATAGAACCTCAAACTTTTTCTTTTAGAATATTAAAGTACCGTAATTTAGGGAATAAACACAGTGGCGTTTATGAGTTTAAAAGTTAAAATTTTTATATATCTGGAATTTACGAAGATTGAGCAAATTATTCAGTGTTTCAAAAGAAAAAAAAAATCACTTTTCCTTCCTTTTTCCCCCGTGTTCGCGATGTTACCGATCGTAAATCAACAAATGCAATACATAATGAATCACCCTTTTCCAAGAAATATGGTGACTGGAGTAAGCAGGAAGGGACAGTAGATGCCTGCTTCATTGTAGAAACAAAGAATTGGAAACAGGGGCGTGCGAAGAGAAAACTGCACACGGGGCAAAGTTGCATTTTGGCACTTGCTTCCTCCAACTTTTTTTTCTGACAGGCCAAAAATGATGTTGATAGTATAAATTTGGCACCCTTTAAATTTTCACCGATTGGAAAACCAGTTTTTCTGAATTTCACAATTGAAATGTCTCTCCTGTTGGTACATTTTAGTTCAGTTACAAAAACTACAGTATTTTCGATCCTCTATTAGTGCAATATTTTCTGATTCTCATTCTTATGATGATTTGCATTTTGTAAAAAAAATTTTTTATTATTTATCCAATAAGACCGAGATTTTGTAATATCCTTCTCATGACATTGGTTGTCATTATTAACACATATTTATTGGTGCATTTTAAGGCATATTCCCAGGGTGAGTAGCAACATTTTAGTTTTAAAAATAAGCACCTGTAAGCACACTTTTAGAGAAAAGGAAGCACCCATTTATGCACATATATGCATTACAGGGGTGATTGTGTTCTGGTGTCCCCCGGATTTCCGAGCTTTTCGATTGATCCTTTTGGTTTTATGATATCGTTACACTTAGTAAAAAATTCAAACATTAAAAAATATCACGAATTTTGAAAAAAAATTGCAAATTTTGTCAAAAATTAAAAGAAAAAAACATTAATTTCTTTAAGGAATCGTGCAGAGAACAAATTTCTTTCTAGAATCAGGGGTAAAAATGCAAATTCATTTTTAAAAAAAAGGCAAATTTTGTTGAAAAACATGAAAAAACGATCAATTTCGTCAAAAAATTGCAAAAAAAATCATGAAAAAAAAAGATAAGTTTCGTCAAAAAATCGCAAAAAAAAAAAAAAAAAAAAAAAAAAAAAGAATCAATTTCGTCATATAAGTGCGAAAAAACGGTAAATTTCTAGAAAAAAGGTCACAAAAATACAGCAAATTTCACATAAAATCACGTAAAAACAATCATTTTCGTCATTTAAGCGGGAAAAAAAATGTCAAAATTCTTGAAACAATCATGAAAAAATGGCAAATTCCATCAAAAAATCAATCTTCTTTGACAAAAATTGACATGGGTTTTTCACGATCTTTTGACGCAATATCATTTTTCGCGAACTTTTGACGATACTTGCACCTTTTTTTTGCATTTTTATGACAAAATTTGACGTTTTTTCCAATTTTTTGATGAAAACTTCTTTTTTCGTGATCTTTTGAATAAAATTGTTGTTTTCTCGCTATCTTTTGAAGAAATTTGTCGTGATCTTTTGACAAAAACTGCTGTTTTGTTGCGAACTCTTGAAGAAATTTGTTGTTTTTTTCGCAATCTCTTGAAAAAATTTGCTGTTTTTCGTGATCTTTTGAGGAAATTTGCAGTTCTTTCTTCTTTCATAATTTTTTAACGAAAACTGCCGTTTTTATGTGATCTTTTGAAGAAATTTTCCGTTTTTTTTTAAAATCTTTTGAAGAAATATTTCGCTTTTTCGTGATTTTTTGATAAAATTTGCCGTTTTTTCGCGATTTTTTCACGAAAACTGCAGTTTTTTCGCGATCTTTTCATGAAATTTACCGTTTTTTCGCGATCTTTTGAATAAATTTCCCGATTTATCGTGATCTTTAGACGAAAGCTGCCTTTTTTGCGATCTTTTGACGAAAACTGTCGCTTTGTCGCGATCTCTTGAATAAATTTGCCGTTTTTTCGCGATCTTTTGAAGAAATTTGCCGTTTTTTCGCGATTTTTTGAACAAATGTTCCGTTTTTTCGTGATTTTTCGATGAAATTTACCGTTTTTTCGCGATTTTTTGAAGAAATTCGACGATGTTTCGTGATCTTTTATAAAAACTGCCGTTTTTCCGCGATCTCTTCACGAAGACTGTCGTTTTTTAGTGATCGTTTGAAGAAATTTGCCGTTTTTTTCACGATTTTTTTTTTGCCATTTTGGGGGGATTTTTTTGACGAAAACTACCATTTTTGTCGTGAACTTTTGCAGAAATTTGCCACTTTTTGCGATTTTTTAAAGAAATTTGCCTTTTTTTCGTGATTTTTTGACGAAAACTGATGTTTTTTTGTGATCTTTTGAAGAAATTCGCCATTTTTTGCAATGTTTTGAAGAAACTTGCCGTTTTTTGCAATGTTTTGAAGAAACTTGCCGTTTTTTGCAATGTTTTGAAGAAACTTGCCGTTTTTTCGTGATCTTTTTAAGAAATTTGCTTTTCTAGATTTTTGGACGAATTTTGCCGTTCTTTTCGCGATTTTGACTAAATTCACGTGTTTTCCGCAAAATTGATTTCTTTTCGACGACTATTTGTCGAAATTTGCGATACTTTTTATGTCCGAATTTTTGGATTTAGGACCGAAATTTTTTAATTGTTGCTAAATTTTTAACAGTTGAAAAATAATCGGCAGACATTACCAAGAGTCTGCGACGTACGTCGCAGCGTAGCGCCGATTCTGCTCCCGGTGTAGCAGCATTTTTCTTCTTTAATTCCTTGCTTTTTCTAAAGCTGTTTTTTCTGCTCCAAAATTGTTTGTTTCAAATTTTGTTTTTGAGTGAATATGACCTTTGGAATAAATATATTTTGCATTTAATAATTTTCATGGTTTTTTACTTTGTATCAGTTAATTTTCAGGGGTTTTTTTTTCCTTCTCTCTTGGGGTTCATGAAATTTAAGTCTTTTTAAAAATCCTTTGAAGAAATTTGATTTTTTGCAATATTTTGACAATTTTTTTTTTTGCAGAAAATTTTTGGTTTTCGCAATTTTTTGCAGTTTTATCACGATTTTTTGTAGATATTTCTGTATTTTCGCGAGTTTTTGTCAAAAATAAGTTTTGTCGCGATCTTTTCACGAAAATTGCAATTTTATTGCAAAATTTTTAACAAACTTAGTGTTTTTTAGCGATGCAAATTTCTTTGCCGAAATTTGCATTTTTTCGCGTTCTTTAATAAAAATTTGAGACGGAATTTTTCAATTTTTTTCGCGATTATTCGACGAAATTTCAGCAGTTTTTTTTGTTTTCTGGTGAAATTTGTGGTTTTATCGCAGTTTATTGATGAAATTTGGGGTTTTATTGCTATTTTTTGATCAAAATTTGAGGTTTCATCGTTTTTTTCTGAGGAAATTTGTGGTTTTATTCCGAGATTTTTCGGTAAAATTTGTGATTTGATAGCATTCTTTTGACATAATTTGCTTTTTTTCATAATCTTTTGATGAATGTTTTTGGTTTTTCGAAGTATTTTTTAAAAATTTTTAATGATATTTTTAGGTTTCTTTGCGATTGTCTTTTGATAGATATAGATATTTTTTTTTAAATTGTTTTATGTTCGCAACTTATTTTGATCGATCTTCGACGATATATTCAACTTACTTTGGTATAATAAAAAACTCAAATGGCAATAATGAATAATCACACGCTCACACGAGAGTCACAAAAGAAAAAAATATGCAACGCCAGAATTACAGAAAACCATGCAGAACGGAGAACTTGCGTTCAGAGTTCCGAGAATCAAAGGCTGAAAGATGAGGGAGGAGCTAAAAGTAGACAATACGAATATTTCTGGGGTTCGAACGACGTATCATCGGCCGTTCTAGATAAGGAAAAGTTGTTGTTTCGCTTTTATCGAAATAGTTTCGGTTCAGGATCGCGAAAATTAAAACAAGAAGTTCGTTCAAAAATAGGCATTTCAAGGGAGAGAGAAAAAAAATAAGCACTCTGGGGAAAAAAAGAAGCATCTTGTAAGGACCTGACAAATTTGCTTTGAAAATAAGTACCTTGTAAGCACCTGTAAGCACCGCTACGCACCCTGATTCCGTGAACGTTTGAAAAAAAATCCAAGAAAGTTTAAAAACTTTTCCAATAAAGAAAAACGTGAAAAATTAATTAAATTCTATTCTTTTATATTTAAAAAAAACCCTCGTGAATGTGTCATCAAAACCGCGATGTTTGAGTGTGGAAAAAGAAAGTAATGAGCTGCAAACAATCGAAAAAGAAAACAAAGACACGATAAGCAAAAAGATTTTTCTTTTTATTACTAAAAAAAAAATAGATATCTTCTCTGATAATTTACCGATTTCATTCAAATTTTCAGCAAGTTGCAATAATAGTAAATTAGGCTGTGTAATAAATATTTAGTTACTTAAAAGTTATAACACCCTACAAAAAGGCCCACTACAGAGCAACTCCAAAGAAAAACAAGTGCTCTGCAGTTTTTCGAAAGTCAACATTATCAGAATAAGTATCCGTTCAGATTGCAATACTCTTCCGTTCAACTTAATTCTTAGAAAAAGGAGAAAGTCTTTTGTATAGGATCTACTTGCGGTCTCTTCATAATAGAAACAAGGGGAATGAACAAAAAAAAAAAATAAAAAATCGGCAGATAAGCAATCCACCCTACTTGACGGAAAGGTTTTTCACGTCAAGGTTGACGTGAAAAGGTTTCAAGGTTGACAACCACCCCTTTCCTGCAAAACTCATTAAGATAAAAAACACCATGTCACCACAACAAACGAGCTGACACCAAACTTCAAGAAGTGACAAAATGTGTTTGGGCCTGCAGAAAAGAATTGTGCTTAGATTTTTTTTTATTTTTTTATTATTGTTAAAGAAAAAATATTTTTGGTGGCAGGCTTACAAACTGATATACATTTTGAAAATTGAAATATGTTCAAAATTGGGAGCGGCGTTTTCTAGAATTTACAGTATGTATTTAAAGTAAGAAAAACAACATACCAAAAAAAGTTCAGGAAAAAATTCCGGATCCGGAAGTTCTGGAAAATCGGTTCTGTAATATAAATATTCTATTCCTACATATTTTTTGACAATCAGTTATTTAAATTTAATTAGTCAAATAATTCTGTTTTCTGCCATATTTATGCAATATTTTGGGTATGTTATCGGCTCCTTAATAAGGCAAAATATTTCTTTTGACTGCGGCGTTTAAAACAGGTGTGGGCGATTACACTGGGTGCGGTGTTTCTTCCCTAAATTACAGTACACTACTAGGACAAACTAAATATAGTACTGCACGGAGATATTGTCGCTGCTAGTAGATGTAATCTGTTAAATATGCAAATTTTTCAAAATATTCAACATTTCAATTAACATTATCTAAAAAAAGTGCCACGTTTGAATAAAACAAATTAACTCACATAATAGTTGAACATATATACAAAAACATGGAAAAGAAAAAGTGGGGCCTCGTGATATTTTTAGGCAAAAAATGACAAAATTTTCAAATAAACAATGTCGATAAAATTTCTTCCCTATCAGAAAATGAAAAATCCTAGCTATCTTTGTTTTTTCCCTTATGAGAAAATGAAATATCCCTTTTTCGCCGCAACTTCCGAAAGCGAAATAGGATTTTTCTTAGGAAAAAAATGTGATAATGGAAATTGCTTTTCACCTAATTTTTGTCATTTTTTTTTGCTTGAAAACATAGTAAGGCCCCACATCTTTTTCTTTTCATGTTTTTGTACATATGTTTAACTATTGTGTGAGATATTTTGTTTTATTTAAACGTGGCGCTTTTTTTTAGATGATGCGAATTGAAAAATCAAAATGTTGAATATTTTGAAAAGTTTGCATATTTAACAGATTATATCTACTAGCAGCAACAATATTTCCATGCAGTACTATATTATTTAGTTTGTCTTAGTAGTGTACTTTCATATTCTATAAGTTTGGGGTACTATAGCTTAAATAAGATATTAAGTGTGGAAAATGGGAAAAACGTCATTTTGTGGCAACATAATGTACATAACAATGTAAAAAATGCCCCAAAGAAACAAATAGATTTTAATAAGCAGGTAGGGTTATACTAACAGTTTATGCCAAAAGAATTTTAGGATGTTGTTGCTTGCGAGAGATATAGTGATCCAAATATACCAGCATTTCATATTTCACTTTTCATGAAAAATGGCCTTCACAACCTTGAACTTTGACATTTTCTATAGAGGAAATTTTTTCAGGGCTTCAAAATTGCAGATTTTTTAATATGATTTACTTGAACATAAAAAAATATCAAGGCAATTAAAAAATACAACTATCAAAACATCACTTTTTTGTCTGAATTTCAAAATAAGGGCTCTTAAATGGGATGCTGCAATCAATAAATCAGGGTTCATACAGAGTTTGCTAAATGAAAAATAAGGACTCTGTAAGGACTTTGTAAGGGCTTCGTTGAAAGAAAAATAAGGACTTTCTAAAGTTAAAAAAGAACAGTACATATAATTACTTGCATTAATTTTTAATTGTGATAGATTGAAATTTTACATAAGCATAATTATGTAATTATATAACAAAATATATAACATTAGTTGGCATACAACTGTTTTTTAGCATCTATTTCTTTGGCCAGGGAGGAAATTTTTTTCTTTTGCAGATTTTCTACAATTATTCGATTTTATAAATAATTCAATATCTTTAGTTGATTCAGCTTTATCAGCTAATTCATTGGCCTTATTTTCTAACTCCGATACTTCTTTTTCAAGAAGCCTTATATTTTTTTCTTTATAAAACCTAAATCATCTTTAATTTCCTTTTATTTCCTGCAGAGGAAGACTGTTGCTGTTAACCATGCTACACATATCCAGTGAAATAATAAGCAGGGATGGGAACTGCAAAAAAGCAAAAAGACTGAAAACATGTGTGAACGGAAAATTGAACCATACTGTATTCACATGTGTGAATGAAAAATTGCACCACAATATGATCACCTGTGCGAATGAAAAATTGCACAACATTTTGTTTGTGAAAGATAATTCAAGTAACAAAAGCAGGTCTTGATTTCCAAGCAAATGAAGACAAGCACACCAGCCTGTATATTACATTACAGGAATAAATTACAAATTCTCATTTTCTCCTTCTCCCCCCTCATCACAAAAATTTTATATCTATTCCCAATATCATAATCGCTGCCCTCTCCAACTCTCTAATTAGATGAAAAAATTGAGCTTGTTCATTTGCAAAAGAAAAATTAAATGCAATAATTATTGATTTAGTAATAATGTATAAATAATTAAAGCCAATTTCTTTTTTTTTTTTTTTTTTTTAAACTATTAAGAGAAATTTTCTTTACTTTTTAAAAAAATAAATGAGCAAGATACAAATTAAATTATAAAATAATGCTTATTTGAGTGTAGAAGATAACAAGTATCACTATTGTTCGCATTTCTTTTAAAAAGGGGCAAAATTGATTTATTGAAAATGACATTTTTCTTGAAAAAAGAATGCTTTTCTTGAGTAAAAGGGTACTTTTTGTTTAATGAATGGGTGTTTTCAAAAGTTACATTCACTCAGAAAGATTTGGAAAATGAAAAACAGATTGTGAAGCAGGAAAATCTGTTTTTGGAGCAGAGAAAATAATAATAATAATAATAATAATTTGGAAGCAAGAAAGTTTTTTAAACAGAAAAATTCTATCCTGGCATTAACTTTTTTTTTTCGTGCCTCTTTGACGAAAATTGAGTTTTAAAGAGATTTTTTGTCGAAATCTGCCGTTTTTTCGCGATCTTTTGACTAGATTGTGCCATTTTTTCGCGATCTTTCGGCGAAATGTGACGGTTTTTCGCGATCTTTTGGAGAAAGTTACCGTTTTATCACGATTTTTTGATGAAAATTGCCGTTTTTCGTGGAGGAAATTGACTTTTTTTTTCGGATTTTGTAACAAAATTAGTTTTTTTTTTGCGAATCTTCTGACGAAATTTACCGGAAATTATTTGTTATTTCGCGATTTTTTAACGAAATTTGCCCTTTTTGCGATTCTTTGACGAAATGTGCCGAACTTTCGCGATCTTTTGACGAAAGTTATAGCTTTATCCCAATTTTTTGATGAAATTTGCGTTTTTCGCGATTTTTTTTTGAAAAATTTGCTGTTTTATCACAATTTTTGTCGTTTTTTTGAGGAAATCTGCCCTTGTAGCAAAATTAGCCATTTTTTCGCGAATTTTTTGACGGAATTTGCCAGAAATTACTCGTTATTTCGCGATTTTTTAACGAAATTTCTCTTTTTGAGATTTTTTTTGACGAAAATTACGCTTCCCGCGGGATGCATAAACTCCATTTTTTTGCGTACCGTCGCCGATTTTTTGCGTATTTTACGCGCGTCCGCGGCATCCCTGTAAACAAAAAAAGCTGAAAATTCCCATCCCTGAATAAGACTACGATCAAACACAGATCAGCGGATTATAGAGCAGATTGGCGCAATTATTTGGCGAAATATCTTTTCTTTGTTATTCATTTCTCTATTTCAAAGAAAAGGAAATTTTAGATGGTGAATACCGATTACAATTGGTGTTTGTGGATATGAGGTTTCTACGTTGCAATCGGGAAACGAAAGAGGCAGCTTTAATGTCCAATCAGAAATAAGAATTATAACAAAGAAACTTGATTTTTTTTCAGCTGCCATATTTTTTGGCTGATTATGAAATGTTTCAGGAATGATTCTGAGTGAAATTTTTTTTTCGGAAATTCACATCGCATTTTCGGAAATCGGCAGCGCGGGGGGAGGGGGATTCCACGAGTTACTCCCCCCCCCCTTTGGAGGAGGGGTTTATCGGCGATCTTCAGAAGAAATCGGAGATTTATCTACGATATTTAGCAAAATCGGCGATTTATTGCGATCTTTTTTTACATTTTTTACATGATCTTTTCTCAAAAACGGCGTTTTATCCCCGCGATCTTTTGACGAAATCGCCGTTTTTCCATGATCTTTTGATGAAATCGGCGTTTTTTTTTTTTCAATTATCTTTTGACAAAATATTTTTGAGCGATCTTTTATCGAAAACGGCTTTTTTACCGCGATCTTTTAACGAAATCGGCATTATATCCGCAATCTTTAAACGAAATCGACGTTTTAACGCGGTCTACAGACGAAATCAGCGTTTTATCTGCGATATTTGATGAAATTGCCGTTTTTTCCGTGATCTGCACAGGAAATTCGCATTTTCTAGCGATCTTTTGACAAAGTTCGTTGATAAAAACATCAATGAAATCGTCGTTTTCCCACGAAATATTGACGAAACGTGTGCTTTTTCGGCGAACATTTCACGAAATTTGCATTATTCCGCGATTGTTTTTTCCGCGAGCTAAACCGTACAAGTTGGCAACTATACGGAAGTGACAACCCAATTTAAAATTTTCGGAAGAGGATGCCTTAAATTTTCAGAAATTTCGGACGAGAATCACTCCTGGAATGTTCGGCGATTTTTTTAAAACATTTTACGGATCGCGTTAATATTAAGCTCACGTTAAAAATAAGGACTTTCAATAAAAAATAAGGACTTTCAATAAAAAAATAAGGACTTTAAGATCCTTATTAAGGACTATCGAAATATAAGGAGTTTATAAGGACTTTTAAGGTCCGTGCGAACCCTGTAAATAAAATCACAGTTCCTCGTTCAACAACATAAGTATCATTAAAAGTCAGCAGAAAAAAAGTTCTAGAATTAACAAAGACAATTGTGGGAAAAAAGGGAAAATTCTGTCAAAAGATTTTGGAAATAAAAAAAGAAAAATTCCATGAAAGAATTGTTGAATAAAAAAAAGGAAAATTCCGTCAACAAATTGTGGAAATATGAAAAAGTAAAATTCTGTCAAAAAATTGCAGAAATAAAAAAGGAAAATTCTGTAAAAAAATTGCAGAAATAAAAAAAAAGGAAAATTCCGTCAAAAAAATTGCAGAAATAAAAGAAAAAGGAAAATTCCGCCAAAAAAATTGCAGAAATAAAAGAAAAAGGAAAATTCCGTCAAAAAAATTGCAGAAATAAAAGAAAAAGGAAAATTCCGTCAAAAAAATTGCAGAAAAAGGAAAATTCCGTCAAAAAAATTGCAGAAATAAAAGAAAAAGGAAAATTCCCTCAAAGAAATTGCAGAAATAAAAGAAAAAGGAAAATTCCCTCAAAAAAATTGCAGAAATAAAAAAAGAAAAATTCTGTCAAAAAAATTGCAGAAGTAAAAAGGAAAATTCAGTCAAAAAAATCATGGAAATAAAAAAAGAAATTCCGTCAAAAAAATCGTGGAAAAAGAAAGGAAAATTCCGTCAAAGAATCGTGGAATTGAAAAAAAGGAAAATTCCATCAAAGAATCGTGGAATTGAAAAAAAGGAAAATTCCATCAAAGATTCGTGGAATTGAAAAAAAGGAAAATTCCATCAAAGAATCGTGGAATTGAAAAAAAGGAAAATTCCATCAAAGAATCGTGGAATTGAAAAAAAAGGAAAATTCCATCAAAGAATCGTGGAATTGAAAAAAAAGGAAAATTCCATCAAAGAATCGTGGAATTGAAAAAAAGAAAAATTCCATCAAAGAATCGTGGAATTGAAAAAAAGGAAAATTCCATCAAAGAATCGTGGAATTGAAAAAAAGGAAAATTCCGTCAAATCATGGAATTGAAAAAAAGGAAAATTCCGTCAAATCATGGAATTGAAAAAAAGGAAAATTCCATCAAATCATGGAATTGAAAAAAAGGAAAATTCCATCAAATCGTGGAATTGAAAAAAAGGAATTAATTCTACGATTTGATGGAATTTTCCTTTTTTTTCAATATCGTGGAATAAAAAAAAGGGAAAATTCCATCAAATCGTGGAATAAAAAACTGAAAATTCCATCAAATCGTGGAATAAAAAGGAGGAAAATTCCATCAAATCGTGAAATAAAAAGGAGGAAAATTCCATCAAATCGTGAAATAAAAAGGAGGAAAATTCCATCAAATCGTGAAATAAAAAGGAGGAAAATTCCATCAAATCGTGGAATAAAAAGGAGGAAAATTCCATCAAATCGTGGAATAAAAAGGAGGAAAATTCCATCAAAGAATCGTGGAATAAAAAGAAAAAATTCCAACAAAGAATCATGGAATTAAAAAAAAAAAAAGGAAAAATTCCAACAAAGAATCGTGAAATTAAAAGGAAAATTCCATCAAAAGAATTGTGTATTAAAAAAAGGGAAAATTCCAAAGAATTGTGGGAAAAAAAATCCCGTCAAAGGTCCATGAAAAGAAAAAAAAAAGGAAAATTCTGTCAAAGGACTGAAAAAAAAAAATTAAACTCATCACAGGCCCAAAGGTAAAAAATAAATTTTCGTCAAAGGACCAAGAGAAAAAACTGAAATTTTGTCAATGGACCGAAAGAAAAGAACTGGAATTTCGTCAAAGGACCGAAAGAAAAAAACAAATTTCGTCAAAGGACAGAAAGAAAAAAACAGAAATTTCGTCAAAGGACCGAAAGAAAAAAACAGAAATTTCGTCAAAGGACCGAAAGAAAAAAACAGAAATTTCGTCAAAGGACCAATGTTAATGGACAATGTTAAAGGAAAAATTTAATGTTTATTTCAAAAATTCGCCGCCGATTAAACACATAATACTGGACTAATTTTCAAGTTCACGAGGAAATTTGAGATATAAGGGATTATAAATAATGAAACTATTTCAATTTATTATTGATTATAGATTCTTAAGTAGTATTTATATATTCTTATGTATACATCTTTTCAGCCTCTTGGATATTAGCTAGTACATAATAACTTGATCACTAGATTAAAGGTATAAAGTGAATAAAATCATAGAATAAAATACTTTGGCGGATTTTAAAATAAAAGAATAAGAGCCACAGTTTTTCAATGCAAAATGAAAATCATGCTATTCTGTTTCAAAACACTTTAAAAACAAATAGATTTGGCGCAAAGAATTTCAATTCCTTTGAAACAAATAAAATACAAAAAAGTACAATATACCTATCACTCGCAAATAACAGACAACCGGCAACAAACAAACCAACAATAATAATGATATAAAATATGAATATGAGTTTTAAATAACGTCCACACAACACTACAGCTGTAGGATACGCAAAGTTCTCATTGGATTCCTTCAGAAAACATTGACCAATAAAGAATGATCGTTTAATTGACGTCAGTGGCGTTGTATTGAGAACAGGCCCTTTGTATGGCTAGTTAAAATGATGTTGTTCATTTTTTAGAGGGAAACGTTTGCGACATATTGAAAATTTTTTTAATAACATTGAAATACTGTCATAAATTTTATAAAATACAAATTTGCTATATTTTGTAAAATATATTTTGTCAAAATAACTTTGAAAACATAGAAATTTAAGATACGCTATAAATCTACTAATCGGCGAAATTGTAGTACTTTTTTTGCTAGGCGGATACAAGTGAAATGATAGAGGACAGTTTGTGAAATCACAGTCAAGAGAAATCCAGCCACCTCATTGGTCGTGTGGCCACGTGGTTTTAAGAGAGTGGTGGACTTTACCCATGTGACGTCAGCTGCGAGTAAACAGAAGATATACACCAACGGATTTTACCCAAGTGATGTAGGCCGCGAGTAAATAGGAGAAAAACACCAATATATGTGAAGAATATTTTAACACTGCTCCTGTTTCACCCATTAAACAGTCCTCTTCGTACAGTTTTTTCCTGCAGAAGCGTGGCTGTTGTCATTCGTATGTAAAGTTCATATGCGTGAAGAACATTTTAACAGTGCTCTTCCTGCGTCCAACAGTCTTTTTCGGATTGTTATTCTCCGCAGAGACGTGGCTGTTTCCATTCGTGGGTAAAGTCCAATGGCTGATCTAAAGGAGGGGGCGATGGGGCGATCGTCCCCATTTGAGCCCAATAAAGGGTCTGCAAAATGACATTAGATGCACGCACGGAAAAGTGGTTAGAACTAAATTCGACACGAGCGCGACCCGGGTCGAGTCGCGCCAACTTTATTATACTGGGACTGGGTCAGCTCTTCACACTTTCAGAACCGGGGCGGATAGGGTAGTATTTTTTTTCTGCAAAGCTTGACCAAGGCACACTGTTTTTTTTTTCGGGTCGGGTTTGGCGTGGACTTCCTTCTTCCCAGAAGTAAACACTAAAGATGAGACGGACTCAACCCGAGCCAAAAAGACTAAGCCCAGGCCCGACAAGGACTCTGGCTCTATTTTTATTCTAATCTTTGGGCTTGGGCTCATTTTTTTAAACGGAAAAATTTTGTATATTCATGTATAGAAAAGATTGAAACAACTTTTTTCTACTTAAAATTGCGTATTTATTCCTTTAAAAGTCATTATGATCATACAAGTCATTTGATCAAAATGATGGGGAAGTGAAATCGTGTTTATTTATTTTAGTATTTCATTGCTGTTTCAAGTTTCAAATGAAAATTTGGGATAATTACAGATTTATGTCTACAAAATTTACTGCGACGATCTAATGGCGCCAGTCAAAACAAACACAACAATGAATTTGCTTTTAGTTGGCTTTTCGTTTTAAAAGAATACATTTTTAATTAATTTTTTTTATTTATTAAAAGTTCTATAGATATTTATTACATAAGGAATTTTATGTAATAATGTTATGTAGTTTGTCAATGGTGAATCTAAGGGAGGGGAACGATGGGGCGATCCTCACTCCTTGAGCTCAATAAAGGGTCTGCAAAATTATATTAGATGCCCGTCCGAAAATGAGGACGGGTCTAAAACACGAGACCTGGGCGACTCTGGTCGGGTCGCGCCAAATTTAATTTACTAGACTGGGACTGGGTCAGGTCTTCACACTTTCAGAACCGGGGCGGGTGGGGTCTTACCTTTTTTCTACACAGCTGGATCGAGCCACACTGTTTTTTTTCAGGTCAGGTCTGGCGTGGACTGCCTTTTTCCTAGAGGTATACACGGACGAAAATTTCCAAGCTCAGGCTCCATCCAATATAAAAGCTAAACGCTCAGTCTCGGGTAGCGTTGCAAAGGTTAGAAAAAACCGGTTTAAACCTGAGAATAAACCGGGTTTTTAGGAATAAACCTGGAAATAAACCGATTTTTTGGGAATAAACCTGGTCTATTGGAAATAAACCCGGGAATAAACCGAATTTTTGCAACTCTAGTCTCGGGTTGCGATTGCGCCCCCTCCATGTCTAATAAAGGGTTTCAAAAGCGACATTATGCATCCTCGTAGAAAATGAATTGGAGACCAAATTCGAATCCGGCGAGGCCTATCCTGGGCCATGGTTTTTAAATTCATGAGACTCGGGCTGGATCAGGTCTTCTCACTTTCAGAGCGGGCCATGTTCTTATCTTTATTTTTCTATAGATTTGGGTTGATCCAGACTTCTTTTTCTTCTATGTCGAGTCTGACTTCGAGTCATTCTTCCTAGATATTTGGAAAGAGATAAGACGGGCTCAGACCAGCCCACGCCCGATACGAGCTCTGGCTCTATTTTTATTCTAGTCTTCAGTCTCGGACTTATTTTTTCTAAAATTGAAAATTTTATTTATCGACAAATAGAAAGTGTTAAAAGAACTAACCTCCCCCCCCCCATTCTTTAAAAATTCTTTATTCCTTTCCAAATCCGTATTGCCATTTTGATTGAAATGAAGGGGAAGCAGAAAGTGTGTTTTTCCTATTCTAGTATTAGAATGCTATTTTAAAAGTGAATTATTAGTCATATCTACAGATTTATTTTTGCCATTGTGACGACGCTCCGGTGCCAACAAAAGAGCAGGAATAATGAATTTATCTTTAGTTCGATGTTTCTGTGGCAGAGGTTATTTTGCCATTGTATCGTTTATTTCTTTTATTATTATTATTTAGACATCTAACGCGAAGAGAATTTTTTCTTCCGATTTTAGTTTGCGAATATTTTAGATTTATATTGTACAAAACATACACTAGTCGTAATAGCTCTTCATACAGTTTTAGTGATCATTATCTCTTTGTAAACTCTGCTTAGGCTGAAGTCGTACTTTGCAATTTATGAAGCCACTTTCAGTTGTAAGTAAATATAATTTCCATATATCTTACAATCATTCCATTATCCATTACCATTCCCTATAGAAAGAAATCAAGCGGTATTGTCTCTATTCCTATAAAATCATCGAAACTTCAAAATTTTTAATTTAAGTTATTTTCTAGGTAACAGGTAACCCCTATCCCGAAAGATTTTTATGAGGAGTGAAATGGCTATAGTAAAAATGTGCACGTAATAGAAAACTGATAACTGTTGTTCGATTCCACAGGTAATCACAATTCTACAAGTTACATGCATTTATTCATGGAACACACTGCATTAACATGTTTTATGAAAAGAGACCAAATATTATAATATTTTTATGTAGAAAGTTCATTTTTATTTTATACCAAACATTTTTTTATAATACTCGGGGGGCTCCGCCCCCCTGCTCGCTACTCTCACCAATTCCCCGCGTAATCGCTTCGCGATCCCGTCTGGAATTCCTTCGCTATTCCAAGTTGTAGGCTACCCCTACTTGTTGCGCTCGCTAATACCCCATGGTATGAATAAGCAGCTGCAGACCTTTCAAATGATGTGTCACACGACTGGTGTTGTAAAAAAATTAAAAATATGCCCCCTGGGGGGCAGAGTGGGGGATGACACACAAGACATCCATAAAATGAATAAGCAGTTGCAGACCTTTCAAATGATGTCACACGACTAGTGTTGTAAAGAAATTAAAAATGTGCCGCCGCCTGGGGGTTGACACACAAGACATCCATAATATGAATAAGCAGTTGCAGACCTTTCAAATGATGTGTCACACAACTTGTGTTGAAAAGAAATTAAAAATATGCCTCCCTGGGGGGGAGAACAATGTGGGGGTGACACACAAGACATTCGTAATATGAATAAGCAGTTGCAGACATTTCAAATGATGTGTCAGACGACTGGTGTTGTAAAAAAATTAAAAATGTGTCCCGCTGGGGGAACAGAGTGGAAGGTGACACACAAGACATACATAATATGAATAAGCAGTTGCAGACCTCTCAAATAATGTGTCACACGACTGGTATTGTAAAGAAATTAAAAATGTGAACCCTGGGGGGCAGAAGGGGGCGACACATAAGACATCCATAATATGAATAAGCAGTTGCAGATCTTTCAAATGATGTGTCACACGACTGTTGTTCTAAAGAAATTAAAAATGTCCCCTCCTGGGGGGACAGATTGGGGGGTGAAACACAAGACATCCCTAATATGAATAAGCAATTGCAGACGTTTCAAATGATGTGTTACACGACTGGTGTTGTAAAGAAATTAAAAATGTGCCCCCCAAGGGGGCAGGGAGGGGGTTGACACACAAGACATCTATAATATGAATAAGGAGTTGCAGACCTTTCAAATGATGTGTCACACGACTGGTGTTGTAAAAAATTTAAAAATGTGTCTCCCTGGGGTAACAGAGTGGAAAGTGACACACAAGACATCCATTATATGAATAAGCAGTTGCAGACCTCTCAAATAATGTGTCACACGACTGTTGTTCTAAAGAAATTTAAAATGTACCCCCCTGGAGGGCAGAGTGGGGGGTGATACACAAGACATCCATAATATGAATAAGCAGTTGCAGACCCCTCAAATGATGTGTCACACGACTGGTGTTGTAAAGAAATTAAAAATGTGCCCCCTGGTGGGGGCAGAGTGGGGGTGACACACAAGACATCCATAATAATGAATAAGCAGTTGCAGACGTTTCAAATGATGTGTCACACGACTGGTGTTGCAAAAAAATTAAAAATATACCTACTGGGGGAGGCAGAGTGGGGGTGACACACAAGACATCCATAATAATGAATAAGCATTTGCAGACCTTTCAAATGATGTGTCACACGACTGGTGTTGTAAAGAAATTAAAAATGTGCCGCCCCCTGACGGGTTGACACACAAGACATCCATAATATGAATAAGCAGTTGCAGACCTTTCAAATGATGTGTCACACAACTTGTGTTGTAAAGAAATAAAAAATATGTCCTCCCTAGGGGGGGGGCAGAGTGGAGGGTGACACACAAGACATCCATAATATGAATAAGCAGTTGCAGACCTTTCAAATGATGTGTCACACGATTGGTGTTGTAAAGAAAGTAAAAATATGCCCCCCCCCCTGGGGGGCAGAGTGGGGTCGACACACAAGACATCCATAATATGAATAAGCAGTTGCAGTTCTTTCAAATGATGTGTCACACGAGTGTTGTAAAGAAATTAAAAATGTGCCCCCCTGGAGGGCAGAGTGGGGGGGGGTGATACACAAGACATCCATAATATGAATAAGCAGTTGCAGACCCCTCAAATGATGTGTCACACGACTGGTGTTGTAAAGAAATTAAAAATGTGCCCCCCTGGTAGGGGCAGAGTGGGGGTGACACACAAGACATCCATAATAATGAATAAGCAGTTGCAGACGTTTCAAATGATGTGCACACGACTGGTGTTGCAAAAAAATTAAAAATATGCCTACTGGGGGGGCAGAGTGGGTGTGACACAAAAGACATCCATAATAATGAATAAGCAGTTGCAGACCTTTTTAAATGATGTGTCACACGACTGGTGTTGTAAAGAAATTAAAAATGTGCCGCCCCTTGGGGGGTTGACACACAAGACATCTATAATATGAATAAGCAGTCGCAGACCTTTCAAATGATGTGTCACACAACTTGTGTTGTAAAGAAATAAAAAATATGTCCAACCTGGGGGGGCAGAGTGGAGGGTGACACACAAGGCATCCATAATATGAATAAGCAGTTGCAGATCTTTCAAATGATGTGTCACACGATTGGTGTTGTAAAGAAAGTAAAAATATGCCCCCCCTGGGGGGCAGAGGGGGGTCGACACACAAGACATCCATAATATGAATAAGCAGTTGCAGACCTTTCATATGATGTGTCACACGATTGGTGTTGTAAAGAAAATAAAAATATGGCCCCCCCTGGGGTGCAGAGGGGGGTCGACACACAAGACATCCATAATATGAATAAGCAGGTGCAGACCTTTAAAATGATGTGTCACACGACTGGTGTTGTAAAGAAATTAAAAATGTGCTAACCTGGAGGGGCAGAGTGGGGGGTGACACACAAGACATCCATAATATGAATAAGCAGTTGTAGACGTTTCAAATGATGTGTCACACGACTGGTGTTGTAAAGAAATTAAAAATGTGCCCCCCTGGGGGCAGAGGGGGGGGACACACAAGACATCCATAATATGAATAAGCAGTTGCAGATCTTTCAAATGATGTGTCACACAACTTGTGTTGAAAAGAAATTAAAAATATGCCCCCCGGGGGGAGCACAATGTGGGGGTGACACACAAGACATCCGTAATATGAACAAGCAGTTGCAGACATTTCAAATGATGTGTCAGACGACTGGTGTTGTAAAAAAATTAAAAATGTGTCTCCCTGGGGTAACAGAGTGGAAAGTGACACACAAGACATCCATTATATGAATAAGCAGTTGCAGACCTCTCAAATAATGTGTCACACGACTGGTATTGTAAAGAAATTAAAAATGTCCCCTCCTGGGGGGACAGATTGGGGGGTGAAACACAAGACATCCCTAAAATGAATAAGGAGTTGCAGACCTTTCAAATGATGTGTCACACGACTGGTGTTGTAAAGAAATTTAAAATGTACCCCCCAGGAGGGCAGAGTGGGGGGTAATACACAAGACATCCATAATATGAATAAGCAGTTGCAGACCCCTCAAATGATGTGTCACACGACTGGTGTTGTAAAGAAATTAAAAATGTGCCCCCTGGTGGGGGCAGAGTGGGGGTGACACACAAGACATCCATAATATGAATAAGCAGTTGCAGACCCCTCAAATGATGTGTCACACGACTGGTGTTGTAAAGAAATTAAAAATGTGCCCCCTGGTGGGGGCAGAGTGGGGGTGACACACAAGACATCCATAATAATGAATAAGCAGTTGCAGACGTTTCAAATGATGTGTCACACGACTGGTGTTGCAAAAAAATTAAAAATATGCCTATTGGGGGGAGGCAGAGTGGGGGTGACACACAAGACATCCATAATAATGAATAAGCAGTTGCAGACCTTTCAAATGATGTGTCACACGATTGGTGTTGTAAAGAAAGTAAAAATATGCCCCCCCTGGGGGGCAGAGTGGGGTCGACACACAAGACATCCATAATATGAATAAGCAGTTGCAGTTCTTTCAAATGATGTGTCACACGAGTGTTGTAAAGAAATTAAAAATGTGCCCCCCTGGAGGGCAGAGTGGGGGGGGTGATACACAAGACATCCATAATATGAATAAGCAGTTGCAGACCCCTCAAATGATGTGTCACACGACTGGTGTTGTAAAGAAATTAAAAATGTGCCCCCCTGGTAGGGGCAGAGTGGGGGTGACACACAAGACATCCATAATAATGAATAAGCAGTTGCAGACGTTTCAAATGATGTGCACACGACTGGTGTTGCAAAAAAATTAAAAATATGCCTACTGGGGGGGCAGAGTGGGTGTGACACAAAAGACATCCATAATAATGAATAAGCAGTTGCAGACCTTTTTAAATGATGTGTCACACGACTGGTGTTGTAAAGAAATTAAAAATGTGCCGCCCCTTGGGGGGTTGACACACAAGACATCTATAATATGAATAAGCAGTCACAGACCTTTCAAATGATGTGTCACACAACTTGTGTTGTAAAGAAATAAAAAATATGTCCAACCTGGGGGGGCAGAGTGGAGGGTGACACACAAGGCATCCATAATATGAATAAGCAGTTGCAGATCTTTCAAATGATGTGTCACACGATTGGTGTTGTAAAGAAAGTAAAAATATGCCCCCCCTGGGGGGCAGAGGGGGGTCGACACACAAGACATCCATAATATGAATAAGCAGTTGCAGACCTTTCATATGATGTGTCACACGATTGGTGTTGTAAAGAAAATAAAAATATGGCCCCCCCTGGGGTGCAGAGGGGGGTCGACACACAAGACATCCATAATATGAATAAGCAGGTGCAGACCTTTAAAATGATGTGTCACACGACTGGTGTTGTAAAGAAATTAAAAATGTGCTAACCTGGAGGGGCAGAGTGGGGGGTGACACACAAGACATCCATAATATGAATAAGCAGTTGTAGACGTTTCAAATGATGTGTCACACGACTGGTGTTGTAAAGAAATTAAAAATGTGCCGCCCCCTGGGTGGTTGACACACAAGACATCCATAATATGAATAAGTAGTTGCAGATCTTTCAAATGATGTGTTACACGACTGGTGTTGTAAAGAAATTAAAAATGTGCCCCCCTGGGGGCAGAGGGGGGGTGACACACAAGACATCCATAATATGAATAAGCAGTTGCAGATCTTTCAAATGATGTGTCACACAACTTGTGTTGAAAAGAAATTAAAAATATGCCCCCCGGGGGGAGCACAATGTGGGGGTGACACACAAGACATCCATAATAATGAATAAGCAGTTGCAGACCTTTCAAATGATGTGTCACACGACTGGTGTTGTAAAGAAATTAAAAATGTGCCGCACCCTGACGGGTTGACACACAAGACATCCATAATATGAATAAGCAGTTGCAGACCCCTCAAATGATGTGTCACACGACTGGTGTTGTAAAGAAATTAAAAATGTGCCCCCTGGTGGGGGCAGAGTGGGGGTGACACACAAGACATCCATAATAATGAATAAGCAGTTGCAGACGTTTCAAATGATGTGTCACACGACTGGTGTTGCAAAAAAATTAAAAATATGCCTATTGGGGGGAGGCAGAGTGGGGGTGACACACAAGACATCCATAATAATGAATAAGCAGTTGCAGACCTTTCAAATGATGTGTCACACGACTGGTGTTGTAAAGAAATTAAAAATGTGCCGCACCCTGACGGGTTGACACACAAGACATCCATAATATGAATAAGCAGTTGCAGACCTTTCAAATGATGTGTCACACAACTTGTGTTGTAAAGAAATAAAAAATATGTCCTCCCTAGGGGGGGCAGAGTGGAGGGTGACACACAAGACATCCATAATATGAATAAGCAGTTGCAGACGTTTCAAATGATGTGTCACACGATTGGTGTTGTAAAGAAAGTAAAAATATGCCCCCCTGGGGGGCAGAGGGGGGTCGACACACAAGACATCCATAATATGAATAAGCAGTTGCAGACCTTTCATATAATGTGTCACACGATTGGTGTTGTAAAGAAAATAAAAATATGGCCCCCCCTGGGGTGCAGAGGGGGGTCGACACACAAGACATCCATAATATGAATAAGCAGGTGCAGACCTTTAAAATGATGTGTCACACGACTGGTGTTGTAAAGAAATTAAAAACGTGCTAACCTGGAGGGGCAGAGTTGGGGGTGACACACAAGACATCCATAATATGAATAAGCAGTTGTAGACGTTTCAAATGATGTGTCACACGACTGGTGTAGTAAAGAAATTAAAAATGTGCCGCCCCCTGGGGGGTTGACACACAAGACATCCATAATATGAATAAGCAGTTGCAGACCTCTCAAATAATGTGTCACACGACTGGTGTTGTAAAGAAATTAAAAATGTGCCTCCTGGGGGGGCAGAGTGGGGGTTGACACACAAGACATCCATAATATGAATAAGCATTGCAGATCTTTCAAATGATGTGTTACACGACTGGTGTTGTAAAGAAATTAAAAATGTGCCCCCCTGGGGGCAGAGGGGGGGGGGTGACACACAAGACATCCATAATCTGAATAAGCAGTTGCAGATCTTTCAAATGATGTGTCACACAACTTGTGTTGAAAAGAAATTAAAAATATGCCCCCCCGGGGGGAGCACAATGTGGGGGTGACACACAAGACATCCGTAATATGAACAAGCAGTTGCAGACATTTCAAATGATGTGTCAGACGACTGGTGTTGTAAAAAAATTAAAAATGTGTCTCCCTGGGGTAACAGAGTGGAAAGTGGCACACAAGACATCCATTATATGAATAAGCAGTTGCAGACCTCTCAAATAATGTGTCACACGACTGGTATTGTAAAGAAATTAAAAATGTCCCCTCCTGGGGGGACAGATTGGGGGGTGAAACACAAGACATCCCTAATATGAATAAGCAGTTGCAGACGTTTCAAATGATGTGTTACACGACTGGTGTTGTAAAGAAATTAAAAATGTGCCCCCCAAGGGGGCAGGGAGGGGGTTGACACACAAGACATCTATAATATGAATAAGGAGTTGCAGACCTTTCAAATGATGTGTCACACGACTGGTGTTGTAAAGAAATTTAAAATGTACCCCCCTGGAGGGCAGAGTGGGGGGTGATACACAAGACATCCATAATATTAAAAAGCAGTTGCAGACCCCTCAAATGATGTGTCACACGACTGGTGTTGTAAAGAAATTAAAAATGTGCCCCCTGATGGGGGCAGAGTGGGGGTGACACACAAGACATCCATAATAATGAATAAGCAGTTGCAGACGTTTCAAATGATGTGTCACACGACTGGTGTTGCAAAAAAATTAAAAATATGCCTACTGGGGGGAGGCAGAGTGGGGGTGACACACAAGACATCCATAATAATGAATAAGCAGTTGCAGACCTTTCAAATGATGTGTCACACGACTGGTGTTTTAAAGAAATTAAAAATGTGCCGCCCCCTGACGGGTTGACACACAAGACATCCATAATATGAATAAGCAGTTGCAGACCTTTCAAATGATGTGTCACACAACTTGTGTTGTAAAGAAATAAAAAATATGTCCTCCCTAGGGGGGGGCAGAGTGGAGGGTGACACACAAGACATCCATAATAATGAATAAGCAGTTGCAGACCCCTCAAATGATGTGTCACACGACTGGTGTTGTAAAGAAATTAAAAATGTGCCCCCCTGGTGGGGGCAGAGTGGGGGTGACACACAAGACATCCATAATAATGAATAAGCAGTTGCAGACGTTTCAAATGATGTGCACACGACTGGTGTTGCAAAAAAATTAAAAATATGCCTACTGGGGGGGGCAGAGTGGGTGTGACACAAAAGACATCCATAATAATGAATAAGCAGTTGCAGACCTTTCAAATGATGTGTCACACGACTGGTGTTGTAAAGAAATTAAAAATGTGCCGCCCCTTGGGGGGTTGACACACAAGACATCTATAATATGAATAAGCAGTCGCAGACCTTTCAAATGATGTGTCACACAACTTGTGTTGTAAAGAAATAAAAAATGTGCCTCCTGGGGGGGGCAGAGTGGGGGTTGACACACAAGACATCCATAATATGAATAAGCAGTTGCAGATCTTTCAAATTATGTGTTACACGACTGGTGTTGTAAAGAAATTATAAACGTGCCCCCCTGGGGGCAGAGGGGGGTGACACACAAGACATCCTTAATATGAATAAGCAGTTGCAGATCTTTCAAATGATGTGTCACACAACTTGTGTTGAAAAGAAATTAAAAATATGCCCCCCCCGGGGGGAGCACAATGTGGGGGTGACACACAAGACATCCGTAATATGAACAAGCAGTTGCAGACATTTCAAATGATGTGTCAGACGACTGGTGTTGTAAAAAATTTAAAAATGTGTCTCCCTGGGGTAACAGAGTGGAAAGTGACACACAAGACATCCATTATATGAATAAGCAGTTGCAGACCTCTCAAATAATGTGTCACACGACTGGTATTGTAAAGAAATTAAAAATGTCCCCTCCTGGGGGGACAGATTGGGGGGTGAAACACAAGACATCCCTAATATGAATAAGCAGTTGCAGACGTTTCAAATGATGTGTTACACGACTGGTGTTGTAAAGAAATTAAAAATGTGCCCCCCAAGGGGGCAGGGAGGGGGTTGACACACAAGACATCTATAATATGAATAAGGAGTTGCAGACCTTTCAAATGATGTGTCACACGACTGGTGTTGTAAAGAAATTTAAAATGTACCCCCCTGGAGGGCAGAGTGGGGAGTGATACACAAGACATCCATAATATGAATAAGCAGTTGCAGACCCCTCAAATGATGTGTCACACGACTGGTGTTGTAAAGAAATTAAAAATGTGCCCCCTGCTGGGGGCAGAGTGGGGGTGACACACAAGACATCCATAATATGAATAAGCAGTTGCAGACCTTTCAAATGATGTGTCACACAACTTGTGTTGTAAAGAAATAAAAAATATGTCCTCCCTAGGGGGGCAGAGTGGAGGGTGACACACAAGACATCCATAATATGAATAAGCAGTTGCAGACCTTTCAAATGATGTGTCACACGATTGGTGTTGTAAAGAAAGTAAAAATATGCCCCCCCCTGGGGAGCAGAGGGGGGTCGACACACAAGACATCCATAATATGAATAAGCAGTTGCAGTTCTTTCAAATGATGTGTCACACGAGTGTTGTAAAGAAATTAAAAATGTGCCCCCCTGGAGGGCAGAGTGGGGGGGTGATACACAAGACATCCATAATATGAATAAGCAGTTGCAGACCCCTCAAATGATGTGTCACACGACTGGTGTTGTAAAGAAATTAAAAATGTGCCCCCCTGGTGGGGGCAGAGTGGGGGTGACACACAAGACATCCATAATAATGAATAAGCAGTTGCAGACGTTTCAAATGATGTGCACACGACTGGTGTTGC
The DNA here is from genome assembly GCA_964019185.1 of Maratus speculifer. Lineage (NCBI taxonomy): Eukaryota > Metazoa > Arthropoda > Arachnida > Araneae > Salticidae > Maratus > Maratus speculifer. The sequence goes on along the minus strand of OZ025294.1, from coordinate 390,229,854 downwards.
AAAAAAATCAAAAATATGCCTACTGGGGGGGGGCAGAGTGGGTGTGACACAAAAGACATCCATAATAATGAATAAGCAGTTGCAGACCTTTCAAATGATGTGTCACACGACTGGTGTTGTAAAGAAATTAAAAATGTGCCACCCCTTGGGGGGTTGACACACAAGACATCTATAATATGAATAAGCAGTCGCAGACCTTTCAAATGATGTGTCACACAACTTGTGTTGTAAAGAAATAAAAAATATGTCCCCCCTGGGGGGGCAGAGTGGAGGGTGACACACAAGGCATCCATAATATGAATAAGCAGTTGCAGACCTTTCAAATGATGTGTCACACGATTGGTGTTGTAAAGAAAGTAAAAATATGCCCCCCCTGGGGGGCAGAGGGGGGTCGACACACAAGACATCCATAATATGAATAAGCAGTTGCAGACCTTTCATATGATGTGTCACACGATTGGTGTTGTAAAGAAAATAAAAATATGGCCCCCCCCTGGGGTGCAGAGGGGGGTCGACACACAAGACATCCATAATATGAATAAGCAGGTGCAGACCTTTAAAATGATGTGTCACACGACTGGTGTTGTAAAGAAATTAAAAATGTGCTAACCTGGAGGGGCAGAGTGGGGGGTGACACACAAGACATCCATAATATGAATAAGCAGTTGTAGACGTTTCAAATGATGTGTCACACGACTGGTGTTGTAAAGAAATTAAAAATGTGCCGCCCCCTGGGGGGTTGACACACAAGACATCCATAATATGAATAAGCAGTTGCTGATCTTTCAAATGATGTGTCACACAACTTGTGTTGAAAAGAAATTAAAAATATGCCCCCCCCCGGGGGGAGCACAATGTGGGGGTGACACACAAGACATCCGTAATATGAACAAGCAGTTGCAGACATTTCAAATGATGTGTCAGACGACTGGTGTTGTAAAAAAATTAAAAATGTGTCTCCCTGGGGTAACAGAGTGGAAAGTGACACACAAGACATCCATTATATGAATAAGCAGTTGCAGACCTCTCAAATAATGTGTCACACGACTGGTATTGTAAAGAAATTAGAAATGTCCCCTCCTGGGGGGACAGATTGGGGGGGTGACACACAAGACATCCATAATATGAATAAGCAGTTGCAGTTCTTTCAAATGATGTGTCACACGAGTGTTGTAAAGAAATTAAAAATGTGTCCCCCTGGGGGGCAGAGTGGGGGGGGGGGTGACACACAAGACATCCATAATATGAATAAGCAGTCGCAGTTCTTTCAAATGATGTGTCACACGAGTGATGTAAAGAAATGAAAAATGTGCCCCCCTGAGGGGCAGAGTGAGGGTGACACACAAGACATCCATAATATGAATAAGCAGTTGCAGACCTTTCTAAAGATATGCAACACGAGTGCTGTGGATAAAAATTAAAAAAGCTCCCCTTTGAAGGGGGGGTACATAGTGGGGTGCGGCGCCCCAAACATGCATAATTGGAATGAGCAGTTACAGTTGTTTTAAACTATAGGGGGGCTCCGCAACCCTGCTCGCTACGCTCGCCAACCCCCCGCGTAATCTCTTCGCGATTCCGTTCGGTATTGCTTTGCAATCCCTGTTGGAATAGACGGAGCCGTTCGGCTCATGGAAGGAGTGGTCCAACCGGATTCTTTATTTCCGGAAATCTTACACATCAGCATCATTCAGGAGTCATGCATTTTAAGGCTAGTGTTTAGGTGCGTTCGTAATTATGTAAATACGTAGCAGCTATTGTTGTCGCTCAGTGCGTCCGTCTGTCTGTCCGCATATAACAACGCAAAAACTACCCAACCGAATCGTTTGAAATTTAAAATACATAAATACTACATAATTTTGTCGAGTCATTTCAAATTTTATGAAACTCGGATGGACAGATCAATTACAGGGACAATCAAAAGCATTTCGTTACATTACGGTCAATGGGGAAAAAAGTTTCAAATGCATTTTAATCGTTTGAAATTTAAAACGTATAATTATTACATAATTTTGTGGAGTCATTTCAAATGTTTTGAAAATCGGATGCCTAGATCAATTACAGGGATAATCAAAACTATTCCGTTACATTACGATCAATGGGAAAAAAGTTACAAATGCATTTTAATGGTGTTACACTCATTTGAACATAATAGAATTGACATGAATTTATGAAGTATGTTCTAAAATATACATTCTGTACAATCTGTGATGCAAAGAATATTTATTATTAAATTACAGGGCCACACAAATGTATTCCACTAAATAATGCTATACCTGGAAACATTGTTTGGGGCGGGCTTTAATTATATTAAACTACTTCATATTTTTTGAATAAGATATACGTTAATGAAGTATAATAAAATTTACTCCCTGCATATTTACAGGAACACAAAGATTTCGACCACTATACTGTATCCAAAGTATGCTCTACTATATCAGCAAGATATGAATATTTTAAAACTTCGTTATCGTACGAAAGCACCTCATTTGCTAAGATTCACGTGCAATTTCCAACTTGTTTTTTACTATAGAAGGATTAAATTTAAAATTTCGTTTAACAGGCCTTTGCTATGTAAAAAGTAGTTTAAAAATTGCAATTATTTCTTGAACATATTTTTAAAAATACTATGCAATTTTTCTTTTAACGTATACTTTCGGTACCGAGCTTGGGCTCTGATAGCGCAAAAAGTTTCGGGTTCGGATGTGCTTGGATTTAAAATCGTCGGGATTGGGCGGGATCGGACTAAAGAGAATCCGAATTCATCTCTAGTCTGCACTGACCAAAATTTCCGGCCCGGGGCTTGCCCCAGAATAAAAGCTAAACGTTTGGTCTGTGTCCAACCCAGTCTGTATAATCAGCATTATTGGCCCGACCCAGGGTTCTCGCTGGATTTTGACCAACATTAGCGATTTGGAAAAACTTAGCGAATAAGAAATGAAAAACATTAACCAAATGAAAAGAAATGTTAACAAAATAGATTCGGTGTCAAACACTGAAAAATCTATCTTTGTCCCCTTATTGTGTCAGTATTTTTTTTTTTCAATCTGTTTTAAAATGCCGTAATTTTTTGTAATTGCTTATAAAATAGAAGTTCGACCATCCGCTATGTAAACTATTTGAAATAAGTACATTCTAAATATCCTCTAAAAGTGTAATTGCTTCAGACATTCTTTTTGCAATCTAAATAAAAATTATTTAACGACTATTTCTTGCAGCACCATGTATCGCTGCTATTAAAATGGAAAATCAAGAACCGCTGTAAGAAATCTTCTGATATATTATGCAACCCTACTGCGAGATTTTTTTTAAATAGGTGTCACCATTTGCAAGTTACATGATTTTAAAATCAGTCTTCATTTTAAGATACCCGGTGTGTTTCTTTAATTAATAAGTTTCAAAGCACAATTACAGCGTATCTTTAGTATAAAAAAACAAGCCAGCCTTTTACCAAATGATTATTTTTTACATAATTTTGAAGATTTAAAAGTATTTCTAAATAATTATCTAGTCGTATCCGCTATGGAGCTTTTACTGTACATAATTTTTATCTTCAAAAATTTTTAGATTTTCTTTTGAAAAATCGAATTTTTCACGCAAGAGTAAAAACCAAATTCAAAACTGACCCAAACCCAAATTATTGTATATGTCAATCTGCCTAAAATCCAACGCGTTAGACTCAACTAAAAATACGAAGTCGTCAAATCTACCCGCAGCAAAAAACAGAACGCGACCAGCAACAAAATATAGTTATCAACCTGATAGAAACCCGACTCGTAGCAAAAAAGTAGACGTTAACTCGACCCGCAGCAAAAAGAAGTCAATCGGGTTTAAACACAACCCACAGAAAAAAAGTATAAATTAAGCCGACCAGTAGCCTAATCTAGTAGACAACCCGTCTCACACCCGACACGCAACAAAAAAATAGAAGTTAACCTGACTCGCAGTAAAAAGTAGAAGTCAAACGGACCCAAATGCAATCCCCAGAAAAAATATTAGTGAAACCAAACAGTAGCAAAAAAAAATGGAAGCCAACCGGACCCAAATCCAATCCGCAGCAAAAATAGAAGTCATCCGGACCCAAATCCTACCTGCAGTAAAAATAGAAGTCAACCGGACCCAAACCCGACCCGCAGTGAAAAAAATAGCCTCGACTCGCGATCAGATTCGAGTAGCCGAATTTTTTTAATCGTCCCCCCCACTCCCCCCCTTGAGGACTCTCCAGATCCGCCCTTGGTAAAGTTTATGGCGAAGTGCAAGGCCCGTGACAAAGCTCATGGAGTCCCATCAAGAAAAAGTAGGGAATTCCACCGCTTATTCTAATCACTCTATAATCAGGATTGTAGTCCTAAAAATAACAGACGCTCTAAGCAGAGGGTATACGGTCAAGACAGAGGGATTATACCCTAGAGTTTGTATACTGTAGCTTTCTTGAGAAACAGAGGGTATACGGTGTTCCTTTAAAAATCCAGAAGTTATACGGCGTATATCCCCATATACCCTCCATTACTTGACTACATCTCTGTCTATAACATTGGTTAACAGAATTTAAACTTCCTCATGCCACATGAACTTTTTTTATAACATAGGGTGTTGTGAATAAAAATAAGCAGATAATTTTTTTTTTTTTATCACCCATGAATTTTATTTATTTAGCTATCATCGATTACAAAGAAAAAAAAAAAACAAGTTGGAAATTGCACGTGAACGTAACAAATGAGGTGCGTTCGTACGATAACGAAGTTTTAAAAGAAGTCAAATCTTGCTGATATAGTAGAGCGTACTTCGGATACAGTATAGTAGTCAAAATCTTTTTTGTGTTTCTGTAAATATACAGAAAGTAATTTTTATTACACCTCAGAAACGTATATCTTATTCATTAAACGTGAAATAGTTGAATATAATGGAAAAACGCCCCAAACAATGTTTCCCCGTATAGCATTATGTAGTGGAATACTTTTGTGTGGCCCTGTAATTTAATAATAAAAATTCTTTGCATCCCAGATTGTACAGAATGCATACTTTAGTATATACTTCATAGATTCATGCCAATTCTATTATGTTCAAGTGAGTGTAACATCATAAAAATGCATTTGAAACTTTTTTCCCATTGATCGTAATGTAATGGATGATTGTCCCTGTAAATGATCTATGCATCCGACTTTCATAACATTTGAAATGACTCGATAAAATTACGTAATAATTATATGTTTTAAATTTCAAACGATTAAAATGCATTTGAAATTTTTTTCCCAATTGAGTATAATGTAACGGAATCCTTTTGATTGTCCCTGTAATTGATCTATGCATCCGATTTTCATAACATTTGTAATGACTCGACAAAATTACGCAATAATTATATGTTTTAAATTTCAAACGATTAAAATGCATTTGAAACTTTTTCCTCATTGACCGTAATGTAATGGAATCCTTTTGATTGTCCTTGTAATTGATCTATTCATCCGATTTTCACAAAATTTGAAATGACTCGACAAAATTATGTTATAACTATGTATTTTAAATTTCAAACGATTCGGTTGGGTAGTTTTTGCGTTGTTATATGCGGACGGACAGACGGACAGACAGACAGACAGACGGACAGACGGACGGACTGAGCGACAACAATAGGTGCTACGTATTTACATATTTACGAACGCACCTAAAAAGGCACTTCTAAAGAAAAAAGAGAAAAACAAGTTGAATGTAGATTCTGCCATTGCAGAATTCAATTTCGCCTCCGATTAAAAAAAAAAAAAAAAAAAAAAAAAAAATCCGATACAGATTTTTTAGAAGGGCGACCCCGTTTAGAATGCAATGAACTAACTTCATTTTTCTTGTGTTTATCAATATAATAGCAAACCGAACGACGTGAAATACCCAACTGATTATAAATTTCTCTCTGAGACATTGGAATTGCGGAATAATAAAGAGATACAATTTGACGTGCTACGTCTTCATTGACTAGATTCATCAATAACGAATTTTTTCTTTAGTTTAAACCAGCGGTTCCCAAACTTTTGGGCTCGCGGAGCCCTTTTTGGGAAATTTTTTTAAGGCGGAGCCCCTGAACCCAACTATAATCTGTGGTTTACAAATTAATGTTTTTTATGCTTATGGAGCAAGCCTATGTTGAATAAAAATCTGAGCCAGTAATTTCTAACTTTGGACCAAAGTTCTCAGTTTGGCTTTTTGCTGATACAGAAATTCTGAATTTAGCATGGATATCCAGTATGAATTCGGAATTGAAGATCAAAATGGTAACCATTTTGTTTGGATTATACATTGCGTTGGGGCTTACGTAAAACTATTACTCCCTCTGTCCCATATTAGTGGCGACATTTGAATACTTTTTTACTGATTATTGATATTTATGACTTTATGATTTTGTTTGAACATTTTTGAGAGAGCTATACTATCAATCAACAATATTTACGTACCTAACATTCCCTCCATAACTCCATAAATAAGCAATTAATTATTTTAAAAAATCCCGGTTCACACGCAGTTAGGCCACGCCCTATTAAGATTCTTTTAACAGTAATCACATAAAGTGCCTTCAACCTAATCAATCGTGAATACATTTAAGAACATTTTATTACAACTGTTGCTTCTTTTTTCTTTTTTAGTATAAATTCAAGATTCTAGTATAATTTTACTGGTGTCGATCTACTAAACTGCATCAGAAATTATTTATGACTCCACCTATTTGAAATGTACAACTAATTTGGGACAAAATTTTCAACCTAATGCAACTAATGTGGACAGAGGGAGTATTATTTATGGCGAAAACCACACAAACACAGAAAAAAAAGTTAAGTTGTACCGTTTTCGTTAGCAGAGAGGTGTTTCTATGAAATTCCCATAGGCTACTCGCGAAAAAAAATGCTTAGTTTCAATCACCCATGAGTAATTATGTAACACGTTTTCGCTAGTCCCGCCTACCCATAATAGAATCAAGCGATTATGGAATATTTTTTTTCGTTCATCCGCAAGTTTCTAATACTTCTAAACATGCAACAAAAATGAATCGTCTCACACCTTCTCTTTTTTATTATTAAAAAAAATAATTAAAATTAAAAAAAATTCATTTAGAATTAAGTCATCGTTTTAGTGTTTAAGTGGGCGGGGCAAAACCTATAAGCTGTATTGTTTGGTGCAGCATTGTTCACTTTTTTGGACATTTTATTTAAAGTATTTGGCTATTAATAACAGTTTTAAAAGAAACTTTTTTTGTCATTTTTTTTCCCTCAAAACAGACATGCAGTTAAAAGCACACAAGTTAACCCCTTGAGGGGCAAGCAATAAAGTCCCTGTAACATTGAATTCTCACCGAAAAAATCGTAAAGTTTTGTTTTAAAATAAGAAAAGGCATTTTTTTAACAATTTACTGCCAAAGTTAAAAATATAAAATTTCGTTAAAAGTTTGTGGTGAGAATCTCGTTTAAATTAGGTAGGATAAAATATGTTTCACCGCCCTTCAAAGGGTTAAACGAACTGCAATCTTGATGATCTTGAACAGTTTCTGATATTTTATTTTTCAAACTTAATGTTATGGTCATTTAAAAATATTTTAGTAAGAGTTAGGTATTTAACAGGAATTAAGAATAAACGTATAAATAGGCGGAGCTCCAAAGAATTAAACTGTTCTCCCTTTTGTTCGGCAAGCAGAGTTAACAGCACTGGCGAGCCTTCTCTGTTTCGATTCACATTGTGCATTCAATTCAGAATGCTACTTCTTGTAGCTTATTTTAAATCGAATTTTTACAACACATTTAGAGTAGAAGTATAAAATAAAGCAATTCAAACCAAAAATATTATACAGAAAGAAGATACATTCACAATGCCAATGATCAATTGGTTTTGAAATATATCATTATATTTTTCAACCCAGTTATAGATATACTTATTTTTTACACACATACGCACACACGATTTTCTACATACTTTTTGAAAATCTCTTAATTACGATATGCTAATTTCTTTCATGTTTTGTTTACTTTCCTGGAATACCGCGGAGCCCCAGGAAAGTTCAGGCGGAGCCCCAAGGGCTCCGCGGAGCACACTTTGGGAACCTCTGGTTTAAACGCTTTTTATAGACTCTGAGATAAAGGAAACATTTTAACAATAAAATTGTATGAATGTCTCGTTTTAACGGCCAGATTACGAAACTAGTCGTTGGGAGCCACCGTAATACTTACCCATCATGGATATGCATTGTATAATATGTGAAAATAAAATATGAGAAAACTGTTTATAAAATGCATTTCAATTCCAAGACAAAATTTAAACGTATATTTAAATATTCTTAATATACATAGTAATGCTCCATTAATGAATTGCTGATGAACCCATTTCGACAAATTATGTAAAATACCAAACTACACAAGTAGTACCGGATTGCGTAAAAGAAACATCCTTATAACTCCAAAAACAATAATCATATTAACTGACAGTTTACTGCGTCAGATTAAGCGTCTCATTTCCAATTAAAACATATTTGAATAGAAATTTGAAGAAAATACAGGATCATGAAAAATCGAAGAATGTGGAAAACAGGATTACAAATATCTCGGCAACTATTAATCCGACCGACTTCGTTTTTGATGCAAAATTTGGGTTATTTTATTGTCTTTTACGTCCGTTTGTTAAAATAAAAAAAAAATCGAAAATTTTTATATACATTTCATCAGAACGAATTTTTCGAGAGTCCGAAAAAGATATACTGCTCAAAACAATTAAAGGATATTGCAGTTTTAGGTGGATTTTGTATCTGGGAAACATTTTAGCTGATTGATACATGGTCGACAGACATAGTAGGTTATATGAGAATAAATTACATATGTTTGGCAGAAAAAAATGCATTTTATTGCGCATTTGTGTACAAAAGGAAAAAAACACAATTTGTGCAAATGAGAAAACAAGGATAAGAAAAGGTGTTTTCTTCAAAGAAAATAATTTTCAGTAGGGGGTATGGTTTCCACGGGCGGCCAGCAATGTTGAACACCTTTGAGGCATGGACTCAATGAGGCTATTAATGACGAGTTGGGGTATTCTGCCCCACTCTTCCAGAAGAGCTTTTTCCAGTTCTTGGAGAGTTTGTGGGGGTTGTTGGCGGCCAGAAACTCATCTTCCTAGAGGTCCCAAAAACGTGCTCGATTGGATTCATGTCTGGAGAACACGCTGGCCATTCCATTCGAATGATTCCTTCCTCGAAAAGTAATCCTCCACCAGGTTTGCACGATGTGGCCTGCAGTTATCGTCCATTAAAATGAAGTTATCTCCGATTGCTGCAGCGTAAGGGACTACAATAGGTCTGAGGATTTCATCCCTATATCGGCGACCAGTCAAAGCTCCATCTCAAATGATGTAGAGGTCAGTGTGCCCGTCAATGGAGATGCCACCATACACCAACACGCCTCCACCGCCAAATCTGACACTTTCGTGCACGAACGCAGGATTAATCCTACTGTCACGGTCCCTCCAGATGAAAATACGCCTATTATCCGGATGCCAAGAAAAACGGGACTCGTCAGAAATCAGAATATTGCTCCATTCATTTCTCCTCCAGTTGACATGCTTGGTTGCCCACTCCCTGCAGTCGCAACGATGCCTTGATGTTAATCTAACACATACCATCGGTCGGCGAGCATACAGACCTACAGCATGGAGCCGGTTTCGGACAGTCTGAGTTGAAATCGTGGTGCCTGTAGCCGAGCGATGGTGTTGTTGGAGAAGAGTAGCGTTCATGTTTCGGTGTCTCCGAACTGTTAACGCTAAATACCGATCTTCATTGGGCGTTGTTGCCCGTGTACGACCTTGCCCTGGTCTTCGGCCTGCACATCCACTCTTCAAAAAACGGTTCCAGATCCTGGAAATGACACTTTGTGACACTCCAATGGCTTGCGCTACTTTGGCTTGAGTTTGGCCCCCTTCTAACCTACCAACAATTCTCCAAGCTTCTGAATCTGTCAAATGACTTTGCTGAGACATCGTACTCATCGGAACAAAGCAATCACTGAATGCCTATCATCCTTGTCTTCATTCTCTTTTATCATGTTGAAAGTCAAATTTCATTCGCTGCCGCTGAAGCGACGTTTTTGACGTCGAACTCAAAATTTGCATACTCCACAGTTTGAAAACCAGAAAAATTTGCATTTGTGATTCTCTTCTTCTATTTTCGACAAAAAAAATTTCGTTTATAACTTTATTTTATATAAAACTTCAAATATCCTTTAATTGTTTTGAGCAGTGTAGTTCCGGATAATCGAGGTTACTGATATTAAATAGGCTTCGTCCTATTCTTATTTACTAAGTACATAGAAAATTTTAAGTCTCTATCTCCATTTGTTCGTGAGATAGAGCGTTTACAGACCGATAGACAGACAGACGGACGGCAATTTTTTTTTTCTAAAAATATGTTTTTCGGAATTTCCAGTATCTGAAACGTGTAAATCCGTCAAATTTTTTTTTCGATTTTCAAAACGATTGCAAGATTCTATACTGCATATGGTAGGTAAGTAAAAGTGGGCCACAATTTTTGACACGACACTTTTTAGCTTGTATGAAAGAAATAGCATCGGAGGCTATAAAAAACTAATTTCAATTTTACTATGATATTATTTTCACTAGCTGAAGTCATCTGAAAGTAAAATCTCAATATCAGTGTCCATAATGAAAATAAATATTGAAATGTAATATCGTTATGAGTAAAAATGCGATGTTTTAAATAGTGACGTTATTTTTTCTTCAAATGTTTTTTTAAAAGTTACTGTTATTAGTAATATGAAAAAGGCGTCCGTAATAATATTGTAAATCCCATTTATCGGGTTGCTGAATGACATTATTTTCCTCATTTAAAAATTTTCTTATTTTGTTTTAGACATTAATTTTTATCATAAATTATTTTCTGTTATTTTATTTACATTATTAATATTATTTCTCAGTAAATATATTTTTTTACCTCAATTAGTGCATAATTATACGCAATCCTTTTATTGTGGTTAAATTTTACGAAAACAATTAACTTTTTTCTTTTAAATGCCAGGACATGTTCACTAATGAGATCAAGCTTCTGATAATGGAAAATAAATTTTTATTATCTAGAGAAAAGCTAAACTGAGTTGCTACCATTTGAAGAAATATCGTAAAAAAGCATTTAAAATTAAAAATAAAATATAAAAATGGAAATAAATTAAAAAATAGCTAAAATGGGTACAACTACAAATAAATAGCTTTCATTTTAAAAAATAATTATCAAAATCGGTTGAGTAGAAAATTCAGGAATGATGACACGACATTTTTAGCTTGTCTGAAAGAAATAGCATCGGAGGCTAATAATAATGAAACAAAAGTTATTACGATTTTCTGGCATATTTGGCTTCCAGTTGGTCTCTTTTAATTGCCCAGCAGTAGTCGGCCAACATCCTTGGACTCCATTTACCTCGAAAACGCTTTTCCATGGTTGAAAAATCCTTTTGGAACCTTTCTTCATGCTCATCACTTACAGCCCCTAAATTCTCAGGGAAAAAATCCAAATGTGAATGGAATGGAATATCTTGAACTTCTTCAAAGTCAGAATCAGAATCATCATCGTCATCAGCATTAAACTGGCTAAAGTGGAGGGTTGTGGATCATCGATATTAAACGATGTAGATGGTACTGGTATTGGCAAACTGAAGTCATGTGGGACAGGTCTCATTGCTGAAGGCAACTTCGGGTATCGAACTATGGGTTTTGCTTTTGGGTTTATGCTTTTTATTGTAGTAACACAGAAATAGCAATCCGAAACATGATCTCTAGGCTCAGGTCATATCATGGGAATAGCAAACTGCATCCTTTCTTCCAATCTATTAAACTTTTTACACGTTATACAAGAAATGTGTGGGGCCCAAGCTTTGTCTTGATGAACAACCGAAAAAGAAAAATATTCGAGATCGTTGCGAATTTATTGTATCACATATCTGTGGGCGGAGTTAACTGTCTCTCACGCCGTTACGTAATATTCCCGAACTGTGGAGAAAGCTATTGTTTTTCTTTCAGTATGGAATAATTTTTCAACTCGAAAATAGAGCAATTCTTGGTGTGCTCTAATGGCTTTATTTATAATATATTGAATATAATTTTCGGATAATTTTTAATTGTTATGTCTTGTGTAAGTGTTTGTGAATAAAAACAAGAAAGACCACAAGACTTTTAATTTAGAACAGGCATGTCAAACACGTGGCCCGCGGGCCACAATTGGCCCGCCGGGAACTTCTCTGTGGCCCGCCAAGCTATTGGCATTTTCGTATGTTTGATTCGGTTCTTAGTTGATGCAGAAAATACATTTTGCATTGCAAATGTTGAAGCGCTGCAAAATTGGAGAATGATTTTATTCAAAATATCTACCATTATTTCAGAATATCAATCGTCATTACATTTAACGTCGTCATTACATTTCAGATATTGACATACATTAAATTTAATGATCCGCAAATAAATAAAGAAAAGTTTAAATTTTTAAATTAATGATTGTTATATCGGATGAAATTTTTTTACATTTTTTCATAGGAGATGCAATCAATACCAATTCAACAACATTGTGGCATAAAAGATGCAAAAATACTGTCTTAAATATGATCAAATCTAATTTATTTTAAAATTTCGTTTCCAGGAGATAGGATATGCAAAAGTTATCAATAAGAAAGTTAAGAAGAGACTATCTTAACCTAAAAATTAAAAAAATTATAAAAGTTTTTTCCCTAATAGTTTATTAGACGTTTTATGTTAAAACGAATAGATTATTTTACTGCTCGCTTTGATTTGCTATGAAAGTAATACGTGTTTTTTATTAAGTATTAAAAATGTATCGAAAATCAATTAAAATACGACGGTAATTTCTAATTAAAAGTTTCTAAAAAATCAAGAGAAATAAATAGCATTAAAAGAGAAAGTGAGAAAATTTCTCGTCTTGTAAATTAATAATAGTAAAAAAAAAATTAATAATAATAATAATTTAACAAAAAAAAAAAAAAAAAAAAAAAAAAAAGTTACCCTGTTTTTATAATTTGGCTGCATGCATAGTCGAAAGTGAGCATTTTGGTCATAAGCTCATTAATTAATTTCATTCGTAAAGGTTAGCAAACGTATCATTGTAAATTATCCCTGTGTGATCTTTATCTTTCTTGATGATGAAGATATAGCATCACAGATTCATAAAAGCCAATTTCAAATAATTTTTTATACTCAAACAAAGTCAGAAAAATTGCGTTTAATATGCAAAAACTTCGTCGAAGTTTTCTAAGAATTTACTCACAAATCTTTCGAAATAATTTCGAAAAATAAATAGATTTTGAACTGAAACTTCGTTGAAAAAAGTCTGTTTGTAAAACATATTAAAAGTAATTCCTCTGCTTTTAAAAACAATGATTGGATGCAAATGAACACACAACTCGAAATCGTTCAAGGTAGAATAAAAAATGTCCAGAATATTTAAATAAATTTAAAAATATGCAGGGGCATTTTTATAAATATTAATGAGGTAAACACAAATTTCAGTAATCGCATGAAATCCATAATTTTAATATGTGTTGCTATAACTGAAAATTTCTATTAAATTAACAAATTTTCATTAGTAGACAGTAGTCATCAGTTAGCCCCCGACAAATATTTTTTAATAGCTACTTTTACTCATGTAGTGGCCTCGTGGCCGGTGGCTAGCCTTAATTTTGTCCTTTAACTTTAAAGTTCTTGAAAATATAAGTTCAAGAAATCTTACTTTGTGATTTTTTTTTTTTTTTTTTTTTTTTTTTTTTTTCGCAGACACGTTATGTACTTAAAAATAAGTGAGGAGAATCGGGAAATTATTCCTATGAAGGATTAATAACCATAGCTAATATATTTTAATCAATTGTGATTTGTTTTATTTCATAATATTATATTGTAAATAATTGTGTTCTATCAATGATTGGTTTTATAAAAAGAGCAATTACAACACAAAAGAAAATACAGATATTAGGATTCCAAAATTAATAACACATTTTTGTATAATTTTGATTGCGATTTAAATTTTAAAATGTTCAAAATCTGTTTAAGCATGTTTGTATTTTTATTTTATTCTCAATTACATCTGACAGTACACTCTCGTAAGACTCTTTTGCCACAGATTTGTTTTTACCTAATAAATATTTTTAAACATTTTCGGTTGCGTGTCTTTAATTTTTTCAATAAATAGTTTTAAAATTTTTGTATCCATTTTGTTTGCTTGTTTGTTTTTTAAAACAATATTGTATTTTAATGTATAGTTTTCATTTTGTGTGACAGTCATCAAATTAAAAGGCTTCTTTATTTTCTAAAATGTGGCCCGCGGCTTTGTCTACAATGCTAAATCTGGCCCGCGGTGGTAGACGAGTTTGACATGCCTGATTTAGAACATCAACACATGGCACCCTCAGCATGGAATATACCAGCACAATCTCTTGTTCTTTATTTTTCAGAGATAACACTGCAATAAAAGATGTGTAAAATTAAGTCTTTGTGTTTTGAAAGTCAGTTCATCACAAACATAACAAAAAGAGTTAGGATCGTTAATACACTTTCTTGACATATTCGCACAAGCGCAGTACTTCACTTGAACCAACGCACTTTAAATTAATAAAGAAAACGAATATAATTATCACTGTTTTTTATGAACGTTTACATGCATTTAACGCTATGAAGCCAATAGTGAACTTGATTTATCACAAAGAAACTGAAGGTTATTGAAACGAAATAAATCAATTTTCGTAATGAGGGTAGGTATAGTCAAAAAACGATTACCTACCAGAGTTCGTATGGCATGACCACTGTTGACCAGTGTTATAATTATCTAGCAAATGCCACCACTTTGCACACGCAGTTTTTGAAATATGCCAAAAGACCGGAAGGTGGCAGCACAGTCAATCACCTCATTGAGTTTACGGATGATATTCTAGGATAAATTAAATCTTGATTCACATATTAAAACGCAATCAATTTGCCAAAAGTCCTATCTTGAAGAAAAACACCTGAAAAGCCGATTTTAACGATTGATTCAGAGATTTATCATTTTGTTTTCCAGTCCCCAGTCCTCCAAGTTTTTATTTATTTGAGTGCAGGAAAACACATGATAAAGCTACGAGTCAACTGCTAAAATGGGGTTTTCAGGTGTATTCCGCAAAGATATGACTTGGCAGACCGATTGCGTTTTAAGATGCGAACCGAGATTTAAATGATTTTGAAATTTCAGCCATGTACTCGATGACGTAATTGTCTGTGCTGTCGCTTCCCGGGCTAGAATACATAAACACTTTCCAGTTATGTTCGAAACTTTTTAAGAACGTAAGGTAAATGCACTGTGACGACTCCGAGTAACTGACTGACTTTGGCACAAAACTCTCGCCTATAGTTGCAAAAACCGGTCTGGCTGTTCGTCCTGAATCCGGACTGTTCCTTCTGTGTTTGTCAGACGGCGCTGATGTGGTTCAATCAACTGATGAGACGAAACGAGAAAGCAGAGAGGGGGAGGAACGGGACAGTGACTTTTGGATTTTAGTGTCTGGATTTTAGTGATGTTTTTAACGTTTGTTCTATTCGTTTGATTTTTATGTGTATAAAGTCTTTAGGTGTCAAGTTTTATATAGCTGTTAATGTCATGTGCTGTAATAGAGAGATGATTCTCGTGAAAACGCGAATTCATCTTTGCTGCCTTACACATCGGAACCGAGGGAAAGATTGAAATCATTACAGACTTACAAGGAAGGTCTCCATACGGGCATACTCAGAAAAATCTGAAAAAATTACAGAATGTTCTTCTCATATAGTTATATATGTTTATAAAAAAAATTTCGGTGGAACCTCCTTATAACGTCCATAAAAAAATAATAAAAATTTCGTTTATTTGGCGATTTATCTCCGGTTGGCGAAAAACCGAAATTTTGAAAAATACGCTTTTACGCTTCGAATACTTTTTAAAGAAAAAAACTTTCTATGTTCAATTTATTTAAATAAGTTTAATTTAAGTAATTTGTCTATGTACTTATAACAAAATGAAATTAATATATTTTATCATTTAAAACACAATTTAAATTAATTAAAATTGCTCCAAATTGAAAAATACACTGTTAAAAATCTGCTGCATTTTGTTGTAACGCACTCCCTTGCTTGTATAGAAAACGGTTACTTGGCCGTGAAATGGAGCTTTCTCATTGGTTGGAATAGAGATATTATATACTAGCGGTGGAGTGCGTTTCAACAAAATGTAGCAGATTTTGAATAGTGTATGACACGGTCAATTCTCCGTGCTATGGAGCATTCTCATTGGTCAGAAGAGAGATATTCTATAAAAGTAGTGGAGTGACGTTTCAGTAAATGCTGCAGATTTTTAACAGTGAAATCAATTAAAATCAACTTTCAGATTCGTTAAAATCGTCTGCTTTTGGCGAGGAAATGCACTGCTCGCCAAATCCCGCGTCGCTTTCAGCTTTTCACGCCAATTATTCCAAACTATTTTATTTTTTTACATATCTAATAATGTAATTCCGCCGCTAATTTTCACTGATCCTTTATTACCTACATGAGTAGTTTAATTCGTATTTTTTTCAAAAAATTCTGACAAGGAAGGTCTCCATTGGGGGCATACTCAGAATTTTTTGAAAAAAATACGAATTGAACTACTCATGTAGGTAATAAAGGATCAGTGAAAATTAGCGGCGGAATTACATTATTAGATATGTAAAAAAATAAAATAGTTTGGAATAATTGGCGTGAAAAGCTGAAAGCGACGCGGAATTTGGCGAGCAGTGCATTTCCTCGCCAAAAGCAGACGATTTTATCGAATCTGAAAATTGATTTTAATTGACTTAAGTCAATTAAAATCAATTTTCAGATTCAAATCTGCAGCATTTACTGCAACGTTACTCCACTACTTTTATGGAATATCTCTCTTCTGACCAATGAGAATGCTCCATAGCATGGTGAATTGACCGTTTTCTATAAAAGCGGTGGAGTGACGCTGCAGAAAATGGTACAGATTTTTAGCGGTGTTGTAGCTTGTGCAACACTGTTAAAAATCTGCTGCATTTTGCTGCAATGCACTCCACCGCTTGTATATAATATCTCTATTCCAACCAATGAGAAAGCTCCATTTCACGGCCAAGTAACCGTTTTCTATACAAGCAAGGGAGTGCGTTGCAACAAAATGCAGCAGATTTTTAACAGTGTATTTTTCAATTTGGAACAATTTTAATCAATTTAAATTATGTTTTAAATGATAAAATATATTAATTTCATTTTGTTACAAGTACATATAAACGTACCGTATTTTCGGGTGTATAGCCCGCACCCTGTGTATAACCCGCACCCCTAAATCGAGCAGTGCAGTAAAAAAAATTCGTGTATAACCCGCGGAGACGCATCGGTGTATAGTCTGCGGGCTATACACCATTTACGAACGCATATTTCGACCAGGGTTCGAAATTAGAAGCCATTAGTCATAATTTTTAACACAAATTTACCAAATTTTTTCGTGATGCATAATATTTTACAGTAATTGGGCTAAAAAATTAAGATTATCAGTACCGTAATTTTCGGACAAAACGCCGCGGCGTTTACGTGTTTTAAGATAAAATTTCAAGCGATGCGGCTTTTACGCGCATTTTTTTTTCAAAGAAGCGTGATATTTATCAAAAAAATTTCCGAAAATTAAAAAAAAAATCGGTGATAAATTCAAAATTTCGGACATAAAATGTATACGTATCTTAGGTTATTGGTTCCCAAAAGGATAGAATCCTCGGAATCGATCCGAAATGCACCAACTCCGAAAAGGAACGATTCCGCAGACTCTAATCTGAAATGAAACAACTCCGGAAAAGTTCGATTCCTAGAACTCGTTCCGAAATGAAACGACTCTGTAAAGGAACGATTCCTCGGAATCGTTTCGAAAAAGACTGACTGCTCTGAATCGTTCCGAAATGACATAAATCGCGCACTTTTTTTTATTCTTTGCAAGAGGGTAAGGTACCAACTCCGAAAAGGAACGATTCCTCGGAATCGTTTCGAAAAAGAACGCCTGCTGAATCGTTCCGAAATTATATAAATCACGCACTTTTTTTTGTTCTTTGTAACAGGGTCGGTAGATTATTTTTTGAAAAATAAACTAAAAATGATCTTAAATTCAGAATTGTCGAGATTGGAAGGGTTCCGCATTTTGGATTTTGAACTCTACAAACACAATGGCTATTATACATCTATCAGTGCAATACTTGGCGATAGTTGCGATAGTTCTTCCAAATCCAGAAATAACTGTATTAAAACAGTAAAAAAAAGCCTTTACAAACATGGGAGTACTCTCTAAATTTCAAGGCATAGCGAAAAAAATTTACAAATTTCGATGTTTTTTTCAAATTTTTTAAGGTTTAAAAATTGTAGAAAAAATATCACGATTTCCAATTTGAAAAAAAAATCTTTGTATAACCCGCACCGTGTATAAGCTGCAGCGGCTTTTGGGGAGGTTTTTTTCTTGTATAAGCCGCGGACTATACATACACCCGAAAATACGGTATATGACAAAATTACACTTAAAGTAAAGTAAAAATGCAAAACTAAAATTAATTAAACTAAACTTATTTAAATAAATTGAACATAGAAAGTTTTTTCTTTAAAAAGTATTCGAAGCGTAAAAGCGTATTTTTCAAAATTTCGTTTTTTCGCCAACCGGAGATAAATCGCCAAATAAACGAAATTTTTATTATTTTTTTTACGGACGTTATAAGGAAGTTCCGCCGAAATTTTTTTTATAAACATATATAACTATATGAGAAGAACATTCTGTAATTTTTTCAGATTTTTCTGAGTATGCCCGTATGGAGACCTTCCTTGTGAGTATGCCCCCAATGGGGACCTTCCTTGTTAGTTATTTGGAGCTTCGCACCGAGAGCTGGACTTGGAGTTTGTGGCAGGAATAGATGTGTGGTCACAGGTATGTTTTTGAATTCATTACAGCGTGCCTTATTATTTTAAGTATAAAATATTGGTGATGTTCATTTGATTAAATTGAATTCTTGCTTGAGTGGTTTGTTTTAAATGATATGGCAGCCGCAATATCCAGATTCGTATTTTATACTTTTGATTATCATAAAATGTGTAAACATGAAAAAGAATGTTTAAAACCATGTTGGTTTAGTGTGTTTTGCATTGAAAAATATATTTTAAAACCAAACTGGTTTATTGATTTAATGAAGTCAAACTGACTTCAGGTATGATGTGTTTCGCATCGAGAAATGTTCTTTTAAAACCAAGCTGGTTTATTGATTAGGTGAAGTCAAACTGATTTCAAGTTTAGTATATTTTGTATTGCGAGATAGTGTTTAAAACCAAGCTGGTTTATTGAATAAATGAAGTCAAACTGATTTCAAATTTCTTACATGTCGTATTGAAACCTATCGTGTTTAAAGCCAAACTGGTTTATTGAATATATGAAGTCAAACTGATTTCAGTTTATTACATTTCGCATCGAAACATATCGTGTTTTAAACCAAGCTGGTTTAGTCAAAATTGTGAGTTTTCAGAAAGGGAAAATTATCTTAAAAGTTTATCAAATTGGTGTATTATTTCTGTTGAATTGAAAGTAATGGTATATAGATGTTTTAAATTGGTTTTTTTCTTTTTAGAAAAATGTTTAACCTTTTACAGGCCGAATTCAGATCCAGGTATATTTTAAATTATTTTTTTGCACATCATACCTTCTAATGCTTTAGTTAAGGGATATTAGTCATTAATATGGTGAAAAAAAATTTTATATATAATTTCCAGAATGTTCCCAATTGGGAACATTGGCCACTTCCGACTATACTTTTACACTGGATTTGAAAGTGGAATACAGTTATGAATAGATTAGATTATAAGCAAAGTAATAAGAATGAATGAAACATTTATTTTTTGAATTTGAGTATACATATGAATAGAGTTGGAAATTTATAAATTTAAATTAAAACAATTTCTTTTACTTAATTAAAATATCAAAAATTTAAGTTTATACCGTTATTCCATGATACAGTGGAAAGCATTTTAAATGCAATTTTTTCTTGCACTCATTGCAAGCCAATCTTGCATTTACATTGCACAGTGCACATCTACCTTGTGTTGTTTCTACAAGGAAATGGCCATCACACTTTCTCTGCGATATATGGCGGTGAACTTTGGGCCCAGGTTGAGGCCCATCCTTTCATGGTGCAATTCTTAGAAGAGCGATTGTAACCTCTCGGCGAAAGTCCAGATGAGTCAGCTTGGTATTTTTTCCATGAATTGCGGAATATAAAAGCCAACCAGAGACAACAGCGATATTTAATGCATTAACAAATGAATTCCACCACCATTTCTTAATGCGAAGTGTTGGACGGTAGCTGCCTAACATTCTATCTTACAGGTCAACTCCTCCCATTCCAGTATTATATTTAGGTATTAAATTTGGTTGTTGTATGTTCACTTTCTTGTTATCTTTATATGAATATCTTTTAGTCGACTGCATTGGGAGATGAGTGCAATAATTTGAAGAAACTGTAACTACAGAATTGTCATTCCAGCGGCATAAAAATACCGATCCATCACATTGGTAATCTAATGAACCTCTTTCTAGTTTTTTCATCTGCTTTGAGGGTGTCAATGGACAATTTTTAATTCGATGATCTCGGATAGTTCCAATAGCTTTTATATTTCTACTTGCAAGATCCTTCATCAAATCATAAGTAGGGTAGATGTGCCAGTAATGGACCACCTTAAGGAATTTCTCTAAAAAATAATTTTTTATTAATAGTTATAATTATTGTATTCCAATTTTTTTCATATTAGATTAATCTTTCAACAATATTAAACTAATCCCACAGTTACATTTCCCAATAGAAATAAAAATTTCATTTTAAATAATAGAAATATGTCTAAACACCCAAATGCCCAGTAATGGACCACCTATGTTCCAGTAATGGACCGCCTATGTTCCAGTAATGGGCCACCCTACAAAAAATAACAGATAATTATTTTTAGGTGCGTTCGTAATTATGTAAATAGGTAGCACCTATAATTGTCGTTCAGTCCGTCTGTCTGTCCATCTATCTGTCCGTTTGTCTGACAGTCTGTCTATCTGTCCGTTTGTCTGTCCGTCTGTCTGTCCGCATATAACAACGGAAAACTATCCAACCGAATCGTTTGAAATTTAAAATACATAATTATTACATAATTTTGTCGAATCATTTCAAATTTTATGAAAATCGGATGAATAGATCAATTACAGGGAAAATCAAAAGAATTCCGTTACTTTACGGTCATTGGGGAAAAAGTTTAAAATGCATTTTAATTGTTTGAAATTTAAAACATATAATTATTACATAATTTTGTCGAGTCATTTCAGATCTTATGATAATCAGATGCATAGATCAATTACAGGAACTATCAAAAGTATACCTTTACATTACAGTCAATGGGGAAAAAAGTTGCAAATGCATTTTAATGGTGTTACGCTGATTCGAACATAATAAAATTGACATGAACCTATGACGTATATATATACTAAAATATAAATTCTGTACAATCTGAGATGCAAAGAATATTTATTATTAAATTACAGGGCCACACAAAAGTATTCCGCTACATAATGCTATACGGGGAAACATTGTTTGGGACATTTTTTAATTATATTCAACTGTGCCACATTTTATGAATATGATATACGTTGCTGAGGTGTAATAAGAATTACTATTCCTGTATATTTACAGAATTTCATCCAATATACTGTATCCGAAGTACTAATTACTATAAAAGCAAGATCTGAATATTTTTAAAACTTCGTTATCGTACGAACGCACCTCATTTGCCACGTTCAAGTGCAATTTCCAACTTGTTCTTTTTATGTCTGCGTAAGTCGCATCTTCTTCTTCCTCAGAATCCACATTATCCTCTTGTATACAAAATTCGGCCTTTTTGAAGCAATTGTAAATTGTTTTTTCTTCAATTACCCCCATTGATCCCGTTCTTATATGTATAACTATTCAACTAACACTGTTTTGAGAAGGATGTTGAAAGGTGTGTGAAAGGAGGGGGTTGATGAACTTGTTGGACTTAAGGAACAAGAAAATTCAAGTAGAGGAGTAATATAAAAAAAAACTCAGCACTGAACGATAAATTAGGAATAAGAGATGGAAATTTGATTTCATGTGATTTCGAAGTATTTTTTTACAACTGAATAAAGAACATTTTATGAAAATATTCGTTATATGGAGATAGATATTTCGCTATATAGAGACTGTTTTTAATGTAATCATGGGAAAAGGGGAACATTCCTACTAAAAATTCGTTATATAGAGAAATTCGATGTATGGAGTTTCGTTATAGAGAGACTTGACTGTATTTATAAAGAAATTGTCTTTATTAAATTCTAGTAAGTAAAATTTAAGTATTAAATTTGTTTATTTAGTTTTCAGTTAAATCAAAATATTTTATCACTACTGAAATTACACTTTTAGTATTGGTCACTTGGGTGGTCCATTACTGGCAAATCACGAAATAAGCAATCCAGTAATGGGCCACCCCTCCTAAAATCTTAAAAATAAATAAAATTTTGTAAAAGGCCATTGGTATATTAAATTCAATGTTTTATATTGCTAACCAAACAAAAACATTCAATTTTTACGGAAAAATAAAAAAGATATAAACTAAGTAAGTAAAGTCTGCTCTTAGCATGTTCATTAAGATTTTCAGTGAAAAACAGAAAAACTGTGAAACTTTATTTTCTGCTTCCTAATTGTTTTGAAGAAAAGTGTAAAAAATTAACGCAGCTTATAAAGCATGCCAGGTAGAATTCAGAAAAAAATAATAAAAGCTTAACTATTATTTATTATTTTTTTATAAACCAAAAAGTGCGAGGTGGCCCATTACTGGCACATCTACCCTAGTAAAAAAGTTAAAAAAATATTTCTACTTGAAGAGGGTTTGCAACAACTGTCAGAAGATTATTTACAACCCTAGTACCAAGAGGGACTATTGGCTGTTCATTTGGCTGTTTTCCTGCATAAATCTCCATTTTATATGGATAACCATTATTAGCGCAAATCATCCAGATTTTGAATCCGAAACGAATTGGTTTTCCTCGAATAAACATTTTAGAGGAATGGCCATAATACGGAACCATTGATTCATCAATGCTAAGCTGGTTGTGAAATAATCCAAACTGATTACATTTTTTATTTAGTTCATCATAGATTGGTTTGATTTTCCCCAACTTATCACCAGGTTGCAATGAAGTGTTATTCATCAAATGAAAATTTCTTTTAATTTCTTTGAATTTTTTTCTTGACATGACAGTAGAGGTAATAGGGACAGTTATATCTTCTGAAGTATTCCAGTAATCATTTTCAGTGGGTACCTGATGATATCCACTCAGTAACAGTAACCCAAAAAACTGAGCAGTATCTTTCCAGTCAGTTTGTATGTTAGTCCTTTTGAGCGGAATAAGTTGATGTCATTTCTGCCAGAAAACTTATATATTCCTGGGAAATGAATTTGAAAAAAACAATAGATTCTGCTTCTATTAGTTCTGGAAATTTTTCAGCAATTTTTATTGTTCGTTCACTCTTGATGGGCTTACTAGACACAGAACTTTTTTTTCCATTTTGGTGTAAATGACTTCACTTTTTTCACTTTATCAGAACTACAAAGTTTCTTTCGTTTCTTTTTTTGTTCATTGGTAGCAGATCCTGAAACTTGATTTTCGCAACTATTTTGGTTTATTTGCACTTTATTAGCAAAAATACTAAGGTGACCACAAACATCCGAGGACACAACAGGATTAAGGATACTGTCATCAATATCCTTTTCTTCTAAGATGAGATCACTTTCATCAGGAGGAAGCTGACAAATTTCAAGTTCTTCGTCTGAAAATTCCGAAACATCGGAATCTCTCAGAGTCATTAGATAATCAACAGCCGCCTCTGGAGTTTAAAAATTTATCTCCATACTATGTTAGTTCACTAAAAAAATTTCCATTCAATATCTTTAAAAATTAAATCTGAGTAGTGAACGTACTAAACTGCTAATAAAATTGGACTGTTCTTTCACAAAATTCGGGAATTCCCCTTTCAACTATTTATGGAATTTCCCTTTCCTTCCCTACGGAAGGGGATTCCCCTTTCAAATAATTCCGAAGTTTTCCCTTTTCTTCGTTGAACGGGGATTCCCCTTTCTATTACTTTTCAACAAAAATTCCTCGTACAGAAAATTATGTCAACGCAGAATAATGGCGACAGACCAACGTTCCCAATTGGGAACATGAATATTTAATTAACAACCCCGAGTGTATTTTTGATTGTTATTATAAAATATGATGTCTTTTATTGATTAAAGCTATTTTATATATACAAACCGGTTTTTAAAAGCATTGGATGGTTTTTCACATTTATATGAATATTTTAGTTTTGCATTGTAAGAAACAATGAAAATGGTCATTATTATGATTTTCTATACATTTCCCTATTAATGATACTGTAACGGATTTAAATAAGACCCTACTGCAAACTTGGTCTTTTTACTTTTTATTAACAACAATCACGTTACGTAAAAAACACAGACATATAATGACAGAACACACACTGAAATAAAAAAAATATAGTTAAACAAGTAGGAAATGGCCTACGCGACCGCTTTCCATCGCCTTTCTCGAGCGTCTGCCCTTCTGGCTGCGTTCAACTCCAAAACTTTGGTCACATGACCATCTTAGCCCTCATTAGTTCATATTTACCGAAATGTCAGTCTGGGCACTTCTCTCTGAAATTTAGTATTTTATTTAACAGAGTTATAGCCATCTGGAGTCTTTCAGTGGATAAGTTCGATTTCAACCGAGGTGGCCAATTAGTAAATACTGTCTATGAAATGTTTGAGTGGTCATGTGTTGCATTTCAAAGAGGATTCATCAAGACGTTACAGCTCCTCCCTACCAAAATTTAAATTTTTTTCTCAAGAAAAATTTTTTCTTAAACACACAGGTGCAAAATCACCATTAATTCAGGAGTTAACTGTAATACAAAATAAAAGCAATCTACTCTAACAAATTTTATTTTTAAAATCAAAACAAAACATTTATGTGAATATATATATATATTTATTATTATTATTATTTATTATTATGAGATTCCTTTAATTATTTCTATTATTATGGTGGGAGGGATTCAGCAATATACTATTATCACAATACAATTGAACACTAGTTATACAAGAAGAATAATTATCACAATACAATTGAACACTAGTTATACAAGAAGAATAATAATAATGATATTCACACCAATAACATAAAAAACTGTACCTTCGTTCAAGGCTTTACCTTTAGCATAAACAAAATTAAAAAAAACATCACAGGTACTTTACACAATAAATCTATCTTTCATGTTATCATGTTTTTAAAACAATAAATATCTTCTAAGGATAGTTTAAATCAGAAACAAATATATATATTTATACAATACTAAACAAAGACGCGTAAACTATTCTTAATAATAATGCAACCCTTTTACTGTAAACCTAAATTGCTCATTCTCATTCATTTTTCTAAAAATGAGAGAAATATCTACTCGGATATAAATCTTATTCCTTATATGACACTTTTAGTTACACCACAAAACAACAACAATAAGTATCCTCTAAATATATAGTATTAAAACAAATACCTTTAAGTTATATTTTAATGATACAGTGTTACTGGTCAAAAGCCGCTCTGCTGAGACTGTCAGCATTTTTATGTTTTTTTCCTGCACGATGTTCGATCTCAAAATCGTACGGTTGTAAAGCAAGGCTCCATCGCATCAGTCTTGAATTCGAACTCGCATGAGTTTGTAAAAACCGCAAAGGATTGTGATCTGTTATGATCCTAAATTTTCGACCGTCTAAGTAGTAGTGCAACCTTTTTACGGCAAAAACAATACCGGCACATTCTCGTTCGGTGGTGCTGTAGCGCCTTTCCACCGGAGAGAACTTTCGGCTTAAGTATAAAATCGGATGCTCGTCCCCTGTTTCGTTTTTTTGGCTTAACACTACTCCAACACCACAGGCCGAGGCGTCTACCTGAACAATAAATTCCCGCTGGAAGTTCGGTGCATGCAAGACAGGTTTTTCCGTAAGTTTTCTTTTGAGAGTGCAAAAAGCGGTCTCACACGCGGACGTCCATTCAATCTTTTCGCGCGTCCTTTTCCCTTTTAGTGCATCGCTGAGAGGAGCAGCGATTACGGAGAAATTTTTTATGTACCGCTGATAGTAGCCTGCGAGGCCGAGAAAAGCTCGGACCTGTGTTTTCGTTTGGGGAGTGAGGAATTTTTTTACGTACTCTACCTTGGCTTCTTCTGGTGACCGAGACCCATTTCCTACAATGTGACCTAAATACTGAACGTTGTTTTGGGCAAATTTGCATTTTGACGGTTTTATTTTCAGATTTGCCTTGTTGATTTTATCCAAAACTACAGTAAGATGTTTTAAGTGGTCCTCCCAGGTGTCCGAAAATACCGCAACGTCATCTAGATAAGGAACTGCGAATGCTTCCATCTCTCGTAGTAGTCCTGCCATCATTTTACTGAAGAAAAACGGAGCATTTTTTAATCCAAACGCCATTCGCAAACAGCGAAAGGATCCGAAAGTTGTACAGAACGCTGTATAACGTTGAGCTCTGGGACTTAAAGGAATTTGCCAATATCCCTTTGCCAAATCTAGGATGGTTATGTATTTAGCTGAGGCTACTTGTTCAACCCGTTCTTCTATACTAGGGAGGGGAAAATATTCCGTTCTAATTTTTTTGTTTAGTTGTCTATAATCAATGCACGGTCTCGGTTCTTTTCCGGGAACTTCTACCAATATTAAAGGCGACGTATAGTCCGACTCGCCCAGTTCAATAATTCCTAATTTTAACATCTTTTGAATCTCCATTTTTACAATTTCGGTTTGTCTATGCGACATCCGATAAGGTTTCGCACGAACGGGTTCATCACTAGTTAGAATTATATCGTGTTCCACCAAATTGGTTAGGCCGGGGTCGTTCGAAAAACATGCAGCATATTTAGTCAAAATCTCTTTCAATTGGATAATTTGTGCTTCATTTAAACGTTTCTCTAACTCATAAACTATCTCCTGGAAGTCAAAAATGGTAGAATTATTATCTAAATATGGAATGTCTAAATCTTGATCTTCCATTAAACTTAAATCCTCCTCGGAGCACAACAAATTTACATGTTCGGGTCGGGTATAATAGGGTTTCAGCATGTTTACATGATAAATTTGAGATTTATTTTTTTTTTCTGGTAGTTCTACTACATAATTAGTTTCGGATATTCTACTCTTAATTTTTCCCGGACCGATCCATTGTACGGACAGTTTATTTGGTCTAGCTACGGCTAAAACCAACACTAAATCCCCTTCCTTGAACTCTCGTTTAACTGCATTTTTATCGTACCACAGCTTTCTTTTACCTTGCATTTCTTCCATGTGTGTAACAGCTACTTCGTGACAACGTTTCAAACGATTTATTAATTTGAATACATATTCGGTCACTATATCATTTTCAGGTGGGGGATCTAACCAACGTTCCATTATTAACGTTTCTGGTGTTCGGAGGTTTTTTCCATACACCAACTCAGCTGGTGAATAACCCGTACTTTCGTGAATCACATTTCGAAGAGCCAATAAAATCACAGGTAAATGTTTGTCCCAATCGGTACCTGATTAGATCCACAACGCCCTCAAGAATCGTTTCAAAGTCCTATTATACCTCTCCACAGGATTTGACTGTGGATGGTAAACCGAACTACGACTGATCTTAATGCCAAATCTATTTAGAAATTCGGTCGTTAAAACTGAGGTGAATGATTTTCCTTGATCATTTTGGATGTGACGGGGAAATCCGATACGACTGAATATATTCAGCAGCGCCTCAGTCACTCTAATTGAGGTGAGGTCCACAAGCGGAACGGCCTCCGGATATCTGGACGCCATGCATACTGCAGTTAAAATATACCGATGTCCATCAGTAGTTAGCGGTAAGGGTCCACATGCGTCAATATTTATTTTGCTGAAAACTTCCTGAATCACCGGAACAAGTTTTAGCGGGGCTTTCTTTTTTTCGTTTGCTCTGCCTGCCCTTTGACAAACATCGCAACTACGCACAAATTCGTCCATTTCTTTATAACAGTTTGGCCAATAAAAATATCGAATTAATTTATCCTTTGATTTCGTACCACCTAAATGTGCGGAAATGCCTTCATGACACAATGCTTTTATTTTCGGCCTCAACTCTTTTGGAATAACTAATAATCGAGTAACGTTTCCAAAACGATCTTCACGATTTCTTACTAGTAACCCGTTGATAACCGAATAATTTTTTTTGTCTCCAGTCTCGCCCATTCGCTCAAATAATCCCTTTAAGTCGACGCATTCGTGTTGTGCTTTCAAAAACCCCTCTTTGTCTATTTTTAACAACTCTAAATCCGGGGCATCAGCCTCTAACGCTGGGATAGTAATAGGTTCGTCCCCTTCCGTTGAATCCCTAAGTCCCGATTCTTCCTGGTTCGCTAATTTGTCATCGGGGTTACCGGCATCAGGAGCTTCACGATCTCCCGTTTCTTCTTTTAAACGTTTAGTAATCGCCCGTGTTTGTACTGCATTTACCTGTTCCGTAGGCAGGAATTCATAGCCAGTTTCCTCTCTTATCATCGCAGCAGTCTTATTTCCTAAAATATATCTGTTTTGGTTCAACTGATTTCCGCAAACAGCGGCCTTCGTATAAATTTTTCCAAAGTCTCCTTCTATCTCGACACGCGCCAATGGTAAGCAAATCAACTCCAAACTAAGAGCCTGCTGCACCCAAATTGTCTCTCCACAAAAATCTTGCGGATCAATGAATTTTCTACAAACCACGTCTAACGTCGCACCTGTATCCCTTAGAATTCCGACTTTTTGTTTATTTACAATCCCAGGAAAGGTATAAGAGTCCAACAAGCCGGTTTTCTGGGGCTCTTGCAACTTATTTACTGAACCTAATTGAGGTTTTTTTTTGTAACTTCGGGTACGATGAGCGTAGATGAGATTCGGAATTGCACACAAAACACTTCAAATTTGCTCTCCTTTCGAATGCTCTCTCCCGATTTCCCGGCCTGCGCAAGGAATTTTCATTCGAAGGGGGAGGGAAACGCGGTCTATTTTCCCGAGGCCTGTCTTGAAAAAAAAGTGCGTTCTTTCCGCCTTATCATCCCTCATGTCTTTTGCTTTCTGGCCTATCCTGGGAAGAGAAGTAGAGGCCCTCACGCACTCATATCCATCCAACAATTCCACAATCTCGGCTTCCGTTTTCAATAGAGGCCATTTATCTATAAAATGTTCGCGTATTTCACTTTTCACACGCCGTTTTATTTGATCTGCCACTAAAAGATCTTTTAACTCCTCAAATGTGTTCACAGACAAACCAATTAACCATTCATTTAAATAATTTCGAATTTCATATGCAAAATCTTCCCAATTAACAGCGGGTAATTTTTGATGATTTACAAATTTTTGTCGAAAGCTTTCTGGGTTTAATTTAATTTTTTTTAGTAATATGCTCTTAATATTATCATAATCTTCGGATTCAGTTTCAGGTTGTCGAGCAATTATAGAAATAATATCAACTGGCAACAAACCAATAAGATGTGAGACCCAATTTTCTTTCGGTATTTTTATTCGTTTAGCTTGGCGTTCAAATAAAATTAAATATAAGCTAATATCTGTTCGTTCAGGATTAAATTCTGGGATTAATTTTTTTAAATTTTTCTCTGTGGAATGTGAATGAATATCTGTCGCATTTTCTTGGGCAGGAGGGACCCCTTTCTCAATTCTTAATTTTTCTAATTGAAAATTTAATTCTAACTCTTTTGTTTTAAGTTCTCTTTCTTGAAGAATTTTTGCCTTTTGCAAAGCCTCGTCGCGCGAAATTTGCTCTAATCGGGCTTCTGCTTTCTCTTTTTTTTCTTGTTCCGCTTGAGCGGTTAACAATATATTTTCGTATAGCACCCTAACATAATCCTCGTCATAATCCTCTGATTCTACAATTAGCTTTTTTAATTCCGCCCTCTTTTTATTTCCACGGCGTTCTATTTCTAACTCATCTACCAATTGCATTAAATTTTCTTTTAAACCCTTACCCAAAAATGACATTTTGATTTTGATATTGTTATTATTATTATTATTAAACAGTAAAAAAACCTCTTATTTAATGGTATACACAATACACAATCAAACAAACAAAAGTAAACAACAACAAAAATTGTATATTACTGACTCACTCCCAACAATTTCCATAAAATTTCTTAAATTTTATTCCTAAAAAAAACTTTTTTGTTTATTACCAAAACAAAAAAAAAATATCTCTTACTATATATTTTTTTTTCACATTTATATTAACTCCTAAATCAATCAAGATTTTGACTTACCCCATTTGACGACTTGTGGTTTTATAATCCAATACATCTTCTTCGGCCAATTTCCACAAAACGCGAAAACTTCTTCGGCTAATAGCCCACAACCGCGAAATCACTTTCTTCGGCTAACAGCCCACAAACGCGAAATCACTTTCCTCGGCTAACAGCCCACAAACGCGAAATCACTTTTTTCGGCTAACAGCCCACAAACACGAAATCACTTTTTTCGGCTAACAGCCCACAAACGCGAAATCACTTTTTTCGGCTAACAGCCCACAAACGCGAAATCACTTTCTTCCAGTTCACAGGTAATTCCTATGAGAAAGTCAATGTTCCTCTCAGGGAGCCAAGGCCAACGACCCCTCAGTTCCGTAGGAAATTTCCGTCTCACAGCAGCCGGAGAATCTTTGCGCTTTTCACATCAGCGACCCTTCCGACGAGATTCAATTCGTCGACGAAGCAATCTTTCTATCCTTTCCAATTCTTAAACAGGAATCAGCATAGCAGTTTTCATGGTGTCCCTTTTTATTTCCTTAATAAATAGTCCAATCGCATGGCGCGATTTGTTTCCCGAAACAATGTTCAATTAAAAAAAATCAGGCCCGTGTGTGTCTGTCTGTCTGTCTATAATCCCAACTTCTGACGACCAATTCTGTAACGGATTTAAATAAGACCCTACTGCAAACTTGGTCTTTTTACTTTTTATTAACAACAATCACGTTACGTAAAAAACACAGACATATAATGACAGAACACACACTGAAATAAAAAAAAATATAGTTAAACAAGTAGGAAATGGCCTACGCGACCGCTTTCCATCGCCTTTCTCGAGCGTCTGCCCTTCTGGCTGCGTTCAACTCCAAAACTTTGGTCACATGACCATCTTAGCCCTCATTAGTTCATATTTACCGAAATGTCAGTCTGGGCACTTCTCTCTGAAATTTAGTATTTTATTTAACAGAGTTATAGCCATCTGGAGTCTTTCAGTGGATAAGTTCGATTTCAACCGAGGTGGCCAATTAGTAAATACTGTCTATGAAATGTTTGAGTGGCCATGTGTTGCATTTCAAAGAGGAGTCATCAAGACGTTACAATACGAATGTAACTTCTATTTTAAAAAATCAAGTCATCTTTTTACTATTTCTGCTAAGTTTTTCAAGTCAATTTTGATTAAATTTAATTTTTGCTAAGTTTTTAATTTTATGTTCCCAATTGGGAACATTGGCCTGTTAAAGGTTAATGATATTTACTTGTATAAAGTGTATAAAAATAGTATTTATATACATGTTTTAAAGTTATTATGAAAAATATTTATTTAGAGTTTTGAATAAATAGGTTGATAGTGCATTGATTTAAATTGAAATTGATTATTGAAATTGAATTAAAGGCATAATTGGTTGGGTGACCGTTTCTCTTACAAAGTGTCTGGCTCACCCATCGGTGAACTTGAAATTGAAAATGGCTTTTCTTGGAAGGGGGCAAAGGGTTGATTTGAGAATTGTTGCTATGGAATTGGGAGAAGAAGTTAATGACAATATGAAGATCATTGACTTGTATAAATTAATTACGAAGAGCGTTTGGTATGAAGAAGAGTTTGTAAGATATATGCTTGAGACTGTTATAGATGAGAGATTAAGTCGTGAGAAAGCTTTCGAGAGGAAAAGGGCGGATGAAAGAAGGTTTATGCTAGAAGTTCCTGATAAAGAAAAGAATATATCAAATATTGCTGATATTGATAAAGCAGTGGAGGAAAAGTGTCACATTGAGGAAATTTTGTTGGACCTTGTGTGTTTGTTTAAAGAGGTTCCGGAGAAGAGACAAACAATAATATGTATTGATGATGTTGATCGAGTAAAAGAGGGAGTGAGGAGTAATATTGATGAAACCTTATGTAGCTATACAAGGTCTTTGGATTGTGAAGTAACGGAAAATGAGTTATCGACTAAGAAACTAAGTAATTCTCTTAAAAAGGAAATAGTGGATATTATAGACGTAATCGAAGTTTTTGAACTTTCTGAACTTCAAGGTGTGAAGAGAGAAGAGATAAAATTGATAAGGGATGGAAGTGGAGTTGATGATAAGTTGAACTTAAAACTGAACTGTTTAAATGATGTGAAAGTTACTGAACAGGATGAAGAGTGTTTTCTTTTATCACAAGATAGAAATTTGAGAGATTTATCTGAAGTTAGTAGTGCAAGTACGTTTGAAGGTAATCTTGAACTTGTTCAGGTTGATATTGATGAATGCTGTAGAGATAATGAAACTGGCTCTCTTATTTCAAGTAATTTGAAAACTAAGGACAATTTGAAGACTGTAGATGAGGTTCAAGAGGAAGATAATCTTAATGTTGAGAATTTATGTGGAAGTTTTCAGTTTATAACTGATAATGAAACTGAAAGTACGAGGGGGAGGAGAGAGAGTACGGATATGAACCAAAACTCTATTGCAGTCGATTTAGTTAAGAGGACAATTCAAGAGAAAGATGAAATTGATCTTGAACTTGACTGGTTGATTGAAAGATGTGAAGAAACTGAAAAATTATCCGAAAGGGGAACCGGAAATGTTCATGTTCTGTACAAGGAGAGAGTTTATGGAAAATGTAGCCATGGTTTTGATAACAGAAAATGTTTCAAGAGGTTTGGCGAGAAGAGGGAGAGAACAGTGGAATGTAAGCCAGGAAGAAATCGAATGATGAAAAATCACAAGAAGAGAAAAAAAAAAAATCCAACAACGCTGACACTTTATCACGGCACCCATCCTTTCATTAGTAGCTATTGAGTTTTATAGATTTTGTGCAGTTTATTAATGATCATAGTTGTTTCCAGAAAATGTATGTTTAATGTTATTTATTGTTGCATAATAACATGATAAAAAAAAATCTTGTGTTAATTTTGATCTGGTAGTCCATAATTAGATTAATATGTATTGGTTTTTTTTTAGATTTATAATTGAAAAAAACAAAGTATATTTCAGTTGGTTAGAAAAACAGAAAGATATGCATTATTTAATATTTATTATTGTATAATGTTAAATTAATGGAAAAAAAGGAGGATTTTCTGTTAATTGTAATAGTATTTATGGAAATTACATTGGTTATAATACTTAGTTTTAAAAAGAAAGATATGGTATTTTTATATTACAGAAAATTAGTATTATGTGAATTGAATAATGAATTTATATTGTAACTGGTATTGCGGAATGCTATATTACCGCGTATTCAAAATTGGTAGAAATGTAATAGAATTAAGACAGTTTGGTCAGGGCGGCACAATGCTGTGATGGATTTCGGGAGATGTGCCTGTGGCAAATTTGCAAGTAATCGTGGACACTATGAATTGAAAAGTACTTTTTAGTGTTCCTTTTAACTTGTC
This sequence comes from Maratus speculifer, assembly GCA_964019185.1. NCBI lineage: Eukaryota > Metazoa > Arthropoda > Arachnida > Araneae > Salticidae > Maratus > Maratus speculifer. The sequence goes on along the minus strand of OZ025294.1, from coordinate 390,196,019 downwards.
ACATTATGACTCCTTTATCTAGAACTCTGTTTGGACATGTCCAAAATTTGGAGGAAGGAGGAGTCTGTGACGACCCCGAGTAACTGTCTGACTTTGGCACAAAACTCTCGCCTATAGTTGCAAAAACCGGTCTGGCTGTGCGTCCTGAATCCTGACTATTCCTTCTGTGTTTGTCAGACGGCGCTGATGTGGTTCAATCAACTGATGAGACGAAACGAGAAAGCAGAGAGGGGGAGGAACGGGACAGTGACTTTTGGATTTTAGTGTCTGGATTTTAGTGATGTTTTTAACGTTTGTTTTATTTGTTTGATTTTTATGTGTATAAAGTCTTTAGGTGTCAAGTTTTATATAGCTGTTAATGTCATGTGCTGTAATAGAGAGATGATTCTCGTGAAAACGCGAATTCATCTTTGCTGCCTTACACATCGGAACCGAGGGAAAGATTGAAATCATTACAGCACCAGTAGTGAGCCACTTAAGGACATTTGTCTAATTATTAATTATATGTTAGTGAACTCCAAAAAAACATATATATTTTTAGCCTAGTCCTTATCTTCATGTATCAGAATAAACATTCAAATTTTTAAAATATATTCTTTAGAAAAAATGAAAAATAAAAAATGTTACCTTCCTCATTCAAATTTTTTAAAATATATTCTTTAGAAAAAATGAAAAATAAAAAATGCTACCTTCCTCTATGCTCCAGTAGTGGTCCCCCCAGAAGTGGGCCACTCCATTCTTGAATTTAATATGTACTGGACAGAGGTTATAACATTTTTTACATATTTAAACTTAAATATATACAATAATGAAATCATATTTGGAAGTTTTGATGATTACGTAAAATAATGTCAGCTTCTCTTTAGTTTTTTCGAACAGTCTGTAATATTTTATAACTTAAAAAACTATATCTGCCCTATTTGTTAATTTGCAGAAGTGATAAATAATAAGATATTCATAATAAAAAGGGTAATTAAATGCTGAAATGATTTCAAAACTATATTATATTTATATTATATTTATAAAAAAAAAAAAAGAAAAAAGAAAAAAAACAATGTGCGAGGGATTTAAATTTAATTGCATTTTTCTTTTACAGCCATTTTATTGGCTCTCTTTTTTTTCATTGGATATTTTCATCAACTTTTCCTTTTTCCTTTTTCATTTTTTCTTTTCTTTTTTCTGCAGCTTTAGCATTTTTAATATCTTCTCTCTTCTTAAAATATTGGAGCATTTGAGGAGAAGTCACAACTGCAGGAAGTTTCTCTCGCTTTCTCCTTTTCTTTCAGAAAAGAACTCTTTTGAAGGGAGATGGTACATTTTTTTTTAGATGGTTCAGCAACTGGCCCGGTTGATCCTTCTGGAATATCCACTTCAGCATCAGTATATTCAACGGTGTCAATTGATTCTGCATTGCATGCCGCATCAATAGATATGACTGGTGTACTCTATAAGAAGTAAAATGTTTAATAAATAAATAGAAAATTTTTATAAATAATAGTAAAAAAATATACCAATTTTAAGTGCTTAATAACAAAATTATTTTGTGATACTTTACCTGAAAACGTGGTTTCTTGTTCAAAATCTCCTTCGTCTCCAACGATAAGTAATAAAGATCTGTTTGCTCCACAGGGTCTTTCCATTCACCTTTATTTTCTAAGAAAGATTTCATTTTTTCTTCTCCAATTTTTTCTTCGAGAATATAAAAAAAAACCATTTTTCTTTCCTTTATTAGTGATATTACCACTTTCTTTGATGTTACTTTGGATTCAACAATTACTTTCTTTGGATCCCATGGAACCAGTCCACATGCACGGAATCCACTGACAATTGTTGCAGGAGTTAAGCGATCTAAAGATGACTTTAGAACTGGTGGAAACTAATGTTTCTGTAACTGTTTGCCTTCATGGGTTATTCTGAAATTCACTACTTCCTGCCGCCAAGCGCTTTTAAGAGTATGGAAAACAGCAACGTCCATAGGTTGCATCAGGTGTGTGGCATTTGGGAGCAAAGCTACTATTTCAATTCCATGAGCTATACAGAAAGTGCTTAGGTTTATAGATATGTGAGGAGTGTGTCCATCCATAAATAATAGTACAGGTTTCTCTATGCTATGCTTATTTAAATATGGCTCAAAAATGTTTCTTACATACTCATAAAATGTTTCTTGAGTCATTTTTGTCCACTTTCCGACTTTCCAATAGCCTAATGAGAAGGCATGGCCTTTGTAATTTGTTGAGCGGTCCTATCATACCTGAAAATTGGAAAGACAAAAAATTAGAATATAAAAACATATTTAACAATTTCAAGGTTTAATTTACTAGATTTATGATTTTAGACATGCTTACCTATAAACGATCATTGGTGGTGCAAGTTCACCAGCTACATTGGCTGTTAAAAGAACAGTGAAATTAAGTTTTTCATCAGCTCCAGCAGTGGTATACACCATTTTTGATCCTCTTTCAGCAAGAACTTTTCCTGGCTTCGGATTTAAAGTAAAAAGCTGTCTCATCACAATTGACAACCCTCTGGGGGTTATATAAGACATTGTCCAGTTTTTTTGTTTTTTAAATAAGTCTCAACCTTTAGAAATCAATCATTTATACTCTTTTGTGACACTTCTTTCCTGCTCGTTGTTAAATTTTGGCTGGTACGCAGTTTAATGTCAGGATGGCGTTTTAAAAAACTCTCATACCATTTTCGTCCAGGAAGACTATTTTCTCCAGTTAAAGTGATTTAATGCTCTTTGGCCCATTTTATTACGTTAGTCATGAGTATTTCTTTTGTAAAAAGGAATCCTTTACTGGCCATGCTTTAAATCCACAAAACAAAGTTGTTTTCCTGGTCGTTGGTAAACAATGTATTTGGGCCTTTTTGTGAAGCTAATTTGACTCCTCCTTTCAATTTACTTTGCAAAGTTGTTTTTGCAATATTATACTGCTTAGCTACAGAACGGACACTCTTTCCTTTCTCCACATCCGCAATTGACCTTTTTAGTTGTTCTTCCGTATAAATTTGCTCCTTTCTTTTCTCCATTATCCTGCAATATAATAAACATATATAATAAAATATACATAAAATACAACAAACATATTAGGAAAATCATATATTGGTTGTTCCAGTAGTGGGTCACCTGGCCCACTACTGGAACAAATTGAAATTTAATGACTCAGAAGTGTGTACCAGTAGTGGGCCAGGTGGCCCACTACTGGAACAAATTGAAATTTAATGACCCAGAAGTGGACCACCTCCCAAACTTAATAATATGTTAGTTTTATACCTTTTAAGCATAAGGAATAAAGTATTCATTTATTCAGTGTATTAGAAATGTGACATTTTAATATAAAATACCATATACTTTTAAAGAAAAAAAAATATTGAATGAAAACTTACCTCTTAAGGAAGGCAATAAGAATAAGCCACAAAATCCTTGTATTTTAAGACTGGAAGAAAAACAACATTCCAAGTCAAAGACTATCGGAATACTGAAGTTGTCTCTTTGTCTGGTAACAGATAAGGGTTCCAGCCAAACAGCAGTTAGTTTGTTATCTGACAGGGGTGAATAGAAAACTTGTTTTTCAACTTTGAAAACTGGTGGCCCACTATAGGTACGTGGCCCACTACTGGTACACTTACCTTAATAGAGATTGACATTTCGCTTTCAGCAATTTATACCAATATACGGAAGCACATTTGAATACTTTTGTACAAGTCTTGTATTTTACTTACAGTATTTTATTATACAAGCCACTATTTAGCAAAAATTTAATTAAGACTGAAAATGCTTAAAACTAGTGAAATCATATTTCTGAGATTATCATCCATAGACGCTATGTATCCAATTCTTTGTGTGCCTCTGTATAACATTTTATTTATCTTCTACAGGTATATATACTAAATATATTAAATGTACTTCAGCGTAAAAAAGCATAACTCATTTCAAAACTATCTTTAAGTTCTTTTCGTCTATACTCAATAACCCTTACGATTTCTCTAATGTAGCTCTGTATATGATCTGCAGCATTTATCCACACAAAGTAGTATGCAAAAATTTAGTTAAACTTAAAATCTCATATCTCAACTAAAAATGTATTTCCAGCAATCATCGCTAATGTAATATACAGTAGAGTATCCGAAGTGTTTTGAGTGTCCCAGTAAATACTTTGAATTTTCTGTTATATAAGAAAGTAACTTGTTGTAAACCTCAATAACGTAATATCAATTCCATTATATGTGAAATAGTTTAATGCATAAGGAAAGGGCATGTTTACAAACAAACGCTTCTTTCAAGCAAAAAGCATTTTCGACGATCCCACCGAAGTTAGCATAGGGGAGAAAAATACGGGCTTCTGATTGGTTGAATAATTTTGCTTTCCTTCATTTTCGAGTTTACATTTATTAGGTGCGTTCGTAATTATGTAAATACGTAGCACCTATTGTTGTCGCTCAGTCCGTTCGTCTGTCTGTCCGCATATAACAACGCAAAAACTATCCAACTAAATCGTTTGAAATTTAAAATATTTAATTATAACATAATTTTGAAGAGTCATTTCAAATTTTATGAAAATCGGATGCATAGATCAATTACAGGGACAATCAAAAGGATTCCGTTACATTACAGTCAATGGGAAAAAAGTTTCAAATGCATTTTAATCGTTTGAAATTTAAAACAGATAATTATTACGTAATTTTATCGAGTCATTTCAAATGTTATGAAAATCGGATGCAAAGATCAATTACAGGGACAATCAAAAGGATTCCGTTACATTACGGTCAATGGGGAAATCATTTTCAAGTGCATTTTAATCGTTTGAAATTTAAAACATATAATTATTACGTAATTTTATCGAGTCATTTCAAATGTTATGAAAGTCCGATGCACTGATCATTTACAGGGACAATCAAAGGTATTCCATTACATTACGGTCAATGGCAAAAAAAGATTCAAATGCCTTTTTATGATGTTACACTCATTCGAACATAATAGAATTGGCATATGAATCTATGAAATATATATTAAAATATGCATTCTGTACAATCTGTGATGCAAAGAATTTTTATTATTAAATTACAGGGCCACACAAAAGTATTCCACTACATAATGCTATACGGGGAAACATTGTTTGGGGCGTGTTTTAATTATATTCAACTATTTCACATTTTATGAATAAGATATACGTTTCTGAGGTGTAATAAAAATTACTTTCTGCATATTTACAGAAACACAAAGATTTCGACTACTATACTGTATCCGAAGTACGAGTAAGAATTACTATTCCTGTATATTTACAGAATTTCATCCATTATACTGTATCCGAAGTACTAATTACTGTAAAAGCAAGATCTGATTATTTTTAAAACTTCGTTATCGTACGAACGCACCTCATTTGCTACGTTCACGTGCAATTTCCAACTTGTTTAATCATCGATTTCTGTTTGAAAAGCTTTTGAAAGCTGGATTTTCCTTCTGTTTTTACATATTTATTAATAGATAAAGAAATAGATAATTCGGAATTTATAATTAAACAAGTTAATCAGGATGTTTAACAATTGTTCTTTATTACTTTTAGAAAATAATAAAAATAGAATTGTCATTTTTTCTTTCTATTTTTTTAACATGATATGGACATATATACACAATCAGAATAATTTATTTAGAAACAATAGTATTTTCATTTTACGGCGTCAAACTCAATTGTTCTATATTACATTGAAAAAAATTCAATTTCTTCTTATTTTTTTAATGATTTACGCATATACGCTCCTAATACGTACATTAGTTATCAGATTGATCAATTTGCAAACAATTTTTCGACCGATCAGAAGCCCGTATTTTTCTCCCCTATGCTAGCTTCGGTGGGATCGGCAAAAATGCTTCCTTCAACCAATCTACCAGTTACATTTTTGCTTTGGCGATCATTACAGGAATCATCACGGCGACGTTGACCAATCACACAACAGAGCTTTTAATCGTAGACAAATCAGACCAATCCTAGACCAATCAGATCGCTTTGACTTTTTGGGTATCGCAGGAGTCTTAAAGACGGGCAGGAAATTACTGTGGATCCACAGTAATTTTGCCCACAGTGACGTCAGCTGCCCTTTCCGTATACTTGCAAATCTCCTGCTTTTTTTTAAAATCAACAAAACAGATTTGAAACCAGAAATTTTATTTATTAATTAAATCATGTTTGTTTTAATTAATTACTATAGAAAAGCAAGAAACATTTCTTTTAATAAAGTTTCCTGTTGAAAGTAAGTTTTTTCGTTCAAAAAGAAGCGGGAGGTTGTCAAGTATGTTAATGTAATTAAATACGACCCAAATGAAAATAATGTTTTCCCCTATTTTATTATGCAACAGAATTCTTTTGTGTGGCCCTGTAAATAAGTAAATGAATAATAAATATTCTTTGCACCGCATATTCTAGAAAATGTATGTTTTAGTGCACTTCTTACATGCATATTAATTTCATTATGTTCGAAATAGTGTAATATCATTAAAATGCATGGAGCTGTTTTTCCCATCGGCTTAAATGTAATGGAATATCTTTAACTATCCCTGTTCCCTATAATTGAACTATACATCCGATTTTGATAAAATTTGAAGTGATTTGACAAAATTCTGCAATAATTATATCTTTTGAATCTCAAACTATCCAGTTAGGTAGTTTTTGTACTGTTATATGTGAAGACTGAGAGATGGACGGACCAGACGACGACAATAAGATATAGGTGCTACGCAATTACAGGGTTGCCACAGACGATTATTTTTTTAATTCTAACTGGCACCACTTTTTCTAAAAAGAAATCCTTAACAGACACTTTGACAACATTTGCAAGAAAAGTATATTTTAAATTTTATATTAGAAAAATACTGATGCGAACGGAATAAAAAATAGTCGCCTGTAGCAGCGCTGTAATTATGTATTTACAAACTATATTTACAAATAAAATATGAAAATCGTCTTCATTGCCATAAAAAATATTATGACAAAAAATAAAATGTTCTATTATTTTCAAACGAATGAACCGAATTTAACATAAAACTATGCAGTTAATTCCCGGCACATCACTAACATACACTGGTGTGCAAAAATTAAGGATGAGAGGGTTTTTCGAATGTAACGTCTCCCAGAAGTTTTCCACAATCGACCAAAATCATAACAAAAGATCTGCAAGATGTGAAAATATGGCACAAGTTTTGAAAAATATTTAAATAAAGAATCAAACGGATACATAAGCACTTTATTGTAAAAGTGACTTGGGGCAGAAATGAGAGAAGACAGAAACGACCATCTTACAGGTACCTCGCAAGAAAAATTTAGTCTCTAACAGGGGATATGGTCACCTCGGACTCCAATGAAGAATTTAAAATGTCTGTCCATCAGTGTCTGATTTATGGCAGGGCATTCGGGGCATAGGCTCAGCGGCCCCCAAATGCTTCTGAAAGTTTCTCAATTATTATCCAAAATCTGATGTAGTTTTAATATCCAATGAAATTTTGCATTTCATTCTACATTCTATTGTGTTCATATTGTATTTTTATAACATTGTATATTTTGTCTGAAACATTATTTTGTTAAAGTGAATATATTTTTTTTTTACCTTTATCACTTTAAAAATATTATGTTCTTAATTCTTGTTTAATCTTTTTTCCTGTTACCCTCAGAAAAATTGAGTATTGGTCAGCATAGCTTGCAGGCCCAATACTTTTAAATAATTGTAGCTTTTGGTGATGTCGAAAATTCTTTATTATTAGTTGTTGCATACTTTATCATTCCATAGACTTGCATACGAAAAGATAATTAGCACCACACAGTTTAGTATAAAACGTCTACTCATTAAAATTTCATAATAGTGAAATAATTATTTAAAAATAAGTTATTGAATATTAAATTTAATTTTTTAATTCATATTTTAATGTCAATAATGGTTACTTTAGTAACTATCTTTTAACATTTTTTTAGCCAATTCCCCTGTAAGTATCGATGCTCCGTAAGCATCTGTGCCCAGGCCCCCCCAAATTTGTAAATCGGTTCCTGATGCCCATGCTGAGGACGAGGTTGCCTGAGGAGTCTGATTCTTCTTGTAATGCCAATTTCAGCTCCGGAATCATTGCCGGCGCCTGGTCACGTGATGCCAAGCGTATCCAGAGAAAGTCCCACGTGTGTTCTATGGAATTCAAGCCCGGAAATGTTACAAGCCAATCAATGAGTTGAATATCTTCATTCTCAGGGAGTTCTTCGATAACCACTGTACGATGACGGCGAGCATTGTTGTCCGTGAAGAAGTCTTGACCCACAACACCTCTAAAAAGACGCACGTGAGGCAAGAGAATCTGGCACAATAGCGGGTACAGTAATCAGATACTGAATGGCTTTGGAAGACGTGGAGACGTACGGCTACCAAGCATGATATTTCCCCAAACAAGAACTCCGGCACCACCAAAACGGTACTTTTAAATGATGTTGGGGTAAGGGTTAGGTGTTTCTTGCTCTCTCCAGGTGTGTAAACGTCCAGAATTGCTCGTCATACTAGATCGGCTCCCAGGGGCGTGCCAGCCTGTGTGCAGAAAGGGGCGCCTGTGTGCTGAACTGCATTTGGCGCCCTACGACCCCCCATCCAATCGCCTGTAAAAATAAAACTTTACCCCCCCCCCCCAAAAAAAACTATAAATATTTATAAATGTATAGTTGCCATTCCTTTGGAGTTTTTTGAACCAGAAAGTTTATTTAATAAAATATGTCTTGTTTCTTTACTGTTCGTACTTTATTTCATTAAATAAATAAATTTCTGCTTCCAAACATGCTTAAATTACTTGAAAAATAAAGAAGGGTGGCAGCTATGTAAATAAAATTCGTAACACAGTAAAACCTGTGTAAATGAAAGCACTCTCTATCACAATCCTGCGTTACAGTAAAATTTCATTATCCTGGAGAAAATAATTTAATGAAATAACAATAGATTGCATCTAAAAGAAAGATTTTTGTTTTACTTTGCATGTATTGGCGATGGCTAAGAAAATCTACCGCACATAGAGATCTCAAAATTTGGATAAGGATCGATGATGATAGATGCACCGTGCACCTGACAATCATTTTTTTATTTTTTGTTAATTACCCGAAATATTAATTAAAAACCCTTAATGATCATCGCAAAATGGCGATATTTTATTCCTCAACGAGATGATGCTTGTGTGCTTCCCCAAGCAGTCCTTCCCACTGACCAAAAGCGTAACGTTTGATTTTTTCTGCATTTTCAAATTGGGATATAGTGAGATCCCTGTAGAATTACAAATAAATAAATAAATAATAAAGAAAGAAAGAAAAATGGTATTTTTAATTACTATTTCAAAAACCCTTTTTATATGGCTGCGATTCACATCAGTTTTCAAATTTTCCATTTCTCTAAAGTTTCAAACATAAAAGAAAAAAAAAAAAAAACTGTTGATACATTTATAGTATTTTTCAGGTTCTAATAGTATATCTGGTGTGAAAATATTAATATTTAATGTTCAAAAATTTTTTTGAAGTCATTTTAAGGATTACAACGCCAAACATATTTTTTCTCTCGGTGCAAATTATCTCAAGATATCGTTTCCCAGTTAAGAAATATGTGATTTGAATATCATTTCGCGTTAATAAATAAAAACAATATGTATGAGAGATTGTGTGCATTTCTATTATTTATTTTATTAAGATTTTTTTGGCTAAGATTGAAAGTTTTATACCCAAATTTCAAAAAATAAATACAAATTGACGGTTAATTTGAAAAATCAGACCGGAACATGAATAGCACTGCCGGTATACTCTACTGAAGGCAGTGGGAAATCAACTCGCGTTTCGATTGGATGGATTGTCATTTAAAAAGGAAAAATCATTCAAATTCAAGATTATACACTGCTAACAATATAATGTTTGTTCGAAAATATTTTTATTCAAAATTATAAAGTCAAATCAACATGCTGGATGCTGCTGAAGACATTGTCTTCCCCACACCCCATTTCTACATTCGTTTGGAAAAAATAACATTCAATATTTGACTTTAGAATATTTAAGGTAATTGTAACTGGCCTAGGGGATCTAAGGCGGTTAGTTAGTAGAACATAAAGTGCACGGGATTTTAAAACACTTTTTTTCATAAATCTAAATTTTTCCATTCATATTAATAGTCATCTTTGTAGTTTCTAATTTATTTATGTCTAAATTGAACTTTTTTTTTTTTTTTGCCATTTTAGTCTCTGTAACGTCTACGGTTATGTGTAATGCTAATAAGTGCTCCTATTTCAAAAATTCAATTGTATGTTCGAAAATAAAATGTACAAATCTTACAACCATTACAATAATTTATGCAGTATTTGAATAGACCCGAGTGTACGCAGTAGTTAGTAGAACATAAAGTGCACGGGATTTTAAAACACTTTTTTCATAAATCTATATTTTTCCATTCATATTAACAGTCATCTTTGTAGTTTCTAATTGAAGTGCAGGGAAAGGCAATCTTCAACCTTCGAAAAAAAATAGAAAATTTAGACATCTATGGCCAAATTTAGTCTATCTTCATCAACTCGCCTCGTCTTTCGCTATCATGGTAATTCCAGTGTACTAGATAGGTAAAAGATAGATAAAAGGTATTTATTTCACTCAGAAATCTATGGTGTGAAAAAAAATATATATATAACACATTTGTTCAATACATAATAGTTTCTACAGAAAGGATCATTAGTAGAAGTGCTGAACAAAATTATTGCTTTGGTCGCTTAAAATAAACTTTACTCTTTAAGTGCGAAAATCAGTGTTAAACCCAGCGGCGCCAACTTATATGGGCCCGTGGGGCGCGAGTCCACCCAATAATTTGATATCTCTATCCCCCCCCATTATTAACTGAGTCCACCCAATATTTATGTATTTGTTCAAAAATTTTTTGAGTCCACCCAATATTTTCCAAAAGTTGGCGCCCCTGGTTAAACCTACGGCACGGAATGCCAACAGCTTCACAAACGGCTGATGATCCATTTTTACCAGTTAAAATTTGTCTCACAGCTGACGCCAGTATCTCCAATCAAAAATCTGTAATCAGTTTATCGATTACCTTAAATACGTTTTAATTATTTAATGCTATTAAGTTGTTATCCAGTGATTAAGGTTTCCATAGCTTCTTCACCTACAAAACTTTTGAAGATAGGTTGCCCTCTGAAAATCTAATTTTAAATTTATTCTGAATTAAATTATTACTGCAAATTATTTTGAAATAGTTTCTGAATCATAGGGGACTTAAGCTATCAGCGTGAGATTGACGCGCATCATATAAAACGTTTCCATAGCTGCCAACTTTTACGCATTTTTGCTACCACTAAAATTGTATAAAGATTTTCCATTTGTTTAATCATAAGATTTCGGCGATCAAATAAGACAATATTTACTACAACATTTTTGTGGTAGGAAAAATGCGTAAAAGTTGGCAGCTATGCGTTTCTAACATATAAGTCTACCTCTATTCATGGACTGATATTGTAGGAGAAACTTTTACCAGTATTTCCGAATAATAATTTTCTTCTTATTTATGATAAATTCTGAAGTAAAGTGACAATTGTTTCTTATAAATAATAATAAAAAAACAAGTGAAATTTAGCTTCTATGGTAATAAAACTGTATATTATGCTTTTCCACCGCAGTGAGATAATAGTGTTGTATATTTTCAGCTATGTAAATTAAGGCGCCTTTTATTATTTATAACTATACTAGCGCACCCGACAGACGTTGTCCTGTCACCGACAGACGTTGTCCTTCTTGGCCAGAAAATCAAATAAATGTACGTAAATATGGTAATACGCACGTTAAACACTACTCTCTTAATTTAATTTCTTATTACAATTATGTAAGGAAATTATTTTTAACTCTTCAGTATTTTTTGAAGTCGGCTCAATTTTTGATAGAAAAGTTTATTTTTCTCTTTTTAGTTAAAAGTTAACGATTGTCTGAAGTCGGTTAATCAAAATTATAATACAGGAAATATTATTGTAAAGCATACACGTTTGTCAGCAGTGGGGTTCGAACACGCGATCTCTTTCTTCAAGAAGCTCAGCTTAAATCTGGCGCCTTAGACCGCTTCGACATTCCGTCCGTACTCCATTCATCGAACTTATTCAACACTTTTAATTAGCGAAAAATCACTAACTATTAGTTTTTGCCTAATTACAAAAAAAAAAAATACTGAATCAAATTCGATGAAATGCGAATCTAAACCATTCTCAAATCCACTGGAATGGAACACATACACAAAATTTCATTAAAATCCGTCCAGTCGTTTAATAGGACTTCAGTGACATACACACGCACAGAAGATCTTTATATATAAAGATAAGCATTGAAAATTTGAGGTTTTTGCGCCGAAGACATCACCAAATTAGGAAAATGTGAATTATCTCAGGAACTACTGGATTTAAACGAATTTGCTTAGTACCATTCGATTCAGAATGAAAAAATGCACTAAAATATGTTATCAGTTGAAAAATAACTACAAAAGCCGATTTTTATGGAATTTTTTAAAAGTTCGTTCTTTTTTCTACTCATCTTAGGGGTGGAATTTTCGAAAATCCATTTTTAGCGGCACTTGATGTTATAAGAAGTATTTTTACCCCAATTTTCAAGATTTTTGGTATGGTAGATTTTTTTGTGCTATGATTAATACGAAATCCTGACTTTCTTTAATATATATAGCACTTTTAATTAGCGAAAAATCACTAACTATTAGTTTTTGCCTAGTTACTAAAAAAGTACTGAATCAATTTCGACGAAATGTGAATCTAAACCATTCTCGAATCTACTGGAACGCACATACAAAATTTCATCAAAATCGGTAAAGTCGTTTAGGAGGAGTTCAATTACATACACACGCACAGAAGATTTTTATATATAACTAGCGGCCCGCCCTTGCTTTGCTTCGGGTACTCCCGTGTCAATACTGACACCGCAAATTGTTACTACCACTTCATTCTATTAAATTCAACTACTAAAACCATTACTCTCCTTTTAAGTAGTCGGGTAAAAAGTAGCCTGTATGTTAATCTAAGGTGCCAGATAACTCCATACAAAGTTTCATAAAAATCGATCCATCCGTTATTACGTTATAGATGGTGTAACTAACACGACTTTGTTTTATGAATATAGATTACAGCAGTCCTCCCAGGCTTTGTACGGCTATTAAAAAAAATTCAAGTTATAAATTTTTACACACATGCTCATACTCTCTTCTTTGTGGATGGAGTTATTAAAAAAGTGTAAACTTATAAAAGAAAATTCGGATATTAGTATTATTTTTTATTTATTTGTAATTCATACACTACATTTTTAGTTATTTACTTTTAACATTTTTACCTATTTATTTTATTTTTACAACAATTACAGGATGTCTTTATACACAATAAATCTTGTAGGGTTCAGCCAGCGTTTGCAATGTATAAGCGGAAAAAATGAAATTTTTTACGACATCACATTAAACACCTCAAAAATAACAGTATTTCTCCACTATTTAATGGATGTTATTATACATATAAACCTTCCTCTTGAATCATTCTATCTATTAAAAAAAACGCATCAAAATCCGTTGGGTAGTTTTAAAGATTTAAGCGAACATAGGGATATAGGGACAGAAAAAGCGACTTTGTTTTATACTATGTAGTGAAGATGAGGTGCGCCTCTGTTTATAAAGGTTGGACAGGTCTTGTCCAAATGGATTCATTAGAGGATTCATAAGTAGAATAAAATAAAATTTTAAAGAAAGAAATGAATATTTATAAATAATTTGTATAAGGTAAATCTACAAAAGATAATTCAGATGCCAAGAAAATATAATACATTTTAGTATGAATAAATTAAGGATATTTTATTTTTAATATTTGCTTCTCAACTGAAATCTTTTGGCGCCTTTACTGCTTCGGCGTCTGTGTGTGCCGCACACTTTGCACACTGGGTCGGAACGCCCCTGTCGGCTCCCATCTGTAAAGGGTACTCGAGCCCATTCCTCTTGTGTTAATTTTTTTTTGTGTTTTTGGCACCACAGAAACAGGCGTCTCCGATTAACAGGCTTTATTGGTACACGCTGAACTGGATGTCGTGCATATAGGCCATACCACCTTTGTGCAGCATCTTAGCCATGATAAAATGTAATATCCGACGACCAGTAGTCTATCTGTCTTGCGATTTCTACGGCTGCTTGCCGATTGTTTATTTTCGCCTGTAGGACAACGTAACGGTCGTCTGTTGTTGTTTTTGCTCGTAGGCGATCACAGCTGAATGCTGATGCCCTCGTTTGAGATGCACTCTAGACTCGTAAAACGATGTTGTGACTGATAATGAACTCATGTGCCACATTTGTTCCATTTTGATCTTCTAACAGCTTCCTAATAAATCGAGTTCGTGTAAAGTCCAGATGACACCTCCTGGATTGCCTCTTGTCTATATCACACAATAGTAGTAAAACAACGTCGTTGAAATCTCTTTAAACAGCGCAATAGATTTCACCAAATTTCTGAACGGTCCCCGCCTCTGTGCTTTATACCCCTTAACATCTCCTCCTTTTACGTCATATGCCATATATGAGCATAACCTACTGCATTTTTTTTTCAGATCTGTTTCCTGATAGGCCTTTCATTTCGTTCGGTTGCCTTTTTCGGCTTTTATGTTAATTTATCTGCTCCGTCCTTAATTCTTCACACCAGTGTACCTACTTAATTACAGTTGCGGTAGCATTTTGCAGCAGTTATCACGAGACATACAGATAGACAACAAAAACTTTTCGGATCTCAACCAAGGAGGTAAGAGGAGAATATTCCATCTACTTTATGATCACGTGGTCATGGCAAAATCTTCTAGCATAAAGAAGAGAAAACTTCGCTAGGCGCAATGTAAATCTCCACCAGCCAATGAAACATTTCATAGGGAAAGCAGTAGCAGCCACCCTTCTTATCAGTTAGAAATTCTTTAGTAAATTATCGGTACCATGTGATATTTTACAGCCTCGAATGCAGATTTGGAATATCCTCCATTACCCGAACTCATGAGTACAGTAGGCGTCATAGAGAACGGACAGGTATTTCGTGCTAATTCACACTAATTTAACCCACAGTGACGTCAGCTGCACTTCCCTTATTCTCAAGTAGCATTTTACTATATTGTGAATATTTACTGGGGTGATTTTTTATGTCATTCAAACAGTTATTATTATTTTTATTTTTTTATTTTTATTTTTAATATTTTTTGTGTGAAGTGCATTTTTGACAGAAAAAAGCAAATATTAATCGGATAGATCAATATCCGAAGAGTAGGGAGGATGAGATGCATCAGAACACCTCGAACGAACGCAAGAAATGTGTTAGTCCCGACCAAAGAATGTATTAAAAGCTTCATTTCCTTTTTTTTTATTCAATTGGCACCACTTTCTGAAAAAAAAGAATCTTTTACTCTCACTTTGACACCATTTGTAAAAGAAAAATACTACAAAACTTTTTTTAAAGAATACTGGTGCGACTAGAATATAAAAATAGTTGCTAGTGTCCGACCAGCCCATGACTTGTTGGCGTGCAACTTTGTAGATGGCATTTCAACATCAAAAAGATTCAACATCAAAAAGATCCTTTTTTGAAAAGATTGGTCCCCGTAGACGAAAGTTGGGTATTTTATAACAACAAGGAACGCAAGCAATCGTCATCCAGTCGAGATAAAGGTCCCATACCTTTTACAGAAGAAAGTTTTTGTCTCTATTTGGCGAAATTGAATCTACTACGAGCGACTTCCGCCTAACCAGACCATCAATTCTAAAAATTACTACTGGTAACTAGACGAACTGAGAGTAGCAATAGCCATGAAACAATCCGAAATAGAAAACAAACCAGGAATTATCTTCCATTATGATGACTCCATTTTATATGTATCTTTGACTGTCAAAAACAAGTTCTCATTTGAGACATTTTGACCCATCCTTCTTACCCACCGGACATTGCTCCGTCTGACTACTATTTGTTTCTTCCCCTGAAAAATTCTGTTCACCCCTCCCCCTCCCCCCAAAAAGGAAAAAATAAGCTCTTTGAATGATCTAAAAAATCACCCCTGTAAGTATTTTGCCTCCAAATATCAAATCAGAAAAATTTGGAAAGAAGGTCATATTAGACAACCGGAAAGACAGAAAAAAAAGTTTGTTCTACAGTAGCACAAACGTTCTTCAATAAAATATTGCCTTTATTAAAATTATTATTATTATTATTATTATTATTTAAAGGACAACCTAATATTTTCTTTCCGTTCACAGCATATTTCTTTAACCCCTTCGCGACGGGGGTCTTCTACGAAATTTTTAGTGTTTTGTCACCGGTTTTTAAAAATAGAAATTTGTGTCTTATTAAATCGAGAAAATGCTCCGATTAAATAAGGCAAATTTTACTGGTGGAGATAAACAATCATTCTTAAGGCCTCTGTCCTCGCTCGAGGAAACTATTCCTATGGGAAAGCATTTTTCTAATAACTCTTTCGCATTTTGACATTTTTGAATAATTTTTTTGCATTGGATAGCTGAGGTGCATGCCGACAGCGCACCATTTTTACTTTTTCGATTTTGGTTGCAGATATTTTTTACAAAGTTAGTTTCACTTTCAAAACCGGTTTCGAAACTGAAGGTGCTTTTTAAAAAAGATATCTGCAACCAAAATCGAAAAAGTAAAAAAGGTGCGCTGTCGGCATGCACCTCAGCTATCCAATGCAAAAAAAAATTATTCAAAAAGGTCAAAATGCGAAAGAGTTATTAGAAAGATGCTTTCCCATAGGAATAGCATTAGCTCGCGAGAGTTTCCTCGAGCGAGGACAGGAGCCTTAAGCCTGTTTTCGGCACGTATACGTGTCGCTCGTCCCTAAGGGGTTAAACTATTAACGCTCGAGTTATTTTCTTCGTTAAAATTTAAATTTGGAATTTCCTACCACTTTTAAAAGAAGAGTAATTTTTATTTTATTTTATCAAGGAATTCATGTTATGACGTGAAACAAAATATGTATTTTTTTGTTTCACATCAAAATATATATTTGTTTCACATTGTAAACTACCACCACAAGAAATAGATGGTGGTATAATGGTTGTCCGATTTACGTGGGATGTTCCGATTTTCAGGTATTCCGAGACTTATTGCGCATAATCCCTATGCTCAAAGTCCCGATTTTTCATGATTCACAAATTCTTTTTAATTTCTTTTGCTACCTTGTTATTTGTTAGTCCGCATCGAGTGGAACTTGACATAATAAAATCCTTGAAAGCAGAACCTGCCTACAATGCAAAATTTTTATATTCTCTTCCAAAGAAATACCTTACAGCTAGATAATTACCTGTCGAGACGGAAAAGTTTGAAAGTAATTTATTGTGGTTTACTGAGAAAAAAATATGGTTCTAGCATCTAAAATATAAACTGTGACTCTAGAAACAATAGTTCCATGTTATTCTTATAAATTCTAATTCCCTTTGCTAGAGAGTTCTGGAGTCCCCTTACTAAAATTCACAAGCGTTTTCCTATATTCTCGTTGTCAAAATTATTTTAAAATATCTGCAAATAACTAATAATAACACATTGCTCAGTGGTGCACAAAACAGGAATTTTAATATACATTTGTACAATTAAAATAAAGTAAAACTTTCAACGTTTCGCACCGTCTTCTGCGGGCGTCTTCAGGAAAATATGTTAATGGAAGGACTATGTTTGCATCTTGATCGAGAGATAATATTTCTACTAAATTAAAATCTAAATGAATTAAAATTTTAAAAAATGTTGCCATTTACACATGAGTAAAAATTAAAATATTGCAAGGAAATAAAAAATTTTAAGATTTTATGATGTTGTGCCATATTTTTGGTATATTGTAGGATAAATTATCATTACATGGTTTATTTTCTCGTGCTATTATTTCGATGGATTATCTTATTTTACCTTGAACTGGGTTATTGCATGGAACTATGATTTTGGCTTCTTCAAAATTAATATGGCAACCCTTGTTCGCCATTTAATTGTACAAATGTATATTAAAATTCCTGTTTTGTGCACCACTGAGCAATGTGTTATTATTAGTTAAATTTTATGGTGCAACTGTCCTATATGTATTTATATTTATCTGCAAATAGATGAGAACACAAGATATCTCAACAAAAAGTTAGTTTCAGTAACTATAATCCTATTTTATGAAACCATTCACGAAATCAAGCGATAATTTCTTGTTACTGAAACGATTCAGTATCGTTTCGTCACCTAGAAAACAAGAATCTAGAAATTCTGGATCATTTCGTCTATTCAGCTTAGTTGTTCACCTTATTCGGACATCTATATTTTTAGTTCAGGAATTCCGAAAGTGACTAACTATTTATTCTATGTGAAAACCATACATGTTTTTTCTCAGTGTTTCTGGCAATTCTGTTCTCATGAATTTTGTTGTACTTTGTTCGGTAAATTTTGTGTTAACGAAACCTGTCCAAAATAGAATTCCGTTTAATTGAGTAAAAAACTCATTGTCTACACGGGGCAAAATTGGAATTTTGTCCTTTTGTCAGTAACGATTCCACTTTCAAAGGGTTTTACTATACAGGAATGCTGTGTCCATATAGCATAGTAAAACTTACTATGATGGAATCGTAAGGGAAGGGAAAAATTCATTTTAAAGTTTTTTGTTTTAGCTGATTGCGTGATACTTCTACCATAGGGACAGCGAAGTTTAATGTTTAAGTGAAGTTCGTTTTTCACAGGGTTTCTGAATTTTTATGTCCCAAGTTAAAAAGCCCCTGTTCCGATTTTGTTTATTTTCCTATTCCGCTTTTTTGCGCCACTGGACTTCCCAATAGTAGGTGACTCAAAACCGACCTATAACCGACCCGAACTTAACCCGCAAGGACGGAGAAATATTAGAGTCCCGCTCCTATTTTTTTGAATAACAAAAAAATCATGGATATAAGGTACAACATTTCATGTATATATATATATTTATTATCTTGCACCACATTATGATAAATAACAGTAAAGTAGATATAACATGCGAAATATTATTAACTCATTTTTCGATCTTTTCATAACTAATAACAAATATGAAATGCATATTAAACGATCAAAAGTTAAATATCAACCGACCAAAAAAATAATGTTTCAACACATTCAAATCTAGGTATTTGTAGTAAAATGACAAATGAAGGGTTAATAAACAGGCGTCCATTTTAATTCCTCAAAATAAACACACTATATGCCTCTACCAAATGATGATTCATTAGTGCCAATTTCTTCTAACGCCAGAGGGTGGTGGTGCCCATTCTAATCTTTCTTCATAGAACTGAATCAGGAGTTCAGAAAATTCTTTTCGGACAAAAGGTGATGGCAGAAGATCAGCTTCAATAGCACCTTTCCTGTGTAAAATAAATAAATAAATAAAATAAATAAATAAATATAATAAATAAATAAAATAAAAATAAATAAAATAAATAAATAAAAAAAATTAAAAAATTGTAGTTTAACAAATTACAACGACTATTTGGAAAATAATATTTTCAAAGACTCAAATTTTAAAGACTTATAAATAAATTCTATATTTAAATTAATAATAATAATAAACATCAGTGTCATACATTACGTTCGCCGTGAATGAAACATTAATATTCCTAGACCAATGATGAAAATATATATATATATATAATAGTTTATAGATAGACAACTTTAACTGTTTAAAATGTGCATTTTTATTGGATGGCGTTAATCAAACTGACTTCTGAACGTCTCATATTACGTACGACATGGATTAAACATTAATATTCCTGGACCCAACACAAACAAATTTTAAATGAAATTTCAGTTTTAAAATTTTCAGAACTGCAAATTTTTGAACTACTAATTATCGCACATTTTAAATTTTTCACTGTTGCCGAGAGAAAAAAATGCACTTTTTAATGAAGTTTGTTTGAAATCGCTATCACAACTTATTTTCAAATTATTAAAAGTTTAAATAACTTTTTTTTGTCATCATGGCAACAGAAGTATTCCATATTTGGACATTAAACTTGGACCAATCAGAAAACGAAAAAAATAAAATAAGTTGTGGAAATTAACCAATAAAAAGATTCAGATATACTTCAGATTTCCCAAATCTCTACCGAGAAGAACAACTATTTACCAAATAATTAAAAAAAAATGGAAGAAAAAAATTTAATAACAGATTTTGAAAATAATTTTGCACCAGTTACTATTTCCTTTTTATTCCATTTAATAAATAGTGTTATTTTTTTAAGATACTGATAAGAAAATGGCTTATACAATAGTTAAACAAAATAATAAAATGTAATCAGAAGACAGCTTATTATGTAAGGGGCTATGCATGTATAACGTTATCACTTTAGGGGGGAGGGGGGATCTGGTACTTGATAACCTTAGCTATATCTAAGGATAGGGGGGGTTGCTTTTTGATATGACATGTCCGAATAAAAAAAAAAAAATTAATTAAAACGTAAAGTTATTCAGTCGGAAGAAGAATAAATGTAATATGTACCGTAATTTCGGGTGTATAAGCCGCAGCTCAAACAATTCTTTTTAGACCCAGAAATCTTATTTAATGATTGAAGAGATATATTTACGGCGATCTGACTAGTTATATTTGTTTTTTAAAAATTTCTGGGTCGAAAAAGAATTGTTTGAGCTGCGGCTTATACACCCGAAATTACGGTATACAAAGAATTATCACAAAAAGCTTGGGTTATGAATGTACACACAAACCTGGATAGAAGTATTTACTTATAAAAATAACATCTTTAAAAATTTCTTTAAAAGTCTGTAATTTCCACCAAAACAATAAGGCAGAAACCGTTAACTTTTAACTAAAAAGAGAAAAATAAATTTTCTACCAAAAATAAAACCGAGGGTAGGAGATTGTGGGTTCGATTCCCGCTGGCTCCTTTGCACACACTATTTGTGTGAAGCTTCCAGTTGCATTTCTTTCGTGTTGTAAAATTTCCTTATGCTATCTCGCTCCTGTACATTGAAGATGACTTTTATTATAAGCAGGCTTACATGTCAAGCACACAAGACAGATGTATGTTGCTAAGTAAAAAAAAATAATTAATACATTCAAAATTGTTGTTTCCAAGGTTTCCCATAAATTGTCTAATTTCAAACTTGCATTAAATTTTTTATCTTGACTGAATCTGATTGTTAATCTGGGTAATCTACCAATTAATTTTAAACAGAAACAATACTACAACATGATTTTTACAAATCTGATCAAATGGATATTGCTTTAATGCCCAACCCTTTATCCGGAATGCATCTAACCCCCAACGATTCTAAATAAATGGCTCTGTACTGTATATTGTTGTTATAAGTATGCTAATATTCATTTCAAAATTACAAATTATCAATGTCTGCTTGATGACAGACCGAAAGGAGGGAGCCCAAGAAATCACCTCATCGAGTTCATAGATGTAAATCTAGGATTCGACAAATCTCAATTTGCATATTAATCCTTTATCTACCGACGGTACTCATAAATATCATTAAAATTTCTTCTTATAAAATTTTTTTAATACGTCAAATAATTGTAACACAGTTTAGAATAAGTTACAGATACATTACTTCATCTTGTTTCAAAAGCATTATTGCTTATAGAAAACAAAAATACTTTTAAAAGGATGATTTCTCTTTCCTTTGTATTTTTTGAGCTTTCATGGCGCTGAAGGTGGAGGATGGGGATTTTTCAATTCGGAAATATTTCTATATTTACATTCAAAGAGCATCCTATTTGTACATTTTATAATTCTACAAGATACTAAGAAAACAATTTAAAATGAAAGATTTGAGTGGGATAATGAATTTTGCACAATACTACCCTGTAAATTCTAATTAGTCTTTCTAAATCCTTCAATCCTTCTAAAATCCTTCAAAAATTTATTAAATGATTACATAAATCTTTTAATTTAGTTAAAACAATTCACGTAAAGTGCTTTAGAATGTAAAATTTTCATGAATACATAATTCGGTAGATAAAGGGTTAAAACGCAATCGGTCTCCCAAGTCAAATCTTGGTAGAAAATACATAAAAAAACGATTTTAGCAGTTGACTCGTAGGTTTACCATTGTGCTTTTCTGCACCGAAAAGGCGTAATTTTTTTCCAAGCACCTTCGTCGTTCCAAACCCAAGCTCGCACTCTGATTGGTTGTTGCTCTCGGCACTGTTTTCACGTAACTTGGCGATAACCATACTTGGCGAAAAATACTTCGCTCGTAAGCGAACGAGTAAACCTAAAACCTAACCTACTCATTCTTATTCTTCCTTCATTCTTATCCTCGTGGTCTTGTGCTCTTGTGTGTAAAAACTTTTAAAGAGTACAGCTTTCAGTAAGACACGTTCCATCCAATCTAATGCTGCAAGAGAAAAGTCAAAGGAAGGAAATCAAACTCGACAAAAGCATCTATCGCTACGCCAAGTATGATTATCGCCAAATTACATGAAAACAGTGCCGAGAGCAACAACCAATCAGAGTGCGAGCTTGGGATTGGAACGACAAAGGCGCTCGGAAAAAAAAATTTCGCACCCAAAAGGATGAAAACATGGAGGATTGGAAGCTGGTAAACGTAATGGTAAACCTACGACTCAACCGCTAAAAACGAGTTTTTAGGTATTTTCCACCAAGATATGACTTTTCCGACCGATTGCGTTTGATTATACGAATCGAGATTTAAGTAATCCTAGATTTTTGTCCGTGAAGTCGATGAAAAGATTGTGTGTGCTGCCGCCTATGACATCTAAAGATTTTTTTTTTTTTTCGCTCATCTAAATTTTATGCAGATGCGCTTTATTGCATACAGTTTATGGCAAATGCCAAACCTACTTTCCGCCCATTAACATGCATTAAAATTATTTAGATCATGTCAATTATTGAAATGCTCATTGTATCAGTACGGTACACGTTTTATAATATAAAACTTTAAATTATTCAAACAAGAAAATCATATTACGATTTTGCAATAATTCAGACTGGTTTACGGAAACATTAGATAATAATACAATTTTTTAGTCCACTCCAATTTAAGATGCAGTACAAAGACAATTTTTTTTAATGTGAAATAATACTGTGCACTTTAACAATACTTAAAAAAAAAAAAAAAAAAAAAAAAAAAAACCATAAAAGAATATTTTCTTTCTTTCAAAAGTCACACAATAATTTTTGAGGTATTGTGAATGTGAAAATACCAGATTTTCATGAAAATTACTCGGTTTAACATATTTTGGATACTTATTTAGTTTTTATGGTTTAACAAAACATAGTTTTACCATTTAACGAGAAACAGTAGTTCCCCTAGTATTTTTGTGGCACCGATGATTTTCTCTGCTTCTTTCTTGCCGCTGACGACATTGGCAATGTTTTCCTAAATTTGAAAGAAAGCAAAAGACAAATATTTATAGCATTTATCACGAAACATTAAAAAAAGAAATCTCTTCCTTAGTAAAATGATTAAATACATAACAAAAAATAAATTTTGAAAATACCATGGAAAAAGGAAGAAACCGCCTCTGCTTGAGGGGGAGCGGGAAGAAAGATTCTTTGCAACTGTATACAGAGATTCTCAGTTTATGAGTCTGTCATACCTATTGAGAAACTTAATAGCATCAACCAGAAAAAAAAAAAAAAACTATCGTCTCAAAAGTCGAAGTGTTTTCCAGCAATAAAAATAAAACTTTCCGTTTTTAGTTGCAGAAAATACTTAAATTCGTGAAATCCCAAGTACAGTAGATTGGTATGTTATGGATGTTAACGAATGTTACTTTTTAAATGTCCGCTTTGTTAGATACAGAGCAACACTTTGCTAAATGTGCAGTTAAAGATGGCCGTATAGGGTGATCCAGCCAGTAGTTGATCAAGTAAAATCCGTGCTAAAGAGATTTTAGTCCATTTCCTTCTTTTTAAGTTTTAGAAGTAAACTAATAGGATTGCCAGAATCCTTAACCCTTTGGGGACGAGCGACACGCATGCGTGCCGCAAAGAGGTTTAAGAATCTTTGTTTGTCCCCAATAATAAAATTTTATGGTAAAATTTACCTTATTTAACTGGAGCATTTTCTCTTTAATAATCCACAAATTTCTGTGTTTAAAAACTGGTGACAAAACATCAAAAATTTCGTAATAGGCTTCCGCCGAGAAGGGGTTTATAGATGTCTTTTAACTCCTTGGGAGGCGGTGGGATATTTTATATCCCACTTATGATTATTGCAGATTTGCACCAGAAAAAAAGTTTATTAAATTTTTCTTTTGTAACTTTGGCGGAAAAAAAATCGTGAAATAACTTTTCCTTCTTTCAATGTAAATTTTTTCCAAATTTCAAGTGGGAGTTCAGAATTACTCTAGCAAAAGCCATGCTTTGTTTGGATTCGCGAAGCATTATTTTATAAAACAGATATTTGAAAGTAACAATATTTTTTTATTATTATTTTTGCATCTTTATTAAACAAAAACGTTATTTTATGTTTTGGCGCATTTTAATTTTTTATTTATGATGTAAAACTGGCATAATAAGATATTTTCGAAGCAAACTTTTACAAATTTTTTTTAAATTTTCAACTAAAAGCTCTTTTAAAGATGTTTTTACAATTTCAAGTAGCCACTGGTGTTTTTTAATTGTTTGAAATATGCATGTTTCCAATCTTTGTAATCAACATACGATAATCTTTGATAGCTATTTTAGAATAATATATTTGAAGAAAGCTTGAAGAAAGTTACTTCTTCAAAATCCTATTTTCTGGAAAAAACATTTGAAATCTGCTTTCGTTGATACTATGAATTTTTAACTGTAAAACATTTTATTTTAATTTCTTCGTTTTTATACATGTTAGCGTATGAGAATTGCTGTAATTCTCTCCGCGTGGGAGAACATTTTACTTTCTGCGAATGGCAACTCAATTAATGGAATTACCTTTTAACGAAGCGCTCTCTCATTCTCGCAGTGACGTTTTCACGAATAATTATTGTTGTGTTTGCGAACTTATTAAAGTCTTATTTTTCTATAAAATCCTTCTGATTAATGAGTCGATATTATTTAGCCACAATACGACCTTCGCAAAAATATTTATAAAGAGCTTGAACCAACAACTTCACGCAGATCTTTTAATTTTTCATTTATATAACAAATTTAAGAATTAATTTTATTTGTTTACAATTATTTTGTTGCCAGTTTACAAAAAAAAAAAAAAAAAAAAAAAAAAAAAAATCCATAATACAATTCTTTTGAAATGTTTAAGTGTCATCTGTGCAAACGATTTTGCGGGATTCGCGTTTGAAATGAAATAGACGCCCTCTCGCGGACAAAGTCTGAAACGAAATAGAACTGATACCGTGAGCGTCATCCGCTAAAATCAGTGTTTAAAAAGCCGATAAATAAATAAACAGTTCTATAATAAATAAACAGTTCTATAACGCATGCAACGTTGGGTTCTTTGTATTAAAATTATCTAAAATCAAAATTTTGTACACAAAGTTTAGATCTATAATGTAAAAAAGTACATTTGACTTACTCATGGCAAAATAACATGACAGCAACACAATGCTTGCATGATTCGCTTGCTAAGCATGGAACAAACAACACAGTGTTGCCAGATTGCCGAAAGCCAATTTCCCCAAATTTTCTGAAATTTTCCCCAAATCCGGGCTTTTTTCAGAAAAAATCCCCAACGCAAATTCTACTCAAAAAGGCAAGTTTTCAATTTTCAATTTTCCGTTATAAAAAAATTTTAACAAATCTAAACTCAATTTTTTCCCCAAATCAAGCATTTTTTTTTTTTTTTAAATTCCCCATTTACAAAAAAAAAAAAAAAAAAAATCTTAACAGAATTTACACGCATATTCACAGCTAATCAACGAGAA
This sequence comes from Maratus speculifer, assembly GCA_964019185.1. Taxonomy (NCBI): domain Eukaryota; kingdom Metazoa; phylum Arthropoda; class Arachnida; order Araneae; family Salticidae; genus Maratus; species Maratus speculifer. Next base: position 390,170,112 of record OZ025294.1, on the reverse strand, counting down.
TAAGAGATACATTTTACAATGACAAGTTCGTTTACACTTGTTGTTTAAATTGTTGTCAGTCGATGTTGTTGGTCTATCATTACATTAGCTCAGTCTACACTTTTTATACCATCTCTAATAAGTTGGGGTTTGAATGAATCTAAAATGATGTTAGCATTATCTGCTGCTATATCTGACTTAAACTATAAAACATAATTTTCAATTTTGTCACCCCTACTGAAGAACTTATCTACCTATCTAATGTAAAGCATCTTTATTGCATCAATCACTGTGATTTCGTCGATAATAAGGAAAATATAGCTGCTTTTAACATATTTAGTCAAATCTTTTTAAAATGCACAGCAAATAGACGTTTTGGACACGTCATGAAGATTTAATAATATAAAAGTCTAAGTCGTTTAAAACTGCAGAGTTTTCATGTAAGTTTCTTGTAAAAAGAACTAAGAGGACAGTTGCATTCACTGAGCAACTGTCAATTATAAACGTAGCAATGTGATTGTAGTATGCAATTGCAGGTTTTACAATTACAAATATCTCTCGTGGCATTCCATGAAACACAAATTAACCAGCATTAAACAACAACAAAAAGTTATAAAGTATTTTTATTTTTGTTGTGTAAATCTACATTGTTAAGTGAAATGCAGTTTACGTGATGGAGAGTATACGCGGGTATATACCATACCATATACCTTCTGGCTTTTTTAAAGAACACCGTATACCCTCTGTTTCACAAGAAAGCTATATTATATACATCCTAAATTATCCCCTCTGTCTTGATCGTATACCCTCTGCTAAGAGCATAGAGGTCTGCAAGGGCCCGGGCCTGGCCCGTGGCCCGTACCCGGCCGGGCCGGCGGAATCGTTTCAAATTTTCTAACGGGCCGGGCCGGGCCGACAAACAAAATAAACGGGCCGGGCCGGGCCGGCAAAAAAATTGAATGGGCCATACGGGCCGGGCCGGGCCGGCAAAAAAATTGAATGGGCCATACGGGCCGGGCCGGGCCGAAAAAAAAATTTTCGGGCCTGCCGGCCCGTTCTGAAGATTTAAGCAGAAACGATAAAATATGATCTATTTTCAACGCAAATGGTTTTAACGAGAATAAATATAAATGTGTGTCACGAGCCATACTAGTTTGACAGCATCAATATAAAAATGTAACTTGTACAGTGTGAGATCGGCATCGGACAGTTATAGTTAAATTGTGTGTAACCCGTTTTAATATTTTTTTAGCTCACTCATACCGGGCCGAGATCAAGCTTGCATCATTTTTCTACATATAGACTTGCCGGATCGGAACAAGACTTAATTGTTCTCAAGGTCTGTAGGGCAGACAACATGATTTGTAAAATCATTAACAGCGATAAAGAACTTATGTTAGATTAATCTTTAGATATATACTTCTTGATGTTTTTTAAATTAATTTCTCAATAACGCGAAAGTTTGACACATTTTCAGATTAATTTTTAATTGTAAAAACATAAAAGTGATAAGCCTGACTATTGAAGGCATTTGGAATCGAATAGCATTTTTCATTTTTGATGAATAAAATACTTGCATAAATTTGTTCAGATACAATAATTTCTCAAATGGTTGCAGGTTTTTCTCCCTTCCCATGCTATCGCTTCCGGAAATTCTATCGAAAATGCAGACTATAACAATAATTTATTTCCTTTCAGTATTCTTAAATTGCTTGTATCAGAAAAACGGTTAATGCCACTTGATTATATAGTTTCTGAATAAAGATACCTGCAGTGCGTTTCTGAGAAAAAAATGAATTTAGAAATGTATCAGAAAGGCGTATATTTGAGTTAACGAATGAATTTGGATTTAAAATCTTTAATAAAATGATATAGAAATATTTTTATAAATCTTCTTTTATTAAACAGCTTCAAAATTTACGATGTTTTTAACTTTCTTTCTTTTTTCTTTTACTCTAAGCCATATTAATTTTTTGATGAATCTTTATTTGATGGTTGAAAGTCTAAGAATCTTAGTAATCACTAATCTTGCTAATGTGTATTTCCTGTAAATTATACTGTAAAATCATTCCATAGATATGTATACAGTATTCTTTAAAGAAATCTTAATTATATGAAAAAAATCTGAATTTTTTAGAAATCGTAGAAATTGTAACGGGCCAAAACGGGCCGGGCCGGGCCTAAAATATAAAAATTTAAACGGGCCGGGCCCGGGCCGAACTTTTAAGTTTTACAACGGGCCGGGTCGGGCCGAAAGTTTTTTCCTACGGGCCGGGCCTGGAAATTCCGGCCCGTGCAGACCTCTATAAGAGCATATACCTTCTGTTTTTTTTTTTTTTTTTTTTTTTTTTTTTTTTTTTTTTTTTTTTTTAAGAATACACCACTGGTGAAATGTATTTCTGTGCTTTTGTATCTGTCCGCGATGACTGGGAGATATGCCACACTTACTTATTTGAAAATTCAGGTAAGGGGTACTCCAAGGGAGATCGTGATGAATCAGGAGTACATGTAAATGGTGAGCACGACCACGAGAAAAAAAATTATATCTATTATTTCTGTATTTTATTTTCATTTTCCAAATCAAAATCGAATTCAAGACAGATCAAGTATTGTCAAATATCTGAAAGTAAAAATTGAAATTGTGGAAACAATTCCCCAATTTTTTCCCCAAAAATGTTTAAAGTCCCCAAACATGTCCCCAAGAATTACTTGTCCCCAAAAAATTCCCCTGGAGGTTCAAAATTCCCCCAAATGGGGACAAAATCCCCAATCTGGCAACACTGAAACAACACTACGTAAACAAACGATTATCAGGTCTATACAACGCCACCTTTCGGTCATTACAAACGCGAATAATGAAAACATGTTTTATTTAATAAATTAATCATGATTCTATCTATAATTATTTACTCCATGATTTAAACTTTTTTTCTGAAAATATACGCATTTCATTTTTTATTTATTTGCTAAAATGCGTCCGTATTGGAAATGCATGTAAAATAAATTAATTAAAATAATAATTTTTTTAACGTTTTACTGTAAAAAAATTATATTTTGCAAATCTACAGATCATAATTTATTTTTGTGTTTAATTTGAAGTTAAAATATTGAATAGTTTTTTTGTAAAGCGTACGACAAATTGTAATTTGAGTGGACTAGTAGAGGATTCGCTTCGCTCATCCTAACAAATGCAATTGTTGGCCTGTCAAAAATATGCTAGGCAAACGTGAAATCCGTTGAAATTAAATAGCAACAAAATTATAAATAAATAGTGTTTTAATTAACATTTTCCTAGTGGTTGATCAGACGAAATAAGTCAATCAAAAATCTAGCCGGCCAAGTCACGGCCAACCTTTAACTCGCGGTTCAACTCTCAGTTGAGAAATCCTAGATTGGCAAATCTACAGCCGGTTAATATTTGAAATTCATCGTTAAGGCTGCTGGTCATTCACTTTCCGAATTCCCCTCCGTAATGTAATGTCCATGAGTGTTTGATGTATTTTTATATTTAAAATATCTTCTTAGAAAATTAATATTTTTAAATTTTTCTTTCAATGTTCTCTTCTTAAAGGACAAAATGCCAATCACAAAATTACAGTTCAGTTAAACTTTAAAAAAATACCTGCATACTGCATTGCAATCTGTTTCGCAACGATTATAAATGAATTTAACACCGGGGCTTCTAAACTTTAAATCCGCTTAGTTACTAAAATACTTAACCGAAAATTTACTGGAGGAGACAAAAAGGATGTCAGAATTGAGATCGTGATTGGATGTTCGTAAAACTGAGATTTTCAAGTGAGAGTTTAGTTTAATTTCAGTATATTGACGAGGCTCAAGTACAGTCACTCAAAAAAGTATTGGGAACTTGATAAAATTGCACTAAGCTTTATTTCTTATATAATTGATATATGCGAAAAAAAAGATAATATAGTATATCATACTTTGATGAATGCAAATCATAATTACTAAAATGTTATTACACAATGCATATTTTACTGCAATTATGGTTAATACTTAAAACTAAAGAATTAAGGTCAAGAAAAGTTCTCAAAAAAGTATTGGGACACTATCCAATAAATAAAGAAAATATTATGAAAGAAATAGTTAATACTTTGTTTGGCCACCATAATGTTTTATGACCTCTCGTAGTTTATTTGGCATAGATTTTACTAACGTTACGCAAAAGGATGGGTCGATTTTGGCTCATTCTTCGACTAGATAGTTTCTTAAATCTTGCTTGTTAATAATAGGGTGCTCATAGATATTTTGCGAAACATAATCCCAAATACGCTCAATGGGATTAAGGTCTTGACTCTGGGCAGGATACGCTCAATGGGATTAAGGTCTTAACTCTGGGAAGGGGTCTGAATCACACCCGGACAATGATAGAGAACCCATAACTTGCAAATATAAGCATTATGTTTCGGATTATTATCCTGATACAATTTAAAATGTCATACAATTCCCAAGTTATTTGCACTTTGTATTAAATTGCGTTTAAGAATGTCAAGATAGACATTCCATTCCAGTCCAGTCCATTGTACCATCAATAAATTCTAACAAGGAAGGTCTCCATACGGGCATACTCCGAAAAATCTGAAAAAATTACAGAATGTTCTTCTCATGAGGATATATACATTTATAAAAAAAATTTCGGCGGAACCCCCGTTCCCTGTCCGTAAAAAAATAATGAAAATTTCGTTATTTGGCGATTTATCTTCGGTTGGCGATGAAAAAAGCAATTTCAGAAAATGTTTTTTTCTTTTTTTAATGTCAAATGCCCGAGAAAGAAAAAAGTTTCATGTTCAAAGTGTTTAGATAAATTAAATATCTTTGTTTTTGTCAGTTTTAGCTTGTTTTAAGTATAATTTCGTTATATTGATATTTATATGTATTTAATTCAAATTTAATCAAAATTTAAGATTTGAAACGAAATTCAAATATAAATTAACTAAAATTGTTTCAAATTCAATGTTCATTTGAGCATTGTCGATTTGATTCTGTTGCTATGGAAACATTTAGCTTTTATTTTTTAATACGCTTAAATGTATGAAAATAATTTTACTGAGTAAGAATTTTTTATATGTAAAAATACTTTTTCCAGTGGTAAATTAAATAACTACAGAAACAAATAATATATACATATGCAATTTAATATACCTATATATGTATAAAATATATTAAACTCTCTCCTTGTTTATGTTTAAATTCATCAAATACCATTTACGCGGATTCTAAAAATCCAAGTTTTCAGTTGCATTAAAATTGTTTGCTTTTGGCGGGGGAAAATGCTGCTCGCCAAATATTCGAAAGTATTTGATGGAAATATCCATCACGCATAAATCAAAAGGGTAATAAAATCAAAGGAACAATTTTTACCCATCTGGGTGGTCTAAAGAAACACACGTAGTAATAAAATTTTAAGGCCCGAGAACCCAAGACACCACCATTGTACACTGACTTTTAACGTCAAGAATATTTATAATGGGCCATAAAATAAATTTACTACAGCTTTCTGGACATGAGAAAGTTTCTCTTACGTCAATGTCTCTATAAAGAAGGCGCGGACGCCCATCGCCCAATAATCGCAAACCCAGCTTATTCTGTTCTCCAATTATAGTTTTTTTTTAAAAAAACTTGGTCACTCCCACAGATCGGGGAAGAAAAGATTTTTTCTTCGAGGGGTCAGTTGGCTAAAAATTCATCAACGTGTGTACACCCTCAGCTGACAAAGGGAGGCTTTTCCTCCAGCCTGCCTCTCGGTTCTCCGATGTTGATGCCGGATGACAGTTGAAAAAAATTCTCCATGTGCCTGGTGCCCAAAGGAGCTTATGGAGTATTCCTCTAGCTGAACGCCCAAAAAAATGCTCCGATGTCCGACGACGACAGTGAGAAGAGTCAACAGTTTGGCAAGTAAATACTTTACTATAATATTCCCCCCAAAAAAATATTTTGAATTTAAAGTCAGCTGCAATATGGGAATTCTGCAAAATATCATTATTATTATTTTTTTTTCTTCTTAACAACGTTACTCTAGAGAAATTTAAATTGTAATTTTTTTGGGTGATCTTTTCACCATAATGCATTTTGTTCATTTAATGTAAAGTTTTGTAAATATTTTGTAAATAAATTTATCTTTAATTGTTTAATAGCGTAGAAGAATTATTTTATTTAGAAAGAAAATGTGTTGATTTCTTGTTTTACATTTAGGATTTATTATTTTGAATTTATTGCTTAGTTCATTTTATCTTCTAATAATAATGGATTAGATGCTACATTCTCATAAGGAAAGGTTCTTCAAAAAGATCACACAACGCAAAATTATTTCTATTTTCTTTTAAGAAAGTTAATTAAAATTCCAACCTTTTCCCAGAGAAACGATCACTGCTGTTTATTTAATAGCATTAATCTTAATATTATTATTATTGTTCTCTAGGTATAAATGATAACAAGGAATTAATTTAATGATTTTTTTTTTTTTTTTTTTTTTTTTTACTTTTTTAATAGAGTAAGTCTATTTCTTTCCAACATAGGATTGGAAAAATAAATGGTTGCCTTTGACCAGTTGTATTAATTATGAGATGTCATATTTAATACTTAAATAAAGATCTTGGAGTTATTATAGTTATTTATATTTTTTTTAATAACCGATCATATATAGATTATGTTATGATTTATGTAAGATATTAAATTTAACAGTAAATGGTGTAAACATTACAAGGATTTGTAAAATTAATTTTCTTAAAACAGATATTATAAACAAATCGCAGATATATCCCTATTGCACACTGACCCGGTAAAAAATAAAGGAAGGTCTGGCAAATGGCACTTTTAATGTTTGTTTGTTTATATTGTTTTGCAATGTTATGTACTGTAGTAGATGGTAGATGATTAAATATATATAAATATATAAAAAATAAATAAATAAATGAAACATAGTAAAAGGGTAAATCGAATTGAGAATTTTGAGTGTAAGGAATGTTATATATGTGTTGTTGAAATTCAAGCCAATTGGTGCTTTCATTGTTTATCTTCGTATCAAGCAAATATATGAATAAGATATATGAATAAAACATTTCTTAGTAAATGATACATATGCATAGACATAAAAAAAGGGGAAATTACTCTTTTTGTTCGAATCTGATATATGATATTTTTGTTTTTATTTCTTTCTTTCTTTGCTAATGTGATATCAATATTTTATATATGTGTATATGTATGTGTTTTATATTTTCACTTTGCTACTGAAGTTGAATTAAAATTATAGTAGAATTAGCTATTAAAGCAATGTCTAGGAAATAAACATAAAAAATGGGTCTAGATGATAGTTTAGAAGGGAATGCCAGGAAATAAACGCAGATATAAAAGGAAAAGTGTAGATCTAAATACCTCCAGAATAAAAACGAGGAGGCAGAGACAGAAAATAAAAAATAAAAAAAACGATCAAAATAACAACAATAAAATGGCAAAACCTAGCGTAGATACGCTATTAACTTTTATTCCTGTCTTTGACGGAAAAAAAGAATCGAACATAAATTTTTTTGTTAGTGAATTTAACAATTTAATGGAGGAAGTCGATTTGGATGACAAGTCGAAATTAGCTATCTTAAAAGCTAAATTAGTAGGACAAGGCAGAGAAAAATTAGCTAACGATGAAAGTCTAAATACAGAGAAAGATTTCGCAAAGTTCAAAGAAAAATTAATTGATATCTTTAGCGCAAAGACGAATTTTTCTACCGCTCAAAATAATTTTTTTGCTCTGAGACAAAAACCCACACAATCCATTACGGATTTTATTTATGAATTTAATGCAGCCGCAAAATTATACGCGGATAAGAGTGGTCAAAAAATTGAAAATTCAAACAACAAATTATTCGAAACAATAAAATTTACTAGATTCTTAGAATCCATGAGACCGGACTTAAGTCTGGATGTCCGTAGAATGGCACCAGCAAATTTCAATGACGCGTGCAAATTTGCAAAACAAATGGAAGAAGCCTACAATCAGGTGTCATTAAATGAAATAAACACGATTCAAAAATCATCCAATGATGAAAATTTCGATAAATTGCTAAAATTAAATATTGAAAGTGCAGAACAAATAAAAATTTTAACTTCCGAACTTAACAATTTAAAATTAAAATCAAAAGAGAATATCGAAAACAAAAACAACTGGTGCGAATACTGCAAAAGAAAATCCCATTCGATAGAAACATGTTGGTTCAGAAATTCAACAAAAAATTCCCAGCAAAGGAATGAAAATCCTAGCGGACAAAATTCCAAAAATAGATATTTTTATAACAATAAATTTCAACAAAGACCGAATTTTTCTCCTAGATATACAAACCCCAATCAAAACATGCAATTTCAGAATTATGCCATGCCTGGTGAGTACTACGGATTTCCCCCATATTTCCCCCCACCCCCAAATTATTTTTCTAATGCTTGGCCACATAATCATCAGTTACAAAATTATGGCCAAAGTGCTGAGACCAGTTATGATAATACCAGGAACAATTCACAAAGAAACCGTACAGATCAGCAACAAAATGATAAAAAAAAAGGAATATCAAAATTCCAATCACAAACAAAGACGTGGTTCAAAAAAATAAATAGGGGACTTACCAATACACAAAATACGCACCCGCGTAAGTCTCCTAGAAGCGGGTCTCCTGTTTCGAATAAAATTATCGCGAGCGTAAATAGTCCAGATTGTGACACTTTACCAATTATATTTTTTGAAATAAAAGATATTAAAATAAACGCCCTATGTGATTCTGGTGCTGCGGTGAGCCTGCTTTCACCGACATTATTTAACAAACTAAAAGATGCTAACATTGAATTCCAATATTTGGCAAATCAGGTACAAATAAAAACTTTAACAAATTCCTCTATACACTTTAAAAAGTGCATAAAATTGACTTTTCGCCTGGAAGGCATATTTACAACTGGAACATTTTACGTAACTAACCAAGATTTCGGAAGAGATTACGAAATGCTTTTGGGTTATGATTATTTAAAAACCAACAAAATAATATTAAATTTCGACGACAAAACTATGAAAATAAAAAACAAAAAAATCACGCTACAATTTACTGAAAAGTATTTACAAGGTGTTTTAAATAATCTAATATTTTCAGAAAAGACGGAGGAAAACGAAGCCCAAAGCGCAACGAATGAGAATAATAATATAGAAATTGATGTTAGTACTGTATCAAAAAAATCGTATTTATAAGAAAAACTCTATGTGGGCAAGATTATCGAAACATGTGTATTTGAAACCGGGACAAGATAAAATAGTGCAGTTGCAGTGCTCAGATATTTTTAAGGAAAAAGACTTAATTTTACTAGACCCAACTGATGCACATGATAAAAAAATTACTTACGATTTTTCTATTCATGAGATTAATAAAGCAAAGCAAATCAATATTATTCTTAGGAATGAGTCGGATAGAAAAATATTTCTTCCCCGAAATACGAAAATAGGAAAACTTAGTAAAAATTTCACCATAACAAAGGACATGGAGCCAAGCAATGTCGAGAAGGGCGCAATTTATGAAATCAATAATTTGAGTATCGCAGAAACTCGGAAACTTAGAGAGGCTGAATTATCACCCGACGATTTTAAATTAGACCATTTAGAGGAAGCAATTAGAAAAAAAATAAGAGACTTACTTTTGGCTAATGCTCATGCATTTTCTAAGAGTTACAATACTTTGGGTCAATGCTCTCTAGTTGTTCCGAAATTTAATTTAGCGCACGAGTTCCCCATACAAGCTAAACCTTATAAAATGGCCCAAAACATCAAAGAATATGCTAAAACAGAAATAAAAAAATTGTTAGAAGCTAAAATTATACAAAATAGTGACTCTCACTATGCTTTTCCTGTCATATTTGTAAAGAAAAAAATAATGATAACAAAGAAAATGTAACTCAAATGAAATATAGAATGGCAGTCGATTTTAGACTCTTAAACGAAATTCTAGAATCCTATCCTTATCCTATCCCTGATATAAAGGAAATTTTACAAACAATGGGTGGAAAAAAATATTATTGTGTTCTAGACTTACATTCTGCTTTTTTTCAAATTAATGTACGCCCAGAAGACAGTTATAAATTAGCATTTATAACGGAAAATGGGAGATATTCATTTTTAAGACTACCTTTTGGTACTAAATTATCAACTCCAGTTTTCGCAGATTTAATGGACAAAGTATTAAGTCATTTTGACAAGCATCAAGTAGCATATTTCATCGACGATGTTTTGTTGGCAGCATCGTCACTTGATGAGATGTTAAACCTATTGGACAGAGTCCTAAAAACTTTCATAGAACATAATCTTACTATTGACCCAAGTAAGATGCAAATTTGTAAAAACGAAATTGAATTTCTTGGTTTCGCTTTAAACGAAAATGGATATTCATTATCCAAACGAAATTTGGATAAAATACAAAGTTTAACAAGACCAAGAAATAAAAAAGGAGTAAAATCTTTATTGGGTTTAACGAATTATTTTAGATCTTTAGTCCATAATTATTCAAGTATAGTGGACCCCCTTATTGATTTAACAAAAGAAAAAGTAAAATTTAAATGGGATGAGGCAGCTGAGTCTGCTTTTCAACAACTGCAAAAAGCAATTATCCAAAACCCTACATTAAAACATCCCGATTACAATAAAGATTTTTATCTCATAACTGACGGATCAAAAAAAGCAATTTCAAGCATTTCAGCCCAAAAAATTGATGAAAAAATGCGACCCATCGAATTTTTTGGAAGAAAATTAAAAGAGGCGGAAAAAAGATATCCCAGTTGGAAATTTGAGCTGTTAGCTGTGCATGACTCTGTTATGCATTTTAAACACATATTAGCGGGTAGAAAATTTCATATACTGACAGATGCAAAAGCCTTAACGCAAAGTTTAAAATTAGAAAAACAATCGGACATAGTCGTGAGATGGATAGAACACTTACAAGAATTTGATTTTTCTATAGAGCACATTGAAGGGGACTCTAATCCTGCTGATTTTTTTAGCCGAAATTTAAATAATATAACAACAACAACTGACATGCAGAATAATTTATTCTTAGTGAATATGGCAATTTCAGATACGAATGTAAAGAAACAGCAAGGTTTAGACGAAAATTTAAGTAAAATTAAATCGGTTAAGAACAATAAAACAACAAAAAAATATGCACTTAATGCAGACGAAATTTTAATATTGAAACCAGGTTCTGATAATAAAGAATTATTAATAGCACCCGATACGCTCAAAATAGCTATTTTAAAAGAAGCGCATAGACCTCATTTTGGTTTCAAAAAAACGTATGACATAATAAAGGCTAGATTTTTTTGGCATGGGATGTACAGGGACACAAAAACATATTGCAATAATTGCGTTCCCTGCAACACTACCAAACCGCACCCTACTATTAAAACTCCTATCGAAAAGATAGTAAAAAATCATGAAGTGGGTGCCTATCTGCATTGCGATATTATAGGTAAATTACCAACATCTCTCAAAAAAAACAAATTTATACTATCTATTATTGATTCAACTTCAAGGTATTTGGAAGCGGTACCACTCAGAAATGTAGAATCTCAGTCAATCCTAAATGTTTTGAACAAGTATTTCAGCGCCTATGGAATGTGTCGCCATATACAGGTAGACAATGCTGGATATTTTAGGTCAGAGTTATTCAAAAATTATATGAAAGCTTTGAACATAGAAATAAATTTCTCCAGCGCTCGTAGGCCTAATGCAAATGGCATGATAGAGGTCTCAAATCGAACGTTAAAAAACTCAATAGTGGCTATGAGCAAAAATACACTAGAATGGGACACACGACTGGATTTTTTTAAATTAGCATACAACAGCTCGATTCATAGAGCAACGGGTTTTTCGCCATCCATGATATTCTTTGCGAGAGAAATTAGAAATCCATTTTCAATTCATCTACCGACGAATGACATTTGTACTCAAACTTACGTAAAAAACAGACTTCAACACATACAAGAAGTGAAGTTACAAGCTCTCTTAAATCAAGAGAGAATTATGAAAGAATATGTCGATGAAGAAGCATTAAAAAAGGTAAAAACATTAAAAATAGGACAAACATGCTATTTAAAAGTCGCTGGGAACCCGGGAGCTCTTCAAAAAAAATTTGAAGGGCCTTTCGAAGTTATTAAAAGAGTACGGAACAATAATTATTACTTGAGGGATTTAACGAATTCACAGAGAAACCCGATAAAACGACACATAGACAAACTGTTCAGCCCGACGACAGTAGAATATGAAAACTGTCAGCGAACGAACTCTGACGAGGCTCAGTCAGCTTAAGAGAGTTTTTTTTCGGTCAACATATATACAATTTAAAATATAAATGTATATACAGATTTCCGTTTATGGATGTTAAACAACACGGGTATATCGAATATATTTAGTATGTTATATATATATATATTTTTTTTTTCTAGCGGATTAATCTTGTTTTCTTTTTTTTCCTTGTCTCAAAAAAAAAAAAAAAAAAAAAAAAAAAAGTGATGAGACTATTGAGTGTAGATCAGTGTTTTTTTTCCTTTTTTTTGGCTGGCGCAGAATGGCGTTATATTGATAATTGGAAATGTTTATTTTCTTCTTCGATAATAATAATGCACTTTTATGCGAGCATATTTCAGGGTAATGCCATCCATATTTATAATTGGCTTCAAAATGCTATTTAGCCGTTAAAAAATAATAATAATAATAAATAAATAAATAAATAAATAAATAAAAATAAAATAAATAAACAAATAAATAAATAAAAATAAAATAAATAAACAAATAAATAAATAAAAATAAATAAATGAATAAATAAAGATTTTTTTTTTTGGCCAATTCACACAAATTCAACATAATATTTTTTTCTCCAAACTTAAATAAGTAAGGTACCCTGGGGTAATAACGCCAGGCGGGGCAATAACGCCAAGTGCTTATATTTTGCATAATTATGAAATAATCAGGTAAATGACACCCATGTGCTCTGCGCAGAAGGGTTTTGAGTCATATAAATTGCAAAAAACAGCTTCAAGTTAATTTGTTTCATTTTTAGGTCTTATTGTTTTTACAAGCAACTAAAATTAACGCTTCATCTAAAATTTGCGAGATAAGGTTTTGATGTGAAGACTATATTTTTTATCCGGAAATACTTTGTTTATTACATAAATTTGTAGTGTATTTCATGTACTTTCAAATTGTTGTAGAAGATTTTGGATATCTTCTCTAGATAATTTATAGTTTAGGATTTACTGCGCAATAAGTATCCCGGGGTAATAACGCCAAAGATTGGCGTTATTACCCCGGTTGATGTCCAACAGTGGCCGAACTGCTTCTAAAGGGGGTTTATATATTAATATGGGACAGCATTATCATCATTGTTGAAATGGTAAGATTAAGAGGGGGGTGCCCAATACTTAAAAATAATCTCTCTATTTTATTTTTTATTATATTATTATTTTTTTTACTAATGTAAAAAATAATTTTTAACTCTTGTAAATAAAACTATATCAAAATGTTTTCGAGATTCAAATTCGAACATCTTCAAAATCAGGTTTCTATTAAATTTCCACTGGATTGTTCACTTGAGTTCGAAATTTTAACTGTCCACTTTCTCAGAGTTCTGTTTTTCAAAACTTTTCAAATTTAACCTTTAACTGGTGTGACAGTATGTTTGTTGACAGACAATTGTAACGTATGAATGTGATGCGGTTTGTGAGACCGCAAAATTGAAAGATGAATAAAAGGCGGAAATAACTAACTCATAGGATTGTGTTTTTGTACTAAACTTTTTATACAAGAGTATTATACTTAATATTCACCTATTTAGTATCTGGTGATAGTACTAAAATTCCAAATGAAACAAAATTTCGGTAGTGTTTGCAGTTAAACTAAAAATTACAAGTTAAACTAAAAAATTAAAAGAAAAATAGTGGTCTACGGGACCGGTAACATTAGTTAAAGGTTAAAAGGCGATCCATGATTAAAAATCCCAGAATACTGTTCCTGCGCTAAACTTTTTGTACAGAATTAATTCTAATTATATTTAATCTATTCAAATATTTCTAACAATATTACGATAACTCCAAACGAAAGATAATTTCAGTTGTAACTATAGTTAATCTGGAAAATACAAGTTAAACACTATTTTTTTTTGGGGGGGGGGGGAGGGGGTACAGTGTTCAGTCAGATAGCTAACAGCAGTTAAAGGTTAATTTTGTTGCTAATATAGAGATAATGATATATAACCTTATGAATTATGTATAAAATTGAATAAGAGATCTCTTTGGGATAATATTTTTTTAATCAAAATTTTTATTCAATTTATTAAAAATTTATTAAAGCATGTTCTTTAAAACGTCGATAATTTAACTGTAGGTTTGGAGAATCCGCATTAGTGTGGAGTTATGGGTTAAAAACTATTTACTAGATTACTATAATAGTATTAACCCTTAACTGCTGTGACAAAAATTGTCGCATAACTTACTGTGAGCGACCTGTCAGACCGCTTAATCTAACGATGAATAAAATGTTAAATTAACTTTTAGAATATTATTTTTGTATTGAACCTTATATACAGGACTATTATAAATAAAATTCAGCTATTCAAAAGTTTCTAGAGATAGTAATAGGACTACAAATGAAACAAAATTTTCCCGGTCTCTATAGTTAAACTAAAAATTGCAAGTTAAACTCTAAAACTTGAAAAACTCAGCGGTATGTGAGACGCTAACAGCAGTTAAGGTTTAACAAAAATATTTATTACATATAACTCTAGTTATTGTAAAACTTCATATGATTAAAATATTACATTACGAATGGTTAAAACCATGCAATGTTTCTTATAATCATATTTAAGCGGGACTTTTTAATCAAAGGGAAACACAGGGTGTTATATTCTGTTGAATCTCCCCCTCACTCCTTTTTCTTTCACTTTCACAAAAAAATCAATATTTTCTATCGCATATAATGCATACATGGGAATATAAATACTGATTCAAATAATCCGTGCAATGTTTCTAATAATTCTATTTAAATGGTCATTTTTAAGCAAAACGTAGCTTAGAATCTGATATTCTTTTGCCTCCTCCCCCCGCCACCACCACACCTTTCTTTTTCTTTCAGAGTCACAAAAAAATAGTACATTTTCAATAGCTTAGATTGCAATTTGTCAATTTCTAGAGCTGTAGAGCTTGTATTTTTAGAATTGGGCAATCTACATGCCATTATTCCATCTTATTTTATAGTTTTGTTTGCATGGCGTTATTACCCATATAGGTGGGTATTAACGCCAAATAGCATTGGTCAAGAAAAAACGCCATTATATTTTATGAATACATATCTGTTAAATTATTTTATTTTATATAGATAGTCAATGAGTTGCTGTATCAGATCCTATATTTGTTTGAAAAATACAATCTAAAACTAAGCCGTGAAAATTGGTAGAACCTTAACGTGGCGTTATTACCCCAGGGTACCTTATCATGCTTTTACATTAGCTTTTCTCCGATAGCAGACTTTCATCTTTAAATTTACGATTACTATATGGTATTTCATTTTAAAATATTTGATTACAGGCGACCTGATATTTTCTAGAAATATAAATAAATAAACAATGATAAAAAAATAAATAATAATGAGTAATTTTTTTTAATATAATTCTTTAATTTAAATAAAATCATAGGTAATTACCAATTTAGACCATAACCTCATTTTGATAATTACTTAATTAAAATTGATACAGGATTCGATTTTCTAGCTGTCGTGAATTCTGCTGGTCGGAATTAGTGCGCACCATGACTGCCGGAAATTTTCGAAAGACTTGTAACAAATTTTAAATAGTATCTACAAACGAATTTATAAAAGAATTTCGAAATACCGATTAACTTGAAAATTAACAGCTAATTTAAATATAACATAACATAAAAGATATTAGACAAATAATTATGAGTAAAGATAGACATAAACAAAAACATGTCATATTCCCCGTTCACGAGTATCTAATAATAATAACAATAATAATAAAAGCATCAATTATTATGGATGTGAGGAGGTATACCTAACAAAATGGCACTCTTGAGACATTTCTAGAGTATATTCTAATAAAGTTATGAGTGTGTTAATAAGATATATATAGTTCCTGTTTTAATTTATTCTTATATTTTTTCTTACGGTCTATATATATATATACATTAATAGTTTTTGCCTGTGTATCGTACCAATGACAATAGACAACAGAGAGTCGTAAGTCGCAGATGTGCATATACCACATATATAAACAGCATCAGATATGAGGAAATAATTCCTTTCATATGATTCTTTATATGATATAAAGCAAAGTAATAATAATAAAAAAAGAAATATGATACATGTATTTACTAATTGTGAACAGGCTTTATATATATGAATTGTATAACATATCGAGAAAATACAAGTTTTGTGATGTATCAGTTAAATTGTTTATATACATTTCCATAAAATGATAAATGAGTGTTATTATGTGTATCTATATAAATATAGCTTATGTTATTTAATAGTGCCAATATTATGTAACAGTTTATGCCAGAGTTTCTTTTATTTTAGATTTTTTTTTTTTTTTTTTTGGCTCTTAATTTTTTTTTCTCTCATTTATGTTATTCGGAATTCATTGCTTTGAAAATCTATTTGGCTATTTTAATACTTTTACTTATTCAAAATTGGGGGATACAATATAGTACAGCCAGACTTCCACAGATTACTATTCAACATAGTTTTGACATATGGCGACTGATGTCGCAACGATAGGACTTTTCATAACGAATCAGCGTTGGTATCTCGAAAGGACACCGTATTAGAATGTGTCGTCGGCATGCGACGAACTTTCGTTACAGCTGGTTTTATTAATCAGCCCAGTAGGCTAAATTCTGTCCTGAGGCATAACAGATATCCTAGGAAGATGACCGAACAAGCCGGGACTCTATTGTATTTCATCACGATGTGCTGGTTGAACTTAGTGATAAAGTTAATGACAATGATAGGTAAAAAACAACAAAAAAAAAGGACATGAACTCTGTCCCTTTCCTTTTTTTTCTCCTATGACAGGAGGAAAATGATGGAAATATCCATCACGCATAAATCAAAAGGGTAATAAAATCAAAGGAACAATTTTTACCCATCTGGGTGGTCTAAAGAAACACACGTAGTAATAAAATTTTAAGGCCCGAGAACCCAAGACACCACCATTGTACACTGACTTTTAACGTCAAGAATATTTATAATGGGCCATAAAATAAATTTACTACAGCTTTCTGGACATGAGAAAGTTTCTCTTACGTCAATGTCTCTATAAAGAAGGCGCGGACGCCCATCGCCCAATAATCGCAAACCCAGCTTATTCTGTTCTCCAATTATAGTTTTTTTTAAAAAAAACTTGGTCACTCCCACAGATCGGGGAAGAAAAGATTTTTTCTTCGAGGGGTCAGTTGGCTAAAAATTCATCAACGTGTGTACACCCTCAGCTGACAAAGGGAGGCTTTTCCTCCTGCCTGCCTCTCGGTTCTCCGATGTTGATGCCGGATGACAGTTGAAAAAAATTCTCCATGTGCCTAGTGCCCAAAGGAGCTTATGGAGTATTCCTCTAGCTGAACGCCCGAAAAAAATGCTCCGATGTCCGACGACGACAGTGAGAAGAGTCAACAGTTTGGCAAGCAAATACTTTACTATAATATTCCCCCCAAAAAAATATTTTGAATTTAAAGTCAGCTGCAATATGGGAATTCTGCAAAATATCATTATTATTTTTTTTTCTTCTTAACAACGTTACTCTAGAGAAATTTAAATTGTAATTTTTTGGGGTGATCTTTTCACCATAATGCATTTTGTTCATTTAATGTAAAGTTTTGTAAATATTTTGTAAATAAATTTATCTTTAATTGTTTAATAGCGTAGAAGAATTATTTTATTTAGAAAGAAAATGTGTTGATTTCTTGTTTTACATTTAGGATTTATTATTTTGAATTTATTGCTTAGTTCATTTTATCTTCTAATAATAATGGATTAGATGCTACATTCTCATAAGGAAAGGTTCTTCAAAAAGATCACACAACGCAAAATTATTTCTATTTTCTTTTAAGAAAGTTAATTAAAATTCCAACCTTTTCCCAGATAAACGATCACTGCTGTTTATTTAATAGCATTAATCTTAATATTATTATTATTGTTCTCTAGGTATAAATGATAACAAGGAATTAATTTAATGATTTTTTTTTTTTTTTTTTTTTTTAACTCATTTAATAGAGTAAGTCTATTTCTTTCCAACAGTATTATATTTTTTTACATGTTTTCTTCTGGAATTCCGCCGCTAATTTTCACTGATCCTTTATTACATACATGAGTAGCTTAATCAGTATTTTTTTTAAAAAAAGTCTGATTATGCCCAGTATGGAGACCTTCCTTGTAAGTTTCCAACACCAGAACTCGTCATACAACCCTAAACCATTTAGCTGCCGCCTCTGTATTTTTTTATAGTATGTCGTGAATTTTTGGTCTGCAATTCTCTATTTGATCTGTGCCAAATTTTTTGCTTGCCATCAGATCTGAAAATGTTATACCGTATTTACTCGTGTATAAGGCGCACCCTTACTTTACAAGTAAAAATGGCGATTTCTCAAAATCTCGTGTATAACGCGCACCATAAATTTGATACGCTAAAGAAGAATGATCTAATGAATTTCAGTTAAAATAAAGTCGAAACAAACATTACACCAGACCAGAAAACAAGACGAAAATGCATTTTTAGACTTCGTGTTGTAAAAGAATGGCGGGAAATAGGAATGACTGACGTAAAAAGCATTGCTAATTAGCGTTTAGATAATGTCACTAACTGTTGTATAAAAAACTGCGAGGAGAGAAATAAATATGCAGTAATACTTCAATTAAGTAACACTTTCCGAGTTTTAATATCTTCTTTGACTAATTTCTTGTTTCATATGTATATAGTTCGACTGCATCCAACAGTAAAAAATTATTCCGTATATAAGGCGCACCTAGGAGTTTTGCCCTAATTTTTTGAAAAAAAAGTGCGATAAATACAAGTAAATACGGTATTTGCTTTCGTCCACAAAAAGAACATTTTCCCAAAATTCTGCTGGCTCCTTTACATTGGTTTTAGCAAATGTCAGCCTAGCACGTCGGTTTGCTTCGCTGATGTAGAGCTTTCTCCAGGGTATTTTGGCATGAAACTTATATTTTCTCAGGATATTCCAGTTAGTTTCAACATTTGCAGATTTTTTAAATCTTTTTTCAGTTTCCAGAGTCAATTTAACGGCGCTAGTTCTGGGGTTAATGTGAACTTGTTTCAGAATCCATCTCTCTTTGCGTTCATTAAATATTCTTAATATTCTTGGACGCCCTGATCTTTGTTTCTTTTAAACATTTTTTGTTATCTTGAATCTGTATATAATATTAAACACACTTGATTTACTCAGTTTTAAAATTTCTTAAATATGACAAACTGATTTCCCATTTTTTCTGTGATTTATAACAGATTTCGCGCATCCAGAGAGATATCTTTGCTTCTCTCCATTCTTACATGAAAGGCACAAATATACTGAAATGGAACGTCTACCATATATCATACTTAAAATGTACTAAAAAATACTGGTGGTAAATTATTTTTTATTGATGCGATAAATATTTTTTAACTTTCTCTTTTCGAAAGTGTCCCAAAACTTTTTTGAGATCTAATTTGAGGTTGTATAATACAGGGTTATTACAAATAAATCATCGGGTTTTGATATGTTACTACTTGCGAACTAGAAAACGTGTATGTTTCTATGACAACTCAAACGAGAGGGCATTAACTGCAGTTTCGTGTTACATATGTTTCATGCGCCTGTGGTTGCCATGGTTGTTGGGGGAACATCATTTTCAAATTGGCGACTGGACAGCAGAAAGCGTTTTGTGTACTAAAATTTTCAATCGCTTATAAAAATTCAGAGAGCATTCTGGAAGTCGTACAAATGCAAACTACCAACTCACAATAATGGATTGGTCGATGACACTTTAGTTGAGTTGCGGAACCGCATCACGACTGCATTCGCAAAGAGACGACCATGCTGAGTAATGTGTAGAGCGAACTGAATTATCGCCTTGACATCTGTCGTATCACTCAAGGAACATACATTGAACATCTGTAGTATGGACGTCAATCCTGTATACTTTCAGTTTATTTTCATGTATTTCATGTATCATTGTTGTAACCCAATTATGTTCCGAGATAAAGACTTCAGAAACCCGGTTATTCTTTTGTAATAACCCTGTATTTATAAAGCTAGAAAAAACTGAAATTGTAAAATATTTAAGATTTTTCATACATAATGTTTACCAAATGCTAAATCATTTCATTTTTAATGTTGCTTTGGTGTTAATGTTATTAATATTTTTATAAATAGCTTAACACTTGATGTTTTCCAAGTGTCCCAATACTTTTTTGAGTGACTGTATATGTTTTTAGAATATATTGGACGAAGATAATTTTCCAGTCAAACTTTTTTTTTTTTCTTGGACAATTTGGGGGATTAAAATGTATGAGGTGTCTTCATTTTTTTTTTTTTTTTTTTTTTTTTTTTTTTTTTTTCCGAATGTACTTGTATTCGTCTTAGAAAATATTACTACATTATTATTATTACCATTATTATTAGAAATAATAGAATAAGTAGTATTATTTTTACTATTATAATTAATAATCACTCCTCCCTTAACCCTTTCCGACGCACTACTCTTTAAAGTTGGAATTTAAAGAAAAAAAATTGGGCAATCTATTTAGGCCTAGAGGAGTACACAGGTATTGTTTTGTAAAGATTGCACTAACCATTTTAATTATACAGCTGTTGCCGAAGTGGTAACCTCCCATATGTAAAGCATTGATAAGCGCAGTGAGAAGAGCATTGCTGTGAAGCGCGTGTTACAGTAAAACATTTTACCTATTATTTAAAAACAGTAGAGTTTGATCTCCGTGGTGCTGCCATCTAGAACTCATAAGAAAGATTTAAAGTAGCCATTAGAGTAGTTTTTAAAATATTCACGGAGTTTTTGTGTCTCTAAACATGGGGAACATTAGGTGTTGCCGACCCGGCAACACTGCGCGTTAAGGGGTTAATCTGAAATAGCAACAAAAAATTAATCATATTCGAAAATGTTAGTTAACAGGTACGGTAATTTTTTAAGCATTTAGCTCATTATTTAAGTTTTTTATCTGGTTGTTAATGATTACCAGAATAAACGGAAGAAAATTCTACCTCAAGTGCTTTTTTCATAGGGCAAGTTACATCCACATTCTTCGTTCTATTCTCATCACATGTTATTGATTGGTTGTTGGAAACTTCAGCTCCGAGTTCATTCTGAGACGAGGGATTTTCAGTGTTAATTAAATACTCCATTTCTATATTAATTGAAGATTCCTTTTCTACATTATCTGGAGGTTCTTTTTTAATACTAACTGAAGATTCCTTTTCAATATCAAATGAAGAATCCCTTTCTTTATTATCGGAAATTTCCATTTCGGTATTAACTGAAGGCTCCTTTCGTATATCATTTGAGGATTCATTTTCTTCTTTAACATATGAGCTAGGATAGAAAATTGCAAAAGAATAAAATGAATATCATAAAAGGGAGCCAAAATTACATGTTTTTGTCATTAAAAGTTATTTAATTAAAAATAAACTTTTTTTAAATGTAAAAATTAGTATCTATAAAGAGCGTTAATAATTTTTGGATTTTTCAAATAAACAAACAAGAGATCCTAAGAAATTACTTCTTGTAATTTGAAAATTCTATACACAAATGCATATATATATATATATATATATATATATATATATATATATATATATATATATATATTCAGTTAGTTTAGCGTAAAAAGAACTAAATATAGTTGAGCATATCGATTAAATCGATTTATTATTTATTCAATCCATTGATTAAGAACTAGTCCAGGTTTCATTTACAGTGGAACTTCGTTTATACGACGCCGAAGGGACTACAGAAAAACTTCGTATAAACGATAACGACGTATAATCGATTTTCACTTCCAAAACTAGAATTAATTTTGTTTTCATTTAATTTTAATGTTTAACGTGATGATTTGGATGAGTTTGTAAAATAAACAAACCAAAATAATAAAAAAAAAACGGGGAGGGGATTAGAAAGCAATTTAAATATGCTTACCTTTATTTATGTTTCACCGAAAGGTTCCTTATTTGCAGTACATCATTTCCTTTCCATTTAAAGTCAAAGCTCAAAAACCCCACGTGGCCAACTAAAAGTCACCAATACTGATAAGTGTTAGAAGGATAGTCTATTTGCAACTCAAAACAGGTCGGGAAAGCTGATCATCCCTGAAAAAAGGCTGACCCCTCCAAGTGTAATCTGTTACACGTAAGCTGATTTTTCAGACTAATCGAACACAGCCCACATTTTTATAATGTAGAGTGCATTTAAACACGCTCTTTGGTGTCATTCATAGCTGCCAACTTCCGCTCGTTCGTAAAATACACATGCAAAATAAACAAAAATAAACCTATACAAAATCGAAAAATCGACGTATAAACGATTTTGGGCGTCGTATAAAAGATATATTTTTGCATTAAAATGAATAGGAATGAGTCGGGACCATATTAAAACGTCGTATAAATGTAAACGTGGTATAAGTAATCGTCGTATAAACGATACTTTACTGTAGTTGCAAATAAAGATTAATTGCAAGCTGTCTTAAATATAATAAAAGTTAGACTTGAATTCCAGTTTGAAATTAAACAAATCACGATTTAACTTCGTCTTAATTCAACTAACTATTCCTGATTAATTTTTAGTACTTTTCAACATAGATGAAAATATTTATAATAAACTGTCTCATAAGAATACGTATAAACAGAAAATTAATTTTACGATTCAACTAGTTAATTTATAGAATAACGATTGTCTTTAACTATTAGGCAATCGTTATTCTATAAAATAACTAGTTAAACTGTTGAATCCAATAATTTTACACACTTTAACGAATTTGGTTAGTTATTTCATGTGAAACTAGGCATTTTATGAAATAACTGAATTATACACTTTAACGGCAACATATATATATTTAACAGTTGAATGCAGGCGTTATTTATGTGTGTTTTGATATATATTGTAGATCGATGAAATAAATCTATTCATCCTGGTCATCCAAGGCTATGTAATAGATGGCTGATGACTTTCCCCAACATATGATAGTTCATTAGTAAAATATTGCAAACCAAGATATCTCAGTGGTATAGTAGCTACTAGGCCTGGGCCTTAAATCGATTTATCTCTTAAATCGATTTAAAGCTTACATCGGAAATCGCGATTTAGTCAGTTTCTTAAATCGATACATCGGAAATCGCGATTTAGCCATTGCTATACATCGCGATTTAGCCATCGCCTTACATCGCGATTTAGCCATTGTCTTACACTGCGATTTAGTCAGTCTTAAATCGTGATTTAGCTATTGGTTTTAAATCGATTTCAAATAATGATTCAGAGTTAACATCAGAAAATTGAGCTATCTACTTTGGTGTATATACTGCTTGCATGTCAAACTAGTGTTAAATCGATTTAAGCAAACTTTGCAAGCCTCAATGTTTTCCGATTTAGGAAAAAGGTGATGTAAGAAAAATATGATTTAGGGAAAACAGAGCAAGTTGGTGTTAAATCGATTTAGAGGATCCGATTTAAACACACATCACAAAACTCAGTGTTTTCGATTTAAGAAAAAGGCTATTTAGGAAAAACATTGAAAGCTGGTGTTAAATTGATATAGTAGGATCTGATTTAAAATTAGCAGCGGTCACTTGCCATGTGGATATTAAAAATGTAAAAGTGGCAATTAAAAAATTTCCTTCGTTTGCCACCCTTGTCGTCATTTGCCAAGTGGCGGTTAAAAAAATCCATTTTCGGTCGCCCAGTGAAATGCTGTTTTTTTCATAGAAGTATGGATCTCTACATTGATTACATCTAATTAGAAAAGTGTTTTCTTCTTTTTCCTACTGGATGCAAACAGATTTCAATGACATAGCTGTATTTTCAATATTTTGGTTTTTTGCAGAGTTCTTTTACTGTGTTCAGTTTCATTATTTTATCCAGAAATGCAGTTTCATTTTGCAAAAATATATTCATCGGCATTGATTCCACACATATTTCAAGTAATTTGTTGGCTATCGATCACCATCCTAGTCGTCACTCGCCAAGTGGCGATTTAATAGATCTATTTTCAATCGCCAAGTGAAATGCAGTTTTTTTCATGGAAATATGCATTTCTACATTAATTACATCTAATTAGAAAAGTGGTTATTTCTTTTTCCTACTGGATGCAAACAGATTTCAATGACATGGCTGTATTTTCATTATTTCGTTTTCTTTGCCGCATTCTTTTATCTATTTCAGTTGGGTGTTTTTTTTCAAGAAATACAGTTATTTATTTTGCAAAATATATTCATCAGATTTGATTCCATATGCATTTCAAGTAATTTATTGGTCATCGATCGCCACTCTAGTCATCACTCGCCAAGTGGCGACTTGAAATAATAATTACTAATCGCCAAGTGAAATACAGTTTTTTTCATCAAAATATGCATATCAACATTGATTACGTATAATTAGAGAACTGGTTAATTCTTTTTTCTATTGGATGCAAGCAGATTTCGATGACGTTTTTGTATTTTCAATATTGCGGGGATTTTTTGCCATGTGCTTTTAGTATATTCAGTTTGATTATTTTTTCAAGAAATATAGCTTTATTCTGGAAAATATATTTATCAGCTTTGATTCTACGTGCATTTCAAATAACTTATTCCTTTTTTCACACTGGATGCAAATGGATTTCAAGGGCATTTCAGTACCTTCAATTTTCGACTTCTGTTGCATGCTCAGCCCTTTGATTATTTTTTTCCCAAGATAATACTGTTTAATGATGCGAAATACACTCACCAGTATAGATGCCAACTGTATTATGTTGGTAATATAAATTTGGCGCCTCCTAAATTCTCGCGCAGGGGCGACCGCTCCCTTCGCCCCCCCCCCCCCCCCTCTGCACGGCGCTACCTTCTTAGAAATGTATGCTGTAACTCAGCCCTCTCTGAAATGATAAGTCTACATACGCTACTGCTAGCATAGAAGTCAACTGCATGTGATGTGTGTAGTGTATTACTAACACATTTATTAAGGGGGTCCCTCCCCCGGAAATTCTGTGTTTTTAATGGCGAAAATGTGCAATTTCTCTCTTCCCCCCCCCCCCCCGGAGCCACAGAAATACCTCCCGGAGAAAAGTGTCTGAATTCAACATTGCGTTTATTTATTAATTAAAATCCAAAAACAATTTGTGTGTTTTTTTTTATTAATTCACTATTTATGCTTGGGGAGGGGGGGGGGGCGGGGAAAGGAGCAAGTTTAAAGTTAAAATTCAAATTTGCAGGTCTGAGCCTTAAATCGTCTTAACGCTTACATCGGAAATCCGATTTAACTATTGGTCTTGAATAGATGCATCGAACGTCGCGATGTAGCGAAACGATGTAGCCTTGATTTAACGCTTACATCGGAAATCCGATTTAACTATTGGTTTTCAATAGATACATCGGACGTCGCGATTTAGCCAGTTCTTAAATCGCGATGTAGCGAAACGATGTAGCCTTGCCTCGATGCTTTCCGATTTAGGAAAAAGGCGATGTAAGAAAGATACGATTTAGGGAAAACAGAGCAAGTTTGTGTTAAATCGATTTAGCAGGTCAGGACAGGACCGTAGCTAGAAGTGAATAATAGGTTGCGGGAGGGGGGGGGGGGGGGTGGAGGCTCGAGAAAATGCTCGAGGTGCTTATTTGTTTTTTATCTTTCTTTGACACAGAAAGAAAAATTAGTGCATATTCACATTGTAGATACTATGTTTCTCATTAAACTGTTGTAATAACTTCATTTTATGCTAAAAAAGTACATGATGAAAATTTTGATTCTATAACCGGTGAAAAATTAAACATGTTAGCTTCATATGTACAAATAGGATGAGGGAGTGCTGAAACGCTTATTTTAGATACAATTTAGTAATTCTGCAAAACTGTGAATGGGTCTCAAAACTAAATTAGATTTTTGAACAGAATTTCATTTGGATTTTCGGAACAGAAATTGAGTGACCTTGGAATCTTTTTCAGGGGGGGGGGGTCAAAATATTTTGGGGGGGCTGAGCCGCCCATAGCGCCCCCTATGTGTTAAATCGATGTAGTAGGATTTGATTTAATACAATAAAAATTAGCGGCCGACACTTGCCATGCGGTAATTAAAGATATAAAACTGGCGATAATTTTTTTTTTTTTTTTCGATCGCCAAGTGAAATGCAGATTTTTTCATGGAAATACGCATCTCTACATTGATAACATTTGATTAGAAAAGTGGTTATTTCTTTTCCCTCCTGGATGCAAACAGATTTCAATAATTTAGCTGTATTTTCAATCCCGGGAGCAGAATCGGCGCAACGCTGCGACAAACTATTTTTTAACTTTTAAAAATTTAGCAAAAATTAAAAAAATGCTGTCTTAAATCCAAAATTTCAGACATAAAATGCATCGCAAATTTCGATAGTCTTCGAGAAAAAATAAATTTCGTCATATATCGCGAAAAACACGCGAATTTCGTTCAAAGATCGTGAAAAAACTGTAAATTTCGTCAAAAAATTACGAAAAAAGGCAAATTTCTTAAAAAGATCACGAAAAAAGCGGCAAGTTTCTTCAAAACATCGCAAAAAAAGGCAAACTTCTTCAAAAGATCACGAAAAAACGGCAGTTTTTGTCAAAAAACCAAGAAAAAAAAAACGACAAATTTTGTGAATAAATTACAAAAAAAACGGCTAATTTCGACAAAAATCACGAAAAACGGCAAATTTCTTTAAAAAATCACGAAAAAAACGGCCAATTTCTTCAAAAGATCGCGTAAAAACGGCAATTTTCGTAAAAGATCACGGAAAAACGGCGAATTTCTTCAAAAAATCGCGAAAAACGGCAAATTTCTTAAAAAAATTACGAGAAGACGGAAATTTTCGTTAAAAAATCCAAAAAAACCTGCAAATTTCGTAAAAAAAATCACGAAAAAACGGCAAATTTCTTCAAAAGGTCGCGAAAAAACGGCAAATTTCTTCAGGAGATCACGAAAAAACGGCAAATTTCTTCAGGAGATCATGAAAAAACGGCAAATTTCTTCAGGAGATCACGAAAAAACGACAAATTTCTTCAGCAGATCGCGAAAAAACGGCAAATTTCTTCAGCAGATCGCGAAAAAACGGCAAATTTCTTCAAGAGATCGCGAAAAAAAAACAGCAGGTTTCGTCAAAGGGGACTCCCCCCCCCCCTCTTTTGGACAATGTATGAGGTGTTAAAAATTCTAAGAACAAAGACAACTTCTTTTAAAAATATACTTTTCTTTTGTCTATCACAAATATTTAGTAGGTTTGAGTGCATATAATGTAATGCGAGGGATTGGTCTGCAGACTCTTTTTTAAGTTTTTACTTGTGTTGCAGACTGCAGAAAAAATTTCTGCTGCTGGGTTTTCAATATTTTCGTTTTTTTGTCATGTTCTTTTAGTGTGGTCAGTTGGAATTATTTTTCCAAAAAATAAAAGTTTTATTTTGGAAAATATATTAATTCATCAGGTTTGATTTCACCATTTCAAGTAAATTTATTAGACATCGATCGCCACGTGTTCAGTTGGATTTTTTTTTTTAAGAAGTACAGTTTTATTTTGGCAAAATATATTTATCAGCTTTGATTCCACATGCATTTCAAGTAATTTGCTGGTCATCTATTGCCACTCTAGTCATCATTCGCCAAGTGACGACTTAAAATAATAGTTATTGATCGCCAAGTGAAAAACAGTTTTTTTTCATTAAAATATGCATATCTACATTGATTACACCTAATTAGAGAACTGGTTAATTCTTTTTTCTATTGGATGCAAGCAGACTTCGATGACATTTTTGTATTTTCAATATTGCGGGTTTTTTTTGCCATGTGCTTTTAGTATATTCAGTTTGATTTTTTTTTTCCAAGAAATATAGCTTTATTTTGGAAAATATATTCATCAGCTTTGATCCCACATGCATTTCAAATAATTTATTTCTTTTTTCACACTGGATGCAAATGAATTTCAAGGATATTTCAGTATCTTCAACATTCAATTTCTGTTGCATGCTCAGCTCTTGGATTATTTTCCTCCCAAGATATACTATTTAATGATGCGAAATAACTGTATACTATATAGCACAAGAAAGGATAAAGGGGGGGGGGGTTAATAAATACTGTATTTTGTCTCTATAAATAAAAAAAACTGGTTTTCATAGTCTAAAGGTAAAATCGCTAAATCGCGATTTAGCCTTAAATCGCGATGTAGGATGGGAGATAAATCGATTTAAGAAATTCCTACATCGGCCCAGTGCTAGTAGCTACCTGCTAGTACGCTGTGGTTCCAGGTTCTGGCTCTGGCTAAGTTTTCACTCCAGTTGAATTTATTTTATAATATGTCTAAAGAATATTTGTACACACTTCTACTTTTTTTTGGCTCAGTGTTTTTTATTACTTAGACATATCATCTAAGGCAATTAAATTCAGTTTTAAAAGGAAAAAAAAAACATATTTTTTTAATATATAATACTCGAATTGTTAAGAGAATATGATCTAAAATTAAATAAATAAATAAAATAAAATAAAATAAATAAAACGAATAAATAAGTAATAATAATAAAATTTCATAAAGTACGAATGAAAAGAAAAAAAATATATATGTAAATTTTTCTCTATGTAATTTTCTATTTATTTTTTCTCTAAATTTATGAAATATATAATCTTCTAATATGTTTTACCAGGATAAGTTTAGCAACTAAGACTGCAGCACACCTCTAAGGTTGGGTTTGCCGTGTTGTATAAAAACTACAAATTCACAAATATTACAAACAAAATTTTAAATATTATATCTATGTGAAACAAAATTTTGAGTATACAAGGGGAGGAAGAGTTGAATTCAACAATAATGATTATTCGATCAATACTTTTGTTAAATGTTACATAAGAACGTTTGAAATTTTCAACCTAGAAAAGATACTATTTTAACAGAATTATGACTCCTTACCATGCTACTTTTAAGAGCCTACACGAGTCACGGGAAAAGACCCGGATGATAATGTTAAGTCTGTAGAAGCGTTATTTTCAAATATCTCACTCAAATTTTAATATTTATGAACGATTTTTTTTGCTTAGGATAGCTTAGGGCGACTAGATTTAACCCCTTCGCGACGGAAGCCTTTTACGAAATTTTTAATGTTTTGTCACCGATTTTTAAAAAGAGAAATTTGTCCCTTAATAAATCGACAAAATGCTCCGATTAAATAAGGCACATTTTACAGTAAAATTTTACTGGTGGGGATAAACAAGTATTCTTAAGCCTTTTTGCGGCACGTATACGTGTCGATCGTCCCCAAGGGGTTAAGGCTAGTTTTTAATTTTTCTATTTCGGTTATATTTGTTTTATATTAGAATAGTTTTAGTTTCAGAACCGGTTCAAACCGCTTTCGGAAGTAATTTTTTAAAATAAATTTGTAACCGAAATCGAAAATGTAAAAACTAGCCTTAAAATTAGCCGTCCTCAACCATCCTACATTTAAAAAAAATCGTTAAGATATTAAAATTTGAGCGAGATATTTGAAAATAACGCCACCATAGACTTAACATAACATTATCATTCGGGTCTTTTTCAGTAACTCAGGTAGGCTCTTAAACATAACATTTACAATTATTCATTAAATTGTACTGCAATTTTAAATGCGTTACCTTTTTTCTGAAGCAGCATTCTTATCGTCTTCACTAACATTGCATTCTTGAGCATTTTCTGAAATACGCCATTTTTTAGCGGCAGGCTTCCTCTTTACGGCATTGGACAAACTTGGTACCGATTTCTTTGCCACTTTCTTGCAGAATCTAAATTTTCTTAAATGAGATGCTTTCTTGCCAGTAGTAGAACATTTTTCTTTTCTAGTGGACTTCTTCTTTACGGGTCTCGACAATCTTGGTACTGAATTCTTTGCCGTCTTCCTGCAGGATCTATATTTTTTTAAATCAGGTGCTTCCTCGCCAGGAGTAGAAAAAATTTCTTCAGTGTTGGACTTTGCGGGACTGGACAAACTTGGTTTTTCACTCTTTGGCAACTTCTTGCACAATCTATATTTTCTTGAATCAGGTGCTTTCTTGCCAGAAGTGGAACATTTATTTTCGGCCGTGGACTTCTTTACGGGACTGGACAATGTTGGTACTGCTTTCCTTAACAGCTTCTTTTTATCCTTCCCGACAAAACACGAATCGGAAAAGTGAGCTTTACACACCCTTCCACTATTATACACAATTGAACATACAAGCTCACTTTCCAACAAATCAGTTCTTCCTATAGCAACCAGCCAGTCTTTCAATCTAAAATAATAATAATAATAATATCAACAATAATAATTTCGTAAAAGAATATGTATATATATTTTTTATATCAAATAAATAAAAAAATTGTAATTTAATAAATTACAACAACCGTTTGGATTGTTTTTTTTTTTCAAAATACCAAAATTTAAGACTTATAAATAAATTCTGAATAATAATAATAATAATAGTAATAATAATCAACATCATTTTTATGATGATCAAAATGTGGCTTGCGTAATAACAGAGTCCTATTTTACGTACGCCATGGATTAAGCATTAATATTCTTGGATCCGTTATAAACAAATTTGAAATGAAATTTCAGTTTAACAATTTTCAGTACTGTGAATTTTTAAAATTCTAATATCGCACATTTTCACTTTTTACACCGTCGTAGGAAAAAAAAATTTACTTTTAAAGGCATTTTGTTTGAAAGCGATCTTTCTATTTCTTTTTGAGTTATTAATTTTTTGTAGTTTTTTATGCTTTTTTGTCATTGTGGCAACAAAGATATTCCATTTTTTGGACATTAAATATGGAGCAATCATAAAACGAATAACATCCGGGCAGCTAATATCCAATCCCTCAAGCACATAACGCTTGGCGAAAGTCAAAGAGTGCCAAATGTTTTGGCGGGAAAAAAAACGATTCCACGCATCATTCACCCCCCTTCTAAGATTCCTTGATAACATCGTATAGTGTCGACAATGTATTATACAAATAATTTATTTGAAAAAAAAATTCCAAAATAAATTTAATGGAATTTATGAAATATTAATTAATTATATCCGAGAATTGTTTTAAATTGTTGTGCTAACTTAATTCGTAAATTTTAATTTATATTTCTTTACATTTTTTATAGTATTTAAGTTTATAATGAATATTATAATAACGAGAAATAAAAAAAGAAGAACGAAAGAGAGCTATTATTGTATTCGGTATAAAAAAAATATTCGGTATAATGCATAAAAAAAGACAGAAAATAAAAGAAAGAAAGAAAGAAAAAAGTATAGTTTCCAGATTCTAACACGCATCAAAGAATTATATGTTTCAGTTACGCATTATTATTTATAAATTGTGTTAAAATTAAAATGTTTTTAATACTTGGAAGTTTTTCATTTGAAATGAAATATGTTTGTGAATTTATATCAAATTTTTGTGACACTGTGATTTAATACACCCTTCCTATTTATAAATTGATATGTCTATACTATATATACATGCATATACTGATTGAATTTGTACAAATACAAAACAAAGATCGCGTATTATGTAAAAAAACATTCTAAAAGTTTTTATCTAATATAGATTGGTTTATGTTTTTCATTATTTAATATCTCACTAAATACTGAAAATTGAAGAGAATTAATAACAAATCACTAAACGAAAACATTAATTATCTGTTTAAAAGGATACTTTTAACATTAATTATATATATAAATAATAATGTTAATTAATATAATTTTAATTACATATATATATTAATATTAATTAATAAATAATTAACATTAGTTATATATATATAAATAGTGAAAATAATGAAAAAAAATCTTAACATATGTTAGTGGGAGACTAACGTAATTAAATATTTTCTTTTTTTTTCTTATATTATTATCACTATTTAACTATATAAATGAACCAGTAATTACTATTAAAATGAATATTAATTTAATAGATATTTTTT
This sequence comes from Maratus speculifer, assembly GCA_964019185.1. NCBI lineage: Eukaryota > Metazoa > Arthropoda > Arachnida > Araneae > Salticidae > Maratus > Maratus speculifer. The sequence continues at coordinate 390,137,922 of OZ025294.1, read as the reverse complement.
TATGTATGAACGATAATACTTCATTTTAAAACATAAGAACTTTAATAAATTGGTTTTACTAATTTGATATTCATCTCTTACAACATGGCGGTAGCATAACTAACGTAAAAATATTTTTCATTTTATTTTAAGAATTATTGCATTTTAAATTATATTTATTTAATTATTAAAAAACAAAATTTAAAAACTTATATTAATTATTTAAATTTATTTAAAGTTAAATATTATGTAATAAAATTTTATGTTAAATTTTATAACTTAATTGTAATTAAAATTTAATTGTCTGATTGACGATAAAAAAAAAAAAAAAAAAAAAAAAAAAAAAAAACAAAGCAACTGATTTTCATAATATTCTTTATTGATTACTTAAATAAAGATCAAAACAAAATTCTACAAAAGCAAGGACACAACTCACAATCTTATAATTCGAAGCTTTCTGCTTTAACCACTATGCTATGCCTCTGATACTTTACAGCATCTTCCAAATGCTTCATATCCGACAAAAATGTAAATAAATTTTTTGAAACAGCAATGATGCGCTAGAAAATGCGTAGATGTTAGTCAAACCATTTGGCACTCTGACTTTCGCCAAGCGTTGTGTGCTTGAGGGATTGGATATTAGCATCCGGGCATCACAAGGATTCAGATACCACATACCTCTATTCTTGAACGACAGAAACAACCATTTTCCAAATGGCTAAACCTCACAACAATGGACATCTAGGGACTACGGAATCTCTCTGCCGTTGGCAGTTGTCCGTTTTTTACAGGCACAATTAATACAAATATATGTATGTAATATTAATTGAAAAAGCTGTTCACTAAATAGAGGTGTTCGTTACAGAGATTTTATTGTATTATTTATATACATACATCTTTCATTATGTTAAAGTACTTACGTTTAACCATGCTATGATAGAAATTGTCTCATAACTAATGTTAGCGGTCCTTAAAATCTTTTAATCATAAGATGAATAAAAGTCTAGATTAACTCACGGGATACTGCTTCTGCATAAAACTGCTTATAATTCACCTTGCAAAGAAAGCCTTCTTACAGGAATATTTTGTAAAAGAAAAAAAAACCCAATAACTTATGTATGTAATAAAGGATCAGTCAAATTTAACGGCGGAATTACAGTAGAGAATCTGTGAAAAAAAAAAAAAAAATATATATATATACTTTCGAATATTTGGCGTGGAAAGAAGAAAGCGTCGCGCGATTTTGCGAGTAGCACTTTTCTTCGCCAAAAGGAAACTGTTTTAATGTAATTCAAAAGTGTTTGTTAATGAAATTTTAGAATGCGTGAAAAATTATACTTATTGAATTTAAATTTGAACAAAGAAATAATTTAACATATACAGGGTGAATCATAATTATCGAAATAATAGGCTATCTCCTTAAATATTGCCCCTAGGCACATACTTCCAACTGCAAAGTTTCATAAAAAACAGGTACAAATTTTGATGAGAAATGTTTCAACTCCATGGGGAGTCTATTTCAAAAAATACAAAAAATAAATTTTTATACCCGTAGGATAAAATTTCCAGTTAGGAAATTTTTCTTTTTCAATTCCTGAATTAAAAAAATAATAATAATTTCGATATCTACAAATCTCACAAAGATATTAAAATTCAAAATTCTCCAAAATTCGTGATTTACACCACGTTTCCCTGACCCGGTCTGGAAAAATGTTAAAATCAAAACCCGGTCCGGCTTTGAAAAAAGTTTAAATCATAGCACGGCATAGCCTTGAATTTCTACATAGTTTCTTATTTCGATATCGTTAAAAAACGTTTCGTATGGATGGGTTCAGACCAAAAATACTTATTATAGCTTTTCGTTTTTCATATTTATACTTTTTATTATTAAAGAAGCAAAAAAAGGCTGTGATATATTTATTTTATCAATGAATCTCTACTTATGTAAAAGTTTCACTTATAATTTAATATCGTTAATACATTTCCATGTGTTGGAGACTTTGAAAAATGCTATACAGTAAAACATTTTTAAGATGGAATCACATAAGAAAAAAAAAGCTATAAGCAACTTCCTTGCTTAGGAGGTGTAAATGTAGTTTAATTTTTTCACAGGTAATATTATATTCATTTTGCATGGATAAACAAATTTTCCGTTTAAGACAAGATTTCCGATCTCACAGAATTTTTTTTTCACTGGTTTTATTGTATTTTATTTTTTTTTTCTTTTAACATCTACATATTGGGCCATTCTTTACACCAAGGTGCCTCTTCAAAGGACAATGCCCTGTTAAAAGACCAGTGATTTTCCTAATGCCATTCCTATAAGGAAAGGGCATGTTTACAAACAAATGCTTCCTTCAACCAATCTACCAGTTACATTTTTACTTTCGGGATCATTACAGGAATCATCGTGGCGACGTTGACCAATCACACAACAGAGCTTTTAAACGTAGACAAATCAGACCAATCCTTGACCAATCAGATCGCTTTGACTTCTTGGGTATCATAGGAGTCTTAAAGACGGGCAGGAAATTACTGTGGATCCACAGTAATTTTGCCCACAGTAAGCATTAGAAGCACTTTATGCCTAACACTAGAACAGCCACGGTTTAGTTCTTTTGCCTGTCGCTGTCCCTTAATGTTACGCCAATCTACATATTGCTTCTCTCTAAAGATCTTAAAGACTGTAGTTCTAATAAGATTACCAGAGATCCCAATAGCTGGCTCAGGACCAACAAGAGAAGTGATAGATCCCTTCTTTGCCAATTCATCAGCCAACTCATTACCACTAATACCTGAGTGCCCAGGTACCCAGTAAAGAGTAACCCTGTTGCCAATTCGCAGAGTAAAGTATAACAATCCCAAACTATATGGGAGGTTATAACATGCTTACTTAAAGCAAGTAGTGCTGCTTGACTAATAGAACAAATGTGTATACATCTATTACTGTAGCCAATGTCTAAACAAATTCTGCAGCACATAAGAATGGCAAAGACCTCACTATTATTTTATGTGCTATTTAAAAAATTACAATACAGACATGAGAAAATAATATTGAAGCGATTTTTATCAACAACTCAGAATAATCATGCAAAATGTGTTTTAAAAAAAGGCAAACTTTTGTACTGTCTAGTCTTTACAAGTGGTAATTTCCCTCCCGGTGCTAACTATTTTTCTTACAGGTCTAGTAAACTCTGTTTTTGGTTCAGCTCGATTTTAGATTGAGTGTAGATTCCTGCAAGTAGAGTTCGGGTTAAACCCAATTTTACAGAAATTAGTTTAATATTATTTTCGATTAAAAACTATGCATATAATAATACACACATATATTTGTCTGTCTGCTCTTTTCTAAGGAGACGGCTTCATTTTCCGCAGCCTTCTGACGAAAGACATGTTTTTTTGCGATTTTTCGACAAAATTTGTATTTTTTTTCACGGCCCTTTGACAAAATTCGCATTTATTCTGCGACCCTTCATCTAAATTCACGTTCTTTTCGCGAGTCTTTGTCGAAATTTGCATTTGTTATTGGCTCTTCGATTAAATTCGTGTTTACACTGTGACCCTTTTTATGAAATTCACGCTTTTTGCGACTTTTTGGTGAAATTTACATATTTATTTCGGGTTATAAATTCACATATTTATACTTTGTCGGGGTTTTTTTCGCGATCCTGAGACAAATTTAACATTTATTAAGCGACCCTAGTTTGATTCTGTTCTGAATTTTCCAAAAATTTAAATTATTCGGTTCTGTTAAAAAAAAAAAAAATCTGACATTAATCTTAAAATTTTGGGCAAGAATGCACATATTAAGAATTTTACACAAATGGTCGCCGAAAAAAATCAATTTTATAAATCGCTTGTAAAAAAATCATTAATTTCTTCAGAAGATCGCTGGGAAAACAGAAATTTTGTGAGAATGTTGTGAAAAATCGCAAATTTCGCCAGAAGATCACGAAAAAAACGCAATTTCGTCTGAAGATCGCAGAAAAAACGCAAATTTTGTCAGAAGATCATGGAAAAATACAAATTTCGTCGATAAATAATGAAAAATCCCAAATTTCACCAAAGAATCGAGAAAAAAGCACATTTTGTTCAGGGATCACAGAAAAAACAAAAATCTTTAAAGAATCGTGGGAAAACGAAAACAATCGTAAAAAACCGCTAGTTTCGGAAAAAATCGCGAAAAATGGACAATTCTGTCAAACAATCGCAAAAAAAACTACAAATTTTGTCAAAAGATCGTGAAAAATCAACTAATTTCGCCAAAAACTTCGAAGAATCCGGAAATTTCGTCCAAAAAATTATGAAAAATCCGCAAATTTCTTCAAAAAAAAAAAAAAAAAATCTCGAAAAATTTTCAAACTTCGCTAAAGGGCTACACACATAATGTCTAAACTGAATTTCTCTCTAGGCACACACTGCTAAAATCTTCCAAAAATTGTTGCGAATTTTAGATTTTTTTTTTTTTTTTTCATTAAGAATCATCTCTGAAGTGACTCTTGGACGTTTTCCCCACGATCTTTTCTAGAAATTTACATTTTTTTTCTTGATCCGCTGAAGAAATTTTCGTTTTTTCCCGGTAAAAAACTTGCAAAATGTGTCAATCAATCGCACGAAAATATCACAAAATTCAGAAAACAGTCGCAGGAGTTAATCGTAGATTCAAAATGCAGTTTTTTCTTTTCTTTTTAAATGTGGAAATTTTTTGGGCGGGAGGCTCCCGCCCACATTATTCTTCTGGGCGGGAATTTTGAAATTTTGAGCGCGAATTCCGCCCTCAAATTCAAGCCCTGAGTTATTTAAATTAAATTTACTTAAACAAATTACAACATGTATAGCATTTTTACCTTAAAGTGTATTTGACATTTAAAAAAAAAAAAAAAAAAAAAAAAAACAGATAAATAAATAAATTATTGTATTCCATCGTCACCGCTGATAAATGGCTAAATATGAAAATTTTCTCTATTTTTTTAAGGACGCTCTATCGAAGTTCCGCTGAAAAATTTTTTTAAACATATAACACCCTCGTGAGAAAAATATTTTGTATTTTGTGTAATGTTTGCCTGACGTCAGGTTCGAAATGGGTGATAAAATGCCATTGGATAAGTATGGATTATAAATCAGGGTGTAACATAAGCTATGTTTTACTTTGTTAAAATATGTTTTTTAATAATTCCAAGCTTCGTTATTTTCATTAAGAATCAATAAATATTTTTACTATGAAATTATTAATTATTTGGAAAATAGTTGTTATTCTCGGTAGAAATTTGGGAATTCTGAAGTATATCTGAATCTTTTTATTGGTTGAATTCCGCAGCTTATTTAGTTTTATTCGTTTCCTGATTGGTCCTAGTTTAATGTCCAAAAATGGAATACTTCTGCTGCCACATTGACGGAAATGTAATAAAAACTTTTAAAAAAATAATAATTGAAAAACAAATTGTAATAGAGATTTAAAACAAATTTCATTAAAAAGTGCATTTTCCCCCCTAAGCAACGGTGTAAAAATTTAAATTGTGCGACGTTTAGAAGTTTAAAAATTTGCAGTTCCGAAAAATGTAAAACTGAAATTTCATTTAAAATTTGTTTGTGTTGGGTCCCGGAATATGAATGTTTAATCCATGTCGTACGTAATAGGAGTCGTTCAGAAGTCAGTCTGATTCCCTCCATCCAATAAAAATGCACATTTTAAACAATTAAAGTTGTCTATCCATAAATTACTGTTTTTTTTTTGTTTTTTTTTTTTTTGGTCTAGGGATATTAATGTATAATGCACGGCGTACGTAATATATAACTCGTTATAATCATCCTAAAAATGATTATTAATTCAAATATAGAATTTATTTTTAAGTCTAAGATTTTAGTCTTTGGAAATATTATTTTCCAAATAGTCGTTGTAATTCGTTAAATTACAGTTTTGTTATTTGTAATTATTATTTTTGTTTCTTGTTGCAAAAAATTCAAAAGCTTTAGTAATAATTTATCTGTACTAATTAATTTTCAGTTAGAAGATTTCCACGTGAAAAATGATATTGAAATATTTTTTTTTAAGAATTAAAAAAGAAGATGAATATGACATCATACTGGAAATAAAAATACCATTTTTAAACATTTTTTTAGCTATACAAGGAACTTTGATATGGCTAGATACAGAAAGCTAATGTATATGCTGTCATACTTAAACAAACATTTGAAATGCCGACACAGATTTTTAACCCCTTCAGGACGAACATATTTTAAAGAATTTTTAATCTTTTATCACCGGTTTTTAAAAATAGGAATTTTGGGGTAATTGAATTACGAAAATGCTCGGATTAGATAAGGCAAAATTTACAATAAAATTTTAATATAATCAAGATTAATTTTCAATTTAATAAGAATAATCAAGGATTCTGAGCACTTTAAGCAGAACTGTATTGGTCGCTCGTCTCCAAGGAGTTAAGCACGAATACCAGTTGCATACAGTTGTGTGTATAGTTCGATTGGTTAAAGGTGTTACTTTTGTGCTTTATTTACTATGTTTTCCTTTAATCTACTTATAATAATTTTTTAATTACGTTAAGGCTTATTAACTGGAAACAAATACTGTTAGAAATATTAGCAGTAAAGATTTAATGTGATTTTTGCATTCATAGAGTTCCCGAATTGAAAATGGGATAACTAAATTTAAGTAAAATATTTTTTTAATGCTTTTCTCATAGATTTGTTTATGCTCGGATTGGAAGTCTTTGTTCAAACTACGACAGCTTGCATGTTTACACGGATAAATCATTTTGGATTAACCATTGCTAAATTGCATCGCAAATTGTGGTGGGATAATGTGTAAATCAAATTCTCATGATGGTACATATTCCGTCAATTTTGAAATTCGTCTGACTGCAGTAATTATTTAAAAACCTGATATATTAAACTTAGAGATATAACTTGCAGAACAAATTATTTGGGACAGTTAATTTTTTTAAAATGACATTATAATAAATAATTATTAAATAGTTTTAAAAACTAAAACACACGTTTTTATATCAGTCGAAAGAAAACAAACGTCACTTTTCAAATATTCTGGTGGCAAACGATTTTCTGGCAAAAAGGTTGTGCATCACTACGTTACATACATACATACAGGTGAAGCTAATAAAAGCATGTTTTTTTTAAAAAAAAAACATGCTTTAATTAAAGTAAGAAGAAAAAATAACAAGATAAAATTTATTCAGTTGGACTGAAAACGATCAGTTTATAGTTACATTTAATAATAATAATAATAATAAAACTTAATAGATTATTATGTGCAATTACTAAAGAAAAATTCCAAACAGAGTAATTAGTGATTCACATTCTAATATAATTAAGTTTGTCAAAGTATTTTACAATCATTATAACTTTTTCTGAAAAAAAAAAAATCACTTTTTTGGTGGATCATTCACGCCAAATATTCATGTAATATTAAGAACCAAAAAAGAAAAATGAAAAAAGAGAGAGAGATTATATGTATATATTATTTACCTTTTTTTATCTCTAGGAAAACGATGCAATCCAGGTCCCGAAAAAGAGCAGATCATGCACATCGAAGGGTCCATAGTTAATATTAATCTTTTATAAAGTATACGAATACAAAAAAAATTTCGTTCTAACTGCTAGCAAAAGACGAAAAAAATAAACAAATACTCAGAAAAACGCCGAATGAAATTATGCGGTTATTGATTAAATATCTCACTGAATTATCGTCTGCCTGCCTTTGAAATAAAACTTAAAAAAATATGTGTATCGAGTCACTAATTGGGGACTTCATAATTCTTTAAGAGGTCAAAGACATGGAGGAATGAGACAGGTGGAGTTGAAGTAAACCTCAAAACAGTTTTGCAATATAAAACCATTTATCGCTCAAATTTTAATGTCCCAAACAAAAGCACGTGAAAGGGATTTTGTATTAATAAGACGAATTGAAAGAAATGAATTATAGCTGAAGCATATTTTAATAAGAAATAGTAAATTTTTAAAATGGTCTTTGTTCGATTATTATTTATTAAAATATATGTTGGCTTTTAAAATAATTGAAATCGGAAAATTAGCAATAATTAAATGTCAAATTAAAAAAGCGATTGAAAACATTTGATACGAACTAAAAATTTCCTTCTTTACAGTAATTTTTAATACTTTATAACCAGGGCCGTAGCTAAGAGTGCACTATGGGCATAAGATGCATTTCTTACTGTTACTAATTTTGTAGATTTATTATAAATCAATGAAACAGTTCTTTCTTAAACCCTTTCTTTCGTCGAATTTCGACGGTTTCCACCTCGATTTTCTAATAAAGTCATAAATGCCGACTTTGGTGTTCTGCAAATGATGCCATCAAGGTTACGCAGACACAGTGGCACTAGTGTTTAATGGATAACTAAAAACTTTACCTATGTTCTTTTTTAGAGAAATTTAAAGAATTGTCTGAATAAACCACGCTGCATTCGAAATTCCAACCCCCCTCTGCCAATAATAATTCTTTTCTTATCAGTCATGTCGGCAAAAGTATGGCACTTTAACCTAGAAATAACCAGCTCGAATATATTTGGACCGTTTATGCAACTTAGAATAAAATCGTCTCGTTTTATATTACCTTCTTCTTCAGTATTATTAAAAAATGTTCAATGTATTCGGGTGCTGCTTCACCAGTAGAAATAATATACAAAAATTTTTCATCTAAATTTTTATCAAATGGGTTCATATTACGCTTAATGTCATCGATGAATCTATAAATGTGTGCTGAACTTCTTTTATTTGACTATTCTTAAGATCTGCCATCACATCTTGCACCTTCTTCAACTCCGTTTCTTTCATTGTATGGCTAATAATTGCTGAAATCGAATTGTACGGCTGGCTGAAATCGAATTAGTTATGTGCGAAATTCCAGTCAGTTTATTTGCAGCATCAGCATTAATAGCAGGGATGCAGTGGAAGGTATACCAGGGTATACGGATTTTTTTCTTCTGGATTTTTTTAAGTAATACCGTATACCGTCTGTTTCCCAAGAAATCTATAGTATATACTCTGTAGGGTATACGCTTTACATTGAGTGTATATTTTAGTATACCCTCTGTTTTTTTACGACTACATCACCGATTAATAGTCTGCCCAAGAGAGAGATCAATCGGTTGTTTTGAGAAAGGTTTTTTACCACTGCTTTATACCAAATGATATCCCTTGAATGAATCCCAAATGAATCCTTCTCAAAATTTGCACGTAATTCTGGATGCGCCTGGTCAACTTTCATTAAATTACTCAGTTTAAAACATACTCTCAATCAGTAAAACACAATTCAATACACTATTAAATGTCAAGTTATACACAACGTAACAAAAAGGCGCATCTCTATGCTAATTGCTAAAAATCAAATTCATCCTACAACCCGTAAATAGAACGCATTCTTAAAACACAAAGCATAAATATAACCGAATAAATAAAAAAATAAGTTTTTTTATTTTTTTATTTACACTTTACCCATTCTACAATTCGTAAATAGAATGCAGACAATAAAACGCATTGACAAAACACAACGCATAAATATAATCAAACAGAAGCAACAAAAGAAAATTTTTAATTTCCTTTAAAATTTACACTTTATATAAAACGAAATTAAATCAGAAAAGTTCTACAAAAAATTAAAATACAAGGAATAAAAATGAAATGAAAGTTTCATTTCATAGCTTTAGAGCATGAATTGTAATGTCAAGTAACTTAAGATATGTTATTACCTCCTGGTTGAATACCTGTCAGCTGATTAGCGTTTGTAATGACCGAAAGGTGGGGTTGTATAGACCTGATAATCGTTTGTTTACGCAGTGCTGTTTGTTCCATGCTGTAGCAGCGAAACCCGTTTAAAGAGCTTTTTAAGTGCAGTTTTTTATCTTTTTTATTTAATTATGGGAGATAAATTACAAATATCGAGAATTTTAGAATTTCTAGATGCTGGGAAATCTAGTAATTGCTTTAGAGAAGCTGAAGCATGCAAGCATTGTGTTGCTGTCATATTATTTTGCCAAGAGTAAGTCAAATGTACTTTTTTATATTATAGATCTAAACTTTGTGTATAAAATTTTGATTTTAGATAATTTTAATACAAAGAACCCAACGTTGCACGCGTTATAGAACTGTTTATTTATTTATCGGCCTTTTAAACACTGATTTCATGCTCACGGTATCAGTTCTATTTCGTTTCAGACTTTGTCCGCGAAAGGGCGTCTATTTCATTTCAAACGCGAATAGTAAAAAAAAGTCAGCTAACAGTATGCCGAAGTAAAACTCTTCAGCTGATGCATATAAATAAGTGATACATGCTCGTGTCTGTCTCTTGCGTTACACTTTCACGGCTTCAGCAGACGATTTTTCCACCGAGATATAGCCAGCTGACATGCTTATTTTTAAATAGCATATGAGCTATTCCATTTCAATTCAGGCAGGCAGTATTGATATGCGTCAATTCACCATCACAGATTTTTTTAAAAAAAAAACACAGTAGTTATAACTAAGTAAAACACAAAATTTCCCAAAAGGATTTCTACCAATTTTTTTTTTTTTCTCCGGTTACAGCACTTTGAAGATTGTGATAAAATTGACAATTTTCAGAAAAACGGAAAAACGCTTCATTTTGAAATGAACACAATACCAAACATATTCAACATATTCAGTCAATTTATTTTTTACAAATAGTTATTAAACTGAATTTTACTTTAGCACAGTTTTAAAAAATATTGTGACATTTTTACTTAATTAAAAAAAATTAGTTTTTAAGTACAAAAAATATAATTATTACTGTATTCAAGATTTTTTTTCAGAATGAAAAAAATATTTTAAAGCTAAGCATTGATGGCAATCCAAAGACCTTTAATGGGAGTTTTAGAGCAAATTTTATTTTAACCCTAAGGTGCATACAACATTTGTAATTCAATTTTTAATTATGCAAAATCTTGTAAAATCGCTACATTTGAAGTGCAATTTCTCAAAAACACCATTTTTTAAAAATCTGATAATATGCTCAAGATACCTTATTAGTTTCTAATAAATACCTTACAAGCAAATCCTGTACTTTTGCTTAGAAAATTTTATATGATTTTTTGAAAATATCATGTTGTGTGTTTTTTTTCAAAAAACCAGAAAGTCAAGCTCTCTCTTATTTCACTGAATTAATAATATGATTTCTATTGTTTAATGAAAAGGTAATACTATGCACATAATTATGGCAGATAAATATAAGCTAATCTTCAAAAATTCCTATTCATAAAATGTAAATAATTCAAACTCCCCTTTAAGAAAAGAAAAATCTGATTTTCTTTTCATTTTCTTTCCTTTTAGTACTCAATATAGTGATGGGCGATTCTGGAAATTTTGAGAATCGATTAAAATCGATATCGTATAAAACAACATCGATCATAATAAAAATCGATTTCTCAGTTCTAGAATCGATACTAGAATCGATATTTCGTTATTCAGGTTCACACAGAGAAGATCCAAATTACTAATTCCAAAACTTAGACAATCAGCAGGACCGTAATTACCGCTTCCCCCCCCCATCCCCATTTAGGGAGGCATAGAATTAAGCAATTGCAGATTTTAGAGTCGGATAGTAAGAATTTTAAATTTTAAAATGATTGTCACTTATGGTTGTCACTTACACAAAAACTTTGACAAATTTGAGAGACATAACTCAACTAATAATAACACTGAGTAACTTGGCATTAAACCGAGTATAAAGAGTGCCAAGAGCGTGTAACTAGGATGGGGAACAAGGAGTATAGACAAAAAAAAACTTTTTTTTTCTAATGCCAACCAAATGTTACACGATATAGTTTGAAAGAACAAAAAATATGCCCCATTCCCAAGGGGGCAGGTAAACCCCACTCTTGACGGAAAGGCGACCATAGCCCAAATGTATCTTTTGTCGAAGTTTCAAAATGAGGATTTACAATAAAATAGAACGAGAATTGAACATTTTAAAAATTATAAAGATTAGTATTAGATTTAGTAAAGATTAGCGAGGAAGGGGGGGGGAGGGGGCGAGGAATTAGAAAGGACGAACTTGAAAAAAAAACATAATTAACTAATAACCCAAATAACTGAACTTCTAAACAAAAATACAGTGTTTAGTGTTGAATTCATGGGGTGGCTCGCGGGAAACATGCACTCTTTGAAACTATAAAAAGTGCCAAGAGCATGTAACTAGGTGGAGAGAAGGGTAGTAACAGAAAAAAACGAGGAGATAAAAGCTTTATAACGATATGTTACATGAGATGGTGTGGAAGAAACAAAAAATATGCCCCCACTCAGGGGGGCAAGGTAAATCAGAAACGGACAGAAGGGCGACCCCGGCCCAAATGTATCTTTTGTTGAGGTTTCAAAATATGGATTTATAACAAAATAGAACGAGGATTAGACTTTTTTAAAATCGCAGTCATAATTTGAACGAACCTGTAAGTTAAGATTGGTGAGAAAGGGGGGGGGCGGTAGGACGGCGAACATGAAAAAAAAAAAAAATAGTGGCACTCTGAGAGTGCCGATAGAAGTGAAACCTTGAACAATTACGTGTGTATTTTTTGAATCGTTAGGATATATAATTTTGAATCGCCAGGAAATACTTTTAAATGAATAAGAAAAGGTTTTATAATATTAAAGAACATATTAATATCTATAAAAAAAAAAAACGCGCGATACCATATGTCCAGCTATTGTATAGTTAACTCACTATAACTACTTTCTTACATTTTAAAACGCGATAAATACACAAACCAAAATTAGACCATACTATCGAAACCTTAATCCTTATACCTTAATCCTTATTAATGCCTGTTACAATATCTGTAGATTACTTTTTGAATTATTCAAATCGGACATTCCATTCAAAAGATATTACGAATTTAAAGATGACAATCTAAAGAAATAATAACGCTGCTGAGTACTCGGTGGCCAATAAGCTTAGGGATTACGTGTGCAATCAAACGATTGCGTTTCGAACCCCAGTTTTGGTCGCTAATATATAAACAATGTTTTTTTTTTTTTTTTTTTTTCGAAGAAGTTTGAAAAATTAAAATTTTAACACATTATGGGTCCGTAACGTGACCTGAAATGATGGGAGAAAATTTCTTATGCTACATTTGTAATGTATGAAGCATAAGCTTTCAATAGACATATTATATCAAGAAATGAGAAAAAACCCCTCTGCCTCCCCCCAAAAGGTCCTATAGGGAAAACCGGGAAACTGGAATAGCAAAAAGAACGGAGGGAAATGGTTAGCTATACTAGAATTTTTCTCATCACTGTAACTCCTATAGAAGGTAAGTTATAGCCTTTTAAAGATTGAAATGAAGTGAAGAAATAAGCTAAATTAGGTGAGTGATCGACAGGGGGGAGGGCACAGCTCTGGAGGTGCCATGTATCTTAAACTTTTAAGTTAAAAATGGTAGAGAATTAAATGAGCGAAATTTTAAGGTGTATATTGGGGGAGGGTGCAAGCCCCCCCCCCCCTCAAATTTTTTTTTGTTTCTTTTGAAGAAACAAAAAAATATGCCCCCCGGCGGGGCGCAGATAAACCCGAAACGGGCGGAAGGGCGACCCTTTATTTATCTTTTGTCAAGGATTTAAAATGTGGATCTAAAATAAAATAGACCGAGAATTGGACATTTTTAAAACTGTATGCATATTTCGAACGGCCCTGTAAGTTAAAACTGACGCGGAAGGTGGGGGGGGGGGGATTAGAAGAGACGAGCGTGAAAAATAAAACACAATAAACTAATACTTCAAATAACTGAACTTCAAAACAAAAATATAACAATTTAACCTAGTGTCGAATTAATGGGGTAACCCGCAGGGGATTACCCCCCCCCCCCCAGAAGTTATGAGATTTTATGCTTTTTAATGCACAAATTGCGATTCCCCCTCTCTTACAGAGCTGTAAAACATGATGCTTTCCTCCGGAGTCGCAGAAAAATACCTGCATTCAACACTGATTTAGTCTAGTTAAAAAAAAAAAAAAAAAGATCAAAATCGAATCTAAAGATCGACATCGAATCTAAAGATCGACATCGAATCTAAAGATCGACATCGAATCTAAAGATCGATCTTACGGGCAGAATCGATTTTACATTTTTACTTTCTTTTGTAACTTTATAAGAAGAGAGTATTAGATTCGTGAAAAATTTTGATTTCCCGTTTTTGATGGATTTGTATATTTTAGAAGGTCTTTAACACGATTTCATGGTTTTTAAGAAATATCTGTCTGTGTGTGTCTGTCACTCTGTGAGTCTGTATGTGTATACGACAAAAATTGCTGACCGTTCTATCTCAAGAACAAATGCACGGAATTCCACAAAACTTTAGATTTAGTTTGACCTTGATATAAACTGAGTCTAATTAATTTTTGGTGCATATATCCTAACAGATGGCGCTGCTGTGCTGCATTTTTTGCTATTTGCGCTACAGCTATATCTGAATAACGAATGAACGGATTTCATCACATTTTAGATCCAGTTAGTCCTTGACATGAATTCATGTTTTTTGCATTTTGATGTATATAGCTTCTCAGATGGCGCTACTATACTGAATTTTTCACAATTTCCACTCAACGCCATGTGAAAGGGGGGGGGGGGCGAAAGGAAGCGGTCTTTCCGAGCACCGAAATTTAGGGGGCGCCAAATTTTTACTACTAACATCACTTCAAGCCTATCGCAAGTAAAAGTTAATAGGGGGGGGGGGCTAAATTGGAACTTTGAACCGGGCGTAGTTCTCTTTTCGCACGCCCCTGTTACCATTTTAGCTTTATCTCAAGAACTAATGCACGGACTTTCATAAAAATTTAGATTCAATTAGTCCTTGATATTATTTGATGCTAATTACATTTTGATGGAAATCGCTTAAGAGATGGCGCTGCTATACTGCATTATTCATGATTAACGCAACAGCGCTATCTCAAGAACGAATTTTCATCAAAATTCAGATTCAGTAAATCTCTGACATAGATTAGTGTTATTTAGTTCTTGGTGTAAATTTCCCTACAGGTGGCGCTGATATGCTGGATTTTTTATGATTTCGGAATAGCTGTATCTCGCACTTTCATGGATTTTCATCAAAATTCAGATTCAGCTGGTACTTAATAAAAATTGATCCTGATCAATTTTTGGTGTACATCACTCAACAAAAAACGCTATTTTGCAGGGGGGGGGGGGGGGTTGGTTCTGAGGTTTCTTTAATTCTTCTATCTTAGAAACTAATACACTGAAATTTTGGAATTGGCACATCCGTCTATTTTATCTTCGACTTTTGAAGGAAAATGAAAATTATATTACCTTCAGAGAAATCGATTAAAAATTTTAAAGTATCGATTAAATCGAGTTGGCCGTAGTATCGATTAAATCGATTTAAAAAATCGAAATCGCCCATCACTAACTCAATAATTAGATTGCTATTGAACAGGTATATTTTTGCTTAGAGGAATATATTATTAAACATTATTTTCACACTTTTATTAAAATATATTTTGATATTCTATGATGATTATGTTTTAATATGTTCTAAGATGTACATATATAACTAAAAGTTTTCTTTAATAACTTCATTGAATTTAAAAATTTCAATTTTTTGATCCTGACTTATTACAATGTATTTTAACAGTACAGTTGCATTAAAAATTTTAATTTTCTTAATTTAAAAAAAATCAACATGAAGAAAGTTTTCTATTTTATTAAACTTCTTTTTAACAATTATTATCTTACAATCTACCATTTACTAATGCTGTATAAAAATAGAACATTTTAGTGAAGGTGTTTTTATTCAGAATTGTTATAATAAGAGATATCCGAGATTCTGTCTGATTTGTTGCTGAACTTTCCTCTCTGTTAAAAAATATCATTCTGCTACATCTAGACAAAGCTTATAGAGCTAATAAAGAGAAAGAATATGCCAATGTAAGATCTATTGCTGGTATACCATCTAAACATTATTGAGGAGATTGAAAATAATGAAGGTTATATGGGACGAACGATTAAAAATATATTGACAAAAGTTGAAACCTCCAGCTAAATAAAAAAACAATGCTCAATACATGATTTCCAAATTGACGATTTCATTGGATGCATTTATGAAAATAATTGGTGGATAGGACAAATCAATGGTATATCACGAGAACTACATGAAATTAAAGTATCATTCATGTACCCCCATAATCCTGCTAAAGCATTCCAGTGGCCAGAAGAATCTGGAAAGAAAAAAAGATGAATGTGCATTACCATTGGAAAAAACTGGTTCTAAAAATAGAAAAATCAGTTCCAATAGGACAATCTGCACAACTTCACACTTACGATGATAAGGAGTTGAAGTTAATTCAAGAAATTTTCAGTACCTAATTCTTCTGTAATGTATGTATCTGCATATTAAAATATTATATCCAATACTACATAGCAAAATATTTAACACACTGTAGGTGAATTTGATACATCTATGAGTATGGAATGAAATGACATATGATCAATTTTAATTTTACTAATGGCTGTATTTTATACAATTTTAAACTTAAGCAAATGCTTAGCTAAATTTTAACAGTAATAATCATGTACCAGGGTTGTATTTTTTAGTTTGAAATATTAATCATATTACAAATTCGGTTAAATAAGAAAGAGCTTGACTTTCTGGTTTTTTGAAAAAAAACACACAACATGTTACTTTCAAAAAATCATGTAAAATTTTCTAAGCGAAAGTACAGGATTTGCTTGTAAGGTATTTATTAGAAACTAATAAGGTATCTATTGAGCATATTACCAGATTTTTAAAAAATGGTGTTTTTGAGAAATTGCACTTCAAAAGTAGCGATTTTACATAATTTAAAATTCAATTACAAAAGTTGTATGCACCTTAGGGTTACAATAAAATTTTCTCTAAAACTGCCATTGAAGGTCTTTGGATTGCCATCAATGCTTAGCTTTAAAATATTTTTTTCATTCTGAAAAGAAATATTGAATTCAGTAATATTTATATTTTTTGTACTTAAAAGCTAATTTTTTTTAATTAAGTAAAAATGTCACAATATTTTTTAAAACTGTGCTAAAGTAAAATTCAGTTTAATAACTATTTGTAAAAAATAAAATGACTGAATATGTTGATATGTTTGGTACTGTGTTCATTTCAAAATGAAGCGTTTTTCAGTTTTTCTGAAAATTGTCAATTTTATCACAAACTTGAAAGTGCTGTAACCGGAGGAAAAAAATTTTTTGGTAAAAATCCTTTTGGGAAATTTTGTGTTTTACTTAGTTGTAACTATTGTATTTTTTTGAAAAAAATCTGTGATGGTGAATTGACATGCCCTGCCTGAGCTGAGATGGAATTGCTCATATATATTGCCATCTGACAAATTTTCAATTAAGAGGAAATCACAGAATATAATTTTTTGCTATGTTCGTATGGCCAGCTGACGTATTAACCACCCCTTTATAATCAGCTGACGTTTATTTTTCTTCAAGATACTGGGTTAAATATAATTTGATAAACTTTCGACCTGGAAGAAATGACTCAAATTATATACATTTTTTTACGTTCTTGGGAGGATATCACTGCTCAACCCACCGACGGAACCGCAGCTGACGCTCACAGAACTTCATGATGCAACTTTCTAAAGCATTTTACAAGTTATCGGTTGAGAGGGATTTGGTCATGAAAATCTGTTGCTGGCTCGGGGATTAAGAGTGGAATATCTCTATTATAAAGGCCAAACGTATCTGTGCGTAACGCATACGTCATTTTGCGAATGGCAACACTTTCAAATTTTAAATGAAATTTCAGTATTGCAATTTTGCTACTACAATTTTTTTAACTTCTATATATCCCACATTTTCAATTCTTACACCATCGTGTAGGGAAAAAAATATACTTTTAAATGAAATTTGTTTGAAAGCTGTATCTTGATTTGTTTTTGAAATATTAATTTTTTTTGTAGTTTTTAATAAAGCTTTTCTAATTCTGGCAACAGGAGTACTTCATTTCTATTAAAAGCAAAGGAAAAAAGGAAAGAAATTGATTACTGTATCTTTATGTTACCATTTACTCATTAAAAGGGAAAAAATTTAAATTTAAATATCTTCTGTTATAAAACCCGGTGAATTTTGATTTCATCTACAAAATTTGATTTACACGTAAAATAATATCAACAGTTTAATATCTGTTTAAGCTAATAGCATTGAAACTTAAAGTTTTGAATCAAAATGATCAAATTAAAATTGCAATTTTTTCTGAAAAGGTGAATAAAGATACGAAAAGTGCATTTGTAAATTTTGATATGATGAAAATGATGTCGGGTTTAGATTTCACGGGGAAAAAATGGCACAGATGTCATATACGTACCACATTTGCACGTGCTTTTCCTCCCGCCAATTTGGCATTATACAGCTGTGCCAAGGAGATTACCTGTTTAATAAGTTTATAACAATTGTTAAGGAGAGAAAATGGGGAAAATTAAAGATTTCAGTGAAATGTGCTGATTAAATGATACAACTGCATGCATTCAATATGGCAATATACAGGGTGGTCATAAAAAAACTTTGCCGATATATGGAGCTCTAGCGGCCAGTCCGCTCAACCGATCGAGGTGAAAATTCAGATATAGCTATTTAGAGGTATGAGCTCGAGATTCTGTGAACGACAACAAAATGGCGCTCACGGTTACGGTTATAGTTACAGAAACTCGAAAATTTCCAATGACAACACCCATTTTTTTCATCGCAAAATGCTCAGCGCATGCGGAACCGTAAGTGTATCGCTAGAAACGGACATGTTATATACGCACAAAAAACTCTTCTGCGAATCCTCCCCCCACCATAGAAAAAACTCGATTGGGGCGCAAGGAGGAAATTTGCATATGACACAGAGTCAGTACACTAATCTTTGATTACAATACAGATCGGAGAAACTAAAACTTTTATTTTGATTGCACATTTTTCACATGGATGCCATCCCCATGCAATGTGTAATTGTCTGTGATGGCACCCATGTGGAAAATGTGTAATCAAAATAAAAGTTTTAGTTTCTCCGATCTGTATTGTAATCAAAGATTAGTGTACTGACTCTGTGTCATATGCAAATTTCCTCCTTGCGCCCCAATCGAGTTTTTTCTATGGGGGGGAGGATTCCCAGAACGGTTTTTTGTGCGTGCATAACATGTCCGTTTCTTGCGATACACGTACGATTCCAGCGACCTTTAGGGTTTTCGCATGCGCTGAACATTTTGCGATGAAAAAAAATGGGTGTTGCCATTGGTAATTTTCGAGTTTCTGTAACTATAACCGTAACCGTGAGCGACATTTTGTTGTCGTTCACAGAATCTTGAGCTCATACCTCTGAATAGCTATATCTGAAATTTCATTTTGATCGGTTGACCGGACTGGCCGCTAGAGCTCCGTATATCGGCAAAGTTTTTTTATGACCACCCTGTATATCAATATTTACGATTTATTGTGAAAATTATATTTGCTGTTTTGTTGCTTATTAAGTTTATTATTTATAACTGTTTATTTATTGTTTCCTTTTTGATTAAATTCATATTTATTTACTGTTATTTTCTATTTTAGTTCTTTAAATTATTTTTATGATATGTTATATCAATAAATTTTTATATCAAACTATCATTTATTTATATATTTTTTTAATATTTGAATTTTTTCACGTTATTTTTTTTATATTGGAATAAAAAATAACGTGTTGTTATTGCATGCAATTTGTAACTTACATTCAAAAACAAAATTTTCGCCACATTGGCGAGAGAAAAAAGCACGTGCAAATGTGGTGCGTTTATGACATCAGTGCCAAAAAAGTCTATGATTTCGTCAAAGTTGAATAATTTTTTTTTTTTTTCATTTTTGAAATACTAGCATAAGAACTTAAATTTATAACTTTATCATAATAACAGATCTTTATCATTTTTTACTGCTTACATGTACACTTAAAGTTTAATTTTAACAATTTCTACAACTGAGTTATACAAATAGTATTTTGTTAATTTGTCATTAAATATCGTTTGTTAAGAGTTAGACTTACCAATATAAAATGCATTTTTTACTATAACTAATTTTGTAGGTTTATTATAAATCAATGAAACAGTTCCGTTTTAAACATTTTCTTTCGTCGAAATTCGACGGGTTCTGCCTAGTGAGGATAAAGGAGGAAAAATTTTTCCATGAAAACTTTCTTAATTTAAGTGCCATTTTAACACATGCATATGCAATAAAATTGAACATAACTGCTCATAGATTGCTATACACATATATTTTTTAATTTAAAAAATATTAAACAATGCTAAAGTTGTAAATCCATATAGGGTAGATGTGCCAGTAATGGGCCCCCTTAAGGAATTTCTCTAAAAAAATTTTTTTTAATGTCTAAACACCCAAAAGCCCAGTAATGGACCGCCTATGTTCCAGTAATGGGCCACCCTACAAAAAATAACAGATAATTGTTTTTAGGTGCGTTCGTAATTATGTAAATACGTAGGACCTATAGTTGTAGTTCAGTCCGTCCGGCTGTCTGTCCGCATATAACAACGCAAAACCCATCCAACCGAATCGTTTGAAATTTAAAATACATAATTATTACATAATTTTGTGGAGTCATTTCAAATTTTATGAAAATCGGATGAATAGATCAATTACAGGGAAAATCAAAAGGTTTCCATTACATCACGGTCAATGGGGAAAATTTTTTTTAATGCATTTTCATCGTTTGAAATTTAAAACATATAATTATTACATAATTTTGTCGAGTCATTTCAGATCTTATGATAATCAGATGCATAGATCAATTACAGGGACTATCAAAAGTATTCGTTACATTACAGTCAATGGGGGAAAAAGTTGCAAATGCATTTTAATGGTGTTACACTCATTCGAACATAATAAAATTGACATGAACCTATGACATATATATATACACTAAAATAAAAATTCTGTACAATCTGTGATGCAAAGAATATTTATTATTAAATTACAGGGCCACACAAAAGTATTCCACTACATAATGCTATACGGGAAAACATTGTTTGGGACATGTTTTAATTATATTAAACTGTGCCACATTTTATGAATATGATATACGTTGCTGAGGTGTAATGAAAATTACTTCCTGTATGTTTATAGGAACACAAAGAGTTCAACCACTGTACTGTATCCAAAGTACTGTCTACTATATCAGGAAGATCTGTA
Organism: Maratus speculifer; assembly: GCA_964019185.1. Taxonomy (NCBI): domain Eukaryota; kingdom Metazoa; phylum Arthropoda; class Arachnida; order Araneae; family Salticidae; genus Maratus; species Maratus speculifer. Next base: position 390,116,728 of record OZ025294.1, on the reverse strand, counting down.
TATTTTTAAAACTTCGTTATCGTACGAACGCACCTCATTTGCAACGCTTCATGTGCAATTTCCAACTTGTTTCAATTGTATTTTGCTCCAGAACTTAATGAAAGCATACTAATAAAACAAAATATTAAAACTTAAGTTAGAAATTCATTACATTAAAGGATTTATAATGAAAAAACATAAAACAAAATATTTAAATTTAAGTTATGAATTTATTATAATCAAAGATTTATAATTTGGATATAAGACAAAATATTAATGATATTATTAACTGTTTATTATTAACTAACATTACAGGATTTATATTGTAAAGATATGAAACAAAATATTTAAATTTAAAGGATTTATAAGATAAAGACAATGTTTTACTGAAATCAAGTTTAGATAAAATAAGGCATTAAAAAAAAGTCTCCAATGTTCATTCATACCATTATCTAAGTGATGTGCTGTGCAACTGAGAAATATAAATAACAGATCTTCAATTTTATCATCCCTTTCCGATAGTCCAAACTGCTCAATATGGAATATTAGAATGCATTTAAAATGATAAATGTTCTTGCACTATCCAACCATTTTCAGATAATCATATAGCCCACCAATTTGGTACAGATTGATTCCACAATTTCCCTTCAGAGATGCTTATATGGATATATTATCACCAATGGAGCAATCTCATTATTTGCTGAAAAACATCCCGTAACAATGTAATTCTTTTTCGTTATTTGTTACTACATATTACACATCTTTAACTGATTTTGATCCCAAAATTTTCCTTGTTTTAAGAGCACAAAAGAAACCTTGTTTTAACCTTATTGAAAATTCTCTCTGTATGCTTTAGAATTCGCAAGAAAATATCAATAATATCTTCTTCTAAATATGATTTTACATTTCTGAACCAACTTAAAACAACTTCTTTTGTAACGGCACATCTAGATTTTGTCAAATGTTCTGCTTGTGTTTTGTACCAATTTTGGATGACTTTTTTAAAACAACTATTTATAAAGAAATTGCCTTTATTAAATTCTAATAGGTAAAATTTAAGTATTAAATTTGATTATTTAGCTTTTTAGTTAAATCAAAATATTTTATCTCTACTGAAATAACACTTTTTGTATTGGTCACTTGGGTGGTTCATTACTGGAAAATCACGAAATAAGCAATCCAGTAATGGGCCATCCCTCCTAAAATCTTAAAAATAAATAAAATTTTGTAAATGGCCATTGGTATACAGTAGGGTGGGCCGAAAAAAACTATTTTTCGATTTTCGATTATGGCGGGTGCGGAAAAGTGGCCACTGGTGGCACTCAGTTCATACAAAAAATTTGAGATTTTTTGGACATTTCCTTACCCTGCCGCAAACGGCTTGAAGTTTTGCAAAAATGTTCATTTTTGAACTTTTTTCGAAAAAAATTAAAAAATGTTAAATTAATTTTATTTTGGTTGTATTTACTTGAAAAGGCATATTTAATGTACCAAATGTTTAAATAAGATCTGATCATGCATTATTTAATATCTATGTGTATTATAACTTAGGTTATTTTTATAGCTTTTTCGCGTATAATAGGCAAAAGTTGTATTTGTTTGAATCGATCGTTAGTTTCTGTATTATTTATGTCCCTTGGTCTTCTTTATAAATTTTCTATGTATCAAACATCATATATTTGGGCAAGGGACAGCAGTATACTTCAAAAACAAATCTGGAAGGTGACAAAGTGGTGAAGCAGGGCTCTAAGCGAGTGCAATGACTCGTCTAATACTCAGGGAGTGAAGGACGAAATAGTTGAGAGCCAAAATGCGATAAAGGATTCTTATTATTTATCCTTGCTAAGTTACCTGCGGCATTTGTTCAGTGTTTACGTGAAACCCTTTTGTGGTGATATACAGTGCTTTTTGGGTCGTTTAATGTGCCATTATAGTGTTTTGTGCGTTTTATTACAACGAGCTTAGAAATGGCTAGTATAAATGGCCATGACAATGCAAAGGCACGCGATAGCGTGAAAAGTAACTCTTTGGGGGCATCATGCATATTGAAAGAATTGCAATTGCCAATTTATGCTGATAATCATGCGCCACTATTGCTGGTTGCTTCACCATGTAGAAGTTGTGACAGCAGAGGATACGAATCTCGTCATCGATAATAACAAAGTCAGAAGAGAGAAATAGAAACTTGGAAAGAAGATACAGGCAGAAGAAGTTATTGAAAGAAGGAAAATTAAAGGCATATTTTTTGATGGTAGAAAGGATAAAAGTATATTCAGAGGAAGAAAAATAACAAGCGGCACCGTCGAGAGAAAGGCGAGGAACACATCACCGTGTTGTTTGAACCTGGTTAGAAATACTTGTGTCACTTGATACCTCGTTCCGGTCACGGAAAAGAAACAGCAAAATCATTATACAATCTTCCAAGTCAGCACTAGTTAGAATTTTCTGAACTGACGAGGTATCAAGGTAACGGAACGAGGTATCAAATGACACAAGTATTCCTAACCAGGTTCAAACAACACGGTGATGTGTTCCTCGCCTTTCTCTCGACGGTGCCGCTTATTTTTCTTCTGAATATACTTTTATCCTTTCAACCATCAAAAAATATGCTTATAATTTTCCTTCTTTCAATAACTTCTTCTGCCTGTATCTTCATTCCAAGTTTCTATTTCTCTCTTCTGACTTTGTTTTTATCGATGACCAGATTCGTATCCTCTGCTGTCACAACTTCTACATGGTGAAGCAACCAGTAATAGTGGCGCATGATTATCAGCATAGATTGGCAATTGCAATTCTTTCAATATGCATGATGCCCCCAAAGAGTTACTTTTCACGCTATCGCGTGTCTTTGCATTGTCATGGCCCTTTATACTAGCCATTTCTAAGCTCGTTGTAATAAAACGCACAAAACACTATAATGGCACATTAAACGACCCAAAAAGCACTGCATATCACCACAAAAGGGTTCACGTAAACACTGAACAAATGCCGCAGGTAACTTAGCAAGGATAAATAATAAGAATCCTTTATCGCATTTTGGCTCTCAACTATTTCGTCCTTCACTGCTTCACCACTTTTTCACCTTCCAGATTTGTTTTTGAAGTATACTGCTGTCTTTTCCCTGAATATATGATGTTTGATACATAGAAAATATATAAAGAAGACCAAGGGACATAAATAATACAGAAACTTACGATCGATTCAAACAAATACAACTTTTGCCTATTATACGCGAAAAAGCTATAAAAATAACCTAAGTTATAATACATATAGATATTAAATAATGCATGATCAGATCTTATTTAAACATTTGGTACATTAAATATGCCTTTTCAAGTAAATACAACCAAAATAAAATTAATTTAACATTTTTTAACTTTTTTCGAAAAAAGTTCAAAAATGAACATTTTTGCAAAACTTCAAGCCGTTTGCGGCAGGGTAAGGAAATGTCCAAAAAATCTCAAATTTTTTGTATGAACTGAGTGCCACCAGTGGCCACTTTTCCGCACCCGCCATAATCGAAAAAAAAGTTTTTTTCGGCCCACCCTAGTATACAGTCACCGCAAAAAAAATCTTGACATTTGAGATTTTAGACGTTTTGTTGAATATCTAGAAATATACATGAGGAATTATTCTGAAACTTCAGGTGTGTAAACAATATAGCACAGGTCATATATTTTCGTGAAATTTTTTTGCCGAAGTCCCATAGGGGACCGTCAAAAAATTGAAAAAGAATGAATATCTTTTGGATGACCCTGTCAAAACTAATGTAGCAAAAGCATTCCAACTGCAGATTATCATTAAGTGACTTATTGTAATTATGTGTGTTCATTTTTATGCGGATAGCATGTATACTCGTAGAGAAATTAAGGTTTTTATAAAAACAGTCCCAATTTTTTTCAAGATTTTTGCTTATTATTTGCAGAGTTCTTAATATAAAATAAAGTTTTTTCCTGAACATATGACAAACAATATTATAAATAATACCCTGCAACCAGAATTTAAAAATAATAATAATTGTATGAATAATGAACAGGTTTACTAAATAAATTTTCATTGCGCATGCGTAAAAGTTATGCAAATTTTGATTGCATATTGTGTTAGCTAAAGGTATGGAGCAACTTTTGTAAAAGTCTCAGAATCGCAGCTTAAAAATGCTGAAAATTATCGCGGATGGAATCTGATGAAAATCCGTTATTTCCAAAAAGACGCAAAAAGATAAGGGGTTGTATCCAAATATAGTAGTGCGCGCAATAGTATGTACTACATAATATTGCGCTCACTACTATATTTGGATACAACCCCTTATCTTTTTGCGTCTTTTTGGCAATAACGGATTTTCATCAGATTCCATCCGCGATAATTTTCAGCATTTTTAAGCTGCGATTCTGAGACTTTTACAAAAGTTGCTCCATACCTTTAGCTAACACAATATGCAATCAAAATTTGCATAACTTTTACGCATGCGCAATGAAAATTTATTTAGTAAACCTGTTCATTATTCATACAATTATTATTATTTTTAAATTCTGGTTGCAGGGTATTATTTATAATATTGTTTGTCATATGTTCAGGAAAAAACTTTATTTTATATTAAGAACTCTGCAAATAATAAGCAAAAATCTTGAAAAAAATTGGGACTGTTTTTATAAAAACCTTAATTTCTCTACGAGTATACATGCTATCCGCATAAAAATGAACACACATAATTACAATAAGTCACTTAATGATAATCTGCAGTTGGAATGCTTTTGCTACATTAGTTTTGACAGGGTCATCCAAAAGATATTCATTCTTTTTCAATTTTTTGACGGTCCCCTATGGGACTTCGGCAAAAAAATTTCACGAAAATATATGACCTGTGCTATATTGTTTACACACCTGAAGTTTCAGAATAATTCCTCATGTATATTTCTAGATATTCAACAAAACGTCTAAAATCTCAAATGTCAAGATTTTTTTTGCGGTGACTGTACAGTGCCTGTCAAAACTTTAAGCACAATAGCAATTTTAAAATAAAACTTTAAATATTAACTTTATTTCAATATCTGTCTTGTATATATTAATAATATCTATATTTTTACACTATATTCATTTAAATAAACTTTTAAATTTTATTTCAAATCAAGGAGTTTAAGAGCAAAATCGTTTTTATGCAAATTTTAGTCTGACGTAAACGGTTGCGCACACAAACAATTTCTGGGTGTATAAGAAGCAGTCCGCTGTTTTTGAATTAGTACAAAATGCCCAAGTCGAAAGAATTTTCAGAGGAGGAGATGATCAAAATCTGGAGTATGAGAGCAAAATGTAATTCTGTTTCTGAAATTGCAAGTGCATTAAAAAGGTCAAAACAAGGTATTCATCAAATTTTGGCTTGTGGTAATGATTTTAAACGAAAATTTCGTTCAGGAAGGCCATGAGTGACTAGTTTGAGCGAAGATAGCCGCATCAGAAATTTGGCTTCAACTGGTAATTACTCCTTTTCGGAAATAAAATATGCAGTTGGAGAACAAATATCGAAAAAACTCTTTATAGAAGAGTTTTGGAATTCTAATACATCAAATACCGTAAAATGGCTCGATTACCGTGTGTCAAACGACACCATAAAGAAGCTAGATTACAATGGGCCAAAGAGCATGTGTCATTTGGTGAAAAGTGGCTGAATGACATATTCAGTGATGAAAAAAAAAATAGAGCATCGATGGCCCTGATGGGTTTAAGTCCTATTGGCATGATCTCCGCAAAGAACCTAGGAGTGCATTTAGCCGATAACATAATGGTAGTTCTGTAATGGTTTGGGGAACTATTTCTTTCAATGGTCAGTCATCTCTAGCATTCATCAGTGGTCGTGAAAACTTTGAAAACTACCAAAAGACACTTGCCAATCATTTGCTTCCTGTCGCCGAGGTTTTCAGGGGGAGAAAAATGGTTATTTCAACATGATAATGCTTCCATCCATACCTCAAACTCAACTTCATCGTGGCTTAAGTCGAAAAAAGTGTCTGTTTTGAAATGGCCACCAATTAGTCATTAGTCCTGATTTAAACCCTATAAAAATATGTGGTGTATTCTCACTCATGCAGTTTATCCAAATGGAAAACAGTATTCTTTAGATAAAGATTTGAAAGATGCCATTGAGAACGCTTGGTTTAAAAATGAACCAGAAACAATACAGAACCTCATTTTAACGATGGAAGACCGTATATTTAAAGTAATTCAGCAGAAAGGAACAATAATCAAGTATTAATTTTTCTTATTCTTCTTCTGCTAAAGACTAAAAAACTACTATGCTTAAACTTTTAACACACTCATTTTTGTTATTTTGATTAATTTTATTATTTAAGATAATTTTATAGCATGAACCTGTTAACTATCTTTTTAAAACTACAATTTGTAAGCTATGTGAAAAGAGAAAACTTTCACCCATTAATAAAATTTTAATTTGAAATTTTCTCTTGTGCTTGAACTTTTGACACGCACTGTATTAAATTCAATGTTTTATATTGCTAACCAAACAAAAACGTTCAATTTTTACGGAAAAATAAAAAAGATATAAAATAAGTAAGTAAAGTCTGCTCTTAGCATGTTCATTAAGATTTTCAGTGAAAAACAGAAAAACTTTATTTTCTGCTTCCTAATCGTTTTGATGAAAAGTAAAAAATTAATCCAGCTTATAAAGCATGCAAGGTGGAGTTCAGAAAAAAATAAAAGCTTAACTATTATTTATTATTTTTTTATAAACCAAAAAGTGCGAGGTGGCCCATTACTGGCACATCTACCCTATATATCTGATCAATTTAAATGAAGCACAGTCATTAATTTTCCTAAACAAATATTATGAATGGTTTAGCTGTTAAACCCCAACCCCTTCTTTAAAAAAGCCTGCTAAATTGATTTTTGATTCAGAATAACATCTTGAAAGACACAGAAATTATCCAAAAATATTGTATAAATAGTACAAAATGATATGCCCATTCTATTCCAAAAAGAAACTTCCTTATTAAATTTTTTAAGTTGACGAAAAAAATTATATTCTTGAAAGACACTTTAAACAACTTCATTTACACAACTTTCATTTTGTCTCTTTTGCACAATAATTCAAGAACCAACTCCAAGGATTTGAATTGACAAATATGTCAGATTACTAAATTTTCCAGATACCCCTTCCCCTCTACTATTATCCTTCCAGAAATTTCTTTAAAAAAAAAAAAAAAAAAAAAAAAAAAAGTGAAATTCCTCCTTTTGGAGGAACCCTCATGCCTGCCAAATGATAACATCCTTACCAACTAGGAAAGCGATATACAGCAATGCATCGTTTATAGGACGATTGCTTATACGACATTTATATTTATACCACGTTTGAGAATGGTCCCAATTCATTCCTATTCATTTTGATATAAAAATATATCTTTTATACGTCAATTTTTGGAATTTGTAAGGTTTATTTTTCTTGTGTTGAATCCTTGATGAAATGAAAGAAAATTTTGCTCTCTCCATATGAAAAAGGGGCTGGTAAGTGGCCGTTGATTTTTCACTGGCCACTTTTTCTCATTTACTGGCCTTGTAGCCAGTGGCTAGTGCTAATTTTGCCCTTTATTTCGAATACAACATCTTAAGTGAAAAGATTCCTTTTTGGCAGTGATTGCTTTATTGGCAACTTTCAGATTCCACGAAGAGAAAAGCAGAAATGTGGTCAACTCAAGACGAGCATAAGAATGGGAGTTTTGGCCGGAGAAATACCGGTTTGGCATGCTAAACCTGCCTTCTGTTACGTGATGGAAGGCAACGATCCCGACGTAAGAAAATGATGCCAATGTTGAGTCTAGTTATGAGAAATCTGTGGTTAAGACTGAGCTCATGAACATTACATTATATCATTAACCCCCTTTTTTAAGTATATTTCTTCACATAATAAAAAATTCAATTTCAGTTATAATATGCAAGCCTGTCATTAAATAAAATGAAGATTATAAACCAAAAATTATGTTGTAGATTTTATGAATGAAAAAGCATTGAACACTGAATTCCACAGCTTGCATGATTGTAATCCAAAAGTGCCATCTCGTTTGTATTCCTTGAAAAAATAATCTTCCCCAATCAGCAACAAAACCCTCAAAGAGTTTTTTTTTAAATTTAAATGCACGGTTTTAATTTAAAGTGCATTAGGGCCGACTTTTGGTTAAAATAGAAAATTTACCATTCTGAGTAATGATGGAAAAAATTTCGAACAGCCTACCGCACCTTTCTACAATCTGAGCTTATAACAATTTTTAGAGTCCCCCCCCCCCCACCCCGTCAATGAAAGGAATTTTGCGGCACTGCAACATCCACTGCAAATTTTACTTATTTTAAATAGAAATCTCCTTTCCAGGGTTGATAGCTATGAAATAACACTCAAAAACCAAGAATTAAGAAATTCAATAAGAAAGAAAATTTATTGCAACAATTTATTACAGCTTAAAAATACCAAAATACAATATTTTAGTAATGGATACATGTTCTCTATGGATGAGTTATTAAAATTAAGAAAAGTTTTTAAAAAGTTTCTTTTGCATACAAGATTATTAAAAAGAAATTTCAATTGGACAACCACTGCTAAAAACAACTTAAAATGTGCATTAAGGAACATGTAGTCCAAATAAACAGAAACGGCATTACCATGGATATATGATCAGTGCTTGATATAAACTTATGAAATACAATAAATGATATTATATACAATGATGGGCGAGATTACTATAAAACAATCTCAATCTGCTTTGACATCCTTGTTCTCTGCATCATCACTATGACTGCCGGTATGCCAAGTTAGCCTTTCTTCATAGAACTTTATAACAATCTGAGGACATTTCACATTTGCAGTTTTAGCTGGTACAAGATCTGCTTCATCCGAGCCTTTCCTAAAATGAGAGAAATCATGCAAGTCTTGAAATTAGAAGTAGATGTTAATTAGAATTGGCATGACATCTTAAACATTTGTTTTGGATCAGATTTGATTAAAAACATACAAATACAGGAGGTCACAGTCACCCAGTTTTGGAATAGCCATTTTTTTTTTAAATACCAGCAAACTTGAGTTTTTGGTAACAAAAATGTACTCTTGGCAACCCCCCCCCCCTCCTTTTTAAGGGTTTCATTCATCTGACAAAACCCCATGTCTCTGTCACAGAGTCTGTACACAAAAACTATGTAAGTCAGAGCTCAAATTTTGTATACTTACAGCTGAATGTCTCATCACACAAATAAAATTTTGAAAGACTTATTTTTATTTAAAATTTATTAATATTGTCAGTTTATCTTTTGTTGTTTTTTCTCTTCTAATTGATGCCAAAGTTTAAATAGATATAAAAATTTTCTTTTTTATCCTGTACTTTTAAAAGAAATTGAGTACTTCTGTTGCCACAATTACAAAATTGATACTAAAAATTAATATCTCTAAAATAAATTGAGATACAGCTTTTAAACAAATTGAATTTAAAAGTACATTTCTCCCTGTATACGAGGGTGTAAAAATTGAAAAATGTACAATATTTAGGAAGCTTTAAAATTTGCACTAATGGAAATTTCAAAATTTAAATTCCTCTCATTCCAATTGTTGCACGCAAGTTTAAATAAAATTATGTATGAAACAAATTAATGAATTAAATACATGTTTGTTTTTATTTAATCATATTTATTATCTATTTTGACATGCCATATGAAATTTTTTAATTATTAAATTATTCATTTGATTACCAGCTGCATCTAGTGACCAATTTGTTCACCCTTAAATTTATGCTTTGAAATATTTTACTTTTATTCATAATTTTATTTACTTGCGAACCTTTACTAAATCTGCAGATTCTGATAGAGAAATCAACAAATCCATGTGATCAAGGCAGCATTTAGAATCAAAATACTGTCATAAACCTGTTTTTTGTTTGTTAATTTAACGATAAAGTGTTTTGAAAGAAATATTAAACTAAACCCTCTATGCGATCTGTAATCTCGCAAGACAGGTGTTATGGTAAATGTTTAAGGTACATGAAAAAGTAATTGGTTGTTCAACTTTGGCCTATAATTTAATATGTAAATGCTATTTTAATGTCAACTTACAAAATTACTGAAAATACTTTACATTTATTAAATTTTCTAAAATAAACCTATTTCGAAGTGACATATGACTAAATTTAACATATCTGTCAATACTTAAATTGAAATTTAACAGTTTTATCTACAAGCTTGAATAATTTGAATTATTTTCCAAAAAATCAATGTGAAAATAATTATTCATTTTTTGCATTTTAACACACATTAAACTTGTTGCATTTCAACACATATTAAACTTGCTTCTAACTTTCCAATTAACATAGTTATTTATATAAATGAGGACCGATATTTGCACAAGCAACATTCAGCTTCCTTTAAACGCCAATATTTTTTATATTTGATATTTTACCAATAAATCATTGATATTTTTTTACAAAAAGTTTTTCAATAAAAAATAAAATACTTTTAATTACTTGCATACAAAGTAAATGTGAATTTAACTCATTAAGTTATTTTGTCAATTGATTTGTCATAAGGGATTATGAATATCACACTAATCATAATTATCCTAATTCAGAGTCATTTATTTTTCTTTATATGGGTCATTCCATGTCAAATCAACGAGGCCCACAACCTGACCATCTCCAATTATGAAATTCACAGGATTGTTTCTACTTATGTAATAATGCAATAAAATATTTTTTGTAGATTTTTTCAAGCCTTTTTTTAGGGGGAGGGCTTCATCAAAAAGTGAAAAACACATAAAAAATGACATTCTGGTAGTTACAAAAATACAATTTTCTCAATTCCTATGATAAGTATACTTTATATCTTGGTGTTGTTTTGAAGGTCTTTGTGTGGGCTTTTATATGACATATCACTTGATAGGTTTTATTCAATTTAATATTTCAAGGTCATCAAATATTGTCTTTGACCTTGAAAATATTAAAAAGTGAAAAAAAAAAAATACTTCTTAATGTGACAGACATTCTGTAAAAATTTCATATTTGGCTTGCAATGGGATCACATTAAAAAATATATATTGTTGGATCATTCCATATCACTTCATCCAGACCATGAAACCCATGGTATCAGATTTTGATAAAATATTTTGTAGTTGTTTCTTTTACTGCCCTTATTAACAATCTAAAATAATACTTCAGTATCTCATATTTTTTCCAAAAAACTGGAATAAACAGAAAAGGTGCATAAGTGGCCCTTCAAAAGATCTATATTTAAAAAACATTGTTTTAGAAGAAAAAAAAATCAGTTTTACTATTTATTAACATATTAAGTTGAAATTTGCATTAAAATGTACACAAAAGGATGAAGAAAAAAAAAAGGTTTGATGATCATATTTTAATTTTACCTTTCATAATTGTCTAAAGTTTGTTTTTACAAAAGAATTTTGTAAGAAAAATGATTTTCAAATCTCATTTTTTGAAAAAGGCATAGCAGTTAAACAATTTTTTTTAAAATTATACATAAATCCATAAACTAAAAGACAAAAAAAAAAAAAAAAAAAAAAAAAAAAAATGGCCTTTTGGGTGCAAATATAATTTATCACAAACTAAAAAATAAATAAAAATAAATGCTGAAAAAAGCAACTGTATACAAATGGCTTTGGAAATCCCCAAACAAGCATTAAAATAATTGTATTACCAATGATCATTTGAAAACAATATACATTACTACTTCTATTTATCTTACTTTGATTTAAAAAAATTGATATGATAATTTTAAATAATTTAGATTTAATTTGATTTAGTGTTTGTGTATAGCATAGTGTGTAGTTAGTTTGTGTATAGCAAATTTGTATACATAAATTCAAGCAAAATATTAAATCAGCTTCTAACAACTTTGTAAAATAATGACTTTTTGAGTACCAATATATTTAATTCAAAGCCTGGCTTGAAAGTAAGTTAGGGAGAGTAGGTATAACCATGATTAGAGGCTCCTAATGTATCTTGCCTTACTTAAATCATCTGCCGAATTATTTGGTATTAACAAATAGTCTATACATGTAACAAAATTATTATTATTATTTTTTTTTTTTTTGGGGGGGGGGGGGGGGGGGGGAGGAGAGACTGAAATTTGGGGCTCAGGCTTTGCATGCCTAAGAAGTTAAGACTGTTTTTGGTCCACAAATCAATATTTTTAACAGTCAGTATTTAGGAAAAAGTTATTATCAATATCCATTTTATTTTTTCAGTGCTTTTTTTCTTTCATTTTCAAGTTGAAAAATTTTATTCACATTCAAAACAAAGCAATGGCATTAATACTTTTAAATAAAAATGCTCTAGTACAGCAGTTTGCCACTCAGAAAATAGCAAAAAAGAGGAAATTATGCGTTAAGTAAAATTTACAACATTTTTCACAACTTTGTGTGAATTTTGAAAATTATATTGTTTATAATAAACTAAATAAGAAATTACAGCTTTTCTTTTGTTGTAAACTTTTAATTTATAAGAGTAAGTTAAAATGATTTTTGTTTAGTTCACAGTATTTTATATCAATTAAGGTAACCCAGCAACAGGTTCAGTGAAGAATTTTATGTATCGCATCATTTTAAACCAATTCAAGTAACCCAGCAATAAATTCAATGATTATTCCACGAGTAGTGAATAGCAAAATTTTGCAGTTTTTTTTTTTTAATTTGACGAAAATAACTGTTTTATTTCATGATCGTTTGGCGACAATCGCCGTTTTATTTAGCGATCGTTTGACGAAAATCGCCGTTTCACATCATGATCGTTTGACAAAAATCGTCGTTTCAGAAAAATCACTGCTTCGTTTCGCGATCGTTTGACGAAAATTGCCATTTAATATCGCGATCGTTTGACGAAAATCGCCATTTAATATCGCGATCGTTTGACGAAAATCGTCGTTTTACATTGCGATTGTTTGACGAAAATCGCCGTTTAATATCGCGATCGTTTGACGAAAATCGTCGTTTTGCATTGCGACTGTTTGACGAAAATCGCCGTTTTATTTAGCGATCGTTTGACGAAAATAGACGTTTCACATCATGATCGTTTGACAAAAATCATCGTTTCACATCGCGATCCTTTGACAAAAATCGCCGTTTCACAAAAATCACTGTTTCGTTTCGCGATCGTTTGACGAAAATTGCCGTTTTATATCGCGATCGTTTGACGAAAATGGCCATTTTATTTAGCGATTGTTAGACAAAAATCGCCGTTTCACATTGCGATCGTTTCAAGAAAACCACCGTTTCGTTTCGCGATCGTTTGATGAAAATTGCTGCTTTAAATCGCGACCGTTTAATGAAAATTGCTGCTTTATGTCGCGACCGTTTGATGAAAATTGCTGCTTTATATCGCGACTGTTTGATGAAAATAGCCGTTTTTTTCGATCTTTTAACGAAAATCGATGTTATATTTCGCGATAGCTTGACGAAAAAGGCTGTTGTATTTCGCGATCGTTTGATGGAAAAGGCTGTTTTATTTCGCGATCGTTCAACGAAAATCGTTATTTTATCTCGTGATCGCTTAACGAAAATCGCGAATTCTTAAAAATTAAAAAAAGCGGAAATCCGCCAAAAGGCGGAAAAGTGGCATCCCTGAAACTTTCAATTAAAAAAAATTTCGAGACCCACAAGAAAAAGTTGTATATCAGTACAGCAATTTTTGTTCGATCTCGGCTATCCTATCCTACGAAAAGCGTAAAATTTCATACAGAAGATACATTATCAACAAAAACAAGAATCTGTAATCTTAATGTGTGTAAGTGAATATTAAAACAATGCAAAACTACCAAGATAGTTGAAAATACGTTTAGTTATTATGAAAACATAACTTTATAATCAATGAGATTTCTGACACTGGTAGTTTACCAATGTGGAAACATGTATTAACACAGTTTGTCTCAGTACTTGTCTTTCAAAAACAGCAAAGTAAAAAAACATGTTTTCATAAGCATGAAATGTTGAATTTAACCCAAAACTGATTTAAATATTTCTGGGTATTCTGTTCGCATATTAATCTAGAAGGAAATTAAGGATGCTACCTTGAAATATCATTTCCTGTTGAAATTGTCATATCTTTTTTAACAGATGACATAAGATATTTTGACAAACCTACATTGTTTCGCAACCCACCTAAACAACAGCCGCGGACCACCAGTGGGTCGCGACCCATAGTTTGGGAACCGCTGCTCTAGTATATTTTCAATTTTAACAAAAGTCATGTTTAATTTTTTTACTTTGTTACAAGAAATTTAAAATAAACACGATATTTTTCATATAAAACTTTTTTTTAATAATATCTTTTAATTTTTTAAAGTTTTGTACAATAAGAATTATTTTGAGATTAAGTATGTTGTTTCTGTGCAAGAAAATCTATTTTTAAGCAACAATGAAATGGTAGTTCCCCATATGGCTGAATCATATGGGGCATGTGGTTTTGTTCTAAGGGAGACATTACACTTGACATAAGTCCCGTCCCACACCTGTGAAGTTGTTAAAAAAAAATCATCTTATTAAATAAAAGTTACTTTTATTTTTACTAAATACTTCATACAAATATCAGAAAAGTTGCAGAATGCTAAGCAGATAAAATGAATTAATTTAAGCCCATTTAATTTCAAAAATAGTATTACAATATTCGTCTGAATAACTGCAATCAAACAGTGAATGAGGACTAGAATGACCACAACGTAAAGCTACAAATGACAGTTACCTGTAATGCAAGTTGCTTCTTATTTAATATTAATGTGATCCCATGACAATCCCAATATGAAATTTTTACAGAATGTCTGTCATATTAAGAAGTAAATATATTTTTTTCAGATTTTTCAAAAATGGACTTGATATTTTCAAGGTCAAAGACAATATTCGATGACCTTGAAATATTAAATTTAATAAATCCTGTCAAGTGATATGTCATGAAAGCCCACACAAAGACCTTCAAAACAACATCAAGATAAATTCTATATCATAGGAGTTGAGAAAATTTTATTTTTGTATTTACCAGAATGCCATTTTTTACATGTTTTCCATTTTTTCATGAAGCCCCCCCCCCCCAAAAAAAGGCTGCAAAAAATCTACAAAAAATATTTTATTGCATTATTACATAAGTAGAGACAATCCTGTGAATTTCATTAAAATTGCTTGATGTGAATCTCAAAAGTATATTTTTCTTCGTTGATTTGACATGGAATGACCCATATGTGTTTAAAACTTGTTTGTATTTTTCATAGTTTTATTTCAATCTGGACCCATAATTGCACCTTTTATATTTCTACAGTTGTTAAGTTAAAGCCATTCTTGATGCAAAAATTCCCTTTTTAAACCATAGTTCACAAACAATGTCAAGTCATGCCTTGAGTCAATCCCATTACCAGTTACATGGTAACAGACTTGACATTTCAAATAAAACTTAAAAATGAACTAGCTTGTATAATTTCCAATTTGGATATAAATACACATATCTTCTGAAACTATTTAGTAAACAATATTTAATTACAAAAATCATTATTTTAATATTAAAATTTACAGTAACAGACTTGACAATGAAAAAAAAAAAAAAAAACTGATGAAAGCTTATTCTTATACCACCGAATACTTGCTGCTAACTCTAGACAGAATTTGAAATCCATTTTGACTAAAACAATCACAATGTAACAGACTTAACAAAAAGTGAAGGACAAAAGATTTCTGGTAATTTCTTAAAGAAAATATCTCTTGTAAACAAAATTTTTCATTTTTATAGAACACTAACAGTTCATATTTAAAATAAATCTCTTTATTTAAAAAAGTTTAATTAGATTTAAACAAAATAACAGTTAATTACATAATACTTGGAATGAGACTGACATTGCTTAGAATCACAAGATTTGTATTCCAAAAATTGTCTATTTTATTAATTTTTCATGCTAGAAATGTTCAATATGATCTTTAGCTAATGCATAGCTCAAATCAAACAATATTAATTTATGTTTGAAATTTCTTTTTACTCTTGGACAGCATATGCAAGCTAAATTTGAAAATGGCCCTTATACAGGCATGAAAGTGGACCAAAGAAAAAAAGGAGGAAATTTTTTTTTCAACTTCAGATGCCAAAAATAAAGAGAAAAAAATAGAAAAAAATTCAAAATTCACAGTATAAATGTGTATCTCTTGATAAAACAGGGGACCACAGCCATCAACCTTCTGTAGAACTAAAAGAAAAACGACAGATTTCCTCAAAAGATCTTGAAAGAACGAGAAATTTTGTCTAAAAATCACGATAAAACGACAAATTTTGTCAAAAAATTCGCGATAAAACGGCAAATTTCGTCAAAAAACTCGGGAAACGTGGCAAATTTTGTTTACAAATTTCGATAAAATGACAAATTAAGTCAAAATTCGCGAAAAAATGACAAATTAAGTCAAAAGATTCACGAAAAAATTGCTAGTTCTGTCGTAAATCGTGAGAAAATGTCAAATTTCATCAAAAAATACGCAAAAAAATGACAAATTTCGTCGAAAAAATGCCTAACTTGTCATAAAACTCGAAAAAAAAAAAAAAAAAAAAAAAAACCCGGCAAACTTCCTAAAAAAATCGAGTAAAAGCAACAAATTGTCAAAAATTCGCGATAAAATGACAGATTTATTCAAAAAAATATTTAGCGATATTTTTATTTTCAAAACGATTTCAAAAGGTAAAAATATCCGTAAAGATTAAAAAAAAAAAAAAAATCTGCAAACAAAATTGAAAAATTAAAAAACGGTCTTTGTATATAATAACCTCAAGTATTCAATACAAAATAAATAAAATTTAAAATTATCAAAACGCAAACTGTATGCTTAAAAAGATTTCTCCCATAGGATTAACATTAACGAGCGCACATTCTTGAGTGGTGAAGCAGACTCTGAATAGAAGTCTGCACGGCCCGAACGCAAAAAATATTGGCCTGACCTGGCCCGGACATTTTTTTTTTAATTCGGCCCGGCTCGGGTGAATTTCTACAGAACATTGATCTTTAGTCTACCGGAAGAGACCCCCCCCCCCCCAAAAAAAAACTTATCTTAGTCTCTTTTTTTCTTCTTTCATGTTTAAAATATTTATGCAGCAGTGCCATAGGCTGCGATATTTATGCTTTTAATGAATCTTTGTTTGTTGTATGTAAATGTTTCAGTTATTAATATTATTAATGCATTAAAAAAAAATCTAAAAAATGGTATACGGTAAAAGTAAAATCTTCTAAGACATTGGAAAGAAAAAAAATACTTTTCCTTCTTAGCAGATGTAAATGTTTAATATATTTTTTTCTCGCGTATTGTTGCATTCATTTTGCATGAATGAACAGATTTTGAACAAAAAATTTTGCAGTTTTCGGTTTAAACAAAAATTTCGTCATAATCATGTTTTTTTTTTCCCCCCCCCATGTGTTAATTCTATTTTGAGACGCCTAGTGATCTACGATTCTTTAAAAAGAATAAATTCTAATGTTTAATTGTAGAATAATGACGACTTAAAAGTATATTCCTATTTTGCAAAAATTTTTGGACCAAGTCAAACTTTACTGATTTGTGAACAGACTTATTTTCACGTCGAGAAAAGGATTTTCATATGGGGAGATTCAACAGGAACTGATTATTTTGGTCCGTGAAGACTAAGAATGAAATCAGTCTCGGTTTCTACGGAAGAAGTAAGTTAGGCTCGGCCCGGCCCGATACTCCAGGAGAAAAAAATTACGGCCCGAAAAGATTAGCGACTAGGCCTGCCCGGCCCGGCCCGAATGACGTTAATGCAAATCGGCCTGAACCCGGCCCGTGCAGACCTTTACCTCTGAACGCAAATATCGTAAAAGCCGTACTTGTAAATGGAGTGTAAATGCACCATAAGTAATTATACTAGTGTTCGTTGTGGCAGAATGTATATAATTTATCAATGCCATATTCTCATTTATTTCAGAAATTATATAATTCATCGATCAACAGTATTTATAACAATAATGATGAAGATATCAGTCTTTTAAAACTCTTAATTATGATTAGTAGTCAAGTTTTGCAAGTACTCGCGTTCGGGTATTTTAGTTATAACTGAAAATTCCACTCGAAATAAATTCAAACGCAACTAAAAAAATGTTGACCTGAAATTGACATTTTTTAACCAGAAATGAAGTGCAATAATAATGAAACAAAATTTATATTAGCTCGTATCCGTCGCACAGCAAAAATAGTTATTCTGGAAAACAAAACAACTGAAAAATTATTATCTCTGTTTTAAAGCTCATTAATCCAGATTAAATTATTCCCTCCGAAGATTTTCTTTCTCTTCAGCGTCACAGTGACCTATGGACCCAGGTGTCAGAAAACAGCTGCCAGTCTAAGGCTGCGGGCACACACAAAGTTTTTTTTGCGGTTTGCAGGCGGCGCGTTTGATGTAAATGAGTTTTTCAGTTCAACTTCAATCCAAGTGTAGCACGGGAATCTTTGTATTCAGTAGGGTTAAGATAGTGATCTTCCGTGACCATTGTATCTCCCTCGTTTCCCACTGTCAGTAAACCGCAAGTGAGAGAAAAGAAAAGGCAGTTCCGGGAATAAAGTTTAACTTCAGAATAGTTATGTTTGCCTGGTCCTTAAAAATAGATTTTCGCCCCGTGAAATGTACCGCATGTGACGCTCCTGAATGTAAATTGACCGCTTACCTTGACAGATAGCTCTTCGGCGATTTGTGGGTGAAGTCTAGCGGGTGAAAGATAAGTCCGAGAATTACTCCCAGAGCTTCTTGGATCCCCCCCCCCCCAAAATTACCAGCAATATTTTCTTTGCATTTTTGCATCGATCCAGAGAATGGCCAAAATCATCTTCAAAAAGGCGGATTTCCGCCTTTAGGAGGAACTCTTTCATCCCTGCTTATAGAAGTTTTCAATAATCTATCAGTTTAGTTTTATTTGAATAGTATAGAAGTGTTTTGCTCGCTAAGATTAATGAAATCATTATTGCTTGTTCTTAAAAAAATTTATTAAACTTGGAAATAAAAGTTGTTGATAAAACTAACATTAACACTATGTCAATGTATTCATTTTCTTAACGCAAACTGCCCCACAGAATTTAACTTTAGTTTTGACACTGGAATTTTAACACATTTTCCTAACGCAAAGAAAAAAGATTTTAGCAACAATACTTTTTCAACAATTATAACGCCTGTCAAGAGACCACTTTTCTGATTAACCTATTTTACTAGAACAAAAGGTAGTTGCTTTAGAGAGGTTTTACTATACAGTAAAACGACATCTTTCTACATATTGATTTATAATTACTATTTTATTTGCAAATTTTAGATCAACATGATTTTTAATCATTTAATACATCTAAGAATTGTTTTAATGCTTATTAGCTGTAAAAATTATAAGTGAAATATTTAAAAAACAAAACTTTGAAAAGTGCTATTGAAAACTGGTAGAAATAATGTTAAAAAAGCATGTTTGTTCTTAATGAGATAAACAGTCAACTTACGGATTTGGTTTACTGCATAATTTCAGGCTGTTTATTAACAGGGTAATAACATTTTTTAAAAAATTACAAAATGTTGCGATTTTCAACTTTGCATTGTTTTAATGCTTCTTTATTACACCACCTTTTAAAAAACAAAAATTTATCACCATGTTGGAGCAACTTGTAATTTTGCTTTGTCATTTAGAGTGCCTTTAAGACTGTACCAACACATTTCTATAACAACTATGTTTTAAGTTGTGATAATGGCTTTTCATCAAACAACTATGTTATTCGAAAATTCCTATAGAGCCCAGGTAACTGAAAATGCTTCGGTCCCATGCTTTTTCGGATAACCAGGATTTTACTGTAATTTAAATCCAGTCATTTTAATTTAAAGTTTTCTAAAACACTAGCGACTTTTAAAGGCCTATCACCAGTTGGAGGAAGGGGGAGGGGAAAAAAGGTATTTGTGAAAACACTGAATCAGGTAGATTAATTTAAAAGTAACAGCTGAAGGCATTTTTACTTACCACTTGATTAAAAACATGAGTTCTCCACTTGAGTCGGTTGCACCAATTATTTTATCAGGTTCTAACCCACGATCAAATCCTCTCGGACGATGTTCATCCTGAAAAATAAATCAGATTTTCAATTCATAATTCACACACATATGTACATCATTTAAGGGAGACCCGTACCCCATTTTCAGCCAAAAATCACCAAAAGTTATATATTTTTTTTTCTCAGAAAACGATAAAATACATATTTGCGAATATCCATGCAAAATTTCAGAACTCGGGGACACTTGGAACAGGTAGAAAATGAGCTTTTTAAATTGTACTCACTATAGAGTTTAAAGGACTAGCGGCCATTTAAAACGCGTTTTCCTGAAAATGACTTTTTTCATATTTTGCCTAAGTTCAAAATACTAAGGCTCAGTGGTAAAATGATTTAGAAACAAAGTGTTTATGTTTTTAGAATCTTAAAAAAAATTTGCAACAAAAGTAAGGAGATATATATTTTTTTAACTTTTTCTGAAAATTTTACATAAATTGGTAAACATGAAAGTTATAACGAATTTAAGGAAATTTACCATGTGTATTTTTTTTTTAGCCGATTAAAATAGAAAATTAAAAATATCTCTCCTTAGTTCTTTTCTATATACTATAACACTATTTAAGAAATTTTATTAATACCAAAATATTGAAAATTGAATGAGGAGTAGTAATTTTAAAAAGTGTATTTTTCAAAAAAAAAAAAATAAATAAAAATAAAAAAAAATAAAATAAAAATCTCCATAAAAAATATACTTTTTAACAAAAAGTGAATTTTTTTTGTTAATTATTCCTTACAAGTGTAAAAAAGTGTTTAAAAAGTATTTTTCAAAAAAATCTCCATAAAAAAGACACTTTTTAATAAAAAGTGAATTTTTTTGTTAATTATTCCTTACAAGATTCTTAAATGGCACACCAAAATTTTTAAAATCAATAATAAAAATTATGGGTTTTTTTCTTACGGGTCTCCCTTAAACTACCTTGAATAAACTTTTAAAATACATTTTGGCCAAGACTAGAAATATTATATCCTCACTTCCCCACTGAATGAGCACATATGCAGTCATTTATCCTACAATAATTTGACAAACTATGATACTGATAAAATGACATGTCCCAATGAATGCATAAACTTTTAGCACACCATACCAGATTCTTTTGTGTAATTTGTATTTTATAGCATGCCTGCAGCATCGTGGATAGAGATTTTTAAAATATAATTTACACTGATAATAGAACATAGCTGTCATCTTGTATGGATATTTCCCAGCTCTAATATTTAAAAGAAATTAGTCTTGTTTCTTCATTTGAAATAGTGTTAGATTGTTTTTAGTAAAATTTCCTATAGAAATTTTGAAGAAAAAATCTGTACAAGTTGGCAGCTGCGACAGAATTACAGAAAATTATGTTTTATTTTATTTTTGCTAGCTTTCTTTTACAAATAAAATTATTAATTTAACAAAATTCACTTAAGTTACAAAAGAAGAGAACAGATGCTGTATCTCCCCAGGAGCAACCATTCTTGTTTCCTTATTTCTCAAATTATTTGAAATTATTTTGAGGTAAACATTTAAGGCTAAAGTACACACACACAAAATATTTTCAGTTTACTTCAATATGAAATTATTTTACAAAATAAATATGTAAATCAAATAATTATTAAAAATTTGATCTTGCAATCTTTGAGCTTCCATAGTAGATTGTCTTGCTTAAGGTTCCTGTTGTCTGCGAAGACGCCAGCTAATGTTATTCCTATGGGGAGGCATTTTTCTAATAACTCTTTTGCATTGACATTTTTAAATAATTTCCCCCCATTTGTAGATATTTTTTTATAAAGTTACTTTCACTTTAGAAGCAGTTCAGAAAGTGAAAGCAACTTTATAAAAAATACTTGTGACCAAAATAAAAAAAAGAAATCAAAGAACCTCAGCTATCTAATGAAAAAAAAGTTATTGCAAAATGCCTCCCCATAGGAATAGCAATAGCTCCCAAGTCTTCGTGGGCAGGGACAGGAGCCTTAATATTATTTGAAATAAGATTCATTCAATAATTAATCATTTAAGTTTCAGGATAAATCTCCTGATTTATCCTGTATTTTCTTGGATGTACAATTTTTCCATGTCAATTAACGACATTTTTAAAACCAGTATAAAGACACTCCCATTTCTTCAAAATAAAAACAAGATCTCAAAAATAAAGTTTATGCATAACTTAATATGAACATAACTACGAGAACTATGCAAACCATGAGGTCTGCATGCCTTGTGAGACTAAACTTTTGTAGTTTGCTGAAAGAATTTCATTTTTACTTCATGGTTTTTATTATTTCTTTTTAAAGTGTTATGAAAAATATGAAGGCTACAACTGCCAAAATCAATCAAAAATGCCCATTTTTCTTAAGTTCTTGATCTATATATATACAATGTGGACTCTGAGTAAACAGTCATTTAGCCAAGGTTTGGGAGTTTTTGCATTATCTCCTGGTTTTTTACAATCTAAAAATTTTCTCCTGATTTTCCCAGAAATCCCTGACGAGTATGAAACACTGATATCTTTAGCACCCCCCCCCCCCCGACAATGATGAAATCTTATTTTTTGACAATATTCTTAAGATTTCATCAATGATGAAAACTTACTGAGAATAAGAAAAGATTATAACTGTTTGGATGATGTGACAGCTGGAAAAGGTTAAGATGATTAAACTGATAGTCAAACCTCGTTAACATGAATTACTTTTAACATGAACTGTTTTCACAGTCCTCTATAAAAATGAATGCAAAGATTTGATACTGATAACACTCTGATACTGATAACTCAAGCCTCCCAAGTATTTGTGATATACATAAAAGAAAGGTATACTTTTTAAAAAGAAGTTGCCTCTGTTCTCAATGTTTAACACTTCATACATTGTCCAAAAGAGGAGGGGGATCCCTTTGACAAAAATTGGAGGTTTTCACAATCTTTTGAAGAATTTTGCCGATTTATCATTATCTTTTGACAAAATTTGCCGTTTTTTGTTATCTTTTGAAGAAATGTTCTGTTTTTTCGTGATTTTTTTTAAGAAATTCAATGTTTTGTGATATTTTTACGAAACTGCCATTTAATCGTGATCTTGAAGAAATTTGCCATTTTTTTCACAATTTATTAAGAAAATTTACTGTTTTTTAAGGACTGACGAAAATTGCTGTTTTTTTTGTGATCTTTGATGAAATTTGCCTTTTTATTGAGATGTTTTGACAAAATTTGAGTTTTTTTGTGATTGTTTTGATGAAATTTGCTATTTTTGGAAAGAAATTTTCGTGCTTTCTGCGATCTATGACGAAATTGATTTCTTTTCGAAGACTTTGTTGAAATTCGCGATACATTTTATGACCAAAATCTTAATTTTTGTTACATTTTTAATAGTTGAAAATAGTCTAGATATTCTCAAGAGTCTGCAACATACGGCGCAGCATTGTGCCGATTCTGCTCCCGGGCTCTGTACTATACTAATTTGACTGCGTTTGTATTAATGTTGCTAATGAAGTGGTTAATGCAAGTTTTTAGTCAGCTTATCCAATGAGATAATAGTGTGTTCTTTTTTTGAACAAATAACTCTCACCCCCCCCCCCCACTCTAGAATAAACACTAGGAACATTAGCTAAAATCAAAACACTTTAACCAGGGTCCGCTGAAGTGGGCCCAGCCTGGGTTTTTTCCATTTTTTTCATGATTTCACAACTATATCATTTAATCCAATGATTTTGCCCAACTAAAAAAACCAACTGGGTTCTCAAAATTTTAACTTTAAATTACTTAAGGTTAATTTCTTAATATCGGTATTAAGATTTTAATACTGATATTAAGATTTATTTCTTAATAACAATAAACCACTCAAAGTTTTTCTCCCCACCACAAGGGAGGGGGGAGGAAGTCTCACGATGAAAATTTTAAAAAGAAATAATTGTAACTTAATTTTTTTATATATCACAAACATAAAAGCTAACTTTCTCATAAAAAATAAAAACCGATATAATTTATTTTATGTTATACACAAGGATGAGATTGACCAAAAAGCAAAAAAGCTGAAAACTGCGCGAACAACTTTTGAGCAATGACAGGAATGTCAATCGCAACAAATATAATTGTATTAATATATAACATACAATTTAGCTTTTGGTAAATTAAAAGAAAATTATTAATGTGAATTGCAGAAATTATTTATACTTACTCTAATGAAAATTTAGTTTATCAAGATACAGCACATTAATAAAACCCTGTTATTGGCATGAATATTTTTTTTATTGAAATTTTCTAACAGTAAGACATTTTTGGTTAAGTATTAGGAGAAAAAAAAAAAAAAAAAAATTTAGAAATTTTCTTTGTTTTTTAGCTTTGCTCTTGCACAAGGTAAATTTCTTTCTCCTGCCTTTTTTCTTGGATATTACACATTAAAGATATCGACTAATGTTGCTGGACTTTAAAAATCCTGGGTCTTCAGGACCCAGAACTTAAATTCTGAGTATCTTTTTTACAAAAGTGGGTCCTCACTGATAAGTCATTTTTAGATGCAAAACTTGAACTTGTTCATTTGGAAAATACTGAAATGCAATAATTTGTTTTAACAATAATTAATGAATAATTAAAATCGATATTATTTTTTAAAACTATTGAGAAAAATTTCATTTATTTTTAAAAAAATAAATGTGCAAGATACAAATTTGATTATAAATTAATGCTTATTTGAGTGTAGAAGATAACATGTATCAGTATTGTTTGCATTTCTTTTTAAAAAGGGCAAGACTGATTTATTGAAAAAAAAAAAAAAAAAAAAAAAAAAAAAAAAAAAAACATTTTTGTTGAAAAAAAGGATACTTTTGTTGAATATAAGGGTATTTTTTGTTCAATGAATGGATGCTTTCAGAAGTCACATTCATTCAGAAAGATTTAGAGGTCTAAAAAATGGATTTTGGAACAGGAAAGTCTGTATTTGGAGTGGCAAAAAAATAATTTTGAAAAATAATTTTTGGGTTAGTTTTTTTCAAGAGTCCCTTTGATGAAATTTTTAGTTTTAACACTATCTCTTCATGAAATCTGTCATTTGTTGGAATCTTTTGGCAAAATTTTAAGTTTTTTTTTTTTTTTCAAAAATTTGCCATTTTTTGCGAATATTTTGACGAAACCTGCCGTTTTTTCGCGATTTTTGGACAAAAATTGTTTTATCGCGATTTTTGACAAAATCTGCAGTTTTCTTGGTATTTTGTGACGAAATTAACCATCCTTTCGCGAATCTTTTGACAAAATTGGCCAGAAATTAGTCGTTTTTTGGCGATCTTTTAAGGAAATTTGCCATTTTTTCATGATTTTTTGACGAAATTACGTGTTCTGTATTTTTTTGGTAAATCAGAAAATTTGAAAATAACAAAAAAGCTGAAAACCGCAGATCCGCGGAAGAATCTCATCCCTGTATACAGTTGAAACTCATAACTAAATATATCACATATCCTGGGAATCTTAATTTATTGAAGTAGCTATGTAAAATTATTTGGTTTATTCTATTTTGTTATTAGTAATCAATATTTGTAAAAGCAAAGTAATTTTGACTGTCATTGATTTATGTATTTTTATAATTACTTTAAATTGTATTTAGTAGTAAGAGATTTTTTTCAAACATTCTGAACCTTCTTCGTTAACTCAAAAAATCCATTTATAGCTGGCTTAATACATCCTAAATGCAAGAAACTAGTCATATCAGACAAATCTACTTTTTAAATTAACTTTATTTTTTAATATACACATTTTAATTCATTCTTAAGGCAAAATTACGCCAAGGTTTCACTGATACATGAAGAATTAGCTACTATGTATATGAAAATTAGAAATTTAAAGTGTTCAAAGGAAAAAAAATTTCGATAAAACCGGAAAAAGCCAGAGGTTTTTTTTTTTTTTTTTTTTTTTCAGAAAAACTAGTGGGCCCAGCGGGTTGGGCTTTTACAAACCCTGACCTTAACAAATAAGGAAAAAACCTTACAGAATATTTCTAAATGTATACAATTTTAATACTTACATCAGCCTTCTTTTTTGGAACTGAACCAGTAGTAGCATTTTCAGCACCATTCATCTTTCTCTTCTTTTCAGAACTTCCTTCACTACTCTTTTTGGGTTTCTTTAAGGAATCTTCAAAAGCTTTGATCAATTCGGGACAGTCGAGATTTTCAACAGGTTCCCATGTGTTGTCAGAGCTGAAAACAACAGGCACACTTATGAACAAACAGTTACAACTCAACAAGGATTGAAAAAAAAAAGAGTCTATAAAACAGAACAGCATAAACACCTTAAGATAAATTTCCCTCATGCAAAAACAACCACTTGCTAATCTTATAAGAAAAATGGTGTGATCTGAGAACTATCAATTTTAAAAATTGCCATGTTTTTAACTTTTTACAGTTTAATTTAGATATTTATTTTTAAAAGGAAAAGTATGCACACAAAAACTGCCTGATAACAAATGCAAAAATAGATTTAAATATTGCAATGCAAACTAAATATCTTTCATTGGATTAACAATAACAAGTGGGCATTCTCACCAACTGATACAGATTTCATTATTAGTATGAAAATCGCCTAAGAACAGCATGCATTCATTCTTTTCTAATGAAAAGAAGAGTGGCTATAATTTTCTTAAAACTTACATTTTAATGAAAATTTAGCACACAGCTTAACTTGCTATAAATTTGAACAAAATCTGCCAACAGAAAAAAATTTTAGTAAGGAAGTCTTGCTTTTTTTTTTTCTTTTAATCATTACTCTTGTAGTGCAACAACTTTTCTTCAATAATGCAAAATTTGCAGGTATATCACAACTGAAATGATTAAGAACTAAAGTTTTTTCCTTAAATGAATATTATCTTGATTTAAAATATATTTTTTGGACTAAAAATTACAATCAGAGAGAAAAAAGTCTGCAAACATGAGCAAAATAAAACTAATCAATTTGAAATAGACTTCAAGAAGAATAAGACACTCACTAGTCTTCCGTTACCTAGGCAATAGGGCCGATCGGAAACCAGTTCTAGAGTCTCTTATTCGAGCCAGACAATAAGAAATACTTTTATACTTAAACAGTAAAACTTTCTTAAAATTAAAAATTAATCTACTCAAAATTTACCCAATGGAGCAATACAAGTAAATTACAATTTTCTCAAGCATAATAGACACTTTCAGTCGTGACGTCAGTTATGATGTTTTGTTTGGATACTGACTCCAAACAAACGGTTGCTATGCTTTTTTTCTATTTTACTTGCATATTACAGAAACACTTTTCATCTATATATAATCGACACATGTTCAATGTTTTATATGAAATGATACCAACTTCTACGATTTATATTTAATAATAAATGAAGCATAGCAACCGTTTGTTTGGAGTCAGTATCCAAGGAAAATGGCTTGACTGACGTCACACTGAAAGCGTCTATTAGAAAATTAACATTAATAGACCTATAAATAACAAATATGTTGCGATACTTTATTTTGAACATAATGTACTTATGTTGTATAAACAGTATTCAGCTAAACTGCATCACTAGCACAAACAAAACGATTCAAAATAACTCCACACACCAAGTAAAAGATACTTACTCTGGAAAACCCTTCCACTTGAGAAAATACTCTATTTTTCCTTCCTCTGTCTTCCTTTTGTTCAGTATTTTCTCAACAATGTACTCTTCCTCTTCAGGCTCTTCCTTCTTTTTCTTTGTGCTACTCATCTGCAAAACAAAACATTACAAACTATCAGCCTACCACACCACAAACATACACAAGTTATCAAGTCCCCAGTAGCAGAAAATTTGAGACCAAGTCGGAGATTTTTTTTTTCATTTAATCTTTGTTTTCCTTCATATCATATGTAGTTTTTTTATTACTTAAGATTATTATGAATAAAAATTTTTGAAATGCCCGACCTCAACAAATGATAGTAAAAACATTTTATCAGCAGATTTTTTTGTCACCCCAGACATTAAGAAAGTTTTCAGCTATTGGGATAAAGTTCAAGAACAGGAAAGAAAAAACAAGTCTTTAGGACTATTGGAAAATTAAGTGTAGAAAAATGTACATTTAACAAAATTTAACAGAGCCTACCTGCCAACATTTGAAACGAATATAGTGCAAAATGATGCATAAAATTTATTTCATGCATTTGTTTTGCATAGTAATGTTCATAGACCAAGAAGTGGCAGCACAGACAATAGTCTATGGGTGAAGCTCAAACTCAATTCGCATGTTGAAGAAAAAAAAAAAAATCTTACATCCAAGTTATATTTTTGTGTACACTTAACATTTTAGCCGTTTACTATTGTGTTTTCCTACTCTCTGTCTTTGAAATTTTCATACTTTTAGGTGCAGGAAAATAGTATACTTATACTTACGAGTCAACTGCTAAAATCAGGTTTTCAGTTTCAGTTATTTTATTCACGAAGTTAGAACTTTTATACCAATTGTGGTTTAATATGCAAATGTAGCTTTAACGTAATTCTGGAATCTTGGTCATAAACGAGGCGACTGCACTGCTGACTCAAGAATAATATATCCTTTTTTTATCCCCATTTATAAAATACACTGCAAATAATAACCATAAAATTACAACAATGGAAGAACAAGTTTTGAGCTATATCAGTAGAGTAGAGGCAAAGCTAGTCATAAGCTGATGCAGACATATCTGTAAAGCTGTTATCAGATTCACGAACTTTACGTGCAACTAACTTTTCAGCCGAACAACCTTTTCTCCATTCAAAGAGAGAGAAGTTACAATTGTCTTGGAAAAAGTCCGAGAAAAACCAGTATTACAAGTACCAGGCGTTAATATTTTATAATTATCCCCTATCCGTGTCAATCGCTTACCTCTAATTCGTTGACATGTTCAATGTTGGTTGAAGAGTCATCTAGAGGAGACTTTTTTTGGAACTGCAGAAAAAAGTTGGAGGACATTTCTGTTTGTTATCACACTGGAAGTTTTGCAGATATTTCATGAAAAGTTGGAGGAGATAAAGTGTTGGCTCAAAAGTCTCAAAATGTAGGTGAATCAGAGCAGCTTAATGGGACAATGTCAGAGATTAACAACTAACTTGTCATCCCATCTTGCTACACAAGCTTTAAGGTGAAGTTACCGGAAAAATGAGTTCAAACCAAATGTCTATTTGAAACCACAGAAGACCAATGTACTTTTGGGAGGTAAAGTTACCCAATCCAGCAAACTTCATCCTGAAGAATTCATGTTTTTACTTTAGCAAGCAGAGTTTTAATTGTTACAATAAAATCAGCAAAACTTTTTGCCTCTACTGTTAAATCTACTTTTGTTAAGATTGGCGGATGAGCAAAATTTAATATTTTTTGAAAATCTGGCGTATCATATTACAACTGAAGCCAACAAATAAACTATTTTATTTATAAAAGTAAGAAAACTATAATTTTTGAATTCACAAATTTATATATCTAAACTTTACGATAATATTTCGTTAATTTCTCTGTACAGATCCATCAAGTCAATAGAGAATAACAAAATCACCAATGTCAAAATATGAGGAGAGTATAGTTAAATCACAATGTTTAAGATTTAGAGAAAAAAAAAATTCCTTCTTTAAATAAGAGACATAAGCGAATTCAATGCGGATAAAATTTTAGCTTTTAAAGCATAGAAATATTTTACAACTTATCAGGTAAAATTTATTTATAAGAATCTCATAACAAAACTATTCACATGAAACATTACTTTGAATCAACTTATAAGAATTTTTTTATCTATATATATTATCTATATTATTTAGAAGGGATGGGACGAATATTCGGTATTCGGCCTATTCGGCTCTTTTGCCGAATATTCGGTTGGCCGAATATTGAAGGCTTGTTGACCGAATACCTGTAGCCGAATATTTAGAGATATTTCGCCGAATATTGCTAAAATCTCGCCGAATAGTGAAAAATATCTTGCCAAATAAATTTAGGATTTAAAGAATTTCATTTCTTGCAATTTTTTTTTTTTTTTTCTCTAATCCAAATTGGCTACTTCATTCATGAAGTCATTCTCACTCTAACTTACAAAATATACAGTTGTTCAGATACTAAAAAATATACAGCCTTTCAGTGTTTCCTATAAAAGTTAGTGACATTTTAGAAAATGCTCCCCAAGTTGGAGATTTAATTGTATGGGAAATGTCTTCAATAGAGTATGATATATTACAATTCAAGTTATAAAAACACTTATAGAAAAAAAAAAAAAAAAAAACACTGCCTTATTCTAAAACACTATAATATTTATTAATATCTGCAAATTCCATGCACATCTAAAAAAGGCTGTTATAAAATTCATAACTTATTTTCTATAAAGTAAGAAATGAAAAAATTCATTCACTAGGTGTATTAACGAAGATTCTTTTTCAAAATTAAATATCAAATATTGCTATTTCAAATGCAACGGTTGCTCTTGGCGCAACGGTTGCTCCCTAAATGGAGTTTGCGCCATAAAACTCCATTCAACCAACCAACTAAATACAACAGTACATCTGAAAACAGGTCTGGTGTCAAACTAGATACGCATTTGATGACACAATTTGCTTTATGAAGATGGTTTTATAAATATTTAAACAGAAATTCCAAATACTAAACAAAATAATTTTCTTATTCTATAGTTTCCACTTTTAAATAATTATTTGCATAATTACTGATTTAAAAATGTAACATTATTATGTATATATTTTTAATTTACATCTTCCTTCATTCGTGTTGTTATCAATTTCTGTTTATCCTTTTAATGTTTGTTGAATAAGTGGATTATTGAAGCTGAACATTGTATGAGCCGATTCAAATGTCAAAGATTTTGTTAACATATGCATTCTACTTTAAGCATAACCTTTTGCTTTAACATAATTTCTAATTTAAAGCTTGGCAACTGATTTCAGAACAGTCTTATTCTTACGAATTTGCTTATCATTAGGGGCACAAACTCTAAACGATCAAATTT
Source organism: Maratus speculifer (assembly GCA_964019185.1). Classification (NCBI taxonomy): domain Eukaryota; kingdom Metazoa; phylum Arthropoda; class Arachnida; order Araneae; family Salticidae; genus Maratus; species Maratus speculifer. The sequence continues at coordinate 390,085,726 of OZ025294.1, read as the reverse complement.
ACTTCATTAAAGGTTATTTCAGAAAATATCTCCTCAAGGAGTTCTGAGAGAGAAAAATTAAGAATATTGTTAATTTTGGGTGGAAGAAAGAGAAAAAGTATCATTTGATAGTAAAAAAAGTGAAGTACATTCTTCATATTTTAATGGAAATATCTTACCATCCTGACTTGCTGAAAATCAATTTGATGTACATTAGGATGAAAGAACATGATGCAATTTCATAATTTTTTGAGGGTTAAAATAAGTTTTTCAAATTTAAAAATAATTTAAAAGCACAATTAAAAGTAATAATTATTAATGATATCCTATTTTTAAAATTATATTCAATCAAAATTTATTTTCTTTATTGGAAAAAAAAGTTGGTATTCGGCCGCCGAATATTCGGTATTCGGCCTAAAATTTGGCCGAATATTCGGTATTCGGCCAAATCACTATTCGTCCCATCCCTATTATTTAGAATACTAATAACATTCAAACATACTAAACAAAATTATTTTTTTTTAATTATAACTAAAAATAATGAGTTTAGTCTCCAAACAGAAAAATCGGCGAACAAAGAAAACTACAATGAAACAATAAAATTTAACATCTTATCAATAAGCCAATAAAATAAATAAGGAAAGAAATAATAAATACTTCAGGTAAAATAAATTACCACATACTTTAAAACTAAAAATAAATTCAAAACTTACTTTTATTAGAGATGAAAGTTGGACAAAGCCGCTAGATCAAGAACACACGTACAACCGGTATGAAAACCCGCGCAAATTTGATGACAAGGAAACGATAATGTATCGATTCAGTGTAGGCCGAAGACTCGCATACGACAGAATTTAACAAAATCTATTCAAAGCAAATTTTTTCTAAGAAAAAATGTGGAATTTCTATTATTTTTAGTTTATATTTAATATAAAATGAAATAAACTCCAAATAGCTTAAGTTATATTTTACGCTATAAAATACTAATGCCTTCAGAGAGCATAAAGTAGTAGTTTTTGCATACAGATTCGCGCCTTTGCATATCATTGGTTGAATGAAAGTGGGTGGGTAAAAAAAACACGCCAAATGTTGATAAAATATCATCTTTGCGCATATATGTGCGTCTAATGTTCGGATATTTAGCACGTATAAATCAAAATAAAACTTTGAAATGTTCCAAACTGTAGATTCATAAGTAACAGCATAAAAAGTAAAAAAGAGTTTTAAAGATTTTAGACGTGCTCTGAAGTAGCGGAGGACCTGAAACAATAAAATTTAACATCTTATCAATAAGTCAATAAAATAAATAAGGGGAAAATAATAAATATTTAACGTGAAATGAATTACAACATATTTTAAAACTAAAAATAAATTTACTTACATTTATTAAAGTTGAAAGTTGGACAAAAACGTTAGTTCAAGAACAAATTCTTTTGGATTCCTTGTTGTTTGCTGATTTTTGACACCATTTTTAGTGCATTTTTAGTTTTTCTGCCACTTCGGATTTAGATGAAAATTTTAAAATGATTCTTGCAAGAATTTTTCAATGAAATTTTGTTTTTAAAACTTTGATAAAAAAAAAGAGTTGTTAAAATTCATTTTCCTACCTTTAAATAAAATTTTGGTACTTACGTATTAACGCCACCGCAGCAGAAATTGTACTAATGTGTCAATAAAAAGCAATCTTGTTGTTCGCACGCGCGCCCAGTTAGAAAGAAAACTACAATGGAACAATAAAATTTAGCATCTTATCAATAAGCCAATAAAATAAACAAGTTGGAAATTGCACGTGAACGTAGCAAATGAGGTGCGTTCGTACGATAACGAAGTTTTAAAAATATTCAGATCTTGCTGATATAGTAGAGCGTACTCCGGATACAGTATAGTAGTCGAAATCTTTACGTTTCTGTAAATATGCAGGAAGTAATTTTTATGACACCTCAGCAACGTATATCTCATTCATAAAATGTGAAATAGTTGAATATAATTAAAACACGTCCCAAACAATGTTTCCCCGTATAGCATTATGTAGTGGAATACTTTTGTGTGGCCCTGTAATTTAATAATAAAAATTCTTTGCATCACAGATTGTACAGAATGCATATTTTAGTATATATTTCATAGATTCATGCCAATTGTATTATGTTCGAATGAGTGTAACATCATTAAAATGCATTTGAAACTTTTTCCCCATTGACCGTAATGTAATGGAATACTTTTGATTGTCCTGTAAATGATCTATGCATCCAACTTTCATAACATTTGAAATGACTCGACAAAATTACGTAATAATTATATTTTTAAATTTCAAACGATTAAAATGCATTTGAAAATTTTTTCCCCATTGACCGTAATGTAACGGAATCCTTTTGATTGTCCCTGTAATTGATCTATGCATCCGATTTTCATAACATTTGAAACAACTCGCCAAAATTACTCAATAAATATGTGTTTTAAATTTCAAACGATTAAAGTGCATTTGAAAATTTTTTCCCCATTGACCGTAATGTAACGGAATCCTTTTGATTGTCCCTGTAATTGATCTATTCATCCGATTTTCATAAAATTTGAAATAACTCGACAAAATTATGTTATAATTATGTATTTTAAATTTCAAACGATTCGGTTGGGTAGTTTTTGCGTTGTTATATGCGGACAGACGGACGGACTGAGCGACAACAATAGGTGCTACGTATTTACATAATTACGAACGCACCTAGTAAGGGAAAAGTAACAAATATTTAACGTGGAATAAATTACAACATACTTTAAAACTAAAAATAAATTTACTTACATTTATTAAAGATGAAAGTTGGACAAAAACGCTAGTTCAAGAACAAATTCTTTTGGATTCCTTGTTGTTTGCTGATTTTTGACACCATTTTTAGTGCATTTTTAGTTTTTTTTTTTCATTTTTTGACGCCATTTTTTGTGCACTTGTGAACAACAAGATTGTTTTTTATTGACACATTAGTGCAACTTCAGCTGCGGTGTCGTTAATACGTAAGTACCAAAATTTTTACTTGCTCCAGAGAGGGTTAACTAGCAATATTCTTTCCCCCAAAGTAATACTAAGTAAAAACAGTCAATAATTTTGCATATCAAGCCAAATACATCAGGTAATTTCACATAGAAGAAATATACCGGAAGGCGACACAACCAACCCAGGCGATTGTTTGCGTTGGTGGGGGCACAACAGACAATCACCTCATCAAGATTACGGTTGAAATTCCAGAATTAGTTAAAACTCGATTCGCATATTAAAACGCATTCGTTCTGCTAAGGGTGTGTTCAGCACAACTTACCGGTTACTTACCGATTGTAGACAAGTACGAAATGAAAATCAAGGCGAAGTATGTCGTCAGCTACAATTCAACATAATAGTTTTCATTGGTGCCACAATTCGCTTTCGTACTGCCCAACAATCGGTCGGTAACATTGGTTACTTTGGTAAGATGCGCTGAACGCGCCCTAAGTCATATTGTGTTTACCATTATCATTGTGATAGTTGATAGTTGGTGGGGCTTTGGGACCTGTAGCAACAGGGCTGTTGCCCCGAATGATCCAAGACAAAGTTACATAATTCAAGATCAAGAAAAACTACAAACTAGAGATAGTCAACATTATGAAGAAACCGAATAATTGATATTTGAAAGTCACTAAACGAATAAAAGGTATCGATTAAACAATCAAGCGAGCGGAAGCACTCGCCGTTCAAATCACGATCATCCCAGCAACAGCAACTACTCCGCTGAGCTGGATGCCTGACTCAAGAATCTATGCTCTAAGGATTCCAAGACACCACATGTACTGCACCTGCCATCCGCAATCAAATTAAACCGGGCCAAAATCTCAGGAGCAATGATCATCCTGCATAGAAGGCAAGAGACGATCATATATCATCGCTCCTGTTAGGAGACCAATGCCGAGACTGGAGAATACTAGGAATGTCTCCATGGGAGGTACAGTATTTACAGGCACTGTAAAAATGCTCACCCTGCTGCTTAATCTCACATGCAAACTCATAAGATCCTCCGGAGAAATCCAATCAATCAGCGGGTCAAAAGCAGAGACTTTTTTGCTATGCTATCAGCCTTTTCATGAAGAGGGATATCCCGGGACGCAGTAGAAATGTACAATGACAGAGAACTTCTGTAGCCGAGAAATTTTGTTGTTCAGCCAGAGAATAACTCTGGGGGAATTAAGAGTGATGGACTGTAGAGCCAAAAGAACCGATAAGCTATCAATCAGAATAATAACCGGATAAGGAAAGGGCATGTTTACAAACATACGTTTCCTTCAACTAATCTACCAGTCACATTTTTGCATTCGCGATCATTACAGGAATCATCATAGCGACGTTGACCAATCATACAACAGAGCTTTTAATCGCAGACAAATCAGACCAATTCTAGACCAATCAGATCGCTTTGACTTCTTGGGTATCGTAGGAGTCTTAAAGACGGGTAGGAAATTACTGTGGATCCACAGTAATTTTGCCCACAGTGACGTCAGCTGCCCTTTCCTTATAGTCCAAGGATACCAATTCGTCAAATACCGTAACAATAGCGAGAGCCTCGGCCGTAAAAAATCAGTTGTCTTGCTTTATTCTGTACCCAAAATATCTTGAAGAAGTATAATCAGATATAGAAGTAACTGCCTCCGTCTTTGAAGCATCCGTCTCAGTAAACGATCTTAACGCAAGGGTCAAAATTTTGATAGTAGTCCACGAATAGAGGAGCAATCGTCTTGGCATCCAGATCTGTGCACTGGAAAAGAAGCCATGAAGGAACCAACCCGAACAGTAGCAAAATCAAGCAGAAATGGCACTTGGAAACCGATGAGACTATCCGGGCCGTTCTCCAAATGGTCAAAAGATTCTGAAACATGAGTGAAAGCGGACCCCAAGGAGATCCAAATATCCTTACGCAGCTCAAAGAGGGGGACCAGCAACCAAAAGCAAGGTGCTTCACCCAGAATCTAGCAGCCAAGATCCTGATTCTGCCAGCAATGGGGATAGCCCCAGCATGTTTAATAAGAAGCACGATATTAGGAGTCCACTTAGGGTGTCCCAACACGACCCCAATCGCACAAGTCTGTAAAACTTCAAGATTTTGGAACAGAGAGGGAAACTCAGAGTTGAGGACAGAGATTCCAAAGTCCAGAATGCTACGAACGGAGGCAAAGGCCAGCGAAAGTAGATGGTGAGGGTGAGACCTAGCACCATAACTTCTCTGAGCCAGAGCTTTTAAAATTTTGATTCTTTTAAAGCACTTCTTCCTGAGGTACTCGACATGCTTGCGAAAGCCACCACGACGAGCAAAATAAAACCTAAGAAATTTTATTTCAGTGTGCCACTCTGTAATTCCTCCGTTTACACGAAATTAAAATCGCAGTCAGCCATTCGTCCCGAGAGATTAATCGCATGGCACTTGTCCGGTCTAATAAGGAAAGGGCATGTTTACAAACAAACACTTCTGTCAACCAATCTACCGCTACATTTTTGTCATAGCAATCATTGTAGGAATCATCTTGACGACGTAGCCCAATCACATCATACTTACTTATACATTGGCAAACTTAGACCAATCAAATTCCCGGAGCTCAACCGTACAGTGTCAGTCGTTAAAGAACGGACAGGTTTTTCTCGCTGATTCACAGTAATTCGTCCACAGTGATGCCAGCTGCCCTTTCCTTATAGAGAGCTTCCAGTAGGAGCACCACATGACAATTAGTCTCAGGGCCTCTTGTAGCTTGCATCTGCATGCGTCCAAGGAGTCATTCTCACAGTAAATAAAAATATCATCAGCGTAAATAATGAACTTTATGTCAGACCCTCCAGAACCTCAACAAAATCGGCTAGAAAAATTGTAAAGAGAATGGGACTCAATACAGCTCCCTGTGTTGACCCCGATACAAACATTCAGGGGAGAGGAAACACGATCCCTCCACGCCATCTTAATATCTCTAGCAGAGAGGAACCGGTGAATCCATCTCAGCGCCCGCCCAGTGATGCCCACCTGAGCACATTTGTAAATTAATCCATCAATGTAAACAGAGTCATAGGCCTCTTGTAGGTCTAGAGAAATCCCCCAAAAATATTTTTTGGCCTTTTTTTGCGTTACAAATGTCACGATGAAGACGGTGGCGCAACCAGAATTCGGCTCTAGTGTGTGTGTGTGGGGGGGGGGGGGATAAAGTTGCTTATACATAACAAAATCGCCATTTTTTTTTTTTTATTTGTTAACGAGTTATAAGTGATTTTGATCGCATAGCAAGCATTTTTTCTCCTTTTTGTCGCTATCACGTCGTAAATTCGTTTCAAATCATTCACTGTGAGAATCGTCTTCTGAAAGATCTTATCAAAGAATGAAGAATATTTCTCAGTTACATAGCTTTTTAATCAAGATATTTACTTGAATGAATCTAGGAAAAAAGTGATCGGAAAAAGAGTTATCGGAAAAAAGTGACATAAACTACAAAAGCGGAAAAAAGTGACACGGAAAAAAAGTTACCGAAAAAAAAGGGACAAGGAAAAAATGTTACCGGAAGAAAGTGACAAGGAATTGATTTTGGGGATTTATTGGTTAAGTATGAAAGGGGAGGTCGGGGGGAGGCCCTCAATTTAGGTAAATGTGTTTTTCATGCTGAATTAACTGTTTTGATTCAATTTTTGGATATACATTCATACTGAAAAGACCCAGATTTGGCCTGATTAGTTTTGGGAACGGACGATTACCACACCCCGCTCCACCGTAAATAAGATGAATGGGTTTTTAAGCAGAATTATTCAATGTGTGTCAAATTTTGGATATAGGTTCTTTCTGATAAGGCTTATATATAGTATTGTGGTGTCGCGGCCCGAGTTTCTCTTTACTCAGTTGGTTTATTGGTTAAGTTCATCAATAACACATTTTTAATTCCTCAAGTTCTTTATTAGAACTATAGATCAATTAATAAAAAAAATAAATAAAACGACATTACAACAACATAGGAGCTACACTCCAATATTATATTTCGCTTAGCACGTTTAAGCCATTTTACATCAATGTACTTTCTTGTACATTGCCAGCACGTCTCTTTTCCAACTACCTTCCTTCCCTCTCAATGCTCAATAATCCCAGTGTCCCCTCAGGTCATTGCCACTAGACCAGTGCAATTATTTTCTAGGCATGTCTCTTGAGGTCAATAGCACCCATTCTTCTCAGCTTTTGAATGAAGATACTTTCACCCCTGCATACCTTTTCACAATAAGACTTCACTATCTATCTTCTGCTGTGATTAAAGTTGTCAGTACGTCGTCACAGTATATAATGCCTGAAGAATTTTGGGAGTTTAATGGTTAAGTATAGAGGGGGAATGGGGGATAACCTCTCTTAAATTAAATAAATGGCTTTTTACGCAGAATTATTCTATTTGCTTCAAATTTTGAAAGTTGGTTTATTAAGATAAGGGGTATCCCTGATTAGTTATAGGGTTCTTTTGCTAATTAAAAAGGGGAGGGCGGCGATTATTCAACCCTTAAATTAGATAAATTGTTTTTTATGCACAATTAACCGATGTATTTCAAATTTTGGCTATAGGTTCTCTCTCATAAAGATAATCCCTGAATAGTTTTAAGGGTTTGTTTATATATCCTCAATAGCTGTTTGCATTTAAAACTGTGGTTTACGTTTCTGCATAGCATTTTTCAGTATTCTATAAATATCCTAACAAAGAAAAAAATATCCTGTTTTTCTTAATATTTTTTTTTATTTAAATCTATTTTTTAATTTTTGTAAGCGTTCAAACCTGAAGATCTATCAAGAACTACAGGTTTTTAAACAATTAACTTTCTAATTACTAACATAAGCTAGTAATAAAAAAACTATTTTTATTACTACAAATTATTGAATTCACTAGTTCATTCGTTCGTGACATACAGCATAGTTAGTACATTAAAATTTTCTAACATATATTTTTTAAATGTTTTATATTATATTTTATTATGTGTAATATGGGACATTAATTAGTAAAAATCCAGTTTTAAATGATAAATATTAGGCGTAAATTAAAATGACAATGACAACAAATGATTTAGCATATTACTTTTTTCACAAATAAAAAAATAAAAATAAATAAACCAGTTTTAAATGCAAAACGAATGGAAATTGATCATTATAAGAAAAAAAGGTAAAATGTATTATAATGTTTTCTGACATAATTGTTTTCAATCATTAAATTAAAAAATAAAGAAAAAATGTTTTTACTTGTTACTTGCGTTCAGTTGCATTCAATTCGCTTTTTTATGTTACTGGGTATTTTTGAGGCAAACCTTTACCGGGAAATCCACTGATCGACAAATTTCCTAAGATACTAGCCGTCCGCGATATCTACCGGACATCCCCCTCCGTCGAATGGGGAAAGCAAGCTTCTTTCCCCGAAAGGGTTCCCTGAATGGACTGCTGCATCCCTCCCAATTTTAACGATATTCATTAGCTTATACGCCTTATCATATTGAACCTACATCCAAAATTTGAAGCAAATCGGATAATTCTGCGTAAAAAGCCATTTATTTAATTTAAGAGGAATTATTCCCGTTCCCCTCCCCTTTATACTTAACCACTAAACTCTTAAAACTATTCAGGGATTCACCTTATCAGAAAGAGCTATATTTAAAATTTGAAATACATCGGATAATTCTGCATAAAACCCGATTTATCTAATTTGAGGGGGAGGTAATTGCCCATCCCTCCTTTACAATAAGCAAAAGAACACCATAACTAATCAGAGATACGTCTTATCATAATGAACGTATGTCCGAAATTCCAAGCAAATCGGATAATTCTGCGTAAAAAGCCATTTATTTAATTTAAGAGGGATTATCCCCCATCCCTCTATCTCTTTATACTTAGCCATTAAACTCTTAAAACTATTCAGGGATTCACCTTATCAGAAAGAGCTATATTTAAAATTTGAAATACATCGGATAATTCTGCATAAAAACCGATTTATCTAATTTGTGGGGAGGAGGTAATTGCCTATCCTCCCTTTATAATAAGCAAAAGAACCCCATAACTAATCAGAGATACGTCTTATCATAATGAACCTATGTCCGAAATTCCAAGAAAATCGGATAATTATGCTTAAAAAACTATTAATTTAATTTGAGAGGTTACCCCTCCCTTCTTTTTCTTAACCATTAAACTCCCACAACTCTTCAGGCATTACATACTATATATAATCCTTATCATAAAGAACCTAATCTAAAAAATGACACGTTGGATAATTCTGCATTAAAACCTGTTTATCTAATTTAGGGCGGATTGGGGGGGGGGTAATCATATGTAAAAAAAATTGAACCAAAACAGTTAATTCAGCATGAAAAACCCTTTTACCTATTTTAAGAGCCTCCCCCCGATCCCCCTTAAATACTTAACCAATGAATCCCCAAAATCAATAATGAATCCCCAAAATCAATAATAAATCCCCAAAATCAATTCCTTGACCCTTTTTTTCCCGCTTTTGGTAGTTTATGTAACTTTTTTTCCGATAACTGTTTTTCCGGTCACTTTTTTCCGTTTACCCACTTGCCTGTTTCGGGCGTTTTTTAAATAAGAATTAATATTAATTTAAAAAATTGTCTGAAAGTAGTCCCTTTAAAGTAGTAGTAAGTAGAAAATAGTTAAAAATTTGGCACCCCCTAAATCTCTGCGCCCGGGATGACTGCCCTCTTCGCCCCTCCCCCTTTTCGCACGGCGCTGATAATATCTTTCCAGAAACATAAATATAAACGAAGTATATACTTTCCAAACATACCTGGATTTTAAGAATGCTTGAAGGAATTCGAAAGATAAAAAAAAATGATCTCTTATATCCATCTTTTTCCGAAAATTTCTTCTCTGAAGAGGATTTAATATCAGTCATAGCGAAACGCACAATAAAGGAAACTAATACCTTAGCACTACAGCAACTAACAGCAGAATGTTTGTGGAATTAAGTCCACCCTTCAAAGCATGCGAACATGCGTTTTTGTGTTTTTCCTGGTATTCGAGAGTCCAGTCCTGTTTCCAAAAAAGTGCAAGAAACAGATGTAACTAATTAAGACACCCCCCCATTGGTACAGTATTGAAAAAACCAAGACGGCATTGACAGTGACAGGAAATGACCATACCTTTTAGCCTTCGGCTGATTTTCAGTAGTATAAATGAATGCCGGCCTTTTCCGAAATGAGTGACCAGTTTTCGATACTGATACTGTTGCCATGTGCTTTCCCCATTTTTAAACGAAAATATATTACTGCTGCTTAAACGAGTCAAACTTTTTAGCCTCCGATGCTATTTCTTTCAGACAAGATAAAAAGTGTTGTGTCAAAAATTGTGACCCATTTTTTTATCATCTGGCCGTTAAAACGAGACATTCATACGATCTATATATTTAAAAGACCTGGCTGTTTTTTTAGTCATCAGCCCTGAATTTTCAACTCAACCGATTTTGATAGCTATTTTTTTAAATGAAAGCTATTTATTTGTAGTTGTGCCTATTTTAGCTATTTTTTAATTTATTTCCATTTTTATATTTTATTTTTAACTTTAAATGCTTTTTACGATATTTCTTCAAAATGGTGGCAACTCAGTTTAACTTTTCTCTCGATAATAAAAATTTATTTTCCATTATCACTTTCCACCAGTCAGAAGCTTTATTTCATCAGTGAACATGTCCTCGCATTTAAAAGAAAAACGTTAATTGTTTTCGTAAAATTTAACCACAATAAAATGATTGCGTATAATTATGCACTAATTGAGATAAAAAAAAATATATTTACTGAGAAATAATATTAATAATGCAAATAAAGTAACAGGAAATAATTTATGATAAAAATTAATGTCTAAAGCAAAATAAGAAAAATTTCAAGTGAGGAAAATGATGTCATTCAGCAACCAGATAAATGGGAATTACAATATTATTACGGATGTCTTTTTCATATTACTAATAACATTAACTTTTAAAAAACATTTGAAGAGAAAATAACGTCACTATTTAAAACGTCGCATTTTTACTCATAACGATATTACATTTCAATATTTCTTTTCATTATGGACACTGAGATTGAGATTTTACTTTCAGATGACTCCAATTAGTGAAAATAATGTCACAGTAAAAATGAATTTAGTTTTTTTTAATAAAACTATTTTTCTGTGAGTGCATATAAAACAAAATTTCTGGATTTCGCCGGCACTCAGATTACAATTTTAACTGAAGATGTGCGAAGATTTGCATGTAAAATTGTAACTGGCAAACTTGACATTAAGTTTAGAAATATATTTATTATATATTGATTCAATAATGTAATTACTTTTGCTTTTTTTAAAACCAAATCGATCGAGTCTTTTAAACATTTCATTCGTCGAATTCGACGGGATTTCACTTGTTTTATTGTTAAAATGCATTTCCTTTTTCTCAGAGTCTATAAAAAAGCGTTTAAACTAAAGAAAAAAAATCCGTTTTTGATGAATCTAGTCAATGAAGCAGCAACACGTCAAATTGTATTTTTTTATTATTCCACAATTCCAATGTCTCAGAGAGAAATTGCTAATCAATTGGGTATTTCACGCCGTTCTGTTTGCTATTATATTGATAAACACAAGAAAAATGAAGTTAGTTCATTGCATTCTAAACGGAGTCGCCCTTCTAAAAGACCTCTATCGATTTTTTTTCTAATCGGAGGCGAAACTGAATTCTGCAATGGCAAAATCTACATTCAACTTGTAAATAAAATTTCTTTCAATAAAGCGGCAGATTTCCAACAAAACAAATAAAATTATAACTTTAGTTTTGTTTTGAATGATTCGGTTAATAAAAATGGAAATTTCTGTATTTTTGTCATGGCTCTGGGGGGGGGAATTACCCCCCCCCTCGCTGCGCCACTGATGAAGAGTAAAGAGCGCCGACTGACAATCTCTAAAAGGGAGAAAACTCAGTTCTCGGTGGTCCAATATTTTATTCAGAAGAAGGTAAAGAGAAATTCTTCGGGCTATCATCCATAACAGAGGTAAGAGCTATTGGCCGATAGGAAGAGACAATGTGTCTTGGCTTCTCAGGCTTATGAATAGTGAGGATGATCGCCGAAGTCCAACTCGTGGGGATGCCACCAGAGTGCCGAATTCTGTTATACAGCCTCAATAAACAATCCAAGGCGTGGTCATTAAGACCTTTAAACAAAGCAATGCTAATTCTGTCTTCCCCTGGGGCGAAAATCCTTGTTTTACCAATGGACTACTTTAACTCCAAAATTGGGAAAGGACAACTGAGTGAAGAATCACTCTCATCACCATAAGTAAACGGTATAGGCTCATGGCCAATACCATCGTTGAAAAAAAACACGAAAACCTCCGCTTGAGCGACCGCATCAGAATAGAAGTCAGATAAATTCAAATAAAGGTGACAATCAGGAGCAGCACTCGACCGAGATTTCAGATTGCGGAAGACCTTATACAGAATGCGAGGATCTTTCGCGTTACTGCAAATAGTGTCCCAATAGCACCGCTTAGCGTCCCCGATGACTTGGCGTAGCTTAGCCGAGAATCTCTTGTATTTTAACTAATGGTCTTCGCAAGCTAATTGGCGAGCTCTCCTCAGATGGAGTTTCTCTTGCTTGCTGAGACAAACACACCGCGTATTCCACCACACAGGAAGGCGCTTCAAAGATCTAGACCCGACTGTCCTATGCTTAACCATAGCATTTAAAACCAAGGAATGAAAGAAATTAAAATGAATATTGAAAACCAGCTGAAGATGAGAATTAGCCTCCTGAGAGATGCCGGACCAATTGAATAGGGTACGACCAGGAGACGAAGGAGGGTGAAACTCAACCTAAATAACAACCGGAAAATGGTCGCTGTCAAAGGAATTTTTCTCCACGCAAAGCGTGGAGTCGGCCAGAAGTTCTGGAGAACAAATCGGAAGATCAATTAAAATGCAAGTCCCATTTGGAGCCACATCAGTCGGAACGGTGGTATTCGTTAAACAAAAATGGCTCTGGGAGAGCCAATCCACAAAACGCTCACTAGCCTGCGAGGACACCGGTAAACTCCACAGGGGGTGGTGCAGATTGAAATCACCCAAAATGAAAGAAAGTCATTGGAGACAATAGCAAACTTTCAAAAGATACTTCACCACCAACGCGGACGGAGAATAAAAATTGACAATATTAAGCAGAGTGGAGCCAAGTCTAATACGAACAGGCAAGACCTCATTGTCCAACGCCATATTATCCAAACATAAACGACAGAAGGCTAAGCCGAGTTCACAGCCAAAGCCAGACCGCCGCCCGGCCAACCCTGTCAAGTCGATAAACTATCTTCTCAGGCACAAAGAAAGGCTTATCGGGTGACAAGAAGGTTTCATGAAATACCAAAATGTCCGCGAACGCAAAAGGCAAGCACCGTAAATATTGCAGCTTATTGGAAATGCTCCTACAATTCCAATGAATAATATGAACCCATAAACGAACAGATTAACAAACCCCCAAAGGATACAACACAACCCAAAAGAGAAAAAATAGAAAAACTGCCCTACGCAAAAAAGAACCGACTAACCAGTCTGGAAGCCAGAAAAAACAACGAAAAAAGGAAAAGTTTTTTTTGGTAACTTATGTTATACGGGAATAGAGCTCATCAGTGTGACGTCACAGACAACTCAACCCAGCATTTCCACACAAACTGGGTCAAAACAAACCGAGAGAGTTTAGAGTGTGTTAGAGATGCACTATTATACCATCAAAAAGGCTTTCAATATGAAATCAGATATCGTTCAAAGGCTGAATTCATTGAACTGGGTGAAGATTTAAAAGTTATCTGCAAGTGTTTTGACCGAATTGTAACTTGTTTAAATCAGTTTCAGGGTTGAATTTTTAGCTTCACGATAAAACAACACATTTCATCTCTATATTTTCTGAACTCTGTGGTTTGTTTGACCCAATTCCTGGAGATGTGACATTACCACTGATGAACTCAATTACTACCATGATTCTGTTTTCTCCGTCTTTCAGGAGAAAAGTCGTTCCATTTGGCGAGACAGTTAACTAACATATTGCTTAGATCAGATATAGCAATCATCACTTGTTCAGATTGTTTGGACAACAGGTCGGCAATAATTTTTAACATTACATTGGTTCGAACTTAAAAATTTTTTTGAAGATCTTCAACATAATTTTTTTGGGGCGCTCGTACCCTTATCATAAGTTTTATCTTCTGATTTAGGAGGGAAATTCCTGTGAGCTTCTATGAAAGTCAAAAAATTTTTTACATTTGTAGTTAAGAAGCTCAATCTCTTTAATCCGAGTCGAACACTGATTGTAATCCGCCCGATGCTTTCCCCCTACAGTTTGAACATGAAATTTGGTTATTCACTTGGACCATTATGATGTTTCCCGCAAGTAGCACATAGTTGTTCTGAGTTGCAATGAAGTGAGCTAAGGTTAAATTTAAAACACTTTGAACATTGGCGTGGGCGATCTATGAATTGCTGAATTCTCTCTACTGAAAACCAAATTTTGACATCCGGAGGGAGGGAAGTGCCCAAAGTTGTAATGAGAACAGGGGACGTTTCATTAGAGATACCTTTTTTAATAAAATCTCGCAGTACGCATAGCCTGTATAATGCTCACAGCACACGACCAAAGCCTGTGAAACGCTCACAGCACGCAAAGCTCGCTACGCCTTGCATCATCGAGGAGGCACACATGCGCTCGGCTCGGCAGCACGGCAAAGCATCACTCTGGCAACCGCCAGCGCAAGACGTGTGCACATCGCTCATCTAACGTCAATGTGACGTTCTTCTCACTGGGGGTGGAGTACTGTAGTGACGCCATCTTGCGCGGTCAGTAAAACAAGTTTCTCGCAGAAAACGATCGAGCTAACCTTTTGCTCGACACTTAAGCTCTCGCTTTTTGATCATGGGTTCTCCGGTTCGAACCCTGCCTGGGCACATCACCTGCAGGCTAAACAACGAAAAATCTACCTGCTACTGGTCTTTAAGGCAATCGTAACGTATGCGTACATCCGACTGATGACGATAGCATCATTTTCTCCTAAAAGGTATGTTACATTAGTGTTTGCTGAAAAAGCGTTTTAAAAGTTTATAACGCACTCTGAATGTGGAAGAATTTAAGCGCATATTCGTCTCCTCCGTGGCCGAGTGGTCAAGACACCACGCCACTGATCGCTTGCGAGCGTAGGACATTGTGCGTTCGAATCCCGCTGGCTTCATTGCACACACTCTTTGTGTCGAGCTCCGGGCTGTATTTCCTCCTTGTTGTAAACTTTCCTTGGGCTATCTCGTTCCTGTATATTGACGATGACTTATAAGCAGGCTTTCATGTCGAGCACACAAGTCAGATGTATGTGTTCAATAAATAAATAAACGCATATTCATAAAGTTTTACTTGGATCAGGATAGTGAAAAATTTACTGATTTTACTTATTAAAATCTTGGGCTATTTAGAGCTAGGTAAAATCCTTCATTACAACATATATAAAGTTTACAAGCACTTATAGTTAATGTGTATGTAGGAATGGCTTTCGGTCACTGAACAGCTCCATACATAACAAAAGATCTACCTTCTTATTTCTGAACATGATTTCTAGCGGTCATTGCGGAAGGATAAAGCGACAATAATGTAGTTGTCAAAATTTAAATAAATGCTGTTAATCGCATTCTCTTACATTATTAGAGAATCCTTCACTAATTTGATAACTGTATGCGAGGGTCACTCTGAAATTTTTGAGATACAACTAGGTTTTTAAAGTTATACTTGCAAAATTTTAGGTGTGTTCAAAGTAGTCTGCTCCAGCATCAATGCATATTTGCAGACGAATTTTACACAGATTAAACGCCTCAAGCCATTAATTTCTTGGAATAGATGAAAAAATGCATTTATAGCCACATTAATCTCTTCTTTTGAATGAAAATGACGTCCACGTAAGTTCTTTTTTAGATTAAAGAATAACCAAAAGTCACACATAGCTAGATTAGGCGAATACGGCGGATGTTCTATCACTTTAATTCGTATTTGTTTAAGAAACTCAACTGTTAATCCGGCCGTATGTGAAGATGCATTGTCTAACATTCCCCTAACATTCACTTCTTGTAGAATTTCCTGAAGGCATTTAGTGGCATACCAGTTTGCTGTTACTGTCTTCTGTTCTTCCAACTTGATGTCTTTGACCAATCCCGTACTTCTGAAGAAAACGGCATACATCACTTTTTTCAGTGAGCGTTGTCTTTTCACCATTGTCGGCGTGGGATCATCTTCAAAGACCCATACTTTGCTTTCTTGATGTGTTGGAACGTCAAAAAACGGTATGTGCGTTTCATCACCTGTTACAATTTTAGAAATGATGCGGTGGCCACCATCATTTAGCAATTTAAGAGTTTCTTTACTGATTCTGACACGCTCCTCTTTTTGGTGCTCAGTTAGATTATTGGAAACCCAACGGCAAACTACTTTTTTCATATGCAATTCTTTATGAATAATTTTGCGTACTGCTGCGGATCCAATGTTAAGTTCCTTCTGTATCATTTGATAGGTACAGCGATTATTATCCATTAACATTTTTCGTATGGCAGACACATTATCCAGGATTACTGCCGACGGCGGCTTTCCTGTGTGTTCTTCGTCGTGAAGGAACTTGCGATGTCTGCTAAATTCTTAAAATTATCTGAATACAGTAGCACGAACAGGAGATTCATCTCCAAATGCTAATTTCAACCGTTGAACGCATTCTTCTTGATTTAATCCTGCTTTAAAATCGTAGAAAATCGTAGCAAGAAAATGTTCTCGCGTCAACTCCATTTTCTCTTATGCTTAAAATTTACCCTACGCTAAACAAGTTGAAGTAAGTCAGAAAAAAATCATCTGCTTTGTTAAAATACTTTGTATTTTGCTACTAAACCGTTATTTTTATTTTGTAAATTCTCTTCCCCTGCGCATATTTCAATAGTTTCAGAATAACCCTCGTATTAAGCATATATTAGCATACTAATAAATGAAAACGCTAATATATAACATTGACGAGGTGGACTTCTCTTTAAATTTGCCAAACTTGCTTCATTTGCTTTGCAAGATTTTAACCGTCGACTGAGAATTTCTACTATATATAGAACTTATAGATCGAGTAGCGGTTGCATCGAGCTGAAAGCTGAAATTACAGAATTAGTTAAAACTCGACTCGGATATTAAAACGCAACTGACTTTATTCAAAAATGGCAATAGCCACGCACACGCGAGTATTTCCCTCTGAAAAAACTGTTCATTGGACGAAGGGGAAGCAGTGTTAAAATATTCTTCGTGTCTATTGGTGTTTTTCTTCTCTTTACCCGCGGCTGACGTGACATGGGTAACGTCGATCGCTTTGACAAATTTTGGTGGAAAGCACCTGAAAGCGCAATTTTAACGGTTGACTTGTAGGTTTAGAATTGTGATTTCCTGTTCCCAGTTCTCCATATTTTCATAGCTTTGGATGCAAGAAATCACAATGATAAACCTACGAGTCAATTACTAAAATCCAATTTTCAGGTGTTTTCCACCTTCACCAAGCTATGACTTGGCAGCAGACTTATTGCGTTTTAATATGCGAATCGACTTTTAATTAAATCTGCAATTTCAGCTTCTATTTCGATGAGGTGATTGTCTGTGCAACCGCTTCTCGATCTATCAATGATGGCGGTCTATGGAGACGTCACTGGTTCAGACTGATGTATTGACTAAACTTTTGCAAATTCACATTCCATAACTTTTTCATTCACCTAAACGAGCCAATAGGGACAAAAAAATTAATTGGCCGAGAAATTTCGGACAAAAATGAATCGCAAACCATGTTGGTGAATCTGTCTTTATTGCCAGGCTAATGTTTGTTTAATTTTCTAACTGATGTAATATAATTTGTCCAGGAGCTTTTTAGGTGCGTTCGTAATTATGTAAATACGTAGCACCTATTGTTGTCGTTCAGTCCGTCCGCCTGTCTGTCTGTCTGTCCGTCCGTCCGCATATAACAACGCAAAAACTACCCAACCGAATCGTTTGAAATTTAAAATATATTATTATTACATAATTTTGTCGAGTCATTTCAAATTTTAAGAAAATCGGATGCATAGATCAATTACAGGGGCAATCAAAAGGATTCCGTTACATTACGGTCAATCGGGAAAAAGTTCCAGATGCATTTTAATCGTTTGAAATTTTAAATACATAATTATTACATAACTTTGTCGAGTTATTTCAAATTTTATGAAAATCGGATGGATAGATCAATTACAGGGACAATCAAAAGTATTCCGTTACATTACGGTTAATGGGGGAAAATGTTTCAAATGCATTTTAACGGTGTTACACTCATTCGAACGTAATAAAACTGATATGCATCTATAAAGTAGATATTATAATATACATTTTGCATAATCTGTGGTGCAAAGAATATTTGTTATTGATTTACAAGGCCACACAAAATTATTCCATTGCATAATGAGTATAGGGAGAACATTGTTTGGTGCGCATTTTAATTGTAATTATTTACAGTTTTATGAGATTGATATATGAGAGTAATATTTTTAAAACTTCGTTATCGTACGAACGCACCTCATTTGCTACGCTTCACGTGCAATTTCCAACTTGTTTGCTATGCTGTGAAATAAGTAGACCGGGAAGAGGCAGCAGCACAGACATTCACGTCATCGAGTTCACGGATGAAAATTTAGGATTAGTTACATCTCGATTCGCCTATTAAAACTCAATCGTTCTGCCAAGTCGTATCTTGGTGGAAAACATTTAAAACCATTTCTGCACTCGAGTCAGTGACAGCGAGTGTTTTGCGTTCGCTGTTTTCATTCGCCAATGCACTTTACAAACTCACTCCCACACTTTTTGTCGCTAGAAAACGTATGACGCCATGTTTCTCTTGTTTATTTCCAAACATGACACTGACGGATTTCCTGCACCACTGTAAAAAAAAAAATTCAAGAGGTTATAAAAATTTCTTAGTAAATTTGTATCCCACATAATTTTTTAGTAACCATTACAAACTTTTTTTTTTTTTGCAAGTAAAACAAACATTTCTTTTGTAAACTGAACAAAAGAATTTTTTGTATAACTAACTTAAAACTTTTTAGTATGAGCCACCAATAAAATTTTAGTAATAGCTCCAAAATTATTTTTAGTAGCCATTACGTGTGCCCGAAGGGCAGGAGCTTTCTTCGAGCTGCATCCAGTGGGTAAAAAGAGAGACTTCTGAAACGGAAGATTTTCGGCAAAGCCGTAATAGATGGCCGCACCAAACATTGCTACCTACTCTATTTTGACATGTTTCTAAAAGGGAGGGAAAGTTCAGAGATCATTACCCATAGCCACTGCTACGACAGGATTTTCATAATCCCTTTATTTACATTCGGTGCATATTTGGCGGCGGCCAGCATCGAACCCAGGTACTTTCAGCCTGGAATTCGGTGATATGACCACTAGGGTATCACGGCCATACCAAGTAAGTTTTAGTAATAGCTATTAAAAATGTAAAACTATTAACTCTATTCGTTGCTAGCTTTTTTCTAGTAATTCTTACAGACTCCTTGTAACCGAGTAAGATTACTACAAATTTTTTAGTAATTACAAGGATTACTAAAATTTTTTTAGTAGATCGACCTCCCCTTTTTTTTTACAGTGTGCAAGACGAAACTTCTGGCTGACCGCCAGCAGAAGTGTTAGGAAGGGTATATGGTGTAAAGAAGGTTTTTCGTTTATACTTTAAAAGAAAGTGAATTAAAAATCAACAGTTGTTCAAGTCATAGATCAGCCGTGAAAACTAAAATTACCTTGCGTATATGCAACACCTCAGGTACATTGTAAAAAAAAAGGGTCGATCTACTAAAAAAACTTTAGTGATCCTTGTAATTACTAAAAAATTTTTAGTAATCTTAGTCGGTTACTAGAAAATGTGTAAGAATTACTAGAAAAAAAGTTAGCAATGAATAAGAGTTAATAGTTTTATATTTTTAATAGCTATTACTAAAACGCACTTGGTGTGGCCTTGATAGCATAGTGGTTATAGTAACCGACTCCAGGCTGAAAGGTCCCGGGTTCGATGCTGGACACAGCCAATTACGCCCCGAATGTATGTAGTGTAAGTACTCGTTAATAAAGGGATTATGAAAATCCTGTCGGAGGTGGTAGCAATGTTTGGTGCTGCCATCTATTGCGGTTTTGCCGAAAATCTATCGCTTCAGAAGTCTGGATGCAGCTCGAAGGAAGCTCTTGCCCTTCGGGCGCATGTAAAGGTTATTAAAAATCATTTTGGAGCTATTACTAAATTTTGCTTGGTGGTTCATACTAAAAATTTTTAAGTTAGTTATACAAAAATTTCTTTTGTTCAGTTTACAAAAGAAATGCTTGTTTCGCATGCAAAAAAAAGTTTGTAATGGTTACTAAAAAATTCTGTGGAATACAAATTTACTAAAAATTTTTTTGTAACCTCTTGAATTTTTTTACAGTGTAGGAGAGACTCAGGAAAAAGACATCTAGCTATGTATGTGGCTTTTAATAATGAGAAGAGAGTGTTACACTCTTGCGGGGTGAGCCCCGGAACAAAAGACAAACTACCGCTCTACATCCTTACTTGAGAGCGGTCAGAGATAGAATGAATCGTGACCGTCAGATATGATTGTCAAATGTGTCGAGCTAAAATCTGGGTACCCTGTATTATTATAACCCCACAGATAAGCACATAATGAAAGTTTAAAATTAAAAACGAGCCAACCGCACCGTTAATTTGGCGCTTAATATAACAACGTACAAATATGCATGCAAACATTGATTGCTGGGAAAGATATCTCTAAAAGCAAAACACAGATGTCAGACGCCAATTTTAATATAAACAGAGATAGTAATAGTTTCAGCCGGAAAAAGACTTATATTGACTGTTATTCTGAGAATGAATACTAAGTGCATAAGTTACTGCTGCAACAAGAGCATATGGTTTAAGAATATGCTTTTATCTATTATTTGGTCAAACGCAATTATGCTCGCACAGATAATGATTTTAGGATGAGAAATGATTTATTTTTGATTTATTTTATTAATAACTTCGGCTGAGCACGAGAAAACCTACGTAATTGGAATTTAACACGCAAGAGTAAAGAAATAGACATATTCTTTTAAGAAAGTAAAAGGGAGCTTTAATTACATTGTAATTGCGAAAGATAAATTAAATTTTAAACTATTTTTTTTTAGCCTCCGATGCTATTTCTTTCAGACAAGCAAAAAATGTCGTGTCATCAGCCCTGAATTTTCTACTGAACCGATTTTGATAATTATTTTTAAAAATGAAAGCTATTTATTTGTAGTTGTGTATAGCTATAGTAAAAAATATATTTACTGAGAAATAATATTAATAATGTAAATAAAGTAACAGTAAATAATTTATGATAAAAAATTAATGTCTAAAGCAAAATAAGAAAAATTTCAAGTGAGGAAAATGATGTCATTCAGCAACCAGATAAATGGGAATTACAATATTATTACGGATGTCTTTTTCATATTACTAATAACATTAACTTTTAAAAAACATTTGAAGAGAAAATAACGTCACTATTTAAAACGTCGCATTTTTACTCATAACGATATTACATTTCAATATTTCTTTTCATTATGGACACTGAGATTGAGATTTTACTTTCAGATGACTCCAAATAGTGAAAATAATGTCACAGTAAAAATGAATTTAGTTTTTTTTAATAAAACTATTTTTCTGTGAGTGCATATAAAACAAAATTTCTGGATTTCGCCGGCACTCAGATTACAATTTTAACTGAAGATGTGCGAATATTTGCATGCAAAATTGTAACTGCACTGTAAAAAAAAAGTGTCGATCTACTAAAAAAACTTTAGTGATCCTTGTAATTACTAAAAAATTTTTAGTAATCTTAGTCGGTTACAAGAAAATCTGTAAGTATTACTAGAAAAAAGTTAGCAACGAATAGAGTTAATAATTTTTTATTTTTAATAGCTATTACTAAAACTCGCTTGGTGTGGCCTTGATAGCATAGTGGTTATAGTAACGGACTCCAGGCTAAAAGGTCCCGGGTTCGATACTGGCCGCTGCCAAAAACGTTCCGAATGTATGCAGTGTAAGTACTCGTTAATAAAGGGATTATGAATATCCTGACGGAGCAGTAGAAATGTTTGGTGCTGCCATCTATTGCGGTTTTGCCGAAAATCTTCCGCTCCAGAAGTCTGGATGTAGCTTCTGCCCTTCGAGCCCACGTAATGGTTATTGAAAATAATTTTTGAGCTATTACTAAAATTTGCTTGGTGGCTCATACTAAAAATTTTTAAGTTAATTATACAAAAAATTCTTTTGTTCAGTTTACAAAAGAAATGCTTGTTCCGCTTGAAAAAAAAAGTTTGTAATGGTTACTAAAAAATTCTGTGGAATACAAATTTACTAAAAAATTTTTAGTAACCTCTTGAATTTTTTTTACAGTGTGGCAAACTTGACATTAAGTTTGGAAATATATTTATTATATATTGATTCAATAACGTAATTACTTTTGCTTTTTTTTTTAAACCAAATCGATCGGGTCTTTTAAACATTTCATTTGTCGAATTCGACCGGATTCCACTCGTTTTATTGTTAAAATGCATTTCCATTTTCTCAGAGTCTGTAAAAAAGCGTTTAAAGAAAAAATCCGTTTTTGATGAATCTAGTCAATGAAGAAGTAGCACGTCAAATTGTATCTCTTTATTATTCCGCAATTCCAATGTCTCAGAGAGAAATTGCTATTCAATTGGGTGTTTCACGCCGTTCTGTATGCTATTGTATTGATAAACACAAGAAAAATGAAGTTAGTTCATTGCAATCTAAAGTTGCGGGGTCGCCCTTCTAAAAAACCTTTATCGATTTTTGTTTTCTAATCGGAGGCGAAACTGAATTCTGCAATGGCAAAATCTACATTCAACTTGTTTTTATTTATTTGCTTTGAGGTAGGCGCTACAGCTATTCGCCGGCATAACCTCCAATGATCACAAGAAACCATACAGAACACTTTATTACAGAATATCCAGTACATACATTATCAAAGGGACAACGCAGACACCCATGCCGCTAGCTGGACTCGAACCAGGGACCAGCTATGTGGGAGCAGCTGCCGCCTTTTTTTAAACTAGAGAATTTAATTAAAAAAAAAGGAATTAATAATAATATGTGATGCCATGTTACTTTTGACATCACATATGGAGGTACACTTGTATACCGTCTGGATTTTTTAAAGAAGTTCCTTATACCCTCTGTTTATCGAATAAAGCTATTGCGTGTACTCTAGGAATGGCTTTCTTTACTTTAGCGTATACTTCCTAGAGCTATAACACTGACCGCCAGCTCATAACACGTCGTTGTGCGCGCTAACCAAGGGTGAGTCTCTTCCTCAATAGTATTTCTAATTCTTTCAAATCCTGTTATACCTCTTAACCTCTTCGCGACGGGAGGTTTTTACGAAAATTTTAATGTATTTTCACCAGTTTTAACAAGTAAGAAAAATCATGCATTAAGCATAGATTATGAAACACTTTCCAACACTTACTGAAAAAAAATTATCGAACAAAACTTCGTTATTTAGATAAATAAGGTGCTACTGTCCATAGCCAAACATGTATTTCGATATTTTTGAACAGACCTGTACTTGATCTGCCGCTTGATATATATACTATATAATGCGGAAGTTTAGTTTAGCAAGAAAATGCCTAACAAGTTGAAATTTTTCTTCCAGCAATTTATACTAACATATGGAAAAATACTTCAATACTTTTGTTCAGTCCTGTACTTTACCTAGTACCTTTATTACACACCAGTATTTTGTTAAAATCTAGTTCAAACAAAAACACTTTTAAAACTACTTAAGTCACATTTCCAGAAATTATCATCCATGGGTGACCGTGTTGATAATTCTTTGCATGACCCGGTTGTGATACACGCTATTGCTGTTTCTTCACACAACTTTGCGGAACACCGGTGTAAAGTGTATATCCAAAAAATTAATAATCCAAGAGGCTTCGACGAAAACAAAAGTTTAATTAGAACATGTAGGACACAACGACGTCACAAACACAGATGAACACACAATTAAATATAGGTAACTATTCAACATCTCCTTCAGGTACTTCTACATAAATCCTTCGAAAACATCTAAACATCGTGCCCGTAGCACACCCATATTCCAATGGGAGAATATTTAAATTCTTTTTTACCTGCTCAAAACATTCGCAGGTCTACCTCTCACCTACGACACACACACACTTCTCCCTTTTTCGTACCCCTTCCTCTCACCACGCTCGTCCGCTCGTCACGTGACGTAATGAAGCGGCGCCGTTGAATAAAACAAAAAAAAAAAAAAAAAAAAAACATCATCAGTCATTACACCCCCCACGCAAGATTGAAAATACGGTACATACTTATTTTTAATCTGAAATTCGACTGATGATGTTACACTATTTAACAATGGTTGCCCAAATTATAATATGTATAAATAAAAAAAATAACACAACAAATACAACCGTATCCGGAGAAGACACATCTTCCGGGGTTCTTCCTATCTGCTAATATAAAAGAGAATTAAATTAATACTTCATATACACAATATAACATACAATTAACAAAAGGCAATACACAAATACTTAATAAATATTAAACAGGACACTAATAGCTGCTGAAAAAAAATATATAGTTCACCAATGTCCAAGGAATGTTCAATCACTGGGTGCTTCATAAGTTCATGAATGTTCTATATAGTGAGATAATGCATCGGCATTAATTAGTTTAGCACCCGGGCGGTGCGAAATCTTAATGTCATACTTTTGTAATGCTAATGCCCATCGCTGCAGCTTTGAAGATTGAGGGGCATTTTTGGTGATAAAAGTTAATGGATTATGGTCCGTAATAAGTTCCACAGGTGAACCGAAAATCCAAGTTTCAAATTTTTTCAAACTCCAGATTACTGCATAGGCCTCCCTTTCAATTGTAGGCCATGCCTGTTGAGTTTTGGTGAGTTTTTGACTGGCGTAACTTACCGGATACACTACTCCATCTCTTCTCTGCGATAAACAAGCACCGATTCCGATTGCAGATGCATCACACTCTATGATGAAAGGTAACCCAATAACAGGAGTATATAAACTGGGCGCTTCAATGAGACCTCTTTTTAACTCGTTGAACGCCTGGTCATGCTCTACTGACCAGCACAACTTCTCTGGGCTGTCCTTTTTTGTCAGTTCAGTGAGGGGATATGCTGTTTCAGCATATTTTGGTACGTAGTCTCTGTAGTAGTTGCACAATCCTAAGACACTTTTTAGTTGCTTCTTGATTTGAGGCACAGCAAACTTACGAATGGCCTCCACCTTTTCCGGATCGGTCCGATGATTGCCGGACCCAATGATATGACCTAAATATTTTATTTGGGGTTTTGCAAATTCACATTTTTTCAAATTGACTGAAAATTGTAACTTTGATAGTTTGGAAAATACCTTCTCTAAATGCACCAGGTGTTCCGCGAACGTTTCGGAAAACACTGCTATATCGTCGATATAAGCTCTGGCAAAGTCCTGGTATTCAGAAAGCGCTCGGTTGATTTCTCGTTGAAACGTCGCAGCAGCGTTCCTGAGCCCAAAAGCCATGACCTTGAAGCGATATTGAGCTCTGTGAGTCTTAAAACAAGCTAATTTTTGACTCTCTTCTTCCAACGGTATAGCCCAATAGCCTTTGAGTAAGTCTAAGGTTGAAATAACATTCGCCCTGCCAATATTAAATAGGAGTTCAGTAGAATTTTCCATAGGGAAGTCATCGACCTTGGTGATTGCGTTCAATGCCCGAAAGTCTACGCACAGCCGTAGAGTACCATCTTTTTTCATCACGCACACTACCAGATGCGGTGCTTCTTCATCACTTTCCTCAATCAAACCTAATTCTAGTAATTCTTGAATTTGTTTGTCTACTTGAGGTTTTAGGGCCTCTGGAATTCGATAAACATAAGGTTTCTTCTTCTCATTATCATTTAACCTTATTTTGTGTGCACCGACTTTTGCTATTTGTATTTTCTTTGAAAATAATTCTTTATATCTAAACAATAAATCTAACATCTTTTCTCTTTCTACGTTTTCTAAATGATCTAAATTTACTTCTTCAATGTTGAAATAGTTCGAGTTATCCTTTGTACGAGGGGTGGGATGGACTTCCCCTAATTCTTCTTCATTCTCAAAAATTACCCCCACTGCTTGTACCCTAGGAGTAAATTTCCTTATCTTATTCACGTGAACATTTTTAATGTTTCCGTTCGTTAACCTGACTTTGTAAGAGTCGGGATTACACCGCGCCACTATTTTGGCTGGCCCTGTCCATCTAGCGTAAAGTTTATTACTAGAGTCTGGGATTAATAAATATACTTGCTCTCCTGGTCTAAATTCCTTATAAATTGCCCTTCGATTCGCATACTTCGCATACGCGCCCTGTTTGACCTCCGCTACTAGTGAAGCTTGTCCCGCCACTTTTTCCAAGTTAATTTTTAAATCCTGAAGGTATTCGGTTGCACTTTTCCCGAGATTTATAGGTAGTGGAATTTCGCCCGACCATGTGGATTTTAATACCGCCAATGGCCCCATGGCCTCCCTTCCATACATCAACTTAAATGGCGACACCCCCGTCGTACAATTAGGAATCTCTCTATACGCAAATAATAAATAAGGAATGTGTTTATCCCAATTTTTAGGATCGCTCCTAATGATATGGTGCAACATGCGTTTCAATACCTGATTATACCGTTCAACCAATCCCGAACTTTGTGGATGTCCCGGTGTTGCAAATCTAGGAGCCGCCCCTAGCCTGGCATGAAACTCCTGCATCAAACCTGATACAAAATTTCCCCCCTGATCACTTGCTATTACGCGGGGTATCCCTGTCCGCATAAATATTTCTAACAGCGCATCACAAGTAGCTTTAGCCGAAATTGTTCTTAACGGAACCGCTTCAGGCTACCTACTGTGTTGGTCAAACAAAGTAAGTACATATTGATGTCTACGCGCTGAAGGTGGCTCAATTTTTCCAATTATATCAATATTCACTATGTCAAATGGGAGCTCCGGTCTCTGAATCGGAAGAATCGGTATCTGATCACTGGCCCTCTCCCGGCTTCGCAATTGGCAGTCCTTGCACGATTTACAGTATTCTTCTACATCCCGTGATACGCCTGGCCAAAAAAATGAATACCGAATTCTTTCTTTCGTTTTCCTTATACCGAGATGGTTCGCAAAAATTGATTCATGTGCAACCCTTAAAATTTCCTCTCTCCTAATTTTAGGCACTACTAATTGCATGATTTGATCTCCAGAAACCTTTTCCCTATGATAAAGTAAATTATCCACCATAACAAACCTATTTTCCCTTGTTTAGCATCTTTAAATGCTCCCTGCAAAGATTCGCAATTCTTTTGTTGCTCCCTGTAAATGGTCGTTTCCGAATACTGATTCGAATTTAAATCCTCACAATGATTTTTCGTTCCAATACAATTAATAATCAAATTCTCTTCAAAAGATTCATTTTCAACCCGCAAACATAAATCTTTATCACTTGAATTCTGTTGCTTTTTCTTTTCCCCCGATATATTTTCATCCCGCCCTTTCCGATTCCATCTCGTTTGTTGGTGCCACACTGTCGGCTAATCTTTTCCCTTCTCCAATTTGCACCGATTGTAATAATTCATAAACCTTTGGAGTGATAATACATGACCCACATAATTTATCTATCACTGCAAATAATACATCCACACTATTAAATAAACAATTTGATTCACTCATGTTTAGAGATATCGGTAATGTTAAAAGATCAGCAGTAATTTGCTCACCAAAAGCTGAAATCAACTGAATTTTTGAATTTTCATTATTTTTAAATGATTCTGGTATTTCATTCGAATTTATAACAGGAATCTCAGCGGCGCTGTCAATTAATGTTTTTATTTTTTGTTTCCCCACCCAAATTTCATCGTATTGCAACAGTTGAGTACTTATTGCGTCATTTTCAAAACATAAAGCTGTCACTTTCGCAATCAATCTTTCGTCTTTATTCTTTCCGGTAGAATCTTTTTTCATTTGATAATGAGAATTTACCGATCTGTCTTTTTCTTTATTATTAGGACAAAAACGTAAATGAACGATTTGACGGCACAATTTACAAACAGACTTTTTCTTATCATTACGCAAATTAAAATTATTTCTTAGATGCGGTGGTATATATTTGCCAGATACAGAATCATCAGAACCGCGACAATTTGTCGATTTATCATATAACTCACAAAATGTTCTACCTTTTGATGTAAACCAGTTATCGCATAATTCCGCAATCTCCCGCGCTTTCAACCAATTATCTAATTGTTTTATTTTGACGTAGCTTCGCGCTTCTGAGTCTAACGCTTCCATTAGTCTATCACTAACTATTAATTCATTAAGTGTTTGAAAATCATTTACCTTTCTAAGCTCACAATAAAAATCCCAATTCGCCCATAACCTAGATGCGAATTGCATATGATTTTCATTTTTCGCCCTCTTTGCCGAAAGAAAATTTTGAAGACAAGCTTCAGGGGTGGGTTGAAATTCTTTTAAAATTAAAGTTTTAACCTTTTGATAATCCTTCATTTCATCTGAATTTGCATATACTAATAAATGCGCAGCTTTTTCCCCTACTAAATTAAACAGTATTTCAACTTTCAAATCTTCCGCGACATTCTTTAATTCAAACGCCCTTTCGAGCGAAGAAAAAAATAAATTCCACGATTCAGGTTTGGTAGGAATCGCAATAGTTAAAGTTTTAACGCTTTTAATTAGAGCTTCTAACGAATTAGTTTTGGGATTTTGTCCATCCCCCCCACTATCAGAATTTTTGTTCTCCGCCTGCAGTTTAGCTATTTCTAATTGGTGTTTAATTACTTCTAGTTTCGTTTTTTCTAATTTTGAAGCTGTTTTCTGTTCAGAATTAATATATTCTTTTTCATTTTTGAGGACCTCTGCTTCCCGTTTCTCTTTTTGAATGCGGTCTGATACCGTTGTAACGAGAAATTCTTTGACGAAGTCAAAGTCTTTGCCATATTGTTCACTCCCTTCGATTAATGCCTTTAAGTCGACAATTCTGTGATCTGGCTCTACTTTTAAGCCTAATTCTGTGGCCACAATGACCAGATCCTCTTTCTTTAACCCTTTAACAGTAAACATCTTGTTTTACTCAAATGCTGCTATTTTTATCAATAATTATAATCACTAAATACTATACTCACTGTACTCATACACTATATATAGAACAATATTTTCTTTCAATTCTAATATGATTATCTCTTTAGAATCATTGTAACATATTCATTAATCTAATATTCATGATTGTACACACAAAAGTATTATTTTTCAATTTCATTATCTTCTTTATTAAAGGATCATAAATTATATTTTCTTTTAAAGACAATTCCAGAACTATAAAAAATAATTCCACTTACTCGATCACGTCTCTTGTTTTCGCATGGGAGCGTGTCATACACGCTATTGCTGTTTCTTCACACGACTTTACGGAACACCGGTGTAAAGTGTATATCCAAAAAATCAATAATCCAAGAGGCTTCGACGAAAACAAAAATTTAATTAGAACATGTAGGACACAACGACGTCACAAACACAGATGAACACACAATTAAATATAGGTAACTATTCAACATCTCCTTCAGGTACTTCTACATAAATCCTTCGAAAACATCTAAACATCGTGCCCGTAGCACACCCATATTCCAATGGGAGAATATTTAAATTCTTTTTTACCTGCTCAAAACATTCGCAGGTCTACCTCTCACCTACGACACACACACACTTCTCCCTTTTAGGTAGATTTCGTATGAAATACTACCTATTGCATTGTCTCCCATGTTGGAATTTCTGAAAAATTTTTGCGGATCTACACGAATCATGACTCCTAGACCCCAAAACTACCATCAGTAAAAAAGTTTATATATCTATCTATCTATCTATCTATCTATCTATCTATCTATCTATCTATCGGTGTATATCACTTTCTTCTAGACACGATAACTTCCATAATTATGCTCAGATCTTCATCAAACTTTTACATAAAATCAAGGGGCATAAAATCTCGGTTAAGTTCGTTAATGGGCAAAATCGGACCAAGGGGGTGGAAGTTAGGAGGGTTTTTGTGAAAACAGAAAAAACGCGATAACTTTTTAATTAAAATAGATATCGAATCGGTTTAAAGTTTATATTACTTCTAAAAAATGAGGAAAAAGTTTATGCGTGACAGATTTTTGATAAAATTAAAAATGGGCTCAAGGGGCGAAAAAAACATGGTTTTTGGGAGAAAAAAATTCATAACTTCGTCAATTCTCAAGATATCAAATCCAACTAAATTTTATATAAATGTACTCAATATTATCTAAAACTTTTGTATTTACAAGTTTTTGATAGGACCAATTTTTACCGATGAAAAAAATTAAAAACGAAAAGAAAAAGGGGGGAGAAAAAAGAAAAAAACCCATAACTTACTCAATTCTTAAGCAATTAAATCTAATTAAATTTATTTTATATTTTCAGAATAATATCTACAACTTTTATATTGACAAGTTTTTCATAGAACCA
Source organism: Maratus speculifer (assembly GCA_964019185.1). Classification (NCBI taxonomy): domain Eukaryota; kingdom Metazoa; phylum Arthropoda; class Arachnida; order Araneae; family Salticidae; genus Maratus; species Maratus speculifer. The sequence continues at coordinate 390,055,059 of OZ025294.1, read as the reverse complement.
ATTCTTATAGCAAAAATAAATTAAACAAAAATAGGAGTTGGAGAAAAAACCTCAAATCCAAACTGCTTATATTCTGACTCATTTTAAAATTCATTTTTGATTTTAAACGCATCCAAATGACAGATCCTCTTATTTAGCAACTATATAATGCGACTTATTGGCCAATTTTTTGATAAAGGCAGAATATATTTTTTAAAAGGCTGCCAAAAAATGTATTTTGAACAGATTTCCCGAAGTTTTCATCATTAAAAAATTCATTAAGTATAACAAATTGCGTTTTTCATGAGTCATTTTCAAGTTCATTTTTGTTCTCAAACCCATCCAATTTACAGGTCCTATTATTTAGGAACTATATAATTTGACGTATTGGCCAGTTTTTTGATAAAGGCAGAATATATTTTTTAAAAGGCTGCCAAAAAGGGTATTTTGAACAGAATTTCACGAAGTTATGGTGATTAAAATTTGAGGAAATTTAAGAAATTGCGTTTTTACCGAGTCATTTTTAAATCTTTTTTTGTTCTCAAACGCATCCAATTTACAGGTTCTTTTATTTAGGAACTATATAATGTGACGGAGTGGCCAGTTTTTTGATAAAGGCAGAATATATTTCAAAAAAGGCTGCCAAAATGGGCACTTCGTACAAAATTTTCCAAAGCGAGATGATTAATGAACTGTGGGTATTCAGGTTATTTTATGACTCATTTTTAAATCCAATTTTGCTCTGACACGCATTCAATTGACAGTTTTTTGTTAGTTAGGAACTATATAATGTGCGTATTCGTCGATTTTTTGATAAAGGGTGAATATATATATTTTAAAAGCTGTCAAAGTAAGCACTTCGCAAAAAAATTTCCCAAAGCGATCATGATAAAAGAATTGAGGTTGTATTCAAATAAGAAATTGTTTATTTTATGACTCATTTTTAAATTCAATTTTGCTCTCAAACGCATTCAATTGACAGTTATTTGTTATTTAGGAACTGTGTAATGTGCCGTATTGGTCAGATTTTTGATAAAGGCTAAATATATATTTAAAAAAATCTGTCAAAGTGGGCACTTCGCACAAAATTTCTCAAAGCGATCTTGATTAAAGAATTGTGGATGTATTAAAATAATAAATTGGTTATTTTATGACTCATTTTTAAATTCAATTTTGCTGTCAAACGAATTTAATTAACAGTTTTTTGTTATTTAGGAATTATATAATGAGCATATTGGTCAATTTTTTAAATAAAGTAAGAATATAATTCAAAATATATTGCCAAAATGGGCATTTAAGTAAAGATGGGCTTTTTTTTTTTTCTTTTTTTTTTTTTGAGATGAAAACTTTTCGAAATCTACCTCCGCCTATAGGCCATGCCGAAAGGGATTTTTATTTCGTACCCCTTCCTCTCCCCACGCTCGTCCGCTCGTCACGTGACGTAATGAAGCGGCGCCGTTGAATAAAACAACAAAAAAACACATCATCAGTCATTACACCGGTATATCATTTTATTTATATTCTACAAACATTTCTTATTAAACTGAAAGCAGTTCAACGTAAAAATGCATTACTTATTTATAAACCATCTTTAAGTAAATTACCCTCATATTCAGTAAGATTTGCGAGTTCTCTTGTGTAACCCTGTATATCAACTATAGCATTTATACACACCATATAATATGCAGACATTTAGTAAAACTTAAAAGCGAATATCACAAATGAAAATGCACTTCATCCATCCATCAGCTATCATCGATAATATACAGTACTTCGGATAAAACATATGATTGGAAGTATTTTGTGTGTCCCTGTAAATACTATGTACTTCATATTATGCGTGAAATATTGAGTTTCAGCGGCGTATATAAATTTTATGATACTTGAAATTGTTTAACATAGTTAAAATATGTCGCAAACAATTCCCCTCTTTATTATTGTGTAATGGAATTCTTTTGAATGGCCCTGTAAATGAATAATAACTATTATTTTCGCTGCATATTTTACACAATGCACATTTTAGTATAGTTTGTGAATCTATATAAATCTGAATATGTTTGTACGGGTATAACACCTTTAAAATTCATTTCAAATGATTTTTTCCCATAGGCCATAATGCATAGAGCTGTTGCAAATCACACATATTCTAAGGTGTTTTCTAAGGAACAAAGTACTGAATTGTTACTTAGAAATACGACTCGTTAGTCGTTACCAGGGCGTGCGGAGAGAAAACTGTGCCCAGGACAAAGCTTGAATTTGGCGCTACCTTCTCCCCCAACTTGACGCTAAACCTTCCAAAATGACGTTAATTGTATAAATTTAGCGCCTCCTAAATTTCTGCACCCGGGGCAATCGCCCCCTTCGATCCCCCCTTTCGCACGCTGCCCTTATCACTATCCTCCATTTCGCTTCCATTGGTTGTTACCGTAACAGTACGCAACCGAACAAACTGAAACTAACTTCAAATGCTGTTTACGCGATCCTCCCTTTCTCACGGCGGCGTTGATCATTACCCGTGTCAATTCAATAGGGCAGTTGCAATTGACGTCATACTGCAGGTCACACACTAGAAATAGACAGTTCTGATTGGTGGAACTACCCTGACCTCCACTTGAAATACAATGGCAATCAGCTGATTGCAAGTTCCCTATACGTAACCGAACAAAGTGAAAGTAACTTTAAATGCGACCAACTTTCGTTAGCATTTGTGATTGTATGAATGCGGACAGACCAATGACATAAGATACCTAGACACCACACTGGCAACCTTTTCTTAGGCCGGCATCTTTGCCTTCCGTCAAGTGACGGAGGGCAGATTCAGCGCGCCAAATCGGTTTTTCTCCCGCCGAAACTCATATTGTTATGTTTGTCTTAAGTTGACCGCACTTCTGCTTTTCTCTTTGTGAAATGTGAAAGATGCCAAAAAAGCGATCACCGCCAAAAAACGGCATCTTTTCGCCAAAGATGTTGGATTCGAAACCATGCCGAGAGAACAATGGGATGTGGCGTCTACGTATATTAGAAAGTCAATGGGCCAGACACTCGAATTCGGTTAAGATTCGAAATTGTGTTCACACTCTGACATGAGGCGTTAGTTTCAGTTATTTCCGTATCCAATGTATGCGGATCATTCTGTTTGTAGCAGTTATTTCAAAATCTCAAATGATTTGGATTTTGCACGAATTTTTTGATACATTTATTTATTTTTTTATGAAAAGAAAAAGAAATAAAAAGTGGATATACTTTTCTGAAGCATCAAATGATAAAGCAAAATATGATTCATATTTATGCCAAGTGGAGTATTCAGTTAAAGGGAGTTCAACAACAAATTTGGGGAAAAACATTTATTGATAATGCATCTCAGAGCTTGCGTATTTAGCAAAAAGTATTTATCAGTAATGTATATTAGTACTATCTGAAAGATTTTTTTCAAAATCAGGTTATTTATTATCTGAAAGACCCCTTCCCCTCCCAGGGGCGAAAAAAAGAAGGGGTTGTCGCCCCTTGGCGCGGAACTATAGGGGACGCCAAATTTATACTACTAACGTCATTTTTGGCCAGTTACAAGGAAAAGTTGAGTGAGGGGGCGCCAAATTGAAACTTTACCCCAGGTGCAGTTTTCTCTTCGCACGCCCCTGGTCAGGGCGGGCGCATGAGCCCCAGGCACCAGAACGGCAGGATGCCAAATGACCATTTTTTTGTCGATATATTTGTCGTATTATTTGTCGATTTTGTAGTATAGTCGAACCCTGTTATAACGAACTTCAAGGGAGCGAAGTTTTTGTTCGCTATATCCGGTGGTTCGTTATATCCAAACCTTTAAAAAATGTTAGAGTTTACAAAATATGTATATAATTACCTAATACCTTTATGTTCAATAATGATCTATTAAGAAAAAAACCCCGTAAATTCTATCAGATATGATCATTAATGAATTAAATTGACTAAAATTGATTACATTAAACTGGCACAATACTAAATAAATTATTTAAAAAGGAAGACAAATAGAATACAGTAAAGCACCGTTTATCTAAACATTCGAGACCAACCCTAGTTCGGATAAATGTTAGGATAAATGAGCAAATAATTTAAGGAATGATCCTGACTGTACTAAAATCTTTACACTTTATTTATGCTTAGGATGACTAAGACTAATTATTGGCGCGTTAAAAATCGTTTTACTTTTGTTTGTTTACTTTTTTATCATTTAAATTTTTCCTTTTTTTCCGCATCTTGAGTGCGTCAGAGAGTATAATTTAAAGAAAAAAGCTTTTGATTATTGATTGCTACAAAGAAGACGTTCTTTTCAGTGCTGCCATATCTCGAATTATCTATATTAATAAAATAACAAATCGCTCTGTCTGTCTGCGTGTGTGTGTGTCTGCGATGGCTAGCAAAATCTACAGCATCTACAAAGTTCAAAATTTTTTTGGGAGTAGCCCCAAATCTCTCCTGATGCACCTGAGCTTCAGAATTTCGAAATTCCAATTATTAACTGAGTAATTAATTAAAATCGAGAGGTCACTCTCATAAAAAATCATCTTTTTCCCAATTTTTTTCTCTTTCGTTTGTTTACGGTTGGTTGGTTGTGTAAAAATTTAAAGAAAGCTGAGAGAGAATTAAAGAAACCCATGGAGGAATGAGATAAGTGGAGGTGAAGTAAGCCTCAAAAAAGGTTTGCAATATGAAACCATTTATCGCTCAAATTTTAATGTGCCAAACAAAAGGACGTGGAAGGGATTTTGTATTATAAGACGAATTGAAAGAAACGAATTACAATTGAAGCATATTTTAAGAAGAAATAGCAATTTTTTAAAATGGTCTTTGTTCTATTAATATTTATTAAAGTAAATGTTCACCTTTAAAATAAAGGAAATTGGAAAATTAGCAATAATTAAACATCAAATTAAAATTAAATAAGATATTGAAAACATTTGATACGAACTAAAAATTGTATAACTAAAAGTTTCCTTCATTAATGTAATTTTAAATACTTTATAACGTAGATGAAAAATGTTTATGACTTAATAATTGCAGGTAAATAAATATTTAAAGTATAATGATGAAAACATTCTTTTAAAATCATTTATGAAAACTTAAGTAATAAATATTGATATAAAATCTAGATTTCCGATTGCAGACGATTTTAAGATATTAACAAAAGAATGTTATAGTTTCAAGCAAAACGTTTAAACAATTTTCTATATTGATGTTTAAAACACATATGATAAAATAATTAATAAATGTTTACTGGTGAAGTGATAGATTAGTTCTTTTTAAGAAACAAGACCAAAAAAAAAATACGGATTTAAACCTGTTTCAATTGATAGGCGTGTCAAAGCACGTTCTTTTGTTGGTACTTAATTGGACTTAATGGTAGAGTTACATTTTTAGCATCACCTCCAGAGATAATACTTCCACTTTATTAATTTCTTTTTATTCTATGAAAGAAACCAATTTGAGATTTTGACATTTCAAAAGTGACTGGTTTTTTTTCCAAAGACCATTTAAATTCATAGACTGGCAAAATGTCAGTTTAACTTAGGATTTTTGAACACAACTGTTACGTCAGATCGTTGGTACTTCTTATATTAGAATGTATGTCTGGTTTGCTGTGTTGCAGTAAATATATTATATATGTATATACGAAGCTTTTTTAGCAGTTTTTTTAAGTCACTGATTAAATTTGAATGCATTTTATTTAAGTTAAAATTTTATTATGACTTTAATTTGTTTTTAAAACAAAAATAAAATGGCTGTTTGACGTAAAATTGTTCGAATCGGCAGACGATTCATACACAGTAATAAATTATCAAATAGCAAAGTAAATTATATATCAAAAATAGTCACTAAAAGAATAGTAGCAAAACATAATGTTTAGGCGTATTAATACATAACCCGATCCCAACCAGAAAAAAAGAGACCATACTCCGATCCAAGCAAGACAAAAGTCCACGAGCATAAACCCGACAGGTACCTAAAAATTCCGTTTGAAAAAAAATATGGATTTGATATCTGACACGAATCAAATCTGAATCCCACAAAAATATTCAAATGAAGCATACCCCAATCCGATTAAGGAAAAATAATGTTCGTGTATATGCAACCCGACCCGAACCTAAAACTTTTCTTTGAAAAAACCCGAAAAATGACCAGAACGAAATATGAAATCGATAAAAAAATTCCAAAGAACTATAACCCGATAAGAGCAAGACAAAATACTTTCCGTGAACATAAACCTAACTCGAACCTAAAAAATTCCATTTGAAAAAAAAAAACCTGAAATTTTATGCAAACTACTTCTGAATCCGATCAAAATATTCGAAAGAACCATAACCGGATTCGAATATGAGAAAATAATTTCCGTGGATATGAACCCGATCCGAACCTAAAATTCCATTTGAAAAAAAAATACCTGAAATTTGAATCGAACCAAATATGAACCTGACAAAAATATTCCACAGAACCATACCCGGATCCGAACAAGACAAAAAATTTCCATGAACATGAACCCAATCCGAACCTAAAAAACTGAACTAAACCTGAATCTGACAAAAATATTCCAGAGAAGCCTATCCTTATTTGGACAATACAGAATAATTTCCGTTGATGCGCAACCCAACCTGAACCTAAAAATTCCATTAAAAAAATGAAATCTGAATTGAACGACATCTGAACCTGAAAAAATTACTCCAAAGACCCAAAACCGGATCCGAGCAAGACAAAATAATTTCCCTGGAAATGAATCCGACAAGAATCTTAAAAATCAATTTGAAAAAATATCTGAAATCTGAATCGAACCAAATCTGAATCCGACGAAAATTTTCCAAATAACTATAACCAGATACGAGCAAGACAATATAATTTCCATGGACATGAACGCAATCCGAACCAAACACTTTGTAAAAAAAATCCCGAAATTTGAACCAAACCTAATCTGAACCTGACAAAAATATTTCAGTGAAGTATAACCTCATTGGAACAAGGTAAAATAATTTCCATTGAAGTACAACCAGACCCGAACCTAAAAATCCTATTTGAAGAAAAAAACCCCACGAAATCTGAATTGAACTGAATCTAAACTGAACAAAAATATTCCAAACAACCATAACCGTATCCGAAGAAGACAAAATAATTTCCATGGACATGAATCCAATGCGAACCTAAAATTCGGATGTTCTACAAAACATAATGCGCTCTGTAGTGGTGGAAAGTGAAACTAAGTACTTTGTAGCGCGTGATGGTTAAGATATTTCGTTTTCAGTTAGTGTTAAATTAGAACTTGGTTACGGTTAGGTAACAGTTAGGTTGCAATTACGTTCCAGTAGCCTTAAGTTATATTTAATTTCCGGTTAGGTTACAGTTAGGTCATGATTAAGGTACAGTTAGGTTAGGGTTAAGTTACTGTTAGATTATGGATAGGAATAAGGTGACGGTCAGGTTACATTTATGGTATATTTAAGTTACAGTTAGGTAACTGTTAAGATACAGCTAGGTTACAGACAAGTTATGATTACAATACAATTAGGTTAAGGTTAGGATTTTGTTCCCAGAATGAACATTACGCATGTTTGATAAAAAATATACACCTATTTTTGTAAAATGACTCAGAAATTATAATACTATATACTAACCTTTCAACTAATCATCGACTATCGATTCAATTCACGGTATAGTCGGATTTAGGAGTGATATAATTAGTTTGAAACTCAAAATATTTCACTTGGGCTATCTATGTGAAAAAAGCATTTAGTTAAGTCACTTAACAGTACATTTAAGGATAAATATCAACACTTTAACACGAAAATCACACAATCGTTGGACACATATTCCCTCCTGCGTTTCCCATTGCAGTCATTTTGGGTACTTTTGCAGCTAAATGTTAGTTTTTTAAAACCGATTTTTGACACAGTCAGGGGGCACGTATTTAATATAATTTACACTGTAAAAAATTTGACCCTTTTGCTGCACCATCACTCCCCCGCTTTTATAGAATATCTCTCTTTTGACATATGAGAATGCTTCATAATAGGCTGAAGTAATCATTTTCTATAAAAGCGATGGAGTGACGATGCAGCAAAACGGTCAAATTTTTAACAGTATATTTACACATATTTCGAGTTAAAGATAAAATCATAGAAATTTCAAGTTCGTGTAACATTATTATTACAGACCCGGGCAAAGCCGGGCGGGTCAGCTAGTTCTCAAATAAATTAGTTAAATGAATTAGCTTAAATGCGTTGCTGAATTGCTATGATAGGAGTAATGGAAAATAACTGACGGGTGGGCGTGATCACACCTGCAGAATGGCTACCATAAAAGAGAAAGAATGCAAGTCTTATTACTCTTTAATAAAAAGTCGTTAATTTGCACCAGGTTTTACTAGCCGGCATGCATTTTCTTGTAACATTAGAGTCAAAAACTTTTTTAACATTAGAGGAAAAGTAAAAAAAGTAAAAAAAATCGTGGTCGACTAGACAAAAAGTTCGTTATAATCGATTCTTAAGATTCCTAAGGTTTGCTATAAAAGGATAAAATAGCATTAAATACAATAGGAAAACGGCGGGACCAAAATTTTTGTTCGTTATATCCGGGAGTTCGTTATAAACCAGGTTCGCTATAACGGGGTTCGACTGTATATTTAAAATCATCCTGTCTGGGGTATACCAAAGCATAGAAGAATCTAAGAATGATATGGCATAAAAAAACCTGCATAAAATGGATTTTTTTATAACGTATTCAAGGTTTTAATGAATCAATATATGACAAACCAAATTACATAGTTTAGTATTATATATTTTATGATTACACATTTTAAATTTTAAAAAATAAGTCGGTCATTGGAAAATTAGTAAAATTCTCTTTGTAAATATACTTCACGGAGGTGAGGCTGGGGGGGGGGGGGGGAGCGCCAAAATTCCAGTTTGACCCGTAGAAGTAATGAAAAACGCCAGAAATGTCTCTTCTTGGTTTTTTATTGAGAGATGCAGGAATAAACACAGAAGTACACTTCTCAGGGAGTGACTCTTGGAAACAGTTTTTACGTACTACATGATGAAAAAGGTCTTTTCTGGACCACAGATAAAATCCAAAAGGGGTCACAATCAGTGTAGATGTTGGATAGGGATTTGGCTTGCGGTTTTCGCCAAAACCCTTTGTATAATTGCCGACCTTGGCGATAATTATGCAGAGAGACACAGAGCGGCGTTGTTAAGTAACAAAGCCAAATGATAGTATGTAAATTATGTGAGCAGGCACAAAAGGGTTAACAGAGTAATTTCACGAGAATCGAAGAAACTCTCAACGAAACGATGAAAACATCTGCTTACATTTACATTTTATATCCTAAACTAGATGAATCGTTGAGACGCACCCACGAAATAATTTGCAGGACTAAATGTTTTTTGAAGAGAAAGAATATCGTCTTCAGCTGTACAAAGATTAGATTTTATTTTAGTTGTTGAAATCGCAGAGATAGCTCTCAACGGAACTAGGAGAGGCGGAGAATGAAAGGAATTGTTTTTCTTTATTTAATTTCTGCTAGTCATTACATCAGAAAAATTCATGTAAGGGAAAAGAATTAATGAAAGCTTTTCCATACTTAATAAAATATTATACTGTGGGAAAAGGGCAAAATAAATACCTAATTCTTAATTATATATATAAAATCCCTCCGTGTATAAGGATTCCGGGGTCAACCCATCCACGAGAAAAAACAGTTATTGTGACCAATGACAAATTCCATTGTGAAAAGTTATCTTCGATTTTAAAGGCTATCAAATTTTTGTCCAATGCAAACGTTCCAGGGTCGTAATGGAGCGTTCTCATTTGTCAGATTTACAGTTTGAGCTGTAAATGACGTCACTACAATTTACTGTGCTTTGAAATCTTTTCCCTATTCCAAACACAATATTCACATTGTTAAAAATTTGACTCATTTGCTACAGCATCACTCCACCGCTTTTATAGAAAACGATTACTTTGCTGTGTTGTGGAGCATTCTCATTGGTCATAAAAGAGACATTCTATAAAAGCTGTGGAGTGACGCTGCAGTAAATGGGTCAATTTTTTAGCAGTACACTGTTAAAAATTTGACCCTTTTGCTGCATCATCACTCCTCAGCTTTTATAGAATACACTGTAAGTAACACACACAAAGTAACCGTTTTCTATAAAAGCGTTGAAGTGATGCTGCAGCAATTGTTAAAAATTTGACCCATTTGCTGCAGCATCACTCCACTGCTTTTATATAAAGCGGTTACTTTTACTGTGATATGGAGCATTCTCATTGGTCATAAAAGAGATATTCTATAAAAGCTGTGGAGTGACGCTGCAACAAATGGGTCAAATTTTTAACAGTGTAATACGATAAAGTAATCATTTTCTATAAAAGCTGTGTAATGACGATGCAGCAAAACAGTCAAATTTTTAAGTGTTTAATTAAAACTTTTTATTTAAGAAAAGCGAAGGTGCGTTTTAAATACAATATTGTTAGAATTTTTATATTCGTGTTGCTTTATTTTTTTATTTATTTTATTTTTATTTATTTATTTTTTACAGCCGTGAATGACTTCATTGTCACATAATGAATCACGATTGTTTACTCTTTATTGTCGAAATTTGTTTTCGATCTTATAAAGTATTTTCTTTTAAGTATTAGCTAATGGTATAAAATAGTTAATTCACAAATGTTTTAAAATAGCATTATTAGTGCATGTTTTGCATTATTAATGCATGTTAATTTGCATGTTTTTTGTGAAATAATTACTGTAATTTTGCGAGTGAGATTCATTAGTGGCATATTCTATGCCATTATTTTACCCATTCAATTAATAATTTGGCTACCCTCTCATATTCGTCTGGAAATGACCAAAATGGGAAAATTTTTTATACATTTTGGATATTTTTATTATTTTCTCTCAGTATTTTAAAATATCTTTTGGCTGTAGTTTCACAATGTATTCTTTTATAATTGATATCTTTAACTTACTTTATTCTTTTAAAATTTATGCATTTACCATTTGTTCATTACAATCCCTCCCCATCCAACAGATAGTTTTGTTATAGTTTTAAATGCAGATTTCTATTGAATTTATTTATTTATTTATTTTAGATTTTCCCTCAAGTTGAATCTTTGTATTTTGTTTAAGCCTAAAGTGGCTATGACTGACCAAAGTTGTAATGTTTTATCATCCTTTCAAAAATAGAAACACGTCATTTTGACGGGCTATCTTCTAGATTATAAAGATTAACTGAAATGCAATTTTATAAACGGAGTGAATTTTGACCAAAAAAACTATATACAGTCGAGTCTCTCTATAACGAAACTCCATACATCGAATTTATCTAGATAACGAATTTTTTGTAGGAACGGTCCCTTTTTTGCATGATTACATTAAAAACAGTCTCTATATAGCGAAATATTTATCTCCATATAACGAATTTTTTCATAAATTGGTCTTAATTTATTGTTTTAAAAAAGCTTCGAAATCACATGGAATCAATTTTCCATCACTTATTTTTGATTTATCGTTCAGTGCTGAGTTTTTTCATAAATATTACTTCTCTCCTTGTTCTTTAAATCCAACGAGTTCATCCCACCTCCCACACACCTTTCAACATCCTTCTCAAAACAGAGTCAATTGGATTGTTACACATATAAGAGAGGAATCAATGAGAGGCACATAAGCGAGAACGTCAAATGGAGGAAAATGTTAACTACAATTTTTCATTCCTTGCTAAAAAAATTTTTTTTGAGAGCGTAACAATTTAAAAATCAAAACAACAAAAAATTACAGATTTCTTCCTCTGAAGTCTTCCTTATTTGATTTTCATTAAGTTTTCAAATAAATGTCTATACTCTTTTTTGAAACTGCTTAAATAATTAAGAAATAAAATATTAGGTTAATACATACTTTTAAACATTTCAAATTCTTAATTAAAAAGATCAAAAATAATATTTGTTCAAAATTTACACATTAAATACGATTTTTAACATCATTCTCTATACATCGAATTTCTCTATATAACGAATTTTTTACTGGAACGATGGATTTCGTTATATAGAGACTCGACTGTATAATGGAATCTCCATTATAATCCCTGTAAATAAACTAATCATGGTAGAAAGTCCAATTTCAATAAGGTTCGTGCTGGGGGAAACATGAATAACATATAAAATTTTTATTGCAATCCGAGTATATTTACGGGAGTTAGAGAGCGGGCAGAGGGCTAGACAAACCGAATGCATAAACACTTTTCAAGTCTGTTGGAAAGTGTTAAAAAACAGAAATTTGTGCCTTATTGAATCGGGAAAATGCTCCAGTTAAATAAGGCAAATTTCACAGTAAAATTTTACTGGTGGGGGGTAAACGGGATTCTTAAGCCTTTTTGCAGCACGTATACTTGTCGCTCGTCCCCTAGAGGTTAACACAGTGTTTTTAAACTCATATATACATGCACTAAATTATGACCACTGTTCCGTTATCATCGGATCCACCCTTATAGAATTGTATGAGTAAAAAACTGTCAGAGATTATTAACGTAATAGCCTATAATTCGCAGATCAAATAACATCCTGGATGCTGAATTTTTATTTTATAACTGAAGTCAAATATTTGCCGCGATTTAAGATGTCAGATTTTTTTCAAATGACATTCTTAGGTTCAAACATGATGACAGCAGAGGTGACAGCACACGTGACAGCACACTCAATCACCTACGTTTTTAACGGATGTAATTCTAGGATTAGTTAAACTTCGGTTCTCATATTAAAATGCAATCGGTCTGCCAAATCATATGTTGCCGGAAAATAGCAGAAAATTCGATTTTAGAGGTTCCCTCCACATTTATCACTGTGTTTTCCCGTTCCGAGTCCTCCATGTTTTTATGTATTTCAGTTGCAGAAAACACAATGATAAACCGACGAGTCAACCACTAAAATCAGGTTTTTGAAGTATTTTCCATCAAAATAGAGTTCGGCAGAGCGATTGTGTTTTAACATGCGAATAGAGATTTAATAAATTCAGAAATTTCGGCCGTGAGCTCCATGAGGTGACTGTCTGTGTTGTCGCCTTCCGGGCTATGATTCTTTGATTCGTGAATTATTGGGAGGAAATTAATGTTAACTCTTTTATTTAACACAACTTGGTTTTTGCAATGTATTAGACCGGAACGCGGCAGCACTGAGCTTCAAATTCATGACTGAAATTGCAGAATGAGTTAAAACTCGATTCGCACATTAAAACACAATCGATCTGTCAAATCATATCTTGGCAGACCGGTAGGCGGCAGCACAGACAATCATCTCATCGAATTCATGGGTGAAAATCTTAGCATTAGTTAAATCTCGATTAGCATATTAAAACGCAATCGGTCTTCCAAGTCATATCTTGGTGGAAAACACCTAAAAACCCAATTTTAGCGGTTGCCTCCTAGGTTTATCCTTGTCAAAGGCTGTTTGCCTGCTCCCAATCCTCTATGTTTTCATACTTTTGGGTGCAGGTGTAGCGACGTTTATTTTCTTGATCTGAAAAATGGAAAGTGAATCATAGTTCAATTCAGTCTTGCAGCGGAGAGTGAATGGAGCGGGACAAGAACATTTCAAAGTTTTGGCGGATGGCGAATGGAATGGGACATTGGCATACTCTGGTTTGGCGTCCTCCGGTCCTGTGTGGCATGCTTTTGGCGAGAATGCAGATGGGCTGGAGAACTCAGTGGAGCTTTTCGATCACTTGGTGTAAGACTTCGTCGATGAAGCATCGTGTTGTTAAAGGCCGTAGATCGGTCATCTAATATAACATTTAATATGTTTTATTTACAATATGTTCTGTTATTTATACAATTGATTTTTTATATGTTTAATAAAGATTTATTTTGTTAAAAAGGAAATGAGTAATCACAGCTCACCTACAAGTCACAACACAGGAAAGCACAATGGTAAACCTACGAGACAACAACTAAAATCGCGTTTTTAGGTTATTTTTCACCAAGATACGGCTTGACAGACCGATTGCGTTTTAATATGCGAGTCAAGATTTAACTATTCCTAGTTTTTCACCCATAAACTGGATGAGGCGATTGTTTGTGCTGCCGCTTCCAAAAGTCTATTACATTGCGTTAGCAAGATTAGCTCAAACTCAACCCATAAAAATAGTTTTCAATAGGTCTAAAATCATTTTCCGTACAAGTAGTCTCTTAGAAGCTATCATAAGAAAATCTCTAGAAATAATTAGACCAGGAGGCGGCAGCACAGACAATCACGGATGAAAATCTAGGATTGGTTTAATCTCGATTCAAATAGACAGATGTTAGTTATACATTTATTATTTGCCTTCTTTTTTTATTCAATTGAAGATAAATAAATCGATAAAATATCACTTTGCGGTACTATTAGGTTATCCCGTCGACCAAAAAACAATCGCCAAAAAAAAAAAAAAAAAAAAAAAAAAAGATTAAATGTCAATAATGAATGATCGTGAATGTCACATTCAATGATATTAAATAATTTACACATTTAAAACGTCATTAAGTGATTTTTATTTCGACTTTTTATTTATATTTTGATCAATATTCTATTAATTATTTGTTTTTTTCTCGTTATTTAAAATAAAAATTATGTCGATATGTATAATTTGGCTATTAGTTTGGCGAAATTTGTCGACGGGATAACGAAGTTGTACCCGCCGATCTCTGCCTTGGAGATGTTACATTTGTATATAGACCGGGAGGCGGGCAGCATAGACAATCACCTCATAGAGTTCACGGATGAAAATATATAATTAGTTAAATCTCGATTCGCATATTAAAATGCAATCGATCTGCCAAGTCATATCTTGGTGGAAAACACCTAAAACCCCGATTTTAACGATTGATTGCATGTTTAAAATTGTGCTTTCCTGCACTCCAAAGTATGACTTATGAGACAACAGCTAAAATCGGGTTTGTAGGTGTTTTCCACCAAATTAGGATTTGGCAGACCGATAGAGTTATGCAGATTGAGATTTAACTAATCCTAGATTTTCATCAGTGAACTCGACGAGGTTTGTACTGCCGCCTTTCGGTTTAAAATTGAAATTAACAAACTAGCATCGGCTCGTGAAGCACAATTATATTTATTATTATAACACAATCAAACTGATTGGTAAATTTATCATACGAGTTGAATATTTCCAAATGAGCGAAAAATTGCCCAGGCCGGGAATCGAACCCAGATACTTGGCTTACAAGGCCTATGCTTTACCTGTTAAGCTAACTGGGTGATAACCGGCTGTGATTTGTTAAGACCAATAAGGTTATCTGAGCGAAAACTCCCAGCCGGTTATCGCCCAGTTAGCTTAACAGGTAAAGCATAGGCCTTGTAAGCCAAGTATCTGGGTTCAATTCCCGGCCTGGGCAATTTTTCGCTCATTTGGAAATATTCAACTCACAAATATTCTCGGAAAGTCATATTAATAGAAAATGGTTTATATTTTATCAGCTTAACTTAATTTTTGTTATCAGGCTTATCGGCCCGATATTATACACATCTCCTCGAGTACTGTATAATATCGGGCCTACTAAAAAATACAGATCGGGAATACTAGCTCGATGTACTTTTTTTTTTATCAGCGCGACTCGGCTGGCCCGCTCAATGTTTTTGCTGGCCAGTTGGAAAGTTCGACTTCATTTAGTCGGCTCGGCCGGGCACAGGCCGAGTTTATATGACTTAAATCAATATATTCAATTTATTTATCCGTAATCAATCAATTCGAGTTTAATAATTTGATATTTATGCATACATGACGGCGGAAATTGCTTCGCTGAATTCGAATTGAATATGTTCAAACTGAATTGCCGGAAAGTGAAAACTTCAAGGCATCACCAGAGGTTTTAGGAACAATGATATAAATAAAAATTTTCATTTAATGATGAAAGCAAGAAATTCCCCAAATGTAAGCCAGAAGATATCATTGATTTGAAGTAAAAAACGCGTTTTGTGTTGTTTATTTTATCTTATATCAAAAAACACAATAATTCTTACCGGATAAAATCTTACATAATAACGACGCGTTATTACTCAAATTTTTGTCTAATAATGTTATTATATCATTATTAAAAGCATTATTTGTAACATTAATAAGATATGAATAAGCAAGTTCGATTTTAGGTTTCAGACATTTCCGTTATTCATTAATCGCCAAATCAATATTTCTTAATTTAGTCACGGCATCCTTCATCTATGTGTACTTTTAATCCAACCTTCACTGCGTGTTTGTATGAACAAATTTCTATTATATCACCGCAAACATTATTAAACTTTTTAAATAGGCGTGGCAAACATTCCTCTATCATTACTACTCATTATTTTTATTCAACGGAAGATCAACGTCCTAATGAAATGTAATTTTTTGCTAAGCTTTAATATAAAGCTCTAATTTTCAATACATATGCTATTAAGAGAGTATCACGCGAGAAAATTGGGGGTGGTTTTTGTATCAGTTTCAAACCAATCATTAAAGCTTATTATGAAATAAATTTCAGATAAAGAGAGAGATACATTATTTTTTCACGTTTTGTGTGGTGGCTTTTTTAACAAAATGTGAAAACGCCGTTTAATCTCCAAAGCATATCTTTATTTGGGTGAACATACTTCTTTGATACGTACTTCAAATTTAAACTTTATTTTATCAATGACATTGTTAATTCTAAAATTTCAATATTTAATCCTAGAGTGGAAAGTGAATCTAAATACGGTCTGATAATTTTGGTAATTAATAGTTATTTTAGTTGTTTTTGTTATTATGAACTAAACTAAATAATTTTAATGATATATCTTTATGGAAAATTTTCATTTATCATATGTTCTTATGGATTAGAATAAAAAATATATTTGTACAAATAAGCAGACGATTATTTGGTATATTCATTTATCGATGAATTTTGACTGTTTCGAATATATATTTGAATACAATACATTCACTTTTTGCATCTATAAACTAAAATTTTACAAATGAGAATAATAAATACTAAATAGTACTGAAATATTTTCATTCTTCTAAAATTCAACTAAGCAGACATACTTAACTGTCACAAATGTCATGCTCGTTAGTAGAAAAAATTGAGACTTTTTCCCTACAAGTGAATCAATGAATTTTGCTTTAACAAGAATGAATCTTAATTAAGTTTGAAATATAATTTTATATATTGTTTACGTATTGGTTTATCTAATTGATTTTTCCTACTGAATTAAGTAACTTATTAATTATTCGGCACATTAATTGAAAGCAAATTTTGCAGACATTTCTCCATGGAAGTGAGTCTACGAGTTTCCCATTTACATGAAATATAATTTTATACTATGTATTTTTACATCCATTACTCTGATTTAAAATTTCTCCAAAAAGGAAATGAAAAATCATGCTGAATTTGTGTTATCTTGAAAGTTCGTTGAGAAAAGTTTTCACCGATTTCTGTGAAGAATTTGTGATTTACAATAAGATTTTTTTCAAGACAAAAGAATTTATTTACGAAACTAAATATCCTCACTAAAGTTTTTTAATAATGCTTGAATTTTGTAAAGTTATTTAAAAAAAAAGAAATAGTTTGACATCAGTTGATTTGCTGTGAATAAACATGTGATTTATTATTGCTAACTCAATAACAATAATTTACACATAATGCAAGGGAATAGTTTTTAAAGAATTACTTAAAAACTGTGTAAAATGGTTTACATTTTTGAAGAATCATTACATACACCTATGAAAGTTCAAGACATAAAAAGCCTTGATTTAAGTTTTTATAAAACTGTTAAACAGTTAAGAATCCATTTCGGCCTAAATTTTATTCCAATTCTCAAAAGAGAAAATATTTCTCGAATTAAAAGTCTTTCATTTGGAATAGCTTACACTTTATTAATCTTTACATGTCTTTTAAGCTTTATACCTTGCGTTCGGCGACGACTTGGATTTTATGTTTTCCAAAGCATTATGAAAACAATAAATTTGACGACTTATTGGGTCGTACATTATCGCAGACAAAGTATCGAGAATCTCATAAAGAAGCTATATGTTTTAAGATCTCTTATGGAAGTTCAACGCTTTCAAACAAGAATGTTGAATTTCTCAATATGTTTAATATTGACAAGCACATTGATACCACCTTTTTATCACGTATTTTCTGGAGGCTATAAAAAATTCGGGTGTGATCTGTTTGGAATAGAAGTAAAATCTGATTATATTAGAGCCACGCGTAATTTTATTTGGTTAATGATAGAACAGCATATTGATTGGGGTTTAAACTATGCGATAGCAATTGCTTTTTGTTTTTGCTGCAGGCAAATGAGTCGAATTATCTGTGGCTTCTGCTTGAAAAACCGAAATCTTTCAACTCATGAAATTCGATGTGGATACAAGTCAATTCGCAGTAACATTAAATGCATCGAAAAAACATTTTCATTCTTTTTATTTATCTTTCTTGGGCGCAGCTTTTTTGAGTTTTTTAGAATTCTTTCCTACTCCCTTGATAAAATAAGACTGACCGTCGTAGATGTTAAATTTGCCATCTCGACAGCTGTGTATAGTACTGTCACCCTGGTTCTATTTATAAGTGTAATTATGTCTGCAGACCGTCTTCAAAATAATTTCAAACACCTCTGTGAAATAATACTTCAATCTTTTGTCGAGAACACTGATTTCAGAAATGGTGTCGTCGATCTGAAATTCATGCTAGCAGTAAGTGAAGATAGAAAGCAAATCAGACTTACAGCAGGAGGTATATTTCAACTGAAAAAAGGACTGCTTCTCACAACAGCAGCATCGTTCTTTAGTTATGGTATTGTGATGCTGCAGTTCAAGAAAGAACAATAGCATGAAGAGCAATTAATTACAGCAGAAAATGATATCCTTACTATTTAAGATAGAAAGCAAATAAAATCTACAGCCGGTGGCATATTTCAATTCAAAAAATAACTGCTTCTCACAATAGCAGTATTATTCTTCAATTATTGTTTTGTGATGCTGCACTTCAAGCAAATATAATAATACGAAGAGCAAGCAATTGTAGCAGAAAATGATATCCCGATAGGACGCACGCCTGGCCTGATAGACCCAGAGTGCGCGTGTGGTTTATCAATTGTCAACACTGTTTTTTCAAAAGTAATTCTTCAACTTATTCTATCACAGAATTTGTAACAATTGTCTTCGACTAAATAAGGGGACGATTATTATCTGCATTTATTGGTGACAAAGTAAAAATCATTCATACGCTTGGGTATGCGCGCTTGGTTGGTTAAGATAGAAAGGAAATACAATTTACTGAAGATGGCATTATTCAACTGAAAAAAAGACTGTTTCTCACGACAGCAGTATCATTCTTTAATTATGGTATTGTGATGCTGCAATTGAAGGAGGGGCAATAGCATGAAGAATAAGCAATTATAGCAGAAAATGATATTCACACTATTTAAGATAGAAAGCAAATAAAACTTTTAGCAGGAGGCATTTTTCAATTGAATAAAGGGCTGCTTCTGACAACAGAAGTATCATTCTTTAGTTATGGTATTGTGATGTTGCAGTTCTAGAAAGTTTCAATAGTATGATGAGCAAGCAATTGTAGCATAAGAAAATGGTGTCCTTACTATTTAACGTTAACACTTTGCTGATGAAAATTAATAATTTCAAGGAAAAATAGATTAGTTAAAAACGATTCTTCGTAATTCTTTTTATGGAAGATTTGTATCCTAATTTGAGGACAAAAAAAATCCTAATATTTTTCTCCCGCTGCTCAACAACGCAAAATATTTTGATATAGTCATGATCTCATCCTTTGAACATAAGTGCTTTTAGTTTAAAGATGAAGATATTATGCTTTAGAATCGAAAAATATTTGTTGTTTTTCTATAAATGGAATATATATTGGACTATAAATTGCTTTTTTTAGACGATCCTTCTAGAACATAGGTTCCCAACGGGGGCGGTACCGCCCCCCAGTGGGCGCTGGAACCTTCCAGGGGGGCGCTGTCGAGTCCAGAGCCAAATGGGGGGCGTTAAGACAGTCAAGGGGGGCGTTGACGTGGCGTACTTAGCAATTTATTATACAGTGGCGGTCAAAAGTTTACGGCCAGCAAATTTTTTTTAGTTAATTTGTATGTATACCCATATGAAGAGGAATCTGAAAGTGATGCTTATACATTTTATTGACAAAATAGTTAGGAACTTATTTATGGAATAACATATAAATATCAATAAATTCAATTGACAAAAATAAGTACAAAGGAAAACGCATGTTCTCAAAAGTTTCCGGCCACCTTCACAAATTTGGAAAAAGTGGTATGTAATAGAAAATTACAGTGATCAACAACATTTACAATTATTATTTTTCACCATACCTTTAGTAATTAGCAGCAACGTGACATTCGTACAATCAACTGTTAAAGATCGTCTATGGTGCGTTTTTTCCTCATTTCTTGCAATTTTTTTGAAAAATTCGGCTGATTTGGAATATTTGAAGTTTTGCACATGTTTGCCAACTTCTTTCCAAAGATTTTCTATTGGAATAATGTCCGGCGTTTGGGCTGGCCATTTCAAAAGTGAAATTTTTTTCTGCGAAAGCTATTGCTTGCCGAGGCTTGCATAATTTCTTTAAATCGTTATCATGTTAAAACAAATAGCTGCGACCACAATTTTTTCTCTAATAAGGCAGCAAATAATCTTTCAAGATATTTTTATGCATTTCATCCTTCATCTTACCTTGGATTTCAAATAACGGACCGACACTTTTTGAAGAAAATACTTCCCGCAACGTAACATGTCTTCCGGCATGCTTCATTGTAGGAATAACATATATCGAATCATATCTTTTGTTGTTAGATCATCGGACGTAGTGTCTCCCATTACTCCTAAAAAAGTTTGAAATTCGATTGACGGAAAAATAGTACTTTTGTCCAGTTTTCACTTGACCAGACATTATTTTTCTTAGAAAACGCGAGTCGAGTACGTTGAATTTTTTATAACTATGAAATTTTTTTTATCACCAACTCTTCTATAAAATTCTGCTTTACGTCAGCATCTTGAAACTGTAAACCGATTTATTTCAGTAATATTTTTATTCTGTAAATTGCGGGATATTGGAAAGGAATTTTATGCAGGTCATCAATTGTTTTTCTGTTGACAATGCTATCCACAAGAATAGTCATTTTCCGGGGTCTCCTGGAATCAGAAAGTCATGAAGGCCATGGTCATTTTTATATAATTTTTAAATATCATTCACAGTCAATTTTAACGATCGATAACTTTGCCGCAATATCTCGGGAAGATTGGTTCTTTAGCGACAAACTAATCACTCATTTACGAACAATAATTGTTGAATTTTTCAATTTTGAATTTAAACTATGCTATTCACGATGATCCATTCACAAACATGCCCAAAAAACACTTTACAGATAGAAAAAAACTAAGGAATGATGAGTGGCCGGAAACTTTTGCACATGCGGACTTCGAATTCTACCCCTTTGCATCAAGTGTCTTCAGTATTCAATCAAAATGATCAGGTGGACAGACGTCATTCACATATTCCTACCTTTTGCAGCAATTGTGCTTCTTCTTAACTGAAAACGTCTAGAAAATAAATCAAAGAAACTAACTGGCCGGAAACTTTTGAAAGCCACTGTATGTGTAGCAAAACTAGCTTCCCTCCACGGTCTTGTTTTAGGTCCGATCTAAAAACTTAAAATATACCTTTAATTGAAAATCTATGCAACAGAACCTAGAGCTGGGTTCCAAAAATCTAATTTCTTTTACGTCAAAAAATTTGTCCACTGTTATTGAT
Organism: Maratus speculifer; assembly: GCA_964019185.1. Lineage (NCBI taxonomy): Eukaryota > Metazoa > Arthropoda > Arachnida > Araneae > Salticidae > Maratus > Maratus speculifer. The sequence goes on along the minus strand of OZ025294.1, from coordinate 390,033,277 downwards.
GGTTCTCCAGCAATTACGGAGCGTCATAAGGGCTGCATGTGAAACAAGCAGTGTCATTTGTACTCGATGTACATTATTCATCGTCTGCCATTGGCTACAAATCAAAAATGTGTGAAATATCTGTATTTTGTTAAAGAGAAATTCGCGTTTATAAATTCATTTATGTTATTGGAAATATTTTCTATAAAAAAATACCATTAGTTTTTTTTTTTTTTTTTACTGGGTTTTTCCTTGATTACTCCCTATCCTATTAATATATTTTGATGAAGTTACCTAAACCATAACTGGCGGTGTTTTGTTTTATCATGTGTTGCAATACATTTTATTTTTATTTATGTATTATTATCTTTTATTTTTGAATAACGTAATATTACATTATAAGAAATAGAAAAACAAAATGGTCACACAAGTGTTTTATTTATGTGTGTCCGTTTCAACACCACAAGCTGTCCTCTTCATTTCCTACAATGGGGTTAAAACGGCCATTTCTCCCAATTTTTATAAATGCGTACAGATTTTTAACTGTTGTAGTTGGTGATGCAGTTACTAGTATCTAAGCCATGGTTTTAAACGAAAATTATGGACAGGTATGAGTATGATATCTTTTAATTTCATTATTGTATCAGCTTATAAAGACAAAATGTACCTTTCATTTCCACTTTTCTCTATTAAGAATATTTAATGAAGTCTATTTAATTACAGCAAGCAAACAAACAAAAGACATCATAGTGCTTTTCTGGGAAAACTTCTGTTCAAATGAAGTGTAAGTAGAAGTAAATACAAGCACTTTCCTACATTTTTAGCAGTTTCTGCTAAACAGGAATATTTATTTGCATGCAGCTAACATTTGGACGTCTTCATGCTGAATTTCCGAAGAGATTCCAGGATATTCCAAACATGAATTTTCCGAGTTGGCTTTTCTATCCTTTCGCAAATGCAGATGCAGTAAAATAATAAAATTTAGTGGAAGTACTCCTAGAATTCACAATTAAAGAAATGTTTATCAAGAGTTCTGGCTACAAATATCAATATCTTCCAGCTTTCTACTCTGAATTATGAGAAAGTGTACACATTTTTATTGCCAGAAAATTTTCCTTCATCATATTTGGCTGAATATGGGTTCATTGAGGTAACTAATTTACTGCCTAAGAAAGGGAATAGACTGCACATGACTAAGCATGTCAATTTGCGACTGATTTTAATGAAATCGAAACCCAATATTAACAAATTACTAAAAGCCTACCAGCCTCATTCATCTTATTTTATTTCTTAATAATTTTGTGTTTGTTTATAAATATTAAAAAAAAAAAATACTAAATTTGACTGTTGAGTTAATTAAGATAAAATTAGGTATAGATAATTATAATGATTTCATATTTTTATAATTAATTATTACGGAAGAGGGGGAGGGGGGCGTTGGAACATTTTTTCTTGTAAAGGGAGGCGGTGGTCCAGAAAAGGTTGGGAACCTATGTTCTAGAACTATCGGGTAACAAAAAAAGGTCGCGTGGTTTTCATCAGGTATTTTCATTAGAACCATCCACAAAATAATAAACACTTATTTTATTCTTCAAAACAATCACCAATGGCTCCAATTGCATGTTCCTAATGAGACACAAGCTTATAAATGTTCTTTTTGAAAAAAAAAAAAAAAATCATTTTTTTGAGTCCAAAAATTTTGTTGCAGCCTGTTTGACATCGTCTGGGTGTCGGAACTGTTATTCCCGCAGGTGATTATCCATGACAAAAAGACAAGTAACAGCCCAACAGAGAGATTGATGTCCGGGAAGTAAGGTGGATGAGGCAAAACTTCCCGGTTCTGAGTTTTGATCACTTCTTTGGTCTTTTTGGCCGCGTGAAATCTGGCATCATGGAAGAATGCCTTTCCTGTTAACCAGCACTGACTGCTTTTGGAGCAAAGCACTTTTAATTCTTTGCAATTCTGACGAGTAAATGTCGACTGTGATGGATTTTGGGCTTATTAAGAATTTATAATGCACTACATCAGCGCTGGTCCACAAAACACACAGCATTTTTTTTTTTTTTTTTTTTTTTTTTTTTTTTTGGATAAACGTCTGGTTTGGAGGCCAATGAGATGCAACCAGAAATCGACCAATAATGTTTTATCTTCCAGTAATCATACATGAGCTATTTTTCATCGCATGTCAATATCTGATCAAGGAATGACACCTTGTTTGTGGCGTTACAGCAATACCAAGGAGATGTTTAACCACTGGAGCTTGTTTCACTCGGACAGAAAATGAGCAACTGACTTTCTGAGTTTCCACGGCATCCCATGGTTATGTAGATGCAACTGGATAATTTCATCAAATATTCCAAAACTGTTGGCAAATAATCTTGAAATTAATCACCACAGATGCTCAGAGGCAATAATATCCAATTAAGAGAGGAAAAGAATTTAAAAAATCATGAACAATTTAACGAAACTTTCTGGATTTTAACTTTTTTCCTCCATGTGGTTTTTAATGACTGACTGTTTCAGCACCCAGAAGAAATTATGAAGCAGATGTTTGTTAGCTGCAGAACTTTACCAGATATCTTTTTATTATTATTATTATTTTCTTTTTGTGGTACACTGGAAAAAAAATCTGCAAAGATACTAAACATTGTCTAGGAAACTGGGATTCCAAGACATTTTCATGTAACGATAACAGGAAAAATCCATGTAACCGATTCTGAAACTTGAATTTTTGCTGTTACCGTTACAGGAAAAATTCTAGGAATCCCAGTTTCCAAGAAAAAGTTTAGTACCTTTACAGATTTTTTTTTTTTTTTTTTTTTTTTTACAGTGTAGAGTATAAGCCCACTTAAGATATATCTTTTAGTTTCTCCAAATGTAGTCCTTTAGTTTAGATGGAGCATAAAAATGCTCCAATTGTATTTTTCGTTAATATATAATTTTTAATCATAATGGAATCATTACGGATTAAAAAACATTAGATATTATTAATCTAAAAATTTACTTTTAGAAGTATTTCAAATTACTCTACAATACATTAGTAAAAATAAACTGTTATTTCACTACAAATACACTAAAAATAAACTATTATTATTATAATATTCCACTGGACATACACGAAAAATATCTGTTTGAGATGCAGTGAAGTTGACTAACAACAACCCTACACTTGTAAAAAAAAAATCTGCAAAGGTACTAAACCTTTTCTAGGAAACTGGGATTCCAAGAACTTTTCCTGTAACGGTAACAGCAAAAATTCAAGTTTCAGTATCGATTACATGAAAAGTTTTTGGAATCCCAGTTTCCTAGAAAATGTTTAGTACCTTCACAGATTTTTTTTTACAGTGTAGTCATCATCTATTCCAGAGCCAAGATGTAAAATATCAGGTAAGAGATTTACTTACCTTATCTTTAATTGTATATGAATATTTAAAAAGCCATATAAACATACTTTTCTTTCTCCGTTTAAAGATGAGAGAGCGCGTTTAATATCTACCGAGTGTTTTGTTTTTTCTTTTGATTTAACATGCCATAAATTTTCTTACAAATAATGAACACAAAATGTTGGCAAATAAAAAACAAAATATGGGCAAGCTATTGGCAAGCTTGATAAGGATTCTGTTTGATTTCTTCACTGCTAAATTTTTTCCCTGTGAAATTGCAGAGAATTCACGGATAATCCATTATCTTATGTCTTATGTAAAATTGCAGAGATTGGAAAAACAGAGACTCTGTTAAATAATAGAGAAGTTATCGGTAAATTTGGAATAGAATCTGTAAATTAACATAGTTAAAAATAAACAAGACTGTAAATTTATTTTTTAAAACTTAATTTAGCTTTCAAGATTAGTGAAACACTCAATAATCAGTGAGCCTCAAGGAATCTGGAAATTTTCGAGTAAATTGAAACTACAGTGTCATTTATTTTTACACAGTTTTTTCTAACCGTCCTTTGGATTGAACTCAAGACCTCTTCACAAAGGAAAAACACTTAACTGACTGAGCTATAGGAGCTGTCATTGGTTTGTACAAAGTATATTTTTAATAATTCAGTGGAGGAAAATATATTGGTATTGTCAAAGATTTCATTTCAAATATATTCGTTAGAAAACTCACAAATGGTTTGTTTTAATTTATTTTAGACCGATATATAATACCTATTTTTTAAGTCAATTTTATTTTTTTAAATAATTTATGAAAAAAAAAATGAATGGATTTTTTTTTCCAATGAAAAAAATTGAATCCAATTCATTTAATGCAACAATAATCGAAATTGTCGCATACTATTTATTTTTTAATGGCCTAATTTTTTAGAAGTTACCAGAAGGGGGCATTGTAATAGCGATTTTTCGCGCCATTTTCATTGTTGTACACTGTAAAAAAAATCTGTGAAGGTAGTAAACGTTTTCTAGGAAACTGGGATTCCAAGAACTTTTCATGTAACGATAACAGGAAAAATTCATGTAATCGATTCTGAAACTTGAATTTTTGTTGTTACCGTTACAGGAAAAGTTCTTGGAATCCCAGTTTCCTAGAAAACGTTTACTACCTTTGCAGATTTTTTTTTTTTACAGTGTACAATTGAAAAGTATACTAAGTTGTGCATAGAATTGAATCAAATTTTTTATGTATGTTTCGGTTATTACAAGCAAGTCCTCTCTGAATATGAAAAAATGTTGCCCGAAAGGATCACTCTATTAGCGATTTTTGTGCCCTTTTCTTTATTGTACCATCGAAAATTGTGTGAAGCTGTGTATAAAATTGAACCGAATTTTTCGCGCATACTTTTGGCTATGAGCAGCAAGTCCTTCTTGAAATTGGAAATATTCCGCCTGAAAAGGTGGTGTGATAGTGATTTTTGTACAATTTCCAAGATTTTTTGTAGTTTTATTGTCCGTTGGTCTATCGTACAGCGACGAGAACTCGCGTCGCTCTAAGTCGGCTATTACTAAACAGCTGATTTACAACAAAGTAAAGAAAAGTTATTGACTTTAATAAATATCATGACCGAGATTAATTCATTTTTACTCCGATTAATTATCTGAAGCAGAAATTTAAGATGAAATACAAAGTAGGTATAGTGCTTAACTAATAATATTGAAGTATTAACATCTGTAACTACTTTTTGAAATATTATGATCTCTGAGACAGAAGAAAGTTTTGATACTGGCACATCCAACTAGATTTAGTTATCAACTGTGATTTAATGTGTAGTTTTTCTGGGTCAATAATTTTTTACGTGTCTCTTTTTATGTAAAACGTACTTCAAAGTGTAATAGTTATCCAGCAATGGCTACCTATTTAAAGTAAAATTATTTCCTCTGATGTTGTTATAAGTTTGTTGAATTCCTCTTTGAAAATGTAAGAACATATTGGATAGCATTACATTTTTAATAAATTGAGATTGTTATATATACTAATTTTACTTCAAGCAAAACAATATCAACAAGATAGTATAGCACTGCACAATACTACATTTTAAAAATCTATATGAATTACAAATAAATTTAGATTTTTTTTCGCAATATTTTTATTATATATACAGTGGTGGTCAAAAGTTTCCGGCCAGTTAGTTTCTTTGATTTGTTTGCAGGAAGATTTCAGCAAAGAAACGCAATTTTTCCAAAAGTTAGGAAAATGTAAATGAGCTCTGATCATGTGAATACTTTGATTTGATACTGTAGGTTACTTGATGCAAGGTAGGGGAATTTGAGATTCACTTGCTCTGTAAAAATAAAAGACCCAAACTGGGTTATAAGATTTCTACACTCTCAAAAAAACTTCCGTCTTTTTACAGAAAAAGTACTGGCAGCACTGCTGCCAGCAATTGTCTGTAGATTGACGATTATCCGTTTATTTTTTTCTCCATCAAAATAGGTAAAATATCCGTCATTTGAAAAAAATTCTTGAAAATATCAATCCGGCACGGCTGAGGATCGAACTCACAATCCCAGCATTGGCAGACAAACGCGCTACCGTTGTACATTAATGAAGTGCTTTAAAGTAGAACCATTCATTTCATATGGCATATGGGTGTGATTGGTCTATTTCGTTACAAAGTTTTTAATTTTGAAGTTAGTTTCGGAAAGATTTCATCTTTCATGACACTGTGGCTGTTTTTTTTTTTTTTTTTTTTTTTTTTTTTTTTTTTTTTTTTTTTACATTTAGTATTAATATACTATAAAAATGTAAATTTTAAATATATTACGTAGATTGCTAAAGAAAAAGTTTGGGTATTATATTTTTATTCGATAAGATTTTTTTTGAATAATATAATTTTTTTCATTTTATTTTTTAATTAAAATATCTTTTAAATGTGTTCACTTAAAGTATATTTTAAATGCGAATATTTATTATATAAATCACTTAGTATATTCAACTTTATTCAACTTATCCAACTTTGGATAACAAATTGTGAGAACTTTTGAATGAATAAAGAAAGTAATTGTTATTTATTTTTAAATTCGAAAACATTTTTGTCTTTTTAAAACTAAATTAGACATTATGTTGTTTTTCATTTTAAAAATAAATTCGAATTTATTACTAACAGACCCAATACGCATGCGTGCTAGAAATAAACAGAATCTCTCCCTCATTTTTTGACGCTCGGAATGAATTCACAGACCCAATACGCATGCGTGCTAGAAATAAACAGAATCTCTCCCTCATTTTTCGACGCTCGGAATGAATTCACAGATCAAATACGTTTTCTGGGAGTACGGAAATTATTTGTGAAAAAATTAGGATAACTTAGTGTATATTGACGAATTTTTCTGACAGTGTAGGTATAGTAGAGTTCTTAAAATTTTACAGAATTGCTTCCAAAATGGTCTAGTAGTGTTCCCAAATTAGTTTACCCAAAATGGTTCAAAACAGGGCAGAACCTTAATAACATTACAACAATCAGAATTTTTTAGATATGATGTATATATTATCTAAGATGTTTTGATTGTTTTAATGTTATGAAGGATCTGCCGTTTTTTAAAAAAAACATTTTGGTCTACAAAGTGAACTTTCCAATTTGGAACAGTGCGGTGCCCAAAAATCTTACAATCCAATTTGGGTCTTTTGTTTTTACAATGTGGGTGAAAGTTTCTGGCCATTGGTCATCTGTTAGTTTTTTCTATCGGTAAAGTATTTTACTTACCCATCATACGTAGTATAGGGTAAGTCTTGCAATCGTTTTGAAAATCAAAAATTTTTTTGAAGGATTTACGTTTTAGACACTAGAGATTTCGAAAACCATATTTTTAGAAAAAAAAAATTGCCGTCCGTCTGTCTGTCTGTCTATAAACGCTCTATCTGACGAACAAATTGATATAGAGACTTGAAATTTTGTATGTACTTAGTATGTAACAATGGGAGAAGCCTATTGAATATCAGCAAAATCGATTATCCGGAACTATTTTTATCGGATTCTCTAAAAATTCGTTCTGATGAAAGGTATATAAAAATTTTCGAATTTTTTTATTTTAAGGAATGCATGTAAAAGGCAATAAAAAAAACACAAATTTTGGATAAAGAACGAAGTCGATCGGATTATTAGTTGTTGAGATATTTGTAATCCTGTTTTCAACATTCTTCGATTTTTCAAGATACTGTATTTCATTCAAATTTTAATTCAGAGGTATATTTTAATTGAAAATGAGACGCTTAATCCGACGCAGTAAATTGTTAGTTAATATGATTATTATTTTTGGAGTTATGAGGATGTTTCTTTTACGCAGTTTGGTACTTCTTGAGTAGTTTGGCGTTTTATATAATTTGTTGAAATTGGTGCATCAGCAATTCATTAATAGAGTATTACTATGTGTATTAACAACATTTAAATTTAGTTTTGGAATTGAAATACATTGTATAAATAGTTTTCATATATTTTATTTTCATATGCATATAAATGATGGGTAAGTATTATGATGGCCTCCAACGACTAGTTTTTTACCGTGTTTGTGAATTGATCAACGTGAATAGTACATTTGGTATTCAAAAATGAAAAGTTCAAAATTTATTCTTTATAAATGAATGATTGGCCTTTCGCTATAGGGCCAATTCTCTTCTGATATTGTGGCAATGTTATCGATTGTAATAACTACTTTGAACGATATTTAAAAAAAAAAATATATGTAAAGATAGCCATAGCCTCCAGGACTTAGTAATGGTCTAGGAAAACGACTAGTCGTTTGAACAGAATTATCAGAAGAAAAGCAGTTGTTGACCCGCATAAAAATGCCGCAAGAATATCCCGCAATTTACGGGATGAAAAAAATGCTGAAATAAGTTGGCCTACCACATCAAGACTTACTGTGACGTACTACGTTACAGAAGAGTCGGTGTTAAATAATATTTCATAAATAAAAGAAAAAAAATTAGAAGGATCCGATTGGCATTTATCAAAGAACACAAAGTCTAGTTAATTGAAAATTGGGAAAAAAGCACTATTTTACGATGAATCGAAGTTCAACTTATTTGGGAGTGATGACGGACAGTACGTCCGACGATCTAAAAACTAGTCGTCGGGAGCCACCGTAATACTTACCCATCATGGATAACATAATATATTATATGAAAATAAAACATGTGTAAACTATTTTTTAAATGCATTGCAATTTCAAAACAAAATTTAAACGTATGTTTTAATATTTTTAATATACATAGTAATGCTCTATTAATGAATTGCTGATGAACCAACTTTGACAAATTATATAAAACCCTAAACTACTCAAGTAGTACCTAATGGCGTAAAAGAAACATCCTTATAACTCCAAAAATGATAATCCTATTAACTAACAGTTTACTGCGTCGGATGAAGCGTCTCATTTTCAATTAAAATATATCTTTGAATTGAAATTTGAATGAAATACAGGGCCATGAAAAATCAAACAACGTGGAAAGCAGAATTACACATATCTCGGCAACTAATAATCCGATCAACTTCGTTCTTTGTGCAAAATTTATGTTATTTTACTACCTTTTACGCCCATTCCTTAAAATAAAAAAAATAAAAAAAATCGAAAATTTTTATGTATCTTTCATCAGAAAGAATTTTTTGAGAGTCCGAAAGAAATAGTTCCAGATAATCGAGGTTACTGACATTCAATAGGCTTCATCCCATTCTTACTTGCTACGTACATACAAAATCTCAAATTTCTATCTCAATTTGTTCGGGAGATAGAGCGTTTACAGATAGACAGACAGACGACAATTTTTTTTCTTCTAAAAATATGTTATTCGAATCTCCAGTATCTGAAAGGTGTAAAACCGTCAAAAAAAATTTTTCGATTTTCAAAACGATTGCAAGATTTACCCTATACTACGTATGATGGGTAAGTAACAAAAGATAAGATTCGAGATACATTATTCATTTGTTATCTTATTGGGGGAAAAATTGTGATCCCAACGATTTCTTTTGCATGATAACGAACCAAAGAAATATATGCAAGCTCGTAAAAAAGTGTCTCTCGCACAAAAAAAAAAAAAAAAAAAAAAAAAAAAAAAATTGAAATGGCCAGCCCAAACATTCGATATGGATCCAGTAGAAAATCTTTGGAACAAACTTAACAAGCGTGTGCAAAATTAGAAATATTCGAATTCCGCAGAATTTTCCGAAAAATTGCAAGAAGAGTGGAAAAAAACTTACCATCTACGATCTTCAACCGTATATTGAGTCGATATCACATAGCTGCACCACAGTACTTATTGCTAAAGATATGTCGATAAAATAATAATTGTAAACATTATTTATCACTGTTATTTTCTGTTATAATACCACTTTTTTTAAACTACCCTATGTAGCCAGAAAAATTTTAAGAACATGTCTGTTCCTTTACACTTAATTTTGTCAATTAAATTTATTGATATTTATTTCTTATTCCATAAGTAAGTTCCTAGTTTTTATGTCAATAAAATGCATTAGTATCACTTTGAGATTCCTCTTCATACGGGTATGCTTACAAATAAATTAAAATTTTATGCTGGTCGGAAATTTTTGACCGCCCCTGTATATGCTATTCTTGAAACCTTTATTCATTGACTATCATGGATAATACATCGCCTTAATTATTCTTAAATAATTTTTCTTCCCACTTAACGATCTTTTATCTAGATTTTTAATATTTTCTTATAGAACAGTGTACTCAATTTGGCTAAATTATGAAGTATCAAAAATGAATAGATACAATACTCATTTTACATAATTTATTGAATATATTAACATTTTAGACCATCATTACAATAAATAAATTTACAGGAATGCAGTCGAACCTCTATATAACGAAACTCCATACATCGAATTTCTCCATATAACGAATTTTTAGTAAGAACGATCCCCTTTTCGCATGACTAAATTAAAAACAGACTCTATATAGCGAAATATCTATCTCCATATAACGAATTTTTTCATAAATTGATCTTAATTTATTCAGTTTTAAAAAAGCTTCGAAATCATATGGAATCAATTTTCCATCACTTATTTTTGATTTATCGTTCAGTGGAGAGGTTTTTTTTTTATATATAAATATTACTTCTCTCCTTATTCTTTAAATCTAACAAGTTCATCCCACCTCCCACACACCTTTCAACATCCTTCTCAAAACACAGTCAATTGAATTGTTACACATATAAGAGAGGAATCAATGAGAGCACATAAGAGAGACCTTGAAATGGAGGAAAATATCAACTACAATTTTTCATTCCTTGCTAAAATTTGAGAATTTTTTTTTGAGAGCGTAACAATTGTAATTTTAAAATCAAAACAACAAAAAATTACAGATTTCTTCCTCTGAAATTTATGTAAGTCTTCCTTATTTGATTTTCATTAAGCTTTCAAATAAATGTCTTTTCTCTTTTTTGAAACTGCTTAAATAAGTAAGAAATAAAATGTTAGGTTAATATATACTTTTAAACATTTCAAATTCTTAATTAAAAAGATCAAAAATAATATTTGTTCAAAATTTACACATTAAATACTATTTTTAACATCATACTCTATACATCGAATTTCTCTATATAACGAATTTTTTACTGGAACGATGGATTTCGTTATATAGAGGCTCGACTGTATTTCGAATCTGTACTTTAAAACCCCTTTTATTGCCAACAATATTAGACAATAAATATTTGCTAATGTTCTGAAATCTTGACTGAAAATATGAGACATTATTTATTTTCAATTTTCTGGAGGAGACAATCGTTGTAATATTCCTTTATTGCCATCTAGTAAAACGTAATCACCTGGAAATACATAATAACAACATATTATGTTAATAAAATACAAGCTTAATTAATAAATAATGAATATAGCTTTAATTTAATAAATAATTCGAGTCAATTAAGCTTAATTAATAATTAATGTTTGCATAAGCCGAATTAGTTATTCTCGACAATTCTGAAATTCCATACCAACTGTGAGAGATTTAAATGTAAGATGTTTTCGGTGAGGAAAATTAAACACAGAATTTCTCATTATCTTATACAGTTATGAAATCCTGGTTTCCATCTGGCAGGAAATTGGAATCCGATATTTTAGAATAAAAAAATGTTAAAAGTTAGATAATTTAAAAAAGACGAATATTTTTCTCAACCGGAAAAAATTTGCAATAGATTACCTTTTTCAAACTAGTGAAAATTTTGAAAATCATTTTTAAAAGCGCGCGATGATCTCTAAACAATCAAATTTCTTGAGGAGTGTGTCTGATAAGGGAGACAGTTGTACTCTCATTTACCCTGAAAATTGTTACCAGTTTAATCGTTAAAAAGAGAATTAATATCCTGGGTAAGTTGATACAGAATTCGGTATTTGTTTTTTACCGTCGATCAAGTAGATTATCAAGTCTTCAATTAACTGAAAACCATCATATGTATTTCTTTTCAAACTCAAAAAACACAGAAAACTTTTGTGTACCATTAACAATGAAGGACTTCATACGAGAATACACCGAAAAATCTGAAAAAAAAATCAGGATGTTCTTCTTATGGGAATGTATACGTTTATATATATATAATAATAATGTTATGTTTTTTTTTAGTAATATTTTTTTTGTATAAATTATTTTAATATTCCAAATTTAAAAAGTACTCTTGTTAAGATATTTTTAATACGGCTTTTTATAATGCTTTGTGTATCTCATATTTAAAATTAGTCTTCCTTTTTTTTCTTAGTAGCGAAAACCCTGGACATTTTCTTTTTTTTCTATTTATTTTTATGATCGTTCTCACGAGAATAAAGGCATTGTTGTGTATGAAAGTGAAAGTTTCCCATCCCCTTATCTAGCGTAGATAACACCCGTTCGTACGAATGCTTTTACTGTCCTGGAATTATTGTACTATTTGAGTAAAGTGGTCCTTTGTTAATTTTTTTCGAAGAAGAGTAGCTTCTGGCTTGTTTGTAAAGGGCATATATTCAGCCTTGTTAAAAATTGGCCCACACACATAGTTTATTGCTTGCGTACGTGAATGAATAGTACCCTAAAATTTTATAACCCATGACAAACGTTGACTGTCATTTGAGGCGGAGTTGATATTTTCCCAGACCCTTAAAGTTTTATGACCGATTTGAGATAATAGGGCAAATTCACGGATATCGGCGAGCACTGGTTTGCAAGCAGGTGCAAAACTTAGAGACAACTGTCCCTGCTATCTGACCACGTGATTGAGGGTAGGGGACGCAAGCGATGACCATATTTGGTCATGAGAGAGGGTGAATATTGCATTGGCCAATGAGATGGACTCTAGGAACAGGAGAGAAAGGGGAAAGCATTAGTCTTCCTAGTTTTTGGTGCCCCTTTTGATTTGCAGAGGGACGTGCAATTGGTTTTTTGGAAATAAAGGGAGTCTTGGTCAGAGCTTCGTATGGAGAGCATCTAGTAAACGATTGCGGATAAGTCTTGTCTCCCCCCCTCCCCTGTTTTTTTAATCTGGGAGAGGGGAGGCCAAAAGAGTTCTTGGAGATGGGGAGTCTAGGAGAAAGCACGTCGTGAGTAAGTCAAGAAAAAGTGCTACCTGCCGGAGAGAATCGAGAGCTTGCCGTGAAAGAATGTTTCCTCCGTTCTAACCTTCACCGTAAGCTGTGGAATGATTTGCGGTCTAAAGAGAAAACACTCCAAGTGTAAGTCAGGAAGAAATGCTACCTGCCGGAGAGAGCCGAGATCTTGAGAGTTCTTCGAGATTAGCAGTCTAAAGAGAAAACACTCCAAGTGTAAGTCAGGAAGAAATGCTACCTGCCGGAGAGAGCCGAGATCTTGCCGTGAAAGAATATCCCCTCCGATCTAGCCTTCACCGTGAGCAGTGGAATGATTAGCAATCTAAGACAAGACACCCCGAGTGTTAATCAAGAAAAAGTACTACCTGCCGGAGCGAACCGAGAGCTTGCCGCGAAACGATATCCCTTCCGATTTAGCCTTCACCGTGAGCGGTGGAATGATTAGCGGTCTAAGACAAAAACTTGAAAGAATTCAGCTGCTGCTTAAACTGAGTATAGACACTGGGAATTCTGTGTAGAGACTGTTGATCTAGTGCATGGAAGACTCTGTGTGCTATTGCCCATCATATAAATGAAAAAGTGCCCAAAATGGGTAAATGAAGGAACTCAGCTGCTGCTTAAACTGAGTATAGACACTGGGAATTCTGCTTAGAGACTGTTGCTCTAGTGCATGGAAGATTTTGTGTACTGTTGTCCATCATATAAATGATAAATACCCAAAATGGGTAAATGAAAGAATTCAGCTGCTGGTAAGAGATATATTATGTATTTAATCTTAAACGATTTTTTTTATCCTAGTGATTAATCTTGTAGTGATTTAGTATTTCCTTATGTTTACAACAAAAGTTGTATTAGTGAATTCAGATGTTTTTTTTTTGTTTTTGTTTGTTAAATTAAATAAAGGAGAATGTATATATAAGGGATATGCTTTAGTATAGTTTTTTTTTAGTTTTTTTTATTTATCCTACCTTGATATTAATTTAATTGAATTTTAACCTCTGTAGTATCGAAATAACTATACTAAGTTTTGTAATACCATAAAATTAAAGTAGTTTCTTTAAATGTTTGGAAGTAAAAGTAATTTTCAACCATTACCTATTTTTTTATTTGGAATTTTTAAATAACTTTTTAAAAAAAATAAAAAAATAATTTAATAAATAATTAAAAATCATATTAACACTGATTAATTAATATACTTTTGCTTAAACTGTGTAAAGATACTTGACTAAGTAATAGATTTTTTTTTTTAAGCAAAAACTGTTAAGAAATTCACTTGTTTTTAAATGAATTAACTTATCTTATAAACAAAATAAAAGGAGAAAAAAAAATGGAGAAGTTAAAGCAGATGTACTAACACTATACGAAATTGGTCAAAAATATCATTGTTGATTTCTGGGGTGTTTATGTTTATTATTTCTAAGTTTTTTAATTTATTCGAAATTATATCTTTCTTTGCCTTCTTGAAAATAAGAAGGATTTCAGGGTCTTTCTTCTCTCTTTTGTAATGTTAGATTGAATCTTGTATTTTTAAATTGTTAGTGTGAGTTTAATATCTCAGGAATCAACATTGATAAATGTTGGGTTCTGCTGCAGATCAAGGTTTAGTACTTGAGATTGGGTCAGATTGAGAATCTTGCTGTGTTCTTTCTTATTTACTTGTATTCATTAAATTTTAAAGAATTTTAAATAGTATTTGTATTTATCCTTTTTATCGTTTTAATTTGTCGTTTAGTTTGTTTTTTTTAATGATTTCTTAATGTTAACTGGTGTAATCTTAACTTAATTCCTTTTTTTTATATAAGCATCTAATCTATTTAATTAAATCTACAACAGGATTCATGTGATTGGAAATTTGACCCAGATCTCATTAAATTCTTTAATAAAGCTGAAAAATATTTATTGATCTATATTAACTAAATATAATTAGCTGAGCAGAAGTTGCAATTAATTAAAGTAATGATATGCTGCAGAATTTTAATAAAAAGAACCCAACACAATAAATGGTGCCGTGTGTGAAAAGCCTGGTTATTGTGAAAAATAAATAGTACCGTGTGTGAAAAGCCTGGTTATTGTGGCAAATAAATGATGCCGTGTGTGAAAAGCCTGATTATTGTGTCACAATAAGTATAAAAATAGTACTATGAAGTAGAGCCTATTTATTACAACAATAGCCTGAATTTTGATATATATTTACTGTATTAAGAGTGAAACGAAATGAAAATATATGTGTTTTGTGATTTTATTGTGTATTATGTTTGATTATTTTAGTGTATGTTGTGCATAACCAATAGGGGTGTACATAGCTTACTAATTTCAAATGTTTTTTTTTTTTAGTTAGGCAATTTTACCGGGTTTTCAAAAAAAAAAAACTATTTAATTTGAAATTTTTACTGTTATTTGTACATTTAAATGAGTGTTTGGGCTTACTGAGAGAATTATATGCCAATATAAGTTATGTATTTATGTATTTTTTATTTATTTTTTTTTCTCTCTTTCTTGGGCATCTGAGAATTAAGTAGCAGTTAAATTACTTCATTTTCTATTATTTTATTTTTAATTCGGTGTGAAGTTTTGCCTAAAAATGACAGAAAATCAGCATTTCAAGGAGCTCGCTCTTATTCAGAAAAAGAGCGCATTAATCGAGAATGTCAGTCTTATTCCCCCTTTTAGTGGCGAAGGCAACTCTTGCTCATTTTCTGCATTTTTAGAAAAGTATGAGCAGTTGTCCGAGTTCTTTAATTGGTCAGAGGATGAGAAAAAATTTGCCCTACTAAGTAGATTAAGTGGGAATGCTGCTAGGATATATAAATTGCACCGCACTAAGGGAACTGTAGAAATAATTAAAGTACTTAAAGAGAGATATACGCAAGAGCTAGCCCCTGATATTGCTTTGACCCAATTTTTGAATTTTAAACAAAATCACCATATGCCTGTTCAGGAATTTTACGACAGAGCATATGATTTGTCCCTTAAAGCATTAGTAGTGGAGGGTGTAGAACAGGATGTTGCTGATAAAAGCAGGGAAGCTCTACTGCATTCTATGTTATTAAGTAATTTAGTTCCTGAGATAAGAAGAGGAGTTATAACTAGGTGCCCTAAGACACCTGTTGAAATTTTAGAATTTGCCCTCCTTGAGGAAAAAGCATTAAAGAGTGTTAATCCTTTATATAACATGCAGGTAGAGAATATGAACCCTTTTTTCCCCCAAATTGCCCAGCAAAGTGTTGCATGTGCTGCTATCCAGCCAAGTCACCCTAATCAGTCAGAGCAGGAAATTAGTAAACTGCGGGAGCAGGTAGAAGCTCTTACTAGTAAATTAGAGAGATTTTTAGAGGGTAGCAATCAGCAAAGAGACTTTCACACTACTGAGAGGCCTCAGTATAGAGAAGTAATCTGTTACGTGTGTTCCCAAACTGGACACATAGCCAGATTTTGCCCACAAAACCAAAATGCTAATAGAGGGAACTTTCAGAATTTTAGAGGAAGAGGTAGGGGTAGTTATTCTCAGTCCCACCAAAATCGCAGGGGAGGATATAATAATTACAGAGGTAGAGGGAATAGAAATAATGATAATGGTGTAAATATAGAAAGCGAGAATGTTCAGAGCTCAATTAGTGAAGGGAATAATCAAAACAATTCTTTAAACAGGTAAGGGCTGGTGTCGATTTGGTCGAATCGTCTCCATCAAGGCCTCTAGACCTCCCAATTATTTTTAGTATGTTTTCACCCGAGTCTTATCATTTACCTACTGTCTTCATAAATGTAAGTAATGTGTTTTTTAATGCGCTGTGTGATACAGGATCTGCTATAAATATTTTAAGTAATACAATACTTAATGGTTTAGATTCTTATGAAATTGTAGAGTGCAACACCCCTATTTTAACGGTGACTGGCGAGAGAGTGCTTTTAAACCATAAAATTTCCTTAAATTTTAAATTTAATAATTTATTATGTCAGTCTGAGTTTTTTATTGTCCACGGTAAGTTGGCCGATGAGTTTAGTGTAATTTTGGGGATGCCCTTTTTAAGTAAATATCAGGCTGTAATTAATTGTAAAAATAACAATGTGGTTTTAGATGTTCCTACTGAAACGCAGTGTAAGCAAATAGTAGAGAGTCATATGTCAAATGTTTTACCTGTGAAAAATTCTAGAGAAAAAAATGTTGTAAATAGTATCAGTGTAAATAGTATAGGTTTGGAGAATAATTATGTAAATACTTGTAATGTGCAATCTAAAGGCAAGCAAAGTTCTGATAGTGAACAGAGAAGTAAGTGTAGTAATAAGAGTACTCCTAGGAAAAGTGTAAACAAAAAGAGTAAGGAATGTGTAAAAGAAAAATTTGGGAATCTGGGTAGTGGAAATGAGACGGTTCAGGGTAATATGTATCCCATTATGGAGGAAAGGGTAGACTCAAGCATAACATTTAATGCGAAAGAGTCAGAAAGTGAAATTGCTCAGGTTTCTTGTTTGCAAAGTATACCAGGGAGTAACTCAAGTACTAATGAGTGTGAAATTAATGAGAATAATGTGCCTTTAGACCTTAGCCAGCAATCAGCGAGTCAAATTGTACAGGAAAATTCAATCTATGTCCATGAAAATTTTCACATATCTGAAGATAATGAAAATGAATTAGTAAATAGAGCAAATCAGACTAATGAGTCAGGCATTGTTGACAATAATAACAGGAATAGTGAAAGTACTTCCTTAGCTATTTTATGCGAGAGAATTTCTGTTCCCCCCCAGTCAAAATTAATAGCTGAAGTAAAATGTAATAGAAATAATTTTATAAAAGATAATGATATACTGATATTAGAACCTTTAGCGAAGAATTTAAGCCAAGGGCTCCTTATTTCTCGAGCCATTTGTACCCCAGAACATGGCCTTTTTGTTTCTCTTGCTAATTTTTCGAATAAAACTGTTAAGCTAGGAAAAAATACTTATGTTGCTAAAATTCAGAAATGTGTAGATAAATCTAATATAACCTTAAATAATAATAATATAACTTGTAATGTAAATTTAACCACTCCAATAGCTGACTTTGATCACGCTGATCTCACTTGGAGCTCTGATATTGATTTAAGCCATCTAGACACCCCCTTAAAATCTAAAATGCAGGAATTTTTAGACCAAAATAAAGATGTGTTTGCAGCTTCTGTCCTAGACTTACCAGGCTGTAATACCATACCCCATGTTGTAAATTTAACCTCTGATAAACCTGTAAAATCCAAAGCTTATAGAGTCCCATATAAATTACGCCAGGAAATGGAAGATCAACTTAATATTTTACTGCAAGCCGAAATTATTTCCCCGTCTATGTCTGAATTTGCTTCACCAGTTATTCTTGTAGAAAAAGCAGATGGTTCTTATAGGTTAGCTGTCGATTTTCGTAAACTTAACAAGAATCTTGTCAAAGATGCATATCCTATCCCAAACATTACTGACTCTGTTGATGCGTTAAGTGGAGCTAATTTTTTTTCAACACTAGATTTAACTAGTGGCTTTTTCCAACAGGTCATAAGACCCGAAGACAGGCATAAAACTGCTATTATCACGCATAAAGGTCTTTTTGAGTGGAATAGAAATTGTTTTGGGTTGTCCAATTCAGGCAATAGTTTTCAGAGGCTAATGAATGCCATTTTTGGAGATTTAGGAAATCTAGGAATTTTAGTGTATATAGATGATATTGTGATTGCTTCTTCTGATGTAGAATCCCATTTTGAAAAACTTAAATTAGTATTTGATAGACTTAGACAACATAAACTGAAACTTAAGCCCAGTAAATGTAATTTTCTTTCGAATAAAATCCAGTATCTTGGCTTTGAAATTAATAGCGGGCAAGTATCCCCGGTTAATAAAAATATTGAGATAATAGAAAAATTGCAACCACCTTCTAATCGAAAAGGTGTCAGGTCTTTTATTGGAACCCTATCATTCTATAGGCGTTTCATACCTGACTTCACAAAAAGGGCAATTAATTTAATCGATTTGACTAAGGAAACTGGACATTTTGCCTGGACAAAAGAAGCCCAGGAGGAATTTGAAGATTTAAAAAAGGCTTTAATATCTAAACCGTGCCTAGTATTGCCTGATTTTACTAAAGAATTTTATCTATATACAGATGCGAGTGGAGAAGCGCTGGGTGCTGTTTTGTCACAAATGGATGATGAAAATAAAATTCATCCAGTGGCGTTTGCCAGTAGGCGACTAAAAGGTGCAGAGACAAGATATTCTGCCACTGAGAGAGAACTTCTCGCTCTGGTTTGGGCAACTAGTCATTTTAAGTGTTATCTAGCTAACACTCATTTTAACATTTTTACTGATCATGCACCACTTACTTTTATGTTAAAGATTCATGACCCCACTTCACGTATAGCCAAATGGGTATGTACTCTTTCAGATTTTGATTTTACTATTAAATATATTAAAGGGAAATGTAATAGTGTAGCAGACTTTCTATCTAGATTTGCTAAAACTGATGAAACACCTGAGATTAGTAAGAGTAATTTTTGTATTCAAGTAGAAAAAGAAACTACTTTTGTTCCCCATTCAAATTTAATTGAGAAAATCAGTGAATTACAAAAAATTGATAAGAAATGTTGTGAAATAGCTAGAAAATTAGACAAAAATATAGATATAGCACCTAAATACATGAAGTTTTTTTTTAGAGATGATATTCTCGTATGTGAAGATACCAGAGATTCAAGTGTAATAAATAATCCTATTAAATTAGTAGTTCCTAGGGATATGATTGAGCAAGTGTTCGCTCTAACACACGATTCTCTAGCGGCTTGTCATCAAGGGTTTAAGAAAACGATTGACCGCATCCGGGAGCACTTTTACTGGCCCGGAATGTCGGCCGATGTCAAGCATCTAGTAGAATCTTGTATTAGTTGCCAGCAGAAGAGGGCGTATAAACCAAATCAGCAGGCACCCCTTCAACGGATGCCTACACCTGAATTTCCCATGAACAAAGTTCATCTAGACCTAATTGGCCCATTACCGGTCACGTTTTCTGGTAACACCCATATTGTTACGTATATAGACTCGTTTACTAAATGGCCAGAAGCCTATGCTGTTAGCTCTACCACGTCTGATGTTATCGCAGATACACTTGCCGATTTCATTTCACGTTATGGCGCTCCTGTGTATATTGCGACAGATAATGGAAGAAATTTAGTATCGGAAGCGATTGAGCATGTATATAAAATGTTCGGTATTAAACATATAACTACATCTGCCTTTCACCCAGCCTCGAATGGACAGATTGAACGGCAGAATAAAACTTTAAAAAACGCACTCAGTCACATTGTAAATGAGAACCAGTCAGACTGGGATACTAAGCTAAAATTTGCCCTGTTAGCGATGCGTTCAGCTGTGCATTCTTCGACTAAATTAACCCCCGCAGCAGTTTTATATGGCAGAAACTTAAATCTACCATATAATCTATTTTCGCAGTCGCCGAGGTTTAGCTATAACGACGCCCCATCTTTTTGTGAATTATTAATACCCGCACTCCAAAAGGTATATGCTGAGGTGTATGATAGTTTAGTTAAGGTGTCTGAAAGCCAGGAAAGGTACAGAGAAAAGACTGCAGTCGTTAAGGATTTAAAAGTAGGCGATAGAGTGTGGTTATTTAATCCATCCATCACTGCTGGCAATACAAAAAAATTGTCAAAATTAAATAACGGACCATTTACTATAATTGAGAAGCTCAGTGAAGTTAATTTTAAGATAGCATTAATTGCTAATCCGTCTAAAACTCAAATTGTCCATGTAGACCGCCTCACTTTATTTAAAGATAGGCATATTTCAGGTGTAAATGAGCAAAATGGAGACGATATTGTAGACCAAAACAAACGCCAACCTCTGATATCAACTACGAATGATTCAAGTCATTCTCAATTCGATTTCACTACGCGAAGGAAAAGGAATCGATTCATAAATAGATTTCCCCCTCCCATTCCATGTCAAGGAACCAGCCAACCTGCAGTGCAGTCTACGAGCAGACGACAAGAGCGTAACGAGGAAACGGTTGGTGGGTTGCTCTCAGAAGCACGGGAAAATACGGTAATAGCGAGCGCTGATAACTGTGAGGGAGTAAGGCAGGTAGGAACGCCTAATGATTCGGGGCGCGTGAGTCGTTCGCGAGATCGTAATGGCGTCTGTTTATCTAGGCGAAACAAATCTTATTCGATTCCGAGAACTGAGTATGCGTTTCGAAAAAGGGATTCGCGACCGAATTATAAACTGTAGGGCGGTTTAACTTTATTTTTTTTAGATTGTATATAAATACTTGTGATTTTAGTTATTTTAGGAAGGTTTTATGCGCGAGTTAGCTAAAATTTAAGTAATTTTCGAGCCTCGATATCATTTGTTTTGATTTGGTTCCGCTGTTATTTAATGTGGATTTCCGCCAGTTCCGTATTTTCTCTCGGTGATTTATGGATTATTTCGATAGATTAGGACCGTGTAAGTGCTTCGCCCCCTATATGTGTTCTTTTTTTTATTTTTTAGCGGGTTTTAGCGCTAATTTTGGGGACTTAGAGAGATTTCGGGTCAGGAAATTGTGGAGTAGAGATTTGGTAGCAGTACATGTGATGCTTGCGTATTCCTATTGCCCCTTTTTGTATATAGTATAGGTACTGTTAGGAATGTAGTTCACCTTTTATTTTTATTTTTATTTTTTTTTTGCATTTCTTTTAACTTTGTATTTTTTTTTGGATATTTTTGATATCAGTTCTCTATTTGGGAAGTGGGGATTTAAGATACAGGTAGTGTACACCCCACAGCCCACAGATATATTATCTGGTTTATGTGTATTATATATGTATATATTTTGTTTATATAGTCTGTTTTGTTATTTCATGTGATTTTTCTAACAATATACCCATTGTTTGTGTAAATTGGGTATTTTAAAAAAATTAGTGGTACTTGTCAATGAAATTGGCGAACTCTCTTGTGAAATTATCAGTTCAATTTAAGTATTATGTGTAGCATTTTATGAATTTTTTTTTTAGTTACTATTAGTTTATGGAATATTTACCCATTGATAATAACTAAGACAGATAATTATCAGTCTAGGCTACACAAGGTAACCTATATAATTATAATGCTGTGATATAAAATGCCCAT
This sequence comes from Maratus speculifer, assembly GCA_964019185.1. Taxonomy (NCBI): domain Eukaryota; kingdom Metazoa; phylum Arthropoda; class Arachnida; order Araneae; family Salticidae; genus Maratus; species Maratus speculifer. Next base: position 390,011,189 of record OZ025294.1, on the reverse strand, counting down.
ACACTTATGTAATACTGTGTCACCGATGCAAGTCATTGAACTGTTTCTTTTGTTTATATGCACATGTTATGCCACTGAATATAAACAGGTATTAGTACTGTTTTTTTTTATGTGTACCCTATAGATGTACTGAAAGGTTATTGCTATTTTTGTTTTGTGTATGTGTATACAAAATGTTATCGTACTATTATATGTATATATTTGTGATACCTACAGCTGGCAAGTAGTATATCTATTGTATTTTTTCAGAAATTGATTGTTTCGGTCCTTTGGCTCTATCCTGCTCACAGGATTCAAAATTTTTAAAAAAAAAAAAATTTTTAATCTTTTTATTCACTGGACAACTCTTCCTTGCATTCTACTTGTGGAAATTTTTTTCTAGGGATTTTTTTTTTCTTTTTACAGAGGTGTTAGCAGATAGGGATATCCCAGTGTGATGGTATTCTTGACGGTATAGCAGATGTGGAGATTTAATTAAGTATGCCAGGTATATAGTGTAGATTTGAATAGCATCTTAGGCCCTAGTATATGTTTAACTTCTAGATGTTTTGCCCAAGCTTCAACTTAGCATTTCCGGAGTGCAGAGTTGGTGTGGTAGCTTAGTAGGGTGATAGGTTATCAACTTTTCGGGTCGTCGTCTGATCTGTTCTAGGCGATTATCTTTATCCTACTTTTCAACCGGGGTACTGCATTGTTTTTTTTTATTTAATCTTTTCTTTCATTTTGGATTTAATTTTAAATTTTTTTAGGACTTTCTTTAACTGACCTTATGTGGTCATTTAGCTAAAAAAATAAAATTCTTGTTTTTGTTCAAAACTAATAATGTTTATTTTTTTTTCAACGAGGGGGAGCTCTTGTTATGTTTTTTTTTAGTAATATTTTTTTTGTATAAATTATTTTAATATTCCAAATTTAAAAAGTACTCTTGTTAAGATATTTTTAATACGGCTTTTTATAATGCTTTGTGTATCTCATATTTAAAATTAGTCTTCCTTTTTTTTCTTAGTAGCGAAAACCCTGGACATTTTCTTTTTTTTCTATTTATTTTTATGATCGTTCTCACGAGAATAAAGGCATTGTTGTGTATGAAAGTGAAAGTTTCCCATCCCCTTATCTAGCGTAGATAACACCCGTTCGTACGAATGCTTTTACTGTCCTGGAATTATTGTACTATTTGAGTAAAGTGGTCCTTTGTTAATTTTTTTCGAAGAAGAGTAGCTTCTGGCTTGTTTGTAAAGGGCATATATTCAGCCTTGTTAAAAATTGGCCCACACACATAGTTTATTGCTTGCGTACGTGAATGAATAGTACCCTAAAATTTTATAACCCATGACAAACGTTGACTGTCATTTGAGGCGGAGTTGATATTTTCCCAGACCCTTAAAGTTTTATGACCGATTTGAGATAATAGGGCAAATTCACGGATATCGGCGAGCACTGGTTTGCAAGCAGGTGCAAAACTTAGAGACAACTGTCCCTGCTATCTGACCACGTGATTGAGGGTAGGGGACGCAAGCGATGACCATATTTGGTCATGAGAGAGGGTGAATATTGCATTGGCCAATGAGATGGACTCTAGGAACAGGAGAGAAAGGGGAAAGCATTAGTCTTCCTAGTTTTTGGTGCCCCTTTTGATTTGCAGAGGGACGTGCAATTGGTTTTTTGGAAATAAAGGGAGTCTTGGTCAGAGCTTCGTATGGAGAGCATCTAGTAAACGATTGCGGATAAGTCTTGTCTCCCCCCTTCCCCTGTTTTTTTAATCTGGGAGAGGGGAGGCCAAAAGAGTTCTTGGAGATGGGGAGTCTAGGAGAAAGCACGTCGTGAGTAAGTCAAGAAAAAGTGCTACCTGCCGGAGAGAATCGAGAGCTTGCCGTGAAAGAATGTTTCCTCCGTTCTAACCTTCACCGTAAGCTGTGGAATGATTTGCGGTCTAAAGAGAAAACACTCCAAGTGTAAGTCAGGAAGAAATGCTACCTGCCGGAGAGAGCCGAGATCTTGAGAGTTCTCCGAGATTAGCAGTCTAAAGAGAAAACACTCCAAGTGTAAGTCAGGAAGAAATGCTACCTGCCGGAGAGAGCCGAGATCTTGCCGTGAAAGAATATCCCCTCCGATCTAGCCTTCACCGTGAGCAGTGGAATGATTAGCAATCTAAGACAAGACACCCCGAGTGTTAATCAAGAAAAAGTACTACCTGCCGGAGCGAACCGAGAGCTTGCCGCGAAACGATATCCCTTCCGATTTAGCCTTCACCGTGAGCGGTGGAATGATTAGCGGTCTAAGACAAAAACTTGAAAGAATTCAGCTGCTGCTTAAACTGAGTATAGACACTGGGAATTCTGTGTAGAGACTGTTGATCTAGTGCATGGAAGACTCTGTGTGCTATTGCCCATCATATAAATGAAAAAGTGCCCAAAATGGGTAAATGAAGGAACTCAGCTGCTGCTTAAACTGAGTATAGACACTGGGAATTCTGTGTAGAGACTGTTGATCTAGTGCATGGAAGATTTTGTGTACTGTTGTCCATCATATAAATGATAAATACCCAAAATGGGTAAATGAAAGAATTCAGCTGCTGGTAAGAGATATGTATTTAATCTTAAACGATTTTTTTTATCCTAGTGATTAATCTTGTAGTGATTTAGTATTTCCTTATGTTTACAACAAAAGTTGTATTAGTGAATTCAGATGTTTTTTTTTGTTTTTGTTTGTTAAATTAAATAAAGGAGAATGTATATATAAGGGATATGCTTTAGTATAGTTTTTTTTTAGTTTTTTTTATTTATCCTACCTTGATATTAATTTAATTGAATTTTAACCTCTGTAGTATCGAAATAACTATACTAAGTTTTGTAATACCATAAAATTAAAGTAGTTTCTTTAAATGTTTGGAAGTAAAAGTAATTTTCAACCATTACCTATTTTTTTATTTGGAATTTTTAAATAACTTTTTAAAAAAAATAAAAAAATAATTTAATAAATAATTAAAAATCATATTAACACTGATTAATTAATATACTTTTGCTTAAACTGTGTAAAGATACTTGACTAAGTAATAGATTTTTTTTTTAAGCAAAAACTGTTAAGAAATTCACTTGTTTTTAAATGAATTAACTTATCTTATAAACAAAATAAAAGGAGAAAAAAAAAATGGAGAAGTTAAAGCAGATGTACTAACACTATACGAAATTGGTCAAAAATATCATTGTTGATTTCTGGGGTGTTTATGTTTATTATTTCTAAGTTTTTTAATTTATTCGAAATTATATCTTTCTTTGCCTTCTTGAAAATAAGAAGGATTTCAGGGTCTTTCTTCTCTCTTTTGTAATGTTAGATTGAATCTTGTATTTTTAAATTGTTAGTGTGAGTTTAATATCTCAGGAATCAACATTGATAAATGTTGGGTTCTGCTGCAGATCAAGGTTTAGTACTTGAGATTGGGTCAGATTGAGAATCTTGCTGTGTTCTTTCTTATTTACTTGTATTCATTAAATTTTAAAGAATTTTAAATAGTATTTGTATTTATCCTTTTTATCGTTTTAATTTGTCGTTTAGTTTGTTTTTTTTAATGATTTCTTAATGTTAACTGGTGTAATCTTAACTTAATTCCTTTTTTTTTATATAAGCATCTAATCTATTTAATTAAATCTACAACAGGATTCATGTGATTGGAAATTTGACCCAGATCTCATTAAATTCTTTAATAAAGCTGAAAAATATTTATTGATCTATATTAACTAAATATAATTAGCTGAGCAGAAGTTGCAATTAATTAAAGTAATGATATGCTGCAGAATTTTAATAAAAAGAACCCAACAATAATAATAAAAATTCGGTGGAACCTCAATACAGCGTCTATAAAAAAAATAATGAATATTTCGTTATTTGGCGATTTTTTATCGGTTGGCGATGGAACATAATTTCAAAATTTATTATTTTTTTATGTCAATACACTTTAAGGGAAAAAAAAACTTTTATGTTGAGTTTGTTTAGATAAATTTAATTTAAATAACTTTATTTTTGTCAATTTTAATTTGTTTTAAAAATAATTTTGTTATATCGATATTTATGTGTATTAATATTAAAATTTAACCATCAAAATTTGTGATTTAAAACGAGATTCATAATTTAAATTAATTAAAATTGTTTCAAGCTCAAAGTCCAATTGAGCATTTTCGATTCGATTTTGTTGTTATGGAAGCACCTGGCTTTTATTTTTGAGAACGCTTAAATATACGGAAATAATTTTTATCAATCTAATAATTTTTATATACGAAAATATTTTTTCCAGTGATAAATTAAATAACTACAGCAGCAAGCAATGTATATATATGTAATACAATAGAGATAAATATCTACTATATAATATATTAAACTCTTTGATTGTTTACGTTTATTTTTTCATTAAATACCATTTACACACATTCTAAAAATCTGACAGTTTTCAGTTGCATTAAAATTGTTTGCTTTTGGCAAGGAAAAGTGCTGCTCGCCAAATCGTGTGACGCTTTCGTTTTTTCACGCCAAATATTCGAAAGTAGTTTATTTTTTTAGACTTTCTGTAACTCCGCCGCTAATTTTGACTGATCTTTTATTACATACATAAGTAGTTTAATTAGTATTTATTTTCAAAAACTTCTCAGTATGGAGACCTTCTCGTAAATTTAGGTGAGGCTTATCTGTGAGATATCGACCTGATTTAAATCAGAAATGTTTAAATCCAAACCCTATTTTAAATACGAAATGAATCTGGATCAATTATACAACATGTAAATGCAATGAAATAAGCCATTTTCATATTAAAATACAATAATTGCAATACGTAAATTTTCAAGTTGTTTTATCAAAAGTTTTAATAAAAATTTTCCTATTTTATTCTTTTATGCTTCAAAGTATGAATTAATGAAAATTTTCCTATTTTATTCTTTTATGTTTCAAAGTTTGAATCAATGCAAATTTCACTTTCCAAAATTTCCTGAATTTTTGAAAATGCGCTAGAAAATTTTTACAATCGTTAAATAAAAGTTAGAAATATGTTTAAGAGCATCGAATTCGAATGAACATACACTTTCCGCACATAAGTAATAAGAATATAACGTGCAAAACGGTCATTTGTACGGAGTTGGAAAGCGCAATCAAATGAACAGTTTACGCGTTCTATTCTTAACTTATATGCGCACAAGGAGTCTTTTTGTACTGAATGGATGCTGCTCTGCAACTTTGCAAATAACTGTTTTCTCGTATCTCTTAAAGTTTCTGAAATGATCATGCTGATTAATGTTACTACTAAGGGTGTTCAAATCAGCTTTATCGAGCAGAATTTGTCCACTTTATTATATATAAACACGAAATTTAAAACTACACTATATGTAATTTACTTAAAAAGATGACAACAAATAAAATAAATAAAAAAAAAATGTATAAAAATAAATAAAAAAATATTTAATAATTTATATTTTTTATTTTTTAATTAATATTTATTAATTTTTTTAAGATTTTTACTTTATTTTTTTATTTATTATTTTTGCTTTATTTTTACTTTGCACAGAGTGTAGTTTTAAATTTACCTTTTTAAAGATGAATATAGCATTCTACTCATTTATTTTCTGATTGAAAGCCCAATTTTATCACCGACCTACGTCTAAAACTTAAGGGTGTAAAAATCATAAGTGTTTTAAGGATTAGAATGTGTAATTTTATATATTTATAGTTTTGCTATACAAAACTGAATTTTCAATCGAGATGTTCTTTCTTTCTGTAATTTTTTAGTTCTCATTTTTTAGAAGACGAACAACTGTTCAAATCGGTGCATTATAATATGTACATGAAATAAAAGTCTATTGCGATCAAATATTTATTCAATATATGAATACAGTGGAACTTGCTAAAGTGACCACCACCTTGGTAAAGTGGCCACCTGGCTAAAGTAACCGCTTTTTAAAATTTTTACTTATGCTCATAAAAAATAATATGAGAATTGTCTAGTAATGCGACCACTTGTCTAAAGTGTCCACCTGTTTTAAAGTGTCCGGTTAACATGTCATTGTCATTAGAAGTTATTTGAACCTGTAAATTGTGACTAACCATTTTTACTTACCCATCATACGTAGTATAGGGTAAGTCTTGCAATCGTTTTGAAAATCGAGAAATTTTTTTTGACGGATTTACACGTTTTAGATAGTGGAGATTCCGAAAAACATATTTTTAGAAAAAAAAAAAATTTGCCGTCCGTCCGTCTGTGTGTCTGTGTGTGTGTCTGTCTGTCTGTCTGTAACCGCTCTATCTCCCGAACAAATTGAGATAGAGACTTGAAATTTTGTATGTGCTTAGTATGTAAGAATAGGACGAAGCCTATTTAATATCAGTAACCTCGATTATCCGGAACTATTTTTTTCGGACTTTCGAAAAATTCGTTCTGATGAAAGGTATATAAAATTTTTCGAATTCTTATATTTTAAGGAATGGACGTAAAAGGCAATAAAATAACACAAATTTTGCATAAAAAGCGAAGTCAATCGGATTATTAGTTGTTGAGATATTTCTAATCCTAATTTCCACATTCTTTGATTTTTCATGACCCTGTATTTCATTCAAATTTCAATTCAAAGGTATATTTTAATTGGAAATGATATACTTAATTTGATGCAAGAAACCGTTAGTGAATATGATTATTATTTTTGGAGTTATAAGGATATTTCTTTTAAGCAATTCAGTGCTACTTGAATAGTTTGGTGTTTCATACAATTTATCGAAATTGGTTCATCAGAAATTCATTAATAGAGCATGATTATGTGTTAAAAATACTTAAATATACGTTTATATTTTGTTTTGGAATTGTAATGCATTTTATAAATTGTTTACATATGTTATGTTTTCATATATTATGCTATGTATATCCATGATGGGTAAGTATTACGGCCCATCGGTACGGTAATTATTACGGTAAGTATTACGTTGGCCTCCAACGACTAGTTCTGCATGCCGAAAATTTTCAAACTAAAAAACAAAAGTGATCATTTTCTGAAATTTCATTTTGATCCATTTAAAAAGCTATAGGAATTTATCTCCTACGGTGACTATTTGCTAAGGTGATTTTTATCATACAGCACGATAGTGCTGTATACTAGAGCTCAGACGCATCTCTAATGTTAAAGTCCAAAGTTTGTCTCTTAATAACTTTGGACCTAATCATCGGATCGCGACGAAATTCAAAAGGGGAAGTGTCTTACTCTATACCTCAAAGTTTACAAAAAATCATCCAGATCCACCGATTAGTTATGGAGATCCAGAACCCTTGTTTTGTCACTTTTTTCTCGTGAAACAAGAAAAAAAGACAAACAACTCCATTATAACCCGAACCAAGAAACATTCAGCTACGTGTAATAGCTTGTTCGAAAGCTTTTAATTTAGGTATGTGCCTTTCGAAAGTCCTGTCAAAAAATATCCAATATTAAAGAAATAGCACCCATTTAAAATTTCTATAACGTTATACCTTCCATAACTTAACATTATAGAAATCTCTCCTTTTTAATTGTTAATTCAATTATTTCTTTCGAGTTGCCACCAAGTAAAAAACAGTTCAATGATTTAAAAAAGAAATGATAACACGTGTTCTTTTTTTTATAGATCAATAAAAAATCTAATTCTCCTCATAAACTTTTGAATTTCTGAAATTAACATCATTCGAAACAGAAAATACATATTTTTCATAAATATATATATGTTACAGGCCAAACCCGATTTTAGGCCAAACTAGATTGACCTAGGCCAAACCGGTCCATCCTAACGCTCATCGGATAAACTAGTTTTTCCTAGGCCAAACCGGTTTATCCTAATGCCCATTGGATAAACTAGTTTTTCCTAGGCCAAACTAGTCTATCCTATGGCCCATAAGACAAACTAGATTTTCCTAGGCCAAACTAGTTTGGCCTAACTATTATAGGATATACTAGTTTAGACTGCTGTTTATTGGTCTGAACTAGTTTATTCAGGGCTTATCTCGTTTATCCTAGGCCGATCTAGTATATCCTAGGCCAATTCAATTTGGCGTGATTTTATTAAATTCAATGACCGCCTCAACGCCAACTTTCTTGTTTGTCCTAAGCTGATCTAGTTTATGTTAGGCCAATGTAGTTTTACGTGTTTTTAGCTCACGGGCGTGAAAGCCAGAGAAATAATGGGCTTACAGGTTCTATATATGCATGTACGCATGTATGTACGCATGTATGTACGTATGTGCGTACGTATGTACGCAACGTTATAACTCTTGATAGAAATATCCGATTCGCTTCAAATTTTGGATGTAGGTTCATTCTGATGAGGTACTTTTCTGTTTAATTTTGGGAATTCATTGTATAAGAATAAAGGGGGGGCGAACTGGAGGCTAATCTCCCACCGTTAATTTAAAGAAATGGATTTATCATGCAGAATTATAAGTTTTCATTTAAAATTTTAGTCATAGGATCATTGTGACAAGGCGCCTCCGTGATTAATTGCGGATGTTTATTGTTTAAATCTAAAAGAAATGGCAATGTACGTAACACAACATAATTTAGATAAATGGTTTTTGACGCAGAATTGACGAATTTGCTTCAAATTTTGGATATAGGTTCTTTTTGATAAAGCGATTCCCTGAATAGTTTTGGTGGTTTAATGGTTAAGTATGAAGGAAAAAATGAAGGATTACCCTCTTACCTAGGAAAAACTAGTTTATCCTATGGACATTTAGATAAACAAGTTTGTCGTAGGAAAAACTAATTTATCCAATTGGCGTTAGGATAAAATAGTTTGGCCTAGGCTAATCTAATTTGGCTCGAAATCGGGTTTGGCCGGTAAAAAAAATGTCTTTCACAAGAATAAGTGTAAATGTGTGTAAAGAGTCATTGCTTATAACATCAACACAAAAATTTAACATGTCCACCGTAGAGACATGATGCATTAGACATGGTGTTTGCTTATTATTTTTTTTTCTACAGACTCTTGCCAACTGAGATCAGACTTGCATTTATTATTATTATTATTATTATTATTATTATTATTATTATTATTATTATTATTATTATTATTATTATTATTATTGCACATTCGAACCAGATCAGAGCTGAACATAATTTGGAATCGAACAGCGTTTTCCATCTTCAGAAATTATTACCTGTCGACAAATAAGCTATTTTTGTCATAGTGTCAAGTTTTTCTTTTTCGTAAAGTCGTAACCGGAAATTCGAATCAAAACGTAGTTTTAATAGTATTTTCTTAAAGCTACATCGCTTTTATGAAAAAATTGCTAACGCCATTCGATTACCGCCATTCATATTTTCTGAGTGAGAATGCCTGCTAATCTTATGCATTTCCGAAAATGAACTAGTTCTTAAATGTGTTAGGATCTAGCTCTTTTGGATTTAAGAAAAGCCTTAAGGAATGTCAGAGAAACATATTCACAAATCTACTTTTTACTGAACAGATTCAATAGTAATGATATTTATAACTCTCCTTTTTCTTCTTTTGTTCTAATCTACATTAATTATTTAATGAATCCCTTTTTGAATATTGAAAGGTATCAGAATCTAAATAATCAATAATACTTTGCGTATTTACCATTCTGTGAACGCATCGTAATTTAAAAATACATTGTAAATTTATTCAATAAATATATATGCAGTATTTTTTAAAGGAATCCTAACTGAATGGTAAGTAAAATCTGATTTTTTTGCAGAAATTGAGTAGGGCCAGATTGAGCCGGACTGAGTCTCTTTTCACTGATTTTTGTACAGGCAGGGGTCGGGCTGAACTTTTAATTTTTACACCGGATCACGGCAAAATAACTTTCCTTCGGGAAGGGCGGAACCCGAGCCTCGAAATTCCGTCTCGTAAGAATCTCTGACAGTATTCTACAATCCTTCGAATAAAATACATTATATAAGGGTGGTGACAAAACCACTTTGCACAAGGTTAGCAATGTAGCAGTATTCGGGATCAATATTAAAAAAAAAATATTGCCAAATTAAAATGATGGCTTTGCATTCACAGGCCATTTACACTAATTGTGTATTACAGCCTTATTAGGTGCGTTCGTAATTATGTAAATACGTAGCACCTATTAATGTCGCTCAGTCCGTCCGTCTGTCTGTCTGTCCGTCTGTCCGCATATAACAATGCAAAAACTACCCAACCGAATCGTTTGAAATTTAAAATACATAATTATAACATAATTTTGTCCAGTCATTTCAAATTTTATGAAAATCGGATGGATAGATCAATTACAGGAACAATCAAAATTATTCCGTTACATTACGGTCAATAATGAAAAAAGTTTCAAATGTATTTTAATCGTTTGAAATTTAAAACATATAATTATTGCGTAATTTTGTGGAGTCATTTCAAATGTTATGAAAATCGGATGAATAGATCAATTACAAGGACAATCAAAAGGATTCCGTTACATTACGGTCAATAGGGAAAACATTTTCAAGTGCATTTTAATCGTTTGAAATTTAAAAATATAATTATTACGTAATTTTGTCGAGTCATTTCAAATGTTATGAAAGTCGGACGCATAGATCATTTATAGGGACAATCAAAAGTATTCCATTGCATTACGGTCAATGGGGAAAAAGTTTCAAATGCATTTTAATGATGTTACACTCATTCGAACATAATAGAATTGGCATGAATCTATGAAATATATACTAAAATATGCATTCTGTACAATCTGTGATGCAAAGAATTTTTATTATTGAATTACAGGGCCACACAAAAGTATTCCACTACATAATGCTATACGGGGAAACATTGTTTGGGACGTGTTTTAATTATATTCAACTATTTCACATTTTATGAATAAGATATACGTTGCTGAGGTGTAATAAAAATTATTTCCTGCATATTTACAGAAACGTAAAGATTTCGACTACTATACTGTATCCGGAGTACGCTCTACTATATCAGCAAGATCTGAATATTTTTAAAACTTTGCTATCGTACGAACGCACCTCATTTGCTACGTTCACATGCAATTTCCAACTTGTTTATTTAAAGAATGACACCTTCGAAAAATTAAGTAAGTTGGATTACTTTTCCCATTTTACCCAATTATACTTAACCACTGAACCTCCAAAACTAATCACAGATACGCTTTATAAAATTAAACAATTATCCAAAATTTGAATCAAATCAGATAATTCTGCTCAAAAATGTCATTCATCTGATTTAAAGAGGGTTTTCCCCCATACCTCCCTTTATACTTAATCATTAAACCCTTAAAACAATTTAGGGATTCGCCTTTTAAAGAAAAAAACTATATTCAAAATTTACGACCAATCGGATAAAACTGCATAAAAACCCATTTATTTAATTTAAAGAATGTGATAAAACGTCCACAAGCCCGTTATACTTAACCAAAAGGAAAACCCATATTAATTAAACAAACGCCTGATCAAATGAATTCATGTCCAAAATTTTAAGTAAATTGGATAATTCTGTATTAAAACCAATTTATCTAATGTAAGGAAGGAAATAAATTGTAAGTTTCCCCCTTATATTTAGCCGAAGAACTACAAAAATTAATCAGTGAAGCACTTCATCAGAATAAACAAATCGAAGATTTGCAACAAATGTGTTAATTCTGCATGAAAAATCCATTTGCCAAAATTAGGCGGGATCCCCCCTTCTTTCCGTTGTTCATATTCAATTAACCCCCAAAACTAATTATGAAAGCGCTTTACCAGAATGAATCTATTTCTAAAATTTGAAGCAAATCAGTAAATTCTACGTGAAAAAAGCATCTACATAAATTATGGGGCGTTCCCTCCCTTATCTCCCCTTCCCTTTATACTTAAAAAATGAACCTCCGCAACTAATCATGGAGGCGCCTCAAGAGAATGCTCCTATATCTAAAATTTGAATAAAATTTGTTAATAATGCATGGAATCCATTATTTGAATTGAGGGAAGGGGCAAATCAGCCTCTCGTCTCCCTTCTTATTCTTCTCCATTGACCTCCCAAAATTAATCAGAAAAGCTCCTCAAAAGAATAAACCTATATTGAAAGTTTGTGCAAATCGAGTATTTCTATCAAGAATTATTGCTTTATGTACTTACGTACATACATAGATACAGAACCTGCGGCCCCATTAGTTCTCAGGCTTTGGTAGCTTGATGAGATAAAAACACGTCAAATTACATTATTTCTATCACGAGTTATCGCGTTACTCACATACGTACGTACACACGCGTACATACATGCGTACATACATGCATACAGAACCTGTGAGGTCATTACTTCTCTGGCTTTGACGCCCGTGATCTAAAAAACGTAAAACTACATTGGCCTAGGATAAACTAGATCAGCCTAGGACAAACAAGAATGTTGGCGTTGAGGCGGTCATTGAATTCAATAAAATCACGCCACATTGAATTGGCCTAGGATATACTAGATCGGCCTTGGATAAACTAGTTCAGACCAATAAAAAATAGGCTAAACTAGTTCATCCTATAAGAGTTAGGCCAAACTAGTTTGGCCTAGGAAAATCTAGTTTGTCCTGTGGGCGTTAGGATAGACCGGTTTGGCTTAGGAAAAACTAGTTTATCCGATGGGCGTTAGGATTGACCGGTTTGGCCTAAAATCGGGTTTGGCTTGTAACATATATAAACTGTAACTAAATATGTGTTAAAACAACATCGCACCTTTGTTTGAGTGTTTTCGACGTCAAAACAGTTATTACAATACAAATATTCCAATTAAAAAGGGATAATTTAGAAAAAAAAAATTCTTATATATTTATAAAAATAACGATTTGAAAATGAAACTATGAAAGTCTGTGTAGATACCTATGGTCATAAGAAAATCTGCATAGATACCGATAAACTGCAGTGGGACTACCATCTGGGAGGACGCGGTTCTGTCGCCAAATGTCGCCAAGTTTTTCGCCAACTTGGCAATATATCGCCAAAATTGGCGTCCAAAATTAAATTGGCGTCCAAATTTGGCGTTAAAATTTAAGCCAACTTGGCGTTTTTTTCGGTATTTCACCAAACTAATATGCCTACTAATAACTTTAAACTAATAATAATAATAGTTTAGATTTGTTAGTTGAAGTTGATTGATAAAGTTCCTGAAAGGATCTGAAAAAGCTATGAAATCATATAAAAAACTGGTGAAACCAGAGAGAAAAGCAGACCTCGATCTAAAAAAGTGTTGCAGTAAAAATTGGGAAACATTTTCAATCTAAAAATGTGCGTAGAAAGAAATGGAATCAGATTATCTGTAAAGCTCATGAAATAACCCAAATTTTTGTTAGCTGAAAATGAGGACTGAGCTTTACTGGTGCCTTATATTCAGAATTATACTATTATCTACTCAAAATGATTACTGAGGAAAGTAGTCAATAGAATGTATTGTTATGTTGTCTCACATAAGTTAAGCTTCACAACGCTAAACGAATATAAACCACAGTAATAATTAAAGTATAACATTAATATAATCAGGTTGTTGAGGAATTTATGTATATAAATATGTCTGAAGACAAATATTTAGTTTATGGTTGAATCCTATCTGTTCAAGGTTTTGAATTTACTTGGAGCAATGATCTTCCACTTATCAATACCGCTGGAATGGAATTGTGTCTACACTTTGTACTGAACGAACCGTTCTCATACTTCATTACATCATCCTGTAACCTATAGTTATGAACCCGAATTTTTAAACTGGTTGTGGATGATTGAAATGCGGAGTGAGTTAAAAATGCCTCTTTTTCCCTGATTGATTTTAAGGCACCAGTAAAGCTCAGTCCTCATTTTCGGCTAACAAAAATTTGGGCAATTTCATGAGCTTTACAGATAATCTGATTCCATTTCTTTCTACGCACAATTTTTAGATTGAAAATGTTTCCCAATTTTTACTGCAACATTTTTTTTAGCTCTACTTTTCTCTCTGGTTCCACCAGTTTTTTATATGATTGGAAAGTTTATTAATGCCAGTTGTAGAAATAGTATCATTACGCAATTTCAATGAAATCAAAATGCATATAAATTACCGAGTACGTTGTAGTTATTTGTAACTTAAATCAATCAGCACACGGAATTTTAACTGTATTCAAAAGGAATAACGTGAGTTTTAAGTAAATTATGTTCGGTGTAGTATATTTTTAATTAGTGATTCAGTTATTATTGTTGTTAATTAATCAGTTTATCACTTAAAGGGGTTCAGGGGTTGAAAACTTTTCAAAAAATAGATTTTTTTATGATCTAGTTTGATTATTCAATTAATTCTTAATTCAATGCAAAAAAACCGCATAAAAATATTAGCTTTTTTAACTGAGTTATAAGCATTTATGTATCAATACTTTCATAGCCGCATCCATACAATTTCAACTTTAAGTCGCGTTTTCTCAAAACTTGATTTTTGACGACTAACACCAAGATTTAAAAAAATAAAGAATATTGCCCAGTTAAACTGATGCCATTGAGCTCACAGGCAACAAATACTAATTGTACATTAAAGCCTTATATTTTCAAGGGTTAATTCCGTTCGAAAAAAAATTAAGAAGGGGAAACAGTTCTCCCCTTTCCTCTTTTTTTATACTTAATCATTGAACCTCCTATACTATGAAAGACATGCTTTATCATATAAAAAATCTATATCCAAAATTCAGAGCAAATGAGATAATTCTTAATAAAAACCAATTTAGCATTTATATAATTTAAAAGGAGTTATCCCCCTCTTTTATACTTAACCATTAAACTTCTAAAACTATTCAGAGATTTGAACGAAATCTGAAAATTCTGCTTGAAAAACCCATTTATATAATTTAAGGGGGGGGGCATTAGAACCCCTGTTCCCCCTATTTATACTTATTCAATGAACACCTAATAACAGTCACGGAATCGCCTCATCAGAATGATCCTAATCTAAATTTTGAACGAAAACTTAATTCTGCATGAAAATCCCATTTATATCAACTAAGGGAAGGGGCATGAGCCCCCCGTTCCCCCTTTTATACATATCGAATGAACTCCAAAAACTAATCAGGGAAGCGCCTTGTCAGGATATACCTACATACAAAATTTCAAGTGGATCGGATATTTTTATCATGAGTTATCGCGTTACGCACGAACGAACATACATACAGAACGGACGGGCACATAAGCTCTCAGGCTATGATAGCCTGTGAGCTAAAAAACTATTTGATGGAATGGCTTAATTTTTTTTTGCATGCATATAACATCATTATCTAGAGAATGAATTAAGGATATAACTATCACTTAAAAAAAAACATTATTAAAAAATCTCTCAAAGTTGAAAATTTAAAACCCCCCTAAAAAATACAACTTTTTTCCATTAAAAATACTCAAAATATTAAACTATCTAAACTATATTAATTCATTCTCTAAATAATAATGTTATATGCATGCAAAAAAAAAAAAAAAAAAAAAAAAAAGCCATTTCATCAAATAGTTTTTTTTAAATCTTGGTGTTAGTCGTCAAAAATCAAGTTTTAAGAAAACGCGACTTAAAGTTGAAATTATATGGATGCGGCTATCAAAGTGTTGATACATAAAATGCTTATAACTCCGTTAAAAATGCAAATATTTTTATGCGGTTTTTTGCATTCAGTTAAGAATTAATTGAATAATCAAATTAGATTATAAAAAAATCGATTTTTTGAAAAGTTTTCAACCCCTGAACCCCCTTAATCTAGTGCATTTTTTCTTATTTATATTTTAATTTTTGAGATCGCAATATTTTAATGTGCCATTTTGAAAGATACTCCATGAAATCACCACCTCTATATAGGGATCATTTTAGCCTGTCCCAAAGGTGGTCACTTTAGACAGGTTACACTGTATATGGAAGTATAATATTTTGCTTACCAGTGAAAAACTGTTTTGTTGCTCCATGAAGTCCCACAACGCAGGGTAAGCCGTATTCACGGCTGACGACTGCACCTGTGAACAGAATTTATCGAAATTTTCAGATCACTCGATTTAATAAGTTTCATTAA
Source organism: Maratus speculifer (assembly GCA_964019185.1). Classification (NCBI taxonomy): domain Eukaryota; kingdom Metazoa; phylum Arthropoda; class Arachnida; order Araneae; family Salticidae; genus Maratus; species Maratus speculifer. The sequence continues at coordinate 389,995,195 of OZ025294.1, read as the reverse complement.
GCAATTTTTTAACCCTTTATTGCACTATTTTTTTCTATTCTTATATATAAAAAATTATTCGAAATCTTTTATTCTTTTTTGAATTTTCTATTGGTCATTTTGATGCATTCCATTAATCTATTACTATCAGTTCAAAAAGGAATGATATATTCATCCTCCGGTGTTGGGATATCTATATGCCGGTCTAATAATGAGAAAAAAATATAATAAAATAAATTTCAAATTTTCAGTTGAAATTTGATATTTTATGGCACAGTTAGGGATTTCAAATATTATATTGTTATATTTTGCAAATAAATGGGCTTAAATTAATTCATTTATTTACTTAATCCTCTGCAACTTTATATTAATGTTTTTAAGCATTCAGTTAAAAAAAAAGTTAATTTAGCCTTAAGGTCCGACACTAGGCACATTAAAAGACCCGGATGATAATGTAAAGTCTATTGGAGCGTTCTTTTCAAATATCTCGCCCAAATTTTAATATTTTTACATGTTTTTTTTCACAAGATATCTAAGGACGATCCACATCTGGTCTAGTTTTTACTTTTACGATTTTTCTAATATATTTTTTATATTACGATAGTTTCAATTTCAGAACCGGTTTAAACCGGTTTTGAAAGTTAAAGCAATTTTTTTTAAATCTGAAACCAAAACTGAAAAAGTAAAAACTAGGCCGGTTGTGGATTGTCCTCAGCTATCTTGTGCAAAAAAAAAAAAAAAAAAAAAAAATCATGTAAAAATATTAAAATCTGGGCAAAACATTTGAAAAGAACGTCCACATAGATTTTACATTATCAGCCGGGTCTTTTAATATGCCTAGTGTTGCGTCTTAATAGGTAAATTGAAACTTTTTTTTTGTTTCCGAAGAACAAATTCGAATTCTTTATCTAATGCAGCTATCTGACATGGAAAAAATAAGTGTTATTCCATTTTCTGTACACTGTTAAAAATTTCGTGCTACGTTGAACCAAGATTTGGAGCTCGCAGCTATTACCAGCTGCCACCATAGAATGGTTCAATCGAAGCTCCAAATCTTGGAACGAGTTAACACCATATTATTTGAAAAAATGGTACTATGGTTCAACCGAAGTTCCAAATCTTGGAACAAGATTTCACCATCTTATTGTGGCAGCTACTAAGCACCAAATTTCGGTTCAAAGTAGCACAGAATTTTTAACAGTGTACTGTTCTTGATCAGTTACAGCGATCCCATTGGCCACATTCATGGAACCATAGTGAAAAGTATAGTGTTTTTAGGTATATACCAGATGTAGCACACGGTGCAGTGAAGGGTTAAGAATCTTTGAAGTTAAACTACACGAAAATCAATATTGTTCGAACGAAGACAATTAAAATACTTTTTTGTCATTTTGGCAACAGAAATTCCATTTTTGGTCATTAAACATGGACCAATCAGAAAACGAATAAAATAAAATAAGTTGCGGAATTCAATCAATAAAAAGATTCGGATATACAGGGTGGTCATAAAAAAACTTTGCCGATATATGGAGCTCTAGCGGCCAGTCCGCTCAACCGATCGAGATGAAATTTCAGATATAGCTATTCAGAGGTATGAGCTCAAGATTTTGTGAACGGCAACAAAATGGAGCTCACGGTTACGGTTATAGTTACAGAAACTCGAAAATTTCCAATGGCAACACTCATTGTTTTTCATCGCAAAATGCTCAGCGCATGCGAAAACCCTAAAGAGCGTTGGAACCGTACGTGTATCGCAAGAAACGGACATGTTATGCACGTTCAAAAAACCGTTCTGGGAATCCTCCCCCCCCATAAAAAAACTCGATTGGGGCGCAAGGAGGAAATTTGCACATGACACAGAGTCAGTACACTAATCTCTGATTACAATACAGATCGGAGAAACTAAAACTTTTATTTTGATTACACATTTGCCACATGGGTGTCATCACAGGCAATTAATGGTGATGGAACCCATGTGGAAAATGTGTAATCAAAATAAAAGTTTTAATTTCTCCGATCTGTATTGTAATCAGAGATTAGTGTACTGACTCTGTGTCATATGCAAATTTCCTCCTTGCGTCCCAATCGAGTTTTTCTATGGGGGGGGGGGGGGATTCGCAGAGCAGTTTTTTGTGCGTGCATAACATGTCCGTTTCTTGCGATACACGTACGGTTCCAACGCTCTTTAGGGTTTTCGCATGCGCTGAGCATTTTGCGATGAAAAAAATGGGTGTTCCCATTGGAAATTTTCGAGTTTCTGTAACTATAACCGTAACCGTGAGCGCCATTTTGTTGTCGTTCACAGAATCTCGAGCTCATACCTCTGAATAGCTATATCTGAAATTTCATTTCGATCGGCTGAGCGGACTGGTCGCTAGAGCTCCGTATATCGGCAAAGTTTTTTTATGACCACCCTGTACTTCAGATTTCTCAGTTCCTTACCAAGGACAACAACTATTTTCCAAATACTTTAAAAAAAAAAGAAAAAATTAAAAAATTAAAAAGTTGTAACAGTAAACGGCTGTAATTCGGGTTCTATTTTAGATACAATTTAAGCAGATTTCGGTCAATAAAAGATTAAATTTTAAAATTATTACAAAAATGAAAACTCGATATTTTGATGGAAAATTACGTTTTAAAGGTGTTTCGATGGATACCTTAAGGAGAGATTTTCCCGATACGGCTTAATTTTTAAGGCGTATTTTTTTAAAATTAATTTTAAAATTAATTTTTACTTATACATTTAGAAGAAAAAAAAATAGCATAGCATTTATTATTCTTTCGACAAAGTCTATGAATATTGCTATAAAAAAAGTTAATGTGATATTTTAATAAATCTAATGTAGTACATTATCCTCAGACTCATTACCCTTCACAACACCGTGTGCCATACCTGGCACATATCTAATAAAGAATGCTGCCCAGTTAAACTGATGGCATTGAGCTCACAGGCTACAAATACTAATTGTACATTAAAGCCTTATATTTTCAAGGGTTAATTCCGTTCGAAAAAAAATTAAGAAGGGGAAACAGCTCTCCCCTTTCCTCTTTTTTTATACTTAATCATTGAACCTCCTATACTATCAAAGACATGCTTTATCATATAAAAAATCTATATCCAAAATTCAGAGCAAATCGGATAATTCTTAATAAAAACCCATTTAGCATTTATATAATTTAAAAGGAGTTATCCCCCTCTTTTATACTTAACCATTAAACTTCCAAAACTATTCAGAGATTTGAGCGAAATCTGAAAATTCTGCTTGAAAAACCCATTTATATAAATTAAGGGGGGGGGCATTAGAACCTCCGTCCCTCCTATTTATACTTATTCAATGAATACCTAATAACAGTCACGGAATCGTCTCATCAGAATGATCCTAATCTAAATTTTGAACGAAAACTGTTAATTCTGCATGAAAAACCCATTCATATCAATTAAGGGGAGGGGCATGAGCCCCCCGTTCCCCCTCTTATACATATCGAATGAACTCCAAAAACTAATCAGGGAAGCGCCTTGTCAGGATATACCTACATACAAAATTTCAAGTGGATCCGATATTTTTATCATGGGTTATCGCGTTACGCACGAACGCACGTACATACAGAACGGAAGGGCACATAAGCTCTCAGGCTATGATAGATAGTCTGTGAGCTAAAAACACTATTATTCTCATTATGTGCCATGAATTTGGAGAATATGATGATGTAACTGACGAAGGAACAAAATGGAACACTTATTTTGTTCATGTCACATGGCTGCATTTCACAAAAAATTAGATTTTTTTTCCCTTCTAAAAAAAGAAAAAAAAAATCGATAGGCAAAATTTATTTTTAATATTTTTACTGAATACTTAAAAATATTAATATAAAAAAAGCTTCCGAGTGTTAAGGAGATAAAAGTAATTAATTTAATCCCAATTAATTGCAAAATATAGCTATACAAGTTTTTAAAACCGCAACTGCATATATAGGGTTCACGCCATAAAATATAAAGTTTTTGATGAAAATTTAAAAATTATTTTTTTACTAATTTTCTTATCATTAGGCTACAGACTGCAAATATTTTTTTTTATATAAATATAGAAATCGTGCAATGAAGGGTTAAATCGGTGAAAGTGACTGGATCTTAAAAATCCTCTGAAACAAAACAAATATACAACATTAATTTCCATCACTAAAAGGCGTAAATGAACACTTTAAAACCAGTAAAAATATGTTTTTTTATTGTTTACAATTCAATTTTTCAAATATTCTTTCATATTATATAGGTTATTTCAATGTTTATTTTATTTTCGTAAATCTTGAATTGCTCGAGCCATAATTTTTGTATGTTGAATGATGCTGTATCGTTACATATCGAATTTTTGCGTATTACAATTGATAATATTTCTCTTACAACGGACTAATAGTATTGGCTGGAGGTGAAAATTATTTTACTGTCATTGAAATTTATTTGTATGGTTTCTTATTGATATTACTCTTGATAGGGCTGTATTTTTTAATGCGTTTGTAATTATATAAAAACGTAGTACTTATAATCGTCGCTCAGTCCGTTCGTCTGTCTGTCCATCTGTCTGTCTGTCCGCATATAACAAAAAAAAAAAAAAAAAAAAACTATCTAACCGAATCGCTTGGAATTTAAAATGTATAATTATTACTTAATTATGTCGAGTCATTTCAAATTTTATGAAAGTAGGATGTAATAGTTTAATTACAGGAACAACTGAAAGTATTCCGTTACATTACGGCCAATAGAAAAAAATAGTTTCAAGTTTATTTTAATGATGTTACACTCTTTCGAACCTAATAAAATTCATATGTATGTAAGAAGTATATACTAAAATATACATTTTGTACAATCTGTTTGCAATGAATATTTGTTATTAATTTACAGGGCCACAAAAAGTATTCCTTTACTTATAGGGGGAAACATTGTTTGGAACGCGTTCTAATTATATTAAAATATTTCACATTTTATGAAATTGATATACGTTGCTGACTTAAAAGTTACCTCTCGTATTATAGAAGTCAGACAGTATTTACAGGAACACACAAAAGCTTTCGGATACTACACTGTATTGGAAGTACTATATACTATTATACGAATATCTGAATATTTTTAAAGCTTCTTTATACTATAAAACGCATCTCATTTACTACGCTTGACGTGCAATTTCCGACTTGTTTCTATCATATTTAATATCAGATGGTATGCTACTATTTTCTATATTTTTTGCTTGTCATATCAATATTGTAATTCTTTGATCCATCTGCTCTAATAAATGTTATTTAATAAATGCTTGAGTAATTTTCAAAATCAATTGGGTCAATTTTCAAATCAATTCAAATGATATTCTTTAATTTTGGAGGTGATTTTGGCTACTTTGCAGATATTGAAACACTTAATTTATCAAAAAAGTCAGAAATTGCATGTCAAATGTACCAAATGAGGTGCGTTTGTAGCAGTGTTCTCGCTGACATTTGACCAACGTTAGTAATTTGGCTAATTAAAAATGAAAAACATTCGCCAAATGAAAAAAACTATTAGCCAAATAAATTCGCCGTATTGCACAAAAAAAAAAAAAAAAAAAAAAAAAAAAAAAAAATATTTTTAATTCTTTTTTCAATATTTCTAAAATAACCTAAGTTTTTATAACTTCGAGAACGATTGTTATTAATCTAATTTCAACTGTCCGCTACATATATATATTAAAAATATGCATGTGTATGAAAAACGAAAAGGGAAAGAAAGAAAAAGCAAAAATTGAGCACTAGCAATTTGGCGAATTTAATCGCTTGTTTACTCGCCAAATGAAGAATTTAGTCGCAATTTGGCGCAATGGCGAGCGACAGCGAGAACACTGGTTTGTAGTATAATAAAGTTTTTAAAACATTCCAGGGCTTGAATTTCAGGGCGGGATGGCGGGATTCGAGCCCGAAATTTTGAATGAAACTACGATCAACTCCAACGACCTTTTAGCGAATTTTGGAATATTTTCGTGCGACTGAATGACATATTTTGCGAGTTTCTTACTGCGGAGAATCGTTCAAATTCACTATTTTTTCCGCAAACGATCGACAAATTTCCCAATTTTTTTCCTGCGATCGATTGACAAGTTTCGTGCTATTTTTTGCCGCGAGAACAGAATTATTCCGTTCCGAATTTTCCAAAAAATTAACGCATTCGATTCCAAAAGTTATGAAAATCGGCTATCAGCCTGGAAATCGGGTAGTTATGTCCAAATTTTCGGACTGATAACCGATTTTTCATAACTTTTCAACCGAGCTGAGTCGCATAGTTTTGCAATCAATTTCGTCAATCGTACGCAGAAAATGCAAACGCAGAAAATTTTGTTAGATGATCGAGATAAAAATGCCAATTTTGTTGAGGCATCGCTGAAAAAACTCGAATTTTCTCAAAGAATCGCGAAAAAAAGCAGTTTTCCTCAAAAGATCACCATAACACGCGAATTTCTTAAAAATGGTGCGTAATAAAACCAAATTTCGTAAAAGGATCGCGGAATAAACCCGAATTTTGTGAAATGATTGCAAAATCATCGCGCAATAAATGTGAATTTCGTGAAAAGATCGCCATATAAACCCGAATTTATCAAAATGCCATTTAAAAAACAAGAATTTCATGAAGGGATCTCAAAATAAACGGTAATCTTATTAAAAGATCATAAAAAATGCCATTTTTGTTGAAGAAGCGCGAAAAAACGCAAATTTTGTCGAAGATCGAGAAAAAAAACTTTAATTTCTTTAAAGGATCGTTGGAAAACGCCAAATTCGTCCAGGGGTTCATTAAAAGTGATCCTGAGAAAAAAAATTGGAGCAGATTATTTGAAAGGTTACAGCAGAGTGTGTGAGGAGTGGGATTTACTTTTCACACTGCGTTTTTTCCGCGGCCCTATTAATGAAATTTTCTGATTTTTCACGATCCTTTGATGAAATTTGCAGCACAGTCCCTTGACGAAATTTGCGGAGTTTCCGCGATTCTTTGACAAAATTTGCAGATTTTTCGAATCCTTTGACGACATTTGTGATTATTTTACGACATTTGCTTTTTTATGTGAACCCTGTCGAAAATTGCGTTTTTTCGCGAATCTCAAATGAAAACTGCATTTTTCTTTCACTATCCTTTGACGAAATTCGAGTTTTTTTTCAAAATCTTCTGATGAAATTTGAGTCTTTTTCACAATTATCTGACGAAATTCGCGTTTTTTCGCGAACCTCTGACGATATTCATAATTTTTCTGCGAACGATTTATGAAATAGATTTTTTTGGGTGACCATTTGTCGAAATTGTAGTATGTTTTTTGTTTGAAACAAAAAAGATGTCAATTTCGTCAGAGGATAACGGAAAAAAATGGAGCAGTCTCCTTGGAAAACAGCACACACAAAAACATATCTGTTTATTGTTATAGGCATAATTTTTAATCGAAGATAATATATATTGAATTAACTTTTGAAAAATTAGGTTAACCCGAACCCAACTTGCAGGAATCTACACTCAACCTAAAATCAACCTGAACCAAAAAAGAGTTTAGTAGACCTGTAACAAAAGTAATTAGCACAGGGAGTGAATTTATCCCCTATAAAGACTATATGGACTAAAAGCTTTATATAAAAAATAAAATCTTGGCGTATTTTCTTTTTTAAATAAAAAAAAACATTTAGCATAATTATTCTGAGTTGTTTATAAAAATTGCTTCAGTGGTATTTTGTCATACCTGTATTCGTGTAATTCTTTAAATAGCACATAAAATAACAGTAGGTTAAAAAATTTTTTTTTTCTCCCTCCCAAACAGCTAAACTCCCCTCCATTTATAAATGTTGGGAAGAAGACTCCCTTCCTTTGAAAAATTGAATTTCATGATCTGCATTCAGACATTGGTGTTATAGTATACAATACTTCGGACACAGTATATAGTACCCGAAATCTTTTTTGTATTCTTGTATATTATTATCTGCTTTATATTATACAGGAAGTAACTTGTAGTAAACCTCCACAATGTATATCCACTTCATAAAATGCGAAATAGTTTAATGTAATAAAAACGTGCCCCATACAACGTTTCTCGCTATACTATTATATAATGAGATACGTTTGTATGGCCCTGTAAAGGAATAACAAATATTCTTTGTACCACAGATTGTACAGAATGTATATTTAAGTAAGCCCTTCATAGATGCACATCAATTTTATGAGGTTCGAAAGAGTCTAGCATCATTAAAATGCAAGTGTTACTATTTTTTCCCATTGGCCGTCATGTAATTAAATACTTTTGATTGTTTCTGTTATTAAACTAAATATCCGATTTTCATAAAATTTGAAATGACTCGAAAAAATTAAACAACAATTATATGTTTTAAATTTCAAAGGATTCAGTTGAATAGTTTTTGAGTTATTACATGCGTACAGCCATCGGAAGGCGAATGGACTGAGGTGGACGGACGCATGGTGAGTTTGTTGAAAATTTCATTAAAATGTCTTTATTATTGTTAAACTTACGAATAATAATCTAAATTTGGATTAGTGTGATTCATTCGGTATTTCTGACAGAATTAAAGCTCAAAAGAGAAAAATCTATGAACCAGAACGCTGTTTTAAACTTATTGTTGATTATTATTTAATCCAGAGACAAATTTATATACAAACATAAAAAAAAATAAAAAAATGCACGTTAAATTCTAAATAATAATAATAAAAAAATTACAAAGAGCGTAAGTATATATATATATAACTGCAGTAATTTACTTTAATAATTAAGAGAACCGGAACGATATTTACCATAATTTCACGAAACGAAACAGTATTTTTGTCCAAATTTCATGAACCGGAATATTATTTCGGTTTGATCCGGTACATTTCGAACTCTTGATAGAAGGGATTGTGACCGAGCTTTTCTACGCAAAAATGTTTGTTATAATGTATTCTACCATTTCTTAAAGTTTTCCCGATTTCTTTTTAATCTCCCTCTACAATATTTCACAATCTTAAAGTACTATGATTTTTTCTAAATTGATTTCCGTACATTCATAGAATATTTGTATAGAAGCACATAAGAGAAATGTTTTATGAGGTTCAAACACAGATATCATCTATAACTAGCATTAATTAGAAGAAGTAAACTAAAAATACAGTAAATTTCGTACCATGTGATATGAGTCCACCAATTTCGGTAACTACTCCTCCTAAAATAGGAAAATAAGGAGTCCATCCGATGTCGGTACTGTATGTGATGAGAATTTCGCCTTTCTGAAAATGAAATAAAAATGTAAAGCAAGTGTCATTATTTCAACTTTGAGAATTAACTTTAATCTCATCTAGAAAAAATTAACTACAGGGTAGGCAAAAAGAAAAAGAAAAAGAAAAAGAAAAAAGAAATTAAAATTCTTAAAATAAGAACATTTAATGATATAAGTTCTGCAATAAAAGATTCTCACGAAGTCGGAGTTATTATTAACAGCAATAGTATTGCAGTCCACAAAATCACCGAAGGGGGAGCTAACCGGCAATGTTAATTTTACAGATTTTCTTATTCGGATATCTAACACTATTTCGAAATAGTAATATTAGCTTTATTTAATAATGATCAAATAAGCAAATATTACGATCTAGAAACAGTAGTTGATAGAAAGAAAAAATCATGCTTCAAGCATATATTATGGAGACCTTTCCAACACATCAAAATAACGTAGCATAACTGAATCGTTTAAAAAAATTAAAATATTATGTCTCATTCCACCATATGGAAATGCGTAACGCATTTCAACCGAATTTCAGCTGTTTCCATCTACAATCGGAAAATTATCCGAATATTTTACCAGCCCTATACAAGATATAAAGATTTATAACTATTAACATCATACATTCCAAAATTTAGTTTATTTAAGAGATACATATATTTCAGTTGAAAATTCCCTTTCAGCAATTTCCTCTAATAAAGAGAATGGTATGCGAATACTTTTGTTTAGAGTTGTATATGAGGTATAAAATTTATATATACAGAGTAATGTGCAAAAAACTAATTGCCGAAACGTCAGTGAAGGCTTACTTTGGAGATACGAAATTTTTTTATTTCTGCCTGTCTGTTCCGCGATAACTGACGTAAAAAGCATTCGATTGACTTGAAATTAAGTGGATATGTTAGTGAGGCACTGGGATTAAGCTGTATAGTTTTTTGTTAGGTTTGATTCATTCGTTCGGAAAATATAGAATATTTTATTTTCCGCAATAATGCTTTTCTATGGCAAATCCAATGATTTTCAATTTTTTTTTCTGGAGAGAAAATGACACATTTGATTAATGGAATTCAATGATAAATGGATACTGACATTTACCTGTTAATTTATTCGTATTGTTTTGAAATTTTGTCTACGCATTTGTCAGATTTTTTAAATTATTACTGTAAATTTTGGCGATTTTTTATAAATGTGTTCCAATAATATAGACTAATTTGTTTTAGAGATTTACTTATTTCATTTTGTTTATTTTTTCATATTGGTTGCTAAGCAACCATTCATCCTAATTCTTATCCATAATTTGAAAGCGTGTACCAAAATTTAAATGAAATCAACATAAAAACTGATGAATTAATCAATGTTTTTGTTTCTTTGCGTATAAATATAACATAGTCCGGAAAAGAACATAGGTTATGTTTTATTAATTTTATTCAAATATTTTCCTTAATAATTCAAAATTTCATTCTTTTTCATACACAATCAATAGAGACTTTTTAGATACAATTTAACCAATTTCCTTTATCGTTGCCAAAAAAATTAAAATCTGGAATAATTATTTTTCAACGGCAATAAGTTTCAATTGAGCAATTTCCATTCGAGAAATTAAACTAAGAAAAGATAGATAAATATGACGTCAGAATTAAAATAAAAGTAGATATAGTACTTTTTGTTAAATATTAAATACGGATATTTGTTTCGTTAATATGAATTTTTCTGACAAAAATGGAGACATAATTAGAAGTAAAAGAAATAAAAAAGAATTATATTTTTAACAAACAATTCACTTGGTAAAATATGACGTCATAATTGAAATAAAACAGGTATTTTATAGTAGTTGTTAAAAATACATGAAACATGGATATCAATAACTCATGAATAATGACGTCACTGCCGAAACTTCAGGTTTCGGCAGTGACGTCATTATTCATGAGTTATTCCAGGCTTACTTTGGTCACACGAAATTTATTGTTCATGAAATTGTTCGAAATTTATTGTTTATTACGTCTGTCAGTCTGTTCTTCTGTCTGTCTGTTCCGCGATAACTGTTGCAAAATGCAATCAAACTTTTGTTTTCGGAAATTTTTTTTGTAAAACTCTAGATTACTAATTTTACACTTTAAAAAGCTCCTTATATATCAGATTTAGTTGTTTGTGGTTGGCAGACATGTAGAAGTATGAGGTTAATGAAAAATGCTTGTCCAAACTGTTACTTATCCTTATAAATCAAAATGTATAAAGAAATGCAAGATATACGATAACCATTAGCACAATTAATAGAAAGTTGAAAATTTAAATTTAATGAGACTATGGGGGGTTCAGGGGAGCGGAGCCTCCGTGAAGAGATTTACTATGTTATAATAAAAAAATAAAAATAATAGATCATGAAAATTTCAGAATTTCCTAACATCACTAAAATTTTAATTTAACGGATTTGATGGCTGAAAACTTCTTATTCTTATTTTATTCTTATAAATAATTACTTAATTTGAAAATTTTAAATTACAGTTTCCAGAAAGTTGAATTTTGACCAAAGTGTGTTTAAAAAAAATGATGTGCAAAGCTGACGTTGAGGCTCCTGATCTGCAGATTTACAAGTTAAATTTAAAAGCTCCTACCGAATTTTAAAACATACTCTTCAGCAATTATTACGCAAAGTTAGTACTGTAGTCGATTTCTTTTGTGTTTCCCTGTAAATTAATTGAAAGTGCTATGAATGTTCTGTTTTAACGTGATCGTAGTGAAATTCAATGATTTATATCCGCTTCTATTCATTTGAAATAGCGCAATGTCATTAAAATATTCTCCAAACGATTTTTCCACCTGTACCATAATGTAATCGAATTCTTTTGAATGTCCTTATAAATGAACCATTAGTGATACATACTTCATATACAATACCAAACATGCTTTGATGACCCTAAATAAACTTTATCATTTGCATGAAAATACGAGGATATTTACGGGAGTTAGAGCGTGACCAGATGGACAGACAAACAGAATGCATAAATACTTTTCAACTTTGTTGGAAAGAAAATTCAATAAATTCCGAAGATTCAGCTAAAAAGAAGATTCAGTAACTTGGAAACATTGATGCTAACACGCCTGAAGTATCGAAATGAGAATGCTTATAAAAAAAATTCTGCTTTATTTTCTTGGTCGCTCATGGAGGGAATTCAACTTTGATGGTCTCTGAATGGCGGTAAAATCAGCGGTGTAGTCGTAAAAATAACAAGTTGGAAATTGCACGTGAAGCGTAGCAAATGAGGTGCGTTCGTACTATAAGTTTTAAAATATTCAGATCTTGCTGATATAGTAGAGTGTACTTTGGATACAGTATAGTGGTCGAAATCTTTGTGAAAATATGAAGTAGGTTAATATAATTAAAACACGCCCCAAACAATATTCCCCCGTATAACATTATTTAGTGGAATACATTTGTGTGGCCCTGTAATTTAATAATAAATATTCTCTGCATCCCAGATTGTACAGAATGTATATTTTAGTACATACATCATATATTCATGTCAATTATATTATGTTCAAATGAGTGTAACACCATTAAAATGCATTTGAAACTTTTTTTTCCCATTGTTCGTAATGTAACGAAATCCTTTTGATTGTCCCTGTAACTGATCTATGCTTCCGATTTTCAAAACATTTGAAATAACTCGACAAAATTATGTAATAAATATACGTTTTAAATTTCAAATGATTAAAATGCATTTGTAACTTTTTCCCCATTGACGTAATGTAACGGAATCCTTTTGATTGTCCCTGTAATTGATCTATCCATCCGATTTTCATAAAATTTGAAATGACTCGACAAAATTATGTAATAATTATATATTTTAAATTTCGAACGATTCGGTTGGATAGTTTTTGCATTGTTATATGCGGACGGACAGACAGACGGACAGACTGAGCGACAACAATAGGTGCTACGTATTTACATAATTACGAACGCACCTAAAAACGCGCAAGGCAAAGCGTAATACCCTAGAGTATGCACACTATAGCTTACTTTAGAAACAGAGGGTATACGGTGATCTTTAAAAAATCTAGAAGGTATACGGCGTATATTCTCCACTATACCCCTGGGTAAAACTAGTATTGAGCATATGGGAGTAAATTTCGTTTCACGAAAAAATGGTTGTTGAGGAAGGTGATGCCACAGGGAAGTTTCACTGTACATGATAAAATGCACACTTTCCACATAATCTTTTGCGCTGTAAGTTGTATTTGCTGGAAAATTGTGTATTTCATTATGTACGTTACGATAAGCATCATTTCTTGAAAAAAAAAAAGTTTTTAAGATATTGAAATAAAACTTTGTCACAAGGCTCTGTTCATCTATCTGTGTGGAACGAAGCAAAATATAGCTTGCAAGTTTGTATATATTAATTTAACGATTACTTTTATTGAAAAATACACATTAAAAAATCATGTTTTGTACATAAAAATTGTGTATATGTTACTAAATTTAAGAGGCATTGCACATTTTTTGCTTCATAACACAGGTAAGTGGTTTGCTAAAATATACTGTTGAAAAAAAAAGGTGAAATATATTGAATTGATTTCCTTACAGAAGGTTTGGAATAAACTCATTTTTTTTATTAAAATTTGACTAAAAAATGCCTAAATGGAAAAGTGAATTAGGATTCCTTTAAAAATTTATATCAGTTCATAGTTTTAGTCCCTATTTTAACTAAAAACACATCTGTTTGATTAAAATTTAATATTTTTCAAAAAAGTGCCTCGAAGGTGGACAAAAACCTCATGGGGTTATAAAACGTAATTCCTATAAGAGAAACTATATGAAGTGTTTTGTTCTGAAATAATCAGTTGTGCTTTTGTTTTTTCAAATATTCTTTATTCAATAATTCAATTTACTTCTTTAAAAATAAACATTCATTCTGGCACACGATTGTAGTTAGAAAAGTCGGCAATTTCAATTTCTAAATTAATTTAATTAGCAAATACTCTCTTGCGACCAATATTTGTCACCTACATTCGGCATACCATTTCTCCTATTTAAATCATTATAAGTCAAGAACCATTCAAATTAAATGGTTTAATCTCACCGATTCAATACTCGCTATTTTAACACCATGGGCATGATACCAGATTATGAAATATTTTTAATCTGGTTATTACCAGATTAGTAAGATAGTAAGATTAGTAAGATAGTTTCCAACGAATATTACCAAGGGTGATAATAGTTTTCATAGTTAAAAACTTACTTTTAAACTAGCAGCTTCTTCTAATGTACGTGCAACCCTAGCATAGCCTTTCACAACTCCTTGGCTTACGGGAATTCCTGGAAAATAAGCATAGAAAAGTTAGTCATCAGTTAGTATCAAAAATTACTTGAATGTATGATTAATTAGAAAATAAGCCACGTTTTTGTCATCTCCTTATTTTGTCTTTGCGTAAAACTACATATAAAAGAAATAATGGTATTTTTGTTAAATAACGTATATTTAAAAGAGTTAATTAAATTCACACTTTAACTCAATTATTACTAAGGCACTGGTTCTTTTATATCATAATATTAAACATGCTATTTCACTAGCAGCGCACAAATGCCTTCTCGTCAACAAAATTCTCAAAAACTTCATTTATTTATTTTTATTGGAACATACATCTGACTTGTGTGCTCGACATGAAAGTCTGCTTATAAGTCATCGTCAATATACAAGGACGAGATAGCACAAGGAAATTTACATCACAAGAGAAATACAACCAGGAGCTCCACACAAAGTGTGTGTGCAATGGAGCCAGTGGGAATCGAACCCACAACCTCTAGCGTAGCAAAGCGGCGTCTTAATCACTCGGCTACGGAGGCCCAATTTTCAAAAACAGCTTAAGAACAAAAATGCAATACTTCACTTCAGATTCTGCATTCACTTCACTTTAGATTCTGGACATTGAGATTTTAATTATAGGTGGCACGGCATGTCCTCTTTCATGGTACATACCGTTCCCCATTGATATGTTTCATAACATTCGATAATAATTTTTACAAAGTACTCTTAATGTACAAATTGCTGAAAAAGTCACTAATAACGTTTACTTAAATATAAATAATTGAAATAAAGATAAATACAACGCATACATAATGTACACAGTTGATTTTTGTAGTGCCACGAGCTTCAGGCACGGGTAAAACACATAATTTACTGATCGACCTTTTAAAAGTTCCATTTTGAGATTTTATCTTAACCACCCGAATTTTCTTATCATAATATATTTAAATAATTCAACCTAAAATTCGACCCGACCGCCGAAGTCCAAGACCCGACCGCACAAAACCCCAAGTCATCGAGCACAGGAAAAAGTCCTTTATATTATGGCAAGAGTAGTCATAGGGGAATCTAATGATCCATGTCTGCCGGAAGCGAAGTGGTGCATAAGACAAAAATGAATGCCACTAGTGGTTGACTCGTAGCTTTAGCATTGTGTTTGCCGTACAATCAAAAGCAGGGAAACACGGAAAACTGAGTGCCGAAAAACACAATGCTAAACCTACGAGTCAACTACTAGTGCCTGCGCCTGAAAAGTTGTACAATTTTTATACAATTTTTTAGTTTTTTCAAAACTAAAAACTGAAACAAAATCACTTCACCTTTTTCATTTACGTATAAAAAACATTTCATATTTATTTACTTAGAACAGGTGTCACAAATAAAAAATTAAAAAGTTGACATGTTTCGGTTCATTCATAAGAACCGTATTCATAACACATAAAATCAGTAGAAAACTAAATGACACTGGATATAAATATAATTTAAAT
The DNA here is from genome assembly GCA_964019185.1 of Maratus speculifer. NCBI lineage: Eukaryota > Metazoa > Arthropoda > Arachnida > Araneae > Salticidae > Maratus > Maratus speculifer. The sequence goes on along the minus strand of OZ025294.1, from coordinate 389,979,171 downwards.
TATATTTATATCCAGTGTCATTTAGTTTTCTACTGATTTTATATGTTATGAATACGGTTCTTATGAATGAACCGAAACATGTCAACTTTTTAATTTAATTTTTATTTGTGACACCTGTTCTAAGTAAATAAATATGAAATAGTTTTTATACAGGGTGTCCCCTCTCAACGGTGGCCAATGGCTAATTTCTAAACCGTTGGTCATAGACATATAGTTCCAATTGCAAAAATGCTTTAAAAAAGGCAAAGAATAGTTTTTTAAGCGATTTTGGTCAAAAAAATGTTTTACTAAAAAATTACGAAAATTAAATTTTTATACGGTCCCCCGGTCCTATAAGTGATATTTAGTAAATTTTTTTTAAAACTCTAGCAAGTAATATAGAAAAGGTCCCATTCATGTAACATTAAAATTGACCGAGTTATGGAACTTTAAATTTCATGACTTAAACCACTTTTCTATAGCTGAAAACGGATGAGTTCGATTGAGCTTTAAGGGAACGTACACTAAGTGCTTAAAGTAATATAAAGGGAGTCGATTTCCAACGCTGTTCAAAAACTACTTCCTAAACTGTTTGTCACAGATATATAGCTCCAATTACAAAATGTTCTAAATCAGCGATTTAACTGAAGGCGCTGTCACCGTATATGTTTTACGGTAGTGTTAATTATAATTAATCAACTTCTAGATTGGTTATTAAAATAACTGAAGACATGAATTTCAAAATTCTCTTTATCCAAAAAATCAAATTTTGGGAAATAGCGAAAAAACTTTAAATGCATCTATTGGTTTTCATAATAAATTTTGAGATTGCATTGTTACAATAGTGGAGATTTGTATAGACTGATAGAGAAATCAAAAAGCGAGAAGTCGAGTTTTGAAATTCATATCCTCAATTGTATTTTTACATATGTTTTATTTTGTAAGCAAATGAAGCTGATTCTTTTCGTGATTTTATTTTAAAAAGGTATGTTATTTTGATAAGCTTTTGTTTTATTCATAGTTTTCGTATGTAAATTTTCCTAGTTCAAAATTTATATTCTAATTTTAACTCACTTCCAAATATCTGATTGAGGTTCAATTCCCATGACATTAAACCCGATGACAATGTAATATTAATACGATTTTAGGTGCGTTCCATTTATTTATTTTATAGGACTACATCAAATTCTATTAGGTTGAGTAATCTAATAAAGCTTTAAATATGTATCATTTTGTAACGATTTATGACTGTTGCTTTTCATAGTTTAATTTAACAAAATTTCTGTTATTTTCTTACTTATATTTTTAGCACAAATTGCATATTTTACTTTAACTTGTAAATGTCAACGTAAATTCAGAAACAACATTGTAAATTTTTTTTTTACTCTCAATGTTTAAAGTTAAATTTTCTATCTGATGTTTAATTTTATTTCCAGTAAATTTGTGACTGACCCCTATTTTGCAGCAAAAAATATGCTTCAACTTTGAACGGCTATAACTCGGTCAATTTTGATCGCAGAGGAATGGAACTTTTTTTATCTTACATGTTAGAGTAGTGGTAAAAATTTTCCAAATATCACTTATAGGACCGGGGGACCGTATAAAAAGTTAATTTTCGTAATTTTTTAGTAAAGCATTTTTTTGACCTAAATCGCTTAAAAAATAATTCTTTACCTTTTTTAAAGCATTTTTGCAATTGGAACTATATGTCTATGACCAACGGTTTAGAAATTAGCCATTGGCCACCGTTGAGAGGGGACACCCTGTATGTTCAATTTTAGTTATCTTTTGCCCTTTTTTAAGGCGATTTTCTTTTATATTGGTTAGATCGGGTTCAATAATGGCATTTAAGGGTCTGTTTATCAGAAAAAGGGACTGGAGTGAGGACTCCAAAATCATTTGCATCATCTGACAATGGACTCAGAGGCCTCGAATTTAAACTTTCCTCTACTTGAATCACTACTGTTAGAAGTTGATTATTAGTGAGGTTAGCAGGCCCTACAATTCTCTTAAAATGAAGTTTAACCCTTTACCTACCGAAATATGAATTCATGAAAATTTCACATTCTAAAGCATTTTATGTAAATTGTTTAAACTAAATTAAAAGATTCACATAATCACTTAATAAATTTTTGAAGAATCTTAGAAGATTTTGAAAGATTTAGATGATTTAATTAAATTTGAATTTACAGGGATTTTGTGCGATATTCACAACCCCACTCAAATCTTTTATTTTAAATTGTTTTCTTAGTATTTTGTAGAATTATAAATTGTACAAATATGATGCTCTTGCAACATAAATATAGAAATATTTCCTAATTGAAAAATCCCCCTCTCCCTCCCTCAGCTCCAAGAAAGCTGAAAAAGATATAAAGGCAAAAGAAATCATCCTTTTAAAAATATTTTTGTTTTGTATAACTAATAATGCTTTTGGAACGAAATAAAGTAATGTACCTGTAACTCATTCTAAAAGATATTACAACTAATCGCCGTATTAAAGGATTTTATAAGTACCGTCGGTAGATAAAGGTTTAAAGAATTTTATTACGGCCTTCCAAAGTCTCCCGAAATTGGGTATCCTGGGAGGAATAATTTTCCACTCAGTGCCTTGAATATATAAATGTGCTGCTATTTTCTCATGAGATGTTTTTTTTTATTAAATCATAAAAGGCCCTAAGACTCTGCAACAATAAAATCTTTCGAGTTACCTAAACACAATTTTGCACATTTAACTCTGCGTGCGATGAATTCAGCAATAAATGATTCGGAGGTTATGGAGGTTAAATCTGAAAAGATTTCTATAGGTATAGCCAGGGCCGTAGCTAGAAGTGACCTATAGGGGGGGGGGGGTCAAGAGATTGTAGGGGGGGCTCATATATATATATTTTCTTTTTCTCTGACATAAAAATATAAATTAGTGTATATTTATACTGTAGGTATTACGTTTCTTATTAAACTGTTGTAATAACTTCATTTTATACTAAGAAAAGTATATGATGATGAAAATTTTGAGTGTATAACTGGAGAAAAATTAAACATCATGTGTATAAATGTGTGCTTCATATGTACAAATAGGATGAGGGAGTGTTGAATTACTTATTTTAGATACAATTTAGTAATTCTGCAAAACTGTAAAAGGATCTCAAAATTAAATTAGATTTTTGAACAGAATTTCATTTGAAATTTCGTAACAGAAATTCATTTAGTGACCTTGGAATCTTTTCCAGGGGGGGGGGGGGCTCAAAATATTTTAGGGGGAACTGAGCCGCCCATAGCGGCCCCTTAGCTACGGCCCTGGGTATAGCCTTAAATACAAAAAAAAAAAAAAAAAAAAAAAAATACAAATATATTTTTTTTTGTAAGATGGTTTTACATGCATAATAAATTTTAATGATAAATGGCTCACATAGATCAACACCAGAAAGATTAACGCAGTAATTTCGTTAGGTTTCGTTTTTTTTGCACAGAGATTTTACAATCCATTTTACAACTAATCCATTAGTAATAATACCTACTAATTTACGCTATGTTTAAATTTTGCTTAGGAGGTTGTCTACATATACTAATTGTAATAAACTTCCAAATTTTCAATACGAACATTTAAATTTGGCATCATATTTGGAATTTCTGGAAAATTTTACTTTCGGTATCAAATGAAAAGTCATTTATCGAAGTAGTTAAGGAAATGTCTAAGTTTAAAATTTGGAATTTCTAACGTTACATTTCTTTTTAACCCTTGGGAAATTGATTGTAATGATTGTTGAGTATTTCTTTAAAGAATAACTCAAAACCTGCCTGCTCGACGTAATTTAATTTTAATTTTAAATATGCACATTTAAAGCTTTTAGAAATCAATTGCAGTTAAAAAATTTTTAGGTTTTACAAATGACAATCTTTTAGAGATTATGTATAAATTGAATTTTATTTTCGAAAAATCATAAATTGCAATTTATGATTTAAAAAATCTATTTTATTTTATTTATTTCTTTTCTTTTCTTTTTTCTTTTTTTTTTTCCAGAAAATGATTTGTAACTTTCCGACCAGTAGATTTTGAGTTGTATTTGAAAACCATTACCATTTATTTAACTAAGATTTAAAAATGAATCGTAGTGAATTCAAAATTTACAATTAAAAATGAATTAAGAATTTGAAATTTTAAACCTGCATAAATCCTAAAATACTTGACCGTTTGGTATTGGAAGACATAATTTATTCAAGAATCCTTATATGATGTTAAAAGTAGGTGTTACCATCAGGAATTTTAAAGTTTCTTACAATTTTTATATGTAGATGACCCCCCTCCCCCCACTCACTCTTAAGAAAAACTTATGATTAATTAGTAGACGTTTTTATTAATCGATCGGTATCAGTCACATGTTTAAAGAACGATGTGTGAAACTGACCTTTTATTGTTAAATCCGCTACATATTCAATTTCGTCATCTTGTTCATTTGCCTGGAATCAAGAGCCAAAAATTAGTGAAGGACGGATTAAAATGCTATTTTATTTCTATAAAAGTAATCTAAAACTAAAATTAAAAGATGTATAAATTAAAATGCTGTTTAACTTCTATAAAAGTAATCTAAAATTAAAAATGTAAAATGTACGAATTAAAATGTTACTTAACTTCTAAAAATGTAAACTAAAATTAAAAATAAAATATGTACGGAAAACGCTATTTAACTTCTATAAAATTAATCTAAAATTAAAAATGTAAAATGTACGAATTAAAATGTTATTTAACTTCTAAAAATATAAACTAAAATTAAAAATAAAATATGTACGGAAAACGCTTTTTAACTTCCATAAATGCAATCTAAAATTAAAATGAAAAATGTACGGATTAAAATGCTATTTAACTTCTATAAATGCAACCTAAAATTAAAATAAAAAATGTACGGATTAAAATTCTATTTAACTTCTATAAATGCAATTTAAAATTAAAATGAAAAATGTACGGATTACAATGCTATTTAACTTCTGTAAATGTAATCTAAAGTTAAAAACGAAAGATGTACGAATTAAAAGGCTAATTAAGTTGTATAAATGGCATTTTTTAAATGTACAACCGGAACAGGTCGGCCTTTTGAGATATCTGGAAAAGAGAGAGCTTCAAGGCGTGGGAATAACTTTCTTCGGTGATTAGCCCTAGAAAAACAAACAAACAAAGTTTATGATATAAGAAGCCGATATAAAAATTACATAAAAAGGAATTTATTCAAAAAAGAAAAAGAATTAAGTAAAAAAGAAAAATAATGTACTTAATGCATGCTAAAAATGATTACAGTATATTCTAAAAATTAAATACATAAATTAGCCAATATTTTACACATATATGCTTAAATTTCTAAAATCACGCATTTATCATAAAAATACACATTATTTATAAAATAGTATTTGTTTTTATGTATCTTTAGCGTAAATTTAAATGTGTATTTTGTTATCGCTTTAAAAAAATGATACAAATATTAAATATGGAAAATGCCCGAATTTACACCAATTGATACGCTATTGTAGGAAAAGATTTTCACTAATAGGAATGTTACAAAAATTATAAGTGCGTAAACTTTAAAGTGTGTACGTTAAAAAAATTGATGGAGCAGGAGGGGTGGAGACTTTAATATAATTCAGAGCTGCACTTTTTATTTCAGTAATTCCGTTGCATAAACATAGTACTGTAATAGCATTTTCAAAGTAAAAAAGTAAAACTTTTGTTATTACTTTTTTTGTAACATGTCCTGGGCCCTTAACACCCTCTTCCGTTTGAATTAAATTAGGAGCACATGAACATTTAACAGGAAACAGAATTAAAAATTGTCTTAAGCAAGGTATTCAGGGTTGGATCTCTGTGTGCTATAAATAAAAACTTTTGAATTTTTCCCAAAAACGTTAATATCTTTACGAAAATACGCGCCATGTTTACACAAATGCACACTAACATTGACACAGGACACACATAGTCAACTGCTACAGTGACTGACTTCTCTAACCATTTTTTTGTTATATGGGTTATCGCATATATTATTTTATTATCAAATTTATTATTAACACTCTGAGCAGTCTTGCAAAAGGGTAAAATCATAATGCTGTTTTCTTTGCATTTTCTTTTAAATGCTAAAAAAGATAATTTATTCAATGATAAAAACTAGTCGTTGGGGGCCACCGTAATACTTACCCATCATGGATATGTATATGAAAATAAAACATGTGAAACTATTTATACAATGCATTGCAATTCATAAACAAAATTTAAATATTGTTAATATACATAGTAATGCTACATTAAAGAACGGCTGATGTACCAATTTCGACAAATTATATAAAACGCCAAACTACTCAAGTAGTACCGAACTGCGTAAAAGAAACATCCTTATAACTCCAAAAATAATAATTCTATTAACTAAAAATTAACTGCGTCGGATTAAGCGTCTCATTTCCAATTAAAATATACTTCTGAATTGAAATTTGAATGAAATACAGGGTCATGAAAAATCGAAGAATGTGGAAAACAAGATTACAAATATCTCGGCAACTAATAATCCGATCGACTTCATTCTATATGCAAAATGTGTGTTATTTTATTGCCTTTTACTTCCATTCCTTAGAACAAAAAAATTCGAAAATTTTTATATACGTTTCATCAGAACGAATTTTTCGAGAGTCCAAAAAAAATAGTTCCAGATAATCGAGGTTGCAGATATTAAATAGGGTTCGTCCTATTCTTATATACTAACTACATACAAAATTTCAAGTCTCTATCTCAATTTGTTCGGGAGATAGAGCGTTTACAGACAGACAGACAGACAGACAGACGGACGGCAAATTTTTTTTTTTTTCTAAAAATATGTTTTTCGGAATCTCCACTATCTAAAACGTGTAAATCCGTCAAAAATCAATTTTCGATTTTCAAAACGAATGCAAGACTTACCCTATACTACGTATGATGGGTAAGTAAATAAAAAACTTAATTACGAATATGAATACGAATGCGATCCTTTACATTATTAATCCCTTTTCTATTCATTACAAGAGCATTAAATTAAAAGAATTATATTACTTTAAATAATGCTTATAGTGCAGTGAAACCTGCAGCTTAATGAATGTATTAACACGGGCTTGTCAATGAGAGGGTTAATTCCTCTAATTATCCTCCCTACTGAATTCTCGCAGAAAATATGAAGTCAAACATGTCCTTCAAATCTCACAAGTTCACCGAGAATTCGTCTGCAATTTCAGTAGATATTCGACTAGGGCGTAGTTAAGGCAGTGCTATGGGTGGCTCAGCCCCCTCCCCCTAAAATATTTTGAGCCTCCCCCCTGGAATATTCCAAAGTCACTAAATGAATTTTTTTATCCGAAAATTCAAAGGAAATTCTGTTCAAAAATCTAATTAAGTTTTGAGGGTCTTTCACAGTTTTTCAGAATTACTAAATTGTTACTAAAATAAGTGTTTCAACAGTCGCTCATCCTATTTGCATATATGAAGCTAACTTAGTGTTTAATTTTGCACCAGTTATACACTCAAAATTTTCAACATCATATACTTTTCTTAGCATAATATGAAGTTATTACTACAGTTTAATAAGAAACATGGTATCTACAATGTGAATATGCACTAATTTATCTTTCTGTGTCAGAAAAAGAGAGAAAAAAATGTTTGAGCCCCCCCCCCCCTCCCCTATTGTTCACTTCTAGCTACGGCCCTGTGTTCGACACAACTGTTTGAAATCGAAAGTTTCCGTTCATTGTCCCTAAATTTTTAAACATCAGTGCATTAATATGTTCCCAGTTTTATGACACTGCGTATAGATATTCTAAAGATTAAAAAGTACTTTTCAGTTAGCCGGTTGCCGGTGTTATTTAGACATATATATGCATATACATACACATATGTATATATATACACATATGTCTTTATATATACATATATCTATATAATTATAGATATATTGTTACATATAATACTAGCGTCCGACTAACCAAAGTGTACCGAATAAAATTATAGAAGTACCTGGAAAGAAGTCTTGGGTTTCTGGATTCCAGCAAGTCCATAATTTCGTCAATAGTCAGGAAATACAGGAGATCGGTGTCTGGCAAATAACCTTCCGCAACCATTGCCTTGCCCAGGCGATGAAAGCCTTTTTTCACGTTGTCCATAGCTTTGATCATGTGTGACTAAAAAAAAATACATACATCATTAATTATTTAATAATTAAGTCACAATATCATTGTCACTTCAAACTTCGGAAGATTCCGATTTCCAGTCTACGTTAATCTGTTGTTCCTCTGCTTCTTCGCGTTCCTCTGCTTCTGAACTGTATAACTTCTTCAGATCTTCTAAGATTTTTCTCCGCAAATCAGAACTATCGTCATCTACTGTTGGAATTTAATTTTCTTCATACTATAAAATTGCTAAGATTTCTTAACCGCCGGAAATATACGGTATACATTTCGTAATCACATTCGGCAGTATAGTTGAATACCGTTGTATTCAGCAGCACTATTCAGTACACCTTTTTTCAATATAGTTCAAAAGTACGCTTGCTTTTCAATAAATCAGAACAATCTAAAAGTGCATTACCTGTTGATTGCTAGAATTTTCTTCTTCGTGCGTATTTTCAGAACAGTGTAACTTTCTCAAATCTTCTAAGACTTTCTTCTGCAAATCACTACTATCGGCGTCTTCTGTTTGGAATTTCATTTTCTTCATTCTATAAAACAGCCCTCCACGATTTTAACAATGGTGCTTTTTAACTCCTTCGAGTCTGGTGTGCTATTAATCGTACATATCTTTTACTTGAGTATTATTTGTTTTATCAAACACTTTCATTACTGTTTACGTGTAGTAATACAGGGTTATTATTAATGAATCATCGGGTTTTGATACGTTACTACGTGTGAACTAGGGAACGTGTATGTTTCCAAGACAACTCAAACGAGAAGACATTAACTAAAGTTTCGCGTTGCATATGTTTCATGCGCGTGTGGTTGCCATGGTTGCTGCGCGAACGTCATATTCAAAATAGCGACTGGAAAGTAGAAAGCGTCTTGTGTACTAAAATTTACAAAGTGTGAATTGCTTATAACCGTTCAGAGAGGCGTACAAATGCAAACTACCAACCCACAATGATGGATTGATCGAAGTCAACTTGGCTGAGTTGCGGAACCGCATCACGACTGCATTCGCGACCATCCAGGCGACCATGCTGAGTAATGTGAGAGAGAAATGAATTACCGCCTTGACATCTGCCGTATCACTCAAGGAGCACATATTGGACATCTGTCGTATAGACATCAATTTTGTATACTTTCTGTTTATTTTCATGTATAACTCTCTATTGTAACCCAATTAAGTTCCGAAATAAACGCTTCAGAAACCCGATGGTTCTTTTGTAATAACCCTGTATTAGTATCTGTCTATATGCATTTACTATATGGCTCATTAATGTTTAGGCATCTAGTAATAATAAAATAATAAATATTTGCTGAATTCTCTTCGCACCGTTGCGATTCCTTTATTTTAAAGATATATTTCACTCGTTAAATTCAAAATAAAGATTATATTCCTGAAAGAATCATGTGTAATAAAGCGTAAAAAGTATAAGTTGAAAGTTGTAATATCAGTTAAATCGTATCGTAATATAATATTTTCTAAACTTCTCTAAAAACTCTTTCTTAGATTATTGTCATATAAATATAAATAAACAGTATACAAAATAACAAAATGCGTTACGTTTCAGACAGTGAAATAGTCGTTAAACTCTAATTAATCTATTTTGATAGCTAGTTTTAATATTATTAATTCAAAAAAAAAAAAAAAAAAAAAAAAAAAGAACTAAAAAAGGGTAAAATTTTCATGCAGCACCATCATAATACATTACATCCAAGACCGTGAGATTTTTACAATTCCGGTTAATCCACAACCTTTATAATCCGTATCTGGTTAATCTAGAGTCTATTGTAGATATTGATGCAATAGAATAAGATAAAAGTTAAACGAAATAGTGTATTAAGGCTTGTACTTTTAAATGTATTGAAATGCGCATACTCACTTTACCAGCTTCTCTTTCTCGAATACCTCTGCGGCAATTCGGCAAGATAAATTTTAGAAGCAATCTGCAAAAATAGAAGGATATTTAAAATAAATAAATATTAAAATAAACATAAATAATGTTTACCATTTTCAAATGAGGAAAAAAATGAATTTTTTAAAAAGAATAAGTCTCATTGTTGATTAATAAGTACATTTTGTATGATTTTTGTTTCTATAAGGGTCGCCCAAATGCAAGTGATTTTGCTGTATTTACTCCGCCATTTGAAGGAAAAGAAGACTGCGCATGTTCCTATAGAGGACGCAGAATGCCGGGAATGGATGCGATACCGTCAGATCCCGCCAGATGCGTGTGCGATAGCGTGGGAGTACTTTAAAAAGCATTATTCACATCATGGATGACTCCAAACGGTGACAACGCGCGGTCGTGCAATTTTTAACAGCAGAAAATATGAGTGCTAAACAAAACCTATCACCAAATGCAAAATGTGTATGGCACGGAGTGTATGTCCCTCAAATCGGTATTCCGATGAAGTACGGTTTTTTGTAGGATCAATGTAATGTCAATGCCTACATCCCGAGCATATTTGTCTCGGGTGTTTAAGTACTTAAAGTGTTTATTCTAAAAACAGTAATATTGATAAACATCAAATTACTTCATATTTCAGAAGTGACATTAATTACATTAACTGTTTACTTTAAAACCATAATATTTATAAACTATAAATTAATCCATTATTCAAAAGTGACATTAATGAAATATTTAATATCATTGTTTATTTAAACATTTCATAAGTGGATGATTGCACAGGATTGCGAAATCATTTGTGTTGATTACTTCAAGGACAACATTTTACTGTGAACGAACTCAGTTCAGTTTCTCTTATGTTTTTGTAAAGCACACACGGTGCTTATATTTCTCTTACTGTGTCGCATTCTTGGATATGTTAATCCCGCAACCGCAGCAGGAAACTGCATTCCTGTATCTTGTTTTTTTCAATTTACTAAATGTTTCTTTAAGTTGTTAATATAAAGCAAAAAAGATATATTAGTGTGGATTTATTAACACTTGATAACACCAAAGAACTGCTTTGTCAATCTCGGACACCAACATTATGGAGGCACCGGCGAGATAACCTGCGCACATCGCTTTTGATGAATTACGCCGTCTCAAAGTCGCCATAAAGGAGTACCATTCATCCCAGCTGTTTCAGATGTACCTGCACACATCGCTTTTTTTGGATTACAACGGTTCAAAGTCACCATAAAGGAGTACCCTACAGCCCAGCTGTTTCAGATAAGTACATTTTTGGTTTATTATCAGTTTGGCTTTGTTTTTTAACTTGGTTCCCTCATTATTTTAATAATGAGTCAAGAAGATTTAGAAAAGACAGCAATAAATTTACGTGGCAGAGCTAAATCTGCATTAACACGTATCACGAACTTCATTGACGCTGATCAAGTTTTTCAAAAGAATGATTTATTGAATAAATTAGAAAAATTAGAAACAGCTTATTTCGATTTTGATAAATATGATGCACAATTACCAGAAGAATCCTCGGAAATGGAGGAATTTGAAACAAAATATTATGAAACCAAAGCCAAACTGCAATCAGAGCTTGAAAAATTTTCTATAAATAGTATGAATGCACATTCTCAAGTTGTTAATGAACAATTACCTATAGTTAATACAACTAATAATTTTAAATTACCCAGATTGAATATTGAGCAATTTGATGGTAATTTCAAAAACTGGATGTCATTTAAAGACTTATATTTATCGTTAGTGCATAACAATGCCAGTATAACAAACATTCAAAAATTTCAATACTTAAGAGGTTTGCTCGGTGAAGAGCCATCGTCAATTATAAAACATATTCCCATTTCTGAAACCAGTTATGCAGAAGCATGGGAAAAATTATTGTCAAGATACGACAAAAGAAAACAAATTGTCGCAGCTCTTATCAAAACATTTATGGATATACCTCCCATTATTCATGCTAATGCACTTAACTTACGCAATATATCAGATATCTCTGACGAGGTAATTCGTGCTCTCAAATCAATCGATGTTAAAGCATCAGAGAGAGACATTTGGTTAATTCATATTCTTCTTCAAAAGGTTGATAATAAAACACGTGAAGAATGGGCTCAATATTCATCGAAGGATGATTTTCCTTCTTTTGATCAATTTATTCAGTTCATTAATGACAGATGTTTATCTTTAGAATTGTATAATAATGATTATACAGGGTTACATAAAAAAGAGAAACAATTTAATTTTCACAAAGCTCCCGCCAATAACGTTATCAAATGTTTATTTTGTAAAGCTAATCACTTATTGTACAAATGTATTAAATTCAAGGAATTAAACGTAAGAGATAGAAAACAATTTGTGAGAAAAAACAAATTATGTAGCAACTGTTTGTCTGACAAACACTACACATATCAATGTAATTCTACATTTAGCTGTCATCATTGTCAGCTTAAACACCATACGCTATTATGCGAGAATAAACTACAAAATTATGCGATGTCAACTTCACGTTCGAATGAAAAACAGAGTCGGAAAAGCAAATCTGATTCAGAGGACCTTTCGATTCCTGATGATAATAAAAAAGAAGTTTCTCCTTCAATAAATTCTGTTCAAACATCTTTCGCACTTTTGCCCACTGCTACAGTATATATTTATGATTGCATGGGTCAAAAGCACACGTTAAGAATTATGTGTGACAGTGGCTCAGAATCTACGTTCGTTTCAGAATCATGCATGAAAGTGTTAGGATTCAAAAGGAAAAATGCCCGATTTCCCGTGAAAGGTCTTTCTAATTCAAAAATCGCAGTAACAAAGGGTTACGTAATGATTGATCTTATATCAATTCATAATGCTGACAGTAAGTTGTCAGTGAAAGCTTTTATTTTAGACGAATTAACAGCTCCATTACCTTCTGAGAAAATAAGTGAAGAGCATTATTCACACTTAAAAAATGTAAACTTGGCAGATCCACATTTTGGGACTCCAAATAAAATCGATGTTATTTTAGGATCAGATTACTTTTTTTCTATTTTGCTTCCTGGTCAAATAACATGTGCTCAGAGCAGTTTAATTGCACAAAATTCCATCTTTGGCTTTCTCGTATCGGGAAAAATGCCGCATCTTAACACAACTCCTAATTCAATGCATAATTTACATATTTATGAACTTAATATTGATAATGAATTAAAACGATTTTGGGAAATGGAAGAAGTATTCAATAATAATGCTCAAATTCTGTCTCCAGAAGAACAATTTGTTGAATCACATTTTCAGAAAACTTACTCAATTAATTCCGAGGGTCGTTTTGTGGTAAAATTACCTTTTGTTAAACCTACGACAGAATTAGGTAATTCTAGACCTGCCGCAATTTCTCGCTTGTTGGCGATGGAAAGGAAATTTAAAGAAAACACAGAATTCGAAAAGCAATACAAGGATTTTATGCGCGAATATATACAGTTAGGCCATATGGAATTAATAACACAAAATGACATTAACGATTCTGAAAATGAACAATATTTTCTTCCTCATCATGCGGTTATTAAACCTTCTAGTACTACTACCAAGTTGAGAGTTGTGTTTGATGCATCATGTAATACTTCAAAAGGTAATTCCTTGAATTCAATTTTGGGAGTAGGTCCTAAATTACAAAGGGACATATTTGAAATTTTACTTAATTTTCGAGTTCCGAAAATTGTTTTTTGCGCTGACATAGAAAAGATGTACCGCCAGATTTTAGTTTCTGAAGAAGATCAAAATTATCAGAAAATAGTTTGGAGGTTTAACTCTAATGAGGAAATAAAAAATTTCAAATTAAAAACAGTTACTTATGGGCTAGCTCCAGCGTCTTATCTAGCCACTAAATGTCTCAAACAAATTGCTGATGATTATACAAAAAACGCTGTTATTTCTCAAACATTGGAGAAAGATTTCTATATGGATGATCTTCTTTCAGGCTCAAACACTGTTAGCGAGGCAATAGAAACTTGTAAAGAAATTAGCGATGTTTTGCACGCGCATGGTTTCCACTTAAGAAAATGGAATTCAAATTCAAAGGAATTTCTTAGAGAGTTTCAAGATGATTCCAATACCGAATCGAATTTTGAAATAATTCCTAGTGATAACGGAAGCTCTAAAGTTCTAGGATTAAGCTGGAACTCTTCTTCAGATACTTTTATTTTCAAGGTTTCACTAAATCTCACTCCACCTCTTACAAAGAGGCAAATTTTAGCAGAATCGGCTAGAATCTTTGACCCACTGGGTCTAATTTCACCATGCACTGTAACTTTAAAAATATTTTATCAAAAACTGTGGTTGACAAAAGGGGACTGGGACACTATTATTCCAGAACATCTAACTGAGGAATTATTCAAATTTCAAAATTCATTCAATGAAATCAATCAATTTTCGATACCAAGATGTGTTACGCTTTCATCCGAGAATGCCTTCGAATTACACGGATTCTCCGATGCGTCAACACTAGCTTATGCTGCCGCAATTTATTGCCGACAAACTTGCAATGGAAAAACCAATGCTTTTCTTTTGGTTTCTAAAACAAAAGTTGCACCAATCAAGCAAATTTCTGTCCCTAAATTAGAACTTTGCGGTGCTCACTTATTATCTAAATTATTCCGCACAGTTATGGACACACTAAAGAATTACAAGTTCGATATTTTTGCATGGACTGATTCTAAAGTAGTCCTTTCATGGTTATCCGCACACCCCCGCAAGTGGAAAACATTTGTCGCGAACAGAACCTCTCAAATAACAGAAGTTTTACCTACTAAGCACTGGGGACACGTTCCCTCAAAAGATAATCCCGCAGATATCGCTTCTCGCGGTATCGACCCAAAGTGTTTGCCAGAATGCGAGCTATGGTGGAAAGGGCCAGGCTGGCTACTTCTAGACCCATCTAATTGGCCGAAAGATGACTTAAATGTTGATGAATTCGATGAGCAAATCAAATCCGAGCAAAGGTCGGATCCCATTTTTTCATTTCACACGCATGCTTCAAATGATGTACTAGATAATTTGTTTCAAAAGCACTCTTCACTTTCAAAAATTATCCGCATTCTGGCATATTGCATAAGATTCATTAAAAAATGCAAAAATGCTAATGAATATCAAATCCCTTCAACAGTACTTACATTTAACGAAATAAAATCTGCTGAAGAAATGATCGTTCTTTGGATTCAAAATTCTTACTTTAAAGAAGAGTTAAATTGCATCAAAGAACAAAAACCTCTAGCTAAGAAAAGCAAATTACACTCCCTATATCCGTTTATTGATGCTAAGGGTATCTTACGGGTGGGAGGACGCCTGCAAAATTCACAGTTAGCATTTAATCACAAGCATCCGGTAATACTTCCATCACAACATAAAATGAGTGAACTATTGATAATACAACAGCATATTGCCACTTTACATGCTGGACCTTCTCTACTATCGCACATCATAAAACAATCTTTTTGGATAATTGGTGGAAAAAAGCTCATCAACAAATGCATTAATAGATGTTTAAAATGTTTCAGATACAAGAAAGCTATTACAACTCCTCCATTAATGGGGAATTTACCTAAACCTCGAGTAAATCTTGAACGCCCCTTTTTTGCCAGTGGAATTGATTACGCAGGCCCCATATCCATTAAATTTAGCAAGGGTAGGGGTGCAAAAACAACTAAGGGTTACATTGCCTTATTTATTTGTCTTGCTACGAAAGCGGTCCATATAGAAGCTGTAAGTGATCTAACAACTGAAGCATTTATAGCAGCTCTTCGACGTTTTAGTGCAAGAAGAGGTACCCCACGTCACCTTTATAGTGACAACGGGAAGAACTTTGTCGGGGCATCAAGAAAAATCGACCAAATACAGAGGGCATGGTTGTCATTTCCTAAAAATGAAATCATGTCTCGATATTTAACTGAAAAATCCATTGAATGGCATTTTATCCCTCCTTCTTCCCCTCACTTTGGCGGAATTTGGGAGGCTGCGATAAAATCCGCCAAACATCATCTAAAAAGAGTAATAGGAGAGACACTCCTGACTTTCGAAGAGCTCGCCACCCTACTTAGCCAAGTCGAAGCCTTGTTAAATTCGCGACCTCTCATACATTTAAATGACAATGATAGTGACTGCATAAATGTTCTCACACCCTCACATTTTCTTACAGGTGATGTAATCTTCTCAATACCGGAGGAGACCTCATCCATCACATGCAACCCTAGAAATCGCTGGGAGCTGCTGCAAAATTTAAAAAGAGGATTCTCACAGCGATTTAAGAAGGAGTATTTGATCTCGCTCCAAAAAAGAAGCAAGTGGAGAGTCGAGCAACGTAATCTTCAACCTGGACAAGTTGTGCTACTCCTTGATGATACCCAGCCACCAGACTCTTGGCCATTGGGCCGGGTAACAGAGGTGCACCCAGGAAAAGACGGACATGTCCGTGTTGTGACCATACAGTGTAGAGGATCGTTTTTGAGACGACCTGTACACAAATTAGCGCTCCTTCCTATATATCAGGACTAAGGCCTGATAGGGTGGGAGTGTGTTTAAGTACTTAAAGTGTTTATTCTAAAAACAGTAATATTGATAAACATCAAATTACTTCATATTTCAGAAGTGACATTAATTACATTAACTGTTTACTTTAAAACCATAATATTTATAAACTATAAATTAATCCATTATTCAAAAGTGACATTAATGAAATATTTAATATCATTGTTTATTTAAACATTTCATAAGTGGATGATTGCACAGGATTGCGAAATCATTTGTGTTGATTACTTCAAGGACAACATTTTACTGTGAACGAACTCAGTTCAGTTTCTCTTATGTTTTTGTAAAGCACACACGGTGCTTATATTTCTCTTACTGTGTCGCATTCTTGGATATGTTAATCCCGCAACCGCAGCAGGAAACTGCATTCCTGTATCTTGTTTTTTTCAATTTACTAAATGTTTCTTTAAGTTGTTAATATAAAGCAAAAAAGATATATTAGTGTGGATTTATTAACACTTGATAACACCAAAGAACTGCTTTGTCAATCTCGGACACCAACATCGGGTAATAAGTGCATTTAAATGTAAATTCTTTTGTTATTATTTGACAATGTATAGCTGTGTATATAAACTATTTTATTTATTAATTTATTGATTAAGTATTAATTTCGTTATTCGACGCAAGTTAGAAACAAATACCGCAATATTTTCATAGATTTAAGTGCAAATGGGTTAATTTTTCGCAGTTGGGCTACACACTATAGCTATAGAAATAAAAAATAATAATTCGAGCTTCATAATTATTTAACATCCATAAAAAATGGTAAATCAGGAAAAAGTTTAAAAAATAAGACCACATGCACTTGTTGTGGTCATGATCTGCTTCAAGCAGTGTACTTGACTATCAGTACACTACTTGATCAGTACTGTTTCTTCCATTAAGAAAATTCCAACGCCGTTGAAATACTGATCTGAGGGACATAAACTGCCTGCCATACGCATTTTTCATTCGACGATCGATTTCACTAACACTCATATTTTGTTAAAAATACGAGACCACTAAAATCTGATCTGAAGAAGGTTTGCATCAATATATAACTTGGCAGATCCGTTGCAATCTAAGTGGTCGGGTGCACATTTTAAAATAATTTTTATTTATTGAGTTAAATTTTTTAAATTTTTTGTGATGGTCAACCATATTATTAGTAAACAAAATCACATAATAAAACTTATCATATTTTTTCAGTTATTATTATTTTTTTTTAATTGGGGTGAAATGAATTTTTTTTTTTTTTTTAACTTGAAAAATAATTTGCAGAATTTAATTTTTTTTTCATATAAATAAACAGAAATAAATAAGCTTTAAGTTTGATTCGGCATTTTTAAAAATATTAATTTAAATAAAAATTAAAAATATTTAAAATGAATTTTTAAAAAATGTATACTTTTTTAAAAATAAAAATCATATTTTTAAAAGTAAATATATATTTTTTCAAATTTGCTGAATTAAAATTGCGTAAAGCAATTAAAAAACATGTGTTCGAAGTTTGAACTATTTAGCTTAAACGGTTCTCGACTTATAATAATTTAAATAGGAGAAATGATGAAAAAAATCTGTCATGAAGAAAAACGCATTTTAAAAAGACGTCGTTTTCATAACAACCATTGCTTGAAAGCTAGATTTTAAAAACAAACCAAAACATATTTTTTTTGTTCTAATTAAGATAAAAACATGATTTAAACATACTTTTAAACATAAATAAACAAATAAATCTTTAATGCAGTACATATATTTTTTTTTCATTTGAAGATTTTTGTGTCTCGGATCACCTTAATAGGCTAATCGAATTCTGTTTGATCCTGGAATTTGAGCTTCCAAATCGATGAGGTGTCAGGGCCGTAGCTAAAGGAGTGCTAAGGGCGGCCCAGTCCCCTAAATTATTTTGAGTCCCCCCCCCCCCCTGGAAAAGATTCCAAGGTCACAAAATGAATTTATGTTCCGAAATTGCAAATGAAATTCTGTTCAAAAATCTAATTTAGTTTTGCGGAATCTTTCACAGTTTTCCAAAATACTAAATTGCAATTAAAATACGAGTTTCGACACTCGCACATCCTAATTTGCACATAGGAAGCTAACGCGATGTTGTACACTCGAATTTTTCACCATCCTATTTTTTTTTTAGCATAAAATGGAGCTATTACAACAGTTTAATAAGAAAAATAGTACCTGTAATGTGAACATGCACTAATTTATCTTTCTGCGTCAGAGAGAAAGGATATGAGCTCCCCTACATTTTCTTGAGCCCCCCCCCCCCCTATTTTCCACTTCTAGCTACGGTCCAGTGAGGTATTGGTGTGCTCAGCCGCCTCCCGCCCTAATAGAGAATCTCCCAAAAATATTGAAACATTCCTAATTTTTTAATTGTAAGTAGGCAATGTAAATTACAAAAGTGACTTACATACTAGAAATGTTTACACTTTTGAATATAAATTTCAAAATTGTTCAAAAAAAGTGTTAAAAAATTCTCACAATTATATTAAAAAGGATACGCTTAAAAAGTTGTTGTACTATCCCTCCTCTTAGACAACATTTTTCAGTCACATCTCCATACGAAAATTGCAAATTACCTCGATTTAATGTCCAATGGTATAGAGAGGCTCGGAAGTTCATCAGATTCTCTTTTCTCTTTCACTTGTTCGCAAGATAATGTCAGGTTCTGGAAGAAAATTTACATGAATTCACATCACATTCTATACTGAGAATAAAACTCGGACCAATCTATAAAATACGGTAAAAATTCATATTATTCAGATTTACAAGACGCTTGCGTATAATTAAAGAGTGTAAGTGTGTTATCGGATTCGAGGTAGGAATCAGAATTTGTTGTTCTACCAAAGTCCAAGATAGTACCGGAATCAAAAGTCTAGATACTGTAGAATCCCGAACTAACTGAGACTGAATAGTGTTCGGTTTAGCGGGAATTCGGAATAGAAGGATTTCATTAATAATAACCAGTGTATTGACACCTTAAAGTGTAAATTATGTGCGGGGACATCCAGGGCCTGATTACTAACGGGGCACTCTCCCACCAGGAAAAAGAAATAAAGAATTTTTGCTTATTCATGACAGTAATCTTGTATGAAAAGGGCGTTTAAAGAAGACGAAAATTTCTATAAATTTTTTATGGTGAGAGAGTGCCCCGTTAGTAATCAGGCTCTGGGGACATCTGCTCTAATATCAGCTCTTTACTTCGTTGATCATCACGTGGTGAACAGGTTCAGTTACTTCTAATAATTTAATTTAAAGTTAACTGTTAAATATTGTAAATTCATTGTTTAATAAAAGTGTATGTAAATTAGTTATTTTTTTGTGTTTAGCAGCGATTAAAGATAGGGCTACAGAACTGTTTAAATGGAACCGACATGTACTGTAAGATTACTGTACTGATTCCATTTTGGTTACAATCGTTTTCATCAAGTTTAGGCTCTATGTATGTCTCTATTTAACTTCTTTGGATAACCATAAATACACATTTTTTCACGAACGTCTTTTTAGTTTTTCTTGCTTGTAAATTTAAGAAATCCGTAATTTTTCTGAACTCTGTTCAGAATGGGCGGATTTTTGGAATAGCGGGACTTTACTATAATCTTAAGTTTGTAATCCTATAATCTCCAAGAAATTAAACGAGGAATCTTGAAAAGCAATCTGTAAGCAAACATATACATATTTTCTAAATTAAATTATAGACAGATTAATCTTACCTGTAGTAATTTCACTAATGATTTCGGATCCTTACTCCAAGAGTCGGAATGCACATCAAACTGGAAAAGAATAAAAAGAATATTGCCCAGTTAAACTGATGGCATTGAGCTCACAGGCTACGCATACTACTTGTACATTACAGCCTTGTATTTTCGTTAATTCCGTTAAAAAAAATAGGAAGGGGAAACAGCTTTCTCCTTTTCTCTTTTTTATACTTAATCATTGAACCTCCTAAACTATCAGGGACATGCTTTATCATATAAAAAATCTATATCCAAAATTTAGAGCAAATCGGATAATTCTTAATAAAAACCGATTTAGCATTTATATAATTTAAGAGGAGTTATTCCCCTCTTTTATACTTAACCATTAAACTTCCAAAACTATTCAGAGAGTTGAACGAAATCTGAGAATTCTGCTTGAAAAATCCATTTATACAAGTTAAGGGAAGGGGCATTAGAACCCCCGTTCCCTCTGTTTATACATATTCAATGAACACCTAATAACATCCACGGACTCGCCTCATCAGAATGATCCTATATCTAAATTTTGAACAAAAACTGTTAATTTTGCATGAAAATCCCGTTTATATCAATTAAGGGGAGGGGCATGAGCCCCCCGTTCCCCCTGTTTATACTTATTCAATGAACACCTAATAACAGCCACGGGGTCGCATTATCAGAATGATCCTACATCTAAATTTTGAACGAAAACTGTTAATTCTGCATGAAAATCCCCTTTATATCAATTAAGGGGAGGGGCATGAGCCTCCCGTTCCCCCTCTTATACATATCGAATGAACTCCAAAAACTAATCAGGGAAGCGCCTTATCAGGAATTACCTATATACAAAATTTCAAGTGGATCCGATATTTTTATCATGAGTTATCGCGTTACGCACGAACGAACATACAGAACGGACGGGCACATAAGCTCTCAGGCTATGATAGCCTGTGAGCTAAAAAGGGAAAGAAATTAGCATTTATAGGGGGCTCCAATCTATCCGCTATTTGACGAGAAGAAAACTGACTTAACAGATTACGTGCAGGATTACAAAATAAATTCTGAAACTAGAACTAAAAAATTTAGCGTCTACTTATACTTCAGGTTATAACAGTTACTTTGATCCTAAATAAACTTGTATTTAAAGAATTTTTAGTCTTTTAATACCAAGTTGTACTTAGCGGTACTACTTAGTTATCCCGTCGACCATATTCGCCAAATTATAAAAATTGCCAAACTAATAGCCAAGTTAAAGAAGTTGACATAATTTTTATTTCAAATAACAAAAGAACAAATAACTTAGAAAAAAATAAATAAAAATACAAATAAAAAGTGGAATTAAAAACCATTCAATGACGTTTTAAACATATATATCTTGTTTAATGCCATTGAATGTGACATTCACAATCATCCATTATTGGATTCAATCTCATAATTTGGCGATAGTTTCTTGGTCGACGGGAAAACCAAGTAGTACCTATTTGGCTAATGCAAAGTTTTGAATTTTTCAACAGTATTAATTACAAAAAAAAAAAAAAAATATTAAAAAAAAATCAGGTTTAATTTATACAGTTTAACATGAAAGATATATTTTGAAAATTTCATAAAAAAAAATAGTCAGAAGTTTTTGAGATATCATGCGCGTTATGTAGCCCAGTCATTTTAGCAAAAATAGGGGAAAAAATTAGAACAAAGCTGGATTTTTGCATAGGTGCTAGTTAAGGTATGTAGTTTAACATACTAAAAGTCCCCATCGATCCGATGTGAGCTTTCGCCACCAGGGGGCGCTAAAGAGCTTGAAAATCAGTTATTTGTGAATATCTCACGAACAATGGCATTTAGAGAAAAAAGTTGAATTACAAAGTTGTAGATAATTTAATTTCCTATAAAAAGTGTTATTAACATTTGTTTGTCACTTTAACCCTTCCCTGTCAAAAATATAAAAAGTGAACATATTTGAAAGTAAAATTATAAAAATACAAAAAATCTGCTTCTACGTTTAACAAAAATTATGTAAACAGATCTATAATTCTCACCTCTTAATTGGGAAAGTGAATAAATAATATACATTTATGCTTATTTCCACACCACCCTTGAGGTAAATCACTTAGTGCATTTTTTTTTATTATTGTGGTTTCCCCCTTAGGCATATTCCAGTTATAGTGACTGGCTTAATCCGATTTCAGTCGTTTAACTGCTTTAGTAATTCTTTGCACAGCTTCAATTTCTACACTCGATTCAGATTCGTCATTATCTGTATTTATTTCTTTCGCTGTTGAGCTGCTTTCAGTATTTTTTGTTTGCCTTTCGATATCATCACTGAATTCAGAAACAGCGCTTCCCTCCTCCCTTGCAGTGGGCAGGATACTGTCAATATTTTCCTCGTCTTCAAATTCAATTTTACTTGTATTATGAAATGAAACTCAGCAGCAACTTATGCAAATATCAGAACATTTCAATCCAATTTTTCGGCATCCACATGCTTTTCCACATCCTTTGCAGCAAGTGCAAAAAGCAGATTCAATAATATTTTTTGGTGCGGGCGCTAAGGTAGCAGGAATTGGAACCAAATTAGGTGCATTTTACCAGCCCCAGTTCTCAGGAAGTAAGTTTATTGCTCAATCAGTATTGTACTTGATGATAAATACGTAAACTGTGCAATCTAGCTGCATCTTTGGTAAGCGGCAACAGTAAAAGGCTTTTTTTTTTTTTTTACAAACAGCAATTTTTTTTTGAAACATACATAACGGTACTTGTTCAGAGAAATTTCTGCTTTACTACCGTATAAAGCTAGAAAAATAGTTTTTCCTGCCTTCAAAATAAGATACTTGATCACTTTTTTAAATGCTGACAGCCTGTATGTTATTATCTTCTGCCTTTTTCCCAAACATAGCTGATGTTGAGTTACAACCTGAAAAAGTGTGGAAGAGCAATATATGATCTTTCAGAACAGCATCATTGTTAAGAATGTGCGATGAATACAGGGTGGTTACAATTCGTCCTCTTCCAGGCTTATTAAAAAATATCTCTATTTCTGGAGGTGCTAAAGCAGTCAACAATACAAGCAAGTCAACATCATCGCCAACAACAGCAATAAGCGCACCAGACTTTGCTACTTCAATAGTGTGAACAATTAGTGTGTCTGCATCATCTTCTGCTTGTTTCGCTTCGAAACCATTCTCCATAAATTTCTCCATAAGCATAGATATGAGACATGTCTTATGTTAATGATTAGATTAAAAAAATGCTATACTTTAGAGCTTTCTTTTTTCCTTCTGTAAAAAATCTTCGCCTAATGTATCAGAACATAACAAACATTTTCCCTTAAATTCAAACAACGGACTGTCATTTCTCAATTTTTCCTTCAATGGATGATTAATTTGTGCGGACGTTGATCTATTTTTCTGCAATAGATTTATCGTATGATTTAATCGAATCCTTTCGTGAATAATTTTTCTCACTCTTTGAATGAACTGTAAATTCATTATTGTTTTAACCATTTCTCCAAATATTTTCCATTTATGGTCATCTCTTTCCGAACTTGCTGTCACAATGGACTTCAGTCGCTTTTTTTTCTATTTTTACATAATCTTTCGAAACGCAGTCCTCATCTCATGCAAGATGAACTATTTTGTCAATCTCCATTTTTCGCTCAGAATCAGCAATTAAGAAAGAGTCATTTTAAACTGTCATAACTAATTTAAAACTTTCTACAACATGCATTGAAAATAAAATTATTCCCTTCCTAAGATCTCACAAAGAATAAATACTTCGTTCAATAAATTAGGGTGATTTCATACTAGCGAAATGAGCACCAAATGAAAATAAAACATTGGTAAGTACTTGTACGTGGTACATTTCGAAAAATGCAAACAGAGATAGCGTATTGGGCAATGACTATTCGTCACCTGAGAATAATACAGTTCTATCTGTGTTTTTGAAAATATTGACTTATCTACATAGAAAGGCTCTATTTGTATCTATGAAGACATTTTTGCATCAAAATGATGTTATATATAATTTACATATAACCTTACAATTATATTACGACATTATTTTGATCGAGAGATACAAATAGAACATTTCTATATCGATAAGTCGATTTTTTTCAAAATCACAGATAGAACTTTATTATTTTCAGGTGACGTATTGCACAAGCGCGCGAAAACGCCATACAGACAATGGGGGAGAAATGGGGGGGAGAAATCGAAAGTTGTTTAGTATTTGTTCTGCCTCTTCGCCGCGTTATGATTGTTCTTGCACATTTTTTTCAATAATGTTTACTTTATCTTAATTTTTGGCAGGGAAGGGTTGGTGTGGCAAAAAAATGTTAATTACACTTTTTATAGGAAATTAAATTATCTACATCTTTGTAACTGAACTTTTTTGTCTAGATGCCTTTTTTTCGTGAGATATTCACATAAAGCCGATTTTCAAGCTCTTTAGCGCCCCCTGGAGGCGGAAGCTCACATCGGATCGATGGGGACTTTTAGTATGTTAAACAACATACCTTAACTAGCACCTATGCAAAAATCCAGCTTTGTTCTAATTTTTTCCGCTATTTGCAAAAAAAGGTGCTAAAATGACTGGACTATATGCCCAAAAGCGTTATTTGGAAAAAAAAATGACTTCTAACTGTCGGAAATATCGCTTCAGCTATTGAGCGGATATATTTCTAAAACTTCTAAATTTTAAGTAAACAATTATATCAAAATGTTCAGAAAATAAAGGAGTTTAACTTCTAAAACAATTAAAGTTTCGAAAATTTTAAAGATTTAAGACACATTTTAAAATAATTTTTATTTCTCGAGTTAAAATTTTGAATTTTTTTGTGATGCTTTTACCACACATTATTTGTAAACAAAGTCACATCATAAAACTTCTGAAATTTTTTTCAATTTTTTTTAATTTAATTTTTTTTAAATTTAATTTTTTTTAATTTAATTTTTTTAAATGGGTTAATTTAAAATCGTTATAACTCAAAAAATTATTTGTAGAATTTTATTTTTTTTAACATTTAAACCAACAGAAATATTTATATTTTAATTTTGTTTCAAAAATTTTTTAAATATTAATTTTTAAAAAATTGAAAATATTTAAAGTAAAAATTCGAAAAAAAAAAAGATGTAACTTTTATTTAAAAAAATCATACTTTCAAATGTAAATATTTTTTTTTTAATTTGCTGAATCAGAATTTATGGGAAGCAATTAAAAAAGACATAATCAAAATATGAAGCATCGATCTTCAACGGTTCCTGAGTTATAACAATTTAAATGGAGAAATTGTGAAAAAAACCCATCATGAAGAAAAACATTATTTCACAAGATGTCATTTCATGACAACCGTAGCTTGAAAGACAGATTTTAAAAACAAACCAAAACTAAAAAATAATATTTCCGCTTCTAATTAAGATAGAAACATAATTTAAACGTCACTTTAAGCATTAAAAAACAGAGAAATTTGTAATCCAATAAAATTGGTTAAAAAAATTAAGATTTTTTTTGTCCCGGACTCTCTTAAGAGCCCACAATAGTCACAGAAAAAGTACACAAAAAGACCCGGATGACCATGTAAAGTCTATGGGAGCGTTCTTTTCTAATATCTCGCTCAAATTTTAATATTTTTGCATGATTTTTTTTGCACAAGATAGCTGAGAGCAATCCACAACCAGGCTAGTTTTTAATTTTTCGATTTTGGTTATATATTTTTTATATTACGATAGTTTCAGTTTCAGAACCGGTTTAAACCGGTTTCGAAAGTTAAAGTAATTTTTTAAAGAAAATCTGAAACAAAAATTGAAAAAGTAAAAACTAGCCCGGTTGTGGATTGCCCTCAGCTATCTTGTGCAAAAAAATCATGCAAAAATATTAAAATTTGAGCGAGATATTAGAAAAGAACGCTCCCATAGACTTTACATGGTCATCTGGGTCTTTTTGAGTAATTTTTCTGTGACTATTGTGGGCTCTTAAGAGTCTCGAGACTCTTTAATAAATTTCCTTTGGCAGATTAGATCAAATCCACTCTGTAGATCTGAAACTTGAACTCTGATTTAATCAAGTTCAATAATGTGAAACTTGTGTATCACAATAATAAACTCCAATGGACTCATCATTGTAATTTGATTATGTAAATATTATATATCTCTTAGATGAAATTTTTCAAATGGCTTATTCCACAATTTGTTATCAAAATTACACTTCACTTTAGCCCCTTCTTCCCCTCTTGTCACATGTCATATTACGTAAACATATGCCTGCAGTTCAGAAACAAAGCACTACCTTTTAGAACACATTTCAATTTTTATTTTAAAACTTTAACTGTTTTAATGAAATTTGTGAGCTGAACAATAAAAAAAATATTCATATTTTGTATGAAATAAGTTTTACAAAAAATATATAATTAATATACAATAGTAATAAAATATTAATATAAAAGAGCAATTGAAAACAGTAGTATTTTGGAAGTTGAAATAGAATTTAACAATTTGCTTTAAATCGTATTTTTGTGAACGCAAAACATTTTAATTTTATAATAACTTCATGCTTAATAATTTAATCTACTGAATTTTAGTGTATTTATTTAAACCAAAATGTGTGATGCCATTTCTTTTTTCCCCTCCTACCCACTTGTCACAAACTGTCACAATCAGGTTGTATTGAAGGGTATACGCCGTATTCCCTCTGAATTTTTTTAATGAACACCGTATAACACCGTATATCCTCTGTTTCCTAAGAAAGCTATAGTACATATAAATTCTAGGGTATACCCTCTGGCTTAAGCGTATACCCTCTGCTTAGACCGTATACCCACTGTTGTCTTTATGACTGCATCACTGGTCACAATCTCATGAACGCCCCTTCCCCCTTTCAAGCGTGACATGATTTATGGACTGCCTCTCATGTAATTTTTATTTACCACACACGGCACGCATACAGACATGCGCATATAGTGACGAGAGGCAACAGTGAATATCTTACTTCCTTCAGGCACCGATGTCCGTGTCTTTTTATGAACTGGCGGTATTTATGACCTGCCGAACTGGTCGCTGTTTCCAGCCATTTCACAGCATCCTGGAAAACAAGTAAAATCTTTAAAAATACAACTTGCTTTTAAGTAGCTTGCAAATGCTAAGGTAAAATTAATTAATAGCAAACGAAATTACTTTTTGACAATAACATACCTCTACTGACATCGCCCGAAATTCTTCCCCCTTGATTTCTTTGACAATTGATTCCGCCAGATCCTATGAAGGTAAAAATATAAATAAATAAACACTGTAAATAAAACCAATATACAGTGTTAAAAATTTCTGTAAAAACACAGAAAACAAAGCGGGACTCCCTGTAAATTGACACTAGTTCTCGGTTAAATGCATTCAATCGAATTTCTCAGTCATCATTTTACCGACATTTCCCTTATCTCATATCTAATTTCCTGTAGCGATTTCGTACTCATTTAAAGATATTTTTACTTTTGTTCAAACTTATACATCAAAATACACACTTGTAAAATTATTTTGCAATTTTTTTTGAAATATTAAAAAAGAAAATTTAGCTAAAAATTTGTTTTTTAAAAAATGTTAGATTAATTTAGAAAGGAAAAAATCATTTCTTCAGTGTTCATGGGGATTTTTATTAATTTTTCACGCTGAATCACAAATGAACTATTTTAAACTGAATAGCCAAAAACGCCTATAGCTCAGTCAGTAGGGTACTGTTCAACTATCAAGAGATCCCAGGTTCAAACTCCAGGACGGATAGAAACAAATTGTGTAAAAAATAAATGATACAACAATTGAAAATTACTCCCCAAATTTAAATTCTTTCAGGATCACTGAAGATTGCATGATTTAATGATTTCGAAAACTAAATTAAATTATTATCATTAAAAATAAATTTACAAAGTCTTATGTACTTTTATCGATGTTAATTTACGAAGTCTATTTTAAATGTACCGAATAATTTCTCTGTTTTTTTAATCCCTGTAATTTTACATAAGATTTAAGATAATGGATTACCCGTGGATTATTTGCAACTTTCTAAAATATGTTTTAACAATGTAGGAAAGATAACTTTATGAGACTGAAGAAAATGCAGGACGAAACGATTGTATAGTTTCCAGAGACATTAATATTTTGGGATTTTTCATCTTAGGAAACGTATATGCATTATAACCTCCTGAGTTAGGAGACAAATATTATGAGGCACCACAAAAACCAGTTTGAAATTGCTACATCACATCTCCAAAGTTGTATCAGTGTATATATCGATTTAGTTCTACTTGGTTATCCCTTCGACCGAAAAACTATCGCCAAATTACAAGATTAAATGCCAATAATGGTTGACCGGTTATCAATGAATGTCACATTCATTGATATTAAGACAAGAAATACGTGTTTGAAACGTCATCAAGTGATTTTTTTTATTTCGTCTTTTTATTTGTATTTTAGATTATGTTTTAATAATTTATTTGTTCTTCCGTTATTTAAAATAAAAATTATGTCAATATGCAAAATTTGGCTATTAGTTTGGCGATTTGTATAATTTGGCGAAATTGGTCGACGGAATGACTAAATATCGAATTTTATGACACCCACGCATTTAATAAAAAGCTCTAGAAGTATTTTTAGTAAATCTAGAAGCACTTAAAAGCATTTAAAGGCTGCTATTTAGTGTCTCCTCCAGGCGACACCAGGACCGAAGAGATTAAGAGAAAAATAAATCAGAGTAGAGCTTATATTTTTGTGTTACAAAGTAGAGCAAACTATAATGGAACAGAGCTAGTTGTTTTCTTGTGGATTCTATAAAATATAGGGTGATCATAAAAAAATTCTCCGGTATATGCATCCCTAGCAACCTAATGCTCAATCAATCGAAAGAACATTTCAGATTTTGTTATTTGAAGGTATGCGCTCGAAATCGTGATGAGCAACAATGGAGCTCTTACGATGATCGAGACAGTGAAAAAAATTTTGAAATTTTCGAATGACAACAAACTTTTTTTTCCTGTGTAAATTCATCAGCACATTAAAAAACTATAAATGACATTGGAACGATACTTGTATGATAAAAATTCATGGTGTGATATCGTGGCCCTCAATCCTAATTAGTTCCTATGCAACGTAAAATTCAGCATTCAAAGACAAATTATTAAATTTTTATTTTCACTATTTGTACACAAACACAACTCAAAATCGCATATTAAAAAAAACTTACAACATTACTCAGTTCATAAGTAGAAAAAAAAATCGGTTACTGAAAAATATGTCTCGTAGCCACTCCTTCGTTCCTCGTCATATCGAAAACGTATACTGTAAAACATACGTGTAACGTTATTCCATAAAATTGGTGGCAGCCTTGCTGTTTCCAGTTTTATAGATTACTTTAACCGATATAATCGGTATAAAATTTCTAGTTTACACGAGTAATATATGATTAAATTGGACCATTATATAAGTGAAAAAAATTACTCCATGAAACGGAGGTAGCAGCTGCTACCAATTTTATGGAATAACTTTACACGTATGTTTCACAGTGTACTCCTTCGGTATGATAGTGAAGTCATCCAGATACAAGTTAAGGATTCTAATTCAGGAGCAAATCCTGTTTTCGTATCTCATGGTGTATCCAGAAATTATCTGGGGTTTTTCGAAAAGTCCAATTTTACGAAAATTTAAAGTGGTATTACGGTTGTTACGCTGGCATGAAACATTTGCAAGAAAAAAAGAGAATTCTAAAGGACCAATGACAATTCAAAGACGAAGTGAACTGCCACACAATGCATAATTCACAGATAGCAGAAGCACCAATTACAAAGCACAATATGCAGATCGTTGAGTGTAGAGAATGTTTAATAAACAGAGTGGGAAGACTGTTTCTTCAATCATTTTTTTCGTATATGACCACAAGATAACACAGGGATGTCCATTGCTATTCTTGTGACCATTCGAGCAAATTTTCATAAATACTTCCAACTGTTTTACTAAAATATAATTAAGATAAAAATTGGTATAACCAGTTAAATATTATTGTTATAAAATATATTTAATTTATTAGAAGATGTATTTTGCTTGTCTATATAATAAATCAAAATTTTGCTACTTTTGTGACACTCTAGTCACAAGAGAAACAAAATTTCGATTTAAGAACCCACACTAATCACTGAAAAAGACCCGGATGATAGTGTTAAGTCTATGGGGGCGTTCTTTTCAAATATCTCGCTCAAATTTTTATATTTTTACATGATTGTTTTGCATAAGATAGCTGAGGACGATTTACTGTTCAACAACTGCTGCAATAGCACTTTGGTGATAGAACCATCTTTCGTAACTTTGTAGTTCCGTGGCCATCACTATCCCCCGACCTCA
Organism: Maratus speculifer; assembly: GCA_964019185.1. Classification (NCBI taxonomy): domain Eukaryota; kingdom Metazoa; phylum Arthropoda; class Arachnida; order Araneae; family Salticidae; genus Maratus; species Maratus speculifer. The sequence continues at coordinate 389,948,475 of OZ025294.1, read as the reverse complement.
ATCCAATGGTTTTATGGTTCTGCGGTTATCTGAAATCAAAGATGTACACGTAAATCCAAGAAATTTGTCAAAACTCAAAGACGCCATAAAACGCGAAGTTGTACAGATTCCTACTGCGATCTTACATTCGGCATTGTTGTCAAACAGCCTCATGCATGCAATGTATTACTGTTTGCTAAGGTGGGCATGTTAAAAATTGGTAATTAAAAAAAAAAGTTTTTTTTTTCCTTGCTTTGTCATTGGTTCTTTGCTACATTTTTTATGCAAGTGTTTTATGACGTGAATTTTTATCGTATGTTTATCGGTCTAACGCCATTTATGGTTTTTCAATACGCAGATTAATTTGTACATGGAAAAAAATGGGTGTTGCCATTCGGAAATTCCGAAATCTTTTCACTGTAATCGTAACCGTGAAAGCTCTTTTGTTTTAAATCATCACGATCTCGAGCGCATACCTTCAAATAAGTATATCTAAAATTTCCTTTCGATTGGTTGAATTTTTACGCCACTAGGTGTTCATAAATTGGGGAAGTTTTTCAATAGCCACACTTGCATTAAAAAAAACTCTATATTTTTATCATGCTATTTTTTTTCGGAAAAACCTTGTGGTTAAGAATAACGAATGTAAATTTTGGCGTTTTATTCAAAATAGTTTCTATTTATAATTTTGTATGAATATGATTTGAGCTTTGTTAAAACTTAAAAATTCGAATATTATTACTGTTTTGAAATATTGTATTAAATCTTCCAAGAGCTTTTATTTAACGTAACATAGATTTTTACCCATTCCAAAGTAAGAAATAATACAAATAAATTAAAAACACCCGCCTCGTATAACATGCGAAAATTACCGGAAATTTTTTAAGCTCATGTCTAAGGCGCAATGACTTACACTACCTGCAGTTGTTTCATTCGTGGCTGATATATGCCATACTCAAAATTTACAGAAACCTTTAACTGTAGAAAAAGTCATGGAATATCATTTACTGGACATGCGCAGAAGTGTAAAATCGATTATTTTTCAAGATCTGTGAATGCTAATTGAGAGGGATTCCCCTTTTTACATAATTTCTCTGCCTTATAGTATAGTTTTTCTTTCCTTCTTTTATCTATCGCGTTCTTGTTCATTTTGAAGTTTAACTTAGGGCATACCTTATATTTTCACAGTAAATACCAAACATTTCTAAAGTTAGCTCGCTAACTTTAGAAATGCTAACTTTTATATATAACAAAGCTTTCCTTCTATAGTAAAAAAAAACTAGCCTTAAAAGGAATGACTCCTGGAATGATGCTGATGTGGAAGATTTCCGGAACTAACGAATCCGGATTGTCCACTCCTTCCATGAGTCGAATAGACCAATCAGGAAAGGACTCCGTCTATGCATCGCCGTATGGGTTACCATAAAGAGAGGAAAGGTTACTATCGCCAACAATCGCCAAGTTTTTCGCCAACTTGGCGATATATCGCCAAATTTGGCGACCAAAATTAGTTGTCAAAAGTGACGCCAACTTGGCGATAACTATAATATTTCGCCAAATTTTTAATTTCTTTACAACACCAGTCGTTTGATACATCATTTGAGAGGTTTGCAACTGCTTATTCATATAATTGATGTCTTGTGTGTTATCCCCCATTCTGTTCCCCAGGGGGACACATTTTTAATTTCTTTACAACACCAGTTGTGTGACACATCATTTGAAAGGTCTGCAACTGCTTATTCATATTATGGATGTGTTGTGTGTCATCCCCCACTCTGCCCCCCGGGGGGACACATTTTTAATTTCTTTACAACACCAATTGTGTGACACATCATTTGAGAGGTCTGCAACTGCTTATTCATATTATGGCTATCTTGTGTGTAACCCCCCCTCTGCCCCCCAGGAGGGCACATTTTTAATTTCTTTACAACACCAGTTGTGTGACACATCATTTGAGAGGTCTGCAGCTGCTTATTCATATTATGGATGTATTTTGTGGCGCCTCCCACTCTGCCCCCCCAGGGGGGCACATTTTAAATTTCTTTACAACACCAGTCGTGTGACACATCATTTGAAAGGTCTGAAACTGCTTATTCATACCATGGGGTATTGGCGAGTGCAGCAAGCAGGGGTAGCCAATAATTTGGAATCGCGAAGCGATTACGCGGGGGGTTGGCGAGCATAGCGAGCAGGGGGGCGGGGCCCCCTAGTGTTATATATAAAAGTTATGCAAATTTATTAATTGATGTGTATAAGCTCTAAATCATAGGATGCCAATGTACTGCAGCATTCGTTTACGCTAAGGGATTAGTATTATTCGTTCAACATATATTACCAGACAACTAACGCAAGTTTAGATAAATTAATTTGTTATTTAAGGCAGTAATCACAACTAGAAAATAGCAGAATGTGGATTTTTTTTTTAAATTAAGATGCAACTCGAGTCATTGAAAAAGACCCGGATGATAATGTTAAGTCTATGGGGGTATTATTTTCAAATATCTCGCTTAAATTTTAATGTTTTTACACCATTTTTTTTTTGCATAATATAGCTGAGAACATCTACAACCGGACTAGTTTTTATATTTTCGATTTTGATGATATATATTTTTTATATTAAGATAGTTTCAATTTCAGAGCCGGTTTCAAGTGGCTTTGAAATTTAAAGTAATTTTTTAAGAAAAATCTGCAACCAAAATCAAAAAAGTAAAAACTAGCCCGGTTGTAGATCGTTCTCAGCTAACCTATGGCAAAAATAAAATGGTCATTCGGGTCTTTTTGAATGAATAGTGTGTGTTCTTAAGTAGCGCGTTTTCAACACCATTTGTATCAATTAGCTATTTTCTTTTCTAAGAGCACAGTCGACCTCTTTCAAAGTCATCGGCCAACTTATCGTGGCTGTATCAAATGCGGGTGTTTTCCTTGCTTTCTTTTAAATTGAAGTATAAACACGCCTTACCACCTATTAAATTAAAATATCATATAACTGATTAAAATATCATACACAATTATGCGATTTTTAAATGTACCTGCATACTTGAAGGCACGTCAGCACTCTCTACATTGGACGATGATGCTAATAATTTGGCGAAGTCGCTGTACACTTCGTTATCCACACCTAAAAAATGTAAACAAATTTAATCGTATTGCATATATAATATCAGGGATAATAGTAACTTATTTCAATCGTTTCATAGTTTTCCGTGAGTTGAAACCATCCTGTATGTCAGTTTTTTTTAAATTTTATTTTAAATATAATGAGTGAAAGAATTATATATTTTTTAAAAAATAATAAAGTACAAAATAATGTGAAGAGAACAATTTTTGAATATTCATCACCTGTTCCCTGTTAACATAGAAATGACAAGTTAATGATTTCTCTATGAGACTCTTTCGATTTAGCATACAATTGAGCAAGTAAATTAAATTGTGAATAAAATCAACATAATACATCGTTTAACATATAGACTGGGAGGCGGCAGCACTGACAATCACCTCATTGAGTTCATGAATGAAAATCTAGGATTAGTTAAATCTCGATTCGCACATTAAAATGCATTCGGTCTGCTAAGTCCTATCTAAGTGGAAAACGTCTAAAAATACGATTTTAGCGGCTGACTCGTAGATTTACCATAATGTTTTCCTTCTCCTAATCCTCCATGTTTTCTTACTTTTGTCTGCAAGAAAGCACAAAGGTAAAACTTACGAGTTAACCGTTGAAATCGGGTTTGTAGATGTTTTCCACCAAGATACGACTTGGCAGACCGACTGCGTTTTAATACACGAATCAACATTTAACTAATCTTAGATTTTTATCCTTGAACTCGATGAGATGCTTGTCTGTATTGTCGCCTCCCGGTCTAATATATTTAAGGGATACGAAACTGGTCGCCAATGGCGGCTAGTGGTAGATATAGTTGCCTACCTTTCTTAGCTTTTGCTAGAATTCCAAACAGCAGCATGTTCCAAAAAGACGACATATCAAGGCACGTAACGTGATTGAAGAGAGACTGAAAGATTGTTAGAAACACACAATTATTTCTTAGATTTTAGTCACAAAAATTAAGAAATCAAAGTTTTTAGCAACTACTGTGCAGACCACGGTATACTATAGATCTGTACTTTAAAGTATGTTGACCAAGTTCTTTTTAAAATGCATTCGCTGGAGTTGTAGGCTATGATCGCTTAAGAAAATAAATGCTCTTTAAGAAAATTACTTATTTGCAGTAAACTTATAAATTTAAACGTTTCATACAGAAAAGCTAGGGATGGTGCCTGAACGCATTATTAAGAAAACAGTCTTCACATGATTGCCTCGTGAAGCGAGAGGGAGGCAATTAAAAAACAGCAGTCCTAAAAAATGCGCCAAAAAGGAATTCGAGTTCCAATTTGACATTAGGAGCATATTTTGAGAAAATGTTCTCAAAAGACACAACAAAAAGCATATACATGCATGTATTATGCAACGAATAAGTTAGACTTAAAATTACGCAGAGAGGAAAATGAAATTTCACTGACCGCAAACACAATCGATTTTTATTATTTTTTTATTTGTTTCCAGCAAGGGTGAAATACGCATCTTAATGAATTCTCTTTATCTGACAGCCGTTTTTCAGTAATAAGGCAGATGCTAGTTGTTTTTCTTTCTTTTCTTTTGAATGATAGATATTGTGGGATCGAAATGAAACGTTAAGATAAAATAGATATTTAATTAAAGATTAGTTTTAACTGTAATTTAGAAAAATGTAAAATTTAAGAAAACTATATGTGATTCTACACCACACACGGAACCGGAGTAACAACGTTGACATTGAATTACTAACCTATTAGATTTCATTGGACTTCATTTAATAAAATTAACATAAAATATATTATTGCAGTTGTTCCTTTAATTTTTGTGTAACAGTTTCTTCACTGAGTTTTTAAAGAGACCGTTTGGTAGGGCTACGAAGTCGTTGGGGGGAAAATAGCCGACTCCGCCTACAACTTTGGATATTTTAACGACTCTAACTCCGACTTCGATTTGGCTAACATAGTAGTGTTGCTGTTGGTTAAAATTATAAGGGAACGCAAGAAAAATAAGGCGAAAATTTCAATATTTCGGTATCAGTTCAGTTCTTAGAGCTTTGAAAGAAAAAAGGGGAAAATATATTCCGTTTTACTAATTTTTCCATTTCGAGTCCCATAAACCCGAAAAATCCAACCATTGAGATCTAAAGAAGAAAATAAAACAGAAATTGTATTATTTTGGATCCGTAGACTTGAAAAGGGGAAATCTTTACAATTTTTATGTTAATGTGTGTCCTCCAGAGCAGGAAAATTTCGATGAAAAGAAAAAAATTAATAACCAATTCGGAAATAATTCGGGATCTACTAGAATTTTTAAATAAAAGCGGTTTTTATCTGCTATGTACGCCGAGCAGCATATTGAAAATCTTTAACTTAAGTGGCCCAATATAATCCAAAAATAACAATAATTCCTTTTATAGATTTAAAACTTTATATAATTAGTTTAATTACACTTTAAACTGTCTAACAAAAATGTCGGAGTCGGCTTGTTTTTTAGCGACTTTGACTCCAACTCTTTTACTCAAAAATGGGGCCGCCTCCGCCTCCAACTCTGCAACCCTGATTTAAGGGAATATGATCATCTCCGGTTCAACGGTATTTATAAAATATTAAACAATATGTACATTACTTAAAAATAGGGATAAAAAGGAAATTTTTTATTCTAAATATACACATTATAGCCCAACTATAAATCAAAAGAAATTATTTTTATGTATAAATTAGTTTTCAAAGACTAATTAACTTTTTGCATATTTTTTAATTAATATGTCTGTTCGGAACACATTTTCTAAAAAACTGTTAAATATATATCACTTTAAAATGCATTGTGGGTTCATAAAACATACTATTTGAGAATAATAAGAAGCCATTTTTATTTTGACATAAAAGAAATAAAATTAAAAATGTTTTACTAAAATCTTTAAAAATTCAAAAAAAAAAAATTATTAACATATTTTCCATAACTTTTTTTTTTCACTAAGTTCTATAATGTTACATATTTTTAAAGAAACAAGTTAGTTACAAAATTTTGGGAAGTTTCAACTGTTTACTTAAAATAGAACTTTAGAACTGTGCACCATAGCATAAAAAAAACACATTTCGAAAAAAAGAAAAAAAAAACAATATATACACACAAACACACCCCGCGCCCACACTACTTAAAATAAATTATTATAAAACCTTCTCCTGTGGGTCAATCCATTTCAAGTGGTCCAGCACTGGTCGCTCGACTATTTTTAAAAAATCTGAAATTTTTTGTACAAAAACCCTAACATGATGGAAGTTCAAAATGACCGTTATTTTAATTCTACTATTTTTTGTTTGTGCATGGCGGCCATCTTTGTTTCATCGTGTGCAGCGATTTTCTCAGATACTAGGATACACAAAATTGTAAATATCTCGTATTCTATTTTCCCAATTGAAATGGGGTTTGCAGCATTTTGTTCAGAATAAAATAGGCTAAATATACAGTGTAAGAAAAATTTTGAAAAATAAATTTTTACAGGTGAAATTTTAGCATAAAATTTACGATTTTTTCCAAAATCTATCCGTTTGCAAGAGGAAAATTTTCATGCAAGGGAAACTGTCAACCTTACACAATTTTTTCTACAAATAAGTCAAAAGTGCGTGTACTCATACACCAAGTCCCAGATCTGGGAGTTAATTTCTCTTTGCGAAAAAAATTCCGAAATTCGTCGAAAATTTCAAAAATCGCACTTTTTAGGCTTTGATATCTCTGGTGGGGCACGAGATAAAAATCTGAAATTTTGGCCTATGATAGTATCGTGTAGTAGCGTTATGTACAAAAAATTTCAAGAAGGAGATTTGACTACAAGCTGAGATATGACATGGAAAATATGTGAAAACAATACTACCAAACTATTGTAAACCTACTATGTAATTGTTCAACAAGACTGTCAACCTTGCACAATCTTTTCTACAAATAGGTCAAAGGTGCGTGTACCCATACACCAAGTTCCAGATCTGGGAAATGATTTCTCTTTGCGAAAAAAAATTCCGAAATTCGTCGAAAATTTCAAAAATCGCACTTTTTAGGCTTTGATATCTCTGGTGGAGCACGAGATAAAAATCTGAAATTCTGGCCTTTTATAGTATTGTGTAGTAGTGTTATGTACAAAAAATTTCAAGAAGGAGATTTGACTACAAGCTGAGATATGACATGGACAATATGTGAAAACAATACTGCCAAACTATTGTAACATACTATGTAATTGTTCATACCTCCAAAATTTTAAATTAATTATTTATGGTACAAAGTTAAATGTTAGTTACAAATATCTTTTTCAAATGCTTCTGTGTGATTTAAACAATTCAGAATGTATGCTAAGTCAATACACTATTTGTTCAGATGAACAAATCTACTAGAAATGCTATTGCAACAATTTTACTCGGAACACATTTCAGGAAAAGTAAATTACAGACAATGAATTGCACCTGATCGAGTTGAGATGGCTTCAATTATTAAACCTAGAGAATTTCATTCAAGTTAACAGGGGATGACAAGACTTGGAGGGCTTCAAATAAAATTTTTAGAAAGAACAGCCTGATGGACTGACAACAGTAACTGGTCGAACTCATAACATCTCTCGTAAATATTGTTAAGCTCTTTGTTGAGCATATATAGTATTTTGTAAATTAAATGCTTATTATTTAACTGTTTTCAACAAACGATATTTTCTGGGTAAATATTGTAATAAAAGAGACTAATCTCATTTCTCCTAATGTACTTGTAATAGCATTTCTTAACATTTCTTTAATCACCGTATTTCAGCTTGTAGTCAAATCTCCTTCTTGAAATTTTTTGTACATAATACTACTACAGAATACTATCAAAGGCCAGAATTTCAGATTTTTATCTCGTGCTCCACCAGAGATATCAAAGCCTAAAAAGTGCGATTTTTGAAATTTTAGACGAATTTCGGAATTTTTTTCGGAAAGAGAAATCATTTCACAGATATGGGACTTGGTGTATGAGTACACACACTTCTGACCTATTTGTAGAAAAAATTGTGCAAGGTTGACAGTCTTGTTGAACAATTACATAGTAGGTTTACAATAGTTTGACAGTATTGTTTTCACATATTTTCCATGTCATATTTCAGCTTGTAGTCAAATCTCCTTCTTGAAATTTTTTGTACATAACGCTACTACACAATACTATCACAGGCCAAAATTTCAGATTTTTATCTCGTGCCCCACCAGAGATATCATAGCCTAAAAAGTGCGATTTTTGAAATTTTTGACGAATTTCGGAATTTTTTTCGCAAAGAGAAATTAACTCCCAGATCTGGGACTTGGTGTATGAGTACACGTACTTTTGACCTATTTGTAGAAAAAATTGTGTAAGGTTGACAGTTGCTCTTGCATGAAAATTTTCCTCTTGCAAACGGATAGATTTTGGAAAAAATCGTAAATTTTATGCTAAAATTTCACCTGTAAAAATTTATTTTTCAAAATTTTTCTTACACTGTATATTTAGCCTATTTTATTCTGAACAAAATGCTGCAAACCCCATTTCAATTGGGAAAATAGAAGACGAGATATTTACAATTTTGTGTATCCTAGTATCTGAGAAAATCGCTGCACACGATGAAACGAAGATGGCCGCCATGCACAAACAAAAACTAGTAAAATTAAAAGAACAGTCATTTTGAACTTCCGTCATGTTAGGGTTGTTGTACAAAAAATTTCAGATTTTTTAAAAATGGTCGAGCGACCAAAAAAATATTTTCTGGACCACTTTGAAATGGATTGACCCCTGTATTAAATTCTTCTAGGTCCATAATCATTAAACACCATAAACTTTTAGCTCTATTTTTTAGGTTGATAATTAAATCCACCTTAATATGAAATTTCCAGGTTTTTAGGGAAATTTAATGTCGACCTAATTTTCAAGAAACTTAGGTCGACAAAACTCCTTAAGCTACGCATATTGCCCGGCAGGTAAGGGCCTGATCTGGGGTATGATGATAATAATAATAATAATAATAATAATAATAATAATAATAATAATAATAATATAAATATAGACAGAAGTATAGGATAAACCACGTAAAACTTTTTTGTATCCATTTAGAAATTTTTAATTGTAATATATACTGTAAAAAAATTCAAGAGGTTACTAAATTTTTTTTAGTAAATTTGTATTCCACAGCATTTTTAGTAACCATTACAAACTTTTTTTGCAAGTAAAACAAACATTTCTTTTGTAAACTGAACAAAATAATTTTTTGTATAACTAACTTAAAACTTTTTAGTATGAGCCACCAAGCAAATTTTAGTAATAGCTCCAAAATTAATTTTAGTAACCGTTACGTGTGCCGGAAGGGCAGGAGCTTCCTTCGAGCTACATCCAGTGGTGTAAAAACACAGACTTCTGAAGCGGAAGATTTTTGAAGCCGCAATAGATGACGGCACCAAACATTGCTACCTGTTCTATTCTGACATGTTTCTAAAGGGAAGGGAAAGGCCAGAGATCATTACCCATTGTAACTGCTACAACAGGATTTCCATATTCCCTTTATTTAACGAGTACTTACATTGCATACATTCGGTGCATATTTGGTAGCGTCCAGCATAGAACCTGGGTACTTTCAGCCTATACTTCGGTGCTATGACCACTAGGCTATCACGGCCACACCAAATGAGTTTTAGTAATAGCTTTTAAAAATATAAAACTATTAACTTTATTCGTTGCTAGCTTTTTTCTAGTAATTCTTACAGATTCCTTGTAACCGAGTAAGATTACTAAAAATTTTTTAGTAATTTCAAAGATCACTAAAATTATTTTAGTAGATCGACCCTTTTTTTACAGTGTGAGAATAAGGAAGTCAGAGTTTCTCTAGCAACTTTTTGATGCCCCTTTAAACTTCATAATCTCTCGATACTATTATCATCTATATTACATTTAAAAATTCTATAACTTGATAAAAAAAAAATAGTTTTATGAAAAGGAGTGGTTTGTCCTCTGCACTTTTCTATTCTTACATCAATACAAAAATCCTTAACGGGTTAAAAGTTTAAACGCAGCACTTTATATCTTATGGCTCTAAGAATTTTAAAAATAATGATATCAAATTTTGAGTGACACATTGCTGTTAGTTAAAAAATGCATTTTTTAATTATTTATTTTACCATTTTATTTCTCTTCTATTTATTAAAGCATGTGTGCAAAAGCTATCTTTAACATGAAAAGATGTATAAAACTTTATTCACTTTTTTACACACATCTCTCATAAATACGAAATATGAGTTTTAAAATATATGATACAAAATTTAAGTGACGTCTTTAAGTGGCTTTAAAAACTAATTTTTTTTTGATTTAGTAAAATAAATTTGCACATCTAAAAAATACTTTTAATTTTCCAATTCGTTGTTAAATGTATAATTTTCATTGAATCTAAACTATGCATTGAAATGTATTTATTTCAATAAGCTGATTGATCTTTTGTTAATGAATGTTTTGTGCTATTTAAAATTGTAAGCAATATTTATATAAATGGTTATTTTGTGACAAATTATCCAAACTAAGTGAAATCCATAGTAATGGGATGATTTGAAATAAGTAACATTTTGAATTTTTTAAAAGAGAAATCCATTTTTAGAAGATTCAAATAACGAATCCAAAATTACATTTCACCCTATCATGTAGTTTTTGAGTTACTCCTGAGAAGTTAATCGCATTGCAATTTGTTTTGCTGCGATTAAAAACGAAATTAACACCGAGAGACCTAAATTTTAAACCTTCATAACTCATAAACTACCGAATGACTTTCCATTTCGTATTTGTTGAAAAAATATACCGAGGAATCAAAATCTAATAATATCAAAATATAATATTAAAGTCTAATTTAGATTTTAACATTGGAAATTTCAAAGTTTGTTGCAATTATTAAATGTACACGACAGTTTAAGCAAAATTTAAACATGACATAAACTAAGTGAAATTTTTATTTATCGATTGCCAGCAGTCATATTGTTATACGATAATTTGTGATAGTGTTTGTAAGGATGTTATTTTATTTTTTATTTTTTTTTACAGTTTTATGCTGTTATTAATTTATAACTGTAAATCTAATTGTGTAATTATTCAGATACAAAAGCATACATTTAAAAAAGCTTATTTTAAATAAAAATAACAGTATAATAGTTTTTAATAAGTGTTTTATTTAATCTCTCACCTCGTGAAAGTCGCTGTACGATCCGATGATCAAGTTAAATATTTCTTTTGACGTTCTGCCTTTTTCTGCTGGAATTTTGTAGTTGAAGACTGCCTTTCTTACTTTTTCTAAAGTGCGTCCACCAAAAAACATACACTGAAATGAAAAATATATGCATTATTTTAATTGCTCGATCTGTTTTCTTTCATGTAACTGTGTGTGTTGCAATAATACACATAAAAAATTTATAAATAATATTAGTGAAGAAAATTATGCATTCATACAGGGTATACAAGGGTTTGTACATGGTGTTCCAAAACTATATGTCAGATATGTAAAGGTAGGTAGAGGGGACCTAAATAAGTAGATTTTGTATAGGAATGTGGGTGCAAAAATTGAGGGGCGCCAATTTTATAATAACAATCACGTTTGTTTCTTCTTTTTTTGTGAAAAAAAATATGTATATATATATTGGGATTTTTTTGTGCGACAGAAACATCCCTATGCTTTGATTAGAAAAATCCATTTTCTTTTAAAATCTAGGTTTTTTTTTTCATTTATTACGAATTTGATTTTTAAAGTAGAAAATTTTATGAATTGTCACACTGCACAATATCTTAGTAAAGTACTCAACTTACCCACAGAAATTTAAGTTTAAAAAGGATGCTCGAATTTATTGTTTTGAAATTTTTTCTTTTCAACAAAACTCTCAGTTCCGGATCATCTAGGATACGTCCAAAAATTCCCATCATCATACTCTGGGCCTCCGTAGAATCAAAATCAGCGTCTATTCGTGATATCAACTGAAATTAAAAGCATATATAAGCACAAATTACATAAATTCATAAATTTATAATGTGAGAAAATCATTTATTATCATTAAACCAAAGTTATGCATGCTTAAATTAAAAATAATACATTTGAAGGCCTGTAATTATCTGTTAATAAACAGATCTACGTGGTTCGTATACGCATTCGGTGACATTATCAAGATCAATGCTGATAAATAAACTATTTTTTGCAAAATTTTGAAAAATGCAAAAACACATTAAGATAATTACAGAATATACAACATAGTTTGCTAAAAAGGTGTAAGGATAAGATTTTAAAAACAGATAAATAGTTTTATTTGACTGTTGACATGTTTCAACTCACCACCGAGTCATTTTCAAAACAAATAATAATAATAATAATAATAATAATAATAATAATAATAATAAAAACATTACCACAATTAAATATCATTTGCACTAAGATTGATCCAATTATTTCCGAGAATTACTTAGGAATTATATGAAATTACATAAAGAAAAAATTATTCATGTAAACCTTAACGAGAGTAAAGTAATTTTTCGCTCCAGACAATATTATTCATCTATTATAAGAGAAACAATAAAGATTCTCACACACAAAAATTCCATATATAATGATACAAAATCATTAAACTTATCAAGACTGTGTAACGAATTTCTCAATGGTTTCAAAAAATAAAAATAAAAGTCCATGTAAAATAAAAAAATAACGTGTGTCACATGAAAAACTGAATGATAACGATTCAATTCAATGCACCATAGACCGTGCAACTTTAGAATATCATTGTTAACCTGTTTTTAAAAATGACTCGATGATGAGTTGAAGCATGTTAAAAGCTAAATAAAACTATTTGACTGTTTTTAAAATCTCATCTGTATACCTTTTGAGCAATTAGAAAAATTGTAAATATATTTAATATTTTTTAAAAAAAAGTTGATTTCTTTTTCTTCCTTTTTTGTATTTTTAGTTATTGCTGATATTTACTTTACAAATATTACCCAGCAGTATAGCTTTATTACAATGTATAATACTATTGCTTTAAGACTACATAAATACTTCTGTTTTTTGCTATATTTTTAAAGTAATTCAAATAATGATTACCTTAAAGTACCGAGAATAACCTCCCCTCCGAAAATAAGTCCTGCCTCACGTATTTTCTAAATTGTATAAATTCTGGGAAATTTATAAATTCCAAATTTATCTCTACCCCCCCCCCAATTCTCCTAATTATTTCACAAAAGTTCCAATTGTAAGCATCCCTTTTAATTTTCTGCCTGCTAAGGGGGCGTACTTTCGGTTCTATATGGTAATCATTATTTGAGTTACTCTAAAAATATAGTAACAGAAAAAAAGAGCAAAGTGTCTGCTAAATTTTTACTTATATTTCAGACGACAAGAGGGAGTTTTATGAAAGGCTTTTTTAATTGGTCTTCGACAGCGGTAAAATATTATAGATACCAGTGTTGAGAATTTGCATAAAAATACGCAAAAAAAAATTCATTCTTCTTCTTTTTTTTATTAAAAAATATTTTGTGTAAAGTGTAATATGAATGTAGCGACGGTACCTTTTCCAACTACAATTTCAACGATCCGTATACAGGGTGTCCCAGAAATAATGGGACATACTTTAAAGAGAGGTACGGGACATCACAAGGATTCAGATTTGCATAGCAACCCTTGGTCGGAAACGTTTTCCTGGCTCGATAGTGACGACAAAAAACAAAAGAAAGAAAGGACACGAACAGGGATAGAAAACATGTTTATTATTTTCAGTGCTGCGAAAAATCTGAGATAACGAGGGAAAGTGTTGAGGAACTTGTTGCACGCATTGTGGCAGCTGCTAGGAAAGTTCGGGACATAGAGTATTTTATAGAGAACATTAGATATTCCATGCACTGGAGATGCGCTTCCATGCATCACGGTTCGGGATCGTAATTTAGAACACCTACTTTGATGATAATCGTTGTCTATTTAATGTTCTTTTTTCTTAATATTTTTGTATGGAAGGATAATAAATATGTTTTTTCTCTTTATTTATGTCCCGTTTTTCTCGTGTTTTTGTTTTCACTACCGCGGCAGGAAAACGTTTCTGACCATGGGTTGCTATACAAATCTGAATCCTTGTGATGTCCCCTACCTCAACTTAAAGTTTGTCCCATTATTTCTGGGACACCCGGTATAATGAGCCTCTGATAAGGAAGAATCGAGCTAGTTTTCTATCCTGTGTTATGGCGTTTGTTCTTTTATATCGTATGTTTTTGGATCAAACTTAGCTGATGCCTTTAGCCAGAGACCTACATCGGTGCGCAAATGTAAGGATGTTTCCTTGACAACCTTTACAACATATAACAGTACTACAACGGTTTCCTTCTTTATAGAAAAAGCTTCACAGCAAACAGCAAAAGAGCAGAAGCAAGCCAACCCATATAGCAATTTTAATTTGCAGAAAATTTGCGGCAGACTAGTTTTGCAAACCTGCAAAGTTGCAGAAAGTTCAGCATGATGAGACTGAAAGTTTATAGCAAGACTGCAGGAAGATAACGCAAAAGCCGAAATCACCACTCTTTGAACTTGCAACTAACTTCACTATTAAAACCAATGGTGACACATTGCACCTTTTAGAGGTGAAAGGCTTGTCTCACTGGTGACACCCCTAATGGAGCCAGAATGGCATCTTTAATTAGGGTGAAAAGATGGCACCCTTAATCCAGAGTTCCCAATAATAGAAAAATTTAAAATGTACAAACCGACTTTTGGCCCTCAACGGATTCGAACCCACAACTTCTGATTGCAAGCGCATCGCTCTAACCGCTCGGCCATCTAGTTCACCTTCAAAATATCCCTGAAATGTTCAAATGTCCTGAAACTCAAAGGTTGTTTTATATAAAAAAGATCGCCAAAACTTAGACATCCGAAGTTCTAAACGAAATTGAGATAGCGCATAGCGGTGATAGTCATCGAAGGGAGAAATTGGTGTTTTGATCCACCAGTGACGGAGAGTTGAAGCACAAGGATACACATCACAGAACATGCGCAGGTGACAAAGGGCTGAAAATCTTCCAACGGTTATGCTTTGCACGGATCCCTAATTAGCGTGAGAGATCATCCGGCACCCCAAACACATTTTCAAGCCCGCGGGTGTCAAATGGTAACACCTTTTCATCCCTGGGTGCCAATGCAGCTTGTTTGTCACTTTTATTTTTAACAGTGTTGTCATGCAAGTTAATCTCATTCTGTATCAGATTTAATACAAAGTAACTGTTAACCGTGACTTCGTTCACATAACATTTAAAGAAGAATTAATTGATCAAGCAAGCAAAATAATTCGTTGGTTTAAAGCATGTGTAATTAACTTCTTATTGCGATTTATAGTAAAAATCTTCTGATGATCCTCCTTTGCTGGTTTAAATTTTCCTTTCAGCGACTTATACTAATAGATAGAAACATTCTTGAATACTTTTGTTCAGCCCTGTAGTTTACCTAGTACCTTTAATATACGAAAGTATTTTTCCAAACTTTAGCTCAAACAAAAATATTTCTTATTACTACTTAAATTACATTTTCAGAAATTATCATTCGAAGACAACCATGTATCCAGTTCTTTGCGTGACCCTGCATATCATTTTATCTATATACAACAAACATTTCTTAGTTTACTGAATGCAGTTCAAGATAAAAATGCATATTTTATTTAAAAACCACCTTTAAGTAAATTAAGCTCATATTGAGTAATCTTTCCAAGATCTTTTGTGTAACTCTGTGTATCTAAATTGTGTAAATAGCAGACTTTATATGCACCATTTAATATGCATTCATTTAGTGAAACTTAAAAGCACATATCATAATTCAAAATGCATTTCATCCATGCAACAGTCATCATCCATCATATACAGTACCTCGGATAGAATATATACCATTTAAAATCTTTTGTGTGTCCCTGTAAATGCTAGGCACTTCGTATTATGAATAAAACAACTCACATTAAGTCTCAGCAATGTATATCAATTTGATTATACATGAAATCGTTTTTTATTCTTATGCAATGGAATTCTTCTGTGTGATCCTGTAAATGAATAATAAGTGTCCTTTTCACTGCATACTTTACAAAATGCATATTTAAGTGCACTTTGTTGATGCAGATAAATTTGAATATGTTTCACAAGGTGTGACATTGTTAAAATTCAATTAAAACGATTTTTCCCCATAATGCCATAATGTAAAGAAAATTTTTGACTATCCCTATAAATAAACTAATCATGGTAGAAATTTTATTTTCAACAGGTATTCGTGCTAAGGTAAATGCCAATAAAGTCCAAAAATTTCATGGCTAATCGGTTTGCCATAAAATTTACGAAAGTTAGGAAGCGGCCAGACGGCCAGACAAACCGAAAGCATAATAACTTTTCAACTTTGTAGGAAAGTGTTAAAAAATAGAGTCAAAAATATATTAATCAGTAGTTTTATTTTCCGTCTTTTCACCAGAAAAAATTTCTTCCATTGATAATTATGAGTTTTGAATAAAAATTTTCATTTGTATGCAACTTATAACTTACTAGCTGTAACCCGTGACTTCGTTCACATAACATTTAAAAAGGAACAAATCCAACAAACAAGCAAAAGATTTCGATGATTAAAAAAGCATGTGTAATTAACCTTTTATCATTTTTTGTAATAAATACACTTCTGATGATTCCAATTTGTTTATGTTTATATTATAGGAGATCATTTAAATTTCTTTCGTGAGCTCGAAATTTCATACTCGTTTTCTAAGGTAAAATGAGGAATAACTTTACATTTCCGTTATTCTAATTTTATTATTTATATTTATTAATTTTATATTTAATCTATTCATGGATATAGAGTTATGTTTTTGTGTCAATGAATATTATTTAAAGAGATACATTAGTAAATATTTTTAAACTAAAGATAATATTAACAAAAAACTTCAGACGTGTCTTTGAATTGATTAAAAAATCGGCATACGACATTGTTTTTATTCCAAAAAAATCCTATCTTGGAAAAGAAAAAGATAAATGATATTAAGAAAATGAACATAGTGAAACAACATAGCCCCCCCCCCCCCAAAAAAAAAAAATAAAAAAAAATTGTAATTTAAGAAATTACCCCAACCATTTGAAAAATGTTTCACTCGATACATTCATCTATCATTTTAAGCTAAATACCAGTTGTTTTATTGTGTATTATCCGTGCCACTGCTATAAATGACTTTATACATGCTGCAATTTGAAGGTACGGTTCGTTTAAGTTATATCACTCTATTGTCGCCAAGCATAAAAGTTGGCGACGAAAGAAACATTTCAAACTATTTAACATTGTTGGTGCAAAAGTAATCATTATTAAAATACAGCTTTGGCATATACTGTTATACTTGTAAGACTTTGGCATATATTGTTTGATTTTACAGAGCAGAATTTTGGTGATGGAGGTTTTAAACCAAAATCGATCGCAGCACATGCATCTGTGAATGGGTCCATCAGACATCGAATCAAAAAAGTTTTTTCCCAGTTTTTCCCAAGCCGATTGCTTTTTAGTTTTCTTTTTAGGTGGTGGAAAATCAAGAGTAATAGCTATAACATTTTCCGGCTTGTTAGAATCACTATTGGCACTCAAATTTTCCTGGTTAGAACCGACCGATAGTAAAACGCCATGGCTAGTGGATTGGTCGCCCTGGCGACATGATGTTTTACAATTAATCGGTTCGGCATTAAATTGCTTCCTTTTTCGTGATCGCCTTTCAACACGTAATTGGTTTTCAGCGGCTCAATAATCTTTTGATTTTATCATTTTCTGCATTGAAAGACGTTTTTGCGCCAAACCAAATACAGTATTACTCAGTTATCCCGTCGACCAATTTCGCCAAATGATACGAATCGCCAAACTAATAAGCAACTTATACATGTTGACTAAATTTTTATTTTAAATAGCAAAAGAAGAAATAAAAATCACTTTATGATTGTTTAAGTACGCGTATTGTGTTTAATATCATTGAATGCGATATTCACGTTCATTCATTTCTTTGGCTTCGGCTTTTTCCGTATCTGTTAATTTCCGTCTACCCATTTTTAAATTTGTTAGTTTTCTCCTTTATTACAATGATTTTAACCATTTTAATTTACTATTCAAATAAAAATTCTTCTAAAAGTAAAGAATTTAATTTAAATTCAAATAAAAACTCTTCTAAAAGTAAAGAAATTAATTTAAATTCAAAAGTGACCACATCATTCAAAAGTGGTAACATCATTCAAAAGTGGTAACATCATCGGGTCCATTCTCCCGAAAACAACAACCATTTTTCAAATGGTTAATAAAATCTTTAACTTTCATTATTTTATTATTTTATTAAAAAAAATATCAGTAATAGGAAACGTTCAAAAGGGCGCAAAAAATCTGGTATATTGCACCGCGTTGGAGAGCGCTGATTTATACGAATTGAAATTAAATTCTTTTTAATTTTAAAGGCAAAAAATAGCGTTAAAAATGTACATTAATTATATTTTACCCTTTTTCCAACCAAAAATGTTTTCCACTAATAATTATGAATTTTGAATGAAAAATTTCATTACTATGTAACTTATAACTTATTAATTAGTATTAGTAAAAAATATTTCTCATTCATTTTTAATATGACGTCGTTATTTACCTAGCTCCAATAATTACTGATATCCATGTCGCGTGTATTTTATAACGACTACTATAAAATACCTGTTTTATTTCAACTATAACATCATATTTTTCAAAGTGAAATATTTTGTTAAAAATAAAGTTTTTTTCAATTTTCTTTTATTTCTAATTACGTCAAAATTTTTGACAGAAAAATTCTTATTAACGAAATAAATATCCATGTTAAATACAAAATAAAACAAGGCTCCCCATATTTTTATTTCACATATGACATCATGTTTAATTTCTTTAAAATTCTTTTTATTTTAATTTTTCGTATAGAAATAGTTTGATTGAAAATTCATTGCCGCTGAGAAATTATCATTCCAGATTTTAATTTTCTTGGCAACGGTAAAGGAAAACGGTTAAATTTTATCTGAAAATGCATATTGATTCTGTATAAAAAATAATTAAATTTTGAATTATTAAGAAAAATATTTGAATAAAATAAATAAAAATTAGCTTATATTCATTCTAGGCCTATAATCTATCTATATGCAAAGATTCAAAGACATTAATTCATCCGTTTTGAAGCCAATTTCATTCCAATTTTCGGACACACTTTCACATTTATGATATACAAGATAGAACCCGTCGAATTTCGACGAAAGAAAATATTTAAGGAGGAGCTGATTTATTGATTTATTATAAACCTACAAAATTAGTTAAATAAGAAATGCACCTTACATTGCTAAGTCTAACTCTTAAACAAATGACATTTAAACTAAAGTTAAAAAAATACTATTTATATAACTGAGAAATAGTTGAAATTAAACTTTAATCGTACATGTAAGACGCAAAAAATAGATCTGTTATTATGATAAAGTTATTGATTAAGGCTCTTATGCTAGTATTCCAAAATGAAACAAAGCAACCTTTATTCGACTTTGACTCAATCACAGAATTACTTTTCCCGTGAAATCTAAACCCAACATCATTTTCACCATACCAAAATTTACATAAGCACCTTGCATATTTATATTCACATTTTTTAAAAAATTGGTATTTTAATTTGACCATTTTGATTCAAAACTATAAGCTTCGATGCTATTAGCTGAAACAGATACTAAACATATTCTTTTAAGTGTACATGAATTTTTGTAAATGACATCAAAATCCACTGGGTTTTATAACAGAAAATATTCTTGACACAACACGCGTTTAAATTTCAATTTTTTTCTCCTTTTGAGAGAATGGTGATATAAAGATACAGTAATATTTTTTCCCTTTTTTTCTTTACTTTAAATAGAAATGGAGTACTCCTGTTGCCACAATTAGAAAAACGGTATTAAAAACAACAAAAAAAATTAATATTTCAAAAATAAATTGAGATACAGTTTTCAAATAAATTGCATTTTAAAGTAAATTTTTTTTCTATGCGATGGTGTAAAAATTAAAAATTTGCTATGTTTATAAGTTTAAAAATTTGCAGTAGTAAAAACTGCAAAACCGAAATTGCTTTTCAAATTTCAAAGTGTTGGCATTCGCAAAATGACGTATGCGTTACGCACAGATACGTTTGGCCTTTATAATATAGATATAAGATTAATTAGTATAAGTAAAAAATATTTCTCATTCATTTTAAATATGACGCCATTATTTATCTAGGTCAATTTACTACTAATATTCATGCCTCTTGTATTTTTAACGACTACTATATAGTACCTGTTTTATTTCAACTATGATGTCACATTTTCCCAAGTGAAATATTTCATTGAAAATATTATTCTTTTTCATTCTTTTTTATTTCTAATTATGTCGCCATTTTTGACAGAAAAATTCTTTTTAATGAAACAAATATACATGTTTAATATATAACAGAAAATACTCTCTTTATTTCTATTTCAAATATGACGTCTCATTTATTTTCTTTTAATTTTTTTTTAATTTTTTTTTTTTTTTTTTTTTTTTTTTTTTTTTTGCACGGAAATTGCTCAATTCAAAATTTATAGGCGCTGAGAAATTATCATTCCAGATTTCTATTTTACTGGCAACAGGAAAGAAAATTTTTTAAATTTTATCTAAAAAATGCCTATTGATTCTGTATGAAAAATAATGAAATTTTCAATTATTAAGAAAAATATTTGAATAAATCAATTAAAAATTAGCCTATGTTCATTTCTGGGCTTTAACTTATCTATATGCAAAGATTCAAAGACATTAATCCATCCGTTTTGAAGCCAATTTCATTCCAATTTTCGGACACGCTTTCACATTTATTAGGATGAGCGAAGCGAATCCTCTACTAGTCCACTCAAATTACAATTTGTCGTACACTTTACAAAAAAACTATTCAATATTTTAACTTCAAATTAAACACAAAAATAAATTATGATCTGTAGATTTGCAGAATATAATTTTTTTTACAGTAAAACGTTAAAAAAAATTATTATTTTAATTAATTTATTTTACATGCATTTCCAATACGGACGCATTTTAGCAAATAAATAAAAAATGAAATGCGTATATTTTCAGAAAAAAAAGTTTAAATCATGGAGTAAATAATTATAGATAGAATCATGATTAATTTATTAAATAAAACATGTTTTCATTATCCCGCAAAATCGTTTGCACAGATGACACTTAAACATTTCAAAAATAAAGATCATGTTAGTATAAATGGCGCTCCGCGCCATATACACTACGAATAGATCTCACAGAGGATGAGATAGAGAGAGAGAGAGAGAGAACATTTCAAAAGAGTTGTATTATGGATTTTTTTTTTTTTTTTTTTTTTTTTTTTTTTAAACTGGCAACAAAATAATTGTAAACAAATAAAATTAATTCTTAAATTTGTTATATAAATGAAAAATTAAAAGATCTGCGTGAAGTTGTTGGTTCAAGCTCTTTATAAATATTTTTGCGAAGGTCGTATTGTGGCTAAATAATATCGACTCATTAATCAGAAGGATTTTATAGAAAAATAAGACTTTTATTGTTGTGTTCGCAAACACAACAATAATTATTCGTGAAAACGTCACTGCGAGAATGAGAGAGCGCTTCGTTAAAAGGTAATTCCATTAATTGAGTTGCCATTCGCAGAAAGTAAAAAGTTCTCCCACGCGGAGAGAATTACAGCAATTCTCATACGCTAACATGTATAAAAACGAAGAAATTAAAATAAAATGTTTTACAGTTAAAAATTCATAGTATCAACGAAAGCAGATTTCAAATGTTTTTTCCAGAAAATAGGATTTTGAAGAAGTAACTTTCTTCAAGCTTTCTTCAAATATATTATTCTAAAATAGCTATCAAAGATTATCGGATGTTGATTACAAAGATTGGAAACATGCATATTTCAAACAATTAAAAAACACCAGTGGCTACTTGAAATTGTAAAAACATCTTTAAAAGAGCTTTTAGTTGAAAATTTAAAAAAAATTTGTAAAAGTTTGCTTCGAAAATATCTTATTATGCCAGTTTCACATCATAAATAAAAAATTAAAATGCGCCAAAACATAAAATAACGTTTTTGTTTAATAAAGATGCAAAAATAATAATAAAAAAATATTGTTACTTTCAAATATCTGTTTTATAAAATAATGCTTCGCGAATCCAAACAAAGCATGGCTTTTGCTAGTAATATATATCTTCTATATTATAAAGGCCTAACTGCATAACGCATACGTCATTTTGCGCATGGCAACATTTTCAAATTTTAAATGAATTTCGGTATTACAATTTTTGCTACTAAAAGTTTTTTAACTTCGTAATGTCGCATGCTTTCAATTTTTACACCATCGTGTAGGAAAAAAATAATTTACAAAATTTGATTTACACGTAAAAGAATATCAACCATTTTAATATCTATTTCAGCTAATAGCATCGAGCTTTCAAGTTTTGAATCAAAATTAACAAATTAAAATGCCAATTTTTTTAAAAATGTGAATACAGATGTGAAATGTACATTTGTAAATTTTGATATGATGAAAATGATGTCGGGTTTAGATTTTACGGGGGAAAAAAATTCTATGATTGAGTCAAAGTTGAATAAATCAATTAAAAATTAGCCTATGTTCATTTCCGGGCTTTAACTTATCTATATGCAAAGATTCAAAGACATTAATCCATCCGTTTTGAAGCCAATTTTATTCCAATTTTCGGACACGCTTTCACATTTATAATATATATCTTCTATATTATAAAGGCCTAACTGCATAACGCATACGTCATTTTGCGCATGGCAACATTTTCAAATTTTAAATGAATTTCGGTATTACAATTTTTGCTACTAAAAGTTTTTTAACTTCGTAATGTCGCATGCTTTCAATTTTTACACCATCGTGTAGGAAAAAAATAATTTACAAAAATTGATTTACACGTAAAAGAATATCAACCATTTTAATATCTATTTCAGCTAATAGCATCGAGCTTTCAAGTTTTGAATCAAAATTAACAAATTAAAATGCCAATTTTTTTAAAAATGTGAATACAGATGTGAAATGTACATTTGTAAATTTTGATATGATGAAAATGATGTCGGGTTTAGATTTTACGGGGGAAAAAAATTCTATGATTGAGTCAAAGTTGAATAAATCAATTAAAAATTAGCCTATGTTCATTTCCGGGCTTTAACTTATCTATATGCAAAGATTCAAAGACATTAATCCATCCGTTTTGAAGCCAATTTCATTCCAATTTTCGGACACGCTTTCACATTTATAATATATATCTTCAATATTATAAAGGCCTAACTGCATAACGCATACGTCATTTTGCGCATGGCAACATTTTAAAATTTTAAATGAATTTCGGTATTACAATTTTTGCTACTAAAAGTTTTTTAACTTCGTAATGTCGCATGCTTTCAATTTTTACACCATCGTGTAGGAAAAAAATAATTTACAAAAATTGATTTACACGTAAAAGAATATCAACCATTTTAATATCTATTTCAGCTAATAGCTTTGAGATTTCAAGTTTTGAATCAAAATTAACAAATTAAAATGCCAATTTTTTTAAAAATGTGAATACAGATGTGAAATGTACATTTGTAAATTTTGATATGATGAAAATGATGTCGGGTTTAGATTTTACGGGGGAAAAAAATTCTATGATTGAGTCAAAGTTGAATAAATTTTGCTTTTTATCATTTTGGAATACTAGCATAAGAACCTTAATTGATAACTTTATCATAATAACATATTTTTATTATTTTTTACTGCTTACATATACGATTAAAGTTTAATTTTAACAATTTCTACAACTGCGTTTTATAGAAATAGTTGATTTTTAATAGTTAGTTTTTGATAATTTGACGATACATATTGTTTGTTTAAGAGTTAGACGTAGCAATATTAAATGCATTTTTTACTATAACTAATTTTGTAGGTTTATTATAAGTTAATAAAACAGTTCCTTCTTAAACATTTTCTTTCGTCAAAATTTGACGGGTTCTACCTTGTAAGATTAACGGCAAAGAAGTAAAAATTTAGTTCTGTCATGACTAAAATAGCGCAAATTCTTTGTGAGCTAGTAGAGAGTTGAGCTTTGTTTAGTTAAAAATACTGCATACTTATTGCAAAGTAGTAATGCTGTTATACAACACCATATGTTCACAAGTGCCACTGTAATTTTAACCGCTTCAGGTCTATTGATGCAAACGCACTGACATATACGCGCTGTCAGAAAGTGTATGCATCGTTTTTATCACCATTAAACAAATAAAAATGATATTTGAACTTTTAAATAAATTTTTTTTTTTGGTATTTGATATGTAAAACGTTTAATAAAAGCTGTAAAAACCGAAAAAAAAATTCTGTAAGGGATGCCGTTCCGGAAGGTTTCTACTGCCTCAACAGAGGGATTTTTTGCTATCAGTAATTTTGTGAATTAATGCCAGACTTGGATAAATTTCACAAGAAACTACTCATGCAAGTGAGTGGTGGTCTACCTTATGGACGATTTGCTGCGAATCTGTCAATTCAAAATTTACCACTGGAAGATAATATCAGAAAAAAATGGAACTTGCTGCTAATGTGCATGTTAATTGATAATGTCTCAATAAGACAATTTCACTAGGATGTAGTGTGTAACGACGTCATATCTCGCAAGAGTAACTTCAACGAACAATGTATGATTAGCCACTGTCACGGATTAATTGAGCTAGCCTCGACAGTCATCTTCTATACATAATGTGTTTGATTCAAACTCAGCCGACGTTATCTCTTTGATTCCTACAATGCATCTAAGAAAAAAAAATATAAAGGTTTCTTAAAAATTCTTTCTTTTTAATCACATTTCTATGCATTTTCTTGAAGTTCATTTCATAAGTTTGAGAAAGGGGGGAAATCTAAGTTTTTGTTTTTTATTTAAATCCCAACAACAATAATCATTAGGTATGGTAATAAGCATTATATATTACATTTCAGAATCACAGTATGTTGATTCAGTAAAATGTTGATGGCGATTAGACCACTAACGTCACCTCTAGACAGTTTCTGCCTCTAAAAGCAAAATTTTTCCATTTGATTGCTGTTTAAAACTGACGGTTCAACTCTACTTGGTGTGTTTAAAAATAAAAATCCTTCTTTAGCAACAAAAATATTTCTCATACAGTTTGTTGTATGCAAAATATATTTTTTCCACTGAAGGTCAAATCTCTCATAGTGCATAAAAAATTACATGAGCTATATCAAAACAAAACACATCTGGAAGCATTAAAAATGTTCCTTTGTTAATATGTGCATTTATGTGTTGTAGTAGTTTAATCCTTCTAATACTAACTTTTTTCTTTCATTGAGTACCATTAATGTCATATTTGATCCCACTATGATTTTTGTTTTCTTACATGAAAAATTATAACTAAATGATTATGAAAATTAAACAAATAAATAAATTACTATACATCTTTTTATTACAATTTAATCACTGCAGCAACAATTTGTGCGTAAGATCATATTTTGAAAAGAAAATTTTGTATAACGTATTAGCAATCACTATATAATTTGCGAATATATAATTTTTACTAATGCATTATATTACATTTTGTGTTCAAAATATGATTTAATATATAAATTTTCGATGGAGTCTCATTTGTCCTCAATAATACTCCGTGTGTAAATAAAAATTAAAATTTACCCATCTTATTAATTTCCTCGGTATAACTTAACTCTTAAGCATAAACAGCAATTTTTTCAAAATTTTAAACTTCATGCATTTATTGCAGTTGGACGGTAAAAATGCAATGGTATTACAAATGACCTCATAATAGTAGGAGTGTTTATTCAAATTATTGCTTAATTTAACCTTTGTCACTGATGCTTTTTATATGCTGAAAGATTTATGATAAAAATATTACTTACGTCCACCACAGCCATATGCACGTGGTAATAAAACGATGTAAAGCCAGTCTGGAAGTATTTGCAATGTAAGAAATTATTTCCTTGCCATTTTTTCATTCTTTCTTTCTGAAATGGAATATACATACAGTAATCGATTAGGTCATTTTTGTGATACGAACTTGTATTTTTTTTTTTTCAAAGACATATATAAATTGTAGAAAAAAATTATAAAAGAAAAAACGGCTTTTAAAAGAATTCATATTTTTTTTTCGCTCATCGGCTTGTTTAGTGGTTAAGTAATTTGTTTTTCCATTCATTTGTCCAGTAGTTAGCGTTTCTGATTATTGGACAAAAAGTGCGGGTTTAGAATCCGGACTAAGCCATGTAGTTTATAGCGAATCGGAGTCCACTCAGGGGTCTATTCAGACAATGGGGAGGTTCTGGGGCAAGTATCATTCTTAGGGGGGGGGGGACTCTTCTATTTATCAATAGAATTTTTTTTAATAATGTGGAAGTGGCATTATACATATTGTATGCATAAATTTTGTACCCGGTAGTGCTCATATCCATATACAGAGTATCACAGAAAATGATGACGATTAAAAAAATACAATCAGGATAATAGAAGAAAAAAAAGGATAGATTGGTTGATAAAAATAATCCTTTTCAAATTTTTACTTTGCTTATCTACGTACATTAAAAGATATCTAAAAGAAAATGTCCCAAATCGGTCATATTTAATGGATTTAACTTACTATGTTTCGAGGGAAACGTTAATAAAAGAATTCCTTTTGAAAACAATGGAATACTAACATAAAAAACTTTAATCATTACATCTAATAATACACTGCTGGGTCATACAAAATGCAACACCAAGAAGGACTTGAGATATCACAGCGAAATTTATTTGGCAGATAACATGTTGTACAAAGATTAAGCGATCAAAATCAGAGCCTCTTGTAACGTGTGTATGATGATAAAAATAGTAGTTAGTGTAGCCGCCATTGTTGTCTATAACCGCTATCATAAGCCTCGGTATAGAATCAAAGAGGATTTGGATGGTACAGTAGTCCATGCGGCTTCCACATATTACCAAAGTTGATCTGGTCTAATAGCCTGGCGGTGTATCCGGGGCTAGTTAAGCAAGCATGGACCACAAGTTTTCGATTAGCATTAGATCGGGAGAAAAAGCTGGCCAAGAAAACAATTCAATCTGATGAGTAAAAAAGAACTCTCGAACATTGCGGCACACCTTGGTCGAGCATTATCCTGTTGGAATATGGTTGATGGCAAGTTCTGAATTTATGGGGAGACCACGAGCTCCAACACCTCAGAGATGTAGCGCTGACTGTTCAGTATATCGCAATGCGTACCAGAAGGGTGCGACAGTGAAATCCAATATCACCCCAAACTATGATACCGGGTGCAGGGCCAGTGTGGTGATGCATATCGCAACAATTCAGCAGCGGTAAATTCGATTAGTGGGTCATTTTCGGTTCACTAGGGGTCAAATTGGTGCATTTCAATTGAAATGTTTGTTGAAACAATTATTAACTTGCTGAACAGTTGGCAGTAAACGAAATTAGAGAACTGGCATCATTTCATTAAATTTGACGATATTTTGTGAAAAATTTAGCTTACAGAATCTGAAGGAATTTTCTAGAAATTCCCAATACGATCCAAGACGCATGATTCAGCAAGTCAGAGCTCACAAAACGTTCTCTAAAAGAGAATTTCTCAGAATTTAACAAATAACGAAAAAAAAAAAAAAAAAAAAATTGTAATTTAAGAAATTACCCCAACCATTTGAAAAATGTTTCACTCGATACATTCATCTATCATTTTAAGCTAAATACCAGTTGTTTTATTGTGTATTATCCGTGCCACTGCTATAAATGACTTTATACATGCTGCAATTTGAAGGTACGGTTCGTTTAAGTTATATCACTCTATTGTCGCCAAGCATAAAAGTTGGCGACGAAAGAAACATTTCAAACTATTTAACATTGTTGGTGCAAAAGTAATCATTATTAAAATACAGCTTTGGCATATACAGTTATACTTGTAAGACTTTGGCATATATTGTTTGATTTTACAGAGCAGAATTTTGGTGATGGAGGTTTTAAACCAAAATCGATCGCAGCACATGCATCTGTGAATGGGTCCATCAGACATCGAATCAAAAAAGATTTTCCCAGTTTTTCCCAAGCCGATTGCTTTTTAGTTTTCTTTTTAGGTGGTGGAAAATCAAGAGTAATAGCTATAACATTTTCCGGCTTGTTAGAATCACTATTGGCACTCAAATTTTCCTGGTTAGAACCGACCGATAGTAAAACGCCATGGCTAGTGGATTGGTCGCCCTGGCGACATGATGTTTTACAATTAATCGGTTCGGCATTAAATTGCTTCCTTTTTCGTGATCGCCTTTCAACACGTAATTGGTTTTCAGCGGCTCAATAATCTTTTGATTTTATCATTTTCTGCATTGAAAGACGTTTTTGCGCCAAACCAAATACAGTATTACTCAGTTATCCCGTCGACCAATTTCGCCAAATGATACGAATCGCCAAACTAATAAGCAACTTATACATGTTGACTGTGTTTAATATCATTGAATGCGATATTCACGTTCATTCATTTCTTTGGCTTCGGCTTTTTCCGTATCTGTTAATTTCCGTCTACCCATTTTTAAATTTGTTAGTTTTCTCCTTTATTACAATGATTTTAACCATTTTAATTTACTATTCAAATAAAAATTCTTCTAAAAGTAAAGAATTTAATTTAAATTCAAATAAAAATTCTTCTAAAAATAAAGAATTTAATTTAAATTCAAAAGTGGTAACATCATTCAAAAGTGGTAACATCATTCAAAAGTGGTAACATCATCGGGTCCATTCTCCCGAAAACAACAACCATTTTTCAAATGGTTAATAAGAAAAGTACACAAAACTTTTCCAAAACGTGCTTGGAGCCAAACGAAAGCATATTCAACTTTGTAGGTGTAGATTTAAAGATTTTCCTCTTTATTTTCGGATGTTGCTTCTCAAAAACGTAAAAAAAAAGAAAAAAAAGCGTTAAGGTGTAAAAGTTCTGCAACTAAATCTTTATAGCATGCATGGTCACAGTGACGTCACAATGACGTCACTGTGAGTCACTTTGGTCACATCACATCTGTGACGAAAATGCCACCACACAATGACGTCACATTGTGACAGATGTGACTTTCTTAAAAAATTTTAGAAAATTACAAATATTCTTCAAAACATGTTATTTACTTTAAAAACATGTTTCTGCCAATTTAAATATCGTTGCTTTTGTCACAGTTTCGTCCCAATGTCAATGTCAAAGTAGTCACAAATGACACACTTTTCACAAATTGGTCACATTGTGAAGTCACAAAGTGGTCACAATGCGACGTCACAAAAAAGCTCTAAAACGGCCATAACGACTTCACATTTTAGTCACTGTGACTTCACATCGACAATCGATGGTCACAAAGTCACAATGTGACTTCACAATGTCTTACGGGAAAGAAAGTGGGCAACGAACTAAAACTGTATTTTAAAAGGATGTCCTTCTGTTGTAAATATGTAGCAAATGTAAATTTTAAAAATACAATAGAAGCACTTTAATCCGGCACCGATTAATCCGATAATGTTCGTATTTTTTTTTCGGGTCACCGGTTTTTAAAAACAGAAATTTGTGTCTTTTCAAATCGTGAAAATGCTCCGATTAAGTAAGGCAAATTTTACCATAAAATTTTACTGGTGGGGATAAACAAAGATTCTTAAGCCTTTTTTCGGCACGTATACGTGTCGCTCATCCCCAAGGGGTTAAGGAAATGAATAAAATTTTGTCACATAATTTGGAAATTTAAATTAATTTTCTGGTAATAATATCGAGAATGTCAATAAAAAAAAATAGAAATACTTAATGAAGATTCTGTATGTCACTAATCACTAAACATTAGCTAAAAGTAATTAATAAAAACTTATTACTTTACCTGTGCGGCCGAAGAAAAGTACTTAATGATGACATCAATTCCTAAAGGAGAGGTAGCGCCAGGCATCACTTCCCTGCAAAATAGTTTCCATTCACTTATCAGCTTTCTAAGGAAATATTTAACGAATCCGAATCCTGATACCATAATACTAGGATATGTCTTTGCATTTATGTTTCGAAAAGTCCCGTTATTCCGAACTAATTGAGAGAAACACTGCTCGGTTTGTGGAGAATTCGGAATAAGCAGATTTCATTAATAATAACCAACGAATATTAACTTATTAAGGGGTAATTGAAGTGTGGGGACATCTGTTAGTTTCAGCTCTATACAGCATCAATCGGCTCGTAGTGGACAGGTTCCGTTATTTATAATAACTTAATTTAAAATTCACTGCTAATATATAGCAGGTTCTTTAAATAAAAACTACAACTGTTATATCATAGCAATAAATACACTCTTTCTCCACACATAAATACGAGTCAACTTTGACAAAAAACAAGTTAGTCGATTCGGTGCTCTTTGTCAGAAAAAAAATCACTGACTTAACTTCTTATGTGTGTGTGAATTAGTTATTTTTTGCGTTTAGCAGTGATTAAAAATGATTCTGCAGAATTGTATAGATGGAGCTGACGTGTACTGTAAGGAACCAGCTCCCATTCCAATATGGTTCTAAGCGTTTTCATCAAGCTTCGGCTCTATGTATGTCTCTATTTAACTTCTTTGTCTCTATTTAACGAACAATCTTTTAATTTTTCCTGTTTTTAAATTTAAAAAATGGCATTTTTTCTGAAATCTGTTCGGAATAGGCGGATTTTAGTGGGACTCTACTGTACTTCTGAATAGAGAGGCCTCCGTGGCCGAGTGGTTAAGACGCCACTCTGCCACTCTTGAGGTTGTGGGTTCGATTCCCGCTGGCTCCATTGCACACACACTTCGTGTGGAGCTCCTGGTTGTATTTCTCCTGTGATGTAAATTTCCTTGTGCTATCTCGTCCTTGTATATTGACGATGACTTATAAGCAGACTTTCATGTCGAGCACAGAAGTCGGATGTATGTTATTCAAATAAAAAATTCTGAATAGAGGGATTCTACTGTAATTTGTTTTTGCAGTTACTTTTTTTATTACCTGCATAGAGTAACGGGTATTTGCGTACTAACTTGATAAGGAGATAGATCGCCAAAAATGATGTACAGTTGTCAGTCTTGTTTATCGCAGCACTGAAAACAGTTATTTCACATATGTTTATTAAATACAGAGTGAAGATAAAGTCCCAGCCCATTTTGCAGAAATAATTAATGCATGGATTTTATAGTACTGGTGAATGATACTCCGAGGATATGCTATCAACAGAAGAACGAATTGCGCTTGTAGCGGCACGTTTGGGTGGTCAGACACTCGAGGAGGTCAGGGAGACTTTCGTAGAAAATTTGGAAGAGAGGCTCCAACACGAGGAAATATCAAAAATGGTGAACAAATTTTTGCTCACCGCATCTGTGGTCCATGAAAAACGTACAGGTCGACCATCGATTTAAGCTGAAACAGTAGCAAAAATCTGTGAAGCCGCCATTGAGCGTAGTCCCGATGCATCAACTCGCCGCCTCAGTCGTGAACTTGCGATACCTCAATCGTCTGTCTGGAACTTGTTTCGAACTTGATGGGCATCACGTTGAAAAGTACTAATATGCTGTATAATACTATTGAAATATAAAATTCATGAATAAAATATTTCTACAAAATGGGCTGGGACTTTATGTTCACTCTGTACATAACATTGTTGAAAATGGCAACATTTAGTAACATTACATGGCAACATTTAGTAACATTTAGTAACATTACATGGCAATATTTAGTAACACTAATAAATAGTAAATGATAAGATTAATAAGAAAGAATAATATATACAATCCTGTTTAAAATTAAGAAAGTTTTCAGATTTGCCCAATTTTCTCAAAACTACAGGACATACTTAATGAAATTAGGTACGCACAGGTTGATATAACACACAATAATAAACATTGAGGAGTTATAATGTACACGCATCATGCATAAAAATAATCGGTGTTGAATGGTATAAAACAGAACTTAAAATATGGTACCAAAAATGTGTTAATAGGTGTTAATGTCTGTTTTTATAGCTTCCCATAAAGCATGGTGACGTCACTGCAACGTCCTTGTGAAGTCACAGTGACTAAAATGTGAAGCCGTTATGGCCGTTTTAGAGCTCTTTTGTGACGTTTCACAAAGTGGTCACAATGTGACAAATTTGTGAAAAATGTGTCATTTGTGACTAATTTGACATTAACATTGTGACAAAACTGTGACAAAAGCGACGATATTTAGATTGCCAGAAACATGTTTTTTAAAGTAAATAACATGTTTTGAAGGATACTTATAAATTTCTAAAGATTTTTAAGAAAGTCACATCTCAGTCACAATGTGATGTCATTGAGGGGTGGCATTTTGGTCACAGATGTGATGTGACCAAAGTGACTCACAGTGACGTCACAGTGACGTCACTGTTACCATGCATGCTATTAGGGTTATGTTCACACAACGTGAACTTATATTGGAAATTCGGCAGTTTATGAGTCCCTGTAAGAATTAATCTCATTCCTCCAGCAATGTTGTTTTCAGTCCCTGGGCGATTTTGGGAGGTGAAAAGCGAGCTCCAGTTTTCTTACGCACAGCGTTCAGACATGCTCTATATACGAATTGAATTGATTGATTGTGTTAAAATAATAGTATGCTCTATATAGGTTAAGCTGGAGTTCTGGCTGCCTCATGTGTCAAACGAATATCCTCATTTTTCAGCAATTCGGCGATTAGATGAGTTCTATATGAGCGCACGTTGCAATTTATTAAAAGGAAATCAGAACCAACTGTATTTGTGGAAAGGCACCAAAATATAATCCCTACACTTCACATCAGTGATAGAGCCTTTACCGAACACAATCAGCCCACCTAATACCATGCCTTCTCAAAACATCAAATTTCTGCTGCCACAGTGGTTTTTTTCTCTGTAGTGGAAAGAAGTATCGAATCCCTTGTTTTTTCAAGAAAGAATTTGTATTTAGGTGGAACAGAGATAGGCCGGGAGACGGCATTGCATACTATCACTTCATCGAGTTTACGGATGAAAATCTAGGATTACTTAAATCTCGATTCACATATCGTAACGAAATCTGTCTGCCAAGTTCCATCTTGGTTGAATACACCTAAAAACCCGATTTTAGAGGTTGACTAGTTGGTTACCATTTTTATTCCTGTTCCCACATCTCCTTGTTTTCATACTTTTGGGTGCAGAAAATCGCAATGGAAAGCTTACGAATCAGTCTCTAAAATGAAATTTTCAGGTGTTTTCAACCAAGATAGGACTGAGACCGATTTCATATAAATATGCGAATCGAGATTTAATTAATCCTAGATCTTTATCCGAGAACTCGACGAGGTGATTGTCTGTGCAGCCACCACCCATCTAAGATTCACCAGTGAATGGGATGGTTTACCGCTGATCCTTAGCTCAAAGTCGATAATTTAATCACCATACTAAACTGTTTTTCCCGTTCGCAGAAGTGAGCGGAGTAAAAGAAAACAGGTCTTATTGCAAACAGACCTCTGGCATGTAGCCTTCTGTAAACAGTAATTCTTGAAACTCGACTGTCTGTAGTCGAATAGAAGTCACGCGAGAGTTGAGAAGCTGTTGCACTCCTGTTACCCCTCGCTTTTTTAATGGACAAATAGCGATCTTCTTGGCTCTTGGATAACCTTGTTCAGGCTTCCTCTCTATGAATCCAATATCCTTAATCCTCTCGTCACCAAATTATTATGAAAGTAGAGAAAAAAAATCCTTTAAACGTTTAATACTTTAAAAATACCTCTATAAATCATGTGCAAAGAGATTTTTCTTTCTTTGTAATGTTGCTCTACCAAATTTTTTTTGTTCGAACATAGAAACGCGACCCAAAACACTTTTTCATTTTTTAAGGAATTTGTTATTTTTAAAATTAATTTGAAAGCATGCACATATTAAGGGAAAGCTAAAAGAATGATAAAACATTTTTTACCTGGCAAAAAAATTAAGGCACTCAAAAAATTAGTTCATTTCTCCTCTAAAACAATGAAGCAACAATTGTAAATAATGCTAGAAATTATCTAGTACTGATATCTAAGTACGATTAATGCAACTAAGTAGAAGCCTTCTATGTATTCTAAATGATTTAATGGTATTACTAAACGAAAAAGAAAAAAAATCTGTCTTTTTGTCTTTCAAATATTGCAATTCGAAGTAGGTGCCGCATAAGATGCTCAGAGTGATGAAAGGGGTAAACTGATTCCATGAATTGTTCACGCTGGACATTACAATGGAGTCGCTAGGAATCTACATTGTCCAGTTTCGGCGATTGTCTTGTGCAGTTGCCTCCTGGTCTATTCCAGAGTAAAAAAGTTTCTCTGGTCGCATTCATTTTATTTGCATATGGGATAACAGTTTCC
Source organism: Maratus speculifer (assembly GCA_964019185.1). Classification (NCBI taxonomy): domain Eukaryota; kingdom Metazoa; phylum Arthropoda; class Arachnida; order Araneae; family Salticidae; genus Maratus; species Maratus speculifer. The sequence goes on along the minus strand of OZ025294.1, from coordinate 389,913,975 downwards.
TTATTTCCCCGCATATTTTTATGAATAGTGTTGAAATACAGAAATACAACCTGAAATGCAATTTTATTACTCAAATTCTTTTTCACAAGAAAAATCGCATAATTTTGTATCTTTTGTTACTGTAAATGATACACGTATTAAGTTCGTAAAAACCATGACAGAACACGATAAATTTTGCTGCGCATCTCTTTGAAGTTTTTTCTCTGCTCATATGCTATGGCAAATTGGTGAAAAATATGTTACATTTGGATGGATAATACTTTACCCAACATTGCATTTGGTGAAGTAGTCTCCTTCGCACCGAAGAGGTGCATCAAACTCGTGCATGATTTCATAATCGGAAACTGTGTCGCCAGTAGTTATGGGCCGGGACTGAAAAATAAAAAAAAAATAAATCTAAATTTGTTTTCTCGATTTCACTCATTTACAAAATATTTTACGTTGAGTGGTTGAGTTATCCTTCTAATGATCCTTATAGCATATATCGTTTCATCTGCAAGAAAAGTGACACAAATCCGAAAACTTTTGTGTATTATTGCACTAATACACTGTTAAAAAACTGCAGCTTTTTACTGCATAGTCTCTCGATCGTTTTGATAGAATGTTTCTATTCTGACTAATGAGGAATGAGGTTACTCCGTAATATTCCTCTATTTAGTTTTTATTATAGTTTTATTATTGTGTGTTAACTGTTTCTTTACTTAATTTTGCGTTTAATAATTGCCATTTTCATTGTTTACGTTTGCGAGAAATCCCATTTCTTGAAAAGTTTTTTAGATATTGAAACAAAATTTTGTAACAAAGTTCTGCTTATCTATTAATATGTTATGAAGCAAAATGTAGCTTGTAAGTTTATATATATAAGCTTAATAGCTATTTTTATTGAAAAATACATATATATAGTTGGTTATATACATTTAAGATACTGAAAATATTTTGCTTCATGGCACAGATAAGTGCTATGTACTATTGAGTGCTTTATATTATAGTGCATTATAAGTGCATTATTAGTGTATTATAAGTAGTATATGAATATTGTTGAAAAGAAAAGTGAAATATATTGAATATATTTCGTTATAAGAGATTCGGCATAAATACAATTGTTAACTGAAATTTGGCTAAATATTGCCAAAATTCGAAAATACCAAAATTCAACAAATTCAATTAAATTTAAAAATTTAAAAATTTAATTGAATGCATAGTTTTATTCTCCGTTTTAACAAGAAATCATTGTTTAATAACAGTTTCATATTTTTTAAAAAAGTGCCCTTAAGACACCATCCCGATAATTGCAGAGGAGAGTAGGAGAGTTCAACTCCTGGTGATTCCATTGCTCACTCTTTGTGGAGTTAATTGATGTAATTTTCAAGGGTTCTCTATTTCCTTGTCTCTATCTCGACCTTATATCGACGACGGTTTATAAACAGACACTTGATATCCAACACATATATAAGTCGGATGTATGTGTCCAATAAACAGGGGTGTTGTCACAAAATTAACTGAGGACATACGCTTTAAGAGCACACACTAGTCACGCGGTAAAAGCCGAGCGCTAATGTAAAGTCTATGGGAGCGTTCTTTTCGAATATCTCGCTGAAATTTTAATATTTTTACATGATTTTTTTGCACAAGATAGCTGAGGACGATCCACAACCGGCCTAGTTTTTACCTTTTCAGTTTTCGTTTTAGATTTTCTTTAAAAATTACTTTAACTTTCGAAACCGGTTTAAACCGGTTCTGAAAATGAAACTATCGTAATATAAAAAATATATAAGCAAAATCAAAAAGTAAAAACTAGGCCGGTTGTGGATCGTTCTCAGCTATCTTGTGCAAAAAAATCATTTAAAAATATTAAAATTTCAGCGAGATATTAGAAAAGAACGCTCCCATAGACTTTACATTATCACCCGGGTCTTTTTGAGTACTTTTTCTGTGACAATTGTGGGCTCTTAAGCTGAGGGTATAAGTTCAACGCAAAGGGTATACCCTAGAGTGTAGATACTATCGTTTTCTTGGGAAACAGAGGATATACGGTGTTCCTTTAAGAAATCCAGAGGGTATACGGCGTATACCCCCGTATACCCTCCACTATACATCCCTGCCAATAAACAATCAAAAAGTGCAACCGGGGCCTTCCTGGTTGAGGGGTTAAAGCATCATGAAGTTAATCACTTGAGAACGCAGGATGATGTAGGTTCGATGCGGGCTTCATATCAAGCATGCAAGTCAGATGAACGTGTTCAATAAATAAATAAATAAATAAATCGAAGTGCAACCCATTTAAGATTTAATAACTTTTCATTAAAGTACCAAATACCCTGAAATCTATACATATTCTATTCACTTTACTCTGTATAAGTATCTATATAGTGTACTAAAATTTATTCTGATAGATTTAGTGATATAAAATACATTTTAAATTCATTGTAAATCCGATTATTTCTTTAACTGCTGATTAATGGAAACATGCTTCATATTACATAAATTATACAAATAAAGTATAGCTCTTATAGACCGAGAGGCGACAGCACAGGTAATCACCTCATCGGGTTCATGGATGAAAATCTAGTATTAGTTCAAACTTGATTTGCATATTAATATGCAGTCGGTCTGCAAAATCATATCTTGGGGGAAAACATCGAAAAATCCGATTTTTGTGGTTGACTCATGGTTTTATCATTATGTTTATCTACTCCCAATCCTCCATGTTTTTATACATTTCGGTGCAGGAAAGAACAATGGTAAACTTACGAGTTAGTCACTACAATTAGGTTTTTAGGTGTTTTCTAACAAAATATGACTTGGCTGACCGATTGCATTTCAATATGTGAATCGGAATTTAGCTAATCTTATAGATTTTCATCCGTGAACTCGGCGAGATGATTGTCTGTGCTGCCGCCTCCCGGTCTATTAGAAATGATGTTTATTTTTAAAAAAGCTTTATGCATGATAAAATGCAAACAGTTATACTTTTACTTTTTTCATTCAACTTCGAAAAATGTTGTCCTGCGTCTGAAAAGGGTATTTAAAAAGTTCCATTCTTTTACGACTAAAATTGAAAGAGTACGGTAAGTTTAATTTTGTGAATTTTTACTGTTTTCAGGCATAACGGCAGATTGTATTTTTAGCACCAGAATACGCTAAAAATTTCACAAAATTCAAAGGGCAAAATTCTTTATGAAATAAAAACTAATGGCACATTTGTAATTTCTTTTTTAGGCACATTTTTCTATATATAATTTATAGGCAATTGGGCCATATAAAAAATAGAATTTGGTCTTTATATGACTTAATAAAATCTGAAAAATATACTCTAGTGTTCATATTAGAAATTCAAATGGAGGATATTCCATCTACGTCATGATCACATGGTCAAGGCAAAAACCTCTAGCATAAAGAAGGGAAAGCTCCGTTAGACGCAATGTAAATTCCCACCAGCCAATGGCAAAATTCATGGGAAAAGCAGTAGCAGCCTTTCTTTTTATCAGTTAGAAGTTCTTTGAGTAAATTACTTGTACCACGTGACATTTTACAGCCTCGAACGCAGATTTGGAATATCCTCTATTCAACATGTTAGATTAATAAACCTGAAGGCGGCAGTACAGATAATCACCTCATCGAGTTCACGATTGAATCTCGATTTGCACATTAAAATGTATTTGGCCTGCCAAGTTATATCTTGATGAAAAACATTGAAAAATCCAATTTTAGCAGTTGACTCGTTGTTTATCTTTGTGTTTTCCGGCACTCAAAGTTATGAAAACATGGAAGACTGGGAGCAGGAAAACACAATAGTAAACTTACGAGTCACCCGCGGAATTTTCGGTGTTTTCCACGCGTAATTTTTTTTTCCGAGCACCTTTGTCGTTCCAAGCCCAAGCTCGTATTCTGATTGGTTGTTGCTCTCGGCACTATTTTCACGTAACTTGGCGATAACCATACTTGGCGAATAGTACTTCGCTCGTAAGTGAACGAGTAAACCTAAAACTTAACCTATTCATTCTTAGTCTTCCTTCATTCTTATCCTCGTGGTCTTGTGCTCTTGTGTGTAAAAACTTTTAAAGAGTACAGCTCTCAGTAAGACACGTTCCATCCAATCCAATGCTGCAAGAGAAAAGTTACTTTGTACTCGGTTCGGAAGGAAATCAAACTCGACGGACGGAAGCATCTAACGCTACGCCAAGTATGATTATCGTCAAGTTACATGAAAACAGTGCCGAGAGCAACAACCAATCAGAGTGCGAACTTGGGCATGGAACGACGAAGGTGCTCGGAAAAAAAATTTCGCGTTTTTTCACCAAGATATGATTTGACAGTCCGATTTGCGTTTTAATATACAAATCGAGATTTAACTAATTCTAAAATTTCAGTCGTGAACTTGAGGAGGTAATTAACTGTGCTGTCGCTTCCCGGTCTAATACAAAAATATACAAAGTAAAAATAAAAACAGTCTTACCTGCAGCATGTAGATGATATTATTTTTCAATCCCCATTCAATATCACGAGGTGATTTGAAATATTTTTCAATCTAAGTAATATAAAAAAAAAAAAAGAAATAAGCATTTTAGCAATGTACCTAAAAAAATAACATGCATTAACTTTAATACTGCTGATTTAAAAAAAAATAGACATAATAACGATCTTTAGATAAATACTCAAATCTACTTAAATAACACAAGTATTAGTTTAAAATTTTATAATTTAGATTATCATTAATCCATAATCAGGGCTTCTAATAACAACCCCTCTTTTTAACCATTTCGGGTGTGATGTGCTATTAATTGTACATGTCTTTTAATTGAGTATTATTTTGTTAAAAAATACTTTTACTACTATTTACATATAGTCATCTTAGTATATGTCTATGCATTTACTATATAACTTCATTCACGTTTACGCATTTAGTAAATGATTATTATTATTTGCTTCGTTCTCTTTGCGCCGTTTGCGATTCTTTCATTTTAAACATATATTCTGTTCTTTAAATTTAAAATACAGGTTACTTTCCTGCAAGAATAAAGTGTAATTAAGCGCAAAAAGTAATAGAAAGTTGTAATATCAGTTAAATCTTTTTAGGTGCGTTCGTAATTATATAATACGTAGCACCTATAGTTGTCGTTCAGTCCGTCCGTCTGTCCGTCCGTCTGTCCGTCCGTCCGTCTGTCCGTCCGTCCGTCTGTCCGCATATAACAACGCAAAAACTACCCAACCGAATCGTTTGAAATTTAAAATACATAAATATTAGATATTTTTGTCGAGTCATTTCAAATTTTATGAGAATCGGATGGATAGATCAATTACAGGGACGATCAAAAGTATTCCATTACATTACGGTCAATGGGGAAAAAAGTTTCAAATGCATTTTAATCGTTTGAAATTTAAAATACGCAATTATTACATAATTCTGTCGTGTTATTTCAAATTTTTTGATAATCGTGTGCATAGATCAATTACAGGGGCAATCAAAAGTATTCAATTACATTATGGTCAATGGGGAAAAAGTTTCAAATATATTCTATACGTTTGAAATTTAAAATACATAATTATTACATAATATTTTCGAGTTATTACAAATTTTATGAAAATCGGATGCATAGATCAATTACAGGGACAATCAAAAGTATTCCATTACATTACGGTCAATGGGGAAAAATGTTTCAAATGCATTTTAATCGTGTTACACTCATGCGAACTTAATAAAATTTATATGCAACTATAAAGTACATATTATAATATACATCTTACATAATTTGTGGTGCAAAGAACATTTGTTATTGATTTACAAGGCCACACAAAAGTATTCCATTACATAATGGTATAGGGAGAACATTGTTTGATGAGCGTTTTAATTGTAGTTCACTATTTACAATGTTATGAGATTGATATATGAACGTAATATTTTTAAACTTCGTTATCGTTCGAACGCACCTAATTTGCTACGCTTCACGTGCAATTTCCAACTTGTTGTAATACAATATTTTCTAAATATCTCCAAATTTTTTTCCTTAGCCTATTGCCATATGAATTGAATAGTATGCAAAACAACAACATTTGTTTTTTTTATTACAGTGAAATTTTCATTAAATATTATTTAATGTATTTAAATAGCTAGTGATAATCTTATTAACGTAAAAGTAATTTATTGAAAAAAAAATCGTACTCGAAAGGGTTAATCATCAAGTAAGAAAATATGATTGCCTAAATAGGTAAAATTTACAAATGTTAATCCGTTTATATAACTTAATGAGAATGAAAAATCATAACCCCAGCTTTGATTATGTAATATTTTCGAACACATTCAGAATAGTTGAAAGTTTCCGCTAATAAACGTAAATATACTTTTGTTCAGAATTCTGCACCCCTTCTTCGACTGTATAAGATTTACTTTGAAAATGTATCTTTTAAATTGGGACTTTTTTTTTACTGATGTTTTCAAATTTAAACTGTCAAATAATTAAGTCAAAGAACGTATTTTATTTAACCCTTTACCTACCGGCGGTACTTATAAGTAGCATAAAAACTTCTTATTATAAAATTCTTTTGATACGTCAACTAGCTGTAATACTGTTTAGAATAGGTTACATATACATTCCTTTATTTTGTTCCAAAAGCATTATTGGTTGCAGAAAAAAAAATATTTTTAAAAGCATAATTTCTTTTGCCTTTGCACCTTTTCAGCTTTCTTGGCGCTGAGGAAGGGGGGATGGGGATTTTTCAATTCGGAAATATTTCTATATTTATATTGTAAGAACATCCTATTTGTACATTTTATAATTCTACAAAATACTAAGAAAACATTTTAAAATAAAAGATTTGATTGGGGTTATAGATATTGCACGAAATCCCTGTAAATTCAAATTTAATGAATCCTTCTAAAATCCTTCAAAAATTTATTAAATGATTAGGTAAATCTTTTAAATTTAGTTCAAACAATTTGTGTAAAATTTTCACGAATTCATATTGCGGCAGATAAAGAGTTAAAATGTCCAAATCTTACTTTTAGAGATAATTTTCCAAGTTTTATAGCCATTTCGTCGGATATGCAACAAGTGTTTCTTTGATCTTCCGGCACTTCTTCTGTGACAGTGCCTTCTCCGTCTTCTGATGGTTTTGTATCTATATGAGGAATAACAACTGGTAAGTCAAATACTTATAGGAATTTTATACAAATTGTTATTTTTTAATAACTGACTTTCAAAACAAAGCCATAAGTATTTAACATTTGACGCATATCCATGCTTAGATTTTTAGGGAGACTTGGGACACATTTTAAAATAATTTTTATTTATTGGGTTAATATTTCGACATTTTTTGTGATGGTTAACCCTAGTATTTGTAAACAAAATCACATGAAAAAAATTCTCAATTCTTTTAAATTATAAATAAAAAAAATAATTGAAAACATACAGTAATTTGAAGTCGTTATAACTCGATTAATATTATATTTCATATAATATTAATATTTCATCAGTTATTTAAAATTTTTATAGTCTTATAGCTGTACATTGTTTCTATTGTATTTTGTCAAGTTTCCTAAAAGTGACGTTAAATTTCGTTAAAAATCGTGCATAAAAAAAACTAACTTGGGAAAATTTCTTAAATAATAATAAAAAAAATCCTGTGTATCTTCATTAAAATATACAATAGACTTGCACATAAGGACACAAATATTGTAGAAGGCTGACATACGCATGTGCTATAACAACAGATCCTTCCGAGTTTTTTCTTATTTAGAGTGAAGTGCAAAGGTTAATTTTTATTATTCAGTGTGTTGTTGGTTGTTTAATTGCTGGCATGTCTAAATTTTCACTGAAACACAAAAAGTCAAGCATTTCCTTTATACTATCGAAGTTCGGGAATAACTCATCAAGTATTCTTTAAATTTTCGTCAAAATGTCTAAAAACAAAAATGTTTCTTTACTTTCGACTACATAGTATAGGGACGGCGAAGCCACGTGCCAGCTGTCTAATTTCCATTATTTTTTATGTATATGTTTTTCTTCGTTTTATTTAATCTCAGAATATCTCCCGTTAAATAACTTGTAGAAAATTTCATAAAAATAATAATGGTAATTGATATGTAGGCTCCTGAGATAGTGCATCTAATAGACGTCATTACGAAAATCGCTTACCCATCAGAACTATTCTATGCTGTTTCATTCCAACCATTTTCGATTTGATGACCACTTCATCATTGGGTAATTTCTCCAACACGATAGTGTCCGGTTCTTCTGATCCTGACACTACAGACTATAATACAAAATGAAACATTTTATATTGAAATCAATATTTATTTGCATAAAAAATAAACTTATTAAAAAATAACACACGCGCACACACATATACACGTATATATACATGCGTGTGAAATATTGTAGTAATTCTGGCGTTTGTATTGTGAAGTATTCAATGGAATGCAGTATAACTTCTATAGATTCAATGCGACATTTCAATTGTGCGTCAAATCATTATTTCATAAACAGACGATATTTTTTTTGACGTTCGCGCAAATTGTGAAGTGAATGTATAGAGGCAGTGGAAGGAATTTAAACAGTGAATGAATGAATTGAATATATAAATTTAATATTCTATATGAAAAAAAAATGATTTATCTTTAGCTATCATGTTTTTATTAGCAGCATATCATTGAAAACATTTATCACTTTTCTAGTGCAAAACTCAGGTCTTATGATGTTAAGAAGTCATCATTGATTTTAGAAGAAATTAGAATGTGAAAGCTTTTGTCATAAAAAATACCAGACAGTATGTATAGTGGCAAGTGAAAAAACGAACAAATCTGTCTGTTCGCTCCATTGCATCAGCTTTTTGTCAAAAACGCGTCTTTAAACAAATCATGACGTCGCGCGCTTTTTGGCCAATGCGGATAATACAGGATAATACAGACTACATCACGTCCAATGAGAATAATTCTGTAAAGAGTTCTTTTAATTTGAAAGCGTAAGAGCTTTAAAGTAAAAATTATCCTACCGCGCAAAAGATTACTAAATAAAATAAATACACTGGCCTCCAAAAGTTGAGGTACAACCGGTTTTTTGCGTTTAATTTGCAAATGAATGAATATAGAAACAACAAATTTGGAGGAAATGTGCGCTAAACTGTTATTAATTAAATGCGACATAGAAATTTACTTAGAAATTTATGCGACATTAAAAGTTAAACGTATAAATGAAATTACAACAAAAAAGCACTCATGGTGGAAAATTCCATTCTTGGAGAAATCAATACATCACAGTATTATGCAATAAAATGTCGCAGAAACATTATCATCATATTATCATCAATTAGATGAAACCATTGCCATAGCACCGGCATATGGGCGCACATGTGAATCAAGGATCTCATCCCGATCACCAGGCAGAGTTCCTCCATGGAACACTTGCAGGCCAGTGTGGCCTTCGAGTGAGATCCCTGCCCAAACCATGATTTCACCGTTTCTGTACCTGTGTGTTTCAACAGTGTTTGATTGATGGTATCGAGTGCATTGTTCTCTCCAGAGCAGAAGACTTCCTGAATTACTCTCCAGTGTGAATCTGGACTCGTCTGTGAAAAGTACAGAAGCCCACTGTTATCTCGTCCAGGAAACATGTTATCTTGCCCAGCACAAGCGGGTGTTTGTTGTCTGTTGAGAGGGATACACACAACTGGTCGCTTTGCATAGAGACCTGTATTGTGAAGACGTCTTCGCCCCGTAGTAGCGGAGATTCTTATACCTGATGCTGCAAAGTGGTCTGCAATGAGTTGCGGTACAGAAGTGCGTTTTCTCTTTCGGGCCGAAAAAGCTAGAAACCAATCTTCTGCAGGAGTTGTAACGCGTGGGCGGCATGAAATTTGTCTTCTGGACACAGAATCTTCGGATTCATACTGATCCTAGAGCCGTTGGTCTACCCTGCGAGAAACATTGAGCCGTCTAGCAATATCGGCCTGTGACAACCCCATTTCCATCCATCCTTCCGCCCGCCACTTTAAAGAATCGGGCCAACGACTTCCTCTAGACATTTCTAAATTCTATTGGTTGTTGTGAACAAAACTGACAACAATAGTTCAAATACAACAAAACTTACCCCCAAAATTACGAAAGCTTCGTAATTGCATATTTTTTTCTCATTCAGAAATACCTATTCTTTTCTATAAAATAAAAGTGGTCGCTGTATGCGTAAGTTTTTTAGAGCTCATTATTGTCATTCATATAAACTATGAAGTTTAATCTGATTATCATTTTTTTTTCTGATGAGATTCGAAAAACATGTTGTACCTTAACTTTAGGAGGCCAGTGTAAATAAAAAAAGAAATGACTTTTTTAAAACATTCGAATTCACACTAAATAATATAAATTCTAAAAAATGATGATGCAAATTAGAAATAAAGTAAACGTTTTATATTTAAGTAAATTAGGTAAGATAATAATTAATTTAAGTAGAATTCAATGGGAATAATGATAGATATGCCGACAGTTTAGTATAATAAAAAGAAATATCGCGAAGGAAAATTAATAATATAGTATAAACTAAAGTATATTTTTAAAAACTGAAATATAATAAACTGGGCTTTGTTAAACCGAGAAAATACTAAAAAATAATTACCTTTTTTACTTATTTTGAAACATTTAATTGTGAAAGGATTTGTCATATAAAGTATCATTAAGATGTGAAAAGATGTATAATTATACTCTTTCAAAATAAAAAACTTACTTCTCCGAGACCGTAATTTCCGGTGATCACAGTGACAGAGGGATTGTTGGTGACCGGGTCGCAGGTGAAGAGTACCCCGGCTGCTTCGCATTTCACCATCTCCTGAATGACCACTGCCATGCCGCTGTCCAGATTTTGACCGTTTTGCCTAAGAGTACACCAAATGTTTTATTTAACGAATATTTCAATAAAGTGAAAAAAGGGGAAAAGAATCGTGAAGGGGAATACAAATATCCATAGAATAAATGCTTATAAAAACATTTTTAAGGAATTTTTAATTTTCAAAATAGAGTCTGTGAGGGAGTGACCTTTGTGATAAAGGCACTCTAGCATTTTTCTGAGATCGTGACGTCAATGATTTTACATGTGTAGCGTGGAAGCGACATCTAGCCTCTCTTTTACTTTAACTTTCTAAAGCGCGTGTGTCTTCCTCGGTTCTACAAGTTATGTCGCGGTTAGAAGCAATACGCAAATTTATAATAGCGACGCCAGTTTGCAGCATATAAAAGCTTTGAGTGTGAAGGAGTGTGAGTCTAGCGGCGCAAACCAGCTAGTGGTGTGTAGCGACGCAAGCCCGCTAGTAGTGTGTGGAGAAGCAGTAAATTGAAATAGATTGAAGTTATAGCAAGTTATTATTGAGCCTCCAGTGAGATAGCAAGGAGTTTCGAAGTCAGATAGCTAGCAGCGCTTGCCGACTTGGTTTATTCAGAGCAGAGCTATTTAAGGAGATCGCCGTTAGTAAGATAATTTAGTTACGTTGAGTATTTTAGACAATAAAGAGTGTACTACAGCCACGGGCTGTCTAATAAAGATTTTATCTAGCAGTTTAGCTGGAGTTTAAGTGAGGAGTTTATTTGAAGTGCCCCGACTGACGTTAGTGCCGGAGCTGTGAGTATATTTATGAGTTTAATCCTTTGGTTTAATGTGGCTAGTGTTGAAATTAATGAACTGAAAGCTCCACTTCCCCTGAGCCCTAACAGTTTAAATAAACTGGTTTTAACTTATATCTCGAGTTATGTATTCATTCACCCACCAGACACCTCCTTCAGTTACAAATCTAAACTCTGTTCGGAATAGATGGAATTTTAGATTAGCGGGATTCTACTGCACTAGAAGAGATTGTTCTAATTAGTTTCTCACTGCTCAGCATTTTAGACGTTACTGTGGCAATAAATTTTGCATGATTTTCAGCTTTTTTGCATCCCAGTAGATGAATTGTAAAAGCTACATATCTGCTTAAAAAAAAGAAAAAAAAAACAGTTTTTTTTTTTTTTTTTTTTTTTTTTTTTTAAATTGATTTTTATTTTATTGGTTCAAAAGTTTTTTGAACCACCCTGAATTCATTGGTTCGTCCATTTTTTTCTGATCGCTTGAAATAATCATAAAAAAATCAAGGGATCCGAAAATCAAGAATCGACATCATAATCGAGTTAAAAAAAAATCAAGAATCGGGAAATCCAGTACATCGACTCGGATGCCACACCAATTCACATCAATTTTACGCTAATATTTTATACATATTTAGATATTTAAATTCTTCTCGCACCACTATCTTTAAAAAATAAATTTTGTAGTATGCACACGCACATGTTGTCAAAGTACAAGTCTTTCTCATAAAAAAAGTCTCCAAGCAGAAAAATATCCACTAAATTTGCAGAACGGATTCGGCAACAGCCCAGTTTATTGTTGTCAGAATGGTTAAGAATATTATTATTATTACTTACCCATCATACGTAGTATAGAGTAAGTCTTGTAATCGTTTTGAAAATCGAAAATTTTTTTTTAACGGATTTACACGCTTCAGAAGCTAGAGATTCCTACAAACATATTTTTAGAAAAAAAAATGCTGTCCGTGTGTCTGTAAATGCTCTATCTCCCGAACAAATTGAGATAGAGACTTTGTATGAGCTTAGTATGTAAAAATGGAACGAATCCTATTTAATATCAGTAACCTCGTTTATCCGTAATCAATTTTTTTCGGACTCTCAAAAAGTTCGTTCTGATGAAAGGTGTAAAAAATTTTCAGATTTTTTAATTTTAGGTGTGGACGTAAAAGGCAATAAAATAACACAAATTTTGCATAAAGAACGAAGTCGACCGGATTATTAGTTGCCGATATATGCGTAATCCTGTTTTCCATATTCTTCGATTTTTCATGATCCTGTATTTCATTCAAATTTCAATTCAAAGATATATTTTAATTGGAAATGAGACGCTTAATCCGACGCAGTTAATTGCTATTTCATATGATTATTATTTTTGGAGTTATAAGGATGTTTCTTTTATGCATTTCGGTACTGCTTGAGTAATTTGGCTTTTTGTATAATTTGTCGGTTCATCAGCAATTCATTAATAGAGCATTGCTACGTATTAAAAATATTTAAATATACATTTAAATTTTATTTTGGAATTGCGATGTATTTTGTAAATAATTAACATATGTTTTATTTTCATATTTTATATTATGCATATCTATGATGGGTAAGTATTACGGTGCCCACCTCCCGACGAATAGTTATTATTATTATTATTTAGTTGTCATTGAATAATACTTCTTTAGCTTTTGCATGAGAGATTGTAATCTATTTTTACTAATAAAATAAATGAGTAATTGAAATAACGAAAAATAAAGGTAATAAAATGTGATTCGTAAATTTCTAATCATGTTTTACTTACCCATCATACGTAGTACAGGATAAATCTTATAATCGTTTTGAAAATCCAAAAAATTTCTTTGAACGGATTTACACGTTTCAGACCCTGGAGATTCCGAAAAATAAATTTTTAGAAAAAAAAAAATTGCCATCTGTGTGTCTGTCTATAAACGCTCTATCGACTCAACAATTTGAGTTAGAGACTTGGAATTTGGTTTGTACTTAGTATGTAATAATGGAAAGAAGCCTATAGAATATCAGTAACCTCGATTATCCGAATCTTTTTTTTTCGGATTCTCGAAATATTCGTTCTGATGAAAAATATATAGAAATTTTTGAAATTGTTTAGTATAAAGAGTGAAGGAAAGTAAAAACATATAATTTTGCATAAAGAATGAAGTCGATCAGATAACTAATTTTCGAGATATTTGTAATCCTGTTTTCAATACTCTTCATTTTTTAATGACCCTGCATTTCATTCAAATTTCAATTCAAAGATATATTTAAATTGGAAACGATACGCTTAATCAGACGCAATAAACTGTTAGTTAGTATGATTATCAGTTTAAAAGTTATAATGATGTCTTTTTTACGCAATTCAATATAACTTAATTAACCCGTCGAACAAAAGCTATCACCAAACTGTAAGATTAAATGCCAATAATGGCTTATCGTAAATGACACATTCACTTGACATTAAATATGTTACACTTGTTTGTTATGTCATCAAGTGATTTTTAACTAGATGTTTTATATATTTTTTAGTAATCTTTTACACATTTATTTGTTTTTGTTATTTAAAATAAAAGTTATGCCAATTTGTACAATTTTGTGAGAAATTTGGTAATGAATATGTAATTAATTAGAATGGGTCGACTTGATAATCATGTTGTACCAGCAATTCCGTAATAGAACATTACTATGTATTAATATTACTTAAATAGACATTTAAATATTATTTTGGAATTGCAATGCATTTTATAAATAGTTTACGCATGTTTTTTTTTTCATATTTTATATTGTGCATATACAAGGCGGGAGAGAAATACGGTGGCTCTCAATGACTAATTTAAATAATAATAATAATAATAATAATAATAAAAACTAAATAAAAATGGGTAAAAAAAAGAAACTGTGCAGAAAAAAAGTTCACCTTTTGTATTCCGTAGCAATAGGACCGAATTGCGAAGCCCAACATTTTTTCACTGCTACAAATATCTGAAATTGTCAACAGAAATTATTATGTATACATATATCATTATCACATTATTTATAAAATACTGGCGATAGAAAGTGCCTCACTTCTTTCAGACCCTGCACTCCAAGAAGCGTGTCCATCTGTCCCGCAGCGGACATCTGGTCAGTGTCTTCTCCTGGAAATTAAAATTGGAAACTATTACTTTCGGTGTATAAAATAGGGTGGGTCAACAAAAAATGCTAAAATTGCTTTTCAATTCGTAATACCGTGGAAAAGTTGCGAATTCGAAAGACTGAAAACTGGATAAAAAATTTAAAAAATAAAATTGGTTTATAGCTTCCGGTTGCGCATGCGCTGTAAAGTTTACCGAAATGTTGAAAAATTCACATTCTTACAAAATATTTTAAATTAACCTTTTCACGAATCTAATAGCTAAAATTCTTATGTATTACAATGCTGAAATACTATTTAAATCCATCATCTTCCGGCTGCGTATGTGGCTCTAAAGTTGTAAAGAACTATTACACTTAAGGGTGTTCTTAAATCAAAAAGGGCAACTTCGTGACATAAGTTTTAATCACGAGTGAATCACTAGTGGTATTAGTTTTTGACTTATGCACCACTTTACTTCCGACAGACATGGATCATTAGATTCTTCTATTTCTATTCTTCTATAAAATATAGGTCTTTTTCTTGTGCTTGAAACCTTAGGTTTTTATGCTGTCGGCTCTTGGACTATTAGAAGATTCAATCACGTTCGCATCCACAATTGGTGACTTATTGAATTACACTTATTTATGCTGTTAACCGCACTGCTGTATCGTTTTTTGTTCCTCTTTTACAAGTTTTCAAAGTTTATAGCGGATTTTTTGCCCAACCTGTTGAAAGCGAATGTGCATATGAAATTTTATTTAGTACTATTCATAAAATAAACTTAATAAAATAAGAATTCCTAGCTGCTTACCAGTAGCAGATGATCGGACAGCAACTTTATATTTGTTGATGTTTCCACTGAAGAGTGCTTTGAGCTTGGCTTCAATTTCTTTGGTTATTTTGTCTGGCAGATAGGCACGCTCGATAGCAAGCTGGACTCTGAAATATTTAAAAATATGCAATTAATATATCTTTGACAGAATGAGAATGTAATGCTTTGTATTTATGGTATTCTGAGATAATAACGCCAAGTGTTAATAATACGCATAATTATGAAGGAATCTAGGAAATGCACATATGGGTTTTGCGGAGATGGATTCTGAGTCAAGCGAATCATAAAAAACCGCTAAAGTTAAATTTGTTATCTTTGTAGATGTTATCGCTGGAAGAAGCACCTAAACGTCAACGACAGATCTAAAATTTACGAGGTAAGAATTAGATCTGAATGCTATATAACTATTAAGACATATTTTGTTTCTTATTAAATACATTTGTACCCATTTCATGTACTTTCAAAACGTCGTGGAAGATTTTGGATGTATTCACGAGGCAGTTTGTAATTTAATGTATACTGCGCAATAAGTATGCCGTGATAATAATGCAATCCACTGGTATAATAATTCCGGTTGATTCTTTTCAGTTTCGTAACTACATACGAAAAGAGTTTATTTTTTATTTTATGCACGAGGGAGCATTATTGTCATTGTAAAATTTTCAAAAGAAAAATTCGTATGTACTAAGTGCTGCTATTTTTTTTTCATATTTGTCAATTTATAAGGCTGTAGAGTTTGTATCTTTAAAATTGGACCTGCCATTAATCCATCTTATTTCATAGTTTTGTTTGCATGGCGTTATTCCCCAACTATGTGGGTAATAACGCAAAATAGCAAGAAATCACGCCATTACATTTTATGAATACATATTTGCTAAAATATTCTTTCTTGTATACATAGTGAATAAGTTGTTGCATCAGATCCTATATTTGTTTGAAAGAAAAAAAAAATAAAACTAAGCAGTAAAAATTGGTAGAACCTTTACGCGACGTTATTACTCCATAAATACCTTACAATAAATCAATCAAAAGGATTGTCTTGTCATTTGGG
This sequence comes from Maratus speculifer, assembly GCA_964019185.1. Taxonomy (NCBI): domain Eukaryota; kingdom Metazoa; phylum Arthropoda; class Arachnida; order Araneae; family Salticidae; genus Maratus; species Maratus speculifer. The sequence continues at coordinate 389,897,378 of OZ025294.1, read as the reverse complement.
GAAAATGTCTTTACACATAACATAAGATTGAACTTTCAAATATACTTCAGTGTAAATGCATTCACTTTTATGCTATAAAATTAGATATAAAAGTTATGGCCCATTTAGATTGAATCTCTAGAGATATCATACAAAAAATATAACCATTGAATCTAAGTTTCAGTTGTAAATTCAAAAAATCTCTTATATTTTAAAAATTTAAACGTATTTTTTTTACATTAACCCTTAAATGCATATTGTATCATTTTCGATACCACAAGTGTTCCCGACTTATTGGGGGGTTTTATTCACACATTCCGTATTCTCACCAGAAATTTAAAAGAGCAATTTTCGCTTTATTTAATAACAGACCATTCGTAATTAAATAAAGAAAAATTTACTATTTAGATTTTTCTGGTATGAATTCTGATTCTTTGAATTGCGAATTTTTAGGAACGCGTTCTATCCTATGCATTTAAGGGTTAACGTTACCAATTTATTATTAACTCTTTGCACTTGATGTGTAATTCTCACAAACCATCAGTGCCCTGCGTAAATGGATGCTCTAAATGCTCTGGACACCAGTATTTTAAATTGGTTTTCTTCGCCTTATCTAATGGCGGAATAATCTGTGATAAAAGATGGCGAAATAAACTGCAAGATATTAGTGGTGTCCAAAGTATTTGTCATCCCGATTTACGAGGGATACTTGAAAACACTAGTGGTGGGTGAGAGTCATTTCTCGAGTGCAAAGGGTTAATAATTTATTTATTAACAATTTATTTATTTATTAACAATTTTTAGGGTTTCGTTCATCTGACGAAACCCTATTCGTCTCTGTCCGCTGTCTATTTGTCTGTCTGTCTACCACAGAGTCCATACACAAAAACTATATAAGTCAGAGCGTTCAAATTTTGTGTATTTGTAGCTGAATACCTCTTGACACACAACAAATCATAAAATTTTGGAAAAGACTATTATTTTAAATAAAATGTTTTTTTAATGTCATCAGTCCATTTTTTTTCAGTTTTTTTTTTCTTCTAATGGTTGCACGCAAGTTTATTTTACATTCTTTGCATTTTAAATATGTAACCCTTCCCATTGTCAGCTATTATTAATAACCGATAATAAATAATTAAGATTAATTAAGCAATTAAACAAAATAAAAAAATACATAAAAGGATATGGGTCGATTGCCGTAGAATTTGCGGAGCGCGGCATACGTGTTTTATCCGTACTCCTTTTCCACTTTCCTTCTTTCACTCCGACATTCGAAGCAAGGAAAAGTCGGAAATTCATTCTTGGAAAAGTAATGCAAATGAAAAAAATTCATTTTCAATTAAATCCATTTTTAACACTTGTAAAAAATAAAGCTCAATTGTTTATTTTATAGGCTAATGCTTAAAAGACGATTTGGGTTTTTAGACTTCATTTTTATAACATAGCAGCATCATATAAAATTGTTTAATTTGTTTTGCATATTTGATGCTTATTGTTAACATATTTGATACTTATTTTTGAGTTATTATTTGGTAGGAGTTTTGTTTGGCAGAAGAAGTTGTCAGCAGTGCTGCAGAAGTAAACTAACTAGAGAGTATACGCTATAAACAGAAATAGAGAGAGTATACGTTATAGTTTTTTTTTGCTAAATACATGGTATACGACGTATAATACCGTTTATCCTGCATTACATCCCTTCTTTCTAGTGGAAAAACAGCACAGTTAGATAACATGGTAGTTCATGTAAGACAGCACCGAATATAGTAACTAGACTTTATGGAAATATTATAAAGACTAAATGCAATAGTGGGTAGTTGTTAATAAGTAGCAAAATGGATTGCTGTTGCTTTTTACTTCTTTCCACATTTACTAGAAAAAAGTATTGGATTCGTGAAAATTTCCGAATTCCGATTTCCGAACCTTAAAACGTGTACGTTTTAAAGGTCAGAGATCACGAAAAACATGTTTTCACAAAATGTCAATCATGTCAAAATGTCAAAATGTCAGACAAAAATTTTGTGGACGTTCTATCTCAAGAACTAAAGCACGGAATTTCACAAACTTTTGATTAAGATAGAACTTGACATAAACTGGAACTAATTATTTTTTTGTGAATATCGCTCAATCGCTCGCAGCTATGCTGCATTATTCACAGTTGCCACAATAAGTCTATCTCAAGAACTAATGCAGGGATTTTCATAAAACTTTAGTTTCAGTTAAAACTTGAAATAACTTTATGGTGCAATTTGCTCAACAGGTGGCATTACCATGCTGCATTATTCTTGATTATTTCAATAGCTCTATCTCAAGAACTAGTGCATGAATTTTCAACAAACTTCAAATTCCATTCGTACGTGATATAGCTTAGTCTTGTTTTGTTTTTGGTGTAAATCGCACTGCAGGTGGCGCTGCTATACTGCATTGTTCATGATTTTGAAATAGATTCAGTTAGTACTTGATAAAAATTTATTCCAATTAGTGTTTGGTGTACATAACCCAACTGTTGGTGCTGTTATGCAGAATTTTTTAAAGATTTTGAAAGATCTCTATATTAGAAACTAATGTACAGATTTTATCAATTTTCAGATTCAGTTTGAAATTCACATTGTTGTTGCTGATTTCGGACCACTATGCTGCATTTTTCAGGAAATATTAACATAAGATAGAATAAAGTTTTGGGATTGCCACATCTGACTAGTTCATTCTATGCATTTGACATAGGTACAAAAACAGAGTTCGTACAAATTTAGCCTTTGAATATCCCTTTTTTACAATGACAATCTGCTTGGAAATTTTTGTCATTTAATAAGATAAATATTAATTTGTGAAATCAACAGCATAATTTTTTCAAATGTATGCTGGCATGATATCCTGTGAAGCGTTACTAATGACTTAAAACAATTTATGTAGCACACTTTTAAATAAAAAAAAAGATATTTAATTATATTTCTGTTCAAAATTTAAATATTCCGTAAATATATATAGCAGCTGTTTAATAATAAAGGTTTCGATGTAATACCATTGTTTGTTTCACTTATTTTAATAACAGTTTTGCATGTATAAAAAAATGAAGACCTAAAAAACATGGAAAACACAATTACAGAAACCCTTATAAGACAATTTTTTGTCAATAGAAAAAAAAAAAACACACGCTGTAAAATAAATCATCTTTCAGCTCATTAAATGAATATTTACATCTATAATTGTTAGGAAAACTCACATTTTGCAGGCTTCATGAATATTTCCCTTCTTGTTGCCACTGTAAATAATAATAATAATACATTTTACAATAAAATCTGTTAGTTATAGTTATTATATAATTACAGCAATAATGTACCAAAAGACGACAGCATAAAAACTTGACGTATGTAGCACAAGAAAAAAAACCCTTTATTTTATGAAAGAGTAGTAACAGCCCGTAAGACATGGTGACGTCACTGCAACGTCGTAGTGAAGTCACATTGTGACTTTGTGACCATCGATTGTCGATGTGAGGTCACGTGACGTCGATGTGAAGTCACAGTGACTAAAATGTGAAGTCGTTATGGCCGTTTTAGAGCTTTTTTGTGACGTCACATTGTGACCACTTTGTGACGTCACAATGTGACCAATTTGTGAAAAGTGTGTCATTTGTGACTACTTTAACATTAACATTGTGACGAACTGTGAAAATTTTTTTAGAAAGTCACATCTTAGTCACATTGTGACGTCACTGAGTGGTGGCATTTTCGTCACAGATGTGACGTGACCAAAGTGACTCACAGTGACGTCATTGTGACGTCGCTGTGAACATGCATGCTGGAGGGGAATCTAATGATTTATGCCTGCCCGAAGTGAAGTGGTGAATAAGCCAAAAATTAATATCACTAGTAATTGATTCGTAGTTTTATCATTATGTTTGTCCTACAATCATTTCGTACCTTTGTGTATAGGACAAACATAATGATAAACCTACGAGTCAATCACCGGTTGTATTAATTTAAGATATTTTCTACATGTTATACATTGCATATAAATTCTATGCCTCATATACAGTACTATACAAAAGAATTCATGTACCTTTCTCCTTATTAGTGGGAATTCTGGAAGGGAAATTTTCTACTGAGGCATAACTATTTCTTTACTGAACTAAATTTTGTCATGCATGTAATTATTAGATAAAAATTTATGTGTTATGTACTGGGAGCCTCAAAGCATTGGGATAATTTTCCGATGTTAGATGAGAACAGTTCTTTTTGTTTTTCAAATGTGTTCTGTGTTCTTTGTGTGATGTTTGAATTAGATATAATATTTTTACTTACTAAATCGTGCAGTTTTGTTATATTATTCCGAATGTGTTGGTAAGTGTTTTATAATCTATGCTTGACACATGATTTTTAAGTATTTAGCTTAAAATGTTAACATTTTTTTATTTTTTTTACTGGTAGTTACAATTTGGCGATAGTTTTTTGTATGAAAAGTAGTTGACGGGATAAAGGTGAAGTACCAAAATTTCTTATAAAATAGAAACAAATAAAAACAAATACTTACCAAACAATATCTTTTAAATTTTCAATTTTTTCCAATATTTCGGGAGTTACAAATTCGTCATACGCTGCAGTCGTGACTACTATACCTTTCGGAACAACAAATTCCTACATAAATTAAAAAGAAAAATAACATTAAAAATATTAGCATTTTATGATATAGACTGGGAGGCGGAAGCACAAGTAATCACCTCATCGAGTTCACGGATATAAATCTAGAAACAGTTAAACCTCGATTGGCATATTAAAACTCAATCGGTCAGCCAAGTCATATATCTTGGTAGAAGACACCTAAAAATCTGATTTTAGTGGTTGACTCATAGGTTTAACATTGTGCTTTCCTACACCGAAAAGTGTGAAGATTGGGTTTTCCACCAAGATATGACTTGGCTGATCGATTGCGTTTTAATATGCGAATCGAAATTTAACTAATTCTAGAAATTCATCCGTGAATTTGGTGAGGTGATTGTCTGTGCAACCGCCTCCCGGTCTAATACAGACGGATGTTTTGATTTTGATATGTGAACTTTAACTCTCTCATACACGGCAACATTGATAAGAGCCTGTTTGAAAAATCGAGCTCCAGTGAGCTGTGAAATGTGTGTAAGGTATTTTTTATCCCTTGTATCTCACACAAACTCCATATAGAGTCCAATAATGCTCTTAAAATACAGTAAATAGTTTTTTTTAATATTTAGTCGTAAAAGTTTTTGACTTTTTTTTCTCTTTATGACTAGAGAAGATTTTTTGCAAAGATTTTTTCCTTATTCTTGCCTGTTTACATTTAGCTTTGTGGATAAGTCTTCAAAGTTTAATTTATCACAAAAATCTCTTTAATAACTCTTAATAATAATTATTTTTTGTTTCTTCTAATATACTTACATTACAATCGAACCTCGTTATAAAAAACTTCAAGGGTCCGAAGATTTTGTTCGTTATATCCGGTGAATCGCTATATCCAAACCGTCAAAATTTGTTTTTTGAGTTCACAAAATGTGTACATTATTAGCTGCTACCTGTATAATCAATAATGATGTGTTAAGAATAAAACGTAAAATATATTAAATATGATCAATATTGAAATAAATTGACTAAAATCAATTACATTAAGCTGACGCCATACTAAATAATTTAACTAAAAATGAAGACAAATAGAAATACAGTACAGCGCCGGTTATCCGAAAAAGTCGAGACCGAACCTAGTTCGGATAAGCAAAAATTAGGATAAACGGGCAGACAATTTAATGCATGTTCCCGGACGACAATTTTTTTCTTCTAAAAATATGTTTTTCGGAATCTCCAGTATCTGAAACGTGTAAATCCGTCAAAAAAATTTCCAATTTTCAAAACGATTTCAAGACTTACCCTATACTACGTATGATGGATAAGTAATAAATTAAAATTAAAATATACTTATAAATTTTAATTAAGTATCAGAATTTCACATTTTAAGGGGACACACTACCTTGAAATTGTTCAAAATATAGCTTTTCTTTTTAAAATATTAACTAAAAGCTTATTTGATCGTGAATATTTTCACATCTCGCTTTTACATATACAACATTTATACCGCGAGATATTGTAAATTTTATTTACAGATCCAGCGCAATGACCCTTACAAATGAAAACTGATTTTTCTCCCTGTTCGTATTTTATAACTTGCTTGTTCGACAAATACTAAGGCTTTTTTGCTAATTTAGAAAGAGGTTTGAAATTTTTTTTGCTTGTTCTTCGTGGTGTATTTAATATTTTTGAGCATGGATTTAGCATTCATGTTTATAGTTATTTTTTAAAAAATATTTAAAATGACACTTTGTTGAATTTATTTCATTTTTTTAATATACACTAGAGGAAAAATATTAAATGTAAAATAACATGCATAAAAAAATCCATATACAGTATTATGTAGTATAATATATGAATGTCGAAAAAAATCGAAGTAAAGATATTTATATTTATAAAAGTATTAGGGAATTTTAAAACGTTAAATAAAAAAAAAATAGTAAAATAGGCTGTTCTACAAGATTTTTTAAAACCCGTTCGGGTCTGGTGCATTATATTGATAGTACATGTCTTTTTATGGAATATTATTTTGCTTTAAGAAATTCTTTTGATACTATTTACATGTAGTAAGGTTAATACATATCTATGCATTTATTATATGACTTCATTTATGTTTAGGCATTTAGTATTAATAATAATGATTATTATTTTCTTAATTCTCAATGCGCCTTTTGCGATTCTTTTATTTTAAACATATATTTCACTCTTTAAATTTAAAATAAAACTTGTTTTTCTGAAGGAATAAGATGTAATAAAGCGCAAAAAAATATTAGAAAGTTGCAATATTACTTAAATCTTACTGTAATACAATATTTTCTAAACCTCTCCAAAAATTCTTCCTGAGCCTATTGTCATATGAATATTAATTGAACAGTAATGTTTGCGTGCTTAGAGTATTTATTCTAAAACAGCAATATTTATAAACAATAAAGTGATTTATATTTCAGAAGTGAGATTAATGCAATTAAATGTTTATTTTAAAACGATAATATTTATAAACAATAAAGTGATCAATAATTCTGAAGTGACATTAATGATATAAAACAATTCATAAGTAGTTGATTGCGAAATCATTTTTTGATTACTTCAAGGACAATGTATTTTACTGTGAGCGAACTGACTTCAGTTTCTTTTATGCTTTGTAACAGCACGCATCGTGCTTTCATATTTTTTCAGTCCTCGCATATCTACTTGGATAATATATGTTACTCACTGGAGTACACCGCAGCAGGAAGCTGAATTCCTGTGTTTTGTTTGTGAATTTACTAAATGTGCTTTAAGTTGTTATAATATAATAAAAAAGATTAATCTGCTTCAATTTATTTACAATTAACACACACTAAGGATCTACTTTGTGAAACATAAACAGTAACAAGTACGAAAAACAACAATATCCGTTACCTTTCAGACAATGAAATATTTGTTAAACAATAATTAAACTACTTCTGTAGGTACACTGTAAAAAAAAATTCAAGAGGTTACTAAAAATTGCTTAGTAAATTTGTATTCCACAGAATTTTTTAGTAACCATTACAAACTTTTTTTTGCAAGTGAAACAAGCATTTCTTTTGTAAACTGAACAAAAGAATTTTGTATAACTAACTTAAAAATTTTTAGTATGAGCCACCAAGCAAATTTTAGTAATAGCTCCAAAAATTTTTTTAATAACCATTACGTGCAGAAGCTTCCTTCGAGCTGCATCCAGACTTCTGAAGCGGAAGATTTTCGGCAAAACCGCATTAGATGGCAGCACCAAAAATTTCCTACCTGCTCCGACAGGATTTTCATAATCCCTTTATTAAGGAGACACTACATACATTAGGGGCGTATTTGGCGGTGGCAAGTTTCGAACCCGGGACCTTTTAGCCTGGAGTCCGTTACTATAACCACTATGCTATCAAGGCCACACCAACTGAGTTTTAGTAAGAGCTATTAAAAATATAAAACTATTAACTCTATTCGTTGCTAACTTTTTTCTAGTAATTCTTACAGATTTTTTTGTAACCGATTAAGATTACTAAAAATTTTTTAGTAATTACAAGGATCACTAAAGTTTTTTTAGTAGATCGACACTTTTTTTTTTACAGTGTAGTATGAATGTTATTAACGTAAAAGTAATTTTTTTCTAAAACCTTTTAAAAAATTAGGACCCGAAAGAGTTAAATTTTATTTACTTTTTACGATTTAGTACTGTGATATCCCTCATATGACAGTATTATTCAAAATCGAAAAAAAGTTTCAAAGATATTGTGTCCCATTTTAATAAACAATGCATGTTACTTAAGAAAGATGTTACGAAATATATTAAAAACAATTAACTTTTGAGATGTTCGGCTCCAATTTTCATAAGAATTATAATCATAATAAAAAAACTAAAAATACAAATCGTGTCATGGTAAAAATGATACGCGACAATGAGATGTAAACAAAAACCACGATCTCTATTGTAAGAAAAAAGAAAATAATTAACCTTTGAGCTCTGATAAGTAAATTTCTTCAAAATTGCAAATGCTACATTGTCACCAGTATTTTGCAAAGAAAAGATTCGCTTTGCGAAATATACGAAAAAAAAAAAAAAATATGTTAAACATTTTTCAAATAAATCTGGTCGAATTTTCTGGTGCCATTGTGACATTTTAGTATTAAAATTAAGTGGTAGAAAATTCAACCATCAGAGCTCAAAGAGTTAAAAACAGACTATAATGAGGGAACTGTGTCTCCTTAACATCTTGGGAACGAGCGGCACGTATACTTGCCGCAAAAAAGGCTTAAGAATCCTCGTTTATCCCCACCAGTAAAATTTTACTCTAAAATTTGCTTTATTTAATCGCAGCATTTTCTCCATTTAATAAAACACAATTTTTTTAAAAATAAAAACCGGTGACAAAACATTGAAAATTTCGTAAAAGGCTCCCGTCGCGAAGGGGTTAAGAAAGAAGAATTTTAACTAAATGTCTGTTTAAAGCAGTATTATGGTATTTTTAAAAATTGCAGAGCATAGAGAACACAGTTCATTATATAGTGTAAAGATTTTTTAAAAACAATTTGAAATATTTAAGAAAATAATATATTTTTTTGAGTTATAAAGACACTTAACTGATTTCATTTCCTTGCTCAGCTTGGTGAGTTTTCCCAGAGAAGATCCTTTTCCTCCGGTCAGTTCACTGGAGTGGGAAGCTTCGTCCGTGAAGTAAACAGTGAGAGGCCTTGCTGCAAAAAAGACGCATGTTAACCCTTTCCGGGGCAAGGTACTTGCATTCGTAAAATATTGAAATAATTGAATGGCACCAGAATTTACACAAAATTTTATTTGTAAACTAATAAAAGTGTATTTAATAAAAGTGAAATTTTCCTAAAAAATTTCTGGTGCCAGTGTGGCAATTTGGAATTAAAATTGGGTGTTGTCATTTGCCAACACCGCCCTTCAAGGGGTTAAACAAATTTACACTATATTATACCGGGAGGTGGCAGCATAGGCAATCACCTCATAGAGTTTATGGATAAAAAATCTAGGATTAGTTAAAACTCGATTTCCATATTAAAACGCAATCGGTCAGCCAAGTCATATCTCCATGGAAAACACCTAAAAACCCGATTTTAGCGGTTCACCATTATGTTTTCTTGCTACCAGTCCTTCGTGTTTTCATACTTTGGGGTGCAGGAAAGCACAATGACAAACCTACGAGTCAACCTCTAAAATCAGATTTTTAGGTGTTTCCCACCAAGATATGATTTTGCAGGCCGATTGCTTTTTAATATGCGAATCAAAATTTAAGTAATCCTAGATTTTCATTTATGAACTCGATGAGGTAATTGTGTTGCCACCTCCCGGTCTATACATAAAAGCTTAAATCTATCTCATCCAACATATTTCCTGTGATAACCCCTTACTGTTAGACTAGTGGTACAATTTTGTTAGGCGTACAAGTAGATTTTAAAATAATTCTGAACGCATTGTTCAAGCAGGCTCGGACTGGCCCGCCGGCCGATGCGCCCTCGTCCAGGGAAAACTTGCGCCCTTAAGTGCCTCAACCGCTCCAATATTTTTTCACTTTTTATATACATACATTGTGATTAGTGCACTAAATTTTAAGAATTCATTCGTGAATAATCCACAGTTAAGAGACCGGCAGCACAAAATAGACATTTTTTATTATTACAATAAAATTAAAGATGTAATGTAATAATTGCAGGATTGGAAATCAAAAGGGACCTTGCCTGTAATTGCAAGGGAAACATGCACCCAATGAGGAGTTTAAAGCCATAACGCTCTGGAAGAATTTTCTTCATCGCTTTATCGAATGATATCTTTTAGATTTTAACCAACCATATTGAATACTTTCAGTCTTTTTACAAGCTTCCTCTCCCTTCCTTCCTCTTTTATAGCCGTTACTGAATGCATCTTTAATCGTGCTTTTTGAAAAGCAACTTGAAAAAAAAAAAAAAACTTGTTGAATGTACCAATCCCAAAACTTTCTTCTATCCCATACATCTTCATAATTTCAAAAAGTAGTTACACGTGTTAATACTTCAATATAATTAATTCATCACTATACCAACTTTGATTTTCATGGTAAATTTCTCTTTCAGTCAATTAATCGGAGTAAATAAGTGACAACCAAGATCGTGATATTTATTAAAATTAATAGTTTTCTTTATTCAACTGTCACCAGCTGTTTGCGAAAAGACCGCTGAGCCAAAACAAGAGTTCTCGTCCTGCACGAGCCGCCAATGGACAACGGAATTAGCAAAAAACGAGAAATATACAAATATTGCTATCACAATGCCTCCTTTCCGCGGAATGATTTTTAAATTCAAGAAGGACTTGCTGCTCATAGCCAAAAAAATTCACAAAAAAATTGTTTCGATTCTATGCATAATTTTATACAATTTTCGGCACTACAATGATGACAATCGCACAGACATCACTATTTAACTGCTCCCTTCAGGCAATTTTTTTTTCAAATTCAAGGAGAATCTGTTTGCCATAGCCAACAAGTAAGAAAAATCATGCGTTAAGCATAGATTATGAAGCACTTTCCAACACTTCATGAAAATTTTAACAAAAGCTCGTTATTTAGGGAAATAAGGATATATAGCCAAATATACCCAAATATGTATTCCAATACTTTTGAACAGCTTTGTATTTGTTCTGTCAATTGATATACGTACTATGTAATGGGAAAATTTAATTTAGTAAGAAAATACCTAGAAGTTTAAAATTTCTTTTTCAGCGATTTATACTAATAGATGGAAACATACTTGAATACTTTTGTTCAGCCGTGTAGTTTACCTTGCACCTTTATTACACGCCAGCACTAAGCTAAAATTTATTTTAAATTAAAAAACTCTTAAAACAACTACAATCACATTCTCATAAATTATCATTCATAGGCGTCTGTGTACCCAATTCTTTGCGTGGCCCTGTATATCATTTTATCTATATTCTGCAAACATTTCTTAGTAAACTAAATGCAGTTCAGCGTAAAAATGCGTAACTTATTTAAGAACCACCTTTAAGTAGTTTACGCTCATATTCAGTAACGTTGGTGAACTCTTTTGAATAGCCCTGTATACCAACTATAGCATTTGTAAACATCATATAATATGCATAGATTTAGTGAAACTTAAACGCGCATATCATAATTAAAATGCATTTCATCCATCCATCAGCCATCATCGGATACATATACTGTACTTCGGAAAGAATAAACTATTTGAAATCTCTTGTGTGTTCCTGTAAATGCTATGTACTTCATATTATGTCGGACAGTATTCTATAATTTATATTAAGCCTCAGTGACATATATCAATCAATTTTATTATATATAAAGCAGTTTAATGTATTTATTGCGAATTCCTCTCGGACTAAATGATTAATCCGGTAGCGCATGAGATGAAATTCACCCACTAAACCAATCTAAGTGATTAAATAAAATTTTACAAAAAAGTCTTATTTAAAACATAAATCAGTTAGTATAGCATTTTTTTAGAAGTGGGTTCTGTATCTAGCGCGTATGCTCCTTGAACACAGAAAGTCTCTGAGAAAGTCAGATGATAGAGTTTGCAAGCCAACGATTAAACAATCTTTTTTGGTTAAAGGCACGGGCATCACCGTGGACCTCGAACAATTTCCGCTCTTTCCGTCCTCACTGTATATGGAAATTTTCTCATTGGAACTCTCACTGTATAAGGAGATTCTGTCTCCGGAACTCTCACTGAGCAGCCAGCTCAGTCCCAGTCTTTCACACCAAACTGTCTCTTCTCTTTTCGTGTCCTTCCTCGAAAACAACTCGATTAGGGAGTGACCTTGTAGATCACCTATCAGAAAACTTACATATGATGTCAGCCTTAAAGTCCTCTAGAATTGGTTCCCTAAAAATGCTGAGGTCACACACAAACTACCGTGAGAAAAACTAACACCTTTCGCTCTTCTAGATAAAAGCATTCCGCGGCCTCTTTTGACAAATCGTAAGATAGTCACTGTCTAAGCTAAAGTGTTCTCTCGTCAACGAAAACCTCAACCTGGGTGGCCAAAATATCTAAGAAATAGTACAATGATGAGTTCCCACGTAGGCAATTAAATCTGTAAAGTTCAATTCTTTACATATTGAAAATATGTCGCACGCCATCCCCCTCCCTTTACTATTATGCAATGGAATTCTTTTGTGTGGCCCTGTAAATGAATAATAGCAATATTTTCATCGCATACTTTATAGAAAGCATATTTTAGTGCACTTCGCAGATGCATATAAATTTTAATATGTTTGACAGGGTGTAGCATCTTTGAAATTCCTTTGGAACGATTTTCCCCCATAGGCCGTAATGGAAAACTTTTTACTACCTATGTAAATAAACTAATCATGGTACAAACTTCATTTTCAATAGGGTTCGGGCAAGGGTAAATGTCAATAACGTCTAAAATTTTCAGGGCAATCCAAGTGTATTTAGATGAGTTAGAGCGCGGACAGACAGACGGACAGACAAACTGAATGCATGAGCACTTTTCAACTTTGTTGGAAAGAGCTAAAAAGACACACAAAAAATTTGGTTCAATTCTATCCATAACTGCATAATGCACTTGTCGATAATTGAATAAGGGAAATGTCACAGACAGCTATTAGATCGCCCCTTCTGGTCGAATATTTCCAAATTGAATCAAAAACGTACACAAAAAATTTAGTTCAATTACATACAAAATTTTATGCACCTTTAAATTGTACAATAATGAAAATAGCACAAAAATTGCCATCACAGTGCCCCCTTCCAACAGATTTTTTTTCAGATGCAAGGAGGACTTGCTGACCACAGCCAGAAACACACACAAAAAATTTTCAAGTCGATACATAATTTCATTTATTTTCCGATGGTACAATAATATAAATAGCTCAGCCATCGCAATTATAGCGCATCCTTCCGGCAATTTTTTTTCAAATTCATGGTGGACCTGCTGGCCTTAGCCAAAAATATACACAAAAAATTTGGTTCAGTTTTATTAATATGTTGATATATACTTTTCGACGATACAATACTGAAAATGACACAAAAATATCTATTTTAGCGTCCTCTTCCGGCAGAATATTTTTAAATTGAAGGAGGATCTGCTTACCGCGATCAAAAATATACACAAAAATTTGGTTCAATTCTATGCATAACTTCATACATTTTTTGGATGGTACAATAGTGGCAGATGGACACATGCACAGAAGATAGACATTTTGAATAAACATGCTTGTGATCTCTGACTCCTAAAACATGTAAAGCCGTCGAAAACTGACAATTGAAAAAAAAAATGATTATATACTGTCTTCTACTGAGGATAGAAGGAAGTAACTAACCGGATGTAGTAAACCCAAAACTTTATTCTATCTCATATATAGTGTACTTCAAAATTTGCTATTACAAGGCTGTCACAGTCGACTTTTTTATATTCTGTTCGTACCAGCATTTTTCTAACAAAATTTTTTAAGCATATTTCTCTTGTAAAAGTTGGTAAAGTGTCTATTAAGAATATTTGCTTTGAAAGAGTGGTGCCGTTAGACTTAATTTATTCAGAAAGAACCTAAAATTAGCACAATACTTATATGGAATTTTATGCATTAGTTTTTAAGATTAAGTATAATTAAGGCTGTTCTCAAGTCCGCTGCTCAACAAGTGCGAAAATTTCTGAAACATTTACTTATTCGTTTTTAAACGTAAAGTCACAAAATTGGCAAAATCTGTGCGATTTCTAATCGAAAAATGTTTTAATATTTTTTCGATAAATAAATTATTTCTTGAGTGATTATCAATTTTGGGTCACGAAACAATCTGTTTTCTCTTCTCTCTGAGTGTTTTTTGCCCTTTTGACCAGAAATGCGACTCAAAACATCAACTTTGACAGTATTTTCAAGAAAGATATTGTGCGTTTTCCAAAAAATAGAAAACGTCTATCGATCACTTAATTTTTGAATGACGACACCTGCTATTTACCGAACAAAAAAGTCTAAAACATTTGTCATAAAGTTGCACCTTTGGATTTGAGAACAGTCTTAAATTTGTCTAAATCCGGAGAAATGTAGCATATCTTACACCAAAACCTTATCAATATTATGTCAAGAACTAATTAAATCTGGATTTTTATGAAAATCCGTGTATTTGTTTTTGAGATACAAATATTGTGGAAATCGTAAAAAAATGCAGTATAGTTGTACCAGATGTTCAGTGAATTTATACAGAAAACTAATCCGCATCTATTTATAATAGGGATCCGAACTGACTCAAACTTATTCCAGACTTTTTATATTAAATTTTTTTATAATCATGAAAATTATTAATAAAGTGATATAAAAAAGTAGATTATGAATCTGCTAAAAATATCGATGTGTACGTAGCTCATTTGAATAATTAGTGATAATTAATTAAAAAAAAACACGTAAAAATTTGTTTTTGTAGGATTTTGTAGGATTTTCAGTTAAGTAAGATTAAATAAATTTATATTTTCTGTATAATTTTTCTGGTAATTAATTGTAAGATCTTCGATTTATTTTCCGAAATTTAAAGATAAACTCTTGACACTTTTTGTTTTTTGTTTTAAAACTTTATTAAGATTTAAGAAAAGCGTATAGATTGTGTCTATTTTCTGGCTAGCAAAAGCAACTAAATAGGTTATAAAAAGGGGGTGTTACAACTTGAAAAATCAATGGATGTGTTTTTTCTTTAAAGCAAAATTTTTTGAATTACTATTACAATTTGTACTTACCTTTCTTTATATACAGTCATGTTTAGGAAAATTGATAAGGGGTGATAATTTTTTCCCTCTAAGGTATCTATCGATAAAAGAAAATAAGAAACCCCTACAGCATGATAGTACATGATTCTACAACATGATAATCTATGTAACTTCCTGAATCGTTAAGATACAACATGATTTAAAAAATGTATAGTACTATGTAGGTTTGATGAAACTTTTAAACATGCCAAGAGAATACAGCGAAGTCTTCTACCGAGAATTAGAAATAATGATATAATTTAAATTCTTATTATTACTTGGTGCTATGCGAATATGTCAACTTTGCCAAGCCATATACAGCACAAGAAAGTAAAACTGACTCGAGTTCGTTAAAATTTTTGCGCCCTCTGAAAATCCAAGGTCTGCGCCCTTTATACTGATCCAGTCCGACCCTGTTCAAGTCCGTGCATGCATTATCAAAATATTTTATATTGCTTATTGTATATTTAGATTAACTACTTAATGAATTATTATCACAATTTTAAAAAAGAGGCAGCACAACTCTTAATAAACAATAAACGTTTAATATACACGTAGAAACGCAACATTCAGGGCCGTCCTTATGGAAGACGCCTTAAAGCTAGGCTGGGTGCAAGGATTTTGCGAGTTCCTTTTTTTCAGACTCTTAACATAATCTTATCTACTATACTCTCAAAAAAAAAAAAAAAAAAAAAAAAAAAAAAGAATGGTTTTTACCTATATACTTTGACCTGGGTAGCAAGGTTCGATCCCCAATCTGTTATAAAATAGTAGCATTTGTTTGTGTGTTTGTAAGGGTAATTTCCAGAGCTAGTGAACCAATTTCAAAATGATTTGATGAATTTCTTTCATTGATGATGAAAGAAATTTATGATTCTAATATAAACTATATTTTATATCATGACCACTATCTTTTCTTAACTAAAATCACAAATTTATAGTAAAATGTTTCGATTATATCTTCTTTTTATTAAAGAAAGATATTTTGTGTCCAGGTGTGAGATTTCTCTAGGCGCGAGGTCCTGTGCGGCCACACCTGTCGCACACCCCTAAGGACGGATCTGACAACAACATTACATCACGAATACAGACAACATAGAACAGCATACAATGTTATCTTTAATGGCTCAATGTTAGCTTAAAGTTCCATAGAGTACATGTATAGATTATGTGCTGCCATCTATAATTTCACCTTTAAATTAGATACATAAAATATGACAGCTCTCAATATTTCATTCTGTCAAGAGCCCATCTACCGGATCTTCTCAGTACCTGTGGAGATGAAGAGGAATTAGTTTTTAAACGTTCAGCAGCATCCACTGTGGAACTAGTAAGAACAGAAGTTTTGGGAGAATTGACTCAGAGTCAGTTGTTTTAGGATTTGAAGAATCACGATCATGAAAGTCAGTTGGTTTAGGACCTGGAGTATTTCGATCATGACAGTCAACGGGTTGCAGATCTGTGATAATAGATTGTATTGGTGGTGAATCACATTGTTTCCATATTGAATTGTCACTTCAGAAATTTTCACTTCAGAAAATCATTGTATCACTTTCTTCTAAATTTGAATCATATATATATATATATAAATATATCCGAACCTTTTTTAGTTATTTGATCAAACTGCCTTTTCCAAATATTCGAACCAATTTGAACTCTATAATGTAATTTTCCACCTCTTGTTATAATTCGACCAATTTTCCACTTGGCTTATGGAGTATAATTTCGCACAGTTACTTTCTGGTTAATTTCAAATTCTTTTATTTTAGCTTTTGAACCTTTTTGCATTTTGTTTTCCATGAAATGAACAAAATTTGTATCATTTGGCACTATCAAATCTATTTTTGTTCTTATATGACGTTTTAGACATAAAGATGTCGGATTCTGCCCCCGTTGTAACATGAAACATCTTTCTGTATTGCAATTGAAATTAATTCCGTTTCACTTGCAAAGTACCACGCCAGATTGAAGCTAAGGCTTTTAATCTACGTTTGAGGGTTTGCACATACCTCTTTAATAGCCATATAGTGTATATATATATAGTTTAAAATATATTCGAACACTTAATAGTTATCTATTGTTAGGGGCTATACTTATACAATGTTATCAAAATTTTGCCGTTTTTTGACCCTTCCTCCCATTACGATACCATGTGTTATCATTCGTCGAACCCCCCTCCCCCTTTGCCCATGATATCGCCGTCATTATAATTTTTTTTTTTTTTTTTACATTCGTTTTTTTCTTTGTATACATTTACAGTAATATACTCATATGATTATACATTTATTAATCTTATAATAAAAAAAGGATTTAATAAGTCAATAAAATTTAAATATATGAAATAAATTTATACTAAATAACATTTTAAAGTGATAGTTACTATTTAAATGTTTTTAATAGTAGTTTATTGTTACATAATGCACTCGACAATAATACTGACTTTTTGCATATGTCCTCTGCCCGAGAAAGTTAAGCCTTTGCTGTGCAGAGTAAATCTGTTTGGAAAAGAAAAAAAAATCTTACACCAGAATTAATAAACGAATTTATTAGACAATAGGAGCTTGCTTATTTTCAGTGGTGGCCGAGAGGTTCTACCTCCGAAACTGTTAGACGGCAGGTGCGGGATTCGAGCCCAATCGTGGCCGTCGGCTATTCTGTTCGGAGTTTTCCGTGGTTTTCTTCGAACATAAGATTTCCTTGCGTAGATACGGGTTAGGTTCAGGCTCGGACTGGCCCGCCGGCCAATCGGCCGATGTGCCCTCGTCCAGGGTAAAGTTTGCGCCCCTAAGTGTAACTGCTTCAGCCGCTCCAATATTTTTTCACCCTTTGTAAGCATACATTCTGATTAGTGCACTAAATTCTAAGAATTCATTTACGAATAAGTCTCAATCAGCGCCGTGCTAAGAACAAGGGCGGGGGGGGGGGTTGCCCCGAATGCGGAAATTTAGGGTTTGCCAAATTTATACTACCAACGTCATTTTTGGCACGACAGAAGAAAAAGTTGAGAGGAGGGCACCAAATTCTAACTTTGCCCGAACGCAATTTTCTCTTAGCACGCCCCTGGTCTCATTCAATAGAAAGATAGCACAACTGAGGCATTTTTTATTATCACAATGAAATAAAAAAAGTATCTATACAGTTTCAAGATCGGAAAACAAAAGTATGTTTGCAAGCAAATTGCAAGGGAAAGTATGCATCCAACGTGAACTTTGGAAGCCATGGCGCATTGGACGATTTTTTTTTCATCGCTTCATTGACTGATATCTTTTAAATTATAATTAAACATTTTGCATATTTTCAGTCTTTTCACAAGCCCTCCCTCTTTCCCTTATAGCCGTTCCTGAATGCACCTACAATCGTGCATTTTGGAAAGTAACTTGAAAAAAGAAACTAGTTAAATTTGACAATCCCGTAACTTTTTTCTATCTCGCACATCTTAATAATTTCAAAAAGTAGTTTACGGGTTAATACTTCAATATTATTAATTCATCACTACACTAACTTCAATCTTTGTCTTAAATTTCTCTTTCAGTCAATTGATCGAAGGAAAAAATGAAATAATCCAGATTGTCAAATTTATTAAAATCAATAGTTTTCCTTATTCTGTAACCATCAGCTATTCCCAAATAGCCCGCTGAGAAGGGCGCGAGTTCTCATCCTGCACAAGTCGCCAATAGACAATGGAATTAAGAAAAATCGGGAAAATGATTTTAAAAAAATGTTATCCCAGTGTCTCTTTCTCGAGGAATGATTTCCAAATTCAAGGAAGACCTGTTGCTAATAGCTAAAAATATGCACAAAAAATTGGATCTATTCTATGAATAACTTTATACAGTTTTCGGTGATCAATAATGGACATCGCACAGACATCACTATTAAAATACTCCTTTGCGGCATATTTTTTTTCTCAGATTCAGGAAGGACCTTATTTGCCATAGTCAAAAAGGTACACAAAAAATTTTGTTCAATTCTATGCATGACTTCATAACGCGCTTTTCGGTAATTCAAAAAAGGAGCATGACAAAGATATAACTCTTACAGTTTGCCTTTCTGGCTGAATATTTCCAATTTGAACCAAAAATATACATGCAAATTTCGTTCCATTCTATACATAATTTAATACAATTTTAGATGGTACAATAATGAAAATAGCACAAAGATCGCTATTACAGCTTGCCCCTTCCGTCAGATATTGTTTTTTAAATTCAGGGAGAACCTACTGGCACAATCTAAGACATACACAAAAAATTTTCTTCAAGACTATGCATAATTTTATTACACATTTCGATGGCACAATATTGTAAACAGCTCAGACATTGCAATTATAGCGCACCCTTCCAGCAATTTTTTTTTCTTTCAAATTCATGGAAGACCTGTTGGACTTAGACAAAAAATTTATATACACACAAATTTTGGTTCATAGTTGGTTTGTTCGCTATGTACTATAACTTCATATAGTTTTGGATAAGGACAGACGAAAACACGAACTGATAGACATTTTGCATATACATTTTCTGGATAATCTCTGCTCCCTAAAATGTGAAAATCCATTGAAAACCAAAAGTCGAAAAAAAATTCGATTACGATGCTTTCTTCCTTTGAAGATAGAAGAATGTAACTAATCGGATGTAATACTCCCAAAATCTTCTTTTAACTCATGCATATTGTATTTTAAAATCCGCTATATTACAAGGCTGCCACAGGCGATTTTTTAGGTGCGTTCGTAATTATGTAAATACGTAGCACCTATTGTTGTCGCTCAGTCCGTCTGTCTGTCCGTCCGTCTGTCTGTCTGTCCGTCTGTCTGTCCGTCTGTCCGCATATAACAACGCAAAAACTACCCAACCGAATCGTTTGAAATTTAAAATACATAATTATAACATAATTTTGTCGAGTCATTTCAAATTTTATGAAAATCGGATGGATAGATCAATTACAGGGACATTCAAAAGGATTCCGTTACATTACGGTCAATAGGAAAAAAGTTTTAAATGCATTTTAATCGTTTGAAATTTAAAACATATAATTATTGCGTAATTTTGTCGAATCATATCAAATGTTATGAAAATCGGATGCATAGAACAATTACAGCGTCAATCAAAAGGATTCCGTTACATTACGGTCAATGGGGAAAAAGTTTCAAATGCATTTTAATGATGTTACACTCATTCGAACATAATAGAATTGACATGAATCTATAAAATATATACTAAAATATGCATTCTGTACAATCTGTGATGCAAAGAATTTTTATTATTTAATTACAGGGCCACACAAAATTCCACTATATATTCCACTATATAATGCTATACGGGGAAACATGGTTTGGTACGTGTTTTAATTATATTCAACTATTTCATATTTTATGAATAAGATATACGTTGCTGAGGTGTAATAAAAATTACTTCCTGCATATTTACAGAAACGTAAAGATTTCGACTACTATACTGTATCCGGAGTACGCTCTACTATATCAGCAAGATCTGAATATTTTTAAAACTTCGTTATCGTACGAACGCACCTCATTTGCTACGTTCACGTGCAATTTCCAACTTGTTTAAATTTCTGTTTGCACCAGCATTTTTCTAACAAAAATCTTGAAGTGTGCTTCTCTTGGGAAAAGTTTTCAAAATATATGTTAACAGTTTTTGTTTTGAGAGAATAATGCTAGTTAGAATTAAAAAATAGTCGCCTGGGGCAGTCCTACAGTTATAATGCCTAAATGACTATCTATGCTCATCAAGTTCCACCAAAAGGACTTTAGGATAGATTCATTGAATACTAAGCATTTTAAAAGGAGAATTAGCATAACACCTTTCAAACAAATAATTGAACTTCGGCACTTTTCCTTTAGATGTCTACCACCAAAATTCCAGCCCACAGAGTGTAAAATTGATAACTGTTGCACTGTATACATTCAAACTTAATAAAGATCTATTTTTATGAAAATGAAACACAATAAGAAGTTTTATTAAATTCCGTTCTTTGAGATAGCGCCAGAGCCCGATCAATCTAAAGTTGGGACCAGGGCCTGTTAAAAAGTTGTGCCAATTACCTACCCATTTTCGGCAACACTTTCAAAAAAAAAAAAAAAAAAAAAAAAAAAAGTTTATTTGATGAGATGACAAAGTTGTTTGGGTAAAAAGTGCCTAGGTTAAAAACTTCTAAAAACTTTATTGAGGCATTCAAAATATTTAAATTTTACGTTTCATATTTTATGAAACGATATTATTTGAAAAGTATTTGATTAAGGAAAAAAGTCAGCCACATAATTTGTGGGCCCTGAAATTGGTGGGCCTAGAACCGAGGCCCCGGAGGCCAGTGCATTAATCAGGCCCTGGGTAAAACTATCGCGATAATCGTGAAAAATGCAGCATAGTAATCTTTTATATAATATACACGAAAACCTTATCAGCACAAATTTACGTCCAGGTCCAACAGAATATGAAGTTTAATGAAATTCTGTGCACTAGTTCATAAGATATAAGTACCATTAAGGCGGTTCGCAAGTCCACTTCTCAACAAGACTCATTTACTTATTCATTTTTAAACGTAAAGGAACGAAATTGGTAAGGCTAATTATGAAAGAAATTCGGAATCGAAAGATGTTTTAATATTTTTCGATAAATAAATTATTTATTGAGTGATAAGCAACTTGTGGTCGTGAGACAACCTGTTTTCTCTTCTCTCTGAGTGTTTTCTGCCTTTCGGTCAGAAATTCAGCTCAAACCAACTATTTTCACAATATTTTGTGAAAGATATTTTACGTTTGCAAGAAAATGGAAAACGCCTTTCGATCACATAATTTTTGAATGACGACGCCTGCCATTTCCGAACAAAGAACAAAGAAGATTAAAACTTATATCATAAAGTTACACCTTTGGATTTGAGAACAGCTTTAAAATCGTGTAAATCTGGAAAATGTGGCATAGCAGTTCTACTTGTTAGTAGATTCACACTAAAACTTAATCAACATTATGTCAAGAACTAATTGAATTTAAATTTTAGGAAAATCCGTGCTTTTTTTTCTTAAGATAAAGTTATCGTGGGAATTACAGAAAACAGCACAGCAGCGTCACACGTTCTGTGATTTACATTGAAAATTAATCCACACCTATTTATAACATGGATCCGAATGGACTCAAATGTATTCTAGATGGGGTTTTTTTTCGATTCAAACAATTTTTTAATCATTAAAACTATCAATAAAGTCATATTAAGAAATGTATTATGGAAAAAAAACATAATTGCTAAAAGCATTGATATGTACAGCTGAGTACTTATCAATTTGAGTAATTACTTTTCGAAATATTTTTTTTTCCATTCCATAATTTAAAGGGGCCATACTCCGTTATCAAAAAAGCAAAAAAAAAAAAAAAAAAAAAAAAAAAAAAAAAAAAGTAGAAACTTACAAGAAATGTTTGTAGGATTTGTTAAGTAAGATTAAATCAATTTACAATTCTTGTATAATTTTACTGTAAACTTATTGTGAGATCTTCGATTTATTTTCAGAAATTTAAGGATACACTGTTAACACAGTTTGTTTTTTATTTTATAACTCTATTAAGTTTTAAGAAAAGCCCGAACTAAATAGGATGGCAAAAGTGCATGTTACCTTTGATAAATTAACGGATATATTTTGCTTTAATATGTAGGTATCCTATAAAGTAAAATTTATGAAAAGCATTTAATAGTAAATATTATTTCAAATTAACATGTATTTATTTTTTTTATAAACAGTCATTTTCAGAAAATTGATAAGGGTGATAATTTTTTTCTTCCTTTTTTCTTATATACCGATAAAAGAAAAAAAGAAAGCCCTGCACTTATCAACAACAAGGTGATTTGCGTAATTTGCTGAAGCTTTTAAATATAACATGATTTGTTTTAAAAAAATGTGTATTATTTTGTAGGTTTGATTGAACTTTCAAACCCTTGAAGGGCGATGGGATAAAATATATCCCACTTCATTTGAATTGTGAAATGACGCATTGACATCAAAATTTTGATATGAAATTTTTAATCTTATCAAGTATATGTGAAGAAAAGCTTTCATCTTTTTGAAAAAAAATTTATTTTTCAATCCTGGTGTCAATCAGTCATTTCAGCATTTTATGAATGGAAGTGCTGTGCCCCTCAAAGGGTTAAACAGGTGCGGTGAATATTGCAAAGTCTTCTACCTATAGAATTAGAAATAGTGATATAAGTTAAATTCATATTATTGCTTGGTACTCATATTATTATTTGGTGCTATCCGAGTATGTTAAATTTTGGCAAGCTATATACAGCACAAGGAAGTCAAAATTCGTAAAAATTTTCGCGCCCTCTGAAAATCCAAGGTCTGCGCCCTTTACACTGACCCAGTCCGACACTGGTTAGGTTCCTTTAGAAAGACCCTCGCCCCCGACGGAGGGCATCCCCCTTTAGGTCCCATATCCCAAGTGTAGATAATTGGCCGTCATAAATACCATAAGCCTCACCAGTGGCCGAAAGGTTCTGACCTCCAAACTGGTAGACGGTAGGTGCTGGGTTCGAAACCAATCGCTACCTTCGGGCTAACCGTTTGGAGTTATCCGTGGTTTTCTTCGAACCTGGGATTTTCTTGCGTAAATACGGTTTTTGGTTCCTTTAGAAAGACCTCCCAAGGAGGGCACCGTTATCCCAAATGTAGATAACTGGCCGTCATATATACAATAAGCTTTTTTTTCAGGCATGTTATAAAAAGAAAATTGTAATTACCTACTCTTGGTGACAGTGAAATTAAAATTTGGTGTCCTGTTTTATAGCCACTGCGCCGGAAAGGTTTAACCTGTTCGGGACCATGGGTGCATATATATACTTCAAAAATTGCTTACAGCGCCTGAGTTTGATACCAGTAAAAAAGAAAAGTAAAATTGATTTTATTAAATTAAGACATTTTCGTGATTTTTAAAGTTAAGACGAATAATTAACAAAAAATAGTGGTAAACGAATAAAATTCGTGTGAAAGATGCTGGTTCTGAACGGGTGAAAAACGGAACTCATCAGCAAAATAATGGATAACATAAATTTATTTTTCTTTCTTGGTAAACGCAAATAATACTTCGATACATTTTATGTTTCTGGTTTCGCTGGACAGCGAATTATACCCACACCTGGCTGAAAACAGGAATATCTAATGTTGGGTTATTAGAATAAAATGATTTTGTAAACATTTGATGGCTTCAATAGTAGCTTTGATTTTCATAAAAATATATAATAATAGTAAATAAAAGGTAGCAGATTATTTGGATGCAAAGAAAAAAGTTACTTAAACTAAGAAAAGTTTGATTGGACTAAAAATAATAACGTTATCAAAAAGCAACCACCCCCTCCTCTATCTAAAGATATCAAATGCCAGACCCCCCAAAAGTGATAGCATTATATTTGCGCTATCACCTTACATTAATATGATGTTTAATGCAGTGACTTTTAATGATTGCATTTAAAGATGCTAAGAGTACACTAGTTGGATGTGCCAATCCCAAAACTTTCTTCTATCTCATACGTACATTTTCATATTTCAAAATTTACTTACACATCTTAATGCGTTAATATTATTAATCCAGTACTATGCCAACTATAATTGCATCTTAAATTTCTCTTCTATCAATTTATCGAAGTAAAGACTAGTTTCTGTATCTGCACGAGCCGATGAACAGTAGAACGATAGTCAGATTTTTTAATTGAAATTTAGGAAGGATCTACTCGCCATACTCGAAAAAAATCATACTCAAAAAACTTAGTTCGGTTCTATGCACAACTTCAAACACTTTTTAACGGTAAAATGATAAAAATGGCACAGACATCGCATTATAGCGCCTCCTTCCGCCAGATTTTTTTCAAATTCAGGGAGGATTTGCTGCCATAGTCAAATATTTATACAAAGAATTTCTTTAAATTTTATGCATAACTTCATACACTTTTCTATAGTAAAATATTAATAATGGCACAAAAATCGCTATTGCATCGCCTCCTTCCGATGGATTTTTTTCAAATTCAGGGAGGACTAACTTGCTGTAGACAAACACTTACACAAAAAATTTGGTTCAATTCGATGCATAACTTCATACACTTTTAGTCGGTACAATATTGAAAATGGCACACAAATTCTTATTGTAGCGCCCCCTCCCTGCGGAATATTTCAAAATTGAAAGAGAACCTGCTTGCCACAGCCAAAAACACCCATAAAATATTTGATTCAATTCTATGCATAACTTCATACACTTTTTGATGGTAGAATGGCGACATACGGACACACACACACACACACGAACAGACAGGCATTTTGTAAAAACATGTTTTTTTGGAATCTCTGACCCCTAAAACGTGTAAATCCGTCGAAAACCGGAAGTCGAAAAAAATTTCGATTACAATACTTTCTTCTATTGAAGACAGAAGAAAGTAATAAAGAATACCGCCCAGTTAAACTGATGGCATTGAGCTCACAGGCTACAAATAATAATTGTACATTAAAGCCTTATATTTTTAAGGGTTAATTCTGTTCGAAAAAAAATTAAGAAGTGGAAACAGCTCTACCCTTTCCCTCTTTTTTTATACTTAATCATTGAACCTCCTATACTATCAAAGATATGCTTTATCATATAAAAAATGTATATCCAAAATTCAGAGCAAATGAGATAATTCTTAATAAAAACCCATTTAGCATTTATATAATTTAAAAGGAGTTATCCCCCTCTTTTATACTTAACCATTAAACTTGAACGATTTCAGATTTAAACGAAATCTGAAAATTCTGCTTGAAAAACCCATTTATATAAATTAAGGGGGGGGGGCATTAGAACCCCTGTTCCCCCTATTTATACTTATTCAACGAACACCTAATAGCAGTCACGGAATCGCCTCATCAGAATGATCCTAATCTAAATTTTGAACGAAAACTTAATTCTGCATGAAAATCCCATTTATATCAACTAAGGGGAGGGGCATCAGGCCCCCGTTCCCCCTCTTATACATATCGAATGAATTCCAAAAACTAATCAGGGAAGCGCCTTGTCAGGATATACCTACATACAAAATTTCAAGTGGATCGGATATTTTTATCATGAGTTATCGCGTTACGCACGAACGAACGTACGAACGTACATACAGAACGGACGGGCACATAAGCTCTCAGGCTATGATAGCCTGTGAGCTAAAAATGACAAATCATTTTATTTGCATAGGCCGTTCATTAGTGGAGTTACGACTGTGAGACAGGTAGTAGAGAACTGAAAGTTCAACACAATTCCTTACTTACTTTTGGATAATGACGAAGGAATATTTTGATTTTTCTTTTTGTTCATGTTAGGAGGCAGTTTTGCAATTTCACTGAAAGAAAAACAATGCTTTTTAAAGTCAGAAAGCTAAAATTATATATATATATGCAACTTATTTATCCCAATGAAAGAAAGATGTTTGTGTGTCTATCATTGACAGGTCCGTAGCTAAGAAGCGAGCAATAGGGGGGGGGGAGGTCAAGAAAATATAGGGGGAAGGGCTCATAATTATTTTCTCTCTCTCTCTCTGATCCAGAAAGATAAATTAGTGCATATTCACATTGTAGGTACTATGTTTCGTATTAAACTGTCGTAATAACTTCATTTTATGCTAAGAAAAGTATAGGATGTGAAAAATTTGAGTGTATATATAACTGGTGCAAAATTAAACACCGTGTTAGCTTCATATATGCAAATAGGATGAGTGACTGTTGAAACACGTATTTTAGATACAATTTAATAATATTGCAAAATTGCGAAAGGTACTCAAAACTACATTAGATTTTTGAACAGAATTTCATTTGGATTTCCGAACAGAAATTCATTTAGTGACCTTGGAATCTTTTCCAGAAGGGGTCAAAATATTTTAGGGGGGGGGGGATGAGCCGCCCATAGCACCTCCTTAGCTACGGCCCTGGTCTTTGATGACAAGGAAAATCCATTACACGTACAGGTTAGCGAATTTGGATAAAGATAAACGAAGACAGGTCGCAATGCAACTGTCTCCAAATGCAATAAAAATCGCTTGATTCCAGTATCAACTTCTATGTCTTGTTCCAGTTGAGTCATATGGCAAAAAGGCATATGTGCAAATTAGTCATGAGACACAAAAAAAAGTTTCAAAGTTTAAACTATCGATTAAAAATAATCGACTTAATCGATTAAAAATTTTATGGATGAAGGCTAAAAGGTCTTGTTTCACTTTTTGTCAGGTTAATCTATATTATAAAGCTCAAGCATTTCAGTCACTAACGCTGATGTTGTTCCGTGTAAGCAAACATGTCGCGCCACCTATAATTGAAACTAAGTGTTCAAAATATGAAGTAAAGTGAAATGTTTTTTAGTCCAAGAGCCGACCACACAAAACCCTAAGTCATTGAGCACAAGAAAAAATCCTTTATTTTATGGAAGAGTAGTCATAGGGGAAACTAATGATCCATGTCTGCTGGAAACAAAGCGGTGCATAAGCCAAAAATGAATACCACTAGTGGTTCACTCGTAGGATTAGCATTGTGCTTTCCTGCACCCAGTTTTCCATGTTTTCATACTTTTAATTGTACGGCAAACACAATGTTAAACGTACGAGTGAACCACTAGTGGTATCAAATTTTGGCTTATGCACCACTTCGCTCCTGGCAGACATGGATCATTAGAATCCCCTATTACTACTCTTCCATAATATAAAGGATTTTTTCTTGTGCTCGATGATTTAGGGTTTTATACGGTCGGCTCTTGAACTATTTGTTTTTGAGAAGTGCGTTGGCGTGAAGGCGGTTTTGAGCTGCCACTGAAATATGGTGTTTAATAAAATGATGTATAAAAAAAAGAGTACTTTGGTAATAATTGAGTTAAAGTGTGGGTTAAATCAACAGTTGTCATCAGATTGATGTCATTCTCTTTGGTGGCGTCGATAGCCATAATTCAATTTGCCTGCTGTTTTTTTTATTTTTGTATACAGAGTTAGAATATTGTTTTAAAGATTAATAAAAATATGTGCTCCAAAAAATATCAATAATTATAAAAAAGAATTTTTATGCGGCATTTTTTTTTTATAAGGGTCATATTTTCAAAATTTTCTCTGGAATCATATATTCTGGAAGACAATTCATCGAATGTAAAATTAATTTAGATGTTGGGAGAAGGCGGGTCAACTACAGACAGTATACAGCATATAAAGCGCTTTATTTTGGTATCTAATTTTTGTGTTTAAATCCGATTTATGCCAATTTATTCCAAAACCTCCGATCTTTGACGAAATTCAGCGTTTTATAGAGATCTTTTTACGAAATTCTAGTTCTTTTTGGGATGCTTTGACGAAAGTTGCGCTTTTTTGCGATTCTTTGACGAAATTTTTGGGGATTTTTTGCTATCATCTGATAAAATATGCTTTTCTTCTGAAATCTTTTGATAAAATTCGCATTGTTTTTCCCATCCCTTGAAAATATTAGCGTTGATTTGCAATCTTTTGATATGTATATATATATACACATATATATTATCTCTATCTTGTCCAACATTTAGTCAGTCTATACACAACTTAAGATTTATATTATGTTTAATAAAAAATAAAAAAAATGTGTGATTAAATGAAATATACCCATTTGATATAATTAGTCTGTATTTCTCTGGTACATATGCAGATTATTTTTCACTTTGAATTCCTGAATTTTTTGCCCATTTAAATGCTATTGCTTTTATGCCTTTCTTACAAAATGTGGCTTAGAGGTATGCATGATTTGGTTTATTCTTACCCAGAAAGCATAAATCCTGTTCCTTTGCAGTCGTCCACCTCAAAGCTTATTCCATCCATTTCAAGATGTCCGTTCCACCCTCGCTCACTTGTGAAATGCAATCCTTCACCGACGAAATTACCTCTCAGTTCGTATTCTTTATCTGAAAAAAAGGAAAACTAGTCGTTGGGGGCCGCCGTAATACTTACCCATCACGGATATGTATATGAAAATAAAACATGTGAAACTATTTATACAATGCATTGCAATTCATAAACAAAATTTAAATATTATTAATATAGATAGTAATGCTATATTAAAGAACTGCTGATGTACCCATTTCGACAAATTATATAAAACGCCAAACTACTCAAGTAGTACCGAACTGCGTAAAAGAAACATCCTTATAACTCCAAAAATAATAATTCTATTAACTAACAATTAACTGCGTCGGATGAAGCGTCTCATTTCCAATTAAAATATACTTCTGAATTGAAATTTGAATGAAATACAGGGTCATGAAAAATCGAAAAATGTGGAAAACAAGATTACAAATATCTCGGCAACTAATAATCCGATCGACTTCGTTCTATATGCAAAATGTGTGTTATTTTATTGCCTTTTACATACATTCCAAAGAACAAAAAAATTCGAAAAATTTTATATACCTTTCATCAGAACGAATTTTTCGAGAGTCCGAAAAAAATAGTTCCGGATAATCGAGATTGCTGATATTAATTAGGATTCGCCCCATTCTTACATACTAACTACATACAAAATTTCAAGTCTCTATCTCAATATGTTCGGGATATAGAACGTTTACAGACAGACAGACGGACGGACGGCAAATTTTTTTTTCTAAAAATATGTTTTTCGGAATCTCCACTATCTAAAACGTGTAAATCCGTCAAATTTTTTTTTCGATTTTCAAAATGATTGCAAGACTTACCCTATACTACGTATGATGGGTAAGTAAAAAAATGATAAAAAAAAATTGATAAAAAAAATTAAATTACTATTAAATACGGTGCATGTGATTACAACGTCATTAAGTGATTTTTATTTCGATTTTTTATTTGTATTTTTATTAATATTCAACTAATTATTTGTTTTTCCGTTATTTAAAATAAAAATTATGTCAATATGTCTAGTATGGCAATTTGTATAATTTGGCGGAATTGGTCGACAAGATAACGAACACTGTTAAAACTAATGGTGACACATTGCACCTTTTAGGGGTGAAAGGCTTGTCTCACTGGTGACACCCCTAAAGGAGCCATAATGGCACCTTTAATTCGGGTGAAACGATGGCACCCTTAATCCAGAGAGCACAATAATAAAAAATTAAAAAGTATATAAACCGACTTGTGGTCCTGGAGGTATTCGAACCCACAACATCTGATTGCAAGTTCAACGCTCTAACCACTCGGCAATCGAGTCCACCTTCAAAGTCTCCCTAAAATGTTCAAATGTCCTGAATTTCAAAGGTTGCTTTATATAAAAAAAGCTCGCCAAAAGTTAGCCATCCGAAGTTCTAAACGAAACTGGGATAGCGCATAGCGGTGATAGTCATCGTAGGGAGAAATTGCTGTTTTGGTCCATCAGTGAGGGCAAGTTGAAGAGCATGTCACAGAGCATGCACAAATGACTAAAGGGTGAAAATCTTCTGACGGTATGCATTGCGCGGCACCCTAATTAGCTTGAATCACACAGCGAAAGATCAAACGGCATTTCAAAGACATTTTCAAGCCCGCGGGTGTCAAATGGTATTACCTTTTCACCCGTGGCCGCTAAATGCAATAGGTGTGTCACCTTTATTTTTAACAGTGAAGTTGTGCCAAAAAAATTAAATAAGGACGAAACACCTCGAAATAATTATCATTTATACAGTCATTTTCCTGCTAAAATATATTTTAATTTTTTAAAACCAAAATAATGAGGTGACAGAGTTTCTTTCTTTCTGAATCCATATAATTTCTTATGTAGTTTATCTACAGTATCAATACTATAAAAGACAAACATATCTGGTCGCAACACATGCGCCCTTCTGCGAATGACAACACTTTCAAACTTTAAATAAAATTTCAATTTTACAATTTTTGGTATTGCTAATTTTTAAACTTCTAAACATTGCACATTTTCAATTTTTACACCGTCGTATAAGGAAAAAAAAATTACTTTTAAATGCAATTTGTTTCAAACTGTATTTCAATTTATTTTTGAGTTATTTAATTATTTTGTACTACTTTTTTTTGTCATCGTAGCAATAGAAGTATTCTACCACAAGGATTCAGATAAGTCTCAGATATATACAGGGTGAGTCATAAATATCGAAACAATAGGCTATCTCCTTAAATGTTGCCCCTAGACCCATACTTCCAATTGCAAAAATTCATTAAAAAAGGTAAACTTTTTTATAAGATAAGTTGCAACACCATGGGGGGGGGGGGTCTATTTGAAAAAGTACGAAAATTAACTTTTTATACGGCCCCCGTAGGATAAAACTTCCAATAAAAAAAAACTTTCCTTATTCAGTTCTGAATAATACACAAAAAGTTGCATCTTCATATCTTCAAAACTCGCAGAGTTATAGCCGTTTGAATAATTCATCAGGTTTTAAGGGATTAGACACAAATTGAAATGTGCGCAGTTGAAAAAGCAATGTTACTTTGACATTTCTAGGAAACGTGTAAAAAGTCTTTTGAGTTAGTGTTTTGATTTTTTTTCCTTTTCTTGTGATGATAAGACATATAATTTGCTAAGAAAATAACATCCTAAAATTTGTCATAAAATTTATAAAAATTTCATATGATTAGTACTGGTTTAAATGGGATACTTAAAAATCGTTATAACTCCAAACATTATTTATCGGATTCCAATTTCTTTCCATTTAATTAAAGATGAAAATTTGATTTTAGTTTTGTTTCAGGGTTTTTGTTTTTAATATTAATTTTAGAACAATTAAAAATATTTATTGAAAAAGTAATATAACTTTTAATAAAAATCTTGTTTTCAAAAGTAAATAATTTTTCAATTTTGCCCGAAACAAACCTAATGTAAAATAATTAAAAATGACATGTTTCAAGTTTGTATTCTTTTTTCTTTAACAATTCTTAAATTTTAATAAGATCTGCACTGGACGAAATTTTCAATCCCGGTCTCGAACAATCGGTATTAAAATCATTGTCTCTGACTGACCTAATACGTGCATGAAATAAGTAAAATTTGGTTCAATCAAAATTTTTACAAAAACCACATAGATTTTAAAATCGCTTTTATTTTAGAAAAAAAAAAACCCTTTAAATTTTATTTATTTTTAAGAATAGTATATTTAAATGCTAAAAAAATAAACACAATAAAACCAGAATCTGCCTATGACGAAATTTTTTCTTAAACAAAAAATTTTTTGATCCATGCAAAATCAATACAATAATACCTGAGAAAATATAAACTCCATTTAACCCTCCTAGAAAGGACATTTGTCTATTACGTATTTTTTCTTTCCTATATGATTCCGTCTTAAAAGGTCTTACTGTTTTAACATTTTTCAAAGTCTCCAACGCACGGGATATGGATTAGCGATATTAAAATATAAGTGAAACATTTAGATATAAACAGAGATTCATTGATAAAATAATTATATCACAGCCTTTGGCACTTCTTTAATAATAAAAAGTATAAATATAAAAAACGATAAGCTATAATAAATATTTTTAGTCAGAACTCCTCCCCGCGAAACAATTTTAACTACATTGAAGTAAAAAACTATGTAGAAATTCACGGCTGAGCAGGGCGATGATATAAGCTTTTTTCCCGGCTGGTCCGGATTATGATTTTAACATTGTTCCATGACGGGCAGAAATTTTTTCCCTAAGGGTCGGTTTGGGACCGGACCTCGATATTTCGATCCATGCAGATCTCCAGTGCTAACGATCGACATATTTTGAAAACAAGTTTTGATTTAAATCAATACGCTGCTTTATTATGTCCAAGTAAGAGGCACGGCCTTGAATCGACATTTAATACGGATAATTTGTAGACGATCCCTCATTTGCTTTGAAAACAAGTCAGAAATTCTTCGTTTACAGGCATGGTAATGTGATGTAAGTCACGAATTTTGGAGAATTTTGGATTTTAACATCTCTGTGAGATTTTCAGATATGGAGATGAATTTTTTTTTGTTCAATTTAGGAATGGATAAGGAATAATTTCCTAATTGGGAGTTTTGCTCTACGGGGACCATATAAAAATCTAATTTTCGTATTTTTTCAAATATACCCCCCATGGAGTTGCAACTTATCTTATCAGAAATTTCCCCTTTTTTTATGAATTTTTGCAATTGGAAGTATGGGTCTAGGGGCAATATTTGAGGAGATAGCTTATTGTTTCGATATTTATGACTCACCCTGTATGTATCCTCTACCGAGAACAACAAACATTTTCCAAATGATTAAAAAATTTTCATGCATGACAGAAATTTTAATATTACAGATTGAGTTTCCAGATTTATCTCAGAAAATAAACGGGAAATTTTGGTTGACGCTAGTTAGTTTTGATTTTATCGTTGTTGTTTCTTTCTTATTTAACCAAACTATCTATTAATATATAACAGTCTAAAAAAAACTACCATTTGTAGCATCACAGCATAACTACGTTCTTTTAACACACAATAAATCCAAGGAAGCGGAAAAGAAAAATACTTGCTACTCTTTCAATATTTTAATCGACAACTAATATTATTATTCAATAACATTTTCCACAGAGATATCATGACGTCACAAATTAAATACAAAGGCCGTCGACATTTAGAATTAAATTATAAACACAAAAACGTAATATATCACACTTATATTTTAGGAAATGATTACAACTGAAATAAATCTTACTTGATGATAAAGAAAATGATTATTATTGCAATAAATCTCTTTTAATGATTTAGAAAATTATTTTATATTACTTTTGACTGATTTATTACGTTAAATGATTATGTTACCGTTAACAATCGTCTTTTTTTACACTAAACTATGTTGAAGGTGTCAGTAATGTTTTCGGTAACGAATTTGTTTTTAAAAAATTATTAAATAATAGATTTAATTATTAATTTTAATTAGCAATTGTATTGCTATTACATTATTACATTAACACGGTTTAGATAATTTTGCAGTCATATATCTCAGTATGATAGAAAGAATTAGTTGAGCTATATTTTTTTTCTTTTGAAACTATCAAAAATATGAAATTATAGAAAAACGGAAGATATTGTCGTACACATCGTTAAATATACATCGTACGATAAGCCCAAAAATGACTAAAAACTGTACAACTTACGCGAAGGATGTACAATCTATACTGTCAGGAAAACTCATCAATATACTCTAAATAATTCCTAATATTTTTAAGAAATAATTTCTGTATTCCTAGAAATCATGTTTTTTTCCGCGAATTTTCCCCGAACGCCTAAAAAAAAGAGGAGAGGGGGGGGGGGGTACGTTCATTCCTAGCATGCATGCGCATTTGGGTCTATTAATAATAAATATGCATTTATTTTAAAAATGAAAAATGAAAAATTCTATGAATTAAGATTTCTAATTTAATTAAAAACATAAAAAGTTTCTAAATTTAAAAATAAAT
The DNA here is from genome assembly GCA_964019185.1 of Maratus speculifer. Classification (NCBI taxonomy): domain Eukaryota; kingdom Metazoa; phylum Arthropoda; class Arachnida; order Araneae; family Salticidae; genus Maratus; species Maratus speculifer. Next base: position 389,862,682 of record OZ025294.1, on the reverse strand, counting down.
AACAATTACTTTTCTCCTTCATTCAAAAGTATCCACAATTAATTTAAAAAAATTTAATAAAGTTTAAGGATGCTGAATTTATAAAGTTGTTTATAAATAGATATTCACATTTAATATATACTTAAATGAACACATTTAAAATATATTTTGATAAACAAAAATGAAATGGAAAAATCGATAAAAAAATCTTATTGAATAAAAATATAATTTTCATATTTTACCTTTAGCAATCTACAATGAAATATTTAAAATTCATAGTTTTATTTTATAAATATTAAAGTATAAAGACCACAGCCCCAATCTCATTAAAGACGAAATCTTCTCGAAATTAATTTTAAAATTAAAAGTTTTTAAACGAAATTGATAAAGCCATACCTACCTGAAGCAAACGTATTTACTTCAAAGCGTTTCGTTGTTGTACAATTATAGCTCCGTGCTCGTAACGGTAATAGTCCAAGGGCCGACCGCACAAAACCCTAAGTCATCGAGCACAAGAAAAATTCCTTTATTTTATGGAAGGGTAGTTATAGGGGAATCTAATCATCCATGTCTGCCGGAAGCGAAGTGGTACACAAGCCAAAAATTGATACCACTAGTGGTTCACTCGTACGTTACATTTAACATTGTGTTTGCCGTACAATTAAAAGCATAAAAACATAGAAAATTGGATTCAGGAAAACATAATGTTAAGTCTACGAGTCAACCCCTACCCTAATAGCATGCATGGTCACAGTGACGTCACTGTGAGTCACTTTGGTCACATCACATCTGTGACCAAAATGCCACCACTCAGTGATGTCACATTGTGACTAAGATGTGACTTTCTAAAAAAATTTTCACAGTTCGTCACAATGTTAATGCCAAACTAGTCACAAATGACACACTTTTCACAAATTGGTCACATTGTGACGTCACAAAGTGGTCACAATGTGACGTCACAAAAAAACTTTAAAACGGCCATAACGACTTCAAATTTTATTCACTGTGACTTCACATCGACGTCACGTGACGTCACATCGACAATCGATGGTCACAAAGTCACAATGTGACTTCACAACGACGTTGCAGTGACGTCACCATGTCTTACGGGTAGTGGCATTCAATTTGGGCTTATACATTACTTCGCTTCTGGCAGACATGGGCCATTAGATTCCCCTATTACCACTCTTCCATAAAATGAAGGATTTTTTCTTGTGCTCGATGACTTAAGGTTTTGTGCGGTCGGCCCTTGGACTATAAGATGGCATGTTCAAATCTCGCGTTACATGTTTTCACTTTTTTCTGCCTTTTCTTTACTTGACGGACATTCGTCGATTCACGGAAATATACCGGCAGCACTACGGCCTGTACAATTTCGTGAATTGATGAAACTGTTTTTGAGAGTGTACCAAACCTACTACAAATGAAATAGTAGCATATTCTGTCTCTAAAGCATCCTGAATTGTTTAATAAAACACAAAACATTATTTTATTCACAAGATTTCTTTTGGAAAATTAATTATTTTGTTCTCTTTTCTCATATTAAGTTTCTATAGCAGTTCAATACAACGTATACCGCATTTGATTCAATCACTGAAAAAATATGGTTTCTCAAAATTAAGTAAAAAGTACTCAATTTTAAGTACTTCAAAATAGCTCCGATCCAAATGTACTCAAAATTGAGAAACACATGTACTCATTTTTGATTTTATGGCTGTGTTCGAACGTAAATCGCTATGAACTGCCCCCTTAACTTATAGATTAAAGTAAAAATATACTAACATTTATTTCTCGCTCAAAATTATTAACAGTAAAAGTTTAATTGATTATTTATTAAAAAAAATAGTAAAAACAATTAGCAAAATATACAAATCGAATATTTTTATGGCAAGAGCACAATTTACAAGCATTTTTAAATTATTTCAAAATACTGTGTATAATTTAATATTTACATTAATAAGCATCTTTTATGCTACCATGAATGAAATAAACCATTACAGGGTACAAAATTATCGTTAGTTTGGCTTTGATAACATATGATGCTTCAAAATTGAGAAAGCAATGTGATCATTTTTGATCCAAACATACTCAATTCAGTATGAGTACATCGATGTACTCATTTTTGAGTATTTTTTTTCAGTGTTAACCATGCATATATTTTTTAGTGGGCTGATCACTAAATAAGACAATGACGTTCAAAGTTCGCTTTATGACTGGGTCGAGCTGGGTACAGTATTAAAAGCTTGCAGGGGAAAAAATTATATCTTGTTTGAGTGTTTTTTAACTTCTTCAGGGACAAACTATTTCCTTTTCTAAAAGTTTGAACAAATTTATTTGTAAAGTTGGAGAAATATTTTTTCGCATATATAATAATTATTTTTACCAAAATTCTGTTGGCAATGCAGTATTCTGGAATTAAAATTAAATGGTTTCATAAACATACCATCACCCCTGCAAAGGTTAAATGATAAATTCCGGGTATTTTTGACACAGAATGTAAACAGTGTCCAAAGTCTCTTTACAGCTCCATGCTTTTATTACAATCACAAATGAACAGATGTATAGAAAATGATACAATATTAGAAGTGTATACTATTCTTTTTCGAAAACTGCGCTTAATGGACGATTCTACTATCCAAAGGGGTGTTAAACGGAGATGAATATTTTTCAAAGTTCTACTTCATTGTTAACTTGTGCATTGTCCCTGTTACAGGCCAAACCCGATTTTAGGCCAAACTAGATTGGCCTAGGCCAAACTAGTTTATCCTAACGCCCATCGGATAGACTAGTTTTTCCTAGGCCAAACCGGTCTATCCTAACGCCCATCGGATAAACTAGTTTTTCCTAGGCCAAACCGGTCTATCCTAACGCCCATCGGATAAACTAGTTTTTCCTAGGCAAAACTAGTCTATCCTAAGGCCCATAGGACAATCTAGTTCTTCCTAGGCCAAACTAGTTTGGCCTAACTCTTATAGGATAAACTAGTTTAGCCTGCTGTTTATTGGTCTGAACTAGTTTCTTCTAGGCCCATCTAGTTTATCCTAGGCCAATTCAATTTGGCGTGATTTTATTGAATTCCATGGCGCCGCAGCGCCAACATTCTAGTTTGTCCTAGGTTGATCTAGTTTATCCTAGGCCAATTTAATTTTACGTGTTTTTAGCTCTCAGGCGTCAAAGCCTGAGAAATAATGGGTTCGCAGATTATGTATGTATGAATGTACGTATGTATGTACGAATGTACGTGCGTATGTACGTAACGCGATAACTCGTGATAGAAATATCCGATTTGCTTCAAATTTTGGATGTACGTTCATTGATATAAGATACTTTTCTAATTAATTTTGGGAATTCATTGGATAAAAATAAAGGAAAGCGAGCGGGAGGCTAATCTCCCACCGTTAATTTAGAGAAATGGATTTTTCATGCAGAATTATCAGTTTTCATTTAAAATTTTAGATATAGGAATATTTTGACAAGGCGCCTCCATGATTAGTTGTGGATGTTTATTGTTTAAGTGTAAAAAAAAGGGCAATGTAGCTTACCCCCCCCCATAATTTAGATAAATGGTTTTTGACGTAGAATTTACGGATATGCTTCACATTTGTATACAGGCTCTTTCTGATAAGGCGATTCCCTGAATAGTTTTGGGGGTTTAATGGTTAAGTATGAAGGGAAAAATGAAAGATTACCCTCTTACATAGAAAAAACTAATTTATTCTATGGGCATTTAGATAAACAAATTTGGTGTAAAAAAACTGGTTTATCCAATTGGCATAAGGATAAAATAATTTGGCCGAGGCTAATCTAATTTAGCTCGAAAACGGGTTTGGCCAGTAAAAAACATATCTCTCACTAGAAAAAGTATAAATGTGTGTCAAGAGTCATTGCTTATGACACCAATACAGAAATTTAACGTGTTCACCTTAGAGACATGATGCATTGGACACGGTGTTTGCTTATTCAAGCAAATTATTATTATTTACTTTAATATTATTTACATAGTATAGTACAGGCAGTCAGTCCGGCTCGATCTGGCCCTACTCAGTTTCTGCAAAAAAATTCAGGTTTAACTTCTCATACAATTAAGATTCCTTTAAAAAATACTGCTTATATACTTATTGGATAAATTTACAATGTATTTTTAAATTATGATGTGTTCACAGAATGGAAAATACACATTGTATTAATGATTATCTAGATTCTTAGAGTTTCAATATTCAAATACGGATTCATTAAACAATCAATGTAGTTTAGAACAACAGAAAAAATATGACAGTTATAAATATCATAACTTTTGAATCCGTTCAGTAAAAAGTAGATTTGTGAATATATTTCTCTGTCATTAGGCTTTTCGCAAATCCTAAAGAGCTACATCCTAACACATTTATGAACTACTTCCTTTTCGGAAATGCATAAGATTAAAAGATTCTGATAATATGTAACCGAAGGGCGTAAACCATTTTTTCATAAAAGCAATGTATTTTTGAGAAAATAATAAAGCTACGTTTTGAATCGAATTTCCGGTTACGATTTCACGAAAGAAAAAAATGACGCCGTGACAAGAATAACTTATATGTCGACAGGTAATTAATTTCTCAAAAATGGAAAACGCTGTTCGATTCCAAATTATGTTCAGCTTCAATCTGGCTCGAATATGCAATAATAATAATAATAATAATAATAATAATAATAATAATAATAATAAATGCAACTCAGATCTCAGTTGGAACAAGTGTGCAGAAAAAAGGCAAACACCATGTCCAATGCATCATCTCTCTAAGATGAACATGTTAAATTTCTGTATTGGTGTCATTAGCAATGACTCTTGACATACATTTATACTTTTTCTAGTGAAAGATATGTTTTTTACTGGCCAAACTCGTTTTCGAGTTAAATTAGATTAGCCTCGGCCAAACTGTTTTATCCTTATGCCAATTGGATAAACTAATTTTTTCTATACCAAACTGCCCCATCAGTGGCCGAGAGGTTCAGACCTCTCAACTGATAGACGGCAGGTGCTGGGTTCGAACCCAATCGCGGCCGTCGGCCTAACCGTTCGGAGTTTTCGTAGTTTTCTTCGAGCCTTGCGTAAATGCGAGCCTTGCGTAAATGGGTTAGGTTCCCTTAGAAAGACCCCCACGAAGGGCACTCCCCCCTGGTTCTATATCCCTAGTGTAGATAATCGGACGACAAAAATAAACCAAACCAAACCAATCTATACCAAACTTGTTTATCTAAATCCCCATAGGATAAACAAGTTTTTTCTATGTAAGAGATGTAATCGTTCATTTTTCCTTTCATACTTAAACCATTAAACCCCCAAAACTGTTCAGGGAATCGCCTTATCAGAAAGAGCCTATATACAAATTTGAAGCAAATCCGTAAATTCTGCGTCAAAAACCATTTATCTAAATTATGGAGGAGGAAGGAAGGTAACCTACATTGCCCTTTTTTTACACTTAAACAATAAACATCCACAACTAATCAAGGAGGCGCCTTGTCAGAATATTCCTTTATCTAAAATTTTAAATGAAAACTGATAAATCTGCATCAAAAATCCATTTCTTTAAATTAACGGTGGAGGACTAGCCTCCCGTTCGCTCTCCTTTATTCTTATCCAATGAATTCCCAAAATTAATCAGAAAAGTACCTTATATCAATGAATGTGCATCCAAAATTTGAAGCAAATCGGATATTTCTATCACGAGTTATCGCGTTACGTACATACGCACATACATACGTACGTACATTCGTACATACATATGTACATTCATACATACAGAACCTGCGAGCCCATTATTTCTCAGGCTTTGACGCCTGTGAGCTAAAAACACGTAAAATTAAATTGGCCTAGGATAAACTAGATTAGCCTAGGACAAACTAGAATGTTGGCGCTGTGGCGGTCATTGAATTCAATAAAATCACGCCAAATTGAATTGGCCTAGGATAAACTAGATCGGCCTAGGAGAAACTAGTTCAGACCAATAAACAGCAGGCTAAACTAGTTTATCCTATAAGAGTTAGGCCAAACTAGTTTGGCCTAGGAAGAACTAGATTGTCCTATGGGCCTTAGGATAGACTAGTTTGGCCTAGGAAAAACTAGTTTATCCGATGGGCGTTAGGATAGACCGGTTTGGCCTAGGAAAAACTAGTTTATCCGATGGGCGTTAGGATAGACCGGTTTAGCCTAGGAAAAACTAATCTATCCGATGGGCGTTAGGATAAACTAGTTTGGCCTAAAATCGGGTTTGGCCTGTAACATCCCTAAGATTGGAACTCAGCCATACGCAGCTTAACAAACTCCACTATTTTGATAAAATCAAAGCAGATCTGACGCATGTGCAAAAGGGCGGCGAGTTTTACTTTCCGAAAACAAACAATACTGAAAACTTTTTTTTTTTACATATCTTAATAAACATCTACAGGGTGTTCCAATGACTGATGGATTTTAAAGTTCAATAACTTGCAAACGGTGACAGCTATTTAAAAAATTTTTGCAGGAGGGTTATGTATAATGTCAGGAGTTTTTTTAACCGTAATTTTTTTTTTATTTTAGTTCGAATTTCAAACAATAGGTGGCGCTGACGGCGATTGAAGGCCAGGTCGACGCTTCACTCAGCACTGATCACCTGGCCTTCAATCGCCCTCAGCGCCACCTATTGTTTGAGATGCGAACTGAAATAAAAAATTACGGTAAAAAAACTCCTGACATTATACATAACCCTCCTGCAAAATTTTTTTAAATAGCTGTCACCGTTTGCAAGTTATTGAATTTAAAAATCCATCAGTCATTTTTGGGACACCCGGTATGTGTTCATGATATACGAAGCATGTCAACGCGATAATCGTCCCCGATACTCTTTTCGTCCACGCCTTTGTTTTTCCAATATTGAGCTGATCTCTTTGAATTTTAAATGGTACAAGAAAGCGATACATTCTAAGATAGATAGAGGAGATATATTTTATAAAGGTTGAATCGTCACATAATTAGTGTTATTAGCATTATATTGCTTAGAAGTGAATGTGTTATTATCGGCATCAACATGATACTTCAGAAGACGAGAACAGATGGCTTTAGCACTCCCGCCGCCGCTATAGTACAGTCCTGGTCAAAATAATAGGAATTTTTTTAAGCATACCTACTTTTGTTCATTTTAAGATAATTTTAGTTATTGTGTAACATTTTTGCATCGATGTATTGAATGTTGATAGTTTGGCTGAAAACCAATGTATTGTTTTTCGCAGTACACCACCCCTTGAATATTATGTTTCAGCTCTGACACAGAAATGGCAACTGCCGAAAGAGGATTTTTTTTTAGAGTAAGTACGTTCTTTTAAATTTAGGCACTAGTATCTTATAAGCGATTACTTCGACTAGTTTAATTTCAGAAAAAGGAAGCGAAAAAAAGTTAAAAAAAAAACTTATTTGTACCGAAATGTAAGGGGACACATGCTGAAAAAAATCCGCCATGCTCGTGTCGGTACTCACACATCTAGTATTCTGGGGACGATGTGCTGCGAAATACAGTGCATTGGCATTCAGTCAAATCATCGTCATTCAATACATAAATACGAAAAAGTCATGCAGTTACTAAAATTATCTTAAAATAAACAAAAGTAGGCGAGTGTTCATGTTAAAAAAATAAATCCTATTTTATTGGCCTGTACTGTATTTCTCATTTCCCTATTCAGAGCCTTTTAAATCTAATTTTTTTCTGGTTATAAATTGCAACTTTAAACCGTTACTGATTGAAAAGGCACAAGATTTTTTTAAAAATAATAGTTGTGTTGGTGTTATTTATGACGTCCTATTATCTGCACGAAAAAACTAGGCCCTAGGAGAAATGCCCTCCGTTGGGGTTTTTCTAAGGAAATCTAACCCGTATTTACGCATGGTTACAACAGGCTCGAAGAAAACCATGGAAAGCGCCGAACGATTAGGCGGACGGTCGCGACTAGCTTCGAACTCGGCACCTCCCGTAGACCAGTTTCGAGAGCACAACCTCTCAGCCACTGGTGGGACCTATTGAGGAGGTATTTAAATGATTTCATGAAGACTAGTTTGTAATGAAATTATCCAGTTACAAGCTGTTCTATTAAATTTGGCTGTAAAATTTCAGAAAAACGTTAAAAAAAAAAGAGATTGAAATAGAACATTTAAAAAATATTTTTTTTAGAAAAGCCATGCATATATATCAAAACAAAATTTTTCATTTTAGATTTTCACATTATTTTTGGGGGCAAAAGGAGAGTAAGGAAAAAAAAAAAATTACCTGCTTCAAACATTACAGTCAAAGTTTTGCTCGCATCATTCTTGCCAGATATTTTGGAAATCATGATGGCATCTTTAATAATATAAATGTTACTGTTCGGATGCACAATATAGCCGAAAAGTAAACTAAAAAAGAATAAGAAAAACAGAAATAAAATAAAATAAATCATATACGACTCATTGCAAAGTTTAAAAATAATAAAAATATTATGTAGCAGAAAATAAAATAAACTACCATACTTATGAAATGTATTCGGGCTCGAAGCTTTTGCTAAATGAACAACCAGACCACTCTGAAAATAAATAAATAAATAAGTAAATATCTATAGTTCTTAAAATAATTATTCGCATTAAGAATATTCAAATTGGGAAACAAAATATTTATTAGAATTTCCTTAGTCAAAAGTCCGAATACTACAGCTGAAATTTACTTGAAAATTTAATCCACGTGTCCGAATCTAAAAACTTTGTTAGATGCTTTCGTAATTATGTAAATGCATAGCACCTATAGTCGTCGTTTAACTCCTTGGGGACGAGCGACACGTACACTTGCCGCAAAAAAGGCTTAAAAATAATCGTTTATCCCCACCAGTAAAATCTTACTGCAAAATTTGCCTCATTTTCTCGATTTCATAAGGCACAAATTTCTGTTTTTAAAATCCAGTGACAAAACATTAAAAATTTCGTAAAGGGGTCCCGTCGCGAAGGGGTTAATATGTCTGTCCGTCCACATATAACAACGGAAAAACTACACGATCGAATCTTTTGAAATTTAAAATATACTATCTTTGAATAATTGTATCGAATCATTTCAAATTTTACGAAAATCGAATGTATGGTTCAATTACAGAGACAATCAAATGCATTCCGTTATATTACGACCAATGAGGAAAAAGAGTTTCAAGTGCATTTTAATGTTGTTACGCTCTTTCAAACATAATAAAATTAATATGCATCTATGAAGTATATATTAAAATATACATTCTGTACAATCTGTGGTACAAAGAATATTTGTAAGAATATTTTGTGTGACAAAGAATATTTATAATTAATTTACAAGGCCACAAAAAAGTACTATATTACATAATGGTATAGGAGAAAACCTTCTTTGAGGCACGCTTTAATTTTATTAAACTATTTCACATTTTATGAAATTGATACCTTGCTGAGATTTACTAGACTTTACTCCCCGTATAGTAAAAAGCAGATAGTATTTACATACAAACGCAAAAGATTTCATTTACTATACTTTATCCGAAATACTGTATTCTATTACACAAAGATCTGAACATTTTTAAAACTTCGTTGTAGTACGGAAGCACCTCATTTGCTACGCTTCACATGCAATTTCCGACTTTTTTTGTCGAGTTTCTTGAATGACGACATCGCTTTTTTTTGGGTGGAGGGGGGGGGATTTGTATATTACTCTGAGATATCAATGTCATATGAAGTCCTTTCTGCACATGTTGTTTAAGACGACACACTACCGACCGAAAAATACCCGGATGATAATGTTAAGTCTATGGGGGCGTTCTTTTCAAGTACCTCGCTCAAATTTTAATATTTTGGCGCGATGTTTTTTGCATAGAATTGCTGAGGACGATCCACAACCCGCTTAGTTTTTCTTTTTTCAATTTTGGTGTTAGTTTTAATACATTAACTTTCAGAACCGGTTTAAACCGTTTATGAAACTAAAACTATTCTAATATAAAAAGAATGTGACCAAAATCAAAAAAGTAAAAACTAGGCCGGTTGTGGATCGTCCTCAGCTATCCTATGCAAAAAAAATCACGCCAAAATATTAAAATTTGAGCGAGATATTTGAAAAGAACGCCCCCATAGACTTTACATTATCATCCGGGTTTTTTTTCAATCAATAGTGTGGGCTCTTAAGATTGGATCGTAAATGCGGAATTCTTCAACGGATGCGAATGGCGTCTTTTTATATAAAATACAAATATGTGTTTTATGCCTTCAACTGAATTATGCTTTGTACTGTCTATATCTATATAATAAAGGCCAAACGTATCTGTGCGTAACGCATACGTCATGTTTTGAATGGCAACACTTTTTGATGGAATTTTAATTTTGCAATTTTCGCTATTGTAAAATTTTAAACTTCTAGACATAGCACGTTTTCGACATTTATACCATCGTATGGAGAAAAATATGCACGTTTAAATGCAGTTTGTTAGAAAACTGTATCTCAATTTGTTTTTGAGAGATTGTTTTGAATTTTTTATAGTTTTTAGTTCATTTTCTCTAATGGTGGCAACTTAAGTATCGCATTTGTGTGGGAAAAAGAGGAAAATATCCATAGAGTAAAAAAAAAAAGAAGATGATTAGAGATGCAGTTTGGTGGCTGGAGGTGACGCCAAAAAAGCATCTCTAAAATTTGCTGCATTGCATCAAACACAACCATGTGCTTTCCCAAAAAAGAAAACCTTTTAGCGATACAGTTTTAATTCATAATACAATGAAATGCTATTTTAGAATGCTAAAATATAATTTTTTTTTTCATTTAGAGAAAGAATGATGTTAAAGGATTCGGTCTCTGTTCTTAGAGATTGTTTTGTTTGTCCCGAATAAGAGACTTAAATTGGAAGAACAACGCCCATGAAACCGTTTTGATAGCATACTTCACCTCCATTTATCTCTTTTCTCCGTGAAAAATAACAGATAACTATATAGTTTAGTTGCCATTTTTTCATAGCAACCGAAAAAGATAGCAATAAAAATGTGCTATGTCAAAATATCTTCGGCTATAAATCCCAGTGAATGTTGTTGGTTTTATTTCGTGTTTTTCCTATCAATTTAATAACTTTTAGTTCGTTGCAAACTTAATTTACAAAAAATACATCAATTAATCTTTACAAAAATGTATTTTAAAGAATATCTGTGTGTCATGTTTTCTTAGTTGATTTTATAAACTGAAATAATGCAATTTTGTTCTTTGGCAAGATCTTTGGCTGACTTCTATCTTGCGTCTAATATGGAAGTACCGATAATTTTCAAAGCTTTATATGATAACATAATTAATATTTTTCATATAAAATTGCTGTTTGGAATTAAATGGCAGTTTAAAAAGCATATTACGTAGGAAAAATTTATTAGACTTTTCAATTTTAATTTTTAAAAAAGTTTTTCACCTTTACTCTGTGACCCGGGAACCCCGGGTTCGGTGTACTAGTTTATGTAAGTTACAAAATATATTCAATAAGAAACAATAATGAACTCAAAGGTTAATGCTTAAGATCCATAAGATAAAAAGAACGTGAAAAGACCTCAAGTGGAAAAAAGTAATAAGAAAATAAGGTATGCCCGAAAAAAAAAAAAAAAAAAAAAAAAATGGAAAATAAAAGAGTTCCACAGTTTCTATGTTTAGAAGAAGGACAAAAACTGTAAGTAATGTTTTTTAATTTTATTTGAAATGTGCAAGATATATATTTTTTATTAGTGTATTTGTATTAAGGGCTTTATACTTGTCCATGCCAAAATTAAATGTTGCTTAGTAGTAAAGTCAAGTTAGTTGTAGATGCAAAACACATGAATATTAAGTAAGTGGAATATAAAAATCTTACATTTATACATATATGCTTTTTCTTTTTATCAAATGCGACACTAAATTCTGAAAAGCGGAATTTTTATTTTTACTATTTGGAAAATAGTTTTGTTCTCGGGAGAGAATTGGGAAATCTATCAATTATATCTGAAAGTTTTCATTGATTGAATTCCGAAACTTATTTCATTTTATTCGCTTTCTGATTGGTCTATGTTTAATGTCCAAAAATGGAATACATCTGTTTTTTATTTTATTCGTTTTCTGATTGGTCCATGCTTAATGTCTAGAAATGAAATACTTCTGTTGCCAAAAAAATATTAAAAACTGCAAAAAAAATTAATAACTCAATGACAAATTTAGAAACAAGTTGCATTTAAAAGTAAATTTTTTTTCTGTATATGACGATGTAAAAATTAAAAATGTGCAATGCTTAGAAATTAAAAAAATTACGTTACCGAAAATTGTTAAACTGAAATTTCATATAATATTTGTTTATAACTGGCCCAGAAATATTAACCTGACTTTAAATGTCCAGGCAGATTAATAGGATTCTGTTATTACGTAAGCTACGTTGTGATCATCCTAACAATTATGTTATAGTTTTTGTAAATATAGAAATCATTTACAAAAGTCTAAAATTATAGTCTTTGGAAATATTATTTTCTAAATAGTCGTTGTAGTTTTTTAAATTACAATTTTTGAGTCAGTTTCATTTGCTCGCCGAACTATGACTTGCAATTCTTGGCACATGGTTTACATGGGTCCCTCAAATGTTATGCGATGTAATATGTTGTAAAAAGGAATGATTTTTATTCACATATCTACTAACTAATAGACATTTTAATGCCATAAAACCAGTAAATAAACAAAATATTAGATTTATTATTAGCATAATGCAAGTATGCAAACACAGGATTCGTTAATAATGACATTGAAACCTAGTGTAAATATATTTTAAGTCTCATGCTTAGTGAAATTTTTAAATGGATATGAAGGCAAGGTTACTCCTTTACTGCACCATGTGCCATATCTGGCACACATCTAAAAACACTATAATTCAGGCCCAAATTATGACTAATTGGGGCCTTGGGCAAAGAAAAATTAGGGGCCTCCATTCGATCGTTGCAACATTATTCAAATAGAAATGATGTTGAGTAATATGTGTAATGCATTAACAATAATTTCGCACCTTGAATTTTAAATAGAAGAAAATTCTTAGCTCCCTCAGTTATAAATTAACGAATTATAATTAATAAAATTAATAAAAATACTCTTTTTTTTTCTTAGTACAGAACAAGACTGTTTTATATAACTTTAGCCACTTGTTATATTACTTTAAATGAATTTAATAACTTGTAAGAGAGTGTTAAATACTCTAACATATACATGAGAGCTAATTAGGTTACTTTCTTTTGCATATTTTAAAGTAATACTACACATACCGATTATTTTCAATTATTAAAATTTAGGTATGATTTAAGATCATTTCTAATACAATCTAATAAAATCAAAATATTATTTTTTATTTAATAGTGGTTGAGACTTAGCATCGAGCTCTGTGAGATCAAAATGAATTTTTTTTTTCAGAAAGTTATGTCAAGTTTTTTAAAAATTAAATTTGTATTTTGTATTTGAAAATTTTCAGAGTTGGAAATGGGGAAAAAATAAATATTTTGTAAATTAATGTATGGATTTGGGGGCTCCTTGCTGTTCGGGGCTTATGGGCCCGATTTGCCCATGGAATAAAAAGGGCGTGCTATAATTCTTATTATGTGCGATGAATTTAGCCACTATGATCTTTATCCTTGATGAAGAACAATCCAAGGAATGTAGTAACATTTATCTTGTTCATATCAGATGGCAGTGGTATTTGATAAAAAATTAGAATAAGTTTTTCCGGGGGGGAAATCGATTAAACCAGCGGTTCCCAATCTATGCGTCGCGACCGGTGGGTCGTAATTTTTTTTATTTTATTTATTTATTTATTTATTTTAACAGAAAGGTAGGTCGCGAAAATTTTTTTCGCTTGAAAGATGGGTCGCGTACCAAGAAAGTTTGGGAACTACTGCATTAAACTATTAACGCAAATTTTACTTTAAAATATTAATATAAGGAAAATTGCCGAGTGCTAAGCAGATAAATTAATTCATTTGTGTTCATTTAGTTGCAAAATATATCAATAAGATATTTAAAAACCCTCATTATGCATATGGGGTACGTGTCTTAAAATGTTAAATTTTAGCTGAAAATCTGAAAGTTAATTTGTCTTACTATTCTTCCCATTATTACACCGAACTATGGATTTCAAATAATTTTTTTCATAAAGATAAAAAAAAAAAAAAAAAAAAAAAAAAAAAAAAAATCAAAAAAAGAAATTGTTTAGTGATAGGTTTGTGAGGGAGTGACCTTTATAATAAAGGCACTCTAGCATTTTTGAGATCGTGACGTCAATGATTTAACATGTGTAAGCGTGAAAGCGACATCTATCATCTCTTTTACTTTAACTTTCTAGAGCGTGTGTGTCTTTCTCGGATTCTACAGTTATGTCACGGTTAGAAGTAATATGTAAATTTGTAGTATCTCAGTTTTGCAGCATATAAAAGCTTGGAGTTTGAGTGTGTGTAAGAGTGTCGAGCGGCGTTAGCCGACTAAGAGTGTCGAGCGGCGTTGGCCAGCTAGGAGTGTCTAGGCGGCCTTGGCCGACTAGGTGAGTCTAGCAACATTAGCCAGCTAGGTGTATCGAGCCTTCAGTGAGTGACAAGGAGTTTTGGAAGTAGATTCGAGAAATTGGCCGGTGGTAAGAGTTAATTATTAATTACGTTGAATATTTTCAAAGTTAATAAAGAATATATGTACAGCCACGGGCTGTCTAATAAAGTTTATCTAGCAGTTTAGCGGAAGTTGAAGTGAGAAGTAATCTGAAGTGCCTCGATTGAGTTAGTGCCGGAGCTGTGAGTATGAGTTTAACCTTTTAGTATTGTTATTAGTTATTAAAATTACAGAACTGCTCCACTGCCCTTCAGCCATAATTGTTTTAAATAAACTGTTTTTATCTTAGTTCCTGAGTTATGTCTGCATTTAAACCCCAGTACGAGCACCCAACCGTTACAGGTTAAGTTTTAATCGAGTTAGTGATTTTAGAAAAAAGATCGTACTTTTGAAGAAGATGAAGAAAAGATTTGTATAATATATCATCTACATCTTCAAATAGCACAACAATTACCATTTCTTGTGCTAAATAATTGTGTTAAAAGTAAAATTGTGTAAATAATGAAGTATTATGGTAATTTGTAATGAGTTGAAAAATGTACATCAAATGTGGCAAATGTGGTGCCTTCGAACTATAATTAGTTTTATAAATATTCAGATCTTGATGCAATATTTATAAAACTAATAACTGTTGTACTCTTACTTAAAAATGCATTCATATGAAATTCAACACGATTATATATATTAAATTTAATAATATGAAATAATAGGGCTCAATAAGATAATAAATAAGACGTCAACACTCTGTCAACCTAGAATCATTACCTATTATGGGATATCTTGGCCTAATCACGCAGGATATGATTTAATAGAATAATCAACATGGCAACATAGAGTCATAATTTATCATGTGATATCATTAAATTTATTGTATAAGGTATTATTTTTCTAAATGTAGAGACGTTCACTTTGTGCTCAATTTTCTCTTAATCTGATTCACATTTCATACGCTGAATAGTATCGCTTTTTTTTCTTTCTTTAGTCGAACAATTAGTTAAATTTGAACATAATTTCCTAACGATTTTATTAAAAAATTTCTTTTTCTATTTATGCCTAAATTTTACTAATCCAAGCGAGTATTAGTTCGGACTACCGGAATTTTACTGAATTTACCATTAAATCTTTATTATTATGTGATTTTACATTTGGAAAATGGTTGTTTTCGATCGAGAATTGCCTTTGTGGTGTACGCATTTTATTCGTTTTATGATTGGTCTAGGAATATTAATGTTTAATGGTATGGCATATGCCATATAGGATTTTGTTATTACGTAAACTACGTTTTGATTATATTAAAAATGATGTTTTTACTGATTTGTTTTATCTCAATAGGAAACATCCAAACATTTTGCTTTGGGCAATGGATGCCCGCATTTTGTTATTACTTTTCTTTTTTTATGAAATACTTTCCATTTAGAGGAATTTTTATTTGAATAGGAAATCATAATGCTGTTGTTAATAAATGAAAAAGTAAAAAAGTTACAAAATGGGTAATCGCAAATGATCAGATATAGAAAAAAAACGAATCCAAAGAAAGATATCGTATGAAGGATCGCCTTTTAGAGCAAATAAACTAGGTCTGATAATTGACCCCCACCGATTACGAAATGTGCAACGATCACGAAAAGAGAAACAATCTAATGTTGAACTGATTGATTGTAAAAAACCATGTTATATACATATATACTACCTCTGACAATAAAGTTCGGTGAATAGTCCTGTAACATTAATGTAGATGAAATATTAACGAAAGTTACTATACCATCCTTCGAAATAGTCCTCTCTCATAACTATGCACCTCTGAGATCTGCTATACATGTCCGGGGAAATTCGCAAGAAGTCTTCTTTTGGGATGGAGGTCAAGAGCTTCGTCACGTTTCGTTGGATGTCAGCAATATGGTCAAATGTCATTCAAAGAGAGTTTGAGTCGTGAAAATAGGAAGAAGTCTGGAGGATTGAGATCTGGCGAGTATGGTAGATGTTCAATTTGCACTATCCCTCATGAATATCTTTCTGTGTCTTGCAAAGCTTAAAGCCAATCTTTAAACTCATCTTTTGTTCGTCCATTTTCCTGTTCTCAGATAAGAACCAACACACTCAACGAACACTTAGTAAACCACGTCTTGCACAGAACATAAACGACGTTCAACTGAACAACGGTGGGGGAAGATGGTCAATACTTGCCTCTATGCAGGTGCAGCGTTTTGTTTCACCAGTGTTGCCAGATCGGTCGTTCTGAATTAATTCACCGAACTTTATTGTCAGAGGTAGTATATATAGAGAGAGACAGTTTATTAATACGTCTTAAATTTCAATCTTTGAAAAAATCATCTGCCAAATGATTGCTGTGATTTGTTAAATTATTATTATTTTACTTACTTCGGGGACAACTCCTAGTATATGTTTGAATTTACATCCAACTAAGTAAGAACTTTCACCTGAAATGCAGAAATAGATCTTTAAGTTTAACAGCACATATCGGTGATAGTTTGAATGAATATTTATTTCCAGAATTATATAAAACTAAAATTTTAAACTTTTCAAACGCAATTCGATGTTGCTTTTTTTTTATTTGGAATAAATTAAAGAACATTTTTTAAATAAACAAAATAGGTTCTTAAGCAGACAGGGTGGTTACAGTTAAAATTACCCAGTTTTGCATGAAAGGTGTTGCACCACATCATTTAACGGCTATGTGAGGTGGTGCATCCTTTTTCATGACAAATTACTGCCTTTCTGATCAAGCAGATTTACCAGTACCGTCGCGTCGTATTTTCTCCTCCGTTCTAGGGCGGTGAAAAATGCCATCTATCGATCGAAAATTAAACTGTTTTTTATTGTAAATTTCTTTTCTCCATGGTTCTTTTAACCCTTTATGCACTGACGGTACTTTAAGGTACCACTGAAGAAAATTTTACATAAAACTTATTTATTCTGTCTATTAATAAAAGTTTTTTTTATTCTTTCCACACAAAACACTCTTCTCGATCAAATTTAGATAGAATAGAAAAATAGTCGAAGCTAAATATTTTCAAAAATTAGTAGTTTTATTATTCATTTTTATAGGTTTTTCATTTTTTTAAAATAAAATTACATGAAACATGTTCAACTGCAAAAGCGTTTCCATTTATAGAGAGGATCATAATGCATTTAAACTCTTTGCTTTTTTAAGAATTGTGATATTTTCAAAAGAGTAATTTTGGTTAATGAATCTGATTTATTTTTTCTAAATATTTCACAAAACAGTTATAACTACCGATATATTTAATCAGTTTTAATAAAAAAAAATCTAAATTCCACATTAGCATTATCTAAAAATTCCAGTATACTTTCAAATATTAAAGAAGATAGTTACTGAGGTGGATCAATGTCTTGATAAATAATTCGGTATATAGAGGGTTAATGTAATTCCTAAGTTTTATCGATATCCACCAGAAAAGACTCTAAGTAGGTTTAAAGAAAAAAACTTTATTTATAATCACCCTGTATTATTTATACTAATCGATTACAGTGAATGATCGGTTTATAAACATACTGATTAACGAACATTTTCACGAGAGATTTTTACATTCGAATAACGAACACTAAAAATTAAACTAGCACTAAAAATTGTGTTTTTGAATTAAGAGTCTCATCCAGTTTAAAGTTAGTTTAAAACACCTCACAGTTTATAGTTACGAATGCCTGTAGAAATTTTCAAATAGACTAAGTGTGATTTAAATGGGTGTAATATTAATTTCATCAATGCATTCTTTAAAAAAAATTTAAATCTTTTGTTAACATTTATTTAAAAAGAATAATTTGTTTCAGATTTATTAATGGTTTACTTTGTATTCAATGAATAATAGCACACTCATAATTACAGATTCCTGGCAGCAGTAGGAACTTTACTTACCTATATGTCTAATTCTTTCTCCAAACAAGTACATTTCCACATCGGGTTCATTTTCAATTGAAACGACACCGTCCAGGACGCCAGACTGAGCATAAAAATTTAGAATTTTAGGTATCCTATAATGAAGACATTAAACTAATTTTTTATTTAAATCACAAAAAATAAATTCTGCTTAAATGACGAAATTTTAAAAGACGATATTAAAGTAATAATATAATTGGAATGAAGTTAGAAAAAAATGAAAATTGCTTCATGACAGTACATTTTACAACGTTAATAATGTAGGGTAACTTGAGGTGAGATGCCGTGTTATACAAGATGCTGTATTATGTAGTTTATGTGCATGCGCTGCAGGGGAACGGCGCGCCGCTCAGTTGTAAGCAAGAAGGTTCCCTTCTGATACTTAAATTTCCTTTTGTATTCTTTTTTCAAATTTTTTAGTAGTGCTTTTTTATTGCTATTTCGATTTAATACTTCTGGTATGGGTGCAAAATCTTTCACGTGACTTCTCTATTTGCCTATATAAGTCTTAGTTTTAAAAGATTGAATAACATAAATTAAGACAGACTTGAATACATTTTTAAAAAATAAATAAAATTTATATACAAAAAAAAAAAAAAAATCCACTAAAAAACAATTAAAAATGCAAGAGTAAACGTGTCGCCAAGCTGCTCTTGTTTACTCTTGTTCTCTTGTTTACTCTTGTTTGTTACTTTTGTGACCCTCTGGTCACAGGAGTAACAAAATTTTTATTTATAACATAGACAAGCAAAATACTGCGTAATAAATGAGTTATATTTTATGAAAGTAGACCACAATGGTATTGAACTGGTTACATAACATCTTATCTTAACTGTATTTTTTTATTTAAAAAAAAATGGGATTGTTTATGAAATTTTGGTCGAATGGTCATAAGAGTAACAGTGAACGTTCCCATATATGTTACGTGAGAAGAAAACTATGGCATTTAACTGGTTATATAAATTTTTTATCTTAATTATTTTTGCAATAAAATAATTAAAATTACGTATTTATGAAAAACTGCCGAAATTATCACTAGAGTAACGTATGGATGATCCCCTATTTCATTGAAGACCAGTGTTTTTGTACGTTACCTTACATTGTTATAGCATATAAATATACAGGGTGTTTCGCTACCAGACCGACAGACTTTGAGGGATGATAGTAGACATGAAAACAAACATTATTAAATGGGAAACCATGGGGCGCAAACGTCTTCTGTAGGAGCTAGGGGCCATTAAAGTTTAAGATCCAAAAGTTCAAACGATGATAAAAAACGGAAAAAAGGGTCGATTTGTTTGCGGTTTTCACTAAAATCATTCTTTATATCAGAATTTTTTTAGAAATTTTTTTTAAAGGTTACGTTCAAAAATTGTCGATAGAGGGCACTTTAGACTTTAGAGTAACGAACAACTACTTTTTACCGTTATTTTGTGCATGGGGTTGAAATTATTATAAAGTTTAGACTTTAACTTAAATTTTAAGCCACAAATCGGAAACATTGGGATCGGGTAACTAGCGAAAATTGAAATGTGAACAGAGGGGGGGGGGGGTTTAAATGCTCATAAATATTGGACAAACAAATAGATTTTGTTGCGGTTTGCGTGTAAGTCATTCCCTTGGTAATTATTGTATTCAAAATGACGTACAGCTGTGGTATCCTCATTTTTTGATAGAGTGCGCTTCCGAGACATCTCTGACATTTCAATGGCATTACTCCTGGGTGTTTTTCTACCAGACCAACATACTTCCAGTAAGTGTTAGGGATACAAAGACGACTCGGAATCACATAGGAATGTAACGTTGAAAAACGCCTTTTTTGCGAGTTACGGTGAAAGGAAGCAAAGAAAAGAAAACAGAAACATCAGAGAAAGAGTAACATGTTAATGTGACAGAAAAGTTTATTTAAATGTTTTACTACAAAAGGTGTTTGAAATTAAAACCAGAAGTAGTCCGGCATGCTTGACAGCGGCATCGCGTGGAATTTCTCACGCTTTGAAAGATTCCTGGCATCTCTTATAGCTTTCTGGCAGCTACAGAAATACCAGTTGCGAGGTCTTCAACTGATAGTACGGGAGTCACATACTCCCAATTTTTCATTCGACCCCAGTAGAAGAAGTCCATGCATGATAGGTCCGGCGATCTGGCAGGTCAATGAACCGGGCCAGCACGACCTATCCACCACTGTCCATATGTTACTTTGAAGCGTCGGCAAACGTCATTGGTAAAATGTGGAGGAGCCCTATCGTGCTGTTCATCGTCCAAATGCTTCATTCTGCTACCTTTGGAACCGGTTCCCGAATGATCACTTCAATGTGATCGTTGCTCAGACGCATTATCGTTTAGCGCCATCTACCGCAAGGAAACCGCAGAGCCATCTACCGCAAGGAAACCGCAGCGCCATCTACCGTCGCTGTCAAACTTGCCAAACTACTTCTGGTCGTAATTTTGAACACTTTTTCTAGTAAAACGTTTAAATAAACTGTTTTCTGTCACAATAATGTGTCACGCTTTCTCTGCTGTTTCTGTTGGTTGTTTCTCTGCTTCCTTTAACCGTAACTTGCAAAAAAGGCATTTCCAACATTGCATTTTTATGTGATTCCGAGTCGTCTTTGTATTTCTAACACTTATTGGAAGTATGTTGGTCTGGTAGTAAAACATCCAGGAGTAATGCCATTGAAATGTGAGAGATGTGTCGGAAGCGCCCTCTATCAAAAAATGAGGTTACCAAAGCTGTAAGTCATTTCGAATAAAACAATTACCAAGGGAATGACTTACACGCAAACCGCAACAAAATCGATTTGTTTGTCCAATATTTATGAGCATTTAAAATCCCCCCCTCTGTTCACAGTTCAACTATCGTTAGTTACCCGATCCCAATGTTTCCGATTTGTCTCTTAAAATTTAAGTTAAAGTCTAAACTTTGGAATAATTTCAACTCCATGCACAAAATAACGGTAAAAAGTAGTTGTTCGTTTCTCTAAAGTCTAAAGCGCCCTCTATCGACAATTTTTGAACGTAACCTTTAAAAATTTTTTCTAAAAAAAATCGTGATATAATGATTTTAGTGAAAACCGCAAACAAATCGACCCTTTTTTCCGTTTTTTATCACCGTTTGAAATTCTGGACCTTAAACCTTAATGGCCCCTAGCCCCTACAGAAGACGTTTTCGCCCCATGGTTTCCTATTTAATAATGTTTGTCTTCATGTCTACTATCATCCCTCAAAGTTTGTCGGTCTGGTAGCGAAACAGCCTGTATATATACAGGATGTCCCAGAAGTAATGGGACAAACTTAAAGGGGAGGTAGGAGACATCAGAAGGATTCAGAATTGCATAGCAACCCATGATCGGAAACGTCGTCCTTCGTCGGTAGGTTGTGTTGTTCACAAGAGCATTGGAGAAAAACAGCTTTCTCAGATTCGGGAACAGTGTTGAATTCAGGGGGGAGAACATCCCCCCCCCGGAGCAATGAAATGTCCCCCCCCCTGAAAATTGGAAATTTTGTGTTTTGAATGGTCAAAAAGTACTATTTTCCCCCCGGAGCTCTATAACGCCCCCCTCCCCCAGAGCTACTGAAGTCGCTCCCGGAGAAAAGTGTCTGAATTCAACACTGTTCGGGAACCACGCTCTCCTGATTTAAGCAGCATCGATTTCTTTCTTTGTGGTGCACTGTACGCAACGTCTGTGGAATCTGAAATGGATCTACCTGCAAGACTCATCTGTGCTACTGCGAATATCAAACAAAACCCAGGTGTATTTGAGCGAGTCCGCCAATCCATGCTTCGACGGTGTAATGCATGCATCGCTAGCAATAATGGAAACTTTGTACATCTTTGGTAACATTTTCACGCATCATCTAACACAGTAAATGTAATATCGTTGACCAATAAATTATTTCCGACGATCTCAGTCTTGTGCCTCTTTGTCCCTTGTACCTGTCATACTACCTTCCCATGACGTTTCCGACCGTGGGTTGCTATGCAATTCTGAATCCTTGTGATGTCCCCTACCTCCCCTTAAATTTTCTCCCATTACTTCTGGGACACCCTGTATAAGTAGTCACTTGCTATGTCACGAATTTTTAGATTAAAAAAATTACATTTTGAAAAAAATTTCATAATAAATTCTTAAATTAAGTTATAGTTTTCAAATAAATTTTATTCGATAGCATATTTTTTTTTACAAACGTACCATGCGTTTTTCAAATTGTTACATAAAGTACCACCTTTCATCCTATTAAACGTGGAATTTTTTCAACAATAGGTATTCTTGAATCTGTTTGAGAAAGTTTTTTATAATTTATGCTTCTGAAATATTTTCAAATAGAGTAATCTCTTAACATTCGCGAAGATTAAATTATCGGAAAAATTCGCAAATGTTGAGACTAATCTTCCCGTGTATAAAAGGGGGTTAGGTTAAAAAAAAAAATTAAATGGAAAAGCGCAATTGAAGTTTAAAGAATATCTTTAGGAAGCATTATCTTTTAAAAGTACATGCGTTAAATAAATTTGAATAATTATAAACATAGAGTACAAAATTTATTGCTGGTTGATGGTGAATAAAAATTAGTAATGTGCGAAAGAACAGATTTTTTGTTTATGAATTTCCAAGAAAAGTTGCGACCTCGATTTATGTTTTAACCCTTTATCTACCGACGGTACTTATAGGTACCATTAAAATTACTTATTATAAAATTCTTTTAATACGTAGATTTGTTATAATAGTGTTTAGAATGAGTTACAGATACATTTCTTTATTTTGTTCCAAAAGCATTATTAGTTACACAAAACAAAAATATTTTTAAAAGGATGATTTATTTTGCCTCTTTTAAGCTTTTTTGGCTCAGGGACAGGGATGAGGATTTTCCAATTCGGAAATATTTCTATATTTATACACTAAGAATTTTATGCATTTTTATATATTTGTACATTTTATAATTCTACAAAATACTAAGAAAACAATTTAAAGTAAACGATTTGTGTGTGTGGGAGGGTTATAACTATTGCACAAAATCCTTGTAAATTCACATTTAATTAATCCTTCTAAATCCTTCAGAAATGTATTAGATGATTATGTAAATCTTTTAATTTAGTTTAAACAATTTGCGTAACAGGCTTTAGAATGTAAAATTTTTATGAATTCATAATGTGGAAGATAAAGGTTTAAATTCCTCAGTGATGAAGACTCGCATTCTTTTGTTTATCCACGAAAATGTTAATGGAATTTTAAAATTTCAACAATTTTTGCCGAAAATATTTCATTTGCAATAAAAGTTTTAAAATTTTAGAAAATTGAAAAAATTTTGCATAAAAATAAAACAATTACTGATTTATATTTTTCCTCAACACAAAGATTGAATTTCTCGTAATTTAGGCCATCTAATACAGTAGGATGTACTGTAGATGAGTATCCAGTGTCATTTAGTTCATAGAACTCGTAAAAAAAAAAGAGTTTACTTTGTAAAGAATTATTCTTTTTTAAATAAAAGTTCGCGAATAATCAAGTTCAGTATTCGCGAATGTTGAAACGTTCCACATTTTTTACTTCACGAATAGCTAAAACTTGCGAATGTTAAGGGATCATTGTAATGGTAAGGCATGAGTACAGAAATTTTATACCTGTCGGTAGGAGGAAAGTACGAATTCCATTTTGCTTGGGCCACAGCTTTGGCAGTGTTCTGAATATCCAGATCGTGGCTTCCATCGAACACGTCAGAAGACGCTGTCCATCTAAAAAAGGATAACACAGCTTAATTAATATTTTTAATGTACCGACTGTCCCATAATTCCGTTCACATTTCAAAAATTCACAAAAAAGTGTGATTTGATTCTATTGTTTCAAAGTGTGGCTTGACCCATTAGATTTATCCAAGGATCCGCAAATATGAAGCAAAAGAAAAATTAACTCATTGTAGCCATTGAAAAAATAAATCAAATCATTTGCAATTAAAATTAAATGACAATCTATGTGTTCTTGTAAGTATTTTTAAAATTGTGATAGCAGAATATGACAACGATTCCTGATAGACAGTATACATTCAAACCTAATAAGGATTTATGTAATGTCATGGTCCAGCAAGATATGAAGTTTGGTACAATAATGTGCTTTAGTTTCGTAAAAATTCATAGGATAAACAATTCATAAAAATAGCACTTGTAAGATGATTTCCATCCGAGCTGTACCAGCGTTTATTTATGTCACAGTCTAACAGATTATGAAGTTTGACGAAATTCCGTGTATTATTTCTCGAGATATAGTATCGCGTATCATATAGCTATCGTGACGTATACAGCTATTGCGGAAATTGTGCAAATGCAGTGTAGCAGCGCTACTTGTTGGACGATTTATACTAACATTTTATCAATTGTTAATATGAAAATTGAATAAATCACGTAATTTATTTCCTGAGACATAGTTATTTCAAAAATCATAAAAAATGTAGTACAGCAGCCCCAGAAGTTGGTAAATTCACACCAAAACCTAATTAGCTCCAATTTATGTTAATGTCTAACAGATTTGGAAGTTTGATTACATTAAAAACATTAGTTCTTGAGATAGAACGTCCAAATAGTTTGTCTCACATACAGAAAGACAAGCACTTTCTAAAATTAGTCAAATCATGTTCAGTATTTTCTAAAACATATAAATCCATCGGAATCCCGAAGCAGAAATTTTTATGAATACGATACTTTTTTTTGTTGAGTTCAAATTTTCTCCAGTGCACTTCCAAAACATAATTTTTTGAGCCTTTTTCAGATGTGGGTGAAATTTATGGGACGTGCGGTATTTTTTATTATCAGATCTTGAAAATTTTCAGTAATGAAGTGATGAGAATTATGGATAAAATATACTTACATGAAGGTGAACTTAACAAAAACTGATTTTTCTTCTACTTGTGTCGATTTCCTCTTCCTGAAAAACAATGCATTTAGCAAGTTGTTAACAGTATTTGAATACAAGCCTATACATTTCAATACATAATTATATATTTCTTACCGAAAACGTGGACATGGTTTATTAATGGTAGTACCTTATAATTAATGGTAGCACTTGAATAAATCATTCAATAAAAAATTTAAGCCAAAATTTTTGACACTGGCATTCCTACATAGTACCTTATTCACTTGTTTGAATATTTATATAGGTGTTTGTATTGTCTTTTCATTACTTGTTTTTTCATTTGTTTTCTTATGTTTTAGGGTATCATTTCTTTAATAATATTACAACGGAACATGCAAATACACATTTTTTTCTTTTATAACGGCCTGTTCATTTACGGCAGGATATAAAACTTGATTTAAATATCCCTCCTCTCCCGCCAAAAGCAAAGATTTGAATATCCTACATAAAAAAAATATATATATTTATTAAATGAACTAGCTTATACTCCCAAATTTATCAGAGCCCTTGATAATAATCTGAAATGAACTTTCAATTTCTATGTAATTACTTCGAATTCAAATGAAAAAAAAAAAAAAAATAGCTCGGTTTACCACTGCTTATAGGGTTTCAAAATGGTTGTTAAAAATGTGCTATCTAGTTTTAATGAGACAAATTCTTTTATAAAGTGTATCATAGCTTATGCTTATTGCGAATGCTTTTCTAAGAAATTTTAAGATAAAAATTCAGACTGTCTTCAATCTTGTACCATTTTGCATGAACAGTGCTGTGAAAACAAGATATGTAATTTTCTCCCTCTTGAATCTAAACTTAACTAAATAAAGTTGTAAGATTTTTGTTTACAAACTTCTATCTCTAAAATTTTAATTTATTGTTCAATTTTTAAACAAAGATGTTACCTTAAGTTTAAAAGCTTTGTTTTATTCAAATTCTTCAGTCGAATCGAGTAAACCGTCGTAATATTGAACTCCATGTGATGGGGCACCATTGAACAGTGAAAAAACACCGAATAAACTGGTGAAAAATAATAAATGAAATAATTTAAAGAGGACACTTAAAACTATGAAGTAAGGAGTTGTTAATGTATCTAAAATATTATTATTTCTGAATTTTTTTTTATGTGAAAAGAGGTTAATTAAGAATCTCAAAGAAAATGGACTTATACTACTAACAATTCCCCTTACTGCACACATAGGTTCCAAACTCTGTATGTATCAGTGATGGGAAGTTTCAAATCTAAATTGAATCAAATCTGAATTCATTTATTGGATAATTGCAAATCCTGGATACAAAATTATGATTCATGATTTAACAGGTTTCCAAACATTATTTCTGGTTTCCGTATCTGGTAAAACAGAATTTTATAACAGGTCTCTTAAAAAAAAATAGCGAATGAAAAATTTTAGTTTTCCAGAAGCATCAGATATCACATTGGTGTATTTCAAGGATATTGTAAAAAGGTTTTCACAACCGTATACAATTGGAGGGCCACTTTGTGTTTAATCAACAATGAGCTTTGACAACAACTTTGATGGATTTAAATTTGGTTAAATAACAAAATAAAAAAAATAGTAATTTCAACAAAATATAGTCATTTAATTTTACTCATATTACTTTATATTTCTGTAACATATGCAACTTTTTATAAAAACTCCACATTTTCAGATTTTATTCCTTTGTTCAAAGGTGCCCCTTCCTTGTTCAAAGGCACCCCTACATGGGGCAGGTTTGAACAAAAATCTTTGAACTTTTTAAATCCTCACAACTTATTTAATTTCATTGGGAAAATGTTTAAATCATGGTTCATATGATGAAGAAATGCGTTGTTTTTATTATGCAATATTTAAAACCCAATAAATATAATTCAAGTAAGAAATATATTGATTTTCCGAAAAAATATTCAAAGGTGCCCCATGTCCCCTATTCCTTACTTATTTTTAAAGCATTTTCTTCTTATTATTATTTTTCTCTTACAGGAAATTTAATATATACTCTTACTTTTCATTTGTATTTTTAACATATAAGGCTTTGGATAAAGAGTTTTTTGATGTGGGTGCATTTATAGTGGAGTCCAAAGGCAATGTCCGCTATATTTAGTAGGCTCCATAACCAATCATTTTTGCTGAATGGTCAACCTTACAATCAGTTAAGCCTAATAGATCAAGTAATGACTTAAATCTGTTTACTCCTTTTTTAACATTCAGTTAGTCGTAAAAAGTCAAAAAAATTAATCATGGGCGCCGAAAAAATAAAATTCAGAGAGCGGTAAGATTGTAAAACAAAAGTACAGGTAATTGGCTGCCAAGGTCAAGATTTTTTTCCCCTTTTTTCCCATTTAAATGGATAATATAAACATGAAATGAGAAGAACGAAGAAGTTAAACGAAATATGAAGAACGAAGAAGGTAAGTGAAATACGAAGAAGTTAAACGAAGAAACGTTTTGCCATTACCACATTTGCAAGCAAATTAAGCATAGCAACATAAACATAATACAGAAATATAAACAAATAAGACATATTAAAAATTCCTCCCTCCAAAAAAAGCTTCTACCAGCTTTATTTCAAAAAGAGCAGAACCTAATTTATTGTTTTTTGTAGCCTCTCCTTACTTCCCTCCCCCCTAAAAAAAAAACTCCTCTCACAAAAATCTTTAATTTGATCACTTAATGTAACTTATTTTAAATTATTTTAGAAGAATATATATATATTAAATAATCAGAGAAGAAGACAATTTTGTTAATTAAATTTTAAAATTCAGTCTCTTCTTCTGTCTCCACACCGTAAAGCGCGGATAATTTGGGTTACTTTTTCCTGGTTCTACTAACATTTCCATTATTAAAAATATTACATATTATTTTTCAACTTGAAAAATTGAGTTGTAAGCAATTAAAGCAAAACAATGAAGTAAACTGAATGGTTTTAAAGAAGTATTTATTTATTTGTTTTATTTTTGTAATTATTTTTAAAGTTTTGGAACAAAATAGCCCCTGCTGAGGGCTTTTTTGCTCCATTCACTTAGTTTCATATAAAATGAATACATTTCATTTGTTGAAATATTGAAACCCTTTTGCAATGCATATGCAATGCATTTGCTAATGAATTAGCACTGCAAACTTGATAACTTTTTTTTAAACATTTATCTCAATAAACAAATTGTTAATATTAAAGACACGAGAAACAGTTTTCGTCAGGTTATCCTCAGCAACTGGAACAATAACAATTAATGCAATATTTCGCTACATTTGGAAAAAAAAAGATACTTAAAACATTTTTTTAGAAAATTGGTCGTATAAAAGGCATTTCTTAGTAACTGGGGCTACTTTCGAACGGAAAAATGCCTGGCACAAAGTAGAACCGAAAAACTAGTTTTCATGTTATGAGAGTGTAAAAATATCCTGTCAAAAATTGTAAGTTAAAGGAAAAACTATGATCACACATGGATTATAGGTAACTAAAGGTAATATTTTGACAACTACTTAATTTGTAGCTCTTATCCAGATCGTTTCAATGTAGAAAGTTTGGAGGAATAACATCTATACACGAAAACAGTTGTTTACAAACCTATTCACTGTTGCCAGTAAAAAAAATAATAAATGACCCCTGACTATTCAAATACCCTATAGTAGGGTATGAAATATTTTTCAATGGCAAAAGCTCCAAATTATCTTGTATTGTTTGTTCAATACAATGAGTAAAACCTTTTTTTATGGGATGTTTTTATAACTTGGATTGGATTTTTTTGGATTTTTTTTATAACTCCGCAAAGGTCAAACTTGATGGTAAAATTTGCGAACACTCATGCAAAGTACAGGTTGTTTTCTTTTTAAGGTGTGAAAGTAAAACTCTATAACAAAAGAACCACTGATCCAAATGACCTAAAACATCATCAATATGCTGCCAAAGCATTAGAAATTTTTCAGGCATAGTTTTTTTTTCTTTTAAATCCCATTTACTGAATTTTGGAAAAAAATGGGCGGAACTTTGAGAAAAAAACTTTATTATGTAACATTCACTCAAAACTTACAGAATACAGTAATTTGGAAAAAGGATTGCGAACATCTTCGCAGAAACAGAACGAAATAAAAATATGGAGTAAAGCATTCGTAAGTAAGGAACTGTGCAACTAACGCAAAACATTTTATTCAACGTCAATGTCATAGTCATTACATAGATTTTTTTTATTTCCTAAAATATTCCCATTGCTTTGGCATCATTTTGGTGAAATTTCAAGACATATGGATCAGCGGTTCTTTGTTTAATAGGATTTTACTTAAAACAAAAAACTCCCTGTTCACAGACTCACTTAAGCATTCCGCAGTAAGAAATTCTCCATTTCCGCATGGGACTCAAGTAGTACATCTGCAATCCCCCGCACGTGAAAGACGTGCACTGGTCAGTGAAATTGCGCTGGTGGCCCTTGGACTCTTCCAATTCGTACCAGTGACCGTCGGCCAGTTTCAGATAAATCCAGGCTTCCGACTCGTCGTTGCAAGATCTGGAGATACGCACTACCAGAGACTGGGATTTGGAGTTGGCACCATAGATGAAAACCTCGTCCGCAGCCTAAAATCAACAAGAATGAAAACTCAGGTATGCAGCACAAATTATAAAATACTTCTCAACATTATTTAAGTATTGTTCCAAATCTTGTGTTTTATAACGAAATGAATGCAGATATCTAAATAATTAAATTTGAAATACATTAACACAGTTTAAATAGATTTTCAGAAACTTTAGCCCACATATAGCAGTGTATTTAAATTATTTTGTATACGATTCATAGATTTTTTTCACGCGCTCTACAGTGTACTAAAACTTAATTCAACTGAAAAACAAAAATCACAACTGAAATTGCATTTCTGGAAATTTGTGACTACAGGTGGCAATATATCCATATTGTTTAGTGTAGCTCTGTATATGAATAATTCATATTACACGGGCAGCACAAACTATAATAAAACTTAGTTTAGCTGAAAAATAAATAAAAAATAAGTAAATAAATAAATAAATAAATAAATAAAAATAAAATAAAATAAATCAGCTGAAACGCATTTTCGGCAACTCAAGTGCTTTGGTAGTCTTGTAGTCTTTTGTTGTCTTTTTGTTCTTTATTGGCCCGGCTCGTTTGAAAAAGTTCCTAGTTCTGTTTTTATGTACGTGCCACACTGTGCATTCTATATTTACATTAATCAAGGGATAAATGGTTACTTCTCCTCATCTTTTTGCTTCATTTTGGGAATTATGGATTTTGAGCTTATTCTATGGATAACCGCTTTCAGAATTTTAAAGCTATGTTTTTGAGACTTTCACAAAAGCTGCTCTATATATTTAGCTCACGCAATATGTGAATGAAATTTCGATAGTGTTCACGCATGAACAATGAAAAATTATTTAGTAAACCTGCTCATTTTTTATACAATTATTACTATTTTTTAATTCTGATGACAGGGTATTGTGTAAAATGTTTTTATCATATTTTCGAAGAAGAATATTATTTTATATTAAGAACTAGTCTTCCGCAAATTATAAGCAAATAACTTGGAGAAATT
Organism: Maratus speculifer; assembly: GCA_964019185.1. Lineage (NCBI taxonomy): Eukaryota > Metazoa > Arthropoda > Arachnida > Araneae > Salticidae > Maratus > Maratus speculifer. Next base: position 389,831,733 of record OZ025294.1, on the reverse strand, counting down.
TGGGACTGTTTTTATGAAAACATTAATTGCTCTACGAGCATACATGCTATCTGCATAAAAATGAACACAGTTTATTAAAATAAGCCATTTAATCATAATCTATAGTTTGAATGCTTTTGGTACATTAGTTTTGACAGGGTTATCCAAAAGATATGCGCTCTTTTTCAATTTTTTGACGGTTCCCTATGGAGTTTCGGGAAAAGAAATCTCCACGGAAATGTAGGAAGTGTAATATTATGTTTAGACACTAAGAGTTTCAGGATAATTCCTGATGTATTTTTCTGGATATGAAACAAAATGTCTAAAATCACAAGTAGCCGGTCACCTTTGGCATATTTTCCAAGTTCCCGATTTTTTTACAATGACGATGCGTACTTGCAATCGAAAATTCTATAAAATTGAATGTCTCTTGCTTCGATGTGATAGTTATTTGAAACTGCCATGCTTTCATTTATGAAATAAAATATCTGGTTTAAAATCTGTTTTATTGATTTAAAATAAGCGGGAGGTTGGCAAGTATGCTTTTCACCATATAGTGTATATCATTATTTGTTTCGGTATGGTTGGTACAGTATTGTGAAAGTTGGTAATTTTTGAAATTCAATATTTTAAAAATGGCATCATCATTAGATTTAAAACATATGTATATAAATACAATTTTTTATCTTTCTGACGCAGTTTGTGTAACAATTTTCTGACATATACTTTTTAAGCTATTAATTTTTCCAGTAACTTCAAACATTTCATTTTTCGAGATTAATCTGTGTCAACGATAAGCGAAAAACCCAGTCGTCATTAGCACATAGCTTTTTATTAAACAAGTTGGAAATTGCACGTGAAGCGTAGCAAATGAGGTGCGTTCGTACGATAACGAAGTTTTAAAATATTCAGATCTTGCTGATATTGTAGAGCGTACTTTGGATACAGTACAGTGGTCAAAATCTTTGTGTTCCTGTAAATATGCAGGGAGTAATTTTTATTATACTTCATTAACGTGAAAAAAATGTGAAGTAGTTTAATATAATTAAAACGCGCCCCAAACAATGTTTTCCCGTATAACATTATTTAGTGGAATACATTTGTGTGGCCCTGTAATTTAATAATAAGTATTCTTTGCATCACAGATTGTACAGAATGTATATTTTAGCACATACTTCAAAGATTCATGCCAATTCTATTATGTTCGAATGAGTGTAACACCATTAAAATGCATTTGAAAATTTTTTCGCATTGGTCGTAATCTAACGGAATACTTTTGATTGTCACTGTAATTGATCTATGCATTCGATTTTCATAACATTTGAAATGACTCGATAAAATTGTGTAATAAATATACGTTTTAAATTTCAAACGATTAAAATGGATTTGAAACTTTTTTCCCCATTGACTCTAATGTAACGGAATACTTTTGATTGTCCCTGTAATTGATCTATGCATTCGGTTTTCATAAAAGTTGAAATGACTCGACAAAATTATGTAATAAATATACGTTTTAAATTTCAAACGATTAAAATGCATTTGAAACTTTTTTCCCCGTTGACCGTAATGTAACGGAAAAATTTTGATTGTCCCTGTAATTGATCTATCCATCCGATTTTCATAAAATTTGAAATGACTCGACAAAATTATGTAATAATTATGTATTTTAAATTTCAAACTATTCGGTTGGGTAGTTTTTGCGTTGTTACATGCTGACAGACGGATAGACAGACAGACGGACAGACGGACGGACTGAGCGACAACAATACGTGCTACGTATTTACATAATTACGAACGCACCTAAAAAGGATAATTCATGGTTAACTTACTTTTTTCCGTATATGTTTTATCCCAAGTAATAAAATCTTTTGTACCTTTTGCAAGTGTTCTTCATCGAACGGAGATTCCCAGACCTTTTCCTCTATGGGAACGACGACACCCGCCTTCTCCGGCCGATAATCAGCCTCGAAGTCGTACAGGTCGAACCTTCTGCGACTCGTCTTCTGTTTCAGACAGAGTAGTGCAAAACACACTGTCCACTTGATCCAGTAAACGAAATCTTTATTATGCAAAAAGAAGAAAATAATAATAATGATTTAACAAGTTACAAACAAGCTTTCGGAAAATGATTTTTTTAACACTTTTAATTTAAGATTTATAAATAAATTCTACATTAAAAAAAAGAAAAAAACATTGTCTTTTACAATCAATCGGTTCAACATTAGATTGTTTCCATTTTCCGTGATCGTCGCACACTTCGTAATCGGTAGGTTTTATAATTTGGCCTTTTCTTTATGACTTTAAAAGACCGTCTTTCATACGACGTCTTTCTTTGGATCGGGTTTTTTTTTAATTTGCGTCTACCCATTTTGTAACTTTTTTACTTTCCTCTTTATTAACTACGACATTTTGATTTCCTATTCAAATAAAAATTCTTCGAAATGTAAAGAATTCCGTAAAAAGAATAAAATCCATTACCCAAAACAAAATGCCTGAATGTTTCCCAATAAATTAGTAAAAATCAGTGAAAACATCATTTTTATGATGATCAAAACGTGACCTACTTAATAAAATAATATATTATGTAAGCCATGGCTTAAACGTTAATATTACTGGGCCAGTCATAAAATAGTCATAAAAAAAACCCAGAAAACTCGCTAAAATTCCCCATTAAAAAAAATATAGCTACGGTTAAGTTCGACGATTTTTTAAGTGAATAAGCTGTGAAATATTAATTGTGAGTTACCAATTCAAAGGCACTACAATAGTAATTGCATCATAAGTTTTTGGACTATTCTTCATTGCTGAAAAAAATCTGCTGTGGGAATAATATACCTGGATGTGCTTATGATTTACCGCATGCCAATCCTACTTGGCAATGCTTTGTCATCCTGAAAAATGAGGCGGAGAAACTGGGAAACTGGACAAGGCTAACGAAAAAGACAGGCTACCGCAGTTCATTCCAAGTATCTTTTTTTTACAGACCGCTGGAATCACGTGATGCTCGAATGCACCAATGGAGGTGCAGGAAAAGAGCATTACGTCATTCTAGCGGTTTGTAGAAAAAGACTCGTGAAATACACCGCGGTAGCCTGCCTTTTTCGTTAGCCCTGAACCAGTCATACGGCGCATGAAATCTTCCTGCGAGTATAAACTCTATGGGTGACTTCTATGTATAAATCAGATTCTCCTGGGACACGGCATCTTCCGTGTCAACCAGTATCGCTTTTTCCATGGAAATCCTGTGCATTTCTGTGCGATTAACGAAAACACTATCAGACATTAAAGTAGCGAATAAAGTCTTTGTGCAAAAATGTATAAAGAAAGAAACCTACGTTTAGAAATGTATAAATAATGCATGAAAAAGTGGCAAGCAGACGTTTTCGTATCTACTAGCCAAATTCATCATCTGTGCAAGATGGAGCGTGCTATAAAAAGCTCATCTTTGTTTTTTCTAGCACGATGCGTTTCGCACTGATGATGAATCTCGACGATGAAATGACTGTTTGTTATTTTTTAAACATTATTCATGCATTTCTAAACGTTGGTTTTCTTTTTTTTACTATCAAATTATGTCTGTATGTGTGCATATCCTGGGAACACTTAAAGGATAAGTTTTTCTCGCATGACTTTCGGACTGGAATGTCCCCTATCTACGTCTAGATGGCTACAACCAGAAGAGAGTGAGAAAAATTTTCAACTATCTCCTCTTGCGGACATTCGACAGCAATCTGGGCCGCTTCTTTAGGGTCTACTGTGGTTTTCGATCATGCTCGAATTCAATCGTATTGGCCCGAGGCTCATGCGGTAATAGTGGGAGTGATGGACATCTCATAAGCACGAGATTCATCTAATGTGCTCGCATGGAAACGATAAGGCATGGTAACTTGTTAAATGTTGTTATTTGTTTATTTTTTCAATATTGTTGTCAACTTTAACGACTGAGCCTCTAATCAGGGGATCGGCATGTGTTTGGGATTGTTTGTTATTTATTTGTGGTTTTTATGACGCGGCTGCTGGGTCTCACAACTAACTAAGACTAACGCGCTGCGGGCAGTTAAGCTTTTTGTTGTTGTTGTTGTTATGTTATGTTTATTTCGAGCATGGTGTCTCCACTCAGAAGATAGGCCAGTGGTAGATTATTACAGATAGGTATCTTGGCCGTCGGACCTCCGCCTTACCAGATCTTCCAATCTCCATCTGTTTATAAGTTCGCAGGTTACAGATTTAGCTCATTCAATGTGTATTAGCTTGCAAGCCAAAGCAGAAGGGTTGGGGACCGCCTTTGTAGACTTTCATGTCCGAAGCTATTGACAGAGAAAATACCTGAGATTCCTCAGAGATTCGGGGGTTTCTACACTGTAAAAAATAAATGTGTAAATTTACACACAAAAATGTGTAAATCGATGATACAAAAACGACATGTCTATATGTGTAATTTGGTGTGTAAAATACGCCAAATGTGTAAATTTCAAAATACACATTTTTATGTGTAATTTGATGATAAATCCAAATGTGTAAAAGTTATCTGATAACTCTTGAAATACACACTTTAAAGTGTAAGTTGCACTGAAATACACATATTTCTGTACAATATTTTTACACATATATTTGTGTAATATTCTACTTTTACACATATTTTGTGTAATAGGAACATACACATAATCTTGTGTAATATACAACATACACACATTTTTGTGTTATATGCAGAATACGCAGATTTATGTGTTAATATTATGTTCTTACACATATGTATGCGAAACATGCAAAACACACACTTTTGTATAATTTTTAAAATACACAGATTTTTGTGTACATAGCTTTATTTTATGCTTTGACATGTAAATTGTGAAAAAATAATGTTTTTATGGTTACGAAACAAAACTGCATAAAGAACAAACTCATGTAATACTTGGCGTTTATTTTTTTTTAACTGACTTACAAACAAGACCACAAATCACAATATGCCTAATTTACAAAAAACAGGGTAGTCTTAAATTATAATCTGTTATCTTTCTGTTAGAGTTGGTTTGAAGTCCTAAAATCATACATTCATAATTTATGAACAGGAATGTATAATTTGAGTATAGACAATATGGAGACTGTTTTTTTTAAATTAAGTTAAAAGTTAGAGTTCTTTCACACCATCTTACATGTGTAGCAGCTTGTGTTGTTTTCAATTTATTTAGAATTTCCTCTTTTTGGAAATTCATATAGATTTTTTCTCCATATTCTGAAAATGGCATAATTTTAACTGTATTTATAACTGATAAAATGGTGATTTTTTTTCATTTGTTGCGATGGACAGGGTGAAAAAAAACCTTACTTTTTGTTTCTTTTTTTAATAAATTATTACAAACTTTTTTCGTTTGGCCTAATTATATTTTTGCACTCTCTTTGAAAGCTTTTGCTCACTTAAACTTCCAAAGTTATCATCACACATGTAAGGCTCCACAGCTAGTATTTTTAACAATAACGTTCAAGCAGAATTTTCCTTTAATAAAATTTGACCAGATGGGTGAAAAAGCGTCCAGGGCAGGATTCGAACCAGAGACTTTTAGCGTAAGTTGCCAGTCTGGCATTAGTTAGCTTTATTTAGTATAATTCTAGTTCTTTGGCTGAATTATGTCCGCCAGATTCATCCACGATAGCTCAATTAGTAGAGCATTGGCAACTCTCATAAAAAATCCCGGTTCAAACCTAGGCCAAAATACTTTTAATTCTGTTGGAAAAATTACAAGTGATTTATTTAATAATTAACATAATTGTATTAAAATTAATAAAAAATTGTTCTTTTATCAAATTACATGACATTTAACAGCAATATTTGTTAAAATTACTAATGAAATATTTCTGCTTAAATGTTCAAAACATAATCAAAATAAAATTTACATAAAATATATATATTCTTGCATTATACATAGTATGTTTTGTAATCTTTAAATTATAAGGATTATTGATGTTAGAATTGAAAGATTATTTATACTAGTGACTGAATGAAATTAATTTAGTATTTTAATACACATTTTGAACGCTAAGTCAGTAGTGATTATTTAATTACACAACAACTATAAAAAATATTAAATATAAAATGGAAAACCGATATTAAGTACTTACATATTATGTAATTTTAATTGCATGGTATTATTCACTATAAATAATACATGCGATTATAATACAGTAGACGCAGTTGATACAGATAAGATGGACAGAGAAAATGGGATTTACACCAAAGTTGCAGTTATGATGTCACCAAAATCATCTGTCACCAAAGTCATCTTGAAATATATATATGCATAACATAGAAATATACTCTATATGGCGAACTGTGACCGGCCACTTGCGATTTTAGATATTTTGTTAAATAGCTAGAAAAAACATGAAAAATTTCCCTGCAACTGCAAGTGTGTGTAAACATAATAGTACAGACCATATATTATCATGAACATTTTTCCCTTTCCCCCCATGAACATTTTTTCAATTTGGACCCGTCAATAAATTGAAAAAGAACGTATATCTTTTGGATAACACTGTCAAAACTAATGTAGCAAAAGTGTTCAAAGTGCAGATTATGATTAAGTGGTTTATTGTAATTAACTGTGCTCCTTTTTGTGTGGATAGCATGTATATTCGTAGAGAAATTGCGTTTTTATAAAGAAAAAAATCCAAATTTTGAAAGTTTTTTTGCTTATAATTTGCAGAGTTCTTAATATATATATAAAAAAATCCTTCCAGAAAATATGACAAATAACATTGTACATAATACCTTGTAATCAGAATTAAAAAATAATAAAAATTGTGTCAGGATCTGATAGCACCTGTGCTAAAGAATGTAATGTCTACTCTTTCTCTATTTGAATATTTTGTATGGTATGGTTGTGTACAGAATTTCCAAGGTGACATTCCTTCTTTGTGGAAAGGGGAATTGCCAGATAATCCTTTGCAGGTGGTGTGTTAGAGAAAGAAGATTGCTGAGAGGCATGTCCATCTGTCAGCGAAGTATGCGGATGATGAGCAGATTAGCAACATGTCACTAAGCAAGAAAGTGCTTTAATAATTTTAGAATGGAGTATGTGTCCAATGAGGAAGCTCCAAAGGGGTTTATGTTGGGGAAAGCAGTGATTTGGAAAGGGCAAGTTTGCCTCAGATCAGTCATTCGGTACCTAGGTTTCGCACCTAGAGGTTGCTCTGTGTGAAGAGCATAAGAGTGCGTTTGCTGGTGAGCAAAGGACACAGACGTCCTAGTGTTTAGTGCTCTGGGCTAAGAAGTGCAGGCCCAGTATACTTGTGTTGGGAGACTCAAGGTTGAGCTCCAAAAAAGTGAATTTAACGTGTATTGAGTGTGAGGTGGAAAGTGTAATTGGAATAGTACACAACCAATCTTTACGGTATCTAATTTAATGTTGAACCGGATCACCTATATCCGAGTTGTAGTTGTATATATTTGTAAATAGCGTATTTTGTGTGTACATATATTCTTAATAAACTGATAATTCAGTTACTAGCGTAAGTCTTCATTTACACCAATCTCACAGTGGGTGACCGATATCACCTAATAATATCGGTGGTGGCAGCTATATCTACCACGGACATTCTTCAAAGTTGTGTGGACTGAGGGGAACGTCCGACAAATTGTATGAAATAATGAATAGGTTTACTAAGTAATTTTTCACTGCGCATGCGTGAACGCTATCAAAATTTCACTTCCATATTGTGTAGATAAATGTATAGAACAAATTTTTTGAAAATCTCAACAGCATAGCTTGAAAATTCTGAAAGTGATCGTCGAAGCTCAAAATCTATTGTTCTTAAAATGAAGCAAACAAATGGGGGGTTGTATCCAAATATAATAGTGCGTGCCACATTGTGTATGTGAATATGTTGGCACTATTCTATACTTAGGCATTCTATATTGGCACTAATCAATGGATATATGGATAGAGCCCCTCATCTTTTTACTTTATTTTGAAAATAACGGATTTTGAGCTTATTCTATATACGATCACATTCAGAATTTTCAAGGTATATTTTTGAGACTTCCACAAAAGTTGCTCTATACATATAGCTAACACAATATGCAAATAAAATTTTGATAGTGTTTGTTCACAGATGCGCAGTGAAAAAATTTTTAGTAAACCTATTTATTTTTCATACAATTATTATTATTTTTTTAATTCTGATTACAAGGTATTGTGTGCAATGTTTCTTGTCATAGTTTCGTAAAAGTGCATTATTTTATATTCAGAAATCTGAAAATTATAAGTAAAAAATTTGTCAAAATCTGGGACTCTTTTTATAAAAATCGTAATTTCTCTACGAATATACATGCTAGCCACATAAAAATGAAGACAGTTTATTACAATAAGCCACTTAATTATAATCTATATTTTGAACGCTTTTGCTGCATTAGTTTTGACAGGGTAATCCAAAGGATATTCTTTCTTTTTCAATTTGTTGACAGCCTCCTATGGAGTTAGATGAAAATCTTCACGGAAGTGCGCGGCATGTACTGTTATAGTTACACACTTAGAGTTTCAGGATAATTCCTCGTGTATTTTCCCACATATTTAACAAAATGTTAAAAATCGCAATTCGCGGTCACCTAGGTGACTTCCGGCATAGGTAAAACCGGCAAAGTCACCTAGGTGACAGACTATACCACACGGTCAAAGATTTGACCGTATAGTATATATGAGGACGTAAATTTCAAAGCTCGTCTTATCTAAAAAAAAAAAAAAAAAAAAAAAAAAAAAAAAAAAAAAAAAAATCGCGAAAAAACCTAACTGTGTCCAATATTTTTCATTATAAAGCATGGTTTTACATTGATAGAAATACACGATAAAACTATTTTTTATGCAGATTATAATGTTTTTTTCGATATAGGTCCATTAATAGAAACGATTGATAGAAAAAATCGATTTTTTAAAATTTAAAACTCACGTTCTCATGTATACATTCCAAACACTTGTCATGAACCCACAAACATCCTTATATAAGTAATATTTACGTCTTATGTTCGATATATTTATGTATCTTTGTCATCGTATACATCTTAAACACAAGTCATGTAGGTATGCTTCACATATGATGACTGCAAATGAGTATAAATGTTATGAAACGTTAATTGTAATATATATTATTATAAAGTCATATGTGCTCTATAATTTGGCGACCCATTTTCAAGAGATCGCTGCAACACATAAATACCTAAACAAATTCAAACTACTTCGATTCTAAAATGTGCAATGAGTTTTAGTGCTATTTGAAAAATGAAATAAAAATTAAAAAAAAAAAAGTAGCAAATGCTCCTATTTTTTTTTTTTTTTTTTTTTTTTTTTATATACGTGAAGTAATCTTTTGACTTTTTCGATCTACTCTTATATTAACAATATTTCTACAGCTATCAAATGATACTTTTTTAATTTTTTTATTTTTGTTGTTTTTGCTAATAGTAGTTTTTGAATGTAACACGCTTAAAAAAGTCTTCAATTTATGTAAAATATTTTTCACTATTTCAATCTAAAAATCACAAAAAAAGAAAGAAAAACAATGAATCGAAATTTGTTAAAAGGTGGGATTTGATATTGGTAGAAATAGTGTTAAGAAAACTACAGCATGTAAAAATATGAAAACGTGTAGTTTTATATCAATTATTATGATAAACAAGCTGAAACATAATTATTTCAAGTGCTACTCAATGTTGAAATTGCAAATATTTATTGGGGTGTTAAAAGGAATCATTTTAGAAATGTCTAAAATGATTAGAAGAATGAATATCAGTTACAAATGTCTAACTGATATTTTTTCATGTTTAAAATAAGCAGAAATTTATATACTTCACATCAACATTATCAATTTTCAAATACAAAATAGTAAAAAATCTCTTTTTTAGCTATTTTCCATCATATTAAAAAATCTGCAAAGTTAATTTTAAAATTACGATGAAAAACTAATGAAATAAGAAATAAAACTTTGAAGTGAAAATTTATCTCAGTATCGCATGTTGACAATTCTAAGAACAATTAGGCTGATAACTACTATGTTTGAAGATAGCAACAATAAATATAATCATAGCTGACAGTAAAGGTAACATTGATTCTCATTGGATGAGTAACTTTCACTCTTTGGAATGTTGCAGATATACAACGCGGTGATATAAAGGATTAATTCATTTTATATAAGAGTTTACAAGCAGTAAAAAAATATTGAAAACATTTTTTTTATTATTAAAAAATAGTTTTAATAACACATTGAAGAAAATACATTTTTATTTGTGGAATTATACTATGATAAAAATAAACAACGATCGTTAAGTGTTTATATCACACAGTACCGCATCTACTCTATTTTGCGTTTAATGTGAAAATTTTAATTCGTTTTTCAAGTATGTATCTGGTTTGCTGGATGTTTTTTTGCCAGAGTCATTATAAATCTAATACTATCATAAATAGTATAAAGGATTACAATCTATAATTGAGTTCTTAAAACAATGTGGTGAAAATTTTATTTATATAAGTTTATTAAAAATCAGATAATGTTTTTGTATGTGACTCAATAAGAAAAGAATAATTAATACAATAGCAAACGATTAACTAATTTTTAATGTAAAAAAATACGTAAAAGATCTCAGATCATAGGTATAAAAATAGAACAACATTTAGTTCATTATGATTATCTATACTAATATTATAAAGAGGAAAGATTTGATTGTTTGTTTGTTTGAATTGAATAGGCTCCGAAACTACTTGACGGATTTGAAAAATTCTTTCACCGTTGGAAAGCTACACTATTTCCGGTGAACATAGGCTAATTTTTAATTGATTTATACAAATATTTTTCTTAATAATTCAAAATTTCATTATTTTTCATACAGAATCAATTAAAATTTTTCCGATAAAAAATAACCATTTTTCTTTCCCGTTGCCAAGAAAATGTAATCTGAAATAGTAATAATAAATAAATTAAGTCTTAGTAATTATGGAACAAAACAATTTGTATAATTTTAAAATAGAAAAGAAAAATAATGAAATAGTTTACTGATAAATAAACGACTATTACTGGATTACCACGTGAGGCATAAAATCGCAATTTTGTTGTAATCGTGCCAACGTGATCCGTAGATGACATCTGCACCTAAATATTATTGGCAATATTATTGTTTATATAATTTGTTTACATTATTTGGCAATATTGATCTCCCATCGACCAAAAAACTGTCGCCAAAGTATAAGTTTAAATGTCAATAATGGATGATCGTAAATATCACATTCTTTTGACATTAAATATGTTTTGCATAATTGTTACGTCGTCAACTAATTTTAATCCGATGTTTTATCTCTATTTCTATTAATATTTTAATAATTTTTTAATTCTTTGGTTATTTAAAATAAAAATTATATCCATTTGTATAATTTGGCGAAATTGATCGATGGAATAATCAAATGGTACCAATTGTTTCTTTACACTCTATCTGGAATTAGCGTACTTATTGAGCCTCCGCCAAGTCATATGCCAAGCAGTCATTAAATCTGAGTTTTAGCCTTACTATTATATCTTTTTCATCTGCAGTTATTTTACCATCACTAAAAAAGAAATTTTTTGAATGTGAAGGAAAAATCATTGTCATGAAAAAATATTTGCAATTAATTTATCATTCATTCTAATAAAAAAAAGGTACTACTAGGTTATCCCGTCGACCAAAAAATTATCCCCAAACTATCAGATTAAATGCTAATAATGGATGATCGTGAATGTCGCATTCAATGACATTAAATACGATTCACGTGTTTAAAATGTCATTAAATGGTTTTTATTTCGACTTTTTATTAATATTTTTCTTAAATTCTACTAATTATTTGTTTTTTTTCGTTATTTAAAATAAAAATTACGTCAATATGTATAATTGGGCTATTAGTTTGGCGATTTGTATAATTTGGCGAAATTGGTTGACGGGATAGCAAAGTAGTATAAAAAAAAGAAAAAAAAAAGTGGATAAGTGTGATTGGCAATCGCACACAGGGATTCGTTTAATATCTTTTTCAAAACACTTTTTTTCATTAAATTAACAAATGAAAAATGGTTTTTCGGCGCTATTTTGGGATTTCTTCGCTAATCGCGCCAACCAGAACAAAATATTAACAGAATATTCCCCTAAATGTTGCCTTGATCGCATAGATTTGTTCATTTCTCTATCATAATCTGCAGATTTAGTAAAACTACACAAGTAAATAAAATTATGAATAAAAGTAAAATATTTCAAAGCTTAGCATAAATTTAAGGGAGACCAAATTGGTCACCAGAGGCGGATCTTAATTTAAATAAATAATCTATATATATAAAAGGAAGTTTGGATTTCGTATTAATCACAGCACAAAAAAATCTACCGAACCAAAAATCTTGAAAATTAGGGTAAAAATACGTCTAATAACATCGAGTGCCTCTAAGAAGGGATTTTCGAAAATTCCACCCCTAAGGGGGGTAAAAAAAAGAACGAACTTTTAAAAAATTCCTGAAAAATGGGCTTTTGAAGTTATTTTTCATCTGATAACATATTTTAGTGTATTTTCTCATGCTGAATCGAATGTTACTAAGTAAATTCTTTTAAATCCAGTAGTTCGTGAGCTACTTCATATTTTCCCAATTTGGCGATGACTTCGGCGCAAAAACCTGAAATTTTCAATCCTTATGTATATAGATCAGATTTTGTAGTTATTTTTTAACTGATACCATATTTTAGTGTATTTTTTCATGCTGCATCGAATGATATTAAGCAAATTCTTTTAAGTTCAGTAGTTCGTGAGATACCATATATTTTTTTGATTTGGCGATGTCTTCGGCGCAAAAAAGCGGTAATTTTCAACCTATATATATAAAAGAAAGTCTGGATTTCGTATTAATTATCGTACAAAAAAATCTATTGAACCTAAAATTTTGAAAGTGAGTTCTATAATCAGTTAACGTGATTATGTAAGCTACATTTAATTATCTCAATATATATAAAACGCAAAGTGAAATTTCACTCCGGACGCTTATAACTTAAGTTCTACAAGATAGATTTTAATGGAACTTACATTGTTAGTTGGATAATTATTCAGAAATTTTGTAACAAGTGAAATATAGCATTCTACGTTGTTTAATTGAATACTTATGGAGATGTTTTAAATCAGATGAACACAATTACAAAAGGTTGGTTTTAATTTAAAGGTTCCGCTGAATGAATTTTTATGTGATTAAAATTTTTAACATGTTGAGAGCTACGTCATTCATTGGTGACTAACACTGAACTTTCCGTTTAGATGACTGACTTTTCACCGATGACAGACAGTCTAAAATACGATATAAAACTAAAAATTACTATGATATAAAAATTTCGTTTGATTTAAAGTTTCTTTAAAAAAAACTGACCAGCGTAGCGGGCGAAGGCTGCTAGTCACCAATATTTTACTTATAGGATTAGATGATAATTATAAAAAAAAAAAAAAGAAATCCATTTTAATCATACCGTTTTCTAATAGTGCTTGTGGTATATATATTTTGAAATTCATCTGTATAATATCAATCAAGATATAAAATAGGGTACATTTCGGTTAATCGGACGCCAATATTATATATGCAATTCACATGCATATGTATATCTATACACATATTGTATCTATATATGCATCCACACATATAAATATATGCATATATATATATAAACATAGTTTCATATGTATTTATGTATTTATATGTATATATATGTATGTATAACACTGGCGCCAAGCTAAACAAAAAGTACATAAAATAATAAAGCTATCCAGAATGAAAAGTAAGTAATGAAATATAATTATTACATTTTAGCTTCATATCGTTGAAGTATATGCGACATTTTTTTAATAATTAATTTTTTTTAGTAATCATGTTTAAACCGTTATTGATTGTGTAACTTCTACATTTTCATTTGCAAATGTATCCAAACTTTTAATTTACTTTGAAAATTTTCAAATTAGAAAATTTAACAATTGTAAAGTTTCACACACTATGAATATTGCTTTATAGATTTTATAACATTTCTCAGGTTGAATAATAAAATTAATAATCATCGAAATTGATCCCCTCCTTAATATTATATTTCCATGTTTTCTTTTAAAAACATTTATCCATTGTGCCTTATTTCTTATAATCATCTTCTGACCAGGTGCAATTTTAAAAAAATAAAAATATGTAATGCAAATTATTTCAGAATATTACTTAATACAAAATTTTAAAAATTATGTTTGAAAACATTCTCTAAAAAGTCTTTTTTATTCAATAATTTAAATATATTTAAATATTTACTGATTACATAACCATTGATTGTGATGTTTTTTCATATACTTTTATAATTTACGAAACCATGATCTTAACCAGTTACTTTTAAAAAGGAAACAAATCTGATTAAAATGCTATTGAAATCACAGTTTTCTTATCTTCTGATTAAAATTGTTACTAGGTAAATTATGTATTGCAATAAAATAAGCAACAAATTTATTAAACTAAATGAAGTTAATGAAATATTCAAATTTTAAAACATGTTTATAAGAAGTTAATTAAAATCTTTATAATTTAAAGAAAAACAAATAGCAAGAATAATTTCTTTCATACCTGCTTTTCACTGACATTCTTTATTGTTCGATTTTGTTGGAATACTAATAAATCCAATACATAAGCACAATAGCTAAGGGTGGAAGCATATACACCACGCCAAAGCCAGTGTATTTATCTCGGACTTATATATTTTGTATAAAGTATGATCTTGGAAGAACTGCTCAGCAATTCATTGTTTAAATTACAAAATCCGTGTCAATACAGATCTATGTTGTCGAGAAAACTTTCTTGCATCCGTTCGAAAGCGTACTACATGTACTCTGTTTACTTTTATTCTACGGTTAGCCAGCCGCAGACGACTTTTTTTCCTAGCAGATGCAAAATGTGTTTTTAAAAACAAAACAGCGTTATAAGAGAAGGAAAAAAATTTCTTTATCTGTCATTTTTTATATTAATTTCCTGTTGAATAAACTGCTTGTGATCTAACTATTTTAAGACATTTCTGGAAAACAATAAATTAAAATATGAAAAATTATGTTATCGTTGTAGCATAAATTGTGTACATTTATTTTACATTCAGAAAATGTTATAAATCTATTTAAAATGTTTGTAAAAAGTGGCAAGCAAATTTTTAAAGAACAACTTAAAATCCTTAAACATTAACAGAAAAAAATATATACAGCTATACTGTATACTAATATATACAACTATATGTATACAACTATTTTTTATAGTATTAAAGCAGCTTTTCATTACAAAACGCCCCCCAAATCTTTGCTTTTCTCAATTGGATATTCTTTTCTGCTGTTTCGGCTTTAAGATAAATTTAATAAATCAGTACAAACTTACCGGATTATAAAAAATAGAAGAAAAATATTTTTTTTAATTCAAAACTAAGATTTTTTACATCAATATTTTTTTTACTTATTTTATTATTCACATACAACACCAAAAAGCATTTTCATTCGAAAAAAATAAGTTATAAATTCAAAGTTTTGAAATTTAATA
This sequence comes from Maratus speculifer, assembly GCA_964019185.1. Classification (NCBI taxonomy): domain Eukaryota; kingdom Metazoa; phylum Arthropoda; class Arachnida; order Araneae; family Salticidae; genus Maratus; species Maratus speculifer. The sequence continues at coordinate 389,816,181 of OZ025294.1, read as the reverse complement.
GAAATAGAAATACTTTCGTATTAACCAGATACCGAGGGTTAACAATAAACAAAATCACAAAATATTTTGCTATGTATAAGCAATTTCATTTTTTTTACATAATAGTTTTAATAGCTTAAGCGCGAGGTTTGATTACATGTCTATTACAGAAACGTTTTATTTATATACTTTTTTATACAAGTTTATTTATATGCACGTTTTCAGTTTCGTTGCAGAATAATTAGCCGGAAATAAATGCTGATTTTTTTTTTTTTAACGGAAACATTTTAATCTTGTGTAATTGGACTGCATACAACAGTTTTAAAAAAAGAAACATGGTTTCAGATTATTTTTGAAACCATAAAAAACAAAAAATTGAGGCACGATAGAAAAAAATTACATTTGAAGAAAAATTTCTTTTTCTATTTGATAGTGAAAAAATTTTAATTGTGCAACTATTAGAAGTTAAGAAAATCACAGTAAAAGTGAAATTTATTTATCAAGTGTTGCCACCGCCAAAGTCATATTACTGTTATTCACGAATGTGTTTTCCTTTATTATATAGATTTCTGTAAGTTTAACCAAATTTATTAATTTTTCATGGGATTTAGAAAGCATTTGAAAAAATTTCTTAATAATAATAATAATAATAATAATAAATTATTTCGTGGATTATATGCAAAATTATGTTTGCAGCATAATTTATAAATGCATATGGATTTAAATTGATGCATTTATATAGCATTTTTCTGCGTTAGAAAATAAATTAATGAATATAGGTTCATTTGCAATGATTGAAACAAAATACATTCATATTCAAATCCCACAAATGCATTAACACAATTTCGATAGAAAAAAATGTGTCCACTTTTCAAATAATACTTTTTAAAATTCACGTTGTGACTTAACAGCATACTGATGAACGTTTGATCACATATGTGATGTGACTCGCTGTAACGTCGAAAATTTTTTCAAATTTGTCATAAACGTATTTTTCACATTGAGTAACGTACTTTTTTGCAATTTTTAAATGTTTCCAAACAATTCATATTTTACTTACAATGGGATTTTATGAGTGAAGACATTTTGGTTATAGATGGGACGTGACCATCGTGATTTGCAAAAATATGACAAAAACATCACTGTCACTATGGTTTTTATATGGGTAATGACTATGGATCGACCGAAATAAGTTTTACGTAACACAAACCAAATTTCGGTAAGCTTTCTATTTTCGGTTGAAAACGAAAAATTAATGATTAATTTTTTTTAAATTATTAATGCATAAATGAATGTATACAATTATTAATTAATTAAAGGTGTATTGATTCACATTTTTATCAAAAATATAAACATGCATAAAAACTTATGAGTGTGTAGAAGCTTCAAACGAAAAAATGATATGAACGAAACTTTTATATTTTTTGACAACTAGTAATCATAAGCATTTAGAATAGTTAATTAACTAAGTAATTAAATGACCGTGAGGCATTAGCACAGATAATCATCCCATCTAGTTCACGGCTGAAATACCAGAATTACTAAAAACTCGATTTGCATATTAAAATATAATCGGTCTGCCAAGTCTTGGAAAACGTCTAAAAACCCGATTTCAGAATTTGACTCGTAGGTTTACTATTGTGTCTCCTGCTCTCAGTTCCCCATGTTCTTATACTTTTGGGTACGAAAAAACACAATGATAAACCTACGAGTCAACCGATAAAATCGGGTTTTCGGTCGGTTCCCACCAAGATATGAGTTAGTAGATCGGTCCCGTATTAATATGTGAATTGATTTTTAACTAATTCTGAAATTTCATCCGTGAACGCGATGAGGTGGTTGTCTGTGCTGCCGCCTCCCGGTCTATAACAATGGAGAACAGATACAATAAAGGGTATTTATTTTTTAAATATACATAACTTTTCAGTTATTTAATGATTCTCATTAAAATAAACTAAAATACTACTACTTAAAAGTACTACTTAGAAGGTTTTTTTTTTTTTTTTTTTTTTTTTTTTTTACGAAACTAACTTTAAATAAGCCGTAATAAAAAAATAATCATTTTTCAATTTATAACTGCTACTATTTTAGCAAAAATTTAAATATAGATGTGATGCATACTTAAATAAATATTTGCCACTTCCTCCCAAAAAAACTTTGCCATGCCTTCGCCTCTCTGTGATTGTTCTGAAATAACGCCCTTGTTTGAAAATTCTATCTTCGGTGCAGAAGCTTGCTGGCAATCTGTGCCTTTGTCTAAAAGTTTGTAATTTTCATATAAATTAAAATGTAATTATTTCATCAACGACATAGAATAATGAATCTTTCTGAAAGATCTTTCAAAACACTTCTGCGGTTTCAAACCAAATATTTTCTGCTACTGTTAGCTGTGCACAACTTTTAATGAACAGCTGAAAAACACCATATGCGCGTGCATGTTTGTTTTATAATATGATCAATGATTTTGAATCATACATGACCGAAAATTATAGACAGTGAAAATTCATAGTAATAAATAACAAGTTGGAAATTGGACGTCAAACGTGGTAAATGAGGAGCGTTTGTACTATAAACAAATTTATGCAATAGCTGTTATGTAAAATTTGTCTTATGCAAAAATGCATGACTACAAAATATGAAAAATTATGTATCAATTACAGAGCAATCCAACTATATTACGCAAGTTAGAGTACGGTCAGACAAATCAAATTCTTAAACATTTTCAACTATGTTTTAGAGTGTTAAAACGCCTACTAGATTGAAATTTGAATTTCAGAAATTTACACCCAATAGAATGTAGCAAAATTTAATTTTTTTTGTGCAGCCGAGTCCTTTATTTACAATCTTTACATAAGCATAATGCCACTATTCAGCTAAAATTTAAACACGCTTAAATCTAGTGAAATCACCAGAGATTATCTTCCATAGACAGCCATGTATCTAATACCTTGCGTGGCCCTGTATATCATTTTTCTACATTCTATAAACCTATATTGATATAGTAAATGCAGTTCAGCGTAAAAATACATAACTTATTTAAAAACCATATCTAAGTTATTATTTTCATATTCTGTAACCTGTACAATTTCAGTTGTGTTACCCTGTATATGATCTAGAGCATTTACACACCCAACGCAATCAGCAAACACTTTGTTAAATTTAAAAGCTCATATCACTACTAAAAAATGCACTTCTAGAAATCATCTCCAATATTCAGTATTACGGTTGCAGTATAGTATCCGACATCTTTTGTGTGCCCCTATGATTACTGTGCACTTTCTATTATACAGGATGCAACTCACAGTAAACCTCGGCAACGTATATCATTTCCATTATATGTGAAAAAAATTAACATGGTTAAAATATGTCGAAGATAAAGTTTCACCCTATACCATTATGTAATGGAATTCTTTTGTGTGGCCCTGTAAATGAATAATAAACGTATTTTGCACCGCATATTGTTACAGAGTATATATTTTAGTACACCTCAGTAAATGCATATTAATTTCATTCATTAATTTCATTTTGTTTAAAAGGCAGTAATACCATCAAAATGCACTTAAACATTTTTTTTTTTTTTTTTTTTGAATTGGCTGTGATGTAACGGAAAAATTTTGACCATCCCTGTAATTAAACTATATATCCGATTTTCACAAAGTTTGAAATGACTCGACAAAATTTTGCAATAATTATATACTTCAAATTTCAAAGCATTCTGTTGGGTAGTTTTTACTCTATTATATGCAGATGGATAGACGGACAGATAGACAGATGGAAAACGGACTGAACGGCAACTACGTGTGCTACCTATTTATATAATTACGAACGCATCTAAAAAGCATATCATTTAAGCGGAAACAGTTCAAATCAAGAAGTCTTGATGAAAATTTCCAAAGTAAGAATGAAGATTTCTAGAATTCAGACAGTTTCGGTCTAGCCGAATTTTCAGCAGCATTTTTGCCAAAAACGAATTTTCGTTGAAACTCGGATTTTTAGCCGAAAACGAAAACGAATTTTCGGTTTATCTCTAGTAATGACAATAAATGCAACTAAGATAATTTTTACATTTTCAATTATATATAACACACAAATTTGTGTTACTCCAAATATTTTATATATTTACACATCTGTCTGAGTTTATAAAGCGGTAACAAATTGCATACTTGACTTCGTAAGTCATATACACATAAAAACAGCTAAATTTTTGTTCAAAGTGTGTAATTTTAGAAATTTACACACACGTTTGTGTACACATAAGTATGTTTAAAATAGAATAACTCATCAATTTGTGTAAATCTAACCATTTTTCTACATTTACACACTTATCTGTGTTTTTCAAGTGATAACAAATTACACACTTATTTTAATATGCTAAATACACATAAAAACAGGTAAATTTCAGAAAAATGTGTGTAAATTTTACGACAGGTGTGTAATTTTATAAATTTACACATATATATGGGTAAAATTAGCTGATTTACACATTTATTTTTTAGAGTGTAGGTGTTTCCCGAACGACGTGGATTAATTCTTGAGTGTACGGGTTACTGTCACAGTGACATGACTTCCACTGGTATTTGAAGAGCAGAGTGAGTGACGCCCGTTGGGCGGTTTTTTCTTTGGCTTGCCGACGTTGTCATGGCGTCGTCATACTGATTCAAGCCAGACTCGTCAGATATCTGCGCACAATGAGAACCTCAGTGGTTATGCCGGCGGAGCGGCTTTTCGTATGGTCTATTAGTTTAACATATACCGATAAATGGAGGTATTATTCCATGGCTACCACGATCTCTCAGTCTTTCCCCCATAGAGTACCGTTTAGGTGGTTTTACTAATTATCATATTTACAATCTACGGCTTTTAAAAATCATTTCTAAACTGAATTCATGAATAACCACTACACTAGGTTTGATCGACGTGACATCTCACAAACATATAGCAACAACGGATTTACTAATGGTGCGTTTGGAGAGTAGTGAAGGGCAGCAACATCTAGTATTTGTTAAAAAACGAGTTTTGAATAAAAAAAGACTACCGTTATTACAGATATTTTCTCGTTTAAACCATTTTTTACAACTTACATCAAACTGGAAAAATGCTCTTAAAAAAAGGAATATTGGTAATTTTGTACTTGTATTACAAATATGTTCTGTAACTGACCAAGATGTTCGTTATATTGGTAGGTATTTTACTCACTTTTATTTAATTCTATATAGCAATAACTTATACATATTTTTAAGAATAGGTTTTGATTCGTATATTATGAATAATAAAACACCTTTGACTTAGAAACACTGAATCTCTAAAAGTCAACTATATTTATCACTTTATGTTTAATTTTTACTTTCTTCTATTTTCAATAGAAGAACGTATTGGAATTAAATTTTTTTTTCAACTTTTGATTTTTGACGAATTTACACATTTTAGAGGTTCAGAGATTCCAAAACGTGTTTACACAAAATGTCTGTCTGTCCTTCCGTGTGCCCATCTGTCATCATTGTACCATCGAAAAGGGTATGAAGTTATAAATAGAATGGAACCAAATTTCTACTTTCTGCCATCTTTACAAAAAAGAAAGTATTGGATTCGTGCAAATTTTTGAATTATGGTTTCCGACGGATTTAACACGTTTTTAAGGGTCAGATAACCCCCCCAAAAAACAAGTTTGTACAAAATGTCTGTCTGTGACTCTGTCTGTCACTTTGTATCTGACAAAAATTTCGTGGGCGCTGTGTAGAAGTAATGCAAGGAATTTCACAAAACTTTAGATTCAGCTAGACTTTAATATACTCTAGAGCTGATTAGTTTTTGATGTACATCCAACAGATGCACCGTTATGTTGCCTTTTTAAAGATTTCAGCAATTGAACAAATATCAAGAACTAATGGATGCATTTTTTATAAAAATTACGATTCCTTTAGTCCTTGAAATTATATGGTGCGAATTACCTTTTGGTGTAAATCGTCCAACAGGTGGCGCTGCTATTCAGCATTATTTATGATTATCTCAATAGCTCTATCTCAGAAACTTATATACAATTTTTTATCAAACTTCAGATTCAGTGAGTCCGTGATATAAGTTAGCATTCTTTAGTTTTTGGAGTAAATCGTTTAACAGGTGGCATTTCTTTTCAAATTTATTTACGATTTCTGCAATCATTCTATTTCCAAAAACTAACGCACTGATTTTCCCCAAACTTCAGATTCAGATAGAGCTTGACATAAGTTGTTGCTGATTACATTTTAGTGTAAATCATTTAACCGGTGACGCTAATATGCTTCATTTATCTGGAAATATTAACATGTATGAGATAAAAGAAAATTTTGGGATTACCACACCCAACTAGTTTGAGTATGTATTTAGCTGTGAAAAACAAGTTCTTCAATTTAGAAATTCATTGCATGAAGTAGTTTAGTTTGAAGTTAGAAATATACTGCATGAAGTCGAAAAGTTTAGGAAGTTATGCATGGAATTGAACCAAACTTTTTGTGTATGTTTTTTGCTATGGTCAGTTGGTCCTCCCTGAATTTGAAAGTATTCCTATATTAACGATATTAGCGCTATGTTAGCGCTATTCCTATATTAGCACTATTCCTATATTAGCGCTTTCCTGTATTAGCTCTATATTAGCGATGTCTGTGTTATTTTATTATTGTACCATCGAAAAACGTATGAAGTTATGCATAGAATTGAACCAAATGTTTCGTGTATACATTGGATGGTGACAAGCAGGTCCTCCTAGAGTTAAAAAATATTCTTCTGGAAGGGGAAGCTGTAATCAAAAGTCTTTGTCTTTTTCATTATTGTATCATCGGAAAGGGTATGAAGTTATAAATAGAACTGAACAAAATAAGTTGTGTATTTTTTTTGGCTTTGTCCAGCAGCTCCTCCCTGAATCTGAAAAAAATCTGCAGGAAGAGGGCGCTGTAATAGCGATTTTTTGTGCAATTTTTGTTATTGTACCATTATAAAGTGTTAGAAGGTATGCTTAGAATTGAACCAAATTTTTTGTGCATGTTTTTTGCTATGTCCAGCAAGTCTTTCGATTTAGAAATATTCCGCCGGAAGTGCGCGCTGTAATAGCTATGTCTGTGTCATTTTCATTATTGTAACAGCAATAAGCGTGTGAAGTTAGGCATAGAATGAATTAATTTTTTTGTTTATGTATCTGACTTGAATTTAAAAATATTCCGCCGAAAAGGGTTGCTGCAAAAGCGATTTTTTTGCCATTTTTTCATTTTTACCTTCAAAAAGTGTATGAAGTAATGAATAGATTTGAACCAAATTCTTTGTGTATATTTTTTTACTTCCTTCTTGCTTTAAAAGAGAAGAAGTGGGTTCGTGAGAATTTTCGAATTCTGGTTTTTGGCGGATTTGCACGTTTTTGAGATCAGAGATTCCAAAAAACATATTTTTACAACAAAAATTTATATTGAGGTTGTCCCTGATATAAATTGATGCTGATTAGGTTTTGGTATAAATCGCTTAACAGGTGGCACTGTTATACTGCATATTTTACGATTTATGCAAGAGCATTATCTCAATAACTAATTTTCGGGTTTCTATCAAACTTCAGATACAGTTAGTCGTTATCATGAGTTGATGTTGTTTGTATTTTGATGTAAATCGCTCAATAGATGGCGAAACTATGCTGCATTTTTCACTATTTCCGCAACAGCATTATCTCAATAACTAATGCGCAAATTTCTATCAAACTTCAAATGCAGTTAGTCTTTGTTATGAGTTGATGTTGTTTGCATTTTGATGTAAATCGCTCAACATATAGCGCTACAATGTGCATTTTTCACGATTTCCGCAAAAGATCTCAAGAATTAATGCACGGATTTTCATGAAACTGCGCATTCAGTAAATCCGTGATATGAACTAGCTCTGTTTACATTTTAGAGTCAACAGGTGGCGCTGCTATGAGGTATTTTTCACGATTTTCGCAATAGCTCTATCTCATTAACTAATACAAGGAAATTAATAAAATGTATTTTCAGATTGTCCCTGTTATTGATTGATGTTGATTAGTTTTTTGTCTAAATCACTCAAATGCTATGTTGCATTTTTTGCGTTTTACGCAATTGCTCTATCTCAATAACTATTGCACGGATTTCCATACAACTTCAGATTCAATTGGACCTTGACATTAACTGAAGTTGTTTGCATTTTGGTGTGAATCCATCAACAGGTAGTACTGCTATGCTGCATTTTTTATAATTTTCACAAAACTTCTATCTAAAGTTTAATGCACTGATTTTCATCAAACTTCATTAAATCCGTGAAATGAACTAGTCCTGTTTACATTTTGGAGTGAATCGTTCAATAGGTGGCGCTGATATACTGAATTTTCCCGATTCCTTCAATAGCTCTATCTTAAGAATTAAATCACAATTTTTCACCAAACTTCAGATTAAAGTAGAGTTTGTAAAATATTTTTGCTCCCTATGTTTTAACATAAATCGGGCAACAGAGAGCGATTTTATGTTGCAACTCTCCCGATATTCACAATAGTCCTATTTCAAGAACTAATGCATGGAATTTCATGGCTTTAGAATCCTCACAATAAGCATAGATTGTCATTTAATTTAGGCACTGTAGTAGCAAATTATTAGCATGGAAGAGATAGACGAACGTTTTGGGATTGCCACATTCGACTATAAAGTTGTGGTCTGCACGCCTACCTTGAATTTGAAAATATTCCGCGGGAAAGGGGCGCTGTGATAGCTTTTTTTTGAATAATTTTCTCGATTTTTCTTAATTCTGTTGTCCATCGGCGACTCGTGCAGCGATGGGAACTTGTGTCCTGCTAACCGGCTATTTTCAAACAAATAATTTATAAACCGAATAACGAAAACTATTGATTTTAATAAATATCATTATTTCGATTAACTAAAAAAAAAAAAAAAAAAAAAAAAAAAAAAAAAAAAAAAAACTCCGGTTAATTGATTGATTTATAAATATAAGATGGAAATCAAAATTGGTATAATATTGAACAATTGAACTAATAATATTGCAGCATTTACATGTGCACTACTTTTTAGAAATATTAAGATGTATGAAATACAAGATTGTTTTGAAATTGGCATATCCAATTAGTTGAAATTTACTTCGATAATCAAGAGGAAAATATTTACTATATTGAAATTATGGGCGTTATAAATTCAGAATTTAATTCTTGTATTTGCAAAGTATAGAAGGCAAAATATTTATTGATTTATTTAATTCTTTTATCAGTTCTTAAACATATTATTGAAAAAAAAAGGAAAAACATTAATATAATTTCTATTAATGATGTCATTATATTTTGTTTAATGTGGTCAACAATTGAAAAAAAAATTAAAAGAAAGGGAGTGAAGTATTTCCTACGGCGTTAATGCATTTTTGATACATTAGATTTTACACATTTCTTACCATTTTATGTTTGCGTAATATTTGAACAATAATTAATGTTTAGCATTATTAATGCATATCTGCGACCTGAACAAAAAATCCCTCTTTAATGAGTTCTGCGAATGGAAAAAACTGCGAATTAGAAAAGAGAACTGCCGTATATTTCTGTTCACCTGAACACTTTCAACTTTTTTAGAGACTGGCATGCATTTACAAATGTTGGAACGCTGTGGGACGATCAAGAAAAGCAGATTACTAAGTAACAAACAAGCAGTTTTTAATAGAATTCAGACGGAACGAAACTTAACCCTTTCGGGTCTGGTGTATTATTAATAGTATATATCTTTTCATCGAGTATTACTTTGTCTTAACGATTAATTTTGTTATTTTCCCCACATAGAAATGACTATGGCTATGATGTGGCTGTATCTTTCTTATAGAGTCTTCGTTTATGTTTTGTATTTAAATAAAAACAATAATAATAAAAGTTTGCTTAATTCTCTTGGCACTGTTGGCAATTCCGTTATTTTAAACATATATTTCATTCTTTAAATTTAAAATATAGGTTATTTTTCTAAACGATTGATGTGTGATAAAACGGAAAAAAGTATTAGACAGTTGTAATATCTGTTAAACTCTGCTGTATTGCAATATTCCCCACAAGTCTCCAAAAAACTCTTCCTTAAACTATTGTCATATAATTATGATTAGAATAGTCCATATAAAAACCACATCCGTTAGATTTTAGACAATGAGATTATCGTCAAACTTCATTAAATGTTTTCGAATGCCTGTGATTAACATTATTAAAGTAAAAGTAAATTTGTTCTCAATTGAAAAAAAAAGAGTTCAACAAGTTTTTTCATGAAAAGACAGGGCGTATCAAAATCGAAACATGGCTCCCTTAATATGCACTAAAATGCATACAAATTGTTGAAATGATTGACACTTTTCCTCCCGCTGGTTAAAAAATAAATATTATTAATATAAATATATCTTGAGACATTAAATCAAAAACATAGTTACCTAGTAGCACATAGAAAAACCCGATTATTAATCCAAAAATCATTTTGATCACAAATGTTGTAAATTATAAAACTCGATCGATAGGAATTACGTGATTGTGAATGCATTTGAGAACTAAAATTAATCACGGTATTTTGCAATGTACTGATAAAAATCGACTTTGATCATATTTTGAGATAACTTGAAGCTTGGCCTTGAACTGATGCTTTGCCATTGTTGAAAGATGGCGTGTACTGACAATCGCATGTAAATAAATAAACTGATAACTCAGCCTTTGGCTTTGTTTTATATTTACTACTTTTCGTCTACATTTCTGTGTAAATCTCTGTTGAAAGATATAAAAATTTAATAAAAAGGAAATCTTGTCAAACGATAAAGATTTTCACTATTCATTCAGATAATGCGGATGATAAGCTAAAGACGGCTATTTTATTGGGGGCTATACTTATATCTCTGTTTCTGTTTTAAAATATGGCAGCAATAAATAAAGCAATCTAGATAGTTTTATTAATGTTCAATCATTATCTAAATAATATTAAACTATTGATTAAGGTACCTGCCTACCTTCAGAAGGGATTTTTTTTTTTAATATTTGAAAAATTGCCTACTTCTGTGCATTATATGTAGAATGTAACTAAAAATTATGAATAACATGTAAAAAATATTTATATTATTAAATATTTTGATTTTTAGGCTCAAAACATACATAAAAATTGCTATAAAATGGCATTTTTGCAAAACATCAAAACTCAAGTTTAAATGAAGATATTTTTATTCTGTAAATTTTATTATGATTAATGAAACTTTCTTGAGGTACTGAAGCATTTTCATAACTATAACTATGTTATTTAAAAAATATATAGAAGTTCATGTTTTTACACACAGAAAAATCAAGAAAATATATGACAATTCATAACTTGTATAAACTAAAATATGAAAAACTAAATAACTATCATAATAGTAGCGGCACAAAACCTAAATGAACCCCTTAAGAGTATTTTTGCAAAGTTTCATAATGTTACAATCATGATTTTTCGAGTTATGATGTTTTGCGATAAAGCAAAATGTGCAAAATCTCATTTTGAGAAAAAGCACAAAATATAATAAAAAACCAGATTTTACCTATTGAATGACTAATATCAAAATGCCTGTAACTCGAGTTCTAAACAAGATAGAAACACAATTCAAATTCAAACTGACTTAGAAAGCTAAAATATCAAGGTTTAATATTAAACCAAATATAGAAAATCGGATTTTTGACCGAAAATTGCATTTTAAAGGTAGGCAAGTACCTAAATAAAAGTTTTTTTTTTTTATTATTGCACCATTTATTCATTTATTTTGCTTATTAGTGTTATAAAGTTTTCTAAATACAGAATGCCAAAATATTATATGCAATTAAACATAATTATTTAAATCGATATATCATTTGGAAAGGAAGAGACTTGTCCCATTCTTCCCTGAGGCATAGTGTCTCATCCCTTCCTTAGAGCAGCGAGAAAAAAAAAGGGTTTTTAAGACAAACATGCGACTTTTAGATTTAACTTAACTGTTCGTTTATAAAATGCATATTGCTGAGATTACAAAATAATAAAAACAATTAAGTTAGCAACAAAGAATGGGATTAAAAATTCGCATTAAAAATCTCAGTGGTTAACTTACTACTTTTGATATTGTAAAATAATTTTTTTAAGTCACAAACTCATAGTTGCTTGCAACTAAAAATATTTATAGCAACAAGTATGATGGAAGGATTATTCGGTACTACTTAATTATCCCGTCGACCAAAAAACCATCGCCAAACTACATGAATAAATTCCAAAAAAGGATGATCGTGACTGCCACATTCAATGACATTAAATACGATACATGTGTTTAAATTCATCGTCATTAAGTGATTTTTATTTCAACTTTTTATTTATATTTTTATTAATATTTTACTAATTATTTGTTTTTCTTATTTAAGGTAAAAATTATGTCAATATGTATAATTTGGCTTTGTGTCAATATGTAAAACTTTGGTCAATATGTAAAAATTATGTCAATATGTATAATTTGGCTTTTAGCTTGGAGATTTTTTTTAATTGGCGAAATTGATCGACGGGATAACCAAGTAGTACGGATTATTCTTATGGTGGAAGATTCATAAATTAAAAATAAACTTTATTTAAAAAAAATTACATATGTCCCATCCCTTCCTAATCTCCCCTACTAATGATTCCTTATTAAAGTAATGAAAATATTGGATAAATTTGTGTAATATTACACAGGTATTTCAATGTAATACAAATACTAAATAAATTGTGATTTTAAGCAATTTTTTAATTATGCGGGCATGATGTATTTCGAAACATCAGTCATTGGCCGTTATGGAAAATTTTATTTTAATTGTTCTTAAATATTTTTTTCTATATACTTAACATTTTGTAATCTGTATCTGTAATTTTTCTTTATAGTCTAGTAATAACTTCCTAAAAATATTAGTTATCAAAAACAAATAACTACAATTTGTTTTAACATAATTTATTGTTAGATCAACATGCTACAAGTACCAGTAGAAATAACCAAATTTACAGGATTGTTCTTACTCAGTATTTTAACAAGTTCTTCAGTATCAACAATTTTTACAAACTTTGCTGTGTTTTGAAAACTTAATTGAAAATGCAAAAGCCATTTTTACACAGTTTTCAGCTTTCTGGAGAAGACAATCGCTGTAAAATTCCTTTGTTGCCATCTAGTAAAACGTAATCACCTAAAATAAACAGTAAATTATGTAACTACACAAATATAAGTTTTACAATCCAGTGAAAAAGTGTTTAGAATAGGAAACGAACTCAAGATTTGTTAATAGATATGGCAATGCTCGAACAACAGAACTACCATGAATAACACTGACAGACACTATTCACTCAAACAACAATTAGGTGAAAATTGCTTGCCTGCGTTTTTAAGCACTTCAACAAAATAAACAACCCCAGATAATAAAACTCCAATAAATGATTGAATGCGTAAATATAATTTAATAATTTTATCTCAATAATATTGAATTGTATAGAAGTCATAGAAGAAATTTGCTAACTGAGTAAAAATATATTCGTGCTAGGAGTCGAATGCAGGACTTCTTGTATAACATGGCACATTTTTTAAAACTAAGATCTTACAACACTGGCCGACACTGTTCACTAAGATGACCTTTAGGGAATAGAATCCGTATTGGGATTTTAAACATCTCAACAGAATAAACTCCAGGTAATAGAATGTCATTAAATGATTGGATGTATAAATGTAATTTATTAATTTTATCTATATCATACTTATTGATAAAGAAATCATCGGAGAAAATTTTCGTTTGAATAAAAAAGTGTTGAAACAAGGCGTGCAACGCAGGTCTACGGTTTTACGCTGTTCAACTGACCCAGGTTAAGATTTTAGGTTTAAATCCCAGGTTATAGAATTCCGTTAATGGTTGGGTAAGTTACTATATACTCTATATTATTTTCTACACCATACAGCCATAAGTGACCATCCACTTGCGATTATAGACATTCTGTTAAATATCTAGAAAAATACATGAGGAATTTTCCTAAAATTCCAGGTGTGTTAGCATAATAGCACAGGTCATATATTACCGTGAAGATTTTTTTCCGAAACCTCATAGAGGACTATCAACAAATTAAAGAAGAACGAATATCTTTTGGATAACCCTGTCAATGCTAATGTAGCAAAAGCGATCAAACTAGATTATCATTAAGTGGTTTATTGTAATAAATTGCGTTCATTTTTAGGTGGATTACATGTATACTCGTAGAGAAACTAAGGTTTTCATGAAAACAATCTCAAATTTCACCAAGTTTTTTCTCATAATTTGCAGATTTCTTAATATTAAAAAAAATGTTCGTTTCAGAAAATATGACAAACAACATCGTACACAATACCTTGCAAGCAGAATTAAAAAATAAAAAATTATATGAAAAATGGGCAGGTTTACTAAATAATTTTTCACTGTGTATGCATGAATGTCATAAAAATTTTATTTGCATATTTCTATTAGCTAATGTATAAATCAACTTTTGTGAAAGTGTCAAAAACAAAGTTTGAAAATTGTGAAAATTATCCTCGATAGAATAAGCTCAAAATCCGTTGTTTCCACAAGGAAGGGAAAAAAATGAGGGTCTGTTTCCAGATATAATAATACACTTAATATTGTGTACTCTGTATTGACACTAATCAACAGATATATGGTTACAGCCCATCGTCTTTTTGCTTCATTTTAGAAACGAGAGATTTTGAGTTTATTCTATCGACGATCATTTTCAGAATTTGTAAGCTATGTTTTTGAGAATTCTCACAAAAGTTGCTCTATACATTTAACAAACACATTATGCAAATCATATTTTGATTGCGTTTACACATGTGCAATGAAACATTATTTAGTAAACCTGCTCATTTTTCATACAATTATTATCATTTTTTAATTCTGATTACAGGGTATTATGCACAATGCTGTTCTACACGTTTTCTGACAAGAACGTTGTTTATTATGTTAAGAACTCTGCAAGTTATAAGTAAAAAGCTTGGCAAGATTTGGGTCTATTTCTATAAAAATCTTAATTGCTCTACAGGTATACACGCTATCCACCTAAAATTGAATACAGTGTATTAGAAAAAGCCACCTAATCATAATCTACAGTTTGAATGCTTTTGCTACATTAGTTTTGAGAATTACCCTAAAGGTATTCGCTCTTTTTCAATTTGTTGATGGTCTCCTATGAAGTTTTGGGAAAAATTCGTCACAGAAATGTATGATCTATGCTACTATGTTTACACACTTCAAGTTTCAGGATAAATCCCCATGTGTGTTTCGAGATATTTAAAAAAAGTCAAAAATCGCAAGTGGCCGGTCACCTTTGGGAATATAGTGTATAAAATGCTTCTATAATTTCAAAATGCCTTTTTTTTTATATATTTGCCCTATTATGCACTTCCCTTTCTTTTGAAAGAAGAAGGTGAAACCATTGAAGAATTAATGTGCAGTAAAAAATTAATTTAAGAATTTTGAAAAGCATAGTCACAACAGCGAATGTTACAAATGCATAAATAAATCGCGCACCTGCTAATGCACGGATCTCAATACTTAATCATACTTTTTCTGAATTATTTTTCTTTAGTTTTTAGAACCACACATTAACGTGAACAACGCACGCAATAGAATTTTCCCAACTAATTGTAAAAATGTCCATACTAGAAGTCGAACGCAGAATCTAAGGTTTAAAATGCTAATGTTCTATCAATTGAGCAATCCTGAACAATTATGGCCGACGCTATTCACTCAGACACCCTTTTTATGCAACAACATTCAGTCTGCGATTTTACGTAGCTCAACAGAATAAACTACGCGTAATTCAACCTTAAACGATCGAATCTGTAAATAAAATTAGTCAATTTATCTTAATATTTCTGCCTGATCAAGAATTAATCTGGACAAAACTTTTTTTAACCGACTGAAAAGTGTCCCGTTCAAAAGACGAGCTCTTGACATTTCGTTTGATATTAGAACGCCTTATTAACTTAGCACACAGACATTAAAAAAAGGATTACTTATTACAATAGTCAAAATCCGTTTTTGTCCAGCTGGGACAAAACGGACTTGTGCTTTTGTCTTCAATTGCCTTATGGACTAATCTGATTTAAAATCTTCAATATTGAAATTTATTGTCTTTTTAAAGATACTTAAAATTTAGGACAATATATTTTGAATACGTAATTCCTATTTATCAGATGTCAAATTTTTTATAATTAAAATCAAATTTTGATAATTGTATCAAGTTATGAATAATCGCCTGTATGAATTTCCCTCCCTAGATTTTGGAGATTTATCAGACAAAAGACATAAGGTTCCCTTAAGGTTCTTAATTATTTAAAAGTTTCATAGCTGCACCAGCAGCTGTGTTTCGCCTTTCAAAGGTACGGCAGGCGCTGGCTTCGATCCGAATAACACCTATCGATCTAATCGTTTGGAATTTTACTCGTGGTTCTTTTCGAATTTCGGGTAACTTTACGGATTAGATTAGATTTTCTTAGAAATACACTCCGTCGAAATAAACGTTATGGCACAACTTATATAAAAACGTCATCTTTTAAAATAAGATTAGTAATTAAAAATAGAATGTACATTTTAGTATCATAATATGTATTCCTAAATTAAAAAAAACTCTTATGTACATCAGCCGTGGTAGGAGACAAAGACCTTATGCTAATTCTTTATAGATACTCGACTTGATCAATTTCGAAATGCTTAATCCGGAATCCAGTTCGAAATACGAAATGAAAGAAAAATAATAGCATGTAAATGAAATTTCAGAGAAGAACACCCTGCTTGTACATACCGGGTGATCCAAAAATCAGGAGAAACTTTAAGAATGAATAATTCGAAAACGAATCAAGATACAAAGATACGGTTTGCACAGAACGGATGGAGAAGAAACCGGGTTTTGTGTAACAACGAAAAAAAAAAAATAGTTTTGTTGACGACCAACAAATGGCGCTATAGTGATTTATTGCACCAAAAGATGATTTACAAATGAAAAAATGTTGACAGCTTACAAGTCAGCTTAGTTACAGATAATTAGTACTACAGTAAATGTTCAATGTGCTGTCCATCATTCATAAGTGCAGCTGTGAGACTAGGAACTACACCATTCACAGCATTTCGTAGCATTTCTTGCGTTATGGCACACACATTTTGGCGGATGGCATCTTTCAGTGCTGCTAGTGATGCCGTTGGTCACCAACAGAACTATATTTTTTCGTTGCCATACAAAACCCGGTTTCTTTTCCATTCGTTTGTTGCAAATCGTATCTTTATATCTTGATTAGTTTCCAAGTTATTCATTTTAAAAGTTCGTCCTGCCTTTTGGATCACCGGTATGTAATAACCATAGCCGACTATAATACTACCAGCCGAGCCATTTCGCGAAAAACCGCCGAAAAAGTGAAGCTGGATTCAGCTTCAAACCCTGAACCATTTCATTGGACCACGTGTGAGTCCACGTGACGCAAACCATGCCCAAATTAGCATTGAGTAAGCTGTTTTCTGTTCTGTGCACATGTTTGCACACGTGTCATTGTTTTGGTTCAGGGTTTACATGATTGGTCTGAATAACTTGGGCAAAGTATCAGCGTCCTCTGGTGGGAGACTTCATACATCAATCTCAAATAAATGGGCTTTATAGATATAGTCGGCTATGGTAATAACATACGAAAAGAGGTTTTTGCTTACCTGTAAAAAATTGTCTTGTGGCTCCATGCAGTCCAACAACGCAAGGTAAACCGTACTCACGGCTGACGACCGCACCTGTAAAGAGAATTCATAGAAGCTTAAAAGTGAATCAAATAAATTTAGTAAGATTTATTAATCAATTTATCAAGACTCTTTGAAGTTATAATGCACAAAAGCTAATACAATAGAGCCCGCTATTGCAAGCTAATTAGGACCGAACGCTGGCTGTTCAATTTAGTGGGATTTCGGAATAGACGAATTTCATCAATAATAATTAACGTATTGACTTGTTAAGATGTAAATTAAATCCGGGGGCATCTCCAAGTGTCAGCTCTATACAGCATTAATTGACTCATAGTGAACAAGTTCTGTTATTTCCTTTAACTTAATTTAAAATTCACTGTTAATATATAGCAGGCTATTCAAAAAGAAATTACAACTGTACTAACATAGCAATAAATACGTTTTTTCACCACACATAAATCTGAGTCAACGATGGCAAAAAAAAGTTACTTAGTCGATCCAAAGCTGTTCGTCACACACATACAAAAAAGAAAAAAATCACTCTCTTTTTTTCTTAAGTGGGTGAAAATTAGTTATTTTTTATGTTTAGTAATGATTAACAAGTTGAAAATTGCACGTGAACGTAGCAAATGAAGTGCGTTCGTCCGATAACGAAGTTTTAAAAATATTCAGATCTTGCTGACATAGTAGAGCGTACTTCGGATACAGTATGGTAGTCGAAATCTTTGTGTTTCTGTAAATATGCAAGAAGTAACTTTTATTACACCTCAGCAACGTATATCTTATTCATAAAATGTGAAATAGTTGAATATAATTAAAACACGCCCCAAACGATGTTTCCCCGTATAGCATTATGCAGTGGAATACTTTTGTGTGGCCCTGTAATTTAATAATAAAAATTCTTTGCATCATAGATTGTACAGACTGCATATTTTAGTACATATTTCATAGATTCATGCCAATTCTATTATGTTCGAATGAGTGTAACATCATTAAAATGCATTTGAAACTTTTTCCCCATTGACCGTAATGTAGTGGAATACTTTTGATTGCCCCTGTAAATGTTCTATGCATCCGATTTTCATAACATTTGAAATGGCTCGACAAAATTACGCAATAATTATATGTTTTAAATTTCAAACGATTAAAATGCATTTGAAACTTTTTTCCCCATTGACCATAATGTAACGGAATCCTTTTGATCGTCCCTGTAATTGATCTATCCATCCGATTTTCATAAAATTTGAAATGACTCGACAAAATTATATTATAATTATGATTTTAAATTTCAAACGATTCGGTTTTGCTTTGTTGTATGCGGACAGACAGACGGACAGACAGACAGACAGACAGAGCGACAACTATAGGTGCTACGTATTTACATAATTACGAACGCACCTAAAAATGACTTCACAGAATTGTATAAATGGAGATGACGTGTACTGTAAGTAACCAGCTTTCATACCAATTAGGCATTTTCATCAGGCTCGGGCTGTATGCGTGTCTCTAATTAACTTCTTTATACAGCAATAAATGTACGTTTTTATACGAACATCCTTTTAATTTTTCCGGTTTTTAAATTAAAAAATCAATATATTTTTTTTCTGAACTGTGCTCGGAATAGACGGAATTTTGGAATGGCGGGAATCTACTGTGTTGTGAAAATCCAGAAAAATTAGGAGTTTTACATTATTATCCAACCAATAAGCCAGTCAAATTTGATGAATAGCAGCCAAAACTACAACACTGTATGGAAAATATTCTTCTTTTAAACTAATAGTCCAAGAGCCGACCGCACAAAACCCTCAGTCATCGAGCACGAGAAAAAATTATTTTAAGGAAGAGTAGTAATAGGGGAATCTAATCATCCATGACTGCCGGGAGCGAAGTGATGCATAAGCCAAAAATTCATACCACTAGTGGTTCACTCGGAGACTTAGCATTATGTTTTCCTGCACCCAATTTTCCATGTTTTCATACTTTTAATTGTACGGAAAACACGATGTTAAACGTACGAGTAAAACACTAGTGGTATGAATTTTTGGTTTATGCACCACTTCGCTTCCGACAGACATGGATGATAAGATTCCCCTATTACCTTAATAGCATGCATGGTCACAGTGACGTCACTGTGAGTCACTTTGGTCACATCACATCTGTGACCAAAATTCCACCTCTCAGTGACGTTGCATTGTGACTGACATGTTACTTTCTTAAAAATCTTTAGAAATTTATAAATATCCTTCAAAACATGTTATTTTCTTTAAAAAACATGTTTCTGGCAATTTAAATATCGTCGCTTTTGTCACAGTTTCGTCATAATGTTAATGTCAAAGTAGTCACAAATGACACATTTTTCACAAATTTGTCACATTATGACCACTTTGTGAAATGTCACAAAAGAGCTCTAAAACGGCCATAACGACTTCACATTTTAGTCACTGTGACTTCACATCGACAATCGATGGTCACAAAGTCACAATGTGACTTCACAACGACGTTGCAGTGACGTCACCATGCTTTACGGATACTACTCTTTTATAAAATAACGGATTTTTTCTTGTGCTCGATAACATAGGTTTTTGTGAGGTCGGCTCTTGGACTATAAAGTTTGGTCAAAATGCAAATTAGATCATAATGTATTAAAAAAAAAAAAAAAAAAAAAAAACAGCATAAATTATTTAAATGCTTCTTGAAGTTTATACATAAATTCATTCTTAATTTTTGTGATAAATTTACAGCTTTTATTATTTTTTTTTACACCCATTATAGCTATATCAAAATTGAAATGTTTCATATATTCATATTCACTATCGATAAGATTGAAATCGCTCAGATTTTTAGCAAAAGTTGTGCATTTCATCTTATCTTGTTGCTTCAGAAAATGAAGAAGAAATACTTTATTTTTAACAAGCTAATCACCGATGCGAAAATTCGAAAAAAAAAAAAAAAAAAAAACGCTTGTAAAATTTACTTTATGTACAGCAAAAACAGGATTACTAGGTAATTTGCCAAAATAAGTGTATTTTTGGACACGTTATGCTTTATTTAAAGTCCGCACGTTGGCGAAAGGCTACAGTGCTGCGAAACATGATAAAAAAAAAGTGCAGTACTTCCTACTTTTCGTATTTTAATCCTTTCGGGTCCGATTTTTTTTTTTTTTTTTAATCAGGCTTTAGAAAATATTACTTTTATGTTAATAACATTAACACTAGCTATAAAAATAGATTAATTAGTGTTTAACGAATATTTCATTGCCTGAAAGATAACGAATGTTATTGTTTTGTGTACTGTTCAATTATCATTCATATAAGATTAAGATAAGGAAGAATTTTTGGAGATGTTTAGAAAATATTGTAGTACAATAAGATTAAACTTATATTACAACATTCTAATACTTTTTGCGCCTTATTACACAGGATTCTTTCTAGAAAATTAGTTTTATTTTAAATTAAAAGAGTGAAATCTATATTAAAAACGCCTAAACATAAATGAAGTCATATAGTAAACGCATACACATATGCTATCATTGCTACTTGTAAGTAGTAGCAAAAGGATTTCTTAAAACAAAATACTTCATTAAGGGACATGTACTATTAATAGTACACCAGACCCGAAAGGGTTAAATTCAAGCAGGATTGAAAATTCTATTTTCGTTACAGACAGTAATATGCAATGCGAAAATATAAGGTACCCTGGGGTAATAACGCCACGTTAAGGTTCTACCAATTTTCACGGCTTAGTTTTAGATTGTATTTTTCAAACAAATATAGGATCTGATACAGCAACTCATTGACTATCTATATAAAATAAAATAATTTAACAGATATGTATTCATAAAATGTAATGGCGTTTTTTCTTGACCAATGCTATTTGGCGTTATTACCCACCTATATGGGTAATAACGCCATGCAAACAAAACTATGAAATAAGATGGAATAATTGCATGTAGCTTGCCCAATTCTAAAAATACAAACTCTACAAACTTAGAAATTGACAAATTGCATTCTAAGGTATTGAAAATGTTCAATTTTTTGTGAAAGTGTAAGAAAAATAAAGGTGCGGTGTGGGGGGAGGATGAGGCAAAAGAATATCAGACCGTGAGCTTCTTTTTGCTTAAAAAGGACCGCTTAAATAGAATTATTGGAAACATTGCACAGTTTTAACTATGTTTATCTGAATCAGTATTTAGGATGTAGCTAGGTCACTGTAGGGAATCAACCGGGGTATTAATGCCAAAGATTGGCGTTATTACCCCGGGATACTTATTGCGCAGTAAATCCTAAACTACAAATTATCTCGAGAAGATATCCAAAATCTTCTACAACAATTGGAAAGTACATGAAATACACTACAAATTTATGTAATAAACAGAGTATTTCTGGATAAAAAATATAGTCTTCAGATCAAAAACCTTATCTCGCAAATTTTAGATCAAGCGTTAATTTTAGTTGCTTGTAAAAACAATAAGACCTAAAAATGAAACAAATTAACTTGAAGCTGTTTTTTGCGATTTATATGACTCAAAACCCTTCTGCGCAGAGCACAGTGGTGTCATTTACCTGATTATTTCATAATTATGCAAAATATAAGCACTTGGCGTTATTACCCCGCCTGGCGTTATTACCCCAGGGTACCTTACATGATAATAAAATACCCCCCCCCCCCGCCCCTTATATTGATACCTGTAAATTTATAATATCTATATTGAAATATGCAAGGAAGTATTTTATGAAAGTTCAGAATCAGAGTTGATGTACTTTATTTTAAGTCACAGTATTAAGAAGTGTATGTAGTTACATTTAGTGAACTTCTGTTTTACGAAAATCTCTATTAAACGAAATTGTATCTGGCAATTTTCAACAAAAATAACGTAAGATATGTAATAAACCAAGGCTATTCGATTCTATTCGATTTTTTTTTTTGTTGGACAAAATTTCAAAGTTTTAATCGTTTTTAGCCTATAAGAAAATTTTGAAATTTTTTTCACTTTCTTTTACAATCATTATATTTCATATCATTAGCACTCATCATGCATTTATTTAGCTTTTAAATGTTCTGAATGAAATCTGGAATGGTATTAGAGAAAAAGGCTTTTGAAAAAGTTTAAAATTTTGAAATAATTAAACGTGGTTTGAAATTTTCACCAAAAATGCGCTTAGAAATTTTCAAAAAATGGGAAAAACTTTCTGAACGAAATTAATTTTTTTAAACTTATATTCAAAGTCAAATTGCTGATTATTTTATGTCTGATGCACAAAATTTTGTTAAATAATTTTTTTTTAATTTAAGGAAAAAATTGAATCAATGTATGTAAAAGATATAAAAACCAATAAATAGGGCCACTCCAAAATATAGTAAGTAAAACAGAGTTAAGAATGGTATATTATCACATTGGGCTATTTCCATGAGTACTTGTAGTGTAAGTCACAGGCTACGATTTTTGGCTACCAATATTATAGAACAAAAAAATGTGCTTAATTTTATTGGCACATTCTCGCTAATTGAATAAGGCCAAGCAGACTTTTCGAAAAAAACGGTGGCTAACAAGCATAGCAATTAATAAGTTATGTGACTTACACTACAGAACCCATGGAATTAGCCATTGTAAAACATATTAATTAGGAAATTTATAAAAACAATTTTTCTTTTTGAGGAATCTACGAAATTCACCAAATGAAAGTTCAACTATGTTTGCTCTTTTTTTAGCAGCTTGCAACAGTCTTTCCGTAAAAGAAAATGGCATAGTAATGGAAATAAAAATATAGATTTTATATGAAGTTTACTCAAATTCATAAGGAAAATCTCCATAAGGGCATACTCCGAAAAATATGAAAAAAAAATACGGAATGTCCTTTTCATGTGGATATATATGTTTATGAAAAAACTTTGGTGAAACCTCGATAGAGCGTCCGGACAGTAAAAATTTTGTTATTTGATGATTTATCATCGGTTGGCAATAGAATACAATTTCAAAAAATACTTTTTTCATGTCAAATATACTTTAAAGAAAAAAAACTTCATTTTGAATTTGTTTAAATAATTTTTATTTAAATAACTTTAGTTTTGTCAGCTTTAGTTTGTTTTAATTATAGTTTTGTCATACCGACATTTATACATGTTTATATTGAACTACAACTATCAAAAATTATGATTTAAAACCAAATTCAGAATTTAAATTAATTAAATAGTTTTCACGCTCAAAATGAAGTTCAGTTGAGCATTGTCGTTCAATTTTGTTGCTCTGAAAACAACTTCGGCAGCTTTCTTCATCTGACTTTTATTTTTGAGGCAAGTTTAATCTCTATAAATAAAAGGAATTCCGAGGATAATTAATTGAGGCACAGGGGAGCAAATCTTGGCAATGCGCCAACTCGGTCCAGAGGAAGCAAATCTTGGCAATGCGCCAACTCGTAAATATTAATCTAAAATATAGATTTCTGACTGCAGACGATTTTAAGATATTAACAAAAGAATGTTATATTTTCAAGCAAAACGTTAAAATAATTTTCTATATTGATATTTAAAACACATATGATAAAATAATTAATATTTTTTACCGGTGAAGCGATAGATTAGTTCTTTTTAAAAAACAACAGTCAGTGGCCACGTATTTCTGACAATGCATTTCTGCAAGTTTCGAGTTAATGATAAAATAATACAAATTTCAAGTTCGTTTAATATTGTTAATACGGACCCGGGCAACGCCGGGCGGGTTAGCTAGTTGTATGATAATATTTTTTTCAATATGAATTCTTTTTATGTATGAAAATATTTTTTTCAGTGATAAATTAAATAACTGCAGCAAAAAGCAATATGTATGTGTAATGCAAAATACAATATTAAAAGCTCTCATTTCAAGCTCAAAATTAAGTCCAGTTGAGCATTGTCGATTCAATTTTGTTGCTATGGAAAGGACTTCGGCAGCTTTCTTCATATGGTTTTTATTTTTGAGGCATGCTTAAATGTATGAAAATACTTTTCTTCAATATGAATTTTTTTTATGTATGAAAATATTTTTTTAGGTGATAAATTAAATAACTGCAGCAATAAGCAATATATATATATGTAATACAATATACAATGTTAAACCCTCTCATTGTTTAAGTTTGAATACATTAAATATCATTTACACGCATTCTAAAAATCCATTAACAAACAATTTTCAATTACATTAAAATCGTTTGCTTTTGGCGAGGTTAAAATGCTGCTTACCAAATTGCGCGAAGCTTTCATCTTTTCACGTCATATATTCAAAAGTATTATTTATTTATTTATTTATTTATTTATTTATTTACGGTCTTTCTACTGTAATTTCGCCTCTAAATTTCATTGATTCTTTATTACAGATCTAATTAGTTTGATTAGTATTTTTTAATACATATTCTGAGTATGCTCAGCATGGAGGCTTTCCTTTTACGATAATATTATATGAAGAGCTCAATGATAAAGGCAGTAAGTTGCACAATCAGTATTTTGAGAGAATGAGATTTCAAATCTTGCATTTATTGTCCAGTGCCTCATTTTTCATTAAAAAACTTTGTCAGTATTAGGTTTTTTTTTTCAAATAATAATTTAGATGATAGTAGAGGATCATTGATTGTCAATCATATGATTAACATTTTTTGTCACATACAGTCGGCTTTCATTAATTCGAAATCGGATAAATCGAACCTTCGCACAATTTGAACTAAACATGAAGTCCCTGAATTTTCAATGGCAGAATAACGTTAAAAGTTTTCAGTAATTAGAACTCATTTTATCTTGAATTCGTTTAATTCAAACTAACCAGAATTCCATTTTCCCATTTTTCTTGACTACATCACGGACTTATCACCTGACAATAGTTTAGAAATATCTGAAACTTTAACTGTGGCAGAACAATTCAAGAAAATTACAGTGAGAAGATGGGATCAGATTCTGGCAATTATGCCACATGTCCCAAGTGTTTTCCCTATCGAGAGAAAAGTCAACTGCACAGTTCAGTGTTTGTGTACATTTATCCTGATGCAGCCGTCATCTGAAGATGAACTTAATCGTTTGTTTCAGCTGGTTAAAAAGTAAATAATGAATAGGAATAATTAAACAACAACTAATAATCTTTTTTCATAGAGATGATAAATAGTTTGAATATTTTTTAAATAATCATCTAATTTCAGGTAAGAAAATCACAGTAGAATTAATAAAACTTTTAAAATGCAGTTATTTTATGATAGGGTAACATCCCCAGTAATAGGCACATTAAGAATTTGTCTTTAATCTTATTTCAATTTTCATTACCAAGAAATAAAATATTTACTTGCAAATATTTTTAAATCAAAGAATGTATATCTGTGCATCTATTTTGCCCACTAAAAGTAAAAATTTTTGAAAAAGTATTTTTATAAAAATATATTTGTAAAATGTTGCTGTAGTCACCAGTAATTGGCACCTAGAGCACCAGTGTATGGCACCTTGTGATCCAGTAATTGGCACATGTTTATGTATAAAAAAAACTTTATACTTTGCATTGGGTTTAATCGCTTTAAATGAACTTATTGTAGATGAAGATGCCATATTTCAGGTTTTTTAGAGTAAGAAATTAGCATATTAGTCTGAAATTTGAACACTTTAAAACAATTCAATATACTTATATTAATACCCAGTAATTGTCATGCTGTCCCCAGTAATTGTCATATGAAGCTTTAATGGATTCCATTTACTGATAATATTTCATATTTTCAAATAAAAACAACTCATAAACAAAATTAGTCTATAACTTTAAAAGTACTGCCAAAATAAGTGGTTTAATCTCAAATCTTGCGATTCCCTTGTAATTGAAATAGGTGCCAAATACTTGGAACTAGCAAAATTGAAGCACTATTAATTGGCATCTATCATTAATTCAAAAATCCAAATATTTGTGTCAAAAATACTTTTGTACAATTAAAGTAACCCTTTTCAACTAAACAAAACTGTTGTCAATTAAAATTTAAAATATATTATATATCAGATAATAATGAATTGAAAAACATACCTTTCTTAAGCCAGAAAATAAGCATTTGCAACAAAAATGGCTAAGTTGATACAACTTTAATTGTTTCTCTTTCCTAGGCACTATTGTCATCTAGTAGCATAAATCAAAGTTATAATCTTTAAAATAAATGAGCATATAACTGGTATATGGTGTTAAATTTTTAAAAGACTGGATGTAAATCTTATTTTAGAACATGCATGTAGAATGTGCCAATCATTGGTGCATGCGAATTACTGGGGACGTCACCCTACATTATTAATTTTTATGTTTTATTTATATTATTTTAATTTTATTTATCAGTTTATGTATTTATAACTTAATTTGATATTAATTCATATTCTAACGATAACAGCCAAAATAAATTAAAACAATACTATAACATTAATTCCTTTGTAATAGCACCCCTTTAAACAACTGAAATTGTTACTGAGTTTTATACTTTCCATAATTTGAACATTACTTGTGGTCCCGAAGAGTTCGAATTAACGAGAGCCGACTGTATCTCTTTTATCACCTGAGCTCTTCATATATAACTAACAGAAATCGGGAGTGAAAGTAAAACACATCAAATTTCGTACCGTGTGAAATGAGTCCGCCGATTTCGGTGACTACTCCTCCTAAAGTAGGAAAATAAGGCGTCCATCCGATGTCGGTACTGTAGGTGATCAGAATTTCGCCTTTCTGAAAACGAAATAAAAATCAATACAAGTATTATCATTCCACTTTCAAAAATAATTTTGAGCTTATATTATGAAATGTAACTACAATCTAGCCCAGAAAAATTGTGTAACAATCGGTGGCGCCAACTTTTGAAAAATATTGAGTTGGCTCAAAAATATTGGGTGGGCTCAAAGGTATTTTGGTAAAATGGTACAACCAGTTTCTTTTTCTGTGAAGAATAGACAGCTGGTGAAAGAGGAGATTTTTAAGTCAAGCTATCATGTTTTAAGATAGTTGCAATTTTTTAAAATTCTATTCTCATGCGTTTTTTTTTATAAAAAAAAAACTAATATTTATTGTAATATCATCATATCATGAACATAACATCAAACTGAAACGGCAAGAAGTTAAACATTTTGGTTTCAGTCATTTTGGATTTATGGGTGTTAGTCAGAGAATTAAAACGCACGGTTATTGGCAAAATAACTTTTGTTCTAGTGAAAAAAATGAATGTAACAATGAAAATTGGATACGATAGAATTCAAAATTATTGGGTGGGCTCAGGTTCCACGGGCCTATATAAGTTAGCGCCCCTGGTAACAACTCATAAAACAGCTTATAATTCTCTGGAAGTGTGTTTAGACATGACCAACTTCATTAGACGCCACAGAAGTTTTTGCTTGTGATCGCATGACGTCACATCATGTGATCTTTGCCGACCCAATCTCGGAAGAAAGTTGTTCTAGCATGGGCGTTACAAACAAGAGCTGCCTGTGCTAATTGGATCTGTGTTAAATTAAGTAATGACTTCAAGAACTCCGTCTTAACAACTAAGAGCTTCCTAGGCCCAGTACTAAAAGGACGTGGAATTTCTTATTTAATAAGAAATTCCACGTTAACAGCAATAACAATTGTAAAAAAATTTCGATAAGGGTGGATGCTAACACGAATGCATCTTCTGGAAGTATGGAAATGAAGAAGATTGTAAAAAACGGGCAACTCTGTGGATACTATATTCAAATGAATCGTCCATTTAACAGAACAAGTCATTGTGAGAATATTGCCTATGACAGGCTTAGTTCTTCTAGAAAGAAGGCTGACAGAAAAATATCGATGTATTAAAAATATTGATACGCAGGCCATAAAAATATCGTGCTTTAGATATCAATGATAAACTTTCGATAAATGTCGAAATGTTTTTTTTACAACGAATATATCTGCCCTTCTTAAAAGTTAAAATTTTACGTGTGAAAATTAAGTTTTTTTCACAAATAATTCTAGACATATTCCACTACATTAATTTCATCAATAAAT
The DNA here is from genome assembly GCA_964019185.1 of Maratus speculifer. Classification (NCBI taxonomy): domain Eukaryota; kingdom Metazoa; phylum Arthropoda; class Arachnida; order Araneae; family Salticidae; genus Maratus; species Maratus speculifer. The sequence goes on along the minus strand of OZ025294.1, from coordinate 389,787,487 downwards.
GATATCGTACGTTTTTTCCATATTTTTGACTCCCCTCCCCCTGTTTGTCACAAAGTGTCACACTTCACTTTACCCTCCCCCCCCCCTTTTGTCACATATCACGCTATATTACGTAAGCATATACTTGCAGTTAAAAAAAAACACTATATTTTAAATCACATTTCAAATTTTATTTTAAAAATTTAACTGTTTTAATGAAATTTGTGAGCTGAACAATGAAAATTATTCATATTTTGTATGAAATAAGTTTTACAACAACAAAAATAATTAATATGAAATAGTAATAAAATATTAATATAAAAGAGCAATTGAAAACAATAGTATTTTGGAAGTTGAAATAGAATTTAGTATATTTGGCTTTAAATCTTACCTTTGGGATCCCAAAATATTTTAATCTTAAAATAACTTCATACTTCATAATTTAACCTGCTGATTTTTAATGCTTTTATTTTAACCAAAATGTGTCATGTCACATTTCTTCTTAACCCCTCCCACCCCCTTGTCACAAACTGTCACAATTTCATAACACCCCCTCCCCCTTCAAGCGTGGCATCATTTATGGACGGCTCCTTATCACAAGAAAAAAAATTACAAAATTTTTTTTCAGTGTCCTTTTGAAAAACGTAATTGCATTTGACAGGAGCAGTACAATTGAAAAGATCGTGTATAAAGATTCAAAATAAATAAATAAATAAAAATAACTCAGCTTAATCCAAACGTTTATGAAAAACGGGTTAATTTCTTTGTGATGCCACACGTAATGAAAAATATTAAAAAAATTACAACTAACAATAACGAAGTTATTATTATTTGTGTAATTGGGACAATCTTTTGATACATTTTAGCACATTCGATATTACTGGTATTGAAGGTAATAATCTCATCTTAAGTCATTGTAGGTTGATTTAAATTAAATGACTTCTAATACCAAAAAAAAAAAAAAAGATAGAGGAATTTTAATATTATATAATTTTTTCAAATATGTATGATATCAAGAGTGTTAATATTTTTGATAGTTAAAAACTTACTTTTAAACTAGCAGCTTCTTCTAAAGTACGTGCAACCCTAGCATAGCCTTTCACAACTCCTTGGCTTACAGGGATTCCTGAAAATATGCAATGTAACAAATTATTTTAATGAATAAATAATTACCAAATAGATCAAGAGACTGTGAGCACCGAGATGCTATGTACAACATATGTCTTGCAAGATAATCAGTCTGAAAAGGGAATTTAAGTGTTTAATTCCCAATCAAGACTTGTACTCTTTTTATTCATCCCTAACCCCATTAAAAATAAACTATTAGTCGTTGAGCCATGGACACGTGTGGTTTTATGTCAAGGGAATTGATAAACTGTATATTTTTGGATTCACCACAACAACAGCACCTCATTTATCCACGATACTTTCAAAAGGAGGGTAGCTTATGGACGCCATATTGGAAAATGACCGCCTTCGTTGAGTTAAGTGGTTGTGTAGTTTCATGTCATACATTTTTGGATCCATCACAACATCAGAATGTCATTTATCATGATACATTCAATATGAGGGTAGTTTATAGGCGCCATATTGAAAATGACCGCCGTCGTTAAGGCAGGAACTCTTGTGGTTTCATGTCAGCGGACTTGTTTTGGATTCACGACAACATCAAAATGACATTTATCCATGATATTTTCAAAATCAGAGTATGTAATGGACGCCATATTAGAAAATGACCACCGCCGATGAGTCAGAGGTTCGTGTGATTTTAAGTCAGAGAACTTGTTAAACCATACACATACATTTTTTAGATTAACCGCCAACATGAGAATGATATTTATCAATATTTTCAAAACCAGGGTAAATTATGGTGGCCATATTGAAAAACTGTCACAGTCATTGAGTCAGAGGCTCGGGTATTTTCATGTCAATAGACTTGTTAAACCATACATTTTTGGATTCACCACAACATCAGAATGGAATTTACCCATGATATTTTCAAAAACAGAGTAACTAATAGATGCCATATGGGAAAATATCTGCCGATAAGCACGGTGATCGGAAAAATTTTCTTGGTTTTGCATGCTGTTTAATTAATAGAGTGATTAAAGAAACAATAAGTCAAGACACGCAGGATTCAAAAGCTACAACATCAAAAACCTGCTGCAGTTCAATCAAAGCTCAAACAAAGACTTGCTGCAGTTTAGAGATAATTTTGAAACAGGGCAGAATTTCTTAACATAACATGAAAGTACTAAAATCAGTTCTTCAGAAAAATCTGTTCTACATCCAGATCAGTCTTTCAGCAAGATCTAGAAAGACGAACGGGATATCTCCTATTTACAGAACATGATTATCAATGAATAGAATAATCTAGACAGGGTAATAGAATCAACTAGAGCAATTACAAATCTAGAAATTGTAGAAGACATGGACAAAGCTCATGGAACGGGTAACAAACTTTCAAGACAGAATATCTGTCTGAAGACTCAAAGGTAGAAGGATTTTTCAAACCACCAAACATAAAGAAGCTGAACTGATTTTCTGACTTAAAGAAAGAAAAAGAATTTAAAATTCAATAAATCAGATTTTGTTGCTAAAACAAAAAGAAATCTGCTTGCTCATTGCAGAGTGAAGAAATTTTGATATTAGAACTGTCTTTTCCTACTATCTAGCTCTTATTCTATAATCCTTAGCAAATCTTTGGTTCAATGCGAAAAACTGAAAAATCAAACTGAAGGATGGTTTGACAAAATTGCAACTGTTAAAAGAATCCAAATGACAGTGTTGTTAATATAAATAACGGAATGTGCTTTGTTCAAAGCTACCGCAGTAGCTGCAAAGATTTGGACAAGTAGCAAAGAATCCATTTTTTTTAAATAATACGCGATTATACATCCTCTTAAAGGATAGATGTTGTATTTGATGCATACAGACAGTTATAAATAGAAAGGAATGAACGAAAAATATGAACTGTTGTTGATATTGTTAAGGTTATATACTCTTGAACAAACAATATGAAAATAAAAGCAGATTTAATTGATGATGATAACAAGAAAGAATTGTAATTTTAGCTTCATCAAAATTAATTTTGCTTTCTTCATTTGAAAAATATTAATTTTAATGAAGCTAAAATTACAATGCCATGCAAAAATCCATATCTCAATAAAATTTTAGAATCCATTAAAATCATTAAGCTCGAACAGCGAGCTTGTAACGATCATTTATCATATTCCATTCATAAAATCTGGCACTATATGCTATAATTAATTAAACAGGTTTACGCATTGTCAACTCAACTATGCTCATGAACGTATGTGTTTACATTTTGAAACTTTAAATTGCATTTAACATCTTTATATTGTATCCTGACGACGATGTTCGCAGAAGCGAATAGAACATTGATAATTTTTAAATATATTCTTTTTATAAGTGTACCATTTAGTAATCTGTATTTATTTTAGAACACATTTTTAGTAAATATATAATTTTTACACTGTAAAAAATTTTGGTCTCGAATCACGGTGGTTATACCGTCAACTTTGTGACACTTCCTTTTACCGTAATTTTACTGGACGGTATATATACCGTAAAATACTTAAAGTACATGTACCGTAATTTAACTGAGCATAAATTTAAATATTTTGTGGTATATGTACCGTAAAATATTTATAGTATATGTACCGTAATTTAACTGGACGGTATATGTACCGTAAAGTATTTAAAGTACATGTACCTTAAAAAAATATCGTTACAGCATATATACCGTAAATTAAATGTATGGTATATGTACCGTAAAAAGTATTTTTACAACACAGATACCGTAAATTAAATGTACGACATATGTACCGTAAAAATATTTATACAACATATATACCGTAAATTCAATGTGCGGTATATGTACCGTAAAAACATTTGTAATCAGTATGTGTACCGTAAATGAAATATACGGTATATATACCGTAAAAATACAGGATGATCCAAAAAAAAAACCCTCCCACATTTGACAGGTTAAAAAAAACAAAAACGACTCTAATGAGAAACTTATTTGTTAAAAATATAGAATAGATATGACGAGAGTTTAAAATGACTATTTTTCAGAAATGACTTCTGGAAAGTGTCTTCCATTGCGAGCAATATAGATTTCAAGACGATGTCTGGAATCTATCATCACGAACGCATCGTCTTGTGGGAGAATTGCTACTTCCACCTGAATTACACTCTTGAGGTGAGAATGAGTGTAGGTCTTGTCTCAAGATTGTCTCAAGCAGAGGTAGCCGCTTCCACAAGACATAATATGTTAGGGGATGATATATTTCAGATATTGTCTAGAAATTTATATTGCTTATAATGGATAACACTTACCAAGCATCATTTCTAAAACATAGTCATTTTAAACTCTTGTCATACCCAATGCATATTTTAAAACAAACAAGTTTCTCTTTACAGTCCTTTTTTGTTTTATATTATCCTGTCAAACATGGGATATTCTTATGTGTTATTCTGTAATCAGAATCGACGAATGTACATGGTAAGCACAAGTCTTACTCTTATTATAAAAACTTATTTTGGCGAGTAATATTAGATATGTGAGGCTACATTTAAATATTTTGATAAACATTTTAATAAAACCATTTGTAGATCATCAAGTTGTGCAATGATATGCATGCTGGTAAAAAACAATATATATATATTATTTTTCATAAATATTAAGTTTTCTGTATTTCTTAAGAAATATTTTTTTCTTTTTGTTTTTTGTCATTACGTACAATTGTTCAAAAAAAAAAAAAAAAAAAAAAAAAGATGGTAAAATGTAACTAAAAACAATGAATTTGAATTATACTTACATAGCTGTCAATTACTACACCTTTTCTAGATTTATTTTTTATACCACTATTTTAAAATAGTTACTGCTGTCACATTTCAGGTTTAAATATACAGCGAAAATTATTATTTTAAAATAGAGGTATAAAGATGCTATAAAAGTACTATGCACTTAGAGAATTAAAAATAAAAATCACAAAAAAGTGTTTACATTTGTGACCGCTATGATAATGTGAGATGATAAAATAAAATGCTAATATTAAATTACTTTCTTACATTTCTATAAATTATTAAAACTGAAAATAATTAATTGATCTTATATTGTTTTTATTAAATAGTAGCAATTTATTAAATTTTATTAAATATTAACAAATAATTCAAGAGTACTGACTGCCGAAAAATTATTTCACACTTCTTTTGTTGTTTCACAGACATAATTATAAAAACTAAAGTATCAGAAGGGCGTGAAGAGAATACAAATCACATACACTTTCAAAAAATAAAGTAAAATTAATAAAAGTGGTCAAAATTATACATATACATTAATATTCTTGTTACTTACTTGGAAATTGGGATTTTTATTTTTATTTTCTCAACATACAAATCTAAAATTTTTTACATTCATTTAAAAGTTTAAGAATGTCACTGTCTAGCAAATCACCACTTTTTATTTATTTATTTATTTATTTATTTATTTTTTAATGGAAATGTGCTATTATATTATTCTATATTGATATGTAATTTATAATTTATAATCTTAATAACAAACTTTAATTCTCCCTACATATCAAGAAAAGTAAAAACTAGTTGTCGTAGGCAAAATTGCCTATAACGCGAAAAAAAGTTAATAAAAAATGAAAAATGTATTTTCCTTCCAAATATTTAAAAAGTCAAGACTAAATTTATACATTCATGCTTAAAAATAAGTTTAAAATTGTATAAAAACTTTGCATTGTTAAGGAGAGGGTTTGAGAATCATATTAAAATTACAAATATAAATATTTTAGAACATTTACAAAATAAATTAATATCATTATGATTCAGACATATTTAAAACAAGCAATTAAAATAAAAAAATATATTTATTACAACGATTAAATTACATTAATACACTATATCATGATGCATAGTTATAATATTTATGGATACAATTTATTTTCTTCTACACAGTGTGTCATTTACATTTATATAAAAATTCCAATAGTTTTGCCCTCTTGCTGCATTTTGATTATCCGCCAATTGATTATTTGTAGTTTGTACCACACACAGGGTTGACCAACATCAAGTACCTTAAAGAAAAATATTCATTCAACATGGGTATAAGCATTAAAATATATTATCGAAAAAAATACAAAAGTAATTTGTAGAAATGGTTTCACAAAATCACCTTAAGATGTTATTTCAATATTCACAAGAAGGAACAAGAATGCTATTATTAATCCTATGGGAGCGTTATTTTCAATTTTCTCGCTTTGATTTTAATATATATATATACAGTAAAACCCCGATAATTCGGATTAATTGGGACCAGACCTAATCCGGATTATCGAAAATCCGGATTATCCGGAGAATAAGAAAAAAATTAAATAAAATAAAACATACGTACAGAAAATCACCTTTATGTTTAACTTATTGATTATTTACAGACAGTAAAAATGTTTACTATGTAATAAAAAAGTTTGTAATTTTTTGCTGTGCCAGTTTTCTATACCTTTTGTGAGTCGTACGGTCACGCATCCGCTTGAGCATAAGTAATTCGTTGGATGTAGTTTAAATAAAAGTTTAAATAAGAAAGCTTAAGGTATTCTTTCAAAAAGATTTCAGAAAAAGTTTTTTTTTTATTCAGAATACGACGATGAAACAAGTTTATGCAAGGGAAATTAACCAAATCGTTTCTCAATCGCTTGACCAAACCGATTCGGATTATCCGGAGATCCGGATTTACGGGGTCCGGATTTGCGGGGTTCTACTGTACATACATATTTACATACAATAGATGATCTACTGGGCTACTTTTCATTTCCTATTTTAGTTATAGATTTTTTATATATATTTGGGTAGTTTCAATTTCCAAACCAGTTCTGTAAATGAAGGAAAACTAAAAAAAAAAAAGGTCTAAAACTAAGATCTAAAATTTAAAAAACTACCGCAGGTACATCGCCCTCAGTTATCCTACACAGAAATTACTAAACAATATTTATATCCATGTTAAATATTATAAAATAACGCTCCCATAGAATTTACATTAGTGTGTTCGTTTCTTCCCATGACTAGTGTGGTACTTCCCATGACTCTTAAGAACCTACACCAGTCCCGTGGCTAAATGCCAATATTTAATGTTAAATTCACGCTAAAATTTCTTAGAAATTTCTAACTTGTATTTTAGTATTTTTATTTTTACTTTTTTTTTTTGGATGTAAAATTTTAAATTTATTTCTATTGTTGTGTGTTTGTACTTTATCAACTTTTGTAACCATTTCTTAAGGCGAAAATAGTTTTATTTTCAGAACTGCTTTCAAAGTAGAAGCATCTGCACATTAAAAATTCCGTCCTTTTTTCATGGTAAATTGACAATATATATATATATATATATATATATATATATATATATATAGGGTGTTTCTAAATTCATGGTCCAAACTTTAAGGGGTGATAGTACACATCAAGACAAACAATATTTAAATAGGAAACCAAGGGTCCCAAAGTCTTCCGAAGGAGATAGGCGCCGCCATTAAAGTTTAGGGTCCAAAAATTCAAATGATTATGAAAAACAGAAAAATTGGTCGATTCGTTTGCGGTTTTCACTAAAATTATTCTTTATGTCAGTATTGTCTTGAAAATAAATTATAAAGATAAATTTCAAAAAATGACGATAGAGGGCGATTTAGACTTTAGAGTAACGAACAACTATTTTTTACCGTTATTTTTTGCATCTCATTAAAGGTTTCGTAAGCTTAGACTTAAACTTAAATTTTGAGCTCAAAATCTGAATAGTTGGAAGCAGTTAAGTAGCACAAACTTAACTGTGTTCAGAGGGTTTTAAATTCAAATGATTATAAAAAACGGAAAAATTGGTCGATTGATTTGCGGTTTTCACTAAAACTCTCTTTATGTCGGTATTTTATTGAAAATGAATTATAAATTTCAAAAAATGACGATAGAGGACGCTTTAGACTTTGGAGTAACGTACAACTATATTTTACCGTTATTTTTCGCATCTCATAAAATTTTCTTAGAAGCTTAGACATAAACTTAAATTTTGAGATGAAAATCTGAATCGTTGGGAGTGGTTAAGTAGAGAAACTGAACTTTGTTCAATGGGGGTGGGGAGGTTCAAATTTCAAATTATTTTTAAAAACGGAAAAAATTGGTCGATTTGTCTGGCGTTTTCGCTAAAACTATTCTTTATGTCAATATTTCCTTGAAAATAAATTTTAAAGATTAATTTTAAAAAATACCGATAGAGGACGCCTTAAACTTTAGAGTAACCAACAACTATTTTTAAGCGTTATTTTTTGTATCTAATTAAATGCTTGCAAATGCTTAGATTTAAATTTTGAGCTCAAATTCTAAATCGATGGAGGGGTTAAGAAGTGGAAACTGAACAGTGTTCAGGAGTTAAAATGTTACTCTCCCCACCCCTCGAACACATTTCAAATTTCCACACTTAATTACTCAAAACGATGCAGATTTTGAGCTCAAAATTTAAGTTTGAACTTTTACAAGCATTTAATTAGATACAAAAAATAACGGTTGAAAATAGTTGTTGGTTACTCCAAAGTTTAAGGCGCCCTCTAACGGTATTTTTTAAAATTAATCTTTAAAATTTATTTTCAAGGAAATATTGACATAAAGAATAGTTTTAGCGAAAACGGAAACGAATCGAACAATTTTTCCGTTTTTTATAATCATTTGAAATTTGAACCTCCCCACCCCCATTGAACACAGTTCAGTTTGCGCTACTTAACCACTCCCAACGATTCAGATTTTCATCTCGAAATTTAAGTTTATGTCTAAGCTTCTAAAAAAATTTTATGAGATGCGAAAAATAATGGTAAAATATAGTTGTACGTTACTCCAAAGTCTAAAGCGCCCTCTATCGGCATTTTTTGAAATTTATCTTTATAATTAATTTTCAATAAAATACCGACATAAAGAATAGTTTTAGTGAAAACCGCAAATCAATCGACAATTTTTCCGTTTTTTATAATCATTTGAATTTAAAACCCTCTGAACACAGTTAAGTTTGTGCTACTTAACTGCTTCCAACTATTCAGATTTTGAGCTCAAAATTTAAGTTTAAGTCTAAGCTTACGTAACCTTTAATGAGATGCAAAAAATAACGGTAAAAAATAGTTGTTCGTTACTCTAAAATCTAAAGCGCCCTCTATCGTCATTTTTTGAAATTTATCTTTATAATTTATTTTCAAGACAATACTGACATAATGACATAAAGAATAATTTTAGTGAAAACCGTAAACGAATCGACCAATTTTTCTGTTTTTCATAATCATTTGAATTTTTGGACCCTAAACTTTAATTGCGGCGCCTATCTCCTTCGGAAGACTTTGGGACCCTTGGTTTCCTATTTAAATATTGTTTGTCTTGATGTGTACTATCACCCCTTAAAGTTTGGACCATGAATTTAGAAACACCCTATATATATATATATATATATATATATATATATATATATATATATATATATATATATATATATATAGTGTCAATTTACCATGAAAAAAGGACGGAATTTTTAATGTGCAGATGCTTCTACTTTGAAAGCAGTTCTGAAAATAAAACTATTTTCGCCTTAAGAAATGGTTACAAAAGTTGATAAAGTACAAACACACAACAATATAAATCAATTTAAAATTTCACATCCAAAAAAAAAAAAAAGTAAAAAAAAAAATACTAAAATACAAGTTAGAAATTTCTAAGAAATTTTCCCGTGAATTTAACATTAAATATTGGCATTTAGCCACGGGACTGGTGTAGGTTCTTAAGAGTCATGGGAAGTACCACACTAGTCATGGGAAGAAACGAACACACTAATGTAAATTCTATGGGAGGGTTATTTTATAATATTTAACATGGATATAAATATTGTTTAGTAATTTCTGTGTAGGATAACTGAGGGCGATGTACCTGCGGTAGTTTTTTTAAAGTTTGGACCATGAATTTAGAAACACCCTGTATGTCATTTTCCGGAAGTGCTTTTCTCCGGACGGTTGCAATATAGATAGCTTTTTATTTTTTCTAATGAAAGCTACCTAAAACTGTAACAAATAATTGAAAAAGTAGAAATGCACAATAAAATTTACGTACTGCACCCAGTGTGAAAAAAAAAAAAAATCATTTAAAAATATTAAAAGGGGGGGGGGGGGGCAAGAGGACTGTAAATAACAATACCATAGAATTAGTATTTAGATTGAAAATTTCTTACCGAGCCTAGTGTAGGCTATGTGCTTAAACAAAAATGGAATTGTCGGAAATGAAATCCTTAATTTAATATATTCTCTCAACAATGCACACATTATCAAGTAATTGTTATTTATTTAGTTAAAATTTTGAAATTTTTTTCTGATGGTTTACCATATCATTTTGAAACAAAAGCACGTGACACAATTTCTCAAATTGTTTTTTTTTATTTTTTTAATTTAGTAATTAAAAAGTGGGGTAATTTAAAATGGTTATAACTCGAAATATTATTTGTAGAATTTCTTTTCATTTATATAAACAGAAATATATAAGCTTTAATTCTGATTTAGGAATTTTAAAAGCATAAATTTGAATAAAATTAAAAAATATTTAAAGTAATTTTTTTTTTAAATGTAATTTTTTTAAAATCATATTTTCAAAATTACACATTTTTTTTTTAATTTGCTGAAGCAAAATTAATATAAAACAATTGAAAAAGATTTGTTCCAAATTTAAACAAGATTTTTTTTTAACCGTTATTGGGTTAAAGTAATTTAAATACAAGAAATGGTGAAAAAACTCATGAAGAAAAAAAGCATTTTCACAGAAAGTCATTTCTTTGAGAACGATTGCTTTGAAAACTAGATTTTAAAAAGAAACCAAAAACAAAAACATAATATTTCTTGTTACAGTTAAAATAGAAACAAGGTTTTAAACGTAATTTTAAGCAGAATTTTTAATGTAATAAAAATGTTTAATAAAATTTGAATATTTTTGTTTCCCGCACTTCCTTAAGCACCGAAAGTTACAGGTCGCAGCATAAAATTAGCCGCGTGTGGCCTCTCGCGATAGTGAATCTGTAATTATAATGAAGGGCAGGGTATGAAAAAGAAGTCAATTAAAAAACACAGTTTATTCGGAGAAGAAAGGAGGAATTAAAATGGATGAATGTATGGAATTAAAATCTAACTAGAAATAAGTTAAAAGCATGCGTTTAACAATGATAATACTGAGATGCTATTTTAGCTAGATTATGTGTGAGTTAAATGTACCTACAAATAAAATTATGCTATTAGTAATAACTAAAAGTCATTATATTATTATTACCATTATGGGTTTGAAATATTACAAGAAATGTATCAAGCCTTTGATTTAAAAAAAAATCAAATATCGACTTTGTGTTTGATTTTATTTATTTTTCAAAAATTAAAATAAGAAACTATGATCAAGACTGTGCAATAAAAAATGCTGATACTCAGTCATATCCACTATTTTTTGCAATCATTATTCATATTGCAAGCCTTATAGCAGAAAGTTAAAGAATGGAGACGGGTGTTACAGATTTTCTTTTCTTCTTTGTAGATTATTTTTTATCAAACATTTCTTTTGTTTTAAGTTATATTTAACACTTTATTACTCAATGCAAAAATGTGAGTTAGTTATTAACAGAACTGAATAAAACGCGTAACATCGTTAAAAGTAAATGTTTAATTAACGCTGCAATTGCAAAACATTTTACCTATGGATTATTTTCTGCCTCTGTAGTATCTGCCGTAGACAATCGAGAATTTTTTTTGGTACTGGGTATCAGATAGTTCCAAGTCTACTCCTCTACTATACTTCAAAAATGAAATTGGGTAGCCATATTCCTTCTCCATTCCAAATTTTCTGTTATTGAAAATAAACATACAGGGTGTTTCGCTACCAGACCGACAAACTTTGAGGGGTGATAGTAGACATACAGACAAATATTATTAAATAGGAAACCATGGGGCGCAAACATCTTCTGTCGGAGCTAGGGGCCATTGAAGTTTAAGGTCCAAAACTTCAAACGGTGATAAAAAACAGAAAAAACTGTCGATTCGTTTGCGGTTTTCGCTAAAATCATTCTTTATATCACAATTTGTTTGTAAAAAAAATTTAAAGGTTACGCTTAAAAATTGTCGATAGAGGACGCTTTAGACTTTAGAGCAACGAACAACTACTTTTTACCGCTATTTTGTGCTTGGGGTTGAAATTATTTTAAAGTTTAGACATTAATTTGAATTTTAATCCCAAAATCGAAAACATTGGGATCGGGTAACTAGCGAAAATTGAACTGTGAACAAAGAAAGGGATTTTAAACGCTCATAAACATTGGATAAACTAATCGATTTTATTGCGGTTTGCGTGTAGGTCATTCTCTTAATAATTATGTTATTCGAAATGGCATGCAGGTTTGGTGTCCTCATTTTTTGATAGAGGTCGCTTCCGTCACATCTCCGACATTTCTATGGCATTATTCCTGGGTGTTTTACTACCAGACCAACATACTTCCTGGAAGTGTTAGGGATGCAAAGACGACAAGGAATGATAGAGAAATGTAACGTTGAAAATGCCTTTTTTGCGAGTTACGGTTAAAGGAAGCAGAGAAAAAAGCAAGAGGAACAGCAGAGAAAGAGCAACACGTTAATGTGAAAGAAAACAGTTTATTTAAATGTTTAACTAGAAAAGGTGTTCGAAATTACGACCAGAAGTAGTCCGGCATGCTTGATAGCGGCTCGCATGGAATTCCTTACATTTTGAAAGATTCCTAGCATCTCAGAAAGCTTTCTGGAAGCTACAGAAATATCAGCTGTGAGGTCTTCAACTGATGGTACGGAAGTCACATACACACAACTTTTCACTTCATCCCAGCAGAAAAAGTCTATACATGATCGGTCCGGCGATCTGGCAGGCCAATGAACCAGACCACCACGACCTATCCACCGCTGTCCTAATGTTACTTTGAAGTGCCAGCAAACGTCATTGGTAAAATGTCGAGGAGTCCCATCATGCTGTTCATCGTTCAACTACTTCCTTCTGATACCTTTGGAACCGGTTCGCGAATGAAAGCTTCCAAATGATCGCTGTTCACACGCATCGCGCATTACCGTTTAGCGCCATCTACCGTCACTGTCAAACTTGCCGAAATATTTCTGGTCGTAATTTTGAACACATTTTCTAGTAAAACCTTTAAATTTACTGTTTTCTTTCATATTAATGTGTTGCTCGTTCTCTGCTGTTTCTGTTGCTTTTTTCTTTGCTTCCTTTAACCGTAACTCCCAAAATAAGCATTTCCAAAGTTACATTCCTATGTGATTCCGAATCGTCTTTGCATCCATATCACACCCTGGAAGTATGTTGTTCTGGTACTAAAGCACTCAGGAGTACTGCCATTGAAATGTCGTAGATGTGTCGGAAGCGCCCTCTATGAAAAAATGAGGACACCAAAGCTGTACGTCCTTTTGAATAAAATAATTACCAAGGGACTGACTTACACGCAAACCGCAACAAAATCGATCAGTTTGTTCAATGTTTATCAGCGTTTAAAATTCTCCCCTCTGTTCACTGTTCAATTTTCACTAGTTACCCGATCCCAATGTTTCCGATTTTGGGCTTAAAATTTAAGTTAAAGTCTAAACTTTAGTATAACTTGAACCCCATGCACAAAATAATGGTAAAAAGTAGTTGTTCGTTACTCTAAAGTCTAAAGCGCCCTCTATCGACAATTTTTGAACGTAACCTTTAAAATTTTTTTCTAAAAAAATCATGATATAAAGAATGATTTTAGTGAAAACCGCAAACGAATCGACCCTTTTCTCCGTTTTTTATCATCGTTTGAAGTTTTGGGCCTCAAACTTTAATGGCCCCTAGCTCCTATAGAAGACGTTTGCGCCCCATGGTTCCCCATTTAAAAATGTTTGTCTTCATGTCTACTATCACCCCTCAACGTTTGTCAGTCTATACCAAATGAAAAAAAGTCTTTATACCAGCCATTTTATTAATATACAGGGTGATTCATAAAAGATGGGCAGAACTTTAAGGGGTTATAGTACACTTAAAGACAAATAATATTAAATAGGAGACTAAGGGTCCCAGACGTATTCCCAAGGAGATAGGGGGCATTGAAGTTTAGGGTCCGAAATTTCAAATGATTATAAAAAATGGAAAAATTAGTCGATTCGTTTGCGATTTTTGCAAAAAATTTTCTTTATGCCAGTATTTTCTTGAAATAAAATTTTAAAGTTCAATTTCAAAAAATGCCGATAGGGGGCGCTTTAGACTTTGGAGTAACAAACAACTATTTTTTAACGTTATTTTTTGTATTTCTTTAAATGATTTCGAAAGCTTAGACTTAAACTTAAATTTTGATCTAAAAATCTGAGTCCTAACGAGTAGTTAAGTAGCGTAAACTGAAATTTGAAATTTGAAACCATTCTCCCCCCAGAACAAAAATCAGTTATTCCCGATCTTTGTGTCGTAGATTAGGCTCTAACTACTGCCGCGTTTTGCTAAAATTATTCTTTATGTCAGTATTTTCTTGAAAATAAATTTTAAAGAAAATTTTCAAAAAATTCCGATAGAGGGCGCTTTAGACTTTGGAGTAACGAACAACTATTTTATACCGTTATTTTTTGTGTCTCATTAAATGCTTTCTAAAGCTTAGACTTAAATTTTCAGCCCAAAATCTGAATCGTTAGACGTGGTTAAGTTTCTGGGGAGAGGGGTTTGAAATTTCTACTCCTGAGCACAGTTCAGTTTACCATGTCCACACATTGTGTGCTGTGATACGAGGTAAAAAGACACAAATTAGGATTATGTTACCAAAGCATATTTATTAACATGTAATTACAATAAATGTTCAAAATTGTGACCACCAGAAGTTATGCACGCAGAACAACGGCGAAGAATGGAACGGCGAACATTCGCGAAAACATCAGGGTTTTCGAGCACTTCCCCTACAGTGGCGGAAAGTCTGGCGACCAGTTCCTCGGGGGATTCAATGGGTGTCTCATACATAAGAGCCTTCAATTGTCCCCAAAAAAAGAAATCGAGGGGTGAAAGATCTGGCGAGCGAGCAGGCCAAGCAACAGGACCACCTCGACCAATCCATCTGTTCGGAAATGTGATGTCCAGATAGTTGCGGACGTCTCGTACGTAATGGTCTGGCGCTCCATCGTGCTGGAACCACATGACCCGCCGGATGCGTGGAGGAACAACGTTTAACAGGTCTGGCAGCACATGTTGCAGAAATGTGAGGTATGTTTTACCGTTGAGGCGTTCAAGAAGAAGGTACGGTCCGATTAGGTGGTCTCCGAGGATTCCTGCCCAAACATTGATGGAAAAGCGTCTCTGATGAGCATGTGGATACGTAGCATGTGGATTGACATCCGCCCATACATGTGCATTGTGTGTGTTAAATGTACCTTCACGTGTGAAGGTACATTCATCGGTGAAAAGCACAGTTCGCCCAAAATGTGGATTTAGCGCGTTCTGCTGCAGAAACCAGCGGGCGAATTCAATACGATTTGGATAATCCCCTGGAGACAGTTTCTGGACTCGTTGCACATGAAACGGGAGCAAATGTTCATCCTTCATACCCTCCAAGTCATGGACTGTGAGGTATCCACCTGCCTAGCCACTGTTCGTGTACTTGTACTTGGCTGCGCCGCTACTACATCCAGAATGGCTTCTGCAACAACTACTGATTCGTCCTTTTTTGCACGACCTGCATTCGACCGGGAAGCGAGAAATGATCCCGTCTCACACAACTGTCTGTGCAAGCGCTCGAAAGTTTTGCGGTTAGGCAACCGCCTGTTGGGAAATCGCTCTCCGTACATTCGTTGTGCCTCTGCACCATTTCCATCTACCGCTCCGTAAATTAAATGCATCTCAAGCCTTTTCCTTATTCGTGAAGGGCACCATCTTCCGATTCATTACTACAGCGACTTACACTTGACTCACCGTTCAGTGGTTTTTATGCCTGAATCGTGTCGAAATTTTGCATACGTGTTCTTCTTCTTCCCCATTTGACATTTGCATACTTTCTGTCTCCTTCTTCACAAGGTGACTTGCGTCAGGAATGGAGCTTTAACGTTTGCATGAGCGACGTTTCCAACTGTGCCAGTGCCTTTATGAGTGAATTCCGACTATGCAGTCCTTGACGAAAGTTGTATTTTTGCCTCGTATCACAGCACAGAATCGTTGGGCATGGTTAAGTAGTGCAAACTGAATTATGTTCAGAAGTTGAAATTTGAACCCCTTCCCCTCGCTACTGAACCACGCTCAGCGATTCAGATTTTGAGCTGAAAATTTAAGTTTAAGTCTAAGCTTTAGAAAGCATTTAATGAGACACAAAAAATAACGGTATAAAATAGTTGTTCGTTACTCCAAAGTCTAAAGCGCCCTCTATCGGAATTTTTTGAAAATTTTCTTTAAAATTTATTTTCAAGAAAATACTGACATAAAGAATAATTTTAGCAAAACGCGGCAGTAGTTAGGGCCTAATCTACGACACAAAGATCGGGAATAACTGATTTTTGTTCTGGGGGGAGAATGGTTTCAAATTTCAAATTTCAGTTTACGCTACTTAACTACTCGTTAGGACTCAGATTTTTAGATCAAAATTTAAGTTTAAGTCTAAGCTTTCGAAATCATTTAAAGAAATACAAAAAATAACGTTAAAAAATAGTTGTTTGTTACTCCAAAGTCTAAAGCGCCCCCTATCGGCATTTTTTGAAATTGAACTTTAAAATTTTATTTCAAGAAAATACTGGCATAAAGAAAATTTTTTGCAAAAACCGCAAACGAATCGACCAATTTTTCCATTTTTTATAATCATTTGAAATTTCGGACCCTAAACTTTAATGCCCCCTATCTCCTTGGGAATACGTCTGGGACCCTTAGTCTCCTATTTAATATTATTTGTCTTTAAGTGTACTATAACCCCTTAAAGTTCTGCCCATCTTTTATGAATCACCCTGTATATCAATATTTGTTCTGGATTGCTTGTCAAAAACTGTGAAAACATGTTTTAATTCCAAAAATTTTTGAAGAGTTTGGACGATAATGACTATGAAAATAAATAAACAAATAAAATACCAGAGGAAGACCCCCTAGCTTTTCAGTCATATTAAAATTACTCAATGTCAAAAAGTAAAAAAAAAAAAAAAAAACCCGAAAATATAATAACTATATTCTTATAATTCTCTAAGTAATCAATTTGAAAAACAAAGAAATCACACAAGGTTTTGAGGTGTAAGAAGCTAAATAGTTATACTGTAAATCAATGATTTTTACTGTTATTAATATTTTATCACAAAAATTACGCAAGCTGATTTCGAAGATCTCAAATAGATGATAATTATAATTTACACTTCCCGTAAAACTTCCAATATTGAGAACATGTGATAAAATATGGATTGGTAGGTACACCTCTTTGTTTTAAGACAGGGGTGCAAAAGTCTTTGCGCCAGTTGCTCCTATGGCTCTCACTACTAATTTTTTTTCGCCTTGTATCATCTAATAATTTGTATAAATTTCTTGCTAGAATACTATTAAATTTTACTCCCTGGTGAGTGATTGCCCCCCCGCTGGTGCCTAGATTTTTACACCAATGGTCTAAAATCTAAATATGTAAAACTGTAAATTTTGAATGTAGACTTACGTAATCAGGCACAATTAAAGCAAAATTTGGGGCCTACTTAAGAAAAAAATTCATTGAATAATAGGCTCTTTCACAAAATCAGACATTTCATCATTATTTTTACCATCCCAATTAAAAAAAAAAAAAGTTTACCAGAAAGTAAATTTTTAACACAAAGACTTAAATCCGATTCAATAAACTCTCTCTGTGTGCAAAAAAGACAAATTAAAAAAAGTATCACTCCAGAAATTTGACTTTAACTGGGTGCTTTTTTTTTCTAGAGAGGAGGGGGGGATCAAGAAACGCCGTAATTCGCATTTATTCAGCGAAGTATTTGAATTATAGGCTACACATTTTTAATTATTTTTTAATTAGTTTAATGACACTTATAATCGTATAACATGCGGAATCACAAAATACTGAATCGACTATTTAATCAAACACTAGTTTTAACGACATTTAATTGACTTAAAATTTAATAAATAACCCAGTTTCTCTCTAGTGAAAACATAAATACTGTAATAACACATAGATATGAGCTGCCAGTGAATTTTTTTAATCAGATTTGCAAATATGCCAGCTGAATTTTAAAAGGGCCGTATCAACTGGTTTATGGATTTACATTGACTTAATTTCCTTCCCCCCCCCCTCTTTTTACTCTGTTCTATAAAATTAAACAAGACGATGACTCTAATTTTAACCCGGGAGGACGCGCGCAGGGCCTAAAAGACCCTGAGTGCGTATGGTTTTTACAATTGTAACCACTAATTTTTTAAAAGTAATCTTAAACTTATTTTATCACAAAATTTGTATGAATTGTTTCCGTCTAAATAAAGTAGTTGTTATAATTTGATTTTATTGATGACAAAGTTAAAATCATTCATACACTGGGTAAGGGCGTGTTCTCCCGGGTTAAGAGCAATCAATGCACAAGTCTTTTTTTTATAAACATTTAAAACCAAAAAAGTCTTAATATAAACACCATTTTCTCACTATTTTCAAAATTAGTATTATGAATGGAATATGCATGAATATGCATGCTTTTAAATAGCAACTAAGGTGCAAAACAATCATAGTTTAAAAATTATATATGTATATCTTTGTTTAAATCAGATTCTTTTTATTTAAGTCAGGTTTTTATGATTTTTTCGTTATACTATGTTTTTAAACTTTAATTAATTAATGTTATTTAAGTACGGGATATATTAGTTAGTACTAGTTCTAATATTAGTAATAAATAGTATTAATATTTATTACAATATTAGTTAGTAATGGAGAATGGGATAAAATGGGACAGAAATTTTTCCTCATTACGTATTATTCTAAACATCAATCACAATACTAGATGGAGGCAGTGGCGTAGTTAGTGGGGGCAGGGGGGGCGGTCCAACCCGGGTGTCACGCAATATTTATTTGAAAATAAATATGTATAATCTTACACCATTTGGAAAAGAATTCTGAAATAAAATTAAATTTCTAGCTTACGACGAAATAGAGTTTATTTTCTTTTCTAAAAGAAGTTGAAATTTTATGCAAACTGGTGTGTTTAAATAAGATATTTGCACCAGAGAACAAAAATCTAACCTATCCAACGAGTGGATAACAAAAGCAAACATTAAAAGAAAGAATTTTCTTCGACATACAGACACCACATTGATTTAAGCGGATTATGGGTTAAGTAAAAATTTGCCCCTGTCTTTTTTCTCAATGCAGGACAAAAGGTAAATGAGAAATGATATGGTCATTTGTTATAAAAGCGTACAATTGTGAATGAAAAAATATAACGGATCGGTGTGTGTGTGTGTGTGTGGGGGGGGGGGGGTGACACCATGGCGGCTGGCGGTAACACAATTTACATCCGCTCTGGGTATCACCTATCCTAGCTACGCCACTGAGATGGAGCAATGACAACCATATCTTCAGTTGAAAAAAGTTGCTTTTCAGCATAAACTTAGATTTGTATAAAAAATTTGTTTATTAAAAAATAAATTTGCTTACTATAATTTTAATATTTGCTGTATATTAATGACTTGTTTACCTGTAGATGTAATAGTTCCCATCTTTAGAAAACCTAATATTATACATTATCCATAATTTTAACTAAACTTAAAAGCAGCACTGTTGTTTATATAAGCAGTTTAACATAAAAACAATAGTGGAGAGGAATGAGACAAGCTAGCAAAAGGAGGAATGAAATAAGTCGAATTCGTTTTTTGAATAAGATAAATGTAAATTACTAATATTACGCAAATATTCTAGTAAAAATGATTAAATTTAAAAGGAAATAGTTGAAATATTGAACAGAAAATATTCAAAATTTTATAGATGTCAGTTTGCTATTTTTAACGCAATTTAATCCAACACAAAGTAATTTATTTTCGAATTTTTATATAACTTAGCCAAAGAAATGAATAACATACTTTTAAGAAAAAACAATTTAAAAACTGTATAGTTCAAATTAGTTATCTAATTATGTAAGTTAAAGGAAAGCAAGAAATACAGCCGATTAACTTACTTAAATATGAATAACTGGATCTCAAGTTCCCATTGCCCGAAATCAACAAACTGACGCCATTAGATTTGTTGGTTGGTTGGTAAATACGAAACTTATGCTGCTACCCGTAAAGAAGGCTTTTGCCTCGAAAATCTGACACCATTACTTCGGCCGAAAGCAAACTTTCACGCTCTGTATTATCTTGCCTATAATAAGACATTTTCAAAGAAAATGTTTTGCTGAGTCAATATTTACGATGGTTTTACTAGAAACAAGAATGATATATTAACTTTTTTTATTAGGTGCTGTGCATATATAACATTATCCTTTTAGGGGGGAGGGAGTGTCTGACACATGATATCGTAAGATATCTCTAGGGGAAGGGAGGGATTTGCTTTTGATATCGATATCATTTTTGACCCAATTAGAATTATCTCTTTTTCTCTGTAACGTGGTATTTTGTTCAAAATAGTACATTATCTTTTTTTTTATTTTGTTAACTATTTTTATTTGAATAAAGCGATATTTTATTAAATTATCTTCAATTGAATCAATAAAGTTTGCGAAAAATAAATTTAACCCGTTTTGTATGTTACTCAAAACAAAAGAACTAAATTCTAAAAAAAATTTTTTACACTTTGATAACGATATCATTACCGGGGCAGGGAGTTTGATGTAAGTAACGTATGATATCTAAAAGGAGGGAAAGGGTCCAAAATTACCAAAAAGTAAATAACGTTACATTTGCACTTAGCCCCTTACTGGTCAAATGGAATTTTTGTAAATTAACCGCGTTTCTATTATTTACTTGAAATATGGTAAAGTGAGTGCAAAATCAGGGAATAAGGAATCATTATTTTACAGACATCTTTAACTGAGCAAGGTCGATCCATCCGATGGATCATACTGAGTCGGGTAGGAGGCATCGACTATTTCTTTTAAAAACATCAGCGGTAGTGTTTGCATCAAAATTCCACTGATGACCACTGAAGTAACCTGAAAATATCATTCAACATCTAGTCTGAATAATTTATCCAAGCCGGACTGAAGAGAGATCAGGGGAGGGGGGATTGTCCAAGGTTTGAAGACATATGGATGAGACTGTGAATTAACTTAAACTGTCTAAATGGTTTTTAGTGTTTAATTTTCCAGAATTTGGAGGGGAGAGATTGAGTTACCGAATGAGAGACCTTTCTTTTAACAAAAATAAT
Source organism: Maratus speculifer (assembly GCA_964019185.1). Taxonomy (NCBI): domain Eukaryota; kingdom Metazoa; phylum Arthropoda; class Arachnida; order Araneae; family Salticidae; genus Maratus; species Maratus speculifer. The sequence goes on along the minus strand of OZ025294.1, from coordinate 389,766,111 downwards.
AGTCTTGCCATATCAGTGTTGAATTAATGGGGTACCCCAGAGGGACCCCCCCAGTGCAATGAAATGCACCCCCCCCCCGGAAAAATAGAGTTCTTGTGTTTTCACTGGGAAAAAAGGTTTTATTCCCCCACCCCCCGGAGCCACAGAAGTCCCTCCCGGAGAAAAGTGTCTGAATTCAATACTGAGCCGTATGACGAAAGAGCGTCGATTGAGATAGGTTCTAAAATTTTGATTTGCGATTTTTAGAGTTTTTGAACTTCACCACCTTTTTAAGGATTAGATCAACAGAATTGTTAATTACGAAATTCCTGAGCTCATCGAGATTGGGGTCTGAGTTCGATAAAATTCTAACAACGTAAGCGAAAAAGATTTGTGAATTTTAGTTATTTATGAGGTTTGTAGAGGAAAGGGGACCGGTATTTGCAGTTTTACCGGTGGTTTAAGCGTAAATCTAAGCCAACTGACTGTTTGGTATTTTATTATTTTTTTCTGATAAGGATGTATTTTTTTTCTAGTTTTATGACAATTTTTTCTACATTTTGAACGTGGGGATTCGCGGGGGATGGGTCTTTATAGGCCCCAAAATTTCACCATCTGAGCACACACGATACGTTATACCATATCATTTTTTTTAACAGACAACTTACTAGCCCCGATCTTCATTATTTGAGAGAGGCGACGCTCGATACATTAGAATTGTAGAGAACGTGAACATGCGTATTACTAGTGTGTCGCTGAATAAGGAAAAAGAAAAAGGTAAAACGCTTCGTGTTGCCCAGCTTGGAGTTTTCAAAAAATAAGCAGTACCATATTTCGGTTCTTCTCTTTATTTTACTTCATGAATAGACTCCACTTTGAAATTCCACCGCGGAAATTTTTAACATTGTATTATTAGATTTTTTTTAAAGAACTTTTAATTAAAAAAAATTTTTAGCTAAAAAATTTCTTATTTGTCATACCTAAAAAAATATTAATTATTAATGTCATAATTTTTAAACCCAAAATAAATTAATAAGACAAATATATAACAGTAAAGAAGAAGTTTATTAAGAACTAATGCAAGTTAAAAATGTAATAAAAATACATGCATAATAGTTACTTTCACTTAAAAATAGTTAAAATGTTACATACTTCTTTGTCCTGCACGTCCGGTATGAGATCCAACTGAATGAAACACAAAGAGCATGCACAAAGGTGAACAAACCCTTTTAACATATAAGAATATCACTGGTATATATATTCAATCGTACATAATATTACAATTCCAATTGCATGACTATGAATAAGTGATTAATTAAACTAGTTTAAAATCTTAGAATTTCACTTCTATGAATTGTATAATTCTCCAATAAAAATTAAGGATGGATTTGACATCATTCAGTATGATAGATTAAAAGTTCCCACGAGAAAGGCGACATCTATTCAGGCCGTCGAGAACCGTGAAAGTCCCAGAATCAGTCCCCCCCCCCCCCTCTTACACAGACACGCAAGACACATAAAATGCATGTGAATCTTTAATAAAGCCTCGTCTACTTTGTAGACTACTTTAGTCATCTTTCATAAATTACATTATTTATTTTCTTGTAGTTAAAGATAATAATTATATATTCTAATAATTATCTATTCTTCTTTAATACTATTTAACAAAAGTAAATACAGTCCTTTCTTTTTTTTTTATTGTTACATTATGGTATCCATAAAAACTATAATAAACAGTGTGTATTGCAGGAGTTGTGACCCTTTGAGATTTTTGGACTCCAAAACAAGTTAACGGCTGCACTCCCCCCCCCATCTCCTCAGACCTGCGCGCATTTACCTAGCAACAACAAGAACATCGCTTGAGAGAATGCCGTACACCGAGGCGAGGATACCATATTTTCCCTTACTGAAATATAATTTTTTTCAGTATAAATATCGCCTTTTTACTGAAAAACAATCATTTTATGGTATAAATACCGTTTATAATTGAAATAGCACAGAAATTGGTCATTTTATGGTATAAATATTGTTTATAATCGAAATAGCACAGAAAATGGTTTTTTTAATGCCTAATATATCTTAGAAATACGGTACTCATACAGTAAAGAATGATAACAGTAGACGTACCGTAAAATTTAGGTACATCTATTGAAATGCTACGAAATTTTTTACAATGTCGTTTTCTTTATTGAAAAATAATTATTTTACGGTATAAATACCGAGATTTTACGGAAAGATAATAATTTTACTGTGTAAATACCGTTTTTAATCGAAACAGTACAAAAAACTGTTTTTTACACTTAATATACCTTAAAAATACGGTATTCATACCGTAAAGAATGAAAATGGTAGAAGTACCGTGAAATTTACGGTACATCTACTGGAATTTTACAAATTTTTTTTACAGTGTACAACATTATACGTTCAATAATAGTTCTTTGCATTTTTTCATTAAAATTTAGTTATGTGATTAAAAAAAAAAAAAAAAAAAAAAAAAAATTGTATCTATGTGCGATAGATTGTGCACATCTTTTCATTATGGCTTCTATAAGCTACCACAAATTTCATAGTATCATCATAAAACGAACTCCTTGGACTATTGTAAATCCAAAAAGGTGCAGATCATCAAGTCCCCGGAGATGACACCAAAAATCTTAATTTTAGCTTCTAGCTCAACGACTATATCGGCATTACATTTTGTTTTGCAGTTTCTAAAAATGAATTTTAAATTAGGAATTCCAAACTTTAAGTATTTCTAATTCCTAAACTACTTTATCGTTTGGTATCTGAAGGCAAAATTTTCCGAATATGATATAACAATTCGAAAATTCTAAAGTTTGTTACAGTTTCTATAAGTAGACTAACGGTTAGCACATTTTAAATACTTATTAATTACTAAGTATTATTAAGGTACCTGTACCCAATATGGACACCCTAAGGACAATGTACTTTTTTCACCTCCGTGTACACGTTATAGGACTGCAAAAATATATGGCCACTATCCCTGGACTGTTAGCTATGATTATTAAAATTAGAGACCTTGTAATTATTCTGGTTTAATTTAAATAATGAAAACAAAAAATGTTTACAAGTGTCCATATAAGGAACTACCTGTCCCTATTATGGACATGCATGTAAATATTATTGACAGGTGGCTCCTTATTGACCTACTACACAGGATGTATGGAAGAGCCACTCTTCCAAAGAATTTTAGAGGAAAGGGAATAAAAAACATACCTTAATGTATTGCGGGGTTGGAGGGGGCACAGTAAATATCTTCAGAACATGCACTTTAGAAATGGAGGGGCCATTTTCGGTTTTGCTCTTCGAAGATTCATGCAAAACACCCCAGTTGCAGCTAAATATTATGAAATAATATTGTTGGTTTTGCTTAGCTTTATTGCATTTATCTGCAGAATTTACATCTGTTATTACTCAGTTCTCACAGGATGAACAAATAAAAACTTCTTTATCTCATGGGCAGTAAGTCCCACGTAGTCCTCAGGGACATATCTGCCGCATGTGATGCATGGCCTCATGTCTGCAACAGCATCAATACTGCATAAGAAGCAGTATAAGCTCTCCTTTGTTAAGGAAGTCATAGCGTTGGTACCTGCGATTTCGCAACAGATACCCTACTGAAGGGAGGCTTCTTTTGATTTTTCTGCAAGGCTTTTTGGAGGGTTTTTTTTTAGGGGGATTGTTCAGATGGCATCTTGTTGAACAAAGATTTTATCACCTTTATGCCTTTTGAATTTATTGCCTGGTGACGTTCGGTTTTCTTCCTTCTTACAGTCGGAATCGATATGGGACATAAGGTGTCCATATTGGGAATCGGGCGTTGTTTTACTAAATCTTGTAATACATAAACAAGGAAAACATTTTTAGGCAATATATGCAATAGCAACCGAAAATATGTTTTATCAGCTTTCTAAAACACTCCACTTTTCAATGTTTAAAGTAACTTTACCATATCTAATAAGAATTTAAACTTACATGTAATTACCATCAGCACACCACGAAACAACAAGTTTCCTTCTAAAAGGCGAACAGCGCGCTTTTTTGCTCTTTCCAGGCTTAATTATCTTTTCAACTGCTCTTCTTCACGGATATGTTGCACCATCTCTCAATCAAAATTGTTACTTCCAAAGATATTAGGAGTGTCCATATTGAGAACACTGTCCATATTGGGTAGAAGTACCTTACTAATAAATTGTCACCAGTCACATTTTTATACAATGATTTGTAGCAGTGTTTTAGTGTGTGTGTGTGGCAGATGTAATTTTTTTTCCAAAATCTGTACATGAATAAGATTACATACCTTTCATTGTTAAATCTGCTACATATTCAATTTCTTCCTCTTGCTGTTCATTTGTCTGTAACCAAAAACCAAAAGTTAGAAAAGATGATTAAATTAAAATTCCAATTAAGTTATGTAAAAATAATGTAAAATTTAACAAAAGAGAAGCACAAAATAAAATGCTAATGAAGTTGTGTAAATATTTTTGAATATACAAACCGGAACGGGTCGACCTTTTGAGATATCTGGAAAAGAAAGGGCATCAAGCTTTGGAAATATTTTTCTTCGGTGATTGGCCCTAGAAAAGAGAAAAAGAAAATATTTATATAATGTAATAAGAAGAAATATATTTAATGATCGGTTAACAACTGTTCGGTTTAACGAACACTTTTTGTGCGATTTTTACATTCGGATAACGAACACATGTTCAGTTAATGAACACATCAAAAAACAAAGCCAAGAAGAAGTAATGCTGTACTTCAGGTTTCTCGAACTGTATTTAATGGCATCTGTTATTGACTTAGATAACCCTTCAGTGGACAGTGTGCTACACCTAACATATACCTTAAAACACTGTAATTCTCATTATGTACCAAGAATTTGGCCAATAAGATCGCTGTAACTGATCAAGAACATGCCAAAGAATGGAATAACACTTATTTTGTTTATATCAGATAGCTGCATTTGACAAAAAATTAGAATTTGTTCTTCGGAAAAAAAAGTCGATCAAGCTATTCAGGCAAAATTTATTATTATTATTTTAACTGAATATTTAAAAGTATTAACATAATGTAAGCTGAAGAATGTTAAGCAGGTACAATGAATTAACTTAAGCCCATTCAGTTGCAAAATATAGCAATACAATATTAAAAAACCCCAATTAAGTATTATAATTTGCAGAGTTCTTAATATAAATTTTCACAAGAAAATATGACAAACAACATTGTACACAATATCCTGTAATCAGAATAAAATATAATAAATATCGCATGAAAAATAATTAGGTTTACTAGGTAATGTTTAAATGCGCATGCGTGAACGCAATGATAATATAATTTGCATAACGTATTAGCAAAATGTATGGAGCAACTTTTATGAAAGTTTCGAAAACATGCTTGAAAACTCTATAAATTATCGTCGATAGAATAATCTCAAAATTCGTTATTCCCAAAATGAAGCAAAAAGATGGGGGATTGTATCCATATATCTATCGATTAGTGTCAATATAGCATAAACAATATTGCACGTACTTCCATATTTGGATTACACTGTTAAAAAAATTCTGAAATTCACGAACATTTTTTTCCTGAATTTCACAGAAAAGGTCCCTTTTCACAACAAAAGGGCATTTTCCGTTACAAATCACAAAATTCCACCATATTTCCTGAAAATAACGAAACGGAGGGAAATAAAAAACGGAGACACTCCGTTGTGTGGGGGGCTCCATGGCCGAGTGGTCAAGGCACCACACCGCCAATCGCCCACGAGCGCAGATTATGGGTTCGGGTCCCACTGGCGCCATGGAATAATGAAAACGTAAAAAATTCCTTTTAAAGTATATTTTTTCTGTTTATTTTTCTCTTATTTCTTATTAAAAAATCTTTTAATTTATAAACCAATAAATAAATAAATAAATAGTGTACAACAATTTCAAAAATTTGTCTCTCTCTCTCTATATATATATATATACAAATATATATATATATATATATATATATATATATATATATATATATATATATATATATATATATATATATTAATTTTTTTTTTTTTTTTTTTTTTTGTAAAAAAATTGTTAATAAGAACTTTTTTATTCATTCAGAAAAAAAACAGTGATTTTGAACAGTGATATTTTTAATTTTAAACTATTTAAAAAATAATAAGTATTATGCATCAGTCTAAAATAAAATAAAATAAACCGTTTACAAATATTCTAAGGAATATATTTGAAAGGAAATCTTTAAAAAGCACAACAGATTTTCCCACTAACTCACAAAAGACATATTTTGTATAATCCAGCATCAGCAACTTTGGCTCAGTTCGTAAGGCTTTGCTCCGCAAACTAAAGGTCCCGAGTTCGATCCTCAGGACGGCGTGGACTAAATTATACAAAATAATAATTAAGTAAAGTAATATGGCAGCTTAAATTCACTCGGTAATTTCGAATTCTTTGACGATTAATTGATACATAGTTTTAAAAATTATGTTAAATTATTATTATTAAAAATCAAACTTTGTAAGGGAAAGTTACTGATTCTTCAAACGGAGTTTTCCCTTCTTGTATTTTCCACAACGGAAAATCTACTAACGGAACGGTAAAAGTTCGGCTACTTTGCTGCCGGTAGTTTCACCGTGAATTCATAGATTTATTTTTAACAGTGTAGGAATAATTATTAGATTCGCAGGTTTATCACTATGTTTGTCTTTTATTCAAAGCTGTAGAAACATGGAGGACAGGAAGCAGGAAAACACAATGATAAACTTACGAGTGAACCACTAGAGACATTAATTTTCGGCTTATGCACCACTTTATTTCTGGCAGACACGGATCATCAGATTCCCCTATTATTATTCTTCCATAAAATAAAGGTTTTTTTTTTCTTGTGCTTGATACCTTATGTTTTTGTGCTGTCGGTTCTTGGACTAAGATGTTATAAAGGATAAAATCATAGAAGTACCTGGAAAGAAGCCTCGGGTTTCTCGATTCCAGCAACTCCTTAATTTCGTCAAGTGTCAGGAAATACAAGAGGTCGGTGTCGGGCAAATATCCTTCGGCAACCATTGCTTTGCTCAAACGGTGGAAGCCTTTTTTAATGTTGTCCATAGCTTTGATCAAGTTGGACTAGAAAAGTATATAATGAACTTATTATGCATGTTTAAGAATAGCAAAAATCAAAAACATTTGCTATATCCAGTTTAAGGGAAGGGTGCACTTCAAAAAAATTCTTTTATTCATTTATGTTATTCTGAGAAAAAACTTCTAAAAAAAAGAAAAAAAATGAAATCAGGTAATAAATAAGAAAAAAACAAATTACTCGAAATGAATAAACGAAATTAAATCTGTCACTTTGTTTGTTTAATGAAAATATTCTACGCATTTCGATTTTCGAAAATATTCTTTCCCTTTTCTTCCATTTTATTATTAGACAGTGAGACAGCTATACAGACAATCATTTCATATAGTTAATGGATAAAATTCTAGGATTATTTAAAACTTGATTCGTATATTAAAACGCAATCGGTCTGTCGAGTCCTATGTTGGTAGAAAACACCTCAAAATCCCATTTTAGCGGTTTTTTGTGTTTGGGTTAAAATTAAATTTCCCTGCTCCCAGACATTTACATTTTCATACTTTTGGGTGTTGGAAAACACAATGGTAAACCTACTAGTCAACCGCTAAAATCACGTGAAGATATGATTTGGCAGACAGACTGCGTTTTAATATGCAAATCAAGTTTTAACTAACTCTGTAATTTCAGTCGTGAACTCGATAATGTGCTGTCTCCCGGTCTATATTTAAAAGAAACTAAAAAAGAGGAGAACTTCTTTGTTAATTCAACAGACCATTATTGAATAATAATAATTTTAAAAAAAGCTGGAATGAAATTGAATTTTTGTAAAAAATGCATAGGTTAATGTACATAATCAGTAGCGTGTGGCGACCTAAATGAATAAATGTCCAAAGCGAATACACGTATTTGTTGTATAGATTATATCACATTTAATATGTATTTGAGATAACATAATCAACGAGAAAGAAAAAAGGCCTGTTTAAAGTATAGATCATGAAACACTTTTCAACTATTCCAGAATATTTTATTAAAACTTTACTGTTTAAGGTAAATAAGATACATACACAAATATTTTAGAATACGCATAACACATTTGAAAATAAGATTTCATCATTTACCAACTAATAGCCTCCAGTTTCTTTGTTTGTCCCAGAGTCCTGTGTTTTATTTACAGATTTATACATATTGTACACTGTTAAAAATCGTATTCTAGTTTGAACCAAATTTTGGTGCTTGGTAGCTGGCACCAGAAGATGGTGAAATCTCTTACCAACATTTGGAGCTTCCTTTTTCAACTTCGTTCCAAATATTGGAACTATGCTGCAACATCAGCTCCAAATATTGGTTCAACATTTCACCATCTTACAATGGCAGCTATTGAGCACCAAAATTTGGTTCAAACTAGAATACGATTTTTAACAGTGTATATAATTTCTTCTTAGTGTCTCAAATTTAGTTTAGTAAGGCAACGCAGGATAGGTTAAAAATTAATCTTTAACTCTTCTCACCAACAGATGATATTAGTAAGTGTCTTCTTTTGTACTTTTGTATATAACCTACACACTTTTATACACGTCACATATCATAAGCTAAAATTTAATCCAGCTTAAAATAAGGATAAAAGTACTGAAACCGTACTTCGAGAAATTAACATCCATAGGAACTCCTGTCATCTATTCCAAGACACAATAGGTGAAAAATTTATCTTTACCAGTTCATAACAATAAACGGATATATAAGTATATTCATTTCCCCCCTGCATATTATCTACAGACTTTTACATATGCTATATATTAAAAAAAAATTTAATTCAGGCTAAGACACGCTTAAAACTAATGAAATCGCCCTTTTAGAAATTAACATCCCTAGGCTGTCATGTATCCTATTCCTTGTGAGCCCTGTGTACGATTTTATTTATTTTACACATAGATCTCTTGATTTATTAAATATATTTCGAATTGAAAATGCTGAATTAAATGCTCAATTGAAAATCCCCTTTAAGGAATTCACGCTTGCACCCAGAAATACTTACGAATTTTTTTGTGTAGCCTGTATATGATCTTTAGGATTTATACATACCATGTAATATGTCAAACTTTTATTAAGCTTAAAAACGTGTATCATAACTTAAAATACACTTCCAGCAATTACTTCTAGACAGCACTTTGGATACAGTACTTTATCTGAAATATTATGTGTATTCTTGTAAATGATTGATATATACTACACACAACATAGTCTACAAAAAGCATCTTGTTGCAAACCTCAGTAATAATTGCATTATATTTGATTTATCACATGATTACACTGATAAACAAATTTTAACGAAATTTCTGTTTCTCTATATACATTGGGTGTTTTTTATAGATTTCAAGCTGCTGAAAAAGAATATGTTTGTAGAAATTTTCTATTACCCTCCAATTTTGAGAAATTTCATTTATACGTTTCGGAGTATGTAAGCATTATATAGGCATTATGATTATATTACATTATTTTCTTACATGTGTTTTATTTATACAAACATTCTTTTTACTTTTTTCTATCTTTACAAGAAGAAAGTATTGGATTCATGAAAATTTTCGACTTCCGGTTTTCGACGGATTTATACGTTTTAGAAGGTCCTGAACACGTTTTGACTATTTTTAGAAAATGTCTGTCTGTGAGTCTGTCCGTCTGTCTGTCTGTCTGTGACAAAAAATTTGTGGGCGCTCTATCTCAAGAACTAATGCTCGAAATTTAATAAAATTTTATATTCAGTTAGACCTTGATATGAATTAGTGCCTATTGGTTTTTGGTGAAAATTGGCCTGCAGGTGGCGCTGCTATACTACGTTTTTCATGATTTTCAAGATTGCTATATCTCAAGAACTAATGCACAGAACTTCAACAAACTTCAGATTCTGTGACCCCTTGATATACATAGACGCTGATTAAGTTTTGGTGTAAATTGGCCAGTAGGTGGCGCTGCTATGCCACGTTTTTCATGATTTTCATGATAGCTATATCTCAAGAACTAATGCACAGAATGTCACCAAACTTCAGATTCCGTGATACTTTGAGATACATAGCCGCTGATAAGGTTTTGGTGTGAACTGCCCTATAGGTGGCGCTGCTATGCTACATTTTGCACGATTTTTGCGATAGCTATATCTCAAGAACTGATGCAGAAAACTTCATCAAATTTTAGATTCTGTTACACTAGAATGTATAACATAATTAGACGTTGATTACATTTTGTTATTATCCTTGCAACAGGTGATGCAGCTATGCTGCATTTTGCACGATTTTTCCGATAGCTATATCTCAACAACCAACGCACAGAATTTCATCAAACTTCAGATTTTGTTACAAAATGCCATATAACATAATTACACGATGATTACATTTTGTTATAAATCCTTCAACTGATGGTGCTGCTGTGCTATATTTTGCACAGTTTTTTTAAACGAGCTATATCTCAAGAACTAATGCACAGAATTTCATCAAACTTCAGATACTTTTACACCATAGCATAATTAGACGCTTTTTTACGTTTTGGCATAAATTGTCCAAGATATGGTGTTGCTGTGCTACGTTTTGCAATTTTTTGTTATAACTATATCTCAAGAACTAATGGACGAAATTCCATCAAATTTCAGATTCTGTTAGGTCTTGACATAAATAGATGCTTATTAGGTTTTAGTATAAATTACCCAACATGATGCACTCTAATCTCATTTTCTCAGAATATTAATTAAATTTTGCGTTTTAGGCTTTTCGGATATTAGAATCCCATTAGGCTAGGTCAAGTGTTCGAGGAAATTCGATAGTGGGTAACTTTGGGGTCCCCACGGTTTTTTTTTTTTTTATTTTATTGAAATGTACTTATGAGATAGAAGAAAGTTTTGGGATTGACACATCCAACTAGTTTCTTATTACAACGATAGAAGATACTGCAACAGAGTAGAAACAGATGTCCCCCTAATAAATTTTATGTTAGGGATCTTGAACATACAGCGCTAGCTGCCCCCTCAGTGTTTGGCTTTAACACAAATCCGTGACAGTTGAAACTTATCTTTCGGGGCACGTGTACTGCTATTTCTTTGTTCTGTAAGACTTTTTACTTAAATTTCGATTATAATTATCCTATTTTCCTGTAAATTATGTGAAAAATGTCTAGAGGATGCGTTAATGAACCCGATTCTTTTTGCTATGTGTGTGGGGAGCTTACTTTGAAAAAGCATCGATGCACTTTTCACGCCTCTAAAAGAGACTGTCTATCAACAACGCCGACTATATACTACCGGCCGAGCCATTTTGCGAAAAACCGCCGAAAAAGTGAAGCTGGATTCAGCTTCGAACCCTGAACCATTTCATTAGACCACGTGTGAGAACAACGTGACGCAAACCCTGCCCAAATTAGCACTGAGTAAGCTGTTTTCTGTTCGGTGCACATGGCTCGGCACATGGTCCTTGTTTCGGTTCAGGGTTTGCACGATTATTTAAAATAACTTGGGCAAGGTATCAGAGTCCTCTGGCGGAAGACTTCATGCATTAATCTCAAATAGGTGGGCCTATAGATCTAGTGGGCCATGCTATCACATGTACTTTGGATGTAAAGTAGGAGAACAAGATAAGAAATGGGCACCTTATTCTTGTTGTACACAATGTTCTACAAACCTCCGAGTGTGGATGGAAGGTACGAGAAAGAGTATACCGTTAGCTACACCAATGATATGGCTCAAGCCGAAGGATCATATAACTGACAGCTACTTTTATATTACAAAAATTAAACGATTCTCTACAAGAAGTAAACATAACATTAAGTACCCGAACTTAGATTCAGAAATGTGACCAGTATTACCTAATGATGATTTACTAATACCGAAACTTCCAGAGAATTTTACATATGACGATGCAGCAGTAGAAATGGAAATTGATGAAACTGAAACTTCCTCTACATCTGATATAAACTATTCTCATTACATATCGCTATTCTATGATCTGATATAAACTAATCCTAACTAAAGATTTAGGGTGTTCAATGCCATTGAAAATTCGTTTTTTATCATCTCATCTAAATCCCCCCCCCCCCCCCCCCCGAGAATATGGGAGTTGTGAGCAACGAGCATAATCAGCGTTTCCACCAGGATATTCCTGCAATGGAAACCCGATATCAAGGCAGGGAACCCCTAATATGCTTGGAGATTACTGTTGGAACCTTATTGGGGAAGGTAGTGTTTGTGCCTATGAGAGAACATCCACAGATAAGACATTTACCGTTACATAAAGTATGAAATTTCTTATTAATATAATTTCTTTTAATAAAATTCTTCTAAATTTTTTTGAAATTTTATAAAAAATACATATTTTCAGTGTTTTAAATATCAATTTTAAGCTTATAAGTGTTTATTTAAAAGTTTGTCATTACTAAAATACCAAATGATAAATTTCATAAGGTATATGTGTTGAATAAATACTACAAAATTCAGATTTTCAAGATTTTGAATTTTTTTAAAAAATTTGTGGGTGATGGAAACTTTTTAATTGCATATTCCTTCACAGCACCACCTAAAATATAAAAGTCACCACATACTTAGTTAACAGAAACCTTGTTTATCAGTGTTATTAGTTTCATTATATTTGAAATTGTGTAATTATTAAAATGTGCTGCAAAATGTTTTCCCCATAGATTATTATGTTCCAGAATTTCTTTGTGTGGCCCTGTAAATACATGAGCAATTCATATTTTACAGAATGCATGTTTTAGTGTACGTAAATGAATAGAAATTTCATTATTTTTCAAATGGTGCATTGTCATTTAAATGTATGTGGAACAATTTTTCTCAATGGCCATAATATAAAGAAACACAAACTCAGCATCGGTAAACACTGTGACGATGTCACGTAAGCTTAATTCCAAAAGTCTAGATAATAAAAGTAATAAGCTAATGCTTTCTCAATTATCAAGCGGCTGAAACTAAATTCACATACCTGTTTCGATAAATCATAGAATTCATTGGGTATGTGAGGAGTCTAATCTATTAATCAAAGTTTGCATCCAGTATAAAGTGCACCCACATCTTAAGAATAAACCAGCTAACCCCTTTCTCAGTTTATATCCCCACGAACGTAATTAAGATTAGAGAAATAATGAGTATTAATCAGCAAGAAGAAAAAGTATGAGGTCGTTAAAATACGACCCCTTTTTAGATAAGCAATTATATATAAGGACCCCAGAATCCAAGGGGTATAAGTGACAAAATAGAAAAAATTGAGTTAAGTGCACTGGGTATCTGGAAATATGCTTTTTTCATTTCAGGTAAAGAAATATAGGTCATTTTCTTATTATTTGTTGAGTTATAGAGATAAACCACTTTTTTTCGAAAAACAAACAATATTGATTAATTATACATTTAAAGAAAATTGTACTCTATTTTTTTAACAGTTATTGAAATGAGAGTTCAAAGATTAGAATGCAACAAGCAGATGTTTCCTATTTCAATTTAGTCAATTGTTATTGATGTTCCAATTTAACATCAATTATCTTTAAACTCAATTTACTCCACATCGACATTTTGTCACTTGTACCCCTTGGCTTCTGAGGTCGTCATATATATATATATATATATTTCATCAGGCAACACGGACGAGCAGACAGGAAACCGAAATCAGAATCATAATGATATTAATGCATCGTTCGTCTCCTGGTGAGTTAATTTATTAGTCTTCGTCTCTTTCATTTCCCCTTTAATATTATGCATGGAAACTTATTTTAATGTCAACCACTAAATAAATAATAATGTAAAATATTACAGCCTTATTATTAATATCATTCACAACACAGAACTTTAACAACACATATGCCATTTAATTAATTTTCCAATTATTTTCCAGCAATGAAATTACGTTCGAAATTATAGAATATTTTAATACGTGATTTATCACTAGATAAATAAGCGTAGAAACCTACAGCGTGAAAAATGTCCAAACCAGGGACATGTGCCGGGGAAAAATGTCCCCGGGCTGGATATTTTTCTGATGAGTAAGTGATGAGGCTAAAATCCTACCTCATCACTTTTCTCACCAGCCTTTACTAAATACAGGTTAAATATTTAAAAAACATTAATTGTTACTGATTTATAATTATTTAAAATAGTTAAAGCCCACTAAGCCTAATCTCAATTCAGGCAATTGTAAAAATGTGTATCGGCATTTTGCTAAAATTCACCACAACTATTATTTTGCGCTATTTTGAGAGAATCCCCTCACATACATGTTATAATCAAACAGTACAGTGAAATGTAGTTATACTGAACAGTATGGTGTAATACATTCGCATTCAAAATTCTTAAATAGAATGTCTGCATTGCTCTAAATCAGCCCTAAATTACCATAAATCTATGAAGATATGTATTTTTTAACCGAATAAAAAGCACATACTTACTTTACAAGCTTCCCTTTCTCGAATTCCTCGGCGGCAATTTGGTAACAAACATTTTAGAAGCAATCTGTAACATGTAAAAAGAACATTGGAAACTAAAACAAATTAACTATCTATATTATGTATAAAGAAGAAACGTGTCTATGCGTAATGCTGATGTCATTTTGCGAATGGCAACAGCAGACAATCAAATTCAACTCTTACTGCAATTTTTTTTAAACTTTTAAACATGCAAATTTAAAATTTTTATTTCTTTGAGTAGAGAAAAACAAGTCGGAAATTGCACGTCAAACGTAGCAAATGAGGTGTGTTCGTACTAGAACGAACTTTAATAAATATTTCGATCTTTGTGTAATACTATATAGTATTTCGGATACAGTGTAATATCCGAAACCTCTTGTATGTCCCTGTAACTACTGCTTTCTATTATGCATGAAGTAACTTGCAGTAAACGCCAGCAACGTATATTAGATTCATATAAGGTGAAATAGTTTAATATTATTAAAACGCGCCCCAAACAATGTTCCCCCCTATTCCATTATGTAATGGAATAATTTTGTGCGGGTCTGCAAATGAATAACAAACATTCTTTGCACCACACATTATACAAAATGTATATTTTAGTATAATTCATAGATGCATATCAATTTCATTTATGTTCGAACGAGTGTAATGCCATCAAAATGAACTCGTAACAATTTTTTTCTCATTGGCGCAATGTAAGGAATAATTTTTGATTGTCCCTGTAGTTAAACTATCTATCCAATTTTCATAAAATTTGAAATGACTCGACAAAATTATTCAACAAATATATATTTTAAATTTCAAGCCATTCGATTGGGTAGCTTTTGCGCTCTTATATGCAGACAAACAAACGGACGGACGGACTGAACGACGACTGTAGATTCTATGTATTTATGTAATTACGAACGCACTTAAAAATAGAATTTCAAAAGAAATTTGTTTGAAAACATCGCATAGATCTCTATTTACTTATTTTTTTATCGTTTACAAAATAATTTTTAGATGTGATTTTTTTAAAATCTACGTCTCTTGTATGCAGATGTTTCCAAATAGCAATTATTTTTTGTAGAAAATTTGTAGCAGTTTTACTTTGCAAACTTGCAAAGTTGCAGCAAGTTCAGCATGACAAGACTGAAAGATTATAAAAAGACTGCAGCAAAATAACGGAAACGTTAAAGTTATCACAAATTCAACTTGCAGTTAACTTGTCACGCAAGTTAAAATCTTGCTGTATCAAATTTATTGCAAATTCATGGCAAACAATTAGAAAATTTAGTTCTTTTAAAACGAAAGTACGGCAAATTCTTTGCAAGCCAGTAGAATGTTTAGCTTTGTCTTGCCTAAAATACTGAAGATTTATTGCAAAGTAATATTGCAAGTAATATTGGAATGGCACACTACCTGTATACAATTGTCACACTATAAGTGTGACAGTTCAATTTTAACACACTTATTGTACTATTTTATTGTAGTGTGACTTACTTACGGTAACAGTACAATGTTACATAAAATAATAATGACAATAATAAAATTTTACTCCGCCATGCTTTAAAAGGCAAAAACATTTGACCAATAAGGGTAAAATAAGTACCAATAAGGGAAAGGTAATCAAGTATGTGATCAATAGTATCAAGAATTTTCTAATGTTTCTTTTGTATAAATAAAAAAAAGACCGATATAGGGATGGGCCTCATGTATCCAATGAAAAAAAAAAATTTAAAATGTCGAAATGCAAACGAAACATTAGAAAATGATAGTCCCATACGTTTAGCATCAACTTGCGCTCATCTTCTCCTGAGGGCACAGGAGCCTTTATGTAGTTTCAATTATGGGTCTTGGGATATAAGAACTCTAAAATATTTGCCACACATTGAGAGACATTTTCGAAGAAATGTCTAGTCATGACCAGGACATCCCAAATTGAGTAAATTCATAAAAAAAGGAAATTGTAAACTTTTACATTACCGTTAAACACAGAAAAAATACGAGACTCTTGTAAATTTACTTTACTTCTCGGTTAAATGCATTCAATTGAGTTTTTCAGTCATCAATTTACAGACATTTCTCTTATCTTATATGAAATTCCTTATAGGAATTTCCATGCCTTTAGTAAAAGACATTTTTTATCATTGTTAAATTTTGTAATGCAAAATACGCACTTATAATTTTTTTTATAATTTTATCAGAAATATTAAAGAAGAAAAATTTGTTTAAAGATTTTTTTTTAAACTTAAATTATTTAGAAAGGGAAAAATTATCTCATCAAATTTAGTGAAGATTTTCCCCCTCAGAATGATCAAAGACATACTTTGCACTCAATAGCAATCACTAATATAGCTCAGGCAGTAAGATATTCTTCCACGGTCAAGCGGTCTCGGATTCAAACTCCACGCCGGATAGAAACACTGCCCCCTCTACAATGCCTATTCACTGAGCAGACGACAAGCGTGAAACGTCATGAAGTGGAGGCAAAATCACTAACCCTACTGGTTCCACAATCGCCACGAAGCTCAGAATGCGATCGTTGTCAGGGAAACCGCCTCCACCACGTCACAAGCGAGAAGGCATTGTAGAGGAGGCAGTGATAGAAACAAGTTGTGCGAACGTTTAGTATACCTGCAGATTAAATTAATTCTGAAAATTCAAGTTCTTTGAAATTCCCTAAAGACTGAGTGGTTCACTAATTTTAAAAAATAAATTAAGTTATTATCATTAAAAGTAAAATTACAGTCTTGTGTATTTTTAACGATGTTAATTTACGGAGTCCATTTTAAATTTACCAAATAATTTCGCTGTTATTTAACAAGATCTCAATTTTTCTAATTTCTGTAACTTTATATAAGACTTAAGATAATGGATTACCCGCAATTTCTCTGTTATTTTACAAAAATGTCTTTTAACAGTGTACTATTCAATACTTTCTTCTTTTATTTACAGAAGACTGGTGGAATCTGGGGCGGAAGCGTATCGTATAATTGTATGTTTGCAAGGGCGGCGCCAGAGGGGGGGCCGTGGGGGCATATGCCCCCCGTCGGGCATACCTGGCCCCCCCATCGGGGTCAAAATTCAATTTCGTCGGGGAAAATATTTTGACTTTTGAATTTCAGCCCATTCAAATTGGGTCGAAATATGGAGCTTTTTTTTTTTTTTTTTGAAAGTCGGATTGACTAAACTAATTCTTTTTTGTACATCGGTTTCTGACTGAAGTTTGATTCTTACAATTTGAGTTTAGATAAACCCGAATTGTCGAAAAAAAATCTGAATTTTTAAAATAAAAATCTACATGGATGACAGCATAGGATGATGCATGAATGACTCTATGCATGTTTATTTTTCAACAAAAAGATAAAATTTATACTAAAAATCAATTTTATACTTTTTAGGTGCGTTCGTAATTATATAATACGTAGCACCTATAGTGATCGTTCAGTCCGTCCGTCTGTCCGTCCGTCTGTCCGTCCGTCCGTCTGTCCGTCCGTCCGTCTGTCCGCATATAACAACGCAAAAACTACCCAACGGAATCGTTTGAAATTTAAAATACATAATTATTACATAATTTTGTCGAGTCATTTCAAATTTTATGAGAATCGGATGGATAGATCAATTGCAGGGACGATCAAAAGTATTCCATTACATTACGGTCAATGGGGAAAAAAGTTTCAAATGCATTTTAATCGTTTGAAATTTAAAATACGCAATTATTACATAATTCTGTCGTGTTATTTCAAATTTTTTGATAATCGTGTGCATAGATCAATTACAGGGACAATCAAAAGTATTCAATTACATTATGGTCAATGGGGAAAAAGTTTCAAATATATTCTATACGTTTGAAATTTAAAACACATAATTATTACATAATTTTTTCGAGTTATTTCAAATTTTATGAAAATCGGATGCATAGATCAATTACAGGGAAAATCAAAAGTATTCCATTACATTACGGTCAATGGGAAAAAATGTTTCAAATGCATTTTAATCGTGTTACACTCATGCGAACTTAATAAAATTTATATGCAACTATAAAGTACATATTATACTATACATCTTACATAATTTGTGGTGCAAAGAACATTTGTTATTGATTTACAAGGCCACACAAAAGTATTCCATTACATAATGGTATAGGGAGAACATTGTTTGATGAGCGTTTTAATTGTAATTCACTATTTACAATGTTATGAGATTGATATATGAAAGTAATATTTTTAAAACTTCGTTATCGTTCGAACGCACCTAATTTGCTACGCTTCACGTGCAATTTCCAACTTGTTTTTTTAACTAGGGGGAACTGGGGTACATTGATAAAAATTTTTTCTAAGATTTTTTTTGGTGTCAAGAAAGTAGAAAATTCAAGTTTTTTTTCCATGAGGTGACAGCAAAACTTGTGTAGTATGTTATAAAAATGTACAATCATTGTTTTATATAGTATTTTTGCATGTAATTTTAAAAAAATAAAAAAAAAAGTCATTTGTATCAATGTGCCCCATCCCCGGGGCAGATTGATACGTTTGAGAAAAATGAACGACAAAATAATACCAATGCATATTTTTCATAGAAAATGAATTAGAAAACCATTTTATATTTATTTATAAAAATTCAAATCACCCACAATTTATTTTTAAGCAATATTAAAGCAATCAAAATTAAATATATTATGATGGTATGTTCTGGCTGTTTCTTGTCTGATTGTTGGCTGTGGTAACTTTGTCATATCTAGCACTTCAACCCCAGCATTATCTTCTTTCTTATGAAAGATGAAAAAATTACCAGTTTTTCTGTTTATAAATAGGTTCATAAACAGAAAAATAAGGATAATTATATTAAAAATTCTGTTTATAATATAAGTATCATTTTCTGTTCTGCAGTTTGTTTCTCTTACTTAACATTTCGCATGTCGAAAATACTTTTTTCTCTGGAGAATCGATATAAATTCGAGATTTGCCAGAATGGCGTCCTTTTCTTTTATTAGTTCTACTAGCACTAGATGCTGGGTAAGTTCCTACATCTTCTGTTTTCAAAAATTCTATAAAATGTTCTAATATAAAGAAATTAGAGCTATTTCACTTCAATAAAAACTAATATTAGAAATTTTTCGTGAAAAAAAAGGTTGGATTAAGGAGTGTATGGTAAAAAAAATAATAAAAGATAATGAAAATATGAACTATTAAAGGATTTAGGCTGTATCAATGTGCCCCGTCATCAGAGCCCGATCAAGCTGAAGTTGGGCCCAGGGCCTGTTAAAAAATTGGGCCCCCCTACCTACCTATTTTCAGCGACACTTTCACAAAAAAAGACGGTTTATTTGACGAGTTGACAAAGTTGTTTGGATGAAAAGTGCCTAGGTTAAAAGCTTCTAGAAATTTTATTGAATCATTCAGAATATTTAAATTTTACGTTTCATATTTTATAAAACAATATTATTTGAAAAGTATTTGATTAAGGGAAAAAAATCAACCACATAATTTGTGGGCCCCTGAAATTGTTGGGCCCAGGGCCAAGGCCCCGGAGGCCCGTGCATTAATCAGGCCCTGCCCGTCATAGACTGTATTAATGTGCCCCATACAGCGATTTTGAATAAAATGAGTCTCAAATCCAACACTTCACAATATATCTAACAATAAATAATGAAGAACTGATAAAGAGTAGCTGTACTTACCAGGGAGAGTATTCATTTTGGTTGAAAATACTGGAACAGTTGTATAATAGCATTTCAATTGTACAACTCATATTTACTTTTGAACAACAAAAACAATAAATCACCCGTCCCATTTCATCAAACTACTGAATCATTCCAAGATTTTCTGTATGTAGTTGAATACACTAGCATCATCTTTTGGAGCTGTTGTGAAACTTCCTGTAATGACCCTGTGAGCGGTGGAGGGGGTGTATCAATGTGCCCCATGTATCAATGTACCCCAGTTCCCCCTACATTAAATTTGTGGATCAGTTTTCGCTTATTTTGGATTTACGATCGGCTTGGTAATGAAGAATTTTTAGTTCAGTTAAAATACGAAAACGAAAATTATTTTGTCGGGGTTGTCTTGGATAACAAGTAGAATGCTTCATCGTGTGGGGCAAACTGCACCTGACATGACTCGCAGTCTGGACCGGATCGGGTTGAGCCTAAATTTTTGTCGTTGAGTGTCGGATTAAAGTCGGATTAACTTTGTTTCAGGTTCGGGTTGGATGTTGATATTTATGGTTCTTGATTCGAGAAGAATTGATCTCTCAAAAGAATTTACAAAACTTATTTTAAGATGAAAAACTGTATTTGAATGTCAATGAAATGTATACTGATTTTTCTTACTTAAAATCTGAAATTGTTACTGAATATATATTTGTAAACATATTCTTACATAACTGCATTACAGCATGGATATATTTTTTCATCAGCTACAATTAGGGTTTGGTTGGGTTGAAATATTTCGGGTTCAGGTCGAAATGTAGAGATGTCTAGCTCAAATCGGGTTTCGGATAGAAACCCGATCCTGCATCTCCTCGGAAAATTAAACTCAACTCGACTGGTGGTTTTAGTCGGACCTGGCTAAAGTTAATTTTTTTTCGGAAAGTTTAGGATTGACTTCTATTTTTCGAGTCGGGTAATTTTAATTGTTTTAGCGTATGGGCTCGATTCTATCAGATTCCTCAAAAGTATCCCCAAAATATATTTTAAAATGAAAAATTACATTATTTGAATGTCAATGAATCAATATACAGATATATCGATTTTTCTACATAAAAAATATAATTGATACTAGACTACTTTTCCATTATTGCTTTACAAGATGGAATTTTGTTTTTACATACTGAGTTGGGATTGCGTTCGGAATGAATACTATTGATTTTAGAAGTTTTGTCAAGTTCGGGTTATCTATTTTTTTAAAACTGGTTCAGGTTGAATGGATATATAATTAATTAGCTCAGGTCAGGTATAACCCATTCCGCGGAGGATTCCGTGCTCGGTAAACAATCCGTGAATTGAACTATTCCCCCTCCATTGATTAGATTCCGTAAAAACAAAAAAAATTGCACTTTAATTTTGCCATTTCTACTCCACCTCCCGCAAAAAATACAGAAAAAACACAAAATACCTGAAATACTCACACCTATAAACAGCATGTTCGTCAAATTACATGGGTATTCTGGCATCTGTGTTGCTTAGTACTATTCGTGTTAGAAAAAGAATTTAAATCCCTTTTATCTATAAATATGTAAAAATGAGAAATCTAAGATCAAAATTAAAAAAAAAATCTTATGTCAGAAGGCAGAAATTTATTAAAATAATAGAAAAGATGAAAATCAAAGGAATGCATCGGCAATGTTGAGCGGGAAATTTTTCTCCTCGCAGACCTCTAACCCGCAGATAAATCTCATGCATAACCCGCAGTTTGAATCAGCGATATATTTATAATTGCAGATCGCTTTTCGCTGATATTAAATTAATTTACTTTTAGATTCCCAACTATTTTACAATTTTTCACTTCATTTACATTTCTCTTGGAAATTTTGTGTTAAAGTTTTTGTTTCAGATTTAAATTCTGATCTTATCAAAATTTGGAACATCACACTTTGTGCATTTGATCAATGTACACTCTAAAACAAAATGGAAATTGAAGATATTTTCCCCCATTGTTTTTATTATTATTTCTATAGCTAAAAAAGTCTGCTTTAATTTGAAAAATTTTTCGAAAATAAAGAAAATTAATCAATTTAATGCTAAAACTACCTGAAATCCTCCAATATCTACAGATGCATTTTTTTAATTAAAGGACTGTTTAATTAACTGTGCAACAACGCTGTGTACTAGGATTTTCTATTATTGACTGATTTTTTACTTACCTCTATTTTCTCTCAAAATATGAAAAATTCATGAATCAAATCTCAATTTTTAAAAAAATTCTACAATCAAAAGACAGAAAATTCTTCAAGGAATAGAAAAATCCGTTCCAACCACACGTGCGTTCCAGCAAATTACTGCTTGTATGTTTTATTTTTTGCGAAATGTTTTTTGAGAGTTTATAAAATAATTACATTTTCTCAAAAATGACTAAGTTAGAAAATGATGAAAAAAGTAAAACGCGGTACTTATAAACTCTTAAAATTTATATATTTCAAAAATTCTAGTTCGATTAATTACTTTCACATTAATTTCAAGGAAATTAGTATTTAGTACAGCAACGTGTTCAGATTTAACGAAAAAGGATATGAAAGAAATTTCAATTTTATACAGATTTTGTTTTAGCCAAGTATGTTGTTTCTTTATACTCGTATTCTTATTTAGATTTCAAACTAACGATGTTTAAACTGCAAAGAACAGCTGCGGTTCACCAAAAGGAAATGCATGACTATCTGTTTTGAGTAGTTTTCAAATTCTGTTCTGCAAGTTAATATAAAACAAACTTTTCGACTGCTAGAATGATAAAGAGATCGATGAATATGTTGTTTAGCTTCAGCAAACGTATTCTTGCTGATTGGTTGTAAAAAGAACCTTTATACATCTCAATGTTGTTGTGGGAATTACTAGAAAAACATCTGCTCTGATAGTCTTGGAGGATATTTCAGAGTTACATAAAGTGCAGTTCCCTATTATCGACATTTGTCCATTGACCACAGATATAAGGAGTTAATTCTTTTTCCTAATCTAGTATTTTTATTTAAAAATATCGAAATCGTCTATTTAATGCTTTTTTTTTACAAAAATAATATAATTAATAATACAGTAACCGTAAGAACAATGCTACAATGACCTTTTAAAGAACGAATCTGACTATAAAACAATGAAATTTATGACTTTGCAAATTTTGCATTTGAATTATTATTTCTACTAATTATAAATACTTTATGAGTTCAATCTTTTTACGAATGTGTGTACTATAATATTTTTCTGCAGTACATAAAAAGGTTCAAGTCTTTCATACGAGTAAGTTCAAATGATTTCTTATTTCTTTGCGTTTGTATGTAATTTGATATTTTTACCCGAGTGCTTTAATTTTAAAACTTCTTTATACGCAGAATTCGTAATTTTGTTGATAATAATAATTTAACTTTTTAAAGAAATTATGTAAGTTTTTCATTTGTATTTTTGCTTTCAGTAATACATACAGTTACGCCTCATATATTACGTACGACATGGATTAAACATTAATATTCCTGGGCCCAACATAAACAAGGTTTAAATGAAATTTCAGTTTTACAATTTTCGGAACTGCGAATTTTTAAACTTCTAAATATCGCACATTTTAAATTTTTACACAGTGACATAGAGAAAAAAATGCTCTTTTAAATGAAATTTGTTTGCAAACTTTACCACAATTTGTTTTCAAATTATTAATATTTTAAAAGTTTTTATTACATTTTTTGTCATCGTGTCAACAGAAGTATTCCATTTTTGGACATTAAATATGGACCAATCACAAAACGAATAAAATAAAATAAGCTCCGGAATTCAACCAATAAAAAGATTCAGATCTGCTTCAGATTTTCCAGTTCTCCACCGAGATCAACAACTATTTTCCAAATAGTTAAAAAAAAAGATTAATTCTTTTTGATCAGAACTCTTCGTGTAAAACAGTTTATAACAATATCGAAGTAAAATTCATGTTTTGTAGAAATAGAGTCAAGTCGGGTCGAGATTTTAACTTTTTTTTGGAGGGGGGGGGAGGGGAAGGGGCTAATATATATAATACTTGCTAGACCATATAAGCAGGACAACTTTTTAAATTTTACTCAGACCGAAACATTAATTTATTTTGTACGAACTGGGCCCTTGAAATTTTTGCCCACGCAATTTTTAGGACCTGCTCCAGCACGCGGGGACCTCTGATATATGTTATGAACTTGGCCCCCCTGTCGGGGATACAGTGCCCCCACGTCGGGCAAATTCTGGCGCCGCCCTTGTATGTTTGGGTGATCAGTGTCTCTATTCTAATACGGATTGCTTAAACATAAGAAATCAATAAGAATCTGTTATAAAAATTGGAACACAAGATAGTTATTGAAACATGGATAAGGGATTAAAATACCAATTTACCTGTATTTAAAGTTTAATGGTATTGAAAGGTTCGGTAGCACATCTGATTCCTTTTTCTCCTTGACTTGTTCACACGAAATTGTCATATTCTGTAAAAAAGTTTAGGTACAAATTAAGCAAACTACATCAAAGTTCAAATGCAGAATGAAAATGAAAGCAATTTATAAAATGCGGCAGATATTTATATTGTTTTTATTTGTAGGATGTTTGTACATGAGTAAAGCATGTAAGAGAATCGGTGTTATCGTATTTGAAGTTAGAAATCGTCATTGATTGCTATTTTACAGAAGTCGAAGGTCTACCCTGTTCACACGACAAACATAAGATATCTTAAGATCGCCGTGTTTGAAGTGGAACCTCCCGGAATTGGATGCCTGTTCACATTGAAAAATTTACCTAAGATATCTCAGCGAATGTCACTGTATCTCTGAACTGAACAAATGTAGCGTATGCGCATGCGCTTGAAATACAGACGGCCACAACAGCCAATCAGTAAAAGCGAAGCTTTTTAGCCAATGAGAGTAGGTGGTTGTTCCTGTATCTAGCCCGAGAGAGTTCCAGGCCTGAGATATCTTAACTATCCATAGTGTGAACAGGGTGTTAGAGTTGGAATAAGACGAGCAGATCAGGAAAGTAATGACTCCACAAACTGAGCATGCGTGGAATGGTGTGAGTACTTGGCTCAGATCTAGCTCCGTTCTGATTGACATGTCCAATTTTGTCTACAGTGACTTTTCATGTCTATGAAGGAATGATCGAGAGCATCTCGTAATCTGTATTTCCGGTGAGGATAAATTGATTATACCACAATTTAACGATGGTTTTGAATATTTTGAAAAACTTTAATAAATAATTTATGTACATTTATTAAATAGTTCAATTTCTGCAAATGCAATAAATCAAATTAGTGCGAGAACCATGTTCCAAAGCATGCGCAAATTCATCAAAAAACTCCTGTTTTAAATTTGTCAATAACATGTTTAATTCAACTTTTTTAATAACATAAATAAATATATATAAAAAAAACTTTTATCTATTGAAATTTTTCTCACTTGGGATCGAACTGAAGACCTTAGGTTTAGAGGCAAATGACATAACACTACGCTAGTACACTTTTCTGAAGCAGTTTTAAACACAATTTTAATTAATCAACGATATCACTGTTTGCAAGGCATTGAAAATTAGGACTGACTTCGTTCTCAAACGCATGCGCTGTGAGTGGAGTCATTACTCCCGCGATCCGTTCCTGGAATCAGAGATGAAGATGATGCTTCAGATTCACTAATTTCAACATAATTATACGAGAAGTCTTTGAAAAAAAAATCAGTTTTCACACATCGTATTTTATTACATGCAGAATTATCTTACCTGTAGTAACTTCACTAATGGTTTCGGATCACTGCTCCAAGAAACGGAATGCACATCAAACTATAAAAGGAAAAAAAGAAGATAAAAACAGAAAAAAGAATAATTTAAAAAATTAGAAAACGCATTTGGAAGATAAAATTCTGTGATTCAGATGGAAACGACAAAAGTTTACCTGATTTAAGTTTATCGTATTAAAATTCAAATTTATCCGATGAAAACAGAATCCTTGATTATTCTCACCAGTAAAATTTAATTGTAAATTTCGTGTTATTTAATCCGAGCATTTTTCCGATTCAATTACCCAAATATTTGTGTTATGAAAAACCGGTAATAAAAGACTGACCATTCCATAAAAGACGCTCGTCCTGAAGGAGTTAAAAGAAGAAAAGCTAAAGGATCACGGATGTTAAAAAAGGAAAAAATAAAATGTGGACATCACAATATCTATTCTTGACCGAAAACAACAACTACATTCCAAATAGTTAATAAATTAGGCAGGCCAAAACCCTACGAATTCAATGCAAAAGTTTAAAACTAACCAATCAACAGAATTTTTGTAAAAAAAAAAAAAATAATAAAAAAATAATTACGATAATGAGTCACTATTCAAAAAATGTATTTTCAAACTTGATGTTAAATTTTCTAGTTTTAATTTTTGCATGTAAACATTCGAGCTTTTTATTTGAAGTTCTATTCTGAGTGCCGGCGAAATACAGAAATTTACTTTTAGAAGCACCTGCATAAAAATATTTAGTTTTATCTAAGAAAATACTCATTTCATTTCACTGTGATTGCATTTTCATCCACTGAAGCCGTTTGATATAAGTGTCTTAATCTCAGTATCAGCGGAATGAAAAAAATATTGATTGTAAAAGCGTTATGAGTAAAAATGCATTAATTTATATAGTGATGTTAATTTACCTAAAAATTTTTTTTAAAAGTTATTTTTAATTGTAATACGAAAATGGCTTCCATAATGATATGGTAATTCCCATTGTTTCCCTTACCTCTTCAACAATGCAACAAACCCGATTGCCACCAATACGAAAAAAAAATTCATAAAATACTTTTAAAAATAAAATTAAAATACAAAATTTGGATTATTTAAAAAAATAGCGAGTGTGGCTACATCTACAAATAAATGATTTAATAAAAAAAATAATTATCAAAATCGGTTCAGTAGAAATCTCAGGCTAAATGAATAAAAAAAACAGCCCTGCTTTTAAATATATAGAATATAATTAAATAGAAATGATGTTATCTCCAGAAATATTGATATTTGTTCGTTCCAAGCATTTTTAAATAAATAGCAGAAGTCCAGTCTATTTAGATGCACCAATAAACGTCAGTGAATATGTCATCTTTAACACAGTTTTAACAAAATAGATTGTATTCATGGAGCAAATTTATCTGTTTTCTGAATGACGCCGTTTTCCTGATCGGAATAACTTCGTTTGAGATTACTTTATATCATTTTATATCATTGATTATTTTCTGTTATTGTTACTTGGATTTCTTAATGTTATATCTCCTTAAATATTTTGTTCTTATGCAACTAATACATAATTACACACAATAATTTTATTATGGTTAAGTTTTATGAAAACGAATAGTATTTTTTAAATTATAATGACATATTCATTGGTGAATTCATTCATTGATGATTCATTCATGCTTCTAATTGGTGGAATGAAACGAATTAATATGATAATTATAATATAAAATAAATTTATATTATATAGAAAAAAGTTTAAACAGATTGCTACCATTAAAAAGCTTAAATATACATATATATATATACATATATATATGAATGAAAATAAATTAACCCTTTCGGGTCTGGTATACTATTAATAGTACATGTCTTTTCACCAAGTATTATTTTGTCTTAACAATTACTCAATTACTTTTTACATATAAAAATGATAGCATATGCCTATTCCTTTCTTATTATGACGTCATTTGTGCTTTGACATTAAGTAGTGATAATAATAATAATAATAATAATAATGATATTAATAATAATTTACTTAATGTTTTTCGCATCGTAGGCGATTCCTTCATTTTATGCATATATTTTACTCTTTAAATTAAAAATATAAGTTAATTGTCTGAAGCAGTTATGTGTGATAAAACAAAAAAAAAAAAAAAAAAAAAAAAAAACACTAGAAAAATGTAATAATTTCTTAAATCCTATTGCAATACGTTATTTCCCAAACGTCTTCAAAAACTATTCCTTAGCCTATTATCATATAAATATGGATTGAATGGCACACAAAAATAAGTACACTCGTTAGATCTCAGACAATGAGATATCTTTAAACCTCAGTAAGTCGATTTGGATACACTGTAAAAAAAAATTCAAGAGGTTACTAAAAATTTTTAAGTAAATTTGTATTCCACAGAATTTTTTAGTAACCATTACAAACTTTTTTTTTTTTTTTTTTTTTTTTTTGCAAATGAAACAAAAATTTCTTTTGTAAAAAGAACAAAAGAAATTTTTGTATAACTAACTTAAAACTTTTTAGTATGAGCCTCCAAGCAAATTTTAATAATAGCTCCAAAATTATTTTTAGTAACCATTGCGTGTGCCCGAATGGCAGGAACTTTCTTCGAGCTGCACCCAGTGGGTAAGAACACATACTTCTGAAGCGGAAGATTTTCGGCAAAGCGGCAAAAGATGGCAGTACCAAACATTACTACCTGCTCCGACAGGATTTTCATAATCCCTTTGTTTAACGAGTACTTACATTGAATACATGCGGTGTATTCGGTGGTGTCCAGCATTAAACCCGGGCCCTTTCTGTCTGGAGTTCGATGCTACGACCACAAGGCTATCACGGCCACACCGAGTGAGTTTTAGTAATGGCTATTACAAATATAAAACTTTTAACTCTATTCGTTGCTAGCTTTTTTCTAGTAATTCTTACAGATTTTCTTGTAACCGAGTAAGATTACAAAAAATTTTTTAGTAATTGCAAGAATCGCTAAAATTTTTTTAGTTGATCGACCCCCTTTATTTTGCAGTGTAGCTACGGTAAACGTTATTAAATTAAAGTATTTTTGTTCTGAAAATGGAGAAAAATTCGTACCGGAAAGGGTTAAAAAATATCTAGTGCGGACACATACACGCATGAACAGATTTCATTAAAAAAAATAATGATCACGATCTGTTTGGTAGAAAACTCAAGGATGATGACTAAAAAACAGCCTGGTCTTTTAAATATACAGGGTGTATCTAAACTCTTGGGCAAAACTTTAAGGGGTGATAGAACACATACAGACAAACAATATTAAATAGGAAATTAAGAGTCTCAAACGTTTTCCGAAGGAGATAGGTGCCATTAAAGCTTAAGGTCCAAAATTTCAAATAAACATAAAAATCGGATAAATTGCTCGATCGATTTGCGGTTTTCCCTAAAACTATTCTTTATGTCAGTATTTTCTTGATAATAAATTATAAAGATGAATTTCAAAAAATGCCGATAAAGAGCGCTTTAGACTTTGGAGTAACGAACAACTATTTTTTACCGTTATTTTTTGCATCTCATTAAAAGTGCTCGAAGCTTAGACTTAAATTTTGAGCTCAAAATCTGAATAGTTGGGAGTGGTTAAGTAGCGCAAACTGAACTGTGTTCATAGGTTCAAATTTGAAATAATTATAAAAAACGGAAAAATTGGTCGATCCATTTGCGGTTTTCGCTAAAACTATTCTTTAAATCAGCATTTTCTTGAAAATAAATTTTAAAGATAAATTTCAAAAATGACGATAGAGGGCGGCTTAGACTTTGGAGTAACGTACAACTATTTTTAACCGTTATTTTTTAAATATCATTAAATACTTGCAAAAGCTTAGACTTAAATTTTAAGCTTAAAATCTGAATTGTTGGGTGTAATTAAGTAGAGCAAAATTGGGAACTGTGTTCGAGGGGGGGGGGGGTTAAATTTCAACTCCTGAACACAGTTCAATTTGTGCTTCTTAACTCCTTCCAATTATTCAGATTTTGAGCTCAAAATTTATGTTTAAGTCTAAGATTCAGAAAGCATTTAATAAGATGCTAAAAATAACACCAAAAATAGTTGTTCGTTACTCCCCCTTTATCGACATTTTTTGAAATTTATCTTTATAATTTATTTTTGTGAAAATACTGACATAAAGAATAATTTAAGTGAAAACTGCAAATCAATCGACCAATTTTTCCGTTTTTTATGTTAATTTGAAATTTTGGACCCTAAACTTTAATGGCGCATATCTCCTTCAGAAGACGTTTGGGACCTTTAGTTTCCGATTTAATGTTGTTTGTCTTGATGTGTACTATCACCCCTTAAATTTTTGCCCAATGTTTAGATACACCCTGTATAGATTCTTGAAGCATACTGCGACTGATGAAATGATCACTGACTTGTAAAATTATATTAGTCTAAGATTTAAGCTGTTCTAAGAATGAATGAAAACTGTGCCGTACACAAGAACTAGTTATTTAAAAAATATTCAGGTCAAACTTACCCAAAACTTAACCATTCCACCAGCTTTAAAATCTGCCTACAACAAACAATATCAAGTCGCCAGTTCGGGAGAAATTCTTTTGTAGTATTTTACAGCATTCAGCCAATGTGGAATGTCAAATTATATAATTAGCATCATTAAAATTGAACAAAATCTAGAAATTCAAGGTTCAAAATTCAACTCAACTTAAATGTTTCTCTTCGATTTTCCCTAAGGCTTGAAAGATCAATATGTGTTCCAATAGATCTGTTTATCTAGGTCTCTAAAGAATTGGCTATGTATGACCAATCAATTTATAGCGCATACTTCCCTACTTTTTCCGGAAGACCAAGCACATTTAAAGAAGGTTTTTAACTTATCGTCTTTGAAAAAGATTTCCTCACGTTAGAGTTCTGGAATGACAGTCAATAATTCTGGCAGATGATATCCCAGAAACTTCGAATATATACACGCAGAAAATAGTTTTGTTGAATCAACAAAAATTTGTTTGGTCCAACAAATATTTTCGTTTAACCCGCGAGAACTCGTTATGAGAATTTCTCTCACGGTGCCCAATTCTTTTCTTTTACTTTACAGTCACTTAATATCAATTTTCTTGTTTGGCTTGGTATTTTTATTCAAAAAAAGAGGTAAAGTAATCAAAATCACATTTTGAAATTTTATTAAAATGAAAAATAGTCTTTAAAATAGTCTTAAAAGGGGTACGATGGAGAAAGAAAATCTCATGCGCGAGTTCTCGCGGGTTAAATATAGGTCAATGGAAATTTTGTTTGAACAAACAAAAAAAATATTTTTTTTCTTTATATCTGCAATTTTCCGTCCATATTTTTCATCCGAAATGCATAATAACGTAATAATAATGCGATTAATCCGTCTCAGTTTGAAAAGTTTTTATTATCCAAAAATTATGTTAATCCTTTACAGCTGTATAAGTCAATTAAACAAAATTACGTGAGAGAGTTATAGCTACTGCACACCAATTTAAATTTTACAAAAACAACAAAATTTTGTCGGTATTACAAACTGAAAATACAAGACTTTAGTAAAACTCAAATAAAGTTGATGAAATTTTGTTAAAATTGTATAAGAGTGTTAACGATATTTGTTTGTCTGACAACAAAACTCATTTTTTACTTTAACTAAAAAATTCGCTTAAAACAACTAAAATGTACTCAACAAAACATGTTTGTAGTTTTAATCAATTCCTTTTTCTGGATGTAATATATATTGCTCGCAAGAAGATTCTTGAATTTCTGTTGAACTTTAAAAAGATTGGCAACTATTCCAATCCAAAATGCAAGCTGAATTGCGCCTGGAACAATGAGTTTTGAATTACAAATGGATATTGTGGAGCAAGGTGATGCCAATTGTTTAAATTCAACATTCCATCCAGAGAGATTGCTGAGATGTATTGAAAACGAAAGGCTAAATTAACCGATATAGAATATAATAGGCTCATTTAAAAAATTGACGAATGAACTAAATGAATTTGAAAGAGTGTAGCTAAAAGATTTCTTGCGATAATTCAATTTTGCACTTGACCAATGTTTCAACGTTTGTGATCCATTTTTAAATGCGGACACCTGGATCAAAAATGTGTCACCCTTGTAGGATTTTTCTTATTTTTTTCCTTTTTTTCGAATATACATTTGTTTCGTCACAAATTAAACAAAAAATGGAATTTTTGAATTGACGCATTCTAATTTGATCCACAATAACTCGTAACAGATTGCCGATATGATAGGGTTATTGCGGTATTTTAGGCAAAGCATAGGCTCTTCTGGTCCATTAGAAAAATTAAGGAAAATTTATCTCGTATATCTGAATTGTGAACTGTGATTGAGTCAAGTTTATTCATGTTAAATCTGTTGCACCAGTCAATAAACTCTAAAGAATTTATAAATGTAATTTGATTATGTGTAGTCTTAAAAACCATTCACCAATTGGATATCAAATGTATTATAGCGATGGATTTACTGCTTTTTACACACACACGCATCCGCATAGTGACGAGAGGCAACAATGAATGTCTTACTTCCTTCAGGCATCGATGTCCGTGCCTTTTCATGAACTGGCGATATTTCTGACCTGCCAAACTGGTCGCTGTCTCCAGCCATTTGAGAGCATCCTGGAAAACAAATCAAATCTTTAAAATTGTAACTTGCTTCTAAGAAAAAGCATCTATTAATGAAAAAATAAAACAGCAAGTGAAGATACGTATTTTTTTAGAATACCGTACCTCTACCGACATCGACCGGAATTCTTCCCCTTTGATATCTTTGACAATGGATTCAGCCAGATCCTATAAAAGTTTTTTTTTTTTCAAAGAAAGAGTTTTAGAACACTTGAAATAAAATGAATAAGAGAAAGAAACATTATCATGCTCAAGAAAAGTAGAGAGCGAATGATAGTTTGAGAAATATTATTGTTATTTTGAGTTTCTTCATAAAAATGAAACATGAAATCTATACACTACTTTATTGTATTAAAATATCATGTAATTTGAAAAAGGTAAGAAACCTGCAAATGAAATGGATTTAGGATTGATATTTTGATTAATCGTTAACCCTTCCAGGTCTGGTGTACTATTAAGAGTACATGACTTTTCGTTGAGTATTATTTTTCTTTAACAAATGTTTTGCTTTTTTCTGCGGATAGAAATGATAGTATAGGTCTAAGGCTTTCTTTTTTATGACTTCATTTATGTTTTGATATCTACTACAATAATAAAACAATAATAATGTTAGTTTACTTAATTCTCTTTGCACCGTTCGCGATTCCTTTATTTTATACACATACTTCACTTTTTAGGTGCGTTCGTAATTTTGTAAATACGTAGCACCTAATGTTGTCGCTTAGTCCGTCAGTCTGTCCGTCTGACTGCATATAACAACGCAAAAACTACCCAACCGAATCGTTTGAAATTTAAAATACATAATTATTACATAATTTTGTCGAGTCATTTCAAATTTTATGAAAATCGGATGGATAGATCAATTACAGGGACAATCAAAAGTATTCCGTTACATTACGATCAATACGGAAAAAGTTTCAAATTCATTTTAATGGTGTTACACTCATTTGAACATAATGGAATTGACATGAATCTATGAAGTATGTACTAAAATATACATTCTGTACAATCTGTGATGCAAAATATATTTATTATTAAATTGCAGCGCCAAACAAATGTATTCCACTAAATAATGTTATACGTGGAAACATTGTTTGGGGCGGGCTTTAATTATATTAAACTACTTCATATTTTATGAATAAGATATACGTTAATGAAGTATAATAAAATTTACTCCCTGCATATTTACAGGAACACAAAGATTTCGACCACTATACTGTATCCAAAGTACGCTCTACTATATCAGCAAGATCTGAACATTTTAAAACTTCGTTATCGTACGAACGCACCTCATTTGCTACGATTCACGTGCAATTTCCAACTTTTTAAATTTAAAATACATGTTAATTTTCTGAAAGAATCATGTCTGATAAAGCACAAGAAAAATCAAACAGTTGTAATATCTCTTAAATCCTGTTGTAATACGAAATTTTCTAAACGTCTCCAAAAACTCTTCCCTAGCCTATTGTCAGATGAATATGAATTCAATAGTATACAAAATAAATACATTCGTTGCATTTCGGACAATGAGATAATCTTTAAACATCAATGTCTATTTTCAATAGTTACGATTAACATTATTAAAGTAAAAATAATTTTGTTCTCAAAATGGGAAGAAAAATAGAATCCGAAAGGATTAGCATCCTATTTGAGATGCATAATTTAACTCACCATTCTCGTTTTATTGTCTTTTTAGACTAAAATTTTTAAATAGGAGTTTAAAAATACCTTATGAAAATTAACATTTTCTCAGAAATTTCGGGTAATTTATTTGATGTTATATGATTTACCTGCATACTTGAAGGCACGTCTGCACTCTCCACATTGGACGACGATGCTAACAATTTGGCGAAGTCGCTATAAACTTCGTTATCTACACCTAAGAATATTAAGCAAATTTTAAACTTATGGAATTTGAAAGGGAAAAAATAGTTCAAAACTGAAGCATTTTTGATAAGATCTGAATCAAGTTTCAGTCAAGCTTCTTGTTCCCAGAATAATATATCGTCACCTGAGAATAATAAGGTTCTATCTGTGTTTTTGAAAAAAAAATGACTTACCTATATAGAAAGGCTCTGTTTGCATCTATGAAGGCATTTCAGGATTAAAATAATGTCATATGATTGTAATGCCATATGTAAATTATATAAACATCATTTTGATACAAAAATGCCTCCATAGATACAAATAGAACCTATCTATATCAATAAGACAATTTTTTTGAAAAACACAGATAGAACTTTATTATTTTCAGGTGACGATATAGCTATTTAACTTTTGATAGTCGGTTTTATAAGACATGGTTTATCAATAAATCACTGAATATTTAAAAATTACAGTTTATATTAAAGGCGCTATTGTCGCACATTAAAGCTGCAAAAATCATACAGTTTAAATAATTTATATTTTAAGCAAAAAGTGTGCGGTGAGATTATGTTAAATATGTATTAAATTGCACAGAGATTTATTTGTAAGACATTCAAAGTTGGTTTGAGACAATTATAAAATAAGCATTCTTAAGAGTTAAATTTAATGAATACCGCATTTACTCGTGTATAGGGCCCACGCGTGTATAAGGCGCACCGCTACTTTGCAAGTAAAAATGGCGATTTCTTAAAATCTCGTACATAAGGCGCACCATAAATTTTATACGCTAATGAAGAATGACCAATTAAATTTCAGCAAAAAAAAGTCAAAACAAACATTGCACCAGATTAGAAAAGAATACGAAAATGCATTTTTAGACTTCGGGTTGTAAGAGAATGATGGGAAATAGGAATGAGTACGGTAAAGAAAATTGCTAATTAGCGTTTAGATAATGTCATTAGTTCTGTTGTATAAAAAAACTGCAAGGAGTGAAATAAATATGCAGTAATAATTCAATTAAGTAACATTTTCCGAGTTTTAATATCTTCTTTGAATAATTTCTTGGTTTCATATGTATATCGTTCCACTGCATCTAACAATAAAAAATTATTCCGTGTATAAGGCGCACCTAGGAGTTTTGCCCTAATTTTTTGGAAAAAAGGTGCGCCTTATACACGAGTAAATACGGTATGTTGCGAATTAGGATACTGTATTAAATTCACCAAATTAAGTGTTTGAATTTATGTTCTAATTTAAAGCCGTAGTACTGTCTTTCCTCAAATCATAGTATTTTTCTCTTAACCACTTCACCGGCGATGGGTATGGAGAAACAATGCTTTTAACCCCGAGTTATCTCGGGGCAGACGGTTAAGTGGTTAAGATAATGCTTAAGATTTCCCGATTCATATTTCCTTTTTGATGCTAAATGTTGTAAATTTTACTCGACTTCCAATTTGTCCCGAGTCCCTTTGATCATATAGCCATTTACCAAATATACAGGGTGTTCCAGGATTATTTGGACAAACTTTGGGGGGAGATAGAGGACTTCACAAAGATTCAGAATTGCATTGCAATTCGTGGTCGGGAACGTTTTCCTAGCGAAGTAGTTGCGATAGAAGACAAGTGACGATTTAGAGAAGTAAACATGTTTATTATCCTTAGAATAGCAAAAAAACTAAGAAAAAGGAGACAAGGAACATCATCAAAGTAAGTGTTAAAATTTACGAGCCTTGATGCATGGAAGCGCATCTCCGGAGCATGAAAGATCTGATGTTTTAGGAATACCGGGATTTTCCTGGACTTCTCCAGTAGCTGCCACGATGCGTGTAACAAGTTCCCCAGCACTTTCAAGCACGGGCCTTTTGCATCAGTAAGAATAATAAACATGTTTTCTCTCCCTGTTCGTGTTTTTTCTTTCTTGTGTTTTGTGTCGTCACTACTGTGTTAGAAAAACGTTTCTGACCAT
Source organism: Maratus speculifer (assembly GCA_964019185.1). NCBI lineage: Eukaryota > Metazoa > Arthropoda > Arachnida > Araneae > Salticidae > Maratus > Maratus speculifer. The sequence continues at coordinate 389,729,717 of OZ025294.1, read as the reverse complement.
GGGTTGTTATGCAAATCACAGTACTTGTGATATTCCCTGTTTCTCTTTAAAGTTTATTCCAATAATCCTTTCACACTCAGTATAGTTTTAAGTTATTATTTAAATAAACAATTGGTTATTTAATGAAGTACGCTGTTAAAATCTGTAGCTGTAGCTGTAATGTCACTTTACCGCTTTTAAATTAAGCAGTTACTTTACTATAACATTCTCATTGGTTAAAAAATAAAAACGGTGGAGTGACTATGCAGCAACAGCTGCAGATTTTTAACAGCAGACAATCATATCAGCCAGGATTTATTCTCGAGAATCTAACATGCAATAAAGCACTTTGTCCAAGCGTGCGGGACCTGGTACTGACTAAGACTGATCACCAGGCTTCTAGTCATGACCAGTGCCAGCAAAATCATCGGAATGTCGAAAGCTGATCCCGGAACATCGAAAGTTGGGATTAAAAATTATTGTGGTCTCCATTCCGAAATATTTTTTGAACGAAATAAAATACTGAAACCCCAAAATATGTTTCTCTTTAATTAGTACTTACACAGGTCATGACCGCATGTGAAAATCATGATACACACACACACACACACACATATATATGTAACTAAATAAAAAGAAATAAAAAAAAATATTATGTAACAAATTACAATGACTATTTAGAAAATAACATTTTCAATGACTATAATTTTAGACTTATTAATGACCTCTATATTAAAAAAAAACAATAATAACATCATTTTTATAATGATCAAAACATAGTTTACTCAATTATAGAGTCATATTAATATGGCTGGACATTTAGAGTCACGTTAATATTTCTTGGCCAGTCATAAACAAATATTAAATAAAATTTCAGTTTAACAATTTTCGGTATTGTAAATTTTTAAATTTCGAAACATCACATCTTTTCAATTTTTACACCGTCGTACAGAAAAAAAAATTACTTTTAAATGCAACTTATTTGAAACCTGTATCTAATTCTATTATGGTATTGAGTTATTATTTTTTTTGTAGTTTTGAATACATTTTTTTGGTCATCGTTGCAACAGAAGTATTTCATTTCTAAACATTAAGCATGGACCAATCAGAAAACGAATTAACTAAAAAACAGAAGTATTCCATTTTTGGACATTAAACATAGACCAATCAGAAAACGAATAAAATGAAATAAGTTGCGGAATTCAACCAATGAAAACATTCAGATATACTTCAGATTTCCCAATTCTCCACCGAGAACAAAACTATTTTCTAAATAGTTAATAATATCATGAGAATTTATAGCCAGTGCTATTGAAGCCAAAGCTATCCAATAAAGTCAAATTGTAGGGAGAAAAAAGACAATTACACAGATTTTAATTGTGAAAATAGCTTCCATCAAGTATAAATGACGTTCTATAATCTTGTATCAAATAACTGCAATCAATAGAATTAATTAGCCGCGCTAAATGAAGTATAGCTGTGCTTTAAATTGATAATGTTGTGAAGTGCGCTACTTAAATCAGTATTTTGAAATAATACAGTTGAAAAAAATAATGCCATAAATCGAAATATTTTATTAAAATATAATGATTGTTTTTAATTTTCACACGCGAAATATAAAATATTCTTTTGGCGATTAAAATATGCTTTCGAAAGATTATCACAAAATCTCGAAATCCAAGTTTTAAAAATTTTTTCTAAAGAGAAATAATTTAAAAATGTGTGTGTAACTGGTAATCGAAAACGAGGTTTTTGCCAAATTGATGTGGAAAAAGAATCGTACCAAAACCTTTGCGTATATGATATATGTGCCATATTCATATCCAATGCATACAAATAATATAAATAAATAATGTAACAGATAATTTAAACAATAACCTAAAGAAATAACTTTAAAAAATCGACAATTTAGCAATTTTTAAAATCACACCACGCAGTCATTAATTCTAATAATTGCTAAATAGTTTTGAAAACTAAAACACACGCTTTTATATCAGGTCGGACTAAAAAGTTTAAAAAATTTTTTTTGGTTGCATAGTTACTGTTTTCATGTGTATTTCAGTAATTGCATGTGTCTAGGGTGTCAGGTGACTTTTAATATCTCAAATTGCTTTTGGCCCATTCATTCGGCGTTTTTGATTTTGATCCTTTTAAGCGGCGACTCTTCAAATTGTTGAATTGTCATCGGTTTTCAATAAGTGTGCAAAGTTTGAGTTTAATCTGATGACTAAAAGTGGGTGAAAATAATGTTCAAAGATTCCGTTACATACATACATACAAGTGAAGCTAATAAACACGCGTTAAAAACGTGACTTGCACAGCATAACATTTCTATTTTTTATTTCTCTGCATGCGAAATGTTTTTCATTAGCTCTAGAATGCTATGTTCTTTCCAAAGCTCGTATAAATTAGTTTTCCAGTTTTTTTACGAATGTGAATACTTTTACTTACCTTTCTTTGCTTTCGCTAGAATCCCAAACAGCAACATGTTCCAAAGTGATGACATTTCAGTACAGATGCAGTGAGGGATAAAAGGCTGAAAGTTTATTATGAACACAGATTAATTTGTTTAATTTTGATTACAGAAATTACAGAAACAGTTTTCGTTCACACCAGGGTTGGATAACCATGACCGCCTAAAAGTTAGTCCCCCCTTGACGGAAAATGAAAAAGTGACATATGCATTTCGTTTGATCATCGTTTGATCAGATTTGATCAACAATTTTCATCGTTTGATCAACATTATTTTACGAATTATGATTAAAAATAACCAGGGGGGGCTAACTTTTAGGATTTTTCAAAATGCTCAAAATTTTAAAAAAAATTAGCGATTCTTATCAGAAATGGATCGTAGAGATTTGATCAACTATTTTTAGCGTTTGATCAAACCCGGAAGTGCCCCCAAAATCGATATTTTTAATTCCAGACACCTAAAAGTTAGCCCACCCCCCATGACGGAATTTCGAGACAAAAATGGTGTCATCTAACGTAAAATTACCTCTAGAGATTTGATCAATCATTTTTAGCGTTTGATCAAACCCGGAAGTGCCCCCAAAATCGATATTTTTAACTCCAGACCCCTAAAAGTTAGCCCCCCATGACGGAATTTCGAGACAAAAACGGTGTCATCTAACGTAAAATTACCTCTAGAGATTTGATCAACCTTTTTTAGCATTTGATCAAACCCGGAAATGCCCCCAAAATCGATATTTTTAGTAATAGATGCCTAAGGGATTTAGCTCCCCCAACACCTCCATGATGGAATTTCGAGAAAAAATGGTGCCATCTAACGTGAAATCTTCTGTAGAGATTTGATCAACCATTTTTAGCATTTGATCAAACCTGAAAGTGCCCCCAAAATCGATAATTTTAGTAATAAACCCCTAAAATTTAACCCCCCCCACCTCTATGATGGAATTTCGAAACAAAAATGGTGTCATCTAACGTACTATTACCTCTAGAGATTTGATCAACCATTTTTAGCGTTTGATCAAACCCGGAAGTGCCTCCAAACTCCATATTTTTAACTCCAGACCCCTAAAAGTTAGCTCCCCATGACGGAATTTCGAGACAAAAACGGTGTCATCTATTGTAAAATTACCTCTAGAGATTTGATCATCCATTTTTAGCATTTGATCAAACCCGGAAATGCCCCCAAAATCGATAGTTTTAGTAATAGACCTCTAAGGGGTTTAGCTCCCCCCCACCTCCATGATGGAATTTCGAGATAAAAATGGTGCCATCTAACGTGAAATCATCTGTAGAGATTTGATCAACCATTTTAAGCATTTGATCAAACCCGGAAATGCTCCCAAAATCGATTTTTTTAGTAATAGACCCCTAAGGGGTTTAGCCCCCCCCCCACCTCCATGACGGAATTTCGAGACAAAAATGGTACCATCTAACATGAAATCATTTGTAGATATTTGATCAATCATTTTTAGCGTTTTATCAAACCCGGAAGTGATCCCAAAATAGATATTTTTAACTACAGACCCCTAAAAGTTAGCCTCTCCCATTACGGAATTTCGAGACAAAAATTGTGTCATCTAACGTAAAATAACCTCTAGAGATTTGATCAGCCATTTTTAGCGTTTGATCAAACCCGGAAGTACCCCCAAAATCGATATATTTAACTCCAGACCCCTAAAAGTTAGCCCCCCATCACGGAATTTCGAGACAAAAACGGTTTCATCTAACGTAAAATTACCTCTAGAGCTTTGATCAACCATTTTTAGCATTTGATCAAACCCGGAAATGCCCCCAAAATGAATATTTTTAGTAATAGACCCCTAAGTGGTTTAGCCTCCCCCCCCCTCCATGATGGAATTTCGAGATAAAAATGGTGCTATGTAACGTGAAATCATCTGTAGAGATTTGATCAAACTTGGATGTGCCCCCAAAATCGATATTTTTAGTAATAAACCTTTTAAAATTTAGTCCCCCCCGTCTCCATGATGGAATTTCGAGACAAAAATGGTGTCATATAACGTACTATTACCTCTAGAGATTTGATCAACCATTTTTAGCGTTTGATCAAATCCGGAAGTGATCTTAAAATAGATATTTTTAACTACAGACCCCTAAAAGTTAGCCCCCCCCCCATGAGGGAATTTCGAGACAAAAACGGTGTCATCTAACGTAAAATTACCTCTAGAGATTTGATCAACCAGTTTTAGCATTTGATCAAACCCGGAAATGCCCCCAAAATCGATAGTTTTAGTAATAGACCTCTAAGGGGTTTAGCTCCCCCCCCACCTCCATGATGGAATTTCGAGATAAAAATGGTGCCATCTAACGTGAAATCATCTGTAGAGATTTGATCAACCATTTTAAGCATTTGATCAAACCCGGAAATGCTCCCAAAATCGATTTTTTTAGTAATAGACCCCTAAGGGGTTTAGCCCCCCCCCCACCTCCATGACGGAATTTCGAGACAAAAATGGTACCATCTAACATGAAATCATTTGTAGATATTTGATCAATCATTTTTAGCGTTTTATCAAACCCGGAAGTGATCCCAAAATAGATATTTTTAACTACAGACCCCTAAAAGTTAGCCTCTCCCATTACGGAATTTCGAGACAAAAATTGTGTCATCTAACGTAAAATAACCTCTAGAGATTTGATCAGCCATTTTTAGCGTTTGATCAAACCCGGAAGTGCCCCCAAAATCGATATATTTAACTCCAAACCCCTAAAAGTTAGCCCCCCCATCACGGAATTTCGAGACAAAAACGGTTTCATCTAACGTAAAATTACCTCTAGAGATTTGATCAACCATTTTTAGCATTTGATCAAACCCGGAAATGCCCCCAAAATGAATATTTTTAGTAATAGACCCCTAAGTGGTTTAGCCTCCCCCCCCCTCCATGATGGAATTTCGAGATAAAAATGGTGCTATGTAACGTGAAATCATCTGTAGAGATTTGATCAAACTTGGATGTGCCCCCAAAATCGATATTTTTAGTAATAAACTTTTTAAAATTTAGTCCCCCCCATCTCCATGATGGAATTTCGAGACAAAAATGGTGTCATATAACGTACTATTACCTCTAGAGATTTGATCAACCATTTTTAGCGTTTGATCAAATCCGGAAGTGATCTTAAAATAGATATTTTTAACTACAGACCCCTAAAAGTTAGCCCCCCCCCATGAGGGAATTTCGAGACAAAAACGGTGTCATCTAACGTAAAATTACCTCTAGAGATTTGATCAACCAGTTTTAGCATTTGATCAAACCCGGAAGTGCCCTAAAAATCAATAAATTTAACACAAGACCTATAAATTATAACCCCCATGATATTCGAGACACAAAGTAACATGAAACTAACATGAAATTATCTGTATATATATAGAGAGAAAGAGACATACACTAGAGTACTCTCGGGCCTTGAACGGGATGAGAATCTTGTATGACTTCATATCTTTAACTCTGTTTTGTCTGAATTTATAGTTTTAAATGTAAAAATCGCGAAAATGATATTAAAGGACATGCTATTCTCCGTTTGATTTTTTTTTAATCCATGTGTATCGAAAAAAAGTGAAACCGTTAGAAAACATGTTTTTTCAAATCATTCAATTAGTTTTCCAAATGTTAACATATTTGTGTTCATTCTCTTTTCAGAAAAGCATTTCTTTTTTTCTTTTCAAAAATCGATCATTATATAAAACAAAGTTCTGAATCCTTTTTTTTTTTTCATTTACATATTCTGAATAAATGTCCAAATGTAAACTGAGATGTATAAATGTAATATCTCAAAACGCTACATTATTATAAATTTGATACCTTACAAAAGGATGCTAATTTAAAAATGATTTGTCTTTCTTTATTACAAAATTAAACGACTATATATGATTATAAAATTATTTAATTCATAAATATGAAATACTCCAAGTGTGACATTTCTATTTTGTCCTAATGTGTATCTATACATTATCCGCTGTTCTGAAAACTTTTTCCGAAGTATGTTTGAAATGATATTTGTGTTTACCGTCAAAGAAAAGTGAAATAACATTGTCCATCTGTTTCGTTGAGAAGAAATTCTACCCGTGCTCTCTCTTCTCCTCCCCCTTTCCCACCTGGCGGCGGCAAGTGAACGAAGATACATTATTATTGAATGTATTATGTAACAAGAAGCTAATTATTAATTATTTTTATGTAGCAGTTATTTCTTGTAAGTGTTATTTCATACAAAGTTATTTCATTAAAAATAGTAATATTTTATTCACTTCTCTTCATTTGAATAAAATAATTATGCAAATAATAAATATATAACCATATATCTATACATCACTGCAAACTAAAGAAACAATTGAAAAAAAAAATTAGACATTGATAACTATATTATTATGGAAGTTGTGGTTTTACGGTTTAAAAAATAACTTATTATATCGTAGGGGAGGAGAGGGAATCCAAAATTACTAGAAAACTGATAACATTATATATGAACAGCCCCTAAACATTGGGTAACTTATCTGGGTAAGGAATATCCTCCAGCTGAAATATTTTTTTTTCTTTAAATCTCTGATTTGTACTGATTATTCCTATAAATGCCCCCCCCCCCTACCCTTTTCAAATGAAATCCTGCTTATGCTGTTGTCGTAAATTATACGGTAAGAAAAAATAATATAAATCTTTGTCTTTTATTACCACAACTTCAAATGCATAGTTGCCATTACGAGATCATCTAAAATAATTTCAAATACAGAAATAAAGAACACTGCATCGCATCGTTGATACCCAATTATTAACATAATATTTTTCTGGTTTTTGTGGATATCAGTTGTTTCCAAAATAAATATATAGGCTTTTGAGACTAGATTATGCCGGAAATCGCATCTGCGTTTACTTTTAAATTGCATTTCAGCTTGGAATCCACACCTGCCAATTTATTTATACTAATTCGGATATTATTATTATTTATTTTTCTTCAGACAGCCGATTTTTCGATGCTTTGGTTTTCCAATGAAAAAATAAACATCTGCTCTGCTACATCCACGAAAACTTCCCGCTTCCGTCAAAATCAGCAGACGATATTGACTAGCCATATTAGAAAACTTTCAAGTTGATGTTTTTCATTTAACCCTTTCAAGGGCGGTGTTTGCAGTCTGCAAACACATAATATTACCCGTAAGACATGGTGACGTCACGGTGACGTCGTTGTGAAGTCACATTGTGACTTTGTGACCGTCGATGTGACGTCACGTGACGTCGATGTGAAGTCACAGTGACTAAAATGTGAAGTCGTTATGGCCGTTTTAGAGCTTGTTTGTGACGTCACATTGTGACCACATTGTGACGTCGCAATGTGACCAATTTGTGAAAAGTGTGTCATTTGTGACGATTTTGTCATTAACATTGTGACGTAATTGTGACGAAAGTGACAATGCTTTCAAGTCACATTGTGACCAAATTGTGAAATACAGGGTGAGTCCAAAATCATGGAACAAACTTTGAGGGGGCGGTAGGACTCACTATAACAAATAATGATGGCACAGAAATATATGACCGGAAGTGACCCGTCAAGACGCTACACTAGTCACCAAAAAAGACCCGGATGGCAATGTTATGTCTATGGGGGGGGGGGGTGTTGTTTTCAAATATCTTGCTCAAATTTCAATATTTTACATGATATTTTTCCATAGGATAGCTGTGGACGATCCACAACCGGGCTAATTTTTACTTTTTCGATTTTGGTTATATATTTTTTTTATATTACAATAGTTTCAGTTTTAGAACCGGTTTAAACTGGTTCTGAATTATTGTGGGCTCTTAATCTGTAACCAAAATCAAAAAAGTAAAAACCAGCCCAGTTGCAGGTCGTCCTCAGCTATCCTATGGAAAAAAAAATATGCGAAAATATTAAAATTTTACCGAGATATTTGAAAATAGCGCTCCCATACACTTAACATTATAATCCGTGTCTTTTACAGTGACTAGTGTGGCGTTTTAACGCGTCACTTCCAGTCATACATTTCTATGCCATAATTATTTATTATAGTGAGCTCTACCACCTCCCTTAAAGTTTGTCCCATTATTTTAGACTCACGATGCAGATCGTTTGTGACAAAACTTTCGTTAACACTGTGATGATTCTGTGACGATTTAACTTTTCTTAACGATTCTCTAACAGTTTAAAAGAAACAGGATCTGCTGAAGCTATAACTCCACGCCATGTTCTGTTAAAATAGGGTTTGAGTCCTAAAATCATATATTGACAATTTATGAACAAATACTGTATAATATATAAAATAGTTACCTGCAGTAAGGAGACTTTCTTCTAAATTAAAGTTAAAAATTCGATTTACCTCACATGCCTTACAACTCTGGTGTTGTTTTTAAAATTTGAAAAATATTGCCTTTCAAAAATATTTGTATATTTTCCCCACATGCTGAAAATTGCATAGCTTCAATTTTATTTATAACTGACACACATTTTGTAATATGCTGTTCAAACTGTTTAATCTTTTTGAGCTTTTTAAAAAAAAAACTTTTACTCGCTTTAATATCCACAAATTTCAGCACATATCTAAAACTGTACAGCTTGCCAATATTTCTGACCAATAATCCTGATGTCTATAAATATATAGGGTGGATGCTCCAGTTTTGGCCACATTAAGAGAAAAGTTGAAATGGAAATTTTATAGTTTTAGACTGAATAAAGCATATTAAATCGCAATAACAGTATTCTTTAGTAAATTTAGTTGTCTTTCTGTTAATTATAATAACTTTCTATCAAATATTTTAGATTGTGAGTAATAACTCGTTAAGTAATTTCTTTCAATTTGCACCAGTTTTGGCCACCCCTGCACCAGTTTTGGCCGCCCTAATATCTTGTAATTTTGCAAACATTTTAACTGATAATAAGTAAAAATAAAGCATTTTTGTGCAAAATCTGTTTTACCACACAGATATTTGTTTGCTGTATAAAAAAGATTTGCATTTTTTTTAAATGAAATCATAAAAACATCGAATAAAATATAAGTATATTTTATTCGATGTTTTTATGATTTCATTTAAAAAAATGCAAATCTTTTTTATTGATGCTTAAGCTGATTTTAACTGAACATTTAAATTTAAAAACAAAAAATATATTTAATTCATAAAAAAGACTTATAGGACATAAAAAGCTTATTTTAATATTTTGCATATTTTCATTTATATATATCATATGTTATACTATACCAATATTTACAGTTATATGACTAGAATCTTGAAATTATTCTATTTTTACATGAAATAGTATTTTGACAATCTCTAAAATCCATTTTTTTCAACTGATTTTAAACTTTAATTCCTCGTACTTAGCTGCCTGTCAGCCTAATCATTTGGAGTTAGTTTTCTTCAAACCTTAGATTTCCTTGTGTAAATATTGGCTAGGATCTTAGAAAGACCTTCACAGAGGGCATCTCCCTTCTTTTTTGGCCCATATCTCTCATATAGATAATTGGCCATCATAAATAGCACAACCCTATTACTTGAGATTGAAAAATAGTAAAAACTGGTCTCCATTCTGTAAACTTGTGTTGCAAGGTAGAACGAGATACTAGAAAACTTAACCATCTTGAAAAGCTGACAATGAATTTTGAAAAGCCATAATTTTACTTCCTATCTTATAACAGTGTTTAATCTAGACCATTTTTAAGAGTACAGAATTGTCTTTTTTAAACTTGTTAAAATGAATCCTATTTATAGTATAAAGATTTTCACATTATTTGTTATTTCTAAATTCATGTGCTTGAAATTTTGCAAAAGTTATGCAACTTCCTCATTTTGTTTTGAAAAAATACAAGAAACCACTAAATCATGCTGTAATTTTATTGAACTTTTAAATTTATAAGTCATAAAACATTTCTAAATATATTGCTGAAATTTTCACTATAATTAGTCTTGTGGCCAAAAGTGGAGCATAATGTTGTGCCATTTTTGGCCACACCATGGCCATAACTGGTACACATAGCACGTACTAGCACGTAAAGCAAGTAGTTTTGGCCATCCCTACTTTAAGCTGTAAAAATAATTAATTTAAATATGAAATTGCAACAGAGAGAAAGCCTACTTCATAAAGCTTCATAGCAATCTGTTTCAGAACAAATAAAGTTCGATGAATCCCTAATATTGAAAGATTGTGAAAACTTGTTACCTAAGCAAAAACCTTAATATATGTGAGTGCACACTATAGTTTTACACTTTTTTTTTTTTTTTTTTTTTTTTTTTTTTTTTCCAAGTCATTTTTTATCAAAAAATAAACAAATGGGATTGAAAATAATAAAAGAGTGTTAGATTAAGGAGTAAGAATGCATATAATTTGTTAAAATCAATTTACAGCCTAAATAGAGGGTAAATCATTCCAATGTGGCCAAAACTTGTGCAGTTGCCAAAACTGGAGCATCTACCCTATATCTTTTAATTATCTTTTGTTGTAATTTTCCAACTGATTGAAAAAGTGTCCAGGTCAGGATTCGAACTAAGCAGTCTTTCGCGCAAATTGTCAATACTTTGTCGACTGAACTATCCTGGAAGAACACTTAGTTATTTCCTTACTATAGTGGCCTGTGCGCATGTATGATTACACCAAGGTTTAAATTCGTAGTTAAACTCATATATATATATTGTATATGTCATATAGTGTAGATGTGCCGGTAAAGGTCATCCTTATGGAATTTATTTTTAAAAAGTTTCCTTATTAATAGTTATAATTATTAGATTTCATTTTTTTCGTATTAGATGAATCTATTAATAGTATTTAAGTATTCTCAGTCTCACTTCCCAATATTAGACAAAATTTTATTGAAAATAATAGAAATACATCAAACACTAAAAATTTCAGTAATGTACATCCCACAAAAAAGTACATGTAATTGTTTTTATGACTATTTAGAACCAGGATTTAATGAACACATACTAATGGAACAAAATTGTTATTTTCAGCACCATTTAACAATTAAGATATCAAAAATTAATAAAATAATGCGATAATTACTCACTTTTTAAAATCAATAATTGTTATTATCACAAAATCAATATCTTAATTATTTTAGATACATGGTTTAAAATAATAAATGTCATGGAATTACAGTTATCAAATTTTTGGGATTATGAGAAATTCAGAAAGGTAATAAAAAAGTTTTAAAAAATTTGTTTTTGCAATATTAGTGCATAAATTAATATATTTATCACTATTTTCAACAGTTAAACAACCCCAAACTCCTTTATATATTAATTATAACGTTAACTTTTGATTATGCATACATTTTTTAATTTATTAATATTTGATTTTAACCATGTAATTAAAAAAATGTGATTAAAGTGCATTTTAAAAATAATGTTATTAACTATTTTCAAATCGTTGACATGCTGTTCCGTATTTCAACAAAATAAATGTTAAATTTATTGAATTTACTAAGGTAAGTGGATTCAAAAAAGTTAAATTAATATGATACTTATTCCTTTTATAACATGTTTTTTACGAAATTCACAGAAATCATTATAAAAAAAGCAGGAAAAATAACATTTTCTTACCTCTTTCTTAACGGCATTATCCTCTAATTCAAGTTTCATAATCCAAATAGCGAAGATAATTTCGAAGTCGGAATGTCCGAATGAAGTACATTGACATTGGCGCGCTCATATTAACGAAACGCCACTGACAATGTATTTTTTCGGACCGGCATTTTATATAAAATGTCAACTGATCGCATTTCTGCATAACTTTTTAAAAATTTTGAACTTACGTACTAAATATACACGCATAACATCATAACAAAGTTACTAGAGCAGCTGCCTAATATTCTAAAGAATAAATACACTAGTGTCAACTATTCTGGTTGTTGCCAAACGATATTTTTTAAGCAGGTGATTTTTTGTTATTATTGGTTGTTTGAGCTTCGAAGATTTATAAGTTGAATGCGCATGCGCATTAGTTTTATGAGGGTATCCCTAATTAAAATTTTGAGTTAAATTTTTTTTCACGCATTTCTATTTTACTTTCAATTAGTTTCGAAATACAGTGGAACTTTCATTTAACGAAGCGCATATTTAATGAAATTATCTACTTTTTTAATTTTCTGTTGAACCTTCTTTTAGAACGCAATTAACATTTAAATTAATATTCATATTAAAAAAAAAATTCTTCTTAGCAAAATTTGTTGCACTTCCGTGCATGCACAATATTCAAAAGGATAGATTGCTGTTAGATTGATTGGTAAATACATTTCAGCGGATTGTATGAATTGAAATTATGTATTTATTTTATCTTTTAAATAAAAAGGAAAAAATGCGAAAATTTTTCGATATGCTACGAAAGGGATTCTAGTTCCGCGAAAATATTATAGGTCCATTCTCTGAATACTTAAAAAAGATGCGAAAGTTTTTATGAGTGTATCTTTCATAAGAGATCGCACACAAAGTAATATTCGAATTTTTTTTTTAATTTTTCGATTTGAAATACAAGAGAAAACGAGAATTAGAACGCTGCGATTCAGTTTTTGTTTCCCTTCCTTTATTACGCGGTTTTTTAGATATTATACTAATGATTTTTTTTATGTGGCTATATTGCATAACAAAAATTACTATCCAAATTAAAACACAGTTTTATAATATTTCCATTTTTATTTGTAGTTTACTATACAAATTTCATGAATTTTCGTGGATTTCTATTCAACGATATTTTTTTCATAACGAAGCATTTAAGTGTAACGAGAAATTTCCTTAAATGGAAGTTTCACTGATAGGTTCATTGCTGGGTGCTTAGTTTCATATGATGGGAGGTTTATCTCATATATGTGATATGACGTACATGTTACATGCAGTGCATGTAATGTGTGACATAAGAGCGATTGCACAATATTCTTCTGCAATGCGAGAAAACACGTTTTTTTTACCAGTAAATAACATGGTTTGGAGAATTTTTGTAATTTTCTAAAGTTTTCTAAGAAAGTCACATCTGAGTCACAATGTGACGTCACTGAGAGGTGGCATTTTGGTCACAGATGTGACGTCACATTTCAGTCACAATGTGACGTCACTGAGGAGTGGCATTTTGGTCACAGATGTGACGTCACATTTCAGTCACAATGTGACGTCACTGAGGAGTGGCATTTTGGTCACAGATGTGACGTGACCACAGTGACTCACAGTGACGTCACTGTGACGTCACTGTGACCATGCATGCTATGTGGGTACTGTTCCAATTTCAAACTGGCACCAGTAAAATTTTAGTACTATTTCGGTTTTATAATATGTGCGAAAAACAGCTCTTGATTATTTTCAAATAAATCTGTTCTTAAATTGTGGTGTGAATCAATTATTTGAACATTTTCGGAGCAGAAATACCTTGCCCCTGAAAGGGTTAAATAAGATGTATCTTTTGCGGGAAATAAAATATTCTGTAATTTTGTATCAGTTATTCTAGAAATTAGAAAAAAATATATATACATACACAAATGGTACTGGGTTCATCCTATGATAAGTATTCGATTATACTGTACAAATTATCATTCTAAAATATAATATATGAAATTTATAATAATTATTAAACTCAAACTGCAACCTTTTATTTTTTACATTGAATAAACTCAGAGCCGTAGCTAGAAGTGATCAATAGGGGGGGGGGGGTCATCATTTTTTTTCTCTCCTTCTTACGCAGAAAGATAAATTAGTGCATATTCACATTGTAGGTAGTATGGTTCTTATTAAACTGCTGTAATAACTTCATTTTATGCTAAGAAAAGTATGTGATGATAAAAATTTTGAGTGTATAACTGGTGCAAAATTAAACATCATGTTAGTTTCATATGTACAAATAGGATGAGGGAGTGTTAAATTACCTATTTTAGATACAATTTAGTATTTGTGCAAAATTGTGAAAGGGGTCTCAAAACTAAATTAGATTTTTGAGCTGAATTTCATTTGAATTTTCGGAACAGAAATTCATTGAGTGACCTTGGAATCTTTTCCAGGGAAGGCTCAGAATATTTTAGGGGGGGGGGGTGAACCGCCCATAGCGCCCCCTTGGCTAAGGCCCTGAATACACTATTTGTGTTGAAAAAGGAAAAAAGTCATCCTCGCAAGAAATTGACTGTTCCATGATTAATGAACAAAACATAATTTCAAACTGCATTAACCAAAATTAATTGGCAGCACTAGTCGGGCACAAGCATATTTTTCATTTGATTTGGATTTTCCAAAATGTGTAATATAATATAAACGTTGTGATTTACATTAAATCCTTTTAATGTAAATGTCACACTATGTTTGCCATTATTTTACCCATAGTTCTAAGGATTAAATATGAATTGTCATTTTGAAAACTTGTCCCATCCCTACCCCACATGGGACTCATTAAGGGTGTGAGTTAAAAGGATCCCCCTTCACTTTAGATGACACCAATTTTTGTCTCGAAATTCTGTCAAGGGGGGGGGGGCAACTTTTAGTGGTCTGGAACTAAAAATATGGATTCTAGGGCACTTGCGCGTTTCATCAATCACTAAAAATAAATGACCAAATCTCCACAGACAATTTCGCGTTATATGACAATTTTTTTTAATCGAAATTTTAATTAGCAGAAGGGTTAAATTTTGATAAAACGCTGAAAGGGGTTGATCAAATCTCTACAGATAATTTCACGTTAGATGGCCCCATTTTTGTTTCTAAATTCCGTCAAGAGAGCCCTAACTTTTAGCGATCTGCGCCAAAAAGTATCGATTTTAAGGGCACTTCCGGGTTTGATCAAATGTTAAAAGAGGTTGATCAAATCTCTACAAATGATTTCACGTTAGAAGGCACTTTTTTTGTCTTGAAATTCGGTCATGGAGGTGGGGGGGGGGAGCTAAACCCCTTAGGGGTCTATTACTAAAAATATCGATTTTAGGGGCAATTCCGGGTTTTATCAAATGCTAAAAATGGTTGATCAAATCTCTAGAGGTAATTTGTCGTTAGATGACACCATTTTTGTCTCGAAATTCCATCATGGAGGTGGGGGGGGGCCAAATTTTAGAGGTCTATTACTAAAAATATCGATTTTGGGGGCATTTCCGGGTTTGATCAAATGCTAAAAATGGTTGATCAAATCTCTATAGATGATTTCACGTTAGATGGCACCATTTTTATCTCGAAATTGCATCATGGAGGTGGGGGAGGGGGAGCTAAACCCCTTAGAGGTCTATTACTAAAACTATCGATTTTGGGGGCATTTCCGGGTTCGATCAAATGCTAAAAATGGTTGATTAAATCTCTAGAAGTAATTTTACTTTAAATGACACCGTTTTTGCTCGAAATTCCGTCATGGGGGGATAACTTTTAGGGGTCTGGAGTTAAAAATATCGATTTTTGGGGCACTTCCGGGTTTGATCAAAAGCTAAAAATGGTTGATCAAATCTCTAGAGGTAATAGTACGTTATATGACACCATTTTTGTCTCGAAATTCCATCATGGAGACGGGGGGGACTAAATTTTAAAAGGTTTATTACTAAAAATATCGATTTTGGGGGCACATCCAAGTTTGATCAAATCTCTACAGATGATTTCACGTTACATAGCACCATTTTTATCTCGAAATTCCATCATGGAGGGGGGGGAGGCTAAACCACTTAGGGGTCTATTACTAAAAATATTCATTTTGGGGGCATTTCCGGGTTTGATCAAATGCTAAAAATGGTTGATCAAATCTCTAGAGGTAATTTTACGTTAGATGAAACCGTTTTTGTCTCGAAATTCCGTGATGGGGGGCTAACTTTTAGGGGTCTGGAGTTAAATATATCGATTTTGGGGGCACTTCCGGGTTTGATCAAAAATTAAAAATGGTTGATCAAATCTCTAGAGGTAATTTTACGTTAGATGACACCATTTTTGTCTCGAAATTCCGTCATGGGGGGGGGGGGCTAACTTTTAGGTGTCTGGAATTAAAAATATCGATTTTGGGGACACTTCCGGGTTTGATCAAACGCTAAAAATAGTTGATCAAATCTCTACGATCCATTTCTGATAAGAATCGCTAATTTTTTTTAAAATTTTGAGCATTTTGAAAAATCCTAAAAGTTAGCCCCCCCTGGTTATTTTTAATCATAACTCGTAAAATAATGTTGATCAAACGATGAAAATTGTTGATCAAATCTGATCAAACGATGATCAAACGAAATGCATATGTCACTTTTTCATTTTCCGTCAAGGGGGGCTAACTTTTAGGCGGTATAACCATGCCCAGCCGCGTACCGTAATAAAATGTGAAAGAAGCTTATATAATAGCAGAAAGCCCAGGAATTTCGGAAAAAATTCAATAGAAATCTTTATTCACCCCTTCCTTTCCTCCAAGCTTCGAACATTCCCCTACAAATCACATTGTTTTATTCAAATGCCATAAAATTATGGTTTTGTAGTGTGACTTTTTCTTTTGCTTTGAACTTTTAGTCAATGAGCCGACAGCATAAAAACTTAAGGTATCCAGCGCAAGGGAAAAAACCATTTGTTTTATGGAAGAATAGAAATAGGGGAATCTAATGATCCATGTCTGCCGGAAGTGAATTGGTAGATAAGTAAAAAATTAATATCATTAGTGGTTGACTGGTAGGTTTCGCATTGTGTTTGCTGTACAACCGATTACCGATTACGTGACCCAGCTAACAATGATTTTTTTTCCACCTACCTATGATAAACCTTGCTATATATTTTCTCATAACACAAACTACGGCACAAAAAGGTGCAATTATTCGCTTAATTTATTTACTCTTACTACTTCTACTTTTGTAGATTTCTGTTACAATATTTATATACTGTGTTCAATAACAAAAAGGAAGGAAATGCAACTTCATACAGCTGTCGGAAATATTTCATACATAATGAGCATCCCATTTCTTTAGTCTTAAGGGGAGACATCAGTACCTTGAAATTGGTCAAAATATCAATTTTATTTATTTTTTCACTGTTAACTGAAAGCTTCTTTTATTGTGATTATTTTTAAATCCCATTTTTACCCATGCGATAATTTATATCGCGAGATATTCTAAATTTTTTTAATAGCACCAGCGCAATTTCCCATACAAATGAAAACTCATTTTTCTCCCTGTTCATATTTTTATAACTTCCTTGCTTGATAAATACTAAGGCTTTTTTTGCTAATTTAGATGAAGGTTTGAACTTGTTCTCCATGGTGTATTTAATATTTTTGCGCTTGGATTTAACATTCAAGTTTATAGTTATTTTTTAAAAATATTGAAATTGAGAGTTTGTTAAATTTTCTTCATTTTTAGCTCACTGGCTATCAAAGCCTGAGAGCTTATGTGCGGGCCCGTTGTGTATGTATGTGTGTAACACGGTAACTCATGATAAAAATATCCGATTTACCTGAAATTTTTGATATAGGTTTATTCTGATAAGGCGCTTCCCTGATTAGTTTTGGGAGTTAATTCGATACACACACACACACACACACACACATATATATATATATATATATATATATATATATATACAGTCGAACCTCTATATAACGAAACTCCATACATCGAATTTCTCCATATAACGAATTTTTAGTAAGAACGGTCCACTTTTCGCATGATTACATTAAAAACAGACTCTATATAGCGAAATATCTATCTCCATATAACGAATTTTTTCATAAATTGATCTTAATTTATTCAGTTTTAAAAAAGCTTCGAAATCATATGGAATCAATTTTCCATCACTTGTTTTTGATTTATCGTTCAGTGGAGAGGTTTTTTTTTTTATAAATATTATTTCTCTCCTTATTCTTTAAATATAACAAGTTCATCCCACTTCCCACACACCTTTCAACATCCTTCTCAAAACACAGTCAATTGAATTGTTACACATATAAGAGAGGAATCAATGAGAGCACATAAGAGAGACCTTCAAATGGAGGAAAATATCAACTACAATTTTTCATTCCTTGCTAAAATTTGAGAATTTTTTTGAGAGCGTAACAATTGTAATTTTAAAATCAAAACAACAAAAAATTACAGATTTCTTCCTCTGAAATTTATGTAAGTCTTCCTTATTTGATTTTCATCAAGCTTTCAAATAAATGTCTTTTCTCTTTTTTGAAACTGCTTAAATAAGTAAGAAATAAAATGTTATATTAATATATACTTTTAAACATTTCAAATTCTTAATTAAAAAGATCAAAAATAATATTTGTTCAAAATTTACACATTAAATACTATTTTTAACATCATACTCTATACATCGAATTTCTCTATATAACGAATTTTTTACTGGAACGATGGATTTCATTATATAGAGGCTCGACTGTATATATATATATATAAGGGGGGGACACCTTTCACCTTTCCTTATTTTAGATAAATGGGTTTTTCATGCAGAATTATCAAATTTGATTCAAATTTTAAACATAGGATCATTCTGATGAGAGCACCTCCATGATTAGTTTTGGAAGTTCATTGGATAATTATAAGAGGGAGACGGGGGGCAAACCCTCTTAATTTAGAGAAATGGGTTTTTGAAACAGAATTATCAGATTTCTTTCAAATTTCAGACATAGGATCATTCTGATGAGGGCAACTCCTTGTTTAGTTTTGGGTGTTCAATGAATAAGAATAAGAGGGGGACGGGGGGCTAACCCCCCTTAATTCAGATAAATGTGTTTTTGAAGCAGAATTATCAGATTTAATTCAATTTTTAGATATAAGATCATTCTGATAAGGTGCTACCAAGATTAGTTTTGGGTGTTCATTAGTTAGGTATAGAAAGGGGGAAATCGGGGTAAACCCCCATAATATAGGCTAAAGGGTTTTTCGTGCAGAATTTACCGATTTGCTTAAAATTTTAGATATAGGATCATTTTGATATAGTGCCTCCAATATTAGTTTTGGGTGTCCATAGGTTAAGTATAAAGGGGGGAAATGTGGGTACCCCCTTAATTTAGGCCGATGGGTTTTTCACGAAAAACATACTGATTTCTTCAAATTTTGGATATAGACTCATTTGGATAAGGCGCCTCTAAGATTAGTTTTGGGTGCTTATTGTTTAAGTATAAAAGGGGGATATAGGGGAAACTCCCTTAATTTAGGCTAATGGGTTTTTGACGCAGAATGTACCAATTTGCTTTAAATTTTATATATAGGTGCATTCTGTTAAGACATTTCCTTGATTTGTTTGTGAAAATCATTGGATAAATATAAAAGGGGTTGGGAGTACTACCCCTCTTAATTGAGGTAAATGGTTTTTCATGCAGAATTAAACAATTTGCTTTAATTTTTGGATACAGGTTCATAATGATAAGACGCTTCTCTGATTAGCTGTGGGTGTTCTTTTATTAAGTATAAAGCTGGATACGGACGATTACCCCCCCCCCCCTTCTTTAAATTAGATAAATAAGCTTTTATGCAGAATTAACTGATTCGCTTTAAATTTTGGATATAGGTTCTTTTTGATAAGGCGAATCTCTGAATAGTTTTGGAAGTTTAATAGTTAAGCATAATGGGATGAACGGTTGATAACCCCTGTTAAATCATATAAATGGATTTTTATGCAGAATTATCAAATCAGAATTATCCGACTTGCTTCGAATTTTGGATTATATGATAAGGCATTTCCCTGATTAGTTTTGGGGGCTCAATGGTTAAGTATAAAGAGGGATTTGGTGGGGGGTAGGTATTTCCCATCTTAATTTGATTTTCGAAGGTCATTATTCTTTGAAAATAGATGCTGTAATACACAATTACTGTACATAGCCTGTGAGTTCAGTGCCATCAGTTTAACTGGGCAATAGTCTTTTTTATTTAATATACACGAGAGGGAAAAAATATGTTAAATCTAAAATCCATATACCACAGATCCAGAAACCACATCTAAAAGTTCATGGACTGTTTCATGTAGTTTATTCTAATGAATGTGTAAAAAAATCGAATAAGAAAAATTCACATTTATAAAAGTAGTAAAGATTTTTAAAAAGTTAAATTAAAAAAAAAATAAATTTTAGTAAATTAAGCTGTTCTACAAGATTTTTTTAAAAATGTATTTAATTTTTAGTATTAAGTATTATACAACCACATATATCACAGTGATTTTCAAAATTAAATAGATGGTTTCAAAGGTACTGTGTCCCCTTAAATTTGGAAGAATAACGCACATTATTATGCACGAGTCATATAGGGATAAGGTGGGTGTGTTGCATCTGAGAAATGTCAGTGTAATTTTTTTCCAAGCACCTTCGTCGTTCCAAGCCCAAGCTCGCACTCTGATTGGTTGTTGCTCTCGGCACTGTTTTCTTGTAACTTGGCGATAATCATACTTGGCGTAGCGATAGATGCTTCCGTCGAGGAGTTTGATTTCCTACCGAACCGAGTACAAAGTAACTTTTCCCGTTTATTAATAAGTATTGCATTATCCATTTTATAAAATAACACAAGATAATAATACGCAAGAGCACAAAATGAAGGAAGAATAAGAATGAGTAGGTTAGGTTTTAGGTTTACTCGTTCACTTACGAGCGAAGCATTTTTCGCCAAGTATGGTTATCGCCAAGTTACGTGAAAACAGTGCCGAGAGCAACAACCAATCAGAGTGCGAGTTTGGGCTTGGAACGACAAAGGTGCTTGGAAAAAAAAAATTCGCGAAATGTCATCACTTTGGAAGCGTGTTGAAGTTTTACTTCTTTCCAGAAACCACATTTCATTTACTTCTTACTTATAAATGTGATTAAGAGGAGTTGTATATCTCCTATTAATCACATTCGTTTACTTTTAGTTATTAATTTTCTCTAATATTTAACAGTTTTCAAACTAGTTGAAAAGTATTTGTTATTTGTCAATGTATGATCTATATTTTTATCTGTATGTTCGTACATATGAATGTATACTCATGTACTCTATTTTTTTAAAATTCGCTTGGAATACAAAATTTAAATGTGTTCACATTCGTTTACTTTTAGTTATTAATTTTCTCTAATATTTAACAGTTTTCAAACTAGTTGAAAAGTATCTGTTATTTTTAAATGTATGATCTATATTTTTATCTGTATGTTCGTTCATATGAATGTGTACTCATGTACTCTATTTTTTTTAATTCGCTTGGAATATAAAATTTAAATGTGTTATTAAAGATCACTACAAAATGTCCATTATTGAAAATAGTGTGCGTAGCATTTATAGTTTTTTAAAGGCACGTTTATTTACATGAAAAGTAATTCAGATACATTTTGTCGGGTGGTAATTGTTTGATGTGCTTTTGAAAGATTGTAACATTTATTAACCCATTAACGCCCAGCGTCCTCTTTTGAGGACGGTTACAAAAACAGCAAGAAAGGGGTTTTCCCACCAGTAAAGAGGAAGAGAAATATATACCTTCTTTCGCGAGACAGAATCCTCAATAAATTTAGATAAATGTTAATTTGATTTTTAAAGTGGTGGGAAATACAAAATTTAAATTTTAGCGAAGAAATTAATTCGGGCGTTAATGGGTTAATCAGGAATATATCGATTTATTTCATATAGTTTTACTACAACGTTTTCTATGTTGAAAATGATGCGATTAATAAATATAATATTTTCGGAATTATTATAGTACATACGGTGGTATCCGGCTATTTTGCTTAGTATCAATGTTGCGTCTTTGAAAAGCATTTTAGTGATAGTTAATTGCTGTCGTTGTTTTACAAGGCAACACAAAAAATACATTAAGGAATACTGTTATCTAATAAAAGTAACTGTTTAAAATTGATTTTACTGACAAGTTTCAAATAGTTCATATTTATATGAATATACATTTTCAGAATGTGAGTAAGTGTTTTAATCTACGCGTGACTTATGAATTTTATTTCTTATTATTATATCTAATAAAATATATTTAGAGTTTACACAAATTCATTTTCAAGATGTCGATGTATTTACTTACCGTTCTTAGCTTTACTTAGCATTCCAAACAGCAACATGTTCCAAAGTGACGACATTTCGGTGCAAGTCATGTGTTTAAACATAGACTGAAAAGGTGTTGAAAGCATGCATCAATTTCTTTATTTGGAACTACAAAAATTAAGCAATTAAACTTTTTGGCAATTACTGCCCAGACCAGATAATCTGAATTACAACTTTTTGTACCCTCCGGTGTTGTCTTTTACATTGTTGATAGACATGTCGGGACTTGTATGTCGTTCTGTGTATATTTATAGAGCTCATACTTATCCTTTTTTGGATCCCATTTTTAAAAGATATTGCCTACCTTCAGGGCCCTATATTCGATAAATATGAATTTTTTATGTGTTTTAAGTTCATTCATGTTGTTCATTCATTTTAAGTTTACATTCATGTGCTTTAAGTTAATTCAGGGAATAAAAATTGTGAATTCAAATAAATTGTATATGGAATTTTAATTAATTTTTCAAATGTAGGTAATTTTACGTCGAATATTATCAAAGAATTGCTTTTTACCAAATCTTCTATAGCAAAATCTATTCAATACATTTAACCTTTTTTCGGCAATATGCACCAACAGTATCTATATATCCATTGATAATAATATTGATTGACATTGATGATATTGATTGACATTGATTAGTGTCAATATAGCATACATAATATTGCACTTACAACTATATTTGGATACAGCACATCATTTTTTGCTTCCATTTAGGAATAACGGATTTTGAGCTTATTCGATCGACGATCACTTTCAGAATTTTCGAGCTATGTTTATGAGACTTTCACAAACGTTGTTCTATACATTTAGATAACACATTATGTAAATTATATTTTGATTGCGTTTATGCAAGCGCAGTGAGCCATTATTTAATAAACCTACTAATTTTTTATATAATATAATTTTTATTATTTTATATTCCTGATAACAGGATGTTATTTAAAGTGTTTTTGCCGTATTCTCTGCAAATAATAATTTTTTTTTACATTAAGAATTCTGCAAATTACAAGCCAGAAACTTGGCAAAATTTGGGACTTTTTATATAAAAACCTAAATTTTTCTACGAGTATATATGCTATCCCTATATAAATGAACACATTTTGTTACAATAAGCTACTTAAACATAATATGCAAATTGAACGTTTTTTCTACATCAGTTTTGACAATGCTATCCAAAAGCTTTTGGTACTTTTTTAATGTGTTGACGGTTCCATATGGGATTTCGGTAAAAAAAATCTTCGCGGAAATATACGACCTGCACTATTCTGTTTACATACCTGGAGTTTCAGAATAATTCTTTATGTATTTTTCTAGATATTTAACAAAACATCTGAAATCACAAATGGCCGGCCCCCTTTGGCCATATTGTGCACTAAGCAAACCACTTGCCTCTATTACATAGCAAAAGATTTGCAGCAATTCTTAAGTTTACTAAAATATACGAAATTTTTTACACAAAACGTAATTTTTTTACTCTGCTTTCACACCCCTGCTTTCAACAATAATTTAGTTTACGTTGAATGTAGTTTCTTTTCTTGATTGAACAGTCATCAGCCCATAGCTAAATCCAAAAAATCCCTTTCGGCATGGCCTATAGGCGGAGGTAGATTTCGAAAAGTTTTCATCTCAAAAAAAAAAAAAAAAAAAAAAAAAAAAAAAAATCCTATCTTTACTCAAATGCCCATTTTGGCAATATATTTTGAATTATATTCTTACTTTATTTAAAAAATTGACCAATATGCTCATTATATAGTTCCTAAATAACAAAAAACTGTTAATTAAATTCGTTTGACAGCAAAATTGAATTTAAAAATGAGTCATAAAATAACCAATTTATTATTTTAATACATCCACAATTCTTTAATCAAGATCGCTTTGAGAAATTTTGTGCGAAGTGCCCACTTTGACAGATTTTTTAAAATATATATTTAGCCTTTATCAAAAATCTGACCAATACGGCACATTACACAGTTCCTAAATAACAAATAACTGTCAATTGAATGCGTTTGAGAGCAAAATTGAATTTAAAAATGAGTCATAAAATAAACAATTTGTTATTTGAATACAACCTCATTTCTTTTATCAAGATCGCTTTGGGAAATCTTTTTGCAAAGTGCTTACTTTGACAGCTTTTAAAATATATATATTCACCCTTTATCAAAAAATCGACGAATACGCACATTATATAGTTTCTAAGTAACAAAAAACTGTCAATTGAATGCGTGTCAGAGCAAAATTGGATTTAAAAATGAGTCATAAAATAACCAATTTGTTATTTGAATACCCACAGTTCATTAATCATCTCGCTTTGGGAAATTTTGTGCGAAGTGTCCATTTTGGCAGTCTTTTTTTAAATATATTCTGCCTTTATCAAAAAACTGGCCACTCCGTCACATTATATAGTTCCTAAATAAGAGAACCTGTAAATTGGATGCGTTTGAGAACAAAAAAAGATTTAAAAATGAACTCGGTAAAAACGCGATTTCTTAAATTTCCTTAAATTTTAATCACAACTTCGTGAAATTCTGTTCAAAATACCCTTTTTGGCAGCCTTTTAAAAAATATATTCTGCCTTTATTAAAAAACTGGCCAATACGTCAAGTTATATAGTTCCTAAATAATAGGACCTGTAAATTGGATGGGTTTGAGAACAAAAATGAATTTAAAAGTGACTCATAAAAAACGCAATTTGTTATACTTAATGAATTTTTTAATGATGAAAACTTCGGGAAATCTGTTCAAAATACCTTTTTTGGCAGCCTTTTTAAAAATATATTCTGCCTTTATCAAAAAATTGGCCAATACGTCGCATTATATAGTTGCTAAATAAGAGGATCTGTCATTTGGACGCGTTTAAAATCAAAAATGAATTTTAAAATGAGTCAGAATATAAGCAGTTTAGATTTGAGGTTTTTTTCTCCAACTCCTATTTTTGTTGCTTTCTTCTATCTTTACAAGAAGAAAGTATTGGATTCATGAAAATTTTCGACTTCCGGTTTTCGACGGATTTATACGTTTTAGAAGGTCCTGAACACGTTTTGACTATTTTTAGAAAATGTCTGTCTGTGAGTCTGTCCGTCTGTCTGTCTGTCTGTCTGTCTGTGTGTCTGTCTGTATGTGACAAAAAATTTGTGGGCGCTCTATCTCAAGAACTAATGCTCGAAATTTAATAAAATTTTATATTCAGTTAGACCTTGATATGAATTAGTGCCTATTGGTTTTTGGTGAAAATTGGCCTGCAGGTGGCGCTGCTATACTACGTTTTTCATGATTTTCAAGATTGCTATATCTCAAGAACTAATGCACAGAATTTCACCAAACTTAAGATTCTCTGACCCCTTGATATACATAGACGCTGATTAACTTTTGGTGTAAATTGGCCAGCAGGTGGCTCTGCTATGCCAGGTTTTTCATGATTTTCATGATAGCTATATCTTAAGAACTAATGCACAGAATTTCCCCAAACTTCATATTCCGCTATACCTTGAGATACATAGTCGCTGATAAATTTTTGGTGTAAACTGCCCTATAGGTGGCGCTGCTATGCTACATTTTTCACGATTTTTGCGATAGCTATATCTCAAGAACTAATGCAGAGAACTTCATCAAATTTTAGATTCTGTTACTCTAGAATATATAACATAATTAGACGCTGATTACGTTTGGGTATTAACCTTGCAACAGGTGGTGCAGCTATGCTGCATTTTGCACAATTTTTCCGATAGCTATATCTCAACAACCAACGCACAGAATTTCATCAAACTTCAGATTTTGTTACAAAATGATATATAACATAATTACACGATGATTACGTTTTGTTATAAATCCTTCAACTGATGGTGCTGCTGTGCTATATTTTACAGGGTTTTTTTTTAAACTAGCTATATCTCAAAAACTAATGCACAGAATTTCATCAAACTTCAGATTCTTTTACACCATAACATAATTAGACGCTTTTTTACGTTTTGGCATAAATTGTCCAAGATATGGTGTTGCTGTGCTACGTTTTGCAATTTTTTTGTTAGAACTATATCTCAAGAACTAATGGACGAAATTCCATCAAATTTCAGATTCTGTTAGGTCTTGACATAAATAGATGCTTATTAGGTTTTAGTATAAATTACCCAACATGAGGCACTACTAAGCTCATTTTCCCAGAATATTAATTAAATTTTGCGTTTTAGGCTTTTCGGATACCAGAATCTCATTAGGCTAGGTCAAATGTTCGAGGAAATTCGATAGTGGGTAACTTTGGGGTCACCACTTTTTATTATTATTATTATTATTATTATTAAATTGTACTTATGAGATAGAAGAAAGTTTTGGGATTGACACATCCAACTAGTTTAATTTATTTTTGCTATAAGAATTGGTTCTATGAAAAACTTGTCAATATAAAAGTTGTAGATATTATTGTGAAGATGTAAAATAAATTTAATTAGATTTAATTGCTTAAGAATTGAGTAAGTTGTGGGTTTTTTCTTTTTCCTCCCCCCTTTTTCTTTTCGTTTTTAATTTTTTTCATCGGTAAAAATTGGTCCTATCAAAAACTTGTAAATGCAAAAGTTTTAGATAATATTGAGTACATTTATATAAAATTTAGTTGGATTTGATATCTTGAGAATTGACGAAGTTATGAATTTTTTTCTCCCAAAAACCATGTTTTTTTCGCCCCTTGAGCCCATTTTTAACTTTATCAAAAATCTGTCAAGCATAAACTTTTTGCCCATTTTTTAGAAGTAATATAAACTTTAAACTGATTCGATATCTATTTTAATTAAAAAGTTATCGCGTTTTTTCTGTTTTCACAAAAACCCTCCTAACTTCCACCCCCTTGGTCCGATTTTGCCCATTAACAAACTTAACCGAGATTTTATGCCCCTTGATTTTATGTAAAAGTTTGATGAAGATCTGAGCATAATTATGGAAGTTATCGTGTCTAGAAGAAAGTGATATACACCGATAGATAGATAGATAGATAGATAGATAGATATATATATATATATATATATAAACTTTTTTACTGATGGTAGTTTTGGGGTCTAGGAGTCATGATTCGTGTAGATCCGCAAAAATTTTTCAGTAATTCCAACATGGGAGACAATGCAATAGGTAGTATTTCATACGAAATCTACCTAATATTTCATACGAAATCTACCTAAAACACTATTTGGGAGTACTTGCACGAGACGTGTTTGCTCATGGTCATCAATTTTCTACTATTCAGAAATTAAAGTAACAAATAGAGCAGAGATGCTTCTCTATACAAACAGACATTCTGGAGACGCTAGTTTGAAGCATACTTTGCTAGTGTTTCAAGATAATTCAAAGCAACGGATCCGAAATTGGAATTTAAATGCAAAAAACTCAAAAGGTCCAATATATTTTTGAGACAGCCTATTTTTATTTTTATTTTTTTGCAAAAATTCTATAAAACAGATACCGTATTTCTTTAGAAAATGTAACAACATCAATGTTAAAAACAATTATTTTAAATTATAAGTATACCAATTTCGGTAGCAATAGCTTACTACCCTCAGTGTTCCTCAGCATTATATGCTACCATTTGCTCACTGTTTATCAATGTTTATTATTGGTTATCACTGGTTATCACTGTTTGAGTATTTATTAGTGATACATTAAAAAAACCCAGCAAAACCAAATTGATCTTCAAATGTCCACCTAGAACGTCGAAAAGCCCTACGATGCCCCGCGCCGGGTAATACTTGAGTGGACAGCTTTTGTTTCGTTTGGGTTTGAGTCTTGACAGTGAATACCGCTCCCTGAATACAAGGCCTGAGTGCTCATACAAAATTCGCGGCTAACGTCGAGGACGGATTTTTTTTCAAATATATGCATGGTTCCCTAAATGTGTACTCTAGTATTTTATAAAAGATGTCTTTGATTTGTTTAATTTCAGAAATATTAAGCGGAAAAAACTTTTAAAAATTATTGGTACCAAAATTCAAGCATCTTACACACTCTGGAAAAAAATCCACCTACGTCATCCTTCAATTCTTTCAATCGGTTTCTCTTTCACATTTGTGAAATTGATTTATCTGAAATAATAAAATAAACATCCAAAGAGCTATTCTATTTTAGTTAAAATTCGCTTGTTATCATATCGTTAAGGAGGCTGGTCACTCAACTTCGGAATTCTCTTAGGTAATGTTAAGTCTATGGATGTTTGATACATTCGTATATTTAAAATATCTTTTGGGGAAATTCATATTTTTAACTTCTTTTTCTGTGTACTCTCCTTAAATGATGTTTCCCCCCCCTTAGTTTTCAAAACATTTCTAAAATCGATGCTTAATTTAATATTTCATGTATTAAGACTTGATGAACTATGAGTAAAATTTTAATACTTAATACGAAATTAAGTACATACTTTAGAAAAAAAATTTAAAACTAAGAAAAAAAGAGACATCTTTTAAGAAGAGTACAGAGAAAAAATAAAGTTTAAAATCTTAATTTCCTGAGGAAATACCGGGTGACCCAGAAGTTCCGGGAGTTTTGAAATGTTAATAATTAGGAAACTATGTACAATACAAAGGTCCGGTTTTCAGATATATGTTCAGAAACATGTGGGATTTTTGTTTAGAAGGAATTTTAAAAAAAATGTATAGTTAAAATTTTTAGCAACAGGTGGCGTTGCTGTATCTATAGTATGCTTTATATAGACACGTTGTATAGACACATGCGTTATATAGACATATTGCGAAGCATCTTTTCTAGGATATTGATGAAATTTCGTTTTAAGGGTGGTTTATGTTCAAACACTTGGTGGTTGAATTGCATTGAAAGAGATTTTTGATACAAAATTTGTCGAGTAACTGCTATGTTTAGGCATGCTTTCATTACATGTCGAGTTGTGCCCTTATCGTACAATACGTGAAATGAAAACTGCAAAAGATTCGATGGCCGTTACAAATGTGACGGCTATGGTAAATAAGGTTTGAGAAAAGGGCTCATTGGAAGATCGTAATAGAAGCAGGAGACCCTAAACGTCTGTTGTAATCGTAAATAAGGTAGAATCCAAGGCCAGTACTCAACTTAAATCATAAGCTCATGGTGAATGCAGTACACTTGTAATTTCACGATGAATCGAAATTTCTTATGGAATTTTTTTCTGGTTTGAAGATGCTGTTCACGTTGTTTTGCAACGGCTCACGGCGGTAGTTATAAGCTATGGGCGTCAGAAGGAAAATTTTTAACCCTTGGAGACTAATTCTTTCTTTTTAGTGAGCTGTATCATACAATAAACATAAAATTATCAATTTTAGCGCCACCTGTTGGCAAAAAGTGTAACTATCGTAATATGTTTGTTTCATCGAAAAAACAAATCCCATAAGTTTCTAAGCATTTCTGTGAAAACCGCATATTTCTATTGTTTATAGTTTGCTAATTATTAGCATTTCAAAACTCCCAGAACTTCTGGATCACCCGGTACTTTAAATATACGAATGCATCAAACGGCCATAGACTTTAAGTCCATAATGAGGGGAATTCGTAAGCTGAGTAAACAGCCTCCTTAAAATCAGAACAGCTTAAATCAAAATATGGTTTCTCATTATAATGCAGACAAACCCAATACAATGACATTTTTGCATATCGAGTACCTCTTGCATACCTTTCTTCAATGATCACAGATAAACACACTCATCGTGATATTGTTTTGTTTCATCAGTGCAAATAATCGCTCCAAATCAGCTACCTGTATTATGGAGCAGAGATAATTTATAACTTATTTAATGTATTTAATTTTTAGTTGAGGTTTCCTGGGATAATAACGCCAAATGCGCGTAACGCTTATTTGTGCGCGTAACACATTTTTTTACGCGTAAATATGAAAGAATCCGAGAGATGGCACCTTCGGACTCTGCGCGAAAGGCTCTAAGTCATCTGAATCACAAACAATCGCTAAAATTTAATTTATTACATTTGTAGACCTTATTGCTGGAATAAGCACGTAAGGATCAACGCAGGACCTAAAACTTACAAGGCAAGTTCTGTGATCTTTAGACCATATATTTATAAGGAAATACTTTGTTTACCACATAAATTTCTAGTTTATTTCATGTACTTTCAAAATGTTGTGGGTGATTTTCGATGTGTTTGTGAGTTTGTTAGTAGCTTAAAATGTACTGCGCGATAAGTACACCGGAGTAACGACACCATCCTTTGGCGTTATTATTGTGCACTGGGTATTACTCCGGTTGTTTCTTTCCAGTGCTGGAACTACATCCGAAGAAGACATGTAAATTTACCAAGACTTTTTTTTCACCCACTTGGAAAATTTACGTCTGCTATAATTACTTTACCGATTGAATAATCATTGTTGTAAAATGAAATGAAGTGAAACTAATAGAACGCGCTGTGCGTAAATTAAGAAAATGAAAATATCGTCTGATTTTATTTGTTATTATTCGAAGAACTTTGACAAGTGTATGAGAACGATTGAGTTCTCTGAATGTAATGATGAATGTGCCTTTTACATGGAATTAAACGACATTTTTTATAATATATGGACTTTTAGATTAATTTGAACTTAGAATAAGTTTATCTTAACAGATGAGTTTGATTTCAATTCAAGAGCTCCAAGCATCGCGTAGATGCAACCCGCAAATGAAGACATGCATGGTTAGTAAGTAAGTTTTAAACTAACCCTAGTTTCGAATTCTAACATTCTGGGACCCTCGGTTCGGGACAGGAGTTTTTGAATTTTAATTAATTTTAAATGAAAAAATGAATCTGAGTAGTTTGAAAACTCAGAGAAAAGGACTGAGAGCTTCTTTTACTCTCACGTTTAAGAAAATTGAAACTGAATTAACTAAAGAAACATGTGAAATTAAAGAACTTTCTATTTTGAAAACTCAACTGTTTGATAAATTTCAACGGATGGACCCTTGTCAAAGTAAAATTTCGGAAATATTGTTACAAGATAAGGACGAAAAATTGTTTACCGAAGATTTTGAAGGTGCTGAAGAATATCGAGAAAAATATATAGAAATATGTGCACGTATTGATGAAAAGATACAGTTTTCTTCATCTCCTGGCGAAGAAGTAAAACGCAAATTTAAATTACCGGAAATCGAGCTGAAAAAATTTAACGGCGAACCAAAGGAATTTTTATCGTTTTGGAGCCAGTTTAAGAAAATACACGAAGACGATTCTATTGCCGCTGAAGACAAGATGCAGTACCTATTCCAATGTATGGAACCAAAATCAAAAGCGGAGCGTTTAATATCAAGCTATCCAGCTACCGCGGAAAATTATCCGAAGGCTATCGATCAATTAAAACAGAGGTTTGGACGAGATGATCTTCTTGTGCAAATTTACGTCAGGGAATTGTTGACCCTCGTAATGAAAAATGCCACGGCGCCGAAAATGAAAGTTGACTTAGCCTCTTTATACGATGAGTTAGAAAGCAAACTTCGTGCCTTAGAAAGTTTGGGAAGAACTCAAGAGAAGTATGGAGACTTTCTCATGCCCTTGGTTGAGAGCTGCTTGCCTGAAGAAGTTCTTTTGACCTGGGAAAGAAGCCGAAATCATGATACATATTCCAGTGAGAATTCCAGAACTTTAAAAAAACTGATGGACTTTCTACGCCAAGAAGTTCAAGGAGATGAAATAGTATCTTTAGCAAGAAAAGGCTTTGATTCTGTTGTTAGAAAAAAAAATATTTCATCTGGAATTATTAGCAAACCTGATCCAGCCACCGCATCTGCATTGGTGAGTATAGAAAATAAAGGTAAGAAAAACAATTGCATATTCTGTGATAGGTTTCACCCCTCTAATAAATGTTTTGGGGCTAAAAAAATGTCTTTAACTGAAAAACAAAAAATTTTGTTAAAAAAGGGGATTTGTTTCACTTGTTTGCAAAAGGCTGGTCATCTGAGTAAGAATTGTAATATTAAAAATAATTTAAAATGTAATTATTGCCATAAACCTCATTTTGAAATAATGTGTCCAGAACAAAATATAAATAATAATCAAGATGATATTTTAAAATCTGAAAATTCTCTTTCTAATTGTAGTAGAAATAAAGTTGTGTATATCCAAACGCTTGGCGTGCGCATTCGATCGCAAGGTCGCCAAATGGTCGTACGCGCACTGCTGGATTCAGCGAGCCAAAGTAGTTACGTAAGCGAGAGAATAACGAAATCACTAAAAATACACCCTATAAGAAAAGAAATAATTATTCACGCGCTGTTCGGGGGGGATGAAACGAAACCTAAAAAACATGATGTGTTTTCTGTAGAAATCAGTGAATTAGATGGAAATAATGCGTTTTGTTTTGAAGCATTTTCCGAAGAAAAGATTTGCGGATTTGTACCTAAAATTAAAGATTACAGAATTTTAAATGAATTAAAAAGAAACAAAATAAATCTATCTGATGATTTTTGTAAGGAATCTGAAATTGATCTTTTGGTGGGGGCTGATATGATAGGAAAATTATTGACAGGAAATTTAATTCAATTAGATTGCGATTTGATTGCCATAGAAACCAAGCTCGGTTGGACAGTAATGGGGAAACAAACGTGTGGCAAGAAACATAACGTTTTGACAACATTGTCTATGCACGTTAGAAATATTCCTTTGAATGAATTATGGGACCTTGAAACCATAGGAATTTCTGACCCCATTCAGAGTTTTGAAAAACGGGAAAACTTTGATTTAAACGATTTTAAAGAAAAAATGAAAGTTCTTCCCGATGGCAGATATGAAGTAGGGCTTCCATGGAAGTGTAATTTTAAGAACTTGCCCGACAATAAAGTTTTAGCTTGGAAGAGATATGAAAAAATGATTAATAAATTGAAATGTGGGGGATTTTTCGATGAATATCAGGAAATATTTAAGAATTGGGAAAAAATGAATATTATTGAACGTGTTCCAGAAGATGAATTAAGTAATAAATGTCATTATTTACCGCATAGGCCCGTTATCAGGTTAGATAAGGAAACCACAAAAATACGCCCAGTATTTGATGCATCTGCTTCTGAGAAAGGGAAACCCTCGTTAAATAAATGTTTGTATAAAGGCATTAATCTTATAGAATTAATACCTGATATTCTTGATCGTTTTAGAATGTATCCTATCGGTATAACTGCAGATATAGAAAAGGCATATTTAATGTTATCTGTTATGCCTAAAGATAGAGATTTTCTTAGATTCTATTTCCCATGTAATGAAAGACAATTGATTTATAGACATTGTAGAGTTGTCTTTGGTGTCTCTTCTAGCTCTTATTTATTAAGTGCATCTATAATGCATCTTTTAGAAAATAGTCCTCCTGAATATAAGGAAAGTGCTGAAAAATTAATGTGTTCATTTTATGTAGATAATTGTGTATCAGGTGTTTTTAACATTAATGAAGCTGAAATGTTTATTGAAAATGCAAAGTTATTAATGTCTAAAGGGTGTTTCAATTTGCGTTGTTTTGAAAGCAATGTAGCTTGCAAGAATGTTGATAAACATTCTGGGGATACTTCAGTTTTGGGGATTATTTGGAATTTAGGTAATGATTCTTTGAAATGCTGTTTAGATTTAGAAACATTAACGTGTGAAAGGAAAATTAATAAGAGATTAATTTTGAGCATTGTGCAAAAGATTTTTGATCCTATCGGCTTATTCTCTCCTGCTACATTGCTTCCAAAATTATTGCTACAAGACTCATGGAAACAGAAAATTCCATGGGACAGAGAATTACCTTGTAACATTATGAGTGCTTTTCTGAAATGGTTGAAGAATATTGATGTTTTAAAAGAAGTAGCTATACCTCGATACTTAGAAATTAATGCTTCATCTGAACTTCATGTTTTTGTTGATGCGAGTAAAGGGGCATATGCAGCATGTGTCTTCGCTAGATCAATAATTGATTCCGAAGTCAAGGTTACGCTTGTTAGAGCAGAGTCTAGGGTTGCTCCTCTCAAAACTTTGAGCATGCCGCGTTTAGAGTTAATGGCTTGTTGTATAGGTACTCGACTTGCGCGTTCTATCGTCAAGGCAATAAATATGCCAGGTCTAAAAATCACATTCTGGTCAGATTCTACTACCGCAATTTGGTGGATAAAGGAACATGGAAATTGGTCGGTTTTCGTGAGCAACAGAGTCAAAGAAATTCGGCAGATGTCCAATATAGAGTCATGGAAGCACGTTCCAGGAAATTTGAATATAGCTGATATACTTTCACGTGGATGTTCTCCACAGAAAATGCTTAGTTCGCGATGGTGGGAAGGTCCTAAGTGGTTAAAAGAAAATCCTGAATGCTGGCCAATTGGCGAGATTGACTGTCAGCCAAAAGATGTTGATTTAGAAAGAAAAAAGGTCGAAATTACGAATATTGATCTAGCTAAAGACACACCCCTTTGGCTCTTAGATAATATATCTAATTATGATAAGATGATAAGAATATTTGCTTGGATTCTGAGATTTGTAAATAAATGCCGAAATGTTTCTAATAAGTGTAAATATTCTAATCTTACTCAAAATGAAATTGAAAATTCTGAAAATTTTCTAATCCGTTTAGTTCAGAGCTGTTATTTGTATAATAAAAGGTCATTAAATGATATTGTAACATTCACAGATGATAATGGAATTTTAAGAGTAAAAACTAAAATAACTGAAAGAAATGAACGAGAATCATTTTTGTATGCAATATTGTTGCCAGGTAAATGTGAATCTACTAAATTATTGATTAGATCAGTACACCAAAAGAATTGTCATGCAGGGATAAGAACAATGCAATCTTTAATAAGAGAAAGATTTTGGATAATTAGAGCTAGAAGAACTATTAAAAATATATTGTACGACTGTATTGTATGTAAACGTTTTAAGATAAAGTCTTTGTCAAGCGAACCAACACCTTTGCCACCAGATCGCGTAACAGATTGTGCTGTCTTTGAAATTATTGGAGTAGACTTAGCCGGGCCTTTATTTCTAAAAAATGGCGAGAAAGTTTGGATAGCATTGTTTACTTGTGCCGTTTATCGCGCAGTTCACCTTGAACTAGTCAATTCGCTATCTTCTGATGCTTTCCTGCTAGCACTTAGACGTTTTATAGCTAGACGCGGTAGGCCCAGCACTAATTATTGTGATAACGGAACAAACTTTAAGGGGGCTTCCAATGAACTTTCAAAATTAAATTGGGATAAAATTTTAAAAGAAACCATGACGCATAAAATTGTTTGGAAATTTATACCTCCCACCGCAGCTTGGTGGGGAGGCTGGTGGGAAAGGTTAGTTCGCATTGTAAAAGAATTGTTATTACGTACTTTAGGTAGATCTGTATTGACTTATGAAGAATTGAATACATTTATATGTGATTGTGAATCTGTGATTAACTGCAGACCTCTAACCTATATCTCAGAGGACCCACTGGAGCTAGTACCTCTCACACCCGCTATGTTTCTTACTGAAAACCGAAGTTTCAGCAATTCGGATATTATCGAATTAGATTCTCAAAGTTTAAGGAGAAGCTTGAATTACAGAGCTAAACTTCTTACAGATTTTAGGCAACGTTTTAGAAAAGAATACCTCAGCGAATTAGTTCAAAAACATACTGAAAAACATACACGTGAACCGCGAGTGGGAGAAGTAGTCTTAGTTGGGAATGATAACAAAAAACGTTTATTTTGGACTTTAGCAAAGGTGATTCATTTAATTCCAGGATGGGATGGTAAAGTTCGTGCTGTTAAGTTGAAAACTCAGCACGGCACGGTTTTACGTCCGGTGCAGCGCATCTTTCCTTTGAAAATACATTCGAATGAAATGATTGAAATTGCATCCAAAACGTCGGGTGAAGAGAAAACTAGTTCCAGTGAGCATGATGATCATGAAAATGTGTCTTCTCCTGATAATGTCATACTTAAGAAATATACCTCTTCTGGAAGATGTGTAAAAGCTCCAAAGAGGTTGGATCTTTTTAATAATAATTGTTATGTATTTGAAACTCTCCCCAAGTTTCAAAGAGGGGAGGATGTTGTAAAATGAAATGAAGTGAAACTAATAGAACGCGCTGTGCGTAAATTAAGAAAATGAAAATATCGTCTGATTTTATTTGTTATTATTCGAAGAACTTAGACAAGTGTATGAGAACGATTGAGTTCTCTGAATGTAATGATGAATGTGCCTTTTACATGGAATTAAACGACATTTTTTATAATATATGGACTTTTAGATTAATTTGAACTTAGAATAAGTTTATCTTAACAGATGAGTTTGATTTCAATTCAAGAGCTCCAAGCATCGCGTAGATGCAACCCGCAAATGAAGACATGCATGGTTAGTAAGTAAGTTTTAAACTAACCCTATTTTCGAATTCTAACAATCGTGTTTAAATTAATTTAATGCATCCGAAGAAGGATTATTTTTTATTTTATGCACTAGAGGGTATTCTTGTCGTTGTTCTAAACCAAAAAGTATACAAAGAAATTTGTATGTCCTAAGTGCAACTATATTTTTCATGTCAGAAGAATAACATATGGAATGATTATTACTGCATCTTGATATTGCTATTAATGTTACGGAAGAGAAATTTATTCATTTTTAGGACTGTAGAGTATGTATCTTTAGAACTGGGAAATTTGCATGCCATTATTCCAACATGTTATTTTATAGTTTTGTTTACTTGGAGTTATTACCACCTATGTGGTTAATAATGCCAAATAGCATTAGTCAAGAAGTCATGCCATTACGTTTTCTTAATACATATGAGCTGAAATATTCTTTCTGATATATACAGTCAATAAGTTGCTGTATGAAATCATGTATTGCTTGAAAAAAAATCTAAAGTTAAGACACGAAAATTGTTGGAATATTAACATGGCGTAATAACCCCAAGAAACCTTATTTAAAAAATTGCTTTAAAGTGCTATTGCACAAGGGATCAAAGTCGCTTCAAATTCCATGTGTCTGCATGTTATCCTACGGCTCTAGAGGAGTAGCTCGGAAGGCGAACGATTCTTTTATGTCGGAGCGTCTTTAACGCCTGGAACGAAGTGAGTTGCCAGTAACAGCCAATCAAATGCTTGGAAATCTGAAAATGGAAAAGCCGCTTCTCTAACTGCCAATAAAATGCTTAGAAAACGAATAAACGCAGGCAGTTTTTGTCGCTTGAAATTTTTACGTGTAATAGCACTTTTACCTAAACAGGGAGACGGTAGCACTGACAGTAACCTCATCGAGTTTACTGCTGAAATTTCAGAATTATCCAAAACTCTAATCGCATACTAAAATGTAATCCTTCTGCCAATTCATATCTTGGTGGAAAACACCTGAAAACCTGATTTTAGTGGTTGATCTTAGACCTACCATTGTGTTTTCCAGCTCATTGTTCTACAATGGTAAACATATAAGTCGACCGCTGAAATCAGGTCTGCCGTCTGCCGGTCTAACATCTATGGTTCATAAAAGACAAACGATTCTCGCGGAACCTTATCGGAATCTAAAGGTTTCATGGAACATCCTTCAAAATCTCTGGTCTAAATATTAGCACCTGTATGTATCTATTCCTTGAATATTCATGTAACGTTATTTCGTTGATCAATATATTTTACTTCATTTTAGAATTTTCGAAAATGATTAGGAAATTTTTGACATAAAGTATGCATTAAAACAAAAGCTTGGTAAAAATAGAAATAAATGTATAGTAGTTTCAAATAAACAGCTACAAATCTCTCACCTCTTGAAAGTCGCTGCAACATCCGATGATCAAGTTAAATATTTCTTTTGACGTTCTGCCTTTTTCTGCTGGAATTTTGTAGTTGAAGACTGCCTTTTTTATATTTTCTATGTTCCGTCCACCGAAAAACATGTACTAAAAGGGAAAATATATAATATTTTAAGAACTTGATTTATTTTTTCATGCATTAAACAACGCAGTGGGATACTATGAGCACATATAAAATATATATATATTTTTTTAAATAGCTATCTTACTTACAAGAGAACCACTTTTGGTTCCACTGGAATGGGTCCACTGGTTTGGAACCACTTTGCTGCTTGTACCTAGTATTGGGACCTAGTGTATTTTAAAGCTGCACAGTTTTATACTGCACAATTTGAAAATCAATATTTTTTTTTTTTTGTTAAAATCATACGTTTTGATTTTGCAGCAGTATAACTTTTTGAAAATGCAGATTTCGAGACCACTTATCGACTATTAACTTAGAAATTTTTTTTAAAGAAAAGCTTTTAAAAATATAAATTAATCAGTAATAAGCATAAATTGTTGAAAAAAAGTTTAAATTTCTTCAAGAATCTAAGAATTTGATTTTGAAAAATCGCAACATAATAGTTACAATTTTGGCTGGAAAAAAATGGAGATATTTTTCTCCAAAAGTACAATTTTCCAACAACCTTACCCAAATATCAATTTTGAAATTTTTTTGGTATTTCATTTTATTTTTTTATTTATTCATGTAAGATTGCATCTAACTTTAACTGTCTTGAGAATTTAATTCAAATTCTGTAATCGAGAGGTTTAAAAATCTTTTACTGAAACATCTATATTATAAAGGCCAAACGTATCTGTGCGTAACGCATACGTCATTTTGTGAATGGCAACATTTTCACATGCAATTAAGTTTTGCAACTTTCGGTACTACAAATTTTATACTTCTAAATGTCGCACAATCTCAATTTTTACACCGTCGTATCGAGAATAAAATGTACTTTTAAATGCTATTTGTTATATAGCTGTATCTCAGTTTATTTATGAGTTATTAATTTTTTTTATAGTTTTTTTTGTACGAATTTTGTAATTGTGGCAACATAAATACGCTATTTTCTCTTAAAATTGTTAACAACTTGTAATGTATTCTCACTCCATATATCAACCTCCATATGCTTTATATTTATTGTTCAACTCAACTTGATATAATATTTATTTATGTAACTTACTTATGTGGTTCTGGCAAATTCCACGGTTGTTAAAATTGTAATAAAGATGCTGTGAATACGCGACTTTTGTGTCTATTTTATCTATCTTAATGGATTTGTATGAATTACTTAATTATGTATAGTAAAGACACTACAAATATGGCGACGAGCCAACATTTTTAATTGGAAAGCATTATTTTTCGGAAAAAGTTCTGATATTTCATTATATTTTAATTCTCAACTTGAGATATTTTTGTTCACCGCGTGGTTTCATAATGGCACAGGATCCGACCAATGTGACTGTAGTAAATACTGGCATTGTTGCAAACATCAACCAGTATAATTTACATGATGACTGGAATATTTTTATTGAAAGATTGGAGCAATATTTCTTGTCTAACAGGTTGGAAGAGGAACGCAAAGTGCCGGTTCTTTTGACGACGGTCAGCGAAGCTGTTTACAAGATTGCCATCCTGTTACACCATCGTTAAAAACATTTGCTGATTTAAAAAAACTTTTAACCGAACAATTTCAACCTGCAGTTTCAGTGTACAGCAAAATAATCATATTTGACTCATTAAGGCAGTCTCAAGAATCTGTGCGAGAGTGGTATGTGAAAGTAAAGACTCAAGCAGCAGAATGCGAGTTTGAAGCTAGCCTGGAAGACAGAGTCCGCGACAAATTTGTGACCGGAATGAAACCTGGGCGTATTCTCGATCGACTGTGCGAAGAAAAACTCACCACCACATTGGCTAAGTTGCTGGACATTGCTCAAAGCAAGGAAGTACTTCTTCAAGAAGCTAGGCTGCAGGAAGTAAACAGACTGCAAAGCAGATCTCCAAAAGAGAGGATGACACAGCCTACCAAAAAGTTCCCCAAAGTTCCCTCGAAAGTCAATCATCAAAGAGACGATAATTTAAAGTGCTTTCACTGTGGTAAAACTAACCATGATTTTAAAAAGTGTAAATTTAAAGACTTTAAGTGCAACGCGTGTAATCGAAAAGGGCACATAGCTAAGGTATGTAAATCTAAAGTTACTGTAAATTCAGTAGATGATGGTTTTGATTATATAGATATGTATAGTATGGATATATCTTATGTAAATCCTTTACTTTTAAATGTTAAATTAGAGGGAAAAGAAGTTAAAATGGAAGTGGATACAGGGCAGGTGTTTCATGTATTCCCTTTTCATTTTATAAGAAAAATTTGAGAAATATAGGATTAGAACATACAAATATTAAGTTAAAATCTTATGGGGGACATATTGTAATACCGGTTGGGAAAATTAATGTTACTATGGATCTTAATGGGATTTCAAAAGTAGTTAACATGATTGTGGTGAAAGAGTCTGAAAAAT
Source organism: Maratus speculifer (assembly GCA_964019185.1). Classification (NCBI taxonomy): domain Eukaryota; kingdom Metazoa; phylum Arthropoda; class Arachnida; order Araneae; family Salticidae; genus Maratus; species Maratus speculifer. Next base: position 389,689,103 of record OZ025294.1, on the reverse strand, counting down.
TATTATTGGGACGAAATGTTTTAAATGATTTTGGATTAAATATTATAGTAGGAAACACTAATGTGAACAGGGTTTCTATAGCGGAAGGCAATTTAGACTTACAGTCCTTATTAACAGAATACTCTGAGTTATTTAAAGATGAATTGGGTACTTATAAAGTAGAGAAAGTACATTTGCAAGTTGAGGGTAATATAAAGCCTATTTTCCATAAACCACGACCAATTCCTTTTGCTTTTAAAGACAAAGTTAAGTCAGAGTTAGATAACTTAGAAAAAAAGGGAGTAATTACAAAAGTGGATAATTCTCAGTGGGGCACACCTCTTGTTCCTGTAATGAAACCTAATGGTAAAGACATTGGGGTTTGTGCAAATTATAAAATCACTGTGAATAAATATTTGAAGGATGATAATTATCCTCTGCCTAGGATTGAGGAACTTTTATCAGCGTTACAGGGAGGACAAAGTTTTAGTAAATTAGATTTATCTAATGCATATAATCAGTTAGTCTTAGATGATTCAACTAGATAACTATTAGCATGGAGCACACCTTATGGTATTTATTTAGTAAACCGCTTACCTTTCGGAACTAAGCCAGCTTGTACTATTTTTCAAAGAACAATTGAGAAAACTTTACAAGGAATTGGGGGAACGGTTAATTTGTTAGATGATATTTTGGTCACTGGTAGTAATGAACAAGAGCATTTAAAGAATTTAAAAGCAGTTTTGGAGAGATTACAGACTGCTGGGTTTCGTGTTAATTTAAAGAAGTGTGAATTTTTCAAAGACAGTATTAAATATCTAGGACACACTATCAGTAAACTAGTCGTTCGGGGCCACCGTAATACTTACACATCATGGATATGCATATGAAAATAAAACATGTGAAACTATTTATACAATGCATTGCAATTCATAAACAAAATTTAAATATTGTTAATATACAGAGTAATGCTCTATTAATGGATTGCTGATGTACCAATTTCAACAAATTATATAAAACGCCAAACTACTCAAGTAGTACCGAACTGCGTAAAAGAAATATCCTTATAACTCCAAAAATAATAATTCTATTAACTAGCAATTAACTGCGTCGGATTAAGCGTCTCATTTCCAATTAAAATATACTTCTGAATTGAAATTTGAATGAAATACAGGGTCATGAAAAATCGAAGAATGCGGAAAACAAGATTACAAATATCTTGGCAACTAATAATCCGATCGACTTTGTTCTATATGCAAAATGTGTGTTATTTTATTGCCTTTTACGTCCATTACTGAGAACAAAAAAATTGGAAAATTTTTATATACCTTTCATCAGAACGAATGTTTCGAGAGTCCGAAAAAAATAGTTCCGGATAATCGAGGTTGCTGATATTAAATAGGGTTCGTCCCATTCTTACATACTAACTACATACAAAATTTCAAGTCTCTATCTCAATTTGTTCGGGAGATAGAGCGTTTACAGACAGACAGACAGACGGACGGCAAATTTTTTTTCCTAAAAATATGTTATTCGGAATCTCCACTATCTAAAACGTGTAAATCCGTCAAAAAAATTTTTTCGATTTTCAAAACGATTGCAAGACTTACCCTATACTACGTATGATGGGTAAGTAAAATGGTTTGCAAAAAGATAATACTGAAGTTAAAGCAATTTTGGATTTTCCTAAACCACGTAATGTTAATGATGTTCGAATATTTTGTGGGATGGTTGATTATTATTCAAAATTTATTCCAGATTTATCACGAAAAATGAAACCTTTGTATGATTTGTTACAGAAAGATGTAGATTTCAAATGGTCTACCAAATGTCAACAAGCCTTTGAAAATGCTAAGAGAGAATTAACATCAGACCGAGTTTTGATTCATTTTGATAGGTCTAAACCTTTAAGATTATCATGTGATGCTAGTCAAAATGGGATAGGGGCCGTGTTATCACATGTATTGGACGACAAATCTGACAGACCAATTTGTTTTATATCCAGAGTTTATAGTCCAGCGGAGAAAAATTATTCAATGATACATAAGGAAGCTTTAGCCATTTATTGGGCATGTCAAAAGCTTTATCAGTATCTGGTAGGGACTAAATTTGAAATGGTAAGTGATCATAAACCACTATTAGCTTTATTTGGAGAAAACCGTACTTTACCACCTATGGTGGCAGGACGGCTCACTGTCTTTATCAGGGTTTAACTATACTTTTCGACATATAAAAGGTAACCTAAACACACAGGCAGATGCTTTATCCAGATACCCAGTATTTGATAACAAGTTGGTAGAGCCCGAAGAATATGATTATGTCCATTTTATCGAAAATGATGTTCCGACTGATTTGTTTAAAGTTCGATCTGAAACTAGAAGAGACCCAATTTTAGGAAAATTGTTTAATTATATAACGTATGGATTCCCTAAAAATGTTACTGATGGTGAGTTAAAAGTATTTTAGTCGTAAAGATGAATTAAATGTGGATAAGGGTGTAATAATGTGGGGCTATCGTGTTGTGATCCCAACAATGTATAGAAAACAGCTACTTAATGAACTTCATAGTACTCATGAAGGTATAGTTAAAATGAAATGTAATGCTAGGGCTTATTTTTGGTGGCCTGGGTTAGATTCGGAAATTGAGAACTTTGTCAAAAGCTGTAGCCTTTGTTCTGAATCTAGACCAGAGCCTAAGAAATGCAAAATCATTTCAGGGAACAAAGCTAATTACCCGTTTGAAAGAGTCCATGGAGATTTTTTAGGTCCTATAAAGGGGAAAATGATTTTAATAATTGTAGATGCATATTCTAAATGGGTCGAAGCATTTGTTATGAAGAATATGGAGGCTAAAACATGCGTTGAAAAGTTTAGGGAGTGTTTTGCTCGCTTCGGTTTACCTAAGATTGTGGAAACTGATAATGGAAGACAGTTTGAATCAGGAGAATTGATTATTTTTTTGCAAATGAATGGGGTAAAATTTCTAACATCTCCACCATTTCATTCGGCTACTAATGGACTTGCTGAGAATGCTGTGAAAAACTTTAAACTTAGCTTAGGTAAATTATTAAAATCACCAACTAATAGCAATGTAAGCTTTGAAACTTTAATGAATAGGTACCTTTTCCACTATAGAAATTCAGTTCACATGACAACAGAGGTTACACCCACTAGTTTAATTTTAAAAAATAAAGTTAGAACTAGATTAGATTTGTTGAAAGATACAAATAAATCGGGTATGGTGGTTACTAAGGGTACCAGAGAGGAAGTATTCAAAGAAGGGGATAGAGTATTGTGTAGAGATTACCGAAATTCAAACAAGAAGGGTTGGGTTCATTGTACAATAGATGAAGTGTTGGGTGATAGAATATATATGTGTAAACTAATTAATGAGGATTTAATTTGGAAAAAACATTTGGATCAAATTATTGCAGATAAAAGTACTTATGATTCTGGAAGTTATATAAATAAAAAAGACAGTAACAACTTCAGTTCAAATTTTGATACTACTAATTTTAATAACAGGAGAGTTATGGATAATGTTGATAACCAGTTTAGAGATAATGAACTTTCATATCCAAATACAGATGTTGATGTACCATCAGACGAACCTCAAAATGATACTGCAATTACTGATCAAAATATATCATTAAAACCAACAATCTCTCATCCAAAAGAATTAAAATGTAATAGAGACAATAGTGATTAACAACCAGTAAAATTAAATATACATGAACGCCCTAAGCGTCATATAAAACCAGTTGTACGTCTTAACTTGTAGAGGAGGGTATTGTAATGTATTCTCACTCCATATATCAACCTCCATATGTTTTATATTTATTGTTCAACTCAACTTCATATAATATTTATTTATGTAACTTACTTATGTGGATCTGGCAAATTTCACTGTTGTTAAAATTGTAATAAAGATGCTGTGAATACGCGACTTTTGTGTCTATTTTATCTATTTTAATGGATTTGTATGAATTACTTAATTATGTATAGTAAAGACACTACACAACTGAAATAAAAATATCAAGTCAAAAGCTATCATCTGACATAAAATCCGATTAATTTTGGTTTTATTGTGTTTTTATTCATCAATTAAATGATTTTTGGTACTTCTAGGTTATCCCGTGGAACAATTTCGCCAAATTATACAAATCGCCAAACTAATAGCCAAATTATACATGTTGACATAACTTTTATTTTAAATAACGAAAAAACAAATAATTAGTAGAATATTAATAAAAATATTAATAAAAAGGTCGAAATAAAAATCCCTTAATGACATTTTAAACACGTGTATCGCATTTAATGTCATTGAATGTGTCATTCACGATCATCCATTATTGGCATTTAATCTTATAGTTTGTCGATAATTTTTTGGTCGACAAGATAACCTAGAAGTACTATTTTTTTTCAAACTTAATTTACAAAGGATACAACAATTTCTCCTTACAAAAATGGATTTTAAATAATATTCGAGTGATTTCACTGCATTTACTCAGTTCGTTTCAGAAAGCTAAATGAGTGCAATTTATTTATCCGCGTGTATGTAATGATATTTTCTAAATTTTGAAAAAAAAAAAATGCAAATGAATGATTTCTAATAAAACATGGAGCTTTTATAAAGAAGTGAAGATTTGTGAATCATCAGATATCCGATTTGTTTTGCCGATCGTCTTGAATATTGCTTTTGCTGCGTTTGTGAAATATGCCGTCCTAATGACGTCATATTCAAAATGTTCTATAGATGTATTTTAAGACTGGATCCGTAAAAATGGATTGCTTTTAGAGGATGAAAATAACGTCTTTTTATGTAAAAAAAGCAAATGATTTTAAAATGATTAAATTAAAATATTGTTACGAATTTTGTATATAGTTAGTGTTTGTACTGTAAAATAATGTAAATAATCTTATTAAGCTCCATTTCTTTACTAATATTTTGTTACATTGTCTCTGTTATCAAGCAAACTTGTCTATTATTTTCAGTGAATGTCTATGGCAGCTTTGCGAAATATTAGAGATATCGCCAAGTTGGCGTCACTTTTGGCAACTAATTTTGGTCGCCAAATTTGGCGATATATCGCCAAGTTGGCGACAAACTTGGCGATTGTTGGCGATGGTAACCCTTTCCTCTCTATGATAACCCCCCTTAGATATACTGATGCATTGTTTGTTGTTCCGTGGATTTTTCGAGTAGGTTCTAGAAATTTCCCGCACATGCTGCGAGCCTATATAAGAAGAGAAGCGATGCGAGCTGTTGTTATTATTTACCAGTCAGTCATTGAGTGAACAAGGCGTTTGTTAAGCGAGTTTGCTTGAGTTTCATTTATGTTGTTTTGAATGTTATTAAGTGTTGAGACGTTGTATAAAGAGTCTCTGGGACCTATATCTGTACTTGTACGATAGATTTGAACAGTTATTTTTTAATATCTAGTAATATTTGTGAGTTTCGAAGACTCTGTTGTTCTGAAGATCTGTAAATAAATTATTTTCTACTTTTCTAAAAGACAAGAGTTTGAAGTTGTCTAACCATAGGATCAAAAGAACCCCATATACGCTGGAACAATATTATGCGAAGTTCGTATGTAAATTTTGAGATGATGAAAATTATGACGGGTTTAGATTTCACATGGGAATTCTATGATCATGTCAGTTTGGATTTTTTTTTCTTTATACCAAGATCGTCAATTGGTAATTTCATCATAATAATTGGTCTTTGATATACTTTACTGATTACGCATGCGATTAAAATTTAATTTTAATAATTTGGACAACTAAGTTTTATAAAAAGTTTTTTTTTTAGCTTAAAAAAATTTTTGTTCTTGAGTTAGTGTGACCAATCTAAGATGCAGTTTTTTACTGTATCTAATTTTGTGAGTTTATTATAAATCAATGAAACTGTTCCTTCCTAAACATTTTCTTTCGTCGAATTTCGACGGGTTCCACCTCGTATTTTTAATTACTAAAAGGTTAAAAACACAATTAGAAATTTCGCCAATGAATTTGTTAAATTTTACATGTGTCCCCAGTTTCGACCCTCTGCAACACTGATCAAAGGAAACAAAAAAAGCGTTCATATAATGCCTCAATCATGTGCCAGTACATGTTTATATTACTGTAATTTATTACATTATAGTTGTAATGCGATATAATTCATTATATCACCTCAGAAATAGCGATAAATTAATCTAACTTTTTTTAAAAATAAAAATTGTAGATGACGATTTAATTTCATTGCTCATGAACTATTTGTGATTCAATATTTAAAAATAATAATATAATATAACTTTTAAAGCGTTCACTGTTTTACTTAACAGACGATTAGAATAATAAAAGATATGCGAATAGTTAATTTTACTAAAAATATCATAGTACTTTCAAACCTTATTCAGGCTCTTCATCAGATAATATACAGTAGAATCCCTCAAATCCGCACAGCTTGGGACCAGATGTTGTGCGGATTTTAGAATTTTGAGGATTTCTGGTGATTGCTTTAGTTTACATTTTTTTTAAATAGTAATTTGAATGTAAATAACAATGCAATCGAAACTATAATGAATGCTTACAATATAATAAAATATTGAAATAGGTAATAAAATGAAACAATAAAAAATTAGATAATTTTTAAAATGATTAAAATATTAAATACAAAGATCAAGTTAATAATCAACAAATGTGTGATTAAATATTCAGTATAAAGATGAGATATATTTTTCCTAAATTATTCAGTGAAAGTTGCCTCGTAAAGATAAATTACTAATTCACATTAAAATCATAAAATAAAGTAAGGTGGTCTGGTGTAATAACGCCAGGCGGGGTAATAACGCCAAGTGCTAATATTTTGCATAATTATGAAATAATCTGGTAAATGACACCCATGTGCTCTGCGCAGAAGGGTTTTGTGTCATATAAATCGCAAAAAACAGCTTCAAGTTAATTTGTCACATTTTTAAGTCTTATTGTTTTTACAAGCAACTGAAATTAACGCTTGCTCTAAAATTTGCGAGATACGTTTTGTGATGTGAAGACTATTTTTTTATCCGGAAATTCTTTGTTAATTACATAAATTTGTAGTACATTTCATGGACTTTCAAGATATTGTTGAAGATTTTGGATATCTTCTCGAGATAATTTGTAATTTAAAATGTACAGCGCAATAACTATAACGGGGTAATAACGCCAATCCTTGGCATTAATACCCCGGTTGATCCCCTACAGTGGCCGAGCTACATCCTAAATACTGATTCAAATAAACACAGTTAAAACTGTGCAATGTTTCTAATAATTCTATTTAAGCGGTCCTTTTTAAGCAAAAAGAAGCTCACGGTCTGATATTCTTTTGCCTCATCTCCCCCCCCCCCACACACACACCACATCTTTATTTTTCTTACACTTTCACAAAAAATTGAACATTTTCAATAGCTTAGAATGCAATTTGTCAATTTCTAAGTTTCCAGAGTTTCTATTTTTAGAATTGGGCAACTACATGCAATTATTCCATCTTGTTTCATAGTTTTGTTTGCATGGCGTTATTACCCATAAAGGTGGGTAATACCGCCAAATAGCATTGCTCAAAAAATCACGCCATTACATTTTATGAATACATATCTGTTAAATTATTTTTTTATATAGATAGCCAATGAGTTGCTGTATCAAATCATATATTTGTTTAAAAAATACAAACTTAAACTGAGCCGTGAAAATTGGTAAAACCTTAACGTGGCGTTATTACCCCAGGTTACCTTAGTTTTATTTCAGGGTTAGCCAGACTTAATAACCAAAAAATTATATATATAAAACCCCTCCATGTATAACAATTCCGGGGTCAACCCATCCAGTTGAAAAAGAAACTTATTGCAACTGCGTCCACGTTAGGCTTAACTATTCCGAGCCGTTCACAAATATTCTAACTGTTCAACTTATGAAAATATACATGTAAAATTCATTACTCATTTTCTTTAAAACCTACAAAAACTATTTAATTATAATGTTTAAGTTCTAAATAAACAACCAACAATTACGGAAAAAACAAACAATGTAAGCAAATTAATACGATTGCCATTCAAGAATGACAAATTCCGTGAATGAATCTTTAAAATGACTCCATTGTCGACATCACGACTAAGGAATGATCGGCTGTGTCCGGGAGCTATGCGCGCTGAGCGCCCGCGCTCAGGAAACAGGTACATGGAGTGGATCTTACAGCGGATATACTACTCGGAAGCAAAAACTACGGAGCTCGCGCGCGTAGCGCGTGTGTCTCCCGCACACGTTCATTGCTTACTCTTTATTGTTGACATTTGTTTTCGATCTTATAGAGTGATTTCTTTTAAGTATTAGCTAAAAAATGTTCCAAAATAGGAATTTGTTTTATACATTTTATATATTTTTATTATTTTTTCTGAGTATTTATATATATTTTTTGGTTGTAGTTTCACAATATAATCTTTTATAATTGATTTTTTGCCGTACTTTATACTTTTAAAATTTATGTATTTACGATTTGTTCATTACAATCCCCCCATCCACCAGATAGTTTTGTTATAGTTTTAAATGCAAATTTCTGTTAAAATTTTCGTTTTTTTTAATAGATTTTTTCCCCATGTTTAATCGCTGTAGTTTTAAAAATTGTTTAAGCCTAAAGTGGCTGATTGACCACATTTGTAATTTTTTATCATCCTTTTAAAAATGCAAACACGTCATTTTGACGGGCTGTCTTCTAGTACTTAATATATAAACATATTATGATATCAGCAATATCTTGAATTTTTTCACATTTATTCTTCCTTCATGGAAAAAAAAGAAACATGAATTCAGTAATATTAACAAAAATTACAAATTAAAATATGTATGGAATTGAAATAAAACAAAAAAAGTCAAATTTTGTTCCTATATCTGAACTGAATATTTCATTGTTTACATTCGTAAATTATGTGCGGATTTTAGGGTTTTGGATTTGAGGGAGTCTACTGTATTTATAACTAATTATTGTTTATTTATACAAATACTTGATTCCGTTTTAAAATTGAACAAATCAATAATTATTACAATTGAAAGTAAAAGTAGTTTCTTGGATTAAATTTAATGAGAGAAGATGTATATTATTATTAATTACAGTTCCATTTACATGATTATTACTATTTGGAAAAAAGTTTTGTCCTCGGTAGAGAATTGGGAAATCTGAAGTATATCTGAATGTTTTCAGTGGTTGAATTCCGCAACCTATTTCCTTTTATTTCATTCTATTGGTTTTCTGATTGGTCTATGTTAAATGTCCACAAATGGAATACTTCTGTTCTTTATTTTTTTCATTTTCTGATTGATCCATGCTTAATGTCTAGAAATGAAATACATCTGTTGCCACGATGACAAAAAAGTATTAAAAACTACAGAAAAAAAATTAATAGCTCAATGACAAGTTTAGATACAAGTTTCAAACAAGCTGCATTTAAAAGTAAATTTTTTTCTGTGTGTGACGGTGTAAAAATTGAAAATGTGCGATGTTTAGAAATTTAAAAATTTACAGTACCGAAAATTATTAAACTGAAATTTCATTTAGTATTTGTTTATAACTGGCCCAGAAATATTAACGTGACTCTAAATGTTGAGGCATATTAATAGGACTCTGTTATTACATAAGCTATGTTGTGATCAACATAAAAATGAGGTTATTATTGTTTTTTTTTAATAGAGAAATCATTTATAAGTCTAAAATATAGCAATTGAAAATATTTTCCAAATAGTCGTTGTAATTTTTTAAATTACAACTTTTTTGAATAGGGGGGGGGGGGATTTTTTTTTCACTCTGCGTTCATTCGTCACTTTTTAGGTGCGTTTGTAATTATGTAAATACGTAGCACCTATTGTTGTCGCTCAGTCCGTACGTCTGTCTGTCCGTCCGCATACAACAACACAAAAACTACCCAACCGAATCGTTTGAAATTTAAAATGCATAATTATAACATAATTTTGGCGAGTCATTTCAAATTTTATGAAAATCGGATGGATAGATCAATTACAGGGACAATCAAAAGGATTCCGTTACATTACGGTCAGTGGGGAAAAAAGTTTCAAATGCATTTTAATCGTTTGAAATTTAAAACATATAACTATTACCTAATTTTGCCGGGTCATTTCAAATGTTATGAAAGTTGGATGCATAGATCATTTACAGGGACAATCAAAAGTATTCCATTACATTACGGTCAATGGGAAAAAAGTTTCAAATGCATTTTAATGATGTTACACTCATTCGAACATAATAGAATTGGCATGAATCTATGAAATATATACTAAAATATGCATTTTGTACAATCTGTGATGCAAATAATTTTTATTATTAAAATACAGGGCCACACAAAAATATTCCACTACATAATGCTATACGGGGAAACATTGTTTGAGGCGTGTTTTAATTATATTCAACTATTTCACATTTTATGAATAAGATATACGTTGCTGAGGTGTAATAAAAATTACTTCCTGCATATTTATAGAAACACAAAGATTTCAACTACTATATGTAACCGAAGTACGCTCTACTATACCAGCAAGATCTGAATATTTTTAAAACTTCGTTATCGTACGAACGGACCTCATTTGCTACGTTCACGTGCAATTTCCAACTTGTTTTTTTTTAAATGCGTAGCTTGGAGGTCGAAGTAGTAGTGTTTGAGATTAACGATTACAAATGAGCGCAGAGTGAAATAATAAAGTAAATGAAATTGCAATTAATAATAATATGTATCTTCTCTCATTAAGTTTAATCCAAGAAACTACTTTTACATTCAACTGTCAAAATTAATTGCTTACTCATTTTCTAAACGAAATCGCGTATTTGTATAAATAAGCAACAGTTAGTTATAAATATGTTCTCTGATAAAGAACCTGGATAAGGTTTGAAAATACATAAATAAAATTAACTATTAACATCTCTTTGATTATTTGAATCACCTTTTAACCGTTTACATGCCGAATTAATATCGCAATGTAATTATAATTTTGTTTTCCCTATATTACAGCTTCAAATGTTTTAATTTATGCACACAAATTTAAAAAAAAAATGTTTCTGCTGTTTTTTTTTTGGCTGTTTACATTTCAGTATTCGCATTTTGGAACGTGATTATTGATTGGCAACCTATGCAAATATAACAAATTATTTTCCGTTATATGCTATTGTATATTATTCTTGAGTATTTTCTCGAATTCCAAAAACATTTAGATTCCTAGTAGTCAAATGTAATTAATATAGAGAAAACGATAAAAGCAAATCATTAAAGACATCGTTATTATGTTGGAAAATATATTTTTTCAAATAATGCAATGTTCCCATTTAAGAACATTTGCTTTTAAACGGCTAAGTGAAACAGTGAACGTTTTAAAGTTCATATTACATATTTTATGTTTAAAGCAAGCTGATAATTGCGGTCCATCATATGTTTTTATTTAATAATGTATGATTTAAAAGTTCTCTTTGCTTTTCACATATACACACTCTCAGAAATAAAACTCTCACTTTTGACGATACAGCGATCCTTGGGCTATATTTCGTCGTTTTTGACGATCATTTTGTATCAAAATCACATGACTTTTAAAGAAACGTAAACCCTCAAATATTTGACGAAACTGTTGTCTCAATCATGGCCAAATTCGATGCACTTTAAAAGTTGTAGTAAGTTGTTTGTCAAAGGACGCACTACTTATTTCCGCAATTCTTGCGATTTTAGCAAGTAGATATTTGGTTGTTTATTTTAAAATAGTAATTTTTAGCGCTTTTCAAAAAATACTGAAATATGGAAAGTTATTGTTTCTGAAATAGTTATTTTTTTAGCTGGTAACATTTTTAGGAATGTTTATTTATTTATTGTTGCTGTTGATATTCGTCAGGGTTTAATTCGGAAAGAACTAATTTGTTGTGTTATGCAAAATCGTTTTAAAAGAAAATTTGGTCACTTACATTTCAAAATTCTAGGATCTCTTTTTCATCCAAGAAATATATTCTTTTTCAATGAAATAAAAATGTACATAATTCATCCCTCTCCCTTTTATAAAGAGTAGTGTTAAAATCTTAGCTTTGTCTTATAAATTAACTTATAACATATAAAAAACTTCCGAATTTGCACATCAAAATTCGTTATTTCAGTGCAACAAATTAACCAGACCATATTTTAATCATTCATTGAGCAAAAAAAATTTCTCTAATAAATTATATTAATTAAGACATATTATAATTATTCGTTAACCAGAAGAAAACCATAAAAATAAATTAGCCTTATTTATTAAAACTTAAAAGATATATATCAACATGGATAAAATTACAAACTACTTTAAAAAATATAAACATGCAGTCGAATCCATTATATCCCTTTAGAAACAAAATTATTCGAGGATCCTACTGCGTAATGGCTAAGACAGTGCACTGTCATACCGAATGTTGTTAGTTCGAATCCCCTCGATGGCGTTTTTTTCCCCACTGTCAAAAAATACTGGTGCTTCTAAATTTTTTGATAGATGGTATCACCAGCGCTGTTTTGACGAAACTTTTTAAGAAGTATCGTCAAAATAAGCAAAGAAACTAATTTCGTCTTTCTGACGAAATATTCGCTCGGAGCATTTCCCAGGAAACGGTTTCGTCAAAAACGAAGAAAATTTCGTGAAATCTGAGTATCCATTTCTGAGAGTGCAGGGTAGAGAGTGATCAGGGGGAAAACATAGTCAAAAAAAGTGTTAAATACAAGTATTTTGTTAAAGATAAATTCGCCATCTTTAATACCTTTATAATATTAAAAGTACTTTCTTTAAGAAAATATTGGTAGTTTCTTCTTTTTCAGATCGTGTTTTTCCATGATTACTTGCTATCTTGATGTAGATTATCTTCATTCATACCTAATTTTATTTTTAAAGTTTCATGAATTGTAACAGTACACTGCAACATAGTATACTTACCCAAAGAAATTTAAGTTTAAAAAGGATACTTGATTTCATTTTCTTAAAATTTTTTCGTTTCAACAAAACTTTCAATTCCGGATCATCCAGAATACGTCCAAATACTCCCATCATCATGCTTTGAGCCTCCGTAGAGTCAAAGTCATCTATTCGTGCTATCAGCTGAAATGTAAATATAATTATTTATTTATTTATTGAAATGCACACAACAGACGAATTCATTTATAGCGTTACAAGATCATCATAAGAAATAATAAAACAACACATATATACAGGGTGTCCAGCAAATAACACCCTGATTTCAAAATTAAATTTCTCAAAAACAAAGATCGATAGTAATATACGGTAAACGGTTTTTTCATTAGGTAAGCTGTAAAAATCTTATACAGAAATTTCAAACAGTGAATATTTTGAAAAAATTGCGTTTTGATTGCATAGAATGCTTTGAGTTGACATTTTTCTTGTTTTAGATTGCCTGCAGAGAAATAGTTTTTCAGCTTACAGTGCAATATTTTAATGATTTTTCGAAGTAAATTTTTTGAATTTCGAATGTTCAAAAATTTAATTTCAAAAAACTATGAAATATTACTTTAAGCCGAAAAACACATTCTCTGGCAGCAATCTAAAGCAAGAAAAATGTCAAATCAAAGCATTCTTTGCAATTAGAACACAATCTTTCAAAAATATTTACCGTTCGAAACTTTTGTATAAGATTTTTACAGCTTACCTGATAAACAAACCGTTTACTGCATAATTCTATTGATCTTTGTTTTTGAGAAATTTAATTTTGAAATCGGGGTGTTATTTGCTGGACACCCTGTATATACATAGATATAAATTACATACACACAAATTAAGAGATTTAAAGTTCAGAACATTTATCTTTGAAGGTAGTAAAGAACATATTAAAGATATCAAGTTGCACAGAGAATTCTTTAAATATTTTGTTAAATTTATGTAAAGGGAAATTACTAATATAATTCTATTTAAGAAATGGTAGTATAAAAAATTAAGCACACCTGAGAGATCTGTTCGGTGCATTGAAATTAATAGAAATAAGTATATCTCTTCAATCAATCGTGTTGTTAATAACTTTGTAAAAAAAATAAAACAGAAAAAGATCCCGTCTAGATTTCAAACTTTAAATGTTAAAAATGCTAGGAAGGAGAAATACTATAAGAATATGTATGATTACTTTGGAATAATATATAACATGTGAATTTACACTGTACTTGTTGAAGAATTTTAATTTTATTGTTATAGTAAGAATCCCAAATGAGACTGCAAAATTCAAGATTAGGACGTACCAAAACAAATTATAAAACTTTTAACGCATGTAATATATACAGGGTGTCCCAAAAGGTCGTTTACAAACTTAACATGCTGGTCTGTCACATCATGATGAACAATATTAAATAGGAAACTAAGGGTCCCAAGCGTCTTCCAAAGGAGATAGGCGCCATTAAAGATTAGGGTCCAAAAATTCAAATGATTATAAAAAACAGAAAAATTGGTCGATTCGTTTGCGGTTTTCACTAAAATTATTCTTTATGACAGTATTGTCTTGAAAATAAATTATAAAGATAAATTTCAAAAAATGACGATAGAGGGCGCTTTAGACTTTAGAGTAACGAAAAACTATTTTTTACCGTTATTTTTTGTATCTCATTAAAGGTTTCGTAAGCTTAGACTTAAACTTAAATTTTGAGCTCAAAATCTGAATAGTTGGAAGCAGTTAAGTAGTACAAACTTAACTGTGTTCAGAGGGTTTTAATTTCAAATGATTATAAAAAACGGAAAAATTGGTCGATTGATTTGCGGTTTTCACTAAAACTATTCTTTATGTCGGTATTTTATTGAAAATGAATTATAAAGATAAATTTCAAAAAATGCCGATAGAGGGCGCTTTAGACTTTCGAGTAACGTACAACTATATTTTACCGTTATTTTTCGCATCTCAGAAATTTTTTTTAGAAGCTTAGACACAAACTTAAATTTTGAGATGAAAATCTGAATCGTTGGGAGTGGTTAAGTAGAGCAAACTGAACTGTGTTCAATGGGGGTGGGGAGGTTCAAATTTCAAATGATACTAAAAAACGGAAAAATTGTTCGATTCGTTTGCCGTTTTCGCTAAAACTATTCTTTATGTCAATATTTCCTTGAAAATAAATTTTAAAGATTAATTTTAAAAAATACCGTTAGAGGGCGCCTTAAACTTTAGAGTAACCAACAACTATTTTTAACCGTTATCTTTTGTATGTAATTAAATGCTTGTAAAAGTTCAAACTTAAATTTTGAGCTGAAAATCTGCATCGTTGTGAGTAATTAAGTGCGGAAATTTGAAATGTGTTCGAGGGGTGGGGAGGGTAACATTTTAACTCCTGAATACTGTTCAGTTTCCGCTTCTTAACCCATCCATCGATTTAGAATTTGAGCTCAAAATTTAAATCTAAGCATTTTCAAGCATTTAATTAGATACAAAAAACAACAGTTAAAAATAGTTGTTGGTTACTCTAAAGTTTAAGGCGCCCTCTAACGGTATTTTTTGAAATTAATCTTTAAAATTTATTTTCAAGGAAATATTGACATGAAGAATAGTTTTAGCGAAAACGGCAGACGAATCGACCAATTTTTCCGTTTTTTAAAATAATTTGAAATTTGAACCTCCCCACCCCCATTGAACACAGTTAAGTTTGCTCTACTTAACCACTCCCAACGATTCAGATTTTCATCTCAAAATTTAAGTTTAAGTCTAAGCTTACGAAACCTTTAATGAGATGCAAAAAATAACGGTAAAAAATAGTCTTTCGTTACTCTAAAGTCTAAAGCGCCCTCTATCGTCATTTTTTGAATTTTATCTTTATAATTTATTTTCAAGGAAATATTGACATAAAGATTAGTTTTAGTGAAAACCGCAAACGAATCGACCAATTTTTCTGTTTTTTATAATCATTTGAATTTTTGGACCCTAATCTTTAATGGCGCCTATCTCCTTTGGAAGACGTTTGGGACCCTTAGTTTCCTATTTAATATTGTTCATCATGATGTGACAGACCAGCATGTTAAGTTTGTAAACGACCTTTTGGGACACCCTGTATATACTATATGATATGTCAGCGGTTCCCAAACTTTTGGGCTCGCGGAGCCCTTTTTTGGGGGTAATTTTAAGGCGGAGCCCTCTGTGGTTTACAAATTAATGTTTTTTATGCCTATGGAGCAGAGAAAAGTCTGTTGAATAAAAATCCGTGCCAGTAATTTCTAACATTGGACCAAGATTCTCAGTTTGGACCTTTGTTGATACAGAAATTCTGAATTCATACTAGAAATTTTAAAAAAAATAAATTTTCTGTTGTATAACCTTTTAACAGTTTTATTTAATATTCTATTATTGGATACAATAAAATAAAAATAACGATTAAAATCCTCTTTTTTGTATCAAAATATCTACCTTGTATAATCGAGATATTTCCTTCAAACACAGCAAAAATTATAGTTAGAAATTTCTGATTTCTGAAAGCTCTTAGTAACGGGGAAAGCAAACTTTTTTTATCCGAGCGATGTTCAAGCAATACTGTTAAGGGGTTAATGACACCCAATTTTAAAATAAAAAATATTCTTTTGGGTTTTTCCGTTTAAACTTATAATTAAAGATCAAAATTGTAACCATGTTTGGATTATGCGTTGCACTGAGGCTTACGTAAAGCTATTATTATTTATGGCGAAAGCCACAGACACAGAAATAAAGGTAAGTTGTACAGCTTTCGTTAGCAGAGAGATACTTCTGTATAATTCCGATAGGTTGCTCTCGAAAAAAAAGGAAATGTCTTGTTCCAGTCACCCATGAGTAATTGTGTAACACATTTTCGCCAGTCCCGCCTATCCGTAATAGAATCAAGCGATTATGGATTTTTTTTTCCATAAGTTTCTCATACTTTTAAACATGCAACAAAAATAAATCGTCTCTCAGCTTTTTTTTTTTTTTTTTTTTTTTTTTTTTGAGCCATA
Organism: Maratus speculifer; assembly: GCA_964019185.1. Classification (NCBI taxonomy): domain Eukaryota; kingdom Metazoa; phylum Arthropoda; class Arachnida; order Araneae; family Salticidae; genus Maratus; species Maratus speculifer. The sequence goes on along the minus strand of OZ025294.1, from coordinate 389,672,165 downwards.
ATAATAAAAAAAAAATAGATTTAGAGTTAGGTCATAGTTTTAGTGTTTAAGTGGGCGGGGCAAAATCTCTAAGCTGTATTGTTTGGTGCAGCATTGTTCACTTTTTTGGGTATTTTATTTAAGGTGTTTGGCTATTAATTATAGTTTTGAAAGAAACTTTCTTTTGTCATTGTTTTTTCCTCAAAACAGACATGCAATTAAAAAACTACACATATTAACCCCTTGGGGGGCAAGCAATAATGCCTCTGTAATATTGAATTCTCACCAAAAATATCAAAAAGTTTTGTTCGTCAAAGTTAAAAAAATATATAATTTCGTTAAAAGTTTCTGGTGAGAATCTCGTTTAAATTAAGTGGGATAAAATATATCCCACCTCCCTTCAAGGGGTTAAAGGAACTGCAACTATCAGAAAAATTTTCTAACAAAATAGGATACGTGGGTGGGATTAAATTTATATCAGGTCTTGTAATTATTGACAAAAAGTCTAAGAAATGGTTGGAGCTGAGAAAAATTTTAAATTCTTAATGTGGTGACAAATGTAAAGAACCAATATATATTTTGTAAATTACTACAGACTTATTTCTGGTTGGAAAATGTGGCAGAGACCAATTAAAAGAAAAATTTAAAGAAGAGTTGTAAAAAGATACAAGATGCTAAAAAAAATACGTTTTCAGCAAATACATTGCTTATAAAATTAAGTACAATTATGTAAAACAGCATAGAAAATTTAAATAACTAAGAAATTATAAAAATATAATAAATTGATTAAAAAAATTAAAGTTACGAAAAGAAAAAAACTATATACACAATGTACATAAATATTAAATAAATCTGATGAAGGGTTTCTTAAATAATACAAAATATTATATAAAAGGGGCGTTTTAATCGACAAACATTGTTGTACAGAGAAAAACAGTTTAGAAAATTTAAATATACAAATAACATAAACAGATTAAAAAATTAAAATTTATATATAAAATAAGAACTATATATGCACAATATACACAAATGTAATATGGATCTAATAAAGGTCTTTAAATGATAGAAGATGCAATGAAAATATGTTTTCAGCGACAAACATTATTTTATTATAAAAAACAGTATAAAAAATTTAAATAACTAAAATTTAATACAAGTAACATTTAAATACAGATTTAAAAAAATCAAGCATATAAAAATAAAAAAGAAATATATACACACATTACACACAAATGAATCTAGTGACGGAATTTAAATGTTACTAGATCTTTTTAAAAAAAGACGTTTTAAGGAACAGATATTGTTTTAAACATTAAATATAATTTTAAAAACTAGGATAGAACATTTAAATAAGTAAAATTTAATAAAAAATAAACATTTAAGGAAATTAAAATTCCAAAAATAAAAATAATACAATATGCAACATATGCAAATATTAAATGCCTGTAGTTTTATATATATATATATATATACATAAATTATTATTCTGCATAAGATTGACGAACAATAATATATAACAGTTTTGTGTGAAAAATGTGCTTGAATTATTTTGTATAGTTATTTTATTATCTGGTGCTATTTTCGACAATAGCAAGCGAATGTCTGGTTCTGCATTTAACCGGTTTCTGTATTTTTTGTTTATAATTGGGTAAATATATGTGTGAAGGTATACGTGTCTTTGAAAATGGAAATAAATTAAACTTCCTCTGTCTGACAAGATTTTATATTTATCTGTCAAATGACACCAAAATTCAGTGATACGCTTGGTTCAAAAAGAGATCTCTAGATCGCTTTGAGATGTTAAATCAATGAGAGTTTTGTATTCCTCAGAGCTTAACCTCTTCGCTACTGGCGATTATTACAGTATTTTTAATTATTACTGAATTATTTCTTTTCTCGTTTGACTTCTGAGCGAGATTTTTGTTTTATTTTCATTAGCTCAAATCTTAGAATTCGAAACATATTATTCTTATATCGAAATTTCATTTATATTTGAGTATCATTAATAAAATGGGACAAAACTGATGTACCCATTTGGGTACTCAGGGACTGAAGAGGTTAAGTTGTGTGGTTTTGTTTTTACACTGAATTTATTTAGTATTCATTTAAAATTGTCCAGCATCATATTTTGAGCAGCTGGAAAGTAGTGCTCAAATGAATTTATCAGAGCTTCGAGATGATCATGAATACTTTCTGACATTTTTTTTCAAACTTAATGTTATGGTCGTTTAAAAATATTTTTAGTAAGAGTTAGATATTTAGTAATAATTAAGTATAAACGTATAAATAGGCGGTGCTCTAAAGAACTAAACTGTTCTCACTTTTGTTCGGCAAGCAGAGTTAACAGCACTGGTGGGTCTTTTCTGTTTCGATTCACGTTTTGCATTTGATTCCAAATACTATTTCTTGTAGCATATTTTAAATCGAATTTTTAAAGCACATTTAGGGTAGAAGTATAAAATAAAGCAATTGAAGCCAAAAATATTATACAAAAAGTAGATACATATTCAATGCAAATGTTTAAATGACTCTGAAGTGGTATCATTGTATTTTACAAACCAACTATAGATACATTTATTTTTGACGCACACACATGCACACAAAAAAAATTCCTATATACTTTTTAAAATCTTTTACTTACAATATATCAATTTTTTTCATGTTTTGTTTATTTTCCTGGAATGCAGCGGATCCCCTGGAAAGTTCAGGCGGAGCCCCGAGGGCTCCGCGGAGCACACTTTGGGAACCACTGCTATATGTAATAGCATAAATAACATAAATTTAATTATATACAGTGACTCCCAAAAGTGTTTTGTTTTTGTCCTACAATCAAAAGTATGAAATGATTCTAGGACAAACACAATGTTAAACCTACTAGTGGCATCAATTTTTGGCTTATGCACCACTTCACTTCCGGCAGACACGGATCATTAGATTCCCCTCTTCCATAAAATAGAGGGTTTTTTTCTTGTACTCGATATCTAAGATTTTTGTGCTGTCGGCTCTTGGATTAGTCACTAGATGATGCTGAAACTCCGCATTGTAACTAGGTACGGTGATCCTAAATTACAGAGATAAAGTTGTCGTGATATGTTTTACGGGCGTCTCCGTGTACATTTTACACGAAAGATATATTACTGCAATTGTAATACATGTAAAACAACTCAGATCATTTAGATAATGTTTCTTAAACTTAAATTAATAATTCTAAGAAGAAAATGAATATTTTAATTGCTGTTGATATTTATCTTTGAATTATTATAAAAGTGCATCTTACATAAAAAATTATGTTATAATAAAAAATGAGACACGAACTGATATGGAGTTCGATACAGGTGCTGCAGTTTCTAACGCATTAATTAAGCTTTTTCAAAAAGTATTTCCAAATCAAAAAATGTTTTCACCTTTTGTTGATGCATGTAGTTATGCATCATGGAAATAAACCTATCCTAAATATTTTGAATTCAATATACGTTACTAATATTTTTTTATGCGTTCAAAGGTTTATGATGAAAATATTACTTACGTCCACCACACTCATTTGCATGTGGTAATAAAATATTACGCAGCCTGTTTGAAAGTATTTGGATTGTAAGAAATTATTTCCTTGCCTTTTTTTCATATATTCTTTCTGAAATAGAAAAAATGTACATATAATTTATGATACTACTTAAAAAGAAATTTCTATTTTAGTAATAAAACCAATTTCAAAGGCTTATTTGTTGCTCTCGTGAATATTTCGTTTTTTAAACATACACCAAGTTTTGTAATTGAGATAGACAAAGAAATGAGTGGCGTAGCTAGCAGGGGGTGGAAAGGGCGGTGGGTTGACACCCAATCTGTATTTTCAAATAAAAAATATAATCTTATAAGATATTTTAAAAGGGAATTCTGGAATAAAATGAAATTTTTAGCGCACGATGCAGTGGAGTTAGTATCCTTTTCTTTGGGTGTGTGAAATTTTATACAGAATGGTGTGCCTAAGCAAACATGCATCAGGGAACAAAAACCTACCTATTCAACAAGTCGGTAGCAAAAGCAAATTTTGGAAGAAATAATTTTTTTCTACATATAGACACTACATTGACTTATGCGGACTATGGGTTGAGTGATGAATTACTCCTGTGGTTTTTTTTTATGCTGGGGACAAAAAGTAAATAAATAATGGTGTGGTCATTTGTTATAATAACGTAGAATTGTGATTGAAAAAAAATATGACGGATCGGAAGGGGGGGGGGTTAGAGGTCTGCACGGGCCGGAATTTCCAGGCCCGGCCCGTTGTAAAACTGAAAAGTTCGGCCCGGCCCCTGCTCGGCCCGTTTAAATTTTTATATTTTAGGCCCGGCCCGTACAAAAATCAGAGAAAACTGGCCCGGCCCGGCCCGTTTTGGCCCGTTACAATTTCTACGATTTCTAAAAAATTCAGATTTTTATCATATAACTAAGATTCCTGTAAAGAATACTGCATACATATCTGTGGAATGATTTTACAGTATATTTTACAGCAAATACACATTAACAACATTATGGGTGTTCTTAAATCAAAAAGGGCAACTTTGTGACACATGCATTAATTTATTTTTGTTCGGAAATGCATGAAAGTAGCGGATGTTATTATTCAGAAACTGTCTAATTGCACTTATTCTTTTGTTTTTTTTAAAACACAATAGATTTTTCATAACAAGCCTTCAAATTTGACACTTTTGAGCATATTTCCTGACGAAAGCAGAAAAACCGGTCGAAAAGGAGGAGAAAAACGGGTGATTGCGTCATCGAAATAGCTTATAACTCGATAAATAATTTAATTATCATAAAATGGAAAAATAAGTTCAATTCGAAATCGCTTTCATAGTCAGGCATTAAAATTTTATGTCTTTCTGTTAAAGAATGAATTTGTAAATGTGTCAAAACGTTTTTCGCTTGTTCAGCGGATCAGTTGAGAACACCCTTAATGATTACTTAGATTCTTAGGATTTCAACATTCGAATAAAGATTCATTAAAAAATTAATGTGGCTTAGAATAAAAGAAAAAAGAAAGAAAGCTAAAAACATCGTTAATTTTGAAGCTGTTTAATAAAAGAAGATTTATAAATATATTTCTATATCATTTTATTATAGATTTCAAATCCAAATTCATTCTTAAATTCAAAGAAGCTCCTTTCTGATACATTTCTAAATTCATTTTTTTTTTCAGAAACGCATAAGATTAGCAGTATTTTTATTCAGAAACTATATAATCGAATGGCGTTATCCATTTTTTCATACAAGCAATTTAAGAATACTGCAAACAAATAAAATACTGTCATAATTAGCGTTTTGAATAGAATTTCCGGAAGCAATATCAAGAAAAGAGAGAAAACCTGCAATCATTTGAGAAACTATTATATCTCAACAAGGTTATACAAGTATTTTATTTACCAAAAATGAAAAACGCTATTCGATTCCAAATCCTTTCAATAGTTAGGCTTATCACTTTTATACTTTTACAATTTAAAATTAATCAGAAAACGTGTCAAACTTTCGCATTATTGAGAAATTAATTAAAAAATCATCAAGAAGTATATATCCGAAGACTAAGCTAACATAAGTTCTTTATCGCTGTTAATAATTTTACAAATCATGTTTTCTGCCAATAATTAAGTCTAGTACCGGTCCGGCCAGTCTATATGTAGAAAAATAATGTAAGCGTGGTCTCGGACCGGCATGAGTCAGCTAAAAAAATATTAAAACGGATAATGTAATTCTCCGATGCCGATACACTGTGCATTTTTATATTGACGCTGTCAAACTAGTATGGCCACATTTATACTTATTCTCGTTAAAACCATTTTCGTTGAAAATAGCTCATATTTTATCGTTTCTGCTTAAATCTTCAGAACGGGCCGGCAGGCCCGAATTTTTTTTTAATCGGCCCGGCCCGTCTGGCCCGTTCAATTTTTTTGCCGGCCCGGCCCGTTGAAAAAACTATTCTAAATCTGCCGGCCCGGCCCGCGGACCGGGCCGGGTATGGGCCACGAGCCAAGCCCGGGCCCGTGCAGACCTCTAGGGGGGGGGTGTTGACAGCATATACATCCGCCCCAGGTGTTACCCATCCTAGCTACGACAATGGCTGGAATGGTTACTTTTTATTAACTAGATGCTAAAACCAAGCAAGTTATCGAACATTTACGGAGGAGTTCTCCGCATATAACATAAATCCAAAGAACATGAGCCCCTTTTTTGAGAGAGCTTTCGAAAAAAAGTGAGCAGAAACGAAGTGGTAAACATACGCTAGAAATTTACATAGGTATTATAAATAATCGCCCATTTACAAAGATTTTGGCGACTGAACGAAGATGAACAAATGTACAGCAAGACAATTTAGAGGAATGGAACACCGTTTTTCTTCTAGACGTGTGAATCTTAGTGCGTGTAAATCACATATAACTGGATTTTGTTCAACTTAAAACATTGTTTAATAAATTATTTTGCCTTTTAGTTAAACTTTTAATTTTCTGAGATGCTTTTAATTCTTATATGCCACTTTTTCATTTTAATGTAGTTTTCATTTTCGTTATAAATGTACTAATATAATAATTAAACAGAAAGTTATAACACATTTAATCTTTCCAAATATAAAATTTATTCTTTTAATACAAATATTTAAGTGCAACTATCAGTAATATATTTAGCCGTTACATATTAAGCATTCAATGAAATACATTGCATCATCGTAAGTTTTAATTTTTTTAGTTTTGACATTCAGATAATGCACTATGATTTTAAATGTATCTGTCATAAATTTCATTTATCCGTTAAACTTCTAAATCATTATTTCATAAAATTAAGTAATGTAACGGTAAATATCTAACTTGTTGACTCTTTTCACTTTCAGAATAAATTTGTATCGGTAATTTCCCAATAAAATTCTTTTGTTTATATTAATATATTTTCAATTTAAGTTCATATCTTATCCAAATGTGTTTGGCCTTGAAAAGAAATATAAATCTTTAATTGACTAATAATGTAGTTTCGGTGTCAAATGTCAGTATTAGATTGCTTATTGAAAAAGATTTATTGAAAATGATATTACACTAATTTTCTCTTTGTGGTGATGCAATAGCTTATCAAAATGTCGTTACCCGTAAGGCATGGTGACGTCACTGCAACGTCGTTGAGAAGGCACACTATCACTTTATGACCATCGATTGTCGACGTGACGTCACGTGACGTCAATGTGAAATCTCAGTGACTAAAGTGTGAAGTCGTTATGGCCGTTTTAGAGTTCGTTTGTGACGTCACATTGTGAAGTCACGGTGTGACAAATTTGGGAAAAATGTGTCATTTGTGACTACTTTGACATTAACATTGTGACGAAACTGTGATAAAAGCGACGATATTTAAATAGTCAGAAACATGTTTTTTAAAGTAAATAACATGTTTTGAAGAATTTTTGTAATTTTCTAAAGATTTTTAAGAAAGTCACATCTCAGTCACAATGTGACGTCATTGAGTGGTGGCATTTTGGTCACAGATGTGATGTGACCAAAGTGGCTCACAGTGACGTCACTGCGACCATGCATGCTATGAGGGTATTTTAATTCTTAATTTGTATTGCACTAAATCTCGCCAATAAAATTATTTTGTCTACATTAATATATTTTCAATTTAAGTTCATACCTTATGCAAATGTATTTGGCCTTGATAAGAAATCTAAATCATTAATCAAAAAGGCAATGTATTTTCTGTGTCAAATGTTAGTATTAGATTGCTTATAGAAAAAAGTTTATTGAAAATGATATTACTCTAATTTTCTCTTTAACATGAGGCAATAGCTTATCAAAATGTCGTTATTTTAATTCCTAATTTGGGTTGCACTAAATCTCGCCAATAATTGCGCCTCATGTTTACCATGTTGGCGATTTTTGGATATTTTGCATGCCAACGTAATAAAAACTGTATATTTAATTATGCTCTTCTCTCTTGCGATTGCATTCGCATCTGGAATTATATAAACATCCATTGGCTGTGTTGATGGGCCACCTCTGTTAGTTTTTTTTTTAAATTGATTTTTAGGCAATAAAACATCATAAAATGTAAATTACTTTTACTTATTTTTCACTTACATGGATGGGAACCCAAAAATGGGTTTGCGTATAACGTCCTTGTACTGTCTACTACAGGTGTACAGCACACGTTATTATGGAAAATTCTCTAACAGAAAAATATGGGAGGGATTCGCCCTCACCATACAATTGGTTTCAAAATAAAGGATTCTTGTGCATATGAACGAACCGAAATATTTGCCTTTGTGTAAGCTTTTGACAGAATAATTGTTAACTACTGCGCAACAGAGCACGGGTGTGAGAAGTGCTGTGAGGGGGGGGATATGGTTTTAGATCGAAAAATGCGTACAAAGAAAAGATAAAGTACATCTGATAATTTTTGAGACAACATTCGTATAAGAATAATCTCCATTGCCAAAACGCCAGTGAATGCTTACTGTGGAGACACGAATTTCAGTTTCTATCTGTCTGTCTGTTTGTTTCGCGATAACTACCGCAAAAAGCATCCAATTCGTTTGAAATTAAGTGAGTATGTTGATGAGATATCCAAACGTAGATGTATATTTTTATGATATATTTGGTTTACTCGTTCGGAAAATATAGATTTGGTTCAAATATAAATTACGTTAATAACATTACTTTTTAACACTTTCCAACATAGTTGCCGACCCAGTGGCGTGGTTGGCAGCGGCAGCTGCTTCCACGCCGCTGGTCCCTGGTTCGAGTCCAGCTAGCGGCTTGGGTGTCTGTGTTGTCCTTGTGATGTGTATTAAAATGTATGTACTGGTTTTTCTGTAATAATAAAGTGTTCTGTATTTGTTTCTGTGTTTTCTGGATCAATCGAGGTAACGGCCATTGTAGCTATAGACCTCAAAGCACTGTTCACTCAAACTCAAACTCCAACATAGTTGAAAAATGCTTATGAATTCGGTTTATCTGTCCCTATGTCTATTTATTTGTACTCTAACTCGCGTACCTATAGTCCGATTGCAACGAAATTGATATATATTATTATGGTGTACTGTGGCGTATTCTATATTGAAAATGAAGTATGAGGCAATGAAAATGAATAATCATAATTAAATTAAAGATTTTTTTAAATGATTCACCACTAAACATTCTAAAATGCAATTCATAAGAAATTATTACTTTACCTGAAAAGTTGTAGAAAAGTATTTAATAACAACATCAATTCCTAAAGGAGATGTTGCACCAGGCATTACTTCCCTGAAAAAAAATCATTCACAAGATTAGCTTATTACTAACAAATTAATATAAATCAATTTAAAATCAGTATAACTCGGAATATTATTTGCCAAGTTAATTTTTTTTCGTTTAATTACAAAGAAAAATTTTAGTTTCAATTTTAGTTTTTTTTAAAATAATAATTAAAAAAATTCTAAAAGTTTAAAATAAAATAAAAAAACAAATGATGAAACTTACTTATTAAAAATCATATTTCCATAAGTAATATATTTTTTTTAATTTTGATTAAACAACATTAATGTAAAATAATCAAAAAAGGCGTGTTTCAAATTTGAACTATGTGTTTTTAATAATTCTTAACCTATAACAATTTAAAAACGAAAAATGGTAAAAGAAGGCATCATTTGGAAAAACTCATTTAAAGTTTTAAACAAAGATTGCCTCCTAATATAATGTTTAAATGCCTTTTAAAAGATTGAAGGTAATTCCATCTTGTAGTTTAAACGTATGATCCAATTTACTTTTTGCAATTTCCCCTCTCTTTTTACTTTTTTATTTCTGTCTCGTTAATTAAGATAAGATTTTTTTTTTCTAATATGCTGATTTCGAACAGCTTTTTCAAAAGTTTGGAATTCACAACTTCAGATTTTTTGTAAGTCCAACCCTAGTTGTTTCAAAGATTGCCGTCATTTTGCGGGCCCAGCTCGTGTATACCAGCGCGGTCGGTACGAGTATTACCCGGGCCATTTTCACCATTCGCTTACATTTGATGGTAACGGACTTGACAAGTAACGGATTTGACATTTCAAAAAAAAAAAAAAAAAAAAAAAAAAAAAAACTATTAAAATGAACTAGCTTGTATATTTCCTAACTTAGATAATAATTTACATACCTTTCAAAACTATTTAGTAAACTTACTTAGCAGCTTACATTTCATGGTAACGGACTTGGCATTTCAAAAAAACTATTAGAAATGAACTAGCTTGTACAATTTCTAACTTAGATAAAAATACACAAACCTTCTGAAACTATTTAGTAAACAATATTTAATTACAAAAGTGCAAAATTCATTATTTTAATATTAAAATTTACGGTAACAGATTTGACAGTGAAAAAAAATACCATTCTTGATAAATGCTTATACTTGCCACTGTTATATTGCTTCACAAATGAAGAGTAAAAAATGGCAAATAGTAGTTGTGTGAATATTTTAACTACATCGCCGAATATATGCTGCTAACTTTAGGCAGTATTCTAAACCTATTTTGACTAAAATAATCACAAGGTAACGGACTTGACAAAAAGTGAGGGACAAAAGATTTCTGGTTAAATCTTAAAGAAAATATCTTTTGTAATAATTTTTTTCGTTAATATAGAACACTAACAGTTCATATTTAAAATAATTAAACCTTTTTATTTAAAAAAGTTAGCTCAAATTAAAAAAAAAAAAACACAGTTAAAAACATAAAACTTGGACAGGCATTTTTGCTTAGAATCAAAATTTTAAAGATTTATATCTCAAAAATGTTTATTGATTTTTTTTTTAATTTTTCATGTTAGAAATGTTCAATATAATGAACAAAAACGAAAAAAAAAATAATAATATTTTCCGTTTTACCAATTTTTCAATTTCGCGTCCCAAAAACCCGAAAAATTCAACTATCAAAATATCCAACTATCAGAAATTTTACTATTTTGGATACGTGGACTTGAAAAGGGATATCTTTACAATTTTGGTGTTAATTCGTGTCCTCTAGAGCACACTGTAAAAAAAATTCTGTAAAGGTACTAAACATTTTCTAGGAAACTGGGATTCCAAGAACTTTTCATGTAACGATAACAAGAAAAATCCATGTAACTGATTCTAAAACCAGAATTTTTGCTGTTACCGTTACAGGAAAAGTTGTAGGAATCCCAGTTTTCTAGAAAAAGTTTAGTACCTCTACAGAATTTTTTTTACAGTGCAGAAAAAAATTGATGGAAAGGAAAAAAAAAAAAAAAAAAGAAGTTGTTTTACTAGTTCTGAAATAATTCGGGATCAAACAGATTTTTAATTAAAAACAGTTTTCATTTATTGTGAAATTTGGCGTAAAATATTGAAAATTTTTATCTTAGATGGCTAGATATAATCCAAAAATAACAATAATAATTTATGGATTTAAAATTACATATGATTACTTTAATTTCACTTCAAAGTTTCTAAAAAAGGCTGGAGTTTGAGTTGTCTTGTTTTTTAGTGATTCTGACTTCGATTCTGTAGTCCTTAAAAGTAGACTATTGTTCCGATCATTGTATATATTTACAATTTTTGAGCAGTAAAATATTTTTTCTTAATTCCGTAAAGGCTCCATTTTGATTTTCGTCCCGTCAGAAATAAGATTTTTTTCAAAGCTTCAGGCTCTCATCTCGGTTCTGGAATGAAGACTTGCAATAAACATTTTCCTTTCTATAATAAATAAGTAAATGTAAAACCAGACAGATACATAATATCTTACCCAACATTGCATTTGGTGAAGAATTCGCCTTCGCACCGAAGAGGAGCATCAAACTCGTGCATGATTTCATAATCGGAAACCGTGTCGCTCGTAGTGATGGGACGAGACTGAAAAATAAATCAAGGAAAAAAAGGATTAAACCAAAATCGAAATATGTTTCTGCGATTTTATCTCTATATAAAATGTATAACAGATTAATCCTTTTCCGATACAGAAGGATTCTGTTCGTAAAATAAGGAAACGACTGGCTGATACAAAACGAATTTCCTATAAAACGAACTTCGTACATTGTTAAAAAAAAAAAAAAAATCTGAGAAAAACAGAGAATCTACGGGTAATTCATTACCTTAAGTTTTATGTAAAATTGCAGAGACTACAAAAATCGAGATTCTGTTAAATTTGTAAATTAACATCGTAAAATTGCATTTGTAAATTTACGATGTAATATTACGTACGTAAATTACGAACGCAAATTTGCATTGGTAAACATTTGTGAATTTGTAAAAAAAAATCTAGATTCTTTTAAACAGCAAAATTATTCGGTAGATTTAGAAGAAGATTTTGTAAATTAACATCGTTAAAAATACACAAGGCTCTGTAAATTTACTTTTAATAATAATAATTTAACTTAGTTTTTAAAACTAGTGAATCACTATATTTTCAATGAGTTTTAATTTTTGGAGTAAATTTGAACTGCTGTACCATTAAAATTTAACACAATTGGGGGTTTGAACCCGAGACCTCTTGACTCTTGACAGTGGAAAAACACCTTACTGACATATATATATACTGGTTGAGTAATATTGCTTAAAAAGCATATCTTTTGTGATTCAGCGGAGAAAAATCCCCTCAAAATCAGATGAAATAATTTTTCCCTTTCAAAATTTTTCTAAGTTAAAAAAAACAATCTTTAAACTGATTTTCTTCTCTAATATTTGTAATAAAATTGCAACAGAATTTTAAAAGTGTGTATTATAAATTATATATAATAATATTTTTTTGCCTTAATTCCAATTTAATTATTTCAAAATTCATTTAATATCTAAATTCCCTGTATTTTAATAATATCTTAATATATTTGTTATATTTTAATTCCATATCCTTAATCAACAATTTTTTTATTTTATTTTATTCTATAAAACCTTAAGCTGTTGAAACAATACGTTCCCTAAAATCCCATTACTTAGTTTACTCTTTCATTGTTCCATAATACTTTTTATTTACGTTCTAAAAAATCTTTTCATTAACCACAGTTCCCTGGGAAGCAACGCTAGAGCCGGATTGTGTAAATATTCCTCCAAACGATTGGCAGAATTATTTTATTTTTCCCCTTGTTTAAAATTTTGTATTGGATAAAGACGTGTTTTCGAGTAAGGTTATGTACAACACTAAACGTTGTTATAAAATCCTGTATTCGTACGCACTTTGGTATATAACGCGATTACTTTGATTTGAGAAGCAGATTTCTACAATTTTTCAACTGTGAAACAGAATCCTCTCATCTGGTGGACAAAAGTCTTCAATGGCTGAAGTTCTATTGTGATAATAACATCTTTCTGTTTTATTAGGGTGGAATCTTACGTCGGTATGAGGTTTAAACTGGAATTTTAGTGCAAATGTTTACTATGCTAGGAAACACGAATAAAGGATTTCATCTAAGTCTGATTTGAGTATGAAATATTCCAAGAAATTCATTCTTTGCCTTGCCACTGTGTGCCACGTGACTGCTGATACTGCGATTGTGTGTTCTTGGTAAATGATGTCTCAAGCATTAGCCATTACATATTGCATGGTTTAGAGCAGCATTTTACACTTATTTTAATTTTTTCATTAATATTTCTAATAAAATTGCAATGAATTTTAAAAGTGTGTATTATAAATTATAAATTTATTTATAAATTACATTTATTTTGTAATTACAAAATTTAACAAGGATAAAAATTTTCTTTAGATAACGACATGGAAATCCCTACAGGGAATTAAACATAAGTGAGGGAAATGTGAGTAAAATGATGACTAAGAAACTCAATCGAATGCTTTTAACCGAGAACTAGTGTAAATTTACAGAGAGTTCCGGCTTTTTTCCCTGTGTATTTAGAGAAAATTTTAACGGTGTACAAAATAAAAGTATATAAATAGTGAATAGCTTAACTGGCTGATGTTGATACCCTATAGCAGATTTACTCTATTCCCTGTATATGAGTAGATTGTACAGTAAATCATAGGAGCCATTAGAGAAAGGTCTAACAGTGACACATACAGTTCTAAAATATAGGAAGAAAAGAAAGTTGAAAATTTATATCTGGGCACTACTAAAAATAAAAAATAATAAAACCAAAGAAAGTATAAATGATAGATAAAAGTATGAGAAATTTTAACCTTTTATCTGCCGCATTATGAATTCATGAAAATTTTACATTCTAAAGCATTTTACGTAAATTGTTTAAACTAAATTTAAAGATTTACATGATCATTTAATAAATTAATTTTTGAAGGATTTTAGAAGGATTAATTAAATTTGAATTTACAGGGTAGTATTTATAAGTACAGGGTAGTATTGTGCAGTATTTATAACTCCACTCAAATCTTTTATTTTAAATTGTTTTCTTGGTATTTTGTAGAATTATAAAATGTACATATAGGATGTTCTTACAATATAAATATAGAAAATATTTCCGAATTGAAAAATGCCCATCCCGCTCCCTCAGCGCCAAGAAAGCTGAAAAGGTACAAAGGCAAAAGAAATCATCCTTTTAAAAATACGAGGCGAAACCCGTCGAACTTCGACGAAAGAAAATGTTTTAAAAGGAACTTTCATTTATTTATAACAACTTATAAAATTAGCTACAGTAAAAAATGCATCTTATATTGATCAGTTTAATTTAAGATAAAAGTAATAAAACAAAATACCATTTCTATATATTGTATTTCTATATATTCTCAATAACAAAATACCATTTCTATAAAAGTCAGTTGTCCAAATTATTAAAATTAAACTTTAATCGCATATGTAATAAATAAATATAATAATAAGTTATTATGATGAAGTTATCAATTGAGGCCCTTATGCTTGGTAAAAATGAAATAAAAACATATCAAATTGACACGATCATAAAATTTCACATGAAATCTAAACCCGTCATCATTTTCATCTCCTCAAAATTTACATACGAAATTTTAATTTCTTTCTTTCTTTTCTTTTCTTTTCTCTCTCTCTCTCTCTCTCTCTCTCTCTCTCTCTCTCTCTTTTTTTTTTTTTTTTTTTTTTTTTTTTTTCTGAGAGAGAGAAAATGGCGCATTTCTGTTGCCACAATTACAAAATTCGCACAAATACTATAAAAAAAATCAATACCTAATAAATAAATTGAGATACAGATTTTAAACTAATTGCATTTAAAAGTACATTTTTTTCTCTACACACCGATGTAAAAATTGAGAATGTGCGTTTTTTAAATGTATAAAAACTGCAGTAGCAAAAATTGCGAAACCAAATTGCTTGGGAAAGTGTTGCCATTCGCAGTATGACGTATGCGTTACGCACAGATACGTTTGGCCTTTATAATATAGATTTTTGTTTTGTGTAACCAATAATGCTTTTAGAACTAAATAAAGTAATATATCTGTAACTCATTCTAAACAGCCTTATAACTAATTGATGTATTAAAATAATTTTATAATAAGTAATTTTAATGGTACTTATAAGTACTGTCGGTAGATAATGGGTTAAATTAAAATAAAGTTTTTAAGCTATTCAAAATCAAACCAGAAGCAAAAAGCTAGATGTTAAACTGCCCAATTCCTCCAACAAAAAAGGCAGTTTTCAGCGCCGTACAATTTAAAGTATAAAGATAATACTAACAAGGAAGGTCTCCATACGGGCATACCCCGAAAAATCTGAAAAAATTACAGAATGTTCTTCTCGTGTGGATACATACGTTTATAAAAAAAAAAAAAAAAAAAAATTCGGCTGAACCTCCATTCCGTAACCGTAAAAAATTAATGAAAATTTCGTTATTTGGCGATTTATCGCCGGTTGGCGAAGGAATGTAATTTCAAAAAATACTTTATGTCAAATACACTTCAAGAAAAAAAAAAGTTTCATGTTGAACTTGTTTTGATAAATTTAATTTAAATACTTTTAGTTTTGTAAGTTTTAGTTTGTTTTAAGTATAATTTTGTTATATCGATATTTATATGTAGTTATATTCAAATTTAATCATCAAAATTTGAGATTTAAAACGAAATTCATAATTTAAATTAATTAAATTTGTTTACAGCTTAAAGTCCAATTGAGAATTGCCGATTAGATTTTGTTGCTATGGAAACATCTTTCTTTTTATTTTTGAATACGCTTAAATGTATGAAGAAAATTTTTCCCAATATGATTGTTTTTTTATCTATGAAAACATTTTTTTCCAATGATTAATTAAATAACTATTTTTTAACCAGTAATATATATATGTAATACAATATGTATGTATTTTCGTCTTTTCACGCCAAATATTCGAAAATATTTTATTTTTTTACATATTTTCTAATGTGATTCCGCCGCTAATTTTTACTGATCCTTTATTACATACATAAGTAATTTAATTAGTATTTTTTTTCATAAAATTATGAGTATGTCCAGAATGGAGACCTTTTTTGTAAGTTTAACCGACTTTACCACAGTAAACTCATAAAAAGATAATATGTAGATGTGTCAAAAGAGGGATCACTGCGAGGGAAAAGGTTAATGCGTTGTAGTAATAGTATGCTATTTCTAATTGCCAAAAGGTGCCAGACTAAAGCTTTAAAAAAAAACAGCAGAATAGTTTTATTTCGCTTGTTGACATGTTTTGATCCAACCCGAGTCATTAAGACAGATAAATACAGCCAAACCCCTCTAAGGCATTTCAAGGGAGTGGACAAAAGTCGCGTTGCGATTGCATGTTAAGAGTGATTTCTATAATGTTGCAAGAACTGGGCTAATTTACGCATTTAATCATCTAAAGGAACTTTAAGAGCTTTCATTTATATGTTAACTGTAGAAAATCTCGCTAACTATAGAATATAGAATATATTTGTGATATGGTTATTTTAGGATTAAAAAACTTGAAATTAATATATTTTACTGTTTCCTTATCATTACCTTTAAAAAATAGAGCCGAATGTTGTTTGATCACATTTCTTACTATTAAAAACTAGTCGTTGGAGGCCACCGTAATACTTACCCATCATTTATATGCATATGAAAATAAAACATGTGAAAACTATTTATACAATGTATTTCAATTCCAAAACTAAATTTAAATATTGTCAATACACATAGTAATACTCTATTAATGAATTGCTGGTGCACCAATTTCAACAAATTATAAAAAACGCCAAACTACTCAAGAAGTACCAAACTGCATAAAAGAAACATCCTTATAACTCCAAAAATAATAATCATATTAACAAACAGTTTACTGCGTTGGATTAAGCGTCTCATTTTCAATTAAAATATACCTCTGAATTGAAATTTGAATGAAATACAGGGTCATGAAAAATCGAAGAATGTGGAAAACAGGATTACAAATATCTCGACAACTAATTATCCGATCGACTTCGTTTTTTATGCAAAATTTGTGTTTTTTTATTGCCTTTTACATGCATTCCTTAAAAAAAAAAAATAAAAAAAAAACGAAAAATTTTGTATACCTTTTATCAGAACGATTTTTTCGAGAATCCGGAAAAAATAGTTCCGGATAATCGAGGTTGCTGATATTCAATAGGCTTCGTCCCATTCTTACATACTAAGTATATACAAAATTTCAAGTCTCTATCTCAATTTGTTCGTGAGATAGAGCGTTTACAGACAGACAGACGGCATTTTTTTTTTTTTCTAAAAATATGTTTTTCGAAATCTCCAGTGTCGAAAACAAGTAAATCCGCCAAAAAAAATTTTCGATTTTCAAAACGATTGCAAGATTTACCCTATACTACGTATGATGGGTAAGTAAAATTCTTTAAAGTTAGAAAAAGAAATGCCTCAAGGAGTCTTACTCTTTATCTGACGGTGAATTTAACAACATGTCATTTTTAGGTGCGTTCGTAATTATGTAAATACGTAGCACCTACAGTGGTCGTTCAGTCGGTCCGTCTGTCTGTCCGTCCGTCCGCGCACATAACAACGCAAAAACTACAGAACCGAATCGTTTGAAATTTAAAATACATAATTATTACATAATTTTGTCGAGTCATTTCAAATTTTATGAAAATCGGATGCATAGATCAATTACAGGGACAATCAATAGTATTCCGTTACATTACGGTCAATGGGGATAAATGTTTCAAATGTATTTTAATGGTGTTACACTCATTCGAACTTAATAAAATTTATATGCAACTATAAAGTACATATTATAATATACATTTTACATAATTTGTGGTGCAAAGAACATTTGTTATTGATCTACAAGGCCACACAATAGTATTCCATTACATAATGGTATAGGGAGAACTTTGTTTGATGAGCGTTTTAATTGTAATTAACTATTTACAATTTTAATGAGATTGATATATGAGAGTAATATTTTTAAAAGTTCGTTATCGTACGAACGCACCTCATTTGCTACGCTTCACGTGCAATTTCCAACTTGTTAATTTTTTGTCTCGATCCCTATAAAACATAAATTCATGAAATTTTTAATAAAGACAAGTTAATATCTCTTCTATTTAAAATGATTTTTTTAATATTTCGTATCGAAAATTTATTTATTTTTTTAATGTTTAATTTTGACAAAAAATCATTTTTTCTTTTGACTTGCATCCATTGCCCTTAAGACTGTAACAAAGTTGTTGGTTCAACAGTCCCCTGAAATATAGATACGTAATGATCTAAAATTAATGTAACTTGAAATTATACTTCATATTTAATCAATTTATTTATTTA
This sequence comes from Maratus speculifer, assembly GCA_964019185.1. Lineage (NCBI taxonomy): Eukaryota > Metazoa > Arthropoda > Arachnida > Araneae > Salticidae > Maratus > Maratus speculifer. Next base: position 389,653,524 of record OZ025294.1, on the reverse strand, counting down.
TTCATTTAAAATTTTAGTTTTAATTATAAAATTTTGAAAAAAAAATCATTTTTATTGTAAAATTTTCAATTTTAAATAAATTAATTAACAAATTGCTTATAAATGAAGAGGTATAAATTCAAGATACATTAATTTAACACATGATTATTAACATTTTGGGGGCTCCTGTATCAATATTCTTCCTACAGTCTTGCGCGCCGTACATGCAAGTCAAAAAAATTTTTTTATTTTTTTAATGAAAATTAAAGTTAAGAAAAATAAAATAAGATTTGAATATAGAATATTTAAAAAAATATTTTATATAGAAGAAAAATTAAGTTGTCTATATTAACCCTTTCGGGTCTGGTGTACTAATAATAGTACATGTCTTTTAATGGAGTATTATTTTGTTTTAAGAAATACTTTTGCTACCACTTACATGAAGTAATTTTAGTAACGCATTTACAATATAACTTTATTTATGCTTAGGCATTCCTTAATAATAATTACTATTATTATTTTCTTAATTGTCTTTGCATCGTTTGCGATTCTTTTATTTTAAACATATATTTCACACTTTAAATTTAAAATAAATGTTATTTTCCTGAATGAATGATGTGTGATAAATCGTAAAAAGTATTAGAAAGTTGTAATATGAGTTAAATTTTATTGTAATACAATATTTTCCAAACGTCTCCGAAAATTCTTCTTTAGCCTATTGTTACATGAATATTAATGGAATAATACGAAAAACAACAACATTCATTATATTTCAGACAGTGAAATATTCGTCAAACATTAATTAATCTATTTGAATACCTAGTTATCATCTTATTAACGTAAAAGTAATTTTTTCTGAAAACAGAAAAAAAAATCGGAGCCCAAAGGGTTAAAAATTTTCGTGCATTTATGTTTTATAGGGACTGAGAAAAAAAAAATTAAATGTGACATGTTGCTAAACTTAATTTTACATTGTAATGCTATATAAAAGTAAGACTCTTATGAGACCCCTTAAAAATTAAGCAAAAAGCGTTTGTTTGCATATATCCATATCTATAGAGATATACAGAATTATTTTATTTTTGTTAAAACTAAGTTTTTTTTTTCTTTTAAATAAAAGGGAATGTTAAATAGTTAATGTTTGTGGGTGGATTTATTTATTTGGTTTATTTTTGTCGTCCGATTATCTACGCTAATGGGATATAGGACCAGAGGGGGAGTGCCCTTCGTGGGGGTCTTTCTAAGGGAACCTAACCCGTATTTTACGCAAGGTTCGAAGAAAACCACGAAAACTCCGAACGGTTAGGCCGACAGCCGCGATTGGGTTCGAACCCAGCACCTGCCGTCTACCAGTTGAGAGGTCTGTACCTCTCGGCCACTGGTGGGGCCGTTTGTGGGTGGAACTTTTTAACACTTAATAAAACCTAAATAGAGTACTTCAAGTTTCGTTTTTAACAAACTAACTCATCATGCTTTGGAAATATGCAAATAAATATAATACAAGTCTTACCTGGAGCATGTAGATGATGTTATTTTTCAATCCCCATTCAATATCACGAGGAGATTTGAAATATTTTTCAATCTAAGGAAAAAAAAAATAAAATAAAGTAAGAAATATTTTAGCAATGGGTTACGGAAATACTACTGATTTTAAAAGTGAAATAAACATAACAATGATCTTTCAACCGCTTCCCTGATTATCCCGTGTTATCACAATCAGATTAAGAGAAGTCACTTAAGAGCCCACACTACTGAAAGAAAAAGACCCGGATGTTTGTGTAAAGTCTATGGGCGCGTTAATTTTCAAATATCTCGTTCAAATTTTAATATTTTGACCTGATTTTTTTTTGCATAGGATAGCTGATGACGACCGAAACTGGGCTAGTTTTTACTTTTTCGATTTTGGTTCCAGATTTTTTTTAAAGATCTTTTAACTTTCAAGACCGGTTTGAACCGGTTATGAAACTGAAACTATCCTATATAAAAAAATATATATATAACCAAAATCGAAAAAGTAAAAACTAGCCCAGTTGCGGATCGTCATCAGCTATCCTATGCAAAAAAAATCAGGTCAAAATATTAAAATTTGAACGAGATATTTGAAAATTAACGCGCCCATAGACTTTACACTATCATCCGGGTCTCTTTCATTGAGTAATGTGGGCTCTTAAACAGGTTATCATGAAAATTGTAAGTTTTTTTTCATCCATATTTTCAATTGTGAACTATCATATAATCAAGTGACGGAAGCTTTTTTATGAAGTTCAAATCTTACTTTCAGAGAGATCTTTCCAAGTTTTATAGCCATTTCGTCCGATATGCAGCAAGCATTTCTCTCGTCTTCCGGTACATCTTCAATGAGAGTGCCTTCTTCGTCCTCAGATGGCTTTGTATCTGAAATAAAATCGACAACTAAATTTAATTGAGATCAATAGATTTTGTTTGATACCGATTCATAAATGATTAGTGCATTTTATTTAGTACCAAGTTAAAAAGTCCTTTTGGCATGTGCCGGGAGGAAGAGGTAGCTTTCATATTTTTTGTTTTTAAAATTTTACAAGTTTTACTCCAAGCTAATTTCACGCGAAATTTAAGAAGCTAAAATGTGACGAACTGGTAAGAGGATATTCGCCAATACTGAATTTCAATGAGAATTGCGCCAAAATAGCAAGCTACAGCCATGACTTAGCATTTTTTAAACATGAAATTAAAGAAAATATGAACGTACAGAAAAAGTTGTTTAAAGTTTTAATTTGTGGGGAAAATTGAGCTGGGCGCATTAACAAAATTTAGAATACATGGTGATTTAACTGTATGGGTAAAAATGAGACATTAAAATATTCACAATTAAACAGCCTTTCATTTTATAATTAATAAAAAACATTGATGTTTGACCAATTTTGACGTAAGCTATCTCCTTAAATAAATAAATAAATAAATAAAATATCTTGATTAATTTTATGACTAAATTCATGAATTACTTACCCGTAAGCACTATTCTATGCTGTTTCATTCCAATCATTTTGGTTTTGATTTGAATTTCGTCATTCGGTAATTTCTCCAGCACTATAGTGTCAGGTTCCTCTGATCCTGATACAACAGACTACAGAAAATGAAACATTTTGCAATTAAATCAATATTTTTATTAATTATATGCACAGAAATAAATGAGAACACTAAGAGTTAAATACTTATTTTTTATAATTTCGTACTTTATTTTTCGCATTGTTTAAAACTACACATATAATACACATTCGAACAACAAACTTTAAACAACACAACGATTTTTAAAAACACGTAATTCAGTTTGTACAATCGTGGTAAAAAAGTAAACCCCCATACTAGCTCTTTAATAAATTATTGCAGAAGAGAGTTACTGGTACCGAACGACTGGAAATGAAGTCTACTTTTAAATAATGTATATAAAATTTGTTTAGGGGACCATCTACATATTAAAACGAAATATAACATTTTTTTTTTCAATGGCAATATCCAAATTTAACAACATATTTCAAATGTTCGTTTCAAACTATGTCTAAACACCAAATTTAAAGTCATTTAGGATACGTTTTTTCGTTATTAGGTATTTCGTTATTTCGTACGTTAGGATACGTGCTAATTCTTTACACTGAGAAACATTTGTGGAAACGTTACTCCGTAAAATTGATTGCAGCATTGCTGCCTCCAATTTTATGGAGTATTTTAACCATTAAAACCTGTGTAACATTGTCATGTTACACCAGTAATATATGTTTAAATTACACCATTGCATATGTGGAAACAATTACTCCATGAAATTGGAGGCAGCATTTGCCACCATTTTTACACCAATTGTATGGAGTAACGTTTCCACAAATGTTTTACTGTGTATGTAGCTTTAATACTAAAATACCCAAGCATAAATATATGTTGAATTTGCAATTATTATAATTTTATGAATAAATTATGAATTATGAAATTAATTTTCGAAAAAAGATATGAATTGCAACTTGCAATTTCTTTATGAATTTAGATATCTATTAAATCCTTCTTTATGGAAATCCAAAATTTGAAATTTTTCGTCCAAGTCGCTTATAAATTATGTTTAAAAAGCAGCAAAATGATAGTTTAAGTCTTTGAAGGGTGGTGGCATGTTTATGAAATCACTTAATTTTAAGATGCAAATGCTGTAATGGCACCAGGAATTTGGTTCAAACTTTTTTTCCATTTCTGATGTACGTGATACATAGCCCTTTTTTCTTTAAAAGAAAAATAAATTAGTAAATTCCGGTGTCATTCATTCATTTTCAACATTTTAGTAATGGAAATGGTGTGCCTCGGAAAGGATTAAGGATGAGTCTACAATAGAAGTGAAGGGATACTTTGGAACAGCTTACGCTAGCCTATAATCTAGCAATCTTCAATGACTGCTAACAAGGAAGGTCTCAATACTGGGCATACTCAGATTTTTTTGAGAAAAAAAAATACTAATTAAACTGCTCATGTATGTAATAAAATGAATAGTCAAAATTAGCGGCGGAATTACAGTAAATAGTCTGTAAAAAAATGAAATGCTTTCGAAGATTTAGCGTGAAAAGAGGAAAGTGACGCGCGATTTGGCGACCAGTACTTTTCCCCGCCAAAAACAAACGATTTTAATACAACTGAAAACTTCTGGATTTTTAGAATTCATGTAAATAGTATTTAATGAATTTAAACATAAACAATGAACGAGTTTAATATATTATATATATATAGCATTTCATATATATATTATTTGTTGCTGTAGTTATTTAATTTACTTCTGGAAAAAATATTTTCATATACAAAAAATTTTTATTCAGAAAAAATATTTTCATACATTTAAATGTATTCAAATATAAAAGCCAGATGTTTCCATCGCAATAAAATAGAATTGACAATGTTTAACTAAACTTTGAACTTGAAAGAATTTTAATTAATTTAAATTTAAATTTTGTTTTAAATCTCAAATTTTGATGGTTAAATTTGAATATAAATACATATAAATATCGATATAACGAAATTACACTTAAAACAAACTAAAACAGATAAAAACAGAGATATTTAAATTATCCAAACAGGTTGAACATGAAACTTTTTTCCTTCAAAATGTATTTGACATAAAAAAAGTATTTTTTGAAATTGCTTTCCATCGTCAACATATGATAAATCGCCAAATAACGAAATTATCATTATTATTTTTACAGACAGGGTACGGAGGTTCCGCCGAAAATGTTTTTATAAACGTATATATCCTCCTGAGAAGAACATTGTGTAATTTTTTTTTAGATTTTTCGGAGTATGCCCTATGGAGATCTTCCTTGTAATTGGCGCCTAAGTAGCCTTGATCAAAAAGTGGACTCCCTCGATTGACAATGGAGCATCAAATTTCTATTTGGATGCAGTCCCTAAAATGTGCCCGTTTTAAAATAATTTCACGGAAACCTATTGAGCGAATCGTTTGAAAATTTGTTTTTAGGTTAATTGAAGGGTCTAGAGTTTATTTATCCTGTCAGAATTTCGAACTGCTGTTGAAAAAAGAAATGTTAGCATTCGTTTTAATATGTAGATGTCCCCCCCCCCTAAGCAAATTATAAATATACCATTTAAAAGAAGACTTCTTTTCAATTGTTTGGTCACTAACTTCATTGAACGATAACTTTTTGCAGAATTGGTAGCGGAGTTTACTTTTTCTTCTCCACGACTGTACAATTATCAGAATCGTGGTTTTCTTCGAACCTTGCATAAATATGGGTTAGGTTCCCATAGAAAACCCCCCACGAAATGCAAGTCCCTAGGCCTATATCCCTTACGATATCATTCGTCAATCCCCCTCCCTTCCTACACTCTCGATGGTATGTTATCAATGTCTAAAAACTATTTTATTTTTATTATTTTATGACTTTTTATATGCTTGCGGTAATATATATTTTTTAATCGCTTGCTTTACAAATAAGAAGTCAATAAAATATCAATATACGAAATAAATTTATATCAAAAAACAAGATCTAAAGACACTATTTAAAAGTGTCTACTAATAGCTCTTTGCTACATAAGGCTTTCAACAGTAACGTTATTTTCTTGCACTTCTCCTCTGCCCGGAGGAGTTAAAAGCAGAATTTATCAACAAAACAGCTGGCAGCATTCTTTGCCTTTCTTTATTGGCTAAATCAAAGTATCATATCCTACATATTATGCTCCTAATTTTTCTATCAGTGAATTATTTTCATGTATGGTAGAAGAACAGGAATGTCAAACGTTGGGTTGGGGTATTTCAAAATTTTGGTATGAAATGATTTTATACACATTTAAACTGTGCAATCTGCGATCCCCCTTTTTTTGTATACTCCATGAACATATAATAGATCACGTCTTTCAGTAAACCGGCTTTTCGAAGAAGAAACTGCTCCGTGAAAAATGTTTACACTGTAAAAGAAATCCGTTAAATTTATGGCAAAAAAATTTAGCCGTAAAAATTGCAGTAAAAAAAGATGTAATTTTTTTATTACATCTAATTTTACTGCAAATTTAACGCCAGCAACTGCTGGCAACATTGCCGCCAGTAATTTTTGCCGTAAATTTAATTTTTTTTTTTTTTTTTTTTTTTTTTTAACAGTGTAAAAGAGGTGTCGCTATACATCTTACTTAACTCTTTTAATCTTTTTTTTCTGCTTCAATATGCATTGCCTATAATTTCTTTGATAACTGGGAACCATTTAATGAACATTATCCGATAAAGTTGCTGGTATATACGTGGGGAGAAAGTCGCGACTTGATATTAACATTATTTCATTAGAAATCCTTATCTATTTTATGCTTATGGTTTACTCTGCTTTCCTCCAAAGAAAGACAAGGAGGGAATGCACGTGTTTTTCAAATTTGAGGTATCGTATTATTATTATAGCTATTTTAAATCAAGAAAATACTCAAAAATGTGTGCATTTCAGGATACCCATTTTTCATAGTGACAAATACTACTATAATAGAACCCCGCTAATCCGGATCGGTTTGGTCATTTTAAGTTTGAGTAGTGATTGGTTAATTTCCATAACATTAACTTGTTTCATGTCATTTTCTGATTTTAAAAAATTTTCTTTGAAATCTTTTCGAAAGAATACATTAAGCTTTATTATTTAAACTCTTTGATGTTATCTTTCAAAGAAACAACAATGTATCACTGTATCGCAATGTATAATTCCCGTTTTCCCGATTTACTATTTAAACTATTTAGAAATGTCGTAAGAAATCACTGCACAATAAATTTTTACTTACAAGGAAGGTCTCCATACGGGCATACCCCGAAAAATCTGAAAAAAAAAAATCAGAATGTTCTTTTTGTGTGGATCTATACGTTTATAAAAAAATTTCGGCGGAACCTCCATTCTGTATCCGTAAAAAAATAGTGAACATTTCGTTATTTGGCGATTTATTGCCGATTGGCGATGGAAAGTAATTTCAAAAAATACTTTATGTCAAATACATTTCAAGAAGAAAAAAGTATCAGTTTGAACTTGTTTTGATAAATTTTATTTAAATAACTTTAGTTTTGTAAGTTTTGGTTTGTTTTAAGTATAATTTTGTTATATCGATATTTATATGTATTTATATTCAAATTTAATCATCAAAACTTGAGATTTAAAATGAAATTCACAATTTAAATTAATTAAATTTGTTTCAAGCTCAAAGTCCAATTGAGAGTTGTTGATTAGATTTTGTTGCTATGGAAACCTACAGCTTTTATTTTTGAATACGCTTTAATGTATGAAGATAATTTTCGTCAATATTTTTTTTATCTATGAATTTTTTTTCCAGTGATTAATTAAATAATTTACTTCAACAAGTAATATATATATGTAATACAATATATTTATATATGTATATAATATATTAAAGTCTCTCATTGTTTATGTTTAAATTCATTAAATACCAATAACACGCAAACTAAATATCCAACAGTTTTGAGTTGCATTATAATCGTTTGCTTTTAGCGAGGAAAAGGGCTGCTCGCCAAATCGAGTGACGCTTTCGTCTTTTCACGCCAAATATTCGTAAATATTTTATTTTTTTACATATTTTCTAATATGATACCGCCGCTAATTTTGACTGATCCTTTATTACAGACATAAGTACTTTAATTAGTATTTTTTTCATAAAATTCTTAGTATGCCCAGTATGGAGACTTTCCTTGTTAGTGCATTGCAAGAAAGCAAGGTAAAATAGTCCCTATAAGAGCCATTGTGTGATAAGGATCGCATTCCAATCTTTGTCAACCCATAGGTCTGTTTCCTTGTTATTGTAATAAAGCGCTTCTACAATATTACTTGCAGAAATTTATTTGTGTATAAGGATCCAGCATTGAATTCAGGCTCTTTTCTCTGAAAGGGACATTTGTGGCTCCGGGGAGAGGATGTCAAAGTTCCGGAGGGGGGGGGGGGATTTGAACTTTTTTATCATTGCAAACTTTTTTATTAGAAAGTAAACATCTTTACTTTCTGTCAATATTCAATAAATTTAAAATAAAGGTGATTTTCTGTAAATATGTTTTATTTTATTTCATTTATTTTTAATTCTCCGGATAATCTGGATTTTCGATATTCCGGTTTGGGTCTGGTTCCAATTAATCCGAATTATCGGGGTTTTAGTGTACTATTAATTATAATACTCGAAAGTACTACTAAGGAACGTTATTATACTCTTTCGAAATAAAAACTTACCTCACCCAGGCCGTAATTTCCGGTGATCACGGTGACAGAGGGACTGTTGGTGACCGGGTCGCAAGTGAAGAGTACCCCGGCTGCTTCGCACTCGACCATCTCCTGAATGACGACCGCCATACGACTGTTCAGATCCTGGCCGTTTTGCCTGTATGGATAAAAATTAAAGTGACATCAAATATTTAAATTAAAACAATAGTAAAAAGATGTAATTTAACAAATTACAACTACCATTTGGAAAATTATTTTTTTTTAACTAATCGTAAGATAGGAGACTTTTGTCTAAGAAAAAAAAATTTAAATTGCTAAAGGAAAAAAAATATCGTTAAAAATTACCCATGTTTTTAAAGACTATCTTTTATTTTAACAATAAGAACTCTCCATATTTGTTTATGTAGCATTCTCATTTGTCAGAAAATTCATAGTCTTTAAAATCAGAGTTAATTTTTCACTATATTTTTAATAGTGTACTAATTCATATACACAAAAAGAAACTAATTTTTAATCACATGTAACTCGCTAAATTAAATTAGTTCAATTATTCGGTTACATTCAGTCTAGAAAAAAAATCTGTAAAAAATAAAATAAAATAAATAAAATGCGGACATCCATTGCCCAAAGCGAAATGTTTGAATATATCCCACCGAGTTAATAAAAATCAGTAAAAACATCATTATTATGAGGATCGAAACGAGGCTTACGTAATAACCGAGTCATATATTGCATACTTTATTGATTAAACATCAATATTCCCATACTATACGGATACCATTCTAATGCGGATACCATAAGGATTCAGATATATATATTCTAGACCGAAGACAACTATTTTCTAAATGCTTAATAATGTGTACACGCAGAGTAAAGGAAGTACAACCCTTCATTTGTAGAAGAATGAAGGAAAAAGATATATCATAAACATGAACAAAAGCTCGACGGAAGAAGCGTCTAATGCAGTGTTGCCAGTGGGCTACTTTTTTTAAATTCCAATTTCTTGACTGACACCACTTTTTTGAAACGGTAAAATTTTCTTTCTTCTCACCTTAAATAATGTAACATTAAGTAAGGCGCATTTTACCATTTCAAAAAAGTGGTGCCAGACATGAATCTGAATTTTAAAAAAGTAGCCCATCTGGCAACACTGGTCTAATGACCTAAGTATTACAAAAAATCACCATAAATTGCATTTTAATTTTAATAACGCCTAAAAAAATTAAAAATAAAATAGTTTCATAGTCATATCTTCATATCATGAAAAATATAAAAGTAAAGGAGAAAACCAAGCTATCTAGCTATGTTTTTACAAAATAAATAACAAGAATTTTTAGAATATGAAGTAAAATCAACTAAAATGGTACCATGGATTCGCTAGCACTGTGATTACTGTCTTCAGAATCTATGCCAATCCATCTAAGAGTTATATAGCTTTTACTTACCCATCATATGTAGTATAGGGTAAGTCTTGCAATCGTTTTGAAAATCCGTCCGTCCGTCTGTGTGTCTGTCTGTCTGTAACCGCTCTATCTCCCGAACAAATTGAGATAGAGACTTGAAATTTTGTATGTACTTAGTATGTAAGAATGGGACGAAGCCTATTTAATATCAGTAACCTCGATTATCCGGAACTATTTTTTCCGGACTCTCGAAAAATTCGTTCTGATGAAAGGTATATAAAAATTTTCGAAATTTTTTATTTTAAGGATTGGACGTAAAAGGCAATAAAATAACACAAATTTTGCATAAAAAACGAGGTTGATCGCATTATTAGTTGTTGAGATATGTGTAATCCTGTTTTCCAAATTCTTCGATTTTTTATAACCCTGTATTTCATTCAAATTTCAATTCACAGGTACATTTTTATTGGAAATGAGACGCTTAATCCAACACAGTAAATTTTTAGTTAATATGATTATTATTTTTTGAGTTATAAGGATGTTTCTTTTACGCAATCCCGTACTACTCGAGTATTTTGGCGTTTTATATAATTAGTCAAAATTGGCTCATCAGCAATTCATTAATGGAGCATTATTGTATGTTAAAATTATTTATTTATGCGTTTAAATTTTATTTTGGAGTTGCCATAGACACGCGTTTTATTTTCATATTTTATATTATGATGAGTAAGTATTACGGTGGCTCCCCAATGACTAGTTGGGGAGCCAAGTTCTACTAGTTCTTTTCTTTTCTTTTTTCTTTTTTTTTTTAATGTAGGCAATAAATCATGTTTCTAGTCATTTCGTTAAAGTTTAGAGGACAAAAAATTGGATTAAATAGGAATACATGAAACGATTAATGAATTATGTAGAAAAGAAGAATCACCTTTTATATTCCGTAGCAATATGGCCAAACTGGGAAGCCCAACATTTTTTTACAGCTGTAAATATCTGAAAAAATATGATGCATAAATACATGCATAATTATCATCTTATTTTTTGAATACTGGTGATAGAAAATGCCTCACTTCTTTCAGTCCCTGCACTCCGAGAAGCGTGTCCATTTGGCCTGCAGCGGACATCTGGTCAGTGTCTTCTCCTAGAAATTAAGACCGGAAATTATTATTTCGATGTGTATTTTAATTAATGTCTCAATTTGAGCTTTGTATGAGCCGAAATCTTTCTCTGTCTGACCTCATGTAAAAGCTAGAAGCTCGTCTCGGGTTCATTTACAGAGTTGCCAACCTCCGGCTTTTGTTAATTCATGAAAACGTACTTTGAACCAGAAAATTTATTTAATTAGAAATGTCTAGTATTAACTCAGAGAGTCATTTGAAATTTACTTTATTTCCTTGACTGAATAAATTTCTGGTTAGAATTATAATTGTTTGATTTTTAAAAAGCCGGAGTTTGGCATTTCTGCATTTATTTATTTGTTTCTTTTTGCAGTTTATAGCAATTATATTGCAGTAATTTATATTACAGTTATGCAGTCTATAGAAATACCAAGCTGCATACGGATAGTTTACATATATATAATATTTTAAGAAGCCTAAAACAGGGGTGCAAAAATATTGCCTGATGATTAAAGAGTTTGTATAGAAAAAATTAGTTTAAAAAATTTAATAATTTCGATTGAAAAAAAATAAGCCCTATAAAAAGGGAGAAAGTAGATTTAAAAAATATTTTCATTAATTTATTAAACTAAAACAAATTCCTGTCGATTGCGCTAAACAGATAAATAATACCACACTATAAATATATTGTCGTTTCGTCACAGAAGAAAAGATTTGTTCCTGTCTGAGCCAATCCCGAAACTACAGAAGAAACACAAGTTTCTTTTGAATTACGTGAAACTTTCTGGCTTATTTTTAAGCGTAAAAGCATGATACTTGCAAGTAAGTTAAAGGTCACTTTCAAGAAAGAATCAAACGTAATAAACCGCAAAAAGTATTAGAAAGTTGTAATATCAGTTAAGTCTTTTCTAAACACTTCCAAAAACTCTTCATTAGCCAGTTCTCATATGAATATAGATTGAATAGTATAAAAAAAAAAAAAAAAACATTCGCTATGTTTTAGACAATGAAATTTTCATTAAACTTTAATTAATCTGTCTGGATGGCTAGTGTTAATGTTATTGAATAAAAAGTAATTTTTTCAAAAAATTGAAAAAAAAAATCTGACCCGAAAAGGTTATAGTGTTGCAGTGTCCTTTACTGACCGCACCAACACTGCTAACTCATTGGTGCAGGAACGAACACTTGCGAACTGCTATTTTAACTCTAACGGCAACCGCCACGGCATTGCCTGAACTGAACTGAACTCATTCGTATTTACTTCGCTTCACGAGCTCGTGCTAGTTTGACGCACGTTATCTGCTCAATTTTTCCTGTAACTATTTTACGCGAATATGTAACTCTTAATTTTTGTTTTATTAAATGTAATAGTAGATATAATCTTCTAGTAGTTATTCGGCCTCCAAATCAAACAGCGTTATGCTACGTTATTTATTGATCAGCTTCTTGTGATGAACTCAGCGGCATGTCACAGGACAAGCTGAAGTGTATACCGACTTTTCGTCACCTTGTAGAATTAAAGTATCTATATATATGTAAAAAGTTTATTTTTTATTAATTAAAAAAGTGTTTTATGTTATAAAAATGACCAAGTACTTACCAGTAGCAGAGGATCGGACAGCAACTTTATATTTGTTGATGTTCCCATTGAAGAGTGTCTTGAGCTTGGCTTCGATCTCGTTGGTGATTTTGTCTGGCAGGTAGGCACGCTCGATAGCTAACTGGACTCTGAAGTATTTAAAAATGAACAGTCAATATACTTTTACTTTTTGTAATATAGCGTATAATATCCCTTCTCCCAATAAAAAAGCGAATGGCTATATCTGCAAACCTAATTAAAGCAAAAATAAACGAAATATACCATTTTAATAGTATGCGATTTACTTTGGCAAAAAGGGTCATCCACATATTAAAAATTACACCAACTTTCATTTTTACTTACCCATCATACGTAGTATAGGGTAAGTCTTGCAATCGTTTTGAAAATAGAAAAAAAATTTTTGACGGATTTACACGTTTTAGACAGTGGAGATTCCGAAAAACATATTTTTAGGGAAAAAAATTTTGCCGTCCGTCCGTCTGTCTGTCTGTCCGTCTGTCTGTCTGTCTGTCTGTAAACGCTCTATCTCCCGAACGAATTGAGATAGAGGCTTGAAATTTTGTATGTACTAAGTATGTAAGAATGGGACGAAGTCTATTTATTATCAGCAACCTCGATTATCCGGAACTATTTTTTTCGGACTCTCGAGAAATTCGTTCTGATGAAAGGTATATAAAAAATTTCGAATTTTTTTATTTTAAGGAGTGATCGTAAAAGGCAATAAAATAACACAAATTTTGCATAAAGAACGAAGTGGATCGGATTATTAGTTGCCGAGATATCTGTAATCCTGTTTTTCACATTCTTCGATTTTTCATGACCCTGTATTTCATTCAAATTTCAATTCAAAGATATATTTTAATTGGAAATGAGACGCTTAATCCGACGCAATAAACTGTTAGTTAATAAGATTATTATTTTTGGAGTTATAAGGATGTTTCCTTTTCGCAATTCAGTACTGCTTGAGTAGTTAGGCGTGTTGTATAATTTATCGAAGGAGATTCATCAGCAACTCATTAATACAGCATTACTATGCACAATAAAAATATAAATACACGTTTAATTTTGTTTTGGAATTGCAATCCATTTTATAAATAGTTATCAAATGTATTATTTTCATATATTATATATGCATATATATGATGGGTAAGTATTACGGTGGCCCCTCACGACTAGTTTTAAATAGTAACAACTACATTTGAATATCTTGAATCAAAGCAATACGAAAAACTTTCGATTTATACATATATTTTTTAAATTTTCGAAGAATTATAAAAGAAATACGTCTGGGGACTTATCAATAATTTTTGAAAAATACAATTAATATTTTGCTATGAAAACTATCAGAAAAATAAATTAATTACCACAAAAATTATATATTTTAAAAATATAGTAAAAACTCTCTTTATACGAAAGAAAGTCATATTTTTTATCATCCTCATATAGATACAATTCTTTTTCAAGTAACTTTCACTCCAACATGTAATATTACTATCCCTAGATACATGTTTTACTAAATTCCGCATCCACTCAGAAAATTGGGGGAGGGGGGAGTTACAGCAATATACATTATATATCATCTTCCACACTATACATTATAAAACAATGCACTCATTGAAATGGAATATAACAGAGTATTTCTCCAACTTCCACAATTAAATCAGAATTCAGCATCAACATATGCACCACTTACAAGGAACTTTCCAGTTAATAATTTAATGTTCTGTGTACGTGCGGCTTAAAAATAAAAGCCAGGTCAAATTTCAATTTTCTATACCTAATAATTGCATAGAAATCGTAATGTAGAATGATTGCAGAACGATTTTCACACATTTCAAATTTTTAAACTTCGAATGCTTTAAAAAACCATTCCTATCAGATATTTGTATCAACCATTCAATATCAAAAAATCTTAATTTAGAACGCTTTCTTTTCCTGCACTCTCTAAATTTCCAATTTTTTTAAAACTGTGCATGAATTTGCCTCTTAAAAGTAATCGACATGTCAAATTTCAAGTTATCAATCCTTAAAATTTCATAGAAATTCTATTTAGCTCGCTTTCGTGCATTTTATTTCTCCAAATTCCATATTTTTTTTTTTAGAAATTGTTCTTAGATATTATAAATAACTACCATGCCAAATTTCAAGATTCTAGATTATTCAGTTTCTCAAAAATCACGATTATAGAACATTTTTCTATCTTCCACTCCAGTGAGGTTAGTAGCGTGGACAAAAAATACATCCTATGTTCGAGCAAGGACTTTCATTATCAATTTGACATCAATTCTTTTGAAATCGGTTCTGTGGTTCCAGAGGTTACCTCTACAGACAATTACTATATAAAATTATTTACTAAAAAGCTGCAAATACGATTTTATTAAAAATTTCCCGTTACAAGAATAATTGGTCTTTAAAACTTAAAAACCAAAAGATATTAAAAATCATTTGTAAAAAACAGAAAAGGTCCTGAGATCTTTCGATCGGCAACGGGATCATTTTCAAAGGGCTAATTTTGCTGGCAAGTCGCACTCGCTGTGCTGTTTATATACCTGTATAGAAAAGGAAAATTCTGTTATTTGATGGGAGTCTCTGTAAAACTGAATAGTTTCTATATTGAAGAATTAGATAATTTTAAAATGTTGAACCATGTATGCGGTATGTCATAGGATAAAGTCATTACATACAGTACTTTTGTTGCTTAAAATTTATAAGCATTCTCTAATTCTCAATATGTAATAATCTTCAATAGGTATGTTAATTCTTGCATTCTGGAAATCTATTTTTATATATTTTGTCGTTGATTTAACCTTGACAGAGCAGTAGATGATCGGTTAAACTTAATCTCTCTCTCTCTTTTTAGCTCACAGGCTATCATAGCCTGAGAGCTTATGTGCCCGTCCGTTCTGTATGTATGTGCGTAACGCGATAACTCATGATAAAAATATCCGATCCACTTGAAATTTTGTATATAGGTATATCCTGACAAGGCGCTTCCCTGATTAGTTTTTGGAGTTCATTCGATATGTATAAGAGGGGGAACGGGGGGCTCATGCCCCCCGTTAGTTGATATAAATGGGATTTTCATGCAGAATTAAGTTTTTGTTCAAAATTTAGATTAGGATCATTCTGATGAGGCAATTCCGTGACTTATTAGGTGTTCATTGAATAAGTATAAATAGGGGGAACAGGGGCTCTAATGCCCCCCCCCCCCGTTAGTTGATATAAATGGGATTTTCATGCAGAATTAAGTTTTCGTTCAAAATTTAGATTAGGATCATTCTGATGAGGCGATTCCGTGACTGTTATTAGGTGTTCATTGGATAAGTATAAATAGGGGGAACAGGGGTTCTAATGCCCCTCCCCCGTTAGTTGATATAAATGGGATTTTCATGCAGAATTAATTTTTCGTTCAAAATTTAGATTAGGATCATTCGGATGAGGCGATTCCGTGACTGTTATTAGGTGTTCATTGAATAAGTATAAATCGGGGGAACAAGGGTTCTAATCCCCCCCCCCCCCGTTAGTTGATATAAATGGGATTTTCATGCAGAATTATGTTTTCGTTCAAAATTTAGATTAGGATCATTCTGATGAGGCGATTCCGTGACTGTTATTAGGTGTTCATTGAATAAGTATAAATAGGGGGAACAGGGGTTCTAATGCCCCCCCCCCCTTAATTTATATAAATGGGTTTTTCAAGCAGAATTTTCAGATTTCGTTCAAATCTCTGAATAGTTTTGGAAGTTTAATGGTTAAGTATAAAAGAGGGGGATAACTCCTTTTAAATTATATAAATGCTAAATGGGTTTTTATTAAGAATTATCTAACTTGCTCTGAATTTTGGATATAGATTTTTTATATGATAAAGCATGTCTTTGATAGTATAGGAGGTTCAATGATTAAGTATAAAAAAGAGGAAAGGGGAGAGCTGTTTCCCCTTCTTAATTTTTTTTTCGAACGGAATTAACCCTTGAAAATATAAGGCTTTAATGTACAATTAGTATTTGTAGCCTGTGAGCTCAATGCCATCAGTTTAGCTGGGCAGTATTCTTTATTTTTAATATTAACTGGTTTTGTCTATGTAGCTTAACTCATTATGCTCTGTTTTAAATGTAATAGAATAGACGCCTGCAATTTCATGGTTGGGTATGGAATCGGTTTTTCTCTCATTTAATTTTTTTAGTTTTATTGGAGGGTTGGCTATTAAATTAATGTCAAATTTCTTTAAGGGTTTTGTAATCTTTCATATAATCCTGGTACGTAATCGAAGGTAGAGAATTTAAGTTCTTTCATGTTTATTTTTTCTTTTTGATTTTGTTGTTTTATTTCAAAAATTAATTTATTTATATGCTGGGGGATTGTCTATTGCAACTCTATTAATTTCGTTTTGTAGCTATTTTTCACTGCAAACATCAAAAGCACGTTTTAAGTAAAATCTGAAAGCGGCAAGTTTATATTTGAAAGAGGAGTTAGAATAGTAAGAGATGGTGTTATTTGAACGGCAATATTTCCTCTATACTCTTCTATCAATTTTTCTTTCACCCATATTTCTTACTTGTTCAGGTAAGGTAAAAATCCCTCATTTTCAATTTTTAAGGTGAAATTAAAGTTCGTGTCTACTTCATTAACTCTCACAACAAATTCTTTTAAAGCTTGTATGCCATGATCCAAAACTATAAACATGTCGTCTACGTATCGAATCCATAGCGGAGGTCTTAATTCAAAATTTTACATAATTTGATTTTCTATACATCTTAACTTGATTATTGTCATAAAACCCGAAATGGGTGATCCCTTAGTTTGTCTGTAAAACTTATCGTTAAAGATAAATACATTATTTTTCGTGACGAAATTGATAGCTGATTTTAATGTAACTTGGATGTCTTTACTAAATGCTTGGGTATTATCAATTGATACATCTGTAAAATTCACCACTTCCTTGACGTCTATTGATGGATAAAGAGAAACTACATTAAAAAATATAAATATAAAGTATAAAATAAAATTGTTCAAAATAAAATGTCTTACAGTTAATGAAATAACAATTATATTTAAAATTATTTGGAAAACTCACATTTTACAGGCTTCATGAATATTTCCTTTTTTGTTACCACTGAAAAAATAATAATAGAATTATTTTTACTATAATATCTGATAGATATGAGAACAACATTTCCTAAAAAATAAGTTGTAGACACATTCGTATACACTTTACAGCATATTTTACAAAACTGTTAACTTTCCCAAAGAATAAGTATGGCGTAAAAAGAATTTTCTTATAAAATTTTACTTATTTAAAAAAAAAAGTAAAAAAAAAAAAAAAAAAAAAAAAAAAAAAATCGCCTTGTTTTCTTCCGGGGATTCACTTCGTTTGAATCCGGGACCGCGCGCATCGAATAAAGTATATTAACCATTTGGTAACGAACATTCGGAATAGGATGAGTTTAAAATGAAAATATGGGATTTTTTCAAATGGAAACCTTGGTAACCTTTGTAATACTTCGTGTTCCGAAAGCTCGAAAATTTAAAGTTAATAACAGGGACATTTCGTCGTTACGAAATAATGATTGATGTTTTATCACTTATAGAATAATAGAGAATAAAATTGATTACATATTAGATATATTTCTAATAATTCATAATTAGATTGTTAGGTACAAAATATGAATATGATATCTTTAATTAAATGTGGGAAGGGACATTGGGTTTTCGATTTGAAAAATTGGAATTTTTTTTTTAATTTGATGGAACTACTATGTATGTTTTAAGGTGTTCGTTTAGAATTATTTTTCATGCGAATGTTTTTAATACTTTAAAAAATATTGCAAATAAGTTTAAATGAATGAGAAAATCACTACTTTATTAAATTCCAAACCATTTTCAAAGAAATTTGAAATTTTAATTTATTGCGTTATTGTCGGTTTTTCATACTAAAAATAAATTCGAACTTTGGTATTAAAATACAAAATATGCATGAATGGAACAAAAAACATAATTTTACTCTTTTTCAGACTTCTAGGGAGAATTAATGGAAAAATAATGTTTACTAGGAGTATGGAAATCATTTGTTTAAAATTAACGTATAATTCAGTGGATAATAACGGGTTTTTCTGACAATATTACTTATGAACAATAATTCAGTTTGGAATGAGACAGTATATTTTTGCGTGGAAAAAAAAATGGTTTCGGACTTTGGTTTTTCACGAAAAAAAAAATTATTTGTTTTGACGCGAATTACATTCCCTTAAAGTTTGTTCAATTGTTTTACAAGTCACCCTGTATATATTTTCAAGTTATTGGTATGCAATTAGAGCCCACTTAACCCAGTAGTTACTATAATGACCGCAAAATGAGGAATTGAGGATGATGTTTTTGGATTCAAACCCATCCTAAACTGGGAGAGGTGATTTATGGAAAAAATTCAGGTGTTTTTCTATACCGAAAACAATAATTTGGGTAAATTTTCCATCAAAGGTCCCCTATGAAAATATCCTCCTATAGCAATATGGGTAAAACTGGCAGATGGTTGATAAAGATGGCAGAAGTGGCAGATAAAATCTGCTTTCTCCATCCTTTCTATATTATAAAAGCCAAACGTATCTGTGCGTAACGCATACGTCATTTTGTAAATGGCAACTCTTTCCATTGCAATTTCGATTTTTCAATTTTCGTTACTGCAAATTTTACATTTCTATATATCGTACATTTTAAATTTTTACACCATCATATAAAGAAAAAAATTTACTTTTAAATGCAATTTGTTTGACAGCTCTATCTCAATTTGTTTTTGAGATATTATTTTTTTTTAATAGTTTTTAGTACCAATTTTGTAATTGTGGTCACAGAGAAAATGAATCACTTCATTTTCACATAAAATTGAAAAAAAAAAAATAATAATAGAAATTAAAATGCGTATATTTTGTCAAAAATATAATCTATTTATAAAATTAGGTGATTTCGGTTTTATTTCGTTTTTATCATCAATTAAATGACTTCAAGCTTTGAGTTAAAGTAATTTTAAAATGATCAAATTAAAATACCATTTTTTTTTAAACGTGGTGAATACGGATATGAGAAGTGCGTGTGTAAATTTTGAGAAGATGAAAATGATGACTGGTTTTAATTTTGCGTGAAATTCTTATAATCGTGTCAATTTGGAATAAATTTTGTTTTTTTCATTCGCATATATACCAAACTTAAGAGCCTCAATTGATAACTTCATCATAATAACTGATCTTTATTATATTTTACTGATTACATACGCGATTAAAGTTTAATTTTAAAATTTGGACAACTGAGTAATCTTAGCTTAAAATAATATTTGTTTGAGAGTTAAAACTGGTCAATACAATATGTATTTTTTACTGTAACTCATTTTGTTGATGTATTATAAATGAATGAAACAGCTCATTCTGAAACAGTTTTTTTTTTGTCGAATTTCGACGGGTATCAGCCGGTGTATTTAATTAATATTTAGGTTCTTTTTCAGTGTAGGGGCCTTGGCGCTTTTTTTAAAAAGCTAAGCTTATGAAAGTAAGATTTGTTGCCAAATCCCTTAAACAGCTTTGAAAACACACCTAATGAACTTTTATTCTTGTTTAGATAAATGTAATTATATATCAAATAATATTTTTATTCATTCATATTATTATTGTTTTTTATATGTCATTCAAATATATTTGCATACAAAAATATGCAAATAGCTTGTTTATATTAAATAAATTGCATAAATATTGAAAATATTTCTTGTGTACATGCAAAAGCAGATAGGTTTTCTCAGAATTTGCCTGAAAATTCCCTTTGTGAAGCTCATTATTTCTATCTCGTCCCATATTCTGGAAAAACACCACCTTTTCTTTATAAAATATAAATGAAATATTTACTTACTAAACAACGTCTTTTAAATTCCCGATTTTTTCTAAAATCTCTGGAGTTACAAATTCATTATACGCTGCTGTGGTTACAACGATGCCTTTTGGAACAATAAATTCCTAAAACACAAAGATTAAAATATCAATATTTCATGATACAGATTTAAATTTAAATTTCTTGATTTGGATACAAATATTTCTGAAATTATTTTTAATAAGACCTAATGGAAAAAAATTATATTATAATCCATTAAACTTTATATACGTACTAGGATTTCACATGTTACATGTTATACAGTGTGTCCACTCTCAACGGTGGCCAAAGGCTAATTTCTAAACCGTTAGTCATAGACATATAATTCGAATTGCGAAAATGCTTTAAGAAAGATAAAGAATTGTTTTTTAAACGATTAAGGTAAAAAAAAAAATTAATAAAAAATTACGTAAACTAAATTTTTATACGGTCCTCCAGTCCTATAAGGGATATTTAGTAAATTTTTACCACTTCTCTTACAAATAAGGCAAAAAAAGTCCCATTTCTATGCGATTAAAACTGACCGAGTAATAGTTGTTTTACGCTGAAGCATCTTTTTTGCAGCATAATAGGGGCCAGTCATAAATTTACTGGGAAAAAAAAGATCAGATATAAAATTTATCATTAAACATTGAGAGTAAAATAATTTTTTCATTATTATTTTTAAATTTATGTCGATATTTATATACAAAACAAAATATACAGCTTGTACTAAAAATATAAGTAAAAATAAAAAATAGCAGAAATTTTGTTAAATTAAATTATGAAAAGCAACAGTCACATTTCGTTACAAAATGATACATATTTAAAATTTTGTTAGCTTATTTAACCTTTATAGGATTCTGTGTACCCTATAAAATAAATAAATGGTACGCACCTAAAATTGCATAAATATTACATTGTCACTGGATATAAAAAAGTATGCGAATTGAACCTCGATCAGACATTTGGAAGTGAGTTAAAATTTGAATACAAATTTTGAACTAGGAAAACGTACATACAAACGTTATAAATAAAAATAAAAGCTTATTTAAACGGCACAACTTTTTAAAATAAAGTAATGAAAAGAAACAGCTTCATTTCCTTACAAAATAAAACATACCGGGTGTCCCAAAAATGACTGATGGATTTTAAAATTCAATAACTTGCAAACGGTGACAGCTATTTAAAACATTTTTGCAGGAAGGTTATGTATAATGTCAGGAGTTTTTTTACCGTAATTTTTTGTTTTAGTTTGAATTTCAAACAATAGGTGGCGCTGACGGCGATTGAAGGCAAGGTGATCAGTGCTGAGTGAAGCGTCGACCTGGCCTTAAATCGCCGTCAACGCCACCTATTGCTTGAAATTCGAACTAAAATAGAAAATTACGGTAAAAATACTCCTGACATTATACATAACCCTCCTGCAAAAAAATTTTAAATGGCTGTCACCGTTTGAAAGTTATTGAATTTTAAAATCCATCAATCATTTTTGGGACACCTGGTATATAAAAACACAATTGAGGATGTGAATTTCAAAATTCACCTTGTCTTTTTTTTTCTCTATCAGTCTATACTAATCTACACTAATGTAACACTAAAATCTTCATATTTATATCGAAAATCAATAGATGCATTTAAAAGTTTTTCGCGATTTCCTAAAATTTGATTATATTGATAAAGAGAGTTTTGAAACTTTTATATATTTCCTCATATTTTGACGAATATAAGATAATTAATTAAAATTAACACTACCGTAAAACTTATAAAGTGGCAGCACTTTCAGTTCAATCGCTTTAAAAACATTTCTTTACCTCATTTAAAACATTTTTGTAACTGGAACTACACTGTTCAAAACAATTAAAGGATATTGCAGTTTTAGGTGGATTTTGTATCTGGGAAACTTTTTAGCTGATTGATACATAACATGGTCGACAGACATAGTAGGTTATATGAGAATAAATTACACATGTTTGGCAGAAAAAAAAATGCATTTTATTGCGCATTTGTGTACAAAAGGAAAAAAAACACAATTTGTGCAAATGAGAAAAAAAGAATAAGAAAAGGTGTTTTCTTCAAAGAAAATTATTTTCAGTAGGGGGTATGGTTTCCACGGGTGGCCAGCAACGTTGAACACCTTTGAGGTATGGTCTCAATGAGGCTATTAATGACGAGTTAGGATATTCTGCCCCACTCTTCCAGAAGAGCTCTTTCCAGTTCTTGGAGAGTTTGTGGGGCCAGAAACTCATCTTCCTAGAGCGTCCCAAACGTGCTCGATTGGATTCATGTCTGGAGAACACGCCGGCCATTCCATTCGAACGATTCCTTCCTCGAAAAAGAAATCCTCCACCAGGTTTGCACGATGTGACCTGCAGTTATCGTCCATTAAAATGAAGTTATCTCCGATTGCTGCAGCGTAAGGGACTACAATAGGTCTGAGGATCTCATCCCTACATCGGCGACCAATCAGAGCTCCATCTTGAATGATGTAGAGGTCAGTGCGCCCGTCAATGGAGATGCCACCATACACCAACACTCCTCCACCGCCAAATCTGACACTTTCGTGCACGAACGCAGGATTATTCCTACTGCCACGGTCCCTCCAGATGAAAATACGCCTATTATCCGGATGCACAGAAAAGCGGGACTCGTCAGAAAACAGAATATTGCTCCATTCATTTCTCCTCCAGTTGACATGCTCGGTTGCCCACTCCCTGCGGTCGCGACGATGCCTTGATGTTAATCTAACACATACCATCGGTCGGCGAGCATACAGACCTACAGCATGGAGCCAGTTTCGGACAGTCTGAGTTGAAATCGTGGTGCCTGTAGCCGAGCGAAGGTGTTGTTGGAGAAGAGTAACAAAAAAAAACGGTTCCAGATCCTGGAAATGACACTTTGTGACACTCCAATGGCTTGCGCTACTTCGGCTTGAGTTTGGCCTCCTTCTAACCTACCAACAATTCTCCAAGCTTCTGAATCTGTCAAATGATTTCGCTGGGACATTGTACTCATCGAAACAAAGCAATCACTGAATGCCGATCATCCTTGTCTTCATTCTCTTTTATCCAGTTGAAAGTCAAATTTCATTCGCTGCCGCTGAAGCGACGTTTTTAACTTCGAACTGAAAATTTGCATACTCCACAGTTTGAAAACCAGAAAATTTGCATTTGTGATTCTCTTCTTCTATTTTCGGCAAAAAAATTTTGTTTATATCTTCATTTTATATAAAACTTCAAATATCCTTTAATTGTTTTGAGCAGTGTATGTGTCTGTGACTAATGGTTTAGGAATTTGCTATTGGACAGCGATGGAAATGAACGACCTTTATAATACTTTAAGCACTTACAAAAGGACCACCAGACATGGTGCTCACAGATTTTGATGATTTCAACTTTATGATGTAGGGGTCATACCACTAATTATTCTGGCGAAAGGGTTACTTCAAATGGACCTTGGTTTTTGAGAAATTGTGGGTCAAAGTTTAGCGTATATTTCAAATACTTATTCGTACCAACGCTGTATGTCAATTCGTGGCGTCGTGCCAAAGCACATGTCTGTGAATCGAAAGGTTGTGAGTTGGAATCCATCCTCGGCTTCTATCTTCTTTTTTATTTATATTTTTTGCATGTTACAAATTTTAAGCAGAATTGGGAATTCTACAGCTTTGAACCTTTTGATATTTTCTGAAGGGGAGAGTTTACTTTTTCAATATTTTATTATTACTATAATTTCAAAACATATGGCTCAATTGGTGAACTGACTGCAGTTCAGGGTTCAACTAAAAGTACATTTTGCAACAAATAATTAAATAAAAATGCGTATTTAATTAACATTTTGAAAAGGTATAAGAAAATTTTAATATTTTAAAATCTCCACAATTTTAAATAATAATATTTTTAGATTAATCAATCACTTTTTTTTTCAAATGTGTATTACACAATACTGTGCATGGATTTTTAGATAATGTAATGCTACATTTAATATATATTTTTATTTGATATAAGTTGTGCAAAGTGGTGAAATCCAACACATCTTCATATATACTTTTATTAATAACAATTATAATAATAATAACGTTAAGTCTAATTTCATGCGCATATTCAACACATATATAACAATCAAATTGTACAAAACATTTTAAATCTCTGTATCAAATACAAAAAAAGCCTTAAAATTTTTAAAACATGAAAGCGAAGTAAATATAAACATACAGGAAAAGAAGTTTAAAGTTATCATTAGTGTGGTAATAGCGTTAGGTGTATTAACAAAATTTACAATATGTCAAGATATGATTGTCGTATGGATGAAAAAGAGGTATTAAAATATTCACAATTAAACAGGCTTTCATTTAATGTTTCAAAACAAAAATCGATTTTTTGATCAATTTTGGTAAACTGTCCCCTTAAGAAATTAAGTTTACGTTTATGAACTTTTAGAGAAAATCAGTATTTTGTACCGAAATTTTTAATCTAAACACAAATCCGATTTAATTTATGTGAAACTTCATTTTTTTAAAACTTCCATAATTGTATTCCTTGAATACTTAATTCGTTATAAATATGTTTAAAAATACGTTAAAAGATAAAAAAAATGTTTAATCATCTTTTGTATAAGTGCAAATATATGATCAATAAAAAGAAATCTTTATAATACGGACTCCACGGAGGAAAGGAAAGCAGACGAAAAAAAAATAGTATTATTATATGTATCGTAAATTATATTAACACACGATTTTTGCGCTCCAATAGAATTACGGAAAGAGTGTTTTGATTTTAAATAAAAATAAATGTAGTCTGTCATTTCTTATTTGTGCAAACGATAAATTTTGTTGAGATTGAACTTGTGAGATAAATGTGTTTACAGAAAATTGGAAAATTGAAAATTTGGATAGCTGGTAACAACTTGCATTTTAGAATTACTGTATTAATATGTTATTACTCTTCCGAAGATATGCATTACTTGAATTATCTAATCTTATAAACGTTTAAGAAATTTCACGCGAAAATTATTTTGTATTAGTCATACAAAAAAGGATAAATTTGCATTTAAAATACTATAAAATAAAATAAAAAAGCGATAGAAAAAAGAAAAATCATTATTTCAGAATTGTGCATAAAGTAAAAAAAAATAATATTTAAGAAAAAAAAAGTTCTAGGCTTAAATTAGTTTTGCTGTGTTATCAAAAGAAATATTAGTTTAAAAATTGCAGAAAAAATAAATTTTCATGAAAAAATTCAAAAATGTAAATGCAATTTATTAAGAAAATATAAAAGTTGTAGCAATTTCTCTAGTAATAAAAAATACTTAAAATTTGTAACGTGTAAAAGATATAAATATAAGTAAAAAAGAAAATAGAAGCCGAGGATGGATTCGAACTCACAACCTTTCGATTCACAGACACGTGCTTTGGCACGCCGCCACGAATTGACATACAGTGTTGGTACTAATAAGTATTTGAAATATGCGCTGAACTTTGACCCCCAATTTCTCAAAAACCTGATACCTGTACATTTGAAGGACCCCGTTCACCAGATTAATTTGTGGTATGACCCCTACAAGATACTTTGAAATCATCAAAATCTGTAAGCACCATGTCTGGTGGTCCCCTTGTTAGTGTACATTCCCTTAAAGCTTAGTCCAACTCGTCCGTTTTCAGTCACAGAAAAATGGTTTTAGTCATGAAATTTAACGTCTCCTAACTAGGTCAATGATAGATGAATGGGAACATTTTTGTATTGCTTGTTAGAGTGATGGAAAATTTTTAGTAAATATCACTTATAGGACCGGGAGACCGTATAAAAATTTAATTTTTTAATAATTTGTTTTTGACCCAAATAGCTTAAAAGACAATTCTTCACCTTATTTAAAGCATTTTTGCAATTGAAACTATATGTCTATGACTAACGGTTTAGAAATTAGCCTTTGGCCACCATTGAGAGTTGGCACTCTGTATATTTTTAATAGCGCTTAAAAATAATTATACTTTCAATTCTACTCTTAAGAATGCAAATTTTTTTCTGAAAATATGAATTAAACATTCTACCACATGCTTGCACATGGAAAAATACACCCATGCCGCGCTGCATCGTATTAACATTAATAATATACAAGAAAAAAAATTCTACTTTTAAAATTATTTTTTGTCTTAACTTGTAATGCTTCGCGAATCCAAACAAACATGGCTTTTGCTAGTTTTAAAATAGTATAGGAAATTCCTTTAAATTCTGAAAACCAAAATGTTCGTCAAATGTGATTTTATTTGGCATCAAATGTGTGTTGAAAAAGTTCTATGACACTGATTAGTTAAATTATGTTTTTGAGAACATTCTACGGACTCTGTTTGAATCACGTATCTCGGTTCTTATTCAGAATTTCTAGAAGATTCTTTTAAATTCTAAAAGCCAACTTTTTCTCCAAATGTCGTTTAAATATTGCCTAATTTGACGACAATATTCTATTTGGTGGTAAGCATGTTTTTTTTTTTTGCATTGATAATATTAAAAATAGATTTTCCTGCCAAATCTCGCAAAATTTGGTGAACTATTTGGACTTTGTTTGCTGCCTACTGTTCAGCAACTTAATAACAGTTTGAACCTTCATTCCCAGAGAAAAGCCCTGATTTTTAGTGACTTTAAACTCACCAACTAATCGAATTTTCTCGAATATGTGATTTAGCTCAATGGTATTCTCGTATCCGAAAACGGTAGGATACATAATGTAGACAAAATCTTTGGAACCGTTTTTAAGATAAATTTACATACACACACAAGATTTTCTCGCATCGGTTTAATAATTGAACATTATGTTTTTTTTTAGTTTATAATTTTCATTCTAGAGACAGGATACAATTTGTAACGTTCTTTTTTGATTTTTCTAAAGTATCTACGAATATTTGAAAAATACATTTTTTTATTATAAGGCACCTAACTGATTTCATTTCCTTGCTCAGTTTGGTGAGTTTTCCCAGAGAAGATCCTTTTCCTCCGGTGAGATCACTCCAGTGGGAAGCTTCATCCGTGAAATATACAGTGAGAGGTCTTGCTGCAAAACACACAAAAAAAAGTCTTGAGTCAGTCAAGACTGATAATTATAAACAGTGGAGTTTATAGCAACAATAAAATGAATTTTTGGTCGATATCTAGCTGTTATTATCGTATGTATCCGGGTATAAACCGAGAATGTTTGCGCAATTTTTCAATTGGGGGTGGGGGTCGGCTTATACACGAGTTTAAGATCACTTCCAAAATTGATATTCTAAAATTTAAAAAAAAAGGTGGTAAATATAAAAAACATACAAATTTCTTGCAAATTTCTAAAAATACTTTAATACATTCATTCTTTTACAATAGAAAATTCACCAATCGCCATTCCCTATAACTCAATCATCATCAAAATTTTGGAGTAACTCCAGTAAAATCACTTTTTTCTATTGGTACATCAGGATGAAAAGTGCCAGCGTCTAATTCATTTAATTGCCATCTTCTTCAAAAATAGGAACATCCTCAGTTCCACCCATTTCATTACCTGATGCTGTAACATTTTCTTTTTAAAGATCGAATGATTATTCCTTATGGTAACTCAAGCCATGATTCTTTCACCCATTCAGAGATAGTGATAATGTCAACTTTTTTTAAATTGCCGCAATTTGTCATAATTTTATTCACAGACATACCTTCAGCCAATTTGGAATGGAGTTTGACTTTAAATGGCATATTTATACAAACTTCCCCGCGGAACCCAATCAAACAGATTTCGTCACTTGAAAATAATAAGGTTTTATCAGTGTTTTTGAAAAAATCTACTTATAGATGCAGAAAGGCTCTATTTGTACCTATGAAGGCATTTTTCCATGAAAATGATGTTATATATAATTTACATATGACATTACATTCATATCATGACATTATTTTCACCCAGAAATGCCTTCATAGATACAAATAGAACATATCTATATTGATAAGTCATTTTTTTCAAAAACACAGATAGAACCTTATAATTCTCAGGTGACGATTTGGTAACTCGGTAAAACAGAATAGAATAGATAAATGATTTCGAAGAGCTTATTTTTTTTCATATAGCAATTCTATTAGGTTTCAGTCATAGAATTTTTCGTCATTCATTTTTAATATCTGCTTATACACAGGCTTCCGAGTTTGGACGATTTTTCAAAGAAAAAGCGACTTATACACACAAAATATACGGTATTGATATTTCATTAATAGTTTTTTGACTATGAGAAGACAATGATCTAAAAATACATCATTATTCTTTACTTACCGGTTGGCAAAGATGAGGGAATATTTTGAATTTTAGTTTTGTTGAAATTAACAGGCAATTTCGAAACTTCACTGAAAAGTAAAAAAGCAAGAACAAAAAATCCGGTATTAGGCATGAATAAACAATTAAAAAAACAAAACAAATGACGCAGTAAAATTACATTTTTAGCAAATGTTATCTATGACTGGTAATATGTGTGAATTTTCTTTTAAGCAGTCCTGTATATTGTCTACAGAATTTATAGATACTACATAATAAATTGAAAATAAGTTAATTTTAAAAAGTCGAATTACATCAATAAACACACGTCTAACAATTATCGCTCACATTCAATCTTGTAGTTGAATTATTTTTGTGTTTCTGTAAATGAAAAATAAACGCTACACATTCAATATTCAGTAGAAAAGATGCTCTGGTGTATCTCAATGATCCTTTTTAATTCCATTATGTTTGAAGTATTATAAATAACATAATTAAACTGCACCACAAACCCTTTCAAGAATGTGGACAGAAACAGTTGCGTCTCGAACACGGTGCTTTCATATTTTGGTTTTATACACACTGTTAGAATAAAATCTGTGAAACTACTGGCAGCAAAGTTGCCAGACATTTACCGTTCCTTTAGTAGGATTCCCGCTTTGAGAAATAAAAGAAAGGAAAACTCCGTTTGAAGAAGCGGTAATTTTCCGTTACAAGGTTTGATTTATAATGATAATAATTTAATTGTTAGAATTAATGAATCATCAAAAAATTCGAACTTTCGGAGTTATTTTGAACTGTTGTATTATTTAATCTAATTTTTTTTGGTATAATTTACTTCCAACCGTCCTGGGGATTGAACTCGGCACCTTTTGACAACGGAATAAGTCCTTACTAACTGAGCCAAAGCTGCTGACGCTAGAACGTACAATGTATGTTTTTTATCAGTTAGTGGGAAAATCTTACGCTTTTCAAAGATTTCCTTCCGATATTCGTTAGAATATTCGTTTATTTTATTTTATTTTAGATCGATGCATAATACTTATTATTTTTTTAAATCAATTTTAATTTTTTAACTAGTTTAAATAATTAAAAAAAATAACTGCTTAAAATCAATGTGTTTTTTTTATGAATAAATGAATGAATGAATAAATGAATGAATGAAAAAAAATATTCATTTTTTTTACAAAAATAATGTTATAGACATTTTTTTTTAATTTTTGCACACTATTTATTTTTTTCTTGGGGGAAGGGAGGCTAATTAGTTAAAAGATTTTTTTTAATAAGAAATAAGAGAAAAATAAACAGAAGAATTTAAATAGGATTTTTTATGTTTTTTCATTTGTGCATGGCGCCTGTGGGTTTCGATCCCACAATCTACGCTTGCAGGCGGCTAGTCTTCACCACTCGGCCACGGAGACCGCCTAGACAACCGTGTGTTTCCGTTTTTCTTTCTATTTCCATCCGTTTCGTTATTTTCTGGAAATATGGTTGAGATTTCTGATTTTTTTATGGTAAATGCCTTTTTTTTAGTGAAGAAGAACTTTTTCTGTGAAGTTCAGGAAAAATATAGCCGTGAATTTAAGATTTTTTTTTTTTTTAACAGTGCATGTCACGATGTTAATGTGAAGGGATAGCTGAGTTTATTTAACATTAGAATAAACATTTAAATAAGGGGAGATAGTTCGTTTTATTGTTAAAAATTTAACTGTCACTGTATTTATTATATACGATATTTTCATAATACACGATATAAACGATATATCTTTTATAGTACAGGTTTTTTTTAATCTTTTTTAGCAACTTGTATTTTTCAAAAAAATACAAATCACACTTAATTATGAGGAATTTAAAAAAATTAAAAATCATATTTACTTATGACGAATTTAAAAAAAGGCGCGATTGAGTTTTAACCCCCTTCTTGGCGCGCTTTTGCGTTTTGTCTCCCGGAGCGGGATTTAAGTCCAGGAGACACTACGCAAAAGACATACCTTCTTTTAAAAACAAAACCAGCCTTTTTTTAAATAAAAAAAAGAAATCAATAATAGATTTTCTAAAGAAATATACTAAGCTTTGAAGTCAAATTAAAAATTAAATTTGAAGCCATTAAAAGTGGATCTCCAAGTGATATTCGCCAAGGAGTGACTTATCAAACCATTTCTATTTTAATATGCTAATCAAGCTTTAACTAATCTTGAAATTTAAGCCATGTACTTGATTAAGTGATATTTTGTCAGGTGCTTCCTGGTCTAAAAGTCTAAGAGCCGACAGCACAAAAACCTACACTCTTAAAACGAAAGAGCTGATTTGGCTTCTCATGAAAGAGCTGTAATTTTTTCGATCATAAAAGAGTTGTTTTTCAAACGATCAAATCTTCTTGATCTAAATCGGTTATTTAAATAGCTCAACTTCATTTAAATTGGTTAAAACTCGAGTTATTTCAAATCTTTTTTGAGAAGCTGCCTTTCAACATTGAGATGAGTGGATTTCAGCTCAACTTGAGCTATTTTGTGGCTGACTTTTTAAGAGAGTAATGATTCAAGCACAAGAAAAAGCCTTTTTTATGTAAGTGTAGAAATAGAGGAATCTAATGATCCATGTCTATGGGAAATGAAGTGGTGCATAAGTCAAAAATTAACACCACCTAGGTTGAGTGGTAAGTTTATCATTGTATGTGTCCTATAATTAAAGGCATGAAAACATGGAAAATTGAGTGCAGGAAAACACAATGATAAACCTACGTGTGAATCATTTGTGGTATAAATTTTTTCTTGTGCACCACTTTACTTCTGTCAGACATGTATCATTAGATTCCCCTATGACTACTCTTCCATAAAGTAAGGGGGAATTCTTGTGCTTGATACCTTAGGTATTTTGTTGTCGGCTCTTGGACTACTATTTATCAGGATGTTTGTAGAATGGGATCTCTTTATTTGGTAAAATGTTGCAAAGATCTGGAAATATGGTATGAGGCCAGATTTAGTAATATTGCATTACATCATTCTCAGAACACAACAATTCTCATCCCGAAATTTGAATTTAACACGAAATAATTACAAAGTCTTCTATCTATAATAGTTTTTTTTATGATAACCAGAAAAAAGGGCAGGTGATCCCCTAATACGAGCACGAAATTTGTTACATCCTTAATGTTGAAGAGCCAGTAGTTAAGTCCCTGAGAGAATATATTTTGTCAAACCATAAAGAAATACATCAAAAATTCGTTAGTCTTACCTCATATAAATTCAAAATCTAATGACGTCAATTAGGCAATAAATGATGGATAAAATTTTTTTAAATAATTATATGAAATAAGCATTAAAGCTTTTCAGTAATTTATTTACTTGCTATTTTTCTATTTATCTATTGGCAGATGTTAAATTTATCGTAACCGTTATGGGCAGATTAATGAAAAACGCAAGCCACATTATTAAAATACAAGAGGAAAATACTTTAGCTAGAATAAAGCTTTATTTTTGACAGCAAAATTATATTATTATGAAAGAGAACTTTTAGATGAGCTAAAAATAACGTTATATTAGACAATAAAATGAATAGATTTTAAAATTTATGAGAGCACAAATAAATAAACGAAATGTAATTTAGAAAAAAAAAATAGATTTTGGGTACTTTAAATTATCAATATATGATTTTACTATGATATAACTATAATAGCACATCTTAGAGAAATTCGTAGTTAGGTTTATCCTTACCCGGAAAGCATAAAACCTGTTCCTTTACAGTCATCTACCTCAAAGCTTATTCCATCCATTTCAAGATGTCCGTTCCATCCTTGCTCACTTGTGAAATGCAATCCTTCACCAACAAAATTTCCTCGGAGTTCATATTCTTTATCTGAAAGGTGAAATTGAAAAGCAACCAATTTCAATGATATTCAGTTAGACCAGTGTTGAATTCAGGGGGTGCCCCCCCCCCGGAGCTATCAAATGTCCCCTCCGAAAAATTTGAGATTTTGGGTTTTCAATGGTAAAAAAGTGTAATTTCTCCAGGAACTCTATTGTGTTCCCCCCGGAGCCAGAGAAGACCCTCCCGGAGAAAAGTGTCTGAATTCAACACTGGGTTGGACACAAATAAACAGTAACTAGGGTTTTAAGAGAATGTAATATATGATTATTAAAATTGTTAGCACTCTATGGGTAGGACAAAATGTATTACCGACTACTTTAATTATTGCCTTGTTCTTGTACCATAAAATAAAGTGAATAGGAACAGTGTCCTGGAAAAAGCAAAACTTCATGAGAGGATCAAAATATTCGTCTAAAAAATAAATCTTAGACTTTTTGAGATCATAACTTTTTTTTCAGTTCGCATGCATGATAATAGTTTGGCAAATTATGTTTTATGTTGTTGGAATAAATATTTTCATTGTTGCAAGAATGAAATCAAAATTAACGAAAATTGCAGATAATTGAACTTTTTTAGAATTACTAATTTTATGTTGCATAAGGATAGTACATATTAATTATTTCATTGTTATTAAACAGTTTATATGCATTGTAATGTGTGAGGTGAAAAAGGATACTATATTTTATTGTTATTGTTGCTCTGTATAGATCCAGTACAGCTATAATACTAAAGATTACTAGAAAAAGAAGATCAGATTAATCCAAGATTCACCAAATTAACTGACAAGGAGAAGGCCAACCTTGATAACCACAGATTTTGGTTTAAATTTAGATTTAAACCAAAATCTGTGACTTCTATTAAGAAATCTTTACTGTATTGCGCCGTAACAAATTTAAGTTTAGTGACTAAATCCAAATAAACAAGAGCACATTTATTTACGGCACCTTGAGCAAAACACGGACGTTTAAAAACTTAAAACTAGTCGTTGGGGGGGGGGGGGGGCACCGTTATAATTACCCATCATGGATATGTATAATATAAAATATGAAATAAAACATGCGTAAACTATTTACAAAATGCATCGCAAATCCAAAATAAAATGTAAACATACATTTAAATATTTTAACACGTAGCAATGCTCTGTTAATGAATTGCTGATGAACCAATTTCGACAAATTATATAAAACGGTAAATTACTCAAGTATTATCGAATTGCATAATAGAAACATCCTTACAACTCCAGAAATAAAAATCATATTAACAGTTTACTGCGCCGGATTAATCGTCTCATTTTCAATTAAAATATATTTTTCAATTGAAATTTGAATGAAATGGAGGGTCATGAAGAATCGAAGAATATGAAAAACAGGAATACAAATATCTCGGCAACTAATAATCCAATTGACTTTCTTCTTTATGCAAAATCTGTGTTATTTTATTGCCTTTTACGTCCACTCCTTAAAATAAAAAAATTCTAAAAATTTTATATACCTTTCATCAGAACGAATTTTTTGAGAGTCCGAAAAAAATAGTTCCGGACAATCGAGGTTAGTGATATTAAATAGGCTTCGTCCCATTCTAACATACTAAATACCTACAAAATTTCAAGACTCTATCCCAATTTGTTCGGGAGATAGAGCATTTACAGACAGAGAGACACACAGACGGAAGGACGGCAATTTTTTTCCCTAAAAATAAGTTTTTCGTAATCTCCAGTATCTGAAACGTGTAAATCCGTCAATTTTTTTTTCGATTGTCAAAACGATTGACCTATACTATGTATGATGGGTAAGTAAAATTATAATTATACACATAAAAATGTAAGTTCAACTGGACGACTCGCGTGGACATTTTGAGTACATCTATCCACCCTGCTATACTCTTCGCCTCGAATCTCGTTTTTGGCCTCACATTAGCATATATATTTAAACGTCATTTCTTTGATCAACCGAGAGTCTTTGAGAGGATAAGGAGGCTACATCAAGTGTTTCTGAGTTATGATATTAAACATGTGTGAGATTAAGTTTTTGGCCTAAAATATGATTTCCACTCTGTCACTTGAAAAGATCTGAAGTAGGATTTATTTCAAGAATAATTGGGATGTTAAAGATTTTATTATACTCAAAAATATATTTGTCTTGTATCAGAGGGAAATTAATAGGATATAACATCTGGCTCCTTTGACACTATGTTAAATATTAAATTCAGATCATCCAATTAGTGTAGTTTTTTTCGAACAAGCAGGATCGTGTAATTTGTCACACTATATACCATATTCTGTACTTTTTAAAAATTACTTAGGATCTGGAATGTATCTTTATGTTGATTTTTTTAAGGTTATAAAATATTTGTTTATACTTTCAAAAAAGAAAAGAAAATTTTAACAAAAATTTTGAAATAGCGTTCTGGTTCGTGAATTTTTTCATTTCAAGTCCCAGTTGAATTACACTTTTGAAATTTTTAGAATACTTAATATGGTAAGATAGAGATAATTGGCAAAAAATGCTGTAATGATTCTAAAACAAACTGGAGGGTTTAGCTTAACATTCTAGGTATATTAGTCAGAGCGATGCAAACTTTATTGGTAGTCATTTTAATTCATACAAAAGATTCACCGATTTTTTTTTAAAAACATTCTAAAGATTTTTGAAACGTTGCTTCGAATTCATACAAATTTCAACTTTTAGAAAAAAAGATGGATTTTTTTCGTACTTATTCCTTGTTCATTTGCATTGTTGAAATTGGAGAAATATTAAACTTTGTTGCGTTACATCAGTAATGTATTATAGAAAAGGAAAAAGAACGCTGAACGTAATCTAACATCTTACAATTGTTTAAAAATAACAAAAAAAAGAGAAAACTACAATAACAACAAAAATAAAATGCTATTATATATAGCTGACATTTGTCATTGACAATTTTACATTATTATTTTTTTAAGTACAGTTTCTAAGAGGAAAAAGAAGAAAAAAAATTACCTGCTTTAAACATCACAGTCAAACTTTTGCCCGCATCATTCTTGCCTGACATTTTAGTAATCATGATTGCATCTTTAACAATATAAACGTTACTGTTCGGATGCACAATATAGCCGAAAATATAACTAAAGAAAAACATAGACAGAAAATTACATCAAATACCATTTATTACAAAATGCAGCAATAATGATAATAATAAATAAACTACCATACTTATGAAATGTATTTGGGCTAGAAGCTTTTGCTAAATGCACAACCAAGCCACTCTGAAAAAAGAAATATTTAAATTAGCATTAATCAAAATTGGAAATGGAACATTCAATAAC
Source organism: Maratus speculifer (assembly GCA_964019185.1). Classification (NCBI taxonomy): domain Eukaryota; kingdom Metazoa; phylum Arthropoda; class Arachnida; order Araneae; family Salticidae; genus Maratus; species Maratus speculifer. Next base: position 389,617,408 of record OZ025294.1, on the reverse strand, counting down.
TTGCTAGTCTAAAAATCTAGATAGTTGAATCAAAGTGTATTAAAATATATATATATATATATATAATTATATTCTAAAAAAATTACTTTTTTTGTTTTTTGTTTGTAAGGGCAATCTATGTAATTACTAAACCGTCTTAAAGAAAAAGTTGCAGAATGCTGTTACAATTCCTGTCTCCAACACATGCTTTATTTTAACTAGTACGACAACATCCAAGGGTGTTCAGGGCTTTAACCCTTTCCGGAACACTGTGCCCGGTCTGGGATAGTTAATTTTAATTCCAAATTTGCAAACGGCACCAATAATATTTTAGTAATATTTTGCTTTTACAACAAAAGCTTAAATTAAATAATTCAAAATGTCCAAAAAGTTCATTTGTGAATTCTGGTCTCAATTGATAATTTCTCATTTTACTAACAGATTTTGCCCGTGCCGAAAAGGGTTAAAACGTTCTAACATAGTGATTTCTATGATATTGTCAGAGATAACAATTTGAAATTTAGTGTGGTGGTAACATTTAAAATGTAAATAATGGTTATGAATGGTTTCTAAAAAAATGTGAAATTTAAAAAGGCGAGTTGAATAAAAAACGTTGTAAAAATATTCTAAATTGCCATTTATTTAGAATTGTTAGAGTTCGAAACTTAAATTTTTACACGGGTTTTATTTTAAACACATAGCTGCTCATCTAGAACATTTTTCCAAAAAATATATATTTAAATGGGTGCAAGACCAACAAGTTGGAAATTGCACGTGAACGTAGCAAATGAGGTGCGTTCGTACGATAACGAAGTTTTAAAAATATTCAGATCTTGCTGATATAGTAGAGCGTACTCCGGATACAGTAGTCGAAATCTTTACGTTTCTGTAAATATACAGGACGTAATTTTTATTACACCTCAGCAACGTATATCTTATTCATAAAATGTGAAATAGTTGAATATAATTAAAACACGTCCCAAACCATATTTCCCCGTATAGCATTATATAGTGGAATATTTTTGTGTGGCCCTGTAATTTAATAATAAAAATTCTTTGCATCACAGATTGTACAGAATGCATATTTTAGTATATATTTCATAGATTCATGCCAATTCTATTATGTTCGAATGAGTGTAACATCATTAAAATGCATTTGAAACTTTTTCCCCATTGACCGTAATGTAACGGAATCCTTTTGATTGTCCCTGTAATTGATCTATGCATCCGATTTTCATAACATTTGAAATGACTCGACTACATTACGCAATAATTATATGTTAAATTTCAAACGATTAAAATGCATTTAAAACTTTTTTCCCTATTCACCGTAATGTAACGGAATCCTTTTGAATGTCCCTGTAATTGATCTGTCCATCCGATTTCCATAAAATTTGAAATGACTCGACTAAATTACGCAATAATTATATGCTTTAAATTTCAAACGATTAAAATGCATTTAAAACTGTTTTCCCTATTGACCGTAATGTAACGGAATCCTTTTGAATGTCCCTGTAATTGATCTGTCCATCCGATTTTCATAAAATTTGAAATGACTCGACAAAATTATGTTATAATTATGTATTTTAAATTTCAAACGATTCGGTTGGGTAGTTTTTACGTTGTTATATGCGGACAGACGGACAGACGGACAGACTGAGCGACAACAATAGGTGCTACGTATTTACATAATTACGAACGCACCTAAAAATTGTTCTAAAATTATGATTTATGTGATACAGTTGTTATAAAAACGTAGAATTTGGCATGTTATTTTGAAGGTGTAAATGCTTACAAAGAACGTTTCTAAAAAATTCGAAAACTTAAAAGGTGAAATGAGTAGACAATGTTTTTAAAACGTTTTGAATAATGATTTATTTATTACTGTTAACGGTAGAAACTGGACATTTCGCATGCCTCATACTCTGAAGATGAAATGCTCATCTAGAATGGTTTTCTAAAAATTTGTAACTTAGAAGACAGCAAAAACGTTCTAAAATTGTGATTTATTTGAGGCATTTGTTACAAAAGCTAGATTTAAGTGATATAATTGGTATAGAAAGTTTAGTATGTGGCACATTTAAAATATAAATGCTCAATAACAACAGTTTAAAAATAATAAAAATTTAAAAAGAATAATAATTCTTAAAACGTTCTAAATTACAATTTAATTGGATTTGTTCCAGTAAAAACTTGAAACTTATAGTCCAGCACCTTTTAAGATGGTGATGCATGTTTTTAAACGATTGATTGAAAATTCGAAATTTAAAGTGTGAAAGGGAAAATGCTTTAAATTACGCTTAAAAATCTATTAAAATTTACTGCAGTTTTGTTACAGAATTTCTGCTTTCAGCTACATAATAATTTAGTATAATCTTTTATTTTACTAATCCAAAAAGATAATAAGTTAGTTTTAAATAGCTAAATTCTCTGAACTTACTTTATTATGATGATTTTGTGTTTTTTACTCACCTCGGGAACAACTCCTAGAATATGCCTGAATTTACATCCAACTAAATAAGAACTTTCTCCTGAAATACAGAAAAGGGTCGTTTAACAATGTATGCTGGTAATAATTTGTTTGAACACATATTTATTTCATAGAATAAATAAGTTGAAAAATATTTCAAATAATAATCAATTTTCATTTTTACATTTGAAATAAATGAACTACTTCAAAAGTTATCAAAATAAGTTCTTAAATAAATTAATGCTTATATAAATGGATTCAATTTAGTAAAAGATGAAGATGTTTTATCATACAAAGAAATGAAATTTGAAATGAAACATATTCAAACAAAAATTCAAATAATATATTTTTTTTCATTATCTTAAAATCATCGTGATAAAATAAAGGGTAGACCAATATATAAAGTATTTTTAATGGAACACACCGCCTTGAAATTGGTCGAAATATCGATTTTCTGTTTTAATGCTAACTGAAAGCTTCTTTAACTGTAAATTTTTCGGCACCACATTTTTACCTATACTACTACTGTATCGCGAGATAGTGTAAGTTTTGTTAATAGTAATAATTTGTAATCCTTACAATTAAAAACTTTAAAAAATGACTTTTTTCCCTGCTCATATTTTTATAGCTTGCTAATTCGATAATTACTAAAATTTTTATACTAATTTAGATAGAGGTTTGAAATTTTTTCTACTCATTCTCTATGGTGTATTTAATATTTTTGTGCATGAATTTAACATTCAAGTTTATAGCTATTAAATATATATGTATATTTATATACATATATAAATTGGAAGTTTGTTGAATTTCCTTCTTTTTTAATATACACGAGAGAAAAAAAAAATCATATTAAATGTAAAATCCCATACATCTAAAAATCCATGCACAGTTTTATGCAGTATACTCTCGTGAATGTGGAAAAAAATTGAAGCAAAGATAGATGAAAAATAAAGAAGCATAATTATGAAAATAGTAGAGATTTTAAAAAAGAGATTTTAGTAAAACTGACTGTTCTACTTGATTTTTTTAAATTTTATTTAATTTTTAGTTTTAAGTTCTGTCCCACCGCATATTATTACAGTATTATTCAAAATTGAAGAGGTGGTTTCAAAGATACTGTGTCCGTTTAACTGCTGCATTCATGCATAGTTTAAAGTATCGCAGAAAAGTTATAACGAAACTCCATTTGTATCTACTAAGGTATTCTGAGAGGAATTTGAAAACACAGAAATTTGGATAATTGGTGCAACAGTAAAAGAAGGTTTTTTGTGAAATAAAAATTTCTATATATATACATATATATGTATACACATGTATATTTAATTCAAATTGGTATGTTAACTCAAAACACACACCACAACTATTTAACTGAAAACATCAATGCACAAACTATAATAATGAACTGTAAAACAATAACTCATAAGTAACTAAACCGTGAAACGGATTAGAAAAACTATTACATAAACTATAAAACTAATTCATCAAAAGAGTAACTCATAAAAATCTAAACCGTAAAATGACATGTTCCGCAGAGCTAAATCAGATTTTAAGCATGCAAGATGCCCCTTCACCCGTCATAACCAAAAATGAAATTAAATAAAAGCAAACTAAACAGAATAAAACGAAAAGAAATTAAAACAGATCAGCGATACCCCCACAAAATGACTAACTCTCTGAATCATACAACTTGTCGAAACCACGAATTTCATTCAATAATGAATTCAGTTCAATTCGATAACTAATACCCTTAATAAAATCATACGTAATACTTTTTATAAAGTTCCGAGGGTAACCCTGTTCATAACCCTGTCTATATCACTCCACAATATCGTCAAACTCATCTCCTATCCTTGAACTCAGCCTATCAATACGAATCAAACCATTTCTGAAGATGTTTCTTTTTACTGAAATGTAAACACATGAATCGAAATGCATTAACTTTAAAGTTCTGAAATTAAAAGTATTTCGTTTATCAAATAGTTTTGTAACCAACTTGTTTCTCTCAAAAAATATATTTACATAATTTATATATAAGTGTTATACATACATATATATCTATATACATGTATAGATATACATGTATCTATAATGCATATATCTATATACATGTATAGATATATATGTATACATAACACTGGCATCCGCTAACTGAAAAATACCAAACTTTTTTCGGCAATATACATAGTTGCCTAAAAAATGTATGCTTTAAAAAAATCATCCGTATAATAACCATGTGTGTCGCAGTGATCGTGTTCGCACAATTATAAGAGAGAATATATCAGGCATGCGACCTCAACTCAATTCATCTGCTTATAAAAACATGTTATAAAGCCTGAAATTTCGTTCAGGGAAATTGTGTAGCTTAAACAGTACAGCAAATCTGTCAGCTAACAGATCGGTTGAAGCATTTTTGAAACACTAATAGAACTTAATCTGAAATTAGCTGAGAAATTATTAAATAAATAAATATGATAAAGATAAAAAACTAAACTATTGTAATTTACCGGGTATAATCCGCAATCAAAAAATCATGATTGAACTCAGAAATTTTATTTAATAAAATATAATTTATTAGATCGCAGTAAATATTTGACTTATTAAACAAAATAACTGAATCCAAGCATAATTATTTGATGGTTATATGCCGAAAATTACGGTAATAAATTACATAAAAACTGGTGTATATGATTCAAAATTCAGCTTTGGCACACACAAAAAATTTTGATTTTTTATTAATAATTTGTACGCACAATTCACGAATAGGAATGCTAATAAAAAGTAATAGATAGATTAAGTTGAGATAAATGAAAGTTACATAGGTAAATGGAGTTTACATCAATTTCAGGTTATTGTATTTTTAAAAAAAATTTCGAATTCTTTTGTTAGCATTAAATAAAGATAATAAATGCATTCACTTCAATTAAAGCTACATTGATTCTGAAATAATTCGCACATTCTAACTACCAGTGGCGCCAACTTTTGAAAAATATTGGTTTGGCTCAAAAATAGTGGGTGGGCGCAAAGATATTTTTGTAAAATGGTGTGACCAGTGTGTTTTTCTTTGAAGGGTGTACAGATGGTGAAAGATGAGAATCTTTCAAGCTATCATGTTTTAACAAAGTTGCAGTTTTATTAAATTATATTCCCATGCGTTTTTCCTTATAAAGACACTTATATTTATTGTAATGTCATGATATCATGAACATAACTACAAACTGAATTAGAAGAAAGTTAAACATGGAAGCAAAACACTTTAGCCATCTGGGGTTTGTGGGTGATAGTCAGAGAATTAAAATACAGGGTCATTTGAAAAAAATATTCTAAGGAGAAAAATGAATAATAAAACATTAATGAAATAAACAACGAACAATGAAAATCGGATATGCTATGATTAAAAATTATTGCGTGGGCTCGGGCCCCACGGGCCCATATAAGTTGGCGCCACTGCTAACTACAGATTCGTAAGCAAAAGCTAGAACTTCACTTACCTATATGTCTGATTCTTTCTCCAAACAAGTACATTTCCACATCGGGTTCATCTTCAATTGAAACGACACCGTCCAGGACGCCAGACTGAGCATAAAAATTCATAATCTTGGATATTCTATGACGAAGTCAGTGAAATAAATTTTTGTTCAAAACATCAAACGTTTTGTCAGGTTGTGAAAAAAGTTATTAATGTAACAACATGAGTGAAATAAAAAAAAAGGGACCAAAGGAGGACTTCAAATTTGAAAATTCAAAAACTCCTACAATTGTTTTTTTTTTCATTAAAAATACTCAAAATATTAAAGTATCTAAAATGTATTAATTCATTCTATAAATAATAATATTATATGCAAAAAAAAAAAAAAAAAAAAAAAAAGCTATTCCATCAGTTTTTTTTAAAATCCTACGGATAGTCTTTCCTACGGAATCCTTCGTCAAAAATCAAGTCTTGGGAAAACGCGACTTAATTCCCTTCGCGACGGAAGCATTTTACGAAATTTTTAATGTTTTGTCACCGGTTTTTAAAAAACAGAAATTTGTGCCTTCCTAAAGCGGGAGAATGATCATATTAAATAAGGCAAATTTTACAGTAAAAATACAGTCACTTTACATAGTTGAACTGCCAATATCTATTGTTTTGCACGTGTTGACAGATAAAATACATGCTTGAAATTCATTTTGAAAAATCATCAGAAATCGGTAACTACACAGTGCATTAAAAAGTTCGAGGATTTGTCGTACACAGACCATATAACATAGAGCTTATAATTAAGTTTGATATTAAGCTTCTACATATAGTCTCCTCCCAATTTCATACAATGCTTGGAACAAGTTAACAGGACAATAAACACTTGCTTGAATACCCCAATTCCAACACTAGTGAGTTCTTATGTCACAGCCGCTTCAATGTCATCTATAAACGCTTACCACTGCCCCTTCATCTTTAATTTCAACTTCAGATATAATAGTCCAAGAGCCGACCGCACAAAATCCTAAGTCATCGAGCACAAGAAAATTTCCTTTATGGAAGAGTAGTCATAGGGGAATCTAATGATCCATGTCTGCCGGAAGCGAAGTGGTGCAAAAGCCAAAAATTAATACCACTAGTGGTTGACTCGTAGGATTAGCATTGTGTTTGCCGTACAATCAAAAATATAAAAATATGGAAAACTAGATGCAGGAAAACATAATGCAAAGTCTACGAGTCAATCACTAGTGGTATTAATTTATGGCTTATGCACCACTTCACTTCCGGCAAACATGGATTATGAGATTCCTCTATGACTACTCTTCCATAACATAGAGGATATTTCCCTGTGCTCGATGATTTAGGGTTTGTGCTGTCGGCTCTTGGACTATAAAACGTAGTCCGGCATGGACTCATCGGGTGAGCATGGGAGATGGTTGATGCACACAATCTGTCTTCTTGCCAAAAATTGCTGGTGCGTTGTTGTGCAACAGCCACCAATTTCATGTGTCACAAATAGGCGTCACATACCGCTTGTTTGAGAAGACGATGCATCACATCTTTGAGGAATATATCAGTCAAAGTAGGCAGTCTGATGTCATCAAAATTTGCACATGCAGTGCATTTTCCTCCTTTTAACTTGAACATGGATGTTCTCTCATCGTCTTCGGTCGACTCTTTTTCAACTTAAAATATCGAAAAACCCTCAAAAATTCACGAACAAATCGTCAACATATGCTGATTTAATCGTTTCGTTCGTTTCTGTGTCTTATTTTTCGAATTTAAAACAAAATTTTATGTTCGTTTGTTGCTTCCTTTTTTTCGATGACACTGATGCATACACCACACACACTTTACGAAAATGAACGCTACAAAACTGTAAGTTCACAGAATGTCAAAATTTTGATACACATAGTCGTTGATTGATCATCACGCCGGTTTTCCAGAGATAGTGCCATTTGTGTGTTTTTTTATGAGCGAGATTCCTTATTTTTTTTTTATTTACTGTATAAGGACGGTTAAAAAAAGAAAGAAAACTATTTGAAAGAACAATTTTGCTCCATTCGAGGGAATAAATATAGAATTAAAACAATATTTATTAGCGAACATATCCGAAATCGAATTGATAAGCGCACGTCGCGACATCTACTCTCAATTTTGAGTTTAGTTTTACTTTGAGTTTAGTTGAGTTCACTTTTGACAGACACGTTTATGCTATAAGTCAGAAAATACTTCAATGATACTTAGATGATTGTTGAAAATTTACAAAGACTAAGTAAAAACATTGAGAATAACATAATCTCCAAAAGATTTCTTTTAAGGAAACAAAATGTCACAGATGTAACGTAAAGAACAGATGTAATGTAAGAGATGTAATGTAAAGAACAGTTTTTGGGTATAACTGTTAATTTAGTTACAATTCGTAAAAAAATGATATATTTCTATTTCTGATGTAAAATTTTACATAATGCGCAATTTTTTCAAGTTTAAACCTCTTAATACTCGAAGATATCACATTTCAGCTAAAATATAAATAATGATTGAGAAAATTTTTTAAGATCCTAAAATTAACATAAAATGAGAATAATCGTTAAAAGGTAAAGAATTACTCCAAAAATTAAAAAATAGCCACCAATAACAAGAAGGTACCTAAGGGTAATAACTCCAGTGATGCCACTGTGATAATTTGACCGTTTTAGCGCTTAATCATTGTTATATGCCCAGATTATGAATTTTCAATAGACATGACACTTTAATGTCATTTTTAGAGGAAATTGGAAAAGTAGCCTTAAATTTTTTGAACGTTTAAATTTGTAAATAATTTGGATTTTTAGTTCTATTTTTAAGAATTCTTTTCTCTAAATTCGATTCATTTCAAATAGATATAAAATTAAGTTTATAAAAATAATGAAGAGTTGTCTTTTTTTTTATTAAATGGAATGAGAGAAAAGGAAGTTAAAAAAAGGAATTTAATTATCTTATATTTTTAATAAACGATATATTATGAAGGCAGAAAGTTTTTACCTGTCTATTGGGGGAAAGTGTGAATTCCATTTTGCTCTGGCCATAGCTTCAGCAGCGCTTTGAATATCCCGATCATAACTTGCATCGAACACATCGGAAGACGCTGTCCATCTGAAAGAATAGTTCAATCCAATAACATTTCTCATACACATATTTAAAAAAAATGCTTCGATATATCAAAATATTTAAATATCGATAACATAATGATATTATAAAATGGTGTCTATCTTTAACTGTGTCTATTTGAATTTCATTTTTGTTGTTATTTAAAAGACATCATAAGAACTCAAAGCACAAAACTATATCAGGGCATGCACATGGATGTTTTGTGAACGGATGAAAAATTATTTTCAGAAGAAGAATCATAGAGAACAAAATAAACTGTAACTGAATGCTGGTATATATATATATATATATATATATATATATATATATACACATGGGCTGTTTAATAGCCACTGCTTATTAACCAGGCGAAGACTCTTTAATTGCTTTCAAGGAGGACTTAAAGAAGTCGACTGGGAGCAGAGACTTAATGTCCGATCCACACCTTCCATCGTTACATCCTGTTATTACTCTTGCCTAGTGCAAGGGGGACGATCACGGATGGGCTTCCTCCAACCCGCTTGGTCAGCGTGAAGGAATTTGGCCACAACTCCCTTTATTTTACCATGTATTCACAAAACGAATCCAGGCCCTCAGTTCCCGATAGTCTACATGTTCCTGGTTTTTATTTTTACGGCAGCGATCAGACAGACATGAAGAAAGAGGGTGCTAACAATCATCGGGCTCGGCTTGGCTGCCGTAAGTTAATGACCTTGGCTACGTATAATGAACGATCCCTATCTTCTGAAAACCGTTTACAGGAACTTGAAGAAGAGTTAGTTAGAATCAACTGGGACGTTTTAGGATTATGTGAAATAAGAAAAAAAGGAGAAGAAAAGATTGAAATTGCCAGGGGGCATGTATTATACTACAGAGGCACAGAAGATGAAAAAACAAGCGGTGTAGGATTTCTGATTCATAAAAGGTGGAAGAATCACATTGTAGTATATGATAGTGCATCAGATAGAGTTGCAAGATTAGTAATACAAGTGTCCAAAACATAAAAGCTGCAAATTACCCAAGTTTATGCACCAACAATAAGTTATTCTGATTAATAAATTGAGGATTTCTATGAAGAAGTAGCTTCAATGCATCAAAAGGGAAATTGCTACATTAAATTAATAATGGGAGACTGGAATGCTAGAAATGGGGAGAAAAAGGAAGGTGAATTATCTGTAGGAAATCATGAATATGGTATGCGAAATGAAAGAGGAAACAGATTGATTGAGTTTGCAGAATATGAACAGATGTATATCATGAATTCATTTTTCAAGAAAAAGCCACAAAAAAAATTAAATAAATATGGCGTTGTGCAAACGGCTCAACAAATGAAATCGACTATATCTTGACCAACAAATAAACAATCTTATTCAGGACTGCAGCGTTCTCAATAACTTCAATACAGGAAGTGATCACAGATTGGTTAGATGAAAACTGCTGTTAAATGCTAAAGTGGAAAAAATGAAGCTTTTGCTACTCTCAAAGAAATCAATCGATATTATAAACCTCCAGAAACATAAAGAAGAATTTCATTTGGAACTTCAAAACCGCTTCCAAGTACTTCAATCCATTTTAGAAGAAGAGCAAGGTATTACAATAGTGAACAAAAGATTTACCAATACTCTACAAGAAATTGCAAAGAAGATAGCCGGTGATGCACAAGTAAAACAGACAAAGAAAATAACAGAAGAAACAAAAAGATTGTTGAAAATATGCAGAAAATTTAAAATGAAGAAAAATGATCCTAAATCAAGAGTTGAATATGCTGAATTATGTAAAACAGTAAGAAAATGCGTTACAGAGGATATCAGAAAATTTAACTGTGATCTTGTTAAAAAAAGTTCTGGAAGATAACGAAAGTTTAAAATCAGCTAAACGCAAGCTATGTGTTGGAAGAAAAGCTAATTTTGTACTGAAGAGAGCAGATGGAAGAATCACCAAATCAGTAACGAAATAGTGCAAATTGTTGAAAAATTCTATAATGGTCTTTATAAATGTGAAGATCAAAGGGAAGTCAACGTACACGGTCAACAAGAAATCTTAACAGAAACTAAAGAGGTAATCCCAGTGATGACAGATGAAGTTTTACAAGCTATTAGATTTATGAAGAAAGGTAAGTGCCCTGGAGAAGATGGAATTACAATTGACCTTATCAAAAATTCAGGAGAATTTGCAAAAAGGCTATCCTTACTGTTTTCCAAATGTCTCTAGAAGTCAGATGTACCAGAAGATTGGAATAATGCTGTGATGGTGCTACTTTATAAGAAAGGAAAGAAGGAAAACATTAAAAATTACCGTCCGATCAGCTTACTGTCAGTGATTTATAAAATTTTCACTAAAGTTTTAACGACAAGACTTGAATCAGCTCTGAATTCAGCTCAACCTAGGGAACAAGCAGGATTCTAAAGTGGATTCAGCACAATGAATCATATCCAAGCAGTAAGGGAACTCATAGAAAAAAATAAAGAATATAATTTACCTTTCTGCCTTGCCTTTATTGATTATCAAAAAGCATTTGCATCCGTCTACGCATCAGCAGTAGTAGAATCTCTTGAGGACATTGGTATAGACAAACCTTGTATCAATATCATTAAGAAGATTTACAAGAAAGCAACGGCGACTATCCGTTTAGATAAAGGAAAAGTGAAGATCAAGCTAGGAAGAGGAGTAAGACAAGGAGACACTATTTTATCTAAGCTTTTTAGTGCTGTCTTAGAAAATATCTTCAAGAAGCTAGATCGGGAAAAAAGGGATTAGAATAAATGGGGAATATTTAAGTCATCTCCGGTTCGCTAAAGACATTGTAATTTTCAGTAACAGCCCTGAAGAATTGGAAAATATGCTGAAAGATCTTGCAGAAGCTAGCATCAATGTGGGATTAAAAATAAATTTAGAAAAGACTAGGATGATGTTCAATTCATTTACATCAAAAAAGAAAATTGTCTACAAGAACACTGAGATTAAAAAAGTGCAAAATTATGTATACCTAGGACAGGAAATATCTTCGGATAATAGTATCATGAATGAAATCAATAGAAAAATAAGAAACGGGTGGAGTGATTTTGGAAAGAATAATATTATTCTGAAGAGTAATATGCTTCTTTGTTTGAAAAGAAAAGTGTTTAATCAATGTATTTTACCTGCACTAACTTACGGAGCAGAAACATGGACACTGACAAAACGGATGATAAAAAGACTACAAACAACACAGAGAAGTATGGAAACTTGTATGCAAGGCATAACTAGAAGAGACAGAAAGAAGATAACCTGGATAAGAAATCAGACAAAAGTTTTTGACATCCTTGAAAGAATCAAACAGCTAAAATGGAAATGGGCTGGGCACATTGCAAGAATACAAGATAATAGATGGAGCACAGATGTACTACAGTGGTATCACAGAGATGTAAAACGACCAAGAAGACGACCACAGGTCAGATAGAGTGACGAAATTAGAAAAGTGGCTGGTGTGAATTGGATGACGAAAGCACTAGACAGGAACACATTGGAAAAATCTGGGGAAGACCTACATCCAGCATTGGATCGAAAACGGTTGATTATGATGATGATGATGATGATATATATACACATATATACCTCTACGATATATATATATATATATATACATAGGGAGGTATTGCAAAGTTTCAATTACTGGAGAATACATTTAATACTACCTCCCAACACTTTTTCTAAACGAAAATCTTTTACATACGCATTGAGAACATTTGCAAGAGAAATATTACTATGAAATGTATTTTTTTTAAATAGTGGTGCGAATAGAATATAAAAACATTCGTCTGTAATTGAAACTTTACGATACTCCCACAATGTACATCGTTCGTACGGGTACTGTTATTTTCCAGGTGATATTTCGGTATTTGTTACAAAAAAAAAAAATGTCTAGATTAATTGCGCAAAATTTCTTCTTATTTAAGTAGGAATTTTCTAAAAGAAAATATTGGTACAGAGGAATTTTCTGGTCTTAAAATTCCAGGAAACGTACAAACCCTGATATATATATATATATTTATATACATATTTATAATTAAAGTGCGATTGTGTTTTCTGATTTACAATTTGTTCAAGCGTATATTTTTCATAATAATTTTAAATGTTTTTCCACCAGTTTTCTCAAACAGGAAGTAGAAATTTTGCACCTGAAATTACCCCACTTCAAAGCATCGTAGAAGTGGCACATGCAGTTTTGACTATCATATCGATTTCTGTTTTTAGTAGTAGAGTTTAATTCAACTATAATTTTTTCCATTAGTTCATAAAACATTTCTGCGCAAAATATGAGACAATTTTGTACTTTGATATTTTAATTAATGCTTTTACCCAACAACAATAACAACAACAACAAAAAAAATTAATCTGACTTTGAAGCATGTAACTAAAGACATAAATCATATTATAACAGCAATATGTTGGTTATTTAAATATCTAAATAGAAGAAGGTGATATATTCCGATGCACCAAAAATTTATTCCGCACCTTATATTTTTGACTATCTGATCTAGAAAATTTCCAATAATAAAGCAATATAATTTTTTGATAAAAGGTTTTTAACTTACATGAAGGTGAACTTTACAAAAACTGGCTTTTCTTCTACTTCCGAAGTTGATTTCCTTCTCCTGAAAAACAATGCATAAATCAAATTGCTATTCGGTCTTAAACACCAGTATTTTAACATCTAGTTAAATAGTTTTAATGGGAAATATCAATACCGTTTATTAGCGATTGTCTTCATAATTGATTGTACCTAAAATTTCGGTTTATTGAATGCGGTTAGTATCGATACAATATTGCATTCTAAGATAAGTTATTGTTTTGAGTCTGTTTAATTTTGCCTTGTTATGTGATAAACGACAATATAATGTTCAGCCTAAACTTCTGAAGCAGACTTTCAAAGACAGTCCAGTTTAAATGTTGAGTTTCTCTGAGATTCATTTATTGAATGTGGAAGACAAACATAAAAACAAGATTTCAAGTTGATGTACTGAAATATTTTAATTTTAAGTAGCCTTAATTACAAATATATGACATACTCGAATGTCTAAAATTTTATCTTAGGATATTTTCAATATATTTTGGTAAAAAAGTTGGAGCAAATTCTACTGTTGTATACGATGCAGACTGGAAATTATTTTCTAAAATGAAAATTTAAGAGATGGTGAGATACTGCCATCAATTGAGAAAAACGGTTACAAAACGCCTTGTTTAATTGTACTAGATATGACACAAAGTACAGATAACTTAAATAGATCCTTAGGGAAATATAAGGATATTATTGGTATGTTCCATATATGACACCAACCGTGCAGTGAAAAGTTAAAATATTTTCTGTGAAATCACAGAGAACCTAAGTGTAATAAATTATCTTAAGTCTTATCTAAAATTACAGAGATTAGCAAAGCCGAGATTCTGTAAAATAATAGAGAAGTTATTTGGTAAATTTAGAATAGATTTTATCAATTAACATTGTCAAAAAGGTACTGTAAGTTTATTTTTAATTATAACAATTCAATTTAGTTTTTTAAATTAGCGAATTACTCAATGTTCAATGCTTTTCAAAGAACTTGAATAATATTCCGAGTAAATTTGAAGTGCTATATCATTAAACTTCAGCACATTTCATTACACAAGCTGTCCTTGGGTTTGAACCCAAGACCTATTGACAGTTGAGGAACATCTTGCTGGCTGAGCTATAGAAGATATTGCTATTAGTACAAAGTTTGTTTTTTATGATTCAGTTGGGAAAAACCTCCACTAAACTTGACTCGATAATTTTGCCCTTTCCGAATTATTAAAAAAATCCCTTTAAATTAAATTTTCTTTGTTGATATTTCTAATAAAATTGCAAAAGAATTTTAAAAGCGTGTATTTTGAATTACAATTGTAACAAGGATAAAAAATATCTTTAAATAAAAACATGGAAATCCCTACGGTAAGTTAGATATAAGATAAGGGAGATGTGCGTAAAATGGTGACTGAGAAACTCAATAGAATGAAAAAGAACTAGTGTAAATTTATAGAGAGTTTCGTTTTGTTTCTTTTTTTTCAGAAATTTTTAACAGTATAATGAATGTATACAAACTCACTTAAGCATTCCACAGTAAGAAATTCTCCATTTCCGCATGGGACTCAAGTAGTACATCTGCAATTCCCCGCAAGTGAAGGACGTGCAATGATCAGTGAAATTGCGCTGGTAGCCCTTGGATTCTTCCAACTCATACCAGTGACCGTCGGCCAGTTTCAAATAAATCCAGGCTTCAGACTCATCGTTGCAAGATCTGGAGATACGTACTACCAGAGACTGTGATTTGGAATTGGCACCGTAGATGAAAACTTCATCCGCAGCCTAAAAGTAACAAGAAAGAAAATCATGCATCCCGCATAGATTAAGAAACATTTTCCAACTTTATCAGAAAATTGTTATGGAGCAATATTTTTGCTTTCTTTTATCTTCAATCAAAGAAAGTATTGTAATTGAATTTTTTTCGAATTCCGATTTTTCACAGAATTATAAGTTTTAGGGGTCAGAGATTCCAAAAATAATGTTTACACAAAATGTCTGTCTGTAAGCCCGTGTATCCGTGTGCCCGTGTGACCGTGTGTTCATTGTACCATCGAAAAATACATGGTGATATGCATAGAATTAAGCCAAATTTTCTGTGTAGGTTTTTGGCTGTAACAAGCAGGTTTTCTTTCAAATTTGAGAAAATTCCGCTGAAAAAAAATCCTCCGGAAACGGGCGAGATAATACTAATTTTTGTGTTATTTTGTATAGTGTACCATCAAAAAATGTATGATGGTATGCATAGAATTGGACCAATTTTTTTGTATAAGTGTTTGGCTGTGACTAGTAGGCCTTCCTTTAATTTGAAAAAAAAAATCAGCCGGAAAGGGGCGTTGTAACAGCATTATCTATGCAATTTTCATCATGGTACTATCAAAAAGTGTATGAAATTATGCATAGAATTGAACCAATTTTCTGTACACATTTTTGACAATGGCCAGCAGATCTTCCTTGAATTTTGAAATATTCCGAGAGAAAGGAGTGCTGTTGTAATGGTTTTTGTACCGTTTTCTTGATTATTCGTAGTTCTATTATCCATCAATCTGTACAGAGACGGAAACTCGCGTCCTGCTATGCCGGCTATTTGGAAACAGCTGATAATAACAGAATAAGGTAAAACTATATTGATTTTAACCACTTAACCGTCTGCCCCGAGATAAGTCGGGGGTAAAAGCACTGTTTCCCCATACCCTTCGCCGGTTAAGTGGTTAATAAATATCATGATCTACATTAACTTTTCTTTTTTAATTAAATCTCTGATTAATTGACTGAAGCAGAAATTTAAAATGAAAATCAACTGATATAGAATAATGAAGTAGCATTAACAAGTGTAACTACTTTTTGAAATATTAAGATGTACGTATTAAAGATGAGACGGGCTTGACGCGATCCCGAAAGCTCAAATCTGTGCTCGGGCTCGGACGGGTTTTGTTTAATACCAATTTTGTTTAATACAAAAATTTGTTTAATCAATTTAATTGATTTATTTGATCAATTTAATTGTTAAATCAATTTGTTTAATCAAAAAATTCTTAATAAAAATTTTCTTTAATATAAAAATTTTGTAATAAAAATAAAAACATTAAATCGAGACGGGTGGGTGGTATCGACCTTTTAAGCAATATTTGGAATAAAAGAATGTCTCGTTAGTTGTTAATTTAATGTCTGCAAAACCTACAACAAGTAAAATGAAGGTCATATTTAACAAAAGCGATGTGGAAACGGCAATGAAAAAGAAGAAGAATATTCAGAGTTTGACTAGGAAACAGAATGCATTATTTGTAACGAAACTTTTAAAGAAGGCTGTTGAGTCATCTTTTAGGAAAAGAACATTATTTTTTATTAAAAACTCTGCAAATTATAAGTAAAAAAAGCTTGGAAGAATGTGGGCGTGTTTTTATAAAAACCTTAAATTCTCTGCTGGTATACATGCTATCCGCATAAAAATGAACACCGTTTATTACAATAAGCCATTTAATCACAATCTACAGTTTGGAAGCTTTTTCTACATTAGTTTTGATACTGTTATAAAAAAGATATTCGTTCTTTCTTAATTTGTTGACGGTCCCCTATGGTGCTCCCGAAAAAAATCTTCACGGAAATGTATGACCTGTACCTGTATTATGTTGACACGCTTAGAGTTTCAGGATAATTCCTTGTGCATTTTTTTAGATATTTAACAAAATGTCTAAAATAGCATGTGACTGGCCACCTTTGGCCGTTCTGGATCTACACGCTAAAACAATATTTGTCAAAAATTAAAAACTACTTGTGAAACTTGATTCAAGCAAAGATAAAGAAACTATCTGATTGTTACTTAATCAAAATTATAAGAGATATATTTAATTTCTTTGCGATTTTACAATTTGCAAAATAAAATGCTATAAAAGCATAATAGCTTGCACTCATCTATTTAGAATGATGTCACATTTCATGTCATATTTATCATAGTGCACAAGTTTGTTTGTATTTGTATCAAATTCGAAATTCATCTTACTTTTTGCAGGTGTTCTTCGGGAAATGGCAATTCCCAAATCTTTTCCTTTTCGGGAACGACGACGCCCAGTTTCTCCGGCTCATTGTCTAATTCGAAGTCGTACAGATCGAACCTTCTGCATATCGTCTTCTTTCTGAGCCATAGTAGTACGACGCATGCTGTCCATTTGATCCAGTAAATAAAATCTTAATAATGCAAAAAGAAAAAAAGTTAAAAATCGTTGAAATTTTGCATTTGATAACTGGCCGTCTATAAATGATGTCACGTTTGGAGGGGGGAAGGAGGTTCATAAAATTCTGACAGTTTGTGCCGAGGGAGTGGGAGGGGGTAAGAAGAGGTGTGACATCACACATTTTGGTTCAAATAAATGCATTAAAATTCAGCTGATCAAATTATAAAGTATGAAGTACTATAAAATTAAAATATTTTGTGTTTATAAAGGTAAAAATGAAAGCCAAATATGTTAAAGTCTTTTTCAAATTCCAAAATATTACTGTTTTCAATTACACTTTCATCTTAATATTCTTTATTAATAATGTTTTTTGCTTTAAACCTTAACCTTATTTCATTCAAAATTAGCTCACGAATAATTTTTGTTGTTCATTAAAACAAAGAATTAAAATTTAAAAAGAAAATATGAAACATGATCTAAAATGCTGTGGTTTGTTTCTAAACTGTAAGTATATATTTACGTATTATAGTGTGACATGTGACAAGAGGTGCGGAGGGTGTAATGTGAGGTGTGGCACTTTGTGACAAAGGGGGGGGGGGTGTCAAAAATATGGAAAAAACGTGTGACATTATTATGCACGGCTCCTAATATAACACAGTTATATAATAATGCTTTAATATTAATTTTACCCACTGAATCATAAAAGACATGCTTTTACACAGCAGCTACAGCTCATATAGCTCAGTCTGTAAAAGGCTCATCCATTGCCAAGAGCTCTCGGCTTCAAACCAGGGCCTTATCTGGAAGAGAATAATAGGGGAGGCTCAAGAAAATGTAGATTGCGGGGGGGGGGGGGAGACTCATATTCTCTCTCTCTCTCTCTCTCTCTCTGGCGCAGAAAGATAAATAGTAATTTATTTTTCTGCGGTAGGTATTAACATAGTACCTACATATGAATACATAGTACCTACATATACGTGTAGATATTAACATAGTACCTACATATGAATACATAGTACCTGCATTGTGAATACCTACAGTTTTCACACTGTAGGTACTATGTTTTTTATTAAACTGTTGTAACAACTTCTTTTTATGCTAAGAAAAGAATAGGATGATGAAATTTTTGAGTATATAACTAGTACAATATTAAACCTCATGTTAGCTTCCTATGTGTAAATAGAATGAGCGAGTGTTAAAACACTTATTTTAATTGCAATTTAATATTTCTGCAAAAAAAAAAAAAAAAAAAAAAAGTGTCTGTGAAAGGGCTTTAAAACTAAATTTGATTTTTGAACGGAATTTTATTTGGATTTCCGGAACCGAAATTCATTTAGTGATCTTGGAATCTTCTCCAGGTGAGGCTCAAAATGATTTACGTGTGGGGGGGTTAGAAACTGAGCCTCCCCTTGCATCCCCTAAGCTATGGTCCTGGTTAAAACCCGAGGACAGAAGTACATTGCGTTAAAGTTAAATGATACAACAGTTAAAATTTACTTGGAAAATTCAAGTTCTTTGAAGCTCACTGGAGACTGGGTGATTAACTAAATTGAATTATTATCATTAGGATGAGCAAAGCGAATCCTCTACTAGGCTACACAAATTACATTTTGTCCTACACTTTTCAGTACACACTATTCAGTATTTTGACTTGAAATTAAAAAAAAATTGTGATCTGTAGATTTGTACAATATTATTTTTTTGCAGAATAGCCTCAAAGAAATTATTATTATAACTACCGTATTTACTCGTGTATAACGCGCACTTATAAAAAAATAGGGCCAAAAAAAAAGGAAAAAAAATAGGGCGCGTTATACACGGAATATTTTTTAACTTCTGGATGTAATCATACGATACACATATGAATCAGGAAATTTATTCAAAGAAGACATAATCACTCGGAAAATCTTATTTAAATAAAGTATCACTGCATCTTTATTTCATTCCTTGCACTTTTTTATGCATTAGCATTATATAAACGTTATTTAGAAATTCTTGCTGCCGTCACTCACGTCTACTCCCCATCATTCACTCCCTACCCGAAGTCTAGGCTGCGAGCGAACATCACTAGTTTTATTACACTAAAAGGGCAATCAATCAATCTTTGTTTTCGAACGGTACAAGGGTGAAATCTCTTTAGATGATTTTTGAGGGACTGACCCTACCAAATTGACAAAGGAAGGGGAACTTTTATCTACCTTATCTTCAGTCGTAAAGCTGTCAACCGATTTCGCGTTAGATTCCTCTCTTGAAGTTCGGATTCAGTGCACTAGAAGTGCAATTTATACATCAAAGCGCCGACACGAAAGATCAAAGATAGCGCAAGAAGTTAGTGCTATGTGCGTGGACCTTATAAATGTATTTTCGCCTTGTTTTCGGCCTGATGTAATGTTTGTTTCGACTTTTTTTACTGAAATTCATTTAGTCATTCATTCATTTCCATATCAAATTTATGGTGCGCGTTATATACCAGATTTAAAAAAATCGTCATTTTTCGTGTTAAATACGGGGTGCGCTGTATACACGAGTAAATACGATAATTAATTTTATATGTTTTTCTATTAAGGACGCATTTTCGCAAATAAAAAATTAAACACGTATATTTTCAGAAGAAAAAATAAATCATGGAGTTAGTAATTATAAATAGACTTATGATTAATTAAATAAATGAAATATATTTTCTTTATTCCGCCGGAATATTTAAAAAAAATTTAGGGGATTAAATTTGAAATATTTTCACGCGTTAAAAATAAACATAAAATAGTTTGAAAAATTTAAGAAAAATTAAATATTACGTCATAACTTTTCTATGTAAGATTTCCACGTAAAATCGGAAAAATATAAACAACATCGGGATTTTTTTCTGAAAGGAAATATTATGTTTTATTGGAAATATAATAAACGAAAGGCAGGTGAATATGACCATTATTTGTATTTTATGCTATTTAAAACAATTGCAGAATTTATACTTCAAACCGTAAAAGAACATTAAACTTTTTTATATTAAAAATGTATGATATTTGAGAGGAAAATATACATTTCAATAGAATATTTTATTAAGATTGGCTGGAAATGGTGCATATTTTTGGTGGCCATTCCTTTTAATCCTATAATAGTTCCACGATTTCTATAGAGAATTTTTAAAGTACCCTTTTTTTATGAATATTATAATATATTTTTAATGAATTAAATTTTTTGAAAAATCAATTATTTATATTCTATTATAAAAGTATTTTTCAGTGTTAAAAATTCAAATACACAATTTATTCTTATTGTGTGAAATCATTTATGCAAATGATATTCACGCACTTTAAAAGAATTATAAAATAATAATAATAGTAATAATATTTTTTTTCTTTTGTAAACTAGCAGCAAAAGAATTATAAATAATTAAAATTAATTGTTAAATTCCCATTAAGTGTTATTCGAATTCGAACGTTGAAAAATAAACCAAATGAAACAGTTAGTATTAAGAAATGATTAATGTTAGCATTATTTTTAATATGTTTGCCGTTTAAAAACAACATAAGGAATTTGGTTGAATTTACATTCCTATTATGTATTCTAATGAACTTACCCCTGACTTTGAATTTTGATTCAGACTACAAGTTATTAGATGTGTCTATTATTGTCACTAATAATAATATCAGATAAATATGGAATAAGTATAATTGATAAAATATAATTTAATTTTAATGAGCTCTTTTTACACCAAAATAATAAAAAATGATTTATTTTTTAAATTGAGACATTCTTTTATGGAAATTGATTAAAAAACATACACACATATATATTATAGGGTGAATAATTTCCTTTTTTCTAATAATAATAATAATAATAAAAACAAATATTAAAATTGTTTGTAGAAATCGATGTTAATTTTTGAAATCATTAATAGAAACATATTATTTGTTACTAAGTAATAATAATAATAAAAACGTAATTACCCAATAGTACAGAAAAAATTCCAATTATTAATCCAAAAATCATTTTGATCACAAACGTCTGAAATTAGAAAACTAGAAATGAGTTGTATAACCGGAAACAAATTTGTGACTGCAAACGTATAACATAAAAGCAAGGATTGAATTTAGGCACTGTATTTATCTATGGAAATGTGAAGCATAGATAACGGTCGGACAATTATGCAATAACTTGATCCTTGAATGAAGCTAGTCCTTGAACTGATGATCTGCCATTGTAGAAATACGGCATCTCTGTCAATTTATTTTAAACTGATAAATTTTTATTTGATTATTTTCACGATTTACAAGCAAATCTATTCTAGTTCCCTGAAAATTTTTATTACGAAAGATAAAAATATGATTAAAAATAAGTCGTGTAAAACGATAAGAGAGTATCATTGATTTTTTTTATTGATAATTCCAAATGATAATCTCGGGATGACATACATTATTGTGAACTGTAGTTATAAATGACTTTTAATTTTTATGAATGAGCTAAAAATTGTAGTCGAGTTAGCCTTTTGTTGTCATGGTCTTTAAAAAGACTCAGGTACAAAAAAACTTTAGACACAGTATATAACTTTTAAATAAATTAAAGCCTATAAAATATTAAAAGTAATACATATTTTTAATTAAATTTTATTACTTTTTAATTTCAGTTAATTTTATTAAAAGGTTCTAAAATAAGGCATTTTAGTACCATTTGAGGTAACTATCACACTGTAAAAAAAAATCTGCAAAGGTACTAAACCTTTTCTAGGAAACTGGGATTCCAAGAACTTTTCCTGTAACGGTAACTGCAAAAATTCAAGTTTCAGAATCGATTACATGAATTTTTCCTGTTATCGTTACATGAAAATTCTTGGAATCCCAGTTTCCTAGAAAATGTTTAGTACCTTCACAGATTTTTTTTTTTACAGTGCAGAAAAAACACGCGGTTGAAGCATTAAAAATAAATAAATAAATCTAACATGGCAGATTTTATCAGTTTTAGTAACTTAAACCTTTTTTTTCTTTCACAAAGCATTACATACCATCACTCAGCAGATACCAACCACATACCAGATACCGTCAATCCAATACTGTTGAAACACACAGGTACAGAAGTGGTGGAATTATATATTTAATGCGTGATTTATCACTTGCTAACTAAGCGCGTAGAAACCAACACTGTGAAAAATGTCCAAACCGGGGATCGAACCTGGAACCCGAAGATTCCCGGCTTAGACATTTTTCAAAGAATTGGTTTAGCAAGTGATAAATCAATTATTAAATATTCAATAATTTCAAGCGTAATTTCATTGCTGAAAATTAATTATAAAACTAATTAAAATTATATAGGTGGAATCGTAGTTTGGGCAGGGGGGGGGGTCGCACTGACCTACATGTGTTCTATGGAGGACCTTTGACTGGTGTGAGATATAGGGATGGAATTCTCCATCCATATGTCTAATCGCAGATTTAACATAGCGAGTTTTTTTATTATCTGGGAAAAAATGTGCATATTAATGATCTCCTATAAAGAGTAATGGGTTCCCCATTAAATCACATTTCGCTTAAAAACAACCCTTCAATAATTGACGCTGTTTTTCAATTCTTAATTGATTAATTAAAAGACTGTTAAGTGCCCAAAAATATCAATAATTTATTGGAGAGTAAAAGCGCGATTTCAAAAGACAACTCTGTATGCTTTATCCACCTGCAATCCATACATTTTAGTGTATGTTTTAGACATAAATTAATGAACTAAGGTATGTTTTCAACCCCCCCCCCCCATCACCTCCATAATCTTTAGAGGATTGCCACTAGTTGTACCCATAGTCCAAGAATTGAAAGCACAAAAACCTAAGGTATCGAATACCAAAAACACCCCTTTATTTTATGGAAGAGTAGTAGTAACAGGGGAATTTAACCATCTATGTCTGCATGGTGACGTCACTGCAACGTCGTTGTGAAGTCACATTGTGACTTTGTGACCATCGATTGTCGATGTGATGTCACGTGACGTCGATATGAAGTCACAGTGACTAAAATGTGAAGTCGTTATGGCCGTTTTAGTGCTCTTTTGTGACGTTTCACAAAGTGGTCCCAATGTGACAAATTTGCGAAAAGTGTGTCATTTGTGACTAATTTGACATTAACATTGTGACGAAACTGTGACAAAAGCGACGATATTTAAATTGCCAGAAACATGTTTTTTAAAGTAAATAACATGTTTTGAAGGATATTTATAAATTTCTAAAGATTTTTAAGAAAGTCACATCTCAGTCACAATGTGACGTCACTGAGTGGTGGCATTTTGGTCACAGATGTGATGTGTCCAAAGTGACTCACAGTGACGTCACTGTCACCATGCATGCTATTAGGGAAGTGGTACTTAAGGCAAAAATCAATACCACTAGTGGCTTCCTCGTACACTTATCATTTTTTTTTCCGGACAATGACTTCATGGGTATAATTGTATGGCAAACACAATATTAAAACCTACGAGAAAACCATTAGTGGTATTAATTTATGGCTCATGCACCAGTTCGGTTCCGGCAGACATGAATCAATAGATTTGACTGTTACTACTCTTCCATAAAATAAAGTTTTTTTCTTGTGCTCAATATATCTTACGTTTTTCTGCTGTCGGCTCTTGGATTACCAGATTTTAGCGTGAAACTCAAAGATTTTTTAACACTGAATTGTAAGATCTTCATTTAAGTCCAGATTTGATGTTTTAATTAATTCAGTAAGTAATCGATGGAAATTCACACTGGAAACGAGCTAATATCTTATCTCTGTACCAGTTTAGATTAGATAACCCTATCATTTTTGCTTTACTTCGATAAATATTATCTTTTTTGATTTCTCAATTCATAAATGAGCTATGTTTTTTCAGTCGCCGCTTGGACTTTTGATTTTCTTTAACGGATGCTCTCGGTGAAAGATTACCCTCATAGCATGCATGGTCACAGTGACGTCACAATGACGTCACTGTGAGTCACTTTGGTCACATCACATCTGTGACGAAAATGCCACCACTCAGTGAAGTCACATTGTGACTAAGATGTGACTTTCTAAAAAAATGTCCACAGTTCGTCACAATGTTAATATCAAAGTAGTCACAAATGACACACTTTTCCCAAATTGGTCACATTGTGACGTCACAAAGTGGTCACAATGTGACGTCACAAAAAAGCTCTAAAACGGCCATAACGACTTCACATTTTAGTCACTGTGATTTCACATCGACGTCACGTGACGTCACATCGACAATCGATGGTCACAAAGTCACAATGTGACTTCCCAACGACGTTGCACTGACGTCACCATGTCTTACGGGTAATAACTAATTAGCAAGGGCGGCGGCAGCACAGACAATCAACTCATCATGTTCACGGATAAAAATCTAGGATTAGTTAAATCTCGATTCGCATATTAAAACACAATCGGTCTGCCAAGTCCTATCTTGGTGGAAAACATCTAAAAACCCGATTTTAATGGTTGACGCATAGGTTTACCATTCTGTTTTCCTGCTCTCAACTTTCCATTTTTGTATACTTTTGGGTGCAAGAAAGCACAACGGTAAACCTACAAGTCAACTGTTAAAATCGTCTTTTCAGGAGTTTCCTACCAAGATATGACTTGGCAAACTGATTGCGTTTTAATATCCGAATAGAGATTTAAGTAATGTGATCTACATTATCTGTGAACCTGATGAGGTTGTTGTGTGAGACGAACCTCCCGGTCTAAATGGCAATATGTGTTGAAGAAAAAATAATTCTGCGTTTCTTTTCCTTTGTAAACGTAAATATGTTTTATTTTTAATCTCATTAATAAACTGTCATTACACTCTTAAAACTGTACCTCTTATATAAAAGGCACAATCATATCGTGCCTTCTATTGTTTTGATATGAGAGGCACATAGAAAAATTGCCTCTGATTTTCCACAAAAACGTCAAGTCACGACAAAATAAGAGTCACCGATACGAAAGTGAAGTTTTTCAGAGGCACTAAGTTAGATTTGTGCCTTTAAAAATTGTCAGAGGCACAAAGTTCCATTTGCGTACCTTTGAAAATTCCCTGTCAAAGTGGTGGCACGGTGGCAAATACGCATGGACACTTTTAACAGTGTGCCTCTTAATATTCAGATGCAAAAAAATTCCGAATGTGCCTCTTATATCAGAGGTACAGTTTTAACCCCCTGACAGCCCGGCAAAAGGGTAAAATTGTAATGTTGTTTTCTCTGTAATTTATTAAAAATATTGAAAAAAGATGCCTTTTTCCAACCTAATACAAAATATGTTATGTATAGGTGTATAATCTTTGAGAATATTAATCGTAACTTAATTTTTCAAAACTGGGTTTTATTTGTAGAATAATATTAATTTAAATATTGCTTATGCTGCAGTGAAACCTGCAGGTTAGTGTGCGAAAAAATCAACCAGCGGCAGTCAGGAGGTTAAGAGTGTAGGAATAAAGGCATGTATCTTGTATTTTGACCGTGACTGATGTATAAAAATAAAAAAAGCTATAGCCACTTCGACGGGAAATCGCGAGATCTTAAATTCTGATATTTTGAACTTCTGCATATTAACGGATTTTCCTAAATTATAATACGTATTGTTTAAAATTACAATAAATCGTTGTTAAAATTAGCGTTAAATGGAAATGTTATTTAAGAACATACATGAATGTGGCATTCAACGTCAGTAAATCAATTTTACTAAAAGACTCTTTTTAGCGTTTATTTCATCCGAAGAAATCCTATTCATCTCTGTCCTGTGTCTGTCTGTTTATCACAGAATTCGCACACAAAAACTGCATAAGTCAGAGACTTCACATTTTTTCCACTTAAAGCTAAATGCCTCGTGCCACCCGACAAATTATAAAATTTTGAAAAAGTCTAAACATAAAATCCTCATCTTTTGACAACAGCATTTTTGTCAACATTAGCACTAAATAACCATCAATTAACAATTGACTCGCAGTTTTTCCGTTCCTCGGGAAATCTTGAAGATGACCTACAAGCCTCGATCTACAACATCAGAGAATGTGAGAATATCATCTTTGCAGATTAAATTACACCAAATCTATGATCCATGCATATACACAGATAGTTCTGTCATGAGCGATGGAGCAGCATGTGCATTTACAGTCGGTCTTAAAAACTCACTAGTATACGATTATGCAGTTAAACTTCATCTAGATAATTCAATCTACCAAGATGAATTATTCGCAATTCACAAGATAACAGAATGATCCATTAATCCGTCAATAGTCGCGTGTCGGTCTTTTTGCCGCCCGTATAACTTATCTTCTCCTAACTAGTATCACACTACAAATACAACGGAGATCTACTATGTAGCAGACTTTGAAGGTTTCTCGATCACCTTAGTGAAGTAATAGGAAAATAGGACGCATCTGTTTTTCTTTCAGGTACATTTTTAGAAACAAAGTTAAAATTGGCGAAAAAGTTCTATGTAACAATAACTAATGTTAGTTCATTTTTACTTTTTCAATTACTCCAGATCTCATGAATAAAATGCATAATTTAAAAAACTGCAAATTTATATCTCCATTGAAATGTTATTTTCGTATATTAGATGAAAAAAAATTCTTTTTTTCAAGACCGAGCCCGACTAATGGCGTTGTGAAAAAAGTCGCGACTACTCGCGGGTTAATTTTCCTCATCAAGAAATTCTTATCCTTATAGATAGCCACTCATCATGTGACGCTCTTCAATTGCATTTTCACGTAATTATATAATTTATAATATCTACATCTACAATCTTCTATTAAAATTCCTTAATAAAAATTTCTACATCTCATGGATTACATCACATATAGGTATCACAGGAAACGAAAGAGCCGATTCTCTGGTGAAAGCGGTCATAGATAATAACCAGTACAACGAATATTAAGAATTACTTCTACCACAATCGAAATTCAAGTATATCTTTAAGCAAAAAACTCTGGATGAATAGGAACTTTCATAGACTCAGTCAAGCAAGGGTCGTTAAACCTACGGCATAGCTGCCATCTCTTCCGATTTTTTGGCCCGAAAAATTTTAATAGACATTTTTCGCTTATTTAATCGGTAGATTACGACGATTTACAATGGTAAAATTTACTATAAAATTTTTCCTGTCCAAAAAGGCGGAAGATGTTGGCAGCTATGCCTACGGTATAATCAATAAAGTTGATATAAAGTTCATCTGTGATCGCCCTACGTTACCTAACTCTATCACCGGTCATGGAAGTTTCCCATCATTTCTGCACAAAGTTGGGAAAAGAGACTCGCAGCTTTATCCATGCAAAAAAGAACATTAGTAATTCTACCCATTATATTTTTGGAAAATGTCCCATGATGAAATATTATTTTTGTCTTGATAAAAACAAAACTTTGTTGGAAAATCTGAATAAAACAGTTATTAAACCAGACAATTTTCAAAAAATTCTGGAAAACTATGATACTCTAAACAAAAACTTTTCGTTTATTTATAAAACTTTGGCTAAATCCCAATTTCTTTCTTTCTTTTTCTTTTTTTTTTTACATTGTATTTAACTAGTAAATATTTTTCCATTTTCTATTTTTATTCATTTTGCATTAATATATATGTATCCGCACAGCCTTCAAATAATAAGGCAATATTTGTAAGCTATTGTATTCTTTTATGTCAACATATTAGTGCACCACCTTGCTTGCGGTGCCGGGCAGCCCTTTATTCCCCTCCTGGACTTACTGTTCTTATACCTCGCGGTTTGCTGGCCACGAGTGACTGATTTCTATTTCTCAATTTCCTATTTCTATTTCTGCTTCACACTCTGCATCTTCATTTATATTAATATTTTTGTGTATTTAATGAAATTAATTAAAGTAAATTTTGTCTTAATTACTTGATCGATTTTTTTTTTCTTCCGAAGACCAAATTTTGATTTTTTGTTAAATGCAGCTATGTGTCAGGAACAAAATAAGTGTTATTTCATTTTTTAGACTGTTCGTGTTCAGTTATAGCGATCCTATGGGCCATATTCACACTATAATTCTTATGGCCAAATCAACAATGAGAATTATATTAATAAGAATGTATTTATTAAAATACAACACATTGCTCAGTGGTGCACAAAACAAGAATTTTAATATACATTTGTACAATTAAAATAAAATAAAACTATCAACGTTTCGCGCCGTCTTCTGCGGGCGTCTTCAGGAAATTATGATAACGGAAGGACTACGTTTGCATCTTGATCGAGAGATAATATTTCTAATAAATTAAAATCTAAATGAATTAAAATTTTAAAAATGTTGCCACTTACACGTGAGTAAAAATTAAAATATTGCAACGAAATAAAAATTTTAAGATTTTATGATGTTATGCCATATTTTTGGTATATTGTAGGATAAATTATCATTACATGGTTTATTTTCTCGTGCAGTAATTCCGATAGATTCTCTTATTTTACCCTGAACTGGGTTATTGCAAGGAACTATGATTCGGACTATGAAACGTTGATAGTTTTATTTTATTTTAATTGTACAAATGTATATTAAA
This sequence comes from Maratus speculifer, assembly GCA_964019185.1. Taxonomy (NCBI): domain Eukaryota; kingdom Metazoa; phylum Arthropoda; class Arachnida; order Araneae; family Salticidae; genus Maratus; species Maratus speculifer. The sequence continues at coordinate 389,588,118 of OZ025294.1, read as the reverse complement.
ATTCTTGTTTTGTGCACCACTGAGCAATGTGTTGTATTTTAATATAAATACATTCTTATTAGTTAAATTTTATGGTGCAACTGTCCTGTATATATTTATGAGAATTATATTGTTTTTTGGCATGTTTCAGATGTAGCACATTGTGCAGTGAAGTGTTAAATTGTTTTTAACACAGACCCCCCCCCCCACACACACACACACATACACTACATATTTAACGATCTTTTATCCAGACTTTTTATGTTTCCTTATAGTTTGTCTCATCATCAGGCTGCTCAATTAATATAAACTATGAATTATCAGAAACGAATAAATACAACACTTTTTTTTTATACAATTTATTGAACAAATTAAGAAGTTTTAACATCTATACAAGTAAACTAATATACAGGATTATTCTAAATCCGTTTCTTCATTGTCCACTTTATGTTGTGAAAAATAGTTGTAGTGGACCATAAACTTTGTTGAAAGTCCAATGTTTAATGGTTTTCAATTTTCTGGAGGAGACAATCGTTGTAAAATTCCTTTACTGCCATCTAGTAAAACGTAATCACCTAAAACAAATAGCAAATAATGAAAATATACAAGTAGAAATAACCGAATAAATAAAAAATATTCAGGAAATTGTAGATAACCACAATCACAAGTATAATGCCTTCACATATAATTTACTTTATTAAAAATACCAACTATAGGCATTAGTTTTAGAACTTTTAAAAAAATTTCGAAAAAAATTTTATATATCATAAAATACAATTGTCACTATCACAATAAAAGTTTGTATAATCCGAAATTTAAAACTGATAACGTTTTCGTCCTTTCTAGGACATCTTCAGTCAGCGTAAGTCATGTATTTTATCATATATAAAATTATTTTCGAGATTTTTTTAAAAGATCTAAAACTAATGCCTATAATTGGTATTTTTAATAAAGTAAAATAAAAAATATTCAGACCCAGAGTCAGGACCTCTGGCTTAGAAGGCTATTTTAATCACAGGGAAAGACTCGTTTGCTAATGCTAAATTTATGGGAGAATTTTTTAAAGATATCTCGTTTGTAATTTAATGTTTTTAAATATTTTTTTTGCCTTGCATAAATAAGATTAATCTATCTTTACATTTGCGTTATTTTACTTTTTTAGATTTATTTAGCTCCTTTTTTTTAAAATATATAAGGGGATGCTTGCTCTCACTTTCAGAACTGGTTCCAAAAATGAAAGTGCCTTAATTAAAAATATCTGTTTAAACAAAGTAGAAAAAATGAAAAACATCCTTTATACAGATCGACCTCAGCCATAAGATGAAAATACAAAGCGAAAAACATTTTACCAAGTGTTATATTAGTATCGCTATTTCTTTTTTACTTTTAGATTTATATAATTATAAAAAGTTGTAAAAAGAATTTTTTTCCATCTATAATTTCATTATTATTTCTTATATAGTAATGTTATAAATAAGGCACTTGTACCTTATATGGATAGTGCCCTTAATATGAACACCCCTAATATTTTTAAAAGTAACAATTTTGATTGAGAGGTCACGCTTCATGTCCGTAAAGAAAAGCAGTTGAAAAGATAATTAAGCCAGAAAAGTGCAAAAAAGCGCGCTGTTCGCCGTTTAGAAGGAAACTTGTTGTTTCGTGGTCTGTTTATCTTAATTACAGGTAATTTTAAATTGCTATTAGACATTGTAAAATTACTTTAAATATTGAAAACGGGAGTGTTTTAGAAAGCTTATAAAACATATTTTCGATTGCTATTGCATATATTGATTGAAAATGTTTTCTTTGTTTATTTATTACAAGATTATTAAAACTACTCCCGATTCCCAATATGGACACCTTATGTCTACATTGGAAGTACAGCAGGTGAATCTTCAGATTCACAAAAGTGAGAAATCTAAGCAAAACCAACTACATAATTCCATAATATTTTGTAGTAACTGGGTTGCTTTGCATCGGTCTTAAAGCAACAACCGAAAATGACCCCCCGTTCTAAAGTACATGTTCTGAAGATATTTACTGTGCCCTCCCCTCCCCCGCAATACTTTAAGATATATTTTTTTATCCCCTCTCCTCTAAAATTCCATAGAAGAGTGGCTCTTCCATGCACCCTGTGTAGTAGGTCAATAAGGAGCCACCTGTCCTTAATAGAGACAGGTGGTTCCTTATATGGGCACTTGTAAACATTTTTTGTTTTTATCATTTAAACTAAACCAGAATAACTACAAGGTCGCTTTTTTTAATGATAGTCAACAGTCCAGGGATAGTGGTCATATATTTTTGGAGTCCTATTACGTGTACACGGGGGTGAAAAAAAAAATGTTCCTTAGGGTGTCCATATTGGGTACAGGTACCTTATTACTGAACTAGTTGTACATTATTTACTTTCAAAACAATCTTTTTCTTTCATCTGTAAGAAAGTAAAAAAGGCGTAAATTTTAAAAGATTATTGTAAAGATTGTTTAATATATTAAGCTTCATAATTTAATTAAATATCACGTATAAAAAATTTCCTTCTAAAAGCAAATAATTTTGAAATTTTCTGGGACTTTTAGAATGCAATATTTCGCATATTTTTATATTACACCACTCACAATCGTTCAACCATCATGTACGAAAAAATATATACAGGGTGATTTTTGTAAATTTGTGAAAGTAAAAGTCTATAATCTATAAAAGAATCACTGGGTTGAAATTGACCAGCATGCTTCCATAGTAATTAGATTTTTATAAATGTTGTGGCAAAAAAAAAAAAAAAAAAAAAAAAAAAAATCTTAAAATTGTACCGAGAAATGATGCTGTATTTAACAATAACAAAGAATATCTTCAGTGTGAGAAGGTACTGAATAGTACTTAAAACAAAAATAAAGTTTTTTTAAACGCAGATTAGAGTTATAAGCCAATTACAATTCACCAACAGCTTGGCCAGCAAAATAATTCTGTGTATTGTAATGATGTTATGAAATTAGCTGATCTGAAGACTCTCACTGTGCCCATTGTGTGTGATCCACAACATCATGACCAGTGTTCTCGCTGTCGCTCGCCTTTGCGCCAAATTACGACAAAATTCTTCATTTGGCGAGTAAACAAGCGATTAGATTCGCCAAATTGCTAGTGCTCAATTTTTGCTCTTTCTTTCTTTTCTTTTTTGTTCTTCATACATATGCATATATACAGGTTTTTCGTGTATACATATTTTAATATATTTGTAGCAGATAGTACAAATTAGATTAATAACAATCGTTGTCGCAGTTATAAAAACTTAGGTTATTTTAGAACATATTAAAAAAAGGAAAATACATTAAAGCGTTAAAGATTTTTTTTTTTTTTTTTTGCTACACGGCGAACTTATTTTGCGAATACTTTTTTCATTTGGCGAATGTCTTTGATTTTTAATTAGCCAAATTACTAACGTTGGTCAAATGCCAGCGAGAACACTGATCATGACATGCTATTAGATGAATAAAACCATTATAACACCATAAAGATAAACATTGTATCACAATATTGTAGTAATAAGAAACTCATTTTTTGCGAGAAATAGGCAAAATATTTCACATCACAACAAGTAAAGAAGCCAACTAAAAGTTGAGTTTAGTAGATTTGGATTTATAAACAAACCACATTTTACCATAGGCAATTTTTTTTTATCTTGTTCGAAACATACCTTAGTATTATATATATATATAGAATTGAAAATGTGTTTTCATAAAGTTTTAGAGGAAAGGAAACTCTGCTTGTCCATGCATAAAAACATGCGAAAAGAGGATTTTGCTTACCAGTGAAAAATTGTCTTGTGGCTCCATGCAGTCCCACAACGCAAGGTAATCCATACTCTCGGCTAACGACAGCACCTGTGAAGAGAATTCATAGAAGCTTAAAAATAAATCAATTTAATAAGATTTAGTAATCAATTTATCAAGACTTTTTGAAGCTATTAATGCACGAAACTTTTGCTGTTAAAGTTTAGAAATCTCTTGAGTCCGCATTAGAAATTTCTTTAGTCCGCTTTTTTTACTAAACAAATAAGCCAAGCTGCTAAAAACCCAGGGCCGTAGCTAAGGGGACGCTATGGGCGTCTTAGCCCCCCCCTCCCAAAAACATTTTCAGCCCCCCCCCCCCCTGGAAAAGGCCCTATCACAGTTTTGCAGAATTACTAAATTGTATCTAAAATAAGTGTTTTAATACTCCCTCATCCTATTTGTACATATGAAGCTAACATGATGCTTAATTTTGCACCATTTATACACTCAAAATTTTCATCATCCCATACTTTTCTTAGCATAAATTGAAATTATTACAACAGTTTAATAAGAAACATAATAATACCTAAAATGTGAATATGTATTAATTTATATTTCAGCGTCAGAGAAAGAGAAAAAAAAATATGAGCCTCCCCTACATTCTCTTGAGCCCCCCCCCCGGCCCCTATTGTTCATTTCTAGCTACGGTCCTGTAAAAACCTCAGTCAAATGTGATAATTACTAACAATGCATTACTAATTTTTTTTTTATAGAAATCATAATCAATTAATGACCCATCATTCTTATTATTTTACTACATTAATAAAAGATGTATCAAAACTGAAATCTCTCGTACGTAGAACTTCACAATAGACAAGAAAGAAATCGATGATAATTGTAACTGTCTGATAAATTTTTGAACCAAAGCTATATGTAGAAATATTCTATTTTTATGGACATATTTTTGTTCATTCTATTTGCAGATACTTTACAGAAAAATATCTTCGTCATTAAAAATGTATTCATCATACCCTGAAAACCTGATGTGATCATTGTTTCGCTAAAATATGTATATTTAATAAGTGAACTATCCCATTGCTAGAATCGACAGAGTGAAAAATATCCTAGCCGGGAGTCGAATTCGGAACTCTTGGAGTAGCGCTGCAAGTATTCAACCATTTAAGCTACGAGGACGAGGCCAGCTCCCTATTTTTCACTCCCATATGCGAGTAAGGCTGCATCTGCAGGACAAGATGTTATTAGTTTCATATTGTGCTGCAGTTGCTGCTTTACCAATATAATTCCATCTTGTGCTGTGATTGCAGCCTTACCAATATAAATCACTTCAAATTGTAGTACTTATAATGATGTTCAAATTTTCTTCTGCGTAAAATATATCAATTACTCCCTCTGTCCCAAATTAGTTTCGACATTTAAATATTTTTGTACTGATTATTGATATTTATGGCTCTATTATTTTGTATGAATATTTTTCAGCGAGCTTTACTATCAATCAACAACATTTACTTACCTAACATTCCCTTCGTCATTCCATAAATTAGTATTAAATTAGTTTAAAAAATTTCGGTTCGCGCGTTTTTAAGCCACGCCCCATGTAAAGGTGGTTTTGTAAAGATGTTTTTTTCTACAGTAATCGCATAAGACTATCTTCATGCTATTGGGTGAGTGCAAAAGTTCGTGCGGAGTTTGAGAGAAAAAGTCACACAGTGATTAGGCAAACAAAGTTCTTTTTTCAATCAATGATATATGCTCCATCGTTTTCTATAATATGTTTCCAACGTTCTGGCAGCATTCGGATTCCCGGCAGCATAAAATTTGCGCGGTTTAGATTCGAAGAACGAAGACACGACGTTTTTTAAGGCACCCAAAGAGTCAAGTTTTTTTCCCATTTAAATGATTTTGCAATGATCAGAACAAATGATAATCAGGTGGTGCAATATCAGAGGAATACGGTGGATGAGTTAGGATATCCCATTTCATGCTGTTCTGTTTGCGCAACGTCTGTTTCGAAGCGTGTGGTCTGGCGTCGTCATAATGAAAGACTACAGCCTTGATATTTGGCAAAATCGGACGTTTCTGTTTGATTTCCTGATTCAGACTGGTTAATTGGTGACAGTACTTGACTTAATCAATCGTTTGGCCAGCGGGGGAAAACTCAAAATAAATTATGCTCTTGCAATCCCACCAAACACAGAGCGTCCCCTTCATCAGGAGCAAACTGGCGTTTGCCATCGCGTCATCATGCCCACATTGCTGAACATTGTTGTAAAGGGCCCATTTCTCATCGCCCGTGACTAATCAATCCAAAAATGGCTCGTTTTTAAGCCGCCCGAGTAAATAAACTTCAGCAGAAATTCGCTTGATTTTGTTCCTCTCGGTTGTGAAATGGGGAACCCATATATTGAACTTCAAATCGAATCTTATATTTTTTAAACACCGAAAAGTGGTTGATCGGTGAACATTAAGTGCTCTAGCAACTTCCTCTGTTGAAATTCGCGGAGTATTTTTAACTAAAGTACGCACAATATTGATATCAATGTGTGAAGGTCGACCGGTATGTGGTCCGACTTCAAGGTTAAACTCTCCGCAGCGAAATATCGCAAACCATTTTTCCACAGTTCGTTTAGTTGGTGCTTGATCTTGACAAACCTCTAAATTGTTTTTTACGGCTTCTGCAACGTTTAATCCCTTCCGAAACTCGTAAAGCATAACATGCCATAAATGCACCTTTCCGATACTCATTTTGAAAGTAAACTTTCTCGAAGCAGTTTGTACCTACACAAATTATTTTGTTTGAAATGAAAGTTGCACACGTCACCTTTCCAACGATGTGTCTTACGTAGATAGCAATATTAATGACAACACTTTACGCCGCTTCTAACGACATCTACTGCACCTCCGCACGAATTTTTGCACTCACCCAATAATTAATCTTGAATTCATTTCCGAACATTTCATTTCAACATATGTGAAAAGTGTATTTTAGCTTGAACATGTTGCAAATAAAATCGAATTCTGTCGAGCTTATTTTTTTTTCTATTAGACTTGGTTTAATGGTAGATGAAATTCGCTCCGACAATTTATCAGCCTTGAATCCTGTGAAATTTTGATTTACGAATCATAACAGCATATGATAATCTTCGCAGTGATTGTCTTCATTTTATTGATAGATCTTTGATTTTGCTTAGTGGCTGAGAGAAATAACTTTTTTTTCATCCGCATTTACAATTTTTTTTTCTTCTTTTGTAAACTTATATTGTAAATTTCCTCATATTTTATTTTTGACGTCTTTGCCTGCTTCTGCAAAAGGGACATGACGATGAACATTAAATTCAATAACTGCAGCATTATGGTTTAATTTATTATTTTTGAAACATCGCTGCAAAGATTCCAGTACAGCGTTGCGCTCTATATTATCCATTTCCTTCTTCAGGGTATTTTCTAAATTATTATTTCTTATTTCCATTACTTCGCATTCAAGTTAAAATTGAGCCTGGCACCTAGTATACACTGCTATATTCATTCTAGTATAATTTTACAGGTGTTGATCTACTAAACTGCATCAGATGTTATTTATGACTCCATTTACTTGAAATGTAGCAACTAATTTGGGTCAAAAATCTCAACTTAAATGTAGCAACTAATTTGGGACAGAGGGAATATTATGTAATAAAATTTCTGCATAACAATTTTATTTAGGAAACTGTGAGATTCGCTACATAAAAGTTAACTGTAATTTGCATTTCTTCAGCAATTTGAAATTGTCTATCCGTAAACGAAAATAACACGGTAACAGAAATAAGAAGTATGGGTTTTACATGAAGTTTAGTAAAATACAGATGATATACAGGGTGAGCAAGAAATAAGTTGCCCTCTTCAGAGGGCTCTAAAATGCCTTCTATGGGTCCTAATGAGATCAAATTTGAACTACAGATAATACAAATAATGCGCCTTATATTTACTAAAATAAATTACGAAAATTCAAAATTTCGCCTTTAAGGGCGTTGGGATACACTTAAAAAATTTAATTCGCTTTATAAGTAATAAATGATTTAGAAAAAGTGAAACTGGTCAATAAAAATGCAAAACCCGCCGTAAGGTTTTTCGTACAGTGGAATACGACATATTCGGGAAACAATTGTCACATTCTCACAATCATGCGGTGACTGGAAAACAACAAAACCCTACAATTATCGACTTCAGAGCGTTCTAGAATGGATTCGATTGGTCCAAATGAGATCAGATCTGAATTACAGATGATTCAAATGATGCGTTTGATATTATCTAAAATAAAAAGAATATTGCCCAGTTAAACTGATGGCATTGAGCTCACAGGCTACGCATACTAATTGTACATTACAGCCTAGTATTTTTGTTAATTCCGTTCGAAAAAAAATATTAAGGAGGGGGATCAGCTCCCCCCTTTCCCCTTTTTATATTTAATCATTGAACCCTTTAAACTAAATCAGGGACATGCTTTTTCATATAAAAAATCCATATCCAAAATTTAGAGCAAATCGGAAACTTCTTAATAAAAACCCATTTATATAATTTAAGAAGAGTTATCCTTCTCTTTTATATACTTAACTATTAAACTTCCAAAACTATTCAGAGTTTTGAACAAAATCTGACACTTCTGCTTGAAAAACCCATTTATAAAAATTAAGGGGAAAGGCATTAGAACCCCCGTTCCCCCTGTTTATACTTATTCAATGAACACCTAATAACAGTCACGGAATCGCCTCATCAGAATGATCCTATATCTAAATTTTGGACGAAAACTGTTAATTCTGCATGAAAATCCCGTTTATATCAATTAAGGGGAGGGACATGAGCCCCCTTCCCCCTGTTTATACTTATTTAATGAACACCTAATAACAGCCACGGTATCGCCTCATCAAAATTATCCTATATCTAAATTTTGAACGAAAACTGTTAACTCTGCATGAAAATCCCGTTTATATCAATTAAGGGGAGGGGCATGAGCACCCCGTTCCCCCTCTTATACATATCGAATGAACTCCAAAAACTAATCAGGGAAGCGCCTTATGAGGATATACTTATATACAAAATTTCAAGTGAATGGGATATTTTTATCATGACTTATGGCGTTACGCACGAAGCGTAATACGAAGCACGAAGCCTGGCGTTACGCAGGCTATGATAGCCTGTGAGCTAAAAATTACAACAGTTAAAAATACAAAGGTTTGCTGCTAGGGGGCATTGTGATACATTTAAACACATTAAACACGAGAGGCGAAATTTCGTATTTTTTGTTGTTATAATTTTCATTTGGACCAATAGAACGCGTTCTAGAGCCTTTTGAAGTGGAGAACTTATTTCTGGCACACCCTATATTAACTTTGAGAAATTAGGAGAAGTAAGAAAATTACAGCAAACTTCTTACCATGTGAAATGAGCCCACCGATTTCGGTGACTACTCCTCCTATTATAGGAAAATAAGGTGACCATCCGATGTCGGTACTGTGGGTGATGATGATTTCGCCTTTCTGAAAATAAAATCAAAACGTAAAATGAATTTCATCGTTGAGAATTTATTTTTAGCTCTTCCATAGCAATTTAACTACGGAATAAGCAAGGGAATGTGTGTATAACGGGCATTCAAATGAGAAAGAGATTAACAGCATATTTAACTTCAGAATAATTTAATTAATTTAACAGAATATCATAATTACAGCTCGTGTGTAACATTTCAATTAAATAAAAAAAAAATGTAAATTAACAAACTACAAAAACCATTTGAAAAATGAAATTCGAATGAATTTGACATGTTGGATTCAGATTCAGAAGACAAAAGTTTACTTGATTTAAGTTAACTGGATTCAGATTCGAGTTTATTCTATGTAAATGGTCAACTAATGGTTTAATAATACATTAGCTCGATGCAGATGCAGTCGTTAGGTAGCTTTAGAATCAGAAGTTCAAATTGCTTATTTTCCGATTTATTTTAAAATTCATTTTTGCTCACTTATGCATGAAACTGGCAAATTGTTTTATTTAGAGAGTACACAAGGTGCCGTGATTTTCGATTCTTTGATAAATGCAAAAAATATTGCAAAAAAGCAATCAAAAACGGCCTTTTTAACCGAAGCGGGAGATCTGGGAACGAAAAAAAAAGAGTCACGCTGGGAAGATAATTGTTTATAAATCAAATTCTAATAAATCGAGCTTTAAATGACATCACATGGCACCTTATAGGTCTCTTCAAAAATCCCTTCAGCAAATTTCATGTTTCTACTTTTAAAAATATGTCTGAAACTGTATCAGAAAATTTCGAGCTGTTGAAGGTGGAAAAGCGTTTTTTCGAATACACCCTTAATTAATTTTATTTTTAAATTTGTCCAGATTCAGTTTTTAAGTTTTTTCCGTAACCTGGCTATAATACTTTTGATGGTAGAGAACACACCTTTACACTGGCAGCTTCTTCCACAGTACGCGCAACTCTTGCATAGCCTTTCACCACCCCTTGGCTTACGGGAATTCCTGAAAATACGGAGGTAAGAAATTATTCAGATGAATGTATAAATGAGAATTACAGTAGACAAAGGTGTTATTCAACAAAAAATAAATTTCCAGAAAATTGAAATAAAAGCTTTTTATTGTGCACTGTTTACTCATCCCCTCCCCCTTTGGTAGCAGAACATATGGTATTAAAACCTTTTTTAAAAAACATTTTCACATTAAATCGTAGTTTATTATACATTAAATTTAGTTATTAAAGATTTATTATACATTAAATTTAGTTGTCAAATTATTAGACATATTCATTAAACAGTAAAATATATTACTAATTATGATAAAAAGTTAATTAAATCCAATTGATTTTTTAAATCATCAGATTTTAAAACATTCATCTTTTATATAAACATTTTAATAACAATTTTAATTTTTCTTAAGAAAGGTGTTATAATAAATATAAAATACATTGCCATGTTTCGGAACCGTCAAATAAGTTCCATAGTCATAATATAAATCTATAAATATTGATTTATATTATGACTATGGAACTTATTTGACGGTTCCGAAACATGGCAATGTATTTTATTTTTATTATAACACCTTTCTTAAGAAAAAGTAAAATTGTTATTAAAATATTACTAATTATAAAAAATAATTACTAAATATTAAAATTAATTATGACAGATTGAAATATTTAATAGCAATAAACAATGACTCGCATCTTTAAGATTAATTAGAATCTTACCATTTTATGTTTTCCACAGATTAATGCACGAGGTTTTCTTATTTGGTTTGCAAGTGAGTATGGGGGGGGGGGGGAGGACAGTGAAAATTATCGAAATTTGACAAAAGTGGCCAAATTTCTCACTGTTTTAATGCTTTGTGGAGCTTTTTCGTATTCTCCTTGCCCCGCGAATGCCCATGTCTTATTATATGACACATTACTCCATAAGACTTTATTTTTAGGTCCGTTCGTAATTATGTAAATGCGTAGCACCTATAGTTGTCATTCATTTCGTCCGTCTGTCCGTCCGCATATAACAACGCGAAAAATACCCAATCGAATCGTTTGAAATTTAAAATACATAATTATTACATAATTTTGTCGAGTCATTTTAAATTTTATGAAAATCGGATGGATAGATCAATTACAGGGACAATCAAAAGCATTCCGTTACATTACGGTCAATGGGGAAAAAAGTTTCAAACACATTTTAATCGTTTTAAATTTAAAATGTATATTTATTACATAATTTTGTCGAGTCATTTCAAATTTTATGAAAATCGGATGCATAGATCAATTGCAGGGACTATCAAAAGTATTTTTTTACATTACGATCAATAGGAAAAAGAGTTCCAAATGCATTTTAATCGTTTGAAGTTTGAAATACATAATTATTACATAATTTTGTCAAGTCATTTCAAATTTTATCAAAAGCGGATGAATAGTTCAATTACAGGGACAATCAAAAGTATTCCGTTACATTACGGTCAATGGGGAAAAATGTTTCAAATGCATTTTAATGGTGTTACACTCATTCGAACATAATAAAATTGATATGCATCTATAAAGTACATATTATAATATACATTTTGCATAATCTGTGGTGCAAAAACATTTGTTATTGATTTACAAGGCCACACAAAAATATTCCATTACATAATGGTATAGGGCGGACATTGTTTGGTGCGCATTTTAATTGCCATTAACTATTTACAATTTTATCAGATTGATATATGAGAGTGCTATTTTTAAATCTTCGTTATCGTAAGAACGCACCTCATTTGCTACGCTTCACGTGCAATTTCTAACTTATTCTTTCTTTGTCTCTTTTTTTGAGAAAATGTTTACTTTCTAAAATTTTGCATTACAAAACACGCCACTTTTTTAGTCATAGTTGATAATATTGCCGTATTAAAAAAATTGTTGGACTTGTTTGAAAATTCCTCTCCGGTTATTAAATAAATAAATAAACAAATAAATAAGAAGAATAACAAATTCGCACACATGCACAACTGACCTTTCATTGTTAAATCTGCTACGTATTCAATTTCTTCTTGTTGCTGATTTATCTATAACATAAAACCAAAAATTAGTAATGCAAGCAACAAAATGTCAATTCATTCGTGCATATTTAATCTAAAACTAAAAATAAAGAAAACTTTGATTTTAATATTAGTTAAGTTATGGGAAATGATATTTATGAATGTACAACCGGAACAGGTCGCCCTTTCGAGATATCTGGAAATTCAAGAGCATCAAGTTTTGGAAATATTTTTCTTCTGTGACTAGCCCTAAAAAAAAGAAACATATTTATAATGTAATAGAAATCTACAATGTAAAGAATAAATAAAATTAGTTCAGTAATTAAAAAAAAAATCATTTTTAAAGGTAGCATTTGAAACACAGAGTGCATCGAACACGAAACAAGTGGGTAAGTGTGATCACAGATCGCACAGAGGGTTTCGTTTAATATTACTTTCAAAACACTTTATTCTTTAATTACTAAATCAAAATTGTTAATTATTTATAATTATTAAATACTTACATTGATCATATTACAATTATTTTAATTTTGATATGATTATAAACAGTAGTTAATTTTTATCAAAATGAAATATTCAACTAAAAAAATTTACATAAAATTCCAAGAATCCAAAATTTTAAAATCTGAGCAGAGATTTAAAAAAAATTTTAGATGACTAAAAAATGTTTAAAGAAATTTAAAGAAATTTCTCGAGAATTCAGTAGACGTTTAAGCAAAATTTAAAATTCGCTATTTTTAACCGACTTCCAAAAATTAGAGGAGGTTATCAATTCGACGCGTATGTATTTTTTTTTATGTATGTTCACCGATTACTCCGAAACTATCCAACCATTTAACTTGATTTTGGAGTTAAATGAGAGAGCTTGCTCTCGAATTGGTACCACTTCCGTTTCATAGAAATTGGTTCAGTACTTTTTTAGTAATTAGGCAAAAACTAATAAAATTAGTGATTTCTCGCAAATCAGTAGTAATATGGATGTCGAATAAACTTGCCGATGCAAAGATGGCCGAGCGGTCTAAGGCGCTTGATTTAAGATTTGGTTTTCGAAAGGCAACATGTGTTCGAACCCCACTTCCTGACGTACGTGTATACAATAATCTTTTCCGTATTATAATTTTTAAATATATATTTAACAAGTTAAATACTAATTATGCTATTAGGAATATTTTGTATTTAACCGTTACCACAGAGTATCAGGGATTTTTTATTAATTCAATACTTTATCAGTGAAAGAGTACTCAAAAAGAGAATAGACTTGCGAAAAGTAACATGACATTGAATAAGTTCGCTGAAGAGAATGAAGTCCGGACAGCCGAGCGGTCTAAGACACCAGATCTAATCTCTGGTTTTAAAAGAGAGTGTCGGTTCGAACCTCCCTCCTGACATATGTGTATAGTATACAAAAAAATTTCCGCGTTACATATTATTTACCCATCATACGTAGTATAGGGTAAGTCTTGAAATCGTTTTGAAAATCGAAAAATTTTTCTTTTGACGGATTTACACGTTTTAGATAGTGGAGATTCCGAAAAACATATTTTTAGAAAAAAAGTTTTGCCGTCCGTCTGTCTGTCTGTCTGTCTGTCTGTAAACGCTCTATCTCCCGAACAAATTGAGATAGAGACTTGAAATTTTGTATGTAGTTAGTATGTAAGAATGGGACGAACCCTATTTAATATCAGCGACCTCGATTATCCGGAACTATTTTTTTCGGACTCTCGAAAAATTCGTTCTGATGAAAGGTATATAAAAATTTTCGAAATTTTTTGTTCTAAGGAATGGTCGTAAAAGGCAATAAAATAACACACATTTTGCATGTAAAACGAAGTCGATCGGATTATTAGTTGCCGAGATATTTGTAATCCTGTTTTCCACATTCTTCGATTTTTCATGACCTTGTATTTCATTCAAATTTCAATTCAGAAAAATATTTTAATTGGAAATGAGACGCTTAATCCGACGCAGTTAATTGTTAGTTAATAGAATTGTTATTTTTGGAGTTATAAGAATGTTTCTTTTACGCAGTTTGGTACTACTTGAGTAGTTTGGCGTTTTATATAATTTGTCGAAATTGGTACATCAGCAGTTCTTTAATAAAGCATTACTATGTATATTAAGAATATTTAAATTTTGTTTATGAATTCCAATGCATTGTATAAATAGTTTCACATGTTTTATTTTCATATACATATCCATGATGGGTAAGTATTACGGTGGCCCCCAACGACTAGTTTTTTAAAGTGACTTCAAAAAAGGAGAGGATGTTATCAATTCGGCGCGAATGTATTTTTTTTTATGTACGTTCACCGATTACTCCGAAACTATCCAACCGATTAATTTGTTTTTTGTGTTAAATGAAAGAGGCTACTGTTCCATTGGTACTTCTTCCATTTCATTGAAATTGGTTCAGTACTTTTTTACTAATTAAGTAAAAACTAATAAAATTAGTGATTTCTTGCAAACTAAAAGTAACACGGACGATGACTAAGCTCGCCGAATGGAGTGCTGCCAGATGGGTGAGCGGTGTAAGATAGCAGATTTGATTTCTGGTTCTTGAAAGAGATCATGGGTTCGAATCCCACTCCTGACATACGTGTATGGTTTACAGTGATTTTTCCCGTATTATAATTTTTATTAATTGACATTTAAAAAAAATCGTTAACTTTTAACTAAAAAGAGAAAAATAAACTTTTCTACCAAAAATTGAGCCGACTTCAAAAGCTACTGCAAAGTGAAAAATAATTTTTTTACAGAATAGTATTAAGAAATTAAATTAAGAGCGTAGTATTTATCATGCGTATTATTATATTTATTAACCGACTTCCAAAAAGGAGAGGAGGTTATCAATTCAACGCGTATGTATTTTTTTCTTTATGTATGTTCACCGATTACTCCGAAACTATCCAACCAATTAACTTGATTTTGGTGTTAAATATGAGAGCTTGCTCTCGAATTGGTACCACTTCCGTTTCATAGAAATTGGTTCAGTACTTTTTTAGTAATTAGGCAAAAACTAATAAAATTGGTGATTTCTCGCAAATCATTAGTAATATGGATGTCGAATAAATTAACCGATACCAGGATGGCCGAGCGGTCTAAAGCGCTTGATTTAAGATTTGGTTTTTGAATGGCAGCCTGGGTTCGAACACCACTCCTGACGTACGTGTATCCAATAATCTTTTCCGTATTATAATTTTTAAATATATATTTAACAAGTTAAATACTAATTATGCTATTAGGAATATTTTGTATTTAACCGTTACCGCTGAGTATCAGAGATTTTTTATTAACTCAATACTTTATCAGTGAAAGAATACTCAAAAAGAGCATAGACTTGCGGAAAGTAACATGACATTGAATAAGTTCTCTAAAGCGAATGAAGTTCGGACAGCCGAGCGGTCTAAGGCACCAGATTTAATCTCTGGTTTTGAAAGAGAGTGTCGGTTCGAACCTCACTCCTGATATATGTGTATAGTATGCGAAAAAAAAATTTCCGCGTTATATATATTTTTTAAGTGACTTCAAAAAAGAAGAGGATGTTATCAATTCGGCGCGAATGTATTTTTTTTTCTATGTATGTTCACCGATTATTCCGAAACTATCCAACCGATTAATTTGTTTTTTTGTGTTAAATGAAAGAGGCTATTCTTCCATTGGTACTTCTCCCATTTCATTGAAATTGGTTCAGTACTTTTTTAGTAATTAAGTAAAAACTAATAAAATTAGTTATTTCTTGCAAACTAAAAGTAACATGGACGATGACTAAGCTCGCCGAATGGAGTGCAGGTCAGGTGGCTGAGCGGTGTAAGACGGCAGATTTGATTTCTGGTTCTTGAAAGAGATCGTGGGTTCGAACCCGATTCCTGACATACGTGTATGATTTACAGTGATTTTTCCCGTATTATAATTTTTATTAACTGACTTCAAAAAATCGTTAAATTTTAACTAAAAAGAGAAAAATAAACTTTTCTACCAAAAATTGAACCGACTTCAAAAGCTACTGCAGAGTGAAAAATAATTTTTTTTCAAAATAGTATTAAGAAATTAAATTAAGAGCACAGTATTTATCATGCGTATTATTATATTTATGTAGATTAATTTGATTTTTTGAAGTCGGTGCCAGCCAAGCCAAGTTCATAATTAAAATTAATTATCCAATGCAAATCGTAAAAGAATAAAGTTAAATTTTTAACCAAATATTAAATCGTAAAAAAACTCGTAGATACTTGAATGTGTGTCTATTGGAAAATTACATGTAACTTGGCTTGGCTGGCACCGACTTCAAAAAATCAAATTAATCTACATAAATATAATAATACGCATGATAAATACTGTGCTCTTAATTTAATTTCTTCATACTATTTTGTAAAAAAAATTATTTTTCACTTTGCAGTAGCTTTTGAAGTCGGTTCAATTTTTGGTAGAAAAGTTTATTTTTAACA
Source organism: Maratus speculifer (assembly GCA_964019185.1). Classification (NCBI taxonomy): domain Eukaryota; kingdom Metazoa; phylum Arthropoda; class Arachnida; order Araneae; family Salticidae; genus Maratus; species Maratus speculifer. The sequence goes on along the minus strand of OZ025294.1, from coordinate 389,571,383 downwards.
GAATTCAAAAAAGGAGAAGGAGGTTATCAATTCGAAGCGTATGTATTTTTTTTTTTTTATGTATGTTCACCGATTACTCTGAAACTATGCAACCAATTAATTTGGTTTTTGCGTTAAATGAAAGAGACTCTCTTGAATTGGTACCAATTCCTTACCATGGAAATTGATTCAGTACTTTTTTAGTAATTAGGCATAAACTAATAAAATTAGTGACTTTTCTCAAAATAACTTTCATTGTTGTAACTGTTTTCCCAATCATAAGCATAAAACTATATCTGTGTCAGTTCCAAGTTGTCGCCAAGTTTGGTATATAAAAGTGATAATCCAAAAATCTTTAACTAAAAAGAGAAAAATAAACTTTTCTACCAAAAACTGAACCGACTTCAAAATCTACTGTAAAGTGAAAATTTAGATAATAGTAATAAGAAATTAAATTAAGAGCATAGTATTTACCATGCGTATTATTATATTTATATACATTAATTTGATTTTTTGGAGTCAGTGCCAGCCAAGCCAAGTTCAAAATTTAAATTAATTATCCAATGCAAATCGTAAAAGAATAAAGTTAAATCTTTTAACTAAATATTAAATCGTAAAAAAACTCGTAGATACTTGCATGTGTGTCTATTGGAAAATTACTTGTAAATTGGCTTGGCTGGCACCAAAAAATCGAATTAATTTACATAAATATAATAATACGCATGGTAGATACTATGCTCTTAATTTAATTTTTTATTTTTATTATGTAAAAAAAAATATTTTTCAGTTTTCAGTAGGTTTTGAAGTCGGTTCAATTTTTAGTAGAAAGTTTATCTTAATGGTGTATTTCGATTCAAACTTACTTATTTTCCGATTTATTTTTGAATTCATTTTGGCTCTCAAATACACCAAACTTTCAAAATCTCTTATTTGGAAAGTACACAAGGTGCCGTGATTGTCAATTCTTTGATAAATGCAGAAAATATTGCAAAAAACAATCAAAAACGGCATTTCGAACCGATTTTTCCCAAAGGGGAGATCTGGGGACGAAAAAAAGGGTCATACTGATAAGATTATTGTTTATAACTCAAATTCTAATGAATTGAGCGTAAAAAGACATTACACGGCACCTCATACGTCCCTTGAAGAATCCCCTCAGCAAGTTTCATGTTTCTAGTTTTAAAAATGTACCTGAAATTGTATCGGAAAATTTCAAGCTGTTGAAAGTGGAAAAGGGTGTTTTCAAATACACCCTTAAAACAAAACCAATTGTATGAATACCAGGCGTGCTATACTAGCTCTGAAAAATATCTTACTTCCCATTAAATAATGACCAAAGAAAATAACATCTGAGGGGGATGGTGGTGGGCAGAAATGACAGACATGTCAATCAACTGGAAATTTGATTAACTAAACATTAAAACTCAACTTGAAGAGGTTAAGGCAGGAAATAAAAGTTTGAAGATTTTATAGAGTAAGGGAAATGAAATGTGGTGGCGAAAAATATTGCAACGATATGTCACATTATAGAAGATATTTTTGCACTCCTTCCGGTGAACAGTTCCCTAATTGTATGATGATAGAGGACACCAAAAGCTAACTCGCAAAGTTTACTTACAGTCAAGATTTTGAATGGGGTCTTTCCTGGTTGTGCCTTAATTAGGAGAGGAGATAGTTAATTTTGAGTGATAAAAAAGTTAGAGCCCGGATAGATATTGAAAGTTTAAGAATTTTAGCAAACATGATTTAAGTGTGATGTCTTTGTTAATATTGAAGTGCGACAAAATGTCCATTCAATGATACGACGAGTTCGAAAAATAAATAAATAAAACTAAAAAAATTGTAATTTAACAAATCACAACGACTATTTGGAAAATAATATTTTCAAATACTATAATTTTAGACTTATAATGGATTTTTATACTAAAAAAACAATAATAACATCATTTTTATGATGATCAAAACATAGCTTATGTAATAACAGAGTTATATGAATATGCCTGGACTCTTAGAGACACGTTAATATTCCTGGACCAATCATAAACAAATATTAAATGAAATTTTATTATAACAATTTTCGGTACTGCAAATTTTAAAACTTCTAAACATTGCATATTTTCAATTGTTACATTGTCGTATAAAGGAAAAAAAAAACTTTTACATGCAACTTGTTTGAAACCTGTATATAAATTTGTTTTTCCGTTAGTAATTTTTTTTGTAGTTTTTAATACTCTTTTTGTCATCGTGGCAACAGAAGTATTCCATTTTTGGACATTAAATGTGGAGCAACCAGAAAACGAATAAAATAAAAAACAGAAGTAATCCATTTCTAAACACTAAATATGGACTAATCAGAAAACGAATAAAATAAAATAAGTTGCGGAATTCAACCAATAAAAAGATTCAGATGTACTTCAGATTTCCTAATTCTCTACCGAAAACAAAAATTTTCCCAAATAGTTAATAAAAAATTGACCTCCCCGTGGGCGTTCTATATCACCTAAAAAACAGACAAAGCCCATACTCACATTCATAATATATTTTTAATAATTTTATATAGCTTATAATAAAAAAGGTCGGATTTAAAATAATGATAACTAGTAAAGAAATGATAAGATTTAAATAATGATGCCGTAGAAAAGCATTTGTTTTTCTGGTACTTCTAGGTTATCCCGTCGACCAAAAAATTATCGCCAAACTATAAGATTAAATGCCAATAATTGATGATCGTGAATGTCACATTCAATGACATTAAATATCATTCACGTGTTTAAAATGTCATTAAGTGATTTTTATTTCGACTTTTTATTAATATTTTATTAATATTCTACTAATTATTTGTTTTTTTTTGTTATTTAAAATAAAAATTATGTCAACATGTATAATTTGGCCATTAGTTTGGCGATTTGTATAATTTGGCGAAATTGGTCGATGGGATAACCTAGAAGTACCGTTTTTCTTAATAATTATTTTTTTTTTGAATAAAATAAAAAGTTTCAATTGATTTTCCCGAAAATTAATGTTCGGAATCAGCGTTAAAAAATATTAGCTGCTTCATTAATTTCACATCTATAAATGCAATATTTGAAATAATTTTACAGCCCGTGAAGGCATCTTATTATCATCGTCGACAGATGTCTGGCCTGAAAGATTACTCAAACATCTATGCTCTACTTTATGTCTTTGAAAGGAGATAATATGTAAATTTAATAAAATAGGTTTTTAATGGCTATTTCAGCTTCTATTTGAAATTATAGAAAATTTTTAGAGAAACAGAGAATACAGAACGGAAAAACTTGTTAATTTCTACTACTGCTCGATTAATTTTAACAAAAAGCAGAAATAAATCAAGAAAATTGTACTTGCATAATCCTTACATAAATTAAATCAAAGAAAGAAACATGTGAGTAAAAAACTCATATTGTTAAAATACATATTTAGGAGAGTCAAAATCTCAGAATATACATTGCTTGAAAACCTGAATGAAACCTCCAAACTGATGCATATGTTATAATACAATTACAGTTAACAACTTATCTGACGGTTAAGAAATAATAAATGGATGAAAAAAGTTCTATTAGAAAAAAATTAAATATAATAATTATTAAGTATTATATTAATAAAATAAAATATAATAATTTTTTTTTTCTTCAAATTAATGGAACCTTAAGATAATCATACATATACACACCGACAGTTCTTAAAATATATTATTACTAGCAGCCTTCGCCCGCTACGCTGATCAGTTTTTCTAAAGAAACTTTAAATCAAACGAAATTTTTATATCATATTAATTTTTAGTTTTATATCATATTTTAGACTGTCTGTCATCGATGAAAAGAGTCTTCTAAAGACATCGCCAAATTAGGAAAATGTGACGTATTTCACGAACTACTGGATTTAAAAGAATTTGCTTAGTACCATTCGATTCAACATGAAAAAATACACTAAAATATGTTATCAGTTGAAAAATAACTGCAAAAGCCGATTTTTAAGGAATTTTTTTTTAATTCGTTCTTTTTTTTACCCGCCTTAGAGTGGAATTTTCAAAAATCCCTTCTTAGCGGCACTCGATGTTATAAGAAGTATTTTTACCCCAATTTTCAAGATTTTTTGGTGCTGTGATTAATACGAAATCCAGACTTTCTTTTATATATATATATAAAAGCTTACAGCATCATAATCTTTTAAGTCCATATTCATTTAGAATCATAATCTTTTAGCTCTATTTTTTAGGTCGATGGTTAAAAACTCCAAAAAATTGAACAATTTTCCTGTGCCCATTATATAGAGACATCTTTTGCTAAACTTGTTTCAAATTTCACACTTATGTAGTTATTTTATTTATTAATATTGCCTGGGCCTTATGATAGTAGTTAGAGTGTAGTGTTTAGCCCTTTCGGGTCTGGTGTACTAGTATGTACATTAGGGTGGGCCGAAAAAAACTTTTTTTCGATTTTCGATGATGGCGGGTGCGGAAAAGTGGCCATTGGTGGCACTCAGTTCACACAAAAAATTTGAGATTTTTTGGACAATTCCTTACCCTGCCGCAAATGGCTTGAATTTTTGCCAAAATGCTGATTTTTGAACTTTTTTAGTAAAAACTTTTAAAATATTAAATTAAGTTTATTTTGGCTGTATTTACTTGGAAAGACATATTTAACGTATCTAATGTTTAAATAAGTTCTGAATATGTATTATTTAATTGCTATACGTATTTTAAATTAGCCGATTTTTACTAATGCATAATTAGAGGTTATTTAGACATTTAGCACATTAAATACATCTTTTCAACTAAATTAAAAAAAAAAAAACCTTAATTTAATATTGAAATTTTTTTTGCTAAAAAAATTCAAAAATCAGCATTTTGGCAAAATTTGAAGCCATTTGCGGCAGTGTAAGGAATTGTTCAAAAAATCTCAAATTTTTTGTGTGAACTAAGTGCCACCAGTGGCCACTTTTCCGCACCCGCCATCATCGAAAATCGAAAAAAAGTTTTTTTCGGCCCACCCTAATGTACATGTCTTTTAATTATTTTATTCTAAGAAATACTTTTGCTACCATTTACATTTAGTAATGTTATTATATGTCTATGCATTTACTAAATGACTTCATTTATGTTTCGGAATTTAGTAATAATAGCAATAATTTTTTTTTTTTAAATTCTCTTTGCGCCCTTTTCGTTTCTTTTATTTGAAACATATATTTCACTCAATAAATTTTAAATAAAAGTTACTTTCTTGAAAGAATAGTGTGTAATAAAACGCAAAAAAGTATTAGAAAGTTGTAATATAAAGTTAAATCTTATTGTAATACGATATTTTCTAAACATCTTCAAAAAAATTTCTTTATCCTATTGTCAAGCGAATATTAATTCAATAATACGCAAAACAACAACATACGTTATTTTTCATACAATGAAATATTCGTTAAACACTAATTAATCTATATGGATAGCTAGAGTTAAAGTTATTAACGTAAAAGTAATTTTTTCTAAAAACTGAAAAAAAAAAAAAAATTCGGACCCGAAAGGGATATATATATATATATATACATATATTTTAATTTAAAAATACCGACGTACCTAGCAAGAAGCCTTGGGTTTCTCGTTTCCAAAAGGTCCTTGATTTCGTCAATAGTCAGGAAATAGAGGAGATCGGTGTCTGGCAAATACCCTTCGGCCACCATTGCCTTGCTGAGACGATGAAAACCTCTTCTGTTGTTATCAATAGCTTTGATCATAGTAGACTACAGAAATGTGGGACATAATTAGGATGAGCGAAGCGAATCCAATTTTGTCGTACACTTTACAAAAAAAACTATACAGTATTTTGATTTGAAATTAAACACAAATATAAATTATGATCTGTAGATTTGCAGAATATTATTTTTTTACAGAAATACTTTTCAAAAAAATATTATTTTAATTAATTTATTTTACATGTTTTTCCATTACGAACGCATTCTTTCAAATAAAAAGTAAAACACGTACGTTTTCAGAAGAAAAACTTAAATCATGGGGTCAGTAATTATAGCTAGAATCATCATTAAATAAATAAAATATATTTTCATTATTCTGACAAAATATCTCAAAAACTGCTTTCAGATTTTCAAACTATGCTCATTCCTTTTAATTATGTATAGTTTCACGATTTCTTTTATAAAATTTATAAAATACTTTTTTCAGAAAAATTATAGCATATTTTTAATGAATTAAAATTTGTGAAAATTTTCTTATTAACATTCAATTATAAAAGTATTTTTCTGTGCTAGGAATTCAAATACACAATTTATTTTTATTTTGTGAAATCATTTGAGCAGACGATGTTTATGAATTTTAAAAGAATTACATTATATTTTTGTGAAGTGGCAATAAAAGAATTGTAAACAAATAAAATTAATACTTTGTACAATTCAACTTCGAAAATATTTTTATTTATACCAGTCTTATATCATAAATAAACAATCTGAGGAAATTCTTAGTTATTTGGTTAAAGTACATCTTAAAATTAAAATGCGCCGAAACATAAAATTACATTTTTGCTTAATAAAGATGCAAAAGTAATTTTAAAAATATATTATTACTTTCAAATATTTATCTTATAGCATAATACTTCGCGAATCCAAACAAAGCATGGCTTTTGCTAGTTATTATCTATATTTAAAAAAATTTATATAATGATAATAGTTTTTTTTATTACTTACCCATCATACGTAGTATAGGGTAAGTCTTGCAAACGTTTTGAAAATCGAAAAATTTTTTTGACGGATTTACACGTTTTTGACTCTGGAGATTTCGAAAAACATATTTTTAGAAAAAAAATTTTGCCGTCAGTCTGTCTGTCTGTAAACGCTCTATCTCCCGAACGAATTGAGATAGAGACTTGAAATTTTGTATGTGCTTAGTATGTAAGAATGGGACGAAGCCTATTTAATATCAGTAACCTCGTATATCCGGAACTATTTTTTTCGGACTCTCGAAAAATTCATTCTGATGAAAGGTACATGCAAATTTTCGAATTTTTTTATTTTAAGGAGTGTTCGTAAAAGGCAATAAAATAACACAAATTTTGCATAAAGAACAAAGTTGATCGAATTATTAGTTGCCGAGATATCTGTAATCCTGTTTTCCACATTCTTCGATTTTTCATGACCCTGTATTTCATTCAAATTTCAACTCAAAGATATATTTTAATTGGAAATAGAACGCTTAATCCGACGCAATAAACTGTTAGTTAATAAGATTATTATTTTTGGAGTTATAAGGATGTTTCTTTTTCGCAATTCAGTACTACTTGAGTAATTAGGCGTGTTGTATAATTTATCGAAAGAGAGAAATTTATCAGCAACTCATTAATACAGCATTACTATGCACAATAAAAATATAAATACACGTTTACATTTTGTTTTGGAATTGCAATCCATTTTATAAATAGTTTTCAAATGTATTATTTTCATATATTATATATGCATATACAGGGTGTCCGAAAAATCTGGAAACGGTCGAATAACTCGAAAAATACATATGAGATTGAAAAACGTAAATATACGTGTTAAATATTTTTAAATAAGCTACTCAGTGATACCAAATTTGACCTTCGTAACCGACCCCCTGGGGGTCAGAGGGGAGTCCAACTTTGAAATCCTAAATTATAACCCCCATTTTTTATTGCAGATTCGGATTCTACGGACAAAAATACGTAACTTTTGTATTTGATGTTTATTTCGAATCCTCGTTTATCACGGTGTAATTGAGCATATTAAATCGATACATATTTCGGCTTTTCCAACGGGATTTTCCCTAATCGAAACTAATTGGGGAGAATTTATGACATCAAATTCCTCGTCTTTTGCAATAATAGCGTTTCCTGAAAATCACCCGTGCCGATTATTTCGGTAGTGCTACACAGTTAAAAATTTGATCCATTTGCTGTAGCGTCACTCCACAGCTTTTATAGAATATCTCTTTCATGACCAATGAGAATGTTCCATAACACAGTAAAGTACACTGTAAAAAATTGACCCTTTTGCTGCATCGTCACTCCACCGCTTTTATAGAAAACGATTACTTTACTGTGTTATGGAGCATTCTCTTTGGTCACAAAAGAGATATTTTATAATAGCTGTGGAGTGACGCTGCAGCAAATGGGTCAAATTTTTAACAGTGTAGCACTATTGAAATAATCGCCACGGGTGATTTTCAGGAAACGCTATTCCTACAAAAGACGAGGAATTTGACGTCAAAAATTCTGCCCAATCAGTTTCGATTAAGGAAAATCCCGTTGGAAAAGCGGGAATATGTACCGATTTAATATGCTCGATTACACCGTGATAAACGAAGATTTAAAATAAACATCAAATACAAAAGTTACGTATTTTTGTCCGTAGAATCCGAATCTGCAATAAAAAATGGGGGTTATAATTTAAGATTTCAAAGTTGGACCCCCTCTGACCCCCAGGGGGTCGGTTTCGAAGGTCAAATTTGGTATCACAGAGTAGCTTATTTAAAAATATTTAACACGTATATTTACGTTTTTCAATCTCATATGTATTTCTCGAATTATTCGGCCGTTTCCAGACTTTTCGGACACCCTGTATATGATGGGTAAGTATTACGGTGGTCCCCAACGGCTAGTTTTTAAGTCGCAGCAGCTCAGAGTACTAAAAATCTGATTAAGAGCTCACTCTACTCACAGAAAAAGACCCGGGTGATAATGCTAAGTCTATGGGGGCATTCTTTTCAAATATCTCGCTCAAATTTTAATATTTTGATATGATTTTTTTTTGCATAGGATAGCTGAGGACGATCCACAACCGGCCTAGTTTTTACCTTTTCAACTTTGGTTTAAGATTTAAAAAAAAAATACTTTAACTTTCAGAACCGGTTAGAACCGGTTATGAAACTGAAACTATCCTAATATAAAAAGAATGTAACGAAAATCGAAAAAGAAAAAACTAGCTGGGTTGTGGATCGTCTTCAGCTATCCTATGCAAAAGAATCATATCAAAATATTAAAATTTGAGCGAGATATTTGAAAAGAATGTCCCCATAGACTTAACATTATCATCCGGGTCTTTTTCAACCAGTAGTGTAGGCCCTTAACTCAATTTTCGCTTGAAAAGACGACATGACTGGGAAGCCACGCCCACTCACATTAATTTTACTCAAACATTTTACACTGATTTTTTTTATGTCATTTAATTTTATTCAAGGGTTTATATGTATTACAAAATTTATTTTTTCCCCACCAAAATTAACATTATACAATATTAATTTCCTTTTAACAATATTCCGTATTTATTGCAGCTTATTAAATAAAAATCCTGTTTTTAGATCTATTCTATAACGATATAAATTCTTAATTCGCTTAAAAAACATATATTCCAATATGCGTAAATTTAAAAAATGACTCTAAATTAAAAATATTCTTAATTAAACTTTATTTCTTAAAATACCTAATAAAATTCATTGTTCCCCTGTTTTTATCAATCCTTTTTTAAGAAAGTCCTATTAAATTTATTCCAAAAAAGTACTTGTTCAAAAATAGCATTCTTTTTATTTTTTTTTATTCACGTTTTATAATTATTGCGTATCAATAAATTCATTTCTTTTCTTTTTTTTGTGTTAAATTATCGTCTGTAGAATAGATTCAAATTTTGATTACTTTCGATTATAAATTAGTTAAATAATAATCTTTTAAATAAAATTATCGTTTGCAAAAGATCGAGTCTGCCGTTTTAATCTCGATGTTTGATATTATTTTCTGTTTACATAAAAGAATCGTGTTTAGAGATTATGGAAAGTTCTAGAAGCTTTTTCTTTTTTGACTTAAGCTAGAGAGGCCTAGAGATGGATGGACTTTTATTCGATGTTTCGTGTTTGAGCGGTTTGAAAGCTAGGACGAATGTTTTCTTTTTTTGGAATGTTGCTCAGGAAGAGGAGAGCATTTTCCCTCTGCATATGACTGCATTTAAATACATTTTTTTTTAAACTGCCAATGTTTAATTTCATGAACTCCCTACATTATTTATTTACTTAATTTTGATTTCGCCACGATTAATGTGTTAAACAAGTTGGAAATTGCACGTGAAGCGTAGCAAATGAGGTGCGTTCGTACGATAACGAAGTTTAAAAATATTCAGATCTTGGTGATATAGTAGAGCGTACTCCTGATACGAAATCTTTGTATTTCTGTAAATATGCAGGAAGTAATTTTTATTGCCCCTCAGCAACGTAAATCTTCTTCATAAAATGTGAAATAGTTGAATATAATTAAAACATGCCCCAAACAATGTTTCCCCGTATAGCATTATGTAGTGGAATACTTTTGTGTGGCCCTGTAATTTAATAATAAAAATTCGTTGCATCACAGATTGTACAGAATGCATATTGTAGTATATACTTGATAGATTCATGCCAATTCTATTATGTTCGAATGAGTGTAACATCATTAACATGCATTTGAAAAAATTTTCCCATTGACCGTAATGTAATGGAATACTTTTGATTGTCCCTGTAAATGATCTATGCATCCGACTTTCATAACACTTGAAACGACTCGACAAAATTACTCAATAATTATATGTTTTAAATTTCAGACGATTAAAATGCATTTGAATTTTTTTTCCCCGTTGACCGTAATGTAACGGAATCCTTTTGATTGTCCCTGTAATTGATCTATGCATCCGATTGTCATAACATTTGAAATGACTCGATAAAATTACGCAATAATTATATGTTTTAAATTTCAAACGATTAAAATGCATTTGAAACTTTTTCCCCATTGACCGTAACGTAACGGAATCCTTTTGATTGTCCCTGTAATTGATCTATGCATCCGATGTTCATAAAATTTGAAATGACTCGACAAAATTACGTTAAAATTATGTATTTTAAATTTCAAATGATTCGGTTGGGTAGTTTTTGCGTTTTTATATGCGGACAGACAGACGGACACACAGACAGACAGACAGACGGACAGACGGACTGACTGAGCGACAACAATAGGTGCTACGTATTTACATATTTATGAACGCACCTAAAAACGGGGAAACTTGTGGCTAATACTACTGGCTCCCAATCTTAAAATGTCCCTTATATATTTTAATTCTCGTGCTTGATAAAACCGTACAAGAACAATACGCAAGTTAGAAATAGTCTGCTCTCGTTAATTCGAAATAGGATAAATCGAATCTTCGCTTAATTCGAACTAAAAGATGAAATCCGGAAATTTTCAATGCCAGAATGACATTAAAGATTTACATTTTTTTGAATTCATTTTCTCTTGACTTCGTTGAATTCGAACTAATGCGAACTTAGATTTTTCATTTTTCCTTACTTTCTCCTGGATTCCAGATTCTTGAAATGACTTGCTTTCTTTCATTTTTGTTAAAATTGTTCTGAGCTCGTATACATATACCGGGTGTCCTGAAAAGTACTGAACGATTTTAAAAATCAATAACTTGCAAACTTTTACAGATATTTAAAAAATTCTTGCACGAGAGTCATCTAAAAGGTCAAAAGTTTTTTTCCTGCGATTCTGGATTTTAGTTCGAATTACAAACAATATATGGCGCTGAGAGAGTTAGGTGCTGTGTTGAGATGGATATTGACGTCACTTGGTACTGAAGCAAAATAAGGAGGTTAAGGCTGTGGAGTGGGTCTCGTTTGACAATGCAGTCTTGCTCTTAGGGCCCGATTTTGAACTTTTGTTTATTTGTTTTTATTGAACACATACATTTGACCTGTGTACTTGACATGAAGCTCGATTTTAGACTCAGTCGGTATGATTTCAATGAAATATGTTGTTGTCATGGAAATAATAAATCCTTTTATATAATAGCAGCGATTGAAACTGCGCATGATTTTAAAGAGCAGCATACGAGTTTTGCAGACGATTTTACATTTAAGAAATCTGTATTTTCTCGGATTAAATTATTTTTTATCATCTTATTTAAAGAATATTTTGTTTATCATATTTTAAAACAAAGTGAAACGATTTAGTAGGTTTTTTTGTTGTTGTTGTCAAAAATTAATCAATTTTGCCAGTTAAAAAAAATTGTTTTATTCAGAGAAATGCTAGTTCTTTTAAAGAAGTTCTTTAGTAGAGTTTTATGTATGTTGTAAAAAAATTGCGGAAATGGTTTATTCTTTAGAACAAAGAATATTTATAGTATAAACATTGAAAACTTGGTGCAATAGCTGTTGCACTCTTTTGAAAAAATACCTAAATACAAAATTTATTACGATTATGTATATTAAATTCATGGTAATAGGGAAATAATACTACTTCCATCTTAAATGACCCATAATCATTATGACAACCTAGAATCATCACCTATCATCGGATATCATTGAATTAGTCACGCATGATAGGTTTTAATAGAATGAAGAAAACATTTATTAATATCATTTTAAGCTTTGATTCGCTTTTCATAAAACTTTAAATGAGTAACGAAAATTCTGCAACGAGTATATATATATTATAATTCAAAGCATTCTGTTGGGTAGTTTTTGCGCTATTATATGCGGACAGATAAAAGAACATTCCAGATGACGAATATAGGTGCTACACATATAATTATCCTCACAGAATATAATGTAATGGAATAGTTTTGAGTGTCTGTGTAAATGAATCATGAATTATGCATAGTTTGTTTACAATACCCAACACGGCATAATAAATCTCATTAACATATATAACTTACAGACCAATTCAATTATTTCAACGCAAGTTAGAGTTTGGAAAGACTGACAGGCAGACGGCTAACTAAATAGAAATCATAAACACTTTCAACTATGTTGGAAAGCGTTAAAAACACATGTTAAATTGAAATTTGTCATTTAGCAATTTATTTAAATATACGGGAGCATAGTTGAACTCTTTTGTATAGCCCTGTAGTTTACCTACTATCTTTAAATAACGCCATTATTTAGTTAAAATCTATTTAAAACTGAAACATGCTTTAAACTAATGAAATCACACTTCCAGAGATTACCATCCAGAGCCGGCTATTGATCCAATTTTTGAGTGCCTCTGTATATCATTCCATTTCTATTCTTCAAACATATCGTAATATACTTAAAGCTGTTCAACGTAAAAAATGCATAACTCATTTACAAACCACCTTTAATATATTTACTTACACACTTAGTAAGGAGTGCGAATTCTTTTGTGCAGCCCTGTATATGATTTGCACCAATTATATACACAGCGTAACACGCAAAAATTTAGTTAAACTTAAAAAAAATCTTATCAAAACTAAAAACTTCCAGCAATTGTCGTTAGCGTACAGCATTTTTGATGCATCATAGTTTCCGAAATCTTTTGTGTGTCCCTGTAAATACTTCGTATTTTCTATTACACAGTAAGTAATTCGTAGTAAACCTAAGCAACTTATAATAATTTTATTATATGTGTAACAAAATTAAAATATGCAGCAAAGTATGTTCCCTTCAATACCGTTATGTTACATAATTATTTTGAGTGGCCCTGTAAAAGAATAATAACTATTCTTTGTGCAGTATATTCTACATCATTTGTATTTTAATTTAATTCATATATGCATATTAATTTCACTATGTTCGAACGGGTGTAATATCATCAAAAAGCACTTGAAACTTTTTCCCCCCTCGGCCATAATGTAACGGAATACTTTTGACTGTCCCTGTATTGGAAATACACATCCGATTTTCATAAAATTTGAAATAACTGGACAAAATTCTTCAACAAATATATATTTAGAATTTCAAACGATTTGACAGAGTAATTTTTGCACTGTTATATGCGGACAGACAGACAGACAGACAGACGGACGGACGGACCAGAGACGAGTATAGATGATACGCATTTACATAATTACTAACGTATCTAAAAAACAGTTAAATTTAAAAGCGCATGCCGAAATTGAAAACGCATTTCAAGCAATTATTATATAAAGACAGTGCAGCAATCGATTTCTTTTTGTGTGCCCCTGTAAATGAACGTTAAATGCTGTAAATACCAAATACCCTATTCTATCATAATCATCTTATACTGAAATTCAGTGATTTATATCAGTTTCAATACATTTGAACTAGTGTATTTCATTAATATACACTGCAAGCGATTTTCTCCCATAGACTATGATGTGATGCAATCTTTTGGGTGTACCTGTAAATGAACTGTTAATCCCACATACTTAATATACAATACAGGACATGACAAGGTGACATAAAAAAGGTTTAAAAGATACCCAGATAAATAAATAGATAAATAAGATATCCTGTTCTCAAAAGTACTTACATTCTTGAGATGTAAAAAAAAAAAAAAAAAAATAATAAAAGTCGGTAATTCGAACATTGTTGTTTCACGCATTTCGATTTCAAAGGAGTCGTACCCATGAAAACAATATTTTTCTCTATTATTGCGCTGACACCAGCAAAATCAAAATTATATGGATTGCATTCAAAATCGGACGGTAAAAGCAAAAGGTCATTTTCGAATAAGATCCACTCCACAGTCTTAACCTCCTTATTTTGCTTCAGTGCCAAGTGAGATGTCAATATCCGTCTCAACACAGCATCTAGCGCTCTCAGCGTCATCTATTGTTTGTAATTCGAACTAAAATCTAGAATCGCAAGAAAAAAAAAACTGTTGACCTTTTAGATTACTCTCGTGCAAAAATTTTTTAAATATCTGTAAAAGTTTGAAAGTTATTGATTTTTAAAATCGTTCAGTCCTTTTCAGGACACCCGGTAATTCCATGCATTTTATATCCGCTTGTCCTTAATACCATAATTAGTTTATGTATTTATATCTTTTAATTTAATATTAAGTCATATTCTAATGATAACAGCCGAAATAAATTTTAAAAAATACTATAAAATTAATTCTTTTGTAATAATACACCTTTAAATATATTTGCTCTCATACTTTTCTTGTGGCCCCGACAAGTTCGAAACAATGAGAGTCGACTGTACCTAAGTTTTTTGGCTGTTCGAACACTTGTGCTTTTCAGCTAACAACCCCAATAACTCTTAAAGTACTCGATTAATTTCGATTAAAAAAAAATGGTGGTAGACTATAAACATAAGATCATCTGAGACAGAAAGGTTTAAAAAAATTATTTAGCTTTAGAATTCTTTTTTTCGAAAAATGGAAAATTTTTGAAAAATTACCATTATTGTCAACCGGGACTGTTTAGGATTTTGCGGGGTTTCTTTAGTTCATCACATAGAAAAAAATGTTTATTATTTTATACTGAGTCACTAGTACGAGATAATTTGGAGTTTATGTCCTTGAAAAACATTCTGTATCCTGCTATAGCGAAACAATCTGGATAATAGCTACAAAATATTAACCTTTCATTCAGAAAAAGGAATTGATTAAAATTACAAAATTTTTCTATTGACCCCAATATGAATCAATGGAAATTTTGTTTGAATAAACAAAAAATATTTTGCTGATTTTTTTTTCAATTTTCCGTACACAATTTTCATTCGAAATGCATAATAACGTCGTTAATCCGTCTCAATTTAATAAGTTTTTATTATCCAAAAATTATGTTAATCCTTTATAGCTGAATTAGACAAAATTAAGTGAGAGATTTCTGGCTACTGCACACCCATTTAAATTTTGCAAAAACAACAAAATTTTGTTGGAAATACAAGACTTTAGTAAGACTCAATTAAAATGGATGAAATTTCGTTAAAATTTTATAAGAGTGTTAACAATATTTTTTTAGGCTGACAAGGAAGGTATCCATACTGGGCATACTCAGATTTTTTTGAAAAAAAAAAAAACTAATTAAACTACTCATGGATGTCATAAAGGATCAGTGAAAATTAGCGGCGGAATTGCATTAGGAAACGTGTAAAAAAATAAAATACTTTCGAATATTTGGCGTGAAAAAACTAAAGTGTCACACGATTTGGCGAGCGGCACATTTCCCCGCCAAAAGCAAACGATTTAATGTAGCTGAAAACTTTTGGATTTTTAGAATTCGCGTAAATGGTTTTTGATGAATTTAAGTATAAACAATCAGAGAGTTTAATGTTTTTTATACATATATATATATATATATATTAAATTGTATATGTATATATTATTTGTTGCTGTGGTTATTTAATTTACCTCCGGAAATAATATTTTCATATATAAAAAATTCTTATTCAGTAAAATTATTTTCATACATTTAAGCGTATTGAAAAATAAAAGCCACGTGTTTCCATAGCAACAAAACCGAATTGACAATGCTCAACTGGACTTTGAACTTGAAAGAATTTTAATTAATCATTGTGCGCGCGGCAGCGCGCTACAATAATATGATTGAGCGATGGTGCACACGGATTTTTAAATTTTTCTTTTTGCAATAACTAACTAAATACTTATCCAATTTTGATGATTTTTTTTTAAATGTTCGTCTGACCAAGAAGCACAACATAGCACAAAAATTATTTTTTTTTTTATGGCATACTGTAGGTGTACTGTAGAGTATTCTGAAAATCGGACAAAAATTTTGTGTCACAGCACTTTTCTCGAAAACTACTAAAGATAAAAACTTAATTTTTTTTTTAAACAAAAGACAAACTTTTTATCCCGAGGTAGTCATCGAGAAAACGTTATTTCGCTGGGCGGTTTTTCTGAAATTGCGTATTTTCCAAACTTGGTCATAAATGGGTATATCTAACGTTCTATTGCAGATAGAATGTTGCGGTAAAGTTTATTTTAAAGATTTTGGGATGCTAATTAATCCTGCAAAAATTCATAGCTTTACGTTAAACAGTTTTTTTACAAGATGAAATAAAAGAATAGCAGTCATCAATCTAAGGTACTTGTGATCATCGGAGAGAAAAACCAGTTACACCATTCGATTAAGCATAAAAAAATACAGAATGCTTTTTTTTCTCTTATTTTTAACTTAATTTTTTAACGAATTATAAATTTTTTTGAAATTTTTGACATGCTGATTTTTGTCATTTTTTAATGAATCATTTACTGAAAAATTATGCACGGTGTCTAGCCCTGGTGGCTGTCAAATTTGATTTTTAATTTTAAATTAGGCAATTTTTTGCACCATGCCAAATTTATATTTTATCCATTTTTTTCATTTATTTATATTTTGTTTTTAGCACTATGGCATCAATGGCAAAAATGCCTGGCATACCTGTCAAATATTGGGGCCCTGTACTTTAACAAAGTGTATTTATTATAAGTATATACCGTATTTATTCTAATAGAATGCGCCGTCTAATAGAGCGCGTCTTCTAATAAAGTGCGCACCTTGGTGCTGATTGAAAAAATAAATATACGGAAACGATATATTAGATAAGTAGAAAACGATTACTTAAATGCATTATCGAGGATTCTCATCGATCAAAATAGAGATATTCTATCAAAGCGATGGAGTGGCGATGCAGCAAAAGTTTCAAATTTTGAACAATGTACCACTCCTGTAAACTATAGCGCCAAGGATATGCACACTGTTAAAAATCTGCTGCATTTTGCTGCAGCGCACTCCCCTGCTTGTATAGAAAACGGTTACTTGGCAGTGAAATGGCGCTTTCTCATTGGTTGTAATAGAGATATTATATGCAAGTGGTGGAGGGCGTTGCAGCAAAATGCAGCAGATTTTTAACAGTGCACTGTTAAAAATTTGACCCATTTGTTGCAGAGTCACTCCACAGCTTTTATAGAATGTCTCTTTATGGCCAATGAGAATGCTCCATAACACAGTAAAGCAATCGTTTCCTATAAAAGCGGTGGAGTACGTTTTTAATAAGTCCGTAATAAATACGGATTAAGAAAAAAAAGAAGCATGGTTTTTGTATCAAACTTTACTCTTGCATAAAAAAAGTTCCTGTTTTTGGCAAAAATAATGGATATTTGAATGAAAAATCTATTCTTTGAAAGGATCTATTATTTTATTCACTTTAGTAAAAAACTGATTTTTTTTTTCTTTTGAAAACCACCGTAGAATTTTGGTATAGAAAAACCTGTTTAAATTTTTTTTTTAATTTGTAACACCAGAGTATTAGAGTATGTAGCATTTTTAAATTTCAATACAAATAAGATTTTGTTTTCTATATATAAAATACAAAACAAGTTGTGCAGTATCCCTATGGAATATGGAAAAATAGAAGGACTAGTGAAAAATGCTCCAAGGAGCAGTGCAAAAGCAGAATATGATTTTAATTGAGCATTAAAAAGTAATGGACAAGTGCTTCTGTTAATTACTGAGCATGAGGAAGGATAAGGGATCCCTTCTTGGCTACAACTCACTTCAATGCCAACTTTGAAAAAATCATATTTGCGCTTTTTCCGTGAAAACAAATCAGTCGCAGTTACTATAAAAATGTATAGTGTAAAGACGTAACCAGTAAAGATGCAGCTTAATTAGACATAAATGTAAAGGAAGGCGACATAATGCCAGATACCTAGTTCCTGCAGGTATCGCATTGATGCACTGCCACCAAGCATACCCTAAGTGTATAATTGCACAGAAAATTGATTTGTAGTATAGTGCAGAGTGAACAGTGCAGTTAACATCAGAGATGTAGTACAGGCTATACGCCGTACACCTTCTGGACTTTTTAATAGAACACCATATACCCTCTGTTTTTCAAGAAAGCTTATAGTATACACATTCTAGAATATCCCTCTGCTTAGAGCATATATCTTATGTTATTTTTATGACTACACCCCTGGTTAACATCTAAAGCACGGTGGAAAATTCTACTAAAGAACCGCAAATTTCTTTTATATGGAAAAAGCGCAAATATGATTTTTTCAAAGTTGGCATTGAAGTGAGTTGTAGCCAAGAAGGGATCCCTTATCCTTCCTCATGCTCAGTAATTAACAGAAGCACTTGTCCATTACTTTTTAATGCTCAATTAAAATCATATTCTGCTTTTGCACTGCTCCTTGGAGCATTTTTCACTAGTTTAAATTTGAATTTCGTTTCAAATCTCAAATTTTGATGGTTAAATTTTAATATAAATACATATAATTATCAATATAACGAAATTAGACTTAAAACAAACTAAAATTGACAAAACCAAAGATATTTAATTTATCTAAACACGTTGAACATGAAACTTTTTTCCTTTAAAATGCATTTGACATAAAAAAAATCCCTTTCGGCATGGCCTATAGGCGGAGGTAGATTTCGAAAAGTTTTCATCTCAAAAAAAAAAAAAAAAAAAAAAAAAAAAAAAAAAAAAAAAAGCCTATTTTTACTCAAATGCCCATTTTGGCAATATATTTTGAATTATATTCTTACTTTATTTAAAAAATTGAACAATATGCTCATTATATAGTTCCTAAATAACAAAAAACTGTTAATTAAATTCGTTTGACAGCAAAATTGAATTTAAAAATGAGTCATAAAATAACCAATTTATTATTTTAATACATCCACAATTCTTTAATCAAGATCGCTTTGAGAAATTTGTGCGAAGTGCCTACTTTGACAGATTTTTTTTAAATATATATTTAGCCTTTATCAAAACTCTGACCAATACGGCACATTACACAGTTCCTAAATAACAAATAACTGTCAATTGAATGCGTTTGAGAGCAAAATTGAATTTAAAAATGAGTCATAAAATAAACAATTTGTTATTTGAATACAACCTCAATTCTTTTATCATGATCGCTTTGGGAAATTTTTTTGCGAAGTGCTTACTTTGACAGCTTTTAAAATATATATATTCACCCTTTATCAAAAAATCGACGAATACGCACATTATATAGTTCCTAAGTAACAAAAAACTGTCAATTGAATGTGTGTCAGAGCAAAATTGGATTTAAAAATGAGTCATAAAATAACCAATTTGTTATTTGAATACCCACAGTTCATTAATCATGTCGCTTTGGGAAATTTTGTGCGAAGTGCCCATTTTGGCAGCCTTTTTTTAAATATATTCTGCCTTTATCAAAAAACTGGCCACTCCGTCACATTATATAGTTCCTAAATAAGAGAACCTGTAAATTGGATGCGTTTGAGAACAAAAAAAGATTTAAAAATGACTCGGTAAAAACGCAATTTCTTAAATTTCCGCAAATTTTAATCACGATAACTTCGTGAAATTCTGTTCAAAATACCCTTTTTGGCAGCCTTTTAAAATATATATTCTGCCTTTATCAAAAAACCGCCCAATACGTCAAGTTATATAGTTCCTAAATAATAGGACCTGTAAATTGGATGGGTTTGAGAACAAAAATGAATTTAAAAATGACGCATAAAAAACGCAATTTGTTATACTTAATGAATTTTTTAATGATGAAAACTTCGGGAAATCTGTTCAAAATACCTTTTTTGGCAGCCTTTTTAAAAATATATTCTGCCTTTATGAAAAAATTGGCCAATACGTCGCATTATATAGTTGCTAAATAATAGGATCTGTCATTTGGATGCGTTTAAAATCAAAAATGAATTTTAAAATGAGTCAGAATATAAGCAGTTTGGATTTGAGGTTTTTTCTCCAACTCCTATTTTTGTTTAATTTATTTTTGCTATAAGAATTGGTTCTATGAAAAACTTGTCAATATAAAAATTGTAGATATTATTGTGAAGATGTAAAATAAATTTAATTAGATTTAATTGCTTAAGAATTGAGTAAGTTATGGTTTTTTTTCTTTTTCCTCCCCCCTTTTTCTTTTCGTTTTTAATTTTTTTCATCGGTAAAAATTGGTCCTATCAAAAACTTGTAAATACAAAAGTTTTAGATAATATTGAGTACATTTATATAAAATTTAGTTGGATTTGATATCTTGAGAATTGACGAAGTTATGACTTTTTTTCTCCCAAAAACCATGTTTTTTT
Source organism: Maratus speculifer (assembly GCA_964019185.1). Classification (NCBI taxonomy): domain Eukaryota; kingdom Metazoa; phylum Arthropoda; class Arachnida; order Araneae; family Salticidae; genus Maratus; species Maratus speculifer. The sequence goes on along the minus strand of OZ025294.1, from coordinate 389,550,596 downwards.
CGCCCCTTGAGCCCACTTTTAACTTTATCAAAAATCTGTCACGCATAAACTTTTTCCTCATTTTTTAGAAGTAATATAAACTTTAAACTGATTCGATATCTATTTTAATTAAAAAGTTATCGCGTTTTTTCTGTTTTCACAAAAACCCTCCTAACTTTCACCTCCTTGGTCCGATTTTGCCCATTAACGAACTTAACCGAGATTTTATGCCCTTTGATTTTATGTAAAAGTTTGATGAAGATCTGAGCATAATTATGGAAGTTATCGTGTCTAGAAGAAAGTGATATACACCGATAGATAGATAGATAGATAGATAGATAGATAGATAGATAGATAGATAGATATATAAACTTTTTTACTGATGGTAGTTTTGGGGTCTAGGAGTCATGATTCGTGTAGATCCGCAAAAATTTTTCAGAAATTCCAACATGGGAGACAATGCAATAGGTAGTATTTCATACGAAATCTACCTAATATTTCATACGAAATCTACCTAAAAGCAAACATTTTTTGAAATTGCTTTTTATCGCCAATCGATGATAAATCGCCAAATAACGAAATTTTCATTATTTTCTTACGGGCAGGGTACGGAGGTTCCGTCAAAATTTTTTTATAAACGTATATATCCTTATGAGAAGAACATTCTGTAATTTTTTTGAGAATTTTCTGAGTATGCCCGTATAGAGACCTTCCTTGTGAGCAACAAAACCGATTTTTTACTTTAACTAAAAATTTCGCTTAAAACAACCAAAATGTGCTCAACAAAACATGTTTTGTAGTTTTTATCAATTCTCTTTTCTGGGTGTGACCTCTTATCCATGTGTGATGATAGTTTTTCCTTTAACTTTTTATTTTGGTAGGAAATGTTTGCGTATTCCTAAATCTAGCATGAAAACTATAGTTATTCAGGGCTACTTTGTGCCAGTCCTGGTTTGGTCCGAAGTAGCCTCGGTTATATTTAGAAATTCCTTTTATTCAAAAAATTCTCTTACAAAGCACTTTAAGTAATATTTTTTCAAATTTTACTGTAGCAAAATGTTACTTTTATTGTATTTGTTTCAGTTGCTGAGGATAAGGCACGCCACACACTAGTGAAACATTGAACGAAAACACGTGCGACATGTGACAATTTCGCGCTGATAGCAAAGAAAAAACCGGTTTGACTGCGTCATGTTTCACGATTTTTGACGCATGTCTCTGTAGTGTGTGGCGGGCCTAACACAACGAAAAATATTTCTCATATTTTATACTTACCACTGGTTTATTGTGTTTAAATGTGTAAAAAAAATGTTTATCGAGTTGGTTGTGTTATTTCATTAGCAGATTCTATCGCAAAAGGGTTTCAGAAATGAAATATGGTTCACATGAAATATGGTCAATTTATATAAAACTGTGCGAGTGGACCAAATCGTGGACCAAAATGTAGCTCCCAGCAGGGGCTACGTTATTTCAAAACTTTAAAGATAGTCAAAAAATAAAATTACTTCTTTAAAATCATACAGTTTAATGTTAATTGTTTACAATTCAATTTCGGCGTTGAAAAATCATGTGTAATGTTTTTTAGTAACGGAAATGTTAATGGAGCCAATTCCGGTTGACGGTACTCTAAAAATAAAAAAATTTGTCGGAAAAAAAAGAAAACCAAGTTGGAAATTGCACGTGAAGCGTAGCAAATGAGGTGCGTTCGTACGATAACGAAGTTTTAAAAATATTACTCTCGTATATCAATCTCATAAAATTGTAAATATTGAATTACAATTAAAACGCTCATCAAACAATGTTCTCCCTATACCATTATGTAATGGAATACTTTTGTGTTGCCTTATAAATCAATAACAAATGTTTTTTGCACCACAAATTATGTAAAATGTATATTATAATACGTACTTTATAGTTGTATATAAATTTTATGAAGTTCGAATGAGTGTAACACCATTAAAATGCATTTGAAACATTTTCCTCCATTGACCGTAATGTAACGGAATACTTTTGATTATCCCTGTAATTGATCTATGCATCCGATTTTCATAAAATTTGAAATAACTCGACAAAATTATGTAATAATTATGTATTTTAAATTTGAAACGTATAAAATACATTTGAAACTTTTTCCCCATTGACCGTAATGTAATTGAATACTTTTGATTGCTCCTGTAATTGATCTATGCATCCGATTTTCATAAAATTTGAAATGACTCGACAAAATTATGTAATAATTATATATTTTAAATTTCAAACAATTCGGTTGAGTAGTTTTTGCGTTGTTATATGCGGACAGACGGACGGACGGACTGAACGACCACTATAAGTGCCACGTATTTACATAATTACGAACGCACCTAAAAACCCTCTCTCTGCTTTAAGAGCCCACACTACTGAGTGAAAAAGACCCGGATGATAATGTTAAGTCTATGGAGGTGTTCTTTTCAAATACCTTGCTCAAACTTTAATATTTTAACGTGACTTTTTTTTGCATAGGATAGCTGAGGACGATCCACAACCGGGCTATTTTTTACTTTTACGATTTTGGGTACATATTTTTTATATTGTGATAGTTTCAATTTCAGAACCGGATCAAACCGGTTTCGAAAATTAAAGTTTTTTTAAAAAAATCTAAAACCAAAATTGAAAAAGTAAAAAACTAGGCCGGTTGTAGATCGTCCTCAGTTGTCCCATGCAAAAAAAAAAAATAAATAAATAAATAAATAAAAATAAAAATAAATAAATAAATAAATAAAGTTTGAGCGAGATATTTGAAAAGAACGCCCATCTACATCGACTTAACATTATCATCCGGGTCTTTTTCACTCAGTAGTGTGGGCTCATAAGTCTTGATCATAGCCCAGTGGATAGGGATTCTAAATTTGATCAAGATCGATTGAGTAGTTTCCTATCAAACGGGGAGGGTCGTAGCTAGAAGTGAACAATATGGGGGGGGGGGGGGGGGGCTCAAGCGAATGTAGGGAGGGCTCATAATTTTTTTCTATCTCTCTGCGGCAGAAAGATAAAGTAGTGCATATTCACAGTGCAGGTACTACACTGCCTATATATACATGCATATATATACATGCGAAATATATACATGGCCATTGATGACCGTCCACTTGCGATTTTAGACATTTTGTTAAATATCAAGAAAAATACACGAGGAATTATCCTGAAACTCTTAGTGTATAAATATAATAGTACAAGTCATACATTTCCGTGAAGATTTTTTTTCGAAACTCCATAGGGGACCGTCAACAAATTAAAAAATAATGAATATCTTTTGGATAACCCTGTCAAAACTAATGTAGCAAAAACGCCCAAACTGTAGGTTATGATTAAGTGGCTTATTGTAATAAACTGTGTTCATTTTTATGTCGATAGCATATATACTCGTAGAAAAATTAAGGTTTTTATAAAAGCAGTCCCAATTTTTTCCAAGGTTTTTGCTTATAATTGTCAGAGTTCTTAATATAAAATAATGTTCTTTTCTAAAAATATGACAAACAACATTGCACATAATATTCTGTAATCAGAATTAAAAAATAATAAAAAATGTATAAAAAATGAGTAGGTCTACTAAATAGTTTTTCACTGCGCATGCGTCAAAGATATCGAAATTTCATTTACATATTATGTTAGCCAAGTGCGTAGAGCAACTTTTGTGAAAGTCTCAAAATGATATCTTGAAAATTCTAAAAATAATCGTCAATAGAATAATTTGAAAATCCGTTATTCCCAAAATGAAGAAAAAAATTGAGGGATTTTATCCAAATGTAGTAGTACGACCCATATTGTGTATTCTATATTTACACTAATCAATGAATATATGGATACAACTCCTCTTGTTTTTGCTTCATTTTGGGAATAATGGATTTTCAACTTGTTCTATTCACGATTATTTTCAGAATGCTCAAACTATGATTTTCAGACTTTCACAAAAGTTGCTCTATACATTTAGCTAATATAATATGCAAATGAAATTTTGATATCGTTGACACATGCGCAGTGAAAAATTATTTAGTAAACCTACTCATTTTTCATACAATTTTTATTATTTTTTAATTCTGATTACAGGGTGTTATTATGTGCAATGTTTGTCACATTTTCAGAAAAGAATATTATTTTATATTAAGAACTCTGACAATTATAAGCAAAAATTTTGGAAAAATTTAGGACTGTTTTTATAAAAAACTAAATTTTTCTACGAGTATACATGCTATCGATATAAAAACGAACACAGTTTATTACAATAAGCCTCTTGATCATAATCTACAGTTTGAGCGCTTTTACTACATTAGTTTTGACAGGGTTATCCAAAAGATATTCATTCTTTTTTAATTTGTTGACGATCCCCTATGGAGTGTCGGAAAAAAATCTTCACGGAAACGTATGACTTGTACTATTATTTTTCAATTGCTCTTCCATAATAATTTTTTATTGCTATTCTATATTGATTATTTTTGTTGTTGTTATTGTAAACCTTATTTCATGCCAAATACAATTCAATTTTAATGTTTAGCTCACAAATGTCATTAAAACACATAGTTAAAGTTTAAAAATAAAATTTGAAATGTGGTCTAAAACATAGTGCTTTGTTTCTGACCTGTAAATATATGTTTACGTAATATAGCGTGTCATGTGACAAGAGGGGGGGTAGGGGGTAAAGTGAATTTTGACACTTTGTGACAAAGGGGGAGAGGGGAGTAAAAAATATGCGAAAAACGGTGACATCATTTATCGACGGCCCGTAAGATGAGCTAATAAAATTTATTGGTGTCCTAACTTGACTGAATTTTGAATACTTACTTTACAAGCTTCCCTCTCCCGAACACCTCTGCGGCAATTCGGCAGGATCAATTTTAAAAGCAACCTGTAAAGTATAAAAAATATATATATAAGCGATTAAAGTACAGGCTGAGCATGAAATAATTTGCCCATTTCAGAGGGCTCTATAGTGTGTTCTATTGGTCCAAATGAGATCAAATTGTAACTACCTATAATTCGAGAGATACGCTTCACATTAAAAATAAATAAATAAATAAAATAAAATAAAAATAGAGATAAAAAATTCGCCGCTAGGGGGCTGTAATACACCTAAAACATTTAATTCACTTAATAAATAATAAGTAACATTAAAAAAAAACTAATATTGGTCAATTAAAACGCAAAATCTGCCGTAAGATTTTCCGTACAGTGCCCAGAGTACAGGGAAATTCCGGGCATACCCAGTACTCCGGAAACAACTGGTTCACTCACACAGTCGTACGAAGATTGCAAGAAATAAGATAAAAGATTGAATAACATATAAACTAAGACAGATTTGAATGCACTTTTTAAAAAATAAACGGGTACATTAGTCGACCCGTTCGGAGCTGGGGTTCGGAGCTTCTTTCCATGCAATGCACGAGATCTCCCTCCAAGATGTCCTTGGCGTTTTACTTGGCTCGTTCGAGATGCGTACGATAATTATGATAACCTTTCACGATAAAAAGATCGCAGTGATAAGATTTGTTTAGGGGGTTGTATTCTTAAAGTTTTGTATATCGTTTAAGAATGATGCTTGTTTCCGACACCAGGAAAATTAAATGTTCGAAGAGTACAATATTACTTTTTCTTTAATAAAATTGAAATGATAATATTGTAACAAAATTGTAACAATGATATTCTAAACAAAACAATCATATTTTATAATTTAATTTATGAATACTAGCATACCCAGCCCGCTTCGCCGGGCTTAATTTGAAGGTTTATTTAATAATTTATGTGTATGGTACGCTTCCCGGACCATCGGCACTCCACGTGCGTCGGGTGAGCGTCAGAACAAACTTTCAGCATATACATATGGGTGGTTGTACTTGAATGCACAGACCTGCGCGTTTTTTTCTATCTTGCTTTTATACCTCTGGACCGAGTTGGCGCATTGCCAAGATTTGCTTCCTCTGGACCGAGTTGGCGCATTGCCAAGATTTGCTTTCCCCTGTGCCTCAATTAATTAATTAATTAATTATCCTCGGAATTCCTTTTATTTATAGAGATTAGTACTAAAATAATTAAAAAAAAATTAATAAATATTGATGATTTTATTTATAATTATACATGATTTACATATGCTTTTATTTATAAGTAGTTATGAATTTGTACTTCTAAAAAATAATTTATCATGTGCCGTAATTCATAAGTTATAAGTTATTGCTAATAATAACAATAATAAAAGACATGTGCATCTTACAAATTTCACGAAAAAAGACCTGCAATCTACAAAACTCGCCTGCGTAAACTTTTAAAGGATCCTTGTTTTTATGGGAGGATGGAGTTCTCCCTTTGCAGTCGTCAACTGCTTCCATTTGGCTATTTATCTCCTCTCTTGGCTTTAGAAGAGGAAATAAGATTTGCCTCAGAAATTCCGCGGTAGGAAGGTCAGGACTTTTACGGGTGGATTAATGTACCCATTCCTAAAATTTATGTACAAAAAATTAAAACACTCATTTCAAAATACAAGAGTAAACGTTTCGCCAAGCTACACGCAAGGCCTCATCAGTAAAAGCTTGTATCAGTGTGTTGCTCGGCGAATTGTTTACTCTTGTGTTTTTAAATGTTTTAATTTTTTGTATAAGGTACTTGTACCCTATATGGACAGAGCTCTCAATATGGACACCCCTAATATTTTTAAAAATAACAATTTTGATAGAGAGTTGACTCAACATGTCCACGAAGAAAAGCAATTGAAAAGATAATTAAGGCTGGGAAGTGCAAAAAAGCGCGCTGTTCTCCATTTACAAGGAAACTTGTTGTTTCGAGGTGCGCTGATCTTAATTACTTATGAGCTTAAATTCTTATTAGCTATGGTAAAATAACATTAAATATTAAAAAGTGGAGTATTTTAGAAAGCTAATAACACATATTTTCGATTAATATTGCACATTTTGCTTTAAAATATTTTCCTTATTTATTTATAAGATTTAGTAAAACTATGCCCTGTTCCCAATATGGACACCTTATGTCCCAATCGACTCCAACTATAAGAAGGAAAAAGAAACAACGTCGCCAGGCAATAAATTTAAAAGGCATCAAAGTGGTAAAATCTTTCTTCAACAAGATACCATCTGAACAATCATCCAAGGAAAAAAATCCTCCAAAATTCCCTTGCAGAAAAATCAAAAAAAGCCTCCCCTCAGTAGGGTACCTTTTGGCGAAATCGCAGGTACAAACGGTATGACTTCCTCAACAAAGAAGAGCTGGTACTGCTTCTCATGCAGTATTGATGCAGTTGCTGACATGCGGCTACGCATCACATGCGGCAGATATGTCAATATGGACCGTGTGGGACTTACCACCCTCGATGAAGAAGTTTTTATTTGTCTATCCTGTGAGGACTGAGTAATAGCCGATGTAAATTCTGTATACAGATGCAATAAAGCTAAGCAAAACCAACAATATTATTTCATAATATTTAGTAGTAACTGAGGTTCTTTGCATGGGTCTTCGAAGGGCCACAACCGGGAATGCCCCTCCCTTCTAAAGTGCATGTTCTGAAGATATTTACTGTGCCCCCTCCTCCCCCGAAATAATTTTAAGATATATTTTTTACTCCCTCTCCTCTAATATCCCTTGGAAAAGTTGGTTTTCCATACACCCTGTATAGTAGGTCAACAAGGAGCCACCTATCCCTAGTATGAACATGCATGTCTATAATAAGGACAGGTAGTTTCTTATATGGACACTTGTAAACATTTTTTATTTTTATCATTTTAATGAAACCAGAATACTTACAAGGTCGCTAATGTTAATAATGATAGTCAACAGTCCAGGGATAGTGGTCACATATTTTTGGAGTCCTATGACGTGTACATGGGGGTGAAAAAATGCATTTTCCTTAGGGTGTTCATATTGGGCACAGGTACCTTATAAATTTTTTTAAGTGTATTCAAGTCAGTCTTAGTTTATATTGTTCAATCTTTAAAAAAAATTTTTTTTTAATTCAGACGTTAAATGTATGCTCTAAAATGCATTCTACGGGTCCAAAGGAGATCTGATTTGAACTACAGATAGTTCAAATTATGCGCTTTATATTTACCAAAAAAAAAAAAAATTGGCTGGTAGTATTTTATGTGTTTAAATATCTTTAAGAGTAACACAATGCTCCCAAGACAAAGGCTTCATCAGCGGTTATTACTGCAAACTCTTTATGAGCCACTTCCGTCAAAAAATATCACTTTCGTAGAGAAGCTTGGCTAACGCTCCCAAAATTCAAAATTGAAAGATTCTAATCGCATCTTAAATTCAAAGTGTATGTTAAACGATGGAAACAGATAACATCCTTAACCCTTCTTTGCACAGTGATGCAAATTTACATCCCCTTTCGTTTAACTTTTAAAAAAATTAAGTTCTTAGCAACCACTATATTTATATAGAAATATTAATCCTATAAAAATTACAAAAAAGTCCCTCTATATAAGGTTAAAAATCTATCTAAAAATTTCTGGTGTCAAATCCTTAATATGAGAATAAAAAACACAATTATAAAAGAATTATTCATGAAGTTAAGGGTTAAATAGATATGTCGAATACTTTTCAGTATTTTCTCAAAATTATAGAAACTAAATTTTGTAAAACATCTAGCAAGCTCCACCAAAAGTAAAATCGATAATGCCCGACGAAACGGTTTAGTTGAAAACCGATAACAGTTTTACACAGCGGAGTGCTTAATAAAGTTATCCGACACTGCCCATTTGCGTTCTTAATCTCTTATTTTCATAGCTTTCCAAAGTTTGTGCCGATTTCTAGGAAATAGTATTTACTAAGGGCTGTAAAGAAGTATAAAATACTCTGTTTTCATGAACTACACTGTAAAAAAAAAGGGTCGATCTACTAAAAAAATTTTAGTGATCCTCACAATTACTAAAAAATTTTTTGTAATCTTACTCGGTTACAAGAAAATCTGTAAGAATTACTAGAAAAAAGCTAGCAACGAATAGAGTTAATAGTTTTATATTTTTAATAGCTGTTACTAAAACTCACATGGTGTAGCCGGGATGGCCTGGTGGTCATAGCACCGAACTTCAGGCTGGAAGGTCCCGGGTTCGATGCTGGACAGCGCCAATGTATGCAGTGTAAGTACTCGTTAAATAAAGGGATTATTAAAATCCTGTCGGAGCAGGTAGCAATGTTTGGTGCTGCCATCTATAGCGGCATAGCCGAAAATCTTCCGCTTTTATTAAAAATAATTTTGGAGCTATTACTAAAATTTGCTTGGTGGCTCATATTAAAAAGTTTTAAGTTAGTTATACAAAAACTTCTTTCATTCAGTTTACAAAAGAAATGTTTGCCTCACTTCCAAAAAAAAGTTTGTAATGGTTACTAAAAAATTCTGTGGAATATATATTTACTAAAAAATTTTTAGTAACCCCTTGAATTTTTTTTTACAGTGTAGAAAGTCTGATTTCGATGTGACAAACATTACTTTTCTATTAATATTAATAAAATCTTTCTTTATTTTCTTAGATTTTTTTAAAGTTTTCTATTTTTAATTTGTTGAAAAATATATACTCATAAAATTAAACGGAAAAAACCCGTGTCTTTAAGTGTAGTACGGATTTCTTAAACTTAAGAAAGAAGTAATAAGTTAATAGAATGCAAGATCTTCATTGAAATATGTATGAGTTATGAATGCTGCATATTAAAATTACAAATTACCTGGACTTCATATCCAATGGTATAGAAAGGTTTGGAAGACCATCTGTATCCTTTTTCTCCTTAACGTGTTCGCGTGCAATTGTCATATTCTGCAAGAAAATTCACATGAAATTATATCACATTTTAAATTTAGAACATAAACAGAAGCAAATTATAAGATGCTACGAATATTTATATTATTCTGATATATAAGATACAGTAGGAGCTCTTTCATCCGGCATTATGTAGTCCGGTAAATTCTATAAGTTGGGCACACTAGCCCGCGATTTTTTTTTCTGTGATCTCGTGATCACTAGGTTGCCAGCAGTTCATTCAGTATTCAGACTTAATCCTCTCTAATGCCACTTAATGTTGATCACGTTGCTTAATTTATAGTTCGCTGAGAATTTATCGTGATTGGTTGAACCTTTTCAGTACCGCGCCTCCAGTTTTCTACAGTGATTACATTTGCACAGTAGAAGCTTTGCACATGAAGTCATCGCTTCATCTGGCACCCAAATTTAATGTGCATGTGGTGCCTTCCCATTTGTAAATATGGTGATTTGCATTTAATTTTTCAAATAAGGTACCCTGGGGTAATAACGCCACGTTAAGGTTCTACCAATTTTCACGGCTTAGTTTTAGATTGTATTTTTCAAACAAATATAGGATCTGATACAGCAACTCATTGACTATCTATATAAAATAAAATAAAATAACAGATATGTATTCATAAAATGTAATGGCGTTTTTTCTTGACCCATGCTTTTTGGCGTTATTACCCACCTATATGGGTAATAACGCCATGCAAACAAAACTATGAAATAAGATGGAATAATTGCGTGTAGATAGCCCAATTCTAAAAATACAAACTCTACAAACTTAGAAATTGACAAATTGCATTCTAAGCTATTGAAAATGTTCAATTTTTTGTGAAAGTGTAAGAAAAATAAAGGTGTGATGTGGTGGGGGGGGGGGTGAGGCAAAAGAATATCAGACCGTGAGCTCCTTTTTGCTTAAAAAGGACCGCTTAAATAGAAATATGAGAAACATTGGACAGTTTTAACTGTGTTTATTTGAATCAGTATTTAGGATGTAGCTCGGCCACTGTAGGGAATCAACCGGGGTACTAAAGTCAAGGATTGGCGTTATTACCCCGGTATAGTTATTGCGCAGTACATTTTAAATTACAAATTATCTCGAGAAGATATCCAAAATCTTCAACAACATTTTAAAAGTACATGAAATGCACTACAAATTTATGTAATTAACAAAGTATTTCCGGATTAAAAGATAGTTTTCACATCACAAAACGTATCTCGCAAATTTTAGATCAAGCGTTAATTTTAGTTGTTTGTAAAAACAGTAAGACCTAAAAATGAAACAAATTAACTTGAAGCTGTTTTTTGCGATTTATATGACTAAAAACCCTTCTGCGCAGAGCACATGGGTGTCATTTACCAGATTATTTCATAATTATGCAAAATATAGGCACTTGGCGTTAATACCCCGCCTGGCGTTATTACCCCAGGGTACCTTAGTTAGAAAAAAAATCGTGCGACAGGACGCAGTCAAGCCGGTTTTTTCTTTGTTATCAGGTTGAAATTGTCGCATGTCTCACCTTTTTTTGTTCAATGTCTCACTGGTGTGTGGCGCGCCTAACTGTTTAATGTAAAACGTTCTCGAAGCCAAGCACAACTTCTTCAAATGATATTAAAACTACTGATAAACGTAAGCATTTGACTCTCTCCATACAGCAAAAGAAAAAAAAGAGAGACTAGAGACTTCTGATGCATTAAATACACATCAGAATTAGCATTTAAATTAGTAAATACTTAATTACATACATTATACACATTATATACATTATATACATTACATACATAATTAGTAAATATAAATTAGTAATTAGTGACTGCACATTTATAAAATTTGCTGAATCGGACAAAATCCACAACTTTGCAGAACTCATAAATCTATGTATAATCCGCAACGATTTTTTGAAGAAAAAATCCGAATCGCCAAGAAAGACCAAAGAAATAATTTACGACTTTTGTATATGGAATTTTTGAAAATGATGTGTGATTGAACTCCTATGGTTAAATGGGTTAGAGTGTAACATCTTCCGTCTACGAGCTTTGAAAGAAAAACAACTCAGTTGGGGTGGAAGTCTATCAAAAGGAACCTAAGTTCTCGTATTGATCAAATTCTGTGACAGGAATCAAATTATTTTTCCGGTTTTCCTTTTCCAAAGATTCTGTGCCTTGTTGTAACCTTTCAATATTGCTATACAGGGGTTCGAAAGGAAAACGCGCAACATCAACTAACCAAATCTCCTACCAGAGGAGGTGATAAATATGTCAAGGACATTCCTTCGCTAATCGTCGCTTCGTCTTCCAATGCGACCGAAAAAACTCTATATCAAAGAAGTCGATAAAAGCACTAAATTCTATCGCGTAGATGTGGATTGAACTTGTGGCAAAGTCACAAGAATGTGAATTGAAGGAAACCACGGAAAATTCCGAACGGTTAGGACAATCAGAGCTATACGGGTTCGGATAGGGCTTTTTCCTTCTTCTATCCAGCTTCGAGAATGGAACCCTTTGATCAGCTGGTGAGCCAAGACTCAAAGTAAAAATCAGAGGTTGACATTTCCGCAAAATGAAATGAGGATTTTCGATATGCCAATAATTTCAAAACTTACTTACCTGTTTCTTGAAAATGTGTGGCTTAGTGTATTCCATTTTTACTTTCCAGTCGAAATTTCTTTTATACTTATCATCTTCCTAGTTTCTTTCAGACAGATAATGGTAAAAGTTTTAAAAATTATTTTCATCTCACGTGCACCTTCTTGTTAATGTGTAAGAAGGTATATTTAAAAAAAATCACGTTACCTTTTTCTGAATACAGTAAATCAATGGAATAACGTAAATAAGGCAATGAAAGTACTAAACGCGTCAGAAATGGCAGTGGCAAAAATAATGCTGATGGCAAGATGGTGGCAAAAAATAATGGTAATTATACAAAGTAACTGGAATTTTTTTTTTTTTAATAGTAAGCACCTAATGCCGAAAGATTGAATCCATACGTTGACAGAAAAGAGAATTCCTAACATTGAAACAATAAATCCAAATTACACTGTAAAACCTCAGAAAATGGAAATAGTTTGTAATGAAATTTTGCCTTAAATGAAAAGATTTCATGGTACTACACTGTAAAAAAAAAAAAAAAAAAAAAAAAAAAAAAAAAAAAAAAAAGTCTGTAAAGTTACTAAAATTTTTCTAGGAAACTGGGATTCCTAAAACTTTTATGTAACGGCAACAGAAAAAAATTCATGTCACAGATACAGATTTACGCTGAAAATAAATCTATAAGGTTACTAAGAATTTTTTAGGAAACTGGGATTCCAGAAATTTTCATGCAACTGGAACCCAAGTTACAGATAGAGTTTTAGTAACATAACTGTAATTTTAGTAGACACGTTTGTAAAGTTACAGATTTCTGTAATATGAAAATATATATCTGATAAAACGGTAAAGACGGAGGTACTTAAATGAGAATTTTTTTGGGGCCTTTCTATTTTTTTTTATAGGTTTAATAAAATTATCATGAGCTTCTTTATAAAACTTCCTCTTAAATGTTCAATTGTTTTAATGTACTTACATTTGCGTAGCGTTTAAATGAAATTGGGTCTCCTTAAAAGTTTTATTTTCAATATTTCTTTCGAAGTCTATCATAAAGTGTATTTTGTAATATGTTTTGAACGGAATCTATTTCGATTTCAAAATCGGATGGTATAACTTCTTCAGACCTGAGCATAAAATAACTCTACAAATGTAAATTTATTGCTTTTGCATAATCAAAATGAGACCATAGATGACAGAAAGAGCCACTTTTATGAAATCATTTCTTTAGGGGACTGGTAATTTAGGTTTACAAATATGGATAGAAAAGTAGTAATCCCCTTAAAACATCAATTTAACTATCAGTAATATAAATTTACGCAATAGCAAAATTAAGGTCTTTAAATAGGTAAATGATCGGCAAATCCTCAATTTTTTTTTATTGTAAAGCATTTAAGTTAAATAATCATGAATATTTATTAATTTCTTGGCCATATTATCTTGAAGGCATTTTCGAAACTTTGATGAAAATAATATTTATTTTATGAGATATTATTCATCAAATTTATTGGTATTGTTTTAAAGAAAAAAACATTTAACTGTATAAAAGTGAAATAAAAATTCCAAAAATTTGAGCAATTTAGTTTTTAGGAGGAAAAGTTTGGAGGTACACATTTGTGTACCTCAGTTCTGAAGAGGTTAAAGGTGGAAAGAAACTATTGAGCCACCAACCGAAGTTTAAAAGCCTCGAGAAAACCATACGAAATACGAAAAAACTTAATATGAATCGGTGCTACTTCAGAAATAGTGCATTGACTGGCTTATTGGAGAGTAGAGGAATCCAGCCATTATGGGAGAAAAGTGTATCCGTTCATTCATATAGTAGAACTGTCAATCACTCCGGTTTTCAGGAGATCACAAAAATCATAGATTAAGATCGCGCGTTCTTTTTTGCCGCAATATTCAGTAAGGTGCTAAAATATATATGAGTTTCGTAAAAAGTTAAATACAGAAAAGTCTTAATTTCCATTTCTTTCAGGATTTAACTATTTTAAGGAGGTCCTTGACACAAAAACCTTCAAATTTTCTAACCTAATTTTATTGTAATAAAAATCTCTCTCTCTCTCTTTGGCTTACAATAACGTCTAAATTATGTTTCTATCTTAAAAGAAACAGGAAATATTATTTTTTTCGTTTTGGTTAGTTTTCAAAATCTAGCTTTCAAGCAATGGTTGTCATGATAATGATTTCTTCTGAAGATGCATTTTTCTTCATGATGGGTTTTTCCGCCATTTCTCGCACTTAAAGTCTTATAACTAAAGAACCGTTAAAGATAAACGGTTCTAATTTGAAACATGTCCTTTTCAATAGTTTTACTTTAATCCTGAGTCAGCAAATTCGAAAAAAATTTTTACTGTTAAAAATATTATTATTTTTTTTTAAACAAAAGTTACATTATTTTTTAAAAAGATTTTTACTTTAAATAGTTTTTATTTGTATGTAAATTAATATTTTAAAAAATACTAAATTAAAATTATAACTTATATATTTCTCTTTATTTAAATTTTAAAAAATTGAAATTCTATAGGTAATATTTTGAGCTATAACAATTTAAAATTATCGCACATTTTTAATAAATTTTAAATTTTAAATTAAAAAAAATGAGAAGTTTTATCATGTGATTTTTTTTTTACAAATAATATGATTAACCATCACAAAATTTTTTTTCTGTTATTGTGATTTTGTTGTTATTTTATTTTGTCAAACATTTTGTTCAAAAATTTTACCATTAAAAAAAATATTTTAAAATGTCTTCGGGACCATCTAAATACTTGTGCGAGGAATACATTAATTTTATTTAAATAGTCTGAGAAAACGAAAGAATATTTAATTAAATTTGAAAAAATAAAGAGGGCCAATTAACCTTATCTGTTTTTGCTCACACTGCAAGTGATTATGTCTTTCTGATAAATATTATTTAACTGGCAGATTTATCTTACCTGTAATAGCTTCACTAGTGTTTTCGGATCCCCGCTCCAAGAAACGGAATGTACATCAAACTATAAAAAAATAAAATAAAAATGAATTAGTTTTACAGGATTTATCAAGTCTACTGCTTTTGATTTAAAAATTACTGCTATAAAACAGACAGGGTGTTTTTCATGCCACTAGTTTAATAGTATTGATATAAATAATTTACCACTCTAAGCACACTCATGTCAGATGTATTGTTAAATGACCCTCCTGCGAACAATACGTACCGATATAGCAATTTTAATTTGCAGAAAATTTGTTGCAGACTTGTTTTGCAAACCCGCAAAGTTGCTGCAAGTTGGCATAACAAGGCTGTAGCAAAATAACGCAAACGGTAAAGTCACTACACTGTAAAAAATGTCAGATGTTTCTGAATATATAAAAATGTCCTGTAATCAAAAACGGAAATATACAGTGACCTCTTGTAACTCACCTAAGGTTTCGAAAACCGTTCCTTTACCTTTAAAAATCCCAAAAAACTATTTGTTTTCGAAATTCAAAGAAGAATTTATAAAAATTAATTTTTATTAGCTGCCCGTCCTTTTCGGAAACGTTTCTAAGTAGCTTTAACAGTACAATAATCACTTTTCTCAAATCAAATATCACTTTTTCGGATGCTACCAATTCTCAAGTAAACATTTTCAGCTGCATAACTGATTTTGTGCATGCAATTGTAGCAAAATAATGTCAATTTTCATATTAATGTTAATACTGTTAATATTGTATGTTTGTCTGTTAAACATGTTCTCTGAATATCAAAACATTTTCGTATGAATTGGTAGCATCCGAAAAAGTGATATTTTGATTTGAGAAAAGTGATTATTGTACTGTAAAAGCTACATAGAAACGTTTCCGAAATAGACGGGCAGCTAATAAAAATTAATTTTTATAAATTCTTCTTTAAAATTCGAAAATAAATAACTTTCTGGGATTTTTAAAGGTAAAACAACGATTTTCGAAACTTTAGGTGAGTTAGAAGAAGTTACTGTATATTTTCGGTTTTGATTACAGTGCATTTTTATATATTCAGAAACATTTGACATTTTTTACAGTGTACACTTTGAATTTGCAACTAACTTGTTATGCAAGTTAATCTTTTGCTGCATCAAATTTATTGCAAATTAACGCTAAACAAGTAAAAATTTTAGTTTTATCATGACTAAAGTACTGCAAATTATTTGAAAATTAGTAGAAAATTTAGCTTCGTCTTGCCAAAAATGCTGCAAACTTATTGCAAAGTAGTAATGTTGTCATGCCACATTATCTGTTTACAACTGTCACAGTATAAGTTTAACCCCTCCAGGTCTTTTGATGCATACGCATAGGCTTATACTCGCTGTCAGAAGATGCATGCACCGTTTTTACCATCATTAACAAATAAAGGTGATATTTGTACTTATTAATTTAAGGGCTTTTTTTCCTTCTGTATTTGATAAATAAAAGCATTAAAAAAAAAAAAGCGGTGCCAATTTAATAAAATTCGCGTAAGGGATGCGGTCCCGAAAATTGTCTATTCCATCAATTGAGGGATTTTTTGCTTCCGTCAATTTCATGAATTAAAGAGACACTCTTGCATTAATTTCACAAATTATTCATGCAAATGGGTAATAGTAATTTTAAGGTGGTGATCCGCAGTGAATTTGTCAAGTTAAATTTGTTTCGGAATAATAATAATAATAATAATAATAATAATAATAATAATCTATACTAATATTATAAAGAGGAAAGATTTGATTGTTTGTTTGTTTGAATTGAATAGGCTCCGAAACTACTTGACGGATTTGAAAAATTCTTTCACCGTTGGAAAGCTACACTATTTCCGGTGAACATAGGCTAATTTTTAATTGATTTATACAAATATTTTTCTTAATAATTCAAAATTTCATTATTTTTCATACAGAATCAATTAAAATTTTTCCGATAAAAAATAACCATTTTTCTTTCCCGTTGCCAAGAAAATGTAATCTGAAATAGTAATAATAAATAAATTAAGTCTTAGTAATTATGGAACAAAACAATTTGTATAATTTTAAAATAGAAAAGAAAAATAATGAAATAGTTTACTGATAAATAAACGCCTATTACTGGATTACCACGTGAGGCATAAAATCACAATTTTGTTGTAATCGTGCCAACGTGATCCGTAGATGACATCTGCACCTAAATATTATTGGCAATATTATTGTTTATATAATTTGTTTACATTATTTGGCAATATTGATCTCCCATCGACCAAAAAACTGTCGCCAAAGTATAAGTTTAAATGTCAATAATGGATGATCGTAAATATCACATTCTTTTGACATTAAATATGTTTTGCATAATTGTTACGTCGTCAACTAATTTTAATCCGATGTTTTATCTCTATTTCTATTAATATTTTAGTAATTTTTTAATTCTTTGGTTATTTAAAATAAAAATTATATCCATTTGTATAATTTGGCGAAATTGATCGATGGAATAATCAAATGGTACCAATTGTTTCTTTACACTCTATCTGGAATTAGCGTACTTATTGAGCCTCCGCCAAGTCATATGCCAAGCAGTCATTAAATCTGAGTTTTAGCCTTACTATTATATCTTTTTCATCTGCAGTTATTTTACCATCACTAAAAAAGAAATTTTTTGAATGTGAAGGAAAAATCATTGTCATGAAAAAATATTTGCAATTAATTTATCATTCATTCTAATAAAAAAAAGGTACTACTAGGTTATCCCGTCGACCAAAAAATTATCCCCAAACTATCAGATTAAATGCTAATAATGGATGATCGTGAATGTCGCATTCAATGACATTAAATACGATTCACGTGTTTAAAATGTCATTAAATGGTTTTTATTTCGACTTTTTATTAATATTTTTCTTAATATTCTACTAATTATTTATTTTTTTCGTTATTTAAAATAAAAATTACGTCAATATGTATAATTGGGCTATTAGTTTGGCGATTTGTATAATTTGGCGAAATTGGTTGACGGGAAAGCAAAGTAGTATAAAAAAAAAAAAAAAGAAAAAAGTGGATAAGTGTGATTGGCAATCGCACACAGGGATTCGTTTAATATCTTTTTCAAAACACTTTTTTTCATTAAATTAACAAATGAAAAATGGTTTTTCGGCGCTATTTTGGGATTTCTTCGCTAATCGCGCCAACCAGAACAAAATATTAACAGAATATTCCCCTAAATGTTGCCTTGATCGCATAGATTTGTTCATTTCTCTATCATAATCTGCAGATTTAGTAAAACTACACAAGTAAATAAAATTATGAATAAAAGTAAAATATTTCAAAGCTTAGCATAAATTTAAGGGAGACCAAATTGGTCACCAGAGGCGGATCTTAATTTAAATAAATAATCTATATATATAAAAGAAAGTTTGGATTTCGTATTAATCACAGCACAAAAAAATCTACCGAACCAAAAATCTTGAAAATTAGGGTAAAAATACTTCTAATAACATCGAGTGCCTCTAAGAAGGGATTTTCGAAAATTCCACCCCTAAGGGGGTAAAAAAAAGAACGAACTTTTAAAAAATTCCTGAAAAATGGGCTTTTGAAGTTATTTTTCATCTGATAACATATTTTAGTGTATTTTCTCATGCTGAATCGAATGTTACTAAGTAAATTCTTTTAAATCCAGTAGTTCGTGAGCTACTTCATATTTTCCTAATTTGGCGATGACTTCGGCGCAAAAACCTGAAATTTTCAATCCTTATGTATATAGATCAGATTTTGTAGTTATTTTTTAACTGATACCATATTTTAGTGTATTTTTTCATGCTGCATCGAATGATATTAAGCAAATTCTTTTAAGTTCAGTAGTTCGTGAGATACCATATATTTTTTTGATTTGGCGATGTCTTCGGCGGAAAAAAGCGGTAATTTTCAACCTATATATATAAAAGAAAGTCTGGATTTCGTATTAATTATCGTACAAAAAAATCTATTGAACCTAAAATTTTGAAAGTGAGTTCTATAATCAGTTAACGTGATTATGTAAGCTACATTTAATTATCTCAATATATATAAAACGCAAAGTGAAATTTCACTCCGGACGCTTATAACTTAAGTTCTACTAGATAGATTTTAATGGAACTTACATTGTTAGTTGGATAATTATTCAGAAATTTTGTAACAAGTGAAATATAGCATTCTACGTTGTTTAATTGAATACTTATGGAGATGTTTTAAATCAGATGAACACAATTACAAAAGGTTGGCTTTAATTTAAAGGTTCCGCTGAATGAATTTTTATGTGATTAAAATTGTTAACATGTTGAGCGCTACGTCATTCATTGATGACTAACACTGAACTTTCCGTTTAGATGACTGACTTTTCACCGATGACAGACAGTCTAAAATACGATATAAAACTAAAAATTACTATGATATAAAAATTTCGTTTGGTTCAAAGTTTCTTTAAAAAAACTGACCAGCGTAGCGGGCGAAGGCTGCTAGTAATAATAATAATAATAATAATAATAACCTATTTTGCTGCTAATGTGCATGCTATTTGGGTATTTTATTTCTTTTCTTGTATCAGATATAAACATCATACAATGCTTATAAATGCTTACGAAAGATAGTACTAGGTACTTAGCAGCAGAATCATTCCTTTTTTCAAATATTCACTCTGAAAATACGCCTTTGTCAATGTTATTTTTTTTTCGGCCTAAAAAAAGATTTTCTCAGGAATTTCTTCTTATAAATTCAAATAAAAGTAGCATAAATTTTTTTCATGAAATTCCCACCTAATTTCATGTCTGAAGTTCAGGATTTTTCCAAAATAAATAAATAAATAAAAAACAAAATTATCTCCGCAACAATACACTGATTCGTCATGGATACCAAATCTGATTATGGAAAATTCACCGCCTTGTTTTCCATTCTTATTTTATTAGTATTTATTTTATATATTTTTTCCACGCTTAAAATATTTCTATATTGCAATTTATTTTGCTGAGCGTGGTTATTGAATTTTATTTTTTCTTTTGTGACTTTCTGGATCATCCAGTATGCCTGAAATCTGAAATCTGTCTGAGTCAAGTTTATTTTAAGGGAGACCCGAAAGAAAAAACCCAAAATTTTTATTATTGATTTTAAAGTAATGAATTTTGGTGTTACTATTTAAGAATCTTTTTGTAAGGAATAATTCGTAAAAAAAAATTCACTTTTTATTAAAAAGTATATTTTTTACGGGGATTTTTATGATTTTTTTTTTTTTTTTTTTTTGTCGAAAAATACACTTTTTAAAATAACTACTCCTCATTCAATTTTTAATATTTTGGTATTACTAAAATTTCTTAAATAGTGTTATAGTATATGGAAAAAACCTAGGGAGAGATATTTTTAATTTTCTATTTTAATCAGCTTAAAAAAAAAAAAAAAAAAAAAAAAAAAAAATTACACGTAGTAAATTTTCTTAAATTCGTTATAATTTTCATGTTTACCAATTTATGTAAAATTTTCAGAAATAGTTTAAAAAATATCTCTCCTTACTTTTGTTGCAATTTTTTTTTTTAAGATTCTAAAAACATAAACACTTTGTTTCTAAATCATTTTACCTCTGAGCCTTAGTACTTTGAACTTAGGCAAAATATGAAAAAAGTCATTTTCAGGAAAACACATTTTAAATGGCCTCTAGTCCTTTAAACTCTAGTAATTACAATTAAAAAAGCTCCTTTGCTACCCGTTCCAAGTGTCCCCGAGTTCTGAAATTTTGCATGGATATTCGCAAATATGTATTTTATCGTTTTCTGAGATTTTTTTTTCACTTTGGATGATTTTTGGCCGAAAATGGGGTTCGGGTCTCCCTTAATCCTATATTGTATCATGTTAGTAAATTATATGTCTATCATTTATTGCAACTCGACACGTTTATTTAGTTTTCTTTATTTTTTAAATGGAATATTTGTTTCATGATTTTTTTCCAATAGCATATAAATTTTTATCAAATTCATCAAGGTGCAGTTTTTACAATTATTCAACGATTGGCTGCTGTAGAATAAAATATACAGTAGAGTCCCTCTGTGCTATTCCAAACTACTGGAGGCCAAACAGTGTTCGGTTTCGCGGGAATTCTGAATAAACAGATTTCATTAATAATAATCAACGTGACTCGTTAACACGCAAATTAAGTGCGGGGACACCTGCTAGTGTCAACTCTATACAGCGTGGAACGGATCAAGGCGAACAGACTCTATTATTTCTAATAACTTAATTTGAAATTTTCTGGTTAACGTATATCATTCTCTTCAAAGAAAAACTGAATAAAACTGCAACTCGGACTGTAACTGTAACTGAAATTCAAATAAAACTGCAGTATCATAGGAATAAATAAACTTCACTTCTCAAGTGTGTTTAAATTAGTTATTTTTTGTGGTTAGAAGGGATTAAAAATGATTCTACGGAAATGTATAAGCGGAGCTGACATGTATTGTGAGTAACCAGCTTTCGTTCCTATTTGGTTTCAGGCGTTTTCATCAGCTTAGGCTCTATATGTATGTCTCTAATTAACTTCTTTGTATAACAATAAATGTGCGATTTTTCACGAACTATTTTTTTAAAATTTCCTGTTTAAAAATTTTAAAAAATCAATATTTTTTTCTGAATTCTGTTCGGAATAGGCAGATTTTTGAAATACCGGGGTTCTGAATAGTACTGTATTGCATTAAAAATCTTACCTCCTTAATACATCGATGTCCGTGTCTTTTTATGAACTGGCGATATTTATAACCAGCCAAACAAGTTGCTGTCTCTAACCATTTCAGAGCATCCTGGAAATTAAAATAACTCGTTGAAATATATAAGTTGCTTTTAAGGGGCTACTTTAGTCAAATGAAAAGACCCATTCACTAATGCTAATCCTATGGAAGAAATTTATACAGATATCTCGGTTGCATTTCAATATTTTTAAATGATTTTTTGGCTTTGGATAGCTGAGATCGATCTGTATGCATGACGTTAGTTACTTTTTTCATTTTGTTTACATTTATTTTTTACAGGGACGCTTTCATTTTTGGAACCGGTTTGGAAAGCGAAAGCAACCCCATAAAAAATATCTGCAACCAAAATCGAAAAACTAAAAAATGTCCTCCATTCAGATCAATCTGAGTTATCCAATGCAAAAAGAATCATCTAAAAATATTGAAATGCAACCGAAATATTTTTATAAATTTCTCCCATAGGATTAGCATTAGCGAACGGATCTTTTCATTTGAGTGAAGTAGCCTCTTAAGGGGACAGTGGACCTTTATTTGGGCAAAATCGTCGCAAAAAGGTCTATTTCTGTGGTATAATAGTATCAAAACACTTTTTTCTTATTAAAATATCATTTAGGAAGGTTTTAAGAAGTAAATAATAAAGATAAGTGTATTTATATACTTTAAATCTGTTTTTCACAAAACTAATTTTTCAGCGTTTTTAGATTTTTGAGATTCTTTTTACGACGTAATTTTTGATCAATATTTAAGAAATTGATAAGGAAGTATCGTAATATCGTTCAGAATGAAATTGTGTAAGCTTTTTAAAATTCGTCTTCATTAAGATAGTCAAATTTGATCTTTTACTTATTAAAAGACAAAATTTTGATGAAAATTGATATGGAATTTAGAAAAAAGAATCTGTAAAATATTAATTATTCAAGAGATTATAAAAATCTTACGCACATTTGTTTAAATAGAAGTTTAAGTGATAAAAATGCAAAATCAATAAAATATCTCAAAAATTAAAACACGAGGAGCATTTTACAATTTCGTTTAAAAATTTAAAATATTTTAAAAAATAAGATTGAACATTTTGGTGCTTTTGGTGAAATGTATATATGCACAAAATTTCTTATTTCTGTGATGAAAATTAAAAAAAAAATTAACGTCCACCGTCCCCTTAATAAAATATCTGCAAAGTTAATTAATAATAAATGTAAATATTTTTTTTTTTTTTTTTTTTTTTTTTTTTTTTTTTTTTACAATAACGTACCTCAACTGGCATCGCTCGGAATTTTTCTCCTTTTATTTCTTTGAGAATTGCTTCAGCAAGATCCTATAAAATTTGTTTCATAAAACTTTAACATACTTCAGTAAACCAAACAAGAAAAATACAATTTCATAAAAATCAACGAAAGACAAAAAGCGCAACGATTATAATTTCGAGGGCTTTTAATATTTTGGGGGGTTTTCATCAAGTCTAGTAGAAAATGAATACAACTCATGAAGACAAAACAAGTCAATGCGTACATTTCGCCCAATGCTACAAGACAGAAAAAGCTAGCGGCGAAGGATTGGTAATTCTATAAGATATGTTATAAAATAGTTTTCCTAATTGTTTTAATCTTCAGAAAAATTGAGAAAAAGAACATTTCAAATAAAATCTGTCATCATTGTTCAAAATATTTTGTATAAAAATGTTCAGATAGATTTTTATTTAAAATGCTTAAAATACACCCAGTGTTACTACTGTGACTCTTTTAGTAAACTGCACAGATTTTTTCATGAACTTTAGTTCAGAGTCATGTAGGATTTTCCTCATTCAAAACAAAAACTAGTCGTTGGGGGCCACCGTAATACTTACCCATCATGGATATGCATATGAAAATAAAACATGTGAAAACTATTTATACAATGCATTGCAATTCATAAACAAAATTTAAATATTGTTAATATACATAGTAATGCTATATATGCATAGAACTGCTGATGTACCAATTTCGACAAATTATATAAAACGCCAAACTACTCAAGTAGTACCGAACTGCGTAAAAGAAATATCCTTATAACTCCAAAAATAATAATTCTATTAACTAACAATTAACTGCGTCGGATTAAGGGTCTCATTTCCAATTAAAATATACCTCTAAATTGAAATTTGAATGAAATACAGGGTCATGAAAAATCGAAGAATGTGGAAAACAGGATTACAAATATCTCGGTCACTAATAATCCGATCGACTGTGTTCTATATGCAAAATGTGTGTTATTTTATTGCCTTTTACGTCCATTCCTTAGAAAAAAAAATCGAAAAATTTTATGTACCTTTCATCAGAAAGAATTTTTCGAGAGTCCGAAAAAAATAGTTCCGGATAATCGAGGTTGCTGATATTAAATAGGCTTCGTCCCATTCTTACATACTAACTACATACAAAATTTCAAGTCTCTATCTCAATTTGTTCGGGAGATAGAGCGTTTACAGACAGACAGACAGACGGACGGCGAAATTTTTTTTTCTAAAAATATGTTTTTCGGAATCTTCACTATCTAAAACGTATAAATCCGTCAAAAAAATTTTTGATTTTCAAAACGATTGCAAGACTTATCCTATACTACGTATGATGGGTAAGTAATGAAAGAAAAGAAGGAATAAAAACCAAAACAAATGCGCAATTAAGAGATGAAAATCACGTAAATAGTTAAAATATAATGGCTTATCTATAGTACCTCTAAGGGATCTAGTCTAGAAGAACGCAGATACAGCTATTTTTAACATAGCCAATCTTACACTGCTAAAAATTTGACCAATTTGCTGTAGCGTAACTCCACCGCTTTTATATATCTCTTTTATGACCAATGAGAATGCTCCATAACACTGTAAAATAACCGTTTTCTATAAAAGCGGTGGAGTGAAGCTGCAGCAAATGGGTCAAATTTTTAACAGCGTTGCAAAAAATTTGAGGAATTTAAAAAAAAATAATATAGTTGGACGGCTTGTTCAAAATACAAGCTAAAGATAAATATTTCAAGATCTACACTTTTGGCTGTCCATTATCAATCACGTGATACTCTAATAAAAGAAGGAACATAAAGAAATTACTCGTTCTACTCCAGGTTTACGGGACACAGTACAATATTTAGCTTTCAAATGTTTGTGGTACAACAGCTTCAACACACGGTTGCAAACATGTATAAGATAATTCCGAACGGAGTGAAATTACCGCAGTTAACCATTATCATTAATTCTACGACATTAAATTAGCTACAAAGCTTAAACCTCTTCTCACTATATCAATATAAAAAAATTAAACAAAGATCCAGAAAGATTAAGAGCTTAATATGTATGTTTGGCAAAGCATAATTTTCTTGGACGAATCCATTTTCACAAAGTTTTCCTACATTGGATTTACTCATGGGCGACAAAAAGACATTCCAGAATTCCTTTTGAATCCCTTGCAATGAACAGGCAAACATAAATGATTTTTTCTTACGGTCTGTGGTGCTATTGGAGTACTGAGCAATCAAAGTCAGTGGAATGAGTAAGCATTTTCAAGAGTGAAAAATATAAAGCCATATTCGATCAGTAAATATTTTCCGGTTGTTACTTCCATAAATATTCACTCTATTTTTAGAAGATGGAGCTTTGTACCACTGAAACTAAAAAGACGATACATGACGCAATCATAACATTCAGACGTTGTAATGGGAGTCAGTCACCTGTCACGAATCTGGAACATAGGATATTGATAGAGTATACTGGATGAATTTAAAAAAGGAGGCAGGACTTTTTGAGGTGATAGAACGTTGCTACACGAGCATATTTCATCGCAGAATGTATGGACAGAAAGCAAGTGGCAGTAAATTTAAATGTAGTTTTCTACTATCGCAGTTAAAGAATCAACACAAGAGTGAGAAGCGATACTTCAGAAAAATATTTTATTAAAAGCAATGAAATTAATGTACATGCTGAAAGAAATTGCTCAAAAGATCTTTCTCTGCACGCTTCACACCTGCGAAATAAAGACTGACGCACATTTGCGAAAGCATCGGACATTTTCCGAATATCGCTACCAACAACGGTAATCCTGGCGTGTAGATATATGTGGCATTCAATGTGGCATTCAGGTGTTTCAATGGGGCATTCGTAGATCAGGCTTTTTCATATGGCCCCAAAGAAAAAATTCCAAACGCGACAGATCCAAGTGATCTTAGTAAATAAAAATATGGGACCACCTCGACCAATCCATTGACCTGGGACCACGGAACCACCTTTTAACTTCTCATCGCTTGCGTTCCCGCTATACATTCTACGACGAAATTCGTTTTATGGCGAAATAGCAACATTCTATCACTCCGTAAAGTTTTTCCCACTTTTTCAGATATACCCTGTATGTCGTGCCATATGGCAAGTCCTAGAAAACGAGTTTTTCAAAAAGATATATCGAATGAAAATGAGCATTTACCCAGAGAAGGTTTTGACAGTTTTTGACATAATATAATACGATTTTTAATTACCTGCATACTTGAAGGTACATCTGCACTCTCCACATTCGACGAAGATGCCAACAACTTGGCGAAATCGCTGTATACTTCGTTATCTACACCTAAAAATATCAACATAGTAAAAATATACTAAAGCATAAGAGCTATTAAATAGCAGATGCATATTTGAAGTGAAAAGTCGCCAAAAACGGATATTAGAAAACTGTTTAAATAAATCTTATGAAGATAATCTTAATTAAAACTAGTCGTTGGGGACCACCGTAATACTTACCCATCATGGATATATATATGAAAATAAAACATGTGAAACTATTTATACAATGCATTGCAATTCATTAACAAAATTTAAATATTGTTAATATACATAGTAATGTTATTTTAAAGAACTGCTACCAATTTCGACAAATTATATAAAACGCCAAACTACTTAAGTAGTACCGAACTGCGTAAAAGAAACGTCCTTATAACTCCAAAAATAATAATTCTATTAACTAACAATTAACTGCGTCGGATTAAGCGTCTCATTTCCAATTAAAATATACTTCTGAATTGAAATTTGAATGAAATACAGGGTCATGAAAAATCGAAGAATGTGGAAAACAAGATTACAAATATCTCGGCAACTAATAATCCGATCGACTTCGTTCTATATGCAAAATGTGTGTTATTTTATTGCCTTTTACGTCCATTCCTTAGAACAAAAAAATCGAAAATTTTTATATACCTTTCATCAGAACGAATTTTTCGAGAGTCCTAAAAAAATAGTTCCGGATAATCGAGGTTGCTGATATTAAATAGGGTTCGTCCCATTCTTACATGCTAACTACATACAAAATTTCAAGTCTCTATCTCAATTTGTTCGGGAGATAGAGCGTTTACAGACAGACAGACAGACAGACAGACAAACAGACGGACGGATGGCAAAATTTTTTTTCTAAAAATATGTTTTTTGGAATCTCCACTATCTAAAACGTGTAAATCCGTCAAAAAATTTTTTTCGATTTTCAAAACGATTACAAGACTTACCCTATACTACGTATGATGGGTAAGTAAAAGAATGCATTTTCATTGTGGGGCAAAATAATCCCTTGTTCTTTATGTATTAATGCAACTTAATAGATCTATCTATTTGTTAAATCAGTGTTTGGGTGTATTTTCCTTATACAAATCTTCAAATGTAAACAAATATTACGCGGGAGTACAAAAATCAGTTTAAAAATATATATCAAAGTTTGTGATTTGCACACATTTATTAAAGAAGTCCAGAAGTAATTTTGAAAATTCTAGAAACATTTAAGTTAATTTAAAGGGTCTCTTACTATTGACATCAGGACTCATGAGGTTAAAAAAAAAAACAGAAATATTTATATAAAGATAAATTATAGTAACTGAGTGAAAGAAGCGGTAAAGAATGGTCTTTAATCTTTTTTAGGTAGGCAAGTCGAATCTGGTTAACACAATTCACTCAGATTATCTTAACCTCCTCAGTATTATAATATCGCTGAGTTGCATGTTAGAGGAAATTCGATTAGTGAGTCTTTTTTTTGGTCACAGTAGGTCATGCTAATTTTATATAGAAAATGGCTTGAGGACTAAATTGTGTGACTAAATTTTGACTAAATCGTGTTTTCCATCGTTTACAGGCACAAAAATACTAAATCAAACTATACAAAATAACTACTTAAAACGTGTTGCAAAATATAGATGTTATTTATTTAATTTACCTGAGATCTTTCGAATGCTAACGCATTCATTATCAAAGGAACATAAAAGAAGATAAGGTACCCTAGGGTAATAACGCAACGTTAAGGTTCTACTAATTTTCACGGCTCAGTTTTAGTTTGTATTTTTCAAACAAATATATGATTTGATATAGCAACTCATTGACTATCTATATAAAAAAATAATTTAACAGCTATGTATTCATAAAATGTAATGGCGTGATTTTTTGACCAATGCTATTTGGCGTTATTACCACCTACATGGGTAATAACGCCATGCAAACAAAACTATGAAATAAGATGGAATAATTGCATGTGGATTGCCCAATTCTAAAAATACAAACTCTACAAACTTAGAAATTGACAAACTGCATTCTAAGCTATTGAAAATGTTCAATTTTTTGTGAAAGTGTAAGAAAATAAAGGTGTTGTGGGGGGGGGGGGGGGAGAATGAGGCAAAAGAATATCAGACCGTGAGCTTCTTTTTGCTTAAAAAGGACCGCTTAAATAGAATTATTAGAAACATTGTACAGTTTTAATTGTGTTTATTTGAATCAGTATTTAGGATGTAGCTCGGCCACTGTAGGGAATCAACCGGGATATTAATGCCAAGGATTGGCGTTATTACCCCGTTATAGTTATTGCGCTGTACATTTTAAATTACAAATTATCTCGAGAAGATATCCAAAATCTTCAGCAACATTTTGAAAGTCCATGAAATGTACTATAAATTTATGTAATTAACAAAGTACTTCCGGATAAAAAAAATAGCCTTCACATCACAAAACGTATCTCGAAAATTTTAGATCAAGCATTAATTTTAGTTGCTTGTAAAAACAATAAGACCTAAAAATGAAACAAATTAACTTGAAGCTGTTTTTTGCGATTTATATGACTCAAAACCCTTCTGCGCAGAGCACATGGGTGTCATTTACCAGATTATTTCATAATTATGCAAAATATTAGCACTTTGCGTTATTACCCCGCCTGGCGTTATTACACCAGACCACTTTATTTGATAGGAAATAGAAAACATCAAAATAAAACACGCGGACTGTTTTGTTTATGTTTTGTTTTGATGTTCTCTATTTCTAATCAAAAATCTTCTTTTATGTTCCTTTGATAATGAATGCGTTAGCATTCGAAAGATTCCAGGTAAATTAGAGAAATAGTATCTATATTTTGCAACACCTTTTAAATAGTTATTTTGTATAATTTGATTTAATAACAAGGTGTAGATTTCCACCAAAGACACTTAGTGGTTTTGACTCATTGACAAAAATACTATTTTAATATATTTTTCGAGCACGAAAAGAACATTGAGCTGAGTTAACTGTTCGAGAAAATTCGATTAGTGGGTCCTTTTGGGGCATAATTGGTCATAGATAATTTTGGGTCTAATCATATCTAAAAAACGGCTAAGTCAATTTTAATTAAATTTTGTATGCAAAATTTTTTGGCACAAGGAAACTATTGGGTTTGGTCACATGTTCTAGAAACTGGAATTTAGTCGGTCATTTTTGGGTCATTCTTTGTCAAGCTAGTTTTATCTAAAAATCGGCTTTGACGATTTTGACTAAGTTTTGTATTCTACCGTTTCGAATAGCGAGAAAACCATTGGGCTGAATCTCATATTCGAAAATAATTGATTAATGCGTCATTTTTTGGGTCACTGTGGGTCACGCTAATTTTATCTATAAAATGGCTCTAACAATTTTTAATTAAATTTTGTATTATTTTTGTATTATTGTTTGTGGACAAGAGTACTATTGCGCTAGATCACATGCGCAAGAACATTCGATTAGTTGGTAGTTTTGTTGGGTCATTCTGTAATAGGAGCAAAAATTATAGGCGAGTGTGTAAATTTATCTTAAAAACAACTCTAATGATTTCGACAAATTTTTTAATTTTTTTCCGTTTTGGGGAATGAGAAGATCATTAAGATAGGTCACATGTTCGGGAAAATTTGAATATTGGGTCTATTTCGGTCATCATAATTAACTACTGGGATGAAGCCTAAATTTTACAACAGTCAACAGGTTGGCGGTAATTGGTAAAATATTGGCGACATTTGACCGAAAAATAGATTATCAAGATTGCGAATGTCAAAACACATTATTGGCACCAAGAGAACGATTATCACTAAATTTGGCTATATTCGGCAATAAATAAACGAGTTTCAAAATATGAAGAAATGTTTAGACATTTTTATTAGGAATCAAGATTTCTGGTTAAAGCAATCAGAGTCGAGCTAAAAATGTGATTTGAATTGGTGTCCATTTGTTGCAAATGTGTAAATAATGTAAAATTTATAAACATGTACGTAAGTACATAGTTTTCATACTGATTGTTTTTGTAAATAATGCTAAATAAATTACACTATAATAAAATAATATTAAATAAATTTTATAAATAACATGTTTTATAGCAATAATACAAAGGATGGAACAGTGAGAATATTATATGGACTTGAACACATGTTAATTTTGACTGAGCTAAGCTCGATCACCCCTGCTAGTAGGGATTAATCTTGGTAAACATATTTTAACAAACTTCGTGTAATATTAGGAATGATATTTATAATCTATGTGTGACGGATGATTTCTCTTTAATATAGAATTTTATAAGGGATGTTTTGAAAAGTTATGCAAGCTTTCTTACCAATGTGGATATATTTACATACCCTTCTTAGCTGATTGTAAAACTCCAAACAGCAACATGTTCCAAAACGTTGACATTTCTGTGCAAGTCATGTGATTGTGGAAAGTCTGAAAAAATGTTAAAAGCACATATTGCATTCATTAAATTTAATTACAAAAATTAAGAAAACAAAGTTTTTGATCATCATTGTATAAAGTGGTTATTTTTTAATGCTTAAATATTTAAAATTTTTCATTCTTTTCCCAAATTTAATATTTTGTCTTCAATAGAATAAGCCGTTTTAACCTAAATTAGTTCTCTTTTTCTCATAATAAATGTAACGCATCTGCTAATTTTCTAGCTGTCAGATGCATCCACAGAAATAAATATAATATAAGAAACGAAATAAAGTTTGCTACATATCAACCCTCGGACCGCCCAGCAAAAGGGCAAAACTCTAATGTTGTTTTCTCTTCAATCAATTAAAAATACTATAAAAATATTTCTTTACAGCCTAAAACAAAATATTTTATTACGTATAAGTGTATAAGTTTTGAAAATATTAATTATTACTTAATTTTTCACAACTGGCTTTTATTTGAAGAATTATATTAATTTAACTATAGCTAATATTGCAGTGAAACCTGCAGCTTAATGAACGAAAAAGATCAGTTTTGAGGCAGTCAGGAAGTTTTTAAAGTATTTTTCTACTATACTTTGCTTTTTGTTAATTCGCAGTTAATTTCTCGCAGATGACCTATACTAGAGGACTGTGCGGGACGGAATTTCCAGGCCCGGTCCGAAGGAAAGTTATTTTGGTCTGGCCCGGTGTAGAAATCAAAAGTTCGGACCGTTTATATTTTTACATTTCTAGGTCCGGCCCGGCCCGATCGGGTCCGATACGATTTCTACTATTTCAAAAAACATTATATTTCTATCATATAATTAAGTTTCCTTAAAAGAATATTGCATACCTATTTATGAAATGATTTTGAAGTATATTTTACAGAAAATACACAATCGTAACATTAATGATTATGTAGATTCTTAAATTTTCAACATTCAAATAAGGAATCATCAAAGAAATTAATATGGTTTAGAATAACAGAGAAAAAAGAAACTTAAAAACCTCATAACTTTTGAAGCTGTATAATAAAAAGAAAACTTTTGAAAATATTTCTTTATGATGTATTATTAGAGATTTTCTCAAATCCAAATGAGCTACCTTCTGATACATTTCTGAATTCATTTCTTTGCATTTTGAAGTGCATAAGGTTAGCAAGTGTTCTTATTCAGAAAGTATGTGATTGAGAGGCGTTATCTATTTTTTTTATACAAGCAATTTCTTTTTGAGAGTTTATTGTCAAAGTTTGCGTTTTGAACCGAATTTTCTGAACCGACAGCACGGGAAGGGAGAAAAATCTGCAGCTACATGACAAGAATCTCTTATACCTCAACAAGTAATGCATTTGGTATAATGTATTATCGAAAGTGGGAAACACTATTCGATTCCAAATACCTTCGATTGTCAGGCTTGCCAATTTTATAGCTTTACAGTTGAAAATTATTCAGAAAATGTGCCAAACTTTCGCGCTGTTGAGTAGAGAATTTTAGAACCCCCAAGAAGTATACTTTCAAAGATTACGTGAACAGAAGTTCATTATCGTAATTAATATTTTTACAAAACTTACTGTCTGCCCTGCATATCTTGAGATCAATTAAGTCCAGTTTTGACTTGGTTTGAGTATTAGAAAAAAAATATGCAAGCCTGATCTCTGCTCGACATGAGTCTGCTGAAAATATTAAGCCCGGGTCAGACATCATATACGCCCTTTCATATGTATGCAAACAATTATAAAGAAGGTTCAAAACATAAGCAAATACTTTACTTTTCAAGAAATAATTTTAAAGTAGGCTCAAAATACAAACAAATATTTTAGTTTTCAATAAATGTTTATAAAACAGGTTCAAAATGCAAGCAAATATTTCAGTTTTCAATAAATAATTACCAAGTTGGTTCAAAATGCAAACAAACATTTTAGTTTTCAATAAATGTTTATAAAACAGGTTCAAAATGCAAGCAAATATTTCAGTTTTCAATAAATAATTACAAAGTTGGTTGAAAATGCAAACAAATATTTTCATTTTCAATAAATGATTATAAAGTACGCCCAGAATGCAAGCAAATATTCTAGCTTTGAAAAAATAATTATAAAGTAGGCTCAAAATATAAACAAATACTACTTTGTATACTTTAGTTCCCCCCCCCCCCCAAAAAAAAAAAATATATATATATAAAAATTAGGTGAAAATGAAACAAATATTTTAACTTTTAAAAGATAATTTTAGAGTAGATTCGATATGCAAGCATATATTGTATTTTTCAACAAATGATTATAAAGCAAGTTCAAAATATAAATAGTTTTAAAAAAATAATCATAAATCAGGTTCAAAATACAATTAAATATTTTACTTTCCAAAAAATAATTATAAATTATGTTCAAAATGCAGACAAATATTTTAGTTTTCAATAAATAATTTAAATTCCTTACCTCAGTAAAATTTTACTTCAGTAATTGTACTAATTAAATGTCTGATTAATTTTAAATTTCCGATTAAGACGTAATATGTTATTTACTTGGAAATAATTTGGTCTGGAAATTTTCGTCATTATTGAACTTTTGAAAATGATTTGCAGTTTATAATAGCAATTACAGTAAAACGCCGATAATTCGGATTAACTGGGACCAGGCCCAATTCGGATTGTCGAAAATCCGGATTATCCGGAGAATGTGAACAAATGAAATAAAATAAAACATACTCATGGAAAATCACCTTTATACTGAACATATTCAATATATACAGACAGTTAACATATTTACTTTGTAATTATAAAATTTGTCGTATTCTGCCAGTTTTGCGACCGGCATGGTCACGCTTTCTCTTGAGCATTCGTGTTTATTCCCCCTTATTTCAGTTTTCCGCAAGTAATTTGTAGAAGGGTTTTAGCACGAAGACAAGGAAACAGTCCCAAGAGAACTGTTTTAATCCTTTGCGGGGCAGGGCAAATTCATTGCTTAAGTATTGAAATTAATGACTGACACCGGAATTTGAAAACAACTTTATTTTTAAATAAGAAAACGCTATACATCACGCATTCAAAAAACCGTAATTTTCTTTAACAAAATTTCGGTGCGAATGTGGCGTTTGAGAATTAAAATTAAGTGGTATATATATGAAACCACCGCCCCTCAAGGGGTTAAGAGCGAACGAAGATCGGATCGCGATCCTTATCAGTCAGTGTGTCTATAAGGACTATTTTACTTTGCTTTCTTGCAATGCTCTGAGTAAAACTTTATTAAGCAGCGAGCTTTTGATGACATTTCCAAATAGATTAAATAGAAAACTATGAAAACTGGAATTGGAAAACCTTAAATGATGTATCATTGTTCCTTTCATAGATAACATTAAAGAGTTTAAATAAGAAAGTTTAAGGTATTCTTCCGAAAAGATTTCAGAGAATTTTTATTTATTCAGAATAAACTGAAATAAATTTATGTTATGGAAAGTTGCCGATCACTTCTCAAACTTGAAAAAAAAATCGACCAATTCGATCCGGATTATCCGGATATCCGGATTAACGGGGTCCGAATTAGCGGGGTTCTACTGTAATTTATAAATACACAACGATCTTTGGAATTCTTTAATTACAAAAAATATTCAGACAGTAAAGAATGTTTAAAATACAAACAAATATTTTAATTTTCAATAAACAATTATAAAGTAGGTTCAAAATACAAACACATGTTTCAGTTTTCAATAAATAATTATAAGGTAGCTTCAAAATACAAGCAAATATTTTAATTTTCAATAAATAGCTATAAAGTAGGTTCAAAATACAAACAAATATTTTAGTTTTCAAAAAATAATTATAAAGTAGGTTAAAAATACAAAAAATATTTATATAATATAATAAATATTTATAAAACAGTTTCAAATTGCAAGCAAATATTTTGGTTTCCAATAAATAATTAAAGTAAGATCAAAATATAAACAAATATTTTAACTTTCAATAAATAACAGGTTCAAAATGCATACAAATGTTTTAGTTTTCAGTAAATAATTATAAAGTAGGTTCAAAATACAAACAAATATTTTAGTAAATATATATAGGACAGTTGCACCATAAAATTTAACTAATAATAACACATTGCTCAGTGGTGCACAAAACAGGAATTTTAATATACATTAGTACATATTAAAATAAAATAAAACTTTCGACGTTTCGGCCCGTCTTCTGCGGGCGTCTTCAGGAAAATATGAAATGGAAGGACTACGTTTGCATCTTGTTCGAGAGATATTATTTCTACTAAATTAAAAACTAAATGAATTAAAATTTTTTCGAACAAGATGCAATCGTAGTCCTTCCATTTCATATTTTCCTGAAGACGCCCGCAGAAGACGGCGCGAAACGTCGAAAGTTTTATTTTATTTTAATATGTACTAATGTATATTAAAATTCCTGTTTTGTGCACCACTGAGCAATGTGTTATTATTAGTCAAATATTTTAGTTTTAAATAAATAATTATAAAGAACGTTTAAATTGCAAGCAAATATTTTAGTTTTCAAAAAATAATTTTATAATAGGTTTAAAATACAAGGAAATATATTTAACTTTCAATAAATAATTATAAAACTGGTTCAAATGCAAGCAAATATTTTATTGTAGATTCAACATACAAACAACTATTTACTTTTCAATAAATAGGTAGATTCAAAATATAAAGAAATATTATAGATTTCAATAAATAATTATAAAGCACGTTCAAAATACAAGCAAATATTTCACTTTTCAATAAAGAATTATAAAGTAAGTTCAACATGCAGGCAAATATTTATTTTTCAATAAATAATTATAAAATAAGTTCAAAATACAAACAAATATTTTAGTTTTCGATAAATAATAATAGATTCCTTACCTCAGTAAAATCGCTACAAGATCCGATGATTAAGTTAAATATTTCTTTCGATGTTTTGCCCTTTTCCGCTGGAATTTTGCAGTTGAAAACTTCATTTGTTACTTTTTCTATGGTTACTCCACAGAAAAACATATTCTAAATGGAAAATATACAATATTTTAATGTCGATAACTTTTTTTGCATATACAATCTTTCTTATTTCTTGCTGCATAATTCAGTTGTACTCACACAAAATTCAAATTTATGAAAGTACTATTTTTTATTTTTTTCAAAATAATGATTTACAAGTATGTGAATTTGGTCCCAAAAAAAAGTTTTATTCCCAAATATACGTAAAGGTAAACGAAATAACCATTTGGGATTGGGAATTATGTCTTCTTTAAATTTACATTAAAATGATAAGCTTAGACATTCCTCAAAACCTTAGAGAATTGTCTTTATATAGAAATTGTACCAAACTTTAAAATTTTTAATGAGAACACTTCTATTCATTTATTTATTGAGCAACATATTGACTTGTGTTATCGACATGAAATCTTGCTTGTAAGTCATCGTCAATATACAAGGACGAATTAGCACAAGGAAATTTAGATCACGAGAGAAATACAACCGGGAGATACGCACAATGGGTGTGTGCAACGGAGCCAATGGGAATAGAATCCACAACCTGCTATGCTCCCAAAAGATTAGCTACGAGGTGCTTTAACCCTTTATCTACAGACGGTACTTATAAGTACAATTAAAATTAGTCATTATAAAATTTTTTTAAAACGTCGATTAGTTGTAATACTGTTTAGAATGAGTTACAGATACATTACTTTATCTTGTTTCAAAATCATTATTGGTTACACAAAACAGAAATATTTTTAAAAGGATGATTTGTTTTGCTTTTGTATCTTTTCAGCTTTATTGGCGCTGAGGGAGGGGGGGGGGATTTTTCAATTCGGAAATATTTCTATATTTATATTTTAAGAACATCCTATTTGTACATTTTATAATTCTACAAAATACTATGAAACTAATTAAAAATAAAAGATTTGAATGAGGTTATAAATACTGCACAAATCCCTGTAAACACAAATTTAATTAATCCTTCAAAAATTTATTAAACGATTATGTAAATCTTTTAATTTATTTTCAACAATTTACGTAAAATGCTTTAGAATGTAAAATTTTCATGAATTCATAATGCGGTAGATAAAGGGTTAACCACTCGGCCACGAAGTCTCCATAGGAACACTCCCTAACAATTTATATAAAATACAAATAAAACGTATTTAAATTATTTTTAGATTCATATATAAAATATAAAATTATTTAAAATACATAAATACCTTAGACATACATTAAAAATCTAATTAAATTCCCAAAACATTTTCGGCGAAATTCACACGGTCATCGTCACTGTTTATTTAAACGTTGCTATTTCTTTTTGCATTTATTCATGAAGGAGACATAGCTGTAATTTATAGATTGTATACGAAAATAGGTTGGGTTGAAAAGATATTAAAAATTTTAACAATTTAAACTTGCATCTAGTACGTAGCAACCTTTCCATACTCCATAGATGTCATAGAGTAATGTATCGTTACATACTATATATCTGTTGAAAGCGTTTTTAAGGGAGTGTCTTATATTTGCTTCCTGGTTATTACTTGTACAAAAAATAACGCATTGTATTTATTTACTCTAGTTAAATTTAGTACAAGAATTTAAACAATCCTTTATGAGTATCTCGTTTTGGATTTTTATAAAAATTTTACCATAAGTTCCCAAACAGAAAAAAAAAACAAGTAGGTAAGTATAATCGCAGATCGCACTGAGATTTTCATTTATTATTTATTTCTAAGCGATTTACTCTTTAATTAATAAATCCAAACCGCTAATTTATAATTATTAAATTCTTTCATAGTTGGTAATATCAATAAATTTAATTTTAAAATAATTATGAAAGGATTTTAATTTATTTTATTCAAATTAAAAATGTTCAAATCAACTTATTTAAATAAAATCCAAAATTCCAAATTTTTCGAAAATCCGAAATTTAAAAAAATAATAACAAAGATATAAACACAAATTTAAATTTGAAAAAACGAAAAAAATTGCTTAAACGAAATTTAAAGAGTTGAGTCATTAATAAATTGCAATAGTTTTTAAAATAGAAAGAAAACTGAATTCCAAAATAATATTATGAATGTCAGATGAACGTAACTCTAATAATGTAAACACTTAAAATGGCAAAAAATACAAAATTTTTATTCATTGAATCCATCTTAATCTGAAAATTTCTATTCCCAGCACTGGGGCTCGAACTCAGAACCTTCCGTTTACGAGTGAGACACTTTATCTCGAAGCTCTGGTGTCTATATAAAAACCATTGAAAAAAATGGTTGAATTAAAATAATAGATTTTGTTTTCCAAATTTTATGATTTTTCGTGTGCACGAAGTATTCAGATGTAATTGCACAAAAATTGAAGTCTCTGCCTTACACAGTTCTTGTGTACGGACTTTGTGATAGACAGACAGACATAAGAATGAAACGAATAGGATTTCGTCAGATGAATGAAAAGCTGAAAAAAAAAGTGAAGACGTTTAGGAATTATTCAGACTAGGAATTATTCAGACTCTAGCTTTGAACTCCTAATATTAAATTCATTTTTACATACCCATCATACGTACTATAGGGTAAATCTTGCAATCGTTTTGAAAAAAAAAAAAATTAACGGATTTACAAGTTTCAGATACTGGAGATCCCCAAAAACATATTTTTAGAAAAAAACATTTGCCGTCCATCTGTGTGTCTGTAAACGCTCTATATCCCGAAAAAAATGAGATAGAAACTTCGAATTTTGTATGTGCTTAGTCTGTAAGAATGGGACGAAGTCTATTTAATATCAGCAAGCTCGATTATCTGGAACTATTTTTTTCTGACTTTCGAAAAATTCGTTCTGGTGAAAGGCATTTAAAATTTTCGAATTTTTTTATTTTAAATAAAAAATACATGTGGCACTCGGGGGACTGCCGCGGTAAAGCTATTGCATAGCATTTTTTATAAACTTATGCAATTATAATTATTTATTTATTTTTTATTTATGCATTTTTTTTTTTTTTTTGTCTTTGATATTAATTCAAGTTACACTTTTTGAGCGTGATGACGATAACAAACATTTTTTTTTCTTTTATTGAATAAATGAGAAGTTAATATCGTTTAAAATATTTTTATCATCTTACAATACATGTAGGATAATCAGGAATTTTTATTATTGAAACTATACGTTTGTGGTAGCTGAAATAAAAAACATAAGTTTGAGACTTGATATTCTCAAAATATCTGAAAAATACCGCGTCAATGTCTGCCGAAGTCTACCGAAGGATACCGTGCCGAAGTCTGCCAAACTGAAGCGCCGTTAGCCGGAGTGTTAGGATTTTTTTCTCTTTACGGAATTTCTAGATTCTTTCGCCGCGCTCAAAGCCCGCGATAAAAGCTATGCAATATCTTAATAAATTACCAAACAAAATTTGGCCGCGCTACGAAAAATAGATCGCGAGTTATAAGCATTTTAAATTTTCCGAACCTCACCGTGGGGGTCTCCTGTCACCAAAAAATAACACTCTCTCTTAATAAATTACCAAACAAAATTTGGCCGCGCTACAAAAATTAGATCGTGAGTTATAAGCATTTTAAATTTTTCGACCCTCACCGTGGGGGGGGGGGTCTCCTGTCACCAAAATTTAAAACTTTCTCATAATAAATTACCAAACAAAATATGACCGCGCTACGAAAATTAGATCGCGAGTTATAAGCATCTCAAATTTTTTGACCCACACCGTGGGGGGTCTCCTGTTACCAAAAATTAACACTGTCTCATAATAATTTACCAAACAAAATTTGGCCGCGCTACGAAAATTAGATCGTGAGTTATAAGCATTTTAACTTTTTCGACCCTCAACATGGGAGTCACCTGTCACCAAAAGTAACACTGTCTCATAATAAATTACCAAACAAAATTTGGCCGCGCTACGAAAATTAGATCGCGAGTTATAAGCATTTTAAATTTTTCGACCCTCACCGTGGGGGGGGGGTCTCCTGTCACCAAAAATTAACACTGTTTCATAATAAATCACTAAACAAAATTTGGCCGCGCTACAAAAATTAGATCGTGAGTTATAAGCATTTCAAATTTTTTGACCCACACCGTGGGGGGTCTCCTGTCACCAAAAATAAACACTGTCTCATAATAATTTACCAAACAAAATTTGGCCGCGCTACGAAAATTAGATCGTGAGTTATAAGCATTTTAACTTTTTCGACCCTCAACATGGGAGTCACCTGTCACCAAAAGTAACACTGTCTCATTAAATTACCAAACAAAATTTGGCCGCGCTACGAAAATAGATCGCGAGTTATAAGCATTTTAAATTTTTTGACCCTCACCGTGGGGGGGGGGGGGTCTGCTGTCACCAAAAATTAACACTGTTTCATTATAAATCACTAAACAAAATTTGGCCGCGCTACAAAAATTAGATCGCGAGTTATAAGCATTTTAAATTTTTCGACCCTCAACATGGGAGTCACCTGTCACCAAAAGTAACACTGTCTCATAATAAATTACCAAACAAAATTTGGCCGCGCTACGAAAATTAGATCGCGAGTTATAAGCATTTTAAATTTTTCGACCCTCAACATGGGAGTCACCTGTCACCAAAAGTAACACTGTCTCATAATAAATTACCAAACAAAATTTGGCCGCGCTACGAAAATTAGATCGCGAGTTATAAGCATTTTAAATTTTTCGACCCTCACCGTGGGGGGGTCTCCTGTCACCAAGAATTAACACTGTCTCATAATAAATTACCAAACAAAATTTGGCCGCGCTACGAAAATTAGATCGCGAGTTACAAGCATTTTAAATTTTTCGACCCTCACCATGGGGGATCTCCTGTCACCAAAAGTAACACTGTCTCATAATAAATTACCAAACAAAATTTGGCCGCTCTACGAAAATTAGATTGCGAGTTATAAGCATTTTAAATTTTTCGACCCTCACCGGGGGGGAGGGGGTCTCCTGTCACCAAAATTTAAATCTGTCTCATAATAAATTACCAAACAAAATATGGGCGCGCTACGAAAATTAGATCGCGAGTTATAAGCATTTTAAATTTTTCGACCCTTACCATGGGGGGGGGGGTCTCCTGTCAAGAAAAATTAACACTGTCTCATAATAAATTACCAAACAAAATTTGGCCGCGCTACGAAAATTAGACCGCGAGTTATAAGCATTTTAACTTTTTCGACCCTCACCGTGGGGGTCTTCTGTCACCAAAAATTAACACTGTCTCATAATAAATTACCAAATAAAATTTGGCCGCGTTACGAAATTAGATCGCGAGTTATAAGCATTTTAAATTTTTCGACCCTTACCATGGGGGGGGGGGGGGTCTCCTGTCAAGAAAAATTAACACTGTCTCATAATAAATTACCAAACAAAATTTGGCCGCGCTACGAAAATTAGACCGCGAGTTATAAGCATTTTAACTTTTTCGACCCTCACCGTGGGGGTCTTCTGTCACCAAAAATTAACACTGTCTCATAATAAATTACCAAACAAAATTTGGCCTCGCTACGAAAATTAGATCGCGAGTTATAAGGATTTCAAATGTTTCGATCCTCACTATTGGGCGGGTCTCCAATCACCAAAAGCTACATTATCCTACCTTGTTTTATTTTAAGACAATTCTTTTCTATACACATTCTATTAGGAATTTTTATTATTGAAACTATAGATTTATAGTAACTGAATTAAGAAATATAAGTTTGAGACTTGATATCCTTTAAATATCTGAAAAATACCGCGTCAATGTCTGCCGAAGTCTACCGAAGGATACCATGCCGAAGTCTGCCGAGCTGAAACGACGTTAGCCGAGTGTTAGGTTTTTTTCGTTACGGATGTGTTAGGATTTTTCGCGTTACGGAATTTTTGGATTCGGTCGCCGCGCTCAAAGCCCGCGATAAAAGCTATGCAATAGGTTAAAAAGGACGTAAAAGACGTAAAATTTTAAAATAATTACATAAAGAAGGAAGTCGATCGGATTATTTGTTGCTGAGATATTTGTAATCCTGTTTTTCACATTCTTTGATATATCATGACCCCATATTTCATTCAAATGTCAATTCAAAGATATATTTTAATTGGAAATCAGACGTTTAATCCGACGCAGTAAACTGTTAGTTAATATGATTATTATTTTTGGAATTATACGGATGTTTCTTTTATGCAATTCGGTACTACTTGAGTAGTTTGGCGTTTTATATAATTTGTCGAAATGGGTTCATCAACAATTCATTAACAAAGCATTACTATGTACATTAAAAATATTTAAATATGCGTTTATGTTTTGTTTTGGAATTACAATGCATTTTATAAATAGTTCCACATGTTTTATTTTCATTTGTTATAGTATGCATATCCATGATGGGTAAGTATTACGGTGGCCCCCAACGATTAGTTAATAATAATTAAAGAAACTATAATGTCTGTAGTTTTTATAAGCATACCTCCAAAACTATTTGACGAAATGAACGGAAAATTTGGAAAAAAATTTTTCAAGTTTTTAGAAATAACTTTTCTTAAATATTATACAGAATACACATTTTTGCGAATATTAATTTTAAAATACATTAGTTATGAAATATGATCCTGAATTCATGAGGCGAATATTAAGAGGGCACACTACCTTTCAAACCACCTCTTCAATTTTGAATAATACTATTATATGTGTGGCGGCACAACACTGAATACTGAAAATTAAATTTTGAAAAAAATCTTGTAGAACAGCCTATTTTACTGAATAAGCTGAATATTTAGTAAAGTCTACTACTAAATATTCAGCCTGTATATTTAGAAATAGGGCTGAAATACTATTACTAAGTAACAATACAGGGTTATTACAAAAGAATCATCGGGTTTCCGAAGTGTTTATTTCGGAACATAATTGGGTTACAACATACCTGAAAATAGAGCGAAAGTATACAAGATTGACGTCCATGGTCACGATTTTAATCTTTCAATTTCAATTCGTCGTCAATTCATTTTTTTTTTTTCGGATTGCGGATGAAACACTCTCCAACTCGGATCACTGTTTCTTCAGTAACGCTTGGTCTGCCGCAATTTTTGCTTTTACATAAACAACCGGTTTCTTTGAACTGTCGATACCAGCGCAGAATGCTTTGTTCGGTTGCATGGTATACCTTCCGGATTGCTTTCAGAACGGATATAAGTGATTCACACTTTGAAAATACTAGTACACAAAAACGCTTTCTGCTGTCCAGTCGCAATTTTGAATATGACGCTTGCGCAGCTACCATGGCAACCAGACACACATGACACATGCGCAGCCCAAAAATATAAGTAACGCCCTCTCGTTTGAGTTGTCATGGAAACATATACGTTTCCTAGTTTGCACTCAGTAACGTATCAAAACCCGATGATTCATTTGTAATAACCCTGTATTTCAGCCTTAATAAATAGCTGAAATACTGTTATTAATTCAGATATTTTAATTAGCTGATTAATAATAATGAACATCATTATTAATAATCAGCTAATTAATAAAAATAAACTAATAAAAATAGCTAATAATATTAGCTATTTTAATTAGCTATCATTATTAGCTGACAATTAACAGAACAGCCTATTTTACTAAAATTTAATTTTTTTAATTAACTTTTTTGCTATCCTTACTCCTTTTTTAAATATGAATATTTTTGGCCTTAATTTTTTTCCACATTTGTTAGAATAGATTACATAAATTGTGCATGAATTTTTAGATGTTACATTGAATAGGATTTTTTATTGATTCGCTCATCTGACAAAACCCCATTCGTCTCTGCCCTCTGTTTGTCTGTCTGTCGCAGACTCCTTACACAAGCACTATATAAGTCAGAGAGTTCAAATTTTGTGTACTTAGAGCTAAATACCTCTTGTCACATAACTAATCATAAAATTTTGAAAAAGACTATTATTTTAATTAAAATATTTTTTTTTAATATCATCAATCCGTTTTTGTTGTTGTTTATTTCTTCTAATAGTTGCACGCAAGTTTAAATAGATATAAAAATTATTATGCATGTAACATAAATTAATGGATTAAATAAATCACGTGAAAAACGCGCTTTTTTGTGTTTGTTTCATAATATTGCGTTACATTAATCATTCTATTTTGACACGCGAAGTGAAATATATTTTTTTAATTTATTAAAATCATTAAAATTACTACCGCCTCTGGTGACCAGTTTGGTCTCATTTAAATTTATGTTAAGCTTTGCAAAATTTTAATTTTATTCGTAATTATATTTACTTATTAGGTACCTTCATTTAATATGTAGATTCTGAAAGAGAAATCAACAAATCTATGCGATCAAGGCAGCATTTCAGTGAAGAATTCAGTATCCTGTTCTGGTTGGCGCGATTGGCGAAGAACTCCAAAATAGCGTCGAAAAACCGTTTAGCAAACACTTTCAAGAATTCGGAGTGAGAATGAATTAACATTTTTTTAAAGGTATACCCCACTAAAAATAACCTTAAGATTACCTGAAGAAATTTCCACTTTTTTTAGAAATTTTACAGAAACCTCAAAAAAATTTTGCAGATTTAGCTTCACCTTAGACATATATGCAGAATTTAAGTTGTATGATTCTGGGTCAATTTGAAACAGGATAGTGGATAATTTCCTGAGGGCGCATTCCTAAATATAATGGTGCTGCCATTTATGCAAGGAATGATTAATTTTCTATTGACAATTTTCATTTCTTAATTTAATGATAAAGTGTTTTAAAGGAGATATTAAAAGAATCTCTCTATACGATCTGCGATCGCACTTACCCACTTGTTTTCTCTCGTGTATTGTAAAACAAGTTGGAAATTGCACGTGAAGCGTTGCAAATGAGGTGCGTTCGTACGATAACGAAGTTTTAAAAATATTACTCTCATATATCAATCTCATAAAACTGTAAATAATTACAATTAAAA
This sequence comes from Maratus speculifer, assembly GCA_964019185.1. NCBI lineage: Eukaryota > Metazoa > Arthropoda > Arachnida > Araneae > Salticidae > Maratus > Maratus speculifer. The sequence continues at coordinate 389,505,702 of OZ025294.1, read as the reverse complement.
TGCGCACCAAACAATGTTCTCCCTATACCATTATGCAATGGAATACTTTTGTGTGGTCTTGTAAATCAATAACAAATATTGTTTGTACCACAGATTATGCAAAATGTATATTATAATATCTACTTTATAGATGCATATCAATTTTATTACGTTCGAATGCGTGTAACACCATTAAAATGCATTTGAAACATTTTCCCCCATTAACCGTAATGTAACGGAATACTTTTGATTGTCCTTCTATTTGAACTATGCATCCGATTTTGATAAAATTTGAAATGACTCGACAAAATTATGTAACAATTATGTATTTAAAATTTCAAACGATTAAAATGCATTTGAAACTTTTTTCTCCATTGACCGTAATGTAACGGAATCCTTTTGATTGTCCCTGTAATTGATCTATTCATCCGATTTTCTTAAAATTTGAAATAACTCGACAAAATTATGTAATAATAATATATTTTAAATTTCAAACGATTCGGTTGGGTAGTTTTTGCGTTGTTATATGCAGACGGACAGACGGACAGACAGACGGACGGACAGACGGATGGACTGAACGACAACAATAGGTGCTACGTATATACATAATTACAAACGCACCTAAAAATGAAGAAAATTTAGCAAATTATCAATTTAAAAATTTAAAAAAATAACTATAAATTTGAATGTTAAATCCATGCACAAAAATATTAAATACATTATGAAGAACAAATGAAAAAAAAAGTCTATTTAGATTAGCAAAAAATCCTTAGTATTTACCGAATAAGCAAGTTATAAGAAAGGAACATGGAGAAAAATCAGTTTGAAGTTTTCATTTGTATGGGTCATTGCGCTAGATATATTAAAAAAAATGTACAATATCTCGCGATATATTTGCTGTGTAGGTAAAAATGAGGTGTCAAAATATTGACAATTAAAGAAGCTTTAATGCGGTTAATATTGAAAAAAGAATATGAATACTATGACCAATTTCAAGGTAGTGTGTTTCCTTAAGGATGTGCATAAGAAGGAAACTGCAACAATAATGTAGAGCGTAAAGCTATTAACAGATTCACGAACTTTACGCGCAACAAACTTTCCAGCCGATTTTGGCCCCAACTTTTTCCCTTTCAAAGAGAGAAAAAGGTTACAATTGTCTTTGAAAAAGTCGAAGAAAAGGAGCAAAACCAGTATTACTAGTATCAGGCGTTAATATATATCGCCTTTTCGTATCAATCGCTTATCTCTGATTCGTTGAAATGCTCGATGTTGGATGAAAAGTGTCGTCTAGCAGAGACTCTTTTGGAACTGCAGAAAAAAGTTGGAGGACAATTTCTGTTTGTTATCACACTGGGTGTCGTTCGGATACTTCGCGAAAAGTTGGAGGAAATTAAGTTTTAGCTCAAAAGTCTCTCAAAATGTTGGTGAATCTGATAGCAGCTTTAGTGACGGATTGGAGCAGAAATACAAAAAGACATGAGAAGAATGTTTATGCATAGCGTCATCAGCAAGTGCGAACATTATTTTCGTGCATAATTGCTTACTGCATAATGTCATATTTCAGGACAGTACTTACCCACAGAAAATTAAGTTTAAAAGAGATGCTGGACTTCATTTTTTTGTAATTTTTTCGCCTGATCAGACGTGTTAACTCTGGATCATCTATGATGCGTCCAAAGAACCCCATCATCATGCTCTGAGCCTCCTTAGAATCAATGTCGTCTATTCGGGCTATCAACTGAAATTCAATAAAAAGTATAAAAGTTCACAGCACATAACTTCGCTGCAAATTTTAAAACAAAAAAAATAACACATTTTAGAACATTTTTTGTCACCAAATTAAATACACGTTAATCTGTTGTGAATTAGAAAACTTCATATACAAAACGTTTTTTTAAGTTGTTAGTGTATTGTTAATATGTTGCAAAAGTGTTGCTATCTAGAAATGGGTTCTAAAAACAGTGTTGTTATTTGTGTTGAAATAATTTTGCAAATAGTGTAGATGAAAATATTTTCTTACAATAGTATTTTGCAGTACAACACTTTGTCAAATTAACAACACATGTAACGTCTAATGCTTATAAGTGTTCCCCAAAGGCTTATAAATCAAATTTACTTACGTCTGCCACTCCAAGATGCATGGTATTATAAAATGAGAGAATGCCAGCTTGAAAGTATTTTGATTGGAAGAATTTATTTCCTTGCATTTTTTTCATTCTTTCTTTCTGAAATAAAATGTATATATGAGGACCCCAGAAACCAAGGGGTATAAGTGACAAAATTGAAAAAATTGAGTTAAGGGCACAGGGTATCTGGAAATATGCTTTTATCATTTCAGGTAAAGAAATATAGGTCATTTTCTGATTATTTGGGGAGTTATATAGATAAACCACTTTTTTCGAAAAACAAACAATATTGATTAATTATACATTTAAAGAAAATTGTACTCTATTTTTTTAACAGTTATTGAAATGAGAGTTCAAAGATTAGAATACAACAAGCAGATGTTTCCTATTTCAATTTAGTCAATTGTTATTGATGTTCCAATTTAACATCAATTATCTTTAAACTCAATTTACTCCAAATCGACATTTTGTCACTTGTACCCTTTGGCTTCTGGGCTCCTCATATGTATATATATATATATATATATATATATATATATATATATATATATATATATATATATATATATATATTATAACACTATTAAAATATTATGAAACTGAATCTATATTATAATTCTCGAAGCATCTCTATAATTTTAAAGCTATAATTATAGAGATGTCACGTTCACCTTGATATGAGATATTAAAATTCTGATACACAAAATTACTTAAAAGGTAATAAAAATAGATAATAAGAACTTTATAACATAAAAGATCGTAACGATGTTAGAAATCCTGAGTTTTGTTGAACTGTAAAACAAACAGCCGTCATGAGTGGGGGGGGGGGGGGGGTAGAAATCAGAAGATTTTTCTGATTCCTCTGAAGATGTCCCTTTCAAGAATTCTGAATGCCATTTTTACTACAAAGTAGAGCATCTAAAAGTTTGCTGCCGGAATTGAAAGTTTCTGAAGCGGCACGAGACCAGTAATATTAAAACTATTCAGGAGAAACATTTTTTTAAACTTTATTAATGACTAATCTATTTAATCCCTGGAAATTTTTCTATTGAAAGTTTCTCACGCCTTGCGTTCTAATAATATTTCAAATTTTAGTTGCTTAAAAGGTACTATGCAACAGGGTTAAAAAGTATCCAAACCGGTAACCGATCCCGGGTTATTGCCCGTAAAGCTGGGTGACGTCACTGCAACTTCATTGTGAAGTCACATTGTGACTTTGTGACCATCGATTGTCGATGTGACGTCACGTGACGTCGACGTGAAGTCACAGTGACTAAAATGTGAAGTCGTTATGGCCGTTTTAGAGCTCTATGTTTCAAAAAGTGGTCACAATGTGACAAATTTGTGATAAATGTGCCATTTGTGACTAATTTGACATCAACATTGTGACGAAACTGTAACACAAGCGACGATATATAAATTGCCAGAAACATGTTTTTTAAAGTAAACAACATGTTTTGAATGATATTTATAAATTTCTAAAGATTTTTAAAAAAGTCACATCTCAGTCACAATGTGACGTCACTGAGTGGTGGCATTTTGGTCACAGATGTGATGTGACCAAAGTGACTCACAGTGACGTCATTGTGACCATGCATGCTATTAGGGTGGTATACTGTCCCATTGTCCGACCAGCTGAACCACTTAGAACGAAACCCAGCCTGACCTCACTATCATAAGTTGGCGAAGATGCAACCGCAGCACAAGATGGAATATTTTTTTTCACCGTTTGAACCACCGACTCTTGGGTGAACACGAAGCTACAGAGAATCCAGCATCAATGAAATTGAATAAATATGATTAATAAGAATACATGTACAGCGGGAATCTGCTACCTTGGTAAAGTGTCCACCTGGCTCAAGTGACCGCTTTTAGAAAATTTTACTTGTGCGCATATTAAATAATATCAGAATTGTCCAGTAAAGTGACCACCTGTCTAATATGTCCACCTGTGTAAAGTGACCAATTAGCCTATCATTATCAATGTTATTTGAGCCTGTAAAATGTGACCATCCATTTTTTTGCTTGCCAAAAATTTTCAAACTAAAATGGAAAGACTAAATTGGCCACTTTCTGAAATTTTATTTTGTTCCATTAAAAAAGTACAGAAATTTATCTCCTTTAGTCACTATTTGCTTAATGTAAAAAGTGACAACTTAGTCGTTTATTGGAATGATAAGGTGATTCTTAATGAAAAGTTGATTACTGTCAGCTATAGAAACATTATCGTTATGCAATTACAATGAAATAAAAATGTACCTTGGTAGTTATGTGATATTTAAATCAATCACTACGGAATTTCAATTGTATTCAAAAGAAATAATGTGAGTTTTAAGTAAATTATCTTCTATATAGTATACTTTAAATTTGTCATTCAGTTAGTATAGTTCTTAATTAATCAGTTCAATCAATTATAGTTATTAACTAATCAGTTACTTAATACCGTGCATTTTTCCTTATTCATAGTATTTTGTTTTATTTTTTGAGATAACAAAAGTTTTATTGTGCCATTTTGAAAGACACTCCATAAAGTGACCACCTCTATATAGTGACCATTTTAGCCGGTAACAAAGGTGGTCACTATATACAGGCTCTACTATATAATATTATAGAATGCAAGGAGTAATTTTTAACAGAAAAATATCCAAGGATTGCATAGATTTATTCAAGTTTATCGTACTGTGATGTAATAAACATTTAAAATAACGCATATCAGTTCTACTACCTCGTAAGCCTGTTGTTATTTTTACAGTTAAATAGTAAGAGTCTAACATATAAAACAAATGATTTTTCCTTATAAATTAAAATGCAACTGAAGTCTTTTCCGTGTGTAATAATGAAATATATAACGCCCCCTTTTCATTTTTACTATTAATATATTATGGGAAACCTCATCAACATATATTCTTTTTTTGCTAATTCGAGTATAATTACCCGAGCTAAAGCACAGAGAGACACTTAAACGGACAGACAAACCAAATTCATAAACACGAATTCAAAAATCTGTAATTCTACAGATGGAAAGTAATAGAAATCTGTACGCTTAGTAAAATTTTGTCAGTATACATTGTAGAAAAGTAAATGTGCAAGACTAGTTTTTGTAAAGCTACAGAAATCTTTGGTAATAATATCTAATCAATATCTAATCTGCAAATGAATCTTTTAAAATTACAGTAATTTTACTAAAAGTTCATCCGTAACCCGAGTTGTCGTTACATAAAATTTCTAGGAATTCGAATTTCTTAAAAAATTCTTAGTAACCTTACAGATTTTTTTATTTTATTTGTGGAGCAAAAGTACCGAGGGATCCAAAAATCAGGTCGAAATTTACAAATGAATAATTCGAAAACGAATCAAGATACTAAGATACGGGTTGCACCAAACGGGTGTAGAAGAAACCGGGTATTGTGTAACAACAACAAAAAAAAAATAGTTTTGTTGGTGACCAACAAATGGCGCTATAGTGTTTTATTCCTCACTGTAAAAAAAATCTGCAAAGTTACTAAACTTTTTCTAGGAAACTGGGATTCCAAGAACTTTTCATGTAACGGTAACAGGAAAAATTCATGTAACCAATTCTGAAACTTGAATTTTTTTCTGTAACCGTTACCAGAAAAGTTCTAGAAATCCCAGTTTCCTAGAAAAAGTTTAGTAACTTTGCAGATTTTTTTTTTATTTTTACAGTGCACCAAAAGATAATTTACAAATGAAAAAAAAAATTTGACAACGTACAAGTCAGCTTAATTACAGTTAATTAGTACTACAGTAAATGTTCAAAGTGCTGTCCATCATTCATAAGTGTACCTGTGAGAGTAGGCTTCACAGCATTTAGAACACTGTAAAAAAAAAAAAATCTGTAAAGGTACTAAACATTTTCTAGGAAACTGGGATTCCAAGAACTTTTCATGTAACGATAACAGGAAAAATCCATGTTACCGATTCTAAAACTTGAGTTTTTGTTATTACCGTTAGAGGAAAAGTTCTTGGAATCCCAGTTTCCTAGAAAATGTTTAGTACCTTTACAGAATTTTTTTACAGTGTAGCATTTCTTGCGTTATGGCAGACACATTTTGGCGAATGGTATCTTTCAGTGCTGCTAGTGATGCCGCCAACATAACTATTTTTTTTCGTTGTTACATAAAACCCAGTTTCTTCCCCATCCGCTCGGTGCACATCGTATCTTTCTATCTTGATTCGTTTTCGAATTATTCATTTTTAAAGTTCGTCCCGACTTTTGGATCACCCAGTATATCTGTCACACGAATTTTCGTTGTTGCCGTTACATAAAAAGCTATAGGAATCCCGGCTTCATGTAGGAAAATTTTAGTAACTTAATAGGTTATTTTTTCTTAACGTAGGAATGTATTAAGCAGAAATTAATAAAAAAAATTTTACTTTACCTGAAAGGTCATAGAAAAATATTTAACGATAATATCGATTCCTAAAGGAGATGTAGCGCCAGGCATCACTTCCCTGTAAAATAGTTTCCATTCACATAAACATAAGTTTTCAATGACATCATAGAAAATGTAATTTACATTAAAACTAGACATATCAAATAATTCTAGGGAAAAAAATATTGAAAAGTGTAATTCGCTTTATTTAAGGACATTTTTAATTTGGTCACAAAAACATACCAACCTATCATGTTTTGAGTTATAAAATTTTCCATGAATTTTCTGACATTAAGGGAGTTTGGGACAAAAAATCTTCACATTTTCTAAAATAAAATTATTAATTAAAAATTTTCTGGTTTTTTTCCGCTTAAAATGACATTTAAGTCTTTTTTCTATATTAATTAGAAAAATGTTTTAGTTAATTAATGTTTTGGTTTTGGTTTGTTTTCATAATTTAGCTCCCAAGCAACGGATGTCATGGAATGACTTATTGTGAAAATGCGTTTTTCTTCATGATGGGTTTTTCATAATTTCTCGGATTTAAATTGCTATAACTCAAAAACCGTTAAAGATAAATGACTCGAACTTGGAACATTTTTTTGGGCGGGCTGTTTTACCTTAATTTTGATTTAGCATATTTGAAAAAAAAATTACTTTTGAAAATATGATTTTTTAAGAATAAAAGTTGCACCTTTTTTTCAAATTTTTATTTTGAACATTTAAAATTATTTTAAATTGATATTTTTAAAAATGATTAATCAAACTTTAAATTTAGGTATTTCCGTTTATTTAAATATAAATAAATTAAATTCTACAACTAATATTTTGATGTATAACGATTTGAATGTAAAAATTTTTAAATAAATTACTTTTTTTTTATTATGAGAATTTTTTATGTGATTTTACTTACAAATAATATGGTTATACATCACAAAAAACTGAAAATTTTAACTCAAAAAATAAAAAATATTTTAAAAATTTTCCTGGAACTTTTTTAACAAGGAAAAACGTGTTTTTAGTGCTAGCTATAAGATTGAAACTTGCATAACCTAGAAAATTTTGGTCTTTTTACAGTTTTACTAGATAGAGTATGAAAAAAAAATTAAATGATTTTTTTTTTTTTGGACTTATGAGCGCCTTATAAAATTTAACGTTAAAAAAATATCCTTTTGACTTATTCGTATATTTTCAGATGACTCAAAAGCAACATTTGAAATAGTTTTAGAATTGCACTATATACCTCTTAATGAATGATTTAGGAGACAGCTCTTACACAACGATAAGAAGTAACATATTTTAAAAATAATACTGCATTAGTGCTCGTCAAAATTTGGCGGTAAATATCTTGAATGTTTCATTAGAAAAATTCTTAAATTTTTAATTAGTTGCTTTCAAATTAATTATTGAAATCGTGACAAATTTCTCTCTTGCATAAATGAATCTCCGTATTTTGCAATAGATAGTTCTGTCGGTCTAACCTGTTCAGTGAATGAAAGAATTTCAAGTTTATATTTTACAACCAAATATGCTTGTTATCAGAAAATTAAAAAAAAAAAAATACAAGGTAGAACATTTATTTTTACTTACTGCAGATCACTCTCTCTCTTTTTTCTTTAAGGGGTCGGGTACCCTTTAAAGAATCCCAAAATCGATTTTTTTTAAAAATAGTTTATAATTATATATGATTCTTTTGGAACATTTAAAAACAAACCGCATTAAAAAATTCGCATTAGAAGAAGAGTTATGTCTAAAACAATTTGCGCTTTTCCTATACGACCAATGGCTAAGTTAAACTTCAATGTCAATTTTCTCAAAACAGTGATTTTGATAACTGCGCGCACGATTTCTGAAAATGGTTGCGTAGAATTTCACAAAATTTTCGATGAATGTATTAAACGTGTATAGGCACAAAATGACCTACTATTATGTTCCTCGAATTAGAAGTTTAGAATTCACGACTACTTTTGTGTAACAAAAATAATGATATTTCGAATTTCTTTAAAAAATATTTTTTTCTCTGGATGTATAAGTTTTATTTTTTTCAAGGTAGGTCATTTTGAAAAGACATAATATGTCTACTCAGAAAAAAAAAAATCTTGGTTTGTTTTAACTATTCAAATTTGAAAAATCGTGCGCGCAAGGCATGCAAGATTTATTCTTTCGTAAAAATTGTATTATCTTTAAAAATAATTAAAAAAACATTGCATATATATATACTTTTTTAAACAACTTTGACTAATAAAATAAATCCTTCATAATATGTGTTTTCAATTTATAATCAAAAGTCAATGATTTACAAAGTGACTGCAATTCTTACAGAGGTCACTTTTTCACGTATTTTGTTAGTTCAAAAGGTACCTGACCCCTTAATAACAATATTTATTTATATTTATTATTATTACTATTTTAACTACACAACTATTACAAGCTGCCGAAATTGATCTCATTCTCTGAAAACTTAGCTTTGAAACTTAGGCTAAAATTTCATAATATATAATTTTTATTACTTGAACTTTATTTAAAATTTTTATACATTTTTAAAATATTAAACCATGGCTATTAAGGCTGCCGGTCACTCATATTTCGATTTCCCCTCCATAGTGTTAAGTCTATAGGCGTTTGATGCATTCGTATATTCCAAATATCTTCTCAGGAAATTAATATTTTTAATTCTTTTTTTTTCTGTGCATTTTTCTGTAAGCATGTCTATTTTTGTCTTAGTTTTCAAAATGTCTATAAAACTAAGCTTAATTTATATGACGTGCTAAAATTTTTCTTTCACTTTGTCAGTTTTTAAAACATTAAATATTGAATTAAGCAAAGATTTTAGAAATATTTTGAGAACTGAGAAAAAAACAGAGACATCGTTTAAGAAGAGAACACTAAAAAAAGAAGTTAAAAACATTAGATCCCTGCGGAGATATTTTGAATATAGAAGTGCATCAAATGCCCATAGACTTAACATTACGACGGGGAATTCGAAAATTCCTGTCGGATAAGTCTATAGGCGGAGGTAGATTTCGAAGTTAAGTGCTCATTTAACAACAAAAAATAAAATATTATAAGGAATAAACTCAGTTTAACAATTTTATTTCGCCGCTTTTGAAGAATTTTTAATTTTATCTTTTTGTAAGAACTGTTTTTATCAGAATCATCTTAAGTAAAATTCGGCTCAAAACACCCACTTTTACAGCATTTTTTGAAATATATTCTGATTTTATTAAAAAATCGAGCTATATGGCACATTATATAGTTCCTAAATAAGAGAAACCGTCAAATGAATGCGCTTGAGAGGAAAATTGAATTTAAAAACGAGTCAGAAAATAAGAAAATTATTATTCGAATGCTTTTTCAATTTTCCAATCTTGATCGCTTCTATAAATTCTGCTTCAAATGACCATTTGATAGCATTTTTTAGAAATATATTCTGCATTTATGAAAAAACTGGCCAATACGTCGTATTATACAGTTCCCAAGTAAGTTGTTTTAATGAAGTATCACTGCATTTTGTGATATAAATTCGTTAAATTTTGTGATTATCTTTCCTAAACATGAAATTATTTATTAAAAATTAAAAGCGAGAGAATATCACAACAAATATATGTTGTGGCAGTAAGCACTCATTAGATTCTTCGAGTGTTACCAGGGTTGACTGTTGCATTGTGTTTGTTGCAGGTCGTGGAGTAGCTAAAACAACAGAATGAATTCAAGGATTTGGAGTTTCTCTATGGAATAAAAATACATCTGTTAATTTTAATCTTTTATTGTTCTCAAATTAACTGAAACAGTTTCCATTTAAATACGGAAGCTCAAACCTTGCTATCTCAAATCATAGTAAATGTTCAAATAAATTTAGAAGCAAAAAACTGGCGTCATACGGGAACTCCAGGCAGCTTGAGATGTTAACAGCTAAAAAATCTTGCAAAATCTTTAAAAATCTGCGTTTTCGCCGAATGTTCTTGCCTTTGCTCAACTCGCAAGGATACAATTCATGACGTTGGCATTTCTGATTGGTAAAAGAAAAAGAACGTCACGAAAAAGGCCCAATAAAAATAATTCTGCAAAGAGTAATGCCAGAAACGCGAATAATCTAAACAAGTTGGAAATTGCACGTGAAGCGTAGCAAATGAGGTGCGTTCGTACTATAAGTTTTAAAATATTCAGATCTTGCTGATATAGTAGAGCGTACTTTGGATACAATATAGTGGTCGAAATCTTTGTGTTCCTGTAAATATGCAGGGAGTAATTTTTATTATACTTCATTAACGTATATCTTATTCATAAAATGTGTAGTAGGTTAATATAATTAAAACACGCCCCAAACAATGTTTCCCTGTATAACATTATTTAGTGGAATACATATGTGTGGCCCTGTAATTTAATAATAAATATTCTCTGCATCCCAGATTGTACAGAATGTAGATTTTAGTACATACATCATAGATTCATGTCAATTATATTATATTCAAATGAGTGTAACAGCATTAAAATACATTTGAAACATTTTTTCCCATTGATCGTAATGTAACGGAATACTTTTGATTGTCCCTGTAATTGATCTATGCATCCAATTTTCATAACATTTGAAATGACTCGACAAAATTATGTAATAATTAAACATTTTAAATTTCAAACGATTAAAATGCATTTGAAACTTTTTTCCCCATTGATTGTAATGTAACGGAATACTTTTGATTGTCCCTGTAATTGATCTATGCATCCGATTTTCATAACATTTGAAATGACTCGACAAAATTATGTAATAAATATACGTTTTAAATTTCAAACGATTCGGTTGGATAGTTTTTGCGTTGGTATATGCGGACAGACAGACAGACGGACGGACTGAGCGACAACAATAGGTGCTACGTATTTACATAATTACGAACGCACCTAAAAATGAGGAGTAAACAAGAAATCCCAAGATGGGAAAAACTTTGGAATAAAAATACGTAAAAAATAATAATAATAATAATAAAATAAACGGCTTTTTTAAAAACATTCGAATTTACAATAAATAATAGAATTTGGTCAAAAATGATGGGGCCGGTAATTTAGAGTAATAAAAAGAAAATAAAAGGAGATATCGCGAAGAAATTAGGCCTTACCCAACATTGTGTCTTGTGTAGTATTCTTCTTCGCACTGCAGAGCAGCATCGAATTCGTGCATGATTTCGTAATCCGAAACTGTATCGCCGGTGGTTATGGGCCGAGACTGGAAAAAAAAGAAATGTAATTTAACAAATTACAATAACTATTTGGAAAATAATGTTTTCAAAGACTGAAATGTAAGACTTATAAATAAATTCTTTATTATAATAAATAAATAAAATCCTCACTTTTTTGTAAAAAAAAAAATATGTTTATTTTACACTTAAACAAAGGTGAAACACCTCGAAGAAGTTATACAACCATTTTCTTCCTAAAGGAATTATTAATTAAAAAATAATAATAATAAAGAAGCGGTATTATTTTTTTCCATTCTGAATTCATTCAATTTTTTATGTAGTTATATTCAACCTATCAATCTATGTTATAAAAAACAAACATATCAGTGCGTAACGCATTCGTCCTTTTCAGCGAATAGTGGAATTTTCAAATTTTAAATGAAATTTTAGTTTGACAGTTTTCGGTACTGTTAATTTTTAAACTTCTAAACACCGCACTTTTTCAACATTTATGAATTTACTGTTTTTAAACTTTCGAAAATTTTCAAAATCTACTACTTCGCATAGTGAAATTATTAATTTGTTTTTTTTTTCAATTTTACTTTTAAAATGGATATTAAATGCAACTATTCAGAAATGACATTACATATGAATTTTTAAAATATATAATTGAAAAAAAATAAATAAAATTAATAAATTCACTTTGCCAAATAATAAGTTTGGAAAATTTTCAAAAAAGTAAATATATATATAATTCTTTTGAAAAAATTACCTAAATAATTATTAATATATTGTTTTCACGCAAAAATACTTATCATTTAAATAATCTTCCAAGAAATATTTTTTATAGATCAAATTTTGAATTTATGCTTAAGTAATCTTTGTGGCACGAAACTGGCTGGCTTTTGGCTAGTTGAAATTGAAAATACACCAGAAAAGGGCTTTTTTATGGGCAGCTTTTGGCTAAATTTAATTCTTACAAACACAAATGGCTAAGTACGGGTGATCTCCTGGCCAGCCTTTATTTTTAATGACCTTTAAAAGAATAATTGTGGCCAGTTTGTGGCTGTCTGATATTTTTGATAAAACGTTAATGGCGCTTTTGTGGGCAACTTCTTGTATATAAGGCCAATTATCTTCTGGCCGGCGTGACAGTTTTTTGATGGCGGCCAAAGATGGCGTGCCGTTATCGGACACTTTGGGCCAACGCTAACGACGACTATAGTTGCCCACTAGTTATGTTTTTGTTAAGGAAATACCAAAATGTATTATATTGAGTTACGTTATATTTTTTTAATTATACTCAACGGAAACATTTTTATTACAAATAATCTCACGGGACATATTTAAAATTCAAATGTTTTTACGCATAAAGAAAGTATTGTAATTATGAAAAAAAAAACGTGATCATTTACGTTTTAATATATTTTAAGACTTTGAGATTAACTGAATCCGTTTTTGCTATTTTTAAATTTCTCTTCTATCTATGTACATATGTTTTTTTGTATGTTTATACATCCCCTTCCCTGTTTTTAAGTCTCCGGAACCTGTTACTGTATATATTTTTGGTACTTTTCTAGAGTAGGGGTGTTGATGAAATAGAAAAAATGATTTTGGCGACAGAAGGAAATTTGGCAATACATTTTATGGTAATCTATTCCCTGCTTTTTATACATGAACATTTTTGCTTTCACTATTTATACAATTTATTTTTTAAAAAGAAGCCATTTATCTACTTATATACATAGTAGTAATTTGTATATTATAAACAATAAAAATAATTATGTTATATAAAATGTTTTACTTTGCAAACACTCATTTAGATTATTCTAAACTTATGGCATAAATTTAAAATGCATTAATTAAACATTCTTTATTCGAATTATTAATCTATAACTTTAATCTTTTCTCAAATTTTTATCAACTTCCAAATATATAATATTGTAAAAGAAGTATATTAGAATATTTTAAAAGCAATTTTTTACTATTTTATTTTTAATCCAAACGCCTTACTTCCGTGCGAATGTCTGGCACCGGTCTTATTCCACTGCTTTGCAAACAAAACCTGTGTACATGAGTTCCGGAGCTAGGTTTCTGTCCTTTTTTCCAAGTGTTTCAAAACTGCTATCTGGTGTCCGTAAATTTTGTAGCTGTTTAATTTTTATTTTAAGATCCATCAAGAGATATTAGTTCATGTATAAACATGATAAATTCACGAATGTAATGATATTATGGGATTTGTTTAAGTAGTTTTTATGGTGATGAATTGAGATATTAAGATAACAAGTGGAACATGTTTACATGGAGAAATCTGGAATTTGCAATTTATTATTTGCTTCACTCATGACATGACCGTATAGATCCGCACGAATGCAATTTTTTACCAGCTTCTGTGCCTCTATTTTTTTTTCCTTTTCTGTCCATTTCAATAATGTTATTATGATTTTTCTAAATGTTTCCTCTCCATTTTATTTTGGTTTTATGTGTGTTGGTAGTTCCAAAGCCGTATTATTTTGCTTTTTCATGGCTAACGCAAAGATGAAACCACACACTTTATTTGTAGTTCCAAAGTATTTGTGGGCATGAAGATTTTACTTTGGTTATATAAATTTTGATTATATTCATTTTAATTTATTTTTTTCCATGTTCCAATGAGGTAATTTGTATTAAATTTAATGGTTTATGTATATACATGGGACTTGATGAATCTACTATTCTTCTGCATACTTCGAATATTCCTTTTAATTCATTTTGTCTTGTTCTATTGATATATATTGTTTTACAAATAATGGCTATATATATATATATATACCGGGTGTCCAAAAAATGACTGATGGATTTTAAAATTCAATAACTTGCAAACGGTGACAGCTATTTAAAAAATTTTTGCAGGAGGGTTATGTATAATGTCAGGAGTTTTTAACCGCAATTTTTTTATTTTAGTTCGAATTTCGAACAGTAGGTGGGGATGACGGCGATTGAAGGCCAGGTGATCAGTGCTGAGTGAAGCGTCGACCTGGCCTTCAATCGCCGTCAGCGTCACCTATTGTTTGAAATTCGAACTAAAATAAAAAATTACGGTTAAAAACTCCTGACAATATACATAACCCTCATGCAAAAATTTTTTAAATAGCTGTCACCGTTTGCAAGTTATTGAATTTTAAAATCCATCAGTCATTTGTGGGACACCCAGTATATATGTATATATACATATGATGAACAAAAGCATGTATAAAAACATGCATAAGAAAAACTTTCACAAAATCTTACTTACTATTTCCTCTCCATCTTTTACATGTGCATCACACTATATCACATACAAGTGTTTAGAAAAAAAAAGAATGCAAAAACTTGGAGATGTTAGGGAAATTAAAGGGTAATTTAAGCTTTGTAAATTTAGGCTTCGGAATCGCGATTGCATTGGAGGCATGTATTTATGAGCTCCGACTGATTCCGATCAATATTTAAACATTTACTAAAGTGGAGAAGTACCGGAGTTGAGTTTCGGTGGGCTCCGGCGCAAATTAAGCCCTGCCCACAACAATTTTTATTCTCCAAAACACTAATTTATTCAAAGCTATTTGAAAACATGAAATAAATCACATGGAAACTTACTTGTAACATATAGATGACGCCATTTTTCAATCCCCATTCTATGTCACGAGGCGATTTGTAATAATTTTCAATCTAAGATAAATATAAATAAATTAATAAATAAAGAATATTTTAAAAAAATAATGAGTGCTATTGTCACACGTGAAACTATACTGTGTAGATGAACACATATAAGTTGTGTAAAACAGTATTTTTAGGTTTCTAGGATTTTGTAATATTTTTAAAAATCATTAGAGACCATGTTGTCTTAAACTTTAATGTACTTGAAAGCAACAGCAACAGTAAAAAAAAAAAAAAAAAAAAAAAAAAAAAAAAGATATCCATGTTGAGATCATTTCAAACATATGATCACAAGCCTTCGAAGTTTTATCCAACCAAGCATAATCGAGAATTTGTAAACTGATGATGAATGATTATGAGTCAACCAATCACAGTCGGCCAAATTTGAGGGGCAAACAAAAAACACATCTGGTGTGAAATCAGTTGAATCTGATCTATTGCTGATTTTGAAAAGGAAATGAAATCAAAGCAATCGTTTGAAAAAAATCACAGTTACTTAGCTACATCTTCATAATCTGAATTATCAATCCAGATGTACATAATGTGTCGGAATGGCTTATATTTTTTTTAGTATCTCACAATCGGTTGTACCAATAGTGTGAGCTTTTAAAAATGAATAGAATCGAAATATATTTGATACCAGTGAAGTTTTCATTTTCTTTTTCACTATGTTAAATTAAAAATTTAAGTTTAACATAAATTGCATATAAGATTATACTATAGATGAGAAATTATTATTATGAATATAAACACATACGGTATTATAAATTCAATTACCATGATTTTTTTTAAGTATCTTTAAATAGAGTAAGAAGTTAATGATATACTAAAATAGTTTGCGACCGTTCGCAAGTGAAACAGAATGCACTCTTTCAAAATAATGTTAAAATGTTCTTTGTGCATTCACTAACATAAAGTAAATTTACAATGATATTACTCATAATTATAATTGAAATATAATTATAATTGAAATAGAAAATATTTACATCAATTTATTTTCAGCCTTCCTTTACGTAAAACGAATAAAATTTTGCCTATTTATGAATTTTTATTGAACCATCTATCCTACGGTGAGAGTAGACTTTTAATCGTTCCATTATTTTCAGAATATTAGGGATTTAAAAATACTTTTCACTTGTTTCACCCTTTACAAACTTTGAAATTTTAAACAATCATTTTGGTTGACCATTATGCGTCAAATGTAACCACAGGGTGGCGAGTGGTCAGGGAAAAACACAGGCTAAAAAGGAGGAAACTACCAGTATTTTCTTATAGAAAATACTTCAATTAATAAAAAAGGGATTAAGAAGACGAACTTCGCTTTAACTGGATACTGGTATCTAACACCTTTTATGACTGTGTTTTTCCCTGACCGCTCGGCACCCTGAACCAACATTTCCATTTTAAACTTTCTAACTCTGGCAATTTTTTTTTTAAATCGTTATTTTAGAACATTTTTCGCTCAGGAGCTCCTTTGGTGGCAGGAAGAAAAAATAAAGTATGTTAGAGCAAAGGCTTTCGCCATTATTTTGCAGGCATTAATTTCAAAATTCGTTTTGAAATGCTTAATAAGATCACCTCTTTAAAACAAACGAATAATTTTTTTCAACAAAATAATCTTGGTACAGATGTAGCCATTTCAATTTTAGACGTTTGTAGCTATAGTGAAAAAAATTGGTGTTTACTACATATAAGTAAATAGGTGTGTTCTACAGAATGAAATCACTCGCGGTACTTCTAGTGACGAAATAACGAACCTAGCAATTTATTACGAAAATTACAAGTGATGTATGAAAAGTCGCTGATAGGGACACAGCAAGAGTATGGCGTACCCAAATTTCACTTTCGGGACATTTTTATAACTGTATTTGCATTCACTTTCAACCTCCTGGACGAGACGCATAAGTAACTCATTTTAAATTAGTCCTCAAAAACTCAGATTAAAAAAATTCTTGCATATATATTAAAATGCATAATTTTAAGCATGGAAAAAATATCAGAACAGAAAAACAATTTTATTTGGAAAAACGGGTTTGTTGCATATTTGCATCATCTTGACAAATTTCAAATTATGGAAAATATTTAAAATATTAATTTACATGAATTTTTTTAAACAATTGTTAGTTTTTTTTGTAGCGAAGTCTCATACCACATTTATGTAAGCCCTCTTTTGATTTTCTATTGAATACATTTTTCTATGCTACCTTTTTTTCTGCTAATTCTGGACTTGGTATTAATTTTACATAGGGGACGCGGGGCATAGAATCCTTAATTTTACCAACAGAAATTAAATAATATAAAAAGTGACGAATATTTCTATTTTACGATAATTTTGCTCTTCCGAAAGAAATGCAATTTGAATAACCATTAGAAGAAATTTTTATCTCGCTCTTTCGATATTTAAAACAAAAATCATTATGTTGATTTTTTCAAAGAAATGGCTTGTTGTTGCAGATGTGCAACAAACAAAAGTTTATATTTATCTTATACACATTATAAATTTCCTAGCTTGAAAAAAGTCTTTAAAAGATAATTTATACATATGTTTATAAACAATATACTTGAAGTCATTAGCAGAATTTTTAAACCTCAATTTTACAAAGCTAATTCAGCAAAAATCACGTGTAGCTGATCAAGCAATAAATCAAACTTTGGTATACGAAAGCAAATTAGTCTTGCTATCTGTTGCGGATTTAATGAGATAATTATGTTAATAGAGGTGTAATAAAATAACAACAATGAACAAAATCGTCTTTAGAAGTTTGCTGTCGAAATAACATGGACTTTTTGGGTATGTTGCAGATCTGCAACACGATGATACAACGGGTTAATTTGATTTTTCTAGAATTGTTAAAATTACTTCTAGACCTTTTTAATAAATGTGTGCATTTCATAACTATCTAATAATACATCTTTGAAGATGCTGAATTGTAATTTTAAACTGGTTTTTATAGCCCCTCGTTATACGAAGATATCCACAAAGTAAGTTCCATTTCTATTTCTATCCGCAGTTCCGAGCATGTGCGGTAGTTACTCGGACTGAAGGAGAAGAAATGTACGCAATTTTCAGATCGCTGCTGCCAACGTGTTATTTTTAGTGCTTATTTAGAATGTCAGCCATAATTGAAAATGCCGCCATTTGTGAAATCAGAACTGTGATTCGTTTTCTTAATGCAAAAATGCAAAGAATGTTAAACCAAGGGAAATTTATCGGCAAATCTGCGAGGTTTACGGACAAAATGCTATGAGTGATTCAATGGTTAAAAGATGGGTCAGACAGTTTAATGAATGACGTGGCGATGAAAATGAAGTGGACGCTCGTCTTTGGTTACTGATGAACTGGTTCACGCATTTGAAGCGAAAGTTAAGCAAAACCGTAAGTTTAAAGTTAGTGCTCTTGCTATGGAATTTATGCAGATCTCACGATCACTAATTCATGAAATTGTTACTGAAAAACTGAAATTTCGAAAGACATGATTGAAAGCACAGGCGGCAACCTTCTATAAAGAAGGCATACAGAACCTTGTGGCACGCTACGACAAATGCCTACAAAGTTTCAGGAGCTATATAGAAAAGTAATTTCGCAGCTGTAGATTTTTGTACAATAAATATATTTTTTTGTATCCCCCCCCCCTGTGCACTTTTTTTTATATAACCAAACGGAACTTACTTAGTGGATATACTTCGTATTTTTCTCAAGACTGAAGAAGATAAATTAGATATATGCCCAACTAAAACACTTTAAGATATTTATCCATTCCGATTCATTACCTTCCGAGACAGTTTTCCAAGTTTGATAGCCATCTCATCTGA
Organism: Maratus speculifer; assembly: GCA_964019185.1. Classification (NCBI taxonomy): domain Eukaryota; kingdom Metazoa; phylum Arthropoda; class Arachnida; order Araneae; family Salticidae; genus Maratus; species Maratus speculifer. The sequence goes on along the minus strand of OZ025294.1, from coordinate 389,486,544 downwards.
TATGCAGCAAGTATTTCTTTGGTCTTCCGGCACTTCTTCGATGAGAGTACCTTCTTCCTCCTCAGTCGGTTTCGTATCTGCAAAAATGACAAACTTTCAAGCTAAACTATAAATCTTAAATCTAAATGAATGATACCGTATCCCAAATAAATTACTGATATACTTCGCTTGGAGTCGAGTCAGAAATTACCAATATATTTTACACTATACTGAGTTATAAATTACACAGACCTTTGATGAAAAGTATACAAAGGAATTGATAGCTGAAATTTATTTATTTTTTGGTGCTGATTTTAAACAAAATAATGAAAATTTGCTATCACGCTACTTTTTCTTAAAAAATTTAGTTTTACTTCGTTTTAGTTTAACATTCCAATTTGTCAGTCATCTTTTCATAAACTTCAAACTCGGAGCATGCAGAAAATCAAAGCCTCGATACTGAATATAAACTATCTAGAAACAATTTATCTTAGTCCTTCTCTGAGGTTGAACTTAATGATCGGACAAGAAGATATTCCGAAAGAGCCGGCTAAATTGTTGGGCACCAGAAGAAGAAAAATTTACTTGGTCGAATGAATATCTTTTTATACCTCTAACAGGAATCGAATTGTTCGAGAGAATTCCTTTTCAGATAGGATATTAGCAAAAATATAGATATTGATTTTACAAAAAAAAAAAAAAAAAAAAAAAATCCTAATGTGATGAAGTAAATAGAGGTCATTTTCGAAATCAGCACACCAAATAGCATAGAACTCAACAAAAACTCCAAATTGTCGATTTCGCAGGCCTATGTTACTAGTATTTTTTCTTGCAGATGCGTCACAAATAATTAGAACAGTGAAAGCTGTTTATTATCCGTGATACACCGACACAAACCATCATCTCATCAAAATGACTGCTGAAATTATAAGATTAGTTAAAACCCGAATCGCATATTAAAACATAATTGGTCTGGGAAGTTATATATTGTGTTGAAAAAAATTGCAAATCCGATTTTAGTGGTTGATTGATAGGTTAACCACTGTGTTTTTCTGCTCTCAGTCATCCATGTTTTCATACCTTTGGATGCAGTAGATTAAAATGATAATCCTACCGATCAAGCACTAAAACTAATCCTGCAGGTGCTTCCTGTCAAGGGATGATTTGACAGACCAGTTGCGTTTAAATATGCAAATCGAGTTCCGTCTAATCATGAAATTTCATCTATCGATTCAATGAGGTTCATTATTCTTAAATCTCATTAATTCTTAAATATCATTATTATTGCTTTACTATTAAGTGGGATGATAGCCTCACATTTCCTATTTTATATTTAACCAACGAATCTCCAAATTTAATCAGGTAAGCGCCTTATCAGAATCAATTGGTCTATCAAATTGAAGGAAATCGGATAATTCTGCATGAAAAACCTATTTATCTAAGTTAAGGGATAGACTTTATCCCCGTTTCCCCCTTTGCAGTTAATCATTGAACCTACAAAACTAATCAGAATGATTATCGATCGCCTTTTTAGAATGAAGCTGCATACAAAATTTGAAAAAAAAAACGGATATTCCTATCAAGAGTTGTAACATTACGTATATACAAACCTATGTACAGTCGGCGAAAGAAAAGTAAACAACCTCTACTAAATTTGAAAAAAAAATCGTAGAAGAAAATGTTTGGTTCCAATCGATTGGAAATAAAGTATACTTTTATATGATGTATATAAAAGTTGCGTAGGGGGGGGGGCATTTGTTCAATAAAATGAACCCGAGCTTTGTTTTTTTTTCTATAGCAGTACCCAATTCTGACAGCATAAATTACCTTTACACCCTTTAATTAGCCTAAAAACAATTTTTCGTGCAAGTCATCCATATGTTTCTATGCCTTGATCCCTTCACTGTAAACAAACGGTTAATTTTATGGAAATACTATTGGTAATCTGGACTCCAGTTTAATTTCCTGTTTTTTAACGGAAAAAATTCCATAAATTCCAGAAAATTTTCAGTATTTTCCTGGAATTTGCGGGATTTTTTCCGTTAAGAAACAGTAAATTGTACTGGCGTTCAGATTACCAACAGTATTTCCATAAAATCGTTCGTTTTATTTACAGTTTGATCATGTAAGGTATTTAGGCGCCATTCAAGCAATTATTGAAGACTGCTAGATTACAGGATAGCATAAAGCATTTCAAACTACCTAGTCACTTGAAACGTAGAAGGCCTCTTAAACCGTTATTTTGCTATTTTTTAAGCATAATTTGAAAACTACTGGGAAGAAGAATTTAAAATTTTGGATTTTCATAAAGCAATAAATTTAATAAATCTTAATAAATCTATATCCATCAAAAAATTGTAGGTTGTAATTCCTAATTTTTTGAATATTAATTACGTAATTCATAATTCATATTAAAAAGTTATAAAGATTTCAAATTCAACGTATTTATGTTTCTGTAATTTAGTATTATCGCCAAATAAAAAATTAGCAGATTAGGAGCATAATTTCAGGAGATATTAATAAAAATATGAAAACGTAATTTAACGTGGGAGGCATTAAATTGTTTAATGTTTATAATTCAAAAATTTATCTTTCAGATGACTTGAAATTTGTTGTCTAGGAATAGTTTGAAACGAAATTTTGAAATATGTTTTTAAAATTGGATATTGCCATCGTAAACTAGTTGGATGTGCCAATCCCAAAAGTTTCTTCTATCTCATACGTACATTTTAATATTTTAAAAAAAATAGTTACTTATTTTAATGCTTTAATAATTTTAATTCAATATCATACCAACTTTGATTTTCTCTTAAATTTCTGCTTCAGTCAATTAATAGGAGTAAAAACGAATTTCCGCCTCTGCACGAGCCGATAGACAATAGAATGATTGGCAGTTTTTTTTTTCTTTTTATTATCAAATTCAGGGTGATCCTATTTCTTTTACCTGAAAATAATCATATACAAAAAATTTAGTTCGATTCTAGATCTAACTTCATACACTTTTAAGTGGTGCAATATTGAAAATGGCATAGAATTCGCGATTGCAGCGCTCCCTTCCGGCGGATTTTTTTTTTCAGATTCAGGGCGATCCAATTAGCCATAGCCATGCACTTACACAAAAAATTTCGTTCAATTCGATGCATAACTTCATATACTTTTGGTCGGTACAATATTGAAAATGGCACAAAAATTGCGATTGCAGCACCCCCTTCGGACGGATTTTCTTCAAATTCTGGGAGGACCAACTAGCCATAGTCATACACATACACAAAAAATTTGGTTTAATTCGATGCATAACTTCATACACTTTTAAGTGCTGCAATATTGAAAATGGCATAAAATTCGCTATTGCAGCACCTCCTTCCGGTGGATTTTTTTCAAATTCAGGGAGTACCAACTGGCCATAACCATACACGTACACAAAAAATTTGGTTCAATTCGATGCATAACTTGATATACTTTTGGTCGGTACAATATTGAAAATGGCACAAAAATCGCGATTGCAGCGCCCCCTTCCGGCGGAATATTTCAAAACTGAAGTAGGACCTGCTTGCCACACCCAAAAACATTCACAAAAAATTTGGTTCAATTCTATGCATAACTTCATACACTTTTTGATGGTAGAATGGCGACATACACACAGACACACACATACGGACAGACAGACATTTTGTAAAAACAGGTATTTCGGAATCAATGACCCCTAAAACGTGTGAAATAGCACTAATTTTAATTTCGGAAGTCGAAAAAAATTTCTATTACAATACTTTCTTCTATTGAAGATAGAAGAAAGTAACAATATGGATACTGAAAATTAAATATTGTTTATAATAGCTCCATGTTTTATCAAAAACCATTCATTTATAATGTTTCAAAATAGCACTAATTTTAATTACTTTTTTTCAGTTGATATGAGAAACTGACAATAGAAAGATAGAAATGAAGTACTGGCATGGGCCCTTAAGCAAATTTTATGTATATCATTTAAAAGTAAACTTTATTTCCAATCGTTAGGTACTAGTAATTTTCTTCTACAATAAGTTGTTGAGGAGTTAGTAGGGGGTGTTTGCTTCCCCCCTCCCCCACTACTATATATACCGAACCTTTGATAGCTTGAGAGCTAAAATTGCCAATTCCTTCTTTACATGCAAAAAGCAAGCTGAATTAAATAAAAAGTGCAACATGGAAAGGCATCTGGAGAACAAAAGGGAATTAGCGTTCTAAAATTTTCTAGGATAAGAAAAAGAATTCTAATAATTAAAAAGTATTTGAACGATGAAATCTGATCATATATTAAAAATTTAGTGCAGATTTTATTTTACGGTTAGTTGTTTTATTCATTTGAAATTATATTTTAGAGAACAATAAGACTAATAATATTTTTAATTTCAGATTATTTCTAAACAAACATAAATAATATTAAATTAGAAAAGGAAGAACTACTGCTTTAGGACGACATGGAATTAAATTATATTAACAGATAAAACGCATCAGATATAAGAATTTTTTAAATTTCGTTTCTGGAGAGTACAACTCTCGCTGTGATATTATTAAATGGTTGCATATGAAGTTACTGTATCGACACTTATGTAGAATAATATTGATAACAGTGTAATAATAATGATGATGATAATAATATGGAAATAATACATATGAGAGAAACTGATTAAATTTATCAAACGGTATTTTTAAATTCAATTTGTTTGAAAACTGCATCAGTATTTATTTTTCAGATATTATTTGTTTTGTAATTTTTAACATTTTTTTTCTTTTAAGTTGGTAACTGAAATATTCCAGTACTCGATTTCTATCTTTCTATTGTCAGTTTCTCATATCAACTGAAAAAAAAAGTAATTAAAAATAGTGCTATTTTGAAACATTATAAATGAATGGTTTTTGATAAAACATGGAGCTATTATACACAATATTTAATTTTCAGTATCCATATTATTACTTTCTTCTATCTTCAATAGAAGAAAGTATTGTAATAGAAATTTTTTTCGACTTCCGGTTTTTGACGGATTTACACGTTTTAGGTGTCAGAGATTCCGAAATACCTGTTCTTACAAAATGTCTGTCCGTCCGTGTGTCTGTGTGTCTGTGTGTATGTCGCCATTCTACCATCAAAAAGTGTATGAAGTTATGCATTGAACCAAATTTTTTGTGAATTTTTTTGGGTGTGGCAAGCAGGTCCTACTTCAGTTTTGAAATATTCCGCCGGAAGGGGGCGCTGCAATCCCGATTTTTGTGCCATTTTCAATATTGTACCGGCCAAAAGTATATGAAGTTATGTATCGAATTGAACCAAATTTTTTGTGTAAGTGTCTGGCTATGGCTAATTGGTCCTCCCTGAATTTGAAAAAAATCCGCCGGAAGGGGGCGCTGCAATAGCCAATTTTATGCCATTTTCAATATTGCACCACCTAAAATTGTATGAAGTTAGTCCTAGAACTGAACTAAAATTTTTGTATATAATTATTTTTTGGTAAGGTAAATAGGTCCTCCCTGAATAAAAAAAAAATCTGCCTATCATTCTATTGTTCATCGGCTCGTGTAGAGACAGAAATTCGTTTTTCTCCGATTAATTGATTGAAGCAGAAATTTAAGATGAAAACCAAAGTTCGTATGGTATTGAATTAAGATTATTAAAACATTAAAATGAGTAACTATTTTTTAAAAATATTAAAATGTACGTATGAGATAGAAGAAAGTTTTGGGATTGGCACATCCAACTAGTTTTACAAGCGAACGAAAGCCTATGATGACTGGAGTAACCTTTTTTTCTGATTTGACCGGTTTTTTCGAATCATGTTTCCCTGTCGTCTCAGTGTGGGACGCCCCTTATTCTGCTTTAGTGATGTCATGTGAATACTTTTCTGTAGATGTTGTTTAAAGACTTAATCGTAAATGCGGAATTCTTCAGCGGATGCAAATGACGTTATTTTATATATAATAAAAGCGTATGTTTTCAGTCTGAAAGCTGAAATATGTTTTGTACTATCTATATTTATAGAACTTTTTTCATAGGTCACAACATTAAATTCTAAAAAGCAGAAGTCTTTTTTTTTAGTTTATATGTTTTCCGCCGTTACCGATATCATTTTCGTGTTGCACCAACGGATATTTCACGTACCCCTAGTGATACGCACAGACCAATTTGGGATCCACTGATATAGAGGATACTTATTTCACTGCATTTATTGAGTAAAATCTTCTAAAAATTTTTTTAAACCATTTGGAAAATGCTTGTTATTTTCGGTCAAGAATTGACTTTGTGGTGTCCGCATTTTATTCTTTCCCCTTTTAAACGTCCGTGATCCTTCAGCTTTTCTTCTCTTATTGCGACATAATAGCGGAAGCCTTCTTCAAAAAACCTGACCCACGTCCGAATAACCAAGTCTCGAGCGGAAGCTAGGTTGGAGAAACAAAATTAAAAACTGAAACTGGACAAATTAAAAAGGAAAATTGATTAAATTAAAGACATAAAAAAGCGAGAAGGATGCGTTCGAGATCTCCGAAGATATTGAACGACCGCTGCTGCGTCGAGCTTATTATTATTAAACCATTAGCTGACCATTGGCATTGGATAAACTCGAATCTGATTCCGGTAAACTTTCGTCATCTAAGTCTAATGTGTCAAATTATTTAGAATTTCATTTTTCATATAGTAGTTAAAATTTGTTAAATTATTATTATTATTATTATTATTATTATTATTATTATTATTATTATTATTATTATTATTATTGAGTTAAAATAAACCAATAAATTAGCAAAAATACGTTACAAAAATCACTTACCCATCAGAACTATTCTATGCTGTTTCATTCCAACCATCTTTGATTTGATAGCCATTTCATCATTGGGCAGTTTCTCCAACACTATCGTGTCCGGTTCTTCCGATCCTGATACTACAGACTATATTACAAAATGAAACATTTTGTATTGAAATCAGTATTTTTATTATCCATGTAATAAAATTAAAGCACTAAATACCTAATTTTTTAAATTTGTGTACTATATTTCTCATGTAGCTCAATATAAGTACCGGCAAGAATACAAGATAACAGCATAAAAAAGAATTAAGTTTGTGCAATAGTTCTCCTCTAATAATAATAATAACTAGCGAGCTTCGCCCGCTAGCGGCCCCTTTCTGAAAAAAATAATCTCTCTAAGGCCCGGTGCACACTTGCGTTTTCTAACCGCTGACCACAAACCATCAAACTTTGAGGTCCATTATTAAAGCGACTTCGGGTTCGATTTTTTTAAAAATTGTACCACAGGTAGTAGATATTTTTTTCTTTTAAATGGTATATGACACATGTATTTCCGTTAATTAGTAGCGAAATATTAATTTTTATTTCGATTTGAACATCTTTATTTTAACGATAAGTAGCATAGTGGCAACGAAAATTAAAATAAGGATGGAGAACCAGTCAAAATCAGAATAAACTGTCAAAAAACCCATTGATTTTTTCGTATCGGCGTAGCTTGGCTAAGTGCACGCATGCGCAATGCGAAAAACATTGCTTCTGTTTATACAAAAGATTAAGATTTAATATTTATAATTATAATATTAATAGTATTAATATAATAGTATTAATTAATAGTATTTAGTATAATAATATTAATAGTATTTTTATTATCCATGTAATAAAATTAAAGCACTAAATACCTAATTTTTAAAATTCGTGTACTATATTTCTCATTTAGCTCAATATAAGTACCGGCAGGAATGCAAGATAACAGCATAAAAAAGAATTAAGTTTGTGCAATAGTTCTCCTCTAATAATAATAATAATAATAATAATAATAAACAGAAAAATGTAATAAAATAGTATTCATACAATATTTTTTTACCACTAACAAATGTATAAACTCACTGGAAAGAAACTCCGATAATGTTAATTTAAAAACAAGTTGGAAATTGCACGTGAAGCGTAGCAAATGAGGTGCGTTCATACGATAACGAAGTTTTAAAATATTCAGATCTTGCTGATATAGTAGAGCGTACTTTGGTTACAGTATAGTGGTCGAAATTTTTGTGTTCCTATAAATATGCAGGGAGTAATTTTTATTCTACTTCATTAACGTATATCTTATTCATAAAATGTGAAGTAGTTAAATGTAATTAAAACACCTCTCAAACAAAGTTTCCCCGTATAACATTACTTAGTGGAATACATTTGTGTGGCCCTGTAATTTAATAATAAATATTCTTTGCATCACAGATTGTACAAAATGTATTTTTAGTACATATTTCATAGATTCATGTCAATTTTGTTTTGTTCAAATGAGTGTAACACCATTAAAATGCATTTGGAACTTTTTTCCCCATTGATCGTAATGTTATACTTTTGATTGTCCCTGTAATTGATCTATCCATCCGATTTTCATAACATTTGAAATGACTCGACAAAATTATGTAATAAATATACGTTTTAAATTTCAAACGATTAAAATGCATTTGAAACTTTTTTCCCCATTGACCGTAATGTAACGGAATACTTTTGATTGTTCCTGTAATTGATCTATCCATCCGATTTTCATAAAATTTGAAATGACTCGACAAAATTATGTAATAAATATACGTTTTAAATTTCAAACGATTAAAATGCGTTTGAAACTTTTTCCCCCATTGACCGTAATGTAACGGAATACTTTTGATTGTTCCTGTAATTGATCTATCCATCCGATTTTCATAAAATTTGAAATGACTCGACAAAATTATGTAATAAATATACGTTTTAAATTTCAAACGATTAAAATGCGTTTGAAACTTTTTCCCCCATTGACCGTAATGTAACGGAATCCTTTTGATTGTCCTTGTAATTGATCTATCCATCCGATTTTCATAAAATTTGAAATGACTCGACAAAATTATGTAATAATTATGTATTTTAAATTTCACACGATTCGGTTGGGTAGTTTTTGCGTTTTTATATGCGGACGGACAGACGAGCGGACTGAGCGACAACAATAGGTGTTACGTATTTACATAATTACGAACGCACCTAAAAAAAGGAAAATGGAAAATAAAATATAGCAGTTATATGCCCTATATTTATGTTTAATAAACGTGGTGATCACGTGCTGCTGCAAGTGCACCTGAATTTTAAAATTTCTCCTGAATTCTCTTGAAATTTTAAGTACAGTTTATATGCATATTCCAGGAATACTTTCACAGCTCTTCCCAACCTATGGTTGGGTCACGGACAGTATTTTTGTGGATGGCGGAACAATCGAGGTTTGTCACAAAAATACATCCCTTATTTCATCTATTAAAAAATAATAGCAATAATCATGATTGTTATCATCTTGAACTAAAACTTTGTGAGAAGATAGTGTGTTATTTAAAACAGATGTCTGCATGTTGTGTGATATGTCAGTAAGTCGCGTAACCGTTGTAATCCAAGAGCAGACAGCACGAAAACCTAAGGTATCGAGCACAAGAAAAAAATCCTTTATTCTATGAAAGAGTAGGAACAGGGAAATCTAATGATCCATGACTGCTGTAAGTAAAGTGGTGTTTAACCCAAAAATTAATACCACAATTGGTTGACTCGTAGGTTCATCACTGTATTTGTGCTACAATCAAAGGTGTGAAAACATGGAGATTTGTGAGCAGCAAAACACAATCATAAGTCTGCGGGAAGCGAAATTTTAAAATGGAGGGCCAAAATCACAGTCCGGTGAATTCTAAACACCTCATTGGTCATTAAGTCGCGTCCTTTTCAGAGAACAATCTCTTAGCGATAGGGGAAATGTCGCCTTACTCCTTTTTTTCGTAAAAAAAAAAATCGTAGCGTCAATTTTGATGTAAATCTTATCTGTTTTCATTTATAATCTATTTCTCACTCTCATTTTATATAATGTCATCAAAATATCTTAATTGAGTTAATTTCGATGGTTTATCGTAAATAAGAACAGACGGTAACAATTGCTTCAAAATTACTTTACCCCTCACTCTTTTTCAAATGGAGAAACACGTTCGTGATTTTCACCCATATCACACGACCAATGAGGTCGCTGGATCACACGTGACTGTGATTTTGGCCCTCCATTTTAGAATTTCGCCTGTGGATCACCCAGTGGTGCTTTAGTGTTTTTCTTATGCACCTCTTTCACTTCCGACAAACATGCACCATTAGATTCCCTTATTTTCATTCTTCCATAAAATAAAATGTTTTTTTCTTGTGCTTGATAACATCGGTTTTTGTGCTATCTAAACTTGGACTATTATGGCAGTCCTAGAAAAATTCTTTATTTTCTTCTGGATAAATATAGGAGCAGAATATCTAAATCGTCATTGAAATCCTTGATAAGGCTTAAAATGATATACTACTTGACTATTGGAACGTACTTGAAAGGAACTTGAGCTTAAAATTAATCAATTTTACCTTTATAGGTAAACATCAGTGTCAAAATTTGTCACTGATTTTAAAAACTTGTTTCGATAATAAATAAACTTATATTTCATTATATTTGATCTAACTTACACATATTGGAATTAACAATTTCTGCTTTTGTTCATAGTATATCATTTGTATGAAAATGCCTTTTAAAGAATATCCTTTGTACGAAAATACCTTCCTTCGGATCTTTTTCAAAGGATAAACTTATAGAGGTCATGTAAAAATTTCGCTGACATTAAATTCACCCTCAAATTAGGTTGGTCGCACTTTTTTTTTTAACTTAGGGGCCGTCCTTAAATGATGTCACGCGTTTTTTCGACATTTTTTACTCTTCTCCCCCCCCCCCTTGGTCACAAAGTGTTACACTTCACTTTACCCCCCCCCCTCGTGTCACATTTCATGCTAGGCTATACTACGTAAACGTATACATGTAGTTCAGAAATAAAGCACTACATTTTGCATCATATTTCAAAATTTTTTTAAAAAATTTAAATGTATGTTTTAATGACATTTTTGAGATGAACAATAAAAATGATTTGTGTACTTATTTTGTGTGAAATAAAGTTTACTTAAAAGAATATATATATACAGTCGAGTCTCTCTATAACGAAACTCCATACATCAAATTTCTCTATATAGCGAATTTTTAGTAGGAACGGTCCCCTTTTCGCATGGTTACATTAAAAACAGTCTCTATATAGCGAAATATCGATCTCCATATAACGAATTTTTCCATAAATTGGTCTTAATTTACTCAGTTTTAAAAGGCTTCGAAATCATATGGAATCAATTTTCCATCTCTTATTTTTGATTTATCGTCAGTGCTGAGTTTTTTTTTTTTTTTTTTTTTTCTATTTTATTATTTCTCTCCTTGTTCTTTAAATCCAATGAATTCATACCATCTCCCACACACCTTTCTACATCCTTCTCAAAACAAGAGTCAATTGGATTGATGCACATGTAAGAGAGGAATCAATGAGAGGCATATAAGAGAGGCTTACAAATGGGGGGAAATGTTAACTACAATTTTTCATTCCTTGCTAAAATTTGAGCATTTTTTTAGAGCGTATCAATTTTAAAATCAAAACAACAAAAAACCACAGATTTCTTATTCTGAAATTAATGCAAGTCTTCTTTATTTGGTTTTCATTAAGCTTTCAAATAAATGCCTGTTCTGTTTTTTGAAATAGCTTAAATAATTAAGAAATAAAATGTTAGGTTAATATTTATTTTTAAACATTTCAAATTATTAATTCAAAAGATTAAAAATAATATTTGTTCAAATTTCACACATTAAATACGATTTTTAACATCATTTTCTATACATCGAATTTTTCTATATAACGAATTTTTTACTGGAACGGTGGATTTCGTTATGTAGAGACTCGATTGTATATATAATAGTAATAAAATATTAATGTGAAAAAGCAATTGAAAAAGTGGTATTTTGGAATTTGAAATAGAATTTAACATATGTGGCTTTAAACCTTATCTTTATGAACACAAAATATTTTAATTTTGCAATAACTTCCTACTTCATAATTTAATCCGCAGAATTTTAATGTTTTTATTCTAACCGAAATGTGTGATGTCACACTTTTTCATTCCCCCCCCCTCCCCTCCTCTAAGCGTCACAGTATTTAAAGGTGGGTTCAGAGACCAATGAAGGTTGGTAAGGGGCTGTACATATATAACGTTATCAACTTTTTGGTAATTTTGGACCCCCCCTTCCCCCTTTCGATATCACACATTATCATCCGTCGAACCCCCCCCCCCCCATGGTAATTATATCGTTAACAATGTCTAAATTTTTTTACCTTTTTGTTTTTTGGAATGATACACAAAACTGGTTACATTTGTTTTTAGCATACTTTATTAATTCAGATGAAGAGAAGTCAATAAAACAGCCCTTCAAACAACATTTAGAAGAAATTGTTGTTATTTAAAAATATTTTACAATAGTTTTTTTCTTATATAATGCATTCAACATCAACGTCTAGTTGCATTGGTCCCACACGAAAGAGGGGCTAGTAAGATAGAAATTCTTATCGACAAAACGAATGGGCAACATTCTTTCTCTTTCTCTTTTATTTAATAGAGAACACAAACTTCATTTTAAAAAAATTCATTTTGTGATTATATACGCATACACATATAAAGAAGAGTAGGGATATCAAATGTTAGGATGTTCCATATTTCAGAATGAAATATTTTTATATTAATTTAGTGATTTTAATAATAACTCTTTTCATATTTTCATAAAAATAGATAACAGACTATGAAAAGATAGAATACTGTTTAGAACCAAAAACCATGTTAGAAAAAAAAAAAAAAAAAAAAAAAAAACAATTTTGATTGGATCAAAAATGATATCGATATAATTTTTATTACCCTTATTATCATTTTTATTACCCTCTTCCCCTAGAGATATCTTACGATATCATTCACCAGGTCCCCCCTCCCTTCTAAAATGACAACGTTATATTTGCACAACGCCTAAGCACTGTTCTAGTGCAACACATTCTGTATTTACTTTACTTTTTTTTTTCAAATTACAAACTTACTTCTCCGAGACCGTAATTTCCGGTAAGCACCGTGACGGAGGGATTGTTTGTGACAGGGTCGCAGGTGAAAAGCACCCCAGCTGCTTCACATTTCACCATTTCCTGAATGACCACTGCCATGCCGCTGTTCAGAACCTGACCGTTTCGCCTGGAAAACGGAATAAGAAGAATAAAGTGATAACAAATAGTGCGATAAAGTGTGATTAAACGTGTGTACGATCCTGAATTTAAAAAAAAATAGAAATACGGGGGATATTTTTTAAATTTTAGGAAAGAATGTTGATTATTTATAACTGCATAATAGACCGTGTTGTGATGTAGAATCACATATAGTTTTCTTAAATCTTACATTTTTCTAAATTACAGTTAAAACTAATCTTTAATTAAATAGCTATTTTATCTTAACGTTTTATTTCGATCACACAATAACTTTTCTTCAAAAGAAAGAAAGAAAACATATGTCGTATGTGCTTTATCATTAAAACGGTGCTCAGATAAACAGATTTCCTTTAGATGAATATTCACCCTAGCTAGAAACAAAAAAAAAAAAAAAAAAAGAATAAAGATCGACTGGGTTTGCGGTCAGTGAAATTTCATTTTCTTCTCTGCGTAATTTTAAGTCTAACTTATTCGTTGTATTGTACATGTCTTTGCATGTACATGCTGTTTGTTGTGTCTTTTGAGAACATTTTCTCAAAATATGCTCCTAACGTACGAATTGGCAGTCGAATTCCTTTTTGGCGTATTTTTTAGGACTACTATTTTCTGGTTGCCCTGCTATTAAATTCAAAATCCTTTTAATTGTTTAAAGCATAACAGACAATTTTGCGTAGATGATATCAGGCATTTTTCATATGTTCCTTGTCGCCAATTGTTTGATGCCAATGTGTGAATTATTGAGTGAGGAATTAATTGCCTCCCTCTCGCTTCACGAGGCAGTCATGTGAAGACTGTTTTCTTAATAATGTGTTCGGGCACCATCCCTAACTTTTCTGTATGAAAGCTTTAAATTTATAATTTTAGTGCAAATAACAAATTTCTTAAAGCATCTAGTTTCTTAAAAATATGATCACAGCCTACAACTTCAGCGAATGCATTCTAAAAAGAACCTGGTCAATATACTTTAGAGTACAGATCCATATCATACGTGTGGCGGCAGCACACGCGACAACCACCTCATCAAGCTCACGGCTAATATACCAGAATTAGTTAAAACTCGATTCTCATATCAAAACGTAATCGGTCTGCCAAGTCGCATCTTGGTGTAAAACACTTGAAAACCGGATTTTAGCAATTGGCTCGGAAATTTACCACTGTGCTTTTCTGTACCCAAAGATATGAAAATATGATGGTCTGTAATCAGGAAACCACAATGATAAAGCTACGAGTAAATCTCTAAAATTGGGTTTTCAGGAAGTTTTTTTCGCCAAGATATGACTTGATAGACCGAGTGCGTTTTAATATCCGAATCAAGTTTTAACTCAACTTCTGGGATTTCAACCTGAACTCGATGAGTCTCTGACTCTCTGTGCTGCCGTCTCCCGGTATGGCTCATTTCTGTGAAGGTGAAAAGTGGCGAATAATTAAAATTCGCCATTAAATTATTTTTTAAAATTTATTTTTCAATGAGATGTTTCTTTATTAAATCTTTTGCGAACAATATTAAGAAACATGAAATATTACGAGTCTTGAAAGTCCTTTTTCAAGTACGGCTTTCAAAACTTATGCAGGAAATACATTGTTTTATTAATTAAGAAAATGATCAAGTAAACTACGATTTCTCACTTATAGTCTAACAGCCAACACAAAAACCAAAGGTATCAAGCACAACAACAAAAAAAAACTCCTCCATTTTATGAAAGAGTAGAACTAGAAGAATCTACTGCCGGAAGTGAAGTGGTGCATAAGCCAAAAATTAATACCACTACTGTTTGATGCATGTGTTTATCATTAAGTCTGTCCTCCAATCAATAATATGAAAGCATGGCGGACTGGGAGCAAGGAAGCGCTATGATAAATCTACAAGTCAACCACTGGTGGTGTTAATTTTTGGCTTATGCACCCCCTTTACTTCGGGCAGATATGAATCATTAGATTTCCCTATTTCTACTCTTCCATAAAATATAAAGGTTTTTCCTCTTGTGCTTGATATCTTAGGTTTTATTTATTTTCGCCTCTTGGACTATTAGTAGAAATTTTTTAAAGTTCAGAGAGAAGTGTTTCGGAAAAAAAATAAAAAAAAAAAAAAATTGTAATTTAAGAAATTACACCAACCATTTGAAAAATGTTTCACTCGAAACATTCATCTATCATTTTAAGCTAAATACCAGTTGTTTTATTGTGTATTATCCGTGCCACTGCTATAAATGACTTTATAATACATGCTGCAATTCGAAGGTACGGTTCGTTTAAGTTACATCACTCCATTGTCGCCAAGCATAAAAGTTGGCGGCGAAAGAAACATTTCAAACTATGTAACATTGTTGGTGCGAAAGTAATCATTATTAAAATACAGCTTTGGCATATACTGTTTGATTTTACAGAGCGGAATTTTGGTGATGGAGGTTTTAAACCAAAGTCGATCGCAGCACATGCATCTGTGAATGGGTCCATCAGACATTGAATCAAAAAAGTTTTTTTCCAGTTTTTCCCAAGCCGATTGCTTTTTAGTTTTCTTTTTAGGTGGTGGAAAATCAAGAGTAATAGCTATAACATTTTCCGGCTTGTTAGAATTACTATTGGCACTCAAATTTTCCTGGTTAGAACCGACCGATTGTAAAACGCCATGGCTAGTGGATTGGTTGCCCTCGAGACATGATGTTTTACAATTAATCGGTTCGGCATTAAATTGCGTTCTTTTTCGTGATCGCCTTTCAACACGTAATTGGTTTTCAGCGGCTCGATAATCTTTTGATTTACTCGTTTTCTGCATTGAAAGACGTTTTTGCGCCAAACCAAATACTACTTAGTTATCCCGTCGACCAATTTCGCCAAATGATACGACTCGCCAAACTAATAAGCAACTTATACATGTTGACTAAATTTTTATTTTAAATAACAAAAGAACAAATAAATTAGTAAAACATTAATAAAAAGTCGAAATAAAAATCACTTTATGATTGTTTAAATACGCGTATTGTGTTTAATGTCATTGAATGCGATATTCACGTTCATTCATTTCTTTGGCTTCGGCTTTTTCCGTATCTGTTAATTTCCGTCTACCCATTTTTAAATTTGTTAGTTTTCTCCTTTATTACAATGATTTTAACCATTTTAATTTACTATTCAAATAAAAATTCTTCTAAAAGTAAAGAATTTAATTTAAATTCAAATAAAAACTCTTCTAAAAGTAAAGAAATTAATTTAAATTCAAAAGTGACCACATCATTCAAAAGTGGTAACATCATTCAAAAGTGGTAACATCATCGGGTCCATTCTCCCGAAAACAACAACCATTTTTCAAATGGTTAAAAAAAAAAAATTGTAATTTAAGAAATTACACCAACCATTTGAAAAATGTTTCACTCGAAACATTCATCTATCATTTTAAGCTAAATACCAGTTGTTTTATTGTGTATTATCCGTGCCACTGCTATAAATGACTTTATAATACATGCTGCAATTCGAAGGTACGGTTCGTTTAAGTTACATCACTCCATTGTCGCCAAGCATAAAAGTTGGCGGCGAAAGAAACATTTCAAACTATGTAACATTGTTGGTGCGAAAGTAATCATTATTAAAATACAGCTTTGGCATATACTGTTTGATTTTACAGAGCGGAATTTTGGTGATGAGGTTTTAAACCAAAGTCGATCGCAGCACATGCATCTGTGAATGGGTCCATCAGACATTGAATCAAAAAAGTTTTTTTCCAGTTTTTCCCAAGCCGATTGCTTTTTAGTTTTCTTTTTAGGTGGTGGAAAATCAAGAGTAATAGCTATAACATTTTCCGGCTTGTTAGAATTACTATTGGCACTCAAATTTTCCTGGTTAGAACCGACCGATTGTAAAACGCCATGGCTAGTGGATTGGTTGCCCTCGAGACATGATGTTTTACAATTAATCGGTTCGGCATTAAATTGCGTTCTTTTTCGTGATCGCCTTTCAACACGTAATTGGTTTTCAGCGGCTCGATAATCTTTTGATTTACTCGTTTTCTGCATTGAAAGACGTTTTTGCGCCAAACCAAATACTACTTAGTTATCCCGTCGACCAATTTCGCCAAATGATACGACTCGCCAAACTAATAAGCAACTTATACATGTTGACTAAATTTTTATTTTAAATAACAAAAGAACAAATAAATTAGTAAAACATTAATAAAAAGTCGAAATAAAAATCACTTTATGATTGTTTAAATACGCGTATTGTGTTTAATGTCATTGAATGCGATATTCACGTTCATTCATTTCTTTGGCTTCGGCTTTTTCCGTATCTGTTAATTTCCGTCTACCCATTTTTAAATTTGTTAGTTTTCTCCTTTATTACAATGATTTTAACCATTTTAATTTACTATTCAAATAAAAATTCTTCTAAAAGTAAAGAATTTAATTTAAATTCAAATAAAAACTCTTCTAAAAGTAAAGAAATTAATTTAAATTCAAAAGTGACCACATCATTCAAAAGTGGTAACATCATTCAAAAGTGGTAACATCATCGGGTCCATTCTCCCGAAAACAACAACCATTTTTCAAATGGTTAAAAAAAAAAAATTGTAATTTAAGAAATTACACCAACCATTTGAAAAATGTTTCACTCGAAACATTCATCTATCATTTTAAGCTAAATACCAGTTGTTTTATTGTGTATTATCCGTGCCACTGCTATAAATGACTTTATAATACATGCTGCAATTCGAAGGTACGGTTCGTTTAAGTTACATCACTCCATTGTCGCCAAGCATAAAAGTTGGCGGCGAAAGAAACATTTCAAACTATGTAACATTGTTGGTGCGAAAGTAATCATTATTAAAATACAGCTTTGGCATATACTGTTTGATTTTACAGAGCGGAATTTTGGTGATGGAGGTTTTAAACCAAAGTCGATCGCAGCACATGCATCTGTGAATGGGTCCATCAGACATTGAATCAAAAAAGTTTTTTTCCAGTTTTTCCCAAGCCGATTGCTTTTTAGTTTTCTTTTTAGGTGGTGGAAAATCAAGAGTAATAGCTATAACATTTTCCGGCTTGTTAGAATTACTATTGGCACTCAAATTTTCCTGGTTAGAACCGACCGATTGTAAAACGCCATGGCTAGTGGATTGGTTGCCCTCGAGACATGATGTTTTACAATTAATCGGTTCGGCATTAAATTGCGTTCTTTTTCGTGATCGCCTTTCAACACGTAATTGGTTTTCAGCGGCTCGATAATCTTTTGATTTACTCGTTTTCTGCATTGAAAGACGTTTTTGCGCCAAACCAAATACTACTTAGTTATCCCGTCGACCAATTTCGCCAAATGATACGACTCGCCAAACTAATAAGCAACTTATACATGTTGACTAAATTTTTATTTTAAATAACAAAAGAACAAATAAATTAGTAAAACATTAATAAAAAGTCGAAATAAAAATCACTTTATGATTGTTTAAATACGCGTATTGTGTTTAATGTCATTGAATGCGATATTCACGTTCATTCATTTCTTTGGCTTCGGCTTTTTCCGTATCTGTTAATTTCCGTCTACCCATTTTTAAATTTGTTAGTTTTCTCCTTTATTACAATGATTTTAACCATTTTAATTTACTATTCAAATAAAAATTCTTCTAAAAGTAAAGAATTTAATTTAAATTCAAATAAAAACTCTTCTAAAAGTAAAGAAATTAATTTAAATTCAAAAGTGACCACATCATTCAAAAGTGGTAACATCATTCAAAAGTGGTAACATCATCGGGTCCATTCTCCCGAAAACAACAACCATTTTTCAAATGGTTAATAAATGAAACAATAAGTGAGATAGAAAAAACAAATTTACCTTTTGTATTCTGTAGCAATAGGGCCGAATTGAGAAGCCCAACATTTTTTCACAGCTGTAAATATCTGAAAATGGCATAAAAAATTGTTTTAAATATTTAATAATCAACCTATTCGTAGAATACTAGAGTTAGAAAAAGGCCTTTACCTCTTTCAGTCCCTGCACTCCCAGAAATGTATCCATCTGACCTGCAGCGGACATCTGGTCAGTGTCTTCTCCTGGAAATAAAAACCGGAAAATAATATTTTAGGAAGGAGATAATTGTGGATTAACTCAAACAAGGGGCAGGGGGGGAGGGGTACCTATTTTGTTCCAAGAATTCTTTGTTAAAAATTAATTAGCTTAAAATAATGAATGTGTTTCAGAAGAAATGAAATTGAAACGAAGAATGATTGATGAGGCCATTTTAAAACTTTCTTTTTAACGTCGAATTTCAACGGGTTCCATCTTATTATACATTAAAAATACACGCTTTAACCCTTTAACGATCAAAGAATTTTCATTGCTAAGATGTTGAAATAAATGAATGACACCGGTAATTATGAACAAATATATTCGTAAATAAGAAAAAGTGATTTTTCACATACCTAATAAAATGGTTTTTTTTAGATTGAAATTCCGGTGTGGTTGTTGCATATCGGAATTATAATTTTGTGGTTTCGTAGAGAAACCAATGAACGTTAAAGGGTTAAATAAATTTGAATAATTATAAACATATTGTACGAAATTTATTTGCTTGTGCATAATGGAAAATAATTTCGTGATGTTCGATTGTTTGACAGGTCTTTATGTTTATTAATTTCCATGTAATATATATATATATATATATATATATATATATGTATGTATATACAGGGTGTATCTAAACTACTGGGCAAAACTTTAAGGGGTGATAGTACAGATCAAGACAAATAATATTAAATGGGAAACTAAGGGTCCCAAACATCTTCCGAAGGATGTAGGCACCATCAAAGTTTAGGGTCCAAAATTTGAAATGATTATAAAAAACGGAAAAATTAGTCGATTCGTTTGCGATTTTCACGAAAACTATTCTTTACGTCAGTATTGTCTTGAAAATAAATTATAAAGATAAATTTCAAAAAATGGCGATAGAGGGGGCTTTAGACTTTGGAGTAACGAACAACTATTTTTTACCGTTATTTTTTGCATCCCATTAAATTTTTTTAGAAGCTTAGACATAAACTTAAGTTTTGAGCTGAAAATCTGAATCGTTGAGAGTGGTTAAGTAGCGCAAACTGAAATGTGTTCAATGGGGATGGGGAGGTTCAAATTTCAAATGTTTATAAAAAACGGAAAAATTTGTCGATTCGTTCGCGGTTTTTTCTAAAACCATTCTTTATGTCAGTATTTCCTTGATAAACTTTAAAGATAAATTTTAAAAAATTCCGTTAGAGGGCGCCTTAAATTTTAGAGTAACCAACAACTATTTTTAAACGTTATTAATTTTATTTATTTATTATTATTATTATTTTTTTACCTAAATAGATGTTTTAAAAGTTTAGACTTAAATTTTGAGCTCAAAATCTGAATCGTTGTGAGTAATTAAGTAGCGAAAAACTGAACTGTGTTCGTAGGGTGGGAAGGATAACATTTCAACTCCTGAACACAGTTCAATTTGCGCTTCTTAACCCCTCCCATCGATTCAGAATTTGAGCTCAAAATTTTAGTCTAAGCTTTTGCAAGCATTTAATTAGATACAAAAATAACAGTTAAAAATTGTTGTTGGTTACTCTAAAGTTTAAGGCGCCCTCTAAAGGAAATTTTTGAAATTTATCTTTAAAATTTATTTTTAAGGAAATACTGACATAAAGAATGATTTTAGAGAAAACCACAAACGAATCAACAAATTTTTCCGTTTTGTATAACCATTTGAAATTTGAACCTTCCCACCCCCATTGAACACAGTTCAATTAGCGCTACTTAACCACTCTCAACGATTCAGATTTTCAGCACAAAATTTAAGTATATGTCTAAGCTTCAAAAAAATTTAATGAGATGCAAAAAACAACGGTAAAAAATAGTTGTACGTTACTCCAAAGTCTAAAGCGCCCTCTATCGACATTTTTTGAAATTTATGTTTATAATTTATTTTTAAGACAATACTGACATAAAGAATAGTTTTAGTGAAAACCGCAAATCAATTGACCAATTATTCTGTTTTTTATAAACATTTGAAATTTGAACTTACCCACTCCCATTGAACACAGTTCAATTTGCGCTACTTAACCACAGATTTTGAGCTCAAAATTTAAGTTTATGTCTAAACTTCTAAAAAAATTTAATGAAATGCAAAAATAACGGAAAAAATAGTTATTCGTTACTCCAAAGTCTAAAGCGCCCTCTATCGACATTTTTTTAAAGTTATCTTTATAATTTATTTTCAAGACAATACTGACATTAAGAATATTTTTCGTGAAAACCGCAAACGAATCGACCAATTTTTCCGTTTTTTATAATCATTTCAAATTTTGGACCCTAAACTTTAATGGCGCCTATCTCCATCGGAAGACGTTTGGGACCCTTAGTTTCCCATTTAATATTATTTGTATTGATGTGTACTACCACCCCTTAAAGTTTTGCCCAGTAGTTTAGATACACTCTGTATATATATATATTACATGGATATATTTTCATGGAATTTAGATTGTATATATATATATATATATATATATATATATATATATTGCGGCCTAGATTTCTATTTTAAATTAAAAAGTCCTCTCCAGTGAATATCTGCATTCTATTGCTTTATTGACAAGTTGTTGATGATGTCTTAAAGTTTCCCGACTATTTTCACAAAACATATTTCCCCTGATATAAAAATTTGAAATCTTAGAAAATTTTGAAAATAAAAAAACAATCTACATGAAAGACAAAGGAAAATACTGATTTATATTTTGTCTGAACACAAAGACTGAAGTTATGACAACTTAGGTCATACAGTTATACACTGAGCTATGCTTACAAGGAAGGTCTCCATACGGGCATACTCAGAAAAATCTGAAAAAATTACAGAATGTTCTTCTCATATAGTTATATATGTTTATAAAAAAATTTCGGCGGAACCTCCTTATAACGTCCGTAAAACAATAATAAAAATTTCGTTTATTTGGCGATTTATCTCCGGTTGGCGAAAAAACGAAATTTTGAAAAATACGCTTTTACGCTTCGAATACTTTTTAAAGAAAAAACTTTCTATGTTCAATTTATTTAAATAAGTTTAGTTTAAGTAATTTTAGTTTTGCATTTTTACTTTACTTTAAGTGTAATTTTGTCATATACGTTTATATGTACTTATAACAAAATGAAATTAATATATTTTATCATTTAAAACACAATTTAAATTGATTAAAATTGTTCCAAATTGAAAAATACACTGTTAAAAATCTGCTGGATTTTGTTGCAATGCACTCCCTTGCTTGTATAGAAAACGGTTACTTGGCCGTGAAATGGAGCTTTCTCGTTGGTTGGAATAGAGATATTATATACAAGCGGTGGAGTGCGTTGCAACAAAATGCAGCAGATTTTTAACAGTGTATGACACGGTCAATTCACCGTGCTATGGAGCATTCTCATTGGTCAGAAGAGAGATATTCTATAAAAGTAGTGGAATGACGTTGCAGTAAATGCTGCAGATTTTTAACAGTGAAGTCAATTAAATTCAATTTTCAGATTGGTTAAAATCGTCTGCTTTTGGCGAGGAAATGCACTGCTCGCCAAATCCCGCGTCGCTTTCAGCTTTTCACGCCAATTATTCCAAACTATTTTATTTTTTACATATCTAATAATGTAATTCCGCCGCTAATTTTCACTGATCCTTTATTGCCTACATGAGTAGTTTAATTCGTATTTTTTTTCAAAAAATTCTGAGTATGCCCCCAATGGAGACCTTCCTTGTTAGTAGATAGGTGTCCAATGTCACGTAGTTCATAGAACTGATAAAGCAAAATGAGTTTATTTTGTAATAACTGCTATACAGTTTTAAAAACTAAAACATACGCTTTTATATCAGGTCGAAGTAAAAAATTTAAAATGTTTTTTTTTTTCGGTTGCATAGTTACGATTTTCACATGTGTTTCAGTAATTGTCATGTATCTAGGGTGTCAGATGACTGTTAAAATTTTCAAATTGCTTTTGATCCCTTTATCCGGCGTTTTTGATTTTGATCCTTTTAAGCGGCGACTCTTCAAATTGTTGAATCGTAACCGGTTCTTAATAAGTGTGCAAAGTTTCAGTTTAATGTGATGTCTTAAAGTGGATGAAAATAACATTCAAAGATTTCGTTACTTAATACATACATACAGGTGAAGCTAATAAAAGCGTGTTAAAAAAAATATTTTTTATAAAACAAAATTCGCGAATAACCAAGTTCAGTATTCATGAATGTTGGAATGTTCCGGATTTTATGTCTCGCGAATAATCAAAACTCTACGAATATTAAGGGATTACTGTGCTAATTCCAGTATTGAAAATTAAAAGTGACAGAGACGCCCAAAAGAATTTCTGTTCAATGGTCTATTGAAAAAAAATCCTTCCCGTAGCATTTTAATGATGTGAGACTAAATCAAACATATTGAGATTGAAATGCATCATTGCGGTGAGCTACAAAGTACTTATTGTAAAATATTGTGTGCTAGCATTTATCGTTCATCTACAGGGGCACATGAAAATATTTGGTTGCAGTACTGTCTATGAGCAAAAAATGACTGGAAGTGAGCTTTCGAATGTGGCATGTATTATTCAATTTAAGCAATGTTTTGTATGTTTACTTGGTGTTTATAAATTTCATAAATCATTACAGTACTGCAGAAAATAAATTGAAAAATGAATGAGAATTATCGATAGTTATGCGTTTCGTAACATGATTAAATTTCGGCATGCAGTGTAATACAAGGGATGACCACCCCGGGAATACAGTATAGTACATATGCAAAAGTATAGAAAAGGCTACAAAAATATTTTTCTGATTATAAATGGTATTTGCTAAAAATCGGGTATTCATATTTATTATGCCCTTTCCAAATTATTTATTTAGCTATAATTTTTTCCCTTACTAAACGCCGCACCAGTGGTCTAGAGGTTCTGACCTCTCAACTGGTAGACGACAGGTGCTGGGTTCGAACCCAGTCGAGGCCGTCGGCCTAACCGTTCGGAGTTTTTGTAGTTTTCTTCGAACCTTGCGTAAATACGGGTTAGGTTCCCTTAGAAAGACCCACAAAAAGGGCACTCCCCCAGGGTATATGTCCCTCGTGTAGATAATCGGTCGACACAAAACAAACCAAATCCCCTTACTAAACAATGACGTAACAGTTCTAACAAAAATCGTTTTTGATTGTCTTGTGAATATGTGCCAGAATAATGATCGTGAAAAAAGTTTTGTTAAAAATTACATAATTTTTCCAGAAATGCTGCTATTGATATTTATTGGCAAAATTAGTCAATTCTCTCAGACGCCTCGTGCATTTTTTTTTCTATAAAACAAACTGTCTCTTACTTCTTTTGTTAAATTGTGTAACTTCTAAGGCACCATGTAGAAAGTGCTTTACATGTGTTGCTTTATAGTGTTCTAAATTATGTGGTGTTTACAAAGTGTTGTTAATTTGGTAACAAAGTTATGTGCAGCACAACACTATTGTAAAAAAAATTCTTATTAATGCTATTTACAACACATTAAGAGATATTGGCATGTATGCCTTATACCGGGTGTCCTAAAAATAACTGATGGATTTTAAAATTCAATTACTTGCAAATGGTGACAGATATTAAAAAAATCTTGCAGGAGGATTGTCAGGAGTTTTTAACTATGATTCTTGATTTTAATTCTAATTTCAAATAAGAGATGACACTGACAGTAATTAGCGCTTATTCCAGACCCTATTTTCGGTGCTTCGAGATCTATCTTAATGCCTTCTTTTTCGCGTAGGAGAAGAGAGAAGCCAAAAAATCGAGTCTGGATTTAGCGGTTATCACTTGCTGCGCCATCTATCGCTGATATTTGTAATCAAAACTGGGAATCGCAGCATAATACCTCCTGACATCGTACATATCCTTCCTGCAAGGATTTTTTTTTTAATACCTGAAACCGTTTGCAATTTATTAAGTTTTAAAATCCATCACTCATTATTGAGATACCCGGTATAAGCATATTTCCGGAAAAAATACGTAGAAATTGAATTTCGGAACCTAAATGCGAAATATTTACCTGTAGCAGAAGATCGAACAGCAACTTTGTGTTTGTTAATGTTATCATCGAATAGGGTCTTGAGTTTGGCTTCTATTTCTTTGGTGATTTTGTCTGGCAGATAGGCACGCTCGATAGCAACCTGGACTCTAAAGTTAATTTCAAGAAAATAAAGTTAATTTTTTTTTGTGACTTACATACATAAGGGCAATTTTTTATCGCACACGAAATAATCAAATAAATAAATAAATAAATAAAAATTGTATTTTACCATGTATTTATAACAACCATTTGGAAAATGAAATTCTAATCGATTTGATATGTTAAATACAGATTCAGGTGTCGAAAGTTTGCCTGATTTAAGTTTACCGGATTCAGATTCGCGTATATCATATGTATTGGGTTGTTCGGAACGTTCTTTCAGTTTGGGAAAATACATTCGTATCGGAAAATTCTATTACTTAATTACACTAGTTTACAAAATTAAACTTTTTGTCTGTTGCCGCGAATTCTATGGTTGATAATGTTCACTTATGACTTGTTTTTGTCGAATGTAACCGAAAAATCTTTTGAGCAGCTCGAGTTACTTTGTTTTTTATTAAATCATTTAAGCATATATATTAATCGATAACAGGCGCATTTTAATGTTTTAAGATTAGTTTATCAAGTTTCTGCGTCACGAGTAGTTCAAGAATACGTTGTTTAAACAATCCAGATCATTTTTGCTATATATGCGGCAAACATGTGTTTAACAATTGTAGAAAAGTTATATCAGAGTTGGTGAAAAATACCTATTTTGAGTATTTTTAGATGCTCAAGTCTTGGACTCCCAATTGTGTTTGTAAATTGTGTGTAGAATATTTAAGATACGTGCCTCTAAATTTGGAACACCAACTATTTGGCGAGAACCACGAAATCATCTCAAAGACGGTTATTTTTGTAGCGTGAACATAAACGGTTTAAACACTAAAAATCGAGCTAAATGGCAATGCCCAAGTACTAGTTGTGTTCAACGTCCAGTGCAGCGTTTACCTGACTCTTCAGAATCTAAAAATATATCTGAACCATTAGAACAAGACAATGAAGGACCAAGCGGATGTTGCGGATTTTGAAGGTATGTCAAATGAGCCAAAGTGCTTTTCCCAAAATGAGTTAGATGATCTTGTAAGAGATTTAAATCTTTCTAAACAAGCTTCAGAATTGTTAACATCAAGACTAAAAGAAAAAAAAATGCTTTCCTCAGATACTAAAATTAGTTTTTCGGAAATAAAAAATCTGCAAATTATAGTGAACTTGTAGAAGACTTTCTACTTCAATTAAAAAATATGATGTGCAATATGAGCATAAAACTCCACTTCCTCAGTAGACACCTGGACAGATTTCCGGAAAATTTTAGAGATATGGGCGAAGAGCAGGGAGATCGTATGCATCAGGACTTACGCGTCATGGAAGAGTTCTATCATGGTTTCTGGGACACGACTATGATGTCTGACTATTGTTGGTCTCTGATACGTCATTTTCTAAAGCCTACACATCGGAGAAGAGCTTTAAAACGAAGTTTTTTAGAACTCGATGATTAATTATTTTTTTAGTAAAGTTTTTCTTAGTAAATACATGTTTTTTCTGTTTAATACCTGCATAGTTAAAACTCAGAAACTAGAGCTGATTAAAATATTCTAATTATATTTTTGAAATTAGCATATCATATGTAGTCAGCAACAGCTAAATTTTTTTCGGCAACAGATGTACTGTAAACTAGTGTTATTAAACATTGTTTCCGATATCTAATACTTAGATATAAATGAACAAATTTTTCCGGCACGAGTTGATTTTCTGAATCGGAAACGACTTTCCGAACGACCCACTAAATGGTCAGCTAATGGTTCAATAATAATAATATCGATGCAGTTGCGATGTTCGGTAGCTTCAGAGTCCCAAGCCCACCTTTCCCGACTTTCGGTGTCCTTGATTTAGTAAATTTTCCTATTAAACTTGTCCGGTTTCATTTCTTAAATTTTTCCCAACATGACATTTCGAACAGCTAGAAATTCGACTGTTCGGGACATGAGTCGGGATCTTTGAATCTGCCTTTAGAGTCATAATAAAAGAAGAAAAGCTAAAGGAAGAAAAATTGAGGACGTTAAAAAGGGGGAAAAATAAAATGCAGACATATCCAGGTGCATTCTGAAACATAAACAACAACCATTTTCCAAATGGTTAATAAATAAATAAATAATCTGTCTTTTTGCCGTTTCAAAAGAACAAAAATTTATGTACAGATGAAACTTTGTACTTTTGATTATATTACATTATAATTATGTTCACTAACATTTAATTATTAACATGTGAATTTTAAATAGCGAAAAAGATGAGCTATTTACTTTGAATCTTTTGAGACATCATGTAGTTATTTTAAAGTCTAGATTTAAATTTTTCATTTCATTAAGCAAAAAAAAAATTGAGAAAAAACAAACCTATATCGTAATAATAATAATATATGAGGACCCCAAAAGCCAAGGGGCATAAGTGACAAAATTGAAAAAAATAAACTAAATACACAGACGACCTAAAAATATGCTTTTTTCATTTCAGGTAAAAAAATATAAGCGATTTTCTTATTATTTGCTGAGTTATAAAGGCAAACCACTTTTGTCGAAAAACAAACAATATTGATTAATTATACATTTAAAGAAAATTGTACTTTATTTTTTAACAGTTATTAAAATAAGAGTTCAAAGATCAGAATGCAACAAGCAGAAATTTCCTATTTCAATTCACTCAATTGTTATTGATGTTCGAATTGAACATCAATTATCTTTAAACTCAATTTACTCCAAATCGAAATTTTGTCACTTGTACCACTTGGCTTCTGGGGTCCTCATATGTTCTACAGCAAAAAGGTACGAACTTATATTACAAATAATTATTTTGCTTTTAAGACGCCACTTTAATAACAAAACATTTAAAATATATAAAAAATTGGCATGTTTCAACTCCTTTTAATTGAGTCATTTTCAGAATGTAAATAAAAAAAATACAAGCACAACAAACGTGAAAAACTGGAATAAATAATTATGGAATTCCAATTAAATATATAATGCCCTCTACATTTTCGACATTGCCCGTGTCCGAATTATGTAGTTACCCTGCAAACAATTTAATCCATCATTCAGGATGTCCTAACTATGTAGTTAGCAAAGAAATTTATCAAAGAAAAACTCAGAATTACTTGGATCAAGATTGCAAGGTTGGAATCTCCTGAAAAACAATATAAAGATATCTATTTATCGAGATCGCCATAAAAAATACTCGATATTTTTTATAAGAAAAAGTGATTTATGCTATTGTAATGATATAAATGGCTTATTATCTGCTTTAAATTGTCAATATAACTCGGAACAATAGCGATTATTCATCGATGGTTCGAAAACCAGCTTGAAGGCTGTGCTTCTTCATAATGGAAATTCCCTGCCGCTGTTCCAATAGCATATTCTTGCATAATGAGAGAGTCTTATGAAATTATGAAGATACTGCTTCTTGAAACTGATTGGTCACATCATGACTGGGATATACGTGTGCGGATTTTAAAGTAATTGCCATTCTTATTGGTATGTAACAAGGTTATACAAAATATTGCTGTTTTCTATCCCAGTGGGATAGCAAAGCAAAACATGACCATTATATCCAAAACAAGTGGCCAGAGCGCAAACAATATATTGGAGGTGAAAAAAAATATCCAAAACGTCCCTATAATCGATAAAATGAAAGTTATTCTTCCACCTTTATACATAAAGTTGGGATTGATGAAGAATTTCGTTAAAGCTATGAATAAAGAAGGTCGTGGATTTCAATATCTGCAAAAACAATTTCCATCGCTAAGCTATGCAAATATTAAGCAGGGTATTTTTGTTAGCCCACAAATTAGACACCTTAGGAAAGGCCAAAAATTTTGATGTTATATTAAGTGATTTCGAAAAAGCAGCATTGCTCGATTTTAAAAATCTCGTGACGCATTTCTTAGGAAATCATTGAAGTCCTAACCAAGATACATTAATTAAAGACATGTTAAAAAGTTACAAAGATTTAGGATGTTCAATAACATTTAAAATTCCCTTTTTAGCACCTCATCTAAATTTTTTCCTCTAAAATATGGGAGTTGTGAGCGACGAGCATGGAGGGCGCTTCCACCAGGATATTTCTGCAACTGAAACCCGATATCAAGGCAGGTGGATATCCTAATATGCTCGGAGATTACTGTTGGAACCTTAATAGAGAAGCTAGTGATTGTGCCTATAAGAGAGCATCCACAGATAATACATTTACTACTACATAAAGTATGAAATTTCTTATTAATATCATTTCTTTTTACAAAAATTCTTCTACATTTTTCTGAAACTTTATTATCAGTGCATATTTTCAGTGTTTTAAATATTAATTTTAAGCTTTATAAGTGTTTATTTAAAAGTTTGCCATTACTAAAATACCGAATGATAAATTTCATAAGGTATATACGTTGATTAAATACGACAAAATTCAGATTTTCAGGATTTTGAATTTCTTAAAAATCTGTGGGTGATGAAAACTTTTAATGGTTTTCACAGCACCACCTAAAATATAAAAGTCACCGCATACTTAGTTAGAAACAGAAACCTTGTTTATGGGTGTAATTGACAAACGTGCCATCCATAAGCTGAACGTCATTTTTGAATGGCCACAGTTGCCGATGAAATTTCGGAAAGTACTTTTATGTGAAACTGACTGTTTCTGGTATTTCAGAATTGAGACTTTGGGTCGTTTTATCTGAAACAAAAACTTTCGAACAAAATGAAAAATTGATTTAGTCTGATTTAAAAGTGCCATTTTTCTCATTTTAAATAAATAATCTTCTGAAAATTCTAAAAAAGGAAAGAAAAACTTAACCTCTTCAGACCTGAGGTACATTCTTTTCCTTATAAAAAATTAACTGTTCAATTTTTTTGCATTTTTACGTTACTTCTATACAGCTGAATGTTTTTTGCTTTAAAACAAAACCAATAAATGTCAGCACTGATGAATATTATCTCATAAAATAAATATTATTCTCATTCGAGTTTCGAAAATACCTTCAAGACATTGTGGCCAAGAAAGTAAGAAATATTCATGATTATTTAACTTAAATGCTTTACAATTAAAAAATTTTGAGGATTTGCCGATCATTTACTTGTTTAAAGACCTTAATTTTGTTATTGCGTAAATTTATATTACTGATAATTAAACTGATGTTTTAAGGGGATTATTACTTTCATATTCATATTTGTAAACCTAAATTACCAGTCCCCTAAAGTGCTGATTTCATAAAAATGACTTTTGTGTCATCTATGATGTCATTTCGATTATGCAAAAGCAATAAATATATATTTGTAGAGTTATTTCATGCTCAGGTCTGAAGAGGTTAAAAGACAAGTTTAAATTGGTTAAAATAGTACAGAAAATGAATATTAGCAAAGAGAAAGGCAACTTTTTGCTGATATTGACACATAATATTAACAAATGCGAATGTAATGGTAAAACACATTCAACAAAATAACATTACATTCGCTTTTATTTGAATGTCCTCTTTTTATAACTTGCAAAAATAATATTGCAGTACACAAAGGAAAAAAATGAAATCAGTTATAATTCTTTAAGAGAACTCACATTTTGCAGGCTTCTTGAATGTCTCCTTTAATGTTGCCACTGAAATCAAAGATTGAAGTTTTAGCAGTAACATCTATTGGTCATCAAAACAGTTTTGCTTAAAAAATAAATTATTAGCATTCGTATTATATTACAGTGTATAAATTAAGAACAAACTGAGGAAATTTTGCGAGTTCCATTGTTCTCATTTATACACTTATCATCAAAATTAAAGATAATAATGTGCAAAAATATGATCATTAAACTAATGTTGCAACCAATGTCCAATGCTGCAATCATTTATGCTGTTTAAATACATTTGAAAGTAAAATTTCACTTCTGCGAAAACGTTATCGCCGGAAATATGGAAATTGGGTGATTGGGTGATATTCGCCAAAAGTGGCGAATAATTGGTTGATTTGAGGGATGTCAAACACAAATGGAAATAATTCAAGATTCGAATACTCCTCAAAGTGTTATATGGAGAACTTGGAATTGCTTTTCAAGCACTGGATCCGTTGAGAGATAAGCTTGGTTAAGGACGACCAAGAGAACAACGTCATCCGTTTTCTGCCATTGTAGGCTAAAAAAAACCAGAAAGAGACAACTAGAGATTTGGTTTCAGATTTTCAGGTTGCCACATGAAATTACAATTGGTAGCTTATCTGCTGTTGTACGAAGGCTTAAACGGTATGGACTATATGCGAAAAAAAACCAATAGTTTATGTACCTTGATATAGAAGAAAGTTTTTTTGATTTCCACATGTGACTACATAATTTATAGTGATGTAGCCTGTTTTGGCGAACAATTATAGGTGCATAATTAAATCATTCATCTTCTGCACATCTGTACGAAGTACAGAGAGTGTTAAGCGATTGATCATCTGTGGCGGGCAAATTAAAAAAAAATCTTTAAAATTAAATGCTAATTTGCAAGTTGTGTAGATTGGGTGAAGATGACGTAGTTTTTGGTTTAATTACTTTAAAAATCACCTGTTGATTTTATATGTTATTCATTGATATCTTGTTTAAGTTTGCACTCTTATGTATGATTTAAAACATATTTCATTTTACAGATATTAAAGAAAGCATTCAAAATTTTGTTTTGCGCACTTACCAGAAGTGTTAAAACGTAATAGCAATAAAAAAAAGCCATTAAAAATTGTAAAAAGAACGCAAACGGAAATAAAAATATTAATAGGGAACTCTCTTGCTTATAACTGAGCGAAATGGCGTTTCCCTACAGCGCTTGCGCATACGAAATCGACGTGATACTGCACCTTGCTTGTACAACACGGTATTTCATCTCAAGTTATTTTAAGTTGTAAAAATAATAAAATGCTTTCTTTTCATCGGAAATGCAATTTAGCACATAATTTGGATAATTCTAGCACACTAGAATTCAAAACCGATTAAAAAGGTCCCATGTTGACGCACAAAAACGAAGTTGAGACGGGATTTTTACGCCAAACGTGTCAAATGAGATGGTTACATTCTATCTAGTTTTAGAAATATTTGGGTCTTGGTGTAATAGCTGTTGCACTATTACGCAAAAAATGCATGAATAAAGAGTTTATTATGATTATACAATATAAAAATAGTAACATAAAAATGTAATACTCCATATTAAATGGGACGCAATCATCATGGCAATCTAGAATCATTACCCGTTACAAAATATCATTGAATTAATTGCGCGTAATATGATTTAATAGAACGAAGAAAACTTTTATTAATATATTTTTAAATTTTGATTAGGTTTTTCATAAAATTTGAAGTGGCTCAACAAAATTTTGTAACGATTACATATTTAACATTTCAAACCATTCGGTTCACTAGTTTTTGTGCTGTTATGCGCGTACAGAAAGCCGGACGGACTAGATGACGATTATAAGTGCGACATGTTTACATAATTACGAGCACAACGCATAAATAAAAAGAATACTGCCCAGTTAAACTGATGGCATTGGTCTCACAGGCTACACATACTAATTGTACATTAAAGCTTTATATTTTCAAGGGTTAATTCCGTTCGAAAAACAAATTAAGAAGGGAAAACAGCTCTCCCCTTTCCCCTTTTTTATACTTAATCATTGGACCTCCTAAACTATCAAGGACATGCTTTATCATAAAAAAATCTATATCCAAAATTTAGAGCAAATCGGATAATTCTTAATAAAAACCCATTTAGCATTTGTATAATGGAGTTATCCCCCTCTTTTATACTTAACCATTAAACTTCCAAAACTATTCAGAGATTTGAACGAAATCTGACAATTCTGCTTTAAAAAACCATTTATATAAATTAAGGGGAGGGTCATTAAAACCCCCGTTCCCCCTGTTTATACTTATTCAAGGAACACCCAATAACAGTCACGGAATCGTCTCATCAGAATGATCCTATATCTAAATATTGAACGAAAACTTAATTCTGCATGAAAAACCCATTTATTTCTATTAAGGGGAGGGGCATGAGCCCCCCATTTCCCCTCTTATACATATCGAATGAACTCCAAAAACTAATCAGGGAAGCGCCTTGTCAGGATATACCTATATACAAAATTTCAAGTGGATCGGATATTTTTATCATGAGTTATCGCGTTACGTACCGTAAAATGGGGTGAATAGGAACAGTGGGGTGAATAGGAACGAAACTTCCCGGTCATACAAATAAATTCATTACAAATATAAGTGATGATATTTTTAGTTGCCAATTTTTTTATAACAAGGTAATAACATTAAGAGTTGCAAAATTCAGTTTTCACATGTTTGCTGCAATACTGGGGTATATAAAAAAACTTCAAGAGGATCCTAAAAAACCTCATTTTTTCAACATCTTCAAAACTTTGTATGTAACTACAGTGTTTTTCGTATTCGAAACCTAACGGAGGGGATTTTTAATGAATGATAGATCTGCAAACGATATGCTGTATTAAATTCAACTTATTTCTAAAGTACATAATGAAAAAATGAAAAATGGCTTGTAACATCAGAGGTTTAAGATTTACGGGGTGAATCGGAACACGTTTTCTCTCATGGTTTATTTTTCTATACAGTAATAGTTTCATGTAATATATGAAAATATATGTATGAATATGTATTGCAACGATATTTTGTTTGTTCTAATTACTTGAAGAGTTTAAAGGTGCCAAGAAATTACTTGGTTAAACAAAAAAGTCAACGCCTAATCCAACAAACATGGAACACACAATAAAATAATTTAAAAATAGCAAATTAGTAAGAAAAACTGCACAGAATTATTCTCTGACATCCACAACATTACACAAACATCTCAAAATGAAAAAACAATTAAAAAAGAGAGGGATGCAAACAGTACTATGGGCTGGGGATGAGGGCGTATTAGTAGATCGTATTAAAACATGCGGCGATTAGAGCTACTCAATAGATTCACTTACCCAATGACTACTAGTAAAGGATAACACAGAACAGGGCTGAATTTGTATTAAATTCTACTTCTGCAATTCGAATATAATTTCTTAAAATATATTTTAATTTTCCTTGATTTCAAAGTTGTTTTCTAATTTTTAAAAAGGCATATCTTTACTTGTATATAAAATAAATGCTTGGTTTCACAGTAACTACGTGTTCCTATTCTTCCCTTATCAATATTACCTGTTTTTATTATCCCTATTAAATTTTTAATCGGAATAAATAACGATTATAACATTTGTTCCGATTCACCCCTATCTGCGGGGTGAATCGGAACATTATTAAAAAAATAAATAATATATATATAAACAGTACAAATGTTTCGTTTTTGCTTAAAATGTAAGGAACAAAACAAGACCGAAGTTTTTAGTGGAAAAATAAAAAAATAAAAAAATAAATTGTTGCTTTTTTTTAACGTTAAAGTTGAAAAGTGTTCCGATTCACCCCATTTTACGGTACGAACGTACATACAGAACGGGCGGGCACATAATCTTTCAGGCTATGGTAGCCTGTGAGCTTAAGAGTGTAAAAATGTCCATAACCTATTTTTTTTTAATTTGCCTTGTTATTTATAATATATATTTTAAAAATGAAAAGAAAACAATCTTTTATGAAAAATACTACGCGTGACATCATAATTTTCTTGAATATAGAAAAATAACGTCAGGACAACAGCTTCTAATATGATATATTATCATTGGAATTCAGTTACCAATTGTTTAAAAAAACACAAGTTAAAAATATACTTACTAAACGATATCTTTTAAATTCTCTATTTTTTCCAATATTTCGGGAGTTACAAATTCCTCATATGCTGCTGTCGTAACTACTATACCTTTGGGAACAATAAATTCCTAAATAAAATGAAACACATCGGTAAAAATATCGGTATTTAATGATATAGGCTGAAATTTTATTTTATTTTTTATTTCCATGCAAACATTTTAGAACTTATATTGAACGAGTTAGAACCCGACAAATTTTGACGAAAGAAAATGTTTAAAAAAGGAACTCTTTCATTGATTTATAACAAACATACAAAATTAATTAAAGCAAAATTCATCTTATATTGGTAAGTCTAACTCTTAGACAAATCACATTTAACGTAAAGTTAACAAAATCCTATTTCTATAAAACTCAGTTGTAGAAATTGTTAAAATTAACCTTTAATCATGCATGTAAGCAGTCAAAAATAATAAAGATCTGTTATTATGATAAAGTTATCAATTAAGGTTTTCATGCTATATTCTAAAATGAAAAAAAAAAGGAAAATTTATTCAACTTCGACACATCCCCGTAAAATCTAAACTCAGCATCATTTTCACCATATCAAAATTTACAAATGCACAATTCATATCTGGGTGATTCTCAAAATAGGGGACAATTTATGTCTTTCGGCATACAAAAAAATTAAGAGGTTTTCTGTCATGTTTTTATATTTAGATATGTTTTTCTTAATATTATTCATTATTTGCACTCAAGAATTACTCACTTTTTAGTTAAAAACACCTTAAAATAACAGAATAAAGATTCAAAATGTCGTTGGCATGGATGTCCACAGCAGCTGTGCCTTGTGTATACTAGCATTTTTCAAGAGTTAATATCATGTTTATAAAATAAACAAATGTTATTCTTTCTTTATATTAATCAAGGAGAGGATTTATCCAATAAATTTCTTTTTATAAAATTATAGTATATAAAAAAAGAATTAAAGTTTGTCCTTCATATTCGATTTTCAAAACAAGGTCATATATAACAGCTGATTATTAATCAAAATTTCATTTTTCACATATGATAATAGTTTGAAAATATAAAGTTTCTCCATGGCAACAAGTAGCCATTTTATCTCAGCCAGAAAATAGAAGCATGTATTGTATTTTAAGAATAGAAGTTGAATATTAGGGGCGTACATCAATTATATGTCATTAGAATGGATAATAATTTTCATGTTTATTTTATAGTTAAAATTTTTATTTTATTTATTTGCATAGAACTTTTGTGTTTTAAAAAGCCCCAGAAAGGAATATTGCATTGTGATTATATTATGGCTCATAATCTTGTTTAAAGTCATTAGCATGGACAGATATCAGTGTCATTAGCATGGTTTTTCTGTCCATGATAGAGACTCCTGTGTGCATAAATGTAGCCAGTGCTTATATTGTATCCTTTATAAAGTTTAATTTTACGTATAAATTTAGGTATTACATTTATTATCTCTAAAATATGCATTACATCTGTAGGAAAATCACTAAGACAGCTTCTTACATTGTTAGTGTCAGAATGTTGCTCCCATGTAACAAAGTTTGCTCTTTGGTAATGTTTTTATTCTTCTTATATGTATATATGTAAAAATGGAAACCATTTGCTGAAAAGGAAGGCTAATAAATATAGAAAGAAAATATTTAGACAGGAAGAAAATAAAAATTTCATAATATATTTATTCCATGCAATTTGTTTTGTCATTAGCATGGCTCAAAAAATACTAATTATTTTTTTTAAGTTAATTTTTAAATATTTAGCTCTGCTGACTACATGGAAAGTATACCTAATACTATATTAACAACACCTATTTTTTCAGAAATTTTTCTAACAGTAATTTTTTTAAGATTTCATTTTTGAAATAGTCCCCTATTTTGAGAATCACCCATTTGTATTTAACTTTTCAAAAATAATAAAAATGTTTTTTTTTTTTTTTTTTTTTTAAATTTGATCATTTTGATTCAAAACTTTAAGTCTCAATGGGATTTTAGTTGCAAAAGATATTAATCTATTGATATCCTTTTACGTGTAAATGAAATTTTGTAAATAAAATCCAATTTCTCCGTTTTTATAACAGACGATATTTAAATTTCAATTTCCCCCCCCCCCTTTTAATGTGAAAATTGGCAACAGAAAGATACAGTAATCATTTTTTTTTCTCTTTTTTCCTTTGCTTTGAATAAAAATGTCGTACGCCTGTTGCCATAATTAGAAAAACGGTATTAAAAACAACAACAAAATTAATATTTCAAAAATAAATTAAGATATATTTTTCAAACAAATTGCATTTAAAAGTGCAAGTTTTTCGCTATATGACGTTGTAAAAATTATAAATGTTCTTCTTCAGAAATTAAAAAATTTGTAGAATCAAAAAATGTAAAACCGAAATTTCATTATAAATTTGAAAGTGTTGCCATTCGCAAAATGACGTATGCGTTACGCACAGATACGTTTGGATTTTATAATATAGATATAGAGCAGCAAAAGATTAAAATAAATGTAAATTACAGCATTCTTTTAAATTTTATCTTCACAACAGAGATACACATTTTACGTGTTGCAA
This sequence comes from Maratus speculifer, assembly GCA_964019185.1. NCBI lineage: Eukaryota > Metazoa > Arthropoda > Arachnida > Araneae > Salticidae > Maratus > Maratus speculifer. Next base: position 389,448,984 of record OZ025294.1, on the reverse strand, counting down.
AAGTCACAACAGTCAATCAGCGTGACTATGTAACAAACCTTCGATTATTAACCATTTGGAAAATGGTTATTGATTTTGGTCAAACATGGACTGTGTGGTGTCCGCATTTTATATTTTTTATGATTAGATCATAAATATTATTGTTTAATCCTTGGCGTACATAATAATTGACTCTGTTTATTACGTAAGCCACATTTTGATCATCATAAAAAAGATATTTTTACGGATTTTTATTAATTCAACGGGAAGATTTCAATTATTTTGCTTTGGGCAATAGATGTTCGCATTTTTTAAAATTAGAATAAGATATCGAAATGTCGTTGTTAATAACGAATAAAGTAAAAAAAAAATTCAAAATGAGTAGACGCAAATTATGAGATATGGTAAAAACCGAATTCATCAAAGACGTCGTATGAAAGATCGTTTAAAAAAAAAAAAAAAAAAAGAGAGAGAGAGAGACTTGATTATCAAGCCTGCCGAATACCAAATGTGCGACAATCACGAAAAAGAATTGATTGATTATAAAATGACCCTGTTTTATTTATTTATTTATTTGGGCCGAGACAATTCATTTCGTTGGATGGCGAAATTTACACACAACTTAACACAAGAACAAGAAAAAACGAAATGATGGCGGCGGCTCCTACATTTAATTGCAATAGAAACGCTGTACCCACATCGCCATCTTGTGATCTACATTTGGTAGGATTCCAAAAATTTTATTTTTTTCTCTTGAAACATACAAGTGATGATAGAAAACTTGTATTTATTCCCTGATTGCCTAAGATGGGTTTAAAGTAACCCTTTTCGCAATTTCTACAAATGAACAAAAACTGCACAAAACTTACTAAGTCTAAAAAATCATAAAAGAAAACTTCATAAGAGAATTCTTAGAAAATAAATTTCAAATAAAAACTGCGAAATGTCTAGATGGGGTTAAATCGACCCTATCGAAGTACTGCGAGAGTTAAATTTAGTTAAAGCAATAAGTATTTAGACAATGTTATAAAGGATTCATAAATATTACGATATTTTCGAAAATATCATAAATATCCGATATTTTCATGGATCCCACAAGTGGCCGACAGGTTCTGCCCACGAAACTAGTCGACGAGAGATGCTGGGTTCGACTCCAATAGCGCGTGTTGGCCTAATCGTCTGGAGTTTTCCGTGATTTTCTTTGAATATTGGATTTCCTTGCGTGAATATGGGTTAGAAAGACTCCAGCCGGCACCACCCTTAGGGCGTATATCCCACGTGTTGATAATTGGCCATCGCAAATACAACCAACCAACCGATATTTTAATAGACAGAGTGATTCTAAATTGCTTTTCAAATAAAAGAGGGATGATAGTACATATCAAGATAAACAATATTAAATCGGAAACCAAGTGTCCCAAACGTTTTCCAAAGGAGGTAGCCGCCATTAAAGTTAAGGATCTAAAACTTCAAATAAACATAAAAAACGAAAAAATTGGTTGATTGATTTGCGGTTTTCAGTAAAACTTTTCTTTATTTTCCTAAAAATAAATTATAAAGATAAATTCCGAAAAATGCCGATAGAGGGCGCTTTAGACTTTAGAGCAACGAAAAACTATTTTTGCCGTCATTTTTTGCATCTCTTTAAATGGTTTCGGGAGGGGTTAAAACTGGGAGGTTTCGGGAGGGGTTTAAACTCTTTAAGCTTAAACCTAAATTATGAGCTCAAAATCTGAATAGTTGGGAGTGGTTAAGTAGCACAAACTGAACTGTGTTCAGAGGGTTCAAAATTCAAGCGATTATAAAAAACGGAAAAATTGGTCGATTGATTTGCGGTTTTCACTAAAACTATTCTTTATGTCGGTATTTTATTGAAAATAAATTATAAAGGTAAATTTCAAAAAATGCCAATAGAGGGCGCTTTAGACTTTGGAGTAATAAACAATTATTTTTTGCCGTTATTTTTTGCACCTGATTAATTGTTTTCGTAAGCTTAGACTTAAATTTTGAGCTCAAAATCTGAATAGTTGGGAGTGGTTATAACCACTCCCAAATAAGTAGCACAAACTGAACTGTGTTTAGAGGGTTCAAATTTCAATAGATTATAAAAAAGGAAAAATTGGTCGATTCGTTTGCGGTTTTTGCCAAAACTACTCTTTAAATCCGTGTTTTCATGAAAATAAATTTTAAAGATAATTTTCTCAAAATGCCGATCAGAGGACGCCTTAGAATTTGGAATAGCGTACAACTATTTTTAACCATTATTTTTTTTAATCTCATTAAATGCTTTCAAATGCTTAGACTTACATTTTGAGCCCAAACTCTGAATCGTCAGGAGTGTTTAAGTAAAGCAAAACTGAACTGTGTTCGAGGGAGGGGGGGAGGGATTTCAGCCCTTGAACACACTCCAGTTTCCGCTTCTTAACCCCTCCCAACGATTCAGAATTTGAGTTCAAAATTTAAATTTAAACCTAGGATTTCGAATACATTAAATAAGCTTTTGCAAGCATTTAATTAGATACAAAAAATAACGGTTAAAATTAGTTGTTGGTTACTCTGAAGTTTAAGGCGCCCTCTAACGGAATTTTTTGAAATTTATCTTTAAAATTTATTTTCAAGGAGATACTAACTTAAAGAATAGTTTTTTTTAACCGCAAACGAATCGACCAATTTTTCCGTTTTTTATAATCATTTGAAATTTGAACCCTTTTAGCACAGTTCAGTTTGTGCTACTTAACCACTCCGAACTATTCAGATTTTGATCTCAAAATTTAAGTTTAAGTCTAAACTTACGAAAACATTTAATCAGATGCAAAAAAAAAAAAAAAAAAAAAAAAAAAAATCGGCAAAAAATAGTTGTTCTTTACGCAAAGTCTACAGCGCCGCCCCTATCGGTATTTTTTGAAATTTATCTTTATAATTTATTTTCAATGAAATACTGCCATAAAGAATAGTTTTAGTAAAAACTGCAAATCAATCGACCAATTTTTCAGATTTTTATAATCATTTCAAATTTGAACCATCTGAACACAGTTCAGTTTGTGCTACTTAATCATTTCCAAATATTCAGATTTTGAGCTCAAAATTTAAGTTTAAGTTTAAGCTTACGAAACCATTTAATGAGATGCAAAAAATTACGGCCAAAAGTAGTTGTTCGTTACTCCAAACTCTAAAGCGCCCCCTGTCGGTATTTTTCGAAATTTATCTTTATAATTTATTTTTAAGAAAATACCGACATAAAGAATAGTTTTAGTGAAAACCGCAAATCAACCGACCAAATTTTCCGTTTTTTATGTTTACTTAAAATTTTGGACCTTAAAATTTAATGGCGGCTATCTCCTGTGGAAAACGTTTGGGACCCTTTGTTTCCTATTTAATATTGTTTATCTTGATGTGTACTATCACCCCTCTTTTATTGTAAAAACAATTTAGAATCACCCTGCATATATATAAGGTATCCTGGGGTAATAACGCCACATTAAGGTTCTACCAATTTTTACGGCTTAATTTTAGATTGTATTTTTCAAACAAATATAGGATTTGATGTAGCAACTCATTGTCTATCTATAGAAAAAAAATAATTTAAGAGATATGCATTCATAAAATGTAATGACGTGATTTCTTGAACATTATTATTTGGCGTTATTACCCACCTATGTGGGTAATAACGCCATGCCAACAAATCCATAAAATAAGATGGAATAATCCCATGCAGATTGCCCATTTCTAAAAATACAAACTCTACAGCCCTAGGAATTGACAAAAAATTTTCTAAGCGATAGAAAATGTTTAATTTGTGAAAGTGCAAGAAAAAGAAGGGGGGGGGGGCAAAGACCCTGAGTTTCTTTTTGCCTAAAAAGGACCGCTTAAATAAAATTATTAGAAACATTGCACAGTTTTAACTGTGTTATCTAAATCAGTATTTATGTTCACATATATGCAATCAATGCGGTAGAAAATATTCAATTTTTTGTGAAATTGAAAGGAAAAAGAGATTGGCAGAGCATCTACAGTATATAACATCCTGAGCTTCTGTTTACTTAAAAAGTCCCGCTTAAATATAATTATAAAAGCATTGCAGAGTTTTAACCCCATTTGTAATCATAATGTAATATTTTCATCATGTGAAATTTTATAATAACTAGAGTTATGTGTAATAAATATTTTTGGTAACACTGTTATATAAGTTTTTTAAATACTTTTTAATCCATAAACTCCACACTAATGTGGATTAGCTCAAACTTAAAGTTAAAATGTCGGCGCTATATTAAACATTCTTTAATAAATTTGTATTTTTAATTAAGTAAATAAGATTTCTTTGTTATCAATATCCCTGTGAGATCCCTTATTAAGTTTTACACATGATACATGTGGTTATATTACGTTATCTCTATATTAGCAACAAAATTAACCTTTAACTTCTGTTAACACTCTCACTAAACGCTATTTTTTTTTTGGGGGGGGGGCAAATTTTAGTTTTAACTAGGAGTTTCCAATTTAACTATAAGTACAACTGATATTTTCTTCCGTTTAAAGTCCTCGTACTATTGTTAGAAATATTTAAATAGATTAAACTTAATTAAACTTAATCCTGTACAAAAAGTTTAATGCATAAATAGTACTATATGAGTTTTAATCATTGATCGCCTTTTAACCTTTAACTAATGTTACCGGTCGCATTTCCAGAAAGAATCACGTTTTGAGCACCTTATCTCCAGAACAACGATTGGCGCGGAGATGTAGTCAATGCTACGCAGCCTTTCTTGTTTGTGACGTCAAACGCCTAGCGAATAGCAACCCTTCCTTCTGCAAAGAGATCGCGCTTATTGTTCATTTGTTTTTCCGTAAATGTTATCAAGCAAAGACTATAATATGAGGAAATGTTATTCACCGTTATTTACGATTAAAACATAGTTAAAACAAGGAGCTTTTTCAGATTAAAATGCTTTAAATTTCACAGAACATCTAAACATAGTTTTTTTTTCTTAATTTAAAAATATTATTTCCTTAACTCGCTATGGTCGAAGAAATTGAGAAATTAATTAAAAACAGTAGTAAAGATTCACTTGTAATAAATATAATTCTATTAATCATATGTTTTATGATACATTTGAACTTAGTTTATTTTGTGTTTGGCGATGCAGCTAGCTTAACGTTCTCGCTTTCGCCAACTCGCCAAGGCTGGTGCTCAAAACGTGATTCTTTCTGAAAATGCTTACCGGCCTCACAGACCATTTCTTTTGCAATTTTTATAGTTTAACTTGTAATTTTCAGTTTAACTACAAACACTATATAAATTTTGTTTCATTTGGAACTTTACTACTATTACCAGACACTTTTAAATTGATGCACATTAATTATAATCGACTTGTACAAAACCATCCTATGAGTCAATCATGCCTTTTATTCACCTTTCGATCTTACGGTCTCACAGACCCTTTCAGATTTGTTACGTTACAATTTATATCACATCAGTTAAGGTTAAATATTGAAAATTTTGAAAAAGAGAACGCTGAGAAAGCGGACAGTTAAAATTTAGAATTCAATTGAACAGTCAAGTGGGAATTTAATAGAACCCTGATTTTAAAAATGTATGAATTATAATACAGAAAACATTTTGATATCGTTTTATTTATAAGAGTTTAAAATAGTTTTTATATTAGTATTAAAAAAGAAAGATGAGTTATGGGTATCGGACCCCCCCCCCCCTTTTTCCTTTTAATATAACAATTTTAGCAATGACAATAAAGCTGTCTCATACTTAAAGTAAAAAATAAACCCCTTTTGGGTGTAGTTCCGCCACTGTAAGGAATCAACTGGGGTATTAACGCCAAAGAATGGCATTATTACCCCGATATACTTATTGCGCAGTTCATATTAAACTACAAACTATCTCGCGAACATATCCAAAATTTTCTACAACATTTCGAAAGTGCATGAAATGCACTACAAATTTAAATAGTAAACAAAATATTTCCTGTTAAATATATAGTCTTCACATCACAGAACTTACCTCGTAAATTTTAGATCAAGCATTAATTTTAGTTGCTTCTAAAAGCGATAAGACTTACAAATGTAACAAATTAACTTTAAGCTGTTGTTTGTGTTTTATGTGACTCAGAGCTCTTCTACGCAGAGCCCACAGGTGCTATTTTCCAGATTATTTCATAATTATGCGTAATATTAGTACTTGGCGTTATTACCCCTCCTGGCGTTATTACATCAGAACACATTATATATATTCCTTAGTTTCAATACATGATCTAATCGATTATTTCAAAATAGCCAACTTCTTGAGGATTAACTATTTTAAGATCTAATATAAATTTGGATCTAAAATATATGTATAAAAGATAAATAAAAATAAAGCACAAATATAAATAAAGTTTTATTCTATTTTTTTTTCCACCATTAAGAAGGTCAACTTTCTGTTGAAGATGAACTAATTGAAAACAGACGCTATTTACTTTTTACAACTATAAAAAACAATGAGATTTATTATGAGCCTATGAGATTTATTATCCAAGTTATTTTTTGTCAAAATTAGGGTTCGTAAATATCATAAATTTCATGAATATCCTAAATATCCTATATTTTCTTTACATATTCGATTTTTTTTAAATATCCAACTTTTTTATGATTAAATATTTCCAGACCTAATATAAATTAGAAAATAAACATATTGTACTTAGCATGAAAACTTAATAAAGCGAAAATTCTAAATGTGTTTTTTTTTTCACTTATAAAAAAAAATTAACTTTTACTTGAAGATAAACTAGTTGAAAACAGACACAATATACTTTTTACACTCATTAAAAAAAATGATATTTATCATCAAGTTTTTAAAAAAATTATGTCTTATACAACAAAATTATACATAAAATAGTCTGTTTTTATTGAAAATTTTGAACATAAATATAAGCTTGTATAGCTTTTCATTTCCCAAAGTGTTGTGTTTTTTATAAGCTGAGGAAAGTCAGAACCAGAAAAGATTTAAATGTAACTGTAAATAACATCTCTATTAAAAAGTTCGTCTTTCAAAAACTGTTTTAAGTAAATATTGTCCCACATAATATTTGGTTCTATAATCAATATTTGAAAATTCAACTCCAAATGTTGGAAAAGTTCTTTTAGAGGGGGTGGTAGTAGCGGTGATGGGAGCCAAGATGATAAAAAAAGCCAGCAAAAGCAAGAGTTCTTTGCTAAAGAATGACATAATAACAGTTAAAAAAAATTATTTAATCTCGTTTTGACTGAAAATATCAAAAATACTATACGCAATATTTTGAAAATAAATATCAAAGAAATGAAAACATCAAACTTCATTATATATTGAAAAAATATATCAGACATACAGGGTGTCCTAGAATTTCTGGGCCAAATTTTAAAGGGAGGTAGGGGACATCCTAAAGATTCGGATTTGTACAGCAATCCATGGTCGAAAATGTTTTCCTGGAGCAGTAGTGACGATACAAAACACAAAGATAGAATAGACACGAACGGGGAAAAATTGTTTTTTGCTATATTAATAACAATAAACATATTTCCTCCTCTTATCCGTCTACTGTATTTGTTCTGTTTTTTGTCGTCAAAAGCGCGCGAGGAAAGTGTTTCCGACCACGGTTTGCTGCGCAAATCTACACCCTGTATATCACGATGTATGTTAACATATATATCCGTTGATATCCACCACATTTCAGTTTATAATTTTTATACTAGAGACAGAAAACAATTTATTACATTCACTGGGAATTTCCCCTAAACATCTGAAAACATTTGAGAAAATACATTTTTTTCCCTTATGGCGTACTTAACTGATTTCATTTCTTTACTCAGCTGAGTGAGTTTTCCCAGAGAGGATCCTTTTCCTCCGGTCAGTTCACTCGAGTGGGAAGCTTCGTCCGTGAAGTATACAGTGAGTGGCCTGGCTGCAAAACACACAGAAAGCGCACCATTAAAGTTTTAAAAAATATTAGAAATAGATATGAAAGGATAAAAATTAAAGCCTTTTTAAAATTTAAACTTAAAATTAAAACTCAAAAACTTAAAGTCTCAATTAACATTTTTAAACTTTTAATTTTGGAACTTAGAACTATTTTGCCCCTCTTAACTTTCTTTCCCAGCCTAACATTTATTACTTTCAGAGATCAATTTTGAACGCTCTTTAAGATCAAAATTCATGATCTAAGGGCTTTTTGCATTCATTTGTGGCTAGGGCTTCATACGTCACCGACCCGGGAATTGTGCGATCTCTGACCAAATATCAATCAAAATCTAACGAGCCAATTAAATTAAATGTTCCTCCCTAATTCACAACTGTGCCCTCTGCTGGAAAATATGACAATTTTTAACATATTAGCAAGAACACGCGCGAAAAACGGGAGACTTTGCAGTTTTGAGATGCCTGCTGAAACTACGGCCATGTAACGCTCTATAATCCACGTAAAGGGCTCGGGCGACTTCCGACTGGACTCACAATTCCCTCTGTGCGAAGCGCGGCCTAATAAAAAGAGTTCGAACCATCAAGAGGCTCCCGAGTCCAATTTCTTATGCCACGACTAACACACCCGAAGTCGTTACATATATACGCCGGTTTCTAAGTGTGTTATAAAAACTCAGACCTCGACTTCACGTAAGAGAAATAGACAATCAAGCATTCTTACATCGCTAATTTAATAAGAAAAATATTACTCAGTTAAACTGATGGTTTTGAGCTCACAGGCTATTTACTCTAATTGTGCATTACAGGCTTATTTATACAAAAATTAATGCCCCTCGAAAAACAAATTTAGGGATTATTAGCTCCGATATAACCCCCCCCCCCCTTATGCTGAATCATTGAACTCCCCCAAACTTATCAGCTATATGTCTTATCAGAATGAACCTATATCTAAAATTGAAAGAAAATTTGATAAATCTGCATAAAAACCCATTTATCTAATTTAAGGGGGGGGGGGAATAATCTCCCATTTCCCCCTATATACTTAACCATTAAACCCCAAAAACTATCTGTAATTCATCTTATTAGAAATAACCTACATCCAAAATCTATTGGAAGTCAGATAATTTTGCATAAAAACTCATTTATGTAATTTAATTTGATAATCGCCCATTCCCCCCGTTTATACTTAACAGAAGAACCTTCAAAAAATAATCAGGGTTGCGGTTTATCAGAATGAACCAAAAACTGAAACAAATCGATAAATTATGCGTGAAAAACACTTTTACGTAAATTAAGTGGATTCTTCTTATTCTCCCCCTCCCCCTTTATACCTAACCAAAGAACGCGAGGATTATCCCCCGTTCCCGCTTATACATATACAACGAACTCCCAAAACTAATTAGGAAAGCGCCTTATTAGGATAAAACTTTATCCAAAATTGAAAACAAATGATATATTTTTATTATTAGTTATCAGGTTACGTACATATGTACATACATTTATACATATATACATACAGATCTTGCGGGTACATTAGTTCTCAGGCTATGTTAGCCTGTAAGCTAAAACAGTATTTTCTCCTACTTAATTCCTGGTATTAATTATTAGAAAAATAACATTTTTAATTAATGGTAGAAGTTTATATATTTACCCCGTTACTTCGGCACATATGTATATAAATAATAGAGGATTATTATCTATTTAAATTTTTTTAATTATTTATTTAATAAAATTAAAGTTAATAGAAGTTTTTTTTTTTCATTTTTTAATACCAATATTTACAGTAAAAGTGACTGTTTAAGGGAGGCCCAGACACACAAATCTTAAACTTTTCTTTTAAAAAATATTGTATTAAACATTTTTTTTTGTCTTTTTCTACTTAAAATAACATTTAAATCATATTTGTATCTTAATTAGAACAGAATATATTAAATTTTTCGATTTGGTTTGTTTTCAAAAGCTAACTTTCAAGCAATGGTTGTCATGAAAAATGACTTCTCGTGAAAATACGTTTTTCTCCAAGAAGGTTTTTTTCACCATTTCTCGTATTTAAATCGTTATAAGTAATGAACCGTTAAAATTAATTGGTCTAAGCTGGGAACATATCATTTTCAATTCTCTTACTTTAATTTTAATTGAACAAATTGAAAAAAAAAATTATTTACTTTTGAAAAAATGAAATTTTTTTAGTTACATCTCTTTTTTTTTATAATTTTTACTTTAAATATTTAAAATTTTTACTTAAATTAATATTTTTAAATGCTGTATCAAAGTTAAAGTTTATATATTTCTGATTATTTAAATTAAAAAAATAAGTTCTTCAAATAATGTTTAGAGATATAGTGATTATAAATAATCCACTTTTTTAATAATTTTTTAATTTTTAATGAAATAAAACATGAGAAATTTTATGTGATTTTGTTCACAAACAACATGGTTAACCATCACAAAAAATTTAAAATTTTAACTCAACAACTAAAAATTATTATTTTTAAATTTGTCCCAGATACCTTTAAGATGTTCATTAAACAAGTCCTTCATACTTTGTAACTAGTCGTGTGTTTTTAGGTGCGTTCGTAATTATGTAAATACTTAGCACCTATAGTTGTCATTCAGTTCGTCCGTCTGTCCGTATATAACAACACAAAAACTACCTAACCTAATCGTTTGAAATTTAAAATACACTATCTACCAAAAAGTATTTGTACACTTTCAGTTTTTGACATTTTGTCAAATATTTAAAAATATACTGGTCGGATTCTTCTGGAACTTCAGAAATATAAAGATTATGTTTCACTTTATATTTATTTACATTCATTTGTTAAGCGGGTAATTAGGGGGCCGGCGAAAAAACAAAGAATAATAGAAATATTTGGGATCGCCCTGTACATGAAAATGCACGAAACGACTTATCACTTTAGAATACAAATATATGAATACAGTAGAATATGTACACTAATTTTTGTGAGAATAGCATGTATATTTATGGCGATAGAGCGATTTTTTTGAAAAATTCAAAAAATTCTGGTATGTTTTTTGTTTATATCATGCTGGGTTTTTGACCAAATTTAACGCTAATTTCAGAAAAATTGGCAAAATGCAGTAGAAAAAATGTAGCGCAATTGGAATATAAATATATTAAATATTTTATGAAATATGAGTAGTTGTATAAAATAATTTTTATCTGCGCATGCGCGAACTAGAAAAACATTTTTTTACATCATTTAATAGTCAATTCTATGGAGTGACTTATAAAAAAAATCCAATCAAATATCGTGAAAATTCAAAAAGATATCATTATTTTAGTGAGATGTTTTTACTCTGCTCTCTAAAAACGGCTGAATCTTAAGGGATTCGCCACAAATTGACATTTTTTAATAACTGACTTAAAAAAAAACTAGTATTGAATTAATACAATATCTAATACAATATTGCTGCTAATAAGTACTTGACAATTGTGATAGAAAAGAAAAAGAGCTTTATTCGCATTCAGGGCCAAAACTAAGAGAGGGGGGGGGGGAGAAGGGCATGTGCTCCGGGCGCTAGGATGAAAGTGTTCCAAATGTATCTTTCGTTTGGCGATTTTTTTCATGGCTATGTTTAGCATAATATTGTTAAAATTATTATATCTGGGCTATGCTAAAGCATAAAAAAATCTAATGATGATGGCTTAAGGTCCCTGCCCCTACCCGCGAAGATGCTCACGAGCTAATGCTATCCCTATGGGGATGCATTTTTCTAACTCTTTTGCATTTGGACATTTTTAAATAATATGTTTTGCATTGGATAGCGGAAGTCCTTTTCAAGATCGCTCCGTGATTACTTTTTCAATTTTGGCGTAGATATTTTTATAATGTTTCTTTCACTTCCAAAAGCGGTTCTGAAAGTGAAACTAACTTTATAAAAAATATCTATGACTCAAATCGAAAAAGTAGTCAAGGAGCGATTTTGAGAGGGACTTCCGCTATCCAATGCAAAAAAAAAAAAAAAAAAAAAAAAAAAAATTGAAAATTTCAAAATGCGAAAGAGTTATTAAAAAATGCCTCCCCACAGGAATAGCATTAGCTCAGCAGTGTCTTCGCGGGCAGGGACAAGGGCCTTAAAGATCCTGTTGAAAGTAGAATTTTTTTGATTCGGTTTAAAGTATCAAATTGGAGTATTTTAATAAAGCAGAATACGTTATTTTATATTACATATTTTAAGTTTTAAAATAAGTCGGCTATTAATAAATTGGAGAATTTTTCTTTGTAAATATGCTTTGCGAAGGAGGGGGAAAGGGGTACCTTCAAAATCCACGTTTGCCTCGGGAAAAAAAGACTGGTTTTGGCCCTGTTCACATTTAATAATTTGTAGATCCTCCTCGAGAGGCAATTACAGCTGCGACTCTCCTGGGCATGCTCTCAACTAGTCCTTGTATTACACTTAATGGTATTTTATTCCACTCTGTTTGCAAAAAGCAGGTAAGCTCTTTTACTGATTTTGGGCGTGTGTCACCCGCCTTAATTCGACGATCCAACTCGTCCCAGAGGTTCTCTATTGGGTTCAGGTCTGGGCTCTGGGCAGGCCACTCGAGTCGATGCACTCCATTATCAGCATACCAATCCATGCTGGACCTCGCTACATGGCAGCTTGCGTTGTCATCCTGGAAATAACATGGGTCCAATCCATAGTATTGCCACAACGTAGGAAGTACACTGTTGTCCAGTATATTACAGTAGGCATCGGCATTGAGCTTACCATGAATTGGGACCAAGGGTCCTAGTCCGAACCAGGAAAAACAACCCCAGAACATAATTCCCCCTCCGCCAAATTTAACTGTGGGCACAATACATTCTGGTAGGAGGCGTTCTCCAGGCAGACGCCAGACCCAGACCCTACCATCAGAACGGTAGAGGGTGAACCTTGATTCATCACTCCAGAGAACCTGTTTCCATTTCTGTACAGTCCATTGCTGGCGTGTTTTGCACCAACTTAACCGAGCTGCGCGGTTGGACTTGGTGATTAAAGGCTTATGGGCGGCAGCACGGCCATAAAAATTAAGCAGATGAGCTTCCTTACGGATGGTATTCATGGAAACAACACATCCTGAAGCTTGTTGAAATTCTTGGCGTATGTGTAACATTGGTTGGTTGCGGTTCTTCCGAATTTCTCTAGACAGAACCCGTCGGTCTCTATCTCCCAGTTTCGTCGGTCTGCCTACTCTGGCCACATTCTGACAATCACCATTCAGCTTCCATTTTCTAATCACATAAGCCACAGTCGTTTTGGGGTAATTAAGCTCGCTAGATATGTCGATTAAAGATCGGCCATTTCGGTGGTACCCGATGATCACACCTTTCTCAAAATCAGACAGCTCTGTTCTTCTTGGCATCATGCATGCGATTGATGTCAGTGTTGTTTTCGACACCACATTTAACAGTGGAGAACTTGACGTATTTCAGGATCGCAGATATCGGCATTTGCATAAGAGCCATTATCAATTATGTATCAATGGGTAGATTTGACACAAATGCTTCGATTTTTTATAATTATTTTTATCCTGAAATAGGTTCGTTCTGGTAATTATCTAAGAAAAGAAGTAAATCACTAGTAAAAAACGTAAATGGAGATTTGGCAATTTGCGTAAAATCTGACGTCATTCAACTGCTTTCAGAGACCAATTGAAAATCAGTTCACTCCTATCCACAATAACTTTCTGAATTTCCACGAAATTCGATCGGATTTTTTTATGGGTAGCTCCATAGAGTTGAATATTAAATTATGTAAAATGATAAATTTTATCGTTCACGCATACGCTGATTAAAAAATATTTCATACAAATACTCATATTTTAGAAAACTTTTAATATATTTATATTTCAATAGCACCTTATTCTTTCTACTACATTTTGCGAATTTTTCTGAATGTGGCTTTATATTTGGTTGAAAATATTGCATGACATAGAACATTTTAGAAAATATTTAATATATTTATATTTCAATGAATTTTGGTGAACTCCCCACCCCTCCCTTTTCTTCTTTGCAAAGCATCTGCAAAAGTATTTGCAAAGAAAAATTTTCTAATTTATTAATAGCCGACTTATTTTAAAACTTAAGATATGTAATATTGATTAAAGTAGTCTGCTTTGTTTAAAAAAAATGATACCTTAAAATCGTGAAACCGAATCAAAACGAAAAATAAAATCTGCTTTATGCGGGATCTTTATGCCATCATCATTAGATTCTTCTATGCTTTGGTATAGGAGAAATGCTTTGAATGGGACGATTTTGACAATATCATGCTAAACATAGACATGGAAAAAATCGCCAAACAAAATGTACATTTGGGACACTTTCATCCTAGCGCCCGGGGCACATGCCCTTTTCCCCCAACCCTCTCTTAGTTTTGGCCCTGAATGTGAATAAAGCTCTTTTTCTTTTCTATCACAATTGTCAAGTACTTATTAGCAGCAATATTGTATTAGATATTGTATTAATTCAATACTAGTTTTTTTTTAAGTCAGTTATTAAAAAATGTCAATTTGTGGCGAATCCCTTAAGATTCAGCCGTTTTTAGAGAGCAGAGTAAAAACATCTCACTAAAATAATGATATCTTTTTGAATTTTCACGATATTTGATTGGATTTTTTTTATAAGTCACTCCATAGAATTGACTATTAAATGATGTAAAAAAAAATGTTTTTCTAGTTCGCGCATGCGCAGATAAAATTATTTTATACAACTACTCATATTTCATAAAATATTTAATATATTTATATTCCAATTGCGCTACATTTTTTCTACTGCATTTTGCCAATTTTTCTGAAATTTGCGTTAAATTTGGTCAAAAACCCAGCATGATATAAACAAAAAACATACCAGAATTTTTTGAATTTTTCAAAAAAATCGCTCTATCGCTATAAATATACATGCTATTCTCACAAAAATTAGTGTACATATTCTACTGTATTCATATATTTGTATTCTAAAGCGATAAGTCGTTTCGTGCATTTTCATGTACAGGGCGATCCCAAATATTTCTATTATTCTTTGTTTTTTTGCCGGCCCCCTAATTACCCGCTTAACAAATGAATGTAAATAAATATAAAGTGAAACATAATCTTTATATTTTTGAAGTTCCAGAAGAATCCGACCAGTATATTTTTAAATATTTGACAAAATGTCAAAAACTGAAAGTGTACGAATACTTTTTGGTAGATAGTGTATATAATTATTACATAATTTTGTCGAGTCATTTCAAATATAATGAAAATCGGATTTATACATCAATTACAGGGACAATCAAAAGTATTCCATTACATTACGGTCAATGGGGAAAAAAGTTTCAAATGCATTTTAATGGTGTTACACTCATTCGAACATAATAAAATTGATACGAATCTATGAAGTACATATTATAACATACATTTTGCACAAACTGTGGTGCAAAGAACATTTGTTATTGATTTACAAGACCGCACAAAAGTATTCTGTTACATAATGGTATAGGGAGAACATTGTTTGGTGCGCGTTTTAATTATATTAAACTGTGTCACGTTTTATAAATATGATATACGTTGCTGAGGTTTAATAAGAGCTACTATTCCTGTATCTTTACAGGAAGACAAAGAAGAAAACAAAAAAGATTTCAATCACTACACTGTATCCGAAGTACTGTCTATTATAACACCAAGATCTGAATATTTTTAAAACTTCGTTATCGTACGAACGCGCCTCATTTGCTACGCTTTACGTACAATTTCCAACTTGTTATAAAGTAAGATCATTTGCTACATGGCAGTGCGATTTTTCATAAGTTTATCTTCTACATGCCGCCACCAGTACTTTCATCAACACTGACATTAAAGCCACCAGCTTAAAATCGCTTGAACCAGTATTCACACATGCTTCATTAATGGGCATTCTCGCTAAACAAAGACAAATATCGATATTCATGAGATGCAATATTTTATTTCATGATAAAATCCGCAATTAATGCCGAAGTAAAAAAAAAAAAAAAAAAATGGTCCGTTGACCCAGATCTCGAATAGCCGAGTCTCTAGCGGAAAGCATGTTGGGAAAAAAAAAAGTAAAAAAATATGAAACCGTAAAATTTAAAAGAAAAAATAATTAAATTAAAGACACTGTAAAGAGACTTTGAAGCTACCGAATGACCATAGTTGCGTCGAGCTTATTATTATTTAACCATTAGCTGACTATTTGCATCCGATAAACTCGAATCTGAATCCGGTAAACATAAATCAGGTAAACTTTCGCCAGCTTAATCTGAATAACACGTCAAATTAATTAGAATTTCATTTTGCAAATGGTTGTTGTAATTTTTTTAATTATAATTATTTTTTTAAGTCTGCATTCATGTAGGCTTTGTAATCCTACTACATAGATATCTCCGTCATATTAATAAAAATCCTTTTTTTATTAATATTTAGAGACAGTTATGACAACAATACATATAGTTTTTGATACAGAACACACGCACGTATACAAAGAATGGCTTTAAAACATGATTGTACACCTAATAGTAAACTGCTGCTAAAATAAAAAATATATATTTAATACTTGATATTTAACCCTCTCATGCATAAATTACTTTTCATTATTCACAAAATGTCTTTTTTGTGATAAATGAGAACCCATAATAAAATAATTTTATTATTATGCTGCATTCTAGCTATTTTCTCTCCACAAATCAGATCTCCATAAATGAATGCTCAAAATTATTTTGCCTAATAATCAGGGCCGTAGCTAAGAGGACGCTATGGGCGGCTCAGCCCCCCCTCCCTAAAATATTTTGAAAATATCCCGCCCCCTTTCACACTTTTGCAGAAATACTAAATTGTACCTAAAAAAAGTATTTCAACAATCGCTCTTCCTACTTCTACGTATGAAGACAACATGATGTTTAATTTTGCACAAGTTATACACTCAAAATTTTCATCATCCTATACTTTTCTTAGCATAAAATGAAGTTAGTACTACAGTTTAATAAGAAACATAATACCTACAATGTAAATATGCACTAATTTATCTTTCTGAGTCAGAATGAGAGAAAAAAAAAATATGACCTCCCCCTTCATTCTCTTGAGCCCCCCCCCCCCCCCTCTATTGTTCACTTCTAACTACGGCCCTGCTAATAATGCAATAATTATCTGTCCTCATATGAAACCCGTATGCATAATAGGGTTAAAGATGAAGGAGGAATTCAACTATAATGCATTTTGGAACTGTTGTAGCATTATTGTATTTTAAAAGCTCGTTTTTGGCTATGAAACAGCAGTAAACTGCAAGTTTAACAGACTTTATTACTTACCGGTAGCTATTGATGGATTAATATTTTGAATTTTCTTTTTCTTGAAGTCACGGGTCACATTCGATGTTTCACTGAAAAATAAAGAAAAGAATGCTAAGGCTATAAATAGATACGATAAATATTAATGAACAATAACAATTTACACATTAATTTTAAAAATAATTATTGTAATAATAATTTTAATCAATAATTTATTATTACTCTATATACTATATAAAAGTCCGCATGGATTTTTGGATGTATGGGATTTTGCATTTAATATGATTTTTTATCTCTTGTATGTTAAACTAGTCGTTGGGGGCCGCCGTAATACTTACCCATCATGGATATGTATATGAAAATAAAACATGTGAAAACTATTTATACAATGCATTGCAATTCATAAACAAAATTTAAATATTGTTAATATACATAGTAATGCTATATTAAAGAACTGCTGATGTACTACCAATTTCGACAAATTATTTAAAACGCCAAACTACTCAAATAGTACCGAACTGCGTAAAAGAAACATCCTTATAACTATAAAAATAATAATCATATTATAATCATATTAACTAACAATTTAATGCGTCGGTTTAAGCGTCTCATTTCTAATTAAAATATATCTTTGAATTGAAATTTGAATGAAATACAGGGTCATGAAAAATCGAAGAATGTGGAAAACAGGATTACAAATATCTCAGTAACTAATAATTCGATCGACTTCGTTCTATATGCAAAATGTGTGTTATTTTATTGCCTTTTACGTCCATTCCTTAGAACAAAAAAATTCGAAAATTTTTATATACCTTTCATCAGAACGAATTTTTCGAGAGTCCGAAAAAAAAATAGTTCCGGATAATCGAGGCTGCTGATATTAAATAGGGTTCGTCCCATTCTTACATACTAACTACATACAAAATTTCAAGTCTCTATCTCAATTTGTTCGGGAGATAGAGCGTTTACAGACAGACAGACGGACGGCAAATTTTTTTTTCTAAAAATATGTTTTTCGGAACCTCCACTATCTAAAACGTGTAAATCCGTCAAAAAAATTTTTTCGATTTTCAAAACGATTGCAAGACTATAACTACGTATGATGGGTAAGTAAAAATGAATTACATTTAACAAACTCTCAATTTAAATATATTTTTTAAAAATAACTATAAACGTGAATGCACAAAAATATTAAATACACTATGTAGAACAAGTAAAAAAAAAAGTTCAATCCTCTTTTTAAATTGCAAAAAAGCTTAGTATTTATGAAACAAACAAGTTATAAAAATAGGAACAGGTAGAAAAAATCAGTTTAAAGTTTCCATTTGTATGGGTAATTGCGCTGTACATCTATTAACAAAATTCAGAATATCTCGCGATATAATGGCCGTATAGATAAAAATGTGGTGTCAAAATATTCACAATCAAAGAAGCTTTCAGTTAACATGAAAATAAAAGAAAATTGATATTTTGACCAATTCCAAGATTACTGTGCCGCAAAAATAGAGAGTTTTTTTTCCAATATTTATACACATTATAGTCCATATATAAATTAGCCCTTTATGCACTGACGGTACTTTTAAGTACCAATGAAGAAAATTTAATATCAAATTTATTTATTTAGTCTATTATGAAAGTTCAATGTTCTTGTCACACAATAAACTCTTCTCGGTCAAATTTAGATAGCGTACATAAACAGACGAAGCTAAATATTTTCCAAAAGTGGTGATATTCTTAATCATTTTCGTAGGTACAACTTTTCTTTTTAAGAAAAAAGCTACATGAAAAATCTTAAATTACAACCCTAATAACATGCATGGTCACTGTGACGTCACGGTGAGTCACTTTGGGCACATCACATCTGTGACCAAAATGCCTTTACTCAGTGACGTCACATTGTGACTGAGATGTGACTTCCTTAAAAATCTTTAGAAATTTATAAATATCCTTCAAAACATGTCATTTACTTTAAAAAACATGTTTCTGGCAATTTAAATATCGTCGCTTTTGTCACAGTTTCGTCACAATGTTAATGTCAAATTAGTCACAAATGACACATTTTTCACAAATTTGTCACATTGGGACCACTTTGTGAAACGTCACAAAAGAGCTCTAAAACGGCCATAACTAAGGCTTCTATAATAAACTTCTTCCATAACGACTTCACATTTTAGTCACTGTGACTTCATATCGACGTCACGTGACGTCACATCGACAATCTATGGTCACAAAGTCACAATGTGACTTCACAACGACGTTGCAGTGACGTCACCATACTTTACGGGAAAAGCCTTTCAATTTACAGAGAGGATCATAATACATTTAAATACATTGCTTTATTAAGATTTGGAATATTTCCATAAAAGTATATTTGGTTAATTAATCAGATTATTTTTGGGTAAATATTTTACAAGATATAACTAACGATATATTTAATCAGTTTTAATTAAATAAAACAAGCCTAAATTTCACATTATTATAATTTAAATACTGCAGTATATCTTCGGATATTAAAGAAGAAAATTATTGATGTGAAAGAATTTCTTGATAAATAATTCGTTAGATAGAGGGTTAAAAGAAATTAATTTCGTGCATTAATTAGTTTTCAAGAACTTATTAACTTTCTACTTATCTCTATGATGTTTTTGAACAATATGTCTTTTCGGTAATTTTTCTAAATTAAATGCTGAATATATTACCTTAAAGTTTGTTGTGGTAACAGAAAAAATACTATTAAACCTTTTTATCTACCGCATTATGAATTCATGAAAATTTTACATTCTAAAGCATTTTATGCAAATTGTTTAAACTAAATTAAAATATTTACATAATCATTTAATAACTATTTGATGGATTTTTGAAGGACTTAGAAGGTTTAATTAAATTTGAACTTACAGCGACTTTGTGTAATTTTTATAACCCCACTCAAATCTTTTATTTTTAATTATTTTCTTAGTATTTTGTAGAATTATAAAATTTACAAATTGGATGTTTTAACAATATAAGTATAGAAATATTTTCGAATTGAAAAATCCCCATCCATCTTCCTCAGCGCCAAGAAAGATGAAAAGATACAAAAGCAAAAGAAATCATCCTTTTAAAAATATTTTTGTTTTGTGTAACCAATAATGCTTTTGGAACAAAATAAAGTAATGTATCGGTAACTCATTCTAAACAGTATTACAACTAATTGACGTATTAAAAGAATTTTATAATAAGTTATTTTAATGATACTTTTAAGTACCGTCAGTAGATAAAGGGTTAAAAATAATAAGAAACAATTTTCATTTTGGGTTATAATAAATGAAACTAAAAATCTTTTAATAAAAATTATTGAATATCCTAAAAGTTTTAAGAACTTATTTTTCATTAATATATATATATATATATATATATATATATTTCACTCAGACCTAAAATGTTAGATATTTTTAAAGGAACAAGTTATCACAACACATATTTTTGGAAAATCTAGCGGTTTACCTAAAACAGAATTTTAAAAAACTGTACTAAAAGATAAAAAAAAAAAGACATTTTGAAAAAGGGGCAAAAAACTAATATGCACACCAACAGTGCATAAAATATATTATTTTAATACTTCCCAGCACCATAATATTTTAGATCCATAATCCTTTAGCACTGTAATATTTTAACTATTTATTTTAGCTATTTATAGAATTTATATTAGTCCGGTTCTTTTGATTCGGATGCTACACTGTAAAAAATGTCAGATGTTTCTGAATATATAAAAATGCACTGTAATCAAAAATGAAATTATACAGTGACCTCTTCTAACTCACCTAAGGTTTCGAAAACCTTTCCTTTACCTTTAAAAATCCCAGAAAATTATTTGTTTTCGAAATTTAAAGAAGAATTTATAAAAATTAATTTTTATTGGCTGCCCGTCCATTTCGGAAAAGTTTCTAAGTAGCTTTTACAGTACAATAATCATTTTTCTCAAATCAAAATATCATTTTTTTCGGATGCTACCAATTCATAAGAAAATATTTTGATATTCAGAGAACATGTTTAATAGACAAACATACAATATTAACAGTATTAACATTAATATGGAAATTTACATTAACTTGCTACAATTGCATGCACAAAATCAGTTATGCAGCTGAAAATGTTTCTTGAGAATTGATAGAATCCGAAAAAATGATATTTTGATTTGAGGAAAGTGATTATTGTACTGTAAAAGCTACATAGAAACGTTTCCGAAATGGACCGGCAGCTAATAAAAATTAATTTTTGTAAATTCTTCTTTGAATTTCGAAAACAAATAGCTTTTTGGGATTTTTAAAGGTAAAGGAAAGGTTTTCGAAACCTTAGGTGAGTTAGAGGAGGTCACTGTATAATTTCGTTTTTTGATTACAGTGCATTTTTATACATTCGGAAACATCTGACATTTTTTACAGTGTACAGACTCAGAGCTTCCAACTTCTACGCCTTTTTAAATGAGATAAACGGGTTTTTAACCAGAAAATTCATTAAGTAATATGCATCATGAATTTATTTCCTAATATTTAGCATTGCATATTTTCTTAACTTGTTAGACGGAATTTCTGGTTTGAATGTGTTTGTTCAGCCGTAAAAAGGCGTAGTAGTTGGCAGCCATGCAGACTATACAAAATGAAACATTTTATATTGAAATCGATATTTTTATTGTGCTACAGCCTATAGAAAATGAAACATTTTATGTTGAAATCAATAATTTTATTATTCATGTACTTATTTTTGTATTATTATCTATGTAGTCTTATTTATGTATGTATTTTTATTATGTAAACAATATTAGAGGAGTAAATACTTAATTTTTTATTATTCGTAAACTTCCTTTCTTATACAGCTTAACACACGTACAGGCGCGTATACAAGGTAACAGCGTAAAAGAAATTTTAAGTTTGCGCAACAGTGTTTCTCCAATAATTTTATTAGATAGTAATAATAATAAACAGAAAAATGTAATAAAATAGTGTTCATGCAATATATTTACTGCTAACAAATGTATAAACTGATTGGAAGGAAGCTCGATGATGCTGATTTTTAACAAGTTGGAAATCGTATGTGAAGCGTAGCAAATGAGATGCGTTCGTACGATAACGAAGTTTTAAAACTATCACTCTCATATATCAATCTCATAAAATTGCAAATAATTACAAATAAAATGCGCACCAAACAATGTTCGCCCTATACCATTATGCAATGGAATATTTTTGTGTGGCCCTGTAAATCAATAACAAATATTCTTTGTGCCACAGATTATGCAAAATGTATATTATAATATCCATTTTATAGATGCATATCAGTTTTGTTACGTTCGAATGTGTGTAACACCATTAAAATGCATTTGAAACATTTTTCCCCATTGACCGTAATGTAACGGAATACTTTTGATTGTCCCTGTAATTGAACTATGGATCCGATTTTGATAATATTTGAAATAACTTGACAAAATTATGTAATAATTATGTATTTAAAACTTCAAACGATTACACTATATTGCCATTGATTATGGGACACTTGCGATTTTAGACATTTTACTAAATATCTAGAAAAATACATGAGGAATCATCTCGAAACTCTTAGTGTACAAATATAATAGTATAAGTCATACATCTCCGTGAAGATTTTTTCCCGAAACTCCAAAGGGGACCGTCAACAAATTAAAAAAGAATGAATATCTTTTAAATAACCCTGTCAAAACTAATGTAGAAAAAACGCTCAAACTCTAGATTGTGATTGAATGCCTTATTGTAATAAGCCTTGTTCATTTTTATGCAAATAGCATGCATACTCGCAGAGTAATTAAGGTTTTTATAAAAATGATCCCAAATTTTTTCAAGTTTTTTCCTTATAATTTTCAGAGTTCTTAATATAAAATATTATTTTTTTCAGAAAATATGACAAACAACATTGCACACAGTACCCTGTAATCAGAATTAAAAAATAATGAAAACTGTATAAAAAATGAGTTGGTTTACTAAATAATTTTTTACTGCGCATGCGTCAACGATATCAAAATTTCATTTGCATATTATGTTAGCTAAATGTAAAGAGCAACTTTTGTGAAAGTCACAAAATCATAACTTGAAAATTCTGACAATAATCGTCAATTGAATAAGTCGAAAATCCGTTATTCTCAAAATGAAGCAAAAACAAGAGGGGTTGTATCCATATATTCATAGATTAGTGTCAATATAGAATACACAATATGGGATGTACTACTGCATTTGGATAAAATCCCTCATTTTTTTGCTTAATTTTGGAAAGAACGGATTTTGTCCTTTTTCTATAGACGATTACTTTCAGAATTTTCAAGCTATGATTTTGAGACTTTTAGAAAAGTTGCTCTATACATTTAGCTAACATAATATGCAAATGAAATTTTGATATCTTTGACGCATGCGCAGTAAAAAATTATATAGTAAACCTACTCATTTTTCATACAATTTTTATTATTTTTTAATTCTGATTACAGGGTACTGTGTGCAATGTTGTTTGTCATATTTTCTGAAAAAAATATTATTTTATATTAAGAACTCTGAAAATTATAATGGAAAAACTTGGAAAAATTTGGGACCATTTTTATAAAAACCTAAATTACTCTGCGAGTGTGCATGCTATTTGCATAATAATGTACACAGTGTATTACAATAAGGCATTCAATCATAATATAGAGTTTGAGAGCTTTTGCTACATTAGTTTTGACAGGGTTATTCAAAAGATATTCATTCTTTTTTAATTTGTTGACGGTCCCCTATGGTGTTTCGGTAAAAAATCTTCACGGAGTTGTATGACGTATACTATTATATTTATACACTAAGAGTTTCGAGATGATTCCTCATGTATTTTTCTAGATATTTAGTAAAATGTCTAAAATCGCAAGTGTCCCATAATCAATGGCAATATAGTGTATAATGCATTTGAAACTTTTTTCCCCATTGACCGTAATGTAACGGAATCCTTTTGATTGTCCCTGTCATTGATCTATGCATCCGATTTTCTTAAAATTTGAAATGACTCGACAAAATTATGTAATAATAATATATTTTAAATTTCAAACGATTCAGTTGAGTAGTTTTTGCGTTGTTATATGCGGACAGACAGACAGACGGACGGACTGAACGACAACAATAGGTGCTACGTATTTACATAATTACGAACGCACCTAAAAAGTGCAAGAGGAAATAAAATAAAGCAGTTATATGTCACATCTGTATGCTTAAGAAATGTGTAATCATGAGCTGCTGGAAAGTGCAACTGAAATTCAGAATTTCTCTTGAATTCTCCTGAAATTTCAAATACAGTTGAAATGTATGTTGCAGAAAGCAGAAGTACCTTCTTCTACACTACATGACCAAGGATGACCGGCCACTTGCGATTTTAGACATTTTATTAAATATCTAGAAAAATACCCGAGGAATTATCCTGAAACTCTAAATGAGGTAACATAATAGTACGCTTCATATTTTTCCGTGAAGATTTTTTTCCCGAAACTCCATAGGGGACCGTCAACAAACTGAAAAATATTCAAGCTGTAGATTATAATTAAGTGGCTTATTGTAATAAACTGAGCTCATTTTTTGTGTGGAAAGCATATATACCCGTAGAGAAATTAACATTTTTATGAAAACAGTCCGAAATTTTTTCCAAGTTTTTTGCTTATAAATTGCGGAGTTCTTAATATAAAATAATGTTCTTTTACTATAACAAGGTGGAACCCTTCGAATTTCGACGAAAGTAAATGCTTAAGAAGGAACTGTATCATTGACTTATAATAAAACTATAAAATTAGATACAGTAAAAAATGCATCTTACAATGGTCAGTCTAACTCTTAAACAAATATTAATTAAAGATAAAGTTAAGAAGAAAAAAATAGGTTTTTTTTCATAAAACTCAGTTGTCCAAATTACTAAAATTAAACTTTAATCGCATAGGTAAAAATATAATAATAAAGCAAAATATAATAAAGATCAGTTATTAAGATGAAGTTATCAATTGAGGCTCTTATTTTTGGTATAAATGCGTATTAAAAAAAATCAAATTGACACGACCTTAGAATTCCACGTGAAATCTATACCCGTCATATTTTTCATCTTCTCAAAATTTACATGCGCACGTTTCACTTTTTATCAATTTTAAAAGAAAATGCCGTATTTTTGTTGCCACAATTAAAAAATTTGCACTAAAAACTATTAAAAATTTAATATCTCAGGAATAAATTGAGATACAGCTTTCAAACAAATTGCATTTAAAAGTACATATTTTTCACTATACGATGGTGTAAAAATTGTAAATGTGCAATGTTTAGAAGTATAAAATTTGCAGTACCGAAAATTGCAAAACCGAAATTACAGGAGAAAGTGTTGCCATTCGCAAAATGACGTATGCGTTACGCACAGATACGTTTGGCCTTTATAATATAGATGTGACAAACAACATTGTACACAATACCCTGTAATCAAAATTAAAAAAATAATAAAAATTGCATGAAAAATGAGCAGATTTACTCCTCGTTTTGTTTTAAATCTTCAGAAAATAAGATTCCTTCAACATTATGAAAAAAACCTAATTAAAACTGTAATCCTAGAGAGTATTAATCATTCTAAAATGTAGTGAAAATTCATTAAATGGATATAATTATGTTATTTTAAACCTGGCTTATATTGCAGTGAAACCTGGAGCTTAGTGAACGGAATATTACGCTCCAAACATTCAGAGGACTAGGCCATAATCGGAACTTTTTTATGCTTACCCCATCAGTATGAATCCACTTCCTTTGCAGTCATCTATCTCAAAATTAATTGCGAGCATTTCCATCGGTCCATGCCATCCATGTTCACTTTTAAAATGCAATCCTTCACCCACGTAATTGCCTCGGAGAACATAGTCTTTGTCTGAAAATGCAAAAACAAAAAATCACATATAGAGATTCAATGGTGCGATCACCTCTAATAATTCTGTTGAAAATAAACTCTTTGGGATCTGTTTTTTCTCAGTTTTGAAAAAAAAAAAAAAAAAAAAAAAAAAAAAAAAAAAAAACCTTTACGTTAAAAATGTTAATAGTAGCTATCCGAGTAGATCAACTCAAGTTTAATGAAAATGTCATTGTTTGAAATATAATAGACCAGGAGGTGGCAACACAGACAATATCACCTCATCGAGATCATTGATAAAAATTTAAAATTAGTTAAATCTCGATTCGCATATGAAAAGGCAAGCGGTCTGACAAGTTACATCTTGGTGGAAAATACCTAAAACTCCAATTTTAGCGGTTGACTCTTAGATTTACCATCATGTTTTCCTGCTCCCAACCTTCCATATTTTTTATACGTTTGAGTGCAGGAAATCCTAATGGTAAACTTACGAGTTAAACGATGAAATTGGATTTCTTGGTGCTTTCCACCAAGATGTGACTTGGCAGACCGATTGCCTTTTCATATGCGAATCGAGATTTAACTAATCCTGGGCTTTCATCTCTGAACTCGATAGGATGATTCTCTGTGTTGCCGCCTCCCAGCCTATATTAAATCTAGTTGTTTTTGCATACATTTCAAGTTATATTCATAATTATACAACAGTTAGGCTAATGAAGAGTTTTCGGAAACGTTTGCAAAACACCCTATTATTATTACAGAATTTCATAGATATTACAACTTTTTTTTTCTTTTATCATACTTGATGCGTTCAAAAAGTTATCCTATATTTTAAATTTCAAGAGCGAAATGTATGTTTTATATAAAAGAATCAATCTCCGCTGTAAAGATAAGTAAACTTTTATTATTATTACTAAATGCCAAAACTTAAACGGAAACATAAAAAGTAATGCATATAGTACTATTATTATATGTAGACAGTAACAAAAGTAATAGTCCAAGAGCAAACAGCACAAAACCTAAGGAATCGAGTACAAGAAAGAAAAGCTTTATTTTATGGAAGAGTAGCAATAAGGGAATCTAATGATCCATCTCTGGCGGAAGTGAAGTGGTGCATAAGCCAAAAAATAATACCACTAGTGGTTTATTCGTAAGTTTATCATTATGTTTGCAGTACAATTATTTCATACCTCTGATTGTACGGCAAACACAGTGTTAAACCTACGAGTAAACCACTTGTGGTGTTAATTTTTGGCTTATGCACCACTTCACTTCCGCCAGAGATGGATCATTAGTTTCCCCTACTACTACTCTCCCGTAGCCTAGTAGCAAACCAATATTGATCCAACGTTGCACCAATATTTCATTTATTGGAAATATTTCCAATGAATTCCCAATATTGTACAAATGTTGGCGTTACGCTGGAAATATTTCCAATGAGTTTCCAATATTGTACAAATGTTGGCGTTACATTGGAAATATTTCCAATGAAACCCCTATATTTAACCAATATTGGCGTTTTATTGGCAATATTTTAAATGAAACACCAATAGTGACATAACATTGGCTGCAAATATTGGCCGAAAATGGGCAAAATATAAACATCCCAACATTGGAGCAATATTTCATGCCAGTATTGCGCCAATGTGCCAATATTGCTCCAAGATGAAGCCCAATATTGGCCCAGTATTGTTTGGCTACTGGGGTTTAATTGTGCTTGATATCTTAAGATTTTGTGCGGTCGGCTCTTGAACTATAATTGTTAAGACAAAATAAAACTCACTAAAAATACAGGTACTGTTAATAACGCATCAAAACTGAATGGGATAATGACATATGTACCTATCCACTGGCAATAAAATCGACTATTCAATTCTGTTCGTAATTAATGCTTCAAAAAAAATCGCCTACATATTCAAAGTTCTACAAAGTTTACTTTTTCTAATACACCACAGATTCAACTGACATCACACCAGAATTGTTTTTTGTTTGCCTCTCAAATTTGGTTGATTTTGATTAGTTGGCTTATATTCGATTATGATTTATTGGATAAAATTTGATGGGTTGGTGATCATGTGGTTGAAAGTGATCAATTGTAATAAATTGTTTTGACGCTATATTCGAATTGTTTCAATAAAACTGGATTAGGTACATTAAGTTTGGCTCTATTCGTCCTATGCCATTAAAAAAGAAATACTCTTTCCCGATAATGATTTTTGGAGGATATTTAATGTTTGTGACTAGTAGCAACTTTTGGCCACTTCTAACTTTATAAAATGTTGGAAGAAGCGTAATTTTTTTTTCAACCACCTTCGTCGTTCAAGGCCAAGCTCGCACTCTGATTGGTTGTTGCTGCTGTCGGCACTGTTTTCACGTAACTTGGCGATAATCATACTGGGCGTAGCGGTAGACGCTTCCGTCGAGTTTGATTTCCTTCCGAACCGAGTACGAAGTAAACCGAGTACAAAGTAAAAAGTTGTGTGTAAAAACTTTTAAAGAGTACAGCTTTCAGTAAGACACGTTCCATCCAATGCAATGCTGCAAGAGAAAAGTTACTTTGTACTCGGTTCGGAAGGAAATCAAACTCCTCGACGGAAGCATCTATCGCTACGCCAAGTGTAATTATCGCCAAGTTACATGAAAACAGTGCCGAGAGCAACAACCGATCAGAGTGCGAGCTTGGGCTTGGAATGACGAAGGTGGTTGGAAAAAAAAATTACGCTTGGAAGAAATCACGACACGAATCAAGGGGGTCGAGGATATTACGTGTCTTAAGCGGGATCTTATCTTATGCGCGTAATTTTACACAGATTTCTTTTTCTAAGGATCGTGGGTAATTCGTATCTTAAGCGGACTCGTATATCAAACGGGAGTAACTTAAACGAGTTTCGTGGTAAATTCAATTATGATTAAAAGTAAGAAGATAGAATGTTTAGCATTCATTTAAGAGCCCACAATAGTCACAGAAAAATTACTCAAAAAGACCCGGATGACCATGTAAAGTCTATGGGAGCGTTCTTTTCTAATATCTCGCTCAAATTTTAATATTTTTGCATGATTTTTTTGCACAAGATAGCTGAGGGCAATCCACAACCGGGCTAGTTTTTACTTTTTCAATTTTTGTTTCAGATTTTCTTTAAAAAATTACTTTAACTTTCGAAACCGGTTTAAACCGGTTCTGAAACTGAAACTATCGTAATATAAAAAATATATAACCGAAATTGAAAAAGTAAAAACTAGCCCGGTTGTGGATTGCCCTCAGCTATCTTGTGCAAAAAAATCATGCAAAAATATTAAAATTTGAGCGAGATATTAGAAAAGAACGCTCCCATAGACTTTACATGGTCATCCGGGTCTTTTTGAGTAATTTTTCTGTGACTATTGTGGGCTCTTAAGGCCCCACAATAGTCACAGAAAAAGTACTCAAAAAGACCCGGATTATAATGAGAAGTCTGTGGGAGCGTTCTTTTCAAATATCTCGCTCAAATTTTAATATTTTTACATGATTTTTTTTGCATAGGATAGCTGAGGACGCTTCACAACCGGCCTAGGTTTTACTTTTTCGATTTTGCTTTTATATTTTTTATATTATAATAGTTTCAAACCTGTTGTTTTATATTATAATAGTTTCAAAACCTAGTAAAAACTAGGCCGGTTGTGGATCGTCCTCAGCTATCCTATGCAAAAAAAAACCATGTAAAAATATTAAAATTTGAGCGAGATATTTGAAAAGAACGCTCCCATAGACTTATCATTAGCTTTCAGCTTTTACCGCGTGACGAGTGTGTGCTCTTAATCCCTTGCGGCGCGGTGGTATACCTATGAAACTATTTAATTCTTATTCCCAAAAATCACATTGGCATCGGAATTTTGGTTTAAAAAAAATTACGGTTTATTGAATGCGAGAAGCATAGCTTTTTCTTATTTATAAATAAAGTTGTTTTTAAATTCCTGTGTCAGTCATTAATTTCAACACTTAAGCAATAAATTTGCCCTGCGCAGCAAAGGGTTAAAGGAGATCAAACTGGCCGCCAAAGAAGGCTAGTTGTGGAATAATAAAACTTCGGTATTCTTTTTCTTTCAAATTAAGCCTTGGGTTGTTATAATATACATTTTTAAATAACTTAATCGAATATCTTTAATAGTTTTTAGCACTTTCCAACAAAGTTGAAAAGTGCTTACGCATTCGGTTTGTCTGGCCGTCTGTCCGTCTGTCCATCTGTCCGTCTGGCCGTCTGTCCGCGCTGTAACACCCGTAAATATACTCGGATTGCTATGAAATTTTTATACGATATTGAGGTTTACCCTAGCACGAACCCTATTGAAAATGAAGTATCTACCATGATTAGTTTATCTACAGGGTGAATCAAAAATTTCCCATTACATTACGGCCTATGGGGAAAAATAGTTAATATACTCGGATTGCCATGGAATTTTAGGACGTTATTGAGGTTTACCCTAGCATGAACCCTACTAAAAATGAAGTATCTACCATGATTAGTTTATCTACAGAGAGAATCAAAAGTTTCCCATTACATTACGGCCTATGGGGAAAAATCGTTAACATACTCGGATTGCCATGAAATTTTAGGACGTTATTGACGTTTACCCTAGCACGAACCCTATTGAAAATGATGTTTCTATTATGATTAGTTTATCTACAGGGCGAATCAAAAGTTTTCCATTACATTACGGCCCATGGGGAAAAATCGTTAATATACTCGGATTGCCATGAAATTTTAGGACGTTATTGACGTTTACCCTAGCACAAGTCCTATCGAAAATGAAGTTTCTAACATGATTAGTTTATCTACAGGGCGAATCGAAAGTTCCTATTACATTACGGCCTATGGGGAAAAATTGTTTCAAAGGAATTTTAAAGATGTTATATCCTGTCAAACATATTAAAATATGCATTCTATAAAATATAAGGTGAAAATGTAGCTATTATTCATTTACAGGGCCACACAAAAGAATTCCATTAGATAATGGTAAAAGGAGGAATTGTGTGTGACATATTTTAAATATATTAAGCTTTTTCATGTATAATAAAATTGATATATGTCACTGAAGCTTAATATAAATTATACGCTACTGTCTTGCATAATATGAATTACATAGCATTTACAGGGCCATACAAAAGATTTCAAATAGTATATTCTTTCCGAAGTATCGTATATGTGTCCGATGATGGGTGATGGAGGGATGAAATGCATTTTAATTATGATATTCGCGTTTATATTTCGCTAAATATATGCACATTATATGGTGTGTATAAATGTTATAGTTGATATACAGGGCTACCCAAAAGAGCTCACCAACGTTACTGAATATGAGCGTAAATTATTTAAACGTGGTTCTTAAATAAGCTATGCATTTTTACGCTGAGCTGTATTCAATTTACTGAGAAATGTTTCCAGAATATAGATAAAGGGATATACAGGGTCACGCAAAGGATTCGGTACATGGACGCCTATGAATGATGATTTATGAGAATGTGATTTCAGTTGTTTTAAAAGTGTCTTAGTTTACAATAAATTTTAGCCTAATGCTGACGTGTAATAAAGATACAATGTAAACTACAGGGCTGAACAAAAGTATCCAAGTATGTTTCCATATAATAGTATGAATTGCTGAAAAAGAAATTTCAAACTACTGGGTATTTTCTTGCTGAGTTAAATTTTCCCATTATATGAACTGGCATATGAAATACAGGGCTGTTCTAATGTACTGGAATGCATATTTGGGTATATTTGGCTATACACTATTATTTCCCTAAATAACAAAGTTTTGTTATAGATTTCATTAAGTGTTGGAAAGTGCTTCATAATCTATGCTTAACGCATGATTTTTCTTACTTGTTACAACTACAGTCGAGCCTCTATATAACGAAATCCATCGTTCCAGTAAAAGATTCGTTATATAGAGAAATTCGATGTATAGAAAATGAGTTAAAAATCGTATTTAATGTGTAAATTTTGATCAAATATTATTTTTAATGTCTTTAATTAAGAATTTGAAATGTTTAAAAGTAAATATTAACCTAACATTTTATTTCTCAATTATTTAAGCAGTTTCAAAAAAGAGAACATACATTTATTTGAAAGCTCGGTGAAAATCAAACAAAGAAGACTTGCATTAATTTTAGACGACGAAATCTGTAATTTTTTGTTGTTTTGATTTAAAAATTGTTACGCTCTCAAAAGAAAAAATGCACAAGTTTTAGCAAGGAATGAAAAATTGTGGTTAACATTTTCCTCCATTTGAGAAGGCCTCTCTTATGTACCTCTCATTGATTCCTCTCTTATATGTGTAACAATCCAATTGCCTCTGTTTTGAGAAGGATGTTGAAAGGTGTGTGGGAGGTGGGATGAATTTGTTGGATTTAAAGAACAAGGAAAGAAGTAAAAAGGAACTCAGCACTAAACAATAAATCAAAAATAAGTGATGGAAAATTGATTCCATATGATTTCGAAGCTTTTTTTAAACTGAATAAATTAAGACCAATTTATGAAAAAATTCGTTATATGGAGATAAATATTTCGCTATAAAGAGATTGTTTTTAATGTAATCATGCGAAGAGGGGACCGTTCTTACTAAAAATTCGTTATATAGAGAAATTCGATGTATGGAGTTTCGTTATAGAGAGACTCGACTGTATATGTATATTACAAAAAAGCTTTCTATCACTGTAGAATTAGCATTCTTTGAAAGGAATTCCAAACTAACAATTAAAAAAAATTAACAGCAAATAAATAAATAAATGAATAAATAATAATAAGAAGAAGAACAATACCTGCTTTAAATTTTACAATCAGACGTCTGTCTTCATCATCCATTCTGGTCAACCTGATCGCCGTTTTACCCACGTAAACGTTACTGTTCGGATGCACTATGTAGCCAAAAAGAAAACTAGAGAACAGAAATAAAACAGAGAAATTACATCAAATACTATTTTTAACAAAAAAGAAATACAAAATAATATAAAATAAATAAATAAATAAAAATAATTAATAAACCATCATACGTGTCTAATGTATTTCGATAAGAACATCTTGTTAAATGAACAACCAAACCACTCTGAAAAAGAAATATATATATATATATATATACATTAAAAATATCCATTATTTAAAAAATAAATATTAAAATTAATTATATTAAAATTGGAAATAGAATATACTGCAGAACGCCGCTAGTCTGAAAGTTAGGAATATTCATAATGTTTTTTTATTTATTTATTTAAATTTTTGGAATATGGTTCTTATTTTCAGTCGAGAATGGACCTGCCGGTGTCGCATTTCATTTTTTTTTTTTTTTTTTTTTTGGTTGGTTCAGGAATATTAATGTTTTTAACCCATGGCGCACGTAATATGTGACATTATTATACATAAGCTACATTTTCATCATATTACAAATTATGACTTTCATACTGAATACTACTGATTTTTATCAACTCAATGAGAAACAGTCAAACATTTTGCTTTGGGCAGTGGATGTCCACATTTTATTTTATTTATTTATTTATTTATTTATTTATTTTTACGAAATTCTTTACATTTAGAACGAGTTTTTATTTGAATGTGAAATCGAAATGTCGTTGTTAATAAAGAAGAAAGTAAAAAAATTAAAAAATGGGCAGACAAAAATTATCAGATATGGAAAAAAAAAAAAAGAATCCAAAGTAAGGCGTAGTCATCGTAGGGAAAATCGTCTATTAAAGCAAAAAAAAAAAAAAAAAAAAAAAAAAAAGACTGTGCTTTTTTTTAAAAAAAATACATAATTTATTTATAAGTCTTAATATGTCAGTTTTTGATAAAACTATTTTCCAAAAAGGTTGTTGTAATTGGCTAATTATTTACATTTGTTTATTTTTTTTAACAACCAGCAAATGAAACAAATCATTGTAAAAAAGAAAAAAAAATATTTTATCTTTTTTTTTTGCATGCTTACTATTCTACTAATTTAATAAATTAAAGAAAGAAACACGGTTAATATATCGATTTTTATCGTGTAGTTTTTTTTTTTTTTTAGCTTATTCATTTAATGATTTTAAGCGAGAACTAGCTACTTAGCAATAAAATGCGTCTAATTTTTCTGGGCGAACATTGTGTCTCGTGTAAAAATATTTTGCGAGTAGAAACAACATTTTATTATTATTATTATTATCATCATGATTATTATTATTATTATTATTATTATCATCATTACTGCGATTTTACTTCCTTGAATTTGAGTTTCACAAATTTGGACATGATGATCAGATGGCGATTTATATGTACATGCATGGCGGTGAAAGCCTGTGTGGGCTGATTTGTAGTAGGATCCTTTCCATAGTCCATAACCGACAGCACAAAACCCTAAGTTATCAAGCACAAAAAAGCCCCTTTATTTTATGAAAGAGAAAAAACAGAGAAATCTAATTATCCATGTCTGCCGAAAGTGAATTGGTGCATAACTTAAAGGCCCCACAATAGTCACAGAAAAAGTACACAAAAAGACCCGGATAATAATGTAAAGTCTATGGGGGCGTTCTTTTCGAATATCTCGCTCAAATTTTAATATTTTTGCATGATTTTTTTGCACAAGATAGCTGAGGGCGATCCACAGCCGGCCTAGTTTTTACTTTTTCGATTTTGCTTACATATTTTTTATATTACGATAGTTTCAATTTCAGAACCGGTTTAAACCGGTTCCGAAAGTTTAAATAATTGTTTAAAGAAAATCTGAAACGAAAACTGAAAAAGAAAAAACTAGGCCGGTTGTGAATCGTCCTCAGCTATCTTGTGCAAAAAAAATCATGCAAAAATATTAAAATTTGAGCGAGATATTCGAAAAGAACGCCCCCATAGACTTTACATTAGAGCTCGGCTTTTACCGCGTGACTTGTGTGTGCTCTTAATACTATCAGTGGTTCACTCGTGGTTTTATCACTGTGTTTTCATACCTTTGATTGTAAGTCAAACGCAATGATAAACTTACGATATTTAACGGATTATTTTGTAGTTATTATACTTACTTCAGGAACAACTCCTACCAGATGTTTGAATTTACCTCCAGCTAAATAAGAAGTTTCACCTAAAATGCAATAGACAGCCGTTAGAGTTAACTGTGCACATCATTGACAGTCGCTAAGATTAACTGTAAAATTTGATTAAATATAGATTTATTTTAAAGAATTTAAATTACTCAAAACAGTTGAAAGGACTTTTCAATTACACTGGTCAACAGCCAAAAAATGGTCTAACTTTTTCCAGCTGATATATGTTCATTTTCATACCTTGAATCCAAAACCCAAAACGGTTTCGCTCTATCAGGTCAATTTTTTGTGCAAATGTCCATTTTAGGCTAAGTGATTTCCGGCATAAATGCCTAAACTTCATTGCAGTACTTGTGTGTGTTGCATTCCGAGAAGTCGTATTCCGTTGCCCTCGATTACTAATGATAGATTTTTCTTTCATTACAGGATCTATGTGAAGTAAATGGCGTCTTCAAAAAGATCATGTGGGAATAAGCCGGATGTATTTTGCTATATCTGTGGCGAATACACCCTTGTACGAAACAGGAAGCCAATCACCAGTTTTATAAAGCGCACCTACCTTGCTTACTTCCAAATGGCACTAGGTGACCAAGATAAAGGTTGGGCACCACATACAGTATGCAAGAAATGCACCGGGTATCTTCGTGCGTGGATCAAAGGCCAGAAGACGGCTCTGAAATTTGGAATTTCTATGAACCCATAGAAATTCCAAATCTGGAGGGAGCCTACCAACCATGTCACAGATTGTTACTTCTGTGCTGTAGATCTGACTGGTATAAACAGAAACAACCGGAGTAGCCTGGTATATCCAGATCTGCAGTCAGCACGTCGTCCTGTAGACCATTCTGAAGCCATTCCTGTTCCCGTGTTTAAAGAACTTCCGGACATTGACGAAGAATCATCCTCCCTCATCAGGGTTGCTGCCGATGACGACGACTATGTGGTTCCAGAATCTAGTACTCCAGTTCCGTTCACACAAATGGAGCTAAATGATCTCGTTCGCGATCTTAACCTCTCCAAGTCTTCTGCTGAACTATTGGCATCCAGATTAAAGGAAAAAAAACTGTCTCACTGAGAGTGTTCGCATCACATTCTACCGCAACAGACATCAAGACTTCCTGCAATATTTCTGTGAAGAGCTTGACCTGGTGTACTGTAATGATATCGCACGGCTGCTGTACACGCTGAGAGTGGCAAAATACGACCCCGAACATTGGCGGCTGTTTATCGATAGCAGTAAGCGCTCACTAAAATGTGTTTTGCTACATAATGGCAACCAGTTTGCCTCTGTACCACTAGCTCACTCAAATACATTGAAGGAGAAGTATGAATCAGTGAAGTATGCTCTGGAGAAAATTCATTATGATGACCATCAGTGGTACATTTGTGTGGATTTGAAAATGGTGAACATCTTGTTGGGACAACAATCAGGGTATACAAAGTACCCCTGTTTCATCTGCATGTGGAACAGTAGGGACAGGGCTCATCATTTCACAATCAAGGACTGGCCTCTTAGGGAGAACCTGGTGCCCTGCAGAGCGAACATCATCAACACTCCTCTTGTGAACAAAGAAAAGATCATATTTCCTCCATTGCACATTAAGCTGGGGTTGATGAAGCAATTCACCAAAGCTCTTGACAAAAATGGTGACTGCTTCATGTACTTGTGCCAGGTTTTTCCCAGATTGAGCATTGAGAAGCTGAAAGCTGGCATCTTTGATGGTCCACAGATCCGTCAGCTAATGAGAGATACGCAATTCGAAACACATATGAGTGAAGTGGAACTGGAAGCATGGAAGGCTTTTGTTCTAGTTGTGAAAAACTTTCTCGGCAACACGAAAGCCACTAACTACGTTGAACTGGTGAACAATATGATAACAGCATTCAGAAACCTCGGATGTAACATGAGCATCAAAATGCATTACCTATTCTCGCATTTGGATCGCTTTCCTAACAACCTGGGCTCCATGAGTGATGAACAGGGAGAGCATTTTCATCAGGAGATCAAGGAGATGGAGAACAGATACCAAGGTCGCTGGGATGCAGTAATGATGGCGGATTACTGTTGGAATCTCCATAGAGACATTCCTGCAGCCGTCTATGCTCGGACCTCAACGAAGCGGAAATTCCTACCATAAGTGTTGCACAATGACGAAACAGTGAACTAACCCAATGTTTTCCTAGCTATTAGTTGTTAATTAACTATGTAATTAACTAAACATGTTTTCTGTTAACATACGTATATTTTTTTCGGTTCAGTTAACCCATTAACGCCCAGCGTCCTCTTTTGAGGACGGTTACATAAAAAGCAAGAAAGCGGTTTTCCCACCAGTAAAGAGGAAGATAAATATATACCTTCTTTTATGAGACAGAATTCTCGATAAATTTAGATAAAAGTTAATTTGATTTTAAAAGTGGTGGGAAATACAAAATTTAAATTTTAACTAAGAAAATAATTTGGGCGTTAATGGGTTAATTATACTTCGGTAGTATATATTTATTTTTTTTCAATGCAACTTCACAGCAAAACCTTACCTGATGTACGGAAACGGATGCCATATTCGGGTTCCTGGAGGTTGAAATATCTTAAATTAATTAAAACATGTCAGACCATTTCAAAAAAAATTTTTTTTTGTTGTCCTGTGTTATTTATTAATTTCCTATTTTTTATTTTTGAAAAAAATATATATTTCAAAGTAATCAAAAAGGTTCTCAAAAAATTAAATATTAGTTTAAGTGAAATTTTATCAAATTTTAGTGATTGATAATAATAACGTAACAATTTAAATAAGACTTGCTATTTTAATTTAACAAAAACTCAAGCATTTAAAAAAAAAAAAAAATATGAATCGTAATGAAAAAAGAATTCTGTTAATTGTAATGTGTGATTTAAAATTATAATTTCACATAAACTAAAAGTATTTAGAATAAAAGAATCATTACTCGATAATATATCAATGCTTGATAGTTCGAAACTTTTATACAAATAACAACATTTTAGAGCACTTTTCCGAGAATATCATGTTCTGATGACAATGATATACGATTTCAAAAAGACACACAGAATGAATTTTGATGTGTGACTTTCAATTAACTTTTTAGCAAATTATTAAAGGTAGTTAAAATAAAAGAACCACTAGTCAACAGTGTATCAGTGGTTGACAGTCCGAGAATTCAAACCAGAAACAATATTTTAGAGCACTTTTCCAAGAATTGTCACAGTCTGTGGCAACAATGATATACGATTTAAAGAAGACGTAATATTTAAATCGAAAAAAAAAAAAAAAAATCAAGCGTATATTTTTACTTTCTACATTTTTTAAAGATCGTAATTTATTATTACGTCTTATCATCTCTTAATTTTGATGTGTGACATACAATTATTATTTTAACAAATTATTAAAAGTAATTAGGATAAAAGAATCAGTAGTCGACAGTTTATCAGTGCTTGACAGTAAGACAAATCAAAGCAAATGACAATATTTTAGAGCACTTTTTGCGTAAATTCCATGTTTGGAAGACTTCTATTCCTTATTCATGAAAATGAATTGTTCTTAACAATGGCTTGATAAAAATTATCGGGTATAAGAAAAATTTAAACTAACAATTACTTTCAGAAATTTAAATTGAAAACCTTTACTACCCCTAATAGCATGCATGGTCACAGTGACGTAACAGTGAGTCACTTTGGTCACATTACATCTGTGACCAAAATGCCACCACTCAGTGACGTCACATTGTGACTGAGATGTGACTTTCTTAAAAAACTTTAGAAATTTATAAATATCCTTTAAAACATGCTATTTACTTTAAAAAACATGTTTCTCGTAATTTAAATATCGTCGCTTTTGTCACAGTTTCGTCACAATGTTAATGTCAAATTAGTCACAAATGACACATTTTTCACAAATTTATCACACTGTGACCACTTTGTGAAACGTCACAAAAGAGCTCTAAAACGGCCATAACGACTTCACATCGACAATCGATGATCACAAAGTCACAATGTGACTTCACAACGACGTTGGAGTGACGTCACCATGCTTTACGGGACCATAACCGTTTTTTTTAAAATTCAATTTATTATAATAATCCTATATTCTAAATCTTGATTCCAAAGAAATAGCACCCGAAAGGGTTCTAGAGTATAACTGGAATCTCACTCATAACGGTTCATTTTTAATTCAATTTATTATAATAATCCTATATTCTAATTACTAATTCCATTTTACTTACCTAATAGTCTCATTCTCTCGCCAAACAAATACATCTCCAAATCTGGCTCATTTTCTATCGATACAACACCGTCGAGGACGCCAGATTGACAATATAAATTGAGAATTTTGGGTATTCTGTAATAAAGTCGTTAAAATTAACTAAGGCCATAAAAACGTTCAGAATTTGAAAGTTTTAATAAAAAATAATAGTATAACAACAAGAGTGAAACAAATACACTGTTAAGAATGTTTATGTGAAATAGCCAAGAATTTAAGAGCAATCCGTTATCTTAAATCTAATGTAAAATTGCAGAGATTAGGAAAACAAAGGTTCTAGTAAATAACAGTTAAATTATTCGATAAATTTACAATAGTAAATGTATTCGAAAAACAAATTCGATAGTCAAAAACGAAAATTAGAAAAACACTGTAAATTTTCGGTAAATTTACAATAGACTGTAAATTCCCTTCGATAAACCAGTACTATGAATACCAGATTCTTTAAATGTCTTATATATTTTTCATGATTTTTTTAATGTATTTGAATCCATTTATTTATTTTTAATGATAGTTATTTAACTTGTTTTTCAAATACATTAAAATTGCTGTATCATCTACTTTGTAATATTCATTTTCAGAAAAGCTCGCGAGTTTTCTGGGTTAGGAGAAAGCGCATTACTGGCTGCACTGTAAAAAATTTTGCCATTAAAAAACGGAAATAGTACTGGTAATCTAGACGCCAGTACTACTTCCGTTTTTTAACGGAAAAAAATTTCCAATAATAGTTCCGTTTTTTCACAAAATATTTCCGTTTTTTAATATTTCCTTATGTAAAAATTTTCGTTTCAAAAGTTAAAAGAATTTTTCAAGGACAAACTAACATCTTTGTGATTTTTATTCTTTACTTTACAAAGGCACGTTAATATCAGGGACACATTACATACATTTAATTTAAACAACAGATAATAAATGTTACTAACCTTCCATGGGGTTTGAACTCACGACCTTGTCGGTCGTAGCCGGTAGTGTAATACCATTACGCTATGATTTCATATAGCACCATTTCAAATACCTTTACTTATTTCGGATGCATTTCATGAAGTAAAGACAAGATTTTTGAACGCGGGTTTATTTTTGTAGAGATAATATTTTTTTATTGAACGGACAGTTCTAAATCAAGTTTTACAGATTTTCTTTCTATAATTTCTAATTGTTAGCTTTTTAATTTTAGCTTTATAAATAAAAGTTTAACCTTTAAAATATTATATGCATAAATGAAAGTATTAAAAAATTTTTGTTTCCTTCGTTTTTGGAAGAGTTTAAAAGCTATTTTATTCATATTTGTTTATTTATTTTATAAAAGGATACTAACACACTTAAAAAAACAAAACAAAAAAAAATGTATTTTAAAAATTATTTTGTATCACGATCTATTGTAAACTCAATAAAGATAATTACTATGGGTTATGGGTTATTAAAATTAATTACATTTATTGATTTTTATAACTTAGGTAATCGCCAAAATGATAATAATTTCGGTAATATATTTTGATATATTTTAAATTTTAAGAGCGAATTTCTTAATTTGAATATATTAAAATAGGTATATATTAAAATTAAAAGTAGATTTTTTTTCCACTTAAAATATCTTTTATACTTTTTATATCATGATATAAATAAATTAAACATATTTAAAATTATACTGAAAAAAAAAAACTTTCCTTAGCTATCTCAAACTTAAAAAGAATTAATAAATCTTATTATTATTATTTTTTAAATTTGTAAAAATATGCTATCTTTTTAATATACTTTAAATTTTATGTGCGAACTTCTTAATTTGAATAGATTAAAATATATATATATTAAAATTAAAAGTAGATTTTTTTCCACTTTAAATAACATACGCACTTTTTATATTATAATATAAATAAATTAAACAAAACCAAACTGAAAAAACAAAAAACTTTCCTTAACTATCTGAAACGTAAAAAGAATTAATAATAATAATAATTATTATTATTATTATTTTAATAGTGTAAAAATATGCCATCGTTTTATAATTAAAACAGAAAAAAATAAGAGAAATGTTGCTATGTTTTTCTATTTGTCATACAGATGGCGCCACGACACTTATCAGTTAAAAATACTGATAACTTGTGCTGTTTAAAACGGAAGATGTTCTGTTTGCGGTGAGATTTACGGAACAGTTACTGTATTTTTAATCTCAAAATAGCAAAAAACGGAAATACTGCTGTTTTCTTGGAAAAATCAAACTATTCCGTAAAATT
The DNA here is from genome assembly GCA_964019185.1 of Maratus speculifer. Classification (NCBI taxonomy): domain Eukaryota; kingdom Metazoa; phylum Arthropoda; class Arachnida; order Araneae; family Salticidae; genus Maratus; species Maratus speculifer. The sequence goes on along the minus strand of OZ025294.1, from coordinate 389,407,347 downwards.
TTAGGGAAAAGTTTGTGTATATTAACGGATATTTTTTACAATGTGTGTCATAAGAACTGTTACTATTGTATGCAAAGAATGTCTTTTATTAAGATGCAACTTAAATACTTACTTTGAAAATAAAATGCATTATTAATGGTGACTCAGTTGGTATAGCTTCTGTTTGTTGACCAGCGACCCTGGTTCGATCCCCGACCGCGCTGCATCTGTTTATCTCATTTTTTGTTTTATAAGTATACTTATAATTTATCAATATCAATTGAAAATCTTAAAATTGTACCTTAACTGCATTGTTAGCCTATTTAAGCATTTATATAGCATTTTTGATTTTTGAAATTTTTATTCTCATCACTTACATCATCAACATCTTTTTTTTTTAAATCGATCTATTATTCAATAATAAAAATTCCAAACTTGTTACAAAATCGATTGCGTTGCCGTTTATTCATGATAAAATAAAACACATTCAAGTAAAAAAAAATAATAATAAAAGCAAAAAAATGATAAATTTTAAAGAAAATGATTCAAAGAGCAAGCATAATGTTAAACGTGTAACGTACGCAAAATTTAAGAATCTTTATTATGCAAAAATAGATTGTAATTTAATTCTTATGTTGATTTTTGATATAATTATTTTTTAACTTTAAAAACAGAGTGATATTATCATCGTATGGGCATTTCTCATTAAAGCAATACATAAATGATGTTTCTTTAAAATCATTAATTGACATAATTTTTCAATATCATTGCATCAATAAAGAATGTATGAAATGCGTTTTAAAATGTGATTTTTAAAAAACTAACAGTCTTGGATCTATTTGTGATATTTTATACAACTATTTAGTTACAAATAAAAGGGTAAATGAGTTAAAATAGAAATGACATGCAATATTATAATCTTTAATTGACAATGAGATTATTTAATTATATTTACAAGTACATTTATAAAATAAAAAGTGAGAAAAACAAGCGGAGAATGTCCCGCTATCGAATCCGGGCCTTCTGCTCAACGAGCGAACGCTATACTAACTGAATTAGATCAATCATGCCCCTCCTATTCAATGTAAGTTTTTAAGTTGTGTCATAATATTAGAACCTCCACTCCCTTCCGCCTCTCAAGCACTATGGAGCATTGTATAAAGTCCATTGAACCTGAAACTGAGAGATCTCTGTTTTACAACATATACTAAAACTAGTCGTTGGGGGCCACCGTAATACTTACCCATCACGGATACGCATAGTATAAAATATGAAAATAAAACGCATGTAAACTATTTATAAAATGCTTCGCAATTCCAAAATAAAGTTTAAACGCATATTTAAATAGTTTTAATATACATAGTAATGCTCTATCAATGAATTTCTGATGAGCCGATTTCGACAAATTATATAAAACTCCAAAATACGCAAGTAGTGCCGGATTGCGTAAAAGAAACATCCTTCTAACTCCAAAAATAGTAATCATATTAACTAACAATTTACTGCGTCGGATTAAGCGTCTCATTTTCAATTGAAATATATCTTTGAATTGAAATTTGAATGAAATACAGGGTCATGAAAAATCGAAGAATGTGGAAAACAGGGTTACACATATCTCGGCAACTAATAATCCAATCGACTTCATTCTTTATGCAAAGTTTTTGTTATTTTATTGCTTTTTATGTCCCTTCCTTAAAATAAAACATTTCGAAAATTTTTGTATACCTTTCATCAGAACGAGCTTTTCGAGAGTCCGAAAAAAATAGTTCCGGATAATCGAGGTTATTGATATTAAATAAGCTTCGTCCCATTCTTACATATTAAGCACATGCAAAGTTTCAAGTCTCTATCTCAATTTGTTCGGGAGATAGTTACAGACAGACGGCAAATTTTTTTTTTCTAAAAATATGTTTTTCGGAATCTTCAGTATCTGAAACATGTAAATCCGTCATAAAAAAAATTTCGATTTTCAAAACGATTGCAATACTTACCCTATACTACGTATGATGAGTAAGTAATAATCAAGAACTGTGATTATCAAAATTGGCCCGCTTCTTGTAAGAAAAGAACGTTTTTATAACATACTAATGTGAAAATTTGGAGGACCGTACATAAATTTAAAAAAAAATCTGACTTCGGTAATAGCTACTTTTGTGTTAAGCTTCAGGCCTAGTATTGAGGGGGCACAAGTTGAACGAAATAACTGTAAAGTGATTGTCGATTAAGATCCTTCGATACACTGTTAAACATTTTGCTCTAGATCGAACCAAAGATGGTGAAATCTCGTACCAACATTTGGAGCTTCCTAGTTCAACCTCGTTCCAATTATTGGAACTTTGCTTCAATAGGAGCTCCAACTATTCGTTCAAGATTTCACCATCTTGCAGTGGCAGGCTATTGAGCACCAAAATTTGGCTCAAACTAGAATAAGATTTTTAACAGTGTAGCTCCGTAGAGAAGAAGTTTATCTTTCTGAAGTATTCTAATTTTTAATTCAACAATTTTTAACCCCCTGACTGCCCGGCAAAAGGGTAAAATTGTAATGTTGTTTTCTCTGTAATTTATTAAAAATATTAAAAAAAGATTTTTTTCCAACCTGATATAAAATATGTTATTATGTATAGGTGTATAATCTTTGAGAGTATTAATCCTAACTTTTTTCAAAACTGGGTTTTATTTGTAGAATTATATTAATTTAAATATTGCTTCTGCTGCAGTGAAACCTGCACGTTAGTGTGCGAAAAAATTGGCCAGCGGCAGTCAGGAGGTTTTAAACCATTTTTTTTCTTTGATGTTTCTAACAAAATTGCAAAAAAAGAAAAAAAAAAAACAGCGTGTATTTTAAATTACAGGTTATAACAAAGATAAATAATAATAAATGCACACATAAATACAACTTGACATACTTCAACAACGAAGTGCCACGGATTTTCCTAGTTATCTTTTTAGTGAATCGTATGATATGATGACAGAAAATTGGTACCTTTCTATTGGGGGATACGACGAATTCCATTTTGCTCGGGCAACCGCTGCAGCGGCCTCCTGTATATCCAGATCATAGCTTGCATCATACACATCTGAAGACGCCGTCCATCTAAAAGAAAAATACAATTTAAAAGAGTTTTTTGTATATTTTTGAATATAAAATCATAAAGATTTCCAATAATGTAAAAATATATGACGGAATGAAATTTTAGCCTTGCTTTTAACACAAAATATACAATATAGATTTTAAAATGTTCAGGTTTATTTAAAAGGTGATTAAAACAATCAAATATAGATGTTAGTGATTAATTTTTATTTTAAAACATCTTACAAGGAAGGTTACCAGAAATTTATGAAAAATACTACTTAAAGTACTTATGTATGTAATAAAGGATCAGTCAAAATTAGCGGCGGAATCACATTAGATATTGTGTAAAAAAAATAAAATATTTTTGAATATTTGGCGTGAAAAGACTAAAGAGTCTCTCGATTTGGCGAGCAGCCCTTTTCCTCGCCAAAAGCAAACGATTATAATTAAACTCAAAACTGTTAGATATTTAGTTTGCGTGTAAATGGTATTTTATGAATTTAAACATAAGCAATGAGAGACTTTAATATATTATATACATCTATATACATATTGTATTACATATATATATATATATTACTCCTTGAAGTAGTTATATAATTAATCACTGGAAAAAATGTTTTCATAGCTAAAAAAATCATATTGAGAAAAATTATCTTCATACATATAAGCGTATTCAAACATAAACGTCATATGTTTCCATAGCAACAAAATCTAATCGACAATTCTCAATTGGACTTTGAGCTTGAAACAAATTCAATTAAATTTAAATTATAAATTTCGTTTTAAATCTCAAATTTTGAGGTTTAAATTTGAATATAAATACATATAAATTTCGATAGAACAAAATTATACTTAAAACAAACTAAAACTTGCAAAACTAAAGTTATTTAAATTTAACTTATCAAAACAAGTTCAACATGAACCTTTTTTTTTTCTTGAAGTATATTTGACATAAAGCATTTTTTTGGAATTACATTTCATTGCCAACCGGCGATAAATCGCCAAATAACGAAATTTTCATTATTTTTTTACGGTTACTGAATGGAGGTTCCGCCGAAATTTTTTTTATAAACGTATATATCTACACCAGAAGAACATTCTGTAATTTTTTCAGATTTTTCGGGGTATGCCCGTATGGAGACCTTCCTTGTTAGTACTTTCAACCCTCATAGCATGCATGTTCACAGTGACGTCACAATGACGTCACTGTGAGTCACTTTGGTCACATCACATCTGTGACGAAAATGCCACCACTCAGTGACGTCACAATGTGACTAAGATGTGACTTTCTAAAAAAATTTTCACAGTTCGTCACAATGTTAATGTCAAAGTAGTCACAAATGACACACTTTTCACAAATTGGTCACATTGTGACGTCGCAAAGTGGTCACAATGTGACGTCACAAAAAAGCTCTAAAACGGCCATAACGACTTCACATTTTAGTCACTGTGACTTCACATCGACGTCACGTGACGTCACATCGACAATCGATGGTCACAAAGTCACAATGTGACTTCACAACGACGTTGCAGTGACGTCACCATGTCTTACGGGAAGCCTTTAATCAGGCTCTCCCTCATTGAATATTTTTTTTATCTATACAAATGCATGATTCCGTTTTGAAAACGGACGAGACTCGTGGCTTGAAGATTGAATGAGTAGTGTTTTAGGTGAACGGTAAAAAGAAATATTTAATTGTTGTACCATAAATATTTTATGTACGTCATTTTCTCAAATTTTCAGGATTGTATTTTTAGGATGTTAAACCATGAACTCGGTATATTATACGATAGGGAATCATTAAACACTTGATTGTTTTTGCATAGGATTTCTATGGACATCAAGACATTTCATTTTAAAGCTCATATTAAGATTTCCAATATTACGCTGTACAAAAATATCTGTAATTTTACAGATGTAAAATTGGAGAAATTTGTAAACGTACTAAAATTTTATCTTCACTCTTGTTCAAACAAAAAAGACATAAATCTACGAAACTAGTTTTTGTAGAACTACAGAAATTTGTTGTTTTATAAAAGAATTTCCTACAATTACAGAAATCTTACTAAAATTTGATCGTTTTGCAGTTAGATAAAAAGTAAGTATAATCTATAATAAAATAAGTAAGTATATATTTTATATTAAACTTTATATTTATAAATAGTTTTGTAGATTTACATTTTTTCTTGTACAGTGTACACGTAAAATGTTAGTAACCATACAGATCTCGGTAATTACTTACCCATCATACGTAGTATAGGGTAAGTCTTGCAATCGTTTTGAAAATCGAAAAAAATTTTTTGACGGATTTACACGTTTTAGATAGTAGAGATTCCGAAAAACATATTTTTAGAAAAAAAATTTTGCCGTCCGTCTGTCTGTCTGTCTGTCTGTAAACGCTCTATCTCCCGAACAAATTGAGATAGAGACTTGAAATTTTGTATGTAGTTAGTATGTAAGAATGGGACGAACCCTATTTAATATAAGCAACCTCGATTATCCGGAACTATTTTTTTCGGACTCTCGAAAAATTCGTTCTGATGAAAGGTATATAAAAATTTTCGAATTTTTTTGTTCTAAGGAATGGACGTAAAAGGCAATAAAATAACACACATTTTGCATATAAAACGAAGTCGATCAGATTATTAGTTGCTGAGATATTTGTAATCTTGTTTTCCACATTCTTCGATTTTTCATGACCCTGTATTTCATTCAAATTTCAATTCAGAAGTATATTTTAATTGGAAATGAGACGCTTAATCCGACGCAGTTAATTGTTAGTTAATAGAATTTTTATTTTTGGAGTTATAAGGATGTTTCTTTTACGCAGTTCGGTACTACTTGAGTAGTTTGGCGTTTATATAATTTGTCGAAATTGGTACATCAGCAGTTCTTTAATATAGCATTACTATGTATATTAACAATATTTAAATTTTGTTTATGAATTGCAATGCATTGTATAAATAGTTTCACATGTTTTTTTTTCATATACATATCCATGATGGGTAAGTATTACGGTGACCCCCAACGACTAGTTTTACATCTGTAGAATTGCAGATTATTATTATTATTATTATTATTATTACAGTGTAGTATTTAAAAAAAATCCTTACTAACAAGACAGTTTTTTTTTCATTTTCGGCGCAAACGTATATCTGTTGCATGAATTTTTGTTGGTGTTGTTACATAAGAAGCTCTAGAAATCTCAGTTTCCTGGAAAAACTTTCATAACATTACAGATATTTTTGTACAGCGTACAACAATGTGTTTTATGTATCAATTTTTTTTTTTACTTACATAAAAGTGAACTTAACAAAAACGGATTCTCCTTGGACATCAGAAGCTGATCTCCTTTTCCTGAAAAGAAAAAAAAAAAAAACATTTATCAGGGTACTGCACAATTTGATTATTAGTTACGCAATTCAGTATCTAATTAAATACGTTTTGCTGGATGCACCGGAATTACTAACGGAACGATTGTAGCTCATAATCGATTGTACGTATAATATCGGTTTTTAATAGTCATTAATATCCATAAACTTTTGAATTCTAAGATATTGTGTTAATTGAATTTCATTTTAATTAATGAAATTAAATATTGTTAGGAGAATTCAATGAGAATGTAGAACGAAATTACAAAAATTCATTCAAAAATTACTTTTTCCTTATTTTCTATATATTATTTCAAATAAAATATGAATTTTCTTTTATTTGTACCAAACATTTTGCTGTTATTTTGCAATTTTTTTAATCGGTGCCTCTGTGGCAAAGCAACATTTTTAGGGTTATTTGCACATCTCATCAAAAAGCAAAAATTCTCATGTTTTTAAACATGAGTATTCGACAAATCAAGAACAGATTTATTAACCCATTATTATTATTATTTATTAACCAGCAAGAAAGCGGTTTTCCCACCAGTAAAGAGGAAGATAAATATATACCTTCTTCCACGAGGCAGAAACCTCGATAAATTTAGATAAAAGTTAATTTGATTTTAAAAGTGGGGGGAAATACAAAATTTAAATTTTAGCGAAGAAAATAATTCGGGCGTTAATGGGTTAAATTAGACAAATCTTACAAAAGTTCAAATGTACATTTTATATGCACGTAAGTTCTCTAATTTTTCTCCGGAAGGGGTTTCTGAGGGGGGGAAGGGGCATTATAGACTTCTGGGATGAAATTTCACTTTTTTGACCATTTAAAATACAAAATATTAAATATTCTCGGTTGGGGGGGAAATGTCCCAATTGGAACACTTCTTGATTTCAACATTAGATACAGTAGATGGGTGTTTTAAGTAGCATCATTGCCAACTAGATCTATACGGCCCATCTAGTTGAGATTAATGTATGAAGCCTCCCGCAGGAGGACTTTTATACCCTGCCCAAGTTATTCTGACCAATCGTGCAAACCTTGAAACAAAACAATGATTGATCATGTACACAGAACAGAAATCAGTTTATTCCATGCTAATTTGGACAGGGTTTGCGCCTCGTGGTCTAATGAAATGGTTCAGGGTTTGAAGCCGAATCCAGCTTTATTTTTTCGGCGGTTTTTAGTGAAATGCGCAGGTCGTTATATATCTAGTTCGCCATGGTAGCATATGCTTTAGTGTTAGTGATGGGCTCAACTCTCAGTGGCTTCATTCCGGATTTCATATGTTAGAATCTTTCCGGTTTTTCATGCTATGTCATCTGTCGTTTTTTCTGTAGATCTCGACTTTATGTCAGATAATATTCCCTGAGATGGTCATGTGACATTGGAAAGGCAACACAATTTTTTGATTCGCAATGGTTTTGCCATGTCTTAAAAGCACCAGTGTTGAATCTGCTAAGACGAAATCGGAACAGACAGGAAAAGAGTGCTTTTTAAACAGGCTTTCGTCTTAGCAAGTATTATTGTATGTTATTCCTACTTCAAGAACTTTGACATTTTTTAAATTTAAAACAGGATTCTGTTGTAGACAAGTACAGTTTTCATAGGATTTACTTTACTTTTTAATGCCCCGATATAGAACTACTGTTCCGCTTTTACTATCTCCCTGAACAACGTTTTTGTGACACTAGATCTGGCAACGCAAACAGGGAGACTAACATATGAAAACCTTAAAAATGCTTCGATGTGGATTTTAGTCAGAAAGTAAGTCGCATAGTTTCCGTTACCTTACAATATAGGATAACTTTTTCATTTTCACAAACGACTTTGCAAAGAAATCATTAGAGCTTTCCGAAATTTTTATTTGGACTGAATTTCTGAACGAGTGTTGGCTTTTCCTAATTTTAACTTACATTCAATTTCCGAATGAATGTTGGCTTTTCGGAAATTTAGTTTGGATTCAGTTTCTGAACGAATGTTGGCTTTCTGGAATTTAGTTTGGATTCAATTTCTGAACGAGTGTTGATTTTTCGGAATTTTAGTTTGGATTCAATTTCTGTGAATGAGTTTTGGCTTTTCCTAATTTTAACTTGTATTCAATTTCTGAACGGGTGTTGGCTTTCTAGAATTTTAGTTTGGATTCAATTTCTGAACGAGTGTTGATTTTTCGAAATTTTAGTTTGGATTCCATTTCTGAAAACGTTTCAATATATCACAGCAAAAATGCTGTTGAATTGTTTTCGAGCCACAAAAGTAAAAATATGTATTGATTTCTTTTTTTTTATTTGCGAAAATACACAAAAATAAGCCAGCATATTTATAATTATAAAACAAAATGTGTTTACCCATGAACAGCTATAACTGGAAGCATTTTTTGGAAAAAACATCCACATAGATTATATTTCTATCGATATAGTCCGGAACAGTTTGAGGATTTTAAAAACTATTTACATTTATTTACGTGAACAAAACTCAAACTTTTTCCAGCGAAATAAATAATATTGTGTTACATAAAACTTTTATTAATCAAGTCACTTTCTGTAATTTAAAGAAGCTACCATGAGAACCCTGAGATCAAAGAAAGATTTTGAAATAGGTGTGCAAGTAGTTTGCTGTCAATGCCCTGATTATTTATTTAATTAATTATCTAATTAAGAATATAAGCATGAAATAAAACATATTAGGGTCATTCCATTTTAAATCAACAAATTTTCAAAAAAGTTGTTGCATCACCATTTTTAATTTTGATAAAAATTTGCATGTCCATTCCCCATGTTTCCTAGACCTAAAAAAAATATTTTTTTTTATTTTAAAAAAATTATTTTTGATGTATAGGCCAACTTTGTCGTTTGGCAACAGTAAAAATTTGGTATTTTAAGGCTTTGTCTAATGAACTGCAACTTTTTTTCTAATAAAGTTTTAGAGCACAGACATATCTCATTGCAAAGCTAAGAGAATGGTCTTTTTTCATATGGTATCAATAAATTTGAGATTTAAAAACAAAGCGTATCTTTTCAAGGTCAAAGTTAGTGATACAAAATTGATTTTTTACCATTTTTGAAAATTAAAAAAGTCATGAAGGGCTTGGAATAACAAGCCCTCTTTTTTTTCTTACATTCATATGGATGGATACTTATTGTATTAAAAAAATTGTCTTGTTACTCTGCCCCCTTCACAAGATATGGCCCTCCGAAGTTGCACATTTTCTAAAAAATCCAGTTTTCAATGCTAAAAAAATTAATGTGGGGGGCAAGGTAAAATTTTTTGTACTTGCCTGATCTTAAGTACTTCATACCAGCTTTCAAACAAAAAAAAGATTGCTTTGTTATTCAAAGGCATTTGGGAGTTTTAAGGGGTCTGAATTTTCAAATAATCGCTCTGAAACGACAATTTTTTTCATACTTCCTGATATTAGTTTTTTGTGAAAGATTGCTAATTTTACATGTTGAAAACAGTTAGAAAAGGCAAAGAAGAATTATCAAAGAATTTATTTAAACTTTAATAAGCTAATTTAAGAAATTTAACACCTGAAGACATAGAATAAAACTGAACTCTCAAAGCATGCAAAAGTATATTGTTCAGTGTTTTGCTCTCTCTCGGAGAAAAGTTGATAAATGTTCACTCATCTCAGGTGTGATATTATGGCATCTTTCCTGTGCAGACCATAATTCTGATGGAGTTAGAATTTTTAAGATGTCTTGAAATCGAACCCAAGTTTGGTTATCTTGACGTGATATTTTAAATGGTGTTTTCCAGGTCCTGGTGGGAATATTTGTCTAGAAATTTTTTTTCATGGTATGTACAAACAGTTTCAATGCTTTTACATCCAGTTCTTAAATGTAGTAAAGTTTTATCCTCATCACTATATTTTGAAATACTGTTTATAGTTGACTGTCTACTATAACTTAAAATGTTACAATCATCTTTCTTAAAAATTCCTACAGAACATTTAGGGTTATCCACAATTTACTCTTTATATGTAGAAAGACCCATTCAACCCTTTCCGGCACACTGTGCCTGGTCTGGGATACCTAATTTTAATTCCAAACTTGCAAACGGCACCAGTAACGTTTTAGTAAAACTTTGCTTTTACAATAAAAGCTTAAATTAAGGAATTTAAAATATTTAAAAAATTCGTTTGTGAATTCTGGTGTCAGTCGATAATTTCTCATTTTAGTACAGATTTTGACCGTGCCAGAAAGGGTTAAGAATCCATTTTTTATTTATATGTAGAAAAACAAATTAAAAAAAAAACTTATGTTAATGAAGAAAAGTGCTTCACCAAAATATTCTATAAATATGTACTGGATCTTGAAATGAAAAAAAAAAATACATTAAACACTGAAATATCAAGAATACAACAGGAACATTTGCTTAGTAACTTTCCAGAGTTAAAGAATCAACTGAGTGACATCATTATGCAACTCTCTTATTCTGATGTTATTGGATAGTTGTATCCAATAATATGTGAAAAAGAACAGCTCTGTCTTTGGCACAGTGCCAACCACTAATAGGAAAGATACAAAGAACTGTTCAACAAATGAGAAGCAAACTGGGCAAGTTGAGACCTGGCTATTCCTGTCATAGCTGGCAAATGGATGCTTACAAATGATGAGAGTTAGGAATATGTTAAAATACTATTTATGAGGTTAATCTAAAACCTTTAAATAAGATAAGTTCATAATATATGCAAAAAAATGCATATTTACAAAAAAAAGCACATGAAAAAACTGTCGTTTCAGAGCGATTATTTGAAAATTCAGACCCCCTAAAGCTCCCAAATGCCTTTGAATAACAAAGCAATCTTTTTTTTGTTTGAAAGCTGGTATGAAGTACTTAAGATCAGGCAAGTACAAAAAATTTTACCTTGCCCCCCACATTAATTTTTTTAGCATTGAAAACTGGATTTTTTAGAAAATGTGCAACTTCGGAGGGCCATATCTTGTGAAGGGGGCAGAGTAACAAGACAATTTTTTTAATACAATAAGTATCCATCCATATGAATGTAAGAAAAAAAAGAGGGCTTGTTATTCCAAGCCCTTCATGACTTTTTTAATTTTCAAAAATGGTAAAAAATCAATTTTGTATCACTAACTTTGACCTTGAAAAGATACGCTTTGTTTTTAAATCTCAAATTTATTGATACCATATGAAAAAAGACCATTCTCTTAGCTTTGCAATGAGATATGTCTGTGCTCTAAAACTTTATTAGAAAAAAAGTTGCAGTTCATTAGACAAAGCCTTAAAATACCAAATTTTTACTGTTGCCAAACGACAAAGTTGGCCTATACATCAAAAATAATTTTTTTTAAACAAAAAAATTATTTTTTTTAGGTCTAGGAAACATAGGGAATGGACATGCAAATTTTTATCAAAATTAAAAATGGTGATGCACACCCCATTTGTTGATTTAAAATGGAATGACCCATTAAGAGTTTTTCACAACATTCACATGAGAAAACATTCTAAGCATGTCAACATAAAAATAATACAGAAATGTAACAATAAATTAGAATAAAAATCAAAAGTAAGCTTCTGTAAACTTAAAAAAGAACAGCTTATTACTTTTTTATAGCAGGATTGTGAAGACCTTTTTTCCTCCCTCCCCCCTCCGTTTAAGACAATTTTTTAACGCGCGAATGTAAAAATGAAAACATATCGAAAGATGATCTTTTATGAGGAATTTAAAAGGAAAATCCTCTTCATAAAATGTTTCGAGTTTAATTATTTTAAATCCTTTTAGAAATCTATATTTTTGAAGACAACCTTCAGAGAAAATGAAAATTTATTTACCGTATATACTCGTCTATAAGTCGAGCACCTAAATTTGGGACAAATTTTAAGGGAAAGTAGAGTACATCACAAGGATTCAGATTTGCACTGCAACCCATGATCGGAAACGTTTTCCTGACGCGGTAGCAATAACACAAAACACAAGGAAGAAAAGAGACGAATATACTGAGGAAACATGTTTATTATTCTTAGTGCTGAAAAAATGCCTGCACAATGCTGGAAAGTGCTGAGGAAATTGTGGCTAGTGCTCGGGAAGTCCGGAACTCTTTCCATATTTTCGAAAACATTAGACCTTCTATGCGCTGAAGATGCGATTCCGTGCATCATGCCACCTGGTCATAATGTCGAATACCTATTTTTATGATGTTCTTTGTCTCTTTTATGTTCTTTTTATTAGTTTTTTGCTGTACTAAGCTTAATAAAGGAGTTCTCTCCTCGTAACCACATCCTGTCTTTCTTGTATTTTGTGTCATAACAACCGCGCCAGGAAAATGTTTCCAAACATAGATTTCTGTCCAAATCTGAATCCTTGTGATATGCCCTACCTCTCCTAAAAGCTTGTTCCAATAATCCTGGGACATTCTCCACCCATCCTGACATAGGGGACATATATAGACACCCTATGACATCTATATACAACTTACTTCAGCATTCCACAGTAAGAAATTCTCCATTTCCGCATGGGACTCAAGAAGTACATTTGCAGTCCTTCACACGTGAAGGATGTGCACTTATCAGTAAAATTACGTTGGTGGCCCTTGGATTCTTCCAACTCGTACCAGTGACCATCGGCCAATTTCAAATAAATCCAGGCTTCCGATTCATCGTTGCAAGATCTAGAGATACGCACTACCAGAGACTGGGATTTAGAATTGGAACCATAGATGAAAACTTCATCCGCAGCCTAAAATAAACAAGAAAATTAAATAACGCATACCGCTTAGATTAAGAAACATTCTCCAACATTGTCAGAACGAGGTGGAACCCGCCGAAATTCGACGAAAGAAAAGGCTTAAGAAAGAACTGTTTCATTGATTTATAATAATGAAACAGTATGTATGAACTGTATTGAAACAGAATAATAGAAATTAGTTACAGCAAAAAATGCATCTTATATTGGTCAGTCTAACTTTCAAACAAACATTATTTTAAACTAAAATTAACAAAATAATATTTCTATAAAACTCAGTTGTCCATATTATTAAAATTAAACTTTAATTGCATATGCAATCAGTAAAATCTATATTATAAAGGCCAAACGTATCTGTGCGTAACGCAAACGTCATTTTTTGAATGGCAACACTTTCCCATGCAATTCCGGTTTTGCAATATATGTTACTGTGAATTTTGCACTTTTAGACATCGCGCATTTAAAATTTTTACACCATCGTATAGAGAAAAAAAATTTCCTTTTTAAATGCAATTTGTTTGGAAGCTGTATCTTAATTTGTTTTTGAGATATTAATTTTTTATAGTTTTTAGTACCAGTTTTGTAATTGTGGCAACAGAATCACTCCATTTTCTCTTGAAATTGAGAACAAAATATATAGGAGAGATTAAAAATAGGAGAATTTAAAATTCGTTTACTTTGCCCAAACATATCGTCTGTTTTTCGAAAAACAGACGTTTTTGTCGTTGTTTGTTCGCTGTTTTTGTCGTTGTTGTTTTCGTTTTTGTCTGTCCAAATTTCGATTTTATTTCGTTTTGATTCATCAATTAAATGGCTTCAAGTTTTGAGTTAAAGTGATTTTAAAATGATCAAATTAAAATACCATTTTTTTTAAACGTGACGAATATGGATTCGAGAAGTGCGTGTGTAAATTTTGAGACGATGCAAATGATGACGGGTTTTAATTTCACATGAAACTCTATGATTGTATCAATTTGCAATAATTTTTTTTCCTTCGGATTTATACCAAACATACAAGCCTCTATTGATAACTTCATAATAATTTATCTTTATTATATTTTACTGATTACATATGCAATTAAAGTTTAATTTTAAAAATTTTGACAACGAAGTTTTATAGTATTTTGTTAATTTTAGACTAAACTAATATTTGTTGGAGAGTTAGATTGATCAATATGAGATGTATTTTTTATATTTGTTTGAGTGTTAGATAGATCAATATAAGATGCATTTTTTACTGTAAATAATTTTGTGAATTTATTATAAATCAATGAAATAGTTCCTTATTAAACATTTTCTTTCGTCGAATTTCGGCGGGTTCCATCTCGTATAATTAAGTTTAGTTATCTTGATGAAGTTATTAATTGAGACTCTTGTGTTTGGTATAAATGCGAATCAAAATAAAAATTATTCCGAATTGACACGATCACAGACGATGTATTTGACATTTTATTTTATTAATTTTTTTGTTTTCAATTTTAAGAGAAAATGAAGTGCTTCTGTTGCCACAATTACAAAATTTGTACTAAAAACTATAAAAAAAATTAATATATCAAAAACAAATTGAGATACAGCTTTCAAACAAATTGCATTTGAAAGAATATTTTATTTATACGATGGTGTAAAAATTTAAAATGCGCGATGTTTAGCAATGTAAAATTTGCAGTAGCAAAAATTGCAAAATCGAAAATTTCATTAGAAAGTGTTGCCATTCGACAAATGAGTATGCGTTACGCACAGACAGGTTTGGCCTTTATAATATAGATATTGTATCAAAACTCCCTTATTTTCTACTATGAAAGCAGGGCTCATAATGTACCGGAGCAAACCGGAACGATATTCCGGCTCGTGAAATTATGACCAATATTGTTCTGTTTCGCGAAATTTTTAAAACATTTTATTACAATTTTATTCATCTAACTTATTGTGTACTCTTTTGATGTACAATATAATCAAGAAAAAATATTGAATTTAATAAATATCTTGATCGAGGTTAACTACTTTTTTTTTCGATTAATTGACTAAAGGAGAAATTTAAAATGAAAACAAAGTTTGTATAGTATTGAACTAATAATATTGAAGCACAGACATGTGTAACTACTTTTAAAAACATTTATGAGATAGAAGAAAATTTTGGTATTGACACATCCAATAGTTAGGTATAAATTTTCTATAATTAAAAAAAGATTTCAGTGAACAATAAAATTGAAATTTTAGAACATTTCATTACCGTTTTATGTATATAGCTTATTGTGCTCTCCTTTGATGCACAATAAAATACAGAAAAAAATATTGAATTTAATAAATATCTTGATCGAGGTTAACTACTTTTTTTATTTCGATTAATTGACTAAAGGAGAAATTTAACACTTTCGGGACCGAAATTTTTTTCACTTTTTAGAAAGAATTACTTTTATGTTAATAACATTAACGCTAACTATCCAAATAGATTAATTAGTGTTTAAGGAACATCTCATTGTCTGAAAGATAACAAATGTCATTGTTCTGTATACTATTCAATTCATATTCATATGAAAAGAGGCTAAGGAAGAGTTTTTGGAGATATTTAAAGAATATTATATTACAACAAGATTTAAGTAATAATTTTACTTTTTAATACTTTTTTAACTTTATTACACAGGATTCTTTCAGGAAAGTAACTTTTATTTTAAATTTAAAGAGTGAAATATATGTTTAAGATAAAAGAATCGCAAACGGCGCAAAGAGAGCTAAGTAAACATTTATTATTATTATTATTATTACTAAATGTCTTAACATAAATGAAGTCATATACTAAATGCATAGGCATATACAGTCGAGTCTATAACGAAACTCCATACATCGAATTTTTCTATATAACGAATTTTTAGTAGGAACGGTCCCCTTTTCGCATGATTACATTAAAAACAGTCTCTATATAGCGAAATATCTATCTCCATACAACGTTTCATAAATTTTTTTCATAAATTGGTCTTAATTTATTCAATTTTAAAAAGCTTCGAAATCATATGGAATCAATTTTCCATTACTTATTTTTGATTTATCGTCAGTGCTGAGTTTTTTTATATTACTTCTCTCCTTGGTCTTTAAATCCAATGAATTCATCTCACCTCCCACACACCTTTCCACATCCTTCTCAAACAGTATCAATTGGATTGATACACATGTAAGAGAGGAATTAATGAGAAGCACATAAGACAGGCCTTCAAATGGAGGGAAATGTTAACTACAATTTTTCATTCCTTGCTAAAATTTGAGCTTTTTTTTCAGAGAGAGGGAGAGAAAGTAACAACTTTAAAATCAAAACAACAAAAAATTACAGATTTCTTTGTCTGAAATTCATTAAGCTTTCAAATAAATGTCTGTTCTCTTTTTTGAAACGGCTTAAATAATTAAGAAATAAAATGTTAGGTTAATATTTACTTTTAAACATTTCAAATTCTTAATTCAAAAGATCAAAAATAATATTTGTTAAAATTTCACACATTAAATACGATTTTTATAATCTTTCTCTATACATCGTTTTTCTCCATACAACGAATTTTGTACTGGAACGGTGGATTTCGTTATATAGAGACTCGACTGTATTAACATTATTATCTGAAAATAGTAGCCAAAGTATTTGTTAAAACAAAATAATACTCCATTAAAATACATGTACTACTAATAGTACACCAGACCCGAACGGGTTAAGGTGAAAATCAAAGTTGGTATAGTCTTCACTGTAAGATATTTGTGGTAACGTTACTCCATAAAATTGGTGGCAGCTACGATTTACACTTCATTGAATAATTTTTCACTCACATAATGGTGTAATAAAAACATGCATTACTGGTGTAACATTGCTATGTTACACCGAATATATCGGTTAAAATACTCCACAAATTTAGAGGCAGCAAGGCTGCCACCGTTTTATGGAGTAACGTTACACAAATGTTTTACAGTGTTGAACTAAAAATATTACTGTACAGACATGTGTAACTACTTTTTAAAACATTAAGACAGAAAAAAATTTTGGTATTGATGCATCCAATGGCTAAAAACAAATTTTCTATAGTTAAAAAAAAGATTTCGGTCAATAATAATTTTGAAATAGAGCAGCGTTCCGGTTCTTGGAGTGTTTTTTTCCATTTCGAGTTCTGAATGAATAAATATCTAAATAAATTATCTTGAAAACGCATTAATAGGCTTGAAAATCTATATCCGTGTATTACAGCTCATACCGATAGCAAAGTACATGACTTCTTTTGTGTTGCCTGCATCTAGATCTAGGAATTTTTGTGCATTTTACGTACTAAAATTGAGTTCAACGGAAAAGTACAAAAGGAATTATTTTTCCGATAATTGACATCCATAGGCGGTAATGCATCCATAAACTTTATGGAAATCTGCATGTAAAATTTCTGCAATCATGCATCATTATATATTTAGCCATGTGCAAGATGTGCTAATGCACATGGGCGACACACAATCTTGGTTTGGAAGTTATTTATTTATTCCTATTGAAAATGACAAAATACTGTTACTACTAAAAACTAGTCGTTGGGGGCCACCGTAATACTTACCCATCATGGATAGGCATATGAAAATAAAACATGTGAAAACTATTTGTACAATGCATTACAATTCCAAAACAAAATTAAATATTGTTAATATGCATAGTAATGCTCTATTAATGAATTGCTGATGTACCAATTTCGACAAATTATATAAAACGTCAAACTACTCAAGTAATACCGAACTGCGTAAAAGAAACATCCTTATAACTCCAAAAATAATAATAATATAAACTAACAGTTTACTGCGTCGGATTAAGCGTCTCATTTACAATTAAAATATACCTCTGAATTGAAATTTGAATGAAATACAGGGTCATGAAAAATCGAAGAATGCGGAAAACAGGATTACAAATATCTCGGGAACTAATAATCCGATCAACTTCGTTCTATATGCAAAATGTGTGTTATTTTACTGCCTTTTACGTTCATTCCTTAGATCAAAAACATTCGAAAATTTTTATATACCTTTCATCAGAGCGAATTTTTCGAGTCCGAAAAAAATAGTTCCGGATAATCGAGGTTGCTGATATTAAATAGGCTTCGTCCCATTCTTACGTACTAACTACATACAAAATTTCAAGTCTCTATCTCAATTTGTTCGGGAGATAGAGCGTTTACAGACAGACAGACAGACAGACGGACGGCAAATTTTTTTTTCTAAAAATATGTTTTTCGGAATCTCCACTATCTAAAACGTGTAAATACGTCAAAAATTTTTTTTCGATTTTCAAAACGATTGCATGACTTACCCTATACTACGTATGATGGGTAAGTAATAGGTAATAAAATTAGTAATTGTGAATGTTGCATTCCTGATGCTTGTGTTTAAATCTGGTATAACTGGGTGAATCCTTTGCTCTTATCTTTTCAATATTAAATTCGGTACTTTTTCTTCCGTTGTTCTTCATTAAAATCCAGAGAATTTTATGCCCTTACCCTAGTAGCAAACCAACATTGGTCTTACGTTGCGCCAATATTTCATTTATCGGAAATATTGCGAATAAAACGTCAATATTGCTCCAATATTGAGATGTTTACATTTTGCCCTTATTTAGCCATTATTTGCAGCCAATATTATACCAATATGGAGGTTTCATTGGAAATATTGCCCATAAAAAGCCAGTATTGTACAAATGTTGGCGTTTCATTGGAAATATTGCCAATAAAATTCCAATATTTAATCAATATTGGCATTTTATTGGCAATATTTCCAATGAAACCCCAATATTGGCATAATATTGGCTTCAAATATTTGCTAAATAAGGGCAAAATGTAAACATCCAAAAATAAAAATGGAGCAATATTTCATGCAAATATTGTGCCAATGGTGCCAATATTGCTCCAAGATATAACCAATATTGGTCCAATATTGTTTGTCTTTTGGGGTACTTTTAACTATTAAGGCATCTTGGCATTGACTGAATTACAATTAATTTTCATCTTTACTGTAGTGTTTACGGTTAAAAAATGCCTTTTTAGTTCACGAGTAGTTCTTGATATAAACTGCAGTGAATTTCCTTTGCATATATTTACATAAGATTTTGATTGATTAAATTGGTAGTTTGTGTGATTTTTACTGGTACATTTTTTTAAATTGTACTTGTAATTACCTAAAATAATTCCCATAAAATTCTATCAACTGTGTTTTCTGAAAGCGTTTTGAAAAATATGTGTTTTTGAACTCAGCATATGATGTATTATATGATGTTAATATAATGTAATGTAAATAAATTTATAGAAATGACTGGATAAGATATTATATGGATACAGTGTCATCTAAGGGTACCAGTTCTGCAATTCTACTTCCTTTATATGATTTCAGTTGACTGAAATTTCCCTTTCCATATGAATTATATATAGAAAATGTATACATTATGTACTGCTATGGAACTATAAATAAAGAAGAAGTCACACAGCTTCAAAATGATTTCTTTTTCTTTTTCATCATTATAGTATATGCCACCTAAGTGAATCATATTTACGAATAAAAATACATAATAATTACAACAAAAAGATAAATCTCATTTTGATTTTTCATATTACTTACCCATCATACGTAGTATAGGGTAAGTCTTGCAATCGTTTTGAAAATCGAAAAAAAAATTTTGACGGATTTACACGTTTTAGATAGTGGAGATTCCGAAAAACATATTTTTAGAAAAAAAAAAAATTTTGCCGTCCGTCTGTCTGTCTGTCTGTCTGTCTGTAAACGCTCTATCTCCCGAACGAATTGAGATAGAGATTTGAAATTTTGTATGTAGTTAGTATGTAAGAATGGGACGAACCCTATTTAATATCAGCAACCTCGATTATCCGGAACTATTTTTTTCGGACTCTCGAAAAATTCGTTCGGATGAAAGGTATATAAAAATTTTCGAATTTTTTTGTTCTAAGGAATGGACATAAAAGGCAATAAAATAACACACATTTTGCATATAGAACGAAGTCGATCGGATTATTAGTTGCCGAGATATTTGTAATCCTGTTTTCCACATTCTCGGATTTTTCATGACCCTGTATTTCATTCAAATTTCAATTCAGAGGTATATTTTAATTGGAAATGAGACGCTTAATCCGATGCAGTTAATTGTTAGTTAATAGAGTTATTATTTTTGGAGTTATAAGGATGTTTCTTTTACGCAGTTCGGTACTACTTGAGTAATTTGGCGTTTTATATAATTTGTCGGAATTGGTACATCAGCAGTTCTTTAATATAGCATTACTATGTATATTAACAATATTTAAATTTTGTTTATGAATTGCAATGCATTGTATAAATAGTTTTCACATGTTTTATTTTCATATACATATCCATGATGGGTAAGTATTACGGTGGCCCCCAACGACTAGTTTTTTAATTTTTTATTATTTTATGCCTAACAGCAACATCTGTTAAACAATTTTTTGCATAAGCAACATGTGCTACAATATTACTTATCCATCATACGTAGTGTAGGGTAAGTCTTGCAATCGTTTTGAAAATCAGAAAAAAAAAAATTTGACGGATTTACACGTTTCGGACACTGGAGATCCCGAAAAACATATTTTTAGTAAAAATTTTTTGCTGTCCGTCCGTTTGTGTGTCTGTCTGTCTGTCTGTCTGTAACCGTTCTATCTCCCGAACAAATTGAGATAGAGACTTGAAATTTTGTATGTGCTTAGTATGTAAGAATGGGACGAAGCCTATTAAATATCAATAACCTCGTTTATCCCTAACCATTTTTTTCGGACTCTCGAAAAATTCGTTCTGATGAAAGGTATATAAAATTTTTCGAATTTTTTTATTTTAAGGAATGGAAGTAAAAGGCAATAAAACAGCACAAATTTTGCATGTAAAACGAAGTCGATCGGATTATTAGTTGTTGAGATATTTCTAATCCTGTTTTCCACATTTTTTGATTTTTCATGATCTTGTATTTTACTGAAATTTCAATTCAAAGGTACATTTTATTTGGAAATGAGACACTTAATTCCGATGAAATAAACCGTTAGTTAATATGATTATTATTTTTGGAGTTATAAGGATGTTTCTTTTATGGAATTCAGTGCTACTTGAATAGTTTGGCGTTTTATACAAGTTGTCGAAATTGTTACATCAGCAATTCATTAATAGAGCATGATTATGAGTTAAAAATACTTATCTATACTAATAAAATCCGTGCGCCTCTGTCTGTCTGCTTGAAGCCGATTACAGTTCGCAATGCGGGCGAGTTGGAAGTCGCGAGAGGTGTCTTTCGATTGGAAATATTCCGAGGAAGTCATTTCGGGCATTTTCGAGACCGTGGGACCAAAATTAAAAAAGTTATGAATTAAAAACCCCTTGGGAATCGGAACGAAAAATGTCCCAAATACCAAACGGCGCACAAACGGAGCTCCAAGGCAGAACACTGCGCTACCTTGCGGTGAAGAACCTGAACTTTTCCCCTTTGGCTAAAAGAAGAAACAGCCGAAAATCGCTTTTTCTACCGGCGATAATTGCGTTTTTTTTTTTTTTTTTTTTTTGCGCGTTTTCTCTTAAACCATCATGCAGACAGTTTTTAAAGTAGAAAAAAACTGATTACATATTCAGAATCTGCGTAAAAATCTGCTTCTGATGAACTAAAAAATACGGAAAAATGTCTTAAGGGCGCGTAGTGCCCACCGTGCAAAACCAAATATTTTTAACGGGACTATGGGCGCGAAGAGACCATAGTTCCGATCCACAATCTTTTTTTTTCAAGTGCACGTGGCCCACAGTGCGAAATCACATATTTTTAACGGGACCATGGCTCTTTAATTTACTTTTTTTTGTGATTGAGGATTCGAACACCAAGACTTGCTTATTAAATTTTTTTTTTTGCTTATTATATACTGCTTAATACCGAGGTTCGTTTGGAAAAAGTGGCCCAGCTAGCGGGCGTAGCTCGCTAGTCTATACTAATAAAATCCGTGCGCCTCTGTCTGCTTGAAGCCGATTACAGTTCGCAACGCGGGCGAGTTGGAAGTCGCGAGAGGTGTCTTTCGATTGGAAAAATTCCGAGGAAGTCATTTCGGGCATTTTCGAGACCGTGGGACCAAAATTAAAAAAGTTATGAATTAAAAACCCCTTGGGAATCGGAAGGAAAAATGTCTCAAATCCCAAACGGCGCTCAAACGGAGCTCCGAGGCAGAACACTGCGCCACCTTGCGGTGAAGAACCTGAACTTTTCCCCTTTGGCTAAAAGAAGAAACAGCCGAAAACCGCTTTTTCTACCGGGGCTAATTGCGTTTTTTTTGCGCGTTTTTTCTTAAACCATCATGCAGACAGTTTTTAAAGTAGAAAAAAACTGATTACATATTCAGAATCTGCGTAAAAATCTGCTTCTGATGAACTAAAAAATACGAAAAAATGTCTTATGGGCGCTTAGCGCCCACAATCCAAAACCAAATATTTTTAACGGGACTATGGGCGCGAAGCAACCATAGCTCCGATCCACAATCTTTTTTTTTCAAGTGCACGTGGCCCACCGTGCGAAATCACATATTTTTAACGGGACCATGGCTCTTTAATTTACTTTTTTTTGTGCTTGAGGATTCGAACACCAAGACTTGCTTATTAAATGAATTTTTTTGCTTATTATATACTGCTTAATACCGAGGTTCGTTTGGAAAAAGTGGCCTAGCTAGCGGGCGTAGCTCGCTAGTATATACGTTTATATTTTGTTTTGGAATTGCAAATAGTTTACACACATTTTGTTTCCATGATGGGTAAGTATTACGGTGGCTCCCAACGACTAGTTTGTTTATGTAAACGTTTGGTGCATTGCATTTTATTAGTTTGTGACATTTTGTACGTGTATGTGTAAAAAAATTCGCATTTCTTGTCCTAACTCATTTCTTTTAAATCATTTGGAAAGTGGTTGTTGATTTCGGTCGACAATAGATCTTGTGATGTTCGCGTTTTATTATTTTTTTTTAAAGACTGGTCTAGTCTTATAATTGTTTTTTCTCTTTCATATGTAATTTATGACTTTGTTATTACATTAGCTATATTTCGATCAGCCTAAAAATGACGTTTTTACTGGTTTTTTATCAACTTAGTGGGAAACGTTGAAACATTTTTGCTTTGGGCATTGGATGTCCGCGTTTTATATTTTCTACGAAATTCTTTACATGGAGAAGAATTTTTATTTGAATAGGAAATCCAAATGTCGTTGTTGATAAAGAAGGAAATAAAAAAGTTACAAAAACGGTAGACGAAAATTATCAGATATGGAAAAAAACCGAATCCAAAAAAAAATGTCGCATGAAAGATCGTCTTTTAAAACAAAAACAAAAAGATAATAACAAAAATAAATAAATAAAATAAGGTCTGATTATCGAGCCCACCGATTACGAAATGTGCGATGATCACGAAAAAGGAAACAATTTAATGTAGAACCATTTCATTGTAAAATACCATATTTTTATATATGGAAATTATTTATAAGTTTTAAGTTTTAGACTTTAACCCTTTATCTACCAACGGTACTTATAGGTACCATTAAAATCACTTCTTATAAAATTCTTTTAATACGTTAGTTGTAATACTGTTTAGAATGGGTTACAGATACATTACTTTATCTTATTTCAAAAGCATTCTTGGTTACAGAAAACAAAAATATTTTTAAACGGATGATTTTTTTTTTGCCTTTGCATCTTTTCAGCTTTCTTGGTGCTGAGGGAGGGGGATAGGGATATTTCAATTCGGAAATATTTCTATATTTATATTGTAAAAACATCCTATTTGTACATTTTATAATTCTACAAAATGCTATTAAAATAAAAGATTTGAGTGAGGTTATAGATATTGCACGAAATCCCTGTAAATTCAAATTTAATTAATCCTTCTAAAATCTTTTTTAAAATTTATTAAATGACTATGTAAATCTTTTAATTTAGTTAAAATAATTTACGTAAAATGCTTTTGAATGTAAAATTTTCATAAATTCATAAAAATCATTTTCCAAATGATTGTTCTAAATTCCTAAATTATATACACATTTTTTTTTTCAATATTTGTCTGAATTGAGATGGTAACCGTCTTACTTTCTGCAGGTGTTCTTCATCAAACGGAGATTCCAAAATCTTTTCCTCTTGCGGGATGACGACGCCCAGCTTCTCCGGTTCGTAATCTGCTTCGTAATCATACAGATCGAATCTCCTGTGAGTGGTCTTCTTCTTAATCCAGAGAAGTACAATGGACACCGTCCATTTCATCCAGTAAATGGGATCTAGATAAGAAAAACAAGTGTTGGAACCATTGACTTTCTAATATACGTAGACGCCACATCCCATTGTTATCTCGGCATGGTTTCGAATCCAACATCTTTGGCGAAAAGATGCTGTTTTTTGGCGGTGATCGCTTTATTGGCAACTTTCAGATTTCATTCACTCAAGATAAACATAAGAATGTGAGTTTCGGCGGGAATGCGGTGAAAAAATTCCGAGGAGATTTTGGCGGGAGAAAAACCGGTTTGGCACGCTAAATCTGCCCTCCGTCATGTGACGGAAGGCAAAGATGTCGGCCTAAGAAAAGGTTGCCATTGTGGTGTCTAGGTATCTTAGGTCATTGGTTGGAACTTACACTTTAACCATACACAGTTAAAACTGCAGGTGATCAATTTCACCTTTCAGGGGTGAAAGGCTTGTCTCACTTATGACGCCCCTAGGGGAGCCAGATGGCACTTTTAATCCAGAGTGCCCAATAATAAAAATAAACTACAAACCGACATTTGGCCCGCGAAGGATTCGAACCCACAACATCTGATTGAAAGCTCGACGCTCTAACCGTTTGCAAACGAGCTCACCTTCAAAGTCTCCCTGATATGTTTAAATGTCCTGAAATTCAAAGGTTGCTTTATATAAAAAGCTCGCCAAAAGTTTTCCATCCGAAATTCTAAACGAAATTGGGATAGCGCATGCGCGGTGACAGTCTCTGTTGGGAGAAATTGCTGTTATGATCCACCAGTGACGGCAAGTTAAAGGGGAAGGACACACATCACAGAGCATGCGCAAATGACTAAAGGGTGAAAATCTTCCAACGGTTTTGCATTGCGCGGCATCCTAATTAGCGTGAATCACCCAGTGAGGGATAAAACGGCACCCCAAACACATTTTCATGCCCGTGGGTGTCAAATGGTAACACATTTTCACCCCTGAGCGCCAAATGCAACTGATTTGTCTCCTTTAATTTTAACAGTGTAGCAAATGAAGTGCGTTCGTACTGTAAGGAAGTTTTAAAATTTTTAAAATCTTGGTGCATTTGTGTAGCCTTGTAAATGAATAACAAATATTCTTTGCGCCACAGATTGTACAAAATGTACATTTAAGTACGTGCTTCATAGATGCATGTCAATTTTATTATGTTCGAAAGAGTGTAACACCAATAAAATGCACTTGAAATTATTTTTACCATTGGCCCTAATGTAACAGAATGCTTTTGATTGTCACTGTAATTAAACTATGTATCCGATTCGAAAAAATAAATTAAATAACTCGACAAAAATTATGCAACAATTATATATTTTAAATTTCAAGTGATTCGGCTGGGTAGTTTTTGCTCTGTTATATGCCGATAGAATGGATGGACTGAACATCCACTTTAGGTGCTACGTATTTAAATAATTATGAACACGCCTGGAAAGGTTAAATAAATCCCTGAAATTATTCATTTTATAAAAATAAAACAAAACAAAATTTAGAAATATCTTATAGACCTAGTGGCGGCAAGAGATCGCGTTCACGGCTGAAATTCAAGAATTAGTTAAAGGTGTTCTTAACTGATCCGCTCAACAAGCGAAAAACGTTTTGACACATTTACAAATTCATTTTTTACAGAAAGTAATAAAATTTTAATGCCTGATTACGAAAGCGATTTCGAATTTAACTTATTTTTCCATTTTATGATAATTAAATTACTTATCGAGTTATAAGCTATTTCGATGACGCAATCACCCGTTTTTCTCCTCCTTTTCGACCGGTTTTTCTGCTTTCGTCGGGAAATATGCTCAAAAGTGTCAACTTTGAAGGCTTGTTATGAAAAATCTATTGTGTTTTTAAAAAAACAAAAGAATGAGTGCAATTAGACAGTTTCTGAATAACAACACATGCTATTTTCATGCATTTCCGAACAAAAATAAATTAATGCATGTGCCACAAAGTTGCTCTTTTTGATTTAAATACACCCTTAAATCTCGATTCACATATTAAAGCGCAATCGGTCTGCCAAATTATATCTTGGTGGAAAAACCAAAAAAAAAATTCAGCTGTTGATTCGTAGGTTTACCATTGTGTTTTTCTGTTCCCACTCCTCCATGTTTTCATACTTATCGCTACACAAAAACACAATGATGACCCTGTGAGTTAACCGCTAAAATTGGGTTTTCAGGTGTTTTCCACCAAGATATAATTGGCAGACCGACTGCGTTTTAATATGCGAATCGAGATTTAACCCATTCTTGAATTTCAGCCGTGAATTCCATGAAGCGATTGTCTGTGATGCCGCTTCCCGGTCTTTATTGTTCAGTTTAATTTTTTATCCGGCATCTATATATATATATATTACGCTAACGTATGCTAATGTATGTGGCACAAAAATCACCATTGTTTGTAAATTGTTTGATGGCAACATCCAAATGAAACGCATCTTAATGGTTAGTTTTATATGCAAAAGTCCTTTGGTAAGATTTATGCTGTGGTAAATTGGATTTATTTATGTTTTGTTCCTTCGCTGCAATTATGGAGCTTCAAAATATTATTATATTTTATTATATTTTTTTTTCTCTTCTTTTTACTTAAAAAAATAAATAAAGATCATGAATTTTAAACTTTTCAGTGCACCGGGCTAGCATAAAAATATTGAGTTCTTGTTTTATCAGCGCAGATGTCAAATATGCACCACATTCCCACGTTTTTTTTCTGACGCCAATTTGGTAAAAATTCCGTTTTCAAATATCAGTTACTTACATGTTTTTAAACTAATTCCTATTATTTTATAAAGGAAATAATAATTTAAAAAAATTTAGTTAATAATTGTAGAATGAAACAATTTATATCATTAAAAAAAATAAATAAAAGCAAACAGTTTATTAATAAATAAATAACGATAGCCGGGTTACCCTGTGAGGCACATATAACACTGATAAACAAATTTTAACGAATTT
The DNA here is from genome assembly GCA_964019185.1 of Maratus speculifer. Classification (NCBI taxonomy): domain Eukaryota; kingdom Metazoa; phylum Arthropoda; class Arachnida; order Araneae; family Salticidae; genus Maratus; species Maratus speculifer. Next base: position 389,379,992 of record OZ025294.1, on the reverse strand, counting down.
TCTATTTTTCTATATACGTTGGGTGTTTCTTATAGATTTCAAGCTGCTGAAAAAGAATATGTTTGTAAAAGTTTTCCATCACCCTTCAATTTTGAGAAATTTCATTTATACGTTTTGGAGTATGTAGACATCGTATAGGCATTATAATTATATTATATTATTCTCTTTCATGTATTTGATTCACACAAACATTCCTTTTTCTTATTACAACGATCTAAGATTCAGCAAGAGAGTAGAAACAGATGTCCCCCTAATAAATTTTATGTTAGCGACCTTGAACAGACAGCTTTAGCCACCCCACAGTATTTGACTTAAACGCAAATCCATAACAGTTGAAACTTTCGAGGCGAGTGTACTACTATTTCTTTATTGTGTAAGACTTTAATTAATTTTGATTATAATCAACCTATTTTCCTCTACAATATGTAAAACATGTCTAGAGGATGCGTTAATGAACCCGATTCTTTTTGTTATGTGTGCAGGGAGCTAAATTTGAAAAAGCATCGATGCGCTTTCACGTTGTTAATAAAGTTTGCCTATCATACCGGGTGTCCAGTAAATAACTGACCCATTTTGAACTTAAATAACAAATAAACGGTTTGAGATAATAATGCGCGGTTTGCGGTATTGTTATTAGAAAATCAAGAAATTTTTAAACATGTACTTTGTTAATATAGTTCAAATTTCGGAAAAAAATATCGCGCTGGCGGTAACAGGCTGTTTGAATACAGACATGACTCTAATTTCCATAAATGTGAGATTTTCGGCTGAACCTGAATCTATATGTTGTCGAATCTGAATCTATATGTTGAATCGACTCTCGAATCAGCTTTAAAAATAGGGTACGTTGGTTGGAAAGTGATTTAAAATAATATTTGTGATTGAACCATCTTTATTATATTTCCCCTCCTCAGTCTTGAGACTGAGATATTATTTTAAATATTATTGTATTACATTAACAAAGTGCATATTTTAAAATTTATTTATATTCTAATAACAATAGAGCAAGCCGCGCATTTTTATCTCAAACAGTTTTTTTGTTATTTACATTCAAAATGGGTCAGTCATTTACTGGACACCCGGTATATACTTTGGATATAAAGTAGGTGAATAAGATAAGAAATGGGCACCTCATTCTTGTTATACACAATGTGCTACGAACCTCCGGGCGGGGATGAAAAGTACAAAATGTATGTCCTTTGCTATATCCATGATATGATGCATGCCAGAGGATCATATAACTGACTGCTACTAATGCATTACAAAAATTAAAGGAATCTCTGCAAGAAGTAAGCATAAAATTAAGTACCCAAACTTAGATTTAGCAATGTGACCAGTATTGCATAATGATGATTTACAAATATTGAAACCTCCAGAGAATTTTACATATGATGATGCAGCAGTAGAAATGGAAATTGATAAAATTGAAACTTCCTCTACGTCTGATATGAACTATTCTCCTTGCATAAATGAAGAACCACACCTAATTACTCAAATAGAATTAAATTATTTTGTGAGAGACTTAAATTTATAAAAGAAAAATTCAGAATTATTTGGATCAAGATTGCAAGGTTGGAATCTCCTGAAAAATAATACAAAGATATCTATTTATCGAGATTGACATAAGAAATATTAGACATTTTTTCAGGAAAAGATTATTTATGCTATTTTAATGATATAAGTGGCTTAATGCCTACTTTAAATTGTCAATATAACTCGGAACAACGACCTATAAGAGAGCAGCCACAAATGAGACATTTACCACTACATAAAGTATGATATTTCTTATTAATATCATTTTTTTTTTTTACAAAAATTCTTCTATATTTTTCTGAAACTTTATAAACAATGCATACTTTCAGTATTTTAAATATTAATTTTAAGCTTTATAAGTGTTTATTTAAAAGTTTGTCATTACTAAAATACTAAATGAAAAATTTTATAAGGTATATGTGTTGAATAAATACTACAAAATTCAGATTATCAAGATTTTGAATTTTTTAAAAATCTGTGGGTGATGGAAATTTTTTAATGGTATATTCTTTCACAGCACCACCTAAAATATAAAAGTCACCACATACTTAGTTAGAAACAGAAACCTTGTTTATCAGTGAATTGCCATTTTGTTGCAATCGCGCCAATGTGGTGTGCATATGGTATCTATTTCTCTATCAAAATCTTCTAATTTGGCAAAAAAAAAAAAAAAAAAAAAAAGACCAATTAAAATAAACTATAAATAAAAGCAATATGATTTAATGCTTAGTATACATTCAAAAGGAGACCAAACTGCTCGCCAAAGGCGGCTAGTTTATACAAATTTGACAATTTATTAAGGCTGTTCTTAACTCCTCTGTTCAACAAACGCAAAACGTTTTGATGCATTTTCAAATTCATTTTTTAACGGAAAGGTAAACATTGGGAGATTTGACTAGGAAAGCGATTTCGAATCGAAATTAGTTTTCCATTTTGTGACCAATCAATTATCTATTGAGATTTAAGCAAATGCGATCACGTGACGAACACGTCTTTCACCCCCCTCCCCCCCCATTTGAGTGATTATTCTTCTTTCGCTCGGAAAATCGGTTCAAAACGCCCACTCTCAAAGTATTTTGTGAAAAATATACTGTGTTTGTGAAAAAATGGGAAAATGTGTGTGATTAGATAGTTGCAAAGCAACAGCTGCTAGTTTCATGCATTTGGGAACAAAAATAAATTAAAACTTACGTCATAAAATTACACTTTTTGATTTAAGAACAGACTTAAGTAGGTGTTTCTACCGCTCAATTGTATTATTGATGTGAAATAACACCGATAACACTGGCGATAATTATTAATTACTCTAAACACTTTATATAAAACACCATTAAATGAAAATAACAAATCAGGACGCGTTTCGAGCTACAACAATAACAGCTCGTCATCAGCTGAACTAATACGTGTCCTTAAGAGGACAAAGTTAGAGATAAAGTGAAAGAAAGAGGTTGGAGATTACAAAGAGTGAGACAAGTGGTGCTAGTTGAAAGAGCACAGATGGAAGACAAATGTGATGCCAAAATAATAAAAGAGAAAGAGAGAAAGGTGAAATAATAATAATAATAATGGTAAAAAATAATAAAATAAAATAAAATAAATAAATAAATAAATAAATAAATAAATAGTAAAACATATAAAATATAAAAATGAATAAAATAAAAAATATATAATAAAATAAAATAAACAGATAAATAAAATTATATCTATATTAATAAAATAACAAATCGCTCTGTCTGTGTGTGTGTGTGTGTGTGTGTGTCTGCGATAGTTAGCGAAAACTACGGCACGTACGAAGCTCAAAATTTTTCTGAGAGTAGCCCAATATCTCTCCTGATGCACCTGACGCTCAGAATTTCAAAATTCTATTTATTAACTCAGTAATTAATTAAAATCGTGAGGTCACTCTCATAAAAAATCATCTTTTCCAATTTCATTCTCTTTCGTTTTTTTACGGTTGGTTGGTTGTGTAAAAATTTTCGCAGAAGTCATAAGAAAGCTGAGACAGAATTAAAGAAACCCATGGAGGAATGAGATAAGTGGAAATGAAGTAAGCCTCCAAAAAGTTTTGCAATATGAAACCATTTATCGCTCAAATTTTAATGTGCCAAACAAAAGGACTAGGATGGGATTTTGTAATATAAGAAGAATTGAAAGAAATGAATTACAACTGAAGCATATTTTAAGAGGAAATAGCAAATTTTTAAAATGGTCTTTGTTCTATTATTATTTGTTAAAATAAACGTTCGCTTTTAAAATAAAGGGAATTGGAAAATTAGCAATAATTAAATACCAAATTAAAATTAAATAAGATATTGAAAACATTTGATACGAACTAAAAATTGTATAACTAAAAGTTTCCTTCATTAATGTAATTTTAAATACTTTATAACGTAGATGAAAAATGTTTATGACTTAATAATTGCGTGTAAATAAATATTTAAAATATAATAATGAAAATATTCTTTTAAAATCATGTATGAAAACTTAAGTAATAAATATTAATCTAAAATATAGAATTCGGACTGCAGACGATTTTAATGTATTAACAAAAGAATGTTATATTTTCAAGCAAAACGTAAAAATAATTTTCTATATTGATATTTAAAACACGTATGATAAAATAATTAAAAAATTTTTTACCGGTGAAGCAATAGATTAGTTCTTTTTAAGAAACAAGAGCAAAAAAATAAAAGAACTGATAAATAAAAAAACCGAAATCTGAATTGAACGACATCTGAACCCGAAAAAAATATTCCAAAGACCCAAAACCGGATCCGAAGACAAAATAATTTCCCTGGACATGAATCCGACCAGAACCTTAAACATCAATTTGAAAAAATACCTGAAATCTGAATCGAACCAAATCTGAATCCGATGAAAATATTCCAAATAACTATAACCAGATACGAACAAGAAAATATAATTTCCATGGACATACCCCCAATCCGAACCAAAAAATTTGAAAAAAAAAATTCCCGAAATTCGAACCAAACCTAACAAAAATATTTCAGTGATGTATAACCTCATTGGAACTAGGTAAAATAATTTCTATGGAAGTACAACCCAACCTGAACCTAAAAATCCCATTTGAAGGAAAAAAATCTGAATTGAACCAAATCTAAACTGAATAAAAATATTCCAAACAACCATAACCGTATCCGAAGAAGACAAAATAATTTCCATGGGCATGAATCCAATCCGAACCTAAATTTGGATGTTCTACAAAACATAACGCGCGCCGTAGTGGTGGAAAGTGAACAGGCCCGGACTGGCCAGGTCGGCAGTTCGGCGATCGCCGAGGGCCCCCAGCCTAAGGGGGCCCCGGAAGGGCCCCAAAAATAGTGGATGTATTACTTTATGCAAAATTACATCATAATAATTTGACTATTTCTCAATAATCTTTTTTTTTTTTTTTTTCAAGCGAGTTAACAATAAATTTTAAGCGATTGCCAATTGATTTTTATTTATGATAGCCTACTTAGTGACGTCGTATTTTGTCGTTAGCCAGACGGAAGAGGGTTGCTGGCTGGCTGATGGATCTCTATGCTGTCCTAAGCGATTCACAGACAAGTGGCTTAAAACATCAAAGGCTCCCTACGGATATTTATTGCGTTCTGCTGATCACTAACCAGGATTGATAATACAGCTGAAAATCTCCAAAAAAGTTTCAAAGTACTAATAATTCTTATGTGCTCTTTGGTATTTCGACGGAATCTGGTTTTTAAAAAATGCATTTATCCTGTAAATGAGAATAAAATTAAAGCTTTTTTGTGTTAACATGTTCGGTACCATGGGTGTACATATGCATCCTCGAAAAAAGCATTTAGACTTTTTTTTTTTTTTTTCACCAGAAAAAAGGAAAAGTAGTGTTTGTTTTCTTGAATTAGAGCATTCCCGTGATTCTTTAAGTAAAGGTAACGTCTTTTAAAAAAGTGGGGCCAACCGAATAAAATTTGAGTAAAAGAAACCAGCCCCGAAGGGGTTAAACTGGGCTTTAATGTAACTAAATTTAATGAAAAATGTGATAGTTGTAACTTTTTTTTATGGTATGATGAATGTATAAAAATAGTGAACTATAAAATGTGTGAATTCAGACATTTTTCTCCGGCAGGGACTTCTGTGGCTACGGGGGATACAATAGAGTTCCGGAGGGAAATTACACTTTTTCAGCATCGAAAACACAAAATCCCTAATTTTCCGGGGGGGATGTGCCCCCCTCGGTCACCCCCTGAATTCAACACTGCTCTTTAGTTTTGAGATATTCTAATATCAGCACAGTACACGAAATAAATTTATCCATTTTCTTATGAAGTACATTCCGAGAAGTGATGGTTCGATCTAATATAAAATTCAGAATAATTAACCCATTAGTGCCTAGGGTCCCTTTTTAGGGACGCTTCAAAAGATGCATGTAGCACTGTTTTTGACATCGGTAAAAAAGAACAGCAAACTTTATTTAATTTAATTGAAACATTTTCGTAATTAATGAACTAAACTTAATTCTTTTAAAAGTAGTGGTGCCAACCGAATAAAATTTGCGCAAAAGGTGGTGGGCACGAATGGGTTAATAAAATCACTTCTTTAACACCAGTGTTGCTTGGTGTTAAAGAAGTGATAAGGTATTTCGATGTAATGTTTTTATGTAAAAGTTGAGAAATGAGAATTTGAATAACTATTCTGACATAAAAGTTTGATGTGTCGCAATGTCTTTATCTAAAAATTGTTGTGAAATCGGAATTTGAAAAACGAAATGCTTACTTTGATATAGCAGGGCAGATGTTATAAATTAGGTATTTAGTGAAAGTTTTTAATGCCGTTTCAAAATATGCTTTGCACTGCCTGTCGTTAACAAGGTTATTAGGACAAATTTTTATAAGGTTTGTATGAATTCGAGGTTTCGCTGCAATTAGGCGGTAGCGGCCGTAAGCATGCTAGTGACTACCATATTATAATAATCTAAACTTAGCACATTCAATATAATTTCATATAAACTACTGCTATTAATTGATTCAAAACAATATTTATTTAAATAAGCACTCAAGTAATACCAATTACAACTGCTTTTACGTAGCAATTATTTTTAGGTGGGACACATATTACACTATTTTAACATTTTAATGTGTTGTGTTTTTATTGCCTATAAATAAAAAAACGGTTGTTAAAAGGCCATTCTGTTGGAGCTGCTATTAGTTTTTTCCCCCATTTACATCTTGTTTATTTATGTAGTCTACTTATGAAATTTAATGGTTTGCGAATTTTTTAACATTACGAAGCATCTTCATGTTATTTAAAGGGAAAAAAATAAAATGTTATTGCTGATGAGAGCCAAATCGGTTGATAAGTGAAATTGTAAACTATAATTAAAATTCGAATAGCACGTGCATATATTTTACCGTGTTACATTTAAGAAATTGTTACAACATATCGTACAATCGCAGCTAGAATTATTACATTTATTTTCAGAAGCTGAAGATCAAAGTTCACCCTTTTCAATTGAGTCTACACCTGCTACGTCGTCTTGTGGGTGTGAGATAGAAAAAATTACGCCTGCTTACAATCAACCAGATTTAGATCGCCCATCTGTAACGTCGACTTCTTTCGATAGTGATTCATCAAGAACTAACACCAGCTCTGATACAGAAAATGATGATGAAGAAAACCTTTAGGAGACGCCTGGTGCTACTCAGAATGCTGCTATGCAACAACTTGGATGTTTCATCTGCCCCAACGAAAATGACCCAGTTGGAATTAAAAAAGCTTTTATGGAAAAGCACCCTATACAAGTTAGCGAAGGAGAAGGATTTAAATTGCCATTTGATTCTTCAAAACTTTACTTCCGACATTTGCCGAATGGTGATAAAATTCACAGAAAATGGTTATCATATTCGATTAGGCTAAATAAAGTGTTCTGCTCTATCTGTATGGCTTTTGGAGGTAAAGATCACAGAGATTCTAAATTCATTACTGGACATGACTGTTCTCCTAAACATATTTATAAATCTGTTGAGATTCACGAAGACTCACATTATCATCAACTTGCAGCGAAGGCAGCTTTTCAAAGCCAAAAAGGTCATGATATTTCAACTCTCCTGGCTAGTAACCAAACTAAAAAACGAGAAAGAGAAGTTCACACCAGAAGATTAGTTGTTCAACGTATAATTGACATAGTTTTGTTTATTGGAAAACAAGGTATTGCGTACAGAGGAGATAAAGCAGAAGGGGCTTATACACTTGACTCTACAGATAACCATGGTAATTTTCTGGAATTGGTCATGTTGGTTGCAAATTATGATGTGATTTTACAGAATCATGTCAGAAATTGTATTGAAGACAGCAAGAAGCACAGACTGAAAATAATGAGCAAAAGAAAAGCCACCAAAGGAAAGATAACTAAAAGACCTACTGGACGAGGTTCTTTGTTGACATTTTTATCAAAAACCTTTATCAATAAGCTACTTAAAGTAATTGGTTCAATGGGCCGTAATATTATTTTAAAAGAACTTCATGACAGTGTAATATTCAGCCTGATGGTAGACAGCACCCAAGATATAGCTGTTATGGACCAGTTGGCAATTTGCGTTCGCTATGTCGTTCAAGAAAAGATATATGAAAGACTTTTAGAAATAACAGTAGTCGATGATTCATGTGGGTTGGCTTTGCACGAACTCATACAATCAGAATTAGCGAAGTTTGGCATCGCAACATCAAATATTATTGCGTGTTCATTTGACGGCGCGAACAATATGAAAGGTTGTTATAATGGTCTTCAAGCCCAATTCAAAAAGAAAAACAAAGACCTTATTTACACTCACTGTATGGGCCACGTACTGAATTTGGTTTTAGTGGACTCGACAACAACGTTGCTCCAAACCGAAAACTTATTTGGATTGGTTGAAGAATCTGCTGTTTTCCTCAGCTCTTCTTACAAAAGAATGGCCGCATGGGAGAGGGAAACAAAGAAAAAACATATTGCACATGAAAAACTGTACAGGTTGCAAAAAATAGGAGCCACGAGGTGGTGGAGTAAACATAAAGCTCTTTCTTCTATTATCGATGAGGGATTTTTACGAAGTGAGGAAAGTGTAAACACAGAGAAACTATTTAATTTTATTATCGTTTTAAAAGAAATATCAAACGGAAGTTTTGACTGTAAATCTAAATTCATGGCAAGAAATTTGATCGATCAATGGTCCAAATTTGAAAACCTATTTATATCGGTAGTTTTATTGGATTTATTTATTGTTACATCTCCTATTTCAAAATATTTGCAAAGTAAAACCATTGACTATTCTACAGCCTGGAAATTGGTAGATAAGCTGCTTATTCAAATAAAGGACAAAAGGAGTGATAAACACTCTCAGACTCAGTATACAAAAACAAAGTATTATGCAAATACAATTAATAGAAAATTAGAAGATAACAATATTGATGTAGAAGTAGAATTAGATTTCAAGGAAAAAAGAATTTTAAAGAAAAAGTTAATGCCTGGGGAAAAATCAATCGACGAAGCTCCTGAAATCTCAACTGCTCAAAACTATAAATTGGTCTTTTTCAATATTTTAGATTGTGCCAGGACGAGTATCGAAGAAAGGTTTAGTCCAAACAAAGATATTTTAGAAGATTGTTCCTGGTTAGATCCAAAGAAATTTAAGGAAATTGTAATGCTTGATAAATTTCCTCCTGAAGTTCTTTCTACCATTTCTCGACTTTGTAAAGTTGAAAGAAGTCAGTTATTGATAGAGCTGAAACAATTTGCAGGATCAATATGAAAGTTTTACAGTGGCTGAAAAAATTGACATTGAAAAAAAACAAGACAATCTGAATGGAGTTGAAGAAATTTGTGAGTGTGACGATGTAGAATCTGAATTTGAAGACGAGGAAAATCAGTATGGTTACTGCTCTGACAAGAAAAAATGTCTTAGCTGTTTATCATGCGCCTTTTCTGTTGTTTTTGAACTCTCACAATCTGGAATGTTTACCAACCTATATGTAGCTTACAAATTTGTATTAACTATACCTTGTACACAAGTCACCTGTGAAAGGGTATTTTCTAAACTTAAAATTGTTAAGAATCGACTTAGATCTAGTTTAAGCCAAGATCTTATGTCTAATCTTCTTTTCATGAATGTAGAAAGAGATTTTTTTTATAATTTAGATAAAGATATTATTATAGATGAAGTAGCCAGAACCAGTGAAGAACTGGCCAAAAAGCTGTTAGGTTAATCAACAGCCATTCACAATAACATAACATTTCTTAATTGTTGTAAATTTTATAAAATCTATTTTAAATAATGTGCCTAAAAAATCAAAATTAAAGATAGTATTGCTTTTTTCAGTATGCTTGGTTTTTTATTATTATTGTGTCCCTTTTTATTGTCTACATAAGTAGAGTAGCACTTAAGATATTATGGTTTCAACGAAGTAATTCCGATGCTTTAATCTAAAAATATATACCCCTCTCTTTTTAAGTAACACACCACTTGTAATTAATTAGTATATATATATTTTTTAGCTTGAAACTAGTTTAGGTACCGTATATAAAATAGTATTAATATTTTTTGTGAAAGTAAGTAGACTACACCTAAAAACTGTTTTTAAGCATATAAGCCTAATTTTCAAATGGTATATATTCTACCATTCTATTCACAATAACTTTCTCAGTAAGGGGCCCCTTTTCAGTCTCTAGCCGAGGGCCCCCAACGGAGCCAGTCCGGGCCTGAAAGTGAAACTAAGTACTTAGCGCGAGATGGTTAAGATATTTCGTTTATGTTAGTGTTAAATTGGAACTTGGTTACGATTAGGTAACAGTTAGGTTGCAATTACGTTCCGGTGAGCCTTATGTTATATTTAATTTCCGGTTAGGTTACAGTTAGGTAATGGTTAAGTTGCAGTTAGGATAAGGTTAAGTTGCAGTTAGATTGTGATTAGATTATGGGTAGGTTATGATAAGGTGACGGCCAGGTTACATTTATGATATATTTAAGTTACAGTTAGGTTACTTTTAAGATACAGCTAGGTTACAGACAAGTTAAGATTACAATACAATTAGGTTTAGGACTTTGCTCACAGAATGAACATTACGCATGTTTGATAAAAAATATACACCTATTTTTGTAAAATGGCTCTTATATAATTATATTAAAATTAGCTAAAATTATAATGCTATATACTAATCTTTTAGCGAATCATCGAGAATCTGTTTCATTCACGGTATAGTTGGATTGATTTAAGAGAGATATAATTAGTTTGAAATTCAAAATATTTCACTTGGGATATCTATCTGAAAAAAGTATTTAATTAAGTCACTTAACAGTAATTTTAAGGATAAATATCAGCACTTTAACACGAAAATCACGCAATCTATGGGCACATATTCCCTCCTGCGTTTCCCATTGCAGTCATTTTGAGTATTTTTGCAAGTTTTTGTAAACCGATTTTTGATACAGTCAGGAAGCACGTATTTAACAGAATGTACACTGTAAAAAATTTGACCCTTTGCTGCATCATCACTCCCCCGCTTTTATAGAATATCTCTCTTTTGACCTATAAGAATGCTCCATAATAGGCTGAAGTAATCATTTTCTATAAAAGCGGTGGATTGACGATGCAGCAAAAGGGTCAAATTTTTAACAGTGTATTTACACATATTTCGAGTTAAAGATAAAATCATAAAAATTTCAAGTTCATTTAACATTATTATTACGGACCCGGGCAACGCCGGGCGGGTCAGCTAGTTTTAAATATAAATAAAATGAAAATAGACAAGATACCGAGGGAAAGAACTACAAACGCAACTTCCATACAGGAGAGAAGGAGGGGGATGATGAGAGAACAGTGACAAGATTACTAGAATTTTTACAAATAAAATAAACTTCATGAACATTTAAGGGAGACCCGTAAGAAAAAACCTAAAATTTTTATTATTGATTTTAAAGTAATGAATTTTGGTGTACTATTTAAGAATCTTCTTGTAAGGAATAATTAGAAAAAAAATTCACTTTTTATTAAAAAGTATATTTTTTTATGGGGATTTTTATGATTTTTTTTTGGTCAAAAAATACACTTTTTAAAATTACTACTCCTCATTCAATTTTCAATATTTTGGTATTACTAAAATTTCTTAAATAGTGAAATAGTATATAGAAAAGAACTAAGGAGAGATATTTTTAATTTTCTATTTTAATCGGCTAAAAAAAAAAAAAAAAAAAAAAAAAAAAAAAAAAAAAAAATACGCATGTTAAATTTCCTTAAATTCGTTATAATTTTCATGTTTACCAATTTATGTAAAATTTTCAGAAATAGTTAAAAAAATATCTCTCCTTACTTTTGTTGCAATTTTTTTAAAGATTCTAAAAACATAAACACTTTGTTTCTAAATCATTTTACCACTGAGCCTTAGTACTTTGAACTTACAAGGAAGGTCTCCATTGGGGGCATACTCAGAATTTTTTGAAAAAAAATACGAATTAAACTACTCATGTAGGTAATAAAGGATCAGTGAAAATTAGCGGCGGAATTTCATTATTAGATATGTAAAAAAATAAAATAGTTTGGAATAATTGGCGTGAAAAGCTGAAAGCTACGCGGGATTTGGCGAGCAGTGCATTTCCTCGCCAAAAGCAGACGATTTTAACAAATCTGAAAATTGATTTTAATTGACTTCACTGTTAAAAATCTGCAGCATTTACTGCAACGTCACTCCACTACTTTTATAGAATATCTCTCTTCTGACCAATGAGAATGCTCCATAGCACCGTGAATTGACCGTGTCATACACTGTTAAAAATCTGCTGCATTTTGTTGCAACGCACTCCACCGCTTGTATATAATATCTCTATTCCAACCAATGAGAAAGCTAAATTTCACAGCCAAGTAACCGTTTTCTATACAAGCAAGGGAGGGCGTTGCAACAAAATGCAGCAGATTTTTAACAATGTATTTTTCAATTTGGAACAATTTTAATCAATTTAAATTGTGTTTTAAATGATAAAATATATTAATTTAATTTTGTTATAAGTACATATAAACGTATATGACAAAATTACACTTAAAGTAAAGTAAAACTGCAAAACTAAAATTACTTAAACTAAACTTATTTAAATAAATTGAACATAGAAAGTTTTTTCTTTAAAAAGTATTCGAAGCGTAAAAGCGTATTTTTCAAAATTTCGTTTTTTCGCCAACCGGAGATAAATCGCCAAATAAACGATATTTTTATTATTTTTTTACGGACGTTATAATGAGGTTCCGCCGAAATGTTTTTTATAAACATATATAATTATATGAGAAGAGCATTCTGTAATTTTTTCAGATTTTTCTGAGTATGCCCGTATGGAGACCTTCCTTGTTAGGCAAAATATGAAAAAGTCATTTTCAGGAAAACACGTTTTAAATGGCCGCTAGTCCTTTAAACTCTATAGTGAGTACAATTTAAAAAGCTCATTTGCTACCTGTTCCAAGTGTCCCCGAGTTCTGAAATTTTGCATGGATATTCGCAAATATGTATTTTACCGTTTTCTGAGAAAAAAAAAATTTTTTTGAACTTTTGATGATTTTTGGCCGAAAATGGAGTTCGGGTCTCCCTTAATTGAGAAGGAGAGGCAGGATTAGAAATAATTCAATAAATCTATCAATGCAATTTTAGTAGAAATTACATATAAATGAATGTATATTCAGTGAAAATGCAACATCGATAGTGGAGAAAATGGTGATTCTTACAGATTCCAGTGGCATCTGGATTCGAGTTTTGATGACTCCGAATATACTGAGTTTCTGGAGTTTTATCAGGAAAAAAAAATCTAAAACGGATTCCATTCAATGTATTAAATGGAATCGGTGACTGGTTGGAACGTGCCAAATTATATTAGAAAAAAAAAATAGTCACAGATTGGCAACAAGATTGGTCTTATTCAATATAAGGCAAAGACCATGGAGGAATGAGATAGGTGGAGGGGAAATATTATCTCTGGGGGGTGATGCTAAAAATGTAACCCTACATTAAGTCACATTAAGTACAAACACGCCTATCAATTGAAACAGGTTTAAACCCATATTTTTTTGCTATTGTTTTTTAAAAAGAACTAATCTATCGCTTCACCGGTAAGAATTTATTAATTCTTTTATCATATGTGTTTTAAATATCAATATAGAAAATTCTTTTTAACGTTTTGCTTGAAAATATAACATTCTTTTGTTAATATCTTAAAATCGTCTGCAGTCAGAAATCTATATTTTAGATTAATATTTATTACTTGACTTTTCAAACATGATTTCAAAAGAATGTTTTCATCATTATATTTTAAATATTTAGTTACATGCAATTATTAAGTCATAAACATTTTTCATCCGTTATAAAGTATTTAAAATTGAATTACAGAAGGAATCTTTTAATAATACAATTTTTAGTTCGTAACAAATGTTTTCAGTATCTAATTTAATTTTAATTTGATATTTAATAATTGCTAATTTTCCAATTTCTTCTATTTTTAAAACGAACATTTATTTTAATAAATAATAATAGAACAAAGACCATTTTAAAAATTTGCTATTTCTTCTTAAAATATGCTTCTGTTGTAATTCATTTCTTTCAATTCGTATTATAATACAAAATTCCTTCTACGTCCTTTTGTTTGGAACATTAAAATGTGAGCGATATATGGATTCATATTGCAAACCTTTTTTGAGCCTTACTTCACCTCCACCTATCTCAATCCTCCATGGGCAAAGACGTCGAAGATCTTGTGTTATAAAATTGGTCAGAATTTTATTTTAAAATACTTTTTAATTTACTATATTTTTGGACTGGGAAGTTTCCCTTCATTTTAAAATAAAATATGAAATTTTTTCTGCCCAGCGTGCAAATACCAAAAAAAGCTCTGAAGCTTCTCTTCATTATATATGACGACCTCAGAAGCCAAGGGGTACAAGTGACAAAATGTCGATTTGGAGTAAATTGAGTTTAAAGATAATTGATGTTAAATTGGAACATCAATAACAATTGACTAAATTGAAATAGGAAACATCTGCTTGTTGCATTCTAATCTTTGAACTCTCATTTCAATAACTGTTAAAAAAAATAGAGTACAATTTTGTTTAAATGTATAATTAATCAATATTGTTTGTTTTTCGAAAAAAGTGGTTTATCTCTATAACTCAGCAAATAATAAGAAAATGACCTATAAATCTTTACCTTAAATGAAAAAAGCATATTTCCAGATACCCTCAACTTAACTCAATTTTTTCGATTTTGTCACTTATACCCCTTGGCTTCTGGGCTCCTCATATATGATAATTGCCTTCTAATGAGACACAATATCAGTTTTGATAAAAGCGTTCCAGTGAGACAAAACTTGATTGATCCTTTAAACTATGGTAAATTAAAAGCAAATTATAACGTTCTGAATAAAGATTTCTCATTTCTAAAAAGAATCTATGATTATTTCTACTACATCTGTAAAATATTTTTAACAATGTCTTTTTTAGAACTGAAATTTGAATAGTGTAGAATTATCACACTGTGTTCGTAACTCATGTTGCTCCTACCGCAACTTACTGGTAGTGTCATGCAGAACTACAAGATGTTTTATGCATTAAATTAATTTTTACTTACCCATCATACGTAGTATAGGGTAAATATTGCAATCGTTTTGAAAATGGAAAAAAAATTTTGACGGATTTACACGTTTCAGATACTGAAGATTCCGAAAATCATATTTTTATATATATATAAAAAAAAAAAAAAAAAAAAAAAAAAAAAAAAAAAAAAAATTGCCGTCCGTCCGTCTGTGTGTTTGTCTGTCTGTCTGTAATCGCTCTATCTCCCGAACAAATTGAGATAGTGACTTGAAACGTTGTATGTGCTTAATATGTAAGAATGGGACGAAGCCTATTTAATATCAATAACCTCGATTATCCGGAACTATTTTTTCGGACTCTCGAAAAGTTCGTTCTGATGAAAGGTATACAAAAATTTTCGAAATGTTTTATTTTAAGGAGGGGACGTAAAAGACAATAAAATAACACAAATTTTGCATAAAGAACGAAGTCGATTGGATTATTAGTTGTCGAGATATTTGTAATCCTGTTTTCCACATTCTTTGATTTTCCATGACCCTGTATTTCATTCAAATTTCAAATCAAAAATACATTTTAACTGGAAATGAGACGCTTAATACGACGCCGTAAATTGTTAGTTAATATGATTATTATTTTTGGAGCTATAAGGATGCTTCTTTTACGCAATCCGGTACTACTGGTGTATTTTGGCGTTTTATATAATTTGTCGAAATCGGCTCATCAGCAATTCATTGATAGAGCATTACTATGTATATTAAAACTATTTACATATGCGTTTAAACTTTATTTTGGAATTGCGAAGCATTTTATAAATATTTTACGCATGTTTTATTTTCAAATATTATATTATGCGTATCCATGATGGGTAAGTATTACGGTGGTCCCCCAACGACTAGTTGTTTTTCTTATAACATATATCTTTTAAAACGTTGAAGTCTGTCACGACAGATAGGCTTATTTTAACCATTTAACTTTGGAGTTTTTGTGGGTGTACCTTCCATTTACTTATTTGTGGAATGTTGTTACATTAAACTAATATTATAAAAACTAAATTTTTAATACTTTCATTTTGATCTCTTATGTAGTTTTCAACATCTATAACCTAAAATGTGATTTTTCAATAAACATTCGCCCTAGTGTGGAAAAATACTTATGCTAATGGAAATAATATGCACCCTCCATTTTATTCCATGTTTTCTTTTTTTTTTCTTTTTTTTTACGTTCGTTTGTAATTATGTAAATACGTAGCACCTACTGTTGTCGTTCAGTCCGTCCGTCTGTCTGTCCATCCGCATATAACAACACAAAAACTACCCAACTGAATTGTTTGAAATTTAAAATACATAATTATTACATAATTTTGTCGAATCATTTCAAATTTTATGAAAATCGGATTGATAGATCAATTACAGGGACAATCAAAAGGATTCCGTTACATTACAGTCAATGATGAAAAAAATTCAAATGCATTTTAATCGTTTGAAATCTTAAATACGTAATTATTACATAATTTTGTCGAGTTATTTCAAATTTTTTCAAAATCGGATGCATAGTTCAATTACAGGGACAATCAAAAGTATTCCGTTACATTACGGTTAATGGGGAAAAATGTTTCAAATGCATTTTAATGGTGTTACACTCATTCGAACATAATAAATTTGATATGCATCTATAAAGTACATATTATAATAAACTTTTTGCATAATCTGTGGTGCAAAGAATATTTGTTATTGATTTACAAGGCCACACAAAATTATTCCATTGCATAATGGTATAGGGAGAACATTGTTTGGTGCTCATTTTAATTGTAGATATTTACAGTTTTATGAGATTGATATATGAGAGTGATATTTTTAAAACTTCGTTATCGAACGAACGCACCTCATTTGCTACGCTTCACGTGCAATTTCCAACTGGTTTTTTTTAAGGTGCAACACGAATCTCAGAAAAAGACCAGGATGATAATGTAAAGTCTATGGGATCGTTCTTTTCAAATATCTCGCTCAAATTTTAATATTTTTACATTTTTTTTTTTTTTTTTTTTTTTTTTTTTTTTGCATAGGATAGCTGAGGACGATCCACAACCGGCCTAGTTTTTACTTTTTTCAATTTTGATTTCAGATTAAAAAAAGAAATTACTTTAAATTTCAAAACCGGCTTAAACCGGTTCTTTAATTGAAACTATCATAATATAAAAATCATATAAGCAAAATCGAAAAAATAAAAACTAGGCCGGTTGTGGATCGTCCTCAGCTATCCTATGCAGAAAAACATGCAAAAATATTGAAATTTAAGCGAGATATTTGAAAAGAACGCTCCCATAACTTTACACTATCACCCGGATCCTTTCAGTGATTATTGTGAGGCCTTAACATTAGTAAATAACGAAATTTCTTTGAAGAATTCTGCAAATATTAAAAAGTGTATCATACTCTATGCTTTATGGCATGTTTTATCTTTCTTGTATTTATTTTATAGGCCGTAATATTCTTTGACAGACAAATTAACAAATGTATTAGATTATAATTAGCAGTTAAACCATAATCTTCAATATTAGTTGGTTGTTTTTATGGCGGCTGATTATCTGCACTAGGAGTATAGGCCAGAGGAGAAGTGCGCACCGTAGTGGTCTTTCTAAGGGAACCTAACCCGTAAAGATAGACCAGTACATAACTAAGGATATTCAAAGTCCAAAGAAAACCAACTGAAAATTGTACAATTGGGTTGACAAACGCGACCGTACTCGAAGCTCGAACCCATCACCTTCGATTTACTTACCCATCATACATAGTATAGGGTAAATCTTGAAATCGTTTTGAAAATCGAAAAAAAATTTTTTTTTTTTTTGACAGATTTACACGTTTCAGATACTGGAGATTCCGAAAAATTTGTTTTTAGAAAAAAAAAAAATGCCGTCCATTTCTCTGTCTATGTGTTTGTGTGTGTATGTCTGTAAATGCTCTATCTTCCGAACAAAATTAGATAGAAACTTCAAATTTTGTATGTACTTAGTATGTAAGAATGGGACGATGCTTATTTAATATCAGCAACTTCGATTATCAAGCACTATTTTTTTCAGACTCTCGAATAATTCGTTCTGATGAAAGATACATAAAAAAATTTTATTTTTTTTATTTTAAGGACTGGGCATAAAAGGCAATAAAATAACACAAATTTTGCATAAAGAACGAAGTCGATCGGACGCAGTAAACTGTTAGTTAATAGAATTATTATTTTTGAAGATATAAGGATATTTCTTTTACGCAATTCGATACTATTTGAGTAGTTTGGCGTTTTATATAATTTGCCGAAATGGGTTCATCAGCAATTCATTAATAGAGCATTACTATGTATATAAAAAATATTTAAATGTACTTTTTTTTAAAATTGCAATGCACTGTATAAATAGTTTCACATGTTTTATTTTCATATATTATACCATGCATATCCATGATGGGTAAGTATTACGGTGCCCCCCAACGATTAGTTTACTTATGTCTCATTTTATTTAATTTTAAATATTTATTTTATTATATTCTTTATTAAAAGTAATGCATCGCAAAAAATATAATCAAATTCCAAAGAAACAACAACAGTATGCTTAATGAGGAACTCAATTGAGAAACTTCAATGTGGATTATAATTTTGATATTATGAAATCATTTTATTTTACTAATTAATCTATATGATTGTGATAGAAGGATTATAATTTCAAATGTTTATCTGCATGATTTCAATAATAAAGGCCTAAAATTATATCATTTTTTATGTGCTTAGTGTAGGGCAAAAGAATAAATACTATTTTTAAAAACTAACATATAATAAAAATTGTATAATCCTGGTTTAAATTAACAACACTTTAAATTTTTGTATTTATAGGCATATCTTTACAAACTTTACAAAACGTAATAAAGCAAAGAAGTGGATTATACAACAAATATCTTCAAATCAATCCTATTGATATTTTCAATCAATTACTATGAGGAGGCATTTTTCTAATAACTCTTTCGCATTTTGACATTTTGATTTTTTTTTTTTTTTTTTCATTAGATAGCTGAGGTCCCTCTCAAGATCGCACCTTGATTACTTTTTCGATTTTGGGTGCAGATATTTTTTATAAAGTTACTTTCACTTTCTGAACCGGTTCTGAAAGTGAAAGTAAGTTTGTAAAAAATATCTGCACCCAAAATCGAAAAAGTAATCAAGGTGCGATCTTGAGAGGGACCTCAGCTATGCAATGCAATGCAATGCAATATATATATATATATATCAAAAGGCGAAACAGTTATTAGAAAAATGCCTCTTCATAGGAATAGCATTAGCTCGCGAGTGTCTTCGCGGGCAAGGACAGGATCCTTAATGGGCCTTAAATCTCGCCAGTAACATTTTTTTCCCACCCCCAGCAGGGGCTTTTATTTCATGCGTACGTAAATCCGAAAAAATGCTTTGATGTGGAAATAAAATAATTAGGTTTATGGTATTTATTATTATTATTATTATTATTATTATTATTATTATTATTATTATTATTATTATTATAAATATTATTATTGTTATTATTATTATTATTATTATTATTATTATTATTATTATTATTATTATTATTATTATTATTATTATTATTATTATTATTATAAATATTATTATTATTATTATTATTATTATTATTATTATTATTATTATTATTATTATTATTATTATTATTATTATTATTATAAATATTATTATTGTTATTATTATTATAATTATTATTATTATTATTATTATTGTGTATTTAAAATAAAATAAATGAAAATCGCAGTTTTTTGTTCGTAACTTTTGTATTATGAATGAGATTTATGTATTTCCATTAAAATATGTGAAAGGTTTATATTTTAAATTAAAAGAATTCAATGATGAGAAAGAGAATAGTATTTGGCGATTTATCATCGGCACCTGGCTAACATAAAAGTGTCTAAAATTTTTATGGAACCAACAAAAAAACAAGTTCTTAGAAAAAAAAAAAAGTTAAAATCAGAGCATCAAAATACAAAGAGATTGTTACAATAAAAAACCCTCTTTTTTCGCTTCCTTTTCCAAAAGTTTGTTAAACTTTCACTGCAAAAAATTTTCTTTTGAAAGTTTTTTTTTTTTCATATTTAGAGTCAAATACCAGAATTTTTAAAAAACATTTCTCCCTTTTATTTAACAGCAGAGTTTTGTGATTAGGAGCTGTCCAAAAATAATGTCACACATTTTTTCAATGTTTTTGACCCACCTCCACCCCTTTGTCACAAAGTGTCACACTTTACCTTACCACCTCCCCCTCCCCCTCCCGTTGTCACATGTCGCATTATATTGCATAAACATATTCTTGAATTTCAAAAACAAAGAACTACGTTATAGATCATACTTTAAATTTTACTTTCAAACTTTAGGTGTGTGTTTTAACGACATTAGTCAGTATAACAATAAAAATGATTCATTTACTCATTTTGTATGAAATAAGATTAAGGTTTAAAACAAAATACATAATATACAATAATAATAAAATATTAATATGAAAGAGCAGTTGAATGCAGTAGTATTTTGGAATTTAAAACAGATTTTAATGTATTTGGTTTTAAATCTTACTTTTTTTATGAAAACAAAATATTTTAACTTCAAAATAACTTCAAAATTTAATTTGCTGATTTTTAATGCTTTTAATTTTAACCAAAATGTGTGATGTCACATTTATTCTTACCCCCTTCCAACCCCTTACTCAAACTGTCGCAATTTTATGAACCCCCTCTCCTACTCCCAAGCGTGAAATTGTTTTAGGGACGGCCTCTTGCATAAGAATATTTTTATTAAATTATTTCTTAGATATTTGTTCCTTGGAGCAAAATTTATTTATTAAACGTTAAACATTAATTAATGCATTTACGCAATACTGCTCTGTTTAAGATTAAAATATAAATATTCACAAATAGAAATACAACATTAAATTAAAAACATAATTACCCAATAATACATAAATAAATCCAATTATGAATCCCAAAATCATTTTGTTCACAAATGTTCTAAATTGCAAAAATTGATGCCAGAGACAATATGTTCAAATTTGCATAACACGAAGCAAATTATGCGGATGCAAATGCAAAAGATAGCAGCGAGAATTCAATTTTGACATTGCCTTATATGTTTAAATGTCAAGTGTAGATAATATTCGACCTACATCTTTTGAGATAACTTGAAGCTATGCCTTGAACGAAGTTCAGCCATTGTTGAAAGATTAAATACACTGTCAACGGAACATAAATGATACATTGATATTTGATTATTTTGATGCTTTAGTAATCCGTTAACTCCCATTCTGTTTAAAATTCTATTACAAATGATAAAAAAAATATTCAAAGGCAATCCTGTCAAAAGATAAAAGTTTCTCATTATTCGATTGGCTATTAAACAATAAAAATTTGTCATTATTATGTTAATTACTAAAGAAATTTTTTTTTATTCTATTAGGAATTTACCCATACTACACCTGTTTAAACGGTTGCTTGAGTGATTTCCAAAGTTTATTTCAGCTTTCTCAGACCCCAGGGTTTATATATATATATATACATATAAATTCCAGTTATGGATTAATATTAACAAAAAGATAACTAAGAAAGAGTGAACAGCGAAATCAATTTAATTTTATTTTTAGCTCACAGGCTATCATAGCATGGGAGCTTATGTGCCTGTCCGTTCTGTATGTACGTTCGTACGTTCGTGCGTAACGCGATAACTCATGATAAAAATATCCGATCCACTTGAAATTTTGTATGTAGGTATATCCTGACAAGGCGCTTCCCTGATTAATTTTTGGAGTTCATTCGATATGTATAAGAGGGGGAACGGGGGGCTCATGCCCCTCCCATTAGTTGATATAAATGGGATTTTCATGCAGAATTAAGTTTTCGTTCAAAATTTAGATTAGGATCATTCTGATGAGGCGATTCCGTGACTGTTATTAAGTGTTCATTGAATAAGTATAAATAGGGGGAACAGGGGTTCTAATGCCCCCCCCCCTTAATTTATATAAATGGGTTTTTCAAGCAGAATTTTCAGATTTCGTTCAAATCTCTGAATAGTTTTGGAAGTTTAATGGTTAAGTATAAAAGAGGGGGATAACTCCTTTTAAATTATATAAATGCTAAATGGGTTTTTATTAAGAATTATCTCATTTGCTCTGAATTTTGGATATAGATTTTTTATATGATAAAGCATGTCTTTGATAGTATAGGAGGTTCAATGATTAAGTATAAAAAAAGAGGAAAGGGGAAAGTTGTTTCCCCTTCTTAATTTTTTTTCGAACGGTATTAACCCTTGAAAATATAAGGCTTTAATGTACAATTAGTATTTGTAGCCTGTGAGCTCAATGCCATCAGTTTAACTGGGCAGTATTCTTTTTTATTTGTATATGAAATTTCACGATACACGGGGATTCAAAAAGTACATTTCTTTACAATTTCTTAGGAATTTTTTATTTTATTTAAATTTATGCAATGCAAAAACATTGAAAAACATAAAATAAATATGTATTTAATAATTTTTTGTTACTAATGGATTCTACAAATGGTAGCTTAACTCATAGTAAAAAATTTTACGCTTTCATTTTTGTGCATATCGTATATTTCTGCTGCAAGCAATTTTTATGTAACATGTAATTAACTAAAAAAGCACTATAAGAAACAAATTGCCATTTTATTTAGTTTTGTTATCTGTTAGGTTCCATTCATAATAATTTCTCTTTTTTTTTTTTTTAACCTTGAAAATTGAAAAAAAAAAAAAAAAAAAGGAAAAAATTGAAATGAGTGAAAAAAAATTGTAAAGATTTGTATCCTATAGGTTACATCAGGTCTGAAGAGTTTAGAAGCAAAATTAAATAAATAAATAAAATATTTTATTCTAAGTTATATAAAAAATGACTAATACAAATATAAAAGAAGAAAGAAACAAGTAAGAAAAATCATGCGTTAAGCATAGATTATGAAGCACTTTCCAACACTTTATGAAATCTTTAACAAAACTTTGTTATTTAGGGAAATAATAGTGTATAGCCAAATATACCCAAATATGTATTCCAGTACATTAGACCAGCCCTGTATTTCATATGTCAGTTCATATAACGGGAAAATTTAGCTTAGCAAGAAAATACCCAGTAGCTTGAAATTTCTTTTTCAGCAATTCATACTATTAGATGGAAACATACTTGAATACTTTTGTTCAGCCCTGTAGTTTACATTGTACCTTTATTACACGTCAGCATTAGGCTAAAAGTTATTGTAAACTAAAACACTTTTAAAACAACTGAAATCACATTCTCATAAATCATCATCCATAGGCGTCCATGTACCGAATTGTTTGCGTGGCCCTGTATATCCTTTTATCTATATTCTGCAAACATTTCTCAGTAAATTGAATGCAGCTCAGCGTAAAAATGCATAGCTTATTTAAGAACCACGTTTAAATAATTTACGCTCATATTCAGTAACGTTGGTGAGCTCTTTTACGTAGCCCTGTATATGAACTATAACATTTATACACACCATATAATGTGCAGATATTTAGCGAAATATAAACGCGAATATCATAATTAAAATGCATTTCATCCCTCCATCAGCCATCATCGGACACACATACGGTACTTCGGGAAGAATATACTATTTGAAATCTTTTGTATGGCCCTGTAAATGCTATGTACTTCATATTATGCAAGACAGTAGCGTATAATTTATATTAAGCTTCACTGACATATATCAATTTTATTATATATGAAAAAGCTTAATATATTTAAAATATGTCACACACAATTTCCCCTTTTACCATTATCTAATGGAATTCTTTTGTGTGGCCCTGTAAATGAATAATAGCTATATTTTCACCATATATTTTATAGAATGCATATTTTAATGTGTTTGACAGAGTATAACATCTTTAAAATTCCTTTGAAGCGATTTTTCCCCATAGGCCGTAATATAATAGGAAACTTTTGATTCGCCCTGTAGATAAACTAATCATGGTAGAAACTTCATTTTCGATAGGACTTGTGCTAGGGTAAACGTCAATAACGTCCTAAAATTTCATGGCAATCCGAGTATATTAACGATTTTTCCCAATAGGCCGTAATGTAATGGGAAACTTTTGATTCTCTCTGTAGATAAACTAATCATGGTAGATACTTTATTTTCAGTAGGGTTCGTGCTAGGGTAAACCTCAATAACATCCTAAAATTTCATGGCTATCCGAGTATATTAACGATTTTTCCCCATAGGCCGTAATGTAATGGGAAACTTTTGATTCTCTCTGTAGATAAACTAATCATGGTAGATACTTTATTTTCAGTAGGGTTCGTGCTAGGGTAAACCTCACTAACGTATAAAAATTTCATAGCAATCCGAGTATATTTACGGGAGTTAGAGCACGGACAGACGGACAGACGGCCAGACAAACCGAATGCATAAGCACTTTTCAACTTTGTTGGAAAGTGCTAAAAAAGACCATTCTTCAACTATACAGGGTGTATCTAAACTCTTGGGCAAAACTTTAAGGGGTGATAGTACACATCAAGAGAAACAGTATTAAATAGGAAACTAAGGATGTCAAACGTCTTCTGAAGGAGAAAGGCGCCATTAAAGTTTATTGTCCAAAATTTCAAATGATTATAAAAAAAAAAATTAAAAAAAAACAGAAAAATTGGTCGATTCGTTTGAGGTTTTCACTAAAACTATTCCTTATGTCAGAATTGTCTTGAAAATAAATTACAAAGGTAAATTTCAAAAAATGCCGATAGAGGGCGCTTTAGACTTTGGAGTAACGAACAACTATTTTTTGCCGTTATTTCTTGCATCTCATTAAATGTTTTCGGAAGCTTAGACTTAAATTTTGAGCTCAAAATCTGAATAGTTGGGAGTGGTTAAGTAGCGCAAACAGAACTGTGTTCAAGGGGGGAGGAAAAAGTTCAAATTTCAAATGATTATAATAAACGAAAAAAATGGTCGATTCGTTTGCGGTTTTCGCTAAAACTATTCTTTATGTCAGTATTTCCTTGAAAATAAATTTTAAAGATAAATTTCAAAAAATTCCGTTAGAAGGCGCGTTAAACTTTAGAGTAACCAACAACTATTTTTAAAGAATTGGATTTTTTTTTTAAAAAAATCCAATTAAAGGCTTGCAAAGTCTTAGACTTAAATTTTGAGCGCAAATTCTGAATCGTTGGGACTAATTAAGTAGCGCAAAATTGAACAGTGTTCGAGGGGGGGGAAGGGTTATATTTCAACTCCTGAACACAGTTCAATTTGCGCTTCTTAACGCCTCCCAACGATTCAGAATTTGAGCTCAAAATTTAAGCTTTTGCAAGCATTTAATTAGATACAAAAAATAATAATTAAAAATAGTTGTTGGTTACTCTAAAGTTTAACGCGCCCTGTAACGGAATTTTTTGAAATTTATCTTTAAAATTTATTTTCAAGGAAATACTGACATAAAGAATAGTTTTAGCGAAAACCGCAAACGAATCGACCAATTTTTTTCTTTTATTATAATCATTTGAAATTTGAACCTTCCCCTCCCCTCTTGAACCCAATTCAGTTTGCGCTACTTAACCACTCTCAACTATTCGGATTTTGAGCTCAAACTTGAAGTTTAAGTCTAAGCTTCCGAAAACATTTAATGAGATAAAAAAAATAACGGTAAAAAATAGTTGTTCATTACTCCAAAGTCTAAAGCGCCCTCTATCGCCATTTTTCGAAATTTATCTTTGTAATTTATTTTCAAGACGATTCTGACATAAGGAATAGTTTTAGTGAAAACCGCAAACGAATCGACCAATTTTTCTTTTTTCTTATAATCATTTGAAATTTTGGACCCTAAAGTTTAATGACGCCTATTTCCTTCGGAAGACGTTTGGGACCCTTAGTTTCCCATATTGTTTATCTTGATGTGCACTATCACCCCTTAAAGTTTTGCCCAAGAGTGTAGATACACCCTGTATATTATGAAAGTTTCCAACACATTCAGAACAATGTAACAGAACTACACCGTTTGATAAGTTTAAGTATTATATCAGATTCAACCAGACGGAATACTTGAAAGCCCTTATTTTGAAAATCAGACAAAGTGTGATAGTTGTATTTTTTTATTTGCTTTATTTTTTTATATGTTGAAGTAGATCATATTTAATGAATAGTGTGCAATTTTGATGCCCTGAAAAAATTTCCTCTTTCTTATAAAAAATATCAAAGTTCAAGGCTGTGAATGCCATTTTTATGAAAAATGAAATCCCAATATGTTTGGAGTGGTATAGCTCTGGCAAGCAACAACATCACAAAATTCTTTTGGCACAAATTTATAGTATAACACTACCTGCCTATTAAAATTTATTTGTTTCCATGGGGCATTGTTATTTTACATTGTTATGTTGCCACAAAGTACAGTCAAAATGACGTTTTTGTCCATTTTCCACTCTTAATGTCTTATTTAAGCTATAATACCCCAACGTTTTTCCTATATTACTGGGGGGGCTGCGCCCCCCCTGCTCGCTACGCTTTCCAAGATAATTTCTATAGGGAAGAGAAATGTTTTTCAGGGCTTCAAAATTGCAGATTAATCATTAAATAAGATTTTTTTCAACATAAAAAAAAATATCAAGACAATTAAAAAATACAACTATCAAAACATCACTTTTTTGTGTGAATTTCAAAATAAGGGCTCTTGAAAGCCCAATTTTAGCTGTTCCCATATACAATCTGGTAATTACCCTAATTTTTGAGTAGCTCTCTGTAATATACATGTATTTGTATCTATTAACTATATGCATGCAAAAATTTAGTTCAGTTAAGAAATGCATATCTATTTTAGTTGAAATTTGAGCGATTTTCTCAAATAAGGAGAATAGCATGTGAATTCTTTTTTGCAGCCCTGTATATGAGGTATAGAATTTATATATAACAAGTAAAATGAAAAAAAAAAGTTAAATAGTTATATTTAAAATGTATTGCCGAAACTGAAAAAATTCACTTCAAGCAATTGTTACTCAAAGACAGTGGATAGAAGAATTATGGATAGGTTATAAAATGTGCGAATAAGAATAAAGTGGTAAAGTTAAGAATTCCGAATTTAAAGCACGAATGGAAGAATTTAAAATAAACCGAATAAGGTGACTAGAATATTAAAAAAAATGGTTTTAAAGTTACTTACCCATCTCCTATTAAAATAATCACAGGAATAAATGGTGGGCTTGAACTATTCACACACAATTATTTATTTACGTCGAAATACATCAACATAGACGAAAAAACATGGCTGAAACAAGAATTTACATAAAGAATAATTTGAAGAATACATATCTGAATTGACTTTTTTTTTGTAGACTTCGTATGACTTCGTGTTGTTCAATATCATGAATGAGACTTTCATAAAATAACATCACTTTTCTAAACCATAATAAACGTATTCTTTCACAAATCACAAGTGAGAATTTTCATTTTCTTTTCACAAACAATCTACTAGAATTTTTTGGCGAATTAGAATATTGCAAATATAATACACCGCTCAGCAAAAGTTTAGACAATGATAAATTATGCTTCTATTTTCTGAAGTATATACCGAATGTTTGTAATTCCTCTGTCAAATATTAGTTGTGACTTATCCTTTATTCACACACAATAAATTTTGAATTTTACCTTTTACATAAATTTTAATGACAAAAAAATAAAATTAACATTGTGGCAAAAGTATAGACAATTTGTGTATTTACAGAAAAAATAACTCCAAATTAAAATCGAGTTGCACCCGCATTGTTTGCAGTTAGTGCAAGAATGTGACTTTTCATCGAAAAAACTAAATGCTGCGTCACTTGGGGGTCTATTTCGTACCAAACATGTTCAACAGCAGCTCGAAACTCATTAAAAGAAAACTATAACAAAAATTTGCATAAACATTACGACATATGATGTTACAAAAGTTGGGTCCGGATCAGAACTACACGCCGGCCAGTTGAGATCAATAGTATTTTCAGAGTTAGACGAAGTTCTTCTTTTGTATGCAACATGAATAGATGCTAAAATCCATACTTTAGATCAGCAAAAGTTCCCCAAATGACTAAAAATTAATCTCCAACGTATGTACGTAGTTTTGTGTTGCTTGGCAACCAATGAATAACTCCACAGATGCACGAGCATTAAAGCTAAGTGAGGACCAAATTATTTAAAATTCACCTTCTTTTTGTCGACTTAATAAAGTCCCAGGATCTTTGCTTGAGTCATTCCAATAGTATGCCCACGTGTTTGGGCCATTCAAATTCCACTTTTTTTTCGTTACTGAATATCATAGCGTACCATTTGGGTCCATATGACGTATGTTTGCAAGTTAATTGAATTCTGGACAATTTATAGCTAGATTTTAAAACTAATCGTTTTATTATTGTCATGTAAATTGATTTACCTGTTTCTTTAATCATCTAAGCATCATGTCCGTCCACAGAAATTCCTGACTTACTTTTAATGTGATTAACAATCATTATTTGTGTAAATGTTACTTTCTGGATCCTTTTGTCATCGCATTTTCTTGTCACACAAGGTCTTTCAGATTATGTTTTTTTTTTTGGAGGAGTCATCCTTAGACTATACTTCATAGACAAACCACTTTGGACGATTCAGTGCTGCTGAAATTTCTGAAAATGTCTTCCTTTCCAATTCAGCTTCCCTACTTCAATTACCTCATCTAAATGAATATTTTTAGCTCGCGGCATCTTCCCTAACTGATGCTATATCGAGGTATAATTAAATACTTCAGACATGTGACATCATAACTTGGAAATTTGCATTTATCCATGAACAGTTGGCTAAAAATCAAAAAAGTGTCTAAACTTTTGCAATATGCAAATTTTACTTTTTTCAGTTAAATTATATGTTATCTTACATTATAACCATTATTTTTATTGTACATTATTTAAAATATATTTGAAAATAAGTATAGCCATTTCTAAAACTCACGTGTTCGTATTTTTTATTTAAAGGTTAAAAAACACCAGTGTCTAAACTTTTGCTGAGCACTGTAGTAAATAGAATAAATTGTCCAATAGAATATTGAATAAGTTTTACCATATCGAGTAGAATAGCATAAAACAAAAGAATTATGCATCCATCTGATGCCAAAATCATTTCCCCCCCAAAAAATTTGCAACGGCAGACGAGAATATAAAATCACTCTAGGCGGCTAGCGGTTGCCATGGAGATCAAAACCTCCGCTTCTTTTTCTGTCCAGACAGTAATGCAATTGATTTCTTTTGAGAGCCCCTGTAAATGAACGACAAATGGTATGAATGCATTATTCCATTGTAATATAATTTTAGTGAAATATTCTGTGATTTATTTGAGTTTCAATACATGTGATATTGCGTAATGTTATATTTCTCTTCAAACGATTTTTCCCCATATACTAATGTAATGGAATTCTTTTGAGTGCTTCTGTAAATGAACTTTTAATGCCGCATACTTCATATACAATACCAAATATGCCTAGATGACAGTAAAAAACGTTTATCAATTGTATGAAAACCCAAGTATATTTACAGACATTAGAATGTGGACAGACCGGCAGACATAAGCACTTTTCAATTTTGCTGGAAAGCGTTGAAAAGCATAAAAAGCATACAAATAAAGATTTCGGCATAGTGGTAGCGACGTTGAAGTATCAACATGCATGAGATTTGGAATTGCCAGATCGGGCTAGTTTTGCTCTATAGTGAGTATAGGTATCAAATGTATTAAGCTGACGTAAAACAAAAAATAATCCATTTTTTAAAATGAAACTTTAAAGGTTTGAACTACTGATAAAAGCAAGCAAAATGCAGCTAAATAAGCAAACATGTTTCAGCTGAATACAGTTTTTCAATCATTTTCTAACATACTCATTTTGTAACATATAAAGATATTTTCATCTTGGCTATCAAAAATAATAGCCAAAGCACCCCACGAAAGTTAGTGCAAATTCTTCCATGAGTGGTCATGGCTATCCTATTTGGTAGCCAGCTAAATTTGTCATTTATCATTAAAATCACTTATTAAGAATTATGTTTATATAGAGTAATCTCTTAAATTGGAAAAATTTTAAATATATGAAAGGATGAGCTTGGGAGATTATTGATTTAGATATTCTTTTCTATTATTTTTTCTACTCCTTTTATTTTCTATATTTTTATCTTTTCTATCATTTTAGGTTAGAATTAAATCAATTTTTATTACAATAAGCAAGTATTGTAACAAGCACAAATTAAAAATGTACGTTTTGTGGAAAATATTTCATTTTTCACAAAAGTTAGCTCATACAATCGGCACATATATCAACTAACACAAACCACGTACATCTAACACATCTAAAGGAGCCCAACAATCAAACTCCAATACCATTTTCATGTAACTCGTACCGTTTTTGATAGCTAAGGCCTGAAATGTTGAAACACCATGGCTATCATATCTGATAGTCAGTGTCCCGACGGAAACATCACTGGCTATCACATATGAAAAGCCATTACAGTCAAAGTGTTAAAATAGTATTTATTAGAAACTATTCATCGGATCTCGTTTTATTTTTGTTTTACTTAGTCACTTGACCTTGACATACTCCATTCCATATTAACAAAACATTTTAACGCTGCACTGTACAAAAAACATTCAGTTATATTGAAGTAAAGTAAAAATGTAGAAAAATCAAGCAGTTTATTTTTGAATGAATCAAGAAATGTCAGAAGATAGTAAAATTGCACTGTAAAAAAAAAAAAAAAAAAAAAAAAAAAATGAAGATTTTACGGGGATTGCACTGGTAATTGGGTCGCCAGTACAATTCATTGTTTTTTTAATGGAGAAATTCCTGTTAATTCTGCAAACATTTTCCGTCATTTCCTGGAATTTACAGGAATTTGTCTGAAAAAAAAGTGATTTATACTGGCGTCACGATTACTAGTGCAATCTCCGTAAAATCGTCCTTTTTTTTTTTTTTTTTTTTTTTTTTTTTTTTTTTTTTTTTTACAGTACAACTTTAATCTCTTCTGACATTTCTTGTTTCATTAAAAATTAAACTGTTTGACTTTTCTACGTTTTTTACTTTTTACTTCAATATAACTGAATGTTTTTGCTCTGGAATAAAACCATTTATTAGCAGCGCCGATGAATATTTCCTCGTAAAACAAATGTTTTTTTTACTTGAGTTTGCAAATGGCCTTTAACCCTCTCATGCATAAATTATTTTTCATTATTCACAAAAAATCTTTTTTTGTGTGTGATAAATGAGAACTTATTGTAAAATAATTTTATTAATGTGCTGCATGCTAACTATTATAGGTGCACAAAACAGATCTTTATAAAAAAAATGGTCATTTTTTGTGGGGGGGGGGGGGGGGGGGGTAAATATGCAATAATTATCTGCCCGTATGCATGAGCGGCTTAAGGTCGTTTGGCGAAGAAAGTAAGAAATTTTCATAATTTTTTAATTTATATTCTTTACGATAAAATATTTTGAGAATTTGTAGACACTTCACTTGTTTAAAGCTCTGCAATGTGTTACTGTGTAAATTTAGGTTATGGATAGTTAAATTGGTATTTTAACCCATTCCCGTGTGGTGTCCTCAAAAAATGAACCTAATTTTTATATTACTAGCACCCAGAATATTTATTTAAAATTTTCCTCTTATAACATATTTGAAAATAAGCACTTTTTTTTGTAATCTTTTTCATCATTTTAATAGATTAAAGTCTTTATCTTAATCCTTACTTTAAATTTTTCCATCAATTATGGTTTTATAATTTTTCTCTTTTAATTAATTATTTTCGTTTTAAGAAGTTTATTTACTTCTAAACTTTTCATCAGTAACTCTTAACATTATAAGATATCTCATTTTCAAAGTATGGGTGTGAAATTGTTCTCAATTAGGTAACCCCTTAAAGCTGCTCTGCTGTTCCGCACGTTTATATTTTCTAATAAATCCGCTTATAAATTCTAGTGTAAATTAATTATTTCAAACAGATTCACTCCGCGCTGGTATGGTAAGGGGACTAGTAATTTTCGATCTATGTATGTGAACAGAAATTACTTCTAAAGTATCAATTTTATAGGTGATTTCCATTATTTGTGTAAAAGCAATGATGTGAATTTGTAGCGTTTTTTACGTCCACTTGTCCAGAGACTAGAGGTATCAAAATTCCATTTAGTTCAATGAGAGACACATAAACTATGCGGATTTCTATTTAATCTTAAAAAATCATTTGGTGATAATTGTCAGAAATACATTTCTTTTATTAATGACTAGCTGACCCGCCCGTCGTTGCCCGGGCCCGTAATAATAATGTTAAACGAACTTGAAATTTTTATGATTTTATCTTTAACTCGAAATATGTGTAAATACACTGTTAAAAATTTTACCTTTTGCTGCATCGTCACTTCACCGCTGTTATAGAAAATGATTACTTCAGCTTATTATGGAGCATTCTCATAGGTCAAAAGAGAGATATTCTGTAAAAGCGGGGGAGTGCCGATGCAGCAAAATGATCAAATTTTTTACAGTGTACATTATATTAAATATACGTACCCTCTGACTGTGTCAAAAATTGGTTTAAAAAAAACTAATATTTAGCTCCAAAAATACCCAAAATGACTGCAATGGGAAACGCAGGAGGGAATATGTGTCCAACGATTGCGCGATTTTCGTGTTAAAGAGTTAATATTTATCCTTAAAATTACAGTTAAGTGACTTAACTAAATACTTTTTTCACATAGATATCCCAAGTGAAATATTTTGAATTTCAAACTAATTATATAACTCTTAAATCCGACTATACCGTGAATGAAATCGATCCTCGATGATTAGCTAAAAGGTTAGTACATAGTATTATAATTTCAGAGCCATTTTACAAAAATAGGTGTATATTTTTTATCAAACATGCGTAATGTTCATTCTGTGAACAAAATCCTAACCGTAACCTAATTGTATTGTAATCATAACTTGTCTGTAACCTAGACTAATATTAACAGTAACCTAACTGTAACTTAAATAAACCATAAATGTAACCTGGCCGTCACCTTATCATAACCTACCCATAATCTAACCACAACCTAACCGCAACTTAACCTTAACCTAACTGTAACTTAACCATGACCTAACCGTAACCTAACCGGAAATTAAATATAACATAAGGCTCACCGGAACGTAATTGCAAACTAACTGTTACCTAACCGTAACCAAGTTATAATTTAACTCTAACTATAAAAGAAATATCTTAACCATCTCGCGCTAAGTACTTAATTTCACTTTCCACCGCTACGGAGCGCATTGTGTGTTGTAGAACATCCGAATTTTAGGTTCGCATTTTAGGTTAAATTATTTTGTCTTCTTCGGATACGGTTATGGTTGTTTGGAATATTTTTGTTCAGTTTAGATTCGGTTCAATTCAGATTTCGTGAGGTTTTTTTTCTTCAAATGGGATTTTTAAGTTCGGGTCGGATTGTACTTCCATGGAAAATTATTTTACCTAGTTCCAATGAGGTTATACTTCACTGAAATATTTTTGTTAGGTTCAGATTAGGTTTGGTTCAAATTTTGGGATTTTTTTTTAGAAATTTTTTGGTTCGGATTGGGCTTATGTCCATGGAAATTATATTGTCTTGTTCGTATCTGGTTATAGTTATTTGGACTATTTTCTTCGGATTCAGATTTAGTTCGATTCAGATTTCAGGTATTTTTTCAAATTGATTTTTAAGGTTCTGGTCGCATTCATCTCTAGGGAAATTATTTTGTTTTGCTCGGATCCGGTTTTGGGTCTTTGGAATATTTTTTTCGGGTTCAGATGTCGTTCAATTCAGATTTCGGTTTTTTAATGGAATTTTTATGTTCAGTTTGGATTGCGCATCAATGGAAATTATGCTGCATTGTTCGAATAAGGATATGCTTCTCTGGAATATTTTTGTCAGATTCAAATTTAGTTCAGTTTTTTAGGTTCGGATTGGGTTCATGTTCATGGAAATTTTTTGTCTTGTTCAGAGCCGGGTATGGTTCTGTGGAATATTTTTGTCAAGTTCATATTTGGTTCGATTCAAATTTCAGGTTTTTTTTTTTCAAATGGAATTTTAGGTTCGGATCGGGTTCATGTCCACGGAAATTATTTTCTCTTATTCGAATCCGGTTATGATTCTTTCAAATATTTTGATCGGATTCAGATGTAGTTTGCATAAAATTTCAGGTCTTTTTTCAAATGAAATTTTTTAGGTTCGAGTCAGGTTTATGTTCACGGAAATTATTTTGTCTTGCTCTTATCGGGTTATAGTTCTTTGGAATATTTTTATCGAATTCAGTTTTCATTCTGGTCATTTTTCGGGGTTTTTCAAAGAAAATTTTATGTTCGGGTCGGGTTGCATATACACGAACATTATTTTTCCTCGATCGGATTGGGATATGCTTCATTTGAATATTTTCGTGGGATTCAGATTTGATTCGGGTCAGATATCAAATCCATAGTTTTTTTTTTTTTTCAAATGGAATTTTTAGGTTCAGGTCGGGTTTATGCTCATGAAATTTTTGTCTTGCTTGGATCGGAATACGGTCTGTTTTTTTTCTGGTTGGGACCGGGTTATGTGTTAATACGCCTAAAAATTATGTTTTGCTACTATTCTTTTAGTGACTGTTTTTGATATATAATTTATTTTGCTATTTGATAATTTATTACTGAGTATGAATCGTCTGCCGATTCGAACAATTGTACATCAGACAGCCATTTCATTTTTGTTTTAAAAACAAATTAAAGTCTTAATAAAATTTTAACTTAAATAAAATGCATTCAAATTTAATCAATGATTTAAAAAACTGCTAAAAAACCCTCATATATACATATACATATATTTACTGCAACATAGCTAACCACGCATAGATTCCAATGTACGAAGTACCAATGATCTGACGTAACAGCTGTATTCAAAAATCCTAAGTTAAACTGACATTTTGCCAGTCTAAATTTTAAAGGTCTTTGGGGGAAAAAAAGTCACTTTTGAAATGTCAAAATCTCAAATTGGTTTCTTTCATAGAGTAAAAAGAAATTAATAGAGTGGAAGTATTATCTCTGGAGGTGATGCTAAAAATGTAACTCTACATTAAGTCCAATTAAGTACCAACAAAAGCACGGGATTTGACACGCCTATCAACTGAAACAGGTTTAAACCCGTATTTTTTTGCTCTGGTTTCTTAAAAAGAACTAATCTATCGCTTCACCGGTAAAAATTTATTAATTATTTTATCATATGTGTTTTAAATATCAATATAGAAAATTATTTTAACATTTTGCTTGAAAATATAACATTCTTTTGTTAATACATAAAAATCGTCTGCAGTCAGAAATCTATATTTTAGATTAATATTTATTACTTAAGTTGACATGAGTATACATGAGTATTAAGTATACATGATTTTAAAAGAATGTTTTCATCATTATATTTTAAATATTTATTTACATGTCATTATTAAGTCATAAACATTTTTTTATCTACGTTATAAAGTATTTAAAATTACATTAATGAAGGAAACTTTTAGTTATACAATTTTTAGTTCGAATCAAATGTTTTCAATGTCTTATTTAATTATAATTTCATATTTAATTATTGCTAATTTTCCCTTTTTCTTCATTTTTAAAACGAACATTTATTTTAATAAATAATAATAGAACAAAGACCATTTTAAAAATTTGCTATTTCCTCTTAAAATATGCTTCAATTGTAATTCATTTTTTCAATTCGTCTTGTAATACAAAATCCCTTCCACGTCCTTTTATTTGGCACATTAAAATTTGAGCGATAAATGGTTTCATATTGCAAACCTTTTTTGAGGCTTACTTCACCTCCACTTATCTCATTCCTCAATGGGTTTCTTTAATTCTGTCTCAGCTTTCTTATTACTTCTGCGAAAATTTTTACACAGCCAACCAACCGTAAACAAACGAAAGAGAAAAAATGGGAAAAGATGATTTTTTATGAGAGTGAACTCTCGATTTTAATTAATTATTCAGTTAATAATTGGAATTTCGAAATTCTGAAGCTCAGGTGCATCAGGAGAGATTTGGGGCTACTCTAAAAAAATTTTTGAACTTCGTACGTGCTGTAGATTTTGCTAGCCATCGCAGACACACACACACGCAGATAGGGCGTTTTGTTCTTTTATTAGTATAGATTTGCGGTGTTGTTTCTTGTGGTCCGAGAGAAAATCTGTCGAGTTTTAATGATATTATTTCCCATAAGAAGATGTTGTCTGGACCCCATACACTGAGGTGTCAAAAGTCATGGGATAGCAATATGCAAAAATATTGATGTCCATAGAAATCGTCGCTTAGAAATTGTATAAATGCTCATTGCCGGAGCAGGACTTTCATTTGTGTTCAAATGCTTTGTGTGATAAGGTTGATTATGTGATTATGGCCAAAAGACGAAAATTAACGGATTTTGAACGTGGTATACTAGTTAGAGTTAGACGAATGGGACATTCCATTTCAGAAAACGTTACGGAATTCAATATTCCGAGATCCCCAGTGTCAAGAGTGTACAGAGAATATCTAAATTCAGGGATAACCTCCCATCATGGATAACGCAGTAGTCGACCGCCGGCATTTAATGACCACGACCACCGATGCCGGCGTATGCTTGTCAGTGTGAACAGACAAGCAACTATGCATAAAATACCCACAGTAATGAATGTGGGACATCCAATGGACGTGATGCTGATTAAGTTGTCTCTTGTGCTTGAAAATTTGTCGAGTTTTAATGATATTATTTCCCATATGAAGTTGATGTTTAGAACTGATTAAATCGGCGTGTTGTTGATTGAGCTGTTGTTTCTTGCGGTTGGCGAGAAAATCTGTCGAATTTTAATGATATTATTTCTCATAAGAAGATGCTGTATGGAACTGGTGAAATTGGTGTATTATTGGAAGAGTCGTATAAATAACACGTAGTAGCAATATTCCGTTTGAACGAAAAATGTCCGGAGCAGGGTTCGAACCACGATTATCTTGGCTGAAACTGTCAACACTTTGTCAATTGAACTACGCCAGAATAATCAAATGGAGCTAATCCATCCAGCCATAACCCAGTTGGAAAATTACGACTAATAAGAATTACTTGGAATACCAGTTGGAATAATTGTATTAAAATTAATCAAGATGTAATTGTCTTTGACTGTAAAATCTCACATTAAGAAACTGATTAAAGAAGAAATTTTATTTATTAAAAAAAATACAACACCCTTGCAACATTTTAAAATAAAATATAAGCTCGCAAAATGTAATCTTCTTGTTCCTCGGCACATCATCCTTCCGATGGTGGTAGAATCCTTTGGATGAATCCTTTGGTGCCATCTAGTAATACATAATCACCTGAAATAAAATAACGAAATAAGCTTATACCCTTTTTTTGCTATTGGTAGAAAAGTAGTTAATTTAAGACAAGTAATGTCCGCACGCATAGGAATAGAAGACTTCTTAGAAACAAAAAAAATCTGTTGAAATTTACTAAGTAATAGTAGTTAGTGTGCACCATTTGACATGTAGTTTTCAAATGAAATGAAAACTATACTGCGCATGACAAAATAAATGTGCTATATTATATTATAAGGTACGAGTAAATATTGTGTGTGTATGTAAAATTTACCGGAAAAACAGCCCTAAAGATTTTGACTAAATTTTGTATCCCACCGTCTTCGGGTATGAGAAAACCATTGTACAATGTCACATGTTCGAAAAAACTCAATTAGTGAATCATTTTGGTGTCATAACGGGTAAATGAATTTCAATGGTAATAAAAGTTCGAACAGTTATTTTGTTCTTGAACAGCTGGCAGCAAATGAATTCACAAAGTTGGCAACAGTTTAGCATACTTGGCGATATCTGGTGATATTTGGCTAAACTGACAAGAAAATAAAACTTCACGATTATCAATGCAAACAGACATTCTTAGCGGAAAATGAAAGAGTTTTGCCAATTTTGGTGATCCAATCAAGCTAGATTGGATCTCAACACACGCTTGGCACCAAATAAAAGTTCACAAATTAGACGAAAAAATTAGCTTTCAGAATTTGAAGGATTTAGCTAGATTGTTATTTAATAACATCCTTTAAAGTTATAGTATAGAATTTATCGTTACATCGAGTTGAACACAACGCTACTTTTAACCGAGTGTAGCTCAGCCTTAAAGCTGTTTATTAATTAATCGATTATGTCCAAATGGTACTTTAAGAAAGCATAGAACTTTAAACATATCAGAAATTGATTTTATGTGTTTTAGCTCACATCTTCATTATTAAATCAATAAAAAAAGCAGGTAAACGCATTTAAAAGTTTTCATCATTACCCATTGAAGCTCTAACATAGAACCACATTATTATTACAAACTTAAACTGACTTTTTTTACAATTTGTTTGTTTACTCTGAAATCATTTAGTGTAAGTTCATTAAATTATAACAAATTGTGCATTTTGGACAAGCTTCGTACTAATACCAAAATATTCGTAAAAAATTTTGATTAAATTTTAAAGTTCATAAAACGTTTCTAATTTTTGAATTTTTTCATTGCTTTAAAATGCAATTGATTTTTTGTGTGTGTGAGTATATTTTACTATGTATATTGTCAAAAAATGTGTATGTTACGGTTTTAGAAGCTCAGAAAAAAAGGATTCGTAGTAATAAAGTTATCCCGAAATTCATCATTTTGAAAAAGATACTTTAGATTTTGGCATAGAAATGTGGTTCTATAGGCTGTTCCAGGAGTATTGGAACAAACTTTAAGTGGTGGTAGGGGACATCACAAGGATTCAGATTTGCACAGCAACTCTTGGTCAGAAACACTTTCATTGTACAGTAGTGACGTCACAAAATACAAGAATAACAAGTCACGAATGAGAGGAGAAAACAGATTTATTATTCTTTTCTTAGTGCATCAAAAAACTAAGAAAAAAGAACATTACAGAGACAAGGTTCGTGAGTAGGTGTTCGAAATTACGACCTTGGGTCGTGCTGCATGAAACTGCATCTCCGGTTTATGGAACATCTGATGTTCTCGAAAATATCCGGAATTTCCCGAACTTCCCTAGGAGCTGCCAGATGCGCGCAAGAAGTTCCTCAGCACTTTGTCATTTTTGCAATTTTTAAGAATAATAAGCATGTTTTCTCTTCCTGTCCGCATCCTTTCTTTCTTGTGTTTTGTGTCGTCACTACCACGCGAGTAAGGCGTTTCCAAGAATGGATTGTTATGCAAATCTAAATCCTTGTGACATTCCCTACCTCCTCTTAATGGTTGTCCCAATAATCCTGAGGCACTCTCTGGGTCGTAAGAAGCGAGGGCCAAAGGAGGCGGTCTGCCCGGGCGCGGAAGGTGAGGGAGCCCCAAATTTATACTGTCAATCTGATTTTTTTCTTCCTTTCTTGTAAAAAAATTATATACGTAAATATTAAGAAGATTTTTTTGTGTGACAAAAGCATATATTTTCAAAATAGTATGCGACTTCTTTCTTGGAATCTAAAAGGGGTTATAAACTGCTATACCGTATTGTAGGTACTTTTATTTCACTTCTGTTTTCCAGATACTCTTTGTCAAAATATAAGCGAAATTTTCCCTTTACATTATTTATTTGTTAAAATTAAATCTTTTAAAGTTCTACAGTAAACGCAAAATATGTATTCAATCGAATTTATTTGTGTTTAAAGACTTTTCAATTTCGTGACACCTGTCACAAAGAAAAAAATCCCTGTCGGCTGGGCCTATAGGCGGAGGTAGATTTCGAAGAGTGCTCATTTCAAGAAAATATATACATATATGATTAGAGATAAACCCACTTTAATAACTTCATTTGGCCGTTTATGAAAAATTTTTAATTTCATTTTTCTGCAAAAACTGGTTTTATCAGAATCATCTTAAGAAAAATTCAGCTCAAATGCCCATTTTGACAACATATTTTGAAAAAAATTCTGAATTTATTAAAAAATCGACCAAAACAATACATTATACAGTTCCTAAATAACAAAAAACTGTCAGTTGAATGCATTTGAGAAAAAAAATGAATTTAAAAATGAGTCATAAAATAACCAATTTGTTGTTTGAATACATCCTTAATTCTTTAATCATGATTTCTTCGGAAAATTTTGTGCGAAATACTCACATTGACAGCATTTTTAAAAATATATTCTATCTTTATCAAAAAACTGGCCAATGAGTCACAGTATATAGTTCCTAAATAAGAGGATCTGTAAATTGGATGCGTTTGAGAGCGAAAATGGATTTTAAAACGCGTCATAAAAAACACAACTTGCTATGTGAAAACGTCCTTAAATTTTCAAATCACGAAGACTTCGGGAAATTCTGTTCAAAATACCCTTTTTGGTAGTCTTTTTCGAAATATATTCTGTCTTTATCAAAAAACCGATCAATGCATCACATTATATAGTGCCAAAATAATAGGATCTGTAAATTGGATGCGTTTGAGATCAACAATAGATTTAAAAACGAGTCAGAAAAAAACGCAATTTCTTATTTGAATACTTCCTTAAATTTTCAGTCCCGATGAATTCTGTTCAAAATACCCTTTTTGGTAGCCTTTTTTGAAATATATTCTGTCTTTATCAGAAAATTGACCAATGCGTCACTTTATACAGTTTATAAATAAGAGGATCTATCATTTGGATGCGTTTAAAGTCAAAAATGAATTTAAAAAAGAGTCAGAATATAAGCAGTTTGGATTTGAGGTTTTTCTCCAACTCCTATTTTTAATTTCTTTTTGCTATACGAATTGGTCCTATGAAAAACTTGTCGATATAAAAGTTGTAGATATTTTTGAGAAGATGTAAAATAAATTTTAATCAGATTTGATGTCTTTAAAATTGATGGAGTTATGGATTTTTCTCTTTTTTCACCGCCCTTTTTCTTTTCGTTTTTAGCTCACAGGCTATCATAGCCTGAGAGCTTATGAGCCCGTCGGTTCTGTATGTACGTTCGTATGTTCGTTCGTGCGTAACGCGATAACTCATGATAAAAATATCGGATCC
Source organism: Maratus speculifer (assembly GCA_964019185.1). NCBI lineage: Eukaryota > Metazoa > Arthropoda > Arachnida > Araneae > Salticidae > Maratus > Maratus speculifer. Next base: position 389,338,812 of record OZ025294.1, on the reverse strand, counting down.
ACTTGAAATTTTGTATATAAGTATATCCTGATAAGGCGTTTCCCTGATTAGTTTTTGGAGTTCATTCGATATGTATAAGAGGGGGAACGGGGGGCTCATGCCCCCCCCCCCTTAATTGATATAAACGGGATTTTCATGCAGAATTAACAGTTTTCGTTCAAAATTTAGTATAGGATCATTCTGATGGGTCGATTCTGTGACTGTTATTAGGTGTTCATTGAATAAGTATAAACAGGGGGAACGGGGGGCTCATGCCCCTCCCCTTAATTGATATAAACGGGATTTTCATGCAGAATTAACAGTTTTCGTTGAAAATTTAGATATAGGATCATTCTGATGAGGCGATTCCGTGACTGTCATTACGTGTTCATTGAATAAGTATAAACAGGGGGAACGGGGGGCTCATGCCCCCCCCCCTTAATTGATATAAACGGGATTTTCATGCAGAATTAACAGTTTTCGTTCAAAATTTAGGTATAGGATCATTCTGATGAGGCGAGTCCGTAGCTGTTATTAGTGTTCATTGAATAAGTATAAATAGGGGGAACGGGGGTTCTAATGCCCCTCCCCTTAACTTGTATAAATGGATTTTTCAATCAGAATTGTCAGATTTCGTTCAAATCTCTGAATAGTTTTGGAAGTTTAATGGTTAAGTATAAAAGAGGAGAATAACTCCTCTTAAATTATATAAATGCTAAATGGGTTTTTTATTAAGAATTATCCGATTTGCTCTGAATTTTGGATATAGGTTTTTTAATATGATAAAGCATGTACTTGATAGTTTAGGAGGTTCAATGATTAAGTATAAAAAAGGAGAAAGGGGAGAGCTGTTTCCCCTTCTTAATTTTTTTTTCGAACGGAATTAACGAAAATACAAGGCTGTAATGTACAATTAGTATGCGTAGCCTGTGAGCTCAATGCCATCAGTTTAACTGGGCAATATTCTTTTTTATTAATTTTTTTCATCGGTAAAAGTTGGTCCTATCAAAAACTTATAAATACAAAAGTTTTAGATCATTTTAAGAACATTTACAAAAAATTTAGTTGGACTTGATGTCTTGAAAATTGACGAAGTTATGAATTTTTTTCTCCCAAAAACCCTGTTTTTTTTCGCCCCTTGAGCCCATTTCTAAATTTATCAAAAATCTGTCATGCATAAACTTTTGGCCCATTTTTAAGAAGCAATATAAACTTTAAACCGATTAGATATCTACTTTAATTAAAAAGTTATGGCGTTTTTTCGGTTTTCACTCAAACGCCACCTATTCCGACCCCCTTGGTCCGATTTCGCCCATTAACGGACTTAGCCGAGATTTTATCCTCTTTGATTTTATGTACCAGTTTGGTGGAGATTGGTGAAGAATTATAGAAGTTATCGTGTCCATAAAAAAGTGAGATATATAGATATATAGATAGATAGATAGATATATAAACTGGTGCGATTGCAATCGGTAGTATTTCATACGAAATCTACCTAAAAAGGGCGCAGTTTTCTCTTCGCATGCGGCTGAACATCCTATATATTGGAGGTTTAAAGAGGATAATAATGTGAGTTTTCAAAATGTGGCTTTTTACATTAAATACAACACCTTTACATTTATATGTCAATTAGAAATTGTTATAAAATGAGAAAAAATAAGCGAAAATTGACTTTTACCCTTTTAAATTGTCACAAAAAAAACTTTAAAATTCCCCCCTAACACATAAATTTTCAATAATACACCTTAATTATAAGTTATCTTTGAAACTGGCAGATTATATGCATGAAGAAGTTTCTTAATCAAACAAATTCCATTTCTTTCTGCTCGCTTGAAGAAGGTTTTGTTAGAAAAAAAATTTCCGAATACCGCACTTATTCATCAAATTTCTAAACTAAGTTTATTATTCTTTTAAATTCCTGTTTTTTCCAAGTATTTAAACTTCTTTTTGCCTTTTTAGGCAATGAATTTAGCTCTGATGGCGAATTAAGAATGATGGTCAAACTCCCCTCTCCTATTCTATCAAAAAACTCTCAAAGCAACATATAAAGTAATGAAATCGTAATTATTTGCTTCCGTCAAAAAAAGAAAAAAAAATGCATTCATTTATTGAACTTTGGATTAAGAAAACTTGGAAAGACTTAGAAATAAAAGTTGTAAAAGATAGAAACCGTAAAATCAATGCAAACATCAATGTATTCACTTTTTAAACTCTGCGGTAATTAACTGATGCAATAAACTTTTGTTCAAGTTAAATTCATATATTTTTTCCTAATGTGAAAAATAAATTTTATTAACATTAATTAGTATTCTTTTTTGAAGAATTAAAATTTAGATTTAAACATGACCTCCACTAAATGGCCACCTCTCGGGGCGACCAATTTTTGTGGGAACAGAACGTGGTCGCTTTAGGGACGTTTTGCTGCACTTTGGAGGGATACTGAGATAAAAATGTATGTTTCCTTAAATGTATGTACATTAAAAATATATAATCTCTCATTAAAATGGATGTTTTGCTTTATCCTTCTGTTGAACTAAATTTCATTGTAGCAACCAATTAATTATTGTAATGTATGTATCATAAATCAACATTCAGCTTTTGGATTCTGGCAACGGTAATTACATTGCTTACGAAACAGCGCAATGAGTGATTCAAGTTGGGAATCGGCGCCGAGCTGGTACGTTTCGTTTTTTATATTATTTTAATTTATTTCAACTAATTTTTTGCTATTTTAATAGCAGATGTTAATAGTTTACTTATGTTCTTTATAATAAAATGTATTCCTTCCCAAACTTTTAGTATTTTTTTAATTATTTTGAAGTGACTATGACCAGAACATCCATTTAAATGGACCTGCTGTGCAGCAAAATTAAAAAAATCTAAATTTATTAATTTCGTTAAAACCTCATTTTTATGGCCATTTGTTAACAAAGACTAATACTAGAAAAAAATATATGTATTTTATTTTGCTCAAGTCTCAACAGGTTAAACAAAGCACATGCTTTGAAAAATTTACTGTACCAAAATGTATTTTGAAATCTTTTTGGTAGTTACAGAGACTATCTTCCATAAACAGACGCTTCTTCACCTAATAATATAAATGACGAAGTTTTCACCCATCTTTTTTTAACTAAAAATCTATTTATTATTAGACGAGCATCATGGAGCAAAGATATATTTATTTAAAGTTGCATTTATTAATTTTTGTCATTAAAATATATTTCCCTTAAAAAATACATCAAAAATTTAACATCTAGCAGCCTGTTGTTTTATATTGGATTGTTGCAATACTGGCAATTGAATTTACCTAACAGAAATATGTAGCGAATTTAAAAAAAATACCTGTGCGGAAGTTTTTTGTTGCTCCGTGAAGACCAACAACACAAGGTAATCCATATTCTCGACTTACTACAGCACCTAAAAAAAAAGAAAATATCAACAGATGACAGTTATCCGCATATCAGATTAATAAAAAATGATTTTTAACTTAAAAAAATAAGAAAAGGATCGTACCATGGGATATAAGGCCACCCAATTCTGTCGCAACACCAGCTAGAGACGGAAAGTAGGGAGTCCAACCTATATCTGTGCCGTATGCAAGCAGAATTTCCCCATGCTGAAAATAATTCACAATAGATTAATTGTCTTATAGGAGAATAGCCAAAACAATATTAGAACTTAATATCAGGTAATCCAGAAAGTAAGTTCCGTGTTCAATTTTTGTCGCTGAAATCATGATTTCACGCATGCGCATCCACTTATATGACTCAATGGCAAACAAGTGAAGTTATTTTTAAATAGCTGTGTACTACCCCGGCTACATATTAAACATTTAATTTTTTTTATATATATACATATATATATCCCACGGCATGCGAGTTACAGTCTGTATCCGCTTTTTGAATGCTAGGAACAATACTAAAATCAATTGAAAGCCGCAGATATGCTTGTTACAGTTAGTAACTGTATTTTACGGACACATTTTAATGAGTGAATCGGTGGTATGGTTTGGATGCGAAATTTTAACTAAGGAAGTGAAAATATTCACGATGAAGAATGAATAGTCAAAGAGCCGACCGCACAAAACCCTAAGTCATCGAGCATCAGAAAAAATCCTTTATATTATGGAAGAGTAGTCATAGAAGAATCGAATCATCCATGTCTGTCGGAAGTGAAGTGATGCATAAGCCAAAAGTGATGTACCACTAGTGGTTGACTCGTAGGATTAGCATTATGTTTTCCTGTACCCAGTTTTCCGTGTTTTCATAGTTTTGATTGTAAGGCAAATACAATGATAGACCTACGAGTGAGCCACTAGTGGTTATCATTTTTGGCTTATGCACCACTTCACTTCCGGCAGACATGGAACATTAAGGTCCTATTACACGTGTGGCCGAAGACGCGTCAAATTCCAGGCGTCTCCATGTTATCCTATGGGACCAGGGGAGTCGCTTGGTTAGCGCGCGATTCTCTTGTGTCGGAGCATCTTTGACGCCTGGAACGAAGCGAGTCGACAGTAAGAGCCAATCAAATGCTTGAAAATCCAAATGATGCTAAAGACTCTTCTCGAACAGCCAATGAAATGCTAAGAAAATGAAAAAACGCAGGCGATTTTTGTCGCTTGCAATTTTTATGTGTAATGGCACTTTTAGATTCCCTTATGACTACTCTTTCATAATATAAAACATTTTCTCTTGTGCTCGATGACTTAGGGTTTTGTGTGGTCGGCTCTTGGACTAGAAGTGGGCGGCCGTCTCAGATCAGCAATGATGTGCTGATAAAAGTTGAAGAGAAGGATTCGGAGAACCAAATATTCACCATTACGATACTATTAATGCATTTTTATCAACTTCACCTTCTACTTCTTTCAAAGATGCTGCCACATGATCGGCATCACAGGTGACATCTTTCTATGAAAAGGGCATACAAAAGCTCGTGTCGCGCTATGAAAAAAAAAAGCTTCAACAATGGTGATAACTGCGTCAAAAATATTCTAAGAATAGTACTTCATTATGCAGTAAATTATTTTTCTAATAGCAGTTCCTTTTTAATTGTTTAACAGATCTTACTTACTGGATTACCAGATAAAAAGATGGCTAACTGTAACAATATTACCGGTCTTCAAGTGCTCATTAGGTGGCTCAGAATATTGTACAGTATGGAAATTCTTATGAAAGATTTTTTCAGTTATATCGGTACAAGATTAGATGCGTACAACAATTGAGTCATATCGACTATGATAAGAGACCCTTTAGATCCCAAATTAAGAATTTCAAAAACTAGCTTCTTAAAATTTTTTACCCTTGCTGTACTATGATACATTAGAAGATATACACATTTAAAAATAAAGATTTATTTTTTTCCCCTTAATTGCGGTTAATTTCTTGATGTGGTATTTCAAAGTACAGTAGAGTCATGTAATGCTTGGACAAAATTCGAGACTTAGAAAGTAAGAAATCTATATTCATTTTTTTCTAATTACTTTTAAAAAATTCTAATTATTTATTAGTAATAATTTGATTTGTTATGCATATACCGGGTGTTCCAAAAAATGATTAATATGTTTTAAAATTCAATAACTTGTAAACGGTGACTTATATTAAAAATTTTGCAGGAAGGTTTTGCATGATACCAGGAGTTTTTATGCTGTGATTCCCAATTTAAGTTACAAATAAGAGCGATAGATGGCACTAAAAGCAATAACCGCTAAATCCAGGGTAGATTTTTTGGTTTCTCTTCCTCTCCCGTGCAAAGAAAAAAAAAAAAAAAAAAAAAAAAAAAAAAAAAAAAAAAAAGGAGATTAAAATGAATTAAACAGATCTCGAAGTACCGAAAATTGTGTCTGGAAAGCACTTTAATCGCTGTCAGTGCCATCTATTGTCTGAAATTTGAACTTAAATCAAGAATCACAGTAAAAATAAAACTCCTGCAAGAAATTTTATTATCTGTCACCGTTTCAAAGTTATTGAATTTTAAAATCCATCAACATTTTTGGGACACCTATATCTTATACTACGTATGATGGGTAAGTACTATATATATTTTTTATATAAAACTCATAGCGATAAAAAGTTATTATTATTGATAGATTTCTAATCTCCCTGAAACCAAGGAAATAAACTGTCACTACAAAGCATTCAGAACAGCCTGTGCCATCTTTTGAAAACTGATCGAACTAACTTGTAAACCGAATAAATTTATTAAGGTGTTTCCTTTTAGAAAAAGATTATTTTGTTTGGGTAGAAGGGAAAACGATCCATGGAATCAATAAATATACTCCAAGAACCGACAGCACAAAAATCTATGTTATCAAGCACTAGAAAAAAAAACTTTATTTTATGGAAGAGTAGAAATAGGAGAATCTAAAGCTCGATGCCCGCTGTAAGTGAAGTGGCACCTAAGCCAAAAACTAACCCCATTAGTGGCTGACTCGCAGCTTTATCGTTGCTTTTTTCCTACAATCAAAGGTATGAAAACGTGGAAGACTGGGAGCAGGAAAACACAATGATAAACCTACGAGACAACCGCTTGTTTATTAAATTTTGGTTTATACAGCACTTCTCTTCCGGCTGGCATAGAATCATTAGACTCCTCTCTTTCTATTCATCTACAAAATAAAGGGTTTTTTTTAGTGTGCTCAATACCTTAAATTTTTGTGCTGTCGGCTCTTGGACTAATACTACAAGTTACCTTTAAATCGGCAGCTTCATTTACTGTGAGAGCTACTCGCACATAGCCTTTCACTACTCCAGGACTTACTGGAATACCTGAAAAAAATATAATGTTCGATGTAGAATTCATTACATTGATCTTCACGTTTTATAGTTAACGTTTTATAGTTTGGCTAAAACTTAAAATTTGCAAATTTTGAATTTTTAACTAATGAGATTCATTATATAGCACATTTATCGCAATTGAAAACCAGATATTTCTAAAACGATTTGAGCATGTTGCGAGTAAAGCTTTCTTTAAATGATTCCTTTAAGAAATTTGAGATTTACTATTTTAAGTGCTTAAGGGGAACGTCCTCCGTTACTCTTGGGACCATGCGAGTAAATTTTCATAAATAATCCCGATTATTTAACAAAAAAATATAATCAAGATAAAAAATTATACAACCAGTTAAATACCATTGTGGTCTACTCTCGTAAAATGTATCTAATTTATTACAAAATGTATTTTGCAAGTCTATATAATTATAAAAAATTTTGTTACCCTTGTGACTACAGTGTCATAAGAGTAACAAATTTTAACACATAGACAAGTAAAATGCTTTTTGATTAATATAACATAGACTGTCCCAGAAATATTGGAACAGACTTTAAGGGGAGGTAAGGGACATCACAAGGATTCATATTTGCACAGCAATTCATGGTCGGAAACTTTTTCCTAGCGCGGTAGTGACGACACAAAACACAATAAATACAGCACATGTATAAGAAAAGAAAACCCTACATCCTTATTACAGCAAAAAACGAAGAAAAAGGAATATCAAAGAGACAACGACCGTCACCAAAGAAAGTGTTCGAAATTACGACCCCAAGACGTAATACATGTATATATCTCCGGAGCATAGAAGATCCAATGTTCTCGAAAAGAACGATAGTGTTCCGAGCTTCCCCAGCAGTTGCCAAGATGCATGCAACATGTTCATCAGCAATTTCGAACATTGTCCGGGCATTTTTGCAGCAGTAAGAATAATAAACATGTTTCTTCTCCCTGTTCATGTCCTTTCTTTTTGTGTTTTGTGTCACTACCGAGCCAGGAAAACGTTTCCTACCATACGTTACTATACAAATCTGAATCCTTCTGATGTCCCTACCTCCGATTAAAATTTCTTCCAGTAATTCTGGGACACCCTGTACATATGTTACGTGAGTGGAGCACAATTTTTATGTATACAAACTCTGTGACGGACAGCTAGACAGAGGACAGATACTAATAGGATTTTGTCAGATGAATGAAATCATAAAAATGAGTTCCAGAAAGTTCATGATGTGTTCAAATTACTTTTATTGAAGAAACAATTAAAACTAATAAAAAAGTATATCGTAATAATAATAATATATATTGTAAAATGAAAAGGTAAAAATTTATATAATAAATAATTATTTTGTTTATAAGGTGTTACTTTATTAATATAACATTTAAAATATATTAAAAATTGACATGTTTCAACTCCCTTTCATCGACTCATCTTCAGAATGAAAAGGAGTTGAAACAGGTCGTTCAGTTCAAACGTTAAAAATTGAACAAATAATGAATAAAAAGGATTTAAAATTTTGTTGGTAAACTAATCAACAAAGGAAAATAATGATAGGTCTAAATAAGAAATTCTTATGTGTTGTTAGCGTTAAGTGATATTAAATTGTGCATTCTTATTCCAATACTTTTTGAATGAAACAGTAACTCACCTTTCATCAATAAATCTCCATCAACTGAAACGTGTTCATCTTCATTCTCATTTATCTATAAAATAGGAGAAAAAGTCTAAATGTTTACATTGCGCAGGTTAAAGGAATTACAGAAAACACGAATTTTAAAAATATTACATTTTTGTTTCAACAGGAAAAACCATCGAGTATATAAACTTCAATTTACACGCCAATAAAAACTAGTCGGCTGTCGCAATCCCAAAAATTCCTTCTACCTCATATATGGGGCCGCCCATAAATGATGTCACGCTTCGATGGGGGGAGGGGGGGTAAGGGGTTTGTAAAATTGTGACAGTTTGTGACCAGGAGGTGGGAGGGAGTAAGAAGAAGTCACACATTTTGATTAAAATAAAAGCATTGAAAGTCAGCAGATTCCATTATAAAATTTGTATTCATTAAGTAAAGATTTAAAACCAAATATATTAAATTCTATTTCAATTTCCAAAATACTACTGTTTTCAATTTTTTTCCTATTAATATTTTATTACTATTGTATGTTAATTATGTTTTATGTTGTAAACCTTAATCTAATATCATACAAAGTAAGTACACTAATCATTTTTATTGTTATACTCACAAATGTCGTTAAAACTCATAGTTAAAATTTAAAAACGTAGTGCTTTGTCGCTGAACTGTAAATACATGTTTACATAATAAAGCGTGGCATGTGGCAAGAGGGGGAGTGGGCGGTATATGACATTTTGTGACAAAGGGGAAGGATAATTTATGGATGACCTCCTATGTTAATATTTCCTAAAAAATGCAGCATATCAGCGCAATCGATTAGGTGATTTATACCAAAATCTAATCAGACGCAGCTTATGTCAGCTTTTAACTGAATCTGAAAATTGATGTAAATCCATGAATTAGTTTTTGAAATGGAGTTATTGCAGAAATCGTAAAAAATTCTGCATAGCAACTTCATCTGTTGGGCGATTTATTCCAAAAAATAATCAGGACAAATTTATATGAGGGATTTACTGAATCTGAATTTTGATCATAATTCATGCATTAGTTCTTGAGGTACAGCGCGGAAACCGGGAAAAATGGTTTCCTTTTCCTCACGTTTTCTCAAGTTAAAAAATAAATAAATGAATAAATAAAATAAAATAAACACAAGCATCTCATAGAATCATTTCTCCGCAGTGCTTGCGAATTCAAGGGATGAAACATTTATTTCTTAAAATCGGTTCAGGTGTAAGATAAAAATTTAAATTATGAGAAAATCTCGAAGTGTGTAATACATGTATAAGTTTCACAATATATAGAATACGAAAGAAGGGAAAAATTTACTGTATTCTCTTATGGGCAAATGATAGAAGTGATTATAGAATGTAAATTACCTTTTTAATAATTATCTCTACTACTTTACATTTCATGGATAGCCGCATAAATAAGGTGCCCTAGTGTAATAACGCAATTTTCTACCAATTTTCACGGCTTAGTTTAGATTATTTATTTATTTATTTATTTTGCAAAGAAATATAGGATTTAACATAGCATCTTATTGATTATTTTTACAAGAAACAATATTTTAGCAGATAAGTATTCATAAAATGTAATGGCGTGATTTCTTGACCAATTCTATTTGGCAATATTAATCACGTTATGCAAACAAAACCATAAAATAAGATAGAAAAATGTTATGTCCATTTCCAAAAATGCAAACTCTACGGCCCTAGAAATCGACAAACTTCTCTTACTTGACATTAATTGCAATATCAGGATGCAATAATAACTACTTGTATTTCATATTTTATTCTTCTGAAATGAAAAAGTAGCAGCACTTACAATATACAAATTTCCATTTCCCCTTTTTGGTTTTCAACAATGATTTTCTCGTGAATAAAATAAAAATGAATCCTGTTCGAATGTAGTTCTACCATCTCTAAATAATAAAATACACTGTATTGTCTAATGCGCCAAGCTGGTTTTTCCCTCCAAAAACTGTCATTGGAATTGACGCTTCCACCGACACCGGCATGTCGTCTGTTTGCATCCGACTCTCGACGGCAGAAACAGAAATTTACCAGCGAAAGGGAGAATTAACAATCTTTCTTTTTTTAGGGGAGGGGGGGGGGGGTAAAAGAAAAAAATACAATTTCAAAGTGCTCTAAAATTAATAATTATAATTATTAGTATTATTTCAATAGTTACAGCAGACTTTTTTAATGACGCACTTTTATTGCATATTTGTTAAAATTTGGTTTTATTGAGAAATCTTAATGTTGTTATGGTATATTAGCAGTAAAGCCTGATTTACTCCTTAGAAATACACTGTTAAAAATCTTGACCTAGTCTGAACCAAATTTTGAAGTTCAATAGCTGCCACTGTAAGATGGTGAAATCTTGAACCAATATTTGGAGCTCCTGTCGAAGCATAGATCCAATAGTTGGAACGAGTTTGAAATAGGAAGCTCCAAATGTTGGTGAGAGATTTCACCATCTGATGATGGCAGCTACTGAGCACCAAAATTTGGTTGAAACTAGGATAAGATTTTTAATAGTGTATTGTAAATGATAATAGTGTGTTTATTAGAACATAAACTAGCAGAACTTTCTCACTTAAACGCTTCCATACTGTCAATTATTTTCATAATTTTTTTTTTCAAATTTATGTGAAAAACACAATTTTTACCCACCGTGCTACGACTGGCTCCTACACTAGTTAAGAAGAATCAACCGGAGTAATAATGCAATATATTTCCTAATAAATGTATAGTATTCAGATCACAGAACTTACCTTGCAAATTTTAGATCGGGGATTGACTATTACATGCTTCTTCTGCGATACAGTCTACACATAGAACAAATTAACTTTTACGCTTTTTTGTGTTTTAGATGACTCAACAAAGGGAACCTCCCAAGATGTAAGTGGTGGATTTGGACGAGTGTGGTATCAAAAGAAAGATCTCGTCATGTACGCTTAAAAGTGCAGTAGAACTAACCGTCCGAATCCAATCGTTTTCACACTATCACCCATATCAGCAATTGAAATTAATAAATAAATAAATTGACAAGCAGGTATATAAATTGTTTGCAAGTTAAAAATTTCCTTGCATTGTTTTTCATCCTCTTGCCAATACATTTTCCCGAGCTACGAGCAAAATCCTTTACACCAACACATTGTAAGTTATTTCCCCTCTTTTAAACAGGCACTTCGCATTCTGAGAAGTTTTCACGTACGGCTGTATTTGAAGAGTTTTTCCATCTGTTTTTGTTATTTCCAGCACATTATTTTATGTATTTTTTTTGCAAATGTGTGGCGTGACGTAATGGATAAACTGTATGTAGTGTGTATATAGTGTGTAAAATAAAATGTTTTTTCTTAGACTAGCTTACATTGCGAACAATTTGCCTGTCAATTCATTTATTTATTCATTCACGCATCGATTGCTGATATTTCGAAAACGGTTGGATTCGGACGGGTAGTTCCATTGCACTTTTTAACCTATATGACGAGATCTTTCTTTTGATACCACACTCGTCCAAATCCACAACTTACACCTGGAAACGTTCTCTAGTCAGATCCCTTCTGCGCAGAACGCGTAGGTGCATATTCCCGGATTGCTCCTTAATCGGACGTAATACTAGCATTTGGCGTTCTTATCCATCCTGCTCTTTATTACTCCAGGTCACCTAAGTATACATTTTTCATGAATAGTTATTAAGACATTTTATTAAATACTTACTGGTCGCGGAATTCCTCTGATTATCTCAGCAAACTGATATTTATCCATTTTTGGATGCAATCTTAATCGATGGTATGCTCTAGAAGAAATAAAAATAACTTTAGTAATGATGATAATAGTAATAATAAGTGTCATATAGTATAATTACTTCTTTTCTTAAATATTGCAATGAAAAATTTAAAAAGAATATAACGTGCGCTCCAGTGAAATGCACTTCAATAAAAATTGTCCAGTTTTACTTTGCACTGCTTTAATTTCTTCCATGCTTTAAAAATATTTATAGTAAGTATAAAATTCAATGCGTAAAACAAAAATATACATTATTATTATTATTATTATTATTGTTTTGAATAATAATATTCAAAATAATAATAAATTGTAATTTAACAAATTATAACAACCATTTCGAAAATGAAGTTCTAATCAGTTTGACATCTTAGATTCAGATTCAGATAATGAAAATTTACTCGATTTAAGTTTACCGGATTCAGATTCGACTTTATCCAAGGCAAGTATTCAGTTGATTGTTTTATAATAATATACTCGACGCAGCTGCGGTCGTTTCGTCCCTTCAGATCGCCGAGCCCCCCCCCCCCCCTTCTCGCTTTTCGGTGTCTTTGATTTACTCATTTTTCCATTTATATTTGTCCAGTTTGATTTTCCCCCATAACCTGGCTACCGCTAGAGACTCGAATATTTGGGACGTGAATCGGGATCTTCGAACCTGGCCTCCACTAGAGAACTGCAACAAGAGGAGAAAAATTAAAAGATCACGGGCATTAAAAGAAGAAAAGCTAAAGGATCGGGGACGTTAAAAAGGCAAAAAAAATAAATAAATAAAATGAGGTCATAAGGTCATAACATGGAGGAAGAAGATAGGTGGAGGTGAACTAAGCCTTAAAAAAGGTTTGCAATGTGAATCCATTTATCGCTCAAATTTTAGTGTACCAAACAAAAGCACGTGGAAAATTGGAAAGCTTCCAAAAAAGGAAGGGATTTTGTATTAATAAGACGAATTGAAAGAAATGAATTACAGCTAAAGCATTTTTTAAGAAGAAATAGGAAATGGTCTTTGTTCTATTATTATATATTAAAAGAAATGTTTACTTTTAAAATAATTGAAATTGGGAAATTATTATTATTATTATTATTATTAAATTTCAAATTAAAATTAAATAAGAAATTGAAAACGTTTGATACGAACTAAAAATTGTATTATTAAAAGTTTTCTTTTTACAGTAATTTTTATTAACACTTTTCAACAAAATTGAAAAATGTTTATGCATTCATTTTGTCTGTCCGTCTGTCCGCGCTCTAACTCTCGTAAATATACTCGGAATGCAAAGAAATTTTACCATGTTATTGAAGTTTACACAAGCACAAACTCTATTAAAAATGAAGTTTCTACCACGATTAGTTCATTTACAGGGACAGTCAAAAGTTTTCGATTATATTAGGGCCAATGGGAAAAAATCGTTTCAAATTAATTTTAAAGATGTTACGGTCGGACAAACGTATTCACATTTATTTGCATCTACGAAAAGCACACTAAAATATTCAGCTAAAAGAATAGTTATTCATTTACAGGGCCACACAAAATAATTTTAATACATGATAATAAAGAAGGAAATTGTTTGCGACATATTTTAACGATGGTAAACGGTATCATGTGTAATCAAATTGATATACGTCGCTGAGACTTAATATGAGTTATTTCACGCATAATACGAAGTGCATAGCATTTACAGGGACACACAAAAGACTTCAAAAAGCATATTCTATTCGAAGTACTGTATATTACGCATGGTAACTGTTCCATGGATAAAAGGCATTTTTAATTATGATATGCGCTTTTAAGTGTCACTAAATGTATTCACATTATAGGTGTGCATAAATGCTATAATAGTTACACATTTTCAGACAAGCTAAAAAATGTCGTGTCATCAACCCTGAATTTTCTACTGAACTGATTTTGATAATTTTTTTTTAAATGAAAGCTATTTATTTGTAGTTGTGCCCATTTTAGTTATTTTTTAAGTTATTTCCATTTTTATATTTTATTTTTAATTTTAAATGCTTTTTACGATATTTCTTCAAAATGGTGGCAATTCAGTTTAGCTTTTCTCTCGATAATAAAAATTTCACGCAAAGGAAAGTAAGAGTGTTTAAAATGATATAATGTTGCTTAAACTGTAATGTTGAAAAATTATAATATTGCAACATTATAAAAAAAGTGATATTATAATTTTCCTTATTTGCTCAACGCTTAAAGCTGCACAAATAAAAATGTATGTTAAATTTGCAGCGAGACTAGATCCTTGAATGAGTCGGGTTGTGTATTTTACCTGAACACGAAAATTCTATTCAAATCGGAATCCAACATAAATGTTTTTTTATCGATCTGAACCGCTAATATTTGAATTCGAATCCGACACATAAACAGTATTCCGCCTGAAACAGAGCTAATTTTAATACTTACAACGTTATTAAAAAATTCCAAAACAAGTTTTAAAACAAATATTGTTAGCATATAATCATGCTTTACATTAATAAGAACAATTTTTGACAAATATAAAAATTTTACTTCTTCAAAATAACAGCATTATCAATAAAAAATTTTGAGAAACAATTAATAAACAAGTTGGAAATTACACGTGAAGCGTAACAAATGAGGTGCGTTTGTACGATAACGAAGTTTTTAAAATATTCAGATCTTGCTGATATAGTAGACAGTACTTCGGTTACATTATAGCAGTAGAAATTTTTGTGTTCCTGTAAATATACAGGAAGTAATTTTTATTACACCTCAGCAACGTATATCATATTCATAAAATGCTAAATAGTTTAATGTAATTAAAACACGTCCCACAAACAATGTTTCTCCGAATAGCTTCCTATGTAATGGAATACTTTTGTGTGCTCCTGTAATTTAAAAACAAATATTCTTTCCATCACAGATTGTACAGAATGTATATTTTAGTATATATATACTTCATAGGTTCATGTCAGTTTTATTATGTTTGAATTAGTTTAACACCATTAAAATGCATTTGAAACTTTTTTTCCCGTTGACCCGTAATGTCATGGAATATTTTTTATTGTTCCTTTAATTGATTTATGCATCCAATTTCTATAAAATTTAAAATGACACGACAAAATTATGTAATAATTATTTGTTTTAAATTTCAAATGATTAAAATGCCTTTGAAACCCCACTTGACCGTAATGTAACGGGATACTTTTGATTGTACCTGTAATTCATCTATGCATAATTGATCTATCTTAAATTTGAAATAACTTGACAAAATTATGTATTAATTATGTATTTTAAACTTCAAACTATTCGGTTGGGTAGTTTTTGCGTTGTTATATGCGAATGGACAGACAGACGGATGTACTGAACGACAACTATAGGTGCTACGTATTTACATAATTACGAAAGCACCTAAAAACAACAGATATAAATCATAATAAAATTTGAGAGCTGTAAAATAAATGAGCTGATTTTCACGCAGTAAAAATTTCGATTCTTATCATGTTTTTAAAATTATTAGAAAATAAATTACACATATTTTAAGATTAATCGCATTTAAATACGAAAAATGAAGCATAAATACAGGGTTTCGATATTACAAATAGATTTATTCTAAATAAATAATTCAGGGATAAAAAAAAATCAAGATGAATATATAAAAAGAAATTTGTTTTGTTACATATTAATAATTGCATTTAAATAATATTTAAAATATAATAATGAAAACATTCTTTTAAAATCATGTATGAAAACATAAGTAATAAATATTAATCTAAAATACAGATTTCTGATTGCAAACGATTTTCAGATATTAGCAAAATAATGTTATCTTTTCAAGAAAAATGTTAAAAGATTTTCTATTTTGATATTTAAAACACATATAATTAAATAATCAAAGAAATTTTTACCTGTGAAGCGCTGTCTAATAAAAAATTCGACGATAAAGAACAAGAGCAATCAAATACGGGTTTTAACCGATTTGAATTCATAGGCGAATCAAAGCACGTGGTTTTGTTTGGACTTAATGTGACTTAATATAGGGTTACATTTTTGGCATCACCCAAATCATTATAGTTCACCTCCAGTATATTCTTCCTCCATGGGTCATAACCATAAGGTCTATTCTAAACCAAAAACAACAATCATTTTTCAAATGGTCAATAAGTTCTATATAATATATACTTCTTTATTTTCTTAAATGTCGCATTAAAAAGATAAAATAAAAAAAGGGGATATTTCCAAGTTGCAGAATATTGGTGAAAAAGACTTTTTATAATTGACAACTATAATAGTTTCTTTCAAACAATATATTTTTAAAACATTTTATTAGAAATTGCACTAACAATATCAAAAATCGGTTACACACACACAAAAAAAAGAAGTATGTGTTCAAATAAAGTTTTGGAATTAATTAAAAGCGCGTTAGCGTCGTGCCAAGTCGAAGAAATCCCCAAACTTTCTATACTATCAACTTTTTTGATTATGTTTATTTCAGTGGTTTAAACATTTTGCTTTAGGCAATGTATGCCCGTATTTTATTTTTTATTGATTTTTTTTTGGGGGGGGGGGGGGCTGAATGTAACCAAACAATTGAACTGATTTAATTTATTGTGGGCGAGTTACATGTGATTAAAAATTGGTTTCCTTTAGATATAAGAAACGACTACCTACTGTTATACTGTTATATACTGTTACACTGTTATATACTGTTACACTGTTATATACTGTTACACTGTTATATACTGTTACTGTTATACACGTGACACTGTTAAAAATAGCGTGAAATCGTTTTAAAGACTATCAATTTTCTCAAATGAGAACGTCACACAAATTGTCAATGGACTCTTTTTTATTGGTCAGAAAATAAGTAGTCTTTAAAAACAGAGTATTTCCCACGATATATATATATGTATATATATTTATTTATTTCCTTAACAATTTACATTCTTTTCGTGGACTGAAGTTAAAATCTCTTAAATTAAAACTCATAATTAGTGTTTTCCAAGTGGTCGTTGTAATTTATTAAATTATATTTTTTATTTTTACTTTTGTACGACTGTAAAGTACCAAAGCAGATGTTTGAAGGTTAAACTATTTTGAAATTAATTAAGAAATAATTAATTATTCTTTCGGGGAATCACTTACTTAGCAAGAATACTTGGAGATCTGTTTTCTAGTAAGTCCCTTATTTCGTCTAATGTCATGAAAAATAAAATCTTGTCCTCTGGAATTCTTCCCTCTGACACCATGCGTCTTGCCAGTTCCCAATGTCCGTTGCGGTAAGAGTCCAGAATTTTTACAAGCAACGACTAGAAGGAGAAACAAGTAAGAAAAATCATGCGTTAAGCATAGATTATGAAGCACTTTCCAACATTTCCTAAAATATTTAGTAAAACTTTTCGGAAATAAGATGTTTAGTTTAGTTAGTTGTTAGATGTCCATAGCGTATAATTTAAAAGCAATTTATCGATTTAATCGAAAGATGCATAGTGATTTCTGTAAGAAGAGTTTCTTGATATGGGTTAAGAGTTCGCCCAGAAGGATTCATTCTGGTTTATTTACATGTTAATGTATGTTTTCCTAATTATAGTCTTCAGTTACCATCATTTTCGCACATTAATGGTGCATTCTTTTCACAGGCTCTATGGGCCTGATTTCAACAGAAATTGCTTCATTCAGCATACTTTTGATTATAGTTAGCACCATTTTCGATCATTAAAGCCGCATTCTTTTCTCAGGTTCTAAGGGACTGATATAAACGAGAATTGATGCATTCAACATATCTTATGATTATCTTACAATTCTTAATTCAACCTTCGACCGTCAAGCTCGCATTCTTACCTCCTTTTCTATTCAGCCGATTTCAAACGAGTTTTGATTCATTTAACTTTGTTTAAAAAAGTCTTTTAATTTTTACTTCTACCTTCCACTGCCAAGGAGTGCTTTTATTGGTCCGATTTAACCCATTAACGCCCGAATTATTTTCTTCTCTAAAATTTAAATTTTGTATTTCCCACCACTTTAAAAAGCAAATTAACTTTTATCTAAATTTACCAAGGATTCTGTCTCGTGAAATAAGGTATATATTTTTCTTCCTCTTTACTGGTGGGAAAACCGCTTTCTTGCTGTTTTTGTAACCGTCCTCAAACGAGGACTCTGGGCGTTAATGGGTTAAACAAAATTTGGTTTGTTGGAATTTAAAGTTTTCCGAACGTGTATGGAGCATGGCCTCTAAATAGTTTCGCAAGAAGCGAGGACTTCTTCCAAAGGTTCACTTTCAGAGATTCTTTTTTTAAATTTTGTTATAATTCGAAATTTTAAATATTCGTTGTTCTAATGAAAAATCGATGGACCCCGGAAACGCCGGGTGAATGAGCTAGTACTCACATAATATTTAGCCTGTGTTTGAGCAGAAACAGTTACAATCAATTTGCAACTAATATTTTTTAATTTGTTATAGACCGCGAGGGCAGCAGCATAGATAATCACCTCATCGAATTTGCGGCTGGAATTCCAGAATTAGTTAAAACTAGATTCGCATATTAAAACGCAATCGTCTGCTAAGTCATACGTAGGTGGAAAACACCTTAAAACCCAATCTTAGCTGTTGACTTGGTTAACCATTGTATTTTCCTGATCCCTGTCCTCCATGTTTTCATACCTTTAGGTACAGGAAAAGACATTGGTAAACCTACTAGTCAAGCAAAATCGGGTTTTTATGTGTTTTCCACCAATATATGACTTGACAGACCGATTGTGTTTTAATAGATGAATCGAGCTTTAACTAATCCTGGAATTCCAGCTGCGAAATCGATGAGGTGATTGTGTGTTGCACCACCTCCCGATATCTAAGATAATTTTAGAGATTATCCTTCCAAATAAACAAACGAACAAGCTTTCTTTTTTCGTAATATTAGTATAGTGAGGTGTAGTTTTGAGTAGTTTGTAGACTCCATGAACTTGTAAAGATTCCGTTCATTTGTTGGCAACAAAAAGGCAGACGATATTGTTGTTATTAAAAGAATAAAAATGTTGTTTGTTGTGGATATGCTGAAGGCGTTCTATTTATTATTATTTTGCAAGTAATTTAATATAGTAAAATTATTTTAATTAGTTTTTTTTTATATTAAGTAAAATATAATGATTTTAATCAGTTAATTATTTGGTACGCGTAAATAGAAATAAGCGCAATATCGGGCTCTCTTACAAGTTCATAAAAATAATACCTTAGCAGCTTCTCTATGCTGTACACATTTTCGGCTCATAGGAACACTTAACAAGAGTTTCAATCTGTAAAGAAAAATCGAAGTCAACATTATACACGTGCAGAAGATTTTTTAAAAATAAAATTGTTATAAGGCATTGTTGTACTTACTTCGAGATTAAGCCTAGAGGGGTTTTCAATTCTGAAATTTGTTTTAATATGCTTTTGTTTTCTTTTTTAAGTGTTTCTTTTGATACATTTCCAACTAGATTCTAAAGGGGGAAAATGTTTTAATAATAATCAACAGGTACACTGCAAATTCATAAAACACTTTTACAACACTTACTGAACGAAATCATTAACACTAAAATCGTTTTTCATTGTCTTGTGAATATGTTGCGAGTATGTTGCGCCAGGAAAAAAGATTGTACAAAAAGTGCTGTTAAAAATTATATCATTTTTCCAGAAATACTGTAATTGATGTTTATTTGTAAAATTAGTCAATCCACACAGTAATCTCCTGCAATTTTTTCTTACATTTTAAATTGTGTAAATTTAAAGGTACCCTTTAGAAAGTATTTCGAAAGTCTTGTTTTATATTGTTCCAAACTGTATGGTGTTTATAATATCTTGTTAATTTGGTGACAAGGTGTTGTGTAAGTACGACACTCTTGTAAGAAAATATTTTCATCAACACTATTTGAACACCATTAATAACACTATTTTTACAACTTATTTCAGATAACAACAATTTTGCAAGGTATTAAGAACGCAATTATAGATAGCAACACTTTTTCAATACATTAAGAACACATTTCTCAACAGCAAAACTTTTGAAACATGTCAAGAACACTATTTTTACAACATATTTCTAGATAACAACACTTTTGCAACATATTAAAAGCGCATTTCTAGATAGCAACATTTTTTCAACATATTAAGAACACATTTCTCAACAGCAACACTTTTGAAACATGTTAAGAACATATTTCTAGATAGTAACACTTTTGAAATACATTAAGAACACAATCACAACGCACAAAAAATTTTTACATGAAGTCTTCTAATTCACAGTATATTAATGTGTCGTAAATTTGGTGCCAAAAACTGTTCTAAAATGTTTATTTTTGTGTTTTGAGAATTTGCAGTGTAACATTGATTACAACTTCAAGAAAAAATGTAAAGGTTTGATTTAATTTTGTATAAATGAATTAATTAGTCGAAATATGTCAGAGTTTAATATTTACATTTAAAATCTCATTGCGGATTATCAAATGAAAATCAAATTTTAATTAAAATGTAATCTATGAAGGAATTTCTATCACTTAAATTTTAATATTAAAGACTTTAATTTCACTCGTTTTATTTATTTAAAATGGAAATAAGTTTTCTGTATTTTTCGCTATTTTTACACTTTTTTATTGAACTTGAACTGAACTTTAATATTATTATTTTAACACAATCAAACTGACTGGTAAAGTTATCATACGAATTGAATATTTCCAACTGAGCGAAAAAATGTCCATATGATAACTTTACCAGTCAGTTCGATTGTGCTAAAATAATAGTATATCTACGTATCCATTGTTCTATGGAGTTCCATTACCTGCGGCTTATTCTGCCGAGTTGTCTAAATGACAGACCAGATGTTATGGCCAATAAGGTTATCTGAGCGAAAAATCCTAGCCGGTTATCGGCCGGTTAGCTTAACAGGTAAAGCATTGGCCTTGTAAGCCAAGTATCCTGGTTCGATTCCCGGCCTGGGCATTTTTTCGCTCAGTTGGAAATATTCAATTCGTATGAACTTTAATACTTTCCAACGTAGTTCAAAATTGTTTATGAATCGGGTAGTTTGCCTGCCAGTCCGTTCTCCAACTTGCGCAAATATATTCGGATTGTTATGTAATTGATATACATTATGTGGTTCACCTTGGCATGTTCGGTATAGAAATGAAGTGTATACCATTCCTAGTTCACTTAAAAGGGTACTCAAAACTATTCTATTAGAATATAATCTATTGGAAAAAAGCTTTTTATAGTCTTAAAATATCTTAAAAACAATAAAATTTATGGACATTATTGAAATTCATTAGAAAAGAAGATTATCACAGAATATGTTATAAGTAGCACTAAACCTCTTCTGACTTGCTATATCCTTTATGATACACATCTTCACAATTAATCTTCACGAATAATTTAAAAAAAGGAGAGAAATTTGCGTGAATGGAGCCTAACAGATACAAAATAGCAATTTGTTTCTTAACAGCACTTTTTTTGGCGTGCTATGGAAAAACATCTATAGATGTTTTTCCATAGCACGCCAAAAAAAGTGTCGTTATAACGACGTTATAAAAAGTCGTTATAAAAAGTCGTTATAACGACAAAAATGAAAACGTAAATCATTTTATTGTGCGTTAAGATGCAATTGTAGAATCCGTTAGTAATAAGAAATTATAAAATATATATTCATTTTATATTTTTTTATGTTTTTACAGTGCAAAAAAGTGAAATAAAATTTAAAAATCCTAAGAAATTCTCAAAAAATGTACTTTTGAGTCCCCATGTACATCAAATTTTATGCACAAAAAAATAAAATATTTTTTTTTTTTTTTTTTTTTTTTTTTTTGCTGTTTAATCTTTCTTAGTTATAAGTTTGTTATGATAAACCCATGACAAATATTTAAAAATGTTTATAAATAAACCATGGGATTTGAAGAGGTTAATGTACGCGTGGAGAGGAACTCAAACATATTCCATTATTATATGGTTTATGAATAAAATCGTTTGCGGCATATTTAAATGGTATTACACTATTACAAACTATTGAACTTGATATAAATTTCAGAGATGCACTTATACATACTTTCTTTAGAATGTGCGAAGAGGAAGGACAGGATATTTATCATTAATTTACAAAATCAAACAAAAGAATTCCCTTATATAACAGTTTAAGCGAGAAAAAGTTCGCAAAGTATTTCATTAACGTTTCGCTCGGTATATCGGATGCAACACTGTATTCGAACTGTTGTCTAATTGGAATGATAAATGAAAGTGCGTTTTCAATTATGATATGCCATTTTACATTTTACTAAGTTTTTGCTTACAATGTGGTGTGCATAAATTCTATCTACATTGTAAAGAAAAGTCTGTAATCCTACAGATGAAAAGTTGCCTAAATCTGTATGCTTACTAACATTTAACCAGCGCACTTTACAAGGGAAGATGTAAAAAAACCAGTGTATCAACACTGTAAAATAAAAATCTGTAAAGTTACAAAACATTTTCTAGGAAAATGGGTTTCCTAGAACTTTTTATGTAACGACAACAGCAAAAATGCATGTAACAGATTTATACTGAAAATCAAAAACTCTGTAAGTTTACTAAGAATTTTTTAGGAATTCGAAGAATATTTCATGTAACTACAACCCATGTTACAGATAAAATTTTAGTAAGGTTACTGTAATTTTAGTAGATTCGTTTGTACAGTTACAGATTTCTGTAACTTTGCAATAATTAATCCTGTAGATTTACATCTTTCCTTGTAAGGTGCACAGGTAAAATGTTAATAAGCATAAAAATTTAGGCAACTTTTCATCTGTAGGATTACAGATTTTTTTTTTTACAGTGCAGGACTACACAAAATATATTGCTCAAATTAGGGTTCTTTTAAAAAATTTAAATCACAAAAATGAATGCACGACAATGAAAAAATTAATTTACTTAAAATAATAGATTTTTTCAAAGTTGTAGGATTTGTCGTGTGGCGCAAGATATTCTGTTGTCAGTACACAAACTTTGAAGTGTCTGATTTATACAGATTTTCGGTAGGACTTTGTGACAGACAGATAAAGGGCAGAGACTAATAGGGTTTCGTCAGATGAACGAAAACCTGAAAAGAAGTATGAAATTTAAATATTTTTAAATTGCTGCCTGTTCATTCACTGGAAATTTCTGCGTTCATTCATTTGTAACAACTGTTCTTTTATTGTTTTTGCTCATTTACTGTTTTGTATAGATTTCTATTACGAGATCATTAGCATCCCACACAAATAAAACATAAAATTCCATTTGTTATTTTTTATAATTTATAAACTAACAAATATATTTGCATAGACAAACACTAATAGCTACAGTTTATTAAAATATAATGAATGATTTTCTTTTTAAATGTGCTCAAGTCTTCATTTACTGGTCAAAATACTTTTACATAATGTACCTTAAATAAATATTTTTAACCACTTAACCGGCGAGGGGTATGGGGAAACAGTGCTTTAACCCCCGACTTATCTCGGGGCAGCCGGTGAAGTGGTTAATTGCAAATTAATTATTTTAATTGAAATTTTGTTCACTAATTATTAAAAGGCCTTGGGCTTCACTTGGCCTTTACATGGCCTCTGCAGTAAACAGGATATTTTAGGGAACTAAGGAGTTTTTGAAAATTCAAATTTATATGATTTAATGCTGTAGTCTACGACTGTAATCAAAGGGCATGTCATTTTTTTTTTTTTTTAATGCTCCACGATATGAACGAATCAAAGCCAGATATATCTATACTAAATGAGGACATATATTAACCCTATTATAAACTGAAGGTTTGTGCTATTCTTCATGCATTATTTAGCTTTTAATCCTTCACTTCACCGTGTGCCACATCTGGCACATGCCTAAAAACACTATAATTCTCATTATGTGCCATGAATTTGACAATATGATCACTTTAACGGATCAAGGACAATCCAACGAATGGAATAACACATATTTTGTCAACGTCCCATGGCTGCATTCGACAAAAAATTAGAATTTGCTTTTCGGAAATAAAAAAGTTTTTGATCAAGCTATTAAAGAAAAATTTATTTTTATTATTTTTAGTGAATACTTAAAAATGTTAATATAAAGAAAGTTGCAGAGTGTTAAGCACATAAAATTAATTAATAAGCCCTTTTAATTGCAATACAGTATTCAAAAACAATCTATATTATAAAGGCCAAACGTATTTGTGCGTAACGCATACGTCATTTTGCGAATGGCAACACTTTAAAATATGAAATGAAATTTAAGTTTTGCATTTTTTTGTTTTGCAAATTTCTAAATACCGCAGATTTTCAATTTTTATAACATCGTATAGGAAAAAAAATTACTTTTTAATGCGATCTGTTTCTAAGCTTTATCATTATTTGTTTTTGAGTTATTAATTTTTTCGTAGTTTTTTATACCGTTTTTGAACTGTGGCAACAGACATACTCCATTTTTATTAAAATGAAAATGAAAAAAGCAAATTAATGTATCTTTTTGTTGACATTTTTTTAAGTGAAAAAAAGAATTGTTTTAGTTTGTTTTTATCTATTACTTAAAGGATTTTTAATTTATTAAAAACTTTCTTTAAACTCGATACAACACTTTCTTTTTTACACTCTGACGTCACAAGAATATTGTATGTCGTATTTATTGAATGCAGGTTATTTCAGAAATTTTCATTTACACTTAAAATATTATAAGTAAATTAGTATCTGTTTATAGCTAATAGCAATCGAGATTTCAAGTTTTGAATTAAAATGATTTTGAAATGATCAAATTAAAGTATCATTTAATTAAAAACGTGAACACGGATAAGAGAGGTGCATATGTAAATTTTGAATTGGTAAAAATAATGTCGTATTTAGATTTCATAGGGCAAAAAATTCTATGATTGAGTCAAAATGAAGTACATTTTGGAATACCGTGCGTAAGAGCCGTAATTGATAACTTAATAATGATACAAGATCTTTATTATGTTTTATTGTTAACATATCGATTAAGTTTAATTTTAATAATTTCTATAACTGACTTTTATAGAACCAATATTTTGTTAAGTTTAGGTTAAATATCATTTGTATAAGAGTTAGACTTACGAACATAAGGTGTATTTTTTATTGTGACTAATTAAATAAATATAAAATATATGACGGAATGAAATTTTCGCCTTGCTTTTAACATAAAATGAATAATGCTTACTTAAAAGGCTATTAAATAATCAACTATAAATGTTAAAAGTTAATTTTATTTTTAAAAAAACTTAATGCTTTCAAACTTTTGCCAAACAAATTATCATTAAAAACAGGTTTTTTTTTCCAAACAGGTTCTTCCTCAAAGAACCTGTTTGGAAAAGGTTTCAAAGTACTAAGATTTTTTTAAATAAAACTAACTTTTAACATTTATAGTTGACTATTTAATCGCCTTTTAAGTGAGCATTATTCATTTTGTGACTAATTAAGTAGATGTATTATATACCAATGAAACAATTCCTGCTTAAACATTTTCTTTTGTCGAAATTCGACGGGTTCTACCTTGTAATTATAATAGAGTACACGCCATAAAATATCAAATTTTAGCTGAAAATCGGAAATTTGACTTTTTTACTATTTTTCCCATTATTAGACAAATACATAGATTTCAAATAGTATGTTTCATAAAAATAGAAAAAATTATGCAGCGAAGGGTTAAGGCTGAAGTAATTGAATTCCCATACACTGTAAAAAAAAAAAAAAAAAAAAAGCTGCAAAGATACTAAAGCCTTTCTAGGAAACTGGGATTCTAAGAACTTTTCCTGTAACGGTAACAGCAAAAATTCAAGTTTCAGAATCGATTACATGAATTTTTCCTGTTATCGTTACATGAAAA
Source organism: Maratus speculifer (assembly GCA_964019185.1). Taxonomy (NCBI): domain Eukaryota; kingdom Metazoa; phylum Arthropoda; class Arachnida; order Araneae; family Salticidae; genus Maratus; species Maratus speculifer. The sequence goes on along the minus strand of OZ025294.1, from coordinate 389,312,811 downwards.
GTTCTTGGAATCCCAGTTTCCTAGAAAAGGTTTAGTACCTTCACAGAATTTTTTTTACAGTGTAGAAATCAATACAAAATATATGATTGGTTAAACAACAGTTTGGTTAGCGAATACCGTTTTGAATGGATTAATTTATTTAACCCTTTATCTACCGTATTTATAAGTACCATAAAATTTACTTATTATAAAATTCTTTTAATACGTCAATTAGTTGCAATACTGTTTAGAATGAGTTACAGATACATTACTCTATTTTGTTCCAAAAGCATTATTGGTTAAACAAAACAAAAATATTTTTAAAAGGACGATTTCTTTTGCCTTTGTATCTTTTCAGCTCTCTTGGCGTTGAGGGAGGGAGATGGAGATTTTTCAATGTGGAAATATTTCTATATTTATATTGTAAGAACATCATGTTTCTACATTTTAAAATTCTACAAATTACTAAAAAAACAATTTAAAATAAAAGATTTGAACGGGGTTATAAATATTGCACAAAATCCCTGTAAATTTAAATTTAATTAATCGTTCTAAATCCTTCAATCCTTCAGAAATGTATTAGATGATTATGTAAATCTTTTAATTTAGTTTAAACAATTTACGTAAAATGCTTTAGAATGTAAAATTTTAATGAATACATAATGCGGTAGATAAAACCGATCACCCGCTAAATAAAAGTTTTGTTTTCTGATTTTTTACTATACCATTTCAAAATTTTTATAATTTACGAATATAAATTCAAACATGCAGTAAAAAGTAAATGCAAAAATACAGTTTCATAAGTTTTAATTATATCTTTAATTTAAATTTTTTTTTCTCTTACCTGCAGAAGTCGAACGAGAGGTTTTGGATCTGATCCCCAAGTTATTGAGTATATATCATACTGAAAATGAAATAATACAAACAATCTCATATGCATGAATTTAACGTTGAAAATGTTAAATTATAAAGAGAAAGCTACTCATAAATAAATAAACGATTTTTTTTACATCAAAATCTAATAAAAAATTAATTTGTAACATGGTTGACAAACATGGTTGTCCAGGGATATTTTCGCTTGAAGGTGTGCAATTACAATGAAATTAAACTGAATTTTCACTTCTTTATCATAAAACTAATATAGTTTTATTCGCATGAATCTAAATCCCTGTAACTAATTATCAAATGCATAAATTTCTTTAACAATTCACTGTCAGAAAAACATCCCAATATACACTAAAATATCCCTCATTTTTTAAGAAATGAGGGATTTCATTTATTCCAACGTTAATCGAAAATAGAAGCTAATGAGGAAAGCGAAATTGTCTCCATTAATGAAAGGTATGTTTTAAGCAAAAACGTACACTGTAAAAAAGAAAAAAAAAAGGGGGGGCAAGTTTTTTAAAAGTTTTCTACGGAACTGGAATTCCTAGAACTTTTTATGTAAAGGCAACAGCAAAAATTCATGTAACGGATACAGATTTGCACTGAAAATCAAAAATATCTGTAAGGTTACTAAGAATTTTTTAGTAAATTGGGGTTCCAAGAACTTTTCATGTAACTGAAACGCAGGTTACAGTAAAAATTTTAGTAAGAAAACTGTAATTTTAGTAGACTCGTTTGTAAAGTTACATACTTCTGTAACTTTACAGAAATTAGTTTTGTATATTTACATTTTTTCTTGTACAGTGTACAGATATAACCATAAAGATTTTGGCAACATTACATCTGTAGGATTACAGATTCTTTTTTTAACAGTGTACTATTAGGGTCCACTGCATTATAACTTCGCGAGGTTTTGACATAAAAGAATGGGATGTTAACGCGTTACTTGTGTTTCTATTGTTCTACTTACTGACAAAGAGAAAATTTTCTAAACATAACTTATAGGAAATAAAGTATGGGGAATAAAGTATAGGGAATATTAAATTTGCGTCTATTTCAAAAATTCAATATTTGCCCTTAATACAAAAATAACTATTTAAGGCCCCACACTAACCACTGAAAAACACCCGTATGATAATGTAAAGTCTATGGGAGCGTTCTTTTCAAATATCTCGCTCAAATTTTTATATTTTTTCCATGATTTTTTTTTCATGGGATAGCTGAGGATAATCCTCAACCGGTCTACTTTTTACTTTTTCGATTTTGCTTATATATTTATTATATTATAATAGCTTCAATTTCAGAACCGGTTTTGAAAGTTTTTTTTTTTTTTTAATCTGAAACCAAAATTGAAAAACCAAACTAGCCCAGTTGTCGATCGTCCTCAGCTTTTCCTATGTAAGAAAAAAAAAAACCATGTAAAAATATTAAAGTTTGAGCAAGATATTTGAAAAGAACGCCCTCATAGAATTAACAATATCATCCGGATCTTTTTTTGTGGCTAGTGTTGCGCCTTAACCCTCTAGCAGCGCATCATGTGATTTCCACAGACTGCATGAAAGTAGCAAAATCTACGCAACCCACGAATTTTGCGATCTTTTTTTTTTTTTATAATCTAATTCTATATCAAAATATATTTTTTTCCCTAAAAAAATAAAATTTTAAATTTTAATTCTAAAATATATGTAGATTTGAAATATGCAATCCCATCGAAATCATTTCAGTTTAAAAAAAAAAAAGCCAAGTTTCGGGACTGTAAAAAATTTTGAGATCATATGTAGAGCCAAGTTCAGCTCTTTTATTAACTCTGACATTTTAATTCACAAATTACTCCCTAGTTAATGATTATTTTGTGATTATATTTATTAAAAAAATGTCTATTGGATATAAATGATATTTTAATTCTAAAATATGTGTAGATTTAAAACATACAGTAGGACCACGGTTATCCGAAAATCGGCTGAACCGAAAGACCTTAAAATTCATTAAAATTCTTTTTAAATGTGAAAAATTTTATTGTCATCACGATTTTTTCGGATGTCATTTGACATCTTTCAATATATTTTGATTTATAATGACTATTTTATTTGTAAGTTTTAGGTCAAAACAATTCGAATAATTTTAAATACACTGAAAATTGTTTTAATATTTGTTAGCTTTAAAAATTAGAAGCAAGATTACTAAAAATCAGAACTTTGAAAGATATGTTATTGGACACTGGTAGAAACAGTATTAAAAAAAGCATGTTCTTTATAAAATAAATAAACAGAATCAAGTTCCTTATTTGGCCCATTTCGTAATTTTGGGCACTTTATTAGATAGACACGTACGATACTTCATTATTTTACAAAATATGTTGTGATTTTCTTTTATTTTTCAACTTTGCATCATTTCAGTGCTGCTTTAATACGCCACATTTTAAATGACAACACATCTAATTCTGTTGCATCTCCTTGTACTTCAATATATCAAAATGTCACATCTAAGATCTAAGTAGCTGCACTGTGTGTAATCCTGTACTACAACTACCACTGCCATAATCTGTAATACGTTACCACAACATTTTTATCACAACGATGTTCTAAATTATTATCACAGCTTTTCATCAAACAAGTTTCAAGTTTTCACCATAAGCTTCCCAGTTTTAGAAAATTCTTTGGCGACCTCTATTATCCGAAAAATCCTATGGAACTTTGGTTAACCGAAAATGCTTTGGTCCCATGCTTTTCGGATAAAAGAGGTTTTGTTGTATAATAGAATAAATGTACAATTTTAAAATCTAATTTAATTTTTTAAAAAATTACGCAGCGAAAGGATCAAAACAAATTGGCTTTGCATGTGAGGAAAAAATTATGCTTTTTAACTCCTTCGGGACGAGCATCTTCTCTTTCATCACCGGTTTTTTAAAGCAGAAATGTTTGCCTATATGAATTGCGAAAATGCTCGGATTAAATAAGGCAAAATTCACAATAAAAATTTATTGATCAGAATAATCAAGGATTCTGAGGATTCTACATGGCATCTAGTCTCTCAAGTCTGCTAAAGCTATTGAGAAACGATAGGCGAGAAACCCTGTATATAAATAATAGGTTTCTAAAATAAAAAAGATTTTTTAAATTTACACTAAAAAATGAAAATAAAAAACGTTTATCGGTCGTGAGGTATTATATATGTATGTATATATATTAACTTAAGTATAATTATTTTGGAGCAAAATAATCTCACTGCAAAAGTAGGTATAATCTATAAAAAGATCACATGCAACTAAAAGCAAAAAGAAAGACTTTTACCTCTCGATAGCATCTATGACCATGTTTCAAGAGAAACTCAGAAAATGTTTTACCAGCCAGAGATGGTGTTTCTTTCAACCACTGCACAGCTTCCTTGAAAATAAAGAAAGAAAGGCTATAGGGTTATGATATTGAAATCGTCTGAATAATTATTAGTATTTATGCTACATTAAAATATCACCAGAAAATTGTTCTTTTCTATCTTGGAGAATGATGGTCTATGTTGCTATTTCCACACTCTTAAAACGAAAGAGTGGATTTGGCTTCTCGAGAAAGATTTGTAATTTATTGGAACGTGAATGATTTGTTTTTTGAACGTTTTACTCCTCTTGATTTAAATTGCTTTTTTAAAGCTAATCTTCTTGATTGAAACTGCTTGCAAACAACTCGCTATTCGAGTTGTTTCAACTCTTTCTTGGAAGGCGTCCTTCAAATGGCGAGATGAGTGAATTTCGGATCAACTTGAGCTATTTTGTGGCTGCGGTTTTAAGAGAACATTAATAGGCGCACCCATCTCCACATCATTCGAAATGGAGATTTGGCCGGTCAGTGATATAGGGACGAAATCCTCGGATCTATTGCAGTCCCTTACGCTGCAGCAATCGTTGATAACTTCATGTCAACAGATGGCAATTGCATCAAGCCACATCGTACTCACTTGGTGGATGGAAAGAACGAGGCGAATTGAATGGCCACTATGTTCTCCGGACATGAACGCAGCAGAGCATGTTTGGGATATTCAAAGTTTTTTTTGTTGATTGCCTTCCCCCCTTCCCTCGAAAACTCTCCAAGAACTGGAAAAAGCTCTTCTGGAGGAATGGGACAGAACAGCCCAGCTCCTTATTTATAGCCTCATTGACTTCATGCCGTCCAAGAAAATTATGCCTGCTATTAAAAAAAAATTTCTTTGAAGGAAACAAGTAGATTTATTCGTTATTCTCATATGTACAAATTGTGTTTTTTCTTTGTGTACCCGAATACTCAATGCATTGCATTTTTCTGCCAAACATGTATAATTTTTAACATGCTTTTATTAGCTTCACCTGTATGTATGTATGTAATGGAATCTTTGAATTCATTTTCACCCACTTTAAGACACCATCACAAGAAAATTCAAAATTTCAACTCAATAAATAAAACGAATTTTCAAATGTGTCACGGACCCTCTTAAAATAGAGAATAAATCCGTAAAATAAGCTAATTGCATATATATATATATTGTCACAGTTCTCTGTGAAAGACAAATTTTTAAAATTTCCAGTTACGCAGAAATATAAATTAGCAAATGTTAAATATTCTAAAGTAAATGTTTTATAATAATTTTTAAAGTGTCAAATTTAAATAATAATTTCTGCTTTTGGAGGCAGAGACCGTCTGAAACCTCCGGTCAAGCTAAATTTTAAGCATACAAATGTAAATAGAATAAGAGAATTAAAATATTACTTCCACTATCGGTTCAAATGGCATGCCCCACTCCCTATCCTGACAAAAAGATCTTGCTTTCTGATTCTCTTAGTGCTTAATTATTATAAATCGCTTGTGAAAAATAGATTTTACTGATGTTTTCAAAACAATCGGAGACAAAGAAAATGCAGTTAGTTAAATTTCTAAATCCAGAGAATGGTAATGTCCCTCCCTTCCTCTGCCTTAGCTGAATTTATATAGAGTTATAGAAATTGATGCAGTCAGCATTAAAATTACATGCAATAAGGGAAAAGAAAATATTTTTTGAAATTTAATGCATAGTTGACACTAGATAATTCATATTGTGAAACCTGAAAAAATATAAAGGTGTGTAACATAATTTACCTCTGCTTTCATAGCCCTAAATTTCCCTGGCTCTATTGACTCTGATATTGCTAAAGCCAGTTTCTATAAAAAACAGCAACAACAAAATTACATAATGAAGTACATACATGAAAAATATGATAACAATCTACAAAAGCAATTTCAAAATTTCTTTTCCGAAATACTTATTAAATTGTTCTGTGAATTGCTTTAAAGCTAAATAAAAAATACTAATAAATATTAAATAATTTAAAATTTTATAAGTAAGGGCTTCTTGCTTACTGATTTTTTTAAAAATTATAATACAGTAAAACCTATGAAAGATGTAACCCATCTATAACAGAAATCCATACATAATGAAGTTACATAATGAAGTACATATATAAAAAATACGATCATGATTTACAAAAAGCAATTTTAAAAAATCTTTTCCGAAATACTTATTAAATTGATCCGTGAATTACTTTAAAGCTAAATAAAAAATAATAATTAATATTAAATAATTTAAAATTTAATAAGTAAGGGCTTCTTGCTTATTGATTTTTTTAAACATTATAATACAGTAAAAGCTATGAAAATGTAATCTAGCTATATAATAGAATTCTACCTTAAACGGAAAGCTGTCCCACTCTTGATAAGAAATATACTCTAATACCTTTTCTGAAACAATTTAATATAAGAATGTGCATATTATGAAAAATAGAAAGTTTTGGTTTTTCACATGGAGGTTCTCTGTGATTTGCCTTGTTACCACTGGAAATTAAGATGTACCCAGTATATTAGAAAGTCCTGGGAATACTAATTCGAAAAATTCTTACAAGGAAATAAACCAAAATGGAGTTGAAAAAAAAACCCTACATTAATTATTATTATTATTATTATTATTATTAATTTACATCTGTAAAACTCTTCTTTTTTCAAAATTTTCATTTGCGATATAGTACAGGTCATATATTTCCGCGAAGAGGTGAAATAGAGGGAAAAAGAACGAATATCTTTTGAATAATCCTGTCAAAACTAATGTAGCAAAAGCATTCAAACTGTAAATTATGATTAAGGAGCTTATTGTAATAAAATGTTTTTATGAGGATAGAATGCATACTCATAGAAAATTTTAAATTTTCATAAAAAAGTTCCAAATTTTGCCAAGTTTTTTGCTTATAATTTACAGAATTCTTATTATAAAAAATTGTTTTTTTAGACAATAGGACAAACAACATTGCACATAATACCCTGTAATCATAATTAAAAATAATAATAATTGCATGAAAAATGAGTAGGTTTACTCAATAAAGTTACATTGCGCATGCGAACGCAATCATAATATAATGTACATAATGTGCAAGCTAAATGTATATAACAGCTTTTGTGAAAGTCTCAAAAATATAGCTTAAAAATTCTAAAAATATCATCAATAGAATAAGCTCAAAATCCGTTGTTCCCAAAAGTAAGCAAAAAGACGAGGGGCTATATCCAAACATAGTATAACGCACAATATTGTGCATGCTATTTTGACACTAATATATAGATATATGGATACAGAGTTCTCAAATTTTTTGCCACATTTCGGGAATAATGGGTTTTGAGCTTATTCTATCGAATTTAATTTTCAGAATTTTGAAGATAAGTTTTCGAAGCTTTCACAAAAGTGTCTACACATTTAGCTAACGCATTATGTACTTTATATTTTGTTTGCATTTATGCATGTGCAGTGAAACCTCATTTAGTAAACCTGCCCATTTTTCCCAAAAATTTTATTATTATTTAATTCTCATTACAGGGTATTGTGTACAATGGTGTTTGTAATATTGTCTAAAAAAAAAAAAACATTTTTTTATATTAAGTACTCGGCAAATTATAAGCAAAAAAAGAAACTTGGCAAAATTTGGGACTGTTTTTATAATAACCTTAATTTTTTTTTACAAGTATTCATTCTATCTTCATAAAATCCAACACAGTTTATTATAATTAACCACTTAATCATAATCCACAGTTTGAACGTTTTTTCTGCATTAGTATTGACAAATTATCCAAAAAACCTTCGTTTTTTTTTTTTTTTTTTTTTCATTTGCTGACGGTCATCTGTATTGTTTCAGGAAGAAATCTTCTAGGAAATATATGACCTGTATTATTGTTTTTACGCATCCGGAAATCAAGGATAATTCGTCATGTATTTTTCTAGATATTTAACTAAACATCTAAAATCGCAACCGACCGGTCACTTTTGGTTATTTAGCCCAAACACATTCTTATTTTTTGGTATGCATCCATAAGACTTATTTAGCAATCAAACGGTTAATATTATAAATCATTTTTTTCATAATAAGGGTATTTTCTGATGCTATTTGCATAATCTTTAATTCCAAATCTAATATATATATATATTTGGAATTTAGAATGTCAAATTTTTTAAATAGTTCATGAACGGACGGGAACAAAATATTTTTTTTTCTAAATCTAATGTTATCAATAGTTAATGATATACTTAAATTTATAATACCTCTATAGCTGAAGGAACGTCGGCACTTTCAACATATCCTTTAGAGGTTATAAGTTTCGAGAAATCTGCGTATACTTCATTGGGAATTTCTGAAAAAAAGAAAAATTACAAATACGAAATTATTAATAATTTATCCAAACTCTTGAATATACAGTGTCTCACAAAAGTGATGGGACACTTGTGCTTTATAAAAAGAAACTGCAATAAAATAAATAAACAAACATGTGCAAAAATTTTTTGGGTGTGTTTCATATTTAAAGTTAGTAACAATTATTACATAACATACATTTTGTCAAAATAATAAAATATTAATTTAGTAAAAATACAATTGTTCAGAACGGAGCAAAAAATGGCTCACATAAGTGATGGGACACTTACTTTTCCATCAAATATTTATCCAAAAATTTTACTTTTTAAAAGGTTTTAATATTTTGTTGGATTTCCTTTTACTGTTAAAACATGATTTAATCTTTTTGGGACTAATTTTTCGACTAATTTTTTTGTGATTTCTGGAGTGATTTTACCCCATTCTTCTTGATTAGCCTCATTGAGTCCATGCCTCAAAAGTGTTCAACGTTGCTGGCCGCCCGTGGAAACCATACCCCCTACTGAAAATGATTTTCTTTGAAGAAAACACCTTTTCTTATTCTTTTTTTTCTCATATGCACAAATTGTGTTTTTTTCCTTTTGTACACAAATGAGCAATAAAATGCTTTTTTTTTCTGCCAAAAATGTGTAATTTATTCTCATATAACCTACTATGTCTGTCGACCATGTATCAATCAGCTAAAAAGTTTCCCAGATACAAAATCCACCTAAAGCTGCAATATCCTTTAATTGTTTTGAGCAGTGTAGTTACTATTACTACTACACTATTTGTGGTAGATTATTATATTATTGTAAAAATCGGGTAATCCAGAAAGTAAGTTCCGTTTTCCATTTTAGCCTCAGAATAGCATTAATTAAATGTACGTTAATTCTATACAATTCTTTCTGCTGAATAATTGGTTTTTGATTCAGGAAAGGAATTTTTGGATCGCTGACTTCTTCAGGTCTTGTTTTGTGAGAATTTCAACTGTTCAAAACAATCGAGCCTCCCGCCGCATACAAGATACAGTCGGTTATCTGATTTTTAAGCGTGAGCTGGGTAATATAGGTGGTCATCTCTTTTATCCCTGTGAAGAAATCTAAAGCATGTGAAATTCACAGATAAATTTTTAAGGTTTACGAGCGGAATGCGATAAGTGATTCCATAGTCAGAAGGTGTCTAGTATTTGAATGAAGGACGTGAAAAAAAAAATGTTTTTTTGACCAAGCCCTATTCGCACCAAGTGATTTTTCATCTTTTCCAAGTACCTAAAAAACACCTGAAATCCTTTCTTGCTGGAAACCAGTTCAAACATGACAACAAGGTTAGATTCGTTGTCACCCAATGATTACAATAGCCGGCGGGATCGGTCTTTCAGAAAGGCAATCAAACAATCAGGCCCCGCTAGTATAAATGCCTAAACAATGGTAGTAGCTGTGTCAAAAAGTAGCCTAACCTTTTTAATTCATTATTTAATTAAAGTTAGTTTCAATTATTGTTTTTTTTCCTTGTATAGTTAAACACCTAAAAAAATGTAATTTTTTGGATACAGTCTAAACCGGGTGGCGGATGCACAGATCATCACCTCATCGAGTTCACGGCTGAAATTCCAGAATTAATTAAAAATGAATTCGCATATTAAAATGCAACCGATATGCAAAGTTATATTTTGGTGGAAAACACGTGAAAACCCGAATTTAGTGATTGACTAAAAGGTTTGTCATTGTGTTTTCCTGCCCACAAACGTATAAAAACTTAGAGGACTGAAAAAAACAATACAGTGGTAAACATGTCAGTTAACCACTAAAATCAGATTTGGAGGTGTTTTTTATTAATATATGACTTGGCAGACCGATTGCGTTTTAATATGCTAATCGAGTTTTAATTAATTCTTGAATTTCTGCCAACATCTCGATGAGGTAATTATCTGTGCAGTCGCCTCCCGGTCTGTAAAGCAAAACCGATATGCGCGATTTCCAGACTATCTATTTTTACACACTGAAACAAAAATCTATCCAGGATATTAAAACTTTCGGCCTTTAATTTTTTTTCTAATTTTCGGAAAAAAATAGTTTTACGCTAACAAAATTAAAAGTAGCAATCAAAATCATAGAAGAAAAGGTTTACTGAAATTTAACGAATGTGTTCTTTACAGAAACCTAAACGAATGTAGTTATTTTGCGTGTTTTTCATCTAACAATACGTCACTTGATAATAATAAGGTTCTATCTGTGTTTTTGAAAAAAAAAATTATTTATCGATATAGAAAGGTTTTATTTGTATCTATGAAGGCATTTTTGTATTAAATTGACGTTACATATAGTTTACATATGGCATAACAATCATATTATGACATTATTTTAATCCAGAAGTGTGTCTTCATCGATACAAATAGAACATTTCAATATCGATATGTCATTTTTTTCAGAAACACGGATAGAACTTTATTATTCTCAGGTGACGAATTGTCTAAGACAGAATTTTTAAAGAGGTTTGGAAAATGGCGTGTTACAATCAGATTAAATGGACATAAAAATTTTGTATTTTTTTTTTTTTAAATCTTTTATCACAGATAACTAAGAGAAACATATGTTTGAATTAAAAGCAATATCAACGGTTTACTAATAACTAAGAAAACTTTTATTATCACTTAATGCTGAAACATAATGATTATACAAAATTGATTATGGTTTTACATAAATATGATTATGAGGTTTTTCGTAACTGCAAGGCGTTATTTATAGTTCGAAGCATTTTAAAAGTAAAGAAAACATTTGTAACCACCGTTGCCGAAAATGTTCATCATTAAATAGATCAATGAAGGTATCCTAAACAAAAGTATAAAGTATATTAACTTTACCTTCTTTATCTTGAGATAGAGTTGTTAGAATCAACATATTCCATAACATCGATCCTTGAGAGCACACGATCAGACTGGTGAAGGCCTGAAGAACGAAAATGAATTCAAATCATTGTTTCACAATATAACGATGCCATTTATAATTTAAAAATAAAATGAATGTGTAGGAAATGAATAGGATTCGGTGTTACCTAATGATGGAATGCATCGTTTTTTGGTGTTTTCATAATTAGACAATATACTATATGGCCAAAGGTGACCGGCCACTTGCGATTTTAGACATTTTGTTAAATATCTAAAAAAATACATAAGGAATCTTCCTGAAACTCTAGGTGTGTAAGCATAATACACTATATGACCAAAGATGACCGGCCACTTGCGATTTTAGACATTTTGTTAAATATCTAAAAAAATACATAAGGAATCTTCCTGAAACTCTAGGTGTGTAAGCATAATGCACTATATGGCCAAAGATGACCGGCCACTTGCGATTTTAGACATTTTTTTAAATACCTAGAAAAATACATAAGGAATTATCTTAAAACTCTAGGTGTATAAACGTAATAGTACAGGTCATACATTTCAGTGATGATTTTTTTTCCCAAAACTCCATAGGGGACCGTCAACAAATTGAAAAAGAACGAATATCTTTTGTAAATCCCTGTCAAAGCTAATGTAGCAAAATCGTTCAAATTGCAGATTATGATTAAATGGCTTAGTTTAATAAACTGTGTTCGATTTTATGGGGATGGTATGCATACTCGTAGGGAAATTAAGGTTTATTATAAGAACAGTCCCATTTTTTTCAAGTTTTTTTGCTTATAATTTTCAGAGTTCTTAATATAAAACAATGTTCTTTTCAGAAAATATGACAAACAACAATGTACACAATACAAAGTAATCAGAATTTTTCTAAAAAATAAAATTTTTATGAAAAATGAGTACGTTTACTAAATAAATTCTTATTGCTCATGCGCAAAAACTATCAAAATTTCATTTGCATATTGTGTTAGCTTAATGTATAGAGCAACTTTGTAAAAGTTTCAAAAATATAGATTGAAAACTCTGAAAGTGATCGTTGGTAGAATAAGCTCAAAATCTGTTGTTCCCGAAAACGAAGCAAAAGAATGAGGGATTGTATCCAAATATTGTAGTACGTGTCATATTGTGTATTCTGTATTGACACTAATCAATGGATAATTGGATACAGCCCCTCATCTTTTTGCTTCCTTTTTCGGAATAACGGATTTTGAGCTTATTCTACTGACGATCACTTTTAGAATTTTCAAGCTATGTATTTGAGACTTTTAAAAAAGTTGCTCTATACATTTAACTAACACAAAATGCAAATAGAATTTCGATAACGTTTACGTATGCACAATGAAGTATTATTTAGTAAACCTGCTCATTTTTCATACCATTTTTATTATTTTTTAATTCTGATTACAGGGTATTATGTACATTGTTGTTTGTCATATTTTCGGAAATAACATTATTTTACTTTAAAAACTCTGGAAATTTTAAGCAAAAATCCTGGAAAAAATTGGGACTATTTTTATAAAAACCTTAATTTCTTTACGAGTATACATGCTGTGCTATCAGCATAAAAATGAACACGGTTTATTACAATAAGCCATTTAATCATAATCTAGTGTTTTAACGCTTTCGTTACATTAGTTTTGACAAGTTTATCTAAAAGATTTTTGTTCTTTTTCAATTTATAGACTGTCCACCTATGAAGTTTCGGTAAAAAATCTTCACGGAAATGTATGACCTGTACCACTATGTTTACACACTAATTCCTCATGTATTTTTCTGGATATTTAACAAAATGTCAAACATTGCAAATGACCGGCCACCTTTGGGCATATAGGCCATATAGGTGCAAATCATATATTAACGTGAAATATTTTTACCTATACTCCATAGGAAACCGTCTACAATTAAAAAAAAGAACAAATACTTTTTGGATAACCCTGTCAAAATTTATGTAGCCAAAGCGTACAAACTGTAGATTATGATTAAGTGGCTAGTTGTAATAAACTGTGTTCATTTTTATGAGAGTAGCATGTATACTCCTAGAGAAATTAAGGTTTTTGTAAAAAAAAAGCCCGAAGTTGGCCAAGTTTTTTTGCCTATAATTTGTAAAGTTCTTAATATAAAAATATGTTCTTTCCAGAAATATGGAAAACAACATTCTAAATAATACTCTGTAACCAGAATTAAAAAATAATAAAAATTCTATGAAAAAAGGTGGAGGTTTACAAAATAAGTTTTCACTGCGCATGCGTGAAGGCTATCAAAATTTCCTTTGCATATTGCGTTAGCTAAATGTATTGAGCAACTGTTGTGAAAGTCTCAAAAACGTAGCTTGAATATTTTGAAAGTGTCGTCGCTAGAATAAGCTCAAAATCCGTTGTTCCCAAAATGAAGCAAAAAAATAAACAAAAAATGAAACAAAACTCTACAGTTTGTTGCCCTAAATTGTTAATAAATTGTTTCCTTTTAATAAGATTTTCATTTTAGGAATCTTTTTTTTCCCCATTTAGTTACTCCCCCGTCTCTACATTCCAATTAAGAATTTGCACTTCCTATGGTCCGATTTGTGGCCATTTGAATTTTTTTGCAAAAATGCGTTTTTCATTAACTAATTTTCTTACCTGTTTAGCGCATAATTTTAAAGTTGAATCTTGAACTCTTCTCCACGGACCAACACTCTCATATTTATATTGACACCCTAGATATTTTTTTTATGCATCCTCCTCTATATTTTGCGCATTAAAAAAAAAATCCAATGATTAATTAATACCCATTGCTCAGTTTTGACTAATTAAAGATCTAAATATTTAATGAAATTGAAGATAGTTATAGCGTTTTCTAATTACTTTAAATCTAATAAAAAAAAACTCTCTTACCCAATTGCATTCCAGTTAAAACCCTCCTCTTATAGGCTCATTCTTACATTCATACATAGGCTCATTCTTACATCAGATACCACCTTTTTCGAATATTAGTCTCTTTTTTCGGCAATAAATTACTTGTTTGTTCATCACAACCATAAAATTAAAAAACGAGTTATTTTAAAGGTAACTTTAGATAAGGGTTTTCGTCCGCTTATGAAATAATATTGTGTCAATATTTAAAATATTCCGCGAAATTTACAGAAGGGGCCAACTTTCACCGCTTGGGATTGCATTCTTTTAACGGGTTCTAAGCGCCCGACTTTAACAGGATTTGGTTCTTTTTAACTTAGATTACAATTCAGCTACTTTTTACATTATGAAAGTTTATCTTTCACTTTCGGTTATCAAAAATTTCGAACATTATTAGTGAATTCTTTTTTCGTGTTCTATGGATTTGAATATAATCTATGAAGTTTGGTTGTCTCAATTAGGTTTTCGATTGTCTGCGGCACATACGGAGTACTTTGCTGCGTATGCTGCTTTAGGTAGCGGGTACCCAATTCACAGATTTTTTCGGAAAGAGGTTTGTTTGGGAACAAACACACCAGATGCTGCGGAATGCAATCGAGTACCCAAAACTAGGTTCATTTAAAGATTTTCAGTATACAAAATCATACAAACTTGAGTTTTATTTTAGGCTATTATAGCGGATCCCCGGCAGCGCTGTGTGTGTCAACTAGTTTGAAATAAAATTTAGAAATGAAATTGTATTTTTTCATCTTAACCACTCAAGCGTATAAATTATATCTGCTAATAAGGTAGAATTTTTCTTCGTTGTTTTTGTTTTGTTTTTACTTTATATTAATTATGTATTTTTCTTTGTTTTCGAAGTCAGATAATCAATACAGTTGTAATGTAAAAACGCTACAAAAGAAGAAAAAATATATATAACTAATTTGATTTTACTTACTTTTTGAATATCATTATAATGTTTCGTCAATCCATAAAACAAGTCTTTTGCCGTAAGGTATTTTTCGAGAGACAGTCGGTAATTTTCATAATATTTCTGAGAATCCTTCAACTGTTTTCCACTAAACAACAAACTCTGAAAATAGAATACCGAAAGTAATAAATTAAGAAAATAACACTGTAAATACGTAACGAATCTTACCACTATTTCTTTAATCCTTTTAATATATGGTTTTTACATTTTGCTCCAAAAAAATTTATTTTTAATCTCATTTTTCTTAATTATCCACTAGAAAAATAGTTAAAAATTTGTGTTAGTATTGTTATTATTATTTTTTGACACAATGTCCTATTGTCACTCCTAGTGACATTACAAAAATCTCATAAAAACGATAACTTTAAATTGTATGCTTACTTGTATGCTATACAGTAACAACTATTCAATGCCATAATAGTGTATGTAATAATAAACATGCCATAATAGTATGATACTTTTAATAATTTTAGGAATTAATAATGACAAACCTGATAAAGTTTGAAAAAACGCCAGTCGAGTCCATTGCAAGCAGTATCAACAAAAGTTGTTAGAACTCTCCATGATAACAAAACAGAGCAATAAAAGTTCTAAGCTGTTATTTTAAAACAAACTGATCGGTAAAATTATCATAAGAATTGAATATTTCCAACTGAGCAAAAAATGCCCAGGCTAGGTTGGGAATCGAACCCAGATCGTTGGCTTACAAGGCCAAAGCTTTACCGTTTAAGCTAACTGGGTCGACAACCAAGGAGCACATTTCACTCAGATAACCTTATTGGTAATAACATCTGGTCTGTAATTTAGACAGCTCAACAGAATAAACCGCAGGTAAAGGAACTCCATGTAAACGAAATGTATATCGCTGGATTTAAATCAGGACAAAAAGATGGTCAGTCTCCACTTCACAAATTACTAACTTTTTACGGTTTTTAAAACATTTTTCAAGTTTAACTTTTTAAAAATCCATCACTGTCATTTGCAGACGATTACGAAAGATAAATCAGGTTGTGTTTAAATAAATATAAATAGCTTAGCATTTGTTTAACGCTTATATTCCATAAAGAAATTAAAACACTATCATTAAATAAAGAAAATAATAAAATATAAATAAATGACTAATTTAAGACATGTAATTGAACTATGCGATTAAAGCGTATCATGATATGTGTACAGTAAAGTGGCTTTTAATTTAATGGCTTTATTTTAACGGTGAAAAAAAAAGATAATCATAAAAAACCGTGCGGTAACAGACTTCGCATTTGGTAACGGACTTGACACTATTTTGAAAGTGGCCGTCTAAATTCAGAGCCCATAAATAAAAATATATTTTAGAAAACACTTTTGGCGAATAATAAATGATAAAAAAATATATACCTTGAGCATCGAACGGATGCTCAACCACCATGGCTTGCGGTCTTCGGAAAATCGCTCGTAAGCAATTTCGAATATTTCCTCTATGTCTAAAACCTTCCCAAACAGTGACATCATAACGGCTCGTTCAGTGTTCGTGCGCTTTCCAGGTTTACTCTGATGACATGTCTAGATTAGAATCGGAAAAATTAATGTATTTGGGGAAAAATATAAACAAGTTTAATTGCAGTTATATGCATATAATAATAATAATAATAATAATAATAATAATAATAATAATAATAACAAAACTGTAATTTAACAAATTACAACGACTATTTGGAAAATAATATTTTCAAAGACTCAAATTTTAAAGACCTATAAATAAATTCTATAACTAAATTAATAATAATAATAAACATCAGTTTTAGGATGATCATCCCGAGTTATATACAGTGTTCTCGCTGACATTTGATCAACGTTAGTAATTTGGCTAATTAAAAATAAAAAACATTCGCCAAATGAAAAAAGTGTTAGCCAAAGAGATTCGTCGTGTAGCACAAAAAATTTTCTTGAATCCTTTAATGTAGCCCCTTTTTTTTCAATATTTTCTAAAATAACCTAAGTTCCTATAACTGTGACAACAATTGTTATTAATTTAATTTCAACTATTCGCTACAAATATAAAAAATATGTATATTATATATATATATATATATATATATATATATATATATACTAGCGCACCCGACAGACGTTGTCCTGCCACCGACAGACGATGTCCTACTTGGCACCGACTCCAGAAAATCAAATAAATGTACGTAAATATGGTAATACGCAAAATAAACATTACGCTCTTAATTTAATTTCTTATTACAATTATGTAAATTAATTATTATTTTTTACTCTTCATTAGTTTTTGAAGTCCGTTCAATTTTTTATAGAAAAGTTTATTTTTCTCTTTTTAGTTAAAAGTTAACGATTGTCTGAAGTCGGTTAATCAAAATTACAATACAGGAAATATTACACGTTTGCATACACGAAACATACACGTTTGTCAGCAGTGGGGTTCGAACACGCGATCTCTTTCTTCAAGAAGCTGAGTTTAAATCTGGCGCCTTAGACCGCTCCGACATTCCGTTCGCACTCCATTCATTGAACTTATTCAATACTTTTCATTAGCGAAAAATCGCTAACTATTAGTTTTTGCCTAATTACAAAAAAAGTACTGAATCAAATTCGATGAAATGTGAATCTAAACCATTCTCAAATCCACTGGAACACACACACAAAATTTCATTAAAATCGGTCCAGTCGTTTAGGAGGAGTTCGGTGATATACACACGCACAGAAGATTTTTATATATAAAGATAAGCATAGAAAATTTGAGGTTTTTGCGCCGAAGACATCGCCAAATTAGGAAAATGTGAATTATCTCAGGAACTACTAGATTTAAACGAATTTGCATTGTACCATTCGATTCAGAATGAGAGAATGCACTAAAATATGTTATCAGTTGAAAAATAACTATAAAAGCCGGTTTTTAAGGAAATTTTTAAAAGTTCGTTCTTTTTTCTACTCATCTTAGGGATGGAATTTTCGAAAATCATTTCTTAGCGGCACTCGATGTTATAAGAAGTATTTTTACCTAAATTTTCAAGATTTTTGGTTCGGTATATTTTTTTGTGCTGTGATTAATACGAAATCATGACTTTCTTTTATATATATGGCACTTTTAATTAGCGAAAAATCACTTATTAGTTTTTGCCTAATTACTAAAAAAAAACTGAACCAATTTCGATGAAATGTGAATCTAAACCATTCTCGAATCCACTCGAACACACACACAAAATTTCATGAAAATCGGTCCAGGCGTTTAGGAGGACTTCGATTACATACACACGCACAGAAGATTTTTATATATAAAGATGAGCATTGAAAATTTCAGGTTTTTGCGCCGAAGACATCGCCAAATTAGGAAAATGTGAATTATCTCACGAACTACTGGACTTAAACAAATTTGCTTAGTGCCGTTCGATTCAGCATGGAAAAATACACTAAAATATGTTATCAGATGAAAAATAACTACAAAAGTCGATTTTTAAGAAATTTTTTAAATGTTCGTTGTTTTTCTACTCATCGTAGGGGTGGAATTTTCGAAAATCCATTTTTAGCGGCACTCGATGTTATAAGAAGTATTTTTACCCCACTTTTCAAGATTTTTGGTATGGTAGATTTTTTTGTGCTATGGTTAATACGAAATCCTGACTTTCTTTAATATATATAGCACTTTTAATTAGTGAAAAAAAACTAACTATTAGTTTTTGCCTAATTACTAAAAAAGTACTGAATCAATTTCGACGAAATGTGAATCTAAACCATTCTCGAATCCACTGGAACACACACACAAAATTTCATTAAAATCAGTCCAGGCGTTTAGGAGGAGTTCGATTACATACACACGCACAGAAGATTTTTATATATAAAGATGAGCATTGAAAATTTCAGGTTTTTGCGCCGAAGACATCGCCAAATTAGGAAAATGTGAATTATCTCACGAACTACTGGACTTAAACAAACTTGCTTAGTACCGTTCGATTCAGCATGAAATAATACACTAAAATATGTTATGAGTTGAAAAATCACTACAAAATCCGATTTTTATGGAACTTTTTAAAAGTTCGTTCTTTTTTCTACTCATCGTAGGGGTGGAATTTTCGAAAATCCATTTTTAGCGGCACTCGATGTTATAAGAAGTATTTTTATCCCAATTTTCAAGATTTTTGGTTCGGTAAATTTTTTTGTGCTATGATTAATACGAAATCCTGAATTTCTTTAATATATATAGCACTTTTAATTAGCGAAAAAACACTAACTATTAGTTTTTGCCTAATTACTAAAAAAGTACTGAATCAATTTCGACGAAATGTGAATCTAAACCATTCTCGAATCTACTGGAACGCACACACAAAATTTCATCAAAATCGGTCCAGTCGTTTAGGAGGAGTTCAATTACATACACACGCACAGAAAATTTTTATATATAAAGATATATTGGTTCTACAAATTCCATTTGTATTCACATTGTTCTTCTTTCCTTCCATATTCAATGTGCTATAAGTTATTAATTTCAATGGTTAATTTCAATTGGTTATAATTGTTTACTATTAATGGTGTTATATCCATATATATGCATATGTATGAAAAACGAAAAACAACCGAACCCGGCCCGCGGGCCGGGCTTGGGCTTCGGGCCAAGGCGCGGCCCGTACAGATCTCTAATGTGTCCATCGATTGAGTGATTTTCGTGTTAAAATGTTGATATTTATCCGTAAAAATCATGTTAAGTCACATAACTATTTATTTTTTTTTCACATCGAAATCCTAACTAAAATAATTTTGTTTTTAAAACTAATTATATCACTCTTAAATCCGACTAAACCGTGGATTAAATCGATACTCTGCTAGACTAATTTTTTTTCTGCTAATCTAATGGATTCATCAAAAATTCTATGCTTATATTTATTTTTTTTTTAAAGTACTCCGAATAAATTATAAAATATATGTTTCCAAATATGCAAAAATTAAAAAGAAGAAAAGATTTTAAAATTGTTAATAAAAAAATTACCTTAAAAAAAAAAAGCATTTATTATATTGAGAATTTGACATTTTTTATGGCCTATTATGACTATGCTCTCTTTAATCATGAACCTAAAAATATAATATAGTTTATAGTTACAAAATAATTTTTTTTGGTACAAAGTCCCCTTAAAAAATAAACAAATTTTGAAACTCATATGAAGATCATTTTTAATAAAATCTTGAAAAATTAACTTACGTCTGTTATACTCATCATGCAGTGGTTGTACATCGTAAACCAGTTTAAATCGAAATATCTAGATTTTACTCCATTCTGCAGCTCACTATCACTATGCCCCTGCAAACCGTGTAAAAAAAAAAAAAAAAAAAAAAAAAACATATTAGCATGCTTTCATTTTTAATATGCACAAGAAACGCGAGATATCCAGTTAGTGCACACACTGTTAAAAATTTTAAACATTTGCTGCATCGTCACTCCACCGCTTTTATGGAATATCTCTATTTTAACCAATGAGAAAGCTCCAGTGAAGTAATCGTTTTCTATAAAAGCGGTGAAGTGACAATGCAGCAAAAGTTTCAAATTTTTTTAATAGTGCAGGTTCACTTAAATGAAAAGTAAAAGAGATAAACAAATGCCGTAACAAATAAAGTAAGGCTATTCGAAAAAAAAAATAAATAAATGCAAGTTATAATCCAGAAGGAGGCCGCACAGACAATCGACTCATCGAGTTCACGGATAAAAATTTTTTGGATTAATTAAAAGTCGATTCGCTTATTAAAATGCAATTGGTCTGCCAAGTCATATCTTGGTAGAAAACACCTAAAAACCCAATTTTAACGGTTGCCTCACAGGTTTACCATTATGTTTTCCTGCTACCAATCCTCCATGTTTTCATATTTTTGGGTGCAAGAAAACACAATGGTAAACCTATGTATCAACTGCTAAAATCGGGTTTTTAAGTGTTTTCTACCAATATATGACTTGGCAGACCGATTGCATTTTAATATGTGAATCGAGATTTAACCATTACTAGATTTTCTTCCGTGAACTCGATGAGGTGATTGTCTATGCTGCCTCGTCCCAGTCTATTAGAACAGAGAGATTTCGGACACATTTTAGGATTAGTGCCTTCGGAATCCTGTTACATAAACAAACTATGTATGAATCATTCATATTTATACTTTACCTGCCAAACTACATGGACTAGCTTGAAGAACACATCACGTGACAAATGGACCAAAGCTCCAGGAAGAACTTCCCTGATAAAAGGTAAAAATGTGCATATTAATTCATTTCGGTTCATATTTCTCATTCTGTACTATAGCAAAAAAAATGAAAATCCTACATATCAGTTTATTACATTACACTTTCTAAATACAGATAAAAAATTTATTTTCAGTTTTCATTAATTTAAAGCTTTCAAAAATAATATAAAAGAAAAAAAGGCATTGTTCGAGATATAATTTTAAATATTAGTCGTTTAAAAATAAGATATACACTTCGTGATACTTTTATTCAACTATCAGTCTTATGCTTTACACACAAAATATTTTTTTTTATTTAAAAAAATAATAATTAATTAATTAATAAAGGCACGGTAGTAAAATACCGCAGAATTGTAGGTAATTTTAACGTACACTTTTACCAATCTTTTCATTTGTATATGTACTATTGCCATCTTCTTTGCTTATACAAAAGTAAAGCGGGTAGTAAAGTATGCAGACAAAAATGCAATTTTAACGTACACCTTTACAACTCTTTTCAATTCTGTATACGTTATTGTTCCTTGGCACCATTTACTCCAAATCGGATTTCAATAAACTTAATTTAACACCGATATGCTCCAAATTTTAGCGCATGAAAAAATTAAAAAATTACAGGTCCATAAAAATTGTCGCTCAGACAGTAAATTTGTAACTTTATTTTTATTTTTATTTTTTAAAGAGCGTATACTGTTAAAAAATGTTCTCTGAAACTACACAGAATCTACGGGTAATTCGTTATCTTAAATCTTATGTAAGATTACAGGGATTAGAAAAACCGAGATTCTGTTAAATAACAGAGAAGTTTTTCAGTAAATTTACAACAGACTATGTAAATTAACATCGTTAAAAATTCACAAGACTCTCTATACTGTTAAAAAAAAATTAAATAAATAAAAAATAAAATAAAAATCTCGCAAATTGACAGGAAAAAACTCTCAATTTTGGCGCCAGTTTAAAACCGTTTAATATACAGAAAATATCTGTAATTTTTCATTAAAACAATTGCAATGAAACAATAGCAATTGAAACAATTGTAAAAATTGCAAAATTCAGTCTCTTATACCAAAAAAAAAAAAAAAAAAAAAAAAAAAAAAAAAAAAAAAGTTTTTCTTTAAAACAGTTTTTATCTGTAAAGAATACATTTCTTTTCCGTAAAAATTACAGATTTTTTTTTATTGATTAAAGCAATTTAGTTACTAAAACTAGCGAATCACTACATCTTCAGTGAGTTTCAAGAAACTTGAATTTTCCGAGCAAATTTGAACTTCTATATCATTAAACTTTAGCACAATTTGTTTCTTGCCATCTTGGTATTTGAACTCGGGACTTCTTGACAGGGGATGAACACTTTACTAACTGAGCTATCTATAATAATAAAAGGAGAAATTTTTGAGTGTGTCATCGCTGTTCTGAAGAGACCACTGCACGTAGAGTTACAAAATTTGGATGGAAAGTACCTCTGTATATGAAGTTTTGCAAAAATCGAAGTCTAATTTTCGATTTCCTTGATTAGATTTTTTTATTTAATTTTTTTTAGTCGATTTAAAGCGTTCTTTTTATGTTTTGAGGCGATTTTTCCACATTAGTGAAAAGAATACGGTTTCATTATTTTAACCCAACATAGTAAATTTAGTTCTCTTTCCAAAAAAGCTTATTTGGAATACGTGTAGCGATTTTTGATTTTTTAATGCGATTTTTTGTATTTTTTTGTAATTTGCTGCTGTTTTTTGGCATTGATAAAAGGAAAATAGTTTCACCTAATTTACTAAATTTTGTCTGCTACAATTTTTGCATTTCATCGATTTTTAATGCGATTTTTAGTGCGATTTTCGAAGTATTTTTTAACAATTTTTCGAGTTTTTGTGTTTTAGAATAGATTTTTTTCTTTTTTGTCAATATTATAGTTTTTTTTACGCATCATGGTTATCATGGACCCAGGCAACGCCAAGCGTGTCAGCTAGTAGTAACTATTGCTATTGAGTACAAAATATGTCTTTTATGATTCAGCGGGGAAAAAAAAACTAAATCTGCGATATAATATTTCCAAAAATGTATATTTTGAATTACAGGTTTTAACAAAGATAAAAATATCTTTAAACAAAGGCATGGAAGTCCCTACAGGGAATTAGACATAAAATAAGGGGAATATCTGTAATATGATGACTGAGAAACTCAATCGAATGCTAACAATAATAATAATAATAAATAATAATAACAATAATAATAATAATAACCGAGAACTAGCGTAAATTTACAGAGTGTTTCGCTTTTTAAATGTGTTTTAACGGAAATTTTTAATAGAATAAACTCACATTTCTCATTAGTGCTGCTGTTTAATGCTGAAACTTTGAATGTTCGACAGTGTATTTGTCAAATTTTTAACAAAATTGTAGACGTAATAGTGTTAAAAGTTCTAAGTAAAAATAAGATTTTTTAAAATTATTTTGCAAACATTCGATTATTACTGTCAAAATGACGCCAAATCTTTTGATTATAATTCATGTCGACAGAGGGACAGAAGAACCTTATCGAGTTCACAGCTGAAAAATATAATTAAAATCGACGTGCGATTGTCCATCGGTGGCAACCGTGAGATTTAACCCCAGGGACGGCCGGCGCTTAAATCGAATAATTTCGTAGTGTTATAAAAGTGACTGGCATCTTCTGGGAAGAGATCAGAATATTAAGGATTTCTAAATGCATGGACAAAGCAATTGATAGGAATTCACCACTTCCTATCATGGATTTTTGCTAGTTTTTATTAAAATAATTATTCTTTAATTGATATTAACTACTTTTTAATTTAAATAGCAGTTATTGTAAACTGTGATTTTTAATTTATAGCGTCAAAATATTGATATAACATATAATTTTAGTAAAACAGGGCTCGATTCAGACAAAATTTGGGGCCTATTTAAGACCCCTTCACAAAAATAAATTTATTAAAATGGGCCCCTTCACAAAAATAAATTTAATAAAATAGGCCCCTTCACATAATTCTTTTCCACAAAAACTTATTTTTTTTTATTTTGTTAGATTTTAAAATGTGTAGTTTGTACATAAAACCAGTTCTTAAGAAACAAAAACTTTAGAAAAGGGTTTAAAGAAGTTAGTTTTTGTTAATAAATACTTGGTTCGAACTTGAGTCACTAGATTTCAGCTGTCGTCGCAAAATGTTTTTCACAAAAATATAGTAAAATTCACAAAAATGTAGTGAAATTCACAAAAATAACTGCTACTTTTCACAAAAATGGGCCTCAAGAAAAAAAAACTGCATAGACCCCTGTAAACATTAAATGAATTTGCAGAAAATTATGGACCCAATCTTTACGTGCGCAGAAAGGTTTTGCTTTTGAGTAGTGCACACAGGGCTGTAGCTGGAAGTGAACAATAGGGGGGGGGGGGAGAGGGGAGGCTCATATTTATTTTTCTTTCTCTCTGACACAGAAAGATAAATTTGTGCATATTCACATTGTAGGTACTATGTTTCTTATTAAACTGTTGTAATAACTTCATTTTATGCTAAGAAAAGTATAGGATGATGAAAAATTTGAGTGTATAACTGGTGCAAAATTAAACATCATGTTAGCTTCATATGTACAAATAGGATAAGAAAGTGTTGAAAACACTTACTTTAGATACAATTTAATAAACCTATAGAATTGTGAAAGGGTCTCAAAACTAAATTAGATTGTTGAACAGAATTTCACTTGAATTTTTATAACAGAACTTCATTTAGTGATCTTGAAATCTTTTCCAGGAGGGGGAGCTCAAAATATTTTAGGGAGGGCTGAGCCGCCCATAGCACCTCCTTAGTTACGGCCCTGAGTGCACATTAAAATTTACATGTCTTAACTCTATGAAAGTATGCGATCATCCTGAAAAATTTTATCCCGAAGTTAAATTTCACACCTGTCTCAAACTCTTTTTAGTTGTATTGTAATATTTTTTTTTCGAAAATAGTCCTTTTGCAAGAATTTGAAACTTACGCTGCATTGTGGACTGAAAAATAGTCATTTTCTATTCGAAGGGCTTTGTCCAACTCGTGTTCAATTTCAAAATCAGTTTCTTCTGTTCCAGTGGTCACCGGTCTAGACTGAAAGAAAAACACAGCATAAAAAATAAAACTAAAAACTATTATCAAAATAAAATAATATTTGAAACAAAAACGTGTCTGAGAAATTATCATTTCCTATTTCATGGTATTCAAATTTAGGTGTAATAAAATAACATGCTTTTTTTTACAGTATTTTGGCTATTCTAAAAAAATGATAAATTGACAAATAGTTTTATGACAGAATATATCAGGCTTATTACAGGAGTGTCCTATGTGAAATTCACTTACAATGTCTCTGACAAGCGAAAATCAAATGTTATGATCCTTATATATATTATATATCTTTATATATAAAAATCTTCTGTGCGTGTGTATGTAACTGAACTCCTCCTAAACGACTGGACCGATTTTAATGAAATTTTGTGTGTGCATTCCAGTGGATTCGAGAATGGTTTAGATTCACATTTCATCGAAATTGATTCAGTATTTTTTTAGTAATTAGGCAAAAACTAATAGTTAGTGATTTTTCGCTAATTAAAAGTGCTATAAATATAAAAGAAAGTCTGGATTTCTTATTAATCACAGCACAAAAAAATATACCGAACCAAAAATCTTGAAAATTAGTGATTTTTCGCTAATTAAAAGTGTTGAATAAGTTCGATGAATAGAGTGCGGTCGGAATGCCCGAGCTGTCTAAGGCGCCAGATATAAGCTCTGCTTCTCGAAGAAAGAGATCGCGTGTTTGAACCCCGCTCCTGTCAAACGTGTATGCTTTACAGTGATATAGCCTGTATTACAATTTTGATTAACTGACTTCATAAAATCGTTAACTTTTAACAAAAAAGCGAAAAATAAACTTTTCTATCAAAAATTGAACCGACTTCAAAAAATACTGAAGTATTTTATTATTAAAGTTTATAAACCATGTGTAGATAAAACATTATTCTACATTTGGCATTTGAAAACTTATAACCAAATTTGACAATTTTGTAAAAGAGTATCAGAGAGGAATTATTGTAAGGAAATACTGGTTGAGAGTCCATTTTCTAAATAGTTAGATTTAATTTTATTTGGATTTTGGAATTATTAAGATTTTTTTTATTTATACTTTCGGCTAGCAAAAAATACTTTCTTATGCTATTAGAAGATAAGAAAATTATTTAGTTGCTATGTAATTATTTTTATCCTCAACCAATATTTTCCCTATCAATAATAAACAAACTGTGATATTTTCTTTTGATTATACTCTTGTTTTATTATTATTATTATTATTATGATTTCTATAATGAAGTTTAGTATTAATTATACTCTTATTGAAAAATATTAAGATATGGAGTCTTATTATACTACTTATTATTGTTGTTGTTAATATTATTTAAATTTTTCTATATTATTTATTATTGATATTGAGAGTGATGCTATTTATTATTAAAAAATTGATATATTATTGAAAGAAAAATTTGATTGATTGTTAAAAGATGTTGGATCCAACATAACATTAAAACCAAAGATTAAACTAGGTTTGAAGATCTTTAATTAAAGAGACTGTATTCAGTGAACATTGGAAAAGACTCTTTTATATATACTATTGAAAGACTTGTGTCATTTAAAGGACTTATTTAAAATAAACTATGCATTAAGTCATTGTAATTGGGTGGTTTTCAAATCTATTGCCGTATTAGGTGAAACAAAATTTGAAAAAATAATTTGGTTTAAATATAAAAATTTATTCAGGCATGAGTTGCTTATAGTTTACAACATTCTAAGCAGTATATTATTTGCGAGTTTTTTTATTTATATTTCAGAAATTTCAAGAAATGTCTTGCCCAGTCACTATTTTTCTCATAAGTGTGACCTCTATAAAACATTCTGATTTTTTTTTGTATCAATAATTAATTAAAAAATTGCTTAAGGTTCTTACATACGTATTAATAAATCAAAAATGTATTAGTATTTATTTATTTCATAAATTTAAAGCATTTTAATAGTTGTTTATGCCATGAGTGTTACTTTGCTTCTTAAATAAAGGGTATAACTTCTGATTAAAAACAAATTTAATTAAAAATTAATTATTTTCATTGCAGTTATAATAGAGAATTAGAAAGTTCTAATAGACAAAACAATTAATTTAAGCGAAGTAACAAATGCATTAATAAAATTCTGATTCTTAGTTACAGTAACGTTCATGAAGAGTGGTAACACTCATGACAAGCGATAAGACTCATCTTGCAGCAAACAGCTTTTTTGTAACAATGTATATAAAAAAAAGATTTTTAAAAGTTTAAACTATGATTTGTGTAAAATAGATAGTCCTTTGAAAATTATCTATTAAGAATTAAAGTTTGAATCTTAAATAGCACTTACAAAACACGTGTGCAGACATTCAAATCCTGTTACAATTTTTAAATAATTATAAATATATATAATATGACAAAATAAATCCTTGAATCATGAATCTATTATAATCATAACTTAAATCTTACACATGATTTATAGTTTTAGAATTACTTAACTTCTTTTCTCATGAGTGTTATTTTTTCCAAGTAACACTCATGTAAGGTAACACTCATGTACGGTAACACTCATGACATTTATTAAGGAATTCTTCACTAAAATAAATTCTAACTGTTTTATTGAAATTTTAGTTGGGCCTATTGATTCCTGAACAAAAAATACAGCATTCCCTAACTTAACATTTTTATACGTTAAAAAATAATAATAAATAAATGGGTAACACTCCTGTAAGAAAATAAAAATACTCTCCATGTTGAAATGAACATTCTGATAAATAGCAATTATAGAACAAAATTATCCCGTTCTAAATAAGCGCACTGTAAAGAAGAAACAACATCGTTTTCTCACTACCGTTGCCAACTGCAATATACAAATATTTTGAAAACAAATAATATTAACTTCCCTAAAGTAACACTCATGTTCTGCATATGCGGACACAAAATACATTTAAATTTTTAACTCTTAGATATTAATTTTAAATATATAAACTATCTATTTGTTTAATTAACACAGGATATTTTACTTTTAATCCATATATAAAAAAATTTAAATGTTTGGAAGCATAAAAAAAGATTGAAATTTTGCGAGTTTTTTATTCAGGACAAGTAAATTCCCATTACTTGCTAACTAAAGTACAAAAAAAAGATCACTATTTCACAACTCTGAAAAAATATAAGGAATGCATTGAATTATGCATAAAAAGAGGAGCTACTACCTGATTTTAGAATATCAAAATATAAATTTATTAATATGAAATTTAGATTTAAACATCAGGACATCAAACTGGCAGTTCATGTGAAATTCACCCAATTAAGAGAAACTTCCATGAGAACGAATTTTTATTGTTTTTATTATATTTTTATCTCTTGCTTATTAATATTCATAACTTATTTACTGTTATTATATGTATTATCTCCTATGCACTTACAAATGGTAAGTGATGTTGTAACATTATTGTATTTCTTTCAGGGAAATGCTCCTACCTAAATTTAATTCAGAATTATTTTCTCTTAACTATTTTATTTTAATCGCTAATATTTTTTATATTGCGTTAATTTTCTTTTCTTCCATCTCTTGGCTTCCTGAGTTTGACAGTTTTATTCCAAAATTTAACTTTTCTAAATTATTATATTTCTGTTGTCTGAACTTGTAGTTTTATTTAACTATCAATTTCATACAAAGTCTTGGGGAGGGGGGATAATATTACAAATTTAAAATTTTTTCGCCAAAACTAACCTTTATACTATCTTAATTTTCTTATAATAATATTCCGTACTTACTTCAAATTATTAAATTAAAATCTTGTTTCTAAATCTAATCTGTTAATCCTTATGCAGACGATATAAATTCTTAATTTGCCTTAAAAAACATTATTCCAGTATGCGTAAATTTAAAAAGATGGCTCTAAATTAAAAATATTCTTAATTAAAACTTTATTTCTTAATATTCCAAATAAAACTGATTTCTTCTATGTTTTTATCAACCCTTTTTAAGAAAGTCTTATTAAATTTATTCCAAACCCATATCTTTCAAAAATATCATTATTTTATTTTATCTATTTATTTATTTTTCCTACGTCAACCTTTGATGTGTGCATATTAATAAATTCATTTCTTTTCTTTTTCTCTTAAAATTAATCATTTATAAAAATCGTCTGCCTAAGATATTTAAAATTCTGAGTCAATTATAAATTGGTTAAATAATATTTTTTTTTTAAATAAATTTATCGTTTGTGGAAAATAATCTCGTAGCTGGACAAGTATTCTGTTTACATAAAAGAATGATGGTTTGAGGTTACAGAATGTTCCAGAACTTTCTTTTTAGTTTAAAAAGGTGGAAGTCTCGAGATGAAAAAGAAGATTTCTTGGGTTGCTTCTTCGATGAGGACAGCTCGCTGAGATAATGATGGAATTTTTGCAAAAGGAGCTTTTCCTTCCTCATTATTACGAATTTAATAAATGAATTTACAGCAGCCCATGACTAATTATTGGATCTTCTACATTTATTTATTTATTTTGTTTTTTCCCTCGCTTGCCATGACTGTGTGTTTCTTTTTAACCAGTGGAAATAATTCGAGTTCTCCTTAAATCGTCACATATATATATATATATATATATATATATATATATATATATATATATATATATATATATATATATATTTTTTTTTTTTTTTTTTTTTTTTTTTTTTTTTTTTTTTTTTGAGATTATAAATAAAAATTTGTTTAACGAGTGGCGCAGCCAAGTTGTGGTTTTCAAGTTCAATATGCCGCTATTTTTATACGATTTTTTAATTTAATAAAACGAAACAAAACTTAAAAAAAAAAAAAAAGGTATGCAGAGGCTCGAAAGACTCACCCTGGCTGCGCCACTGGTTTAACGATTGATATTCTGTGCGTGGATTACAGAATATTACAAATAATGTAATTATTTTTGCATGAATTAAAACTTTAGGCAATATTCTTTTTTCCTACAGAGTTGAATTGAGATACTTCTTTTTAGTTTTGTGGCTCCTGAGTTGGGGGACGTTATAGAATTCCGGGAGAAGCGAAATTACAATTTTTGACCAATTAAAACACAAAATCTCAAATTTTTCGCGGGGAGGGGGGGGAGGAATCTTGTTGCTCCGGGGGAGAATGCCCCCCCCCCCTGAGTCATATCTTGATTCAACACTGATTGCCCATCTAAAAATATGAAAAGGAACTAGAAACGTGCTATTTAATCGGTCAAGCCTATTAAGATCAGAACAACATAAGTGTGTAATAAAATTATAATTTTTGAAACAAAATAACTATGTAAATAGTACCATATACATTTCAAAATGGATAATATTATGATAATTATTAACTATTTAGAAAATAATTGCTGTCATCGGTAGAGAATTAAGAAATCTGAAGTATATCTGAATCTTTTTATTGGTTGAACTCCGCAACTTATTTTATATTATTCGTTTCCTGATTGGCCCATGTTAAATGTCTAAAAATGGAATACTTCTGTTGCCAGAATGACAAAAAAAAAGGAATAAAAACTTCAAAAATAATAATAATAATAATAATAATTTGAAAAGAAATTGTAATAAATATTTCAAACAAATTTACTTAAATGTGCATTTTTTTCTCTACGCAATGGTGTAAAAATTTTAAATGTGCGATGTTTAGAAGTTTAAAAATTGACAGTTCCGAAAATTGTAAAACTGAAATTTCGCTTAAAATTGGTTAATGAATGGTCCAGAAATATTAATGTTTAATCCATGTCCTACGTTATATGAGGCATTCAGAAGTCGGTCTCATTAACTCCATCCAATATAACTGCACATTTTAAACGGTTAAGGTTGTATATCTATAAACTACTGCATTTTTATCATTGGTCTAGGAATACTAATGTTTAATGCATGGCGTACATAATATATGATTAGTTATGATCATCATAAAATTATGACGTTTATTATTACTAGCAAAAGCCATGCTTTGTTTGGATTCGCGAAGCATTATTTTATAAAACAGATATTTGAAAGTAACAATATTTTTCAATATTATTTTTGCACCTTTATTAAACAAAAACTTTATTTTATGTTTTGGCGCATTTTACTTTTTTATTTATGATGTAAGATTGGCATAATAAAATATTTTCGAAGCAAACTTTTACAAAATAAGGTACCCTGGGGTAATAACGCCACGTTAAGGTTCTACCAATTTTCACGGCACAGTTTTAGTTTGTATTTTTCAAACAAATATATGATTTGATACAGCAACTCATTGACTATCTATATAAAAAAAATAATTTAACAGATATGTACTCATAAAATGTAATGGCGTGATTTCTTGACCAATGCTATTTGGCGTTATTACCCACCTATATGGGTAATAACGCCATGCAAACAAAAGTATGAAATAAGATGGAATAATTGCTTGTAGATTGCCCAATTCTAAAAATACAAACTTAGAAATTGACAAATTGCGTTCTAAATTATTGAAAATGTTCAATTTTTTGTGAAAATGTAAGAAAAATAAAGATGTGGTGTGGTGGGGGAGGGTGAGGCAAGAGAATATCAGACCGTCAGCTTCTTTTTGCTTAAAAAGGACCGCTTAAATAGAATTATTAGAAACATTGCACAGTTTTAACTGTGTTTATTTGAATCAGTATTTAGGATGTAGCTCGGCCACTGTAGGGAATCAACCGGGGTATTAATACCGAGGGTTGGCGTTATTACCCCGTTATAGTTATTCCGCTGTACATTTTTAATTACAAATTATCTCGAGAAGATATCCAAAATCTTCAACAACATTTCGAAAGTCCATGAAATGTACTACAAATTTATGTAATTAACAAAGTATTTCCGGATAAAAAAAATAGTCTTCACATCGCAAAACGTATCTCGCAAATTTTAGATCAAGCGTTAATTTTAGTTGCTTGTAAAAACAATAAGACCTAAAAATGAAACAAATTAACTTGGAGCTGTTTTTTGCGATTTATATGACTCAAAACCCTTCTGCGTAGAGCACGTGGGTGTGATTTACCAGATTATTTCATAATTCTGCAAAATATTAGCACTTGGCGTTATTACCCCGCCTGGCGTTATTACACCAGACCACCTTTTTTGTAAATTTTGAACTAAAAGCTCTCTTAAAGATGTTTTTACAATTTCCAGTAGCCACTGGTGTTTTTTAAAGTTGTTTGAAATATGCATGTTTCCAATCTTTGTAATTAATATCCGATAATCTTTGATAGCTAATTTAGAATAATATATTTGAAGAGAGCTTGAAGAAAGTTACTTCTTCAAAATCCTATTTTCTGGAAAAACATTTGAAATCTGCTTTCGTTGATACTATGAATTTTTAACTGTAAAACGTTTTATTCTAACTTCTTCGTTTTTATACATGTTAGCGTATGAGAATTTTTGATATTGTAGAATTTTTCGTAAGGAAAATTTCTATTGAATGCTTAATTTTGAAGGATTTTCACTCTCGACAACGTTACGTATGTTTTTAAGCCAACTGGTGTCTATATATCCTCAATATCTACAACTGCTTCATCTAATGGTAAACCTTGGGATTTATGAATTATAACAGCAAAAGCTAACTGCAGAAGAAATTCTTTTCTTGAGCAATTTATGCTTCCATTTTTCCAGAATTTAATTATTGGGAAAATCGGCACGCACCAATTCTTATAAGTTAAATTACTGCAGTATTCAAATTTATCCATGATTATTCGCGATATCTGATCTGGTGGCTTGCGATTTTCTTTAATACGTGCAACAAAGTCTAAAGTACCGTTCACTAAACCTTTTTAGGCCCACAAATAAGAACGTAACATTATTTTAAATCCAAATGATAAAGTAAGAAATGGTTAAAGTCTATTTGTTGTTTCTGAATCGGCCAACTTTGCTTTAGTATATTTATAAAGAGCTTGAATCGAGGCAACATCTTCACGCAGTTCTTTTAATTTTTCATTTATATATTTGTTTATATTTTTGTTTGCAATTCTTTTGTTGCCACTTTACAAAAAAAAAATCCATTATACAATTCTTTTAAAATGTTTAAGTGTCATATGTGCAAACGATTTTGCGGAATAATGAAAAAATGTTTTATTTATTAAATTAATCATGATTCTATCTATAATTACTTACCCCATGATTTATATTTTTTTTCTGAAAATATACGCGTTTCATTTTTTATTTATTTGCTAAAATGCGTCCGTATTGGAAATGCATGTAAAATAAATTAATTAAAATAATATATTTTTTAACGTTTTACTGTAAAAAAATTATATTGTGCAAATCTACAGATCATAATTTATTTTTGTGTTTAATTTGAAGTTAAAATATTGGATAGTCTTTTTGTAAAGCGTACGACAAAATGTAATTTGAGTGGACTAGTAGAGGATTCGCTTCGCTCATCCTAATTATTAACTTATAAGTCTTATTATTATTTTTATAGTCTAATTATTATTTATAAGTCTTTAAAACTTTAGTCTTTGAAAATATCATTGTCTAAATACTCGTTGTAATTTGTTAAATTACATTTTTTTTTTGTAACTATTTTGTCCATTTTTATCCTCAAATGGATTTTGGTACTTCTCTATTATTCCGTCGACCAATTTCGCCAAATTATACAAATCTCCAAACTAATAGCCAAATTATACATATCGACATAATTTTTATTTTAAATAACAAAAAAAAACAACAAATAATTAGTAGAATATTAATAAAAACATTAATAAAAAGTCGAAATAAAAATCACTTAATGACATTTTAAACACGTGAATCGTATTTAATGTCATTGAATGTGACATTCATGATGATCCATTAGTGGCATTTAATCTTATAGTTTGGCGATAATTTTTTGGTCGGCGGAATAACTTAGTAGTACCTGAATTTTATATAAGATATCACTGAAACAAAACAAAGGGAAGGCCTTATTTTGTTAGATATACAAATATTATTAACACATGTATCTATATATATATGTATAGTATTAGAAAATTTTCCATGCAATGTGAAAAATCAAAATTCTCACGAATCAATTACAATACATTATCTTATGCAATAAGTTGTATGCTTCATTTGATGACAAAATAAAAATTATTAGAATAATAATTTTATTTTCTCTTTTAGTATGTGCGACTTAAATAAATGCATCTCTCTAACAAAAATTTCATTAAATTAATAGCTGAAGCACACAACAATTACATTTTTAGGTGCGTTCGTAACTATATAATACGTAGCACCTATAGTGGTCGTTCAGTCCGTACGTCTGTCCGTCCGCATATAACAACGCAAAAACTACCCAACCGAA
Organism: Maratus speculifer; assembly: GCA_964019185.1. Lineage (NCBI taxonomy): Eukaryota > Metazoa > Arthropoda > Arachnida > Araneae > Salticidae > Maratus > Maratus speculifer. The sequence continues at coordinate 389,277,932 of OZ025294.1, read as the reverse complement.
TCGTTTGAAATTTAAAATACATAATTATTACATAATTTTGTCGAGTCATTTCAAATTTTATGAAACTCGGATGGATAGATCAATTACAGGGGCAATCAAAAGTATTACATTACATTACGGTCAATGGGGAAAAAAGTTTCAAATGCATTTTAATCGTTTGAAATTTAAAATACGCAATTATTACATAATTCTGTCGAGTTGTTTCAAATTTTTTGATAATCGTGTGCATAGATCAATTACAGGGGCAATCAAAAGTATTCAATTACATTATGGTCAATGGGGAAAAAGTTTCAAATATATTCTATACAATTGAAATTTAAAATACATAATTATTACATAATTTTGTCGAGTTATTTCACATTTTATGAAAATCGGATGCATAGATCAATTACAGGGACAATCAAAAGTATTCCGTTACATTACGGTCAATGGGGAAAAATGTTTCAAATGCATTTTAATCGTGTTACACTCATGCGAACTTAATAAAATTTATATGCAACTATAAAGTACATATTATAATATACATCTTACATAATTTGTGGTGCAAAGAACATTTTTTATTGATTTACAAGGCCACACAAAAGTATTCCATTGTATAATGGTATAGGGAGAACATTGTTTGATGAGCGTTTTAATTGTAATTCACTATTTACAATTTTATGAGATTGATATATGAAAGTAATATTTTTAAAACTTCGTTATCGTACGAACGCACCTAATTTGCTACGCTTCACGTACAATTTCCAACTTGTTAATTTTGTTGCTAGCTTTTAATTCACGAAACTGATTGATTCATTAACTAATGTTTACTTTACGTATGTTGCAATACTATTTTTATGCAAATGAATGACACGTCATAACGTTGATAGATATTTTTTGTAAGTTTTTTTGCACGCGTAACTAAAGAAGTTTTTCTGCACTATACGATTCAATCAAATTTAGATTTCAGAACTTACACGTTTAGTTTTCTGAAAAACAGAGTAGTTAGGAAGTAATTTTTTTTCACCAGTATTTTCGTTTTTATGAAATATGCTACAAACAAAATGTTTTCCATTATACTGAAAAAAATTCTTTTGTTTGACATTTCAATTTTGTCATTTCTAAAATTTTTGTTTCAGTTTTGGACAATAATTTGATTTTAATCGAAGATCTATTTCAGAAGAAGATATTTTTACATTTAATTCGTAAGACAATTTACTGCAAAACTAATACAATAAAAAATTACTGTGGAATGTTTGAAATAAGATAAATACCCGGTGTAATAAAAGTGACTGATGGATTTTAAAATTCAATAATTTGCAAACGATGACAGATATTTAAAAAATTCTTCCAGTAGGGTTATGTAAATTGTCAGGAGCTTTTGTGCTGCCATTCTCAGTTTTAATTACAAATAGCATCAATAGTTGGCACTGCAAGCAATAACCGCTAAATCCAGGATCGATTTTTCGGGCTCGCTCTTCTCCCCTGCGAAGATAAGAGATTGAATTTTATTAAATGGATCCCGAAGTATCAAAAATCTTATCTGGAATTAGAACATGTTGCTTGCAGCGCCATCTACTGTTTGTAATTTGAATTAAATTCGAGAATCACGGTAACAAATCTCTTGACATCATATATCTCAATTCTGCAAGAATTTTTTTAATATCTGTCATCGTTTGCAAGTTATTGAATTTTAAGATACATCAGTCATTTTTGGGACACTCGGTAAACATACCGAGTAAAATCGGTAAATCCTTTTAATGATCGGTAAATCATTTTAATGATAAACATGTAATCCTTTTTAAACATATAAAACTTATTTATTATCTTTAAAAAATAAAAATGAAGAAGTCATCATGTCATAATAATTTTTTAATCATTATAGTATGCCAAAGAATGATCACCAACCGTGAACTCATAATCGAAATTGCGCCAAAAAAGCTTTCGTGAACTTTGAGTAAAAATGCACTTATGCCCTCTCATTGAAAGCTAAAAAGGGTTTTGTTGTAACGAAGTTAAAAGATCTCAGTCCATGTAGCTTTTCTTAAATAAGTTTTCCGTGTTCAAATTATTTAAAACCTCATTTTCACAGAAAAGGACATTTTTGGCAGTAATGACACTATTTGTATTCCCAACGATTATAAATATGCTTTGTTACCTTTCACACGTGAAATTCTTATAAAATGCATTGATATCCAATAAATATCTGTGTATGAGACTGTTATTCAAAACGGCTTTTCTAAAATCAATAGAATATTTTTTTGTGTTTTGGCATTTGTTCCGCTTCTGTATTGTGATCTTGTAACATCGCCTTGGCGACAAACACAGCCCACGCCAATTATACGCCAATCGGCAATTTAGTGTAACCCTATGCTTACATGTTGTGTGACGCAGTGGATTGAGAGAAACGGTCTCTTAGCAACAAGCTCTAATGCTGCGACAAGCAGCGACTCTTAGAAAATAAACATTCCATTAAATTTACAGTCTACTTGCTTTTTCCTTTTAATTTAGTTTTTCTTTTTAATTTAGTACACCTCCATACATTTTGGTCCTAGCGACCCGGAGGTATGAACGAGCCAGTGTCTTTTCTATTGAATTAAATATTGAATTTATCGAATTTCGTCAACAAGATGAATAATGTCGGAAAGTGGAATAACATCGTTAAACAGAAGGCGAGGGAATATCAAGGCCCAAGTCACTAGAATATTTAACGCAACGGATGGAAAAACATTTAATTTATCCGAATGGAAAGCTCACCTGGACTTACTGTCGAAAACAGAAGAAAAGTTTGAAGCTCTTAAACTAGAGTATTACAGAATAATAGAGGAAGAAAAGTTGGAAGAAACGGAAAAAATCCTCTCGCAACTGGACGAAGATATTCTAAAACTAGAGGTAAGCTTAAAATCCTCTATTAATGCTTATTATGAAAATACTGATTCTAATAAAAAATCCATTGAACAGGACCAAGCTAAAACGTCTAGCATTAAGCTACCTAGGGTCATATTGCCGGGTTTTAGTGGCAGAATTGAAGAATGGTCCGTATTTAAAAGTACTTTTAATGAGCTTATTAATGATAATTCAAATTTAAAAGATAATGAAAAATTATTTTATTTGCGTTCTGCTTTGACTGGTGAAGCGAGAAGTTTGCTTACACCAGATGAAAATTATGTTTCACTTTTCAATGCGTTAGAACAAAGATACGAGAATAAAAGAGTTATGGTAGATTGTCATATAAAGAATATTTTAAATCTTTATGTAATTAAACAGGAATCCGCTAAGGATCTCCGCATTTTATTGGATAACGTGAAGAAAAATTTAAGGGCTTTAAAGATCTTAAAGTATGATAGAGATAATTTCTCGAACGCAATTTTGCTGAATATTATTCTAAATAAACTAGATAACGAAACTCGTAAACAATACGAACTAACATTAAAGGATAATGAAGTGCCTAATTTTGATGAATTTTTAGAATTTCTTGAACGAAGATGTCAAATCTTAAATAGTATAAGTTCTAACGTATCCTCTAAATATACTGCAAAATCCTTATTCATAAAAACAAACAAACCTCAAAGTAAATGTTGCGTAATCTGTAAAACCGAAAACCACCCCTTATATCATTGTGTTAAATATAAAAACATGAAGTTAAGTGAGCGAATTAACCTTGTTAAGAAAAATAAACTTTGCTTCAATTGTTTAAGTTCAGCCCACCTCATTAATTACTGTAATTCAAAAGGCACTTGTCATGTTTGCAAGAGCGCAAGCCATCATTCATCATTACATAATTATACAACACCAGTAAACAATCCTATAAACAATCTCCCAATACATGAAACAATAAATAGCAATTTTGTTTCGGAAGATTTATCACAAAACGAAACTACTGCTCATTCATTTTTTTCGTATGAAAATGATAATAATAAATCTGTTTTAATTAGCACTGCAATAATTTATTTGACAGATGTAAATGGGATCAAAATTCCTTTCAGGGCAATATTGGATTCCGCATCGCAGAATTGTTTTTGTACATTTAAAGCAGCACAAATATTAGGCTTGAAAAAAGAGAAAATAAATATTCCTGTAAGTGGAATAAATAAATTGCCTATTTACATTAAATCTAGAATCAAATCAAAGTTGTCAAATAAAATGAATAGTGCCAGTTATGATATTGAGTTATTAATCGTTCCAAACATTTGTGAATTCACGCCCTCGAAAAAGATAGACATATCAGATTTAAAAATTCCAGCAAATATTTGTTTAGCGGATAAAAAATTTAACATTCCAAGCAGTGTGGAGATAATTATCGGTGCTGAACTGTATTTTTCTCTTTTAAATGAAGAAAAAATAAAATTAGGCAATAACTTATATTTGCAATCAAGTATTTTTGGATATTTAGTATCTGGTTGTATTTATGACAAAACAGTAAATAATAATAATACTGATTATTGTTTCTTAACAAAAAATCTTGAATTACTTAATGACACTTTGAAGTCTTTCTGGGAAATTGAAGAAGTACAAAATTTAAAACCCTGTAACAGTGAAGAATTAGACTATTGTAATGATCACTTCGATAAAACGCACTTCAGAAAACCGGATGGTAGGTTTTTGGTCACGATGCCGTTTAAACCACAGGTTTTAGAACCCGATTTGGGAAATTCCAAAAATCTTGCTTTGAAAAGATTAAACTCTCTGTGGCAACGTTTAGATCGAGATCCTGTTATGAAAAACTTATACACAGAATTTATTAAAGAATATAGAGATTTAATTCACATGCATGAAATAAAAGAAAACACGAACTTTAATGATGGCTATTACTTACCACATCACGGCGTTTTACGACCCTCTAGTAAAACCACAAAACTACGCGTCGTTTTTGACGCTAGTGCCAAGTCAACCAACGGAAAATCTTTGAACGATTTATTATGTAAGGGTGGAGTTCTGCAAGATGATCTTTTTTCGATATTAATTAGATTTAGAAAGCATATTTATGCTTTTACTGCGGATATTAAACAAATGTTTAGGATGATAGAAATAAATCCATCCCAGTACAAATATTTAAAAATTTTGTGGAAAGACAGTATGTCATCCCCGCTTAAGGTATTTCAGCTAACAACAGTTTCGTATGGAACATCTTGTGCTCCCTACTTAGCCACAAAAGTATTACAACAATTAGCTCTAGATGAGAAAAAGGAATTCCCGTTAGCATCGAAAATTGTTTTGAAGGACTTTTATATGGATGATTGCCTATCGGGCTCATCCAATTTAGAAGAATTCAGATTAATGAAATCGCAATTAACAGAACTCCTCCTAAAGGGAGGGATGGTTTTACACAAATTGTGTACCAATGAGGTCCAATCTACTGATAATCACATGTTTCCCCTGGACAGAAATTCTGAAGAAATAACAGTTAAAACATTAGGGATGTTGTGGAACAGTTTCGATGATACCTTTAGGTATAAAGTTAATATTAACACAAAAAGTGATTTCACAAAAAGAGATGTACTTTCGCAAATTGCCCGCATTTATGATCCTCTCGGTCTCTTAGGGCCAGTGATTGCTAAAGCAAAAATATTCATGCAGGAGCTATGGCTTCTTAAAATAGAGTGGAATGAGAAGCTGCCCTCTCATGTTGCCAAACAATGGGAAACCTTCCTCGAAAGTCTTAAAGAACTGGAATCCATTGAAGTGCCAAGATGCTTCCTAGCTGTGAACCAATCAGTTGTGCTAAATGGTTTCGCAGATGCGTCTTCCAAGGCTTATGGCGCAGTGATATACATGCAAACATCTAGTTCTAGTGAAACCATAAGTCACTTATTATGTAGTAAATCCCGCGTGTGTCCAACCAAGGTAATAACGGTACCTCGTCTCGAACTGTCAGCATGTCTTCTTCTGGCTAAACTCACTAACAAGGTCTTAAATTCGTTAGATAAACAAGTAGCTTCAATAAATTTGTTTTCTGATTCAACTATTGCTTTAGCTTGGATAGACACTGCTCCTCATCTCCTGAAAACGTTTGTGGGAAACCGCGTTGTGCAAATTAAGGAACAAACTAAGAATTTTCCATGGTTTCATATTCCGTCAGAACACAATCCAGCTGACTTGATGTCAAGAGGTGCTAGTGTGGAAAACCTGTCTTCTAACCAGTTGTGGTGGCATGGCCCGCCTCTTTCAATTCTTGAAGAAACATTAGCAAAAACTGACTCTAATATAAGTGACATTAAAGATGAACATTATTCTAGTGAGCTTAAAGCTCCCAGCAACTTGACATTCGCTATTCATAATGACTCTAATTTGTGTGATAATTTAATTAATCTTAGCAATAATTTCCAAAAATTAATTAGAATTTTAGCTTATATTTTCAGATTCATACATAAATGTAAAAAAGCAACATCTGCAACCGGCCCTCTGTTGCTGGAGGAATTAAGAAAGGCAGAGGTTTATTTAATAAAAAATGAACAGGTAAAGTATTTCAAACATGAAATTTCGGCCCTCCAAGAGGGATCTTCGGTTCATCGCGCAAGTAAGTTAAAATTCTTAAATCCCTTTTTAGATGGAGATAGCTTATTGAGGGTGGGAGGAAGACTAGCAAAATCAAATTTGAATTTTGACCATAAACACCCCATTATACTTCCGGCGAGCTGTCGCTTGACGAAATTAATTTTTCAATATTATCATAAACGAGATTTTCATGTAGGACCCCAAGCTCTTTTGAACACTGTGCGTCAAAAATATTGGCCGCTTGGTGGCAGAAATATTGCGCGTAAAATTGTACATGAGTGTTTACAATGCTTTAAAATTAAACCTATAACGGCTAGTCAAATGATGGGGGATCTCCCTCCTGAAAGAATAGTGCCCAGTTCCCCATTTTCAAATGTGGGATTAGATTTAAGTGGGCCTTTTGAAATAAAATATAAAGGTCAAAGAAAGGGTACTTTTCAGAAAATCTATGTTGCCATATTTGTATGTATGGTCATTAAAGCTGTGCACTTGGATTTTGTCTCAGATTTGACATCCGAGGCTATAATAGTGACTCTAAAAAGATTCTTCGCTCGTCGTGGGAAAAGCTCTGTAATCTTTAGCGACAATGCTACAAATTTCGTTGGGGCTTCAGCAGAACTAAAACGTTTAAGCAGACTTGTTACGAGTGATGAAGTTTTGAACTTTTTAGCTTCTGAAGGTATTAACTGGAAGTTCTCCCCTCCTAGGGCGCCAAATTTTGGTGGCCTTTGGGAGGCAGGAGTCAAATCTTTCAAATACCACTTAAAAAGAGCTGTGGGCTCAGCTCATCTCACGATCGAGGAATTCCTGACAGTTATCACACAGATAGAGGCTATTTTAAATTCGCGACCACTTTGTCCTTTGTCAACAGATCCTGATGATCTTCAGGTGTTGACTCCTGGTCACTTCCTCATAGGAAAGCCTCTTAATTTAATTCCAGAACCCAATTTAAGTGAGGTCAAAGATAATTTGCTAAATAAATGGCAAAGGACTCAAAAATTAACGCAGTTAATATGGAAACGATGGCAGAATAATTATCTGAGCCAGTTACAAGAAAGAAACAAGTGGCTATTTAAAAGGCCTAATATTCTGCCAGGAATGCTAGTTTTGCTTAAGGACTCACAATTACCCATTTGCACTTGGTCACTAGGCCGCATTAATAAGGTTTTCCCAGGCGCAGACGGGATAGTCGGGGTAGTTGAAGTTCGTACCGCTAAGGGTAATTTTAAACGACCTATTTCAAAAATAAGTATATTACCCATTGAGGACAACATTATAGATCCTAAACTTTAAATGTGCTTTATTATGTATTAATTTTTCATGTATTATTTGTGTTCATTTATTTTATTTATTTATTTTTGCTTATAATCTGTATCATGTTGTGTTATTACTTGTATTGCATATGTATCTTGAAATATAAAAATATTTCAACGCCGGGCGGGATGTTCCGCTTCTGTATTGTGATCTTGTAACATCGCCTTGGCGACAAACACAGCCCACGCCAATTATACGCCAATCGGCAATTTAGTGTAACCCTATGCTTACGTGTTGTGTGACGCAGTGGATTGAGAGAAACGGTCTCTTAGCAACAAGCTCTAATGCTGCGACAAGCAGCGACTCTTAGAAAATAAACATTCCATTAAATTTACAGTCTACTTTCTTTTTCCTTTTAATTTAGTTTTTCTTTTTAATTTAGTACACATTATGTACAGCATTTAAAAATAATTAAAATAAGTCAGGATGAACAATAATCAATGCTATAGAACAAATCATGCCTTCAACAATTAAATGCAAACTAATTGTAGAAAAAATACTTTTGAGCTAGGTAGGGTTCTTATTTCTTTAGTGGAGCCGAATATAAAATAACAAGATGAAATTTGTTACCTTTGAATAATTGCCTTTATGTAATTCTCAATGATAAGGAATATATTTTCTTTTATATTTTTATATTAAATGAAAGAGGAGTGGATATAATTTTATCAAAATACTTTTGAGCACTACTGTATGTTGGAGAAGTGGACTTAGTAATAACTTTTGCTATCCAATAAAATTTCGTGTAATTTTATTGGTTAGTAAACTTTATCATTGAATCTGCTTCTCCAACACACTACTTCCAGCAGTTTTCTGTTTTGAGCAGTCATATTTTGCCCTGATGATGGTATGTTACAGCTATCGAAACTAGTTTGCAAAAATAAATGAAATGTTTTGGCGCTTTAAAGTTGTTTTTTTATTTATTTATATGTACTGCGCTCAGTAATTTCTCGTTATAAAAACACATGTGTTGAATAAAATTTCATGTTTCAAGTCCCCGAAGAATTTTAATATGAAGACATAATCAATAGTATATTTTTGGTTATTATACATTACTTATGGTTCATAAATCACGGTACATAAACGAGCTTTTAAAAAAATTATAATGAAATTATGTTCAACTCCGTTTATTCTCTATATTTGGCTATTCGGCTGATATGTTTGTTTGAGGAATGGGGATTTCCACTTGGAATAGTGCACTATTGAAATTAAACTACATTTTGAAATTATTTACAACCAAAATTTATATAGACTTTTAAAAAAGCTTTTTTGTGCAAAAAATAAAAACACGACAGTAATTAAAGTCAATTATTTAAATTTCTTACTTGAAAAAGGAAAATAGCATCATCTTTTAACCCCCACTCAATATCTCTTTTTGATCTATAATACTTTTCAACCTGCAATGAAACATCAAGTAAAAATTCAGATCTACATTAAAGATAAAAACAGTAAATAACGTTTATGATATTGATTAAAATGGGTCACATACCTTTATTGCTAAGTTTCCCAACCGAATGATATCATCTGTTGATAAACACGATTCTTTTCTCAAATCTTCGGGAATGTCTTCGGAAACAGTTCCTTCATCTGGATTATGAAAAGAATCGTCAAGATTTTACAATTGTATTTTCTTACGATTCAGATGTTTTGACGCACTGTTGATTATGAAGATTTCGCTGCATAGTCACTTGTAAAACTCTTATAGAAAACAGTTTGGTTTAGTTTATTGAATACATACATCTGACCAGGACGTGATTAATGCACGAGCCTCCGGGACCTACCAATTTCAAGAACCCACAAATTATGTGCTGATGTTTTTTTCCTTAATCAAATGCTTTTAAAATAATATTGTTTTATGGGTGGTTTTCAAATGTATTGCCGTATTAGGTGAAACAAAATTTGAAAAAATAATTTGGTTTAAATATAAAAATTTAATCAGGTATGAGTTGCTTATAGTTTACAACATTCTAAGCAGTAGGTTATTTGCGAGTTTTTTTATTTATATTTCAGAAATTTCAAGAAATGTCTTATCCAGTCACATTTTTTCTCATAAGTGTGATCTCTATAAAACATTCTGATTTTTTTTGTATCAATAATTAATTAAAAAATTGCTTAAGGTTCTTACATACGTATTAATAAATCAAAAATGTATTAGTATTTATTTATTTCACAAATTTAAAGCATTTTAATAGTTGTTCATGCCATGAGTGTTACTTTGCTTCTTAAATAAAGGGTATAACTTCTGATTAAAAACAAATTTAATTAAAAATTAATTATTTTCATTGCAGTTATAATAAAGAATTAGAAAGTTCTAATAGACAAAACAATTAATTTAAGTGAAGTAACAAATGCATTAATAAAATTCTGATTCTTAGTTACAGTAACGTTCATGAAAAGTGGTAACACTCAAGACAAGCGATAAGACTCATCTTGCAGCAAACAGCTTTTTTGTAACAACATATATAAAAAAAGATATAAGTTTAAACTATGATTTGTGTAAAATAGATAGTCCTTTGAAAATTATTTATTAAGAATTAAAAATTTGAATCTTAAATAGCACTTCCAAAATACGTGTGCACACAATTTTTAAATAATTATAAATATATATAATATGACAAAATATATCCCTAAATCATGAATTTATTATAATAATAACTTAAATCTTATACATGATTTATAGTTTTAGGATTACTTAACTTCTTTTCTCATGAGTGTTACTTTTTCCAAGTAACACTCATGTAAGGTAACACTCATGTACGGTAACACTCATGACATTTTTTAAGGAATTCTTCACTAAAATAAATTCTAATTGTTTTATTGAAATTTTAGTTGGGCCTATTGATTCCTGAACAAAAAATACAGCATTTCCTAACTTAACTTTTTTATACGTTAAAAATAATAATAAATAAATGGGTAACACTCCTGTAAGAAAATAAAAATACTCACCATGTTGAAATGAACATTGCAATATATAGCAATTATAAAACAAAATTACCGCGTTCTAAATAAGCGCACTGTAAAGAAGAAACAACATCGTTTTTTCACTACCGTTGCCAATTGCAATATAGAAATATTTTGAAAACAAATAATATTAACTTCCCTAAAGTAACACTCATGTTCTGCATATGCGGACACAAAATACATTTAAATTTTAACTCTTAGATACTAATTTTAAATATATAAACTATCTATTTGTTTAATTAACACAGGATATTTTACTTTTAATCCATATATAAAAATTTTAAAATGTTTGGAAGCATAAAAAAAGATTGAAATTTTGCGAGTTTTTTATTCAGGAGAAGTAAATTCCCATTACTTGCTAACTAAAGAACAAAAAAAGATCACTATTTCACAACTCTGAAAAAATCTAATGAATGCATTGAATTAAGCATAAAAAGATGTGCTACTACCTGATTTTAGAACATCAAAAAATAAATTTATTAATATGAAATTTAGATTTAAACATCAGGACATCAAACTGGCAGTTCATGTGAAATTCACCCTTTTAAAATATGATACATAAAATTTAAATATTCCGAATGACTCACTAAAATTTTTAGAATCAAATAAAATTTTTAGAATTTTTCAAATAAACCTTCTTTTTTGTGTGAAAATGTCGCCGAAAAAGAGTACGTAGGGGAGCGCAACTTTTTAACAGGCCCTGGGCCCAACTTTAGCTTGATCAAGCTTTGCATCCGACCTGTGTGCTTAGCGCCCGGCTCCCGTTTGTAAGCCATCCTCAATATACAAGGACGAGACAGCGGAACGAAATTTACTACACCCGAGAATTACAGCCAAGAATAGCACAAAGAGTGTGCTAAGCGGATAGCGGGAGTCAAACCCGTAGCACACCAACATTCTCATATGTATTGTCTTAACCCCTTCGTGACGGGAGTCTTTTACGAAATTTTTAATGTTTTGTCACCGGTTTTTAAAAACAGAAATTTGTGCCTTATTAAATCGAGAAAATGCTCCGATTAAATAAGGCAGATTTTACAATAAAATATTATTGGTGGGGATAAACAAGGTTTCTTAAGCCTATTTGCGGCACGTATACGTGTCGCTCGTCACCAATACATTAACTACTCGGCCACGGTGGGCCTGAATAAAACGGTTACTTGACTGTTTTTGGAGCATTTTCATTGGTCCGAATAGAGATATTCTATAAAAGCGGTGGAGTGACTAGGCTGGAAAAGATTCAGATTTTTAGCAAACATTTTTGACATTCTTAAAACATTTAATAACACAGAAGAAACATTTATGAACATTCAATCTTGTCTCCTATATTTACCAATCTTGTCTCCTATATGTCCGTGATACTTTAGCTTTTCTAGCCAGTGTAGTGGAAAAAAGTCAAAAATTGAAACCGGTCAAATTAAAAAAAATTAAATCAAAGACATCGAAAAATGAGAAGGGTGGGCTCAGGACTCTGAAACTATCGAGCGACTGCAACTACGTCGAGCTTATTATTATTAAACCATTAGCACTAAAGAAACTCGAATCTGAATCCGGTAAACTTAAATCAGGTAAACATTTGTCATCTGAATCTGAATCTAAAATGTTCAGATTCATTAGAATTTCATTTTCTAGATGGTCGTTATAATTTGTTAAATTACAATTATTTATATTGTATTTCCGAGTGCAAAAACGTTTTAAAAAATTTATGTCCTTAAACATTTGATATATATGTTTTTTTTTATTTTACCTGTCATAACAATTTTTTGGCTTTTTTGTCCTGGATTGATGCTATCAATGCTCACTTCGTCGTTTTCGTTTCTGAGGAGCACAATGGTATCAGGTTCAACTGCTGCTGACACTACTGACTGTGAAAGAAACATAAAATATGTATCAAAGTTAATGATAATTAATGCTTTTTTCAAATAGTTAGTTTTTCACAGAAGTATGTATTCTTTAATTTTATTTAAATCGTGATAGAAAACTTAAAAAATAGATAAGGGGGAAACAGTGGCATAGTTAGTGGGAGGGGGGGTGGAGAGACCGGTCGGCCTGGATTGTCACCCAATCTTTATTTGCAAATATATGTATATAATCTTATAAGGTTTCGGAAAGGAATTCTGAAATAAAATGAAATTTTTAGCGCACGACGCAATAGAGTTAGTTTTCTTTTCTTTGAGAATGGGAAATTTTATACAGAATGATGTATCTAAATAATAAATGCACCAGGTAATAAAATCCTACCTATCCAACGAGTAGGTAGAAAAAGCAAATTTTAAAAGAAGGGATTTTTTTCAACATATAGACACCACATTGACTTAGGAGTAGAGATGGGAAATATAGTTACTTTTGGTTAACAGGTTACATCGTTCCACACATTCACAGGTAACAGATTTCAACAGCCTGTTATTTATGTAACTATAACTAATCGATGAGAATATGCTGTCAACAGACATTTTTATTAGAGAGCCTTTAATTAAGATATCTTGAATAATTTTGATACATAAGTATAGACGTTGTTTTAGTTCAGATAAACCTACACCTTTAAAATAAACTTAGTGTTAAAAATTTAATTTTTGCAAGACAAAAACTTAGTTGTGATACTTTGCATTTTGCGCATTATTGTCGTTTTTTGCATAAAAATGCATTTTTTCTCTTTGAAAATTCATAAGAATCATAACTCAGTAAGTTTTGCCCGTAGAAGAATATTTTTTTTTTGCTGTTTTACTTGTTAAAACGCATAAAAACTTCTTCTAAATAAAAGTTATAGGAAACTTATTGAACACTGTATAAAATATGTAATTTCTTAACAATTTAAAAAATAATTATTTTAATGTAAATTGATATTTATATAATGAAGAAAGTTTAAAGCATTTTTGCAATTGGTACAATGCCTCTAAAATAGAAATTAACTTTAGAAATTAACTTTTTGTAAGTGATCAGAAATATCCTCCATTAAAATAACACCGTTTTAACAATGCGATTTATTAATAATAATAATAATAATCTTCATTCGTTGGTACCTTGACTTTAAATTCGAATTTTGACATCCCCTAATCAATATCTGTCACCGCATATTCAAAGCTTATCCTACAAGAACACGAAACATTAATTATATTTTTAATCAAATGTCATTGATTCAACAAACTTCGTATGTGGAAGTACGTATTTAAAATTCCCCCCAAAACTTGTGACAAGCCAAAAAATGACGTAGGTAGTATAAAATTGGCGCCCTATAAATTCCCGCGTCCGGGGCGATTGCCCCCTTCGCCCCCCCCCCCTCCCTGCGCTGCCCTCACCAGGCTATTTTCTTCCTTTTTACCACGCTCTTATTAACTTCACCTGTATGTTTGTGAGTTTGTGAGTTTGTGTATGTTCACCGATTACTCCGAAACCATGCAACCGATTAACTTGGTTTTGGTGTTAAATGAAAGACGATGCTCTCGAATTGGTACCACTTCAGTTTCATCGAAATTGGTTCAGTACTTTTTTAGTAATTAGGCAAAAACTAATAAAATTGGTGATTTTTCGCTAATTAAAAGTGTTGAATACGTTCACTGAATGGAGTGTAGACAGCATGGCCGAGCAGTCTAAGGCGTCGGATTGAAGCTCTGTTTTTCGAAAGAGATTGTGGGTTCGAACCCCGCTCCTGACATTATTTACATCTATGTAAAATTTAAAAAAAAAATTCCGTATTACAATTTTTATTTTTAACCGGCTTCAGAAAAGGAAGAGGAAGTTATCAATTCGACGCGTATGTATTTTTTTTTCTATGTATGTTCACCAATTACTCTGAAACTATCCAACCGATTAATTTGGTTTTTGTATTAAATATAAACATAGTTTAAAAAAACTAAAAACTACGCTTTTAAAGTAATCAAACTAAAAAGTGAAAAATAAATGTAGTTTAAAAAAACTAAAAAACACGCTTTTTAAGTAAATCGAACTAAAAAGTGAAAAATAATTCGTACTATAAACTGAAAACGAAAATAGATGAAAAATACTATATTACTATAAAATCATTGTTATTATAGAAATCAATTAATAAGAAATAAATAAAATTATCGTGGAAAAAAAGCGTGAGGTGCTTCTTAAGAATTGATAGATGGAGCATGGTAGATGGAGCATCCCACCCTTTTTTTCCACGATAATTTTATTTATTGCTTATTAATTGATTTCTATAATAACAATGATTTTATAGTAATATAGTATTTTTCATCTATTTTCGTTTTCAGCTTATAGTACGAATTATTTTTCACTTTTTAGTTTGATATACTTAAAAAGCGCGTTTTTTAGTTTTTTTAAACTATATTTATTTTTTTTTTCAGTAAAATACAATTACAAAAATAATGTTTTCCATTTTGTATTTTCTAACGATGCAATAATGACAAAATAATAATAAAAAAAGTAATAAACACTCTATTAAAAAAATCATAGCGCCAGCATATCCCCCTTCCCCAAATACCATGAGTACATAGTAATATCCCTTTAAATTTTCAAACTCAAAGATTGCCACCGTTTTACCCATCTATCTACACCAACCAAAGATTATGTCCCGTGCGATGAAACAGCTTTCTATCAACAGTTAAATCCGTAAGTATCATTAATTCCATTTTTTCAGAGATTCCTTCCAATTATAATCAAATATGGCTGACATTACCTCCTTGCTTTTTAATAATCTACAAGCACCACTAAGTTCACGTACTCTAGAATAAAACCACATTTATTTCCCATTTCATTTTCAGTATTCTAACTATTTGTTTGATAAAAGCAGCTTTCATTATCCCAACCTTTTTTTCAATAAATATAGTTTTCGTTATTCTAAAAACTGGTTCTATTGCTTTAACCTTTGTAACTGTGAGCGTTATAAAAAATTCAAAAGATAAAATAACTTCAAGAATCGAAGCCAGTTGTTTTTAAATATCTATACAATAATCAACAACGAATAGCTTTTGAGAGATTTTATCACGTGAGATAGCAAAAGGACAACGATTCCTATGACTGGCTTCCTTTATTAGACCAAAAGGATTTTTAATGTCTTGGAATCGTAGATTTAGAGTGATGCGTCAAAAGGAAAGTTTCGTAGTTTTTTTGTGCGTCGGAATTTTTTTCTCTCTCTCTATCGCAAAAGCGTTTTAATGCTGTTGGGGATTTTTAATTTCTTCCTTGTCTTAGAATTCAAATAGATTTATAAGTTGGGAAAGAAATTTTATGTAACTAAATTTTAATAATCTATATATATGTATTCCTAAAATAATTTTCAGCCTTGCTATTTGTTTCTTCTTTTTAAAATGCTTATCATACAAGGCGTTCCAAAATTAGCAGGAAATTTTTGGTAATCTGTTACTGAATAATAAGATTTTGGTTAATATTGCGAATATTTATCCTGTTATGTTAAATAATGCCCATTTTTACTTAGGAGACTATAGGTTGAGTGATGTATCGCTCCTGTGTTTTCTTTTTTTTTATGAAGAAGGACAAAAGGTAAATAAAGAATGGTATGGTCATTTGTTATAATAACGTAGAATTGTGATTGAAAAAATATGACGGATCGGAAGATGGGGGGAGGGGGGGTGATACCATTTACATCCGCTCCGGGCGTCACTCATCCTAGCTACGCCACTGGGAGAAAAGAAGGGGTTAAAATGTTTTTTTTTATATATATTGAACATGCATTTCACACTAAAAAAATATGAATTAGGGGTACCGTTAATACAGATTATAATACTGATAACAACCGCGAGTCATTTTAATAATATTTGAGATTTATATAGCATTTAAAAATACATTGGGTATATTTTTTCTGTTTCCGACAAAGTGCCAAAGCTTATCAAAGATAAAAATGCATCAAATGCATCAAAGATGAAAATGCATCAAGAATGGAACTTTAATATTATTAATAATTTTAAATTTTACTTCCTTTACAAAAAATATTTACGAAATAGTCCTTTTTTGAAAAATCTTTATAAATCATCTCTAGAACTAAGAGAGATAAAAAAGAAAGTTTTTTTTACTATATGTAGGCAAAGCACCAAATAATGATGCGAAAATTTCTAAATAAAACTGTCATTAAATATTAAATGACCTATACATTTAAACCGCATTTTTTTAAAAGACACCAATAAAAAAAATTAAAAAATACCTTCAGTCTTAAGTTTCAAATATATTCAATTATATAAGAGCAAAATCTCAATTACCTTTACATTAACATTTTTTTTTAATTGTACAAAATATTCTTTAAATCGAAATTGCTAGTGGATGCAATATCTGTAATTTTTTTTAAAAAATACTTTCAAATATTCCAATATAAAACTTTGATTTTCCATTTAACACGTTCGCTGCCACTTATATGAAGATGTGATGATAGTTAATGCCGCACTGTAGAAGTGGGTTTTTCCAGAAGCCGATTTACTTTTTATAACAAAGAATCAGTGAAAGAATAAGTCAAAGAATAAGTCAAAGAATCAGTGATTTTCCCGCGCCAGCGCGTGACTGGCTATTGGACATCACCCCACATCACGCGCTGGCGCGTGAGTGGCTCCTTAACATTGGCGCCATATCACGCGCTTTCACGTTAGCGGCAGCGAACGTATTAAAAAGGAAACACATGCAACATCAAAAGTATTTTTAATCTTTTTTATAAATAAGGTCATTCTGCCTAAATGAGACCTGATTCAGCCTAGTTTTGTCTCATTTAGGTATTTAACATTTTACTATATAAATATATATTTTATTAAGCAGCAAATTATTGAATACTGTATCTTTAGTTCAAAACTAACTTAATTTGTACAAATTTTACAATTATCTTTAGTGTAAAACCACAATATACTGTTGTTGCATTTAAGGCAATTAAAACCTAATGAAACGTTCATAGTCCTAAATGTAATCAAGTATTTTACGCATGACAATTCATCTGAAAAAATTCATCTAACTTTTAACTGTTGTTGCAGAAAATTGTTACATAACAACTGTAAGTGATCTGCCAAACCATTCGATTGAAAGATGAATAAAAGGCGGTATTAGCTCATATAAGACTGTTTTTTCATTAAACTGTTTGTGCAGTATACCATTTCTAATGAAATTTTGCTTTTTGGAAAATTTCAAAGAATAGTACTGGGACTAAAGATGAAGCAAAATATTACCGTATATGTAATTCAACTTGAAATTAAAAGTTACACTGTGATTTTTTTTTTTTAAATAGCACTAACGGCAGCTTTAATTGCAATTATTTTTACAATTACTCAACACTTAACTGATGTGACACGGCTATTCATATAACTACTTTCAGCGGTCACCAAAACTGCTTGATTAAAAGATGAATAAAATCATCTATTAACTCACATTCTGTACTAAAACTGACCTTACAAACACACACTAAAAGCATTAAATACACTAAAAACAAACAACTTTTGACATGATTCAGTTCTAATCAAATTAAGAACAATAATTATAACATAGAACTCGTCTCTGATCATTAAAAATGACACCCGACAATGAAATATACATCAAATGCATACAAAATACATACACTCTCTGTTACGAAGCAGTAAGGAGGTGCGGGACACAAAAAACTTCAATAATAAAAAATATATATCGCATTAAAATTAATTTTCTCGCTTTTTTATGCTTAAAATGACGTTTAAATCATGTTTCTACCTCAATTAGAAAAGGAAACATTCATTTCTTTCTTTCGGCTTGTTTTCGAAATCTAGCTTTAAAGCAGTAGTTGTGTAAATAATGAATTCTTGTGAAAATGCGTTCTTCTTAATCATGGATTTTTTCAGATTTTTTTGTATTCAAATTGTTATAAATCAAGAACTGTTATGGGTCAATGCTTCAAACTTGGAAGATGTCTTTTTCAAATGTTTTACTTTAATTTTGTTTCAGCAAATGTGAAAAAAATTTTTACTTTTGAAAATATGATTAAAAAAAAGTTGTATCATAGTTTTAGTTGTAAAACATTGCAAACATTGTAACGCAAAAAAAAATGTAAATGAAACAAAGTAATTGTTTTCTTTAGATGCTGATAAACTGTGGAAAAATACCTCTCCAAGTCCATAGTTGGCTGCTATTGACATTTTTGATCCGTTTCCAGACAGGGGATCGCAAGTAAAGATAACACCAGCTGCGTCACAAGCTACCATTTTCTGAATAACTACAGCCATCGGTGAATTCAAACATTGACCATAACGCCTATATTTAATGGTTAAAGCAAAAGAAAAATTATTTTTAACGAATTACAAACATATTCTAAATTACATTTCTTATTTAAACATGAAATATATAAACTGAGAAAGTAAAAGCAGTAAATATTGTTTTCAGTGTTTGTGGGAAGGGAAGGGGGATCATCTATCCAGGTCCTCCACCAAAATTTGACATAGGTGTGTAAACCCCGGTGGAAATTCCCTACTATCAACCAGACAAACGCAAACATTGGGCCTTTGTTTAACACAAGCGAAATGTACAGCAATGATATGCCCTGGCATTGAAATACATAAAATGACAAAAATGAAGAACAGCATTTAAAGGCATTATAACAATTTGACAAATGTCTGCCTGTCGAATAAATTAAAATTTTTCAACAAACATTTATAGGCAATCACATTATAAATAATTGGCTGTTCAAAAATAATAAAAACCAGTAGACCCACAATCACTATAAAACCACTATAAACAAACTAATAAGATATAAATTTAAGTTACATTTATTCCTAAAAAAAATCACAAAGCTGAAAATATAATTACACTAATATAAATGCAGTCACATTATAAATATTTTTTTGTTCAAAAAAAAAAATAAAAACCAGTAGACCCACAATCAATATAAAACCAATATAAACAAACTAATAAGATATAAATTTAAGTTACATTTATTCCTAAAAAAAATCACAAAGCTGAAAATATAATTACACTAATATAAATGCAGTCACATTATAAATAATTTTTTGTTCAAAAAAAAAAAATAAAAACCAGTAGACCCACAATCAATATAAAACCAATATAAACAAACTAATAAGATATAAATTTAAGTTACATTTATTCCTAAAAAAAATCACAAAGCTGAAAATATAATTACACTAATATAAATGCAGTCACATTATAAATAATTTTTTGTTAAAAAAAAAAAAAATAAATAAAAACCAGTAGACCCACAATCAATATAAAACCAATATAAACAAACTAATAAGATATAAATTTAAGTTACATTTATTCCTAAAAAAATCACAAAGCTGAAAATATAATTACACTAATATAAATGCAACAAAGCACCATTCCTGGTGAAAAGACACTAGGCAAAAGACAGTAAAGTTCATTAAATTTCTAACTGAGAGTCAGACTTATAGAATATATCATACAACAAGTTCAAAATTCTGAAGTTCATAGTCCTGTTAATGCAACAAAGCTGCGATATCAGAATTTATAACGATTGTATTCGGTAGATAAAAGGTTAAATGGTACGAAGCTAACGAAAAAGAAAGGCTACCGTAATGTTTATGTGTCCTTTTTTATAGTCCACTAGAGAGACATGCAGTCAAAAGTAGATAAGGTGATGCTGGGGACAGTTCATCCCCCCCCCCTCCCTAAAACATTTTGAAACTCCCCTGGAAAAGATTTCAAGGTCACTCAATGAATTTATGTTCGGAAAATCCAAATGAAATTCTGTTCAAAAATCTAATTTAGTTTTGAGGACATTTCACAGTTTTGTAGAAATACTAAATTTTACTTAAATTTACTTGCTCATCCTATATGCATATAAGAAGCTAATGTGATGTTAACTATTTCACTAATTATGTACTCGAATTTTTCCTCATCATTGTGTTTTTCTTAGCGTTTTATGGAGTTATTACAACAGTTTAATAAGACACAGCGCTTACAGTGTCAATATGCACTAATTTATCTTTCTGCGTCAGGGAGGGGGAGAGAGAAAAAATATGAGCCCCCCCCCCGTAATTCCCTATTATTCATTTCTAGCTACGTCTCTGGAGACATGATGCTCTTTTCGTACACATTCATTAGTGCATTTGAATATCACGTAATTTCAACTATCTTTCAAAATAATAATAATAGTAATAATAATAATAATAAATGGCATGTACCGCGGCAGTTTTTTTTTTTTTTTTTTCGTTAGCCTCATAAATGTTATTAAACTAAAAAAGTACATATTAGCCCAACTGTTTCGATAAAATGATTAAAATGTATTTTTTTCCAAATTACTTAAGAAACAGCTCCTTAAATTCTCATTCGACGTTTTTTAAACATTACATTTTCAATTTCAGTTTCAGGCCAGTCGGGGAGGCCTACCAATATCCGTTTTAGCTCAACAAGCTCCGCCCAGCAGTGTATTTACCATAACTACGAGCCGGTGAAAAAAAAAAAATCTTCCTTAAGTGAGACTCCTATGTATTAACCACACAGAGTAGTAACAGAGCCTCAACTCGGCTTGAAAAGAGCGCCCTCAGTGGATCACTTAAAAACTAAACCATCGCGTTGGCAATTTTTAATCTCGTGATTTCTGTTTAACTGTAACCTTATTCTGCTTGGCGCTTCTTTTGCTGAATGCTGATTTGATTATCTTTGCACATGTGCTTATGCTATTTGATCTTAGATTTCCGCTTATATTGATTCGTAATTATTACTGTTATTATTCTTGAATTTTCAAGTTTAAATTTATGTTACGAAGAGACACATGTATTGTTTGCAAGACGAATACGTCATAGTTATTTCATAATTCTTTCATAAATTTCAAAACAAGAAGCAGCAAGCCGTCGCTGTATTTTTTTTTCTTTTTGCCTTATCATTTGTCGCCAAGGAAGCGATGTTTCGCCGAATTAGCAACCTCTTTTATGTTATGATCGTAGTTTCAGAGTGGTCCGCTCGTGTCACTAGTGTCTGTGCGTAATCCCATGTTAAACAAGTTGCCATTACAGAGTATGAAAGTTGATTCTTTGTTACAATTCCGTACTCTGTGTATTAACTCTTCGGACTCCGGTGCCTCTTAAAAAATTTTTATTCGATTAGCACCACTTTTTTAAAAGAACTTTCCTTGAAGTAGACAATTTCAAAAATTCTCTGATTAAGTAAGGAGAATTTTATTTTCCTTTATTACTGGTGCCAAAAACAAATTTTGGAAGGAAAGATGATGTCTCCGCAGCGGAGACAACAGAGTGCCAAGGGTTAATATATAATAAGTTATACAAATATGTTACAAATGATAGCCCAGTATTATCTTAGGCATACAGGACTTAATATAATACAATCTTATGTAAATTACAAATTATGAAAAAAAAGGAAAAAGAAAGAAAAAAGAAAAAAGAAAGAAAAAAGAAAGAAAGAAAAAAGTCGCAGTATGAAACATTGCTGAAGAAATAAAATAGAACAAAAAATATGCCAAACATATGAAGTGCAGATGAGTAAGGAACTAAAAAAAATATTTAAAGCAATTAGTTTAATTAACAGTTATGTCGTTCGGCTGCTGTCCTTTTTTGCAAACTTTAATGACTTAAAAACTATCTACTAAAAACACTTTTCAGAAGTAAAAAAAAAAAAAAAAAAAAAAAAAAAAAAAAAAAAAAAAGCCAAGCAAGAAAAAAAAGGATTAAAGTTGTGTCTAAAAAATGGTCTGATATCAAATTTTGAAGCTTATATTACGGTAATTATTTAACATTTTCCATTAAAAAAATTACTATTTCTAAGTCAATGCCTTTGGATATGTTGATAGAAATCCTTTTCTCTTGTACTAAATACATCGTAAATGTGTTTTGAAAATTCAAATGTTTTAAAATTATGCGTGATGGGCTTGGCGGCCAATTTTCCACATTGTATACTAATTTCTATGTACCCAAATCCATAGTTAAAATTTAAAACTCAAAATTGTTACTTAAGCAGACATTTCCGTACTAAACTTCTGATATTGAAATTTAAAAGTTTTGCTTAGTTGTAAATAATCTATAAATAGATCGCTGGGTGGTAACGTGTTAAATATATTTGTCCATAGTTAAAATCAGAAATTCTAAATCGTACTTAATATAAACTTACTACGCTTTCCTTTACAAACTTGGTGCTTGGAAATTTATGTAAAATATGAAAGCATGGCCGCCAAGCCCATCATGCATAATTTTAAAACATTTGAATTTTTAAAACACGTTTACGATGTATTTAGTTCAAGAAAAAAGGATTTCTATCAACATATGCAAAGGCATTGACTTAGAAATAGTAATTTTTTTAATGGAAAATATTAAATAATTACCATAATATAAGCTTGGAAATTTGATATCAGACCATGTTTTAGACACAACTTTCATCCTTTTTTTTCTTGCTTGGCTTTTTTTTTTCTTTTTTACTTTTGAAAAGTGTTTTTAGTAGATATTATTTCTTTTTTTAAAAGAGATTATATAAAATTTAAATAATCTGCTCATTAAAATTGGAGTGAGTTCTCGTAGAACCTCTGTAAGTAGGAAGTAAGAAATACATGTGTATATTTATTTCTTGGAGTAATTTATCATTTATAAGTATGAAAATTTTGTAAAAAAATTGATAGAATCGAAATAAAATATAGATCTATAGTTGCTATTTTAGTTAGATATGATACGAAAATCTAGTTTAGCAAGCAAATGAGTAATAAATTGAAATTTCTCTTTCAGCAATTTGTGCCTGTACACGAACATTTACTTGAATACATTTCTACAGCCCTGTATTTTATCTGCTAACTTTACATTCACACTACTATTTAGCTTAAATTTAATTCAGACTAAAATACTCTTAAAACTAGTAAAATCATACTTCCAAAAATTATCATCCTTTGACGGTCATATATCTAATTTTTTGCGAGGGCCTGTAATTCGTTTTATCTGTGTTCAGTAAACATCTTTTAGTATGCTAAAAATAATTCAACATAAAAATACATAGCTAATTTAACAAGTAAGAAAAATCATGCGTTAAGCATAGATTATGAAGCACTTTCCAACACTTCATGAAATCTTTAATCTCTTCGCTACTGGCGATTATTACAGTATTTTTAATTATTACTGAATTATTTCTTCTTTTGTTTGACTTCAGAGCGAGATTTTTGTTTTATTTTCATTAGCTCGAATCTTAGAATTCGAAACATATTATTCTTATATGGAAATTTCATTTATATTTGAGTATCATTAATAAAATGGGACAAAACTGATGTACCCATTTGGGTACTCAGGGACTGAAGACGTTAAAAAAAACTTCGTTAATTAGGGAAATAAGGGTATATAGCCAAATATGTATTCCAATACTTTTGAACAGCCCTCTATTTTATCTGTCTGTTGAAATACATATTATAAAATAGAAAAATTTAGTTTAGCAAGAAAAAAGCTTAAAATTTCTTTTTCAGCAATTTGTACTAATAAATGGGAAACATACTTGAAAACTTTTGTTCAGCCCTGTAGTTTACCTTGTACCTTTATTACACGTCAGTACGAAGCTAAAATTCATTTTAAACTAAAACTCTGACAACAACTGAAATCACATTGTTATAAATTAGCATTCGTAGGTGTCCATGCTCACAATCCTTTGCGTGGCCCTGTATATCATTTTATCTATATTCTGCAAACATTTCTTTGTAAATTGAATGGAGTTCAGCGTAAAAATGTATACCTTATTTAAGAACCACCTTTAAGTAATTTACGCTCATACTCAGTAACGTTAGCGAGCTCTTTTGGATAGTCCTGTCTATCAACTATAATATTTATACACACCCTTATAATGTACAAAGATGTAGTGAAACTTACATGCGTATATCATAATTAAAATGTATTACATCCATCCATCAACTATGATCGAAAACATATACAGTCCATCGGAAGGAATATACTATTTGAAATCTTTTGTGTGTCCCTGTAAATGCAATGAACTTCATATTATGCAAACAGTATCGCATAATTTATATTAAGCCTCAGTGACATGTATCAATTTTGTTATACATATTTTTAAAATGTTGCACACTATTCAACTCATTACCATTATCCAATGAAATTCTTTTGTGAGGCCCTGTAAAGGAATAATACTACATTTTCACCGCATATTTTAGGGCACCTCTTAAATGCATGTAAATTTTAATATGTTTGATAGGGTGTAACATCTTTAAAACGCCTATGAAACGATTTTTCCCCATAGGCCATAATGTAATGGAAAATTTGTGACTCTCCCTGTAAATAAACTAGTCATAGTAGAAACTTCATTTTCAATAAGGCTCGCGTGCTAGGGTAAACGTAAATAACATACAAACATTTCAGGGCAATTCGAGTATATTTACAGATGTTAGAGCGCGGACATACGGGTAATCTGACACCCGGGCAGACGGACAGACACACCGAATGCATAAGCACTTTTAAAACTTTTGGAAAGTGTTATAAACGTTAAAATTCATTTGAAACGATTTTTCCCGATAGGCCGTAATGTAATGGAAAACTTTTGACTCTCCCTGTAAATAATCACGGTAGAAAGTTCATTTTCAATAGGATTCGTGCTAGGGTAAAACTAAATAATGTCCAAAAATTTCATGGCAATCCGAGTATATTTACTAGAGTTAGAGCACGGACAGACATCCATACGGCCAGACAAACCGAATTCTAATAATAAAAACATGAATTCATTTATTCCTAGGAAAATGGAGCCAAAGATATTTTCTAATTGGTTTGTCTTCCCGCGAATGAAATGCCTGTAGTTTATTATTGATGATTATAACTGATTAATATTGGTCTGGAGGCCATATTTTCGCATTTAACATTAAATTTTAATCTACCCAAATTCATTGTTAGAATCCAAAATTTTTACTTATTCAGACATTTAGATAGCAGACATTTCCGAACTTAAATACTAGTGTTGAAATTTAAAAGTTTTGTTCAGTTGTAGGTAATCTATATGGTATCGTTGGATAGTAACAGGTTAAATATTTTTTAGAAAGTTGCTTAAAATATAGAAAGATGGCCGTAAATGGATATGATATAAAATACTATTGGTTAATATAATTGTACAAAATTGGTTCGGTAGTTCCAGAGATTACCATCTTTAAGTAAACATTTTATGGTAAAATCGTATTTCATCCTACAATGACGTCAAAGTTGTTATCTATGTCGATTCTTTGCTCACACATAAAGCGAACGTTTACCATGGTTCTCTTTTTATATAACAATCACACTCAACTCAATTTTTTTCAAAAGTTTTGTTTACATTAGGAATGAAACTTTAATGCTAATAATTTTAAATAACTACACTTTAGAAGATATCTCTTACTTCAAAAATTAACTTTATTTTAAAGATCTTTCTAAAAATGAACTTTTACACTGTTTTATTCGAAAAAATAATCTCGAAGAAAATTATCTGATTGGCATATGAAACTTGAAGTGGCAGCATTTAAAATGATTTGCTTTACTATAATGTAGCTAGTACACGATTGGCGGGTTTATCGTACTTGCATAACTTGTTAATTAATTAGCAGTTTTTTGCTTATTAAGGATAGAAATTCTGTTATTTTAAACTGAATTTTACAAAAGCACGTAGCTTGCATAATTACCTATCCGAAAATGCATTCTATACTTCTTTCTATCCTTTATTTAAGTCTATACCTTGACTGAAATAAAATTGTTTGACGAAGAAAAAAGTGATCATTTTCAGTATCTCGACGTTTTTAAAAAAAATCCTGTATCTCTTTTAATAATTATTTTATAAAGATGAGTTTGATCTCAAATTGAAGCTTTTCATCATTAAATTCTTCTAGTTTTTGTTTTATTTCTCTGAGATACTTCATTTCTTAAATATCCGAAATTTTAAAATGCCATGTTTGATCGATTTAACATGGGAAAGTTGTCTTGAGTATATTAAGGAGTTAAGCGGTCGTTATGTTCTTGGCGTTTGTTCGTTTGGCGGGCATATTATTTTTTTCTAGCTTGGCTTGGCAGAACGACCGTCCTGCTTGATATTCATGAAATTGTTCGATTAAATATTTGTATCCGACTTTGTCTTTCAATTATATTTTACAAATATCGATACTTTTATGAAGATAAACATAATTTCCCTTTAATAAAACAGAAACAAACCAAATTTAAGTACTTCTAGGTTATCCCGTCGACTAGTTTTGCTAAATTATACAAATTGCCAAACTAATAGCCAAATCCTGCATATTGACATAATTTTTATTTAAAATAACGAGAAAAAATAATTAGTAGAATATTAATAAAAATATAAATAAAAAGTCGAAATAAAAATCACTTAATGTCATTTTAAAAACGTCTATCATATTTAATGTCATTGAATGTGACAGTCACGGTCATCCATTATTCGCATTTAATCTTATAGTTTGGTGATAGGTTTTTTTTTTCGACGAGATAACTAAGTAGTACTCAAATTTATTCACATGAAATAAACAAAATTAAAAATACCTTTTATATTGAATGGCAATAAATGCAAATTGAGAAGCCCAGCATTTCTTCACAGATAACAAGATCTGTAAAACAAAAATAAAAATAAGGCAATAGAAGCAAGAAATTATTTAACAATAATAACAGGCTGAAAATGGTGCAAAATTTTTATAAAAAAGGTGAAATTTTTTTTAAAAATGTACACAACTGGGATGCCACACACTTCACATTAATTTTGCTGTAACATTTTATAATCATTTATTATAAATACATGTACATTTTAACACAATCAAACTGATTGGAAAATTTATCATACGAGTTGAGTATTTCCAACTGAGCGAAAAATTTCCCAGGCCGGGAATCGAACCCAGATTCTTGTAAGCCATGTATCTGAGTTCGATTCCCGGCCTGGGAAATTTTTCGCTCAGTTGGAAATATTCAACTCGTATGATAAATTTACCAATCAATTTGATTGTGTTAAAATTATAATATATCTACGTATCCATCGTTATATGGAGTTCCATTACTTGCGGTTTATTCTGCCGAGCTGTCTAAATGACAGACCAGATGTTAAGACCAATAAGGTTATCTGAGCGAAAAATCCCAGCTGGCCATTGCCGAGTTAGCTTAACCGGTTAAAGCATTGGCCTTGTAAGCCAAGTATCTTGGTTCGATTCCCAGCCTGCGCAATTTTTCGCTCAGTTGGAGATATTCAACTCTATAAATACATGCGACTAAATTTTAGCCAAGGGTTTATGTGTACTTCAATTCGTGTGTTTGATAAAACTATGCAAGAACTTAACACAAGTTAAAAGGGCCTAAGTTTTTTAAATTGCTCCAAAAAATTGTACTTTCATCTAAAACCTTCAAAAACTCCTAAAGTACTCGAGCGATTTCGATAAAAAAAATTTTGATGATAGAGTTTAAATATAAGATCATATGTAGCAGAACAGCTTTAAAAAAAATTAATTTAAAAAAAAAAGAAAAAAAATATGGAAAATAAAAAAAAAAGTTCTAGATATTCATCATTGCTCTATAATAGAAAGTTTGATTCGCTGAAAAAAAACTATTGGTCATAAGTCTTGAGCACAATCAAATGAAAATGGATTCCAAATTAAATCAAAATCGGTGGATTAGTTTTCGAGGAAACGAGTTTTAAAGCTCCCATGTTTCCCATAGGATTACACCCAGTCTTGTCTTCCCTTCCTGTAATACTCATGTGACTACAAAAGAACATAGCATTGGTTGAAAACTTTAGGAAGGTATTTAGACAAATTTCGCCAAATTTAATTCAGTGAGATGAAGTCAAACAATGTGACAACTAATACTTCCAGGTCCAGTGTCACAAAAAATAGTAGGAGACAAAAAAAGTGGGACACAGGCTTTTAATTCTAGACATATTAATAAATGAAAGCTTATTAAAGCGGAACCCGTCTCTAAAGGAATACTATCTTAAATAAAAAAAACTTCATTTTCTCTATTTTATAATTATATCTACTTAGACAAAGTTCAGTTTAAAACTGAATTTTTCTCTTGTGACTTACGACTCCGTCGAAACAGGTTTCTTTAAGCGTCATACATTAAAAAATATTTTTTTTATAACGATTAAAGCATGTAGCATAAAGTTATTTTGTTTTTTAAACTGGTTTTATTTAACGTAATAAATATTTCAATGTAAAGCAAAGTGGGTCAAGTCTGCCATACAGCGGGTCGAACCTTCCATATGTGGGAAGCCTTGATTCATTATTTTTCCATGATTAAAATATTTTTTTATTCACATTTCTTATGTGCTACACTTACGTAACAAGTTTCTTTTGATAACTAAATGTATGAAAAATAAAATGATAGGTAAAATGTTATTCTAGGTTAAATATGTAAAAAATAAATATTTTGCAAAAAATGAATCAACCCAAGTCTTTTGTTATACATGGCATGATGTTAAAACTGAATGTGATGGTTTCATCTAGAGTAATGTATTTTTAATTAAAGAAAAACTAACATTTTGAAAATTAAAAAGTTTGATTTTTGAGGTAACTAATTGCAGTCTTCCCATTACAAAATCTTAATTTTAAGTCCAGTAATCTTTATTATTACTATGAGAATATCGTAAAGTTGTGTAAGTTGTGTAATGAAAAAATATCAACTATCTTCACCTACACTAAAGCTATAAGATTCAACTCCCCAGGTGCGATTATCGATTATCGATCGTGCGATTATCGAACCCTTTATGCACCGACGGTACTTTAAAGTACCATTGAAGAAAACTTTATATAAAACTTATTTATTCTATCTATTAATAAAAGTTTTTTTATTCTTTCCACAGAAAACACTCTTCTCGATCAAATTTAGATAGAATAGAAAAACAGTCGAAGCTAAATATTTTCAAAAAGTGTCGTTTTATTATTCCTTTTTATATGTTTTTCCTTTCTTTTTTTAAATAAATGTACATGAAACATATTCAACTGCAAAAGCGTTTCCATTTATAGAGAGGATCATTATACATTTAAACTCATTGCTTTTTTAAGAACTGTGATGTTTTCAAATTTTGGTTAATTAATCTAATTATTTTTGTAAATATTTCACAAAATTTATAACTGTCGATGTATTTAATCAGTTTTAATGAAAAAAAGACATATCTAATTTCCACATTAGTATTATGTAAAAATTCCAGTATACCTTCATATATTAAAGAAGATAATTATTGAAGTGTATCAATTTCTTGATAAATAATTCGGTAAATAAAGGGTTAAAATCATCACCTGTTTCATAATTATTCACCAATAAAATCTTTAAGAATTTTTTTAAAGCAATAAAGCCACACATTACATTGTTAAGGCCTGTAATTCCCAAAAATGTGTCCATCTGTCCAGCAGCAGACATCTGTTCTGTATCTTCACCTATGCAAAGAAAAAGAAAAGATATAATAAATAGCCTTTAAAATTTAATTTTTATTTTATGTACAATAACTATAATACTTACGTATACAAAAAATCGGATTAAATATTTAATTCTTTCGGATATGAATTTTTTAATTTTTCTTTTCAATTTTTAGAAAAAAATACTTTTACGTTAACCCTTTATCTAACGACTTATGAATTCATGAAAATTTTACAGTCTAAAGCATTTTACGTAAATTGTTTAAGCTAAATTAAAAGATTTACATAATCACTTAATAAATGTTTGAAGAATTTTAGAAGGATTAATTAAATTTGAATTTGCAGGGATTTTGTGAAATACTTATGACCCTACTCAAATCTTTTATTTTAAATTGTTTTCTTAGTATTTTGTAGAATTATGAAATGTACGGATAGGATGTTTTTACAATATAAATATAAAAATATTTCCGAATTGAAAAATCCCTATCCTCTTCCTCAGAGTCAAGAAAACTGAAAAGATACAAAGGCAAAAGAAATCGTCCTTTTAAAAATATTTTTGTTTTGTGTAACTAATACAGACTTTTGGAACAAAATAAAGTAATGTATCTGTAATTGATTCTAAACAGTATTACAACTAATAGACGTTTAAAAGGAATTTTATAGTAAGTTATTTTAATGATACTTATAAGTATCGTTGGTACATAAAGGGTTAATAACATTAATACAAGTTATCCAATTAGATTAATTAGAGCAGGGGTTCTCAAACTATGGTAGGCGTACCAGTACTGGAACATGAAGTCCTATTTACTGGTACGCAAAATTCCAATACTGGTACACGAAATAAAAAATATAGTATGTGGAAAAAAATGTTCAATTCCTCGTTTTTCCTTCTTGATTTGTCAGTTCACAGCCTCAGTGTTGCCTGCTCTCTATTATTGCTGCTTTGCCAGTGTTTTGCATTCTCTTATTTGAATATAATTATGATTAGAATTTTTTGACATATGGAAGTAATGCTTCGGTAGATGTTGATTTAATCGCTCATCCTCTCTGAATTTTTTTCCCGTATTTAACAAAGAGTATTTTCTGGGTGTCCAGTAAGTGACTGACCCATTTTGAATGTCAATAACAAAAAACCGGTTTGAGATTTAAAAAAAAAAAAAAATGCGTGGTTTGCCGTATTGTTATCACAAAATCAATAAATTTTTAAAAATGCACTTTCTTTAAGGCACATACGGCAACATGTTATCGAAATTCAGACATTTCTCTTGTTTTCATCCCCATGAGCTTTTCGGTTCATTCTGTAGAGTCGAATCTCTGTCGACATGTTGAATCGATTCTCGACTCAACAGCAGAAATAGAGTTTGTTGGATGGAAAGAGATTTAAAATAATATTTATGTTTAAATAATGTCTATTATACTTAATAAAACCCAACAAAACATACTTTTTAATAAGCGTGGACTTTTGACACATTTACCATAAATAAATTATATGCAAAAAATGTTTTTGTAACCAACCGATTAACTAATTCTCTTTTTGCGTAAGATAAATTTAAAATATGGGGAAAACACCACTTTTTTTAAGTTAAAAAAATCATAATATTTAATCTAATAATTTTTTCCATTAAATAGCATGAAGTTGTATTTAAAAAAATCAGTGGTGTCAAAAAACTTTAAGAGATGGGTCAAACGGACTCTTCTTGTCTGTACATCATGCAGTGAAATCAGTTAAGTGGTTAAAACAGTGGCACACAAACAGTGTTGGCAAGTTCCCTATCGAAAAAAAAGCGGGGCACTGACTTATAAGTCGGCACATAAAAATATAATAAACCTGAGAATGAAGGAATCCGTAATATACAAATTTAATATAAATTTAATAATATACAAATACGATTTTTCTTTTAAATTGAATAGTAGAGCTCGATCTCTAAAAGGGTCATTTTTTTTACTTTTTCGATTTCGGTTGCAGATTTTTTTAATAAAGGTACGTTCACTTTCGAAACTTTCTCAGAAATTAAAAATACCTTTATTTAAAGTAATATGAAACCGAAATCAAAAAAGGGGAAAAAATAGTCATATTAGAGATTGACCTAAGCTGTCTTGAGCAAAAAATAAAATCGTCTAAAAATATTTAAATTTTAATGAGAAATTTGAAAACAACCTGCCCATATGTTTAACATTAGGGTGCTTGTTTCCAAATAAGAAGAATCTCCTAAAGGATAATATTTTATTCACACATTTCACAATTTTTATATTACAAATAGACAGTATCACAATCACACCTGTTGCAGAAGATCTTATAGCGAATCTGACCGAGTTGAAATCATCGCCAATGACGTTTTGGAGATTCTTAATAATATTGTCTATAACAATACCAGGAAGCTTGGTTGATATAATCTTTTTATAGATCCTGCAAAGAAACTCATTTCAAAGACATGCGTACCAACAAATGTTAAGAATCACTGGTAATATAACTTTGTTATTAAGTGTCTCACCTTTTACTAGCTTCTTTGGGATCCCCTTCTTTGTTTCCGCTAATTATAAAGAAAAATATTAGTGTCAATTTACATAACAGTAGAAATTAATTAAAAATGCACATTAAGTAGGGACCTTTCGAATTATTTCTATTATTTAAAGGCGTCATGGGACATCAAAATCTTCAATTAAAAAAAAAAAATGGCATAAGAATTTTTTTTCTGCTTAAAAGGACGTTTAAATCATGTCTCTGTTTTAATTCGAACAAGAATTATTAATTTTATGTTTTGCAATTAATTTTATGTTTTGCTTCGAAATCTGGATTTCAAGCTATGGTTGTTATGGAAACTACTTCTTTTAAAAATGCGCTTTTCTTTATGATGTGTTTTTCACAAATTTCTCTTATTTAAATTGTTATAAATCAAGAATCGTTTAAGCTAAATGGTTCAAAGTTGGAACAGGTCTTTTTCAATTGTTTTACTTTGATTCAGGAAATTTAAAAAAATATATTCACTTTAAAAAATACGATTTGTTTTAAGTTATATACATTTTTTTTTCAAATTTTTACTTTAAATATTTTTTACATTTATTTAAATTAATATTTTTTAAATGCTGAATCAAAATTATAGCATATATATATTTCTGTTTACTTACATGAAAATAAATTGAAATTCAACAAATATTATGTCAAATTATAACGATTGTAATTTACCACATATTTTAAATAAATTTTAAATTTTAAAATAAAAAATATGATAAGTTTTATCATATGATTTTGTGTACTAATAATATGGTTAACCATCACAAAAAATTTCAAAATTTTAACTCAATTAATAAAAATTATTTTAAAACGTTTCCCGGACCCCCTTACGTATTCTAAAGTACTTTTTTTCGCATAATAACAAAGGATTCAAAGAATAAAAACCATACTATTATGAAATTATTTAATTTCCCGGACAAAATTCAATTTTTTTTTTCCTTTAATGTAAGTAAATTTAAAAATCCATTTTCCGATACAATGTTGAGCATCTTTAATTATTTTTTTAAAAATATTCTTAAAAGTGTACGGTTTAATTTTAAGTATCAGATTTATCATAAATTAATTAGTTTGGCAGAAAAATAAAATAAAATGTGCAAATACGGGTAAAATTACAGTAAGAACTAAACTTATTTTACATTCATATATATAAAAGGGAAAAAAAAATTGCCGTCTGTAATGTGAACGATTGTGGGCGAAAATGTCTAAATATATAATAAATTAAGTTAAATCAATTAGTTGACGTAATAGAATGCAATTTGCGTTAAACGGTTTGTCATAATGAATATTTTCTTTAGCGCTTGAAATAAAATTCTTAATAAATTACCATGCAAATAGAGCTCACTATAAAAGCAGCACTAAATCATACTTACTACATACGCCATAGTTATTTAAATGCATATTTAATGATTAGATTGCCATTACCGTGGTTTGAACCAAAGATCTCATGGACAGTAGACGAAAACGTTAGCGTCGAGCAAAAGGCCAAGCCAATTAAGAACTCTGAGCTTGTAACTCGCTTTATACTATTCAAATAAAATCAGATCGCTACACGCTTCATCCCCAATAAGAAAGGGGTCTTTATGACGAGTGATGGATACTAGCGAGCACTGGTGATATGCGTGGTGTAAACGACAAGCTTCATGCTGCGAACAGTTCACAGGCTTTGCGTGCTGGGGAAGATTTTTCTTTTTGGTACTGCATCTTTTTTGATATGAAAGGAGATTATTGTTATTGTTGAAGGTTGTGTGTTTTTCTAGATTAATAATTTCGTTATTGAATAGGCGCTGCCGGGTTTTGAACCAGGGATATCATGAACAGTAGGCGTAAATATTAGCGTCAAGCAAAAGGTCGAACCAGTTACTCTAAGTCTGTGACTCACTTTATATACTGTTCAAATGAAATGAAATTGCTATAATCTGTTTTCTAATTAATGAGAATTACCAGTTATATTGCTGTTCTTAGCAGTAACATTTTTCCTTAAATTTGTTATTTTAATACTGTAATAATTCATAATTGTATGAAATATACAAATACTGTATTAACAATTACATGAAGTATAAAAAAGCATAAAACTGAGTAGTCACTTTTTTACAAAAAAAATTTTAAGAGCACAGAATTTTTCTAATAACTTACTATAATACGTCTTCTAAAAGTTGGATTTCATTCAATATATCGGGAGTTATGAAGCGCTTGTAAGATGATGTTGTGACAACAACTCCAGGAGGTACTGTAAACTGATAAAATAAATTTTTAAAATAAAAGTTTTTTTAATTTGTTAAAATTAGTCTGTATGATCTTGGCAAATCAGAAATAACTAAATCTATAGTAACACACAAAAAGAGAAAAATAAAACATTATCAAAAACATGCGTATGTCCTTTAATTCATGAAAATTAAAAATATGCTATTGTAAATGAACAAAAATGGAGTAATAC
The DNA here is from genome assembly GCA_964019185.1 of Maratus speculifer. Lineage (NCBI taxonomy): Eukaryota > Metazoa > Arthropoda > Arachnida > Araneae > Salticidae > Maratus > Maratus speculifer. Next base: position 389,242,982 of record OZ025294.1, on the reverse strand, counting down.
GAAATTATATTTTAATTCAATACACGCTGAAATTAGGTTCCTAATAAAATGGATTATAAGCATTAAGCAATAAAAAAAAAAAAAAAAGCAATTTAAGACAGAATGCATTTAATTTTTTTTTTATTTCTTAATTACCAGTCGGTTCTTGAAAAAGTTAATGAAATTTTAAACAAAATGAATTTTTTAATAAATAAATTTTTTAACCTGAGTTTAAAAGATTTAATGAAGAATAATTTTTTTCAAATTATAGGTCTGTTTCTATAAATGTTTCAGTCCAAGAGCCGACCGCACAAAACCCTAAGTCGTCGAGCACAAGAAAAAATTCTTTTATTTTATGGAAGAGGGGAATCTAATGATGCATGTTTAAAGGAAACGAAGTGGTGCATAAGCCGGAAATTGACACCACTAGTGGTTGACTCGTAGGTTTAGCATTGTGTTTGCCGTACAATCAAAAATATGAAAATATGGAAAACTGGGTGCAGGAAAACACAATGCTAAACCTACGAATCAACCACTAGTGGTGTCAAATTTTGGCTTTTGCACCACTTCACTTCAGATAGACATGGATCACTAGATTCCTCTCTTACTACTCTCCTGTAGAATAAAGAAATTTTTCTTGTGCTCGATGACTTAAGGTTTTGTGCGGTCGGCTCTTCGACTATTACTTTTTAAACTTAAATGCCCTCTAATAAAATTAACCCTTTGATTGTGATTTGAGACATATATGTCCTAGGGCACTATGTTTAGTTCTACTAGTACGACTTTTTGAAAAATTATTCCTACCATATACGTATATAAGGATATTTGCGAGACAAATGTTCCAAAAGAAAAACAATATGTATAATTGAATATAAAAATAGTCGAGAGTTCATAATCTAACAATTAACCTGAAAATATATAATGTTAAAGTACTACTAAATTACGTAAGGGTGCTGGTCACTCCACTTCCGAACTCCCCTTCGCAATGTCAAATCTATGTGCGTTTGATGCATTTCTGTAATTAAAATATCCCTTGGGGAAGTTAATAATTTTAGCTCCTTTTTTCAGTATATTCTTTTTTTTTCTCTTAGCTCTCAAAATATTTCTAAAATGTATGCTTAAATTTAATATTTTATGCTTTAAGAGCACACACTAGTCACGCGGTAAAAGCCGAACGCTAATGGTAAGTCTATGGGCGCAATCTTTTCTAATATCTCGCTTAATTTTCAATATTTTTAAATGATTTTTTTTTTCACAGGATAGCTGAGGACATTCTATTACCGGGCTAGTTTGTACTTTTCTGATTTTCGTTGTAGTTTAATTCTGAGGACACTTTCAATTTTGGAATATCTGAAATTCGAGGTGTTGTGTCCGTTTTCTATACTAATAAAATAACAAATCGCTCTGTCTGCGTGTGTGTGTGTGTGTGTGTGTGTGTGTGTGTGTGTCTGCGATGGCTAGCAAAATCTATGGGACGTACGAAGCTCAAAATTTTTATGAGAGTAGCCCAATATCTCTCCTGATGCACCTGAGCTTCAGAATTTCGAAATTCTATTTATTAACTGAGTAATTAATTAAATTCCAAAGATCACTCTCATAAAAAATCGCCTTTTTTCTTCTTTTTTTTCTCTTCATTTAGTTATGGTTGGTTGGTTGCATAAAATTTTCGCATAAATAATTTAAAAAGCTGGAACAGACCTTTAAAATTCATAGACTGGCAAACTGTCAGTTTAAATAATGATTTTTTATCACAGCGGTTGCAAACCATGGAGGAAAAAGATAGGTGGTGGTGAAGTAAACCGAAAAAAGAGTTGCAATATTAAACCATTTATCGCTCAAATATTAATGTCCCAAACAAAAGCATGTGGAAGGGATTTTGTATTAATAAGACGAATTGAAAGAATTGAATAACAGCTGAAGCGTATTTTATGAAGAAATAGTAATTTTTTAAAATGGTCTTTTTTCTATTATATTATTTATTTTTAAAAAATGTTTGCTTTTAAAATAATTGAAATTGATAAATTCGAAATAATTTAAATGTCAAAATAAAATTAAATAAAATATTGAAAACATTTGATTTGAACTAAAAATTGTATTACTAAAAGCTTTCTTTTTTTTTCAGAACTTTTTAATACTTTATAACGTAGATGAAAATATGTTTTTAATTTAACAACATATTAATAACTCTATGTCAATATATAAAATATATTTATGAAAACATTCTTTTAAAATCATGCGCGAAAACTTAAATAACAAATATTAGTCTAAAATATAGATTTCAGAGTGCAGACGATTTTAAGACATTAACGAAAGAATGTTAACTTTTCAAGCAAAATCTTAAATGATGCTTCTATATTGATATTTCAAAGTGACGGCTAGGTTACATTTATGTTATATTTAAGTTACGGTAGGGTAATGTTAAGTCGCAGTTAGGTTACAGACAGATTATGGTTATGGTACAAAAGTTTACGGTTAGGAATTTGTCCACAGAGTCAACATTACGCATGCTTTGATTAAAAATATACACTTTTGTTAAATGGCTCTGAAATTATAATACTATATACCAATCTTTTATCATCGCGTATCGATTCATTCACGGTATAGTCGGATTTAAGAATGATATAATTAGTTTGAAATTCAAAATTTTTCACTTGGGATTTCTATGCGAAAAAAATAATTAGTTACGTGATTTAACAGTGATTTTTACGGGTAAATATCAACACTTTAACACGAAACTAACGCAATCGTTGGATACATGTTCCCTCCCGTGTTTCTCATTGCTCATTTTAAGTATTTCTAGAGCTTAATATTAGTTGTTGTTTTTAAAACCGATTTTTCACAAAGTCAGCTGCGACGTATTTCAGACAATGCATTTCTGCATGCTTCCAGTTATTGATAAAATCATACAAATTTCAAGTTCGTTTAATATTGTTAATACGGACCCGGGCAACGCCGGGCGGGTCAGCTAGTAGTCTTATAAAATCCATTTCAGCAAAATTCAGAAAAAATTAAAAACGCTTCACGGAATATTAGGGTTTAAGCTTTCCAATGATATGCTTTCCATATTTCTATTGCAATTAGGCTGAGCAAAATTCGGAAAGATTTTGATCGAATATGGAACGAAAAATGCGTTTTAATTATATGCGGACCGCCTGCGCCAAGAATTTGAAATACCCGCCCTTTTAAAACTTTGATTGGTTAACACCGATGCAGTGTAGCAAATGTAAGGAAATCACTTCCTTTCCTTGCGTATTTTGTCGTGATTGGAGTATAGTAATGCGTTGAAATAAAACCCTCCTTTAGAAACATTGGATTTAATTTTTTCAACGATTATTGGTAAATTTTAACAGTATTACTCTTGAAAAAAAAAATGACGATTTCAAACTCTTAATTTTTATAAATTAATGTTATTTTTAAGTTTTAGCTAACTTTCAAAGAATAAAATTATACATTTCATTTGTATATATATATATTTTTCAAGTTCATACAAAAGAAAATAGATTTGATACAAATTACAGTAATTTCTCCTTTAGTAGAAAGGTAATTTTGATAATTTTAAAGGATGCTTATAATTGGAACTTTTGTGAAATTGATAGGTACCTTTAAAAGGACAAGGGGCTACATTTGAAAATTAAAAATTGCCTTATACAACCTGCAAAATATATGAAACGGGGGGGGAGGCAGTGGTGTGCGAAGAGAAAACTGCGCTCGGGGCAGTTTCAGTTTGGCATCCCATTCCCTAAACTTTTTCTTGTGACAGACTAAAAATGACGTTTGTAGTATAAATTTGGTGCCCCATAAATTTACGCAGCCGGGGCAACCGCCCCCTTTGCCTCCCCCTTCTTTTCACGCGGCGCTGCGAGGGTACATTTGGAGGGGACATATTCAGCGCTGTCCGAAAGAGGGGGGGGGGCGCTACATTTATACTATAAACGTCATTTTTTGGCCATTACAAGAAAAAGTTGGGGGAGAGGACGCTAAATTGAAACTTTGCCCCGTGCGCAATTTTCTTTTCATATGCCTCCGGGCTTGTTTTTGGTACTATACGATACTAGGCAGCCGATTTTAGTCTAATATTATTAAGTAAAACAATAAAAAAGCTTTCTTTTCTACGCATTTAATCAGTTAATAAAACAATTAATAAATTTACATAATCAAAAAATACTAGTACTGGTTTATGTTATATATGTCTTACTGCTATGCATGCATAAAATATTTGACAAATTAGCATTTTAAGTTCGAAAAACAGTTTTTATCAAAAATAAGTAGAAATTAAAGTCAGAAAAGTTTTAAAGATTAGTAACTTTAACATTATTGATCAACTTGTTTGAAACTTTAAAGAAATATTTTTTAATATTTATTACTTTTAAGGAAAAAGATACACTTTTAACAGTTGTTAAAAATTGAAAATTTATCCTGCGTGATACATTTATTTTAATGTAACATAAATGTATATTTGCAAAGACAAGGAATTGCAAAAATTTATCATTATTTATCTATACTAATATTATAAAGGGGAAAGATTCGATTGTTTGTCTGTTTGAATTGAATAGGCTCCGAAGCTACTTGACGGATTTGAAAAATTCTTTCACTGTTAAGAAGCTACACTATTTCCGGTGAACATAGGCTATATTATATTTTCAAAAAAATGAAGGGATCCTTACTAAAATGCCAACAATGTAACCCAAGGTGTATAAAAATGACCTTAAAAATCCTTACATCGCGTGCGCTTCGAATACTGTTGATTATAGAACAAAATAATGTTCTACGACTTTGCTAACATATAATTATCTACAAAAAATATCGCGTCAGCATATGTCTAACTGTTATAGTTACGTCACAATAAGTGTTTTTTTTTTATTTAAAAAAATAATTAAAATGCCGTCTCTGTAAAAGCCCTCTATTTTTACCTTCATATTAATTCTTATCAAAATAAATTACTTCATAATCAAGACTGATTTAATACCTTTATATGACTTATTAGCTCACAGGCTATCATAGCCTGAGAGCTTATGTGCCCGTCCGTTCTGTATGTATGTTCGTTCGTGCGTAACGCGATAACTCATGGTAAAAATATCCGATCCACGTGAAATTTTATATGTAGGTATATCCTGACAAGGTGCTTTCCTGATTAGTTTTTGGAGTTCATTCGATATGTATAAGAGGGGGAACGGGGGGATCATGCCCCTCCCCTTAATTGATATAAATGGGATTTTCATGCAGAATTAAGTTTTCGTTCAAAATTTAGATTAGGATCATTCTGATGAGGCGATTCCGTGACTGTTATTAGTGTTCATTGAATAAGTATAAATAGGGGGAACAGGGGTTCTAATGCCCCTCCCCCTTAATTTATATAAATGGGTTTTTCAAGCAGAATTTTCAGATTTTGTTCAAATCTCTGAATAGTTTTGGAAGTTTAATGGCTAAGTATAAAAGAGGGGGATAACTCCTTTTAAATTATATAAATGCTAAATGGGTTTTTAATAAGAATTATCTCATTTGCTCTGAATTTTGGATATAGATTTTTTATATGATAAAGCATGTCTTTGATAGTATATGAGGTTCAATGATTAAATATAAAAAAAGAGGAAAGGGGAGAGCTGTTTCCCCTTCTTAATTTTTTTTCGAACGGAATTAACCCTTGAAAATATAAGGCTTTAATGTACAATTAGTATTTGTAGCCTGTGAGCTCAATGCTATCAGTTTAACTGGGCAGTATTCTTTATTAAATTATTCGATTCGGACTTTCCGTTCGAAAGTTATCATGAATTAAAAAATGTAAGTATTAGAAAAAAATCGTGTGGTCGTCGTTCACTCCGCTCGGCTAGGCTGCAATATAATATGTGATGTATTCGTCACTGGGGAACGGGAACTATCTGTCAATGTCAGGGACGGCATTTTAATTATTAGGTTATGAGTGTGTGTGTAAAAATTGATAACTTGAAATTTTTCTTTAATACACGTGAGAAGCCGGAACGAGCTGCTATAATCTATATACATAAAACAAAGTCGTGTTAGTTACACCGTTTATAACTCAAGAACGGATAGATCGATTTTTATGAAATTTTTGTATGGAGGTATATGACACCTTAGATTAACATATGGGCTACTTTTTATCCGACTATTTAAAAGGAGGGTAATGTTTCTAGCCTCCTGACTGCCGCCGGCTGATTTTTTCACACACTAAGCTGCAGGTTTCACTGCAACATAAGCAATATTTAAATTAGTATAATTCCACAAATAGAACCCAGTTCTGAAAAATTAAGTTAGGATTGATGCTATCAAAGATTATACACCGATACCAATAACATATTTTGTATCAGGTTGGAAAAAACATCTTTTTTTAAATATTTTTAATAAATTACAGAGAAAATAACATTACAATATTACCCTTTGGCTGGGCAGTCAGGAGGCTAGTAGTTGAATTTAATGAGATGAAGTGGTAGTAACAATTTGCGGTATCAGTAGTAGAAGGGGACTGGGCGACTTGCTCTATCCGAAGAAAAGCGAGGGCGGGCCGCTAGCTATAATATAAAAGTAAAAATAATGAAATTGTAATGCAAAATATAGCCTTTTTTAAAAGTCTGCTATTCAGCAAATTTTATTCTCTAACACTTTTCAGAATTGTTCCTTCTTTGGAGTTTTTTGTCGACGATCAACTAATGCAGCATCTATCGAGCAGAAGACTTTTGCATATTCCAAAACATCATACAAAGTATCGTGGACAAGATTTGTCGAGATATTTACAAACTGTACAAGTTCGTATATATTTAATGGGTGACAACTCAATACAACATTGTAAAATTTTTAGACGATTTTGCTGTTTTTAGCAGTTTTTGTTTGTCCTGGTACAAGGGCAGATCTGGAGACTCCTCAAAAAGGGGGGGGGGGACTTTTCAGAAATTTTGAGATTCCAATCGCACCTGCATCTCTACATTTTTATGTAGATATCATGTACACTTGTAGGAAAATTAAGGTTTTTACAAAAGCAGTCTTAAATTTCGCCAATTTTTTTGCTTATAATTAATAAAGTTCTTAATATTAAAAAAATGTTCCTTTCAGAAAATATGACAACCATTATTGTACAAAATATCCTGAAATCAGAATTAAAAAATAAGAAAAATTGTAAGGAAAATGAACAAATTTACAAAGGTTTCAGGTTTACATGTTGAATAATATTTGACTGGTCATGCGCGAATGCAAACAAAATATAATTTGCATAGTGTCTAAATGTATTGAGAAACAAATGTGAAAATCTCAAAAACATAGGCTGAAAATTATCGTCGATAGAATAAGCTAAGAATCCGTTGTTCCCAAAATAAAGCAAAAAGATGAGGGGTTGTGTCCATACATCCATTGACTAGTGTCAATAGAGCATATACAGTATTGCAAGTACTGGGTACAATTAATTTTTTATGTATGTGGCTCAACAAGTAGTGCTGCTATGATGCATTATTTACAATTTCCACAATAGCCCTATCTCAAGAACTACTGCATGGATTTTCATAAAACTTTATACTTAGTATTTGATATAACATGGTGCTGATTACACGTTTTAGTGCAAATCGCTCGACAGATGGCGCTGCCATGGTGCATTATTCGCGATTATCGCAATAGCTCTATCTCAAGAACATGCACGGAATTTTACAAAACTTTTGATACTGTGAGACACTAATATGAATTAGATCAGATTGGGTTCATGCATAATGTCCAACAGGCGACTCTACTATTCCGCATTATTTACAATTTCCACAACAACCATATCTTAAGAACACGCGCATGAATTTTCATAAAACTTTATATTTAGTTAGTACTTGATATGATATAGCTTTGATTGCGCTTTTGTGCAAATCGCTCAATAGGAGGCACTGCCATGGTGCATTATTCTTGATTATTTCAATAGCTCTATCTCAAGAACTAATACACGACATTTTCTAAAACTTCAGATTCAGTTAGTCTTTGATATAGATTAGTGTTGTTTAGTTTTTTGGTGTAAATTGCCCTACAAATGGCGTTGCTATGCTGCATTTTTCACGATTTCGCAATAAATGTATCTCAAGAACTAATGCACGGATTTCCATCAAACTTCAGATTGAGTTAGTACCTGATAAAAAGATTGATCCTGATTAGTTTTTGGTGTACATCACCCAACATGTGGCCCTGTTATGCAGATATTTTAAAAACATTTTCCAATAGCTCTATCTCAAAAACTAATGCGCGGATTTTTATGAAACTTCAGATTCAGTAATAAGCTGACTTAAGTTGTTGCTGATTAGATTTTTGTTTAAACCATCAAACAGTTGGTGTTGCTATGCTGCATTTTTCATTAAGTATTAACATGTATAAGATAAAAGAAAATTTTGGGATTGCAACATCTGACAAGTTTATGAATGAAACCCTAAATTACCTTAAATTTTAACTAAGATGTCAGGATTTTTCGTAATTCGTAAGTTGTCATAATTAAAAATAACAAAAATCAGATGCTATAAAATAGAAGAGGTGGCTGTGTTTTTTTTTACTTTTGATACTTTATTTTTGTGTATTTTTTAAGCATTGAATCTGAAAATGACTTTCATTGTTAAGCCATCACGTAAGAATTTTTTTTGTAAGTCGTACATTTCAAAGTTAAAAAATAGTAAAAGTTTAATACTCTGAAATAGATCTAAAACTTTTTTTTATTAAATAAAATTTCATTTAATTCAGTAATTTATTCAACTGTTATACTAACAAGGAGAGGGTCTAAGACTTATGTCACATAATCCAGCGAGCCTTGTTAGAGTAATGTCTCTACATAAGCATATCACAAGGATAAATTGCAATATTCTGAGGGGGGGAGCTTAGTCCTCAGTGTTCAACCGTTATTGACGCTTTAGTATATAATCAGATAAATCCTACTCCTTTGCGAGCACCTGAATTGTTCAGTTGGCAACACGCCAGACATCTAATATTTCTTTTGCACACGGCTGTCTAAAAATTCTGTCTCCGACAAGATTTTTTTTTTACAAAATAATGATTAGTTATTTTCAAACTAATATATATGATTATTTAAATGTAAGACAAATATAAATAAGGACATTTTTCTAGGATCATTAACATATATTTATGTATTTGCAAAGAGTGAGAGAATTTCAATGAAAGTAATGGATACAGAGAAAAAAAATAAAACAAAAATCGTATGCAGTTTATAAACGTATTTCTTTCACATTTGACATGATTGAATTTTTGTAATTTATTAATATTTATTTTACAATTACATACATCTATTTTAAAATTACATACAGTTATTTTACACTCAGTGGCGTGTGATGAGAAAATTGCGCCGGGGGCAAAGTTGAAATTTAGTGTCCTCCTCTCAATATTTTCTTGTGGCAGGTCAAAAATGACGTCCGTAGAATAAACTTGGCGTCTCCTAACTTTCCGCGCCCGGTGCGACTACCCCCTTTGTTCCCCCTTCTGCACGTTTTTTTTTACACTTATTTATACTTATGTCTGTACCTATGCTATATATTTAAAAATTAAATGGTTCCTATTATAATTTACGTTTTGAAGCTTCTTCGTTGGGATGTTTTTACTGTACTAAAAGGTTCTGTAAACAACACCCGTCCAGACACCCAGGATTCTCAAAGCACACTAATTTTATCGGCTTTAAAAAAATTGAATTATGATTTAAAAAAAATGGCTAATCTCTTTATAAGTGGATTTTCATTCATATTTCTTTGATTGAAGGCTTTTAAGGTCAAATTAGTCGCTGTTTGAAGATACAATGTCTGTATTCGTCTTTTTTTCTTTGATTAAAAAATTAGTTAAAACATTGAAAATAATTTAACATAAAATGAATTAAGTAAACAGTAAACATAGTCTTTTTCTCGGTATTTACCGTATATATCATATTGTTCTGGATTGTGAAAACTCATATAAATATATTTGTATTCGTTTTTTTATTAGACAGGATAAAGGGACATAAAATGTGTAGTGTAATTTCGAAAATTGTGTTGTTAATTTCAATATTTATTAAAACATTTGTTATATATCAGAATCGATCGGGATGATTATTTTTTTTTTAGTTTAAATAACAGTTTTGTAGTTAATAACTTTGGAAAATATAGGAACTAATAACTGTGATTTTAGACATATTCCTTTCAAACACACAATTCTATGTTTCTGTAAATGATAATGCATTCAATTCACTTTCAATTTGATATGTATTCTTCGATAGATAAATTACAACTGTTGTTGGAATTCGTCGTTTGTTGATTTAAAATACACCCAATTTACATATCTAACCAATGTTTTTTTTACATCGCACCCTCACAAAATTTATAAACAAAACACAAGTCTCGGTTTCGATCATTTATCTGACCCATTGATCATTGATCTTACCGGTTTTCGTCCGTTTTTCGACCATTGGCTTTTTATTGCGCATGCGTTTGAACTAAATCGTTTCCTATCTGTGCGTATTCCACGCAAATATTTTTACTGCTTATACTGCTTTCTCTCGTATCTAATATTAACGTTTTCGTCATTTAAGTATTAATGTGTTATGAAATCCTCTATTAATATTGTGTAGCTTTAATTTTTATGCTATGAAAGTTTCAAAATCCTTCATCATGCCGACAAGCTTGTGTTTCGAGCATAAAGCTTTTACGCTCAACATGAGTTTATAAGTTATAAAGAAAATCTTAATGAATAAATTTCTTAATGACATTCGAACGGCATTAAGCCTTGAAAATGTAAGGCTGTAATATACAGTTAGTATGTGTAGCCTGTATTGTTAATAAATAAAAGAAAACTATGTGACGTGATGAAATTATTTACATGATAAATTTATATACATATTCATAATAATTTAATAGACAGTGTAAATTTATTTTAAGAACATGCACAAAACATGTTTAAGTAATTCAAATCAAGATTTTCCATAACCAATATGATAGTAAAATCAACTTGTTTTGGAACTATACTCATTTGCATCCTTAACGTGAGTAGTACGGCTTCTCCATCCTGTATTATCATGTTTATATATAGTATGAACAGTCTTTTCAGTTTTTAAATGTTTGAGACTTCAAAATTTAAAAATTATCTGTATTTATTCCATCAGGCTCTTTTAATTTTTACAAGGTCAGAATGAGGATAGGAGTAGAGGCACATCGAAATGAACCTCTGCTATTATAATAGTCTGACTTCAACCCATTTTTAGGTGCGTTTGTAATTATGTAAATCCGTAGCACATATAGTTGTCGTTCAGTCAGTCCGTCCATCCGTCCGCATATAAAAGCACAAAAATTGCCTAACCGAATCATTTGAAATTTAAAATATATAAATATTACATAATAATTAAAAATTTTATGAAAATCGGATGCATAGATCAATTACAGGGACAACCAAAAGTATTCAGTTACATTACGGTCAATGAGGAAAAAATTTCAAATGTATTTTCAATGGTGTTACACTCATTCGAACATAATAAAATTGATATGCATCTATGAAATACATATTATAATATACATTTTGCACAATCTGTGGTATAAAGAACATTTATTATTAATTTAAAAGGCCACACAAAACTATTCCATTACATTATGGTATAGAAAGAACATTGTTTGGTGTGCGTTTTAATTGTAGGGTCAATCCATTTCAAGTGGTCCAGAAAATATTTTTTTGGTCGCTCGACCATTTTTAAAAAATTTGAAATTTTTTGTACAACAACCCTAACATGACGGAAGTTCAAAATGACCGTTATTTTAATTTTATTATTTTTTGTTTGTGCATGGCGGCCATCTTTGTTTCATCGTGTTCAGCGATTTTCTCAGATACTAGGATACACAAAATTGTAAATATCTCGTCTTTTATTTTCCCAATTGAAATGGGGTTTGCAGCATTTTGTTCAGAATAAAATAGGCTAAATGTACGGTGGTAGAATAATTTTTTAAAATAAATTTTTACAAGTGAAATTTTAGCACAAAATTTAAGAACTTTTCCAAAATCTATCCATTTGCAAGAGGAAATTTTTCATGCAAGGAAAACTGTCAACCTTACACAACTTTTTCTACAAATAGGTCAAAAGTGCGTGTACTCATATACCAAGTCCCAGATCTGGGAGTAGATGTTTCATTGCGAAAAAAATTCCGAAATTTGTCAAAAATTTCAAAAATCGCATTTTTTAGGCTTTGATATCTCTGGTGGGGCACGAGATAAAAATTTGAAATTAGGGCCTTTGATAGTATTGTGTAGTAGTGCTATGTGCAAAAAATTTCAAGAAGGAGATTTGCCTACAAGCTGAGATATGACATGGACAATATGTGAAAACAATATTGTCAAACTATTGTAACCTACTATGTAATTGTTCCACAAGACTGTCAACCTTACACAATTTTTTCTACAAATAGGTCAAAAGTGCGTGTATTCATACACCATGTCCCAGATCTCGGAGTTGATTTCTCTTTGCGAAAAAAATTCCGAAATTCGTCAAAAATTTCAAAAATCGCACTTTTTAGGCTTTGATATCTCTGGTGGAGCACGAGATAAAAATCTGAAATTCTGGCCTTTGATAGTATTGTGTAATAGTGTTATGCACAAAAAATTTCAAGAAGGAGATTTGACTACAAGCTGAGATATGACATGGACATTGGACAACTTGTGTAAACAATACTGCCAAACTATTGTAACCTACTATGTAATTGTTCATAACTCCAAAATTTTAAATTAATTATTTATGGTACAAAGTTAAATCAAAGTTAAATGTTAATTACAAATATCTTCTTCAAATGCGTCTGTGTGATTTAAACAATTCAGAATGTATGCTAAGCCAATACACTATTTGTCCAGAGGAACAAACCTACTAGAAACCTATTGAAACAATTTTACTCGATGCACATTTCAGGAAAAGTAAATTTCAGACAATGGATTGCAACTGATCGAATTGACATGGTTTCAATTATTAAGCCCAGAGAATTTCATTCAAGTTAACAAGGGATGACAAGACTTTGATGGCTTCAAATAAAATTTTGAGAAAGAACAGCTTGATGGACTGACAAGACTAACTGGTCTAACTCATAACATCTCTCGTAAATAGTGTTAAGCTCTTTGTTGAGCATATATAGTATCTTTGTAAATTAAACATTTATTATTAATAGTAAATTGAACATTTATTAATATTGGTATAGTTGTAAATTAAATATATAATATTAAACTGTTTTCAACAAACGATATTTTCTGTGTAAATATTGTAATAAATGAGACTAATCTCATTTCTCCTAATGTACTCATAATAGCATTTCTTAACATTTTTTAATCACCGTATCTCAGCTTATAGTCAAATCTCCTTCTTGAAATTTTTTGTACATAACACTACTACAGAATACTATCAAAGGTCAGAATTTCAGATTTTTATCTCGTGCTCCACTAGAGATATCAACGCCTAAAAAGTGCGATTTTTGAAATTTTTGACGAATTTCGGAATTTTTTTCGCAAACAGAAATCAACTCCCAGATCTGGGACTTGGTGTATGAGTACAGGCACTTTTGACCTATTTGTAGAAAAAATTGTGTAAGGTTGACAGTCTTGTTGAACAATTACATAGTAGGTTACAATAGTTTGGCAGTATTGTTTTCACATATTGTCCATGTCATATCTCCGCTTGTAGTCAAATCTCCTTCTTGAAATTTTTTGTACATAACAAAACTATTAAAGGCCAGAATTTCAGATTTTTAAATTGTGCCCCACCAGCGATATCAAAGCCTAAAAAGTGCGATTTTTGGAATTTTTGACGAATTTCGGAATTTTTTTTACAAAGAGAAATCAACTCCCAGATCTGGGACTTGGTGTATGCGTACATGCACTTTTGACCTATTTGTAGAAAAAATTGTGTAAGTGTGACAATTTTCCTTGCATGAAAAATTTCCTCTTGCAAACGGTCAGATTTTGGGAAAAATCTTAAATTTTGTGCTAAAATTCCACTGTAAAATTTTATTTTAAAAAAATTTTCTACCACCATTCATTTAGCCTATTTTATTCTGAACAAAATGCTGCAAACCCCATTTCAATTGGGAAAATAAAAGACGAGATATTTACAATTTTGTGTATCCTAGTATCTGAGAAAATCGCTGCATACGATGAAACAAAAATGGCCGCCATGCACAAACAAAAAATAGTAAAATTAAAATGGCGGTCATTTCGAACTTCCATCATGTTAGGGTTGTACAAAAAATTTCAGATTTTTCAAAAATGGTCGAGCGACCAGTGCTGGACCACTTGAAATGGATTGACCCTGTAATTAACTATTTAAAATTTTATTTTTGCGTTGCTGAGGAATACTATATCCTGTTATTTCCTGTATATAAAAGAAAGCAGATAGTATTTACAGGGACGCACAGAAGATTTTGGTCACTATGCTGTATCCGGAATACTGTGTACTATTACATCAAGATCTGATTAATTTTAAATGGGTCCGTAATTATATAAATTGCTAGCACCTATATTCTTCGTTCAGTTGTCAGTCCGTCTGTCCGTTCGTCCGCTTATAACAAAACAAAAAAAAACTGCCCAACAAAATCGCACGATATTTAAATTATATAATTTTACCTTAATTTTGTCGAGTCATTTTAAATTTTATGAAAATCGGATGCATAGTTTAATTAGAGGGACAATCAAAAGTACTCCATTACATTGGGATCAATAGGAAAAAACTGTTTCAAGTACATTTTAATGATGTTAAACTCTTCCGAATATAATAGAATTGACATGAACTTATAATATATATATATATTAAAATATACATTCTGTACAATCTGTGATGCAAAGAATATTTATTTTTAAATTACAGGTTAACACAAAAGTGTTCTACTACATAATTCTATTCGTGGAAACTTTGTTTGGGGTGTGTGTTAATTATATTGAACTATTTCACATTTTATGATATACGTTGCTGAGGTGTAATACAAGTTACTTCCTGCATACTTACAGGAACACAAAAAAGATTTCGACCACTATACTGTTTCCGAAGTGTTGTCCATTATAACAGCAAGATCTGAATATTCTTAAAACTTCGTTATCGTACGAAATACCGCATTTGTTATGCTTCACGAACAATTTCCAACTTGTTAGCTCACAGGCTATCATAGCCTGAGAGCTTATGTGCCCGTCCGTTCTGTATGTATGTGCGTAACGCGATAACTCATGATAAAAATATCCGATCCACTTGAAATTTTGTATATAGGTATATCCTGACAAGGCGCTTCCCTGATTAGTTTTTGGAGTTCATTCGATATGTATAAGAGGGGGAACGGGGGGCTCATGCCCCCCGTTAGTTGATATAAATGGGATTTTCATGCAGAATTAAGTTTTTGTTCAAAATTTAGATTAGGATCATTCTGATGAGGCAATTCCGTGACTTATTAGATGTTCATTGAATAAGTATAAATAGGGGGAACAGGGGCTCTAATGCCCCCCCCCCCCGTTAGTTGATATAAATGGGATTTTCATGCAGAATTAAGTTTTCGTTCAAAATTTAGATTAGGATCATTCTGATGAGGCGATTCCGTGACTGTTATTAGGTGTTCATTGAATAAGTATAAATAGGGGGAACAGAGGTTCTAATGCCTCCCCCCCCCGTTAGTTGATATAAATGGGATTTTCATGCAGAATTAAGTTTTCGTTCAAAATTTAGATTAGGATCATTCTGATGAGGCGATTCCGTGACTGTTATTAGGTGTTCATTGGATAAGTATAAATAGGGGGAACAGGGGTTCTAATGCCCCTCCCCCGTTAGTTGATATAAATGGGATTTTCATGCAGAATTAATTTTTCGTTCAAAATTTAGATTAGGATCATTCTGATGAGGCGATTCCGTGACTGTTATTAGGTGTTCATTGAATAAGTATAAATCGGGGGAACAAGGGTTCTAATCCCCCCCCCCCCCCCCGTTAGTTGATATAAATGGGATTTTCATGCAGAATTATGTTTTCGTTCAAAATTTAGATTAGGATCATTCTGATGAGGCGATTCCGTGACTGTTATTAGGTGTTCATTGAATAAGTATAAATAGGGGGAACAGGGGTTCTAATGCCCCCCCCCCTTAATTTATATAAATGGGTTTTTCAAGCAGAATTTTCAGATTTCGTTCAAATCTCTGAATAGTTTTGGAAGTTTAATGGTTAAGTATAAAAGAGGGGGATAACTCCTTTTAAATTATATAAATGCTAAATAGGTTTTTATTAAGAATTATCTAACTTGCTCTGAATTTTGGATATAGATTTTTTATATGATAAAGCATGTCTTTGATAGTATAGGAGGTTCAATGATTAAGTATAAAAAAAGAGGAAAGGGGAGAGCTGTTTCCCCTTCTTAATTTTTTTTTCGAACGGAATTAACCCTTGAAAATATAAGGCTTTAATGTACAATTAGTATTTGTAGCCTGTGAGCTCAATGCCATCAGTTTAGCTGGGCAGTGTTCTTTTTTTTCCCCCTTAACCGTATTTTATGCTGTGAAAGCTATTCCATGTGGTAATAATCATTATTTATTTTTATTGCATTCATTGATTGATTTAGTAAGACATAAATTTATTTACTATGTAAGTGTATTTTTTTTATTCTTCTATTTACTTTTATTCATTATAAATTGAACGAAACATTTTTCTTCAGATTAGCAATACTTTAACTTTATTAAGCTTAAGTAAGCTTTATGTGAGGAAAATTTCATTAAATTCCAATAAATTGTTATAACTGTAGATTAATATGAACTTTAAATGCGATATTTCATGATACCATCACAGATATGTGAATGAAAAACTTCATTATAGTTATTATTAAAGTTTTTTTATGGAACAGTTTTCATTCATATCCCATTCTTTAAGTGATACCATATACATGTATTCTGTTGAATCTTTATTTTACAGGTTATTTTAAGGCTGTTCTAAACTGCGCTTCTCAATACACTGTATTAAAAAAAAAGTGTAACTTTAGTAATCTAAATTTACCGAAATTTGTTATGCTTTCAAAAATTTATATGTACGCTGTACGAGAAAATGATGTCAATCTACTAAACTTGTAAGCAAAACTAGAGACATCTGTAACTTTACAAAAGAATCTACAAAAATTTTGGTAATTTTACAAAAATTTTATCTGTAATCCTGGTTACCGTTACTTAAAAAGTTCTGATAATCCGATTTTCCCAAAAATTTCTAAATAACTTTAAATTTTTTTTAATTCAAAATCTGTTACATGAATTTTTATTGTTGTCATTGCATAAAAAGTTCTTGACATATAATTTTACTAGAAATTTTTTTGTAATTTTCCATTTTTTTTTTTTTTTTTTTTTTTTTTTTTTTTTTTTTTAAGATTGTAGGTGCAAAAAATTTTGACAAATTTACAAATTCATTTTTCAACGGAAAGTTTCATATTGGAATACCTAACTATGGAAGCGGTTTGGAATCGAATCGAATTTAACTTTTTTGATCAATAAATTACATACTGAATTATATGCATTTTTGATCACGCGACAAACACGTTTTTCACACCTGTTGAGTGGCTATTCTTCTTTCGTGCAGAAATTCGGTTCAAAACGCCCACTTTGACACTATTTTCTGAAGGATATATTGCGTTTGCAAAAAAAACAAGAAAATGCGTGCGATTAGGTAGTTTCTGAACAATAACACCTGCTTGTTTCATGCATTTCCGAACAAAAAATAAATTACAACTTATGTCAAAAAATTACGTTTTTTAATTAAAAAAACACCTTAATTTCAAAATACACAGCTAGTTTGATTGATTGAAAGCATTAGATAACATGCATTTACAAATAAATATTTAGTTAAACTTAAAATAAATATAAGAAAATACACCCCCTCCTCCCTCGAAAATGTTTACAGAAAAGGTCATTATTTATTAAATCCATAATCGCAAATTTCTGATCCGTCCCCAAAATCATTATCACTCGTAACTGCATAAAAGTAGCTGGTGTAATTATTTAAGTACTAAGAATTCAAATAACTTTCCACATTTCACCATAAAAATAATTTTATTTTTCAAGAAAAAAGAAAAAAAAAAGGGGGGGGGAGTATTAATTTTCACATTTAATCTAATTTTCAAGACACGACAGCGACAAAAAAAACAGAATTATATTTCAAGATCCTGATAATATTAACATTATTTATTTTATTTACAATATTTTTTAACATAAATTAATGTTATGACGCTTATGATATGCTACTGATATTATGTTTTCATTATTTTCAAGCTATTTTCAAGCTATTTTCAAGCATTATCATATTAATCCTGTAAATATCAGGAAATCTGTATATTGTGTGTCTATTTCCATAGTTTAAAATTACCCTTTTTTAAAATTTATAATTCATAAGTCAATATTTTAAATTGAAAAACGATCTAAATTTTTGCTATCTCTTATTTTTGTAATTTACGTATTTTGTACTATGATAGTAGTAAGTAATAGTTTTTATATTTTTCATTTTTTAGACACATTTAAAAAAGTCCTTAACTACATAGCAATACAAACTGAACAAATGAAAAGATAAAGAAATAAAATTTTAATTTTGAAGTAATAATAACGCAAATTTGCTGATACTATTAAAAAAATTATGAAATGTTTTCGAAATTCAAAAATCTATATTCTGAAAATATTTTATTCCATTTTTGTTAATATGTAATGCATTTTCAACATATTTGCTGCCTTTTAAACAAACATTTTAAAGTATTCAGATGCAACGAAAAAGATCCATCTCGTTGGCATCTCGTAGACTGCACACCACAACTGTAGAAGCGATCGCTCATACAGTAACTTTCTAAGTAACGTTACTTTTGTATCTCGAGAAAACCGGTTTTCGCCCCTCGGAAGAATCCTAAATGAAACCTATGTGCTGTGCATTCTGTGAGGGTACTGTCTCTAGATTCTTCAAAGGAAAAATAAATGTCTGGCGAACTGCCAACTGTACAATCCAGACGCTCGGGCTTGCAAAGGAGTAGAATTTATCTGATTAAATACTAAAGCTTCAATAATGTGTGAACTTTGGGGATCATTTTTAAGCCCCTTCCCCCTGAATATTAAACTTTATCATTGTGACTGTGACATCTTTATGTATTGACTATACTCTAGCAATGCATAAAGGTTTGGTAGATTCCATGACACAAGCCTCGGATCCTTTCCTTATAAATTTCTTACAGCTAACATCTGAAGGTTTAGATGATGTGGGAGAAGAGGTTCAATTTTAAATTTTAACTTTTTAACTTGAAATTTACAATTTGCTGAAAATTGAGACTCGATAGTTATAAATGAAGGTCTTTAGTTTCAACGGTAAAAAATGCATAAAAAGTAATTATCAAAGGTTAAAAACACATCTATTTTATAAAACGAAATTTTCGTTATTTTTTCTTTTTTTTTTTTTTTTTTTAACTTTAAAATTTATGATTTGCAAAATACTTTTTCATTATCTTTTATATTTTATTCTTCTTCATTTATCGGATTCAGCGGCACAAAATGCATAAAATTCAATTATCAAAAGTTAAAAAATATGATGTAACCCTACTTTTGCAAACCAGTGTTATCTAATAATATTTCAAAATATGTATCATTTTGTAAACAGTTAATCTTCATTATTTTATTTAACAAAAAATCCGTTTTTTCCCGTTGTATGTTTATTATAAATTATGTATTTTGTTATAACGGTTAAAGATTTCAGACTTACATTGCAATGTTAATTTTACTCTCAACCATTTTTAATATATATGATGAAATTATATTTCTATTAAATTTGTGAATGATCTCTAATTAGCAGTAAAAAATATGTTCCAACTTTAAACAACTATCACTCGGGCAATTTTAATCATTAAATAACCAAACCTTTATTTTTTTTTCTCTTACTTGTCGGTATAATATAAAAATTTTACTGAATATATTTTATAGCAGCGGAAGACCGTGTGAAAGTTTAAATTTCGTGTTTTTTTTAAGAAATGTTTTTATTGATTCAAATTGCTCTTTACCCCATTTTTGTTATTGGAACTACATTCTAAGACTAACGGTTTAGGAATTAGACATTGGCCACTATTGAAAGTGGACACTTTGTGTATAAGCATCAAAGGAGCTTAAATTGTTGTAATCTATTCATGGCAAATGCTGTATATTGCAAGATATTTGTAGTGTGCAGCAGTCGGAAAATAAATGTCTTTATTGTTAAGTAACACTATCCAATAAGTTTGAAAAATATTTATTGATTCTGGTTGTCTGTCCGTTTCCACACTCTAACTCACGTAAATAAGGTACTCTGGGGTAATAATGCCAAGTGCTAATATTTTGCATAATTATGAAATAATCTGGTAAATGATACTCATGTGTTTTGCGGAGAAGTTTTTTGAGTCATATAAATCGCAAAAAACAGCTTCAAGTTAATTTGTTTCATTTTTAAGTTTTATTGTTTTTACAAGCAGCTAAAATTAACGCTTGATCTAAAACTTGCGAGATACGTTTTGTGATGTGAAGACTATTTTTTTTATCCGAAAATACTTTGTTAATTACATAAATTTGTCGTACATTTCATGGCCTTTCAAAATGTTGTTGAAGATTTTGGATATCTTCACGAGATCATTTGTAATTTAAAATGTTCAGCGCAATAACTATAACGGGGTAATAACGCCAATCCTTGCAATTTTTAACCCGGTTGATTCCCTACAGTGGCCGAGCTACATCCTAAATACTGATTCAAATAAACACAGTTAAAACTGTGCAATGTTTCGAATAATTCTATTTAAGCGGTCCTTTTTAAGCAAAAAGAAGCTCACGGTCTGATATTCTTTTGCCTCATCCCCCCCTCCCCACACCACGCCTTTATTTTTCTTACACTTTCACAAAAAAATGAGCATTTTCAATAGCTTAGGATGCAATTTGTCAATTTCTAGAGCTGAGAGTTTGTATTTTTAGAACTGGGCAATCTACATGCAATTATTCCAACTTATTTCATAGTTTTGTTTGCATGGCGTTATTACCCATATAGGTGGGTAATAATGCCAAATAGCATTGGTCAAGAAATCACGCCATTACATTTTATGTATTCATATCTGTTAAATTATTTTTTTTATATAGATAGTCAATGAGTTGCTGTATCAAATCACATATTTGTTTGAAAAATACAAACTAAAACTGAGCCGTGAAAATTGCTAGAACCTTAACGTGGCGTTATTACCCCAGGGTACCTTATATTCAGCTTTTCATGCAATTAAAATCAGTCAATGATACTTACCATAGCATGTTTGGTATTGTATATGAGGTGCATATACATTAATAGTTTATTTACAAGGACACTCAAAAGAATATATTTCATAGCATTATGGTTCATGAGGAAAAATTGTTTGCAGAGTATTTTATTGACATTACGCTATTTATAATGGATTGAAACTGATATAAATCGTTGAATTTTACTAAAAGATGATTACGATAGAATAGAGCATTTATATCATTTGTCATTTAATTACAAAGACACACAAAACAAATCTATTGTATTTGAGCAATAATTGCTGGAAGTGTATATCAACTATAGTATTTATACACGCCATATAATATGCATAGATTTAGTGAAACTTAAAAAAAGCATATCATAACTAAAATGCATTTCATCCATCCATCAGCTATCGTCAGATACATGTGCTTCGGAAGGAATATGTCATTTGAAATATTTTGTGTGTACCTGTAAATGTTATGCACTTCGTATTATGCATCACTATATCGTATAACTGATATTAAGCCTCAACGACGTATATAAATTTTGTTATTCATAAAATAATTTAATATAATTAAAATATGTCGCACACAATTCCCCTACCCCTTTACCATTTCGTAATGGAATTGTTTCGTGTGGGCATGTAAATGAAACATTAGCTTTTTTTTTTTTTTTTTTTTTTTTTTTTTTTTTTTTTTTTCCAAAGTATATTTTACAAAATGTATATTGTAGAGCATTTCGTAAATGCATATAAGTCTTAATATGTTTGTCATGTGATGCAAACTAGTTTGGCCTCAAATCGGGTTTGCCCGGTAACATATATATATATATATATATATATGTATATATATAAACAGTTAGACTTTAAAATCGACTGGCATCATCTAGAATATTAATATTTGGGTACTTCTCAGCTTACAACAATAGGAAAAATAGGGTTTTTATATTTTGCGAATTCATTTCCTTCTCGCGTGTGGACTATATGCTGCACATTGCTATTCTGTAAGGAGTATGAAAATGAAATTTTGATAACGCTGACGCATGCGCAATGAAAACATATTTAGTAAAACTGCTCATTTTTCAAACTATTTTTATTATTTTGTAATTCTGATTAGAGGGTACAATGTACAATGTTTTTTGTCATGTTTTCGAAAAAGAACATTGTTATATTAGTAAGAACTCTGCAAATTATAAGCAAAAAAAACTTGAAGAAAAAATGGGGAATGTTTTTATAAAAACCTTAATATTTCTACGAGTATGCATGTTTATTTAATTTAAACCACTTAATTATAATGTAGAGTTTGAGCGCTTTTGCTTACATTAGTTTTGACAGAGTTATCCAAAAGGTATTCGTTCTTTTTCAATTTGTTGACTGTCCCCTATGGAGTTTCGAGAAAAAATCTTCACGAAAATATATGTAATGTACTTTTATGTTTATACACTTATTGTTTCAGAGTAATTCCTCTAGTATTTTTCTAGATATTTTACAAAATGTCAAAAATCGCAAGTGGACGGTCATTTTTGGCCATATAGTGTGTATATAGTATCATAAAATTGAGTTGAACATAAAATCGATTTGTTTACTGTATTGATAAAGTTGAGTTGTCCTAATGGCGATAAAATCGATATCAACCATCACTACATTACATACATATTCCGATTTTCTCAAAGATAGTCATTAGAAAAGAGATATTCATTATACAATGAATATTTATGTATGGCGGCATAATAATGCAATTAACAACTTATTATTTATTTGGAATGTGTGAAAATGGGACTATATATCCGAACTAGTCATATAACAAGGTACTATAACTGTATACTAACACTGCACAGCTCGGTACCGTGATAATAACATTAAAAATAACTAAAATGCATGTTGGTTTATATTTTTAGAAGAAAATCTTTTAAAACAAAATTAATGTCTGAAGGTTCATTGCTTTCTGTATCGCACATTCTCCAATTTGTATGGTTTTATATTTTTAAATGAAAACCCAGTCAAACTAACCTAGGGTTGAGTACCAACTGCATTAGGCAGTGTACAGCAGCTTTTAAAAACGAATACTTATTTAATTATTTATTCAACAACATACTTCTCGCTTGTGTGATTGAGATGAAAGGATGTTTATAAGTTGTCGTCAATATACAGGGACAAGATAGCACAAGGAAATTTTTACGACATGAGAAAAATACAATCGGGATCTCCACGCAAAGAGTGTGTGTAATAGAGCCTTAATGAATATTCTGGTTTCTGATTTGGTTTAATGATTACTAGATTATAAAATACGCAAGGCAAAATTAAAAAAAAAATTACTGAAAATTTTATTAATTATACGAAACCAATTAAAGCAGTTGTTTGTAAAAATTTCAGTGTTATTACATTCTGGTAAATGCAATTTAAAAATTAAATTTGATTACTTGGGTTTTCAGTTAAAAGTCAAAATATTTTATGCACTATGAACATTACTAAAGTTACATTTTTAGGAGTTTACAGTAAGTTCAATGTAAACGAATCTTCAGGATGTCCATTACTGAAAATTGACCATTTGAATATTCCTGATGAACACGATGAACGTAATGAACACGAGTCTTAAAATCTTAATAATAATAATAATAATAATAATAATAATAATAAAATAAAAAATGAAATTTTGTAAATGACCATTACTATGAAAATTCAAAATTTTCTATTGCTAGCAAAGCAAAAATATACAAATTTTGCATGAAAATAAAGAATGTATATATTTATTAAGAGAAATCAGCTCTTAGCGTGTTCGTTCAGATTATTACAGAAAAACAGTGAAACTTTGAAACATGATTTTTTGTTTCATGATTGGTTTCATTAAAAATGTCAATAATAACCAATATTACAAAACATGCAAGAGGGAATTATGAAAAAAGTAAAAGCTAATTTTACATTGATTATTATTATTATTATTTTTTATAAATCAAAAACAGTGAAGGCTGTCCATTGCTCTTACATCCACCTACCTTCCAATTTCTATAACAATAAATTATATTATATAGGTATTCCAGATTAATAATAACAAAATATAAAAAAATGATAATTCACAATCATCACATCAATCACAGTTGTAAGCAAAGAATAAACTGATCAAAATTTTTATTTTCCAAGTTGGGAATTCAGAAAGAAAAAATATACTTGCAAATAAAACAAAAAATAAAAATTACTAAAATGTTTTACAATTTACTACAGGATTTGTATGGGTGTGAAAGACCTTAATAATTTTTAAAGTAATTTTTTGTTCTTAAAATTATTTATTTTTATGCGAAATCTGCAAAAAGTCCTATTTTATTTTTGTATTATTTATTAATCAGATTTGGAATTTTTCTGAGTTAAAAGAAAAAAAATCATTAAACCAATTCTTCCCTGCTCTTCTTCCGAATTTTTACTTCATCACTTGATTCCCCCCCCCCTCTCCCCAATACAAACACACAGTAATTAAATTCAACAATTTATTATTATTATATACTTTTCTGTTTTATTTTTTCTTTATAACAAAAATAAATAATTAATCATAAATTTCATTAAGAATTTACATTCATTTCATTAAAATTTCATCTAAAGTCCCCTCTTCCGAAACTCCACATTCCCTTTTCCCATAAAATTAAAAGTCTTCTTAAAAACTTCTTACTTTATTATTTTTGTTTTAACCATTTCGCATTACAATGTTAAATTAGCATTTGTTTCCAATTCGATAAAAGTTTGTAATAACAAGAACAAAGTGAAAACAGAAGCAAAAAAGAAAAAAAAATAAGATTTAAGCACGCCAAACGTAACATAACTCCTTTTCTTTGTGTTTACACCGGAAGTTCCTGCTCAATTTCACCAATTAGCCAATCAAAAGTCAGAACGAAAAGTTGTGAAGTTTCTGGATTCTTTAGGGGGGGGGGATAGATTTTATGTTTGCGTATGGAAATGGGTGCAAAATGAAAGCAGGTACGACAGCCGCATATCACCCTTCCGTATAAAGCGGGTTTGATTTAAAAAAGCATTGGAAACGTGGAAATGCGGGAATTTTAAAAATCGCTTTAATTATTTTTTAGTAGTCTAGGGGAGCTCCGCCCCACTGCTCGCTACGCTCGTCAACCCCCCCCCCCCCTGTGTAATCGCTTCACGATTCCGTTTGGTATCGCTTCGAGATTCCAAGGTGGAGGCTACCCCTGCTTGCTTCACCCAATACCCTATGGTATGAATAAGCAGTTGCAGACCTTTCAAATGATGTGTCACACGACTGGTGTTGTAAAGAATTTGAAAATGTGCCACCTCCTGGGGTCAGGATGGGGGGGTTGACACACAAAACATTCATAATATGAATAAGCAATTGCAGAACATTCAGATGATGTGTCACACGACAGGTGATGTAAAGAAATTAAAAATGTGCCCCCCTGGGGGGACAGATTGGGGGTGACACACAAGACATCCATAATATGAACAAGCAGTTGCAGACCTCTCAAATGATGTGTCACACGACTGGTGTTGTAAAGAAATTCAAAATAAGCCCCTCCCTGGGGGGCAGAGGGGGGAGTGACACACAAGACATCCATAATATGAATAAGCAGTTACAGATGTTTCAAATGATGTGTCACACGACTGGTGTTGTAAAGAAAACTAAAATGTTCCCCCCCTGGGGGGCAGAATGGGCGGTGACAAACAAGACATCCATAATATGAATAAGCAGTTGCAGACCTTTGAAATGATGTGTCACACGACTGGTGTTGTAAAGCACACAAGACATCCATAATATGAATAAGCAGTTGCAGACCTTTCAAATGATGTGTCACAGGACATGTGCGGTACAGAAATTAAAATTGTGCCCCCCTGGGGGGCAGAGCGAAGGGGAGACACACAAGACATCCATAATAGGAAAAGGCGGTTTCAGACCTTTCTAAAGATATGCAGCACGAGTGCTGTGGATAAAGATTTAAAAAGTTCCCCTTCGGAGGGGCAAAGTAGGGTACAGCGCCCCAAACATGCACAATTGGAATGAGCAGTTACAGTTGTTGTAAACTATAGAGGGGCTCCGCCCTCCTGCTCGCTACGCTCGCCAACCCCCCGCGTCATCGCTTCGCGATTCCGTTCGGTATTGCTTTGCAATCCCGGTTGGAATCGCTTCGCGATGCATAGACGGAGCCCTCCGACTCATGAAGGAGTGGTCCACCCTGATTCGTTATTTCGAAATCTTACACATGCGCATTATTCCAGGAGTCATTCCTTTTAAGGCTAGTTTTTTTTTTTTTTTCATTAGGATTTATTTTCTGTAATTTCACGCGTTTATCTAAAACGGCTGCTAAAATATCCCAAATGTTATAAAATTTTCGATCTCCCTTTTAACTCACTTAAGAAGAGATAGAGGTAATGTAAAATCGCTCAAGTACCTGTGTTTATCTATTTTTTATTAGATTTATTTTCTGCATTTTCATGCTCCTTACCTAAAATAGCTGCAGAGATTTGGTCAAATGTTTCAAAACTATCACCCCCCCCCTTTCAAACTTTTTAGAAGTAGAATTTCTAAATTTGCTGAAATATGTGTTTATTTTATTTTATTTTATTTTTTTATTTATCAGATTTATTTTCTGGAATTCCATGTTCCTACCTACAAAGTGTGCTGAGATGTGCCAAATGTTCTAAAATTTTTATTCTCCCCTTTTGAACCCCTTATAAGGGGTGACTTCTAGCACCACTGGTATACTTGTTTAATTATTTGTTTAGTAGATTTATTTTCTGTAATTTCATGCGCCTATCTAAAACGGCTGCTGAGATATGCCAAGTATTCTAAAATTTTCGCCCCCCCCCTTTTTTATCCTCTAAAGTGCAATTTTGTAAAATCGACTAAAATTTTTGACTTCTCTTTAACTCCGTTAGGGGGGAGATGAGAGGATTTTAAAAAAATCCTTTCTTATGTCATAAGAAGTATTCCCCCCCCCCTCAATTTTCATGTTCAAAGCTCAGTAGCTTGAACCGTGTTTTGATTATAAGTCAATCCGGACAAACACATTTATATCTATCTATATCTATATATGTATGTAGAGAGAGGGAGAGGGGGGCGGGTTCAAAATTATGTGTCGAAAATTTAAAAGTAAATACAGGGGACCTTACTAAGCAAATTTTGTGCAGGAATGCAGCAGAGAACGACGAATCAAGCCAGCGAAATGCTTTTATCCACTGAACATAAAAGCACCTTTCACCGCCTGAACGCTGCATTTCCGCACTCAGATTCCTATACGAAATCTGCTTACTACGACTTTCTCAAATTGCCTTTCCTTTACTGACATGTAATTTTCAAACACCCTGTATACATAGATAGATGTATGTAATACCTTGAACATAAATATCGTTATATATATATATATATATATATATATATATATATATAAGAATTGTAATGTAAGGTGTCGTTGAGAAAATGTGGCTTTTTAAAAGAAAGAGGTGTAGAATGATCCGGGTCCGATGATACCAGATTTAAAATTATCTAGATTTTATTTTTATGTTTCTACGGATTCTTGGAACCATGAACTTTTTTAAAAAATTGACCTGTCGGTACGAGTTAAATATTTCACCTTCACATCGGACTAAGCCGGGATGGAAAACTTCGCCCTGCGCAAACATTTAACTTGGAAAAATAAACTTACATTTGATTTTTTTTAATAAAAATTACACAGACTTAAGCGAAATGCTTGTGAAATTAGTTATTAAATCATTGGTTGAATTTCCGGGGAACACCTGTTTTCAAAATCGCGATCAGTAATATTTTCATAATTTACTCAACCTCCCTTTGCCCTTGCCATAAATATCTACCCTCCCCCAAGTAAATATATTTACTATAAATAAAACTATGTTTTATATATAAACATAAACTGTATCCTACTTGTAATAATGCAATTTTTTTCCTACTAATATTATTATTTCGATTGTAAAAGGTAGAAAATAAATGTTAAAATAGAAAAAATCTCTTGAAAAAGTATTCATTTATTTCCGGAAAATAAAACTGTACAAATGTTATACTCTAATAAAAATAATAAAATCCTTTTTAGACATATATAATTAATTTTTCAGTTAATTTTCATCAGAGAATTCTTGCCTTAAATTTATTGAGTTTTTTATTACTTCTTTGTCATAAATTGTGCGTCAATTACTTCTTTTTTGTACTTTTAAAAGCTCGAGTTTATATTGGCTTTTGAAGTTTATATCAAAACAAGTACCTTCTACTTTTTCAATTTTTATTTTTTTTTCAAAGTACAGTTTTACTTTCGAAGTATCTTCCAAGCAGAAGAAAAAAAAAACCTCTAAAATAAAATAAAGTAGAAAAGTTCCTCTGTTGGCGATCGATTTCAAATATCCTCTATCCAAGAAAAAGAAAATATTTTAAGTATATTAAAATGCAAATGATAAATTTGAAAAAAAGAAAAGAAAAAAAAAAAAGCTGCTATCAGTTTAACGTAAATAAGCTCCCGAATGCTTTTTTGTCACTAGTGCAGATTCGTCGGCGGAAAAATAAACTTGAAATAAAAATTACTGTAAACGACGATAAAGTATTTTTCCAGAAGTCTTTGTCCCCATTGGTATTTACTCACATTGACATGAAGTGGACATTATCCAATAGAAAATTGAGCACAAATAGTAACGCCCTCCCCTTCAAAAGAAAATGTCGTAGTTAATTGGTTCGAATTACTTTTTTGTCTAATTGGAAGAAGCCCCTTGTCAATCATTTAATTTTGGACAGCCTTTCAACTTAGTTCTGGATGTGCTCCGCCATCTTGAATCGTTTGAAGCTGTGACTATTGTGGGCTCTTAAAAGCAGAGAAACTGCGAATAATATTTTAGCAGTGCACATAAAATTCCGCATATATTTTAGAAATATTTTGAGAGGTAAGAAAAAAAGAGACATTCTTACACACACAAATAAAATAATACACAGATACACAGATAACTACACAGATAAAAGCTAAAAATACAGTTGAACCTCGAAAATCCGGAACCGTCGGGACCGCGGCGATTCCGGATTTTCGAATTTTCTGGATTTTGGAGGTTTATTAAAAAATCTTTTTTTATGGCTATATAATAACAAACAAAAAATGCAATTTTTTCTCCCAGTGCAAACAAATGACGATTCTTCCGATACTACACTTTTTTAAGTTTTAGTGACTTTTATTTTTATTTATTTATTTGAAATTTTACTCTATCATTTCATAAATAAGCCACGGTAATATATATATATACCGTAAAATACCGTTAATCCGCTCCCCCCCCCCCGAAAAATCGCGATCGTTCAACAAAATTTACAGGAATGAGTCATGATGAAATGAATGAATCGTTGAATGAATCATGAATTTTGATACTTGAAAAAATTTGGGTTTAAAAAAAAACGTAAATTCTATCGAAAAAACGCAGGAAAAAGGAAAAATTTGTAAAAAAAGGCCAACACAAGCATGAAATTAATTAAAAAATCTCGAAAAATCGCACATTTCATCAAAGATTCATGATTCATTCATTTCAGCATGATTCATCCGTTTTCAGCGATTTTTTTTGAATGGGAGGGCGTTTCGGATTTTTTGAAAATTTCAAATTTTTTATAAAGTGGGGAGGGGGCGTTTGATCGGGAAGGACGGATTAACGGGATTTTACGGTTGTTATCAGAATTTAACTGCAATTGATGAAAATTACAGCTATGTCTTATTTTAAAAATTAATAAAACTGAAATCGGAAAAATGTCCGGATTTTAGAGATTCCCGAAATTTGGAGGTCCGGATTTTCGAGGTTCAAGTGTATTAATTTCCTGAGAATATGTTTTAAATATGTGAATGCATCAAACGGCCATAGATTTTAACTTTGCATTAGGGAGAGAATTCGGAAGCTGAGTGACCAGCCCCCTTAAGACGCAACACTGGTCACCGAAGAAGACCCGGATGATAATGTTATGTCTATAGGAGCATTCTTTTCAATTATCTCACTCAAATTTTTATATTTTTTACATGATTTATTTTATTTTATTTTTTTTTTTTTTGTGTGCATAGGATAGATGAGGACGATCTACAACCGGGCTAGTTTTTACTTTTTCGATTTTGATTATGTATATTTTATATTACGATAGTTTCAATTTCAGAACCGGTTTCGAAAGTTTAAGTAATTTTTTTTTTAAATATCTAAAACCAAAATTGAAAAAGCAAAAACTAGCCCGGTTGTAGATCGTCCTCATCTATCCTATGCAAAAAATCATGTAAAAATATTAAAATTTGAGCGAGATACTTGAAAAGATAGATTTAACTTTATCATCCGGGTCTTTTTCAATCAGTAGTGTGGACTCTTAATGCAAAAAATATACAAAATTAATGACTCACCGTTTGAAGTTCTCTGCTAAGACTGGTAAGTCTTCCTAATGATGAACCTTTCCCTCCAGTTATTTCAGGCAGTTGACAAAGATCTTCGGTAAAAGCAACAACCATAGGATGGACACATTCTAGTTCCAGAAAAGAAATATTTTATATTATATTTAAATTCTGAAAAACCGCAATATCTAAATTTTAAACAGTTTGACATTCATAATAATTAATTAATATTATGACAAAAGTAAATATTTATGTATAATTGCATGTATTTTTGTTTGAAATTTAAAATATGCTTATAGGCTTCAATGTAATAATGTATTCCACATTTTCCTTTGTATTCTATTTTGTTTGCAATAACACTTTAACTCTCAACTTCTGTCTATATCTCACAGACCGCTGTTCTTTTTACAATATTTATGGTTTAAAATCGATACTCTTGAAATTTTGTTTCATTTTGACGCTTTTTAAGCCTCGATAGATACTTCTGAAGAGATAAATAGTAAGTATAATAATCCTGTATTTAAATATTAATACGCATTCTAAAAGTTAAGTGCGCAATTCATTACTGATGGACATATTGAATGATTTTGATATTCCTATGAATTGCGGGGTGTTTTCGAAAAGTAAAGATGCTCATCAGATATTAGGTAAAGAAAAGTTTTAATGAGCTTAATGGCAACACATACTGTCATCTTGAACCATGGAGCTATGAAGATCAAAAGATACGAAACAAATGACGTCATTTGATGTCATTGCTAACCCCATTCCTATTCCGCCATATTTAACCGTATCTTGCACTTAAGAGGACACGCTAGTCACAAGCCAAGACAATTCAAGATGGCGACTCGATTTTTCAGCGGATTCGAAGGATGGGCTAAAATTACTTTGATTGACATGCAATCATCCAATCAGAAAATAGAATGCTCTTAACCAATTATCTGCGACGATTTTTCTCTTCAAAGGTGCGCAATTCTAGCCGATTTCAAGTTTAAAGGATTTTTTTCAACTGATTTCCCATTACTTTGGGTAAATGCAATGATGTCGAGCTTCAAAAGAACTTCAATCTCTTTATGATTAGCGTTCCAAAATTAAAATGGTTTGATTTTCAGAAAATAAACGAATAATTAATTTAGATAGATTACTATAAAATAAAAACTATTTTATTTACTTAACGCAATCACAAAAAATAAATAAATAAATAATATTGAATGAGGGGGGGGGGGGGATATCAGGTACAAGTAGTTTAAATAACTATTTTTTGGGGGGGGGGTAAGGGGGAGGGATTCTTTTTAGAATACGAAACTTATCAAGATAAATAGCACTGAAGGTTAAAGTCATAAATACTTCATAAAATTATGAGAAAAATATTTAGACAAATTTAAATATTTAAACATTGTTTATTTTTTGCGGAGAAGCAAGCAAGCAAAGGCGAAAAGGAAATAAAAATTTTGAAGAAAGGAGAAAGGTATTAATCCCAGCCTAGTCGTTTATAGACATAATACATGAATTATTATTGTTTGTAGTGACAAATGTGACAGAAAAAGTGTAGCAAATTTTAAAAAGTTTGTGTGATATTAAATCAATAAAGCAAAATATTTTGTCAATATTTCAGGTGGAAGAAAATTTAGATTCTTGATGATTTTTACAAGCATTATATAAATACCGCAAGGAGCTCTAACAATTTTTAATTTTGAGCACTGACATAGCAGTAAAGTCTATAGGAGGGAGGAGGGGGGTTCTGAAAACTGTTTTTTAAATGATACAGTCAGTTAAGAATGGTTTTTGTTTTGATCCGATATATTGTACTGGTTCTTTTTTTTATGGATTTACTCAACTCAGCCGAAAACTCGGGTAATTTTGGTATTTATGTTTAGTGGTTCAATTCTGAGCTAATAGAAAGGAAATAATTGAGAAAAGTTGTGAAAATTTACTTGTACATTAATGGAAAATCACAATATTTTATTTAAATATCTCTCTAAAGATATTTTATTGTAAGAAATGCACAAACACAATACGCAAAAAATGTAAACATGTGTTTTGTGTAGAATTTAATGCATATCTATCACTTTATTTTTAACACTTTCATACATAGTTAAAAAGATTTTGTTAATATTATAGTTAGCAGAGATTTATAATTAGCACTTAAAAAAAATTAAGTATATTTAAAGACTTAATTATTTGTGCAGAAGGAGGATTTCAGGTTTTAATTATTTTTTTTTTATTAAAATACGGAGAAAAAAAAGAAAGAATTTAATTTTGTAAGTTGAGAAGGGGGGGGGAGTAGAGGGAAAAAACGGATTTTTTTTTTTGGGAGGGGGAGATAGTAGGACAGTTTTATAGATGACAGCTTATTTACCTAATAGATTATTTATTAATAGGATGAAAAATGTAACTTAAAAGTGTTTTAAAGATTTTTAATTTTGTGTACCTCAAAAGAACGACGGGGGAGTATACAACGATATTTATGAGTTGTTTACGATTAATTATTTATATTTAGAATAAAATATGTATAAACCTATAGAAAAAAACCAAAAAAAAAAAAAACTTTCAAAGATTTTTAATTTAGTGAGATATGGGTAGGAGAGAAAATAGTGCAATACCCCCCCCCCTCAAAAAGTGGTGGAATTTGTGTTTGTTTAAAATTTGTGAGCTGAGGAAAAAAAGAAATAAGCACATTATTTATTTATTTTCGTGTGTGTGTGTAGGGGGAGATGTTTATTAGATGACTTATTATTTATTTGCCTTTCAAAATATTTATAAATCTGTTTAAAAAAATAATAAAAGTGGGAATTATTTAAAGAACTAAATTTTCTGCACTTAAAGGAACAGAATGATAAATCCTAATTTCAGACGTGGGGAGGGGGGAGGAAATTTTGTGATTGATTGTTTATTGATATACTAAAGTGACTTATATGCTACAAATATGGGGGTATTGTGGATTAGACCACAAAACGAAGTGATATTTTTGTAAGGTGCAATTTAGAAGATTGTGACAGATTCAAAAGGCGAAGCGAAATTTTGATATAAAGGGAGGCGAAGACCAAGGGCTGATCTTGAGAGTCCTCAAGGAGGGGGGGGGGGGGGGGAGGATTTTAGAAATTTGGATTCTCCAGTGTAATGCACGGGTCGGAGCTCATTTTTTTATGTGGGTCGTGTTTTTTTGTACTTTTTTGCTGTGGGTCGGATTTGGGTCCAGTTGGCTTCCATTTTTTGCTCCTGTCTGGGTTAATTCCTACTTGGGTCGAGATTGGGTCGGGTTGACTTCGACTCTTTGCTGCTGTTCAAGTTAATTTCTGATTTCTTTTTTCTTTTTTGTCAGATTTGGGTCTCGTTGACTGCTACATTTTGTTTTTAATCTGGTTGACTTTTACTTTTTAGCAGTGCTTAGCGCATTTGGGACACTTTAGGATTTGGTTTTTAGCACTTTCCAACAAAGTTGTGCTTATGCATTCGGTTTGTCTGTCCGTCTGTCCGCGCTCTAACTCCCGTAAATATACTCGGATTTCTATGAAATTTTTATACGTTATTGCCGTTTACCCTAGCACGAACGTTATTGAAAATGAAGTTTCTACCATGATTAGTTTATCTACAGGGCGAATCAAAAGTTTTCCATTACATTACGGCCTATGGGGAAAAATCGTTAATATACTCGGATTGCCATGAAATTTTAGGACGTTATTGACGTTTACCCTAGCGCAAGTCCTATCGAAAATGAAGTTTCTACCATGATTAGTTTATCTACAGGCCGAATCAAAGTTTCCCATTACATTACGGCCTATGAGGAAAAATCGTTAATATACTCGGATTGCCATGAAATTTTAGGACGTTATTGACGTTTACCCTAGCTCGTACCCTATTGAAAATGAAGTTTCTACCATGATTAGTTTATCTACAGGGCGAATCAAAAGTTTCCCATTACATTACGGCCTATATGGAAAAATCGTTTCAAAGGAATTTTAAAGATGTTATACCGTGTCAAACATATTAAAATATGCATTCTATAAAATATAAGGTGAAAATGTAGCTATTATTCATTTACATGGCCACACAAAAGAATTCCATTAGATAATGGTAAAAAGGGGAATTGTGTGTGGCATATTTTAAATATATTACGCTGTTTCATGTATAATAAAATTGATATATGTCACTGAAGCTTAATATAAATTATACGCTACTGTCTTGCATAATATGAAGTACATAGCATTTACAGGGCCATACAAAAGATTTAAAATAGTATATTCTTTCCGAAGTACCGTATATGTGTCCGATGATGGCTGATAGAGGGATGAAATGCATTTTAATTATGATATGCGCGTTTATATTTCGCTAAAAATATGCACATTATATGGTGTGTATAAATGTTATAGTTGATATACAGGGCTACCCAAAAGAGCTCACCAATGTTACTGAATATGAGCATAAATTATTTAAACGTGGTTCTTAAATAAGCTATGCATTTTTACGCTGAGCTTCATTCAATTTACTGAGAAATGTTTGCAGAATATAGATAAAAGGATATACAGGGCCACGCAAAGAATTCGATACATGGACGTCTATGAATGATAATTTATGAGAATGTGATTTCAGTTGTTTTAAAAGTGCTTTAGTTTACAATAAATTTTAGCCTAATGCTGACGTGTAATAAAGGTACAATGTAAACTACAGGGCTGAACAAAAGTATTCAAGTATGTTTCCATCTGATAGTATGAAATGCTGAAAAAGAAATTTCAAGCTACTGGGTATTTTCTTGCTAAACTAAATTATCCCATTATATCAAGTGACATATGAAATACAGAGCTGTTCAAAAGTACTGGAATACATATTTGAGTATATTTGGCTATACACCATTATGGGAAAGTTTCAATGAATAAATTTTAGGCATTTACTAATAGGATGAGAGGGAAAAATCTCATTTTTAGTTAGTGGGGAGGAGTTTTTGTGATAGATTTTTTTATTGTTACAACAAAGTGGCTATATTGTGTAAACATGGATACAGTGAGATAGACAGCAAAACAGCGAAGTGCTACTTCTGGAAGGGATAATATTGAAGGCTGTGATGAGAGCAAAAGGCGGGAACGAAATTTTGATACGAGGGGGGGGGGGGCAAGGGTGATATAAATTATTTTTCTAAATCAGAATTTCAGAGAACTCAGATTTTCACCTCCAATTAATAAATAACAAAAAACTTAAATATTTTTAAGGACTTTTTGCAAATTCTGCATAACACTAACAAAGTTTTTTTAAGGAGCAAAAATTACTTTTAAAAAATTAAACACTTTTTAAAAAATTGAAGAAACATAAGAAATGTGCAGGATCACTCAAAATTATTCCGCTACATTATGGTCTATGTAGATAAATAATTTGCGGTGTTTCAAGGAGCGCCATACTAATTTAAAAGTAATGAAATTCATATACATTACTGAGGTAGTCTGGAAGGCAATTATAAAAAAATATGTCATGTATAGCACTTACAGTATACACACAGAGGATCTCCATAGTAATCTATTATAATATAGTCTAAAAATCTTTCGCGATGTGTTGTTGTAATAATGTTACTCTTTTACAAACAATGAAATTTATACGAACTTCTAAAATGGACTTAAGAATGCTTGCGGTATAATATTTGGCGAAAAACATTTGCCATTCAATTACAGAGTTACACAAAAGAATTCGGTTGTAAAAAGCTCTTCGGAGAAAAACTGTTCCTAGCGTATTTAAATTATGTTCACTACTTTGAACATGAAATGCAATGAAATGCTGTTTCGAGTATACTCTCTATTAAAAAGAATTTCCATAAAAACATTCCATTTATATATATAATCAAATTAAACCTGTTGAAATTGGTCATCTGTTTCCCGCCGTCCTTGCTTTTTTTATCACTTAAAGTCTCTTCTTTTTCACTATTCGTTTAAGGAAGATACCGCACACTCAGTCTAGCTTTATTAATGTTACAGTGTTTTACAATTAAGTTTTCTTTCAAAATTTATTATTCATTGCAGAACAATGTAATAATTCCCACGAATCATCTGTCGACATATAAAAAGATGCGATTCAATAGCAAGATTTCAATATGATGAATACCAGAAGCGATGGGGCGATCGCCCCCTCCTCCTTTGAGCCCAATGAAGGGTCTGCAAAATGATATTAGATGTCCACAGGATAAATGAATCGTGTTTAAGATTGAGAACGGTGCGACCTGATCGGACTCGACGAAGCTGTCACTGCCCGGGTTGGGCCGGCCCAGTTTTAACTCATGAGACTAGGGCTTGGTTAGGTCTAGAGATCTGCATCGGCCTATATCAGACTGGCAAAAAAATAAACAGGCCGTATGGGCCAGTCCGATAAAAAAGTTTAACTGGCCTGCCGGCGTGTTATAAAGATTTCGGCAAAAACGCTAAAATGAGATCTATTTTCAATGAATATGGGTTTAACGACCATAAGTATAAATGTGCGTCACGAGTTGATACTAGTTTAACAACATCAATACATAAATGTAATGTGTACAGCGTAGAAATCAGCATCGGACAGTTGCTTTGTGTCTATACGGGTTTAATAATTTTTTGGCAAACTGGAGCCGGGCCAGGATCAGGTTTGCACTGTTTTTCTACATATAGTCGGGGTCAGAACTAGACTTATTATTCGTAAGACGTGTAGGGCAGACAACATTATTTGTAAAAGGGATAAAAACTATTAACGTACTGTTAACGTACTTTTTGGAAATATACTCCTTGGTGTTTCTTAATTCATTTCTGAACAACACGAAAGTTTGACACATTTTCTGACTAATTTTTAACTATAAAGGCACAAAATTGACAAGCCTGACTATTGAAGGGATTTGGAATCGAACAGCATATTTCATTTTTGATAAATAAGATATTTGTATATACTTGTCGAGGTATAAGAGATTCTTGTCACGTGGTTTCAGATTTTTCTCCTTTTGCATGTTGTCGCTTCCGGAAATTCGATTCAAAACGCTACTTTTCACAATATTTTCATAAATATCATGAAAATTAGCGTTTTTTATAGTGTGTTGCGCATTGTATTTGCTTGTACCAAAAAATGAACAACGCCATTCCATTACATTGTTTCTGAATAAAAACACCTGTTAAACTCATGTGTTTCCAAAAAGAAATGAAATCAGAAATGCATAAAAAATAGCTCCTCTAAATTTGAGAAAATCTTTGATAAAATGATAAAGAAGTATTTTCATAAATGTACTTTTTATTACACAGCTTCAAAAGTTATGATAATTTTAACTTCCTTTTTTTTTCTTTTATTCTAAACCATATTAATTTTTCAGTGCATCTTTATTTGAATGTTGAAAGTCTAAGAACCTAAGTAATCATTAATGTTCTTATTGTGTATTGTCAGTAAAAATTTTCTACAAAATCATCTAATAAATATGAATGCAGTAATCTTTAAAAAATCTTAATTGTATGATAAAAATCTGATTTTGTTTCGAAATAAAGATGCAGGCCGATTTCGGCCTGGACTGTTTTCACTGATTTCTGTACGGGCCGGTAATGTAAAAGTGTAAACTAGCGGGCCAGGCTCGGGCCGAATATTTTGTTTTAAACCGGGCCGGGCCAGAATAAGATTCATTCGGTCCGGGCCGGGGCGAGACTGGAAAATCCAGCCCGTCCAGACCTCTAGTCAAGTCTTCACTCTTTCGGAAACCGTTCCGAGTTCGGATCTTATTTTTTTTCAGCAAAACTTGACCACACTATATTTTTTCTTCCACTTCGGGCCTGGCGTGGACTTCGTTCTTTTAGAGGTCTGCCCGAACCTAAATTTCCATGCCCAGGCTCAAAAAGCAATTCAATTTTAACAGAACCCAAGCTCGCTAAAAAATAAATAAATAAATAAATAAATAAAAGAAAAAAATCTGATTCAGTACCGAATAGCCTCATACAAAACAGATCAACAAATCCAAAATGAAACAAAATCAATCTAATATTTGAAGGAAATTGGGAAAGGTATCCCATATAATTATATCAATAATTTTTATTTTTGTTTAAGTAGAAAAATGAATATATATATATAATGTACTCGTCAATATTGAAACATATAGTTTTTCATATAAAAAATTGTCTGATCTATTGAAAAATCCAGTCATCAACCAGTTTATACTATATCCGAATTTGTCAAAATCCAAAAGAAGAAATGTCCCGAATCCGAAACGTTTAAAGTCAACCCGACCCATAATATATCAATCCGAACCCAAAAATTACAAATTATGTCAAATCGAGCCCTTACCCGAAGACCTGAAACTGAAATGAAAGAAAATGAGTTCATGTATTTTAATAGAATTAAAAAATATGTTTTACATCTTCAACTTGAATGTTATAATTTATAGATAAAAAAATCTAGTATTTGCTCTTTAGTGCAAAACCTATTCCTAAGTCAGCCTGCTCAAACTTGGTCCGTAGCAAAAAAGTATAAATCTATCCGACCTACTACAAAAAACAAACTCAAAAAAAAAAATCCTCACCAAACTTTCTAATTAACTCGAATCCCCACCTTCTTCTTTGCGCAGCATATCCTGATGTAACTTTTCGCCATAAAACCCCATTCAATCAAACCAACAAATCAATCAACCTGAGTGCTACTCTCAGAAGTGAAATTTTATCCAGAACAGAACCGAATTTGAAAAAATGTAAGTCAAACTGACACAAATCCGACCCACAGCAAAAATGTCAAGCCGATTCGAACACGACTCACTGCAAAATTTAGAAATAATATCCACCAGCAATGAAAAACATCACCTCCTGCCCGAACCTCCAAATCTTGAAATCGCTCCCCCTTGAGGATTCTCGTGTTCCCCCCTTGAATCAGAAAAGAGCGTTCCTCTAAGAATTGCACTTAAAATAACTTCATTTTTCAAATATTCGACAAAAAAATTTATTTGACCCCTGAGCGTATAGTATTGCCCTGCTTCCGATCCTAACCCGAAAATACCATTAGAAATCAAATCAAAACCCGACCAAAATTTTTTTTGCCAATTTAGAATCGAAATGAAAGAAAAACAATCCATGTTTTAATGGAATTATTAAATGTCGACATTTATATTTCTAATATCAATTTTATCTTTTATATAGAAAATAAATATCTAATATATACTCATAACGGAATCAATCAAAGAGAGATGGCTAAATTGTTAAAAAGTGTTCGTTAAATAGAGGTATCTTCTATTCGAGACATTCCGTATGGATATTTTAATGTACATGTTAACACTTGCGAATAGCAGTGTTAACATGTAAATTGAAATGTAAAATCTTAATTATTCATAATTAAATATTTGGAAATGTTTGTTATGGCATTTATATAGTTTCATTTTATAGTGTCTTCAATATTTTCTTTTATAATACTCCTTTAAACTATTTTCTTCCATAACGGAGAAAATATTTAGACTTTCATTTGAAATATGGGGTCGAATCGAATCCTGCTTGCGAGATTGAAAATCCACTATGAATCAGATCAGAACCCAAAATAGTGTAAATTAATTTCACCCCAAAACAACTACAGCAACAAAAAAGAATGCAGAGAAAAGCAGATAAAAAGTAGAATTCCACTCGGTCCGCAAGAAAAACGTAAAAATCCACTCGACCAGTAGCAAAAAAGTAAGAAGTCATCTTGACCGAAACCAAACCAGCGTCAATAAAATAGTACTCAACTCAACCCCCCCCCCCCCACACACACACACACCACATACAAAATAGAAATCAACCAGACCCAATACCAACCAGCAGCAATAAAGAAAGAGAACCGGACCCCAACCCAACCCGCAGCGGCAAAATAGAATTGAACCTTACCCAAACACCACTCGCGAAAAAAAGTATTTAACCAGAACAACGGCAAAAAATGAAAGTAAACTGGACCGAAACCCGATCTGCAACGAAAAAAATTAGCCCCGATCCTACTCATGATGAAAAAAATTGTCCCGACACGAGCTGCAGGTGCGATTGGAATCTCCAAATTTCTGAAAAGTCCCCCCC
This sequence comes from Maratus speculifer, assembly GCA_964019185.1. NCBI lineage: Eukaryota > Metazoa > Arthropoda > Arachnida > Araneae > Salticidae > Maratus > Maratus speculifer. Next base: position 389,202,442 of record OZ025294.1, on the reverse strand, counting down.
CCCTTTTTTTTTGAGGAGTCTCCAGATCTGCCCTTGTACCAGGACAAACAAAAACTGCTAAAAACAGCAAAATCGTCTAAAAGTTTTACAATGTTATATTGAATTGTCACCCATTAAATATATACGAACTTGTAAAGTTTGTAAATATCTCGAGAAATCTCGTCCACGATACTTTGTACTATGATGTTTTGGAACATGCAAAAGTCTTCTGCTCGATAGAAGCTGTATTAGTTGAACGTCGACAAAAAACTCCAAAGAAGAAACAATTCTGAAAAGTAATTGAGAGTAAAATTTGCTGAATAGCAGACTTTAAAAAAATTGCTATATTTTGCCTTACAGTTTCATTATTTTTACTTTTATACTATAACTAGCAGCCCGCCCTCGCTTTTCTTCGGGTAGAGCAAGTCGCCCAGTCCCCCGCCACTACTGACACCGCAAATTGTTTCTACCACTTCATCTCATTAAATTCAACTACTAAAAACATTACCCTCATTTTAGGTAGTCGGATAAAAAATAGCTCATATGTTAATCTAAGGTGTCAGATACCTCCATACAAAATTTCATAAAAATCGATCCATCCGCTCTTGAGTTATAAATGGTGTAACTAACACGATTTTGCTTTATGTATATAGATTATAGCAGCCCGCCCCGACTTCTCACGGATATTTAAGAAAAATTTCAAGTTATAAATTTTTACACACACACTCATAACCTAATAATTAAAATGCCGTCTCTGACACTGACTCCCCTCCCGTGCCCCAGTGACGCCTACATCACACAATATGATGCAGCCTAGTCGAGCGGGGTAAACGGCAACCATTAAATCAGGCTTGATTTTGAAGTAATTTATTTTGATAAGAATCAATACCAAAGTAACAATAAAGAGCTTTTACAGAAACGGCATTTTAATTATTTTTTTAAATAAAAAACACTTATTGTGACATAACTATAACAGTTAGACATATGCTGTTGCGACATTTTTTGTAGATAATTACATGTTAACAAAGTCGTAGTACATTATTTTGTTCTATAATCAATAGTTTTCGCAACGCACGCGATGTAAAGATTTTTTAAGTTCATTTTTCTACACCTTGGGTTACAATATTGGCATTTTAATAAGGATCCCTATTTTTTTTTTTTAATCTAATATAGCCTATGTTCACAGGAAATAGTGTAGCTTTCATACGGTGAAAGAATTTTTCAAATCCGTCAAGTAGTTTCGGAACCTATTCAATTCAATTCAAACAAACAAACAAACAAATCTTTCCTCTTTATAATTTTATATTAAATTAAATAAGTAATATTTATCCCTAGGCTTATTGAAAAAGTCCGCATTTGAAATTGTAGAAAACGTTACAATTTTAAATATTTGACTGCTCCTCTAAAAAAAAAAAAATCCTCCCCCCCCATATTTGATGCTCACTACTCTTTAAAACATTTACTATCTGTTATAACTTTTTTGAAAACTCCAAAACAATCGTTTCGTGATTTGTTTTTAACTTTAATTAATTTGCGTTTCAGCATTTCTTTTCCTTTTTTTAGTAATTTCTAAATAGTTTTAAAAATTAAAAAACACGGTTTTATATCAGGTCGGGCTAAAAAGTTTAAAATGTTTTTTTTTTGGGGGGGGGAGGAGGGGGTTGCATAGTTACGATTTTCATATGTGTTTCAGTGATTGTCATGTGTCTAGTGGGTAAGGTAACCTTTAGTTTCTCAAATTGCTTTTGATTCGTTTATCCGGCGTTTTATTTTTATCCTTTTAAGCGGCGACTATAGCCTATGTTCACCGGAAATAGTGTAGCTTTCCAACGGCGAAATAATTTTTCAAATCCGTCAAGTAGTTTTGGAGCCTATTCAATGCAAACAAACAATCAAATCTTTCCTCTTTATAATATTAGTATAGATAAATATTTGCAATTCGTTATCTTTGCAAATATAACTTTATGTTGTATTAAAATAAAATGTATTACGCAGGATAAATTCCCCATTTTTAACGACTGTTAAAAGTGTATCGTTTTCCTCAAAAGTAATAAATATTAAAAAAGTTTGAAACAAGTTGATCAACAATTTTAAAAGTACCAATCTTTAAAACTTTCTAACTTTAATTTCTGCTTATTTTTGATAAAACTGTTTTTCGAACTGAAAAAGCTTTTTTTTTCTCTGTTTTACTTAATAATACTGGACTGAAATTGGGCTGCCTAGTATCGTATAGTACCAAAAACAAACACAGGGAAGAGAAAACTGCGCCCGGGGCAAAGTTTCAATTTGGCGCCCCCTTTCCCAACTTTTTCTTGTAACAGCCCAAGAATGATGTTGATAGTGTAAATGTGGCGCCACCCCCCCCCCTTCGGACGGCGCTGTGTTGAATAAGCCTCCTCAAAATGTACTCCTTGCAGCGCCGTGCGAAAAAGAGGGGGACGAAGGGGATTTTTGCCCCGGGTGCGAAATTTAGGGGGCGCCAAATTTTTACTACTTACGTAATTTTTAGTCTGTCAGAAGAAAAAGTTCAGGGAATGGGGCGCCAAACTGAACTTTACTCCGGGCGCAGTTTTCTCTTTGCACACCCCTGCCCCCCCCCTCCCCCCCCGTTTCATGTATTTTGCAAGCTGTATAAGGAAATTTATAAATTCCAAATATAGTTCCTTGTCCTTCTAATGCTACCTATGTATTTCACAAAAGTTCCAATTATATTTTTAATTTATCAGAATTTCCTTTTTGCTAAAAAGGAGCTTACTGTAATTTGTATCAATTCTACCTTGTTTTGTATGGACTTGAAAAAAAAAAAAATATATATATACAAAAAAATGTATAATTTTCTTCTTTGGAAGTTAGTTATAACTTAAAAATAGCGTTAGTTTTATAAAAACAAAAAATTAGAAGTCGTTGATTTTTTTCAAGACTATTTTAGTTAAAATTTATCAATAATTGTAGAAAATATAAATCCAAACTTTGAAATAAGGGAGGTTATTTTAACACGAACAGAAAGGAAATACAAGGAAAGGAAAAAAGTTACTTTCATTTGCTAAAGTGGATTGGTGTTAACCAATTAAATTTTCAAAACGGCAGGAGAGGCGGAGACTGGCTAAGGCGGAGCGCATATAATTAAAACGCTTTTTTTGTTCCATTTCGGATCAAAATATTTCCAAATTTTGCTCAGCCTAATTGCAGTAGAAATATGGAAAGCATATCATTGGAAAGCTTAAACACTAATATTCCGTGAAGCGTTTTTAATTTTTTCTGAATTTTGCTGAAATAGATTTTATAAGAGTAAAAAGGGCACAACACCTCGAATTTCACTGAATCCAAAATTTAGAGGGTCCTCAGAATTAAACTACAGCGAAAATCAGAAAAGTACAAACTAGCCCGGTAATAGAATGTCATCAGCTATCCTGTGAAAAAAAATCATTTAAAAATATTAAAAATTAAGCGAGATATTCGAAAAGAACGGCCCCATAGACTTTACATTAGCGCTCGGCTTTTACAGCGTGACTAGTGTGTGCTCTTAAGAGTGATAATTGGGCTGCTATCGGTCAGAGTAAAATACACTGGTGTGCAAAATTTAAGGACGGAGGGATTTTCAAGCGATAATTTTCACGCGAATATTCAACAGGAAGTAATATAATTCGAATAATTACTATCCCTGCATAACAGCTGGTCCATATAACCTCTCATTCATGTCACACATGGTCACAAGAGTCAAAGTCACTACGGCGAAACAAAAAATAGGAAATTCCATGCGTCTCTTTTATGAGTCTCAAATGACTACTAAATGTGATTCCGCTGTCAGGTCACGGCGACTGCTGTTTTGTGACGAGTCACCGAGTGACTTCACAGTATCGTTTTATTGAGACTGTCATGTGACTGTCATTTGGAGGCCCAATTTCAAAGTCATTGTGAATGTTGCATTATTATAAATAACCAAATAATGACACATTAAAGTCACATGGTGACTTTCTGTCACAAGACTTTGTCAAATGATAACAGAGACCCTACTGTGAAGTAACCATTGTGAAAAGTGGTGAAAATTCACCATGTGACGTTAATGGGACATTGTTTGGTGATTTATCATAATGCAACATTCACAATGACTTTGAAATTGAGCCTCCAAATGAAAGTCACACGAGAGTTTCAATAAAACGACACTGTAAAGTCACCTGGTGACTCGTCACAAAGCAGCAGTCGCAATGACCTGACAGTGGAGTCACATATAGTAGTCATTTGAGACTCATAAAAGAGACGTATGAAATTTCCTATTTTTTTTTCACCGTAGTGACTGTGACTCTTGTAACCATGTGTGACCTGAATGAGAGGTTACAGGGACTAGCTGTAATGCAAGGATAGTAATTATTCGAGTTATATTACTTCCTTTTGGATATTCGCGTGAAAATTATCACTTGGAAATCCCTTGAAAATTGGCATTTTGAGACTCGTCCTTAAATTTTGCACACCAGTGTATAATAGATGGAAGAGAAGGGGAAAGAACTCGTTTTTCGGCATTAGCACTTTCCACCAAAAAAAAAAAAAAAAAAAAAAAAAAAAAAAAGATTGTTTTGTCTATTCCTTGAAATTATAGCTCCATGTCTTAAACATATGTTCTTTCCCTCGAAATCGTTTGTTATTTGTATGGAGAGTCTGTTTCGCGTAGCATGTATTTAGGATAGATTGGATCAAGATGCCGTAGTTTTATTTTAATTGTTTCAAAAATCGTCTGCTGATTTTGATTGTTATTCATTGATTTCTTGTTAAAATTTGTACTTTTATGTATGATTCAAAACATATTTCATTTTGCAGATATTATAGATAGCATCGAACATTTTGTTCGGCATCTTACCCCGAGATATGGGTAAGATGGCCAACGAGAAGACCCCGTTCCCCTCATTCACGTCAAGAAGCTGGATCTGGCGGCAATTTATGCTTTGCGGAAAAGACAGGTACCAATACTCTCTAAAACATCAGATTTATTTCTCGGGTATTTAAATTAACAAGGAGATGGCCTGCTTTGATAATCACAGATTTTGATTATTTTAATACATATATGTTATAGGGCACAGACCCCTTAGCCTCAGGTTCAATGGGTTTTATACTACGCTGTTTTATTCTTGAGTTACAGGTGATCTAATATTATGACACGATTTAAATACTTACTTTGAGATCGGTGGTCGTGACTACAGTGGCTCAGTGTGGCTTTGGTTTGCTGACCAGAGGTCCCAGGGTCGATGCCCGGTAGCGCTTCGTTTTTTTTTTATCTATTTTTTTTTCTTTTTTTGTATTATAAACACTAGCTGACCCGCCCGGCGTTGCCCGTGTCCGTATTAACAATATTAAACGAACTTGAAATTTGAATGATTTTACCATTAGCTTGAAACATGCAGAAATGCATTGTCTGAAACACGTGGCCACTGACTGTGTGAAAAATCGGTTTAAAAAACAACAACTAATATTAAGCTCTAAAAATACTCAAAATGAGCAATGAGAAACGCGGGAGGGAATATGTATCCAATGATTGTGTGATTTTCGTGTTAAAGTGCTGATATTTACCCGTAAAAATCGCTGTTAAGTCTCGTAACTAATTATTTTTTTCACATAGAAATCCCAAGTGAAATATTTTGTATTTCAAACTAATTATATCACTCTCTAATCTGACTATACAATGAATGAAATCGATACTTGATGGTAGCTAAAAGGTTGGTATATAGTATTATAATTTCAGAGCTATTTAACAAAAGTAAGTGCTATTTTTAATCAAATCATGCGTAATGTTCACTCTGTGGATAAATTCCTAACCGTAAACTTTTGTACCATAACCATAACCTGCCTGTAACCTAACTCCTACTTAACAGTACACTACCGTAAATTAAATATAACATAAATGTAACCTAACCTTCACTTTATTGTACTATATCCTTATTCTAACCATAACACAAATGCAATTTAACATTAACCTAACTTTAACTTAACCGTGACCTAACTGTAACCTAGCGGGAAATTAAATATAATCAAAGACTTACCGTAATGTAATTGCAACCTAAATGTTACCTAACCATATATTGGGTTCATGTCCATGGAAATTATTTTGTCTTGTTCGGATCTTGGTTATGATTCATTAGAATATTTCGTCGGGTTCAGATTTCGTTCGATTCAGATTTTAGGTATTTTTTTAAATTGAATTTTAAATATTCGGGTTGGATTCATGTCCATGGAAATTATTTTGCCTTGCTCGGATCTAGTTATGGTTCTGTGGAATATTTTTCTCGGGAACAGATTTGGTTCAGTTCAGATTTCGGCTTTTTCTTCAAATGGAATTTTTGGGTTTGGTTTTTTTTGCGTGCTCACGGAAATTATTCTGCCTTGTTCGAATAAGAACATGCTTCACTGGAGTATATTTTCAAGTTCAGATTTGCCTCATTTCAGATTTCGAGATTTAAAAAAAAAAAAAAAAAAAAAAAAAAAAAATTAGGTTCAGATTTGATTAATGTCCATGGAAATATTTTGTCTTATTCGGATCCGGTTACGGTTCTTTGGAATTTTTTTGACAGGTTCAGATATAGTTCGATTCAAATTTCAGGTATTTCTTCAAATAGAATTTTTAGGTTCGGATCTCATTCATGTCCACGGAAATTATTTTGTCATACTCGAATCCAGTTATGGTTATTTCGAATATTTTGGTCGGATTCAGATGTGGTTTGGGTCAAAGTTCAGGATTTTTCAAATGGAATTTTTTAGGTTTGAGTCGGGTTTATGACCACGGAAAATATTTTGTCTTGCTGGGATCGCGTTATAGTTCTCTGGAATATTTTTATCGGTTTCAGATTTCGTTCGGGTCATATTTCGGGATTTTTTTTAAAAAATATTTAGGTTCGGGTCAGGTTTCATGCCCACGAAAATTATTTTTCCTTGTTTGGATCGGGTTATGCTTTATTTGAACATTTTTGCGGGATTAAGATTTGGTTCGGATCAATTATCAAATCCATAGTTTTTTTCAAACAGAATTTTTAGGTTCGGGTCGGGTTTATACTCACGGAAATTTTGTCTATCACGGATCGGAGTGTGGTCTGTTTTTTTTTTTTTTTTTTTTAACAAATTAAAGCCATATTACAATTTTAAATTGAATAGAACACATTTAAATTTAATCAATGATTAAAAAAATAAACTCCTAGAAAAATGTTGTGTAATTTTTTTAATGCGACACAGCCAATGACTCATACATTCTAATGTTTGAAATGCCAAGAGTCTGCGTACAACCATACAGTAAAAAGAAATTAATAGAATGGCAGTATGTCTTGGGGAGACGCCAAAAATGTAACTCTAAAATCCGCAATATTAAGTCCAAATAAGCACCAACAAAACCATGTGCTTTGACACTCCGATCAATTCAAACTGGTTTAAAACCATATTTCTTTGTTTTTGTTTTTTGCCTTTTAAACTGTTATTGAATAGATGACTAACATTTCGTTTAAAATATAACGTTTTGTGCCATTATTGGCTGTAATACACGATCGGAATGCATAAAAGATACAAATAGATCAATCATAGGCAAGAATTATTTGATTATTTTTATCATGTGACTTTGAAATATCAATATAGAAGCATCATTTAAGATTTTGCTTGAAAAGTTAACATTCTTTCGTTAATGTCTTAAAATCGTCTGCACTCTGAAATCTAGATTTTAGATTAACACGTTGACGGACACATGCGTCTATAGCCGTCAAAGCGAAAATTTTAAGTGTTGAAATTAATGATTGACACCGGGATTTGAAAATAATTGTATTTATAAATAAGAAAAAAGCTAAATTTTACGAATTTAATAAATAGAAGTTTTTTTTACAAACATTCTGGTGCCACTGTGCTCTTTGGGAATTAAACTTTGGGAACTTGTTCTTATTGTCCGTCAATGTGTTAAAATTTGTTATTTAAGTTTTAATGCATGATTTTAAAATAATGTTTTCATCAATATATTTTATATATTGACATGGAATTATTAATATGTTGTTAAATCATAAACATTTTTCCTCTACATTATAAAGTATTAAAAAGTTCTGAAAAAAAAAAGAAAACTTTTAGTAATTCAATTTTTAGTTCAAATCAAATGTTTTCAATATTTTATTTAATTTTATTTTGACATTTAATTATTTCTAATTTTCCAATTTCAATTATTTTAAAAGCAAACATTTATTTTAATAAATAATATAATAGAAAAAATCATTTTAGAAAATTACTATTTCTTCGTAAAATATGCTTTAGCTGTAATTCATTTCTTTCAATTCGTCTTCTTATTACAAAATTCCTTCCTCGTGCTTTTGTTTGAGATATTAAAATTTCAGCGATAAATGGTTTCATATTGCAAAACTTTTTTTCCGTTCACTTCGCCTCCACCGCTTTTTCCTCCATGGCGTACAGCAACTGTGATTAAAAAAATAATAATTAAAAAAAAAAAAAAATTCCTTATTTAAAGTGACAGTTTGTCAGTCTATGAATTTTAAAGGTATATCCCAGCTTTTTTAATTATTTCAGCGAAAATTTTATGCAACCAACCAACCATAAGCAAATGGAAGGGGGAAAAAAGAAAAAAAGGCGATTTTTTTATGAGAGTGAGCTTTGGAATTTAATTAATTACTCAGTTAATAAATATAATTTCGAAATTCTGAAGCTCAGGTACATCAGGAGAGATTTAGGGCTACTCTCAAAAAAATTTTGAGCCTCGTACATACTGTAGATTTTGCTAGCCATCGCAGACACACACACACAGAGACACACACACAGACAGAGCGTTTTGTTCTTTTATTAGTACGAGGTGGGACCCGTCGAAATTCGACGAAAGAAAATCTTTAAGAAAGAACTGTTTCATTGATTTATAATGAATCTACAAAATTAGTTACAGTAAAAAATACATCATATATTGTTCAATCTAACTCTCAAACAAATGTTATTTTAAGCTAAAATTAAAAAATACTATAAAACCCATTTATCCAAATTATTAAACAAAATAAAACTGAAAGTCACCGCAATTTATAAACAAACGATATTTCTGAAATAGTATACGCCTATTTAAGAGAAAATGGAGCAATTCTGTTGCCACAACGACAAAATTGCTACTAAAAACTATAAAAAAAATTAATATCTCAAAAAAAATTGCGATACATTTTTCAAACAAATTGCCTTTAAAGGTACATTTTTTTCTCTATATGACGGTGTAAAAAATAAAAATTTGTGATGCTTAGAAATGTAAAATTTGCAATAGCGAAAATTGCAAAAGCGAAATTGCAGGGGAAAGTGTTGCCATTCGCAAAATGACGTATGCGTTACGCACAGATACGTTTGGCCTTTATAATATAGATACATTTGTAATTATAATTAAATAATCGAATAGTCAATTCAAAATTATAATATTGTATATCATTTCTACTTTAACCTGCTTACTTTTTTATATGTGACTAAATAACTAACTGTATGAAAAAACATCATCAATCGATCTAAAACTATAGTTTTCATCAAGTGAGTTTTAAAATGCATTTCATACATTCTTTATGGATGCAATAATATTGAACAAGTGAGTCAATTCGTGATTTTAAAGAAACGTCATATATGCATTCCTTCGTGATTATCAAGGTTGGCCCTCTCCATGTCAGCTCCCGCAATTTCTGTAATCGATGAAGCACGTAAACTAGCCCATCAATTTTTATTCAGACATTTAAGTGGCTGCTTAGGAAATGGATCCATAATATCAATAAGATTTTTTGGAGGCACATGTCAGCAATGACCTAATATATTTATGCGTAAGTACGGCTCTGGCTGCTTGTCATTCACAATATTCTAGATAGCATGCATTCAGAATGAATTCATAATTCTATTGCTATTTCCTTTTCACGAATAATATTGTACAAAAATAGAATTTATAATATTGTTTTACTATTTGAGAAAACGTCAGTGAAGGAAAGACATTTTTCCTGAAAAAAATTTCATTGACTTATGCACTGAGAAAGACGTGTGGTAACCCTGAAAACTCTAAAATAGAAAATTCGCCTGCTAGCATTGGAAGGCTCGTGTATGATAGTTTGAGAAACGCTGCGTTAAAACATGTCCCAAGAGGCAATTCTGAATAATCATTGCTACCTTTAAAACAAAAACGAAAAAAAAAAAAAATATCTAATACCTTAGAAAAATACTGTCAAATGATTTCACTTACCTGGTATTTTTGGTGGAGGTTCAACAACGGATTGTTTTCTAGCAGATGATAGGCTATATTTTCTAAATCAAAAACAAATATTTCAGTGTTTATTCAATCTAAAAATTACAATAAGGTCTGCATATAAATCGCTCAATGCTCAGGTCTACACGTATGAAACTCTAAATCTATTTATTTGCAAAAGACCCCTGAATTTTTCATTTGATCTTAGAAAGGATGTTCTTTAAAATAACTTTATAAACAGTAAACTGCGACAATAACCGAATATAGATTAATAAGATAAACAACAGAAACTTGTAAATGAAAATCATTAAAGTAAAGAAAATTCAAGAAAGAATGATATATTTTTCACGTTTATAGAATTTTGATATCTTAAAAAAATCACCTAGGTATTCATATACATTTTCCATTGTAAACTTTGCTTTTGCATAATGTTTTAAGTTATAGTACCCGTTACAGCAGCAAGAAAAGGGGATTAAGCGTTTCTTGCAGAATTTTTTTTCTTTTGATGAAATGTTTCATTCAGAAAAACAGACATTATGCACAGATTTTATATATTTATATACAAGATTGTTATTAAAAATCTTTGCCGATTTACAAAATTTTCATTTACAAAATTTTAAAGTTTAATTATTTTATTACATGGTAAAATACGTTTTTAAATGCTAGATATAATTCATAATTTGTGATTAACTAATAAACAAGTAAGTAAGTGTGATCGCACATCGCACAGAGGGTTTCGTTTAATATCTCCTTCAAAACATTTTATCATTAAATTAACAAACGAAAAGTAGTTTTTCGGCACTATTTTGGATTTATTCGCCAATCGCGCAAACCTGAGCAGAATACTGAATTCTTCTTCGAAATGCAGCCTTGATTGCATAGATTTTTTGATTTCGCTATCAGAATATACAGATTTAGTGAAGGTACGCAAGTAAATAAAGTTATGTATAAAAGTGAAATGTTACAAAGCTTAGCATAAGTTTAAGGGAGACCAAACCGGTCAGCAGAGACAGCTAGTAATTTAAATGAATAGGAATTTAATAAATAAAAAAATATTTCACTTCGCATGTCAAAATAGAGGATAAATATGATGTAGTATGATGAAATAAAAACATTTTCACGTGATTTATTTAGTCCATTAATTTATGTTACATACATAATAATTTTATTTAAACATGCTAACAGACAATTAGGAGAAATAAAATCTAAATCTTGAAATTTAAGCTACTGCACATTTTTAAACTTCTAGCTATTGCACATTTTTAATTTTTACACCATCGTATAGGGGAAAAATGCACTTTTAAATTTAATTTGTTTAAAAGCTGTATCTCAATTTATTTTTGAGATATTATTATTATTATTATTATTTTGTAGTTTTTAATACGAATTTTTTAATTGTGGAAACAGATTCCATGTACTCCATTTCTTTTTAAAGCGTAAAAAAGAAATAATTTTTATATCTATTTAAACTTGCATGCAACAATGAGAATAAAAAAACTTTTAATAATGGACTGATGATATAAAAAAATTATTTTGATTAAAATGATAGTCTTTTCCAAAATTTTATGATTTGTTGTGTGACAAGAGGCATTCAGCTATAAGTACACAAAATTTGAACGCTCTGACTTGTATCGTTTTTGTGTACGGACTCTGTGACAGACAGACAGGGGAGAGAGGCGAATAGGAACATTCAGCACTGTCATCGATAAAGACATCATCTTGTTCTGAAAAATAACATTGTTAATATTGCCATTGAGGGCTTTTATTCAACCATTTCGTGCTCATATTAGTTTATAGTTTATGTTGAATAATCAAGAAAACTTTTTTACTGATAAATCTATGTTTTGTTTGTATTTCCAATTTTTATCAAATATTTCACTTTCTCTTTGCGTAATTACCCTGTATCTAAAAATGTGACGTGACTGAGAGTATTTGACTATTCCACGGAATTTAGAATCCTAAATTTAGTTAAATGCACCCATTTACAAGTCAGATGTGGCAATCCCAAAACTTTCTTTTATCTCATACATTTTAATACTTAATGAAAAATGTAGCATAGCAGCGCTTCCGATTATGTGATATACACCAAACAACTTATGTCAACTTCTAACTGAATCTAAAATTTGAGTTCGTGAGGTACAATTATTATGAAATTGGGAAAAATGCAGCGTAGCACTATACCACCTGTAGGACAATTTGCACCCAAAACGAACTGAAGTTTAAATGAAATTCGGGCATTAGTTCTTGAGATAGAGCTACGGCGATAACGATGAATAATGCAGCCTCGCAGCACCACCTAGTGAGCTGTTTACACCAAAAAAGTAATGTGCACCAAATTATATCAAAGATTAACTGAATATCAAATTTTAACAAAATCCGTGGATCAGTTCTTGAAATAGAGCCATTGTGGAACTTATAAATAATGTAACATAGTAGCGCTACTTGTTAGAAGATATGCACCAAAAACTAACCAGCTATATCATGTCTAACTGAATCTAAAGTTTTAAAGAGTCTAAAAATTTCGTGGATTAGTTCTTGAGACAGAGCTCCCATAAAATTTTTGTCACATAAAGAGTGACAAAATAACACTCAGACTCACAGACAGACATTTTCAAAAAATTATCAACTCGTGTTCAGTACATTCTAAAACAACTAAAAACCGAAAGTCGAAATTTTTCACGATTCTAATTCTTTCTTTTTGTAAAGACAAAAGAATGTAAAAAGGTAACGTTTGTTAACTAGTGTTGCAAGTTGCAAGTTATTGTTGCCTTGCAATCTTTAGTATATTATGCGTCATCATCTGTGAAAACTGGTTGGTATACTCGAAATGTTGTCATCGGAAAAAATGGTTTGTTTTTTGTCATCATCATGGTCTGATTCGTGTTTTTCAGCCTCTTCTTTTGTTTTGTTTTAAGCCGTCGCTTCTAGCGCTACAAATGTCGTTTATGGTTTTTTACCGTGAAGACTATTTTGCGATTAATAACAGATGAGTGTTGGAACTTAAAATTTCGAGATTTTGTCAATGTAACATTTCTTAAAAGCATTAGACATGCGCATAATAATACTGTTTGTCATCTTATTTATAACCCAACAACTTACTTAAATTATTTATAACATCTTATTTATATAATATGCCTGTCTCGCGCAATGTTTCCATTATAATTTACGGTCTGTGTATCTGCAATGTTTTTATATTGGCCAACATCAACATTGTATGTCATCAATTGTTTTCTAAAATACCAACTTCAACTGAGAAATACTTAACAAACTGTGAGTTTGCCAACTTTGACAAGAATAGCCTAAGAACTATTTTGAGATAAGTAAAACTATAGTTATCGAGTTGATAGTAAAAATTTCCCAGCATGACCATTTTAATATCTCAGTAGCCGAACACAATATCGCGAAAAAAATTGCCATATTTTAAGAGGAAAACAAAAAATACTTGATTTAACTTTTCTAAAATATTCTCATTTCTCTGACAATGTTGGCTTCATCTTGTGATATACGTTTAAATACAACATTCATACAAATTTCTGTTTCAGATTTTTTTTATTATTTACGTTTAAAAACTTTCTTTAACTTTTGGTTTAAATAAAAGAGTAAAATAGTTTGAAAAGTTTTTAGGAATACTCCAATGCTTAATGCATACGATTACAATAACAGAATTTTTTAAAGTATATACAGTCTTATTTAGTGGCTAAATAATAATAAAATATGTATATTTTTTTTAAATGAAACAGTTCAGGTAGATTTTATGTGTGAATTGAAGGGTTAAAATCACTGATCATCATAGCAGAAGGGAACGCTAACCCCTTATTCTGTTAGTCTGAATCCAGCACTCTACTTATGAATACAACTCTAAAGAATTTTGAAGAAAAAATTATGGCAAAACACAGATTTCCTTCAATAGGATAGCATAAAGTAGATATTTTACAATACATCATGAAGATCTTACAATTTTCACTGATTTTTTTTATTATTTAATTAATACATGTTTTATTAAATTTCATCGCAATTATTTAATAATTTTATCATTTATAAAAATCGAATCTCGTGTAAGTTTAACAAGAAACATGAAAAACTTGATAATTCCTGCTCTTAAAAGTATTAAAAAGTTGTAAAAATAAAAGATGTTAAGAATATTTCGAAAAGGTAAAAATTTAATAACAGATTTTTATTTAATAACAGATATTCCATTGAATAAAGCGAAATTTGTTATTGGATTTTGGATTCAGATATTCTAAATTCATATCAGAAATTTAAAATATCAACATTTTTTTATTTACTAACAGATATTCAATCATTAAATAAAACTAAATTTAGTATTGGATTTTTTAATTCAGATATTCCAAATTCATACCAGAAATTCAAAATATCAATATTTTCTTTGTTTAATAACAGATATTCAGTCACTAAATAAAGTGAAATTTAGTACTGTATTTTTTAATTCAGATATTCCAAATTCATACCAGAAATTTAAAATATCAATATTTTCTTCATTTAATAATAGATATTCCGTCATTAAAAAAAGCTAAATTTAAATATTGGAATTTTCTGATATGAATTTGGATTACCTGAACTACGCAGTTTATAGAACATAGTCTACCATGGGAATTAGAGATTTAAAACTGAAATAAAATGCAAAAGTTGTCAACTTACCCTTTAAAACAGATTCCGGAACCTTTTTTACCATCCACAAAAAATTTGATTGGATTTATGCTGATAAACTTTTCATGGTTTTCAGCTACGATTGTTGGCTTTAAAACAGATCCACAGAACATATACTTCCGATCTGTAGAGAAAAAAAAATTATCTTAACCCTTTCGGGTCTGGTGTACTATTAATAGTACATGTCTTTTAATGGAGTATTATTTAGTTTTAAGAAATACATCTGCTACAATTTACATGTAGTAATGTTAGTATGTGTTTATGCATATACGATATGATTTCATTTATGTTTAGGCATTTAGTAATAATAACAATTATTATTATTTACTTAATTCTCTTTGCGCCGTTTGCGATTCTTTTATCTTAAAGATACATTTCACTCGATAAATTTAAAATAAAAGTTATTTTCCTGAAAGAATCATGTGTAATGAAGCGCAAACAGTATTAAAAAGTTGTAATAGAAGTTAAATTTTATTGTAATGTAATATTTTCCAAAAATCTCCAATAATTCTTCCGTAGGCTATTGTCATATGAATATGAATTAAATATCAAGCAAAACAACAACATTCGCTATATTTCAAAAAATAAAATATTTATTAAACACTATATAATCTATTTGGATAGCTAGTGTTAATGTTACTAACGTAAAAATAATTTTTTCTAAAAATCAAAAAAAAATTCGGACCCGAAATGGTTAAAAGTATCTTAATCTTTTAAATAGAAAAAAGTCCTTCCGGCAATGCCGGGAGGAAGAGGTAGCTTTCATATACTTATATATTTATTTATTTATTTTAAAGTAACTTACATTGTTCAAAAATACTAAGCTCAAATTAGTGGAAATAATCTTTAAAAATTAGTGATTTTATAAGATTGAATACTAGTTTTTGTTAAGATTGAATATTAATAGGAATTTTTAGAAATTAGTCATCTTTTATTCAACCTGGTTTTATTTTAATCGATTTAGAGAGTCACCAAATTCCACGATATCATAAAGTGTATGCCATTTTAAAGAAACATGATGGATCGTTCAGATCAGACCGTTTCAAAATGTCAGCCATAAGCAAAATTCAAAGTGCTATAACTCAATCATTTTTTAAGATATAGACAAAATAAAAAGAGTTCTGGAATCGTTGTTTTAAGTTTTAACACGTAAAAGAAAAATATTCTTCACCTTTTAGTTTTTTCGCATTTAATTTTAAATTTTAAATTTTTTAAAATTTTTTAAATGGCCACCATTTTGAAACAAAATTGTGGATGATGCTGGCCAACGAACTCGGTCGAGACATTTGTATGTACTATGTACATACCAAGTTTCAATGAAATCGGTTCATAAATACGCGTGTTATCACGTGACAAAATCAGATCGTTTCAAAATGTCAGCCATAAGAAAAATTCAAAGTGCTATAACTCAGTCATTTTGTAAGATATAGACAAAATAAAAAGTGTTCTGGAATCGTTGTTTTAAGTTCTAACACGTAAAAGAAAAATATTTTTCAAATTTTAATTTTTTCGCATTTAATTTTAAATTTAAAAATTTTTAAAAAATTTAAAATGGCCGCCATTTTGAAACAAAATGGCGGATGATGCTGGCCAACAAACTCGGTCGATACATTTGTATGTACTATGTACATACCAAGTTTCATTGAAATCGGTTCATAAATACGCGTGTTATTACGTGACAAAAATCAGATCGTTTCAAAATGTCAGCCATAAGAAAAATTCAAAGTGCCATAACTCAATCATTTTTTAAGATATTGACAAAATAAAAAGTGTTCTGGAATCTTTGTTTTAAGTTCTAACACGTAAAAGAAAAATATTTTTCAAATTTTAATTTTTTCGCATTTAATTTTAAATTTAAAAATTTTTAAAAAATTTAAAATGGCCGCCATTTTGAAACAAAATGGCGGATAATGCTGGCCAACGAACTCGGTCGAGACATTTGTATTTACTATGTACATACAAAGTTTCATTCAAATCGGTTCATAAATACGTTAGTTATCGCATGACAAAAATCAGATATATATATATATATATATATATATGGTTATATATATATATATATATATATGTCAACATTTGAACGGAGGGTGGTTTTGGGGTCTGGGGGTCATGATCGGTGAAAATATACCAAAATTTTCCGGAAGTGCTTTCCTCCGGACGGCTGCAATAGGTAGCTTTTTACTTTTTGTAATGAAAGCTACCTAAAATTAATCTTAAAAACAGCATTGCAGTTTTATAATACCACTCTTATTTTTCAAAGCATTATAGCCATTCGAATACATCACAGAGGAAAAAGCGTAAATAACAACATTCACCTATTTCAAAGCTTCGCAATGTAGTCCTGTTTTTAATGAAAATTGAAATAGTTGAAAGGGAAAAGAGAGCCAGGTACGTACTTGTGTATTTATACTTGTTTACTGAGTCTGGATTCCTTAAACCATTTTTATTAATTTATTATACAAAAAGGCTATAGAGTTTTAATTAGTTGTCTTTGTCGACTACAATTGTTAGCTGTGAAGTGAAATTTATACTTGTCTTTATTCACTGATAACGCATTTCATAAAATTTGTTAACCCTTTCAAGTATGGAGATTCCTACAGAAAACTTATTTAGTTGGCAGCACTTTTTAACCTTCAACTGATGTAATAGAAATTGTAACGTAAATAGTGTAAAGCGGTCTGTAAGACCACAAGATCGAAACAAGAATAAAAGGCGTGAATAACTTACAGGATGGTGTTTTTGTAGTAAATGTTTTGTACAAGACTATTATAATTAACATTCATATATTTGAAAATCTCTGGTGATAGTACTAAAATTCCAAATGAAACAAATTTCGGTAGTGTTAGGTAGTTAAACTGAAAATTATAAATTAAGCTATAAAAATTGATAAAAGCAGTAGCCTATGAAACCAGTAACATTAGTTAAAGGTTAAAAGGTGTTACATTCAAATACACAATTTCCAAAATGCTCAAGGCAAATTTTATTTTTCTTTATTATTGGTACAAAAAGCAAATTTTGCAAAGAAAAATTACATCAAGTCAGACTCAGGGCTTAGACCGCAAAGTGGTAACAAAATGTAACAAGATGTAAAGTAGGGAGGTGCAGGAATTGCGCACTCTAGCTATTTCATTTATTAACAATAAATGAAGAAATTTAATGGATAAAGTTTTGCTTCATTATAAATTTATATTATTCATCTAACAAAAAAATGGAATCGTCAAATAATCTGAAACACTGTGGTTATAATTTGCAAAAAGATTTTTCATCTAAATGCACACATTAAGAGTGCACAATATAAAAAAGAAAGCATTTCACTTTACAAACGCCATATTTGTGATGACCATGCCACCTACCTAGTTTGTGAACCCTTCGTGGCTTGAGTTAACATAATTTCACATTGAGAATGCGCCTTTTCTTTACTTAGCTTTTCAGCGCTTTACCTGTTGAAAACAAATCATGCCCCCCTCCCGCCCTCTAGGTGTTGTGTTGTAATTTTAGGTGTAGTGTGGTTCAACTGACATTCCAATTTTTGTATATTTTGAACTTTTTTTGTCTCTTCAACCATACAAGTTTAACTGTAATATCAAATCTTCAACTAGTCATTTGATTTTTATATAAATATGTTATTAATAAAAGAGTATTTCGGTTAGGATTTCAACAGAATAACATGGAAATATTTAATGCAAATTGATTACAATAGGGTAAGAGGGTACAAGATTGTGCGGTGTACAAGAGTACGAGAGCAATTATCCGATACCAAAATGCATTTACCTATAGATAAGAAGCAATATGCAACATGATAAGCAGTGTTGTAGTTGTAAAAAAACAGAGAGTATACGCTGTAAGCAGAGGGTATACATTAATGTCATGGACGTTATACCTAGAATATGTGTTATAGCTTCATTTGAGAAACAGAAGGTATACAGAGTTTTTTAAAAAAACCAGAAGGTATACGGCGTATACCTCCGTATACCCTTCACTACACCCCTGATGATAAGTCTATGGATAAAAAAACTGCACTTTTTTGATAAACATTGTAACGATTTTTAAGAGAAAAACTGATTTTGTCTTCTCGTCATAATATTTATCGTTTTTGAAAACAGTATCATAATAATACTATTACATTTCCCTTCATTAAATCAAATACATTTTTACTAGCTCAATCATTTATTACTTTTAAGAAAAAAGTCGATGCAAAGTGAATGCAGTCTTTGAGTTATAGCATATGATTCCAACCAATCAATTGATAAAAAAATGGAACATTCTACTTTAGACTGACCTTCAAAACAGAACCTTTAAAATAAAAATTTTAAATATCTTGCACCTAAGCTTAAAATAGTCTCAACATAGGAACAATTTTTACCGCAAAAATATAAGGGGAACCATTCGAAAAATTCAATTTATCATAAATAAAATTCGAAATATCCTGGATTTTTTTACATTAATTTAATATAGATGTCTAAAGAACGAGCAAGAAATTCGAATTATCCAGAATTCCTATTTAAAGAAGTTCGAATTAGTTCGAACAAGTTCCAAGTTTCACTGTAAATAACAATTGTACTAATTACAAAACAGTAAAACTGAAAATAAACATTAACGTTAAAATAATAGTTAAAATAGATACAACAAAATCATTTATCAATATGTGTCAGCCTGAAACCGAGAATTTCACAATATTTAAAAATTTCCCTTTTAATTGATAAAATCAGCTTGTTGACTATGTTCAGATTTATCCACCGGATAACAGAACTTTAGAAATAGGATGGATTTTCTTTTGATCCAGGCAAGCTTTTTCAAAAAAGAATAAAAACGTTTAAAATGCATTTTTAAAATCAATATAGTAACAATAGAAGCTGTATTAAATTCAAGCATTCTTCTCAGGGATTGAATTTTGCAGCTCCGGGTGAATTGCGAATACGAGGAGTTTTGGAAGGAGGAAACTTGTACTTTCCGAACATTACGATATTTCATTTTTAATTATAATTAATTTTTCAATTAATTATCAGTAGTGAAATCACGCTTAAAATTATTGAATATTTTTTTTTTAATATGTGACTATCACACTGCTAACAAGCCGTAGAACCGTAAGACATTTTTCACATGATATTGAAAAATGCGTCCAAGTCGGGGATCGAACCCGGAATCCTTCGAAAGCGCTCCAAGTAATCTACCAGTAAAACTACAAGTACGATACCTAGCTTGCCATTTCTCACTTACACTTTTGTTGGTAAGACTGCAGCTTCAGCACAAGATAACATCTACATGAGCACTATTCCAAAGGTTCCAGGTTCGATCTTCGGTTTGGATATTTTTCACGATTTTGGTTCTACGACTTGTGAGCAGTGTGATAGTCAAATATTAAAAAATATTCAATAATTTCAAGAGTGATTTCACTGCTGATAATTGAAAAACTAATTGTAATTAAAAATGATATATTCACCGATGCTGGGTTATTTGTGTCTCATGTTACGCTACAGGTTTGTGTGCTCATGTAGATGTTATCTTGTGCTGAAGCTGCAGCCTTACCATCAAAAGTGTAAGTGAGAAATGACAAGCTGGGTATCGTCCTCGTATCTTAAATGGTAGAGCACTTGGGGCGCCTGGGGTTCGATCAACGGCTTGGACATTTTTCACTATGCTGGTTCTACGACTTGTTAGCAGTGTGATAGTTACATATTAAATAAAAAGAATATTGCCCAGTCAAGCTCACAGGCTACGCATACTAATTGTACATTACAGCCTTATATTTTCAAGGGTTAATTCCGTTCGAAAAAAAAATTAAGAAGGGGAAACAGCTCTCCCCTTTCCACTTTTTATACGTAATCATTGAACCTCCTAAACTATCAACTACATACTTTATCATATAAAAAATCTATATCTAAAATCCAGAGCAAATCGGATAATTTTTAATAAAAGCCCATTTAGCATTTATAGAATTTAAGAGGAGTTATCCTTCTCTTTTATACTTAACCATCAAACTTCCAAAACTATTCAGAGATTTGAACAAAATCTGACAATTCTGCTTGAAAAACCGATTTATATAAATTAAGGGGAGGGGCATTAGAACCCCCGTTCCCCCTGTTTATACTTATTCAATGAACACCTAATAACAGTCACAGAATCGCCTTATCAGAATGATCCTATATCTAAATTTTGAACGAAAACTTAATTCTGCATGAAAAACCCGCTTATATCAATTAAGGGGAGGGGCATGAGCCCCCCGTTCCCCTTCTTATACATATCGAATGAACTCCAAAAACTAATCATTGAAGCGCCTTGTCAGGATACACCTATATACAAAATTTCAAGTGGATCGGATATTTTTTATCATGAGTTATCGCACTACGCACGCACGTACGAACGAACATACATACATACATACAGAACGGGCGGGTACATAAGCTCTCAGGCTATGATAGCCTGTGAGCTAAGAAATATTATGATATTTTTGGGCGGTAAGGAGGGAGGAGGGTATTTTTGTTCCAGGAGGTAAGTAATCCCTTTCGGAACACTCTTGATTTCACGACTGATTTGGAGTTGAGTTTAACAACCGTTTTGGGGTTTCACATTAATTTTATACAGAATTCTGGTGGTTTATTTGGCTTTTCAGTAAGAGGGCCATTTTACTTGGAAATTTGACCATCTACTACATTTTTATACAGTAGAAGATTATATCCTTTTCGGTTCTGAAGTATCATATGCGACACTTGACCATCAGTCGGCCTCTTTTTCCACCGATTCCGCAGCCCTGTGGAAAAAACTATTTTATTGAATTATTTTACTTGCTGTTTGAATTATATATTGGTTGAATTGTGAATTGTGTATTCGTTCTTGTTTTTGGAATAAATACTCTCCTTAGAAGAAAGAATAGCCATGGTTTTCCGAAAACTGAGTGATGAAACATATAAAGGGTTGTGCCAGCCTCGGAGCCATAGATAAGGGAGCGCTATGGGTGGCCCAGGCCCCCCCCCCTAAAATATTTGAGCCCCCCTGGAAAACATTCCAACGTCACTAAATTAATTCTGCTTCGAAAATTCAAATGAAATTCTGTTCAAAAATCTAATTTAGTTTTGAAAACCTTTCACAGCTTTGCAGAGTTACTAATTTGTATCTTAAATAAGTGTTTCAACACTCCCTCATCCTATTTGTACATATAAAGCTAACATGATGTTTCATTTTGCACCAGTTATACACTCTAAATTTTCATCATCACATACTTTTCTTAGCATAAAATGAAGTTATTACAACAGTTTAATAAGAAACATAGAACCTACAATATGAATATGCACTAATTTATCTTTCTGCCTCAGAGAGAGAGAAAAAAAAATTATGGGTGCCCCCCTTCCTCATACATTCTCTTTAGTCTCCAACTCCCTATTGTTCATTTCTAACTACGGTCCTGGTCAGCCTTACCATTGAAAATACAGAAAACAGCCACCAGCAAGGGCCAATATCAGGTTATTTCTGAATGTGAGCTGCTTTCAACTCTCTCAAGGATGCTCTTTACGGTATTTTCATATGTAGACGGTCTTGCAGGACGTTTTTCATCAGCTACGCTGGGTCTCCGTGGCCGAGTGGTTAAGACACCATGCTGCTAATCGCTTTCGAGCGTAGGAGATTGTGGGTTCGAATCCCACTGGCTCCATTGCACACACTCTTTGTGTGGAGTTCCCAGATGTACTTCTCTTGTGTTGTAAAATTTCCTTGGGCTATCTCGTCTCTGTAAAAATTGACGATGACGTATAAGCAGGCTTCATGTATATTGTTACAAAGTTCAAATGTATGTTGTTACAATAAATAACTGAGTTTATTCACAAGTAGTTAGATATTGATCCTTGTTGGTAACTGTTTTCCGTATTTTCGAGGGTACAACTGACGCACCTCTTCCTAGATTTTATTACCCAGTTTCCGGGAAACGATGACTATCCTTTCATCCTAGGAAAGCATTTCTTCAGATACCTGTAAAAGAAATTAATAAATTTGTGTTTTCATAGAAATCGAGTGTTATTTTTGGAGCAGCCTATACGATAAAGCCGTCCAGTGTCAAATAGTTTATGAAAATGGAAAAACAAATCGAGTTCACTTTGTAAAAAAAAATATTCTTTATAAAGCAAAATTCGCGAATAACCAAGTTAATAATTTGCGAATGTTGAAATGTTCCTCATTTTTTTATTTTGCGAATAATCAAAACTCGCGAATGTTAACCCCTTGGGGACGAGCGACACATATATGTGCCGCAAAAAGGTTTACGAATTCTTGTTTATCCTCACTGGAAAAATTTTACTGTAAAATTTGCCTTATTAAATCGGAGCATTTTCTCGATTTAATAAGGCACAAATTTATGTTTTTAAAAACCGGTGACAAAACATTATAAATTTTTTTAAATGCTCCCGTCCCGAAAGGGGATTCACAAATATTACGTAAAAATATTGAAAACGCATAGGCAAAATTTCTTAATTTACACCTTACCTGCGTATACAGTTGCTCTCATTTCTTCAGTATTTTTTGCGCTGGAATCAGAGTTTACTGAAAAGTCTAAGTCTTGTAGCTTTCTCATGCTTCCCGTTGGTTTTATTATAAAACCATACTTAATGCTATATAAGATAAAATACAGTAATAAATAATAATGTAATACATGCTTTCAGTTCAACTGTTTGCATTTTACACTGTAAAAAAATGACCGATGTTTCTTAATCTACAAAAATGTACTTTAATCAAGAACTAAAATGCACAATTACCTATTCCAAGTCACCTAAGATTCCAAAAAGCATTCCTTTACCTTAAAAAACCTCAAAAAACTATTTATTTTTGGAATTTAAAGAAGAATTTATAAAAAACTAGTTCGATGTGCCAGTCCCAAAACTTTCTTCTATCTCATACGTACATCTTAATATTTCAAAGAATAGTTTCACATGTTAATACTTTAATATTATTAATTCAATACTATACAAACGTTGATTTTCATCTTACATTTCTGCTTCAGTCAATTAAGCAGAGTAAATCGATATTATATATCGATTATTATATCGATATGATATGAGTTATATGGATCATGATAATTATTAAAATCAATAGTTTTTCCTTATTTTGTTATCATCAGCTGTTTGCAAACAAGCGACTTATCAGGACGCGAGTTCCCGACTCTGCATGAGCGGATGCACAATAGAACTACGAAGAATCGAGAAAATGATACAAAAAGCGCTATCATGGTGCTCCTTTCCTATTGAATACTTCCAAATTCAAGGAAGATTTGTTATCCATAGCCAGAACCATACGCAAAAATTTTGTACAAAACTTTATGCACTTTCGATGAACAATGCTGAAAATAGCACAGAACTCGCTAATACAGCGGTCGCATCCAGCGGGGTTTTTTCAAATTGAAAAAGGAGCTACTAGCCATAGCTAAATACTTATACAAAATATTTAGATCAATTCTATGCATAACTTCATACACTTTTCGGTGGTACAATATTGAAAATGGCACAAAATTCGCTATTGCAGCGCCCCTTTCCGGTGGATGTTTTTCCAAAATTGAAAAAAGACTTGCTTGGCCACAGCCAAATATATACACAAACATTTTGTTTAAATTCTATGCATATCTTCATACAATTTCCGATGATACAATGGCGACACACGGACATACGGACGCACTCACTGATAGACAAACATTTTATATAAACATATTTTTTGGAATCTCTAACCTCTAAAGCGTGAAAATCCGTCGAATACCGGAAGTCGAAAAAAAAATCGATTACAACACTTTTTTTCTATAGCAGATAGAAGAGAGCATCATTTATTTTTATTAACTACGCGTCATTTTCGGAAACGTTTTTCAGGGGCTTTTACAATGCAATGCATTTATTTTTTTCAAATTGGAAATCACTTCTTCGGATGTTATATTTTCTGGTAAATAGTTTGATATTCAGAAAATATGCTTAATAGACAAACATATTGGGTTGATCGGGAAGTCATGTCGTATTTTTACTATGTTTTTCAAAAGTGATTCATTCCGATAAAAATAAGAACCAATCAATAATGTATTGGCCATTTTGTTCGATGACTTTTCGCTATCGCTGAACAAGGTACATAATTCCACGCTGGTAGGATGACTTGTCTTTAAAAGCGAAAAACTGTACGAGGTGCCGATTTATAGCCATCTCGGAATCGAATGTTTTACGATTCAAGGAATTAGCGAAACAAATGCTAATCTGAAGATGCAAGGTTTGATGAGTACAGTGGGTGGGGCAATACATCCCAACGAAGCTCCAATAACTGTTGTCGGATGACCAAACTCGTGTGTTATCTGGCGTAGTTGTGGTGGAACACAACGCCTTTACGATTCACGAATTTGGGCCGTTTTTGATTGATTGCATTGTTCAATTTGTCCAACTGCTGACAATACACTGCTGAATCAATTGTTTTATTCTTTGGTAAAATCTCAAAATGCACAATGCCATTGAAGTCTCATCACACTGACAGCATGACCTTTTTCTGGTGAATGTTCGGCTTGGACGTTAATGGAGGGGGTTCATCGAGCTTTCTCCAAGACCTCTTGCATACAACGTTATTGTAAATATTCCCTTCTCGCCACCAGTGACCATATGCTTCAGAAAAAGGTCGTTTTCTTAAGGTTTAAGAAGGAAATGGCAGATTCTCAAACAGTCCACCAAATGGATTTCCTTCAGCTCATGAGGAACTCAATCTTCAAGTTTTCTTACGAATCCGAGCTTCTTTAAATGGTCATGAACGGCTGATTGAGCAATGTATAGTGCTTCTGCAATGTCTCGTGTCGTGTAATGCGGGTTAGACTCAAGTATTGCCTTTATCTCGTCATCGTCAGCCTTCAGTGGCCTTTCTGGCCAAGGAACATCACTCACATCAAAATTGCCACAAACGGAATTTTGCAAATCCCCTCTGGCACTGAAGCATCGTTAGAGCATCGTCCGTATAAAATTTACGCAACTTTTCACAAGTTTGCGTCGCGTTTTTGCCTTTACGGAAATACAAAAGCAAAATATAGCGAAAACCAACAGTTTTTTCCTCCATTTTCAAATCCGTATAAAATATATCCAACTAATTCGAATCGAAAAAATTCCTGTTTAATGAATAGGTTAGAAGTGAAACCTTATCTAGTATTTCAGTGAGGTGCGTGCGCAAGGCACTTCTACTCCAAAAAACGCACTAAAGACATCTCGTCACCTGAGAATAATAAAGTTCTATCGGTGTTTTTGAAAAAAATTGGCTTACCGATATAGATAGCTTCTACTTGTGTCTATGAAGGCATTTTTGCATCAAAATGGTGGTATATATAATTCGCATATGACCTTATAATCATAATATGAATTATTCTAATCCAGAAATGCTTTCATAGATACAAATAGAAGCTATCTATATCGGTAAGTCATTTTTTTTCAAAAACACAGATAGAACCTTATTAATTTCAGGTGACGATCTGTTAGCAAAATACGACATCACTTTCCGATCAATCCAATACAATATTAACAATATTAACGTTAATATGAAAATTAACATTACTATGTTACAATTGGCAAAAATAAAGTTATACAGCTGAAAATGTTTACTTGAGAATAGATAGAATTCAAGAAAGCGATTTGGGTAAACTGAGTTTTAACCCACTTCTTGGCGACGTGTTTTCTACCGCGCGATAACTACGCCGCGCCTTGCTTACATTTACTTTTAGCTATCGCTCTTCTCGGCAACCCTCGGAGCGAAGAAGCGATTTTTCTCTCCTTCGTTTGCGGGAGCTTGCGCATGCTCGGTTCGTTCTTTCTTTTCTAGCTTTCTTATTGGACGAGAAAGGAGAAACTTAAGAATTTTAATTCTAGCGCCTTGAAATTAATTGAATTTCTGGTGTGTTATTAGACCGTGACCGTTGGATTACGAAGAGTGAGCATTAAAATTTCCTTAAATGTTTTTTTTAATTAATAATTCTTTGTTTTGTAATTAAAAGAAAGTATTTTAGACATTTGTATTGTCTTTGGACAGTAGAGACGCAGTTTTGTATTTAAGTGTAGTAAGTGTTTTAGACATATCTTTAGATGTTTTGAATCTTAATGTTATGTAATTACATTACATATTAAATATAAATGAAAATGACCATTTGCATTCAAAGTTTAATATATTTACTTAGAAAATCTATTATTGATTTCTTTCTTTATTTAAAAAAAGACTGGTTTTGTTTTTAAAAGAAAGTATGTGTACAATTTCTTTGTTTCTTGAACGGAATTGTTTTGAAAGTTTAAATATTATGCATGTTTTAAAGAAAATTTCACCGGGGGATTCAGGGGGGCAGAGCCCCCCTGAGAAAGAATTTTTTTTTCTAAAAGCTTTGTAAATTAAATTTTTGGTTATGGTCATCCGAATTTGGAATCTTAAATTTTATGAAATAATTTTGTATATAAATGAGATTTGTTTTAATTTTTCGCAATATGCATTCTTTTTACATCCTAATTTTTGCAATATTTTAAGATTCTGCGTTAATGTATGTATTTTTGCTCTATTTTTATTGTCGGGATCTCCCAAACTCCGTTAAAAACCTAGTTTGTCGGTAAGTGGGTTATTTGTTTTTTTTAATGCGTGATATTTCAAATTCTTTTAAATTTCTATGTTTTAAAACATGTATTTTTGTTTTAATTTTGTTATCGCCACTTTAAATTGCGTTCTTTTGCGTGATGTCTCCTGGAGTCAAACTCCGGAAGACAAAACGCGAAAGCGCGCCAATGTGGCCATATTTTGAAAACGCGCCAAGAAGGGGATTAAAACTCAGTCGCGCCAACGATTTTCCGGGTATAGGAAATAGATTAATGCATTGTAAAAGCTACTATGAGACGCTCGCAAATCTATACTAATAAAAGAACAAAACGCTCTGTCTGTCTGTGGGTGTGTCTGTGTGTGTGTCTGTGTGTCTGCGATGGCTAGCAAAATCTACAGCACGTACGAAGCTCAAAATTTTTTTGAGAGTAGCCCAATGTCTCTCCTGATGCACCTGAAGCTCAGAATTTCAAAATTCTATTTATTAACTGAGTAATTAATTAAATTCCAAAGTTCACTCTCATAAAAAATCGCCTTTTTTCGCTTTTTTTCCATTTCATTTTCTTATGGTTGATTGGTTGCATAAAATTTTCGCAGAAATAATTAAAAAAGCTGGGACAGACCTTTAAAATTCATAGACTGGCAAACTGTCAGTTTAAATGAGGATTTTTTTTTTAAATCACAGCTGCTGTACACCATGGAGAAAAAGATAGGTGGAGGCGAAGTAAACCGAAAAAAGGTTTGCAACACGGAGTAAGAAGTGTCTTACTCCGTGGTTTGCAATATTAAACCATTTATCGCTGAAATTTTAATGTCTCAAACAAAAGCACGAGGAAGGAATTTTGTATTAATAAAACGAATTGAAAGAAACGAATTACAGCTGAAGCATATTTTACGAAGAAATAGTAATTTTTTAAAATGGTTTTTTTCTATTATATTATTTAGGTTAAAGTTAGGTTAAAGTTAAATTGCATTTATGTTATGGTTAGAATAAGGATATGTTACAATAAAGTGAATACATTTAGGCTAGGTTACATTTCTGTTATATTTAATTTACGGTAGGGTACTGTTAAGTCGCTGTTAGGTTACAGACAGGTTCTGGTTACGGTATAAAAGTTTAAGGTTAGGAATTTATACACAGAGTGAACCTATACGCAAGATTTGATTAAAAATAACACTTACTTTTGTTAAATAGCTCTGAAATTATAGTACTATATACCAACCTTTTAGCTACCATCGTGTATCGATTTCATTCATGGTATAGTCGGATTTAAAAGTGATATAATTAGTTTGAAATTCAAAATATTTCACTTGGGATTTGTATGTGAAAATAATAATTAGTTACGTGACTTAACTGTGATTTTTACGGGTAAATATCAACTTTTTTACACGAAAATCATGCAATCGTTGGATACATATTCCCTCCCGCGTTTTTCATTGCTCATTTTGAGTATTTTTAGAGCTTAATATTAGTTGTTTTTAAAACCGATTTTTCACACAGTCAGTGGCTACGTATTTCAGACAATGCATTTCTGCATGTAACGAGTTAATGATAAAATCATACAAATTTCAAGTTCGTTTAATATTGTTAATACGGACCCGGGC
The DNA here is from genome assembly GCA_964019185.1 of Maratus speculifer. Taxonomy (NCBI): domain Eukaryota; kingdom Metazoa; phylum Arthropoda; class Arachnida; order Araneae; family Salticidae; genus Maratus; species Maratus speculifer. Next base: position 389,173,431 of record OZ025294.1, on the reverse strand, counting down.
AACGCCGGGCGGGTCAGCTAGTACTAGAATAGAAATGCATTGGCAGCGAATAGAAATGCATTTCCATAAATTCTTTTTTTAAATTTCGAAAATAAATTATTTTCCGAGAGGTTTCTAAAGATAAATACTTTTCGGAATCTTGGATGACTCGGAGCAGGTTATTATATACAGTCGACTCTCGTTAATTCAAACTCGTCAGTACGACAAGAAATGTTCGAATTATCCAGAGTTCGAATTATTACGTATGAGAGGAAAACATGCTTAATATGGTACTATTACAAAGGAATTTATGTTAAAGTATTTTTAAAATTTATTTCGGTCGTTATCATCAATATGACTTAATATTAAATTAAAAGATATAAATACATAAACTAACTAAGGAATTAGGAACAAGCACAATGGAAGAAGGGATAGAGGTGTAATTGATGGACAGACGGGACATTAAGAAAGCGTGTATCAAATGAATGGGATTATACGTATACGAATTTCAGAACGATTGTGATAAAAATGAAAGAAAGTTATTTTATAGATTTAAAATCTGTGAAAAGGTAAGGATAAAGGAAAAAACGGAATTCCCGTTAATTCGAATTAATAGAAGTCAAGAAAAAATGAGTTCGATTAAATGAAAAATTTTAATATTATTCTGCAATTGAAAATTTCGGGATTTTATGTTTGGTTCGAACTAAGCGAAGATTCATTTTATCCGATTTCGAATTAATGAGAGAATACTGTATTTGCAATCTTGATTATACACTATATGGCCATTGATTATTGGACACTTGCGATTTTAGACATTTTACTAAATATCTAGAAAAATACGTGAGGAATCATCTCAAAACTCTTAGTGTATAAATATAATAAGTATACGTCATACATCTCCGTGAAGATTTTTTACCGAAACTCCATAAGGGACCGTCAGCAAATTAAAAAAGAATGAATATATTTTGAATAACCCTGTCAAAACTAATGTAGCAAAAGCGCTCAAACTCTAGATTATGATTGAATGCCTTATTGTAATACACTGTGTTCATTTTTATGCAAATAGCATGCATATTCGCAGAGTAATTAAGGTTTTTATAAAAATGGTCCCAAATTTTTCCAAGTTTTTCCCCTATAATTTTCAGAGTTCTTAATATAAAATAATATTTTTTCAGAAAATATGACAAACAACATTGCACACAGTACCCTGTAATCAGAATTAAAAAATAAAAATTGTATGAAAAATGAGTAGGTTTACTAAATAATTTTTTACTGCGTATGCGTTAAAGATATCAAAATTTCATTTGCATATTATGTTAGCTAAATGTATAGAGCAACTTTGGTAAAAGTCTCAAAATCATAGCTTGAAAATTCTGAAAGTAATAGTCTATAGAAAAAGAACAAAATCCGTTGTTTCCAAAATGAAGCAAAAAAATGAAGGCTTTTATCCAAATGTAGTAGTACACCCCGCATTGTGTATTCTATATTGATACTAATCAATGAATATATGGATACAACCCCTCTTGTTTTTGCTTCATTTTGAGAATAACGGATTTTCAACTTATTCAATTGACGATTATTTTCAGAATTTCCAAGTTATGATTTTGTGACTTTCACAAAAGTTGCTCTATACATAATATGCAAACATATATGCAAACATATGTTGCGCTATACATAATATAGCTAACATAATATGCAAATGAAATTTCGATATCGTTGACGCATGCGCAGTAAAAAATTATTTAGTAAACCTACTCATTTTTCATATAATTTTCATTATTTTTTAATTCTGATTACAGGGTACTGTGTACAATGTTGTTTGTCATATTTTCTGAAAAAAATATTATTTTATATTAAGAACTCTGAAAATTATAAAGGAAAAACTTGGAAAAATTTGGGACCATTTTTATAAAAACCTTAATTATTCTGCGAGTATGCATGCTATTTGTGTAAAAATGAACAAGGCGTATTACAATAAGGTATTAAATCATAATCTAGAGTTTGAGCGCTTTTGCTACATTAGTTTGGACAGGGTTATTCAAAAGATCTTCGCTCTTTTTTAATTTGTTAACGGTCCCCTATGGAGTTTCAGTAAAAAATCTTCACGGAGATGTATGACGTATACTATTATATTTATACACTAAGAGTTTCGAGATGATTCCTCATGTATTTTTCTAGATATTTAAGAAAATGTCTAAAATCGCAAGTGTCCACACTAGCCAACAAAAAAAATATTTTTGTCAATTTCCTGGTTCTAGATAGTCAATTTTTACTAATTTTGGGTTGAAAAAAACGAATATGCAAATGAAAATTTTTAATTAGCTCTTGTTTTCAAGATACAGTATAGCTCTTTGGAGAAAGACACACAACATTCCACACCTCGATTTACAGTAAATTACAGAAGGAAAAAAAATCCTATGTTATAAATACAATACAACAGGCTTGTTTCATTAAACAAAGTTCATTATTCAGAAAGAAGTGGTTGTTTTTAGCCTATTCTTGCAAATGTTTCCTTTTGAATTGCCTCTTGTACGTCAACGCCGGAGCATCTCTTGTCAGTCCAGCAGCAGTCGGTCAGCATTGACTCATCCCAGTGACCCTGATATCTGCGTTCCATTACAGAGATATCTTTCTGAAACCTTTTACCATGCTCATCGCTTACAGTTCCACAATTTTTAGGGAAAAATCAAGATGGGAGTGGAGGAAATGAAGTTTCAGAGACATGTTGCATCCAAGGTTATGGTAATTTGTAGGAGTTCTTTCACCAACTGTTGATTAGTTCTCGGCTTTTCTGTTGCCTAGAAAACCCCATACCACACATTTGAAAGCTTCCCAGGCTGCTTTCTCTTTCCCCTTCATAACTTAACCAAAAGCTGAGTCCTTCATTAATGTGCGTATTTAAGGGCCCACAAAGATTCCGTCTTTAACCTTTGATTCATTCGGTCTTGGATATTTTGCTCAAAGGTATTGGAAAATCTCTCTATCCTTGTTCATTGCTTTTACGAAGTTCTTCATTAATCCTAGCTTAATGAGCAGGGCTGGAAGCAGAATTTTTTTCGGATCATCTTGGCTCATTTTGGACATTTATCTCCCCGGGATTTAGATTTCTTGAAGGCCATGTAGCGAGAGTTATTTTATGTAGTAAGTGTTTCTATCTCGACTGTCCCACAAACACAGAAAACAGCAGTACTTGGTATAGCCTAATTTCATTCCCAGGAGTAAAGCAATTACTTTCAAGTCAGCACAAATCTGCCATTTATGATCCTTGTATTTGATTGACTCCAGAAGTAATTTTACATTTTCGTAAGATTCCTGCATGTGAACGGAATGCCCAATGGGAATGGAAGGAATAATGCTGCTCTTGTGTTGTCAGGCTGCTTTCAAACTAAGTTTGGAGGAGTCTATAAATAACTATCACTTCCATGGTTCATGAGTTATGTTCATTGAATTAATCAAACCATTAACATCAGTACAAGCAACATGTTCTTTCTTCTCAAAGAAATGAAGAAGATTCTTGTGACGCACACAGTATTCTGTGGTCTTGACTCTGGTTGGATTCTACACAGAAAATGCGGTTGAGGGTAATTACAGCTATTAGGAGTACCAACTTCCGAACATTCGAATTCCCATAAAACATCCATAGTGAGATTTCTCAAGTTGGTTCCTATCTTGAAAACAAGAGTTAATCTCAACTTTTAATGTTGATTTTCGTGTTTAGCAAGACAAAATACTTCGGAAATAACAATTTTTGAACCCGAAACATTTTTGATGTTGGGTAGTGAATCAATGGCCATATAGTGTAGTACGTTTGCATACATTAATAAACATCTGTCATTTTTTACTGTGTAATCGTTAATTATAAAGGAAAATACATGCAACTTGGTTTTGTCACACAATACCTCAGAGATTTATTTTGAGCATACAATTTTATTTACGAAAGTAATTTCAGTTACAGATTTAACAAACTGTGCTTCAATTTAAAAATAATTTTACCTAGAATGACCAACCTGCCATTGCTTCTTGCCAATTTAAAAAAATTCTAGTCGTTGGTGATTACCGTAATACTTACCCATCATGGATAATGCATAAAATAAAATGTGAAAATAAAACATGTATAAACTATTTATAAAAGCCTTACAGTTCCAAAGTAACATTTAAACGTTTATTTACATGTTTTTAAAATATAGTAATGCTCCATTATTGAATTGAATTTACTACTTGATTATTCCTTTGCCAATTTACAAAAATCACCAAACTAATAGCCAAGTTATACATGTGGACACAATTTTTATTTTAAATAACGAAATAACAAATAAATTAGTAAAAAGATTAATAGAAATGCGATTGAACCATCGAATTATAAATCCCTTGATGACGTTTTAAACACGTATTTAATGTCAAGAGAATGTGATATTTACCATAAGTCATTATTGAGATTTAATCTTATTGTTTGGCGATAATTTTTTTGGTCAGTAAGACAATCAAGTAGTACCGAATAGCTTAAAAGAAATATCCTTTTAACTCCAAAACTGATAATCATTTTAAATAAAGAGATTTATTGTAAATTATGCATGATTAATAAATTTCGTTCAGTTCATTTTCAGAAAGAAAAAATTAAATAAAATATAAGTTGGGCTAAAATAAGTATTTTATAGAAAGCATATGAGTAAGTTTAATTACTTAATTGAAGAGTGAGTTATGTGTCTGTTACGGCCAGAACCCGAAATTGACCAATTGTAGAACTGGCCAGCAACGTTTAAAAATGACTGGCCAATTCGCGAACTGGCCAGATGTGATTGGCCAGTTTCAGGGCCTTAGCTAGAAGAGAACAGTAGGGGGCATCAAGTGTATGTAGGGGGGCTCATTATTTTTTTTTCTTTCTCTCTGACGCAGAAAGTAAATTAGTGCACATTCACATTGTACGTACTATGTTTCTTATTAAACTGTTGAAATAACTTCATTTTATTCTAAGAAAACTATATTGTGATGGAAATTTTGAGTGTATAACTGATGCAAAATAAAACATTATGTTAGCTTCATATGTACAAATAAGATGTGTTGAAATACTTATTTTAGATACAATTTAGTAATTCTGAAAAACTGTGAAAGGGTTCCAAAACTAAATTAGATTTTTGAAAAGGATTTCATTTGAATTTTCGGAACAGAAATTCACTTAGTGACCTTGGAATCTTTTCCAGGGGGGGGGGGGGGGGGCTCAAAATATTTTAGGGGGGCTGAGCCGCCCATAGCACCCCTTTAGCTACGACCCTGGCTAGTTCACGTAATAGATATAGGCACTCGGCTTAATTCTTTCTAACATAGTTGAAAGTGTCTATGAATTGAAAAAGTCTAGCCATCTGCTTTCCCGTGCTCTAACTCGAATAAAGGCTCGGGATAAGTTTTAATTGTTATCTTATTTGGTTTATCAATTAATTTCGATATTGAAAAATTGAAAGGGAATTGTATACTATTTTTGGTTAATTTACTGGGATACACAAAATATTTCGTTTCAATCGTTTCTACTATGCATTTTAATGTTTTTACATTATCTTAGTTACAATAAAGCTGGTACCCATGCATCATTAAGATGGATGAGAAACAGTTATCTATTACAGGGTATGAAATATAGAAATTCCATATTATAAAGCATACCAGAATAGCATGGAAATATTCTTTCCTGTCACGTGTGCATGTCAGTGCCATCTATCGGGGCCATCGCGAAACAATTTTCTTCTCTAAATAAGAAACAACTTCTAAGAGAAGTTTCATAACGGCCCCGCATCTAAAGGTAGCCTTAAATCGCCAGTTCGGATGTTAGCTAAGGCTTCCCGGACAGTTCGCGAATTGGTCGGCCGAAACCCGAAATATGCTATTCATTTCATGTATTTCAGGTTTTGGACAGTTCAGATATTGGCCGCCCAGTTCTAGAATTGGCCAGGCTCCGGGTTTTAGCCGTAATTTTTGTAAATTATTGCTTAAAAATAAATATATAAAAAATTCTGCCATCTTTGCAGAATGGCAAATTCGAACAATGTATTGTGTTATTTTTTTCCATCAAGGGGTCCCCTCCCCTTGAATTTTCGTTTCAGATAAATTTAAAACATTAGAATATAAAAAGAAAAGACAAAATTAAATTAGAGGGTTGACAATGCCCTCTGAAGAAAAGTCATTGATTCCTCTATTTCTTAATTTTTAGCCTCCGATGCTATTTCTTTCAGACAAGCTAAAAATGTCATGTCATCAGCCCTGAATTTTCTAGTCAACCGATTTTGATAATTATTTTTTTAAATGAAAGCTATTTATTTGTAGTTGTGCCCATTTTAGCTATTTTTTAATTTATTTCCATTTTTATATTTTATTTTTAATTTTAAATGCTTTTTTACGATACTTCTTTAAAATGGTAGCAACTCAGTTTAGCTTTCCTCTCTATAATTAAATTACAATATCAATCAAATACAATATTATTACGGACGCCTTTTTCATATTACTAATAACAATAACTTTTAAAAAACATTTGAAGAGAAAATGACGTCACTATTTAAAACATCGCATTTTTACTCGTAACGATATTACAATTCAATATTTATTTTCATTATGGACACTGAGATTGAGATTTTACTTTCAGATGATTTCAGTTAGTGAAAATAATGTCATAGCAAAAATGAAATTATTTTTTTTAATAAAACTATTTTTCTGTGAGTGCATATAAAATAAAATTTCTGGATTTCTCCGGCACTCAGATTATAATTTTAAATGAAGATGTGCGAATATTTGCATGCAAAATTGTAACTGGCAAACTTGACATTAAGTTTGGAAACATATTTATTATATATTGATTCAATAATGTAATTACTTTTGCTTTTTTTTAAAACCAAATCGATCGGGTCTTTTAAACATTTCATTCGTCGAATTCGACGGGATTCCACTCATTTTATTGTTAAAATGCATTTCCTTTTTCTCAGAATCTATAAAAAAGCGTTTAAACTAAAGAAAAAATTCGTTTTTGATGAATCTAGTCAATGAAGAAGTAGCACGTCAAATTGTATCACTTTATTATTCCGCAATTCTAATGTCTCAGAGAGAAATTGCTAATCAATTGGGTATTTCACGCCGTTCTGTTTGCTATTATATTGATAAACACAAGAAAAATGAAGTTAGTTCATAGCATTCTAAACGGGATCGCCCTTCTAAAAAACCTCTATCGATTTTTATTTATTTATTTATTTATTTTAATCGGAGGCGAAACTGAATTCTGCAATGGCAGAATTTACATTAAACTTGTTTTTATTTTAAAAACTACTTTCAAAGAGTATATTTTAGTGTGTTTTTCTTTAATCTTCAGAGGCTTAAAATAATAATAATATAAATATAAATATATAAGAGGACTGAGGGAAGAAGAAGTTAACGGCATTTCCTTTCTTCCTTTATCGGTACTTACCGAATATGCAAAAGTAATCAGTACAGTAGATTCCCGCTATTCCAAATACAATTCGGAAAAATACCGATTTTTTACCTTAAAAATAGGAAAAATGAAAAAGATGTTCGTGAAAATAACGTACATTTATTGTTATACAAAGAAATTAAACAGAGACATACATAGAGTCTAAGCTTGATGAAAGCGCCTAAAACCAAATTGGAATGAAATCTGGTTTCTGATGGTACATTTCTACTCCATTTATACAATTCTATAGAATCAATTCTATTTACTGTTAAACATAAAAAATAACTAATTTACATACACTTGAGAAATAAAGTCAGTGATTTTTTCCTGACGAAGAGCACTGAATGGATTAAGTAACTTGTATTTTGTCATCGTTGATTTAGATTTATTTATGGAGAAAAAGCGTATTTATTTCTATAATACTACAATTGTAGATTTTATTTGAGGAATCTGTTATAAATTAACAGTGAATTTTAAATAAGTTATTGAAAATAACAGAGCCTGTTCACCACGAGCCGATTTACGATCTATAGAGCTGACACTAGCAAATACACCGTCTCCGCATTTAATTTACGTCTTAACAAGTCAATACATTGATTATTATTAATGAAATCGGCCTATTTCGAATCCCCCGTTAAACCGAACAGTGTTCGGTACCAATTAGCTCGAAACGGTGGGACTCTACTACATTTATTTACAAAATGATATAGAACAATTAAGATTCATTATTAAACTTACTTTCTTGCAATGTTTTTCAACGTGGCTTGACCGAAATGCAAATTCATACCATTCTAAAAAGATACGATATAAATTGGATTTTCTATGTATCGATAGAATTATAATTTAATAAGAAAAATAAATGAAAAAAAAATTACTTTAGGAACATAGCCAAATATGTGTGAGAATTCGACATCTTTGCTCTGTAGAACATCTCCTATAATGATATAAAAATTGTTGAAAATTAAACAACGATAAATATAAAGACAAAAACCTATAATATCGAAACCCTCAAAGTCTTAGGACAGAAAGCGCGATGTAATTACTGATGGACCAAGTTCTCACTTGTGTTGGAAAACACACCAGAAAATTTTGAATAGGTACCAATTTTCTCTTATTTTATTTGTAGAATATCTAACAACTTATAAAACAATAATAGGGTCATTCCATGGTAACTTACATTACATTTAGAACAATTTACTGCAGTAATTTTAGTAATGTAACACTAAAAAAAAGTTTCAAATGCAAAATTAATATGATTTGTCAATAAAACCTATCTATCGGTCGATTTGGATGAAAATTACGTATAGAATAATAAAGAAAATTACACTTTATATGATAAATCATACATTCCTTTTTCAGTAATGGCAGTTACTATAGTAAAGAAAACTACCAAAATTTAAGAAATAGTATTAAAATTAGGTAGTTTTCATCTAAATTGGGCTTTGAATAAGATAAATTAGCAAACCATGTCAAATTTACATTTTGAATAATTTTTTTGTGTACCTTATATTATTAAAATTACTGAAAATAGTTAAAAATGTAACATAAGATACCAGGGAATGACCCAATAACTATTTTAATTTACTGGTGAGAATTCAGATTTCCCCTAATAAAAACTCCTCCAAATATGGAATGCCATAGTGTCGCCACATCTAGGTAATTTTCGATTGGGAAATTTCAAATTCTCTCCTGAAACTTTAAAAATCATTGTAGTTTTCTAAGATAATAGATATTCCACAAGTAAAATAAGAGAAAATTTCCCGATGTCGATTCCAATACTAGTGAGAACTCGGTCCAATAGTGATGACGTCACGAATGCTGTCCTCAGGCTTTGAGGGTTTCGATGGCAGCAGTAATATACGCAATAACCTCTTATTAAAAAAATTTCATACTTATATTTTAAGATAAATAACTTATAGTAGCGTCCAAACTCTAGGTTAACTTTATTAATGCAGCATTATAAAACGCGGTGAAAAACGCACTATCGGCAAGAAATATAAAAAAAAATTAGATGTAATCAGGTATTGATGAAATAGCAAAACAAAACTTCAACTTGCGTGAATTCTTTCTAAGTATTGGTGGAAAATTGGCGCAAAGGTGGAGCCTATTGACACCAGGAAATTTTTACAGCATTCGTCACCTTAGTAAAAACGCTAAAATTCTGTCATTAAATAAATCGGAAAATACAACTAACTTTTTGTGGTATGAATAGGTTCCACCTCTGCACCAATTTTCCACCACTGTTCTAAGAAGAAAAACAAACTTAAAAACTAATACAGTTTGTTTATGGAAATTAAAATTTATTTATTATACACAAAGTTTTAAAGCATTTAGCAAATACAGGTATGTTTAATTTTTTGAAAAGAGTCAAAAACAATAATTTTGCAATTATTTTTTTGTTATATTTTTTTAATTGTAATTGGCAACTAACAAAATTTTTCGTTATTATATCTAAAACTATTTGGAAAATAAAATATTTCATAAATGTACCTAAAAATCGTATTCTTCCTCCAAATAAATAAAGTTCATGACTTTCTGATGCTTCATCTATGGACATAGTTCCCATTATGACTCCTGTCTGGGCATAAAAATCGAAAGCATTGAACAACCTGAAAATATAAGAATGTTATTAGTATTCGCCTAAGACATAGCTAAACGAAGTCTTTGTGTTCTTAAGGGATTCTATACGTAATGGCTATATCAGTATTTGAATTTAGAATTTAATCATTTGACACTCCTTTTCTTTAACATCACGCCCGTCGGCATAACCGTTCGGAGTTTTCGTGGTTTTCTTTGAGCCTTGGGTAACCTTGTGTAAATACGGGTTAGATTCCCTTAGAAAGACCCCTTGGAAGGCACTCCTCCTGGGACTATATGCCTCGTGCAGATAATTGGCCTTCATAAATACTACCAGACGCCAAACAACTTTTTATATTAATGCTTCCCAGCAAAAATAAAAAGACTTATGATTTCGGTTTGTTAACACTTTTCACAAAGTTAAAGAATATTTATGACTTCAATTTGTCTGTCCGTCAGGTAATATCGCCCTGAAACTTTTTGAAGTTATTGAATTTAGTCCAACAAGAATTCTATTTAAATAAAATTTCTAGCCTGATAAGTTTATTTACAAGAACAGTCAAAAGTATTCTGTTATACATTACGGACAATGGAAAAAATCGTTTTATATGAATTTAAAAGTTGTTACACCCTTTCAAACATAGTAAAATTCATATTAATTAACGAAATCCTTTAAAATATGCATTCTGTTGAATATGCGGTGGAAAGAATAGTTATTATTCATTTACAGGTACACACAAAATAATTCCATTACAAGATGATATAGGGGAGAATCGTTTGTGGCGTATTTTAATTATATTAAATTATATTATGTATAATGAAATTGATATACGTAGCTGAGACTTGATATAAGTTATTTCATGTATAATAGGAAGTGCATGGTATTTACAAAAACACTACACAAAAAGATTTTAAATAGTACATTCTGACAGTAATACTGTATGTTAGCAAGGATGATAAGAAATGCATTTTTTTAATTATGATATGTGCTTTAAAGTTTCACTATATTTATGCATAATATATGGTGTGTGTAAATGTCATAGTTGATATACAGGGCTATGTAAAAAACTTCGTAAAGGTTACTGAATATGAACGTAAATCACTTAAAGATAGTTTTTAAATGAGTTATGCATTTTTACGCTGAACTGCATTCAGTTTCCTAAGAGGTGTTTGTAGAATATACATAAAAGGATATTCATGACCACACAAAGAATTAAATACATGTGGCCATCTATGGATTATAAATTTTGGAAATGTGATTTCAGTTGCTTAAATAGTGTTTAAATTTGAATAAAATTTTAGCTAAGAATGGCGTATAATAAAGGTACTAAATAAACTACAGAGTTGAACAAGTAATTTTACAAGTACTTACTAATTTTACACTTTGACTAATTATGTATTATAAAAGTTTAATTTCTATAACAATTTTAAAACATTTTTCAAAAATATGTTTAATTTCTTACGCGATCATCCTGTCAAATAAACTAGTATTATGTTTTAAAATATTACTTTTGCCATTATTTTTGGCTTTAATAAAGTGGGTCTTAAGGCCGTATTTACCCTTTTTTTTTTTTTTTTTTTTTTTTTTTTTTTTTTTTTTGCACCCGAGATAAACATGGAATCTGGCGTCCCCCCTCCCCTCTTTTCCGTAAAGTATATTTACAAAAAAAATTTTACTAAATTTCTAATGGCCGACTTATTTTAGTATTTAAAGCATGTAATCATCACTATACTCAGTATATAATACTGAACTATGTAATTGGTTGCGTCAAATATTGATTCATTAAAATCTTAAAAACGGACTCGAATAAAATTCCGTTTCATACAAGTTTCTTATGTCATATCATTCTTAGATTCTTCTGTGCTTTGGCATACCCCAGATAGGAATATTTTTAACTATACCATGCTAAACATAGACGTGAAAAGGTTTGTCAAATAAATTGTCATTTGCCCCTCCACCCCTTTTATTCTAGTGCCCTGGGAACATATTTCGCTCTCCTCTCAGTTTCGTCCCTGGAGGGGGGGGGGGGGGGGGGGGGGTCTTTCAGATATTAACTAACTTGATTTTGAAAAATAAAATCTGTCAGATAGCACTAATATCACTGATAAATAATTTTTTGCTAAATACGGCAGTTCTGAGATACTTTACCAATATTTTATTTTATTATTTATTTTTTTTTTTTTTTTCAATTCTTTGTTGAACCTCTTAAAACTGAATTTTTCACTTGTCATAAAGGCAATAATAGAATAAAGATTTTCTGGTATGAATGACAAAATTTTGAAAATAAAAAATGTCCAAATTGGCCCCCTGGTGTTTGTACTTGAACGCATCACTCGTGTCCATACATTCCTATACAATAAATGATTGTCACAATGTTCTCTACCTACCCGTAAAGTTTGTACCATGAACTTAGAATTATCCTGTATTTTTTTATCACTTTTAGCAATATTACATGCTTTTTTGATGCATAGATTCACACTAAAAATTTATTTATAATGGTAAAAAAGGAATGCCAAATGATGCCTAAAACTTTCAAAATATGTTATTGTAGCAATTAAAGTAACAAAGAAAACGTACTTGTACGTAGGAGGCGTTATATTTTCCCAGTCTTCATCGGCAACGGATCTGATGATTTCAGATTTATTTAAATCTGATGTACTATCGTAGACATCTGATGATGCCCTCCATCTATAACGAAAATAAAACAGTTCATTTTAAGTTACACATTTTTTTAATAAAATCATCGGCTTAATAGGGAAATTATTATAGGTCTATTAAAAATGCACTGTAAAAAAATTTGGTCACAAATCACGGTGGTTATACCGTCAACTTTGTGACACTTCCTTTTACCGTAATTTAACTGCACGGTATATATACCGTAAAAAACTTAAAGTACATGAACCGTAATTTAACTGAACATAAATTTAAATATTTTGTGGTATATGTACCGTAAAATATTTAAAGTATATGTACCGTAATTTAACTGGACGGTATATGTACCGTAAAGTATTTAAAGTACATGTACCTTAAAAAAATATCGTTACAGCATATATACCGTAAATTAAATGTAAGGTATATGTACCGTAAAAAATATTTTTACAGCACAGATACCGTAAATTAAATGTACGACATATGTACCATAAAAAATATTTATACAACATATATACCGTAAATTAAATGTGCGGTATATGTACCGTAAAAACATTTGTAATCAGTATGTGTACCATAAATGAAGTATACGGTATATATACCGTAAAAATACAGGATGATCCAAAAAAAACCCTCCCACATTTGACAGGTTAAAAAAAACAAAAACGACTCTAATGAGAAACTTATTTGTTAAAAATATAGAATAGATATGACGAGAGTTTAAAATGACTATTTTTCAGAAATGACTTCTGGAAAGTGTCTTCCATTGCGAGCAATGCACAATTCAAGACGATGTCTGGAATCTATCATCACGAACGGTCTTGTGGGAGAATTGCTACTCTACCTGAATTACTCTCTTGAGGTGACAATGAGTGTAGGTCTTGTCTCAAGATTGTCTCAAGCAGAGGTAGCAGCTTCCACAAGACATAATATGTTAGGTAATGATATATTTCAGATATTGTCTAGATATTTGCATCGCTTATAATGAACAACACTTACCAAGCATTATTTCTAAAACATAGTCATTTTAAACTCTTGTCATACCCATTCTATATTTTAAAACAAATAAGTTTCTCTTTACAGTCATTTTTTGTTTTATATTATCCTGTCAAACATGGGATATTCTTATGTGTTATTCTGTAATTAGAATCACCGAATATACATGGTAAGCATGAAGTCTTACTTATTATAAAAATTTATTTTGGCGGAAAATATTAGATATGGGAAGATACATTTAAATATTTTGATAAAAATTTTAATAAGACCATTTGTTGGCCATCAAATTGTGCAAAGATATGTATACTGCTACAAAAACAAAAAAATACATTTTTTTTTTTATTTTTTATAAATATTAAATTTTCTGTATTTGTTAAAGAAGTTTTTTTTTTTTTTGTCATTATGTATAGTTGTTGAAAAAAATATGGTAATATATAACTAAAAACAATAAATTGCGCAATTACACTTACATAGCTGTCAACTACTACATCTTTTTAGACATTTATTTTTTATACCTCTATTTTAAAACAGTTATTACTGTCACATTTCAGGTTTAAATATATAGCGAAAATTATTATTTTAAAATAGAGGTATAAAGATGCTATAAAAGTAGTATGCACTTAGAGAATTAAAAAAAGAAAACAAAGTATTTACATATGACCGCTATGATAATGTGAGATGATCCCTGATAAAATAAAATGCTAATATTAAATTTCTTCCTTTCATTTCTATAAACTATTAAAACTTTAAATAATTAATAGATCTTATATTATTTTTATTAAACAGTAAAAAATTACTAAATTTTATTAAATATTAACAAATAATTCAAGAATACTAATTGCTGAAAAATTATTTCACACTTCTTTTGTTGTTTGAAAGTCATAATTATAAAAGCTAAAGGATCAGAAGGACGTGAAGAGAATACAAACACATACAATTTCAAAAAATAAAGTAAAATTAATAAAAGTGGTCAAATTTATGTACATAAATATACATATTTTAATATCCTTGTTAATTACTTGGAAATTGTTTTTTTTTCTTTAATTTCTTAACATACAAATCTAAATTTTCTTACATTCAGTTAAATGTTTAAGAATATCACTGTCTAGCAAATCACCACTTTTGTATTTTTTATTTATTTATTTATTTATTTTATTTTATGGAAATGTGGTATTATATTATTCTTACAAGAATTAATATATAGTTTATAGCTTATAATCTTAATAACAAACTTTAATTCTCCACACAGATCAAGAAAAGTAAAAAAACAGTTGTTGTGGACAAAATTGCTTATATCGCGAAAAATAATTAATAAAAAATGAAAAATGTATTTTCATTCCAAATTTCTAAATAATCAAGGCTAAATTTATCGATACATACTTAAAAATAAGTTTAAAATTGTATCAAAGCTTTGCATTTATAATGAGATGGTTTGAGAATCACATAAAAATTCAAAATGTAATTATGATTCAGACATATTTAAAACAAACAATTAAAATATAAAAAAGATATTTATTACAATGATTAAATTACATTAATACACTATATCATAATACATAGTTATAATATTTATGTAAACATTTTTTTTTTTACACAGTGTGTCGACTTTGCCGACTTTATAGCATTATGATTTTCCGCCAATTGATTTGTTGTAGTTTGTACCACAAACAGGGTTCATCAACATCAAGTACCTTAAAGAAAAAGGTTCTTTCAGCATGGATATAAGCATTAAAATAAATCATCAAAGAAAATACAAAAGTAATTTGTAGAAATGGTTTCACAAAATCATTTTGAGAGGTTATTTCAATATTCACAAGAAGGAACAAGAATGCTAATATTAATCCTATGGGAGCGTTATTTACAATTTTCTCGCTTTGATTTTAATATATATATCTTTACATAGAATAGATAAGGATGATCTGCAACTGTGGGCTAGTTTTCTTTTTCCTATTTTAGTTATAGATTTTTTATTCAGATTTGGGTAGTTTCAATTTCAGAAACAGTTCTGTAAGTGAAAGAAAACTTTTAAAAAATCTTAAACTAAAATCTAAAAATTACCCCGGGTAGATAGTCCTCAGTTATCCTACACAAAAATAACAGGTAGTTTCTATTTCAGAACCAGTTCTGTAAATGAAGGAAAACTTTAAAAAAAATCCAAAACTAAAATCGAAAAATTAAAAATTACCCCGGATAGATCACCTTCAGTTATCCTACACAAAAGTCATTTAATAATATTAATATCCAAGTTAAATATTATAAAATAACGCTCCCATAGAATTTACATAAGTGTTTTCGTTTCTATCCATGACTAGTGTGGGACTTCCCACGACTCTTAAGAATCTACACAAGTCCCATGGCCAAATTTTCAATATTAATGTTAAAATAACGGGAAAATTTCTTACAAAATTCGCACTTGTATTTTAATATTTTTATGCAAGGTAATTCTAAATTTTTTTTTACAAAAAAAAAAAAAAAAAAAAAAAAAAAAAAAAAAAAAAAAAAAGAGTGTTAGTACACACCAAGACAAACAATATTAAATAAACCAAGGGTCGTGCGGAGTTGTTAAGTAGCGCAAAGTGAACTGTGTTCAAAGGGGATTTGGGGGGGGGGGGTCAACTTTCAAATAATTATAGAAAACGGAAAAATTGGTCGATTCGTTTGCGGTTTAAAATAAAACTATTCTTTAAGCCAGTATCTTCTTGAAAATAAATTTTAAAGATAAATTTCAAAAAATTACGTTAGGGGGCTCCTTAAACTTCAGAGTAACCACCAACTAATTTTAACATTTATTTTTTGTATCTAATTAAATGCTTGCAAGAGCTCATTAAATGTTTTTGGAAGCTTAGATTTAATTTTAAATTTTGAGCTCAAATTCTGAATCGTTGGGAGGGGTTAAGAAGCGCAAACTGAATGCAGTCAAGAGTTGAAATTTAACCCTCTCCCACCTCCTCGAACACAGTTCAATTTTGTGCTATTTAATCACTCCAAACCATTCAGAATTTGAAATGAAAATTAAAGTCAAAGCATTTGAAAGCATTTAATAAGATAATATAACGGTAAAAAATAGTTATTCGTTGCTCCAAAGTCTAAAGCGCCTCTCTATCGGCATTTTTTGAAATTTATCTTTATAATTTATTTTCACGAAATACCGACATAAAGAATTTTTTTTTTTTTTTTTTTTTTTTTTTTTTTGAAAACCGCAAATCAATTGACCAATTTTTCTGCTTTTTATGTTTATTTGAAATTTTGGACCCTTAACTTTACTGGTAGCTATCTCTTTTAGAAAACGTTCAGGACCCTTTCTTAGATGCGTTCGTAGTTATGTAAATACGTAGCACCTATTGTTGTCGCTCAGTCCGTCCGTCTCTCCGTCTGTCTGTCCGCATATAACAACGCAAAAACAACCCAACCGAATCGTTTGAAATTTAAAATACATAATTATTACATAATTTTGTCGAATCATTTCAAATTTTATGAAAATCGGATGGATAGATCAATTAAAGGGACAATCAAAAGTATTTCGTTCCATTCCGGTCAATGGGAAAAAAGTGTCAAACGCATTTTAATCGTTTGAAATTTTAAATACATAATTATTACAAAATTTTGTCGAGTTATTTCAAATTTTATCAAAATTGGATGCATAGTTCAACTACAGAACACAATCAAAAGTGTTCCGTTACATTACGGTTAATGGAGAAAATGTTTCAAATGCATTTTAATGGTGTTACACTCATTCGAACGTAATAAAATTGACATGCATCTATAAAGTACATATTATTATATACATTTTGCATAACCTGTGGTGCAAAGAATATTTGTTATTGATTTAAAAGGCCATACAAAAGTATTCCACTACATAATGCTATACGGGGAAACATTGTTTGGGGCTTGTTTCAATTATAATAAACTATTTCACATTTTATGAATAAGATATATGTTACTGAGGTGTAATAACGTTATCGTACGAACGCACCTCTTTTGCTACGCTTCACGTGCAATTTCCAACTTGTTTTTAATGCGATACTTTAAATTGATATCTATTGTTGTGTGTATGTACTTTTTCAACTTTTGTAACAATTTCTTTATGGGAGAATAGTTTTATTTTCAGAACTGCTTTCAAAGTAGAAGCATCTGCATATCAAAAAACTAACAAACAATTGAAAAGGTAGAAATGCACAGTAAAAAATAAGTACTGCACCCTGTGTGAAAAAAAAAACATTTAAAAATATTAAAAGGGTCCAAGAGGTCTGTAAATAACACTATTATAGGATTAATATTTAGATTGAACATTTCTTACCGAGCCGAGTGTAGACTAAGTGTTTAAACAAAAATGGAAATGTCGGTGCTGAAATCCTTAATTTAATACATTCTCTCAACAACGCAAACATTTTCAAGTAATTGTTATTAGTTGAGTTAAAATTTTGAATTTTTTTTTTTTTTCTGATGGTTTATCATGTCATTTGGAAACAAAACACGTGATAGAATTTCTCATAATGTTTTTTAATTTTTAAATTTAAAAGTAATTAGAAAGTGGGGTAATTTAAAATCTTCATAACTCGAAATACTATTTATAGAAATTCTTTTCATTTATGTAAACAGAAATATATAAGCTTTAATTCTAATTTAGGAATTTTAAAAACAAATAATTTGAATAAAATCTAAAAATATTTAAAGCAAAAAATTGAAAAAAAAAATTAATTTTTAAAATCATATTTTCAAAATTAAATATATATACATATTTTAATTTGCTGAATGAAAATTAAAATAAAACAATTGAAAAAGACAAGTTCCAAATTTAAACAAGTTTTCATTTATATAAACAGAAATATATAAGCTTTAATTCTGTCTTAGGAATGAAAAAAAAACATTAATTTGAATAAAATTAAAAAATATTTAAAGTAAAAAAATTGAAAAAAAATGTGATTTTTAAAAATTATATTATCAAAATTAAATTATATTTTCAAAATTAAAAAATTAAATTAAATGTATATATATATAATATTATCAATATTATTATCAAAATTAAGTTGCTGAATCAAAATTAAAATACAACAATTGAAAAGGCTTGTTCCAAATTTAAACAAGTTTTTTCTTAACAGTTCTTGAGTTATAGCAATTTAAATACAAGAAATGGTGAAAAAACTCATGAAGAAAAAAGCATTTTCACAGAAAGTCATTTCTATGAGAATGATTGCTTTGACAGCTAGATTTTAAAAGAAACAAAAACGAAAAAAATAATATTTCTTGTTCCAGTTAAAATCGAAACAAGGTTTTAAACGTCATTAAGCCGAATTTTTTTAATGCAATAGAACTGTTTAATAAAATTTGAATATTTTTGTGTCCCGCACCCTTTTAAACACCGAAAGTTACAGGTCGCAGCAAAAAATTAGCCATGTGTGGCATCTGGCGACAGTGAATCGGTAATTATAATGAAGAGCAGGGTAGGAAAAAAAATCAATTAAAAAACTTGGTTTACTTGGAGAAGGGAGGAGGGGTTAAAAAGCTTTTTATAAAAAATTCTAACTAGAAATAAATAAAAGTATGCGTTTAATAATGATAATACTGAGACGCTATTTTAGCTAAATTATGTGTGAATTAAATGTACCGACAAATAAAATTATGCTATTAGTAATAGCTGAAGGTCATTATTTTATTATTAGCTATATGTGTTTGAAATATTATAAGAAATGTATCAAGCCGTTAATTAAAAAATAAAGCAAATATCGACTTTAGTTTGTGTTTGATTTTATTTCTTTTTTAAAATTAAAAAAAAGAAACTATGATTAGTATTTGTGCAATAAAAAAATGCTGATATTCAGTCATATCTACTATTTGTTGCAATCACTATTCATATTGCAAGCACTTTAGCAGAATGTTAAAGAATGGAGACAGGTGTTACATATTTTCTTTTCTTCCTTACAGGTTATTTTTTCATCAAACATCTATTTTGCTTTGAATTATATTTAACACTTTATTACTTAATGCAAAAACTTGAGTTAGTTATTAATAGAAGTGAATAAAACGCGTAAAATCGTTGCAAGTAAGGGTTTAGTTAACGCTGCAATTGCAAAACATTTTACCTATGGATTATTTTCTGCCTCTTTAGTATCTGTCGCAGACCATCGAGATCTTTTTTGCCACTGGGTAGTAGGTAGTTCCAAGTCTACTCTTCCACCATGCTTCAAAAATGAAATTAGGTAGCCATATTCCTCCTCCATTCCAAATTTCCTGTTATTGAAAATAAACATTATTTCTTAACTACTTAAATATACCAAATGAAAAAAAGTCTTTATAGGGCAACACCCCCAGTAATTGGCACATTAAGAATTTTTCTTTAAACTTACTTCAATTTTCATTACAAAGAAACAAGATATTTACTTGGAAATATTTTTAAATCAAAGAATGCAGATCTGTGCATCTATTTTGCCCACTAAAAGCAAACAAATTTGAAAAAATATTTTTCTAAAAATATATTTATAAAAACTTGCTGAAATCACCAGTAATTGGCACCTAGAACACCAATGTATGACACTTTGTGATCCAGTAATTGGCACAAGTTTATGTTACAAAAAAACTTTACACTTTGAATTGGGTTTAATCGCTTTAAATGAATTTACTGTAGATGAAGATGCCATATTCCAGGTTTTTGAGACTAAGAAATCAGCATATTAGTCTGAAATGTGAACACTTTAAAACAATACAATATACTTATATTAATACCCAGTGATTGTCATGCTGTCCCCAGTAATTGTCATATGAAGCTTTAATGGATTCCAATTACTGAAAATATTTCATATTTTCAAATAAAAACAAATGTTAAACAAAATTAGTCTATAACTTTAAAAGTACTTCCAAAATAAGTGGTTTAATCTCAAATTCCTTGTGAATTCTTTGTAAATGGAATAGGTGCCAATTACTTGGAACTAGCAAAATTGAAGCACCATTAATTGACATCTATCATTAATTCAGAAATCCAAATATTTGTGTCGAAAATACTTTTACACAATTAAAGTAACCCTTTTTAACCAAACAAAACTACTGTCAATTAAAATTTAAAATATATTATAAATCAGATATTAATGAATTGAAAAGCATGTCTTCCTTAAGCCAAAGAAGAAGCATTTGCAACAAAAATGGCTAATTTCATACAAGCCATAATTGTTTCTCTTTCCTAGGCACTATTGTCATCTAGTAGCATAAATCAAAATTATAATATTTAGCATAAATGAGCATATAACTGGTATATGGTCTTGCATTTTTAAAAGACTGGATATAAATCTTATTTTAGGACATGTTGTAGGATGTGCCAATCACTGGTGCATGCCAATTACTGGAAATTTTACCCTACCAGCCATTTTATTAGTAAATATCAATATTTCTTCTGGATTGCTTGTCAAAAACTGTGAAAACATGTTTTAATTTCAAAACATTTTGAAGAGTTTGGGCGATAATGACTATGAAAAGAAAAATAAATAAATAAAATTACAGATGAAGACCCCTCCCTTTTCCGTCATATTATAATTACTCATTATCGAAAAGCAAATGTATTTTCATAAAAAACGAAAATATAAAAACCATATTTTTTAAATTCTCTAAATAATCAATTTGAAAAAAATATATATCACACAAGGTTTTGACTTGTAAGAAACTAAATAGTTATGCTGTAAATCAATGTTTTTTACAGTTATTAATATTTATCACTTAAATTACGCAGGCTGATTTCGAAGATGTCAAATAGATGATAATTATAATTTACACTTCCCGTAAAACTTCTAATTAAAATATTGAGAACATGTGATAAAATATGGACTGAAAGGTAAACCTCTTTGGTTTATGACAGGGGTGCAAAAGTCTTTGCGCCAGTTTCTTCTCTCCATTTGCGCCTATGTTCTCACTAATAAATTTATTTCGTTTCGTATCATCTAATAATTTGTATAAATTTCTTGCTAGAATGCTATTAAATTTTAGTGGTGAGTGACCGCTAACGCTGGTGCATAGATTTTTGCACCCCCGGTTTATGATCTATATGTGTAAAACTCTAAATTTTGAGTGTAAAGTTACGCAATCAGGCTCATTCAAAGCAACATTTGGGGCCTATTTAAAAAAAATCATTTAATAATAGGCCCCTTCGCAAA
The DNA here is from genome assembly GCA_964019185.1 of Maratus speculifer. Lineage (NCBI taxonomy): Eukaryota > Metazoa > Arthropoda > Arachnida > Araneae > Salticidae > Maratus > Maratus speculifer. Next base: position 389,151,653 of record OZ025294.1, on the reverse strand, counting down.
ATCAGTCACTTCATTATTTTTACCATCTCAATTTTAAAAAAAAACTTTAACACAAAGACCGATTCAATAAACCGATAATCCGATTCAATAAACTCTCTATTTATGCAAAAAAGACAAATTAAAAAAATATTACTCCGGTAATTTGACTTTAACTGGCTGCTTTTTTTTTCTAGAGAGGAGGGGAGGGGATCAAAATTGGCCGTAATTCGCATTTATTCAGCGAAGTATTTGAATTATAAGTTACAGTTTTAAGTTACAGTGTTAAGTTTTTATTAATTTAATGACACTTATATTCGTATAACATGCCGAATCACAAAATACCGGATCGACTATTTAGTCAAACTTTAGTTTTAATGAGATTTAATTGAGACTTAATATTTTAGAAATATTTAAAACCAAAGAAAGTCTTAATATAAACACCATTTCTCACTCTTTTTAAAACCAGTATTATGAATGGCATATACCGGGTGTCCAGTAAATAACTGACCCATTTTGAACTTAAATAACAAATAAACGGTCGGAGATAATAATGCGCGGTTTGCGGTATTGTTATTAGAAAATCAATAAATTTTTAAACATGTACATTGTTAATACAGTTCAAATTTCCGAAAAAAAATATTGCGCTGGCGATAACAGGCTGTTTGAATACAGACATGACTCTCATTTTCATAAATATGAGATTTTCGACTGGATCTGAATCTATATGTTGTCGAATCTGAATCTATATGTTGAATCGACTCTCGAATCAGCTTCAGAAATAGGGTACGTTGGTTGGAAAGTGATTTAAAATAATATTTGTGATTAAACCACCCCCCTCATTTCCCCTCCTCAGTCTTGAGACTGAGATATTATTTTAAATATTATTATATTACATTAACAAAGTTCATATTTTAAAATTTATTTATATTCTAATAACAATACAGCAAGCCGCGCATTTTTATCTCAAATAGTTTTTTTTATTTACATTCAATATGGGTCAGTCATTTACTGGACACCCGGTACATGAATAAGCACGCTTTTAAATGGCAACTAATGTGTAAAACAGTCATGGTTTAAAAAAATATATATGTATATTTTTATTTAAATCGGATTATTTTTATTTAAATCGGGCTTTATGATTTTTTTTGTGTGTTATTATACTATGTTTTCAAGTTTTAATTATTGTTATTAGTAGTACGGGATATATTAGTTAGTACTAGTTCTAATACAGTGAAATCTCCAAATAAGGGACATTTTTGGGACCACGACTTTTGTCCCTTAAATAGAGGTGTCCCTTATTCGGAGTGTCCCTTATTTGGAGGTTTTACTGTATTAGTAATAAATAGTACTAAAATTTATTACAGTATTAGTAAGTAAGGGAGAATGGGATGGAATGGGACAGAAAATTTTCCTCGTTACGTATTATTCTAAACTTCAATCACATACTAGATGGACGCAGTGATGTAGCTAGTTGGGGGCGGAGGGAGCGGTCCGCCCCGGGTATCACCCAATATTAATCTCCAAATAGATATATAATAATCTAATACAATTTTGGAAAAGAATTCTGAAATAAAATTAATTTCTAGCGTAACGACGAAATAGAGTTAATTTTCTTAGAGAAGTCGAAATTTTATGCAGACTGGTGTGTTTAAATAAGATATATGCACCACGGAACAAAAACTAACCTATCCAACGAGTATGGGTATCAAAAGTAAACTTTAAAAGAAAGAGAGAATTTTCTAGATACAGACACCACATTGATTTATGCGGATTATGGGTTAAGTAAAAAATCGCTCCTCCGTTTTTTTTTTTTTTTTTTTTTCCTTAAAGCAGAGCAAAAGGTAAATGAGGAATGGTGTGGTCATTTGTTATAATAGCGTACAATTGTGAAAGAAAAATATAACGGATCGGCAGGGGGGGGGGGGGAATGACACCATGGGGGCTGGGGGTAACACAATTTACATCCGCCCCGGGTGTCACCCATCCTAGCTACGCCACCGAGATGGAGCAACCAAATCTTCTGTTGAAAAAAGTTGCTGATGAGCATAAACTTAGATTTGTATAAAAAAATTGTTTATTAAAAAAAATAAATTTGCTTCATATAATTTAATGGTTTTGCTGTATATTAAGGACTTGTTTACGTGTAGCTGTAATAGTTTTCCTATTTAGAAAACCTAATATTATGTATTATTAGAATGAGCGAAGCGAATCCTCTACTAGTCCACTCAAATTACAATTTGTCGTACGCTTTACAAAAAAACTATTCAATATTTTAACTTCAAATTAAACACAAAAATAAATTATGATCTGTAGATTTGCAGAATATAATTTTTTTTACAGTAAAACGTTAAAAAAATTATTATTTTAATTAATTTATTTTACATGCATTTCCAATACGGACGCATTTTAGCAAATAAATAAAAAATGAAACGCGTATATTTTCAGAAAAAAAAAAGTTTAAATCATGGAGTAAATAATTATAGATAGAATCATGATTAATTTATTAAATAAACCATGTTTTCATTATCCCGCAAAATCGTTTGCACAGATGACACTTAAACATTTTAAAAGAATTGTATTATGTTTTTTTTTTTTTTTTTTTTTTTTTTTTTTTTTTTTTTGTAAACTGGCAACAAAATAATTGTAAACAAATAAAATTAATTCTTAAATTTGTTATATAAATGAAAAATTAAAAGATCTGCGTGAAGTTGTTGGTTCAAGCTCTTTATAAATATTTTTGCGAAGGTCGTATTGTGGCTAAATAATATCGACTCATTAATCAGAAGGATTTTATAGAAAAATAAGACTTTAATAAGTTCGCAAACACAACAATAATTATTCGTGAAAACGTCACTGCGAGAATGAGAGAGAACTTCGTTAAAAGGTAATTCCATTAATTGAGTTGCCATTCGCAGAAAGTAAAAAGTTCTCCCACGCGGAGAGAATTACAGCAATTCTCATACGCTAACATGTATAAAAACGAAGAAATTAAAATAAAATGTTTTATAGTTAAAAATTCATAGTATCAACGAAAGCAGATTTCAAATGTTTTTTCCAGAAAATAGGATTTTGAAGAAGTAACTTTCTTCAAGCTTTCTTCAAATATATTATTCTAAAATAGCTATCAAAGATTATTGGATGTTGATTACAAAGATTGGAAACATGCATATTTCAAACAATTAAAAAACACCAGTGGCTACTTGAAATTGTAAAAACATCTTTAAAAGAGCTTTTAGTTGAAAATTTAAAAAAAAATTGTAAAAGTTTGCTTCGAAAATATCTTATTATGCCAGTTTTACATCATAAATAAAAAATTAAAATGCGCCAAAACATAAAATAACGTTTTTGTTTAATAAAGATGCAAAAATAATAATAAAAAAAAATATTGTTACTTTCAAATATCTGTTTTATAAAATAATGCTTCGCGAATCCAAACAAAGCATGGCTTTTGCTAGTCCATAATTTAAACTAAACTTAAAAGCAGCACTGTTGTTTATATAAGCAGTTTAACATAAAATAAGATAAGGGGAGAAATGGGACAAGGTAGCAAAAGGAGTAATGAAATAAGTCGAATTCCTTCTTTTGAATAAGATAAATGTAAATTACTAATACTATTCAAATATTCTAATAAAAAGGATTAAATTTAAACAGAAATAGTTGAAATGTTAAATAGAAAATATTCTAAAACTTACAGAAGTCAGTTGCCTATTTTTAACAAAATCTAATCCAACGCGCACTTTTCATAAACTGATTTATTTTTTAATTCTTAGGTAATGTAGACAAACAAATGAATTACATACTTTTAAGACAAAGAAATTTAAAATAGATATAGTTCAAATTATTTATCTAACTATGTAAGTTAAAGGAAAACATGAAATATAACCCAATAACTCACTTTAGTTTGATGAAGTGGAATTTATTATTTATTTGAATAACATACATCCGACTTGTGTGCTCGACATGAAAGTCTGCTTATAAGTCATCGTCAATATACAAGGACGAGATAGCACAAGGAAATTTACAACACCAGAGAAATACAACCAGGAGCTCCACACAAAGTGTGTGTGCAATAGAGCCAGTTGGAATCGAACCAACAACCTCAATGTTAGCAGAGCGGCGTCTTAACCACTCGGCCAACGATGCCCCATTATTAAGTGGAATCGCAAGTTCTTCCATTGCCGACATCAACAGTTTGACGTCATAGATTGGTTGGTTGGCAAATACTGAAACTTATGTTACTACCCGTAAAGGAGGATATGGTCTCGAAAATCTAACACCATTACTTCCGTCGAAAATAACTTTTATGTGCTGCATTATCTTACCTATAATTTAGACATTTTCAAGGAAAATGTTTTGATTAGTCAATAATTACGATGGTTTTACTAGAAACAAGAATGATAATTTTTTTATTAAGTGCATATATAACATTATCATTTTAGGAATGAGGGGTTGTCTGACACATGATATCATAAGATATCTCTAGGGGGAGGGGAGATTTGCCTTTTGATATCGATATCATTTTTGACCCAATAAAAATTATCTCTTTCTTTGTAACATAGTTTTTTGTTCAAAATAGTACATTACGTTTTTTTATTATTCTGTTATCTATTTTCGCGAAAATACAAAGCTATCATTAAAATCCCTAAATTATAATGAAATTATCTAATTCTAAAATATGGTATACCCCAACTTTTTACATTCCTATTCATCTTCATATGTGTATGCATATATGTATAATCATGGATCGAGAAATCTTATGTGAAATTTATTTGAAATACAGCTTGTATTTTCTAATAAATAAAAGAGAAAAAATGTTGTCCACTTGTTCTGTTGATAAGAATTTCTACGTCTCCCCCTGCCCCCTTCGTTCGGAAGGCAAGTTCGAGTAACGAGAGACGCTTCTATTAACAAAAATAGCAGTCTTGCCATATAAGTGTTGGATTCAGGGGGTGGCCCGGGGTAAACTCCCACCCCCCTAAACAATGAAATGCATCTCCCCCAGAAAAATATTTTTTGTGTTTTCACTGGTGAAAAAGTGTCATTCCCCCCGGTATTCTATAATGTCCCCCCCCCCCACGGAGCCACAGAAGTCACTCTCGAAGAAAAATGTCTGAATTCAACACTGCGCCGTATGGCGAAATAGCGTTATTGTCAGTACGTCGAGTGAGATAGGTTCTAAAATTTTGATTTAAGATTTTTAGAGATTTTGAACTTTACCACATTTTTAAAATTAGAACAAAAGGATTGTTAATTACTAAATCTATGAGCTCATCAAGATTGTGGTCTGAGGTCGTTAAAATTCCAACAACGTATGCGAAAAAGATTTTTGAATTTTAGTTATTTATGAGATTGGTAGAGGAAAAGGGACCGGTGTTTGTAGTTTTACCGATGGATTATCTGTAAATCTAAGCCAACTGACTGTTTGGTATTTTATTATATTTTTCTAATAAGCATGTATTTTTTTTCTACTTTTATGATAATTTTGTCTAAATTTTGAAAGGGGGTGATTCGCGGGTGGGGGGGGGGGTATTTATAGCCTCCAAAATTTCCACATCTGCGCACACACGATACGTTATACCATTTCGTTTTTTCTTAAGCAGGCAACGTACTAGACCCCAATCTTCAATATTTGAGCGATGCGACTTTCGATGCATTAGTATTGTAAGGAACGTTAAGAAATTGTGTTGCTGAATACGAAAAAAAGAAATGGTAAAACAGATCGTGCTGCCCAGCTTGAAATTTTCGAAAAATAAGAAATACCATATTTCGGTGCTTCTCTTTATTTTGTTTCATGGATTAACTCAACTTTGAACGGAAATTTTTAACATTGTATTATTAGCTTTTTTCAATGAATTTTGAATTTTAAGTAATTATTAGCTGGCAAATTTCTTATTTGTCATACTTTTAAAAAAATGTTTTTTAGAGTTAAAATAAGTTAATAAGACAGATATATAACATTAAATAAAAACTTTATTAAGAATTTATGCAAGTTAAAAATGTAATAAAAATACTTGCATACTAATTACATTCACTTAAAATAATTAAAATGTTACATACTTCTTTGTCTCGCACGTCCGGTAAAAGGATCCAACTGAATGAAACACAAAGAGCATACAAAGATGAATAAATCCTTTTAACGTATGTCACTGGTATACAGGGTGTTTCTAAATTCATGGTACAAACTTTAAGGAGTGATAGTACACATCCAGACAAACAATATTAAATAGGAAACTAAGGATCCCAAACGTCTTCCGAAGGAGATAGGCGCCATTAAAGTTTAGGGTCCAAAAATTCAAATGATTATAAAAAACAAAAAAATTGGTCGATTCGTTTGCGGTTTTCACTAAAATTATTTTTTATGTCAGTATTGTCTTGAAAATAAATCATAAAGATAAATTACAAAAATTGTCGATAGAGGGCGCTTTAGACTTTGGAGTAACGAACAACTATTTTTTACCGTTATTTTTTGCATCATTAATTTTTTTAGAAGCTTAGACATAAACTTGAACTTTGAGCTCAAAATCTAAATCTCTGGGAGTGGTTAAGTAGCGCAAACTGAACTGTAGGGAGATGTTCAAATTTCAAATGATTATAAAAAACGGAAAAATTTATAAATTGATTTGTAATTTTCACCAAAAGTATTCTTTATGTCAGTATTATTGTGAAAATCAATTACAAAGATAAAATTCAAAAAATGCCGATAGAGGACGCTTTAGACTTTAGAGTAATGTACAACTATTTTTTTACCGTTATTTTTTGCATCTCATAATTTTTCTTAGAAGCTTAGACATAAACTTAAATTTTGAGATGAAAATCTGAATCGTTGGGAGTGGTTAAGTAGCGCAAACTGAACTGTGTTCAATGGGGGTGGGAAGGTTCAAATTTCAAATGATTTTAAAAAACGGAAAAATTGGTCGATTCGTTTGCCTTTTTCGCTAAAACTATTCTTTTTGTCAATATTTCCTTGAAAATAAATTTTAAAGATTAATTTTAAAAAATACCGTTAGAGGGCGCCTTAAAATTTAGAGTAACCAACAACTACTTTTAACCATTATTTTTTTAATCTAATTAAATGCTTGAAAATGCTTAGATTTAAATTTTGAGCTCAAATTCTAAATCGATGGAAGAGATTAAGAAGCGCAAACTGAAATGTGTTCAGGAGTTGAAATGTTACCCTCCCCACCCCTCGAACACATTTCAATTTTACGCTACTTAATTACTCACAACGATGCAGATTTTGAGCTCAAAATTTAACTTTGAACATTTACAAGCATTTAATTAGATACAAAAAATAACAGTTAAAAATAGTTGTTGGTTACTCTAAAGTTTAAGGCGCCCTCTAACGGTATTTTTTGAAATTAATCTTTAAAATTTATTTTCAAGGAAATATTGACATAAAGATTAGTTTTAGCGAAAACGGCGAACGAATCGACCAATTTTTCCGTTTTTAGCTCACAGGCTATCATAGCCTGAGAGCTTATGTGCCCGCCCGTTATGTATGTATGTGCGTATGTGCGTAACGCGATAACTCATGATAAAAATATCCGATCCTCTTAAAATTTTGTATGTAGGTATATCCTGACAAGGCGCTTCCCTGATTAGTTTTTGAAGTTCATTCGATATGTATAAGAGGGGGAACGGAGGGCTCATGTCCCCCGTTAGTTGATATAAATGGGATTTTCATGCAGAATTAAGTTTTCAAAATTTAGATTAGGATCATTCTGATGAGGCGATTCCGTGACTGTTATTAGGTGTTCATTGAATAAGTATAAATAGGGGGAACAGGGGTTCTAATCCCCCGCCCCCCCACCCGTTAGTTGATATAAATGGGATTTTCATGCAGAATTAAGTTTTCGTTCAAAATTTAGATTAGGATCATTCTGATGAGGCGATTCCGTGACTGTTATTAGGTGTTCATTGAATAAGTATAAATAGGGGGAACAGGGGTTCTAATGCCCCCCCCCCGTTAGTTGATATAAATGGGATTTTCATGCAGAATTAAGTTTTCGTTCAAAATTTAGATTAGGATCATTCTGATGAGGCGATTCCGTGACTGTTATTAGGTGTTCATTAAATAAGTATAAATAGGGGGAACAGGGGTTCTAATGCCCCCCCCCCGTTAGTTGATATAAATGGGATTTTCATGCAGAATTAAGTTTTCGTTCAAAATTTAGATTAGGATCATTCTGATGAGGCGATTCCGTGGCTGTTATTAGGTGTTCATTGAATAAGTATAAATAGGGGGAACAGGGGTTCTAATGCCCCCCCCCCCGTTAGTTGATATAAATGGGATTTTCATGCAGAATTAAGTTTTCGTTCAAAATTTAGATTAGGATCATTCTGATGAGGCGATTCCGTGACTGCTATTAGGTGTTCATTGAATAAGTATAAATAGGGGCAACAGGGGTTATAATGCCTCCCCCCCTCTTAATTTATATAAATAGGTTTTTCAAGCAGAATTTTCAGATTTCGTTCAAATCTCTGAATAGTTTTGGAAGTTTAATGGTTAAGTATAAAAGAAGGGGATAACTCCTTTTAAATTATATAAATGCTAAATGGGTTTTTATTAAGAATTATCTAATTTGCTGTGAATTTTGGATATAGATTTTTTATATGATAAAGCATGTCTTTGATAGTATAGGAGGTTCAATGATTAAGTATAAAAAAAGAGGAAAGGGGAGAGCTGTTTCCCCTTCTTAATTTTTTTTTCGAACGGAATTAACCCTTGAAAATATAAGGCTTTAATGTACAATTAGTATTTGTAGCCTGTGAGCTCAATGCCATCAGTTTTACTGGGCAGTATTCTTTATTTATAATCATTTGAAATTTGAACCTCCCCACCCCCATTGAACACTGTTCAGTTTTTGCTTCTTAACCACTCCCAACGTTTCCGATTTTAATCTCAAAATTTAAATTTATGTCTAAGCTTCTAAAAAAATTCATGAGATGCAAAAAATAACGGTAAAAAATAGTTGTACGTTACTTCAAAGTCTAAAGCGCCCTCTATCGGCAGTTTTTGAATTTTATCTTTATAATTTATTTTCAAGATAATACTGACATAAAGAATAATTTTAGTGAAAATCGCAAATCAATTGACCAATTTTTCCGTTTTTAATAACCATTTGGAATTTGAACCTCCCCCCACAGTTCAGTTTGCGCTGTTTAACCACTCCCAACGATTTAGATTTTGAGCTCAAAATTTACGTTTATGTCTAAACTTCTAAAAAAATTTAATGAAATGCAAAAAATAACGGTAAAAAATAGTTGTTCGTTACGCCAAAGTCTGAAGCGCCCTCTTTCGGCATTTTTTGAAATTTATCTTTATAATTTATTTTCAAGGCAATACTGACATAAAGAATAGTTTTAGTGAAAACCGCAAACGAATCGACCAATTTTTCTGTCTTTTATAATCATTTGAATTTTTGGACCTTAAACTTTAATGGCGCCTATCTTCTTCGGAAGACGTTTGGGACCCTTAGTTTCCCATTTAATATTTTTTGTCTTGATGTATACTATCACTCATTAAAGTTTGTACCATGAATTTAGAACACCCTGTATATTCAATGGTACACAATATTATAATTTTAATTACATGACTTTGAATAACTGATTAATTACACTAGTTTAAAATCCTAGAGTTTCACGTCTACGAATGCTATAATTCTTCAATAAAAATTAAGGATTGGTTGAACTCATTCATTAGATTGAATTTTCACACTAGAAAAACGACATCTATCCAGGCCGTCGAGAGCCGTGACGTACCCAGGATCAGTCACACATCCCCTTCCCTCTTATACAGACTCTGAAAATACATAATAAGCATGTGAATCTTTAATAATACCTCCTCGACTTTGAAGACTACTTTGTTCGCCTCTCATAAAATTAATTATTTATTTCCCTGAATTTAAAGATACTAATTAGATATTAATACTATTTAACAAAAGTAATTATAGACCTTTCCTTTTTTGTTGCTACGTTATGGTATACGTAAAAATTATAATGTACAATGTGTATTGTAACTATTGGGCTCCTTTGAGCTTCTTGGTCCTCCAAACAATTTGCCGGCTGAACCCCCCCCCCCCCCTTCTCTCCTCAGATCTGCACTCATTAAGCAGCAAGAACATCATTTGATAGGTTGCCGTACACCGAGGCGAGAATGACATTTTTTTCCCTTACTGAAATATAAGTATTTTACAGTATAAATGCCGTTTTTAATGAAAAAACATTATTTTATGGTACAAATACTGTTTATAATCGAAATAGCATAGATACCGGATTTTTTTTATTCCTAATATACCTTAAAAATACGGTACTCATATCGTAAAGAATGAAAGCAGTAGAAGCACCGTAAAATTTAGGTACACCTATTGAAATGCTACAAAAATGTTTAGAATCTCATTTATCTTACTGAAAAATAATTATTTTACGGTATAAATACCGAGTTTTTACTGAGGAACAATCATTTTACTGTGTAAATACCGTTTTCAATCGAAAGGGAACAAAATCTATTTTTTTACGCTCAATGTAACTTAGAAATACGGTATTCATACCGTAAAGAGTGAAAATGGTAGTAGTACCGTGAAATTTACGGTACATCTACTGGAATTTTACAAAAAAATTTTACAGTGTGTAATTTAGCTAAAAATTCTCACACACTCAAAAAAAAAAAGAAAATGAATGTTTTGATAATAACAGGATTCGTACTCTTCAAAATGACTTTCAAGCATTTTTTATCAAAATTTTTGCAAAGTAATTTATGCTTTATTTAAGGAGACACAGTATCTTAGTACCTTGAAATTGTTGAAAATATCTATTTTCATTTTTTAATATTAATTGAAAGCTTCTTTAATATGTGGTGCAAGCTTCTGTTGATTATTTTTACATCTCATTTTACCTATACGACATTTATTTTGCGAAATATTTTTAATAGATGCAGCACATTTGCCCATAAAAATAAAACTTTAAACTGATATTTCTCCTGGTTCATATTTTTACAACTTGCTTGTTCGTAAAATACTGAAGCTTTTTTGCTCATTTAGATAAAAGTTTAATTTTTCCATTATGTGTTTGATATTTTTGTGCATGAATTTATCATTCAAGTTTATAGTTATATATATATTTTTTAAGTAAGAGTTTGCTGAATTTTCTTCGCTTTTTAATATACACGAGAGAAAAAAAATCATATTAAATGTAAAATCTCATACATCTAAAAATCCATGCATAGTTTTATATAGTATATTCTTATAAATGTGAAAAATTCGAAGCCAAAATATTCATATTTTAAAAAATATTTTTTTCTTTTCAAAAAGTTAAATTAAAAAAAAACTCAATTCTAGTAATATAAGCTGTTCAGCAAGATTTTTTAAAAATGTTATTTAATTTTTAGTATTAAGTATTGTGCCACCTCATATATTACAGTATTATTGAAAATTTAACAGATGGTTTCAAAGGTACTGTGTCTCTTTAAAGAAAAAAAAAAACTATCTGCAGATGAGACCAGTAATTTAAGAAATTTCCGGTGCTAAAACGCCTAAAATCCCGACAATCCTTGATGTGCACGACCCTTGAATAAATTAGAAAGACTGAAGGAATGATAGCGATAAACAAAGTATATATTTTTTAATTAATTGTCTTCCGGCAAAAAGTAAAATGCGAACTGCAAATGTGTTTTTCATTTTAAGTATTAAAATCCTAATAACAGCTCGTCTGTTTTTATGCTTTTTAATGATTAAAATGTAAAATTACGTATATGTTTTAGAAATACTTTGTCTAACAGACTGCAAATAGACATTATTTAAGAAACCTGCGCAAAAGTTGCATTTTTTTTTTTTTTTAAAGAAGGATTTGAGATGTGACTGATGAGAATCTTAAAGCACAACATCACTTTATCTAACGTCGCACAGTGGGACAATCTGCGGCCTTCGAATCTCGCAAAGAATTGAAAAAAGTGAAATTTTATTTTGAACTACCGACATGTGTCACTTTAATAGAACAGATATTAGTAAACATCTGCCGAATATTAAAAAGTGCGCAAAGTTATCTTGGCCGTCATTAAAGAAAGAAGTGAAACTGCATGTCATACTTTAATGATAAATTAAAAAAAAAAATTCAATAACTTTGTTTCAAGTTTCGTTTGTTAATTGGTCTGTAATAATTTAACCCTTTCGGGTCCAAATTTTTTTTTCCATTTTCAGAAAAAATTAATTTTATGTTAATAACTCTGAGACTAGCTATCAAAATAGATTAATTAGTGTTTGACGAATATTCCACTGCCTGAAAGATAACGAATGTCGTTGTTTTGCGTATTATTCAATAAATTCTCATGTAAGAATACGCTAAGGAAGAATTTTTTGGAGATTTTTAGAAAATGTTTTAATTAGAATAAAATTAAACCTATATTACAACTTTCTAATACTTTTTGTGCTTTATTACATGTGATTCTTTCAGGAAAGTAACTTTTATTTTAAATTTAAAGGTTGAAAGGTATGTTTAAAATAAAAAGAATCGGAAACGGTGCAAAGAGAATTAAACAAATAATAATAATTATTATTATTACTAAACGCTTAAACATAAATGAAATCATATAGTAAATGCATGGACATAAGCTAACATTACTACATGTAAATAGTAGCAAAAGTATTTCTTAAAACAAAATAATACTCCATTAAAAGACATGTACTACTAATAGTACACCAGACCCAAAAGGGTTAATAACAATATTTTTTGCCTATGAAACCTTTAACTGCAGATATGTAATAAAAATTCATTAACTTTCAATTTGTTTTTTATATGATTTTTATAGACATACTGATGCTTAGAACATATAGTGGTGATTTTTTTTTTAATTAACAATGTCTACAAGCATTGAAAGTTTTAGTTATAAGTTGAAGCGAGTTAAGTGTTAACTATAATTTTTTCTACTAGACTGGAGTTTTAGGGGATAAATATTTCAGAAAATTTTGCTCCTTTTTTAATTGTATGTTCATTTTTAGAGTTAATCATCCTCAATTTTTTGTTACTGTACGGGTATGTGCCACACATAAATACATATTGTTGTTGTTGTTGTTGTTGTTGTTAAAGGCGAATTTAAATGCATTATTTGTTATAAAATAATGTACTTAAATGAAACTAACTATCATGAAACGTTTTAAAGAAAAAACTTTTGAAAAGTAATATGATTTTTTGGGCTAAGAGCCCCATAATCAGAAAAACTACGAAAAATAGTTTTATATATTTAAAAAAAGAAGCTAAAATATTTTAAATTTTAATATAAATTCCGATTTGTAAAAGCCTGTCTACACATATTAAATGCTTTAGAATTAATAAGGAGTGGCTTGACAAATCGCTTTCATTTTCTCGATTTGAAAAACAAACAAAAGCGTCATTGAAAAGCAAACGTGTTCGTTTCCATATTCTGTTTGAAAGGTGGGCTGAACTACAAAAGATTAAGAGCAAAAGAATTACGCGATTCTAGTTCTACATTTTCGTTGGTGTCCGCGACATGTATGAATTTAAGATCTGAAGGACAGGAAAACAAAAAGGGTGTGCTACTACCTAGACAGCAGAAACAGTTTAGCTTCTGCTGTCTTTATAGTAGTACATACATTTTGCATGAGAAAAGTGGATCATTCCTTCAAAACGAGTCGCCAATATTCACTATAAAATATGCTTGAGAATCATTAATATTATTAATTGTGTTTGCAAACCCAGTTTTTTTGCATTTTAAAGGCGATATTGTGGATGGTTTATAAATATTTGATTTCTATAAAACTACCTTAAATTATTGTTTTTAACTAATTTTTGTACAGAAAATATTGAATTACGTAAATTAATAGTCAATAAATTACCCGATAGCCTATGCAAAAGTTTTAAATCTTACTATGTTAAGTCTATATAAGAATGTATAATGTGTGTACTTTTTGTTCAAAGTAAATTTTTTTATTGCGAACTTTGGAGACTTCCTGCCCCACTGTACTTCACTTTGGTTGATTTATATAACATCGAAAAGTAATTAAAGTTCTTAGTTGCAGAATATGTTTTGTCGCATTTCCTAAAAAAATATTTTATTTTTATGGATTAATGTTAAATTAAGTTAATTTGTTATATAATCGATAATATGAAATCTCAACAAATTATTTACAGCGGTGGTGAAAAATATTTGGAAAATAGTTAAATGTTGTAAATACTTGGCTGGAAAATTATCCAAAATTTTGCTGCCCAATATGAATAGAAAAACATTTAAATGTGTAATGCCTATAATTTATTTCAATAAAATTATAATTATAATCATTTATATCAAATTGATGCCGAACATATTTACTTAATTTTTAACGTGTATTAAATTGAAAAAAAATGCATAAGCACTTCTCTTTTTTATTTATCTTTTTGTCCAAGACAACAATTTGTCTTTGCTCTTTCGACTGGCAAAAATGTCATGTTTTACTCAGTTGTTTGCTGAATTCTCATAAAGTTAAATATGTCTTTTTGATATTGAAAAGGACAAGATCGAACTTAAAAATTATGTAGTAAATGCAAAGAAAAACGTAAAATATATATATGACAGGCCATAAAATTATAATTTTAACTTTTTTCTGACAATTATGATTTTTTTTTTCGGTAATGAATAAGAGAATAAAAAGCATACAAAAAATATTTTCTCCTTTTTTTTCGCATGTGCCCCACGGATGTACAGAACTACCTCACCGTTGGGGCAGATGTGAACAATTTTTCAATTTATAAAACTTTGAAAAACGTAAGAAAAACTATAAAGGTAACTTTAAATATTTACGATGCGTAAAAAAAACTTCTGTTCACTATAATGAGTAGCTTTGGTTGTAGAAATTAACCCAGTTATGGAGAAAAAGTTATACTTATGTGAACTGTTTACATGTACCCTAGTCACCCCTACTTCTAAATCATTGTTTGGAGCAAATTGTCTTTTAATTGACTGAATTTCCAGCCATACGTCTAGATCTTTACTCTATATGAAATCTTTTGGGCATTCTGACTCAGAAATATTCAAAAAATATACAATTCCAAAAGGTGAATACACCTTATTTCTTTTATCCACCAAACTTGAAATAAGATTTAAAACGCTCCCTAGATAAAGTCTGTGTATTTATGACATCAAGACTCATTTACAGCAATTATTTTTTAATTATTAACGCAATTTGGAGGCCATAAGTAGCTTGTCTTCATGCATTTTTCAAGTTTTTTATTAATTCATTGCACTTCTAATAAACTTGGAAAACATTAAAGTTTCTGTTTGAAACTAAATTAGTATTTTTTTCCAACCTTTGTTCTATTTTAATGAACTATTCTACAAATATTGTATGCAAATTATATGCATTATATGTAAAGTATAATTTTTCCACAAATGTATGAAAAGTTACAACTTATTTAAAAAGTCACTTACAGAAAGGAAAATTTCACGTAAACCATCCTATAAAGCCCAGAATTTTCTGCACATTGTTCTCTGTAATTAAAGTTCCAAATTATTACATAATAACAAAAAAAAAGAATGTAAAACGTTTCTTCTAAAACAAAAATATTTGATGGAATGTGTGAATTATCTTACTTAAGGTATCCGCTGTAAAATATTCTCCATGTTCTCATAGGTTTTAAGTAATACGTTTGAAGTCCTCCACAAGTGAAGGCGTTTTTATTCGCACAGGACTGTTGAAAACCACATTGCTTCACTAATTCGTAAACTCTTCCTGACGCCAGGCTTAGGTGAATGACAGCATTTGCTTTTTGGCGACATAATCTGGAAACGCTAATGATGGCGAAATCCCCTTTCTTATTCACGCCATAAAAAAGTATTCCATCGTCTGCCTGTAAAGAACATTTTTCATGTACATGTGATAAGAGATCATAATTTTTGGTTGAAAATTTGTCACGGCGCACAGTGGGGCAAGAAGCCTCCAAAGTTGGCAAAAAATAAAATTTACTTTGAACAAAAAAAGCACATCATGGATTCTTTTGTAGACTAAAAGTAGTAAAACTTTAAACTTTTACATAAGTTATAGAGTAATTTATTAGTTAATTTACGAACCTTTTTCAATATTTTTTGTAGAAAAATGAGTTAAAAACAAGAATTTAAGATAGTTTTATACAAATTAAATATTTATAAATCACCCATAATATCGCATTAAAAAAAATGTAAATGCTTAATGAATTTTAAGCAAACCTTAAAGTGAATAGTAGCGACTAGTTTTGAAGGAATGAATCAACCTTTCTCAGGCAAAATGCCCTCATTACTATAAAGACAGTAGAAGCAAAACTGTTTCTGCTGTTTTAGTGCTAACACACACTTTTTCTTTTTCTGTCTTCCAGATCTTAAACTCATATATGTCACGTACACTAACGAAGATGTAGAACTAGAAATGTGTAACCGTTTTGCTCTTGTTCTTTCATTTTCATCGTCCAGAAGAAATTCAGACGGAATATGAAGACGGACACTTTTGTTTTTCATTGACGCTTCTGTTTTCTTTTCAAATGGAGGAAATGAAAGCAATTTGCCAAGCCACTCTTTATTAATTCTAAAGCATTTCCCTTGTCTCGCCAGGAGTTTTTCCATCGGAATTTATATTAAAATTTAAAACATTTAATTTTATTTTCATTTAAACTACTTGTTCGTAGTTTCTCCAATTAGGAATCTCTTATAGCAAAAAATCATATTACTTTTCAAAAATTTTTTACTTAAACGTTTCATGATAGTCAGTTTTATTTAAATTCATTATTTTGCAATAAATAATGTATTTAAATTCCTTTTTAACGAAGAAACAATACATATTTATGTTTGGCACACTCGTACACTAACAAAAATTTAAGGATGGTTAACTATAAAAATGACCATACAATTAAAAAAGTAGCAAAAAGTAGCAAGATTTTCTGACATATTTACCCTTCTAAAACTGAAACTTAGTAGAAAAAATTATAGTTAACGTTTAATTCGCCTTAATTCATAACTAAAACCTTCAATGTTTGTAGACGCTGTTAATTTTTCATATAAATTTCACAACTATATATTCTAAGTGTCTGTATATCTATAAAAACCGTATTAAAACAAATTGAAAGTTACTGAATTATTGTTACGTGCTTGTAGTTAAACGTTCCATAGTCAAAGAAAAAATATTTTTTTTTATTATTACAGAGAAATTAACAAACTAATGTTGAAACAAAATTATTGATTTTTTTTTTTCATTTATTATGAAAGCGCAGTTAACTTCTTTCTTTAGTGACGACCAAAATAACTTTGAGCAATTTTTAATAATAGGCAGATGTGTACTGACATCTGCTCTATTAAAGTGACGTATGCCGGTAGTTCAAAATAAAATTTTATTTTTTCGATTTTTTGCCAGATTTGAAGGCTTTTTTGCCCCACTGTGCGGCTTATACTCAACCATCGGCCCAACATACATAACCATTACTTTAAAAACTAATTGATGTACATATAAAA
Source organism: Maratus speculifer (assembly GCA_964019185.1). Lineage (NCBI taxonomy): Eukaryota > Metazoa > Arthropoda > Arachnida > Araneae > Salticidae > Maratus > Maratus speculifer. The sequence goes on along the minus strand of OZ025294.1, from coordinate 389,134,213 downwards.
AGTATTTAAGACTTCAAATACTGTTTCATTTCTTTTCATGGGGAGACAAAATCTGCTCGGTTTTCATAAATCAAAATTATTTTAAAGCTTCTGAAATTCCGTTTTCTTAATCAAAATTTTTTAATCCTTTAAAAGATAGTGAGATGTGTATTATCCCACTTAATTCTAGAACCAGAATTTTTAATTAAAATTTTACTTTTGTGATTTTGGTGGGAAAAGGCTGTAAAATCGCATTTTCCTTATTTTGATTTTTATCTGGTGTGAATTCAAAATTGGATAAACACAATTACTTGCCCCTAAAAGAGTTAAATACAATTCTAATTTTTTTTACAATAGAATACAGATTTCTCATTCTTCAACGCAATTAAATATTATTGCAAATTATTTTAATTTGCACGATATATTTCCACATTAAAAAAATAATAATAAAGATTTTACATTCATCAAAAGATGGATTTATTAGAAAATATCTTATTATTATTTTTATTATATCTTTGGAATTTCTGCACTATTATATTATTATGTTTTATGCTTATTTGGATTGCAATATTGCTTTTTAGTGTACAACTGACCAATAAATATCTCTTTTACTCCTAATTTTTTTAACGTCTAAACGTCTCACAAATTTAATTTTTAGACCTTTTTTCTGCATTTTGTCTTTGTGCAATTCAAATGCAATCTGCCTGAAAAAAATACCTCAATTTACTTCGTTCTTTCTAGGTTTTCAAGCATAAATTACTTTTAAATTCATCTCTATCGCATGCAGTCTGATTGGGAGAGGTTAATCCGCTAGCACTTAAACAATATAAATAGTTCAGCATTTGTTTCCAGCTAATATTCTATAACTAAAATAAAAGATCATCCATAAATAAGTAAAATAATAAAATTTATATAAAAAAAGACACACAATTTTAATAGACTTGTAATCGAACTACGCGCTTAAACTGCTGAAATAATGAGAGCAGAAAAGGCTGTAAATCTTTGGAAATATTTTCGCGAATTAACTTCTGACATGCGGCTAATGCCAGAACGTTGCTTTGAATAAATTTCTAATACTTATTTGAATGTGTTATTGACATTTTCCCTATGAAAATAGTTTTTTTTTTTTTTCAGAATTAAAATCTTCATTTCACAACTGAAAATCTAGGTTCTTTTCATGTGGAAATAACTTATTAAGCAAAATTTAGTCTAAATATTAGTTGATAAGAACAGATCTACAATATTTTGTAACAAAATTATTAAACGATGTAATTTTTTTCCCTTTCACTGGACATACGTCGAGTTATCGGGCTTTTGTCCACTTAATTGATTTTTTTTTTCATTTTAAGATCACAATTACTTTTACATTTTAAATGTTAATCGTAGCTATCCAGATAGACTTACTGAAATTTAAAGATTATGTCATTATCTGAAATTTAACGAATGTTCTTATTTTGTGTACTATTTATTCTATATGATAATAGGCTAAGAAAGATTTTTCGGAAAATTTCGTATTACAACATGGTTTAACAGATATTATAACTTTATAATGTTTTTTTGCATTTTATCACACAGAAAAGTAACCTATATTTTAACCCTTGCCACTCCGCTGCGGAGACATCATCTTTCCTTCCAAAATTTGTTTTCGGCACCAGTAATAAAGGCAAATAAAATTTTCCTTATTCAATCAGAGAATTTTTGAAAGTCAAGGAAAGTTCTTTTAAAAAAAAGTGGTTCTAATTGAATAAAATTTGTGTAAGAGGCGCCGGAGTCCAAATGGTTAAATTTAAATAGTGAAATACATTTATAAATCAAAGGAATTGCCAACGGTGCAAAGATAATTAAAAAAATTTTTATTATTGCTGTTATTACTCAATGTCAAAACACAAATGAAGTCATAATAAAAAAGCCATAGCTGTATACCATCATTTCTACATGTAGAAAGTAACTAAGTTATAGTTGGTACAAAATAATAATTGATTTTCGATGAAATCGATGAAGATAATCGATGAAAAGACATGTACTACTGATAGCACACCAGACTCGAAAGGGTTAAACAAATTGTTCCTAATCGAATTAACCCGCTGCCTACAGCACATTAGTACCGTATACATACCCATAAATTATTTAATACGGCGTGGCCCTTACTGTAATGGTGAGCGATATAACCAGACATCGTGTTCTTCATTTTCGTATTTACAGTGGTATTTTATATGTAGCACATGAATGTTTCTATAAATAAATATTGAAAGGCATTTTACCTTTGCTAAGTGAGACTCTGAGTGGGGTGATTCGAGTTCTTCTTCAATGGGGTGATTCAAATATCCCACTCTTTCGGGTTGCTCTTTGAGCGTTACGTCGTAGAAACCAAGTCTGTCACTCTTCCAGATTTTGCACAAAAAGAAGCTCAAGTAGGACAGGATCCATTTGCACGTTTGAAATAAGTCTGTGAAAAAAATACATTACGCGAATTAAAAGTTTAGTAAAAATCTTTTTAAAATATTATTTTCTCCATATATTTAGCAAAATTTTCATTAATATATGAGGTAAACCGGAAAGTAAGTTCCGTTAAGCAATTATAATAAAAGTAAACGGTTATTAGGAAAAATTATTCATGATCTGATGAAGTACAGTTCTTAGGTTATTTTTCGGCACAGCTATCATCATTGTTGAAGCTTTTATCATTGCCTGACAAGTGCTTTTGTATGCTCTTGTCATATAAAGAAGCCGCCTGGGATGCTAATCATGTGGTAAGGGCATTGAAAGAATCGACCGGTAACTTGGGTGGAAATGAATTGATAGTGTCGTAATGATGAATATTCGGTTCTCTTTTCCTCAATTTTTGTAAGTTAATCCTTGCGAATCAGAGACGACCGCCCACTTTATTCTTCATCATGACTGTTTTCACATACTTCATTGAAATTTCGTACCCTCCTTTATACTACCCAATCATTCATCACATTTTGTCCGTAAACTTCGCAAATTTATCTGGGACTTACAGTTGGTTTTAATGTTCCTAGCATTTAAAAAGCGGATGACAGAACATAACTCGCATGCAGTGGGATATACAATTCTTTTAAACATTTTAAATATTTAACATGCAGACAACATAATATTCAGATATCTAGAAATATCTTCACTTGTTTGACATTTTGTCGTAGATGTGAATTCGCATGAGAGAAATCACGATTGCAACGCTTTCGCCGTAAAAATTTAAAACGTAACCTATTTTCTGGATTATTTGATATGCTGTGAAAATGTTCCATTCACTGTTGGACTGTTTCGTGGTGCCATAAGTTAGAAACATCAAAACATAGTTCGCTTGATTTTCGAAATTCTTTATACCCAGTTCGCACCGGATAGTTAAGATAACTTCGACAGCCGAACTCACTGAAAAAGTTTCATAAACGCTTTCAGTTAGTTTCAAATTTCTTTGACCAGATACACCATTTTCCATTTTCGAGCTCTAATTTGGAATTAAGCTTCACCGTAATAGATTAGCTGTTGCAACCGGTTTTATTTTATGCGCAAACACAAACACACACGTTACATTCATTCATATCTCAGACACAGTGACGTTCACTGAGTTATATTAGATGAGTTTTACGATACAAACAGGCATTCAATTTCGGGAGAGTACCAACACAAAAATAGCGGTCCAACATATCTTAAATATCTAGTGCGGACGGGGTATTATTAGTGCGAGGAAATTCCAAAAATGGCTTTACTTACCTTTACTATTGGCAATAAAAACATCTAATTACCAATCACCATTTCTTTTAATATATATATATTAAGAAAACATACTTCAAACCGGAAAAATTGATTAATTAGATGTGTCTGATGTTGAATGATAGTCGTTTGAAATTTCTGAATTTCGTTAATTAAATCAATTTCTGGCTGGAAGTATAATTGTTTGAATGAATACGCTGATGAGTGTTGAAGTTTGTTTTTAATTAATATAATTGTCTGATTTGTAAACAGCCGAAGGTTGGCATGTATGCACTTAATCAGAGCAAATGCGTTTTCAATAGGCTGTTTTACAATACGATAATATAAGCCTGCTTGTCTTGTCGTTCGAATGCTTCTTGCATCCCCAATGGGGCCACATTTAAATTCAATCAAAGCATGAATGTCTGAAGTGCATCGTTTACCTTTTAAACTAGGCCTGATCAACATATGTTTGCATAGACACAACTATGGCCACTATGTGATTCAATATTTTATCAGTTTTTGGATCAAAATTTTACTAATTCTCAGATCAACATGTTACTAGCTTACGTTGCAAAATTTTAACAGTTCATGGTTCACGCATTGAACTGTATAATAGAACGGAATGAGATCTATTTTCAACATCGACCACATCATATCTTTAACCCTTCACATACCTAAAATCACCATCATTCTCATTATGTGCCACGAATTTAGCCAATAGGACTACTGTAACTGATTAAAAACAGTCCAAAGAATGGAATAACATTTATTTTGTCCATGTCGGATGGCTGCACTTGAGAAAAAATTAGAATTTGTTCTTCGGAAGAAAAAAAATTGATCTAGCTATTAAGTTAAAATTTACTTTTATTATTTTTAATGAATACTTAAAAATGTTAATATAAAGGAAATTGCAGAGTTTTAAGCAGATAGAATTAATTAATTTAAACCCCTTTAATTACCGTCATGTCACTCAATGTTGGCACGTGGATTGCTCGATGAAAACCCAAACCGAGTACCTGATTTTTCACAAGGGACTTCGCCTGACAAAATCCCCTGAATCTGCTTCCTTTCGCAATATTTATACCAGATATAAATAATCTCAGAAATCTGATCAACATATAGTCGTTTGAAGTAAGCATGAAAATCAGATTCCAGGAGATTATAACCAGGGATCGGAGCATATAGGACAAATTTTATTCTTCTTACCAGTATCTTTTATCAATAATCTTTATGATATATTGTGATGATATATTCCTATGTCATATCATATAAAAATATCTTTTGAGGATTATTTTTGAGAACAAAAAAATTTGTTCTATATGCTCCAACCCCTGTTATAACTCACTTGACGAAAATTAAAAGGATAACGGAATAGGTGGCTCGTTTATGCACATTTGTTAGAATGAGGACAACATGTTCCCAAACATAATTCGAAAATTAGACCCTAGACAACCGTCATAAGAAAATGTCTAGCTACATTGTGTACCTATTTTTTTTTTTTTTTTTTTTTTATATATAATTTGAGCCTACCAGGAAGTAATTGAAAAATGGATTACGAATAATTTACTTATATAAGCTAAATTAAGTTTTTAAAAAGTGTAAAAACTGTATGCAATTTATAATGTAGCTTCTACTGCAAAATTTTCAAAAGCATGCGCATTGTTAAAGAGATAATTTCTGTGAAGAATCATCATCTTCACATGGAGATTATTTATGCAGTTATAGCATTGTTTAAGAAGCAAGTCGTTTAAAAATCATCTAAAGAACACACTAATAACTGGGGATTGCGATTGAATTGATTATTACATGACTACAATCACTGCCCCCTCTACAATGCCTAATCACTGAGCAGACGACAAGCGTGAAACGTCATGAAGTGGAGGCGAAATCACTAACCCTACTGGTTCCACAATCGCCACGAAGCTCAGAACGCGATCGTTGTCAGGGAAACCGCCTCCACTACGTCACAAGCGAGAAGGCATTGTAGAGGAGGCAGTGCTACAATGTCATTCTGTGATACAGGATTCGTACGCATCAAGTGATTCAAGGGAGTTTAGTTGTTTTAGTACCAGAAATTTTATAAAGTATCGGACGCTATATCTTAAGATAGATTTAATTTCATTAAATAAAGCAAACATTACTTTGCAAAAATTCTGCTAAAAGCTGCTTCAATGTTCTTGAAGTGTACTCAGCCTGTGAGAGTATAATAAAAATAAGTTGATATATTTCATTAAAAGTGTAAAGAGTAATTTTACTTCAGATTGACCTTTTCACTTCAACAGCACTGCTTATCGTAACCACTAAGTGTTTTCAGTTTTCTAAGATGAAATAGTAAAAAATAAAAGAGTTTAATCTCGAGTTATTTAACCTCTTAATCATGTTTTTTCTTGTTTGAAGGGGTAGTCGTACATCTTATAGGCTTTCTGATACAATGCCTTTCTTTTTCATAAAAATATGCAATTGTATTCCTTCTTTTTACTTTGGAGGTCAACTTATCCTCCTCACCGACTTGTTACCCCCTTGGGACAATAGATTTGATAAAATTAGTTAATTCTTTTTAATAGATTATTGATTGTTTTTAAATAGATTATTGATTGTTTAATAGATTATTGATTCTATTTATATCAGAATTTATCAAAAAATCTATTTTTTGTAATAGATATTAAATGTAAGCCTGTTTAATTGTGAATAGCTTAACACCTGATTTATACTCATTCGGCATTTATGTCCAGCAATATTATAAATTTTGTTAATATACACAGAGCAATTACCCACACAAATTAAAAATTTAAATAGCTTTTTCGCCATGTTCCTATTATCTTCCCTTTCATGTTTTAAAAATGCTAAGGGTTTTTTTTTTCTTTTTTTATTTAAAAAAGAAATTGAAACTTTTTTGTACATATTTCTTATTATATATGTAGTAAATCTGCACATGGAATCACGTTCACGAATCAGCTTCACGTTTTTTGTTATTAAAAAAAATAAAAGTAAGAGAAAGTAGCCATATTTGGACTGCCACGTTGCCTTCTGCCGTAACTTACAGAAAGAGAACCTTCTACCACTGAAATCCTACTCATCAGAATGAGGTCTTTCATAATTAGAAGCACACAGCTCCCACGTGCTGTTTTCAGACAATTTTAAAAAGCCTAAAATCAGCTGTTTTGATCAATTTTTTTTCCTATGAAACGTAAGAAATTTCTTTAAAATTAAGTTGAATTGTTGTGTTTTCTTGTACATATCTAAGTACATGTGTTTATTGCACATATTTTCCCATAAATTTGTTTGAATTTTTTTTTTTCAGATTTTTTGTTTTAAAAGATAGCGCAGTTTTTATCAATCGGACCAATTTGTTCTGCTTTTATTGAACACAGATTAACGAATTTCGAAAGATCAACGTTTTGGACACTATTTTTTATTGTTTAATATTTTATGTAATGGAATATATTCGTACAGGCTTATGAATATTTTAACTTAATTTGTTTTGTAAACATGGAGCAAATTCCCTACATAGTTTAAGCATAAATAAATATTAAAAATATCTCTTGCATGTTTATATAATAAATTTTGTTTGCAATTTCTTTTATTTTATATGTACTTATATTGATTTTTTTTAATTCTCTTTTCCTAACGAGTATATGATTTACAATGCTGAATTCAGACATTTTTAGTTCCATTTGTAGTTCCAGGAGAGGGGGAGGGGAGTATTTCATTTTTTGCCATTCTCAAATATCCTGGAAATCGAGAGGAATGAGTAAGTTCTGAAAAAAGCCAGCATACCCCCTCCCAAAAAAACAATTAGAAATGTTATCGCCCTTGCAAAAATCAACAATCCTTGCAAACAACAGTTGTGTTAACATCTTCGCCATATAAAGTAAAACTTCAAATAAAAAGAAAACACACAAAAAAGGAGCTCTCAAACGACAACAGCAATTGGAACATCAATTTTTAAAAAATAGGGGTAATTCAGTTTTTAAGAATTATTGAAGGGAAGAATTACATTCTTACATGTTAAAGAAAAAAATCTCTTTAAAATAAAATGTCTAATGATCTAAAATCTAAAAATAACTAGTCGAATGTCAATTCCAAAACATTCTTCTATTTCATACATGTTAATACTTTCAGAAAAATGAGGCATAGTAGGGTCATCAGTTATGTGATTTATTAGTTATTTAATTTAATTATTTATTAATTGTTTATTAACTATTCAAAATTTAGTTAGAAACAATTTATGTCAAGTTCTAACTGAATCAGAACTTTGAAGAATATCCCTGAGTTAGTTTTTGAGATAGAATCATGGAAGGAATCGTAAATAAATCTGGATAGGGAAGTGTCACATTTTGAGCGATTTACTCCAAAAACTATATAATATTAATTCATATCAGAGACTAACTGAATCTGAAGTTTGATGAAAATTCGTGCATTAGTTCCTGGGAAAGAGCGATTGCGATAACTATGAATAATGCTGCATAGCAGCGCAACCTGTTGGAAAATTTACAACAAAAGGTAATAAGTCCCACGTAATATCAAGAGCTAAAGGAATCTGAAGATTTATAAAAATCTGTCCATCAGTTCTCGGGATTTATCAATCATGAAAAAGGCAGCACAGCAGTGCCAGCTGTTGGGCGAGACACACCAAAAACTAATTAGTTTCATTTTATGTCAAGTAAGGTCTAAAGTTTTGTGATTTTTCCGTGCTTTAGTTCCTGAGATAGAGCGCCCACAAAATTTTTGTCACATACAGAGTGACTGACAGGCAGACTCACAGACAGACCCGGAATTTGAAAATTTGTATGAATTTGCAAAAATCGAAGAAAGTAAAAATCAATAAATAATATGATAAAATAAATGATATAAAAAAATTATATAAAATAAATGATAATAAAATGAATAAATAACTTTGCCAAATTTGTAAGAAAAATAAAATAGCAGAAATGATTTAGTATTCATATTGACATATATGGTTCCATGCTGTGCGCACTGGAATAAAATTGAACAAAAGCAATTCACGCGTAATTTTTGTATCACTTGTTAAATTTAAATAACTGGAAATTAGTTCCATAATTTCAATTTTTAATTACTTTGTAACTTTGATTTATATTTTGAATACATTAAAAATGTTACTCTTGCTTTCAGATATTTGTTTACATTATATTTCATTGCTGTTGTATTGATTTATTGTTTCATTTATCGCAAACTTTGACTTATATAAAATTACTAATATTCCTTTCTTATTAAAATAGTCTAATAATGCTTGGTCCAATTTAGGAAGCTGGAGAGTCCAACTTAGGCGACCCATTGCTGAATTTGTACCTCTTATGGCAAATTTTTCAAATTAAAATAAAACTTAAGATTTTAAAAAATAAATTGTTCTGAAGATATATTTAGTCAATAGATGAATAAATTGAAAACATGTAATGATATTTTGCTGATATTCCAAAAATTAAGTGAGTTATGCCAGAAAACATTTTACACCACCACACCGCACAGTTACACCAGAAATATCAATATATTTTTAAATATTGATACTTTTGCCCATTTTCCCCCTTTTTAATCCCTGCTTCTTTTTTAAAAAATAGGGATTTAAAAAAAAAAACAGACATTTTAAAACTTTTAAAAAATTATAATTAAGTATGCAGTTGAATTCTTTTTTTTTTTAATATACCTTTAGTTAAACAATGAAATGTAGTGAATTCATCATTTGAACCATATTTTTTTAAATGAACAAAATTGTTGAAAAAGTTATTTGTCTTATTCATCTGTTTCGTTCTAATTCATTATTTGAACTGTCGGTTGAATGAGATCTACTTATTCAACTGACAAACTACGGATTGATTTTAAAGTTCTTCAACGCCATTTGAAGCATGTATTTTTACAACATTACCATTTTTTAGGTGCGTTCGTAATTATATAATACGTAGCACCTATAGTGGTCGTTCAGTCCGTCCGTCCGTCTGTCTGTCCGCATATAACAACGCAAAAACTACCCAACCGAATCGTTTGAAATTTAAAATACATAATTATTAGATAATTCTGTCGAGTCATTTCAAATATTTTGATAATCGTGTGCATAGATCAATTACAGAGGCAATCAAAAGTATTCAATTACATTATGGTCAATGGGGGAAAAGTTTCAAATGCATTCTATACGTTTGAAATTTAAAATACATAATTATTACATAATTTTGCCGAGTTATTTCAAATTTTATGAAAATCGGATGCATAGATCAATTACAGGGACAATCAAAAGAATTCCGTTACATTACGGTCAATGGGGGAAAATGTTTCAAATGCATTTTAATCGTGTTACACTCATGCAAACTTAATAAAATTTATATGCAACTATAAAGTACATATTATAATATACATCTTATATAATTTGTGTTGCAAAGAACATTTGTTATTGATTTACAAGGCCGCACAAAAGTATTTCATTACATAATGGTATAGGGAGAATATTGTTTGATGAGCGTTTTAATTGTAATTCACTATTTACAGTTTTATGAGATTGATGTATGAAAATAATATTTTTAAAACTTCGTTATCGTACGAACGCACCTAATTTGCTACGCTTCACGTGCAATTTCCAACTTGCTTTTTTTTATCTTTACAAAATTAAAGTATTGGATTCGTGAAAAATACGAAGGTCTTTAACACAATTTGATGGTTTTTAGAATATATCACTCTGTGTGTGAGCGATGAAAATTTTGTGGGAGCTCTATCTCAAGAATTAATGGACGAAATCCACAAAACTTTAGATTCAATTAAATATTGATATAAACTTGCGAACTATGCTATATTTTCTTAAGTTACATTTACTATTTTTTAAAACTTATTTTTAATGTTAATTTCTAACTTACTCTTCGCTGACGTTCCGAACAAAAGATGTATTTCTGATGACAATACCACATTTTAATATTGTTAGAACTTGTTATTTAATGTTAATTTTTTTCGTTAACAAGGCGCAGGACATAAATTGCCAAATAATCATTATTATTACAACTGTAGAGGAGTTAAGGGAATAACGATAACGGAGTTAATTATGCGCCAAACCAAAATATGCCAACTGGATGTAAGCTACAATAATTAAATATTTTAAAAACCAGAAAGTGGAAAATATAATTTAAATTGAAAAAAAAATCGCATTTATCAATTTCTGTTTACAATTAGGTATGTTCAATTAAAAGTTCAGAGATGAATGCTTCCTACACGAGAGATAATTTCCAGGAAGCATTCATCTCTGATCTTTTAGTCATTTCACCATCATATTTTCCTGAAGATGGCTCGAAACGCTGGTTTGTATTCGTCGAGATGTGATAACCTATAACTCAAGACGAATCGATTTGACAGGAAAACAGAGAACGTTATTGGATTCTTATGCACTTGAATGTTAACTTCTGCAGTTTACAAACAAAGAGAACATAGAAGGGTTCTCAGTTTTGAGGGGATAAAAATATTCTTTTTTTTTTTAACATATACTTTAAAATATATATATATATATGAAGATTTGTATTTACCTGATATACGAATAGGTATAAGACTCATTATGATAGTCGTGAAGAATGCGGCTACAGATCCCATTATTTGAATTCGTAATCCGATTTAATACTCGTCTAAATAATGAATGAAAAGAGTATTCAACGTTGTGCAATGACAGTTAGATAAAATAGTAAGTGATAAGGAACAATCTGACTTTGATTCTTTTTTTTCTTTATCCCGAAGGACGCGATAGATAATTTAACTGTTTTGGTGAATTATAAGATATGCAATCTTCGAATTTAATCTGCTATTATGTTTTCTTTTAGTATAGCAGCTATGAACATGGGGTGTGATAGCTTCCAACGTTAGGCGGTAAATAATTTAACTTTTTTAGTGAAGTATAAAGGGTGTAATCTTAAAATTTAATCTCCTATTACGCTTCTTTTTAGATCGGCAGCTCTGAACATGGGGTGTAGTAGCTCCCACGAACGCTCCCCATCGTGGGGCGATAATTTAATTTTATCGGCGAATTAATGTAACCGTTGAGTATGATCTGTCGATATATTTCTTTCAGAGTAGTAGCTCCAATCATGGGGCGAAGTAGCTCCCAAAAGAGGCGATAAATAATTTAACTTTTCCTGTGAAATAAAAGTGGTGCAATCTTTGAATTTAATCTGCTATTATGCTTGCCTCAGAAGCAGCAGATCCCAACACAAGACCTAGTCATGATGGCTGCTAGATTTTAGCCAGGCCGGCTTTTTTCTGGTTTAAACCACTCTAAAAGGCCGGCTTTTACTAAAATATATATACATATATGTATATTACAAAGACAGTTGTTAAAACGAAATGTATTAATAATTGGTAACATTTTAAGTACTTTTGCCCTAAAAATTCATCAAATTAAAGTAGAACTGTCTAATAAATAAATTATTAATTAAAATCTAAATGCATTTATAGCAGAAATGTTCTTGTGATCAACAGATAGTAAGAATGTTTATTAGAAAATTCGTGCAATAAAAATTTTAAAAATAGTTCATATGATTTTTGCCAAAAAGGTATTTATTTGAAAGTAATATGCTACTATTGGTCTATGGAATAATTTACCAATCATTTGGCTCAGTCTTTAAACGTCAGTACACTTTAATTGAATTGTTTACCGTCTAAACTATTCCTGATCTTTAGCAAACAAAACCATAAGTTGAAAAAAATTTCTCAATTCCCTCTTCTATACCCATATTCTTTTAAGAGTAAATGTAATAGTTCCTAGAATCTTGCCAATCCAGTAAACTGTTAGATTAAATCCTTCCAACTATAAGGAATTTGGGGATAAAAAAGTGTGCTAATTAACCCAAATTCAATTCCCCGTCCTTTTAGCGTGCAGGTAGATTTGTGGAGGAAAAAGAACAAAATATTTACTCAATATATAAAATGTAAGCGCATAAATTATTTTTTTAAAGAACCATTTTGTTTCTCTCGGAATATGTATATATAAGGAAAGGGCATTTTTACAAATACATCTATCAACCAATCTACCACATCACTGCATTTTTGTCATGGGGTCATTGCAAGAACTTTCATGGTGATGTATGCCAATCATATCATAAACCTGTTAAATAGAGGCCAACCAAATTAGCCGAGCTCATGTGTACATTAATAGTTATAAAGAACAAACACACTAGTGTTTCTTGCCACTGCCATCCGACAGTAATTTAAACCATTGCTGCTCTTCTCTTATGTTAAAAACACAAGTGAAAACAAGGTATGTACAGTAACTCAGTATAAGGCAGAATCTATCGGAACCAGGGAAATTTTTACCTTTGTAGACAATATTCCGGTTTAGGCAATTTTACAGTATGTCTATGGATTCGCAGAGATTTCAAAACCTTTCTGTGTTAAGACAGATTTCCATTTTACACACAGTCTGCCTTACATAGAGTTTACTGTATGTAGAAAGACAAATGAATATAAAAGCTATGACAAATTATTCATTTATATTTTCTTATTTTTAAAGCGGAATCCTGCCCCGTGTAAAAACTTTTTACAGAAACAAGTGACATTTTTTTAAGTAATGTTGAAAATTGTAATCAACATACTTTTTTTGCGCCATTTTGTCAAATTCTCTTCCAGGGAAAATTAGTTTTAAAATTTACAAACTGAACAAGGATATCTATGCAATTTAAATGAAATTTATGCAATTTCGCGTTATTATTATCGATAAATTCGACATTTTAAAATATAAATTGCCTGGTGAAAAAAAATGGCACAGATGTCATATATGCACCACATTGGCGCGATTGCAACAAAACGTCGATTTTATGTTCATATGGTAGCTCGGCTGTTGTATATTTATTAATAAACTATTTACTCTTATTTATTTTTTTTAATGATGTAAATTGTTTTATTTTATAATTATTAACAAAACATTATTTATTTATTTTTATTTCCTTTTTAAAATAATACAAAACAATTAAAAAATATATATGTAACTGATTTTTTAAAACGAAGTTTTCGCCTAATTGGCGTAAAAAAGGAAAAAAAATTGCACAAATGTGGTGCACATAAGGCATTTGTGCCAAAATATTTTACAAGTCTGTTTTAATTAGCCATTTCTTCTTCAATTTTCTTCATATTTTTCCTGTGTTAGATAATATTTAAAATGATATTGGACTAATCTTCGATAATTGAGCATCGCCAAATAGCATATTTACTATATTATTGAAAGTTTTATTGGCACGGATATTATATATCACCGAGGTAACTAATAGACATTAAATTGGCATTATTTTTTCTGAGATATATTAACCCGACTATTAATATTTATTTATAAATAAAATGCTTATTTATATTGTAAATTGTTTAAACTGTTTTGTTATATACTTAATAATTAAACTTTTTTCATAAATTTTTATTACTATTTAAATAATAGAAAATAATTTAAATATACACATGTAACTGGTATTCGAAAACAATGTTTCCGCCAAATTAGCATAAAAAATTATCGCGCAAAACTCGGCGCATATGACAACTTTGCCGTTTTGTTTATGTATTAAGAAGATTTCTAGATCATCAACGAGATCATAGAAAATTTCTCAGATTATTTTATTTGAGATTATTAAATTTATGCTTTTTCATTACGAAACAAACGAAGAAAAGAAAATTTACTACTGATGCAACTACAGACTTAACGACTGCTTGGCGTTATATTTTTAAAAAAGTCGAAAAGGCGATTTTTTAATTTTTTGTTTACATTTTTTGTTTACATTATTATAAACATTTTTCCATTTTTATATACGCATCACCTTGGCATGTTTTTTTTAATCTGACATCAGTTTGGCAAACACTGCGTTTTCAAATACCAGTTACATGTTATATTATTTTTAATTATTTTGTATTATTTTAAAAAGAAAACAATAATAAATAAGTGAAGTTTAATTAATAATTATGGAATACAACAATAAAGAAAGAAAAAATTAAAGAAAAGTAAAGAAACAAAGTTTATTAGTAAATAAACAACAACAACCAGATTACCATGCAATCCATAAAATCACAATTTTGTTGCAATCGCACCAACGTGATTCATATATGACACCTAACCAAAATATTATTGGCTATATTATTATTTATATTTTTTATATTATTTGGTACTACTTGATTAACTCATCGACCAAAAAACTGCCGCCAAAATAAAAGATTAAATGTCCATAATGGATGATCGTAAATGCCACATTCATTTGAAATTAAACATGTTACATGCATTTGTTACGTCATTAACTACTTTTTAATTCGACGTTTTATTTGTATTTCTATTAATATTTTCATAATTTATTGATTCTTTGGTTATTTAAAATAAAGGTTATATTCGTTTGTATAATATGGTGAATCGTTTTGCAATATGTATAATTTGGCGAAATTGATCTATGGAATCATAAAGTAGTATCTATTATTTATTAAAATTCTAGATGGATATTTAAGTTGACAGAACTGGCGTCTTTTTCAAGTCTCCGTAGAGGCATTCGCCAAGCTGTCGTTAATTCTGTGTTTTAGCCTTATTATGTATTTTTATTCTGTAGTTATTTTATTATCCCTAATATTTGCAATGTGCAGGAAAAATATTCGGAATATCAATGATATAGAATTTAAAAAAATATATTTGCAATTAATTTATCAATCATTCAGGTTAAAAAAATACTTTAAAATTGGCTAAGAAAAAAATATACAATACCGACAGTAGAATTTTTTTATGATGTTTATGTTGCAGTTTTAATTAACATTAAGCCCTATCAACATAATTTTATTAAAAATTAACTATTAAATACTACTTCATTTCCCCGTCGAAAAAAAAAAAAAAACTATCGCCAACATATAAGATTAAATGCCAATAATAGATGATTGTAAACTTCACTTTCATTCGACAATAAACACGAAATAAGTCTGATTCATTTGTAACAAATCGTTATAAGCAATACTAATGTTTCACGCCAAAAATCATAATGGAATTGATTACAAGCTGAAGGTTTATTTTTCTACAAAATTTAGCATCAAGATTATTCCCGATTTAACAGCTACATATTTGCAACTGCAGGGCTGCCACAGGCGACTATTTTTTAACTCTAACTGGCACCACTTTCTTTAAACAGAAATCCTTAACATACACTTAGACAACATTTGCAAGAAAAATTTATTTTGAGATTTATATTAGAAAAATAGTGGTGCGAACGGAATATAAAAATAGTCGCCTGTGGCATCCTTGCAACTGGTTTTTAAAAATGAAGAGGCAGTGAAACTGATGTAATTTTAATTTTACCCAAATAATTCGGCTTTAAAACACACCTTTTATGCTTCATTGTTCTAATAAATATATAAGTTAAACACTCTTTTTTACATTTCTGTGCTATGTACTTTGCTGGAACTGACCAAGGTAGATAGAAAACTGTAGTAGAATTGCCAGAAGAGGACGGTTATTAAAAAATGTAATGCAACATGTAACGAGATTGTATTTAGGCTATAGGATCTGCATATAGTGCAAGTTCAGATTCGGGAGTTTAAGAACTAACAAATGATAATGTGCTATTTGAAAATTAATAGAGTTTGATAATCATTGCAAGGATTTCTAACAAAATAATGTGATGAGTAGAGAATATTTTGATTTCTGCTGTCACAACGGTCTCATTTTCATATCAAACTCTCTATAAATGATCAAATAAGAGAGATGGTACCTAATTACTCAAATTTTCTGCAAGGCATACAATAAAAACTGCATATATATTCAAGCGTTCCAACTCCTATGGAAGAGCTGTCCGCAAGATTAAAGGCGGGGTCAAGGCATATGCCATCTAGCGGCAGGGGTGCATAACTAGAGGATTATGGCAGTTTCTTTTGTGTGAATGGCAACAAAACTTTTTTGTTTCTATAAAATGTTACTTCAAAATATTTCGTAGAATAAGTTTTACGTTTGAAATATTGCAAATAAAAATAGAATAAATAAGTGTAGTACGACTAAATATTAACATAAAATATACTAAGATGAAATATCATTGAACTATGCGATACAAATATCGCTGATTAAAATATGTTCGATTTCAATTACGCTTTTAATGTAATGAAAGATGACTCATTAAATTTTGTAAGTACTTATTATATAAATGCAGAATTTTGAAATAGTGTCACATTTTAGTAATTTTTTGATGAGCTAAATTATACAAAATGATATACACCGTAGTATTTCATATGATAATATAATATTTATCAATATTTAAAAATGTATAGAATTTAATACTAAATAAAATATTCAACTTTTATTTACAACAAGCTGCATTTTTTATTTACCAATTTCAGACGATAAAAATCCAATGTTTTCTTGGTCGTATCGACTTTTATTATTTAACTTGCAAACTTTTCATTCTTTTAATTTAAAAACCTATTTTATTATACGTATATTCGGAATAACTTTAATTTTAAATGTATGTATTAAGTGTTGTTTTGTTAAACAAAGAAATATTGTTAATTTATTTGTTTAAATATTTAACGTTCTAGACAATAATTTTCCTAAAATCATTGCTTAGACTCTTTTTTTTTTTTTTTTTTTTTTTTTTTAATAAACAGACAAAGCCATTTTGAGATTTCATATTAAAAATTCATTCATAAATTTCAAGCTGTTCTCTCAATCATGACAGATTAATCAAGTCTACGAGGTTTATTGCAAAATATTTTTGCTATAGTTTGTTTCGGTAAAGTCATGTACATCTAAAAAAAATAGTCACAATATCATTTTAATTTTATTTTGGGAGAAAAAGTACTAATTACTACTCATAAGTACCATATCATGCCACGAAAAATATTGACTTTTACCCTAAAATTAAAATGACAATGAGACTTTTTTAAAAAACACAGATCTTTTTAATTAAAAATATGTGTATTTAAAAAAAGTCTCATTATTATTTTAATTTTAGGGTAAAAGTCAATATTTTTCGTAGCATGATATGGTACTTATGAGTACTGATTAGTACTTTTTCTCCCAAAATAAAATTAAAATGATATTGTGACTATTTTTTTAAATGTACATGACTTTATCGAAACAAACTATAACAAAAATGTTTTGCAATAAACCTCGTAGACTTGATTAATTTGTCATGACTGAAAGAAAATTCAGAAAATATGCGCAAGAGATATGGAGATAATAAACATCTGCGCATATATGACGTCAAACCCACGTCATCCTCTAGTTATGCACCCCTGCCGCTAGAAGGCATATGCCTTGACCCCGCCTTTTGCTTACGACAGATTCCAGCATTAAGTTGGTACGCTCTAGCAGCTCTGCATACAATAGTGGTATATCGCAATGACATTGGCACTGGCATCGTTTTCAACATTGCGGAAGGACATTCCAGGCGATGGTCTACACTCCTTTAAAAAATAAATTTTAAATCACCATTTTGTTTGAATCAAGATTTGTTTGGAAAAATGGACTAGCGCAGCGGGCATAGCCTGCTAGTACAAAATAAATTTTTATTTTAATGTGATTGTTCTTATCATTTTAACTATACATATTTTGTATCAAGCATTGTCAATTTTAATTCTAAAATATGTACTTGACAAAAAAGTATTTTCATAAATAATTAATGTTAATAATAATACTTACATTTATATTTGACGTCATATTTGAACTTATTAGCAAACTTTAGAGAAGAATTTTTATTATAATTATTATTATATTGTTATTGTAATTAATATTACTTTACCGAATCAATAGATATACAGATAAATTCCGTATATATGCGGATTATTTTTTTTTTATTTAAACAAAAGGAATTAATCCCTTTTTACTACAGTTTGGGTCCTCTACCTCTCTCACTCCGGATTTTTTCTTTGAAAACAAGCTTGAATTTGCAGGATAGAGGACGCGGGGAGGGGGATATTTCGCCATTTCTAATTTTAAAAGAGGATCGCTAGAGCAAGAAGTTTAAGAAATTTGTGCGTACGATTTCAGAAATTTACGTCCTTTTCAATCCGTCGATTAAATTGTCGATGAATCTAGAACCCCGAGTGTTCATATTTCTCTTGTACTAGCTCATGTAACGAATTTTCTGCACAAGAGACAATGTATTGTGATACATCATGGACTTCACAGTAAAGTTGTAATCGTAGCCTATGAAGGAGACAAGCCTCAGCACTCCGCTGATTCAGTCGTGTCGTACCTAGTGCTTTTCAGTCTACCTTGATCACATAGCAGTTCATCAATTGATAAAAACCAACATATCTTGATCCCATGTATGTAGCCAAGTGAATTCTAAATTTTTTGAAAGGGTAACTGTTTTACAAAAACTTTAAAAGCTTTATCCTATCTCTATATAATAAAACACAGTGTACTGAATCCAGGTCAGACCAATCTGGTGACTTATGGTGACCTTATGGGTAATTGGTATGACTCATTCGAGTCTTATCAGTCACAGAATAAGATGGAGCCACGTTAGGCTTAACTTGATTTGAGATGTGTATGAGAAAACTTATCTGCCTAAATAAAATATTTTTCTATCTGAAATCCCTTCTATTCAACATAATACTTCTTATAGAAAAGATTCAAAACTAATAAAATTTAAATGATTTACGCAGTTAAAATTCTATTTCAGAAATCGCGTTGAAAACAACTATAAAAATACAATTGAAAAAAAATAGTAATAATTATTAGTGTTATTTCAATAGTTGCAGCAGACTTTTCTAATTAAGCAGTTTTACTGCATAATTGTTAATTTTTTTTTATTAAGAAAACTTAATTTTGTTACAACATATTAGCCGCAGAGCCTGTTTTACCCAGAAGTAGTGTAAATGCTATAACAGTGTGTTTATTCGAGCATAAACTATCCGAACTTAACTCATCTAAACACTTCCATGTTGTCAGTTATTTTTATCATTTTTTTTTCAAATTGTAAGAGAAAAACACAATTTTTGCGCACCATCTTAGAACGGGCATTTACATTAGCTTAATTATATTCAGTAGTAATAAAGTATTGTAACGATTTCAACCCCTCTCCATGTTCCAGTGTAAGCAGCACAATGATACATCATTTTCACGATCATCATTTATTTATCTCACCATACTAAATTAACAGATACACTCTAAAATCTAACAAATAAAACTTTACACACATAAAATAAAACAATAAATAAAATTTTTAAAAGCCCTCGCTCGTCAGTCATTGTCCCATTCCATCCACCCTCTTTTTCTTTCTTTGGCTTCCATGTGTAGATTGTGCCATATCAGCGCCGTCTGGCCAACACAAAAGAAACAGTTCAGATTCAGAACACACAGGGCGTGTTCAGCACAACTTACCGGTCACTTACCGGTGACTTACCGATTGTAGACAAGTACGAAATGAAAATCACGGCGAAGTGTGACGTCAGCTACAATTCAACAGGATAGTTTTCATTGGTGCCCCAATTCGCTTTTGTACTGCCCTACAATCGGTCGGTAACATTGGTTACTTTGGTAAGTTGCGCTGAACACGCCCACAGTTAGGATTGCTTTTTGCCAGATTATAGGCGGGAGTTACGTGCTAAAGTCACACTGTAAAAAATATCACTATTTTGCTGCATCGTCCCTCCACCGCTTTTATAGAAAACGACTACTTCAGTCTATCATTGAGCATTCTCATTGGCCCAAATAGTGATATTCTATAAAAGCGGGGGAGTGACGATGCAGCAAAATAGCAAGACAACACTAGATACTGGGCTTGATCATTCTTTATCATGACGTCACAAAAGGTGGATGGTCGCTATCAACGACATCCAGCGATTGGTGCAAAACGATGGGTGCGTCACTTTGAGCCCTGTTTGTACCAATCACTGATAGCGGCCAGCCACTTTTTGTGACGTCGCCCGTCGTGATAAGGAATGAGCAAGCCCGGTATCTAGTGCAGCCCCGAAAATAGTCATATTTTTTACTGTGCAGTTACTCAGGGTCGTTACAGTATGCTAACAAGAAAGGTCTCCATACGGGCATATCCCGAAAAATCTGAAAAAATTACAGAATGTTCTTGTCGTGTGGATATATACGTTTATAAAAAAAAATTCGGCGGAATCTTCATTCAGTATCCGTCAAAAAAATAATGAAAATTTCGTTATTTGGCGATTTATCGCCGGTTGGCGAAAAAACGAAATTTTGAAATTGCACGTGAAGCGTAGCAAATGAGGTGCGTTCGTACGATAACGAAGTTTTAAAAATTTTACTCTCATATATCAATCTCATAAAATTGTGAATAGTGAATTACAACTAAAACGCTCATCAAACAATGTTCTCCCTGTACCATTATGTAATGGAATACTTTTGTGTGGCCTTGTAAATCAATAACAAATGTTCTATGCACTACAAATTATGTATAATATACAGGGTGTCCGAAAAGTCTGGAAACGGTCAAATAACTCGAGAAATACATATGAGATTGAAAAACGTAAATATACGTGTTAAATATTTTTAAATAAGCTACTCAGTGGTACCAAATTTGACCTTCGTAACGGACCCCCTGGGGGTCAGAGGGGGTCCAACTTTGAAATCTTAAATTATAACCCCCATTTTTTATTGCAGATTCGGATTCTACGGGCAAAAATACGAAACTTTTGTATTTGATGTTTATTTCGAATCCTCGTTTATCACGGTGTAATTGACCATATTAAATCGAAACATATTTCGGCTTTTCCAACGGGATTTTCCCTAATCGAAACTAATTGGGGAGAATTTATGACATCAAATTCCTCGTCTTTTGCAATAATAGCGTTTCCTGAAAATCACCCGTGCCGATTATTTCGGTAATGCTACATAGTTAAAAATTTTATCCATTTGCTGTAGCGTCACTCCACAGCTTTTATAGAATATCTCTTTCATGACCAATGAGAATGTTCTATAACACAGTAAAGTACACTGTAAAAAAATTGACCCTTTTGCTGCATCGTCACTCCACCGCTTTTATAGAAAACGATTACTTTACTGTGTTATGGAGCATTCTCATTGGTCAAAAAAGAGACATTCTATAATAGCTGTGGAGTGACGCTGCAGCAAATGATTCAAATTTTTAACAATGTAGCACTATTGAAATAATCACCACGGGTGATTTTCAGGAAACGCTATTCCTACAAAAGACGAGGAATTTGACGTCAAAAATTCTGCCCAATCAGTTTCGATTAGGGAAAATCCCGTTGGAAAAGCGGGAATATGTATCGATTTAATATGCTCGATTACACCGTGATAAACGAAGGTTTGAAATAAACATCAAATACAAAAGTTACGTATTTTTGTCCGTAGAATCCGAATCTGCAATAAAAAATGGGGGTTATAATTTAAGATTTCAAAGTTGGACCCCCTCTGACCCCCAGGGGGTCGGTTACGAAGGTCAAATTTGGTATCACTGAGTAGCTTATTTAAAAAAATTTAACACGAATATTTACGTTTTTCAATCTCATATGTATTTCTCGAGTTATTCGACCGTTTCCAGACTTTTCGGACACCCTGTATATTATAATATGTACTTTATAATTGCATATAAATTTTATTAAGTTCGAATGAGTGTAACACCATTAAAATGCATTTGAAACATTTTTCCCCATTGACCGTAATGTAACGGAATCCTTTTGATTGTCCCTGTATTTGATCTATGCATCCTATTTTCATAAAATTTGAAATAACTCGACAAAATTATGTAATAATTATGTATTTTAAATTTCAAACGATTAAAATGCATTTGAAACTTTTTTTCCCATTGACAGTAATGTAACGGAATACTTTTGATTGCCCCTGTAATTGATCTATGCATCCGATTTTCATGAAATTTGAAGTGACTCGACAAAATTATGCAATAATTATGTATTTTAAATTTCAAACGATTCGATTGGGTAGTTCTTGCGTTGTTATATGCGGACAGACAGACGGACGGACGGACTGAACGACCACTATAGGTGCTACGTATTTACATAATTACGAACGCACCTAAAAATACTTTATGTCAAATACACTTCAAGAAAAAAAAAGTTTCATGTTGAACTTGTTTTGATAAATTTAATTTAAATAACTTTAGTTTTGTAAGTTTTAATTTGTTTTAAGTATAATTTTGCTATATCGATATTTATATGTATTTTTATTCAAATTTAACCATCAAAATTTGAGATTTAAAACGAAATTCATAATTTAAATTAAATTTCTTCCTGCTCAAAGTCCAATTGAAAATTGTCGATTAGATTTTGTTGCTATGGAAACTTGTGGCTTTTATTTTTGAATACGCTTAAATTTATGAAGATAATTTTTCTCAATGCGATTTTTTTTTTTATCTATGAAATTTTTTTTTCCAATGATTAATTAAATAGCTACTGCAACAAGTAATATATATATATATGCAATATAATATGTATATATATGTATATAATATATTAAAGTCTCTCATTGTTTATGTTTAAATTCATTAAATACGATTTACACGCATTCTAAATATCCAACAGTTTTGAATTGCATAATAATCGTTTGCTTTTGTCGAGGAAAAGAACTGCTCGCCAAATCGAGTGACTCTTTTGTCTTTTCACGCCAAATATTAGAAATTATTTTTTTTTTTTTTTACATATTTTCTAATGTGATTCCGCCGCTAATTTTGACTGATCCTTTATTACATACATAAGTACTTTAATTAGTATTTTTTTTCATAAAATTCTCAGTATGCCCAGTATGGAGACTTTCCTTGTAAGTCCAGACTCATAAATTTCTAGGATATTTTGAAAGTGGAATCGTAAAAGAAATTCGATAGAAATCTTTCTTCTAAGAATAAACCTTATAAATGCCGACCTAGTGGCGTGGTTGGTAGCGGCAGCTACTCCCACACCGCTGGTCCCTGGTTCGAGTCCAGCTAGCGGCATGGGTGTCTGTGTTGTCCCTGTGATGTGTATAAATGTATGTACTAGATTTTCTGTAACAATAAAGTGTTCTGTATTTGTTTCTGTGTATTCTGGATCAATCGAGGCAACAGCCATTGTAGCTATAGACCTCAAAGCACTGTTCACTCAAATTCAAACTCAAACCTTATAAATCAAGATATCAACATAGCAAAAGTAAAATATTTTATTCGTGTTTCAATAATGAATATTACAAAAATACAACTTTATTTGTGCTTGAATAATGTTATTGCTAATAAATATAAATAATAAAATGTATAATGATTAACAGTCCATAAATATTCATTCTGGTGGAGGAATCTTTTGGAGAATCCCTTTGTTTCCGTCTAATAAAACATAGTCACCTAAAAAATAAAACAAATGTACAAGTATGTAATATAAATCTGCGTAAAAAATAAGATGTTATTAGAAAATACTCTAGCGTTGTCCAGACTAATTTCGTAAATTCAAATATTATTTTCAGAATACCAAAAGAAATATCACTACAACCTTTTGAAACATTTATCCTTATCCGATTCTATTGGGTCATCTTGAAAGTTCTGCGTTTTATAAAAGAGGAGATTGGTTTCGTCCAGCTATTTTGCAATTACTAATAAGGCGTGAGCTGGAATAAACGAGAAATTTATATCCAGTCTTTTCTGCTCGTACTGCGTGATTTTCGCTTGTATTGTCGCATAATTTTGTTTCACTGCAGAGTTAAGTGTGGAGAAGCAAAAAGTTAATTTTCATCATGTAATGCTCTTTTACTTAAACAAAGAGTACAAATGCTGATCCGACTGCTCGCAAAATTTGTGCTATATAAAGACAAAGTACTGTTTCAGATAACTTAATTCGAAAGTGGTTTGAGAAGTTTAACTCCGGAAATTTTAATTTCAAAAATGATGCTCGTACTGGAGGATCATCAACTGAAAAAAGGGAGCTCCTCAAATAATCTGTCACTGGAAATCCACATTATTCAGTGCAGGAGCTATCACAAAGATTAAATATTCTAAAAAGTACAGTGCATGATCATTTGAAAAATATTGAGTGCGTAAACCGCTGTGATGTGTTTGTATCCCATGCTTTAACACCGCAGAATATGCTTGCTTGAATTTCAGCATACGATTCTTTGCCGAAACAAAATGAAATTTTTTTTCATTGTTTCATTACTACAGATGATAAATGGATACTCTACATTAATGTTAGGATGAAAATATCATAGGGTAAGTCAAAAGAACCTTTTTACTCGAGAATGCTTCCATTAAAAGTAATTCTTTGTGTGTGGTGGGGGAATACAAACGAGTTATTTATTACTAATTATTTCAGGCAATAAACTCCGAAAGATACTATTCCTAAATCGCAGTTCTAAAAGTAAAAATCGAAGAAAAATGACCAGAATTGATGATTTGTTCAAATATTGTGTTCCAACAGGACATGTTTGGCATCGCATTGCGATTAATTTAAAGGGTCTAATACCTTTCAAACTCGTTGAAAATCAGTAATAACATTGAAAGTTTGAATTAGTGTAACTTCTTTATTTTTTATGTTAAACACAAAAGTTTGGATTTTGATTAAACAGAATACAGTCGAGTCTCTATATTACGAAATCTATCGTTCCAGTAAAAAATTCGTTATATAGAGAAGTTCGTTGTATAGAGAATGACGTTAAAAATCGTATCTAATCTGTAAATTTTAAACAAATATTATTTTTGATGTTTTTAATTAAGAATTTGAAATGTTTAACTGTAAATATTAACCTAACATTTTATTTCTTAATTATCAAAAAAGAGAATACACATTCATTTGAAAGCTCAGTAAAAGTCAAATAACTTGCATTAATTTCCGACAAACAAATCTGTAATTTTTTGTTGATTTGGTTTTAAAATTGTTACGCTTTCAATATATATATATATATATTCAAATTTTAGAAAGGAATGAAAAATTGTAGATAACATTTTCCTGCATTTGAAGGCCTCTCTTACGTGCCCCATTGATCCCTCTCTTACATGTGTAACAATCCAGTTGACTCTGTTTTGAGAAGGATGTTGAAAGGTGTGTGGGAGGTGGGATGAATTCGTTGGATTAAAGAACAAGAAGAAAAGTAATATAAAAAAAAACTCAGCACGATAAATCAAAAATAAGTGATGGGAATTGATTCCATATGATTAGGAAGCTTTTTTAAAAACTGAATAAATAAAGACCAATTTATGAAAAAATTTGTTTTATGGAGATAGATATTTCGCTATATAGAGACTGTTTTTAATATAATCATGCGAAAAGGGGACCGTTTCTACTAAAAATTCGTTATATAGAGAAATTCGATGTATGAAGTTTCGTTATAGAGAGACTCGACTGTATGTTTTTTTTTTAATACAGTACCCTAGATACTGACTAGACTTTTGCAGAATTTGTGTACTGTTGAATTTAAAACATGTCTTTATTTCACTCCGTAAGTCATTGCGCGCATGATATCTTGAGAACGTATGTATGCAATTTTATAAAACTTAATGTATATAATATGCATATATGTGTTTTTAAAATGACCTACTCTTAGATTAAAATTGTTTCATTAACTATAAAAAATCTATATTTTTGTTTATAAAAATAAAAAATATATATATTTTAATCAATAAAACTAGTCATAACTCAAAGTATTACCACTCTAAATACTTAAAAGTAGATCATTTTAAACACACATATATGTTTAATAACTACACTTAATTTCATAATAATCCATACATACGTTCTCAAGATATCGTGCGCGCAATGACTTACAGAATGAAAAAAAGAGATTTTTTTTATTTCAGCAATACACAAATTCTGTAAAAGACTAGTCAATATCTAGTGGTATTATATTAAGAAGCATAATATGTTTAATCAAAAGACAAAATTTCATGTCTATACACAAAAAAAAAAAAAAATGGATGTATGCTAATTTAAACCTTCAATGTTTTTGTTGATTTTCAACGAGTTTAAAAGGTACAAGACCCCTTAAGGCAACACCTTAATCAGTATAATCATTATGGCTGGGATTTTTTGCGTCATTAGATCTGGTCCTTTCAGATTTTCACCTTTTCATGTCACTTCAACTTTCTCTGAACGGCCGTGAGTTAAATTTTTTTTTACAAAATGTCAAACAGCACATTAATAACTTCTTTACGAATAAACCTAATGATTTTTTTTAATTGAATTTTCCAGCTATCAAAATGATGGCAGAAAGATCACACAATCAGCATGGTGCTTATATGATTGAATTAAATCTTCTTATCTTTTTGTACGTTTTTATGGAAATTCATCATAAAAAAAACTGTAAAATTTTCCAGATTACCCAATAATAGTTCGGGATCATCTAATGAAACTATAAAATTCTCATTATCAAAACATACACAACAAGTGTGTAAGTGTGATCGCAGATCGCACAGAGGGTTTTGCTTAACCCGTTGGGGACAAGCGACACGTATACGTGCCGCAAAAAGGCTTAAGAATCCTTGTTTTTCCCCCACCAGTAAAATTTTACTATAAAATTTGCCTTATTGAATCGAAGCATTTAATCGATTTAATAAGATACAAATTTCTGTTTTTTAAAACCGGTGACAAAACATTGAAAATTTCGTTAAAGGCTCCCGTCGCGAAAGGGTTCTTTCGAAACAATTTTTCGTTTAATTAATACTAATTGTTAAGTTATAATTATTAAATTATTAGATAGGTGGTAGCACCAATAAATTTAATTTTAAAATAATTACAAAAGGAAGCTATTTATTTTAACTAAATTAAAAGAGTTCAAATTAAATTATTTAAATAAAATCCAAAATTCCAATTTTTTCGAAAATCCGAAATTTAAAAAAATAGCAGAGACAAATAAGATTTAAATTTCGAAAAAAATGCTTAAACGAAATTTAAAATACTGAATCATTAATAAATCGCAATAGTTTTTAAAATAGAAAGAAAATTGTAATTCCAAAAATATTATGAATATCAGTGATAAAAAAAATATATGAATTCTTAAGTTGGCAAAAAAAAAAAAGAAACTTCTTTTAATTAAATCTATCTTTGCATGAAACTTTTAAGTTCCAGTATCGCGGTTTGAACTAAGCAGCTTCTGAGACGCTCTTCCTCTAAGTAATGATGTCCACATGAAAAGCGTTGAATTTAAGCGTTGAATTACCCTTTAAAATTTAAATTGCAAAAATCAACAGGTAACATTGATAAAATTCATATAATTAAAATAATGGACATTTTTAAAATTTTATGATTTGCCGTGTGACATGAAGTATTCAGCTGTAACACGAAAGCACACGAAACTTGAAGTCACTGATTGTATATAGTTTTTGTGTACGAACTCTGCGACAGACGGACAAACCGAAGACAAATAGGGTTTCGTCAGATGAACGAAACTGTAAATATTAAAATCTTAGACGTAGAACATGGAAAATTTTATGATATTTTATCACAAATGAATTAATTTTAAATTATAAAATTTCATAATTTTTTTTTCTTGTAACCAATTGTATGTTTCAGATTTTTTCATTTTAAGATCTCTATTTTATTTTTCAAAACTTAAAAGTTAACATTGTCTTTTATTATTGTATGCAGTTTTGTGTAAAGGTACAAAAGCTTTTATATCTTTTTGCAGGCTTCTTTCGTGTAAAAAACTTTTAAAGTTTTAAATGTGCGTGTTACCATTTGAAAAATGAAAGTTGGTGCAATTTTTAATATGCGGACAATCCCTAGTTCAAAAACTGCACTCATATTCGGAAAATAGCACAACTTCCAATAGTAAAGTAGAATAGTATCTCTCGCATCTCTCTGTGAGAGCATAGCGATAAAATAGAATGAGGTAGTGTATTTTTTTTTCATAAGACTATACATGTTTTTCACGCTAGAATTTTATTTTTATGTAAATTTTGTAAATTCGAAGGGGTTTGTTCTAAAACTATCAAACTCTCAAACTATCTAAAACTATCTAAAACTATCAATCTAAAACTATCAAAATTTCAAAAATCATGTATTGTGTGTGTATATTACTTAAAAAGGACATTATTACATTGTTTCGGTAAGATTTTTAAATAATCAACACCTTTAAAATGGCGAATATATTAATTAAAGTAATATATCCTAGATAATGAAAAATAGCGATGATTAAAAGCAAATGTACATACATCTAAAAAAATTCCTGTCAGCTCGGTCTACAAGCGCAGGTAGATTTCGAAGTTAAGTGCTCATTTCAACAACAAAAAGTAAAAGATGATATTAGAGATAAACCCAGTTTAACAACTTTATTTGGCCGCTTTTGAAGAGTTTTTAATTTAATTTTTCTGTAAAAACTGGTTTTATCAGAATTATCTTAAGCGAAATTCGGATCAAAATGCCCACTTTGACAGAATTTTTTGAAATATTTTCTGACTTTATGAAAAAATCGACCAATATGGCACATTATATAGTTGCTAAATAAGAGAAACTGTTGATTGGATGCATTTGAGAGGAAAAATTAATTTAAAAACGAGTCAGAAAATAAAAAAATTGTATTTGAATAGATCCTCGATTTTTCAATCACGATCGCTTCGGAAAATTCTATTCAAAATGCCCAGTTTGACATCATTTTTTGAAAATATATTCTGTCTTTATGAAAGACCTGATCAATACGTCACATTGTGTAGTTCCAAAATATGAGAACAAGCCATTGTATGTGTTTGAGAGCCATTAAAAAATAAATAAAAAATGAGTCAGAATGCAACTTAGATCTGAGTACACACTTAAAACAATATTTCCTTCAACTCCTAATTTTGTTAATTTCTTTTTACTGTAAGAATTGCTCCTATCAAAAACTTGTCAATACAAAAGTTTTAGATAATATCTGGGCCACTTTTTTAAAGTAATATAAACTTTAAATTTATTCAATATCTATTTTAACTAAGAAGTTATGGGGGGGGGGTTCGGTTTTCATAAGAACCCCTTCCTATTTCTATCCCCTTGGTTCGATTTTACCCATTAACGAACTTGACCGAGATTTTATGCCCCCTTGAATTTATACATGAGTTTGCAAGAAATTTGAGCAGAATTAAAGAAGTTATAGTGTCCATAAAGAAGTGATATATATATAGACAGGTAGGTATAATGTTTTTTACTGATGGTATAGTTTTGAGGTTTAAGGCTCATGACCGGAGAAAATTAGCAAAAAAAATTTCAGAAATTACAACACAGGAGACACCGCAATAGGTAGCATTTCATACGAAATCTACCTAAAAAATAATTCTCAAATAAGTAATACTGATAGCAAGGGGCTTTAATTATAAAATTTGAAAAATGACAGCAAAAATATTTTTACCAGTTTGAAACTGCCTTGTTGCTCCATGTAAACCAGCAATGCATGGCAGGCCGTATTCTCGACTTACAACAGCACCTAGAAAGTTTTAGTTATTAGGTATATTCTAGTGGAACATAAAAAGAAGAAAGAAATGCTAATAAGTTTATAACTAAAAACATCTATTTGAATAAAGATTAATATATCCCAATAAGAATTAATGTAGTCATCGATATTAGTAAACTTTCAGCAGTCAAATCCGGATTAATTCTTCAAAATACGGAATTATAAATACGGAATCATTAGTAAATAATGATTCCGTATTTATAATGATCAATTACTCATATCATTATTGATGTCATTATTAGATTACTAATTTAATTCACGTTGAATAACTAAGCAGGAAATTTCGGGAACCTAATAAAATAAATTTAAAATAACGTACCGTGAGAAATGAGGCCACCAAGCTCTGTGACAACGCCAGCTAGTGAAGGGAAATAAGGCGTCCATCCAATGTCTGTACTATACGTCAGCAGGATTTCTCCCTTCTAAAACAGAATACGCGTTAATAATTAAACCTTTCAAGTAAAGATAAGTAAATCAATTCTTTGCATTATAAAATAAATATTTTAATTTTAATAATTAAATTTTAATAATTTTAATTTTAATTTTAATTATTATTTATAATTTTATTTTAAATTTAATTTAAATGCAATATCAGTTAAGGTTACTTAAATGTGAACATACTGAATGAAACAGCAATGTATTTAATAGATCAAAATTTTTATCAAACAGAGATGCATCGAAAACAGGGCTGCGGAGTCGGAGGAATAAATGGCCAACTCCGATTCTGTCTCAGGAAATTTTAAAGGTTTCGACTCCAACTCCGATTCCATGCTGGCTAATATACTAGTATTGCTGTTGGTTAAAATTTAAGAGGGAATGCAAGAAAAATCAGGCGAAAATTTCGCTATTTTTTTATTAATTCAGTTCTTAGAGATTTGAAAGAAAAAAAGAAAAAATATTTTTCGTTTTAAAAACTTTCAATTTTGCGTTCCACGAACCCGAAAAATTCTACTTTCAAAATCTAAAGGAGAAAACAAAACATAAATTGCGCTATTTCAGATCCGTGGATTTGAAAATCTTTACAATTTTGATGTTAATTCGTGTCCTCTAGAGCAGAAAATTTTCGATGGAACGGGAATAATAAAGATGAAATTTTTACTTATTCGGAAGTATTTCAGGATCTGCTAGTGTTTTTAATTTAAAAGAGTTTTTATCTAAAAAAAATTAAATAATTACAAAATTAAATACAAAATTAATAAAAAAAATTTGTAAAAAAATGTTTTTAAAGCAGGATTTTTGTTTTTGCAGCACAAAAATTGTTATCTGCTCGATTGTTATTTAAACATCAGCTTTCATCGGTAATAATAATCTGTATAAACATTTTTTTAGAGAATTTCAGTAATTCTGCATATAAGGAAATAGTTTGATATATGAATTAGATCATATGTAGGGGAGAGGGGGGCACCTTTGAACATTTTTTCAGAAAATCAATATATTTCTTACTTGAATTATATTTATTGAGTTTTAAATATTACATAATAAAAACAACGCATTTCTTTATTATATGAACCATAAATTAAACATTTTCCAAATAAATTAAATAAGTTGTGAGGATTTAAAAAGTTGAAAATTTTTTGTTCAAACCTGCTCCATGTAGGGATACCTTTGAACAAACAAGGGGCTCCTTTGAACAAATGAATAAAATATGAAAATATTGAGAGTTTTTATAAAAAGTTTAATATATTACAGAAATATAAAGTAATATGAATAATATTAAATAATTACATTTTGTTGAATTACTATTTTTTTTCTTATTTAACCAAATTTAAATCCATCAAATTTGATATCAAAACTCCCTTTGTTGATAAAACACAAAGTGTCTCTTTAATTGTGTTTGGTTGTGAAAACTTTTTTACAATATCCTTGAAATACACCAATGTGATATCTGATGCTTCTGGAAAATTAAAATTTTTCATTCGCTATTATTTTTCAAGAGACCTGATACAAAATTTCATTTTATCCATTACGGAAATCAGAAATAATGTTTGGAAACCTGTTAAATCATGAATCATTATTTTGTATCTAGGATTTGCAATTATCCAATGAATGAATTTAGATTTGATTCAATTTAGATTTGAAACTTCCCATCACTGATACATACAGAGGTGGGAGCCTATGTGTGCAGTAAGGGAAATTGTTAGCAGTATAAGTCCATGTTCTTTAACATTCTTACTTTTCACACCAAAAAAAAATTCAGAAATAATAATATTTAGGTACATTAACAACTTATTTATCACCAGTTAATTCGGTGTCTTTTCGCTGTTCAATGGTGCCCAATCAGATGGAATTCAACATTACAACGGTTTACTCAATTCGGCTGAAAAATTTCAATAAAACAAAGCTTATAAACTAAAGCTAACATCTGTGTTTAAGCATTGAACAAAAAATTAAAATTTTCAGGATAGAAGTTTTTAAACAAAAATCTGACAGCTTTATTTTCTTAAGTTTAGATTCAAGAGAGAAAAAAACACATATCATGTTTAGTAGTACTGTTCATACAAAATGGTACAGCTTTGTATAATTATTCCCTTGAAGCACCAGTAATGTATTGCCATATACATTATTTTTAAATAATTTATTTGAAGGAAGATATTTAGAGTGTTCAAATGTGCCCGCAGTTCAAAAGTGCCCCCTCTCCCCTAAATGTGACTGTTCATGTAAGACTATTATGGGATAAGTTTTTTTATGAAATTAAGAATTTTCATGACATCGCAAAGTTCGATATTTAAATCTATTGATAATTTTTGGGGCTTTTATATTTCTCGATGAATCATAAACTCTCTCTTTTTTAATTATAAATGTTATGATAAATGTATTCCATTTTTTGTGCATTCTCAAAGGTTATCGAAATATTTCCTCCATACACATGTCACATAAACAATTGTATAAAATTAGAAATATTAACATTCAACTGTATTACAAATTCTGGGTTTTTCTTAAATCTAGTAATAAGCTGCTGCTATTGATCATTAAAGTGTCAGAATTTCATCCAAGTAAAGAGTATCATTTTATAAAAGATTTTTTTTTAATTTTATTTGGTATTTTGTTTCTAAGAAAGCATTTTCTGCAATTTTATTGAGGCAAATAAGACAAGATTTTCTTTGAAACTAGTCGCTGGTTGCCATCGTAATACTTACCCATCATGGATATGAATAATATAATATATAAAAATAAAACATGTGTAAACTATTTATAAAATGCATTGCAATTCCAAAACAAAACTTAAAAATTTTTAATATACATAGTAATGCTCTATTAATAAATTGCTGATGAACCCACACTGTAAAAAAAATCTGTAAAGGTACTAAACATTTTCTAGGAAACTGGAATTCCAAGAACTTTTCATGTAACGATAACAGGAAAAATCCATGTAACCGATTCTAAAACTTGAGTTTTTGTTGTTACCGTTACAGGAAAAGTTCTTGGAATCCCAGTTTCCTAGATAAAGTATAGTACCTTTGCAGACTTTTTTTTTTTTTTTTTTTTTTTTTTTTTTTTTTTTTTTTTTTTTTTTTTACAGTGCATCTCGACTAATTATATAAAACGCCAAACTACTCAAGTAGTACCAAATTGCGTAAAAAAACATCCTTATAGCTTCAAAAATAATCATATTCACTAGCAGTTTGCTGCGTCTCATTTCCAATCAAAATGTATCTTTGAATTGAAATTTGAATGAAATACAAGGGTCATGAAAAATCGAAGGATGTGCACTGTAAAAAAAAATCTGTAACGTTACTAAACTTTTTCTAGAAAACTGGGATTCCAAGAACTTTTCATGTTACGGTAACATGAAAATTTCATGTAATCGACTCTGAAACTTGAATTTTTGCTGCTACAGTTACAGGAAAAGTTCTAGGAATCCCAGTTTCCTAGAAAAAGTTTAGTAACGTTACAGAATTTTTTTTTACAGTGTGGAAAACAGGATTACAAATATCTCGGCAACTAATAATCCCATAGACTTCGTTCTCTATGCAAAATTTGTGTTATTTATTGCCTTTTACGTTCATTCCTTAAATTAAAAAAATTCGAAATTTTTTATATACCTTTCATCAGAACGAATTTTTCGAGAGTCCGAAAAAAATAATTCCGTATAATCGAGGTTACTGATATTAAATAGGCTTCGTTCCATTGTTACATATTAAGTGCATACAAAATTTCAAGTCTCTATCTCAATTTGTTCGCGAGATAGAGCGTTTACAGATAGACAGCGGCCAAATCTTTTTTTCTAAAAATATTTTTTTCGGAATCTCCAGTATCTGAAACGTGTAAATCCGTCAAAAAATTTTTTCGATTTTCAAAACGATTGCAAGACTTACCCTATACTACGTATGATGGGTAAGTAAAAAAAAAAAATTCTGCTACAGTTTTTAAGACCTAAAAATTTAATTACGCGATCCCATACTTTGATTCTGCACTTAGTAGATTCACAAAAAGGAAGAGATTAAACAGAGATTATGTTCTAATTAATCTTTCTTTGCAAATGTCAGTAGATTTTTAATATTTTGCCTTTGGTTCAATCTATACAAGTTTATGTTTTAACAATAACACCAAATTTCACAATAAGGTTACATCATTAAGGTAATACCACTAAGGTAAAACCTTTTTTGGCACTTTTCAAAATCATATTTGGATATAGGGGAGAGTCGTACAAAACGGGGTAGGCGAGTATAACTGGGTAGCGCAGATTCCACCTTGATTTAAACTTTTATCTATCGGCCAAGACGAGGAATCGCTTGTCGAAAGACATTACCGCTTTAGTACACTGTAAAAAAAAAAAAAAAAAAAAAAAAAAAAAAAAAAAATCAATAATCCAACAGATGAAAAGTTGCCGAAATCTGTATGCTTACTAACATTTTACCTGCGCACCTTGCAAGGAAAGATGTAAATCTATAGAATTAATTTTTATAAAGCTACAGAAATTTGTAACTTTACAAACGAGTCTACTAAAATTAAAGTAACCTTACTAAAATTTTATCTGTAACATGGGTTGTAGTTACATAAAAAATTCTTGGAATCCCAGTTTCCTAAAAAATTATTTGTAATCTTACAGAATTTTTGATTTTCAGCGCAAATCTGTAACTGTTAATACACTTTTGCTGTTGCTGTAACATAAAAAGTTCTTGGAATCCCAGTTTCCTTGAAATCTTTTAGTAACTTAACAGATTTTGTTTTACAGTGTAGCTAAAAGAAATGACACCGAGTGTGGTTATTTTTTGTGAAAAAGATGGCGTTTGAATTCCTCTTAAAAATTGTTTTATCTTTGTTTTACGCATATATTAACTATTTGTTCGCATAAGAAGTTCTGGTTCTTACTACATATGATACTTTGCTTTCTTGTTTAAACAGCTTTCCCTTTTTTTACTATATGATTGAGAATTGCGACACCATGTTTTTAAATTTGTGTGATTTTGAAGTAGTACTTAAGATTGGGTCAGTTCCACGTATCACCGATTTTGTCCTACACTCATGAAATGATTTTTTAGAACAGTTAATAATGCAGCATAGAGCTTCAAATTACAATTTAATGAAGTTGAGTACTGTTAACGCCCTAAAGCGTAATTTATAGTACACTGTAAAAAGAAAAATCTGTGAAGGTACTAAACATTTTCTAGGAAACTGGGATTCCAAGAACTTTTCCTGTAACGGTAACAGCAAAAATTCAAGTTTCAGAATCGATTACATGAATTTTTCCTGTTATCGTTACATGAAAAGTTCTTGGAATCCCAGTTTCCAAGAAAATGTTTAGTACCTTCACAGATTTTTTTTTTTTTACAGTGTACCTTTTGAAATAATACTACAAAACTGAGGTAGAGAAGTGATTATTTTCCAATCCTGTACGATTTATAACCAAAATGTAGAAAATTTGCTACACATTTATTTTTGGCAGATGCAAAAACATGTGCGAATTTCGTTTTGTTCACATAAGAAAAATATTTTTGAATAAAATGAGCTTTTCCATGATTTTTAAATGGATACTCGTTTTTACCCAACCAATGGGGCAAAAATGAATTCTGATCATTTCTGAAAAAAAAATATATTTTTTACATAGTTAATTATATTTTTATCGAAAAGAATATGTTTTATTTTAGACAAAAGTTCACTTAATATTAAAAACGGTGTTAAGAGTTCGCATTTGATTGCATTTGTGAGCAACAAACATTTATGTTACCGATTTTACCCCACATTCCCCTAATGTTGAAGAAAATTTTTAATAATACAATTATTAACATAAGATTTTTCATTAGATTGTATCTTCCTTATATTCAAATGAATGTGACTCATCATAACTGTACTAGGATTTCAAAAATAAAATACAAAATTAAGACTACAAGTTATACATCAAAAGAAGTTGCAAAAAAGGCTTACTTTCAAGTGAGACGCCTCTTCTAAGTTGAGTGCAACACGCACATAACCTTTCGCAACACCTTGACTTACAGGTATTCCTAAAAAAATGTACTTAAGAATTAAAAATTAAAACCCGAAATTACAAGTATATTAAGAGTTATGTTGGCTGTGATATGTTTATTTCGTCATTGGTTATGATCAGTAAATTTTCTCAGTAGATGGTAATAGGAACTTGTTTTTGATTTATTCCATTATGACCTTATATCATTATTGTTTTTAACCCTTTCGAGTCTGGTGTACTATTAATAGTACATGTCTTTTATTGGAGTATCATTTTGTTTTAACAAATAATTTTGCTACTTTTTACATTTAGAAATGTTAGTATATGTCTACGCATTTACTGCATGACTTCATTTATGTTTAGGCATTTAGTAATAATAATAATTATTATTATTTGCCTAATTCTCTTTGCTGTGTTTGCTATTCTTTTATTTTAAACATATATTTCACTCATTAAATTTAAAATCAAGGTTACTTTCGTGAAGAATCATGAGTAATAAAGCGCGAAAAATATTAGAAAGCTTTAATATAAGTTACTGTAGTTAAGTTAATGTAACACAATATTTTCTAAACATCTCGATCAATTCTTCCTTAGCCTATTGTTATATGAATATTAATTGAATAGTACACAAATCAACAACATTCGTTATCTTTAAGACAGTGAAATATTCATTAAACACTAATCAATCTATATGGATAGCTTGTGTTAATTTTTTTTACGTAAAAGTAAATTTTTCCAAAAACTGAAAAAAAAAAATTCAAACCAGAAAAGGTTAAATATTAAAACCTATTAAATAAGCAACAAAATAAAATTTTCAGAGGAATTATGAAAATGAGAAAATAAAAACAGCAATCTAACAAGGAAACCACTTTTGGTGTTCGCACCTAGCATCGACAACTGGTGCATTTTGTAGCTCTATACATAAGAGTTAGAGAACTGATAAAAAATCTCTGTCAAAATCACATTTTTAGCTCACAGGCTATCATAGCCTGAGAGCTTATGTGCCCGTCCGTTCTGTATGTATGTTCGTATGTACGTAACGCGATAACTCATGATAAAAATATCCGATCCACTTGAAATTTTGTATGTAGGTATATCCTGACAAGGCGCTTCCCTGATTAGTTTTTGGAGTTCATTCGATATGTATAAGAGGGGGAACGGGGGGCTCATGCCCCCGTTAGTTGATATAGATGGGATTTTCATGCAGAATTAAGTTTTCAAAATTTAGATTAGGATCATTCTGATGAGGCGATTCCGTGACTGTTATTAGGTGTTCATTGATTAAGTATAAATAGGGGGAACAGGGGTTCTAATGCCCCCTCCCGTTAGTTGATATAAATGGGATTTTCATGCAGAATTAAGTTTTCAAAATTTAGATTAGGATCATTCTGATGAGGCGATTCCGTGACTGTTATTAGGTGTTCATTGAATAAGTATAAATAGGGGGAACAGGGGTTCTAATGCCCCCCCCCCCGTTAGTTGATATAAATGGGATTTTCATGCAGAATTAAGTTTTCGTTCAAAATTTAGATTAGGATCATTCTGATGAGGCGATTCAGTGACTGTTATTAGTTGTTCATTGAATAAGTATAAATAGGGGGAACAGGGGTTCTAATGCCCCCCCCCCCGTTAGTTGATATAAATGGGATTTTCATGCAGAATTAAGTTTTCGTTCAAAATTTAGATTAGGATCATTCTGATGAGGCGATTCCGTGACTGTTATTAGGTGTTCATTGAATAAGTATAAATAGGGGGAACAGAGGTTCT
Source organism: Maratus speculifer (assembly GCA_964019185.1). Taxonomy (NCBI): domain Eukaryota; kingdom Metazoa; phylum Arthropoda; class Arachnida; order Araneae; family Salticidae; genus Maratus; species Maratus speculifer. The sequence goes on along the minus strand of OZ025294.1, from coordinate 389,096,042 downwards.
AATGCCCCCCCCCATTAGTTGATATAAATGGGATTTTCATGCAGAATTAAGTTTTCGTTCAAAATTTAGATTAGGATCATTCTGATGAGGCGATTCCGTGACTGTTATTAGGTGTTCATTGAATAAGTATAAATAGGGGGAACAGGGGTTCTAATGCCCCCCCCCGTTAGTTGATATAAATGGGATTTTCATGCAGAATTAAGTTTTCGTTCAAAATTTAGATTAGGATCATTCTGATGAGGCGATTCCGTGACTGTTATTAGGTGTTCATTGAATAAGTATAAATAGGGGGAACAGGGGCTCTAATGCCCCCCCCCGTTAGTTGATATAAATGGGATTTTCATGCAGAATTAATTTTCGTTCAAAATTTAGATTAGGATCATTCTGATGAGGCGATTCCGTGACTGTTATTAGGTGTTCATTGAATAAGTATAAATAAGGGGAACAGGGGTTCTAATGTCCCCCCCCTTAATTTATATAAATGGGTTTTTCAAGCAGAATTTTCAGATTTCATTCAAATCTCTGAATAGTTTTGGAAGTTTAATGGTTAAGTATAAAAGAGGGGGATAACTCTTTTTAAATTATATAAATGCTAAATGGGTTTTTATTAAGAATTATCTAATTTGCTCTGAATTTTGGATATAGATTTTTTATATGATAAAGCATGTCTTTGATAGTATAGGAGGTTCAATGATTAAGTATAAAAAAAGAGAAAAGGGGAGAGCTGTTTCCCCTTCTTAATTTTTTTTTCGAACGGAATTAACCCTTGAAAATATAAAGCTTTAATGTGCAATTAGTATTTGTAGCCTGTGAGCTCAATGCCTTCAGTTTAACTGGGCAGTGTTCTTTATATGTATTTTTTATACTTTAATTTTTTTATTACTAAATTTTTATTTGTTTGTTTCATACCAAAAGCGTGTTAAGCTACAAAAACGATGCTACGAAGTTTACGTTTGCCTTATTTTGGGCTATACTGTTAAAAAATGTTGCTCTAGTTTGAAACAAATTTTGGTGTTCAGTAGTTGCCACTGTAAGATGGTGAAATCTCGCACCAACATTTGGAGCTTCCTATTTCAACCTCGTTCCAATTATTGGAACTATGCTTCAACAGGAGTTCCAAATATTGGTTCAAGATTTCACCATCTTACAGTGGCAGCTATTGAACACCAAAATTTGGTTCAAACTAGGACAAGATTTTTTAACAGTGTACGACATTTACCTACGGTTGCCGGAACAGTCTACTTTTGCAAATACGCCAACTTTTTCCCCGCCAAAAATGTGAATATAACGTTTTAAATTTTCAAAGCCAAACTTGTAGGTTTTTGAATGAATTTTTTATATATTTTTTTTATTATTATATTACATTTAACATTAACTAATTTATATTTTAAATGCTCTTTTTATGTACAAAAATATGTTAATAGTTCGAAAATAACATTTTCAGAAAGTTATGCTGCTGCAAAATCAAAAAAATATTAATTTAACAGAAAAAAAAAATTCGATTCTCAAATCTTCTTTATATAGAGCTTTAAAATGCTCCAAGTCTCAATGCTATACCAAAAGTGGCTCCCTTTTAAGTGTTAAAAGGATAACAACACACGACAAACAGAATCCGACAACAACATTTTTGTAACTTGGACAATTTTCAGTTTTTGCTTCTCCCCTTACTCCAGTGAATATATGTAATTCAGTACTGATAATAACACTGGAACTAACAAGCTACTAAAATAAAAAAAACACAATTCTGATTCTCTCATTTTAGAAGATGTGATAACTAATATGACACAGCTATACCATGTCATATTCATAGTAATTGAATCATAACGCACATTAGTTTCCTCGATAAATTTTCACTGTATTAAAAAAAATCTTTTTTATTTATTTCCTTTATTTATTTAATTATTTATTTTTTACATTAACAAAAATTATTAGAAAAAAATGTGGATATCCAATTACAATGAGACTTGTTTGCAATTAAGGCGCTGACGATATTGAAATCTATGTTCTACAACCAATATATTTCTAAAATGTGGAATGTATTAAATATTGAAATAATATTGAAATTTCACTCATGTTTTACATTTTTACTACAGATAAAGTAAAAGTAGAAGTTGATAGATTTAGAATCCTTTTAAAGTTTGAAAATTGAAATTCATGTTTAATTCAAATATAAATTGAGAACATATAAGGTAGGAAACTCATTCCCTTTTGTGTTTTCTTGTATTCTTCCGAGGCTCAATATAATATTTAATTTTAAGTTATCCCGCCCATTTTTATATTAAAGGTATGCTTTAAACCTTCACTACTTTAGACATATGAATAAACTTGGATAAAACTAGACTTTTTGAACATACGGGTGGTCTAATAATTGTTTAATTAATCTAAATCTGCATATGCTCATCACAATGAGTCTGGAATAAAAATAAAGTTGATTAAAAAATAAATGGATAATTTCCTATAAGCCTAACTGTATGCATGCTCTTTGCAATAAGCCTGAAAAATATCAAGCTGATTGAGAAAAAAATATATTATTTTCCAATTAGCCTAAATATGTTTAGGCTCTTTGCAATAAGCCTAAAAAATATCAGGCTGGTTGGAATAAGGAAGATGATTCTCTAATTAACCCGGTTCTTTTCAAAGAGCCGGATTTCGCAATTAGCCTACGATACACACACACACACATATATACGTATATATATAAAGCAAATACATACTTAAATTACAATAACTATCAATCAAAAATTATATTGTGTGTCAGGCGAAAATTTGCAAAATTCAGTGTGTCACACGAACCCAACATAATTGGAAAACGTCTCAATGTTTGATTACAGTAAGAAATTACTTGGCGCAATACAATAAAAATAAATAAATAACAACATTTAAAGCAACAAAACACTATTTCTTATTGCAAACTAATTTCGACAGCCATCGTGTAACGTCATCAGTGATAAATATGATTACTCAGGAAAGAAAATTGCAAAAATATATGTTGGAAAAGCGGATAAGATGAAAAAATTCATTAGCCAATAAAATTACTGGAAATTTCAGGAAACAGCCAATGTAAGTGAAACGGATTCAAAGATAAAGTTTGTTAGCCAATAGAATTACGATAGAAAATTTTGGGTAACGGGTTATGTAAACGAATTCAAAGATAAAGTTTATTGGTCAATGAAATTTTAGGAAAATATATAGAACAGAAATAAGATATAATAGATGTAATCTGAAAACATGCAAATAGAATTTATTAATATAATTTATTATTATATTAATATAATAATTTATTGTTATTGTAATATTTATTAGTAGAGGGGTTTTATATAATTTTTCCAACAATCTGATAATGAAGGAATAGCAAAATCACAATTAATTATATTTTTAAGATTTTTATAAATATGGAATGCTTCAAGAAAGTAAAACTGATGAATGGAAGTGGGTTTTGAGATAATTTTTGCGGCACTAAAATCAAAATTGTTATTCATTTTCTAGCAATGTTTAGCAATGACAAATTTATTAATTTCTTCTTTCTGGCCATATTTCTTGTGTTCTGTAAATCGGAGCTTTAAACTGCGCTTCATTTGTACAATATAAGAAAAGCCACATTGACAACTTATACTATGGATACCCAGTAATTGTATATCTCAGTAGAATCCAATATCCAACGAATGGATAGTCCAAAAATTAAGTTAACTTTTTTGACGTTTTCCATATTTATAAAAATCTTTAAAATATTGTTAATTGCAATTTTGTTACTCCTCCGTTGCCAGATTGTTAAAAAAAATATGCAAAAACTTTTTGTTAATAAATTTCATTTGCATGTTTTCAGATTACATTTATTATATCTTATTGGTGGTTCTCTAAATTTTTCTAAAATTTTATAGGCCAATAAACTTCATCTTTGAATCCGTATCCCCAACATATATTTCAGTAATTTTCTTTTCTGTGCAATCATATTTTGCACTGAGCATAGTACGCTATGGCTACCAAAACTAGTTTGAAAGAAGAAATAAAGTGTTTAGGTGCTTTAAATGCTGTTTTTTATTTATTTATGACATTAATGTTTGCTCTCATTGAAAAAAAATCAAAGCTCGTGTGACTTCTTGAGTGTTGAGCAGTTTTCGAACTTGCATTAAACAAGGATTTTCAATATTTTTATTACTTACCTTGCATTTTAAAATCATCTGCTGTCGGTTCAATTGGAGTATTATCAAGATTTACCTATAATAACAAATATAAATACATTTTACATCAAATAATTTAAAGCAAATCATTTTTAGAAATACATTGCTATAATTTTCAGATTTCAATTGAAACATGTCTAACTATTTTTTTTTATTTATAGTCTTAAATAGCTGACCTGCACGACGTTACTCGACAATGGAATAATAACCCTAAATACACCTAAAATCAATGTTGAATTGAGATATGTTTCTCCGGGAGGCTTTTCTGCATTACAATGAATAGAAGCATTGTGGAGTTCCCAGGATATTTCAATTCCAGATAACTAATAAGCATGATATCAAAAATCTTCTACATAGGCACATTCCGATGATTCGAAAATTTTTTTATTTGCGCCACACCATGAAGTGGGTGGCCTGCATGAATGGATCAAAATCGCCAACCAACTTCAAAGTTTGTAGAAATGTGTGATTTTTTTTTCATTCAACATAAGATAATGAAAAAACAATCAAAATCTAAGGCACATTATGATCAGTTTTGGTTCATTCGAAACCAAATTTGCAGACCTCATGCGTTAGATTTTCCTAGTAGTAATTAGATTTTCCAGACGCAAACTGGAAGAATCGGGAAAACTTTGTTAATTTAATCAAAACCTTTTGTATTAAGTTGCATTACTTAGGTTTTATATTGTCGATTGTCTACTTTTATTTAATTCTTTTTATTAGTATTTTACGATAAGTTTATATTTTGTTTTTGCGATGACCTATAAATTACGTCTAGAACATTTCGGGAATTTTCAGTATCTTCCTTAGGGCCAAATCAACCTCTTAAATTAAGAAAAGCACAGAATTCTATGGGAGCCCCTTGTATTCGGGTACGTTTTTTCAATTCGGCACACATGGAAATTCATCAATAATAAAACATTATTTACAGAAGTAATTTAGCAGAATTCAAATTTAATTCGACTGTTTTTTGCTTATGGAATAGTCGTGGGAAAAAAGGCAAATACCCCCTAGTAACTCCACAAAAATATTACCTTAGAAGAAAGTTACTGGTATCAAATGATTGGAAATAAAGTCTGCTTTCAAATGATGCATATAAAATTTGCTTAGGGGGGGGGGGGCGCATTTATATTTTAAAACGAACCCTAACTTTGTTTTTTTTTGTTTGTTTGTTTCAATAGCAATACCCAATTCTGACAGCATAAATGAACTTTACACACTTCAATTAGTTTCAAATTTTCATGCAATTCATACCAAAAATTTTCGAGAAATTAGTTATTTTAAAACGAGCATATTTTAAAGGCTTTACCCAAACTGAAGTTCGATACTTGATTTTTGACCTAGAGAGCCTCTTTCCTGATCAAGCTGTGATGTAGAATCACATATAGTTTTCTTAAATTTTACATTTTTCTAAATTACAGTTAAAGCTAATCTTTAATTAAATATCTATTTTATCTTAACGTTTTATTTCGATCGCACAATATCTTTCCGTTAAAAAGTAAAGAAAGAAAACATGTAACAACTGCTGTATCATTAAAAACGGTTCTCAGATAAAGAGATTTCCTTTAGATGAAATTTCTCCTTCAGTAAAAATAATAAAAGAAAGAATAAAGAACCCCGTTGCTTGCGGTTAGCGAAAAATCGTTTCTCTCTGCGTAATGTTGAGCCTAACTTCTTTATTACATAAAAACTTTTCATGTAAATGCTCTGTGTTGTGTCTTTTGATAAAATTCTCCCAAAACAGACATATAACGTACGATTTTGGCGCGAATTCTTTTTGGCGTATTTTTTTTAGGACTGCCCATTTCTGGTTGCCCTGCATTAAATTCAAAATCATCTTAATTGTTGAAGCGTAACAGAAAATTTCATGGTTATGATACCATTCACTTTTCATATGCTCCTTTTCGCCAATTCCAAGATGCCAATGTGTGAATTCTGAATGAGAAATTCAATTGCCTCTCTCTCGCTTCATGCACTCAGTCATGTAACAAAGGTCTCTTGAAAAATGGTTACAGGCACCATCCCTAATTATTTCAGTAAGGAATGATTTAATTTTTATAACTCTACTTTAAATAAACAATGTTCTCAAAAGGCATTTATTTTATTGATCACAGCCTACAACTCTAGCGAATGCATTTTTTTGAAAAGAACCTGGTCGCAATACTTTAAAATACAGATCTACACTACACAAGCCATCTTAGGCGCCACTCTTTCTTTCTTTCTAACCGATGACCAGGCCCCTACCTGCCGAGTTACCTCAGCTTAACGGGTTAGATCACTGCCCCCTCTGCAATGCCTATTCACTGAGCAGACGACAAGCGTGAAACGTCATGAAGTGGAGGCAAAATCACTAACCCTACTGGTTCCACAATCGCCACGAAGCTCAGAATGCGATCGTTGTCAGGGAAACCGCCTCCACTACGTCACAAGCGAGAAGGCATTGTAGAGGAGGCAGTGGTTAGATACCTGGTATCGGGGCGGATGACCGCCTAATCGCCGCGAGCGGCAATTAACCTGTTATCTTCGCTGCACACGTCCTCTTATCTGCAAAACTTATTTTTTATTTGTACATACTTTGTTTTTTCGGTTGCTTATTATTACATCCTGTTGTTGTACTGCAAATGGCTACTCAAGTTAGTCTCGTAATTTAGAACCTTGATCAGATGACGAGACCTTCACCTGGCAAGGCACCTCCAGAGGTATAATTCACAGGTAACTTGGAGGACTTTGCACCCACGACGGATTTTACATGCACCAGGCGCCATTAGCGTACATGACGGAATTTTAGCCGGCAGATAGCCTGAGTCCTGCAACCAAAAGCTATGAGTAATATGTCCTGCCAGCTTGGACACCGTTGACCAACCTATTGGGGGTATCTTAGACGCCACTCAAGCTGCTATTGAAGCTGCTGGACTTCTATCGTAGATGGCCCTTTAAGCCCTCATTTAGCAGTTTTTAAGCATAATTTATAAACTGCTTGGAAAAATAATTTGAAATTTTGGATTTTTATAAAGCAAAACTTAATCAATCTAAATCCATCAATATATATATATATATATATATATTGGTTGCCATTCATAATTTCTTCAAATATTAATTTCATAATTCATATCATAAAATCAATCAATTGCAAATTCAATGTGTTTATGTTTGGGTATTTTATTATTTTATCTACATCATAAGTAGGCTTTATTTCCAATCGTTCGATACCAGTAACTTTCTTCTAAGATAATTTTTTGAAAAAATTAGTAGGAGGTACTTACTTTTTTTCCCGATGACTGTACATAATGGAAAACACTAACAAGCTAATCAGCGTGGCGAATATGAGGTGTTAAATTAACAATTAAGCCAAAATATTTGACTTCTTTCCCTTTGGATAGCATTTCTTTAATACTCAATAGAAATGATCAATTAATTCATTGATATTGCTGATGATAAATAGTCGACGCTGTCATTAGATTTATTTCCATCCAATTTTGGATTAAAAATGGATAAAAAGAATTTAAAAGTTCTGTAATCCCAAAAATATAGCCATTTTGTAATGAATGAAGTCTCATTCTCACTAATAGACCGGGAGGAGACAGCACAGACAATTGCTTCATCGAGTTCACGAAAGAAAATCAAGAATTAGTTCAATCTTGATTCGTATACTACAGTGCAATCGGTCTACCAAGTCCTATTTTGGTGAAATATACCTAAAAATCCTATTTTAGTGATTGACTCATAGGTTTACCATTATATCCTCCTGCTCTCAGTTCTCCATGTTTTTATACTTTTAGGTGCAGGAAAACAAAATGATAAACTTACCAGCCAACCAATAAAATCGGGTTTTTAGATGTTTTCCACCAAGATATGAGTTAGCAGACCGATTGCGTTTTAATTTGCAAATCGAAATTTAACTAATCCTAGATTTTCATCCGTGAACTCAATGAGGTGATTATCTATGCTGTCGTCTCCCGGTCTATAAAAAACTATAAATACATGTTGAAATATAAGTTGTATAACTGATAAGATTTCTAATTATCCTTTTTTCGCAAACAAGTAACACAGATTTCCTAAAGTAGTATGACTTTTCTCATGATTTATTCGAGCTTTTTCAAAAATATTTAAAAAGGCAAAACAAAAAAAAGTTAGAGGCCCATTTTTTAATAATTTTGGGTGCCTCTCTAAAATTTAAAGCGAAACTCGTTCTTCTCGTGCCTTTAGAATGCGACGAAAATGAACAAAAAGATTAAAAGTTTAAATTTATACATCTTCAAATAGTTTTTTTTTATTTTTTTTTTTTTATATATAAACCTGAAAGTTATCGTCTTTCATGATATGCATACGTATACAGGGTGTATCTAAACTACTGGGCAAAACTTTATGGGGTGATAGTACGTATAAAGACAAATAATACTAAATGGAAAACAAAGGGTCCCAAACGTCTTCCGAAAGAGATAGACGCCATCAAAGTTTAGGATCGACAATTTGAAATGATTATAAAAAACGGAAAAATTGGTCGATTCGTTTGCAGTTTTCACGAAAACTATTCTTTATGTCAGTATTGTCTTGAAAATAAATTATAAAGATTAATTTAAAAAATGCCGATAGAGGGCGTTTTAGACTTTGGAGTAACGAATAACTGTTTTTTACCGTTATTTTTTGCATTTCATTAAACTTTTTTAGAAGTTTAGACATAAACTTCAATTTTGAGCTCAAAATCTGTGGTTAAGTATCGCAAACTGAACTGTGTTTAATGGGAGTGGGTAGGTTCAAATTTCCAATGATTATAAAAACAGAATAATTGATCAATTGATTTGCGGTTTTCACTAAAACTATTCTTTATGTCAGTATTGTCCTGAAAATAATTTATAAACATAAATTTTAAAAAATGTCGATAGAGGGCGTTTTAGACTTTGGAGTAACGTACAACTATTTTTTAACGTTATTTTTTGCATCTCATTAAATTTTTTTGAAACTTAGACATAAACTTAAATTTTGTGCTGAAAATCTGAATCGTTGAGAGTGGTTAAGTAGCGCAAATTGCACTGTGTTCAATGGGGGTGGGAAGGTTCAAATTTCAAATGATTATACAAAACGGAAAAATTGGTCGATTCGTTTGCGGGTTTTTTTTTTTTTAATCATTCTTTATGTCAGTATTTTCTTGAAAATAAATTTTAATAAAAATTTCAAAAAATTCCGTTAGAGGGCTCCATAAACTTTAGAGTAACCAACAACAATTTTTAACTGTTATTTTTTGTATCTAATTAAATGCTTGCAAAAGCTTAGACTTAAATTTTGAGCTCAAATTCTGAATTGTTGGAAGGGGTTAAGAAGCGCAAACTGAACTGTGTTCAGGAGTTGAAATGTTACCCTGTCCACCCTAAGAACACAGTTCAATTTTTCGCTACTTAATTACTCACAACAATTCAGATTTTGAGCTCAAAATTTAAGTCTAAGCTTTTAAAACATTTATTTGGATTTAAAAAAAAAATAACGGTTAAAAATAGTTCTGGTTACTCTAAAGTCTAAGGCGCCCTCTAACGGATTTTTTTTTTAATTTATCTTTAAAATTTATTTTCAAGGAAATACTGACATAAAGAATGGTTTTAGAGAAAACTGCAAACGAACCGACCAATTTTTCCGTTTTTTATAATCATTTGAAATTTGAACTTTCCCACCCCCATTGAACACAGATCAGTTTGCGCTACTTAACCACTCTCAACGATTCAGATTTTCAGCTCAAATTTTAAGTTTATGTCTAAGCTTCTAAAAAAATTTAATGAGATGCAAAAAATAACGGTAAAAAATAGTTGTACGTTACTCCAAATTCTAAAGCGGCCTCTATCGGCATTTTTTAAATTTATCTGTATAATTTATTTTCAAGACAGTACTGACATAAAGAATAATTTTAGTGAAAACTGCAAATCAATTGACCAATTTTTCAGGGTTTTTTTAATCATTTGAAATTTTAAACTAAATCACTCCCATTGAACACACTTCAGTTTGCGCTACTTAACCACAGATTTTGAGCTCAAAATTTAAGTTTATGTCTAAACTACTAAAAAAATTTAATGAGATGCAAAAAATAACGGTAAAAAATAGTTGTTCGTTACTCCAAAGTCTAAAGTGCCCTTTATCGGCATTTTTTGAAATTTATCTTTATAATTTATTTTCAAGACAATACTGACATAAAGAATAGTTTTTGTGAAAACTGCATACGAATTGACCAATTTTTCCGTTTTTTATAATCATTTCAAATTTTGGACCCTAAACTTTGATGTCGCCTATCTCCTTCGGAAGACGTTTGGGACCCTTAGTTTCCCATTTAATAATATTTGTCTTGATGTGTACTATCACCCCTTAAAGTTTTGCCCAGTTGTTTAGATACACCCTGTATTTTAGACAATATCGACTAATGAAACGATAATTGATGACTGCTTATAAAAATAAACAAATTCCGAATCTACATATCATGAAAACCACAATTATTGCCAACATTGTTAATGAAATAAACACTACTTAATATGCTTTTATTATAATTTGAGACGGAATCACCATGGAAGACAAAGCAAGTGTATATACATGCAATGTTTCCTGTGCTTTTATTTTAATTAAAGAAATACATTTTTGATTTGTTGATGTACAAGAAGCGGTTGGGGAAATTTTTGATCAAAATGTCAAAATTTATGTTTAATAAATAGGTATAAATTTAAATGACTGGCACGTTGATGAAAATGGAATTTCAAACAAACAAAACGTGTGGGGTGACATTAAAACTCATAAAAACAAGGGCAAAAAACTCTATCCACGTATTGCTATACCCATCTCTGATAACTGGCAGGATGTGTTTTTAACTCTTTCAGGAGCATGAGTGTATACATACCCCTTCATAAAATACATCCAGAATTTCTTTTCGATACATTTATTAAGGAAAAGTTATATTTGCTGTGCTTAAATTTGTGAATTTAAGCACTTATGTCAGTGTTGCCAGATAGTCGAAAGTCTATTTCCCCAAAATCTCTGAAATTTTCTTCAAATCAGTATGTTTTTCCGAAAAAGTCCTCAACTTTGCTTCTGCTTAAAATTGTCCAAAAGGGATTAATGCGATAGAATAAATTCCGTATGTATTAGGTTCTCCTAAAAGTTTCTTTCATTTTTTTGACAAAAAATAATTCATGCAAGTTTTTAAAATAGCAAGATTTTATTGAAGAATTTGTGTACTAATCTGTTCAACATACCTTCTTCTATCTTTGCAGGACTCTCATAATGCCTTCTTTCGAAAACATTTTTCATTTGGTTCCAGAATCGACGAGATTTTTTATGTCATTCAAACAGTTAATATTTATTGTTGAAAAGTTACTTTGTGAGAGAAAAGCAAATAGCAGTCGGATGGAGCAATGTCTGAAGGGAAGAAGTAGGGAGGATGGGTTAGAATGGCTCAGCCGAACACAAGCAATTTGTTGCTCTCATTTAAAAATTGTCCAAACAGCTTCTTTTGCAATTCATGTTCAATTTTTTAATTCAACTATCACCACTTTCAGAAAATAGAAATCTTTTACTCACACTTCGACAAAATTGACAAAATAAAAATACTACAAACGCGTTTTTTTTTTTTTTTTTTTTTTTTTTTTTTGAAAGAAATACTGGTGCGAATAGAATATAAAAATGATTGATGGTGGAGGACCTTGTTTGGGTGTAAAGTTATAGACCGCGTTTTTTAACAGCGATAAGTATCTTTTAATGAAAAGATTGGTCCTCATAGATGAAAGTTGGATGCTTTTCAAGAATGCAAACAATCCTGATCCATTTGGGATAAAGGTCCCATTCCTGTCGTTAAAACTAGACTAATAAAGAAGAAGGTTTTGGTCTCTATTTGGTGAAATTGGATCTACTACAAGATACTTCCACCTAACCAGATCTTCAACTCTGAAAATTATAATTCGCAACTGGACAAACTGAGGGCAGCAATTCCCAGGAAAACACCCCAAATCAGAAAACAAACGAGGTGTTATCTTCCATTATGATAACTCCGTTCCACATGTATCTTTAACTGTCCGAAACAAACTCCTTGCATTCGATTGAGACATTCTGACAATCCTCTTCTCTCTCCGGATATTTCTCCGTCCGACCAGCACTTGTTTCTTTCTCTCAAACATTCTTTTCACCACAAAAAAAATAACTCTTTGAATGACATTAAAAATCACCTCGATAAGTATTTTGCCATCAAACAAAAAACGTTTTTGAAAAAAGGCATTATTAGACTGCCGGCGAAAAGATTTGTTCAAAAGATTTGCACAAACATTCTTTAATGAAATATAGCCCCTGTGCGCTCCCGAAGTTTGATTAAGAGATCAGCGCCACCTAGCTGATAAATGATGTAACGCTCAGTTGAGCTTCGTTGTCCTTCGAACAACACGTTTGTATCGAGCGCCCTCGCTCTCAAATCAAAAGCTCATTTAAATGTTTGCCCCCTGGCAATAATCAATAAAAACTTATGGTGAAATAAAATCAGTCCACTTTTCTCTAACGCTGTCGACATATGGTCCTAGCCGACCCGGAGGACAGCAAAATAAAAAATGACCTCTTTAACTACTTTAAATCGCCAACGCGGCGTATTGAAAACAAAAGTAAATAAAATTACGAAATTCATTAGTGAATATGAATGCATTCATCTAAAAGGATCGCAAGAAAAGCAACAAGAAGAACGACTCCTCTTAGAAAGCAAAAGGGTTTCTATTTTGGAAATTAAAACGTCATTACGCAATTTAATAGTGTCGTATACAACTCTTCCGGAAGATGTCGACATTACAGATTCTTTGGAACTAGCAACTGAGCTAGAGGATGAACTGGAAGATTCAGAGGTAAAACTTAACATTATTCTTTCTAAATATGAATGTGTTAATATGAATAAAGAAAACCCTACTGTTAGTAATAGCTTTAAAATTCCAGACTTACCTCTACCCAATTTTTATGGAAAATATGATGAATTTCAAAATTTTAAGTCTCAATTTATGTCTATTATCGGAAATAATAAAAATCTGAATTCAACTCAGCAGTTATGCTACTTAAAGGGCTGTTTAAAAGGTGAAGCCAAAAGGCTTGAGTCAGCTCAAGATACTTACGAATCTCTTTGGCAATCTTTAGAAGAAAGATATGAAAATAAAAGAGCTGTCATTGATTGCCATATTATTAAACTACTTAATTTTTCAAAAGTACCCGATTCTCCTAATCATTTAATGCAATCAATTGATAATACAAAATGTAATTTGCGTGCATTAAAATTACTTGAATTTGAATCTAATGAGCTGTCAGATGCTTAAATAATGCACATCTTATTTCAAAGATTAGATTCTGAAATAAAAAAAATCGTTCGAAATGAAATTAAAAAAAAACGAAATTCCTAAATTAGCTAGCTTTTTAAGCTTTTTGGAAGAAAGAAGTCGTATTCTTCAAAATACTGTTATTTCAAAGGAACAAAAAAAATCTTATAATAACTGGAAATCTGGCACTAAGCCAAACATGGAAAAATCCTTTTTAACAAAATCAAAACAGCGAAAAGGTTGTATTTTAGGGTGTACAGATTCGCATTCTTTATATAGATGTGAGAAATTTAAACAAATGAACGTGATAAAGAGATCAGAAGTTGTTAAAAATAACAATTTATGTCAATCTTGCTTAAACAGCCATTTACCTAACCCTTGTTTATCTAAAAATAAATGCCTTTCTTGTAACAGCAAAGAGCATAATTCATTACTTCATCCATTAAATGAAAATAATATCAGAAGGCAATTCATTGTTGAAGATCAGACAGATAGGCGCCAGGTGGATTCACCCCCCTCCCTTTCTCCTGATAATCAAACATTTTTCGCGAAGGAAAATGAAATAAATAAATCTTGTGTAATTTTAAACACAGCTGTGATATATTTGAAGGACGGTTCTGGGGAATTTCAACCTTTAGTTGCTGCATTAGACAGCTGTTCGAGTTCGCATTTATTGTTTTCTCATGCTGCAAATCTATTAGGATTGCGTAAACAAAAAACTCATATTTCCATTTCCGGACTTAATGATTTATGTTTAAATGCTAAATCATTTGTTAGTACAGAATTAACTAATGAAAACAAAACAAAATCTTATCAATTAGATATGTTAGTTGTTCCTAAAATCGCTAATCTACCACCCAAATATATAAATACGTCAAAATTAAAATTGCCGTCGAACATAGAATTAGCGGATAATAATTGGAATAAGCCGAAACGCGTACATGCACTGATTGGAGCGCAGTTATTCTATGAATTAATAGGGTCTAATAAAATTAAAATTGATGATTCCCAATTAATGTTAGTAGAAACGTTTTTCGGGCATGTTATATCAGGAACTGTATGCAATTCTATCTCAAATTTAAGGGAATATTCTGATTCTTGTTTTTTAGTAACAGATTATAAAAATTTGGAAAAAGAAATAAGTGCTTTTTGGGAAATGGAACAAGTAAGTGAATTAAAACCCTTAGTTAGTGAGGAATTAAATTACTGTAATGAACATTTTTTAAAGACTCACTATCGGAAACCGGACGGCAGATATGTAGTTGAATTACCCTTTAAGATTCAATTGTTAGATAATTCTCTGGGGGATTCAAAACAAATTGCCGCTAAAAGATTAAATCAGTTATGGAACCGTTTAGAGCGGGATCCCAAATTAAAGGAATTATACTCAGAATTTCTAAAGGAATACACTACTTTAGGACACATGGAAGAAAACTCCGATGACATAAATCCTGACAAAGGATATTTTTTCCCTCATCACGGTGTTTTGCGACCATCAAGTACTACAACTAAACTGAGGGTTGTTTTTGATGGGAGTTGTAAAACTACTAATGGGAAGTCTTTAAGGAGGGATAATACAGGATGATCTTTTTTCAATTATGATTCGTTTTAGAAAACATATTTTCGCATTTACAGTTGATGTAAATAAAATGTTTCGACAAATAGAAGTAAATCCGTCGCATACTAGATACCAAAAAATATTGTGGAGAGAAGGGAGGGAGGAACCTGACAAAATCTACACTCTGAAAACGGTCACCTACGGTTGTGCAAGCAGTCCATACCTTGCCACTAGAGTGCTCCAACAGTTAGCGGTAGATGAAGCAAACAATTTCCCATTAGCTGCCGAAGTTGTAAAGAACGATATGTACATGGACGATTGCTTGTCAGGTGCATCAGACATTTCCGAATTTTTTGAAATTAAAAAACAATTAACAGACATTTTCAAAAAAGGTCAGATGGCCTTGCATAAATGGCGTTCTAATGTTATTGAAGAAATAAATCCTGATTATCAAACATTTCCCTTTAATCAAAATGCCGAAGAAACTTCAACAAAAACTCTCGGAATACTGTGGGACTGCACTAGTGATACATTTAACTTTAAAGTTATTGTCAACAAAAGTTCGGACTATACAAAACGCGAAATTCTAAGTAAAATTTTAAGACTCTTTGACCCCCTTGGCTTGCTCGGCCCTGTAATTTGCCGTGCAAAAATCTTCATGCAACAACTATGGTTGCTAAAGTGCGACTGGAATGATAAAATTCCACTTCATGTTGCTCAAGAGTGGGACAATTTCCTCAATTCACTAGTTCTTATAGAAACCATCAAAATTCCCAGATGTATTCTTATTAAAGATGCATCAAATATCCTCTTACATGGGTTTGCTGACGCGAGTGAGAAAGCATTCGGAGCTTCCCTTTATCTTCAAACGAACACTGACTCAAATTCGCCTCTTTGCCACCTCATTTGCAGCAAAAGTAAAGTTGCCCCTATTAAAACTGTCAGCATACCGAGGCTTGAACTTTCAGCCTGTCTATTGTTGTGCCAACTTGCTCAAAAGGTAATTAGAGCTATGAAACTTCAAATCGACAAAGTCATACTTTGGTCGGACTCTACGATTTCCTTAGCATGGATAAACATGTCCCCACATCTTCTAAAAACTTTCGTTGCAAACAGAGTATCTAAGATTCAAGAACTTACCAAAAACTACGAGTGGAGATATGTGCCGTCAAAACTAAATCCAGCGGATGTGTTATCCCGAGGTCAAGATGCAAAATCGCTTGCTACAAATAAACTGTGGTTTGAAGGACCCGATTTCCTGAAACAAGACATTGTAAATTTTTGTCCACAAAAGGACTCTCATAACAAAGACGAACATTTTTTAAAGGAACTAAAGTCAGTTCCGGTTCTCACTTCAATTATAAATTGTGATTTTACAAACTCTTTTCTTACCATTTCAAATAGTTATATTAAATTAATGAGAGTGTTAGCATTTATTTTCAGGTTTGTCCACAACTGTAAAAACTAGGAAAAACTTAAGGGTTCCTTAACTCTAGATGAACTAAGAGTTTCAAGAAATTTCTTAATTAAGAGAGCTCAAGGTGAGTATTTTTCATCAGAAATTTCGGCATTGAAAAAGGGCATGTCTGTCCCTGTAAAAAGTAAGTTGAGATTTTTAGATCCTTTCTTAGACAAAGATGATCTGTTAAGAGTGGGTGGTCGTTTGACCAACTCAAATTTAACCTATGACCGATCTCACCAAATCATTTTACCCTCAAGCAGTAAATTGACTAAAATTATCTTTCTTTATTATCATAAAAGAGACTTGCATGTTGGTCCTCAAGGGCTATTAAATAGTATAAGACAATTATTTTGGCCCATTAATGGAAGAAACATTGCTCGTCAAGTTGTACACGAGTGTATTCAATGTTTCAAAATAAAACCTTCAATTGTAAGTCAAATAATGGGTAATTTACCCCCTGAGAGAGTAATACAAGGGTCACCGTTTTCCAATGCAGGACTTGACCTATGCGGTCCATTTTTTATTAAATATCGCAACCAGAGAAAAGGGATATTTAATAAAGTTTATGTGGCCATTTTCATATGCATGGTTACTAAAGCAGTTCATTTAGAACTACTTTCTGACTTAACTTCTGCTGCATTAATTGCAACACTTAAAAGATTTTTTGCTCGCAGAGGCAAAAGTAATACTATCTTTTGTGACAATGCATCCAACTTTGTTGGAGCATGTGCGGAACTAAAGAGATTATTAAATTCTATAAATAAAAACAATGATGATGTATCAAATTTTCTGTCATCCGAGCAAGTTCTCTGGAAATTTCTTCCCCCTCGTTCCCCAAATTTTGGAGGACTCTGGGAGAGAGGCGTCGGACAGTTCAAATACCACTTAAAGAGAACTATTGGTGTTACGAAATTAACCATTGAAGAATTTTTAACTATTACTACTCAAATCGAAGGTATTCTAAATTCGCGCCCTCTTTCCCCATTATCTTCTGAATTAGATGACTATGAAGTTTTGACTCCAGGACATTTCTTGATTGGTAGACCAATTAATGCTCTTCCTGAGCCAAACTTGATTAAGGTGAGAGAAAACTTGCTCGACCGATGGCAGAAAACTCAAAAAATCGTGCAACTAATTTGGAAAAATTGGTCCAATTCTTATTTAAGCCATTTGCAGCAGAGATCCAAATGGCTCTTTAAAAAACAAAGTGTTGCACCAGGTATGATGGTTCTGGTAAAGGATGGAGACCTACCAGTTTGTAAATGGATAGTAGGTCGTATTTCAGAAATCATCTAGGGAAATGATGACAATGTTAGGGTTGTAATAGTCCGGACTCCATCCGGAACTTACAAAAGAAGTATCTCTAATATTTGTGTTCTACCAATTGTAAATAACGAAAATATTAATTAAGCTTAACCTATTTCTATTGAATTTATTATTTCTTATTATTGTATTTATATTAAGTGCTTTATGTGTAACCATTAATTTGTAATAGTATCTGTATGTTATTGTATATTTAATTGTTGTGTATCATTGAACTATCAGAATACTTCAATGGGGGCCGGTATGTGCGCTCCCGAAGTTTGATTAAGAGATCAGCGCCACCTAGCTGATAAATGATGTAACGCTCAGTTGAGCTTCGTTGTCCTTCGAACAACACGTTTGTATCGAGCGCCCTCGCTCTCAAATCAAAAGCTCATTTAAATGTTTGCCCCCTGGCAATAATCAATAAAAACCTATGATGAAATAAAATCAGTCCACTTTTCTCTAACGCTGTCGACAGCCCCTATCGAAATTTAATTTATTAAAAAAAGAAGAAAGAAAGAAAACAAATTTTTGGGGTAACCTAATAATATAATTTATGTATCTGCAAAAATATTTAATTTTTTAAAAGAATATTTATAAGCAAAGATATTTAGCATAAAGTAATTTAGTAAGCAACGGTTATCAAAGAATTTACAAATTTACGGCACTGATGAATGACTTACCGGTTGAGGATAACCTTTCATTATTTCGGGAAAGATATAGCCGTCAAGAATGGGATGACGCCTTCTGCGATGATTGGCCCTGTCAATCGAAATATACACATTTTCATTAGAGAGATATTTAACATTAATGGAAAAAAAAAGGACTACGAAAAAACATATATGCTGTGCTGAAGGTTTTCGATATAATAGTTCGAGACATGTGATGATAGACTCCTTAGAAATAAATAAATAGAAATCATATTAAGCTCCTTAGTCCGATTTCGCCTGTAGGAGATACTAAAGAATACCCTTTAATTTAATTTAAATACTTCTAGAATTGTTAAAATTACTTCTAGATCTTTTTTTAATAAATGCGTGCCTATCATAAGCATCTATATAGTGAGAGATACAACTAGGGAGATGTTTTATAAAATTTTTAAATTGGTTTTTGTAGTCAAACAATATTGGTCTCAGGACTTGAAAGGTTAATTATTTTCTTAAGAGCCCACACTAGTCATTGAAAAAGACCCGGATGATAATGTAAAGTCTATGGGGGTGTTCTTTTCAAATATCTAGCTCAAATTTTAATATTTCGACACATTTTCTTTGCATAGGATAGCTGAGGACGTTCCTCTGCCGGGCTAGTTTTTACTTTTTCGATTTTGGTTACATTTTTTTTTTAATTAGGGTAGTTTCAGTTTCATATCCAGCTCAACTAGGTTCTGAAAGTTAAAGTATTTTTGTTTAAAAATCTGAAATCAAAATCGAAAAAGTAAAAACTAGGCCGTTTTTCAGCAGGTCTAATCTACCTAAATTAACTCTTATTACTTTTAGAGTTTAGAGAGGATGTTTGTTGTTTGTGGCGACTCGGAGCATTTTTTGTTGTGAGAGATCATTTGAATGAAGAATTGTTTCTAAATGTCATCTTTGCTGGTGTTATCTTCTACTGCATTTGTATAAAATTGCTTCTACGATAAGCATAACTCTCTCTGATAAAGTAATAATTTTGAAAATAATCAATAAGACACTGGAAAAAAAGGAAGTGGCGAAAATGTTTGAGATTCTGATAAAAATCCCGTTAAGTATTTCAAAAACTTAAACACTTCAAAAACAATTCTGTTTCAAAATGTAAACATTAAATTTTTTTTTTTTTTTTTTTTTTTTTTTTTGGCCGTTCTCTTTTTAACGAATTTTTTGTCTGAACGATGGATTTCCTTATATAGAGACTCGACTGTATTTAAAAGTGACTATTGAGCGTTGAGTAAAATAATAAAATAAATGAATTGCAATTAATAATAATGTACATCTTCTCTCATTAAGTTTAATCCACGAAAATACTTTAATTTACAATTGTAATAATTATTGGCTCGCTCATTTTCAAAAGGAAATCATGTATTTGTGTAAATTAAAAAAATAAAATTAGTTATAAAAATATTCTCTGATGAAGAGCCTTGTTTAAGTCTTGAAAGTACTAAGATATTATAAACAAAATTAACTATTAACATCTCTTTTTGATTATTTTAATCGTCTTTTAAGTAAAACTGAACATTTCAAAGTTCATATTGTATATTTCGTGTTTAAAACAAGGCGAAATTGCGTTCTGTCATGTGTTTTTATATTTATGAATTAATTACGTTTTATTTTACACGAAAATGAAAAGTTTTGAGTCTAAGGCACAGAGAGCCAACTTGGGCTACAAGTACAATTAATTAATAATTATGGTATGTTTGAGAAATACGTGTGATTAATTAATAATTATTCATATTTAATAAATACACATAATGATATAACAATTATGTATATATATATATATATATATATATATGTGTGTGTGTGTGTATTAATAACTTAAAAAAACATTTTTGAGCATTTTTTTTCAGTTAAAAATAGCAAAATCACCGAAATTTGATTTCGGTTTCGGCCTCAAAAACCTGTTTTGGTCGATCTTTAAACACAACCCCATATATACTTCCCAGTAAAAGTATCTGTTATCAGGGATGTAGTAGAGGGTACACGGGGGTATACACCGTATACTTTCTGGATTTTTTAAAGGAACACCGTATACCCTCTGTTTCTCAAGGAAGCTATAGTATACACACTCTAGAGTATACCCTTTGCTTAGAGCGTATATCCTCTGTTATTTTTACGACTACACCCCTGGCTGTTATCAATTCTTAGTATAGATAAATAATCAAATGACCCAAATAATCTAAACGATATTTATGGACTTTTATTTTTTATATTACGTTTTATAATTTATTTCCTGTACCTTAGTCTTTCTATTTATCTTGCGAACAGTCCATTGAATTTACACAGGGAAGGCAGGGATGATTACCCTGGGAATCAACGGGGAAATATTGGATTTATACATGCACATCTCTTTCTAAATCATAAATCAGCCCCTATGGATTTTGTGTTTACAATTTAACCTGTTATATTTTGTGTTTTCGACTATTGCCCACATAATTTTTGCATAATATAAACTATTCCACCGTACACATTCAAGGATACGGTTATACCAAGTTGGGAATGACTGTTTCAAACTATTAATTACACTGTTAAAAAATTCTGTAAAAACACAGAAATAAGAGTGAGATTCTTTGTATATTTACACTAGTTCTCGTTTAAATGCATTCGATTGAGTTCCTCGGTCATAATTTTACACAGATTTCTTTTAATTTTCTAATTCCCTGTAGGGATTTCCATGTGTTTACTTAACGATATTTTTTATCTTTGTTAAATTTTGTCATTTAAAATACGCGCTGTTAAAAGTCTTTCCAATTTCAGTAAAGATATTTTTTATCTTTGTTAAATTTTGTAATTTAAAATACGCGCTGTTAAAAGTCTTTCCAATTTCAGTAAAAATATTTTTTAAAAATGTAGTTTTTTTTCATTTTTTTTTTTTTTTTTACTTAGAATAATTTAGAAAGGGAAAAATCATCTCACTGGAGTTAAGGGAGATTTTTCCACGCTGAATCATAAAGGACATATTTTATACTCAACAGCTTCTATAGCTCAGTCAATTAGGTGCTCTTCCACTGTCAAGAGGTCTCCGGTTCAAACTCCAAGGCGGCTTGAAACATGTTGTGTTACACTTTAATGACACAGCAGTTCAAATTTACTCGGAAAATTCAAATTCTTTAAATATCACTGAAGATAGATTGATTAACTGATTTTAAAAATTAAATTAAATTATTATCATTAAAAGTAAATTTACAGAATCTTTTGTATTTTGATTGATGTTAATTTACAGTCTATTCTAAATTTACCGAACTTCTATTTTATTTATCAGAATATCGGTTATTCTAATCTCTGTAATTTAACATAAGACCTAAGATAACAGATTATCCGTAGATTCTCTGTAATTTAACAGAAATTTTATTAACTGTGTAGTTAGAGAAACTTATATGAATAAAGACTCTCATTCAGGGATTCCACTTTCCCCTTTCTGATGATTGAACTAGAATATAGACTCTAGGTTCCTCGTTATGCCTTGTGGAAGTAAACATCGATACCAAAGTATACAGACGTTTGGTAATAAGGAAGATGGGTACTTTTTCGTCAGATAAACATGACTCGTATTTTTGAGCCATCGCGCCAAAAAAGGTAAACCTTTTTACCGGATGATAAAAGCAGAAACAGGATTGTTAAACTGGCTGAATAGATGGATTGACCTCAAAGTATATTTAGCCTTCACTTTAATTCAATGCATCAGTAAGGGTAGATAGAAAAGTTATTAATCTCTACCTTGCTAATGTTAGTAGGCTTCAAGTTTTCCAAATTCAATTATCATAAGAAAAAAATAGGCAGTAATATATTTAAATGGCGTTTGAAAAGAAAGCCCGTTGTATGCGGCCTTTATGTAAAAAAATTAAATACTGTACTAATCAGCTTAAATTTGAATAATCACAATTAATGCAAATTTGAATTTCCCGAGCCAAACTTCGAGCAAAAATGCAATAAGTAAATGGATTAGTAAGCGTCAGGTTGATAAAAGATTAAGTACTGTGTTACAAATTGTATTAGAGAGAAATAATGAATTCATACCTCGATAATATTCTTGGTGACCTATTTTCAAGGAGCTCCTTTATTTCCTCCAAGGTCATGAAGAACATGAGATCTTCATCAGGTATTCTACCTTCAAGGACTAAACGCTTGGCAAGATACCAGTAGCCCTTCCTCCAGTCGTCAAGAATTTTAATCAACAATGACTAAAAAGAAAATATTTTTACAACAAAGCAAATTTTGTTTTTCAGTAAATGTATGTTGTTACGAAATTATTTGGTACAGTCAATAAATAACGAGGCAAGGATCATTAAAAAACTAGCCAGATGTGGCAATCCCAAAACTTTCTTCGATCTCATACATCTTAATATTTCCTGAAAAATGCGGCATAGCAGCTCCACCGGTTAGGTAACTTGCACAAAAATCTAGTCAGCAACAACTTATGTAAAGTTCTAACTGAATCTGAAGTTTGATAAAAATCTGTGCATTAGTTTCTGAGATACAGCTATTGTGGAAATTAAAAAAAAAATCTCATAACAGGGCCACCTTTTGGGTGATGTACACCAAAAAATAATTAGGATCAATTTCATCAGGTATTAACTGAATCTGAAGTTTGATGAAAATCCATGCATTAGTTCTTGAAGTAAAGTTGTTTGCGAGATTGTAAAAAAATGCAATATAGAAGTGCCAACTGTAGGACGAATTACACAAAAAATTATCCTAATCTATCTCACAGACTACCTGATATAGATAGACTCTAACACTATCTATATCAGAGACTATCTGATATAGATAGACTCTAACACTAATCTATATCAGACACTACTTGATATAAATAGATTGCAACACTATTCTATATCAGAGACTAGCTGAATCTGAAATTTGAGCATTAGTTCTTGAGATAGAGCTATTGCGACAATCATGAATTATGCAGCATAGCAGCGCCACCAGTTTAGCGAATTATACTAAGACGTAATCAGCAACAAATTATATCAGGTACTAACTGCATCTAAAATTTTATGAAAATCCGTGCATTAGTTCTTGGGGTAGAACTATTCTAGAAATTGGGAATTATACGGCTTAGCAGCACCATCTGTTGAGCGATATGCACCCAAAACTAATCAGCTTCAGTTTATATAAAGGTCTAAAACAATCTAAAATTTTGTGAATTTCCGTGCATTAGTTATTAAGATAGAGCGACTTCAACATTTTTGTCACATACAGTGTGTCAGAGGGACAGACATTGTCTAAAAACCATCAAATCATGTTCAGGACCTTCTGAAACATATAAATCCATCGAAAACCGGAAGTGGAACTTTTTTACGAATCCAATACTTTCTTCTTGTAAAGATATAAGAAAGTAAAAAATAATATCGTATTTAAAAAAATGGAGACAGGCCTGAAATGTAGTTGCTGGTGTCACTAAGTGGATTCACCTGCTTTTCACGCGCTCGGTGACAGTACGTAGAAACAATGAAAACAATGATAAAAGGATGATAATCGAGCAGCAGACAAATTCATTTATTTCGTTTCGAAAGGCGATGCACTGTGGAGTCATCCAAAGAAAAGCAGAGGAGTGTTGGGCGCTTTTTGACAGTGGTATTGTGCAGGAGGTCGTGAAATCTACCGTTGAATGGAAAAGCTTTATAGGGAACATTGTATGTTCCTGTCAACGTATAAGGAGCAGACGCTTTCGCGAGGTATGCGATTCAGTTGTGTAGGACACGTGAAGCAGAGCACCGAAGCGTGTCCATGAGCAGCATGTTGCTAAAGTGGATGAATGACCGCACAGACAGTTACCTCATTGAACTCACAGCTGAAATTCCAGAATTGGTTAAAACGCGATTCGCATACTAAAACGCAATCGATCTGCCAAGTCCTATCTTGGTGGAAGACACTTGAAAACCCGTTTTAGTATGAAAAACCCGTTTTTTTTAAGGTTGACTCATCGATTTACCATTGTTTTTTTCCTGCTCCCAGTCTTTTATATTTTCATATCTTTAGATACAGAAAAACACAATGGTAAACCGACGAGTCAACTGTTAAAATTGGGTTTTCAGGTGTGTTTTTTAGCAAGATATGACTTGGCAGATCGATTGCGTTTTAGTATGCGAATCGCGTTTTAACCAATTCTGGAATTCCAGCCGTGAGCTCGATGAGGTGACTGTCTGTACTGACACCTCCCGATTTATGAGTTGATCAAATCTATCCCTTCGACATCTTGATTGATCTCTTAAGCACCGCGGGGACACTGTTTCAAGCGGACAATTGTTTCAAACAGCAGCCAGGAGTTTTTTAAGAGCATGGGATTGTATGACAATGGTATAAATGCCTAAAAGATTGTGGGCAGTACTTTTGAGTTTCATTAAGTAAATTCTATGAAATAGCCTTTGCCTCATTATTTTTTGATTGCACCCAAAAAGAAATAAATGCAGAAAAGTTAAAAAAATGAAAAATAATTGAAAATTATTTTTGGATGTATCTCACATTCTTTAATAGTGTTTGTACAGCTAAAAGATTCATTATTTAGTGTAAAGTTAAACATGAAAATAGATTTACTGAACTTGTCAAACGTAGTCGGAGAAAGGATTTATGGGCGCTTCGTGCACATGAAAAAATAGCTTCACTGGACGCAGCAATCTCAATCTATTACCAAAGAATACATGAAAATTATGTGTCGTAATAATTATATATCTTATATAACGGTGCGCACATAAAGATAAAACAATTTAATGAGGGCATTTTAATGTTTTCTGATGGTGCATGCCCCCTCCCCGGGCTACGCCTGATTTCAACATTTCTTCCAATCAATGTTGATTCTATCAGCAAGACCATGTAGGTAACAGCAAAGGTAATTGTACAAACAAAATAACAGTAGATGTTTAGACATGCCTATTTTAAAAGCCAGAATCCAAAAGGAAATTTCAAAGAAAAAAAAAATATTTTCTAGCCATACTTTTCTGCAACTATTTGTCAACAAAATAACACAAATGCTCACCTTAGTTCTCTCCCGAAGTTGAACGGCTTTCCTGCATTTGGGCAGAAGTACATACTTCAGAAGAATTCTACATCAAAAGAAATTGTTTAGATAAAACATTTTAGACACACTAAGTAGGTAACATATGAGTTGTTTAAAAAGAAATGTAATCTGAACTTACCTGGTTGCAAAGCCAAAGGATAGTCCTAGAGTATTTAATATTTCGTCAAAATCTTCCACCTTTCTAGCAGATGAATTTTCGGAGACACTTCCGACAAGATTCTGTTGAAAAATAAGAAAAAGTTTAAACAAAATATTTGAAAGTTAAAAGAGTCAATTAATTTTCGTATTAACCCTTTCGGATTCGATTTTTTTTTTCAATTTTCAGAAGAAAAATAAGTTTATGTTAATCATTTTAATAGTAGCTGTTCAAATAGATTTACTGAAGTTTAACGAATATGTCATTGTCTAAAATCTGAGGAATGTAGTTAGTTTAGGTACTATTCAATTCATATTAATATGAATATAGGCTATGGAAGAGTTTTCGGGGACGTTTGTAAAACAAGATTTGGCAGATACTGAAACTTTCTAACATTTTTTCAGTTTCATCACATATGATTCATTCAGAAAAGTTATTTATATTTTAAATTTAAAAAGTGAAATATACGCATAAAACAAAAGAGTCACCGATGGGGCAAAGAGAATTAAGCAAACTTTTATTATTTTACTATTGCTAAGTACCAAGGTATAAATTATGTATAAATTAAACTATAAAAAAAAGAATATACACATATTATCGTTGCTACATGTCGATAGTAACAAAAATAGTTGTAACGTCAACAAAATACTTCATGAAAAAACGTGTACTATTAACAGTACACCAGATCCGAACGGATTTTAATTAAATTTAGAATTTACAAGGGTACAAGGGTACAAGGGTAATCTGACAAGGGTACCTAAGATACATCCTTATTTTGATAAGACTTTTATGATAAAGAGCATACTCGTGATATCCTTTTAAGACCGAAACGTTTCTAGTAGAAATGAAAACAATTTTTCGTGGTTTTAACTAATTAATAGGATCCTATTTGACTAAAAATAATAAAATAAAATAAAATATAAATAAATAAATAAAGATTTGAGGTTATTCCAAGGAAAGATGCACGTAATTCGGGGGAAGCAAGCTCGACTTTATAAGGAAATAGTACCTTATTTTTTCCAATTTTGATTATTGTAATGTATGTGGTGGCACAATATTTACTATTAATAATTAAATTAAATTAAACAATAAAAGATCTTGTAGAATAGCCTATTTTACTAATATTTAACTATTTATCAAAAAATTATTTTGTTAAAAATCCTTACAACTTTTATAAATATAAATAATTTTGCTTCGATTTCTTTTTACATTCCTTAGAATATACTACATAAAACTGTGCATGGATTTTTAGATGTATGAGATTTTAGATTTGATATGATTTTTTTCCTCTCGTGCCTATTAAAAAAAAGAAGGAAATTCAACAAACTCTCAATTTAAATATATTTTAAAAAATTAACTATAAACTTCGATGTTAAATCCATGCACAAAAATATTAAATACACCATGGAGAACAAGTAAAAAAAAAAATTCAAACCTCTGTCTAAATTAGCAAAAAAGCCTGTGTATTTATAGAACAAACAAGTTATAAAAATTATGAACAGGACAAAAAATCCGTTGAAAGTTTTCATTTGTATGGGTAATTGCACTGGATCAATTTTCATAAAAATATTTCACACTATATTCGCAAAATTTACACTAGTTTGGGATATAATTGTCGTATAAGTAAAAATAAGGTGTCAAAATATTCACAATGAAAGAAGCTTTCAGTTAATATTTAAAAAAAATCGATAGATTGACCAATTTCAATTACTAATATTTAACTATTTATCAAAAAATTATTTTGTTAAAAATCCTTACAACTTTTATAAATATAAATAATTTTGCTTCGATTTCTTTTTACATTCCTTAGAATATACTACATAAAACTGTGCATGGATTTTTAGATGTATGAGATTTTAGATTTGATATGATTTTTTTCCTCTCGTGCCTATTAAAAAAAAGAAGGAAATTCAACAAACTCTCAATTTAAATATATTTTAAAAAATTAACTATAAACTTCGATGTTAAATCCATGCACAAAAATATTAAATACACCATGGAGAACAAGTAAAAAAAAAAATTCAAACCTCTGTCTAAATTAGCAAAAAAGCCTGTGTATTTATAGAACAAACAAGTTATAAAAATTATGAACAGGACAAAAAATCCGTTGAAAGTTTTCATTTGTATGGGTAATTGCACTGGATCAATTTTCATAAAAATATTTCACACTATATTCGCAAAATTTACACTAGTTTGGGATATAATTGTCGTATAAGTAAAAATAAGGTGTCAAAATATTCACAATGAAAGAAGCTTTCAGTTAATATTTAAAAAAAATCGATAGATTGACCAATTTCAAGGTACTGTGTCCCCTTATAAGTAACCAGATGTCAGACTCTTGAAGCTGTGAAAGAAAAGGTGTGACGTGTCATAAAAGAGCTAATACAAGAACACTTTCAGCACTGTTTCAAACAATGGAAAATTCGTATGGAGCTTTGTAGGAATAAAAGAAAAATGTATATTGAAAGGAATAGTAACTATATATATATACATATATACATAAATTTTAAAAAATAATAAAATTTTACAGAATTAGTCTAGTTATCAATAGCCACGCCTTGTATATGTTACGGCCAATTCCCGAACTGGCCCGGAATGTTTAAAAATGATTGGCCAATTCGCGAACTGGGCAGAGGTGGATTGGACAGTTCACAAAATAGATATAGGCACTCGGCTTAAGGGGGCTCAGGGGTTGAAAACTTTTGAAAAAATCGATTTTTGTTTATGATCTAGTTTGGTTATTCAATTAATTCTTAACTCAATGCAAAAAAACGCATAAAAATATTTGCATTTTTAACGGAGTTATAAGCATTTATATATCAACACTTTCATAGCCGCACCCATATAATTTCAACTTTTAGTCGCGTTTTCTCAAAACTGGATTTTTAATGACTAACACCAAGATTTAAAAAAAAAACTATTTGATGGAATGGCTTAGATTTTTTTTGCATGTATATAACATCATTATCTATATAATGAATTAAGGACATAACTATCACTTAAAAAAAACATTATTAAAAAATCTCTCAAATTTGAAAATTTAAAAAACCCCTAAAAAATACAATTTTTTTTTCATTAAAAATACTCAAAATATTAAACTATCAAAAATATATTAATTCATTCTATAGATAATGATGTTATATGCATGCAAAAAAAAAAAAAAAAAAAAAAAAAAAATTAAGCCACTCCATCAAATAGTTTATTTTTTTTAATCTTGATATTAGTTGCCAAAAATGAAGTTTTGAGAAAACGCGACTTAAAGTTGAAATTATATGGGTACAGCTATGAAAGTGTTGATACATAAATGCTTATAACGTCCTTAAAAATGCAAATATTTTTATGCAGTTTTTTGCATTGAGTTAAGAATTAATTAAATAATCAAACTAGATCATAAAAAATAGATTTTTTGAAAAATTTTCAACCCTTGAGCCCCCTTAATGCTTTCTAACATAGTTGAAAGTATCTATGAATTCAAATAGTCTAGCCTTCTGCATACCCGTGCTCTAACTCGATTAAAGATTCAGGTTAACTTGTAATTGTTTATCTTATTTGGTTTATCAATTAATTTCGGTATTGAAAGGGGATTGTGTACTATTTTTGGTTAATTTACTGGGATACACAAAAATATTTCGTTTCAACTTAATCAATGGGAATCGTTTTTACTGTGCATATCTAAAGAATAGCCTTAAATGCCCAGTTCGGATTGGCCAAGGCTTCCCGGCCAGTTTACGAATTGGCCGGCTAAAACTCGAAATACGCTATTCATTTCATGTATTTCGGGTTTTGGCCAAGAAGCTTGGACAGTTCTATAATAGGCTAGGCTCCGGGTTTTGGCCGTAACATATACTAAAAAAGATTGAAAACTTTAACAATATATTGGCTTTTTTTAAAAGAATCTCATCTTTGTAAGCCGCACAGTAACCAGTCCATAGAAAGACTTCCATAGAAGTCTGAAGATATTTAAAGGTACACTGTTAAAAAAAAAAAAAAAAAAAAAAAAAAAAAAAAAAAAAATCTGTGAAATTACAGAGAAACTACGGGTAATCCATTATCTTAAATCTTATGTAAAATTACAGAGATTAGAAAAACCGAGATTTTGTTAAATAACAGAAAAAGTTATTCGGTAAATTGAGAATAGGTTCTGTTAATAAACATCGTTAAAAATACACAAGACTCCCTAAATATACTTTTAATTAGAATAATTTAATTTCTTTAATTTGTGAATCACTCAACCTACAGTAAGCTTCAAATAATTTGAATTTTCCGATTAAATTTGAACTGCTGTACCATTAAACCTTAACGCAATTTGTTTCCAGCCGTCCTGGGGGTTTAAATCCGAGACCTCTAGATACTAAAAGAACACCTTACTGACTGAGCTTTTGAAGATATTGCTATGGTGTGCAAACTATGTCTTTTATGACTTAGCGGAGGAAATCCCCCGCTAAATCTATGGGATGAATTTTCCCTTTCTAAATTAGCCCGAGTTTTAAAAAGATCTATAAACTAAATTTTCTTCTTTGATATTTCTAATAAAATTACAAAAGAATTTTAAAAGTGCACATTTTGAATGACAAAATCTAACAAAGATCTTTATAAGATACCTTTAAAAAAAGACATGGAAATTTTTAACAGTGCAGGTTAAAGCAGTTATTAACTTTCCACCTTTCAATGAAATATAAATGTAAAAAATAATAAATAACTTACCTGAAGTAATTTGATCAGCGATTTTGGATCTTTACCCCACGTTGTAGATCGGATATCAAACTAGAATCATAAAGCATTTTTAGAATTGTTTACTCACTAATATTTTTTATAATTACATTTACAGAGGTCGCTTCATATAGGGTAAATTTTATTGTTCTTACGACTATTTTGAAAATAATATCTTCATCATACATTTCTATAGTACATATTTTAAATATAATCATCATGAAGATTATTGATTTAGGTTTCTGGTAGGAACAATAAAATTTTTGATACATAATGCGACGCTTGCATTAAAGATATTGTAAATCTTTCTTAAATTTTAAACATTTCAAGCAAACTCAAATTAAAAGCAAGAATAAATTCAAAAACTAAGAATACATAGATATTAAACAAATTGATATAGCAGAATCGAAAAAATTGTATATATATATCGAAGATGTCTGTAAACGGCTACTATATTTTTTTTTTTTTTTTGGCTTTATTAATTATAATTAACCTGGGAAAATTTAACTGTTTAGTCATAAATAATTTATCTAATCTGATGATCATATAATAATTTTGTGAACTGACTCACCTCTTTGATTCCTATAGCATTAATTCACTAGAGTTGCCAATGGTTAATATGCTTTTCTTCTTTTAACTACCAGTATTTTAAAAAAATAATATTTGCGGTAAATTTTAACAAATCTTCGAAGATTATTTCTGTTTAAAAGTAGTAGTAGAAAATTTGTGGTATGTGCCTAACCTCAAATCGCTGCTCTTGAGAAAATTTTCGATTTATTATTATTATTATTTTAAATTAAAGCTGAAACATTTAGGATTAAAAAAATGCCTTACTTTTGGTTCAGCGATTATTAGAAAGCAACGTTACAGCTCAAAATATAAATCGAAAGTGACCATTTAAAGAGCCACAGAAAGGTAAACAATATATTTTAATACACAAATATATAAGATATACATAATTATATAAACACATGTATATGTGGTGAATTTTAAAGTTGAAGGCCGTTCACAAATCATGTTACGCTTGGAAGGGGGACGTAAAATTGTGACAGTTTGTGACAAGGGAGTGGGAGAGAGTAAGAAGAAACGTGACATTACATATTTTGGTTAAAATAAAAAATCATCAGATTAAATTTTGAAGTAATTTTGAAATTAAAGTATTTTTGTGTTCATAAAAAGAAGATGAAATTTAAAGCCAAATGTACTATTAAATTCCATTTCAAATTGCAAAACACTACTGCTTTCAATTGCTTTTTCATATTAATATTTTATTAATATATAGTATTTTAATGTTTCTTGTTGTACTTAATCTTATTTCCTACGAAATAAGAAAAGTAATCATATTTATTCTTATGCTCACAAATGTCATTAAAATACATGGTTAAAGTTAAAAAATAAAATTTTAAATGTGATCTATAATGTATTGCTTTGTTTATGAACGGCAAATACATGTTTCTCAGGACTGCCACAAGCGACATTTTTTTATTTCTAACTGGCAGCACTTTCTTAAAACAGAAAGACTTAAAGCACATTTTGACAAAATTTGCAAGAAAATCCTACTCCAAAATTTATATTAGAAAAATATTGGTACTAACTGAATATAAAACTAGTTGCCTGTGGCAGCCCTGTGTTTACGTAATATAGCATGACATGTGACAAAAGTGGGAGGGGGAGTGTATGGTGAAGTATGACACTTTGTGACAAAAGGGAGGAGCGGGTTAAAAATATTGAAAAGAAGATGTAGCACCATTTATGGACAGCCCCTTGTAAACTTTATGCATAATTTTTTGTGCTACATCAAAATCTTAATTTGCGTTTTACATTGTGACGTTTACGAGGCACATCATTCTTCAAAAAGTTTTTAAGGTATTGAAATAAAATTTTGTCACAAGGTTCTACCCATCTATTGATATGCTGTGGGGCTAAATATAGCTTGTAAATATATATATATGAATTTAAGAACTATTTTTATTGAAAAATACACATTTAAGAAAAAAATCGTGTTTTGTATATAAAATTATACATATGTTAGTAAATTTAAGAGCTATCACAAGTCTTTTGCTTCAGAACATAGGTAAGTATTTGCTGATATATTGTTGAAAAAAGAAGGTGAAATATGTATTGAATAGATTTCCTTAAAGAAGGTTTCACAAATATTTATCAGTTGTTTATTAAAATTTCACTAAATCTTGCCTAAATTTAAAAAGTTAATTAAAATACCAGTAAAAACGTGTATGAATTCATAGTTTTGTTCCTTTTTTATCTAAAAACACGTATGTTTGATAAAATTTTCATACGTAGGAAAGAAACCTGAAAGGCAGATAAATATCTTTAAAAAATTTGTTGCCAGAGGAGTCTTGATTCTTCATATTAAATTATGTGAGGAAAGATTGCACAAACCATCACTTCACCAAATT
This sequence comes from Maratus speculifer, assembly GCA_964019185.1. Taxonomy (NCBI): domain Eukaryota; kingdom Metazoa; phylum Arthropoda; class Arachnida; order Araneae; family Salticidae; genus Maratus; species Maratus speculifer. The sequence continues at coordinate 389,063,264 of OZ025294.1, read as the reverse complement.
TATGACTAAAATTTCATGATTACTAACTCAAAATTCGAATAGCATATTAAATAAAACTGGTCTGCCAAGTCATGTTATGATGGAAACCACCTGAAGGCCGAATTTTAGTGGATGATTGGTCGATTTCCTATCGTGTTTTTCTAGATCCAATTGGGTCATAAAGATGTGAAAGGGTGAAGAACTCTATGTAAAAAAACATAACGTGAAAATCAACCACTAAAATTGAGTCAGCAACTAGTCTCATGCCAAAACATAACTTGGCAAATCAATATATATATATATATATATATATATATATATATATATATATGTTAATATTTTTGCTTCGATTTTTCCCCCACATTCATTAGAATAGACTACATAAAATGGTGCATGGATTTTTAGATACATTGGATTTTACATTTAATATGATTTTTTTTCTCGTGTATGCAGTAAAAAAAGAAGAAAATTCAACGAACTCTCAATTTAAATACAGTAGAACCCCGCAAATTCAGACCCCGGTAATCCGGATCTCCGCATAATCCGAATCAGTCTGGTCAGGTTTTTTCTTTTTTTTTTTTTTTTTTTTTTTTTCAGATTTTGAGAAGCGATTGGCAAAATTTCTATAACATTAATTCATTTCATTTTCGTATTCTGAATAAAAAGCTATTTTCAGAAATATTTTCGGAAGAATATCTTGATCTTTTTCATTTAAACACTTTGATGTTACCTTTCAAAGAAACAACAATGCATCATTTAAAGTTTGCAAGCAGGTTGCGCAGAGTACTCTCCGAAAGTCGTGGAAGAATTTATGGTCGATAAATTGTGATTTCTTGAATAACAAGCAAGCTTGAAACCGATGTAAAAATAGGCGAGAATGAAAAAGAAGTAACACCTGAAGATTTTGTGAGCATGTTAAAACAACAGCAACAAAAACTGATGGTTGCTGAGATGTTGATATTACCGACATGCAAATGAATGAAACAAAAAATAGTGAAGTATCAAAAAATAGTGAAGACTAGTGATGGGCGATTTCGATTTTTTAAATCGATTTAATCGATACTACGGCCAACTCGATTTAATCGATACTTTAAAACTTTTAATCGATTTCTCTGAAGGTAATATAATTTTCATTTTCCTTCAAAAGTCGAAGATAAAATAGTCGGATGTGTCAATTCCAAAATTTCAGTGTATTAGTTTCAAAGATAGAAGAATTAAAGAAACCTCAGAACCCCCCCCCCCCCCGTGCAAAATAGCGTTTTTTGTGGAGTGATGTACACCAAAAATTTATCAAGATCAATTTTTATCAAGTACTAGCTGAATCTGAATTTTGATGAAAATCCATGAAAGCGCGAGATACAGATATTGCGAAATCATAAAAAATGCAGCATATCAGCGCCACCTGTAGGGCAATTTACACCAAGAACTAATTAACACTAATCTATGTCAGGGATTTACTGAATCTGAATTTTGATGAAAATTCGTTCTTGAGATAGCGCTATTGCGTTAATTATGAATAATGCAGTATAGCAGCGCCATCTCTGAAGCGATTTCCACCAAAATATAATTAGCATCAAATAATATCAAGGGCTAATTGAATCTAAATTTTCATGAAAGTCCGTGCATTAGTTCTTGAGATAAAGCTAAAATGGAAACAGGGGCGTGCGAAAAGAGAACTGCGCCCGGTTCAAAGTTCCAATTTAGCCCCCCCCCCCTATTAACTTTTTTTTGTGATAGGCTAGAAGTGATGTTAAAAGTAAAAATTTAGCGCCCTTTAAATTTCCGTGCTCGGAACGACCGCCTCCTTTCCCCCCCCCTTTCACATGGCGCTGAGTGGAAACTGTGAAAAATTCAGCATAGCAGCGCCATCTGAGAAGCTTTATACATCAAAATGCAAAAAAACATCAATTCATGTCAAGGACTAACTGGATCTGAAATTTGATGAAAATCCGTGCATTCGTTATTCAGATATAGCTGTTGCGCAAATCGCAAAAAATGCAGCATAGCAGCGCCACCTGTTAGGCTATATACACCAAAAATTAATCAGATTCAGTTTATATCAAGGTCAAACTAAATCTAAAGTTTTGTGGAATTCCGTACATTTGTTCTTGAGATAGAACGGTCAGAAATTTTTGTCATATACAGACTCACAGAGTGACAGACACACACACACAGACAGATATTTCTTAAAAACCATAAAATCGTGTTAAAAACCTTCTAAAATATATAAATCCATCGAAAACGGGAAGTCGAAATTTTTCACGAATCTAATACTCTCTTCTTGTAAAGTTGCAAAAGAAAGTAAAAATGTAAAATCGATTCTGCCCATATAAGATCGGTCTTTAGAATCGATGTCGATCTTTAGATTCGATTTCGATCTTTAGATTCGATGTCGATCTTTAGGTTCAATGTCGATCTTTAGGTTCGATTTCGATTTTTTTTTTTTTTTTTTTTTTTTTTTTCTAGGCTAAATCAGTGTTGAATGCAGGTATTTTTCTACGACTCCGGAGGAAGGCATCATGTTTTACAGCTCTGTAATAGAGAGAGAATCGCAATTTGTGCATTAGAAAGCATAAAATCTCGTAACTTCTTGGGGGGGGGGGGTATCCCCTGCGGGCCACCCCATTAATTCGACACTAGGTTAAATCGTTAAATTTTTGTTTAGAAGTCTAGTTATTTGAAGTATTAGTTTATTATGTTTTATTTTTCACGCTCGTCTCTTCTAATTCCCCCCTTCCGCGTCAGTTTTAACTTACAGGGCCGTTCGAAATATGCATACAGTTTTGAAAATGTCCAATTCTAGGTCTGTTTTATTTTAGATCCACATTTTAAAACCTTGACAAAAGATAAATAAAGGACTGCCCTTCCGCCCGTTTGGGGTTTATCTGCGCCCCGCCGTGGGGCATATTTTTTTGTTTCTTCAAAAGAAACAAAAAAAATGTTGAGGGGAGGCTTGCACCCTCCCCCAATATACACCTTAAAATTTCGCTCATTTAATTCTCTACCATTTTTAACTTAAAAGTTTAAGCTACATGGTACTCCCTAGAGCTGTGGACCCCTCCCCCCCCCCTGTCAGTCACTCACCTAATTTTGCTTATTTCTTCACTTCATTTCAATCTTCAAAAGGCTATTACTGCTTCTATAGGAGTTACAGTGGGGAGAAAAATTCTACTATAGCTAACCATTTCTCGCCCATTCTACTATAGCTAACCATTCAGTTTCCCGATTTTCCCTATAGGATCTTTTTTTTTGGGGGGGGGGGATGGGTTTTTTCTCATTTCTTGATAAAATATGTCTATTGAAAGCTTATGCTTCATACATTACAAATCCAGCATGAGAAATTTTCTCCCATCATTTCAAGTCACGTTACGGACCTATAATGTGTTAAAATTTTAAGTTTTCAAACTTCTTCGAAAACAAAAAATAAAATTTAAAAAAAAATTATACATATCAGCGAAATTGGGGTTTGAACCCGCAATCTTTTGATTGCACACGTAATCCCTAAGCTTATTGGCCAGCGAGTACTCAGCAGCGCTATTATTTCTTTAGATTGTCATCTTTAAATTCGTAATATCTTTTGAATGGGATGTCCGATTAGAATAATTCAAAAAGTAATTTAAAGATATTGTAACAGGCATTAATACAAAATGATTTATTTGGATAAGGATTAAGGTATCGATAGTATGGTCTAATTTTGGTTTGTGTATTTATCGCGTTTTAAAATATAAAAAAGTAGTTATAGTGAGTTAACTACAATAGTTAGACATATGGTATCGCGCGTTTTTTTTTTTTTTTATAGATATTGATATGTTCTTTAATATTATAGAACCTTTTTTTTATTCTTTTAAAAGTATTTCCTGACGATTCAACATTATATATCCTAACAATTCAAAAAATGCACACGTAATTGTTCAAGGTTTCACTTCTGTCGGCACCCTCAGAGTGCCACTATATTTTTTTCATGTTCACCCGTCCTAACCCCCCCCCCCTTCCTCACCAATCTTAACTTACAGGATCGTTCAAATTATGACTGCGATTTAAAAAAAATCTAATCCTAGTTCTATTTTATTATAAATCCATATTTTGAAACCTCAACAAAAGATAAATTTGGGCCGGGGTCGCCCTTCTGTCCGTTTGGGATTTACCTGGCCCCCTAGGTGGGGGCATATTTTTTGTTTCCTCCACACCATTTCATGTAACATATCGTTATAAAGCTTTTATCTCCTCTTTTTTTTCTGTTACTACCCCTCTCTTCATCTAGTTACATGCTCTTGGCACTTTTTATAGTTTCAAAGAGTGCATGTTCCCCGCGGGCCACCCCATGAATTCAACACTAAGTTAAACACTATATTTTTGTTTAGAAGCTCAGTTATTTGGGTTATTAGTTTATTATGTTTTTTTTTTTCAAGTTCGTCCGTTTTAATCCCCCCCCCCCCTTCCTTGCCAATCTTTACTAAATGGGCCGTTCAAAGTATGCATGCAATTTTTAAAATGTCCAATTCTCGTTCTATTTTATTGTAAATCCTCATTTTGAAACTTCGACAAAAGATACATTTGGGCTATGGTTTCCGTCAAGAGTGGGGTTTACCTGCCCCCCTGGGTATGGGGCATAGTTTTTGTTCTTCCAAACTACCTCGTGTAACATTTGGTTGGCATTAGAAAAAAAAAGTTTCTTTTTGTCTATACTCCTTGTTCCCCATCCTAGTTACACGCTCTTGGCACTCTTTACCCTCGGTTTAATGCCAAGCTTCTCAGTGTTGTTGTTAGTTGAGTTATGTCTCTCAAATTTGTCAAAGTTTTTGTGTAAGTGACAATCATAAGTGACAATCATTTTAAAATTTAAAATTCTTACTATCCGACTCTAAAATCTGCAATAGCTTAATTCTATGGCTCCCTAAATGGGGATGGGGAGGTGGGAGGCGGTAATTACGGTCCTGCTGATTGTCTAAGTTTTGGAATTAGTAATTTGGATCTTCTCTGTGTGAATCTGAATATCGAAATATCAATTCTAGTATCGATTCTAGAACTGAGAAATCGATTCTTATTATGATTGATGTTGTTTTATACGATATCGATTTTAATCGATTCTCAAAATTTCCAGAATCGCCCATCACTAGTGAAGACTAAAATAATCACTTTATGTGCAACTGAAGAAGTTGAAAATGAAGATGATTCAGACGAAAACACTATTATCAATGATGATCAACCAAAAGTTATTAGCCATAATGAAGTAACAAATCATTTATAACAATTAATGGTTTATTTTGAATATCTTGTGGAGACTATATCCAACAAACTAATTATGCTAAAGCGGATGCGGCCTTCAAAAGTTATACAAAACTGGCCCAGCAGACGATTTTATAATTACAAAACAAAAATTTTTACCTTCTGTAAGTATGTTTTGTTACTTTTTTCCATTCTCCGGTTAATCCGGATTTTCGATGATCCGGATTGGGTCTGGTCCCAAATAATCCGAATTATCGGGTTTTTTACTGTATTAAAATAAAAGGAAGAAAAAAGAAAAAACTCTAAACTCGAATGTTAAATTCAAAATCCATGCACAAAAATATTAAATATACTATGGAGACAAGTAAAAAGGAAATTTCAAATCTCTATCTAAATAAGCAAAAAAGGCTTGGTATTGTTCAAACAAGCAAGTTGTAAAAATATAAGCGTGGAGAAAAATCAGTTTAAAGTTTTTATTTGTATGGGTAACTAATTGCGCTGGGTCTATTAACAAAATTTACAATATCTTGCGATATAATTGTCGTGTAGGTAAAAATGAGGTGTCAAAATATTCAAAATTAAAGAAGCTTTCAGTTAATAGTAAAAAACAAAAATCAATATTTTGATCAATTTCAAGATACTGCATCCCCTTACAGATTACCTCATTGTCTGAAATCTGACGAATATACTTATATTGTGTTGTATTCAATTCATACGATAATAGGTTAAGGAAGACTTTTTGTCGCTTAGAAAATACCGTATTACAACAAGGTTTAACCGATATGACAACTATCTATTTTTTTTCCTTTTTATCACATATGATTCATTCAGAAAAGTAACCTATATTTTAATTTAAAAAAGTGGAATACATACATAAAACAAGGGAATTGTCAACGGTTCAAAGCAAACTTTTATTATTATTGTTATTACTAACTGTCAAAACGTAAATGAAGTCACAATAAGAAAGGCATAGCCATATGCCATCATTTGTATAAGTAAAAAATGAACAAAAGTAATTTTTAACCCTTTGCACTGGAGAGGTCATACTCTCTGACCACTAGTGACCACTAGTGTACTGTGACAAAGTAATAACTGCATAAATGGGTGCTCCAAACGCTCTGAACATCAGTATTTTAAGCTAATTTTCTTCACCTTATCGAATGGCCGAACAGTCTATGATAAAAGATGGCGAAATAAATTGTTAGATATTAGTGGTGTCCAAAGCATTTGGCGTCCCGATTTACATGGGAAACATGACAACACTATTGGTGAGTGAGAATCACCTATCGAGTGCAATGGGTTACGACAAAGTAATACTTGATGAAAAGACATGCACTATTACTAGTAGACCAGACCCGAAAGAATTAATATGCTAATCGAGTTCTGACAACTTTGAGTTTCAAACGCGAACTTGATGAAATGAGGTTTTGTGCAGCCGCTGACTCGGTCTCAAATTATTCACAAAAAAGTTCATCTCTATTAACTTAATTCTATCGATTCAATTTTTTATAACAGATAACAGATATACCGATATATAAGCATACATAGACACATGAGTATAGCGGATCAAAATACAAAATATTTAACTATTTCGCAGGTTGATTAAAAAAAATTATCCTGGTAAGATAAGAATGAAAAGAGCTAATATGACTTGAAAAACTGTTCGTTACCTCTTTGAGGCATCTGTGGCCATGCCTGTCTAGAAAATCTCTGAATTTGTTTCCAGCTTCGGTGGGAGATGTTTTAAGCCACTTGACAATTTCCTAGAAGGAAAAAAATAAAAATTATCGTTTAAATTTATGGTCAGTTGTTAAATTTTCTCATTGTTAACACTTTGTTGATCGGTGACAAATTAATTCATTTAAAACGGGTTTTTTTTTTTTCAAAAGAGAATTTTTAATTTTTAAATAGTACTTTTTAAATATCCATTTTACTTTATTTAATCATCCGAAATGCAGCGAAAATTATTATTTGAAAATTCTGGATAAACTAATGCGATAAACTTTAAACATTTCCAGTAAATAGTGCGTTAAGAGCAATACTCATAACGTAAAGACATTCGCAAGCTAATATTAAAACAACTGTACCTTTTTTTCCAAATCTCTTGCTTGCATTTCTATACATATTTATCAATATTGCCTACTTATACCTAGATGCTTCTTATAATTGTTATATCATCTAATTTTATAACTGTAATTAATGTTTCACGAAAAAAAAAAAAAAAAAAAATACAAAACTTAATTTAACGTGAGACCCGATTATGATAAATTTACCTCTTTGAGATAGACTTGATTGTAATCACAATGTGTTACTTTTTATATTTAAAGCAGCAATTTTTATTGCAATGAGTTAGAAGCTCGAAACTGTTGCAAAACGATGGGGAAGTGTATCTGTCATATGGGAACCGAGAAATTTTTATTAACTAATTTTACGAATATTTTAGTATTTAATGAATAATTAGATTTGGAACAAAACCTTCGATTTTGATACTTCTTTTTACCATGGAATGTCTTCGTCCTGGTAGTAATCCAAGAAAAACTATAAAACATAAATGAAAAAGGAAAACAAATAAAGTCGAAAATTTGTGGAAAAATTCTTTATCATTCAGCTGCTTTTAAAAAGCACTAAAAATCAGCTCATTCCTACCTCGAAATCTTTCTAAATGTTCAGGATATTTGACTGGATTTTTTTATGAGTTGCTCTATAGAGATAGCTATTGAATTAAGTAAATGGATCCGTGTTATCGTTCGAATATGCGCAGGTAAAAATTATTTTATACAACTATTCCTATTTCATAAAATATTTAAGTTATTTATATTCCAATTGCACTTTATGGTTTTTGCTATATTTCGCCATTTTTTTTTTCAAACTGGCGTTAAATTTCGTTGAAAGCCCTGCATGGTATAGGCTAAAAACATGCCAAAAAATTTTTAACTGTAAAAAAATCGCTATTATCTCCATGAGTATACGTGTTATTCTTACAAAAATCAATGGAAATGTTTTACTAGTGTCCACATATTTGCATTTTGCAGCGATAGATTATTCCGTTCATTTTAATGTATAGGGTGATTCCAAATATTATGATTATTATTATTAATCATTATTGCCCCCCCCCTCCTCTAATTGTTCTCCTTATCAAATGGACATTGATAAATATGGAGTCAAACATCATCTTTATAATCCTGAAGTTCCAGAAGAAACCGACAAACATACTTTTAAATATTCGACAAAATGTCTAAAATTGAAAGTATCTGGCGATTAATGGCCGTATAAGTGTATATCACCAAATCTTGCTTGTATGTAAGCTTTATAAAATGAATATTGAAGTTTATTTTATGATATATAAGAATAGCCGAAGCATACTAAGTGAGTGAAATGGTCATATTGTCACGAAATAATACATTAATAGAAGTAATTTAGTCAATCTGTAGCTTTTCAACAATCTTTGAGCACAGAACTTCATTATGGATACAATTGAACACCTAAAATAACTCTGTTTTAAAATAATTAATTTCTCGTAAATTAATCGCAGGAGTTTCATGCAAATTTACATTTAGGCTAATTAAAGTGTGTAGAATTTGTTTATGGTGTCAAAATTGGGTCTTTCTGTTAAAACAAAACAAAAAAGTTTTGGTTTGTTTTGATGTGTATATTGCCCAAAGAAAATTTTATGTATATCAATTAAAATTAGACTTTACTTCCAATCATTTGGGCGTTTAGTACCAGTAACTTTATTGTGCGGTAATTTGTTGCAAAATTAGTAGATTTTTTTTATGATAGTACCTGTAGTACGCTACCTAGGGCATTTTTTACGATGGAGAATGGAAATTTGAAATAAGATAAAGGCTGTTTTTATTGTCATTTTTTTTCCATTTTAATCCTTACTTCTTCAGACAAGAAACATTTTAAACACACCAATATATATAACTATAGATAACAGGAACTTTTAAGAATTTTTAATGAAAAGTAAATGAATGAAAAGTAAAATTCAACTGGCTTTTTCAGTATGAAGCATGGAATTACATTTTTTCCTTTTAACTTAAGGGAGGTGGAGCCCCATTTAACTCCCACAGCTGGACTATTCTTAATTTGATACTTTTACGATGATACGTTTAAAAATGATGGAGTATTATGGGGATTCTGCCAGACTGATTAAAAGTTCTTTGCCCCCCCTTTTTTTTTTACTTTCTTCTATCTTTACAAGAAGAAAGTATTGGATTCATGAAAATTTTCGACTTCCGGTTTTCGACGGATTTATACGTTTTAGAAGGTCCTGAACACGTTTTGACTATTTTTAGAAAATGTCTTTCAGTCTGTCTGTCTGTCTGTATGTGACAAAAAAATTGTGGGCGCTCTATCTCAAGAACTAATGCTCGAAATTTCATAAAATTTTATATTCAGTTAGACCTTGATATGAATTAGCGCCTATTGGTTTTTGGTGTAAATTGACCTGCAGGTGGCGCTGCTATACTACGTTTTTCATGATTTTAATGATTGCTATATCTCAAGAACTAATGCACAGAATTTCACAAAACTTCAGATTCTGTGAGACCTTGATATACATAGACGCTGATTAAGTTTTGGTGTAAATTGATCTACAGGTGGCGCTGCTATGTCACGTCTTTCATGATATTCATGATAGCTATATCTCAAGAACTAATGCACAGATTTTCACCAAACTTCAGATTCCGCAATACCTTGAGATACATTGCCACTGATAAGGTTTTGGTGTGAACAGCCCAATAGGCGGCGCTGCCATGCTACATTTTGCACGATTTTTGCGATAGCTATATATCAAGAACTAATGCAGAGAACTTCATGAAATTTCAGATTCTGATACACTATAATATATAACATAATAAGACGCTGATTACATTTTGGTATAAATCTCACAACAGGTGGCGCTGCTATGCTACGTTTTTCATGATTTTTTTGTTTAAAAATTGGTTAATGTATGCAATTTTACAACTGCCGACTTATGACTAGTTTTGTAGTTTAATTTAAAATAGCATTATCTAATTTTTTCTAAATTGTATTTTATTGTATACATTAACAACCTTGTGTGCATTATATGGAAGCTATAAAACACATGATATTTGTAATATATTTATATGTATGGAGTTTGTTATAAGATTTATAAAATATATGATATTTGGATTATATTGTATTTGTTAAGTAGTATGCCAAAATATCTCATAAGTACAATTAGCTATTTATAAAAAATAAAACTCAGTGAGTAATTTTATAAATCGTTTATATTTTATAAATATTTATGAACTGTTTATAAAATGCTTAAAGACTTCAGTATAACATAAACTTCAGTAATCAAACCATAAAAATTCAGTTGTTTAATTTAGAGACAAAATGTGTGTAAATAGCTTTGTGTAAATAGACGCCCACAGACTAACGTTAAAATATATAAAACATTATGCATAATATTCTATATATTAGTGTAGTTATAATCTGACAATATATGTAATAAATACGATTAATAATTTATGTATAAAAAAATTTTTACTCATAATGATCTTAGCATATAGCTGTACAAAATATTCAAAAATTTTGCAATGTGCTTTATAAATATTACATATATAAATGTAAGAAAAAACAAAATGCAGACATTTTTAGAGTGGCATATATTTTGACATAAGTATTGCTGCAGAAATGCATAGTACAGTAAGAAGTCTGCTGGTTTTTTATATTTTAAATATATTATTATTAAAACAATTTGAATGTTATGTTTAAATAATAAACTAGGTTATATCATGTAGTAATAAATGCGTCAAATAAATTTATACCAAATATTAGATGTTAATAAAGATACCCATTGCTACATTTTGATGTAACATTGATTGATTATTTAAATGCATTCTGTGAAATGTAATGAATGCTGTAAATAAATTTTTCCTCAATTAAAAGTTTTCATTATTCACAATTCCGTAACATTATATATATATATATATATATATATATATATATATGTATGTATGTATACATATATTAAAATGAAATTTATCATGTACACAGTTAAAAAAGAACTGTATTGGAAAATTAAATAGAATTAGTTTTACGTAATACATACAGTAAAATTAAAAAGGTTAGAGTGAAAATTAAGATAATGAAACAAAAATTACATATATATATATATATATATATATATATATATATATATATATATATATATATATATATATATATGTACCTATGCGCTAAATCGATGTAATTATTTGCACTTTTTAAATGGTTTAATTGACGTGATTTAAATAGAAGAAAGTTTTGTGGTGGTCACAACATACTAGTTTATCTTTATTGTAAGTGAATTGGAAAGAATAAATTTTGAGATATTTTTTCAAAATCGTCAGAAATACAGAAAATATATGTAATTAAATTTTTTAATTCTGGAAGGATAAATTGCTATTGCGTGACTTACCTTGTCAGAAATTTGTTCGTGATATTTGTGATAAGTGTTTTCTCTTTGGCGATTGCAATGGGCATTTTTGAGGCATTAACATTTTATTTATTAGCACGCTATATTTAGTTATATTTGATAAGCATATTTTAAATAAACGAAAAATTACTTCAGGTTCCATTTTCTTGAATTCTTCAGCAGTTATTTCTTTCCCAATGCAAAAAGCCAAATTCTGCAAAAAATAAAACACATTAGTAACATTACATTAAAATTTCAGGCAATGTCGTCAGTGACATTTCATACAAAATCTAATATTTTAATTACCAATCCTTAATAGTATTTTAAACAAGGTTTAACTCTTACAAAAATGTCTTTTAGATTTCTATAAAATTTTTGTAGAATTCTTATAGAATTATAGCCCGTTTTTTCTATAAGCTAATTTAAAAACTATAGAAATATATGTAAAAGTTTAATAGAGCAGAAAATTCTAGTAAACTTGTATTAAACACTTTCTCTCTACAAACATTTCTGTTAAACTTCTACAGACTTTGCTATAGCTTTTAAACTAAGTTATAGAAAAATGCGCCATAAATTTATAGGATTCTACAAAAAATTTTCTGTAAAATTCTAAAAGACATTTTTATTTTGGTTCTATAAAACTTAAGAAATTTAACCCTTAAGGGGTCTTAGGACTCTTAAAATCGAAGGGAAAAAACCCATCTTCAACATTTAATATCTTGTTATATATTTATAATATTAAAACCAGGGTTGGAAAAAAAACAGGTTTTTTTTAAAAAAACCCAAAAAAAACGGTTTTTTTGGTTTAAACCAGGTTTTTTTTGGTTTAAACCGGGTTTTTTTAAAACATCCGTTCTTATTATATATACATGCGTATTTACTGATAAAAACAGACATTATTGGTTTATAAGCAGTGTAGCTTCATTTAAAATAAATTTAATTTAATAATTAAACTGAATTTATGCTGAAAATTGAAAAAATTCATTTTTCAATTTAAACAGTTTTAGCAAACAGACTTAGGTTGAAAGTTTTGATTGTTCATCTCAGTGAACCATTGATGCCCTGTAAATCTTTTGATTACTAATGATAAACATTTGGATGTAGTTTGATAAATATTCTTTGCCACAATTATTCAAATAATACATTACAAATACTTCTTAGGATTTTTTCTTTCTGAGTGACAATTTGAAGTTAACATTTTTAGTCGTTAGATTCAGTAGATAGCAGAGGGAAAAGATTATTAAAATGCTATAACTAGTAACCAGTCTTTGCTTTTAATTCTTCAAGATAATCTCCCAAAAGAAAAAATTCTTTTACAGCTTGTACAAAATCTTAAAAGATCATTGTGTTACATTTTTAATTGCATTAAATAATCTGCATAATTAAAAAAATTAAAATATTTTATACTAAATATTGAATCTATTTTATCTTTGATCAGTTCACATGTTTAAAGTTTTTTTCTTTAGAGCAGTAGATATGTTCACCAATGCATACTGATTTTAATCCTATGCATAAAAAAAAATTGACTTAAACCTAATATATCTAATGCTTATTGCTGAAGTAAAGTGTTAAAAGTAGAAATTATTTATATTCAATAATCTGAAATCTGTAAATTATAAAGAAAGAAAATGTCATTAGATTTCTTCTAAAAAACAATAGAAATTATTTATATCTAATAATCTGAAACTCATAAATTATAAAGAAAAAAAGAAAATGTCATTAAATTTCTTCTAAAAAACAATGATTTTTTTTTTTTAAACAATTGGTTTAATTCTATGCATAAAAAAAGACCTAAACCCACTATATATAATACTTATTACTAAAATGAAGTGTTAAAAGTAGAAATTATTTATGTCCAATAATCTGAAACGCATAAATTATAAAGAAAATGTCATTAGATTTCATCTAAAAAAACCAATTGATTTTTTTTTTGAGAAAAAAACCATTTGGTTTAAACCGTGGTTTAAACCATGGTTAAAACCAATTGGTTTAAACCGTGCCAACTCTGATTAAAACATAGTTTTTATTGAGACGATAGATATCAGTGCTTTCATTCCTGTTTTGCCTTTAAAAGATTGCACAGTTGAGAATTAACATTTAAAGGGCATTCCAAACTGTCAGATATTTGATGAGCGGAAAATTGGCATATTATTTAGCAGGTAAAATTCTAAAAGCCATACATTTTGTACTAATGAGAATTTCGAGAAAATAATTATATTAAAATTTTCAGAAAATATAGCAATTTAACATGTAAAAAAATTTTGAAATTTCGAAAATTTGGAAGCTTTGACAGTCCTCATATCTATTAAATGTCGTGTGTTGTCTTTCAGCATCATGACCAATTTAATCTCATAATATACTATTAAAATAATACTGAAACTTTAATGCCTAATGTTACCAATAAAATACATATTGAAAATATTATTAAATTAATTTTCATTATGTTGGTGGCAATAATAATGCTATTTAAGAATAAAGATAGATTTATTTTTTCAGTTGTTGCTACATGTATTTTTTTGCTTTATTAGGAAGCTTGCGAAATACTTTATTTTGCAGTAAAATTTATTCTTCATCATACTTCTTAAAATCCACGTGTGATTAATATTATACAATTTTATCAAGGAAAACTATATATTTCTTTTCAATTTAAGTCCTATGTTGCTCATTGACATCAAACTTTGTTTTAGCCGTAAACCATACTTAAAACTAAATATGATTTTTAAAGTATTTTTCGCATGATGTTTTTTTAGAAATAAAAGTCGAACAACATTTTAAATTTAACTTTTTACGAATCAAGTATTCATAAGAATTTTAAATTTTTTAGTGTGTAGGAACAAAAAGTGTTCTAAAATTTGTCTTTCTGCAATATACAGTAGGGTCTCGAAAACCCCAGGTTCCCTTAATTGAAGGCGTCAAAAGTAAAAATAAAAATTTCTATTTTTTTCCTAGCTCGAAAGAATATAAATTCTTCTGATGATTATGTGTTTGATGATGAAAGTATTTAAAATAGAACGGGAGGTGGCAGAACAGATAACCACCTCATCTAGTTCACGTATCTGGAAATCTACTCGCATATTAAACGCAATCGGTCCTGCCAAGTGATATCTTGGTAGAAATCACCTAAAAACTCGATTTTAGTGGTTGACTCGTAGATTTACCATTCTGATTTCCTGCACCGAAAAGTATGAAAACAAGGCAGATCAGGAGCAGGAAAACATAATGGCAAGTCTACCATGGCAAACACCCGAAGACAAGATTTTAGCGGTTCACTCGTAAGTTTACCATTATGTTTTCCTGCCCCCAATCCTCCATGTTTTCATACTTTTCGGTGCAGGATATCAGAATGGTATATCTACGAGTCAACCACAAAAATCGAGTTTTTAGGTGATTTCTACCAAGATATCACTTTGCAGACCGATTGCGTTTTAATATGCGAATCGAAATTTAACTATTCCTAGATTTTCATCAATGAACTCGATGAGGTGATTGTCTATGCTGCCGCCTCCTGGTCTAGAACGTTTTGAAGAACGTAATAGATATCGTTTACTGGATACCTGATTCTTGGTAAGAAATTTAGTTTACAACATGGAATAAATCGTGACTGAAATTTTTACCTAAAGTGATAACATTCATTAAAAATCTTAATGATGATGATTAAAATACTGTTTTGATAAATTTGGTGAAATAGTAGTTGGCTGTGAAAATTTTATCGCAGATGACGTTAATTAAGGGCTAAAAAGTGGAAATAACGGAATCGATTAATTGTAGAAATGGTAGAAGATGAGGAGGAATGTAATGATATAGAAGAAAACGGCTCTTTGAAAAAAAAATCTCTTAGTGAAGTTACCGCATCTTTAATATTGGCTTTAAAACAAGTAGAACAGCAAAATGAAGCCACTCCTGCTGATGCTATGCTTTTTAAGTGTCCACTAGATATTGCATCTAAAAAGAGAAGTGATGCGTTGCAAAAAATTGAATTTTTTATAATTGTGAAATACCCTATGTAACATTGAAAAAGGAATAAAAGTATGTACATTTTATGACATCCTAATTGAGTAAAATTATGATTAGTAAGAATTTTCTACTTTTTCGGAAAATCCGATTTTTTAGTAACGCGAGGTTGTCTCAGCCCCTGTTACCTCGAATTTTTGATACTCGAATGTCAAAATCACACATACATCGAATGTAGTTACAAAGCTGCTGGATAGAGATAATCACCTTATTTTTAAAGCTGGAATTACTTTATCTCCTGTCCATCATTTACCAAACGCTACCTTCAAATCATGTTAGTACAATTAATTTATTTTTAAAAAAATCAACAATCTTGATCGTAATTAAATTATCATTTTAGTAACAGGATAACGTAAACTTCAAAATTAATAATATCAACTCTCACGTCACGAAATATGTGGTCCGTAGTAAGCCAAATTAAAGTATGCATTGTATTTTTTTTCTTTTATTACGATGTCCCTATCACGTTCGAACTTTCCGCAATAATGAATTATAATTGAAATTAACATAAACAATTTGTTAAGAAACATGTAATTAAATTAAAAATAATTTTAAAAAACTAAATTAATTTTATCTAAATGTGAATACACACATACCCTTTAATTACAATAATTATGAAAAGAAAATTAATTAAATCAATTTTTTGCTAATCCTTCAGTCTTTTATTAAATTGTTTAAATTATTTTTTCTGTTATTAAAATTTTAATTTTAAGAATAAGTTGAATAATTCATTATATTGAATACAAGGTTAAAATAGATCACGTTTGTGCAGCCTTAATATTATTATCATTAAGCACATATAAAGACACATATTATACATATATCTCTTTTATCTGAAACTCTTTTAACCGAAACTCTGGGCTAATCGAAATCCATTTTTAAAGCTCTTTTTTTTTCTATCACATTCTTTGTGTGCAAAATCTATTATGAAAGCTTTTTCTTTTTTCCTTTTTCCAAGTATCATACTTTTATGAGTCATTCCGATTACATATAAACATTATCTTTCCCTTTTCTTACAGTTCCTTTGAGTTTAACTCGAGCTTTTGCAAGTATTAAGAGACTACACTACTGATTGAAAAAGACCTGGATGATAATGCAAAGTCTATGGGGTCTTTCTTTTCAAATATCTCCGTCAAACTTTAATATTTTGACGTGATTTTTTTTTTTTTTTTTTTTTTTTTTTTTTTTTTGTATAGTGTAGAAGTAGATGAAGAAGATCTACAAGCGGGCTAGTATTTACTTTTTTGATTTTGGTTATATTCTTTTTATATTAGGATAGTTTCAGTTTCATAACCGGTTCAAACAAGCTCTGAAAGTTAAAAGTATTTTTTTTTTTTTTTTTTTTTTTGTCTGACACCATGCGGATAAATATTGATACGGATAAATTGTTCTGCTATTTTCAAAATCAATCTGTAAAAGGTTCTTTGCTGCATAATCTGCTCAAAGCTATTGTTCTCTTGTTGCGTTTAAGGTCGGCTGTATGTTCTTTGATTCTGGTTTTAAGTTTTCTACTTGCCATACCTATATAAAACTGATTGTTCCATTTTCTTTATTGAAAGGTATTTCAAATACTCCTGATAATTGGTATGATTCAATCGGACCTATTTTCTTACATATTACTATACTTTCTAATTTCATAGGAGGTTTTGCAACAAAGAAGATATTGAATTTATTGAATTTATGTGTTAATCCTTCGAATAACCCAAGAAAATAGTGTAAAATGAATAACTTTTATAAAAGACGATATTCAAATCAAAAATTGAAATTGAAATCCATTGAAAATGTTCAGTTAATTTGAACCTTTCTGCCCTGTCGGTCGTAAATGTATTCCTTAATTATAAAATGCTTTAAACTATAAATCACCTTGCAGATACTTAAAAACTTCATAATCATATTTATGTATAATCACAAATAATTTTATACAATCATTTGTGTTTCAGTACTAAGTAATAATAATATTAATGAAAGTTTCCTTAATTATTTGATAACGGAACTTCCTCATAATCATATTTATGTATAATCATGATCACTTTTGTACAATCACTTATTTTTCAGCATTAAGTAATAATAATATTAATGAAAATTTTCTTAATTATTTGATTACTTAAAATCCTCATAATGATATTTATGTATATAATCATGATCACTTTTGTACAATCATTTATGTTTCAGTATTAAGTAATGAGAATATTAATGAAAGCAAACTGTTTGCTTTTCTTTTAATTCAAACGTATGTTTCGCTCTTTAAATTTAAATTAGGGATCAAATTAGTAATTTGCGATAAAAGATAAAAAAAATACTACTACATTTTTGTTTAATCTGGTTGTAATTCGACATTTTCCAAACGTCTTAAAAAATTCTTCCTTAGACTATAGTTATATGAAAAATACGCAAAATAATTACATTCGTTAAATTTGTGTAACGAATGCGTTCGTTAACTTTCAATAAATCGTGACTTCTGTGATTTCGATTTCTACTTTTAATTTTTTTCGCATAAAATTGTTTCTTTTTTCCAAAATTGTAAAAATATTCAGGGCAGAAAAGGTTAAGTGGCGCAGTTTCAAGCCTTGCTGCAAATCTTTTATGCGTTTCCGCTATGTTTGTTAATTGTCAAAATAAACACTACTCACCTGCAGAGCTGAAGGTACATCGGCACTCTCCACTTCGCTTATAGATGTTAAAAGCTGTGCCAGATCGTGGTAGGCTTCGGGAGTTATTCCTGTCAAATAGTTTAGAATATGAGTTAAATATTTGTAACAGTACTGACAAAAGTCATTTAACATTTGCTCGTATATAAGTTTTTATAATCAAGGAATAATGATATAGCCTAATCAAACCGCACAGTGTAAAAAAAAGAAAGTCAATAATCGTCGGAAATTGTAATATTCCAACTAGGCAAAAAATGAACAAGCGAGGAATCGAACCAAGGATGCCGTGGATGGAGCTACGACTGGTCTGCTAACTGAGCTATCTCTGAAGAATCTAAAGGAACTAATTCTACCAGCGTTTCTGAAGGCGATGTGCAATGGAGGCATGCAAAGAAAAGAGAATAGTACAATCAATGTTCTCGCCGATATTCGACCAACGTTAGTAATTTGGCTAATTAAAAATAAAAACATTCACCAAAGTATTAACGAAATAGATTCGCCATGTAGCACAAAAAAAAAAAAAATCTTTAATCCTTTAAAGTATCCTCCACTTTTTTTTTAAATGTGTTCTAAAATAACCCAAGTTTTTATAACTGCAAAAACGATTGTTATTAATCTAATTTCAACTATCCGCTACAAATATATTAAAAATATGTATGTATGAATATGTATAAAAAAGAAAAGAAAGAAAAAGCAGAAATTGAGCATTAGCAATTTGGCTAATCTAATCGTTTGTTTACTCGCGAAATTTAGTCGCAATTTGGCGCAATGACGAGCGACAGCGAGAACACTGAGAATAATGCCTTTTTGACAGTGGAATATGCTAGAGGTCGTGAAATCCATCAATGAATGGAAAAGTTTTATGAGATCATTGTATATTCCTGTCAAGGTTTAAGGTGCAATCGCTTTCGCAAAGTAGACATATTAGTTGGGTATGGCGCGCAAGGGCGCCCATATGATCAATTTTAGGGAGGGGGGGCTGAGGAAAATCTTAACTTCCCCAAAGCCCACGCGTCATTGACGCGTGAAGTGGAGCACGAAAGTGTGACCAAGAGCAGCGTGTTGTAAAAGGGGATGAAAGACTGGAAGGCGGCAGCACAGACAATCACCTCATCGAGTTCACAGATGAAAATCTAGGATTAGTTAAATTTCAATTCGCATATGAAAACGCAATTGGTCTGCCCAGTTATCTCTTTGTGGATAATACCTAAAAACCCGATTTTAGTAATTGATTCATAGCTTTACTATTATGTGTTCCTGCTCCCAGTTATCCCTGTTTTTATACTTTTGGGTGGGAGAAATCACGATGGTTAACCTACAAGTCAACTGCCAAAATCAGGCTTTTTAAGTTTTTCCACCAAGATATGACTGGGCAGACCAATTTCGTTTTAATATGCGAATTGAAATTTAACTAATCCTAGTTTTTCACCGTGAACTCCATTAATTATTAAATTAATTCTAAATTAAGTGTAGAAACATCTTCTAGTGTCAGTTCTATACAGCACAGATCGGCTCGTGGTGAACATGTGCTGATATTTCTAATAGTTTAATTTGAAATTCAATATTAATGTATAAGAGGCTGTAAAAAAGAAAAACTACAAATGTAGTACCATAGCAACAAATATAACGATGACAAAAGACAAGTTACTTAGTCGATTCAATGTTCTTCGTGTGAAAACAATCACTCACTTTAAAGTGTGTGTAAATTAGTTATTTTTGGTGTTTAGCAAAGGATTCCACAGAATTGTATAAATGGGGCCGACATGTACTGTAAGTAACCAGCTTTCATTCCAGTTTGGTTTTAGGAATTTGCATCAAGCTTTGGCTCTATGTATGTCTCTATTTGAACTTATTTGAATGACAATAAATATGCGCTTTTTCACAAACGTCTTTTAACTCTTTGTATTTTTTAATTTAAAAATTCGATATTTTTCTGAACTATTTTCGAAATAGGCGGATTTACATTGAATTTGAGTTGCTATACAGAAAATATGTCCCTTTAAACAAAATTTAAATGTGAAACCTAACAATTAAAAAAAAAAGAGTGCAAAAAATGTTTTAGACTGTAATTGCCACTATCCTGGAATATTTATGCCAAGAAATGATGTAAAAAAACATAAAATGATTGTATTATTAAAACTCTTCAAAATTTAACAATTTTACACGGAAAATCCTTTATTGTCCAATAGAAAATAAATTTACCTCTTGAAATTTTGAATTCCAATATCTTATATAATCAACGTGTCATATTTTGTGATATTTACCCAAATACAGTACTTATTAATGTACTCACCTCCTCTAGCACTTCCAATTATGTTAAGAACGATCATATTCCAAATGGAAGAACTCTGTGAAGTTACCATGTGACTTATCAAAGCCTGAAAAAAAACCAAATGCTGTTACAATCCGTTTGAGTTTTATTTATAAACTGTAGATTGTGTATTTTATTTAAGCTTACCACACAAAAATCGTCACAAGCTTCAGTCAATTTATTGAAAACTTCTTTTGGAGTATTCATTTTTTCTACTGGCACATGGTAGTCGACATATTCCTTCAGAGCCTTTTTAAGAAAACCTTCGGCACCAAAAAGAGTCTGAAAGAAAATAAAATAACTGATTTCATGCGAAAACATTTTTTTAACTTTACACTGTTAAAAATCTTGCCCTAGTTTGAACCAAATTTTGGTGCTTAATAGCTGCCGCGATAAGATGGTGAAATCTTGAACCAATATTTGGAGCTCCCTTTGAAGCATAGTTCCTATAGTTGGAAACAGGTTGAAATAGGAAAATCCAAATGTTGGTGCCAGATTTTAGCATGTTATGGTGGCAGCTGCTGAGCAAAAAAATTGTGTTCAAACTAGCACAAAATTTTTAACAGCGTACTTTTGACATATTTTTTTGGTATTTTTTCAGTGTACTTTAACTCATAATAAAGAAAATTATAAAAAATATACATAACTATGCAACTTATTAAAATTTAAGAGACCTATGGTCGGAAACGTTTTCCTGGCGCGGTAGTGAAGACGCGAACAGGGAGAGAAAACATGGTTATTACTCTTGGTGCTAAACAATAACGGGAAAATGCTGGAAAATGCTAAGGAACGTGTTGCACGCATCGTGGAAGCTGCTGGGAAATTCGGGACATACGCGGTATTTCCTAGAAAACACTAGATCTTCCATATACCGAAGATTCGCCCCCATGTATCATATCCCGGGCTCGTAATTTTGAACATATATTTTGATGACGATCGTGATCTCTTTAATGTTCTTTTTTCTTAGTTTTCTGCTGTACTAAGGATAATAAAGATATTTCTTTCCTTATTCGTTTCCTGTCTTTCTTCTGTGTTTTTCGTCATCCCTATCGCGCCAGGAAAAAGGTTTTCGACCATGGTTCCTATATAAATCTATTGCACAAACCTTGTGAGTATAAATCCATCTCCTGATGTCCCCTACCTCTCCTTAAAGTTTGTCCCGATATTTCTAAGACACCCTGTATATTTAAAACTAGAAATCGACTTAATATTCGGCTTCGTTTTCGTTTTCGGCCCAAAATTTGAGTTTAGCCAAAAGTTCACTTTTTGGCGAAAATGCGGCTGAAAATTCGGCCGCACCGAAACTCAACCGAAATTATTTATTTTCAAAAAACTTCGTTTTCGTTTTCGGCCCAAAATTTGAGTTTAGCCAAAAGTTCACTTTTTGGCGAAAATGCGGCTGAAAATTCTGCCGCACCGAAACTCAACCGAAATTATTTATTTTCAAAAAACCTCGTTCCTTCCTTCTAGATCGAGAGGCGGCAGCAGATACAATCACCTCATCGAGTTCATGGATGACAATCTAGGTTTAGTTAAATCTTGATTCGCATATTACAACGCAGTCGGCCTGTAAAGTCCTATCTTGGTGGAAAACCCTAAAAACCCGATTTTAACGGTTAACTCATTATGTTTTCTTGCCCCCAATTCTCCATATTTTCATATTTTTGTGTGCATGAAATAGAGGTCTGCACGGGCCCGGGCTTGGCCCGTGGCCCGTACCCGGCCCGGCCCGCGGGCCGGGCCGGCGGAATCGTTTTAAATTTGCTAACGGGCCGGGCCGGGCCGGCAGAATTAGAATGTTTTTTTCAACGGGCCGGGCCGGGCCGAGAAACAAAATAAACGGGCCGGGCCGGGCCGGCAAAAAAATTCAACGGGCCGTACGGGCCGGGCCGGGCCGATATAAAAATTTTCGGGCCTGTCGGCCCGTTTTGAAGATTTAATCATAAACGATAAAGTACAAACTTATTTTCAACGAAAATGGTTTTAACGAGAATATATATAAATGTGCGTCACGAGCCATACTAGTTTGACAGCATCAATATAAAAATGTAACTTGTGCAGTGTAGAGATCGGCATCGGACAGTTACCTTGTGTGTAACCCGTTTTAATATTTTTTAAACTGACTCGTGCAGGGCCAAGATCAAAATTGGAGATCAAGTCATTATTTTTCTACATATAGACTTGCCGGACCGAAAGAAGACTTAATTGTTCTCAAGATCTGTAGAGCAGACAACATAATTTGTAAAATTATGAACAGCGATAAAGAACTTATGTTAGCTTAATCTTTGGATATATACTTCTTGATGGTTTTTAAATTAATTTTTCAATAACGCGAAAGTTTGACAAATTTTTACATTAATTTTTAATTGTAAAAATATAAAAGTGATAAGCCTGACTATTGAAAGGATTTGGAATCGAATAGCGTTTTTAATTTTTGGTAAATAAAATACTTATACAACCTTGTTGAGATACAATAGTTTCTCAAATGGTTGCAGGTTTTTCTCCCTTCCCATGCTATCGCTTCCGGAAATTCTATTCAAAACGCTAACTATGACGATATTTAATTTGCTTGCAGTGTTCTTAAATTGCTTGTATCAAAAAATGGATAACGCCATTCGATTATATAGTTTCTGAATAAAGACACCTGCTAATCTTATGCATTTCTGAGAAAAAAATTAATTTAGAAATGTATCAGAAAGGAGCTTCTTTGAATTAACGTATGAATTTGAATTTAAAATCTTTAATAAAATGATATAGAAATATTTTTATTAATCTTCCTTTATTAAACAGCTTCAAAAATTACGATGTTTTTAAATTTATTTCTTTTTCTTTTATTCTAAGCCATATTAATTTTTAATGAATCTTTATTTGAATGTTGAAAGCCTAAGAATCTTAGTAATCATTAATGTTACTAATGTGTATTTCCTGTAAAATATATTGTAAAATCATTCCATAGTCATGGAGTACTCTTTAAAAAAATTTTACTCTTTTATGCAGTACTCTTTAAAAAAATCTTAATTATATGCTAAAAATCTGAATTTTTTAGAAATCGTAGAAATTGTAACGGGCCAAAACGGGCCGGGCCGGGCCGGGCCTGTTTTCCCTGATTTCTCTACGGGCCGGGCCGGGCCTAAAATATAAAAATTTGAACGGGCCGGGCCGGGCTCGGGCCGAAATTTTGAGTTTTACAACGGGCCGGGCCGGGCCAAAAAATTTTTCCTACGGGCCGGGCCGGGCCGGGCCTGGAAATTCCGGCCCGTGCAGACCTCTAGCATGAAAACATAATGGTAAACCTACGAGTTAACCGTTAAAATTAGGTTAAGGTCTTTTCCACCAAAGTTTGACTTGGCAGATCGATTACGTTTTAATATACGAATCGAGATTTAACTATGCCTAGATTTTCATCCGTGAACTCTGTAAGAGTCAAGGAGCTTTGCGGACCAACTCTATGGCCAAGGACTGACCCCATGGCTTTGCGTGAACTGTCACGGACAGAATATTGTGCAACATTCAAGTTTCTTCGGATTTCGAAAAAGGTGGCAACTTAAAAAAACGGATGAATAATTTTCTGGAACTTTCGAGGAGTTTTAAAAAATAAAAACTGTAAATTGTAGTATGAAATATAGACATGTAATAGTGATTTTTTGTTAAGGAAGTGAATATGCTCGTTTTTCCTTGTGGTTTTGTGTCGCAAAAAAATAAAGATGGAAAATTATATTGTATTCTTCAGCTCAAGACTTAATATTTTTTTCATCTTCTACAAATTATTGTGTTTCTAAATGAACTAATCTACAGACCTGTGTAGCGGGAAGTTAAGTGTATTGATTATCTAGGTGAGGTGATTGTATTTGCTGTGCATCAGGTCTATTCGTAAAATTTCAAAATTACTCATCGATTTCAGCTGTATTGAGTCAAATGAGACCATTGCTGTGAACTGCATAGACTTATTGCTCTGAACTTCATTGTTTATTATTATCAGTCATGAACTGATTCAAAATGTGAATGCAAATTAAACACAAGTAATATGTGATTAAATTTTTCTCACCTATCCGTTAAAAGTTGCAGACCATTATCCATTAAAAGTTTTAGTCTGAAATCACAGAAGTTCCAAAGAATACTCTTTGAGAAAGTTCTAGAATAACAGATGATCATTTACAAAAACCATTATGTATGATAAATCGAGATGTAAATACCTAAAACAAATATTTTTTTATTAAATGAAATTCGTATGATTAGAAAAATATTGCGTCATGTTGATAAATTAATTACATATGTTTTATTTTTTTATGAAAATGTTCTGGTTCTAAGGCAGAGTGCCAATATGGTCACAGGAATAACTGATTAATAATGTGCATAATAAATAATGCTTAATAAATACGCATGATTAAAAATTGAATATATTTAATACAGTTAATTAATAGTCATGTATATTTATGTATGTATTAATTACTTTTAAAAATGTTTTGGTAATTTTCGTTTTCGGCCGAAAATAGAAGATCACTGAAATTCTGTTAAGGTTTCGGTTTCGCCATTAAAAACCCGTTTCGGTCGATCCTTTACTTAAGACGAAATATTTTGAGATCAAAACAGATATTTTTTTAATCGGAGTTCTTGAGTCACAAAGGGTTAATTAGAAACTTTAAAATACTTTGGAAGCGATTTTCTCCATAGACCGTAACATAAGGGAATTCTTTTGGGTGTCCTTATAAATGAACTTTTAATCTCACAAACTTTATACACTATATGGCCATTGATTATCGTTCACTTGCGATTTTAGACATTTTGTTAAATATCTAGAAAAATACACGAGGAATCATCTCGAAACTCTTAGTGCATAAATATAATAGTATAAGTCATACACCTCCGAGAAGTTTTTTTTTTCGAAACTCCATAGGGGACTGTCAACAAATTAAAAAAGAATGAATATCTTTTTAATAACCCTGTCAAAACTAATGTAGCAAAAGCGCTCAAACTCTAGATTATGATTGAATGCCTTATTGTAATACACTGTGTTCATTTCTATGCAAATAGCATGCATACTCGCAGAGTAATTAAGGTTTTTATAAAAATGGTTCCAAATTTTTCCAAGTTTTTTCCTTATAATTTTCAGAGTTCTTAATATAAAATAATATTATTTTCTGAAAATATGGCAAACAACATTGCACACAATACCCTGTAATCAGAATTAAAAATAATAAAAATTGTATGAAAAATGAGTAGGTTTACTAAATAATTTTTCACTGCGCATGCGTCAAAGATATTAAAATTTCATTTGCATATTATGTTAGCTAAATGTATAGAGCAACTTTTGTGAAAGTCGCAAAATCATAACTTGAAAATTATCAAAATAATCATCAATTGAATAAGTTGAAAATCCGTTATTGCCAAAATGAAGCAAAAATAAGAGGGGTTGTATCCATATATTCATTGATTAGTGTCAATATAGAATACACAATACGGAACGTACTACTACATTTGGATAAAATCCCTCGTGTTTTTGCTTCGTTTTGGAAACAACGGATTTTGTCCTTTTTTTATAGACGATTACTTTCAGAATTTTCAAGCTATGATTTTGAGACTT
Source organism: Maratus speculifer (assembly GCA_964019185.1). Classification (NCBI taxonomy): domain Eukaryota; kingdom Metazoa; phylum Arthropoda; class Arachnida; order Araneae; family Salticidae; genus Maratus; species Maratus speculifer. Next base: position 389,037,081 of record OZ025294.1, on the reverse strand, counting down.
TTACTAAAGTTGCTCTATATATTTAACTAACATAATATGCAAATGAAATTTTGACATCTTTGACGCATGCGCAGTGAAAAATTATTTAGTAAACCTACTCATTTTTCATACAATTTTTATTATTTTTTAATTCTGATTACAGGGTATTGTGTGCAATGTTGTTTGTCATATTTTCAGAAAAAAATATTATTTTATATTAAGAACTCTGAAAATTATAAGGAAAAACTTGAAAAATTTGGAACCATTTTTATAAAAACCTTAATTATTCTGCGAGTATGCATGCTATTTGCATAAAAATGAATACAGTGTATCGCAATAAAGCACTCAATCACAATCTAGAGTTTGAGCGCTTTTGCTACATGAATTTTGACAGGGTTATTCAAAAGATATTCATTCTTTTTTTAATTTGTTGACGGTCCCCTATGGAGTTTTGGGAAAAAAATTTCACGGAGGTGTATGACTTATACTATTATATTTGTACACTAAGAGTTTCGAAATGATTCATCATGCATTTTTCTAGATATTAAACAAAATGTCTAAAATCGCAAGTGGACGATAATCAATGGCCAGATAGTGTATATGATACCAAACAAGCCTAGGGAACCGTAAATAAAATTTACCAATTGCATGAAAATCCGAAAATATTTACGAGAGTTACAGCATGGGCAGACGGACAGACAAACCGAATGCATAAACACTTTTCAACTTTTTGGGAAATTGTTAAAAAAAAGAAAAGTTACGCTGTGCTTCAGTTTTTATTTAGCTCTTTATTACAGTTCTCTAATTTAGCTCTTTATTACAGTTAATTTTAGACATTATTCTAATTAAATTTTTCTCATATGTCTATACATTGCATAAAAAAGGCTACTACCCGAATTAAAATACAATTTTCCAATATGTCTATTTTAAGTATACTTTTCATTTTATGCATGCGTATTTTATTTTCCAAATTTCCACTCTCTTACTGACAAGCCCGTGTTAATACATTCAATAAGCTCCAGATTTTCCAGTAATGTGAGCCATATTTAAAGTAATACAAATCTAATGATTTAATGAATTTTTAATGCATTGTACAATGATTAATACTCTTAAGCTTCACATTCATATAAATTTATATATAATGTAATCAAATACTTTTATATAATGTTGAAAAAAATCCTGTTTTATTAGCATTTAAGATAAAAATGAAGGGAAAACAACATTACAAATTTGCCTTTTAAAAGACAATCAGGGGATTAATATGAATCAATTTCTATTTAACTATCGATTCTTTATAACGAAGTGTTTAAGTATAAATATGAGACTTTGTTAAATAGAAGTTTAACTGCATTTTAAAAGTGCCTACATTTTTGTAGGAAAAAACCTTTTTAGAACATGGCGTTTTTTTCATCTAAAAATCATCATTGTAGGAATTGTATCAGAGCCCTGTTACGGATAAAATTGTTACAGAAATAACTTCAAATTCATTAAATTTATATTAAGACGAAGAACTTTTATTGCATCATCAACTTACTTTGAGTAGTTTATAATTTTTGCTGATCTTGGAATCTCTCGCTCGATCTCCGAACCTTTCTACCGCTATCTCATAGATATCTTCGTCATCTATTATTCTCCCAAATAATCCGACCATGGTAGCTTCGATAACTTGTTTGCCTTCATTTACTCGCTCCATCAACTGAAAGAAATTTAAAATACAGTTTATTTATTTAAGACTGTCTTGTTAAAAAATTATATAAAAACATAGGAAAACAGGATTATAAAAAGACATAGGTTTCGAGACTCTCAGCACATTTGCTATAGTTCGAGGTTACTTCAACCAAATGAATTCGCTAATGCTAATCCTACACTATTAAAAATCCTATCCTAATTTGAACCAAATTTTGCACGATGCCATCGATTTTGTTGTACCATCGTACCAAAGTACCATGGGGAAATCTTGAACCAATATTTAGAGCTCCTGATGAAGCATAGTTGCAATAGTTGGAATGAAATTGAAGGAGGAAGCTCCCAATGTTGGTACGAGATTTCACCATTTGATGGTGGCAGTTACTGTGCACCAACACTTAGTTCAAATTACAGCATGATTGCATGAGTTGACAGTGCATGAAAGAAATTTATAAAAATATCTCGATTGCATTTTAATAGATTTAAATGATTTTTTTGCATTGGAAATTAAAATCAATATGTATAAAAATCTTTTTTTAAATGTTTTTAATTTTGTTAACAGATATTTTTAAAGCGGACACTTTCATTTTCGGAACTGTTTTGAAAAGTGAAAGCATCCTCATAAAAAAAATATCTGCAATCAAAAATGAAAAAGTAAAAAGCGGCCTGCGTATACAGATCGATTTCAGCTAACCAATGAAAAAAAAAAATCATTTAAAATAAAACGAAATATCTTTACAACCGAGATATCTTTATAATATTTTTTTTCCATAGCATTAACATTAGTGAACGTCTCTTTTCATTTGACTGAAGTATCCTCGTAAGTGCATTCGGTTGATTTTCTCGGTAATCACGTTCTTTTCCTTATATCAAATTCCTTGTAAAGAATTCGTTGTCTTTATCTAAAGATATTTTTTATCTTTCTTATTAACTGTAATGTAAAATATACACCATTAAAATTCTTTTATCGTTTTACTAAAAATATTAAAGAAGATAATTTTGTTAAAAAAAAGTTTTATTATAAGTTTAAATCTTGCAGAAAGAGATAAATTGTCTCTCCGAAACAAGCCGTGATTTTTATTGAAAATCACGTTGTGATTGCTTCAATCGCCATGTATATGAAGCTTGGTAATCTTAAGACTGTTCATGACTCAATAAAATATATAATAACGTAATGACATTCATATTGTTTACCGAAATTCGATAGGACATTTCAGGTAAATGTCCATATTGCTTTAAAACGCCTGATCAAATTCACAGATATATTTCGTTCGATTCAAGGTTTGTTTAGAAAAACCAACCAGCGTAGCGGGCGAAAACTGCTGTTTTTTTGTAAAAAAAGATTTTTTTTTTTTTTACTGCGCTTTTATATGAAAAACTGACAATTTCCTTTTTCTAAAGAGTTATATTACAAATTTAAATTTTTGGTGATTGTTTTTTGGAATTAGATGGTGGACCGTGTTTTAGAACGAAAATGTCAATATCGGGTTGATGAATAAATATACACTGGTCATTAAAATTAAATGATAATGATAAAAAAATTTTTGCTCTCTAAGTTAATGTTACAACCAATGTCCAATGTTGAAATTGTTTATATTAGATAAATACTATTGAATACGAAATTGCACTTCCGCGTATACGTTAGCGTAGTAAATATGTAAATTAGGCAGTAGACAATGTGGTACACAATAGTCGTAAGTTGGAATTACAATCGGTAGTGTTGTTTAAAGCGAATGTGGAGTCTAAGAGCGATCAGTATTTATTAGTTATAGCTCAAAAGCATCCTTTAAATGAAGGTCAAGAGGGACAAACAATTGGTAGAATCAATAGTGGGAAAACACAAATGGATTTCAACCAAGATCTAAATATGTCCCTCAAAATTTCACACGAAGAGCTTAGACTTGTTTTTTAAGCACTGAATTCGCCGATAAATCGTCTAGTTTATGGAGACCAAGGGCAACAACTGAATCCAAAGACCGTTTTCTGTCATTTTCGGCTCAAAGAAACCGCAAAGCGACTATCAGAAGTTTGGTTTCAGACCTTCAGGCTGGTAGAGGAATTCGAATTACCCATTCTACTGCTGCACGAGGCTTAAGAAGAGTGGGCTATATGCGTGAAGACCGATAGTTTATGTCCAACTCATCCGACTTCCTAAGAGGCCTTTTTAAATTGTTACCGTCGTCATGCTCAATGGAGATAAGAAGACTTTATTCTAAAAATAATTACTGACGAGTCCAGATGTAGTCAAAAACTTATCCTAAACGTGTTTTGATCTGGAGAGAGGAAGGAACACGCAATTTGTGTTCATTTGCCTGTGAAATATCCGGTTCGAGCACAGTCTTATTGGCTCTTTTGAACATGACGATTTCATTAGTTCAAACAGGCCCCTTTGGGAGCTGGAATGAGTGGGACACAAACTAATTGTTTTTTCGCATGCATTCTAACTTCATTAAGCTTTCGTGCAGCAAATGAGCGGCTAATTAAAGTTCTTGTGGCAGCCTTAAGATCTGGAACCAAATCTCTTGCAGTTACTTTTCCAAGCCGAAAATGACAAGAAACGGTCTTAATATGCAGTAGTTACTCTTAGTCTCCCTTGACCATGCTGTCTATGAACATATTCAGTGCTTAAAAGGCGGCTCGAAGTTCTTGTTATCTAAATTTCAGGAATATTCAATTCTTAAGCAACGTTCATTTGTGTTAAACTGCCCTCGATTCTATCAATTATTCGCAACTTCTAGCCTTCACTTAAATAATGTCTTTAAGCCATACTAATTAAATACTGATCGCTCTCCGACACCGCATTCACTTAAAATAGCACTACAGACCAGAATTCCAACATACATTCATTGCGCACCACAATGACAATCACCTAAGTGGCCTATTTACGACGCTAATGTCTGCGCGGAAGTACAATTTTGCATGAATTAATTAACATAAATAACTGAAACATTGGGCATTGAATGCAACATTAACTGAGTGACTATATTTTTACTCATTATCTTTTAATTTTGATGACCAGTGTATACAAGAAGAAACTTAAAAAAACCGAAACAAATGACTAATTTTCATATACATCTCTATGAAAAGACAAAAATGAATTATCACAATGTTCTTTAGAAATAATAAAAAGTGTCAAGAAATTTCTAATGTTAACTTTAAAATATGAAACATTCTACTTCTTTTACTGGGATATCTTAAAAGAAGGAATTCTGTTTTATTATTCAATTTTTTTTACTAAAAAAAGTACGAAACTGCCAAGATTTTTGCACTTAAATTCATACAGTTTCACTCGTGTGATATCCAGTAAGTTCGATGTTTTATAAAATGCAGGATCACAACTATCCAATAACCTACTAATTATTTATTCTAATAATTATCTTATTTTCAGAAAAACAGAAAAAGTTTCGAGTTTCATCCAATATTTCGTGAAAATTTGCCTTTGCGCTATTTGGGAGTTTTTATTTGGGAGCCGGTTACATCAAAAGTTTATGTAAATCGAAAAACTTTATATAAATCAATAGTAAAATGCCATACGAACAAAATGAGCTATGTATGACTATGTTTGACAAGCTTAAAATATGTTTAATTGAACTAATTATTATTAACAAATTATAATGCTTTTTCGTCATCGTGGATTTTGATCACTCTTAAAGTATTTTATAGAAAAATATGTGTTCTTTCAGAAAAAAAGCGGTACGTCAAACTCTATTTTGCCGGAAGACTGTCATACCTATTTTAAGGAAGCGGGCGGATGTAAAATGACACATTTATTTTGCTTTGAATTGGTGACTACTTTATTTCGTGCTTAGACTCTGGCCAAGTGCTGATTTTCCATGAAAACGGTAATTCATGACAGCTTTTTAATTATAATTAATTTAATTTAACTTATTTTAAGCGTGTTAAGCCTAATCATATCTAACTCATTTTGTTTTGTGTAACTTTTTACTGGCAATTTACTTTTTTTTATTTTTTTTTTTCCAATTCCGCGATGACGAGGTTCTTGATATTACCGGTCCCGCACTTCTAGGAATCGCAACCTTCATTGGATATAATAAAAATAATGGCAACATACGAGGATGGATCCATAGAAAGGTTACAAGAGTAATAAAAATTTATTAAGAATAAACTTATACAAAAAGGAATTAAGACCTCACTAAAAAAAATCCGTAGAAAATCTACAGGTTTTTGGCCCAAAAATCTATAGCAAATGCGTAGGTATTTGGCCCATTCTACAGATATTTTTAAGATCAAGCTAAATCTGCAAAATTTCTATAGAAAGTGAAGATTTCATCAGATTATCTTTAGATTATTTTTAGAGGAGGGGGAAATGCTTGCCGATCACTTTACTACATAATCAGCAAATTTATTTAGGCGTTTATTTGAACGCCGTATCAACTTTTTTTACCCGACATGGTAGAAATCACGTCCATGTCCGTTGTTCAAATCCTCAGCAGGTATTTTCTGATCACTGTTAGAACGGCAGACACAGACAATCACCTCATCGAGTTCATGGATGAAAATCTAGGATTAGTTAAATCTTGATTCGCCTATTAGACTGCAATCGGTCTGCCATGTCATATCTTGGTGGAAATCTTCCGAAAACCCACTTTAGCGGTTGTCTTATATGTTTGTCATTGTGCTTTCTTGGAAACGAAAAGTATAAAAACATGGAAGATTGGGAGCAGAAAAACATAATGATAAAACTGTGAGTCAACCGTTAAAATTGAGTTTTTATGTTATTTCCACCAAGATAGGACTTGACAGACCGATTGCGTTTTAATTTGCGAATCGAGATTTAACTAATCCTAAATTTTCATCCGTGGATTCAATGAGGTGATTGTCTGTGCTGTGGCTTCCCGGTCTATGTCTGAAGAGGGCTTTTTTTTTTCAGATACGTGTTTCTTTCAATTTCTGAAACAAGAGACTGTCACTGCGTGCCAAATCTGGGCTATGTGGGGGATAGCTCCAGGTCTCCATTTGCACTTTTGCAGAAATTTTTGAGTTGGGGCACGCAGTATGGGTCTGGTATTGTCATGCAGGAGGGTGACACCTTCACTCAACATCTTCGGCACTTTGTGTTGGATGGCTTAACGTAGCCTTGTGAAAGTGTAACAACCGAGACTATTTTCCTAAACATCTTGCCATTTCGATCACTCAGATGAATTTGCGAACTTGCACCACCTACCCACTGTAAAAGAACTATCTTCATTTTGGGGGAAAATATTCCTTCTAAAATAATAAATTTTCAAGTGTAAATTACTGCTTGTAACCCTTTTTTATAACGGGGGAGGGGATCCATTATCGTAAAAAAAGAGAATATCATATTCAGTACACATTTTTTAATTAATTGCATCACTGCACTCAAAAGAAATGAACACTTACATCTAAAATATATAGCATTGCATGATTGTACATACGAATGATTCCTCTGGACATGTATCTTGCTGGTAGAGTGGATTGCGTGAATGAAGTTAGCTTTCTCTAAAGGTAAAAAATAGCTTCATAAACACAACATCTAATCACGGTTACTTTTATTAGCAAAATTCAATTATTTTATATCAGTGACTGATTGTAGTCTATATGAAGCTACTTTTCTTTGGAGAAAGTCAACTATCAAATAGGATGAACCCCCAAAAAATGCAAAAATTATTTTTCAACTCGTAATATCGCGGGAAAGTTGGTATTTCGAGAGACTAAAAATTGGACTTTAAAAAAAATGGTTTATATGAATGATTTAAGCTTTACACGCATGCGTTGTAAAGTTTTCCGAAATGAGGGAAATATTCCCATTATTACAATATTTTTTTAATTAGCCTCTCCCCGAATCCAGCTGTATCTCCGGTCGCGCATGTTTTCTAAAGTTCGGCAAGAATCACATTTTTGCGATAATCTTTTATCTTACTTAGCTTGTCAATATTTAAGTGTTCTTTACAACTTTAGAGCGCATGCGCGACCGGAAGATGCTAGTGGATTTAAATAATATTTCAACATTATGTTTTGTTATTATAATACATCAGAATTTCAGCTATTAAATTCGTGAAAAGGCTAATTTAAAAATAATAATAATAATGTAATAATCTGAATATTTTTCCGTTTTGGCAAATTTTACAGCGCATGCGCGAACGGAGATATAATCAGATTTTTTTTTCTTTTTTAAGCAATTTTTAGTCTTCCGAATTAGCACCTTACTAGCAGTATTACGATTTGAAAAACAATTTTTCAATTTTTTTCGGTTCACCCTTATTCAGAATGAACATCCATCACAAAAAGACGATATCATAATCAATAAAAATTTAATATCAATTATATCACTGCATTCAAAATAAATGATATAAAACATGTCTATAATATAAAACATTTTATAACACTTACATCGATGATATAAAACATTGTATAACACTTACATCTATGATATAAAACATTGCATGATTGTACATGCGCACGATTCCTCTAGGGACATATCTCGATTTCATACCGGGTTGCATGACAGAAGTTGACTTTCTCTAAGAAAAAATAGTTTCACAAGCACAAGGATTAGTAATGTATGTAATAATGTGTTGAATAAAAGTTTATGTTTTTATCTAACGAATGTATTTTAATTAGTTTCCTATATTTTTTGCTAACCATTATTTATACCAAGCTAATTTTTTTCTTTAATAAAGAATAATAATAAACTTGATATACAAGGTGGCTATAATTCAACTGATACTACTCAGAGTGTTCTGTAGCGTTATTTAATTGAGATAATGACGCCAAATTTTGTATGAAGATTAAACAAGATGGGGGACGAAGGTTTCTGAGAAAAAAATAGCTCCAAAATTCACCACTGGAGGAATATGTGGAGCTGTGTATTAGAAAAAAAGAGTTTTTAGAAATGTAAAGCCAATACTAAAATCGCTAAATGTGCTAAATAAAAGGTAATTTTATTTCAGTATTGACTCTGCTTTTTTTTAAACTTTTTTTTTTGTTACACAGCACCACATATTCCATAGAGGTTAATTTTGGAACTATTTTTTTGCGGAATGCTTCGTCTCCCGTTTTGTCAAGGGGACACATTACCTTGGAATTGATCAAAATGTCGATTTTCTTTTTTTTAATGATAACTAAAAGCTTCTTTCATTGTAAATATTCTGACACCTCGTTTTTATCTATACGACAATTATATCTTGAGATATTGTCAATTTCTTTAACAGATCCAGCTTAATTACCCATACAAATGAAAACTTTTAACTAATTTTTCTCCTGTTTATATTTTTATAATTTCTCTGTTCGAAAAATACACAGGCCTTTTTGCTAATTTAAATAGAGGTTTGAATTTTTTCTTTTACTTGTTTCCCATAGGTATTTAGTACTTTTGTGCATGGATTTAATATTCAAGTTAATATTTGTTATTTTTTAAATATTTAAATTGAGAGTTTTTTAACTTTACTTCATTTTTTACTGTACACGAGAGAAAAAAAATCATATTAAATGTAAAACCCCACACATCTAAAAGTCCATACACAATTTTATGTAATCTATTCTAATGAATGTGGGAAAAAAATTAAAGCAAAAATATTCATATTTAAAAAAGTAGTAAAGATTTTAACAATGTTAATTTAAAAAAAACAGAAAAAAAAAAGAATTAAATTTTAGTAAAATAGGCTGTTCTACAAGATTTTTTTTCTCTACTGAGTGAAAAGGACCCGGATGACAATGTTAAGTCTATGGGGCCGTTATTTTCAAATATCTCGCACAAATTTTAATATTTTTACATGACTTTTTTTGCACTGGTTAGCTGAGGACGATCTACAACCGTGCTAGTTTTTACTTTTTCGATTTCGGTTATATATTTTTTATATTATGATAGTCTCAATTTCAGAACCGGATTAAACCGGTTTCGAAAGTTAAAGTATTTTTAAAAAAATCTAAAACCAAAATAGAAAAAATATAAACTAGGCCGGTTGTAGATCATCCTCCGCTAAACCATGCAAAAAAAAAACATGTAAAAATATTAAAATTTGAGTGAGATATTTGAAAAGAGCGTCCCCATAGACTTAACATCGTCATCCGGGTCCTTTTCACTCAGTAGTGTGTTCCCTTAATCTGCTTCTTACAATATTCGGCGTCATTCTCTCAATTAGATCGCAGTACAGAACACTTTGAGTACTGTCAGTTCAATTAGGACCACTTTGTATGCAATAGCAGATTATATGACACTGTGTTGAATAAAATCTCGTGTTTTATTTAATGAGTAAAATTTAATTATTTCGTATTACTTACTAACTGATAAGCTATTTTACTTTGGAGAAAGTCAACTGCAGAATGGCAACGCACTGTTTCAGAAATATACGTCACAAAAAAGACGATACCATAGGCAATATAAATAGACTATCAGTGTGACGTCACGGGCAACTCCGCTTACCAAATGCAAATTGCATCCAAACAATCCCATAGAATTCAGGATCTATTAGAGATGCACTATATCATCAAATCATTTACAATATGAAACCCAAATATTGTTTAAAATAATATAAGAAAGTGGTACAAGAACTTAATTTATTACGAGGTGCAATCAGGTTCTAAGGCCTCCAATTTTTTTTCTAACTAACTACTCACCCGAAAACTATGAAACTGGTGTTACTTCACGACGTAATCTTCCTGAAGACGTATACATGTTTTACAACATCGACTCCATGATTTCATGGTCGCGGCAAAGGCTTCTTTAAAAGTCTGTTTTGACCACTGGAAAATCGCTGAAGCAATAGCAGCAGGGCTGGTGAATGTGCGACCATGGAAAGTGTCTTTTGTTGTTGAAAACAGCCAAAGTCACTAGGAGCTAGGACAGGTGAGTAGGGAGCATAAGAAACCACTTCAAAGTTGTTTTCACGAAGAAACTGTTGCTTAATATTAGCCCGATGTGCGGGTGTGTTGTCTTAGTGAAGAAGCACACGCGCAGCCTTTCCTGGACGTTTTTGTTGCAGTGCAGTACATCGAGCTAACATTACGCAACAGTTTCTTCGTGAAAACAACTTTGAAGTGATTTCTCAAACTCCCTACTCACCTGTCCTAACTCCTAGTGACTTTGGCTGTTTTCAACAACAAAAGACACTTTCCGTGACAAATTCACCAGCCTTGCTGCTATTGCTTCAGTGATTTTCCAGTGATCAAAACAGACTTTTAAAGAAGCCTTTCCCGCGACCATGAAATCATGGAGTCGATGTTGTAAAACATGTGTACGTCTGCAGGGAGATTACGTCGAGAAGTAACACCAGTTTCATAGTTTTCGTGTGAATAGTTAGTTAGGGAAAAAATAGGCCTTAGAGCTTAAATGCACCTCGTAGATTAAAAAAGGTTTCAAATCGAGGCACAGGTCTTGTTAACAGGTCTTTGGACCGAATTGGGATTTTTTAAACTATTTCACGGTTGCAATTTTAGCTTCACAATGAACCAAGACATTTCCTGTCTATCTTTTTTCTGAACTCTGTTATTTGTTTGGAACTTATTTGCGGTTGATATGTGGAGTTGAGTTGCCTGTCACTGATAGGGTCCATTTTAATAATATGAATTTCATCCCCGAGCTAAAAAAGCAATAATAAACACTCACATCTATGAGATAAAACATGGCGTGACTGTACATGCGTATGATGCCTTTTGGTGCGTATCTTGTTGGTCTTTCCGATCGCCAATCTGAAATTGACCTTCTCTAAAGAAAAAAAAAACAGTTTGATGTTAAATAATAATGTGTCAAGGGGATCCGGGACACAAAAATTTTCAAATTTTCTAAAAATCATTTATTACATTAATTTTTTTCTGTTTTTTTTTTTCTGCTTAAAATGACGTTTAAATCTTTCTATCATAATTCTATCATAATTAGAAGACAAAATATATATTTTTTCTTTTTGATTTATTTTCAAAATCTAGATTTTAATCAATGGTTGTCATATAAATGACTTCTTGTGAATATGTGTTTTTCTTCATGATGGGTTTTTTCACCATTTCTCGAATTTAACTTATTATAACTCAAGAAGCGTTAAAGATAAAGGCTTCTAGCTTGGAAAATGTCTCTTTTGATAAATTTACTTTCATTTTTATTCAGAAAATTTGAAAAAAAACTACTTTTGAAAATATGATTTTTTTTTAAATAAAAGTTGCATTATATATATATATTTTTTTAATTTTTACTTCAAATATTTTCAAAAATGGTGATTGAAACTTAAAATTTAGATTTCTCTGTTTATTTAAATGTAAAAATATTGAAATTCTACAAATAATATTCTGAGTTATAACGATTTTAAATTACCTCACTTTTTAAAAAAAAATTTTACTTAAAAAAATCATGAGAAGTTTTATCATGTGATTTTATTTAGAAATAATATGGTTAACCAAAATAATTCAGAATTTTAATAAGTAAGAAATGTTTTAAAATGTGTCCTGGACCCCCTTAAGTAAAATCTCCTGTTCATTTAACCCTTTAATCCATGATTTTTTTAAAAAAAATCATATTTGAGTCTATTTTACATTAATTATCCACTAGAAAAACAGTGAATCCATTTATATATGTTTATGTTTGGATACCATGTCACCAGTGGCGCCAACTTTTGAAAAATATTGTGTTGTCTAAAAAATAATGGGTGGGCTCAAAGATATTTTGGTAAAATGGTATAACAAGTTTGTTTTACTGTGAAGGTAGACAGCTGATGAATGATGAGACTTTTAAGTCAAGATTTCATGTTTTAAGATAGTCGTAATTTTTTCAAATTATATCCTCATGCGCGATTTTTTTTTATAAATACACTGTAATAACTATTGTAATATCATCGTATCACGACCATGACAACAAACTGAAACAGCAAAAAGCTAAACATTTGCATTTCAATCATTTTGGATTTATGAGTGCCAGTCGGAGAATTAAAACGCGCGGTCATTGGCAAAATAAATTTTATTCTAAGGAAAAAAACAATAGAACAATAAATGGGCATGCTAGAATTCAAAATTATTGGGTAGGCTCAGGCCCCACGGCCCCACATAAGTTGGCGCAACTGTATGTCACTCATGCGTTACGTAATAAAATTGGCCCCAAAAAATGATCATTTTACCCCTTTGCATTCGAGAGATGACTCTCACTCACCACAAGTGTTCTCAGATATCCGTCGCTAATCGGGACGCCCAATGCTTTGGACACCACTAATACCTTACAGTTTATTTCGCCATTTTTATCAAAGATTATTCAGCCATTAGATAGGGCGAAGAAAATATTAGTTTGAAATACTGGTGTCCAGAGAATTTTGAGCACCCATTCACGCGGAACACTTGGGGTCAGTTAGAATCATCCCTCGAATGTAAAGAGTTAGATTATGTATTTACTTTAAACTGTTTACACAGCACAGTAACAACTACCTAATTTCGGGTGTATAAGCCGCACATCAAACAATTCATTTTCGACCCAGAATTTTTTAAGAAACAAATATAATTAGTTAGATCGCCGTAAATATTTGTCTTCAATCACTAAATAAGATTTCTGGGTCCAAAAAGAATTGTTTGATCAGCGGCTTATACACCCGAAATTACGGTATATAATTATATAATAAATTTTATAAAGCTTTTAATAGTTTGCAAAATGAATTATGACTACCTTATGAAGATGCAGAAAAAACGCCAGTCGAGCCCATTTCAAGCAGTATCAACAAAAGAATTTATAACCTTACCGTGACAAAAAATCAGAACAAAAATAGACTTCATGACTTTAAATTCAAGTTATCACACGTAAATAACTTATAATAGTTCACTAAAGACTAGTAAAAAGCACCAAATGGCAAAAAAAAAATTGTATAACTCCTAAGTTACACTGCACATTTAAGGGTTAAATAAACTAAATGAAACGCGCCATATATAAAAAGTGAAAATAACATATAAAAATAAATTACATAATAATTTTCAATATTACATTTAATGAAAAACAGTTTTCGATATAAGGAAATAAAAAAAAAATTAAAAGAAAATGGAGGTTATAGGAAAGAACTTTCACATGAACTAAAATTTTAGTATTATTTCAATTAATTAATTAATTAATTAATTTCATTTTTTATATTCATGATTATTATTTTTTTATTATTATTAATTCTTATCTTTACCCATTTATTAATAGATTAAAATTATTTCATTTGTTACTATATTGAGGATGGAACAGCTTTTTGGAAAAAAAAAATATGTGAATTTTCTACTTAAAATCTTAAAATGTATATACTTTAATATTGTACTAACTTTAGGTTCGCTCAGAACAAATTGAGTAACCATTTGTAAAACAATTGTTTTTTTTTGTTGTTGTTGTTGTTGTTTTTTAATAAATGTTAGGTGGGGCTTGTTGAGCTCAATCCATATGGTAGACCTCCACACCTAGTTGAACTTGTATAGATGCGAGAAACGATCAAAAAATTACGGAAATAGATATCTTTGGAAGCAAACATCCATTAAGTTACGTGGATCTTCGAAAGATAGTGCAGTCATTTGGCCGTTGGAATTCTGCGAATCGGGATTCTTACAACCGTAATTAATCAGTAAGTATGTAAAAACACGTCGTTCTTTGAATTTAACATCTGGCAATAAAATAGTCGCAATCAGTTTGCAGCAAAACATCTGACGCAACAAACGAATTGGAATAAAATTATTTTTAGTTCTGAAAATAAATTTAATTTAGATGTTCCGGATAGTACTATTTCGTATTAGAATGGTCTTCAAAAGAAAAAGGACTTATTTTCCACGCATCAGCTGGATAGCATATTTTATAGTGATTTAGATTGTTTTTTCTTCGAGAAGTCAGCTTTAATTTTTTTTTTTCCTAGAAGCATGACAAAATAAACATATCTTCAGTCATAAACATATTGCAGTTTTTAACTGTACTTCTCAACAATTGCCTTAATTCACCGTGAAAAAGACACAAAGAATTCGTTTAAATATAAATAAGATTCCCACATTTGATGCAAATCAATATTTTTTGTCTAAAAAACATGGGAGATTTTCTGCGATAGTATAGTGTGCGATATCCACTAAAAATGGTCAATCGTCCAATATAACTAGAAAGCATAATTAAAATATCTCATTTGTAAAGTTTGGCGTTTTAACCATGTAAATCCCATGCCACAATGTTGAATTGAAATTATTAAACACAAAGAAATCCTAATTAGCATGTACTATTTCTATACTTTAGAAAAAACGATAAAATGATTGCTTTCTTAGCATTTTGCTCATATTGCATATCCCGTAAAAATGCAAACTATTACTATATAGTAATAATAATAATTGTTTTATATTATTTTCTTTATGTCTATAGTGTCTATAGTGATTGATTAAATCAATTTATACGGTTTATATGGGGATTAATATAATTATAGCTTTTATTTAGTCAATTGCATGATCGTTCCTGTCATTAGGTATCCAGTTGATCTCGAGACATCTGGAAATAACTGCAATAACTGATCGAGGTAATCAACTTTTTTAGAAGATAGTAATGATGTTGAGAAGGAAGATAATCTGTAAGAAATATCCAACGATGATACACACAGAAAGTCTTGCTCAAGAAAGTAGTGATAAAAGAAGGAAATTCTATAGAGGGAAATAAGGGTGATGAATTCACAGAGGGAAGTTATGTTGAAGGAAGTGATCATGAAGTACAGGTGCAGATTCCCAACATTTTTATAATCCAGTCGTCACTAGAGCTTAACTTCTAACAAAATTTTAAAATAACGCTAAAAGACGGAGAAACAACGCAAATTCCGTCTAAAGATTGCAGAAGAAAAGATAATTTTATCCAAAGGATCGCAAAAAGAAAGAAAACTCGCGACTTTGTTTAAAGAATCGCTGAAAAACACAATTTTCATCTAAGAATAGATGAAAAATGCGATTTTTGTCAAAGGATTGCGGAAAAATGCGATTTTGTATAAAAGATCGCAAAGCAAAACACATAGTTTTTGCCAAAGGATTGCGAAAAAACCCGATTTTCGTCGAATGATCGCGAGAAAAACAGAAAAATTCGCCAAAAGATGACAACTTAGACGCCGAAAATCAGTCGCCAAGTCAAAAAATTTAGCCAATACAGGGTGAGGGAACTGACTGTTTTCTACTGTAAATCTACACCTATATCATGAAGCTGTTGAATTCAAAGCCACCGATAAATCCGGACACGAGAGAAGAATTCAAAAAACGTATATATATATAGTTTTTGCATGAACTCGAAATTCCCTGATAGATGAGGGTTTTTTAGCAACGGAATCTAACTTTAAAAATCAGGTTGAGAAATTTGTCACAAAAATTTAATTTTTGGTCCAACTTTAAGGCAAACTGACATTTTTAAAACATATCCCTTTTTAAATATTTTTTATATATTATATAATTAAGTCCTGAGTTAAAATTAATAAACGAGTGCCGTTAATAAATTCTAAACTGGTGAGATATAGCTTGGTAAAAATTAACTTAACTCATATTAACATTGTGTTCAAAGGATCATCAAAAGAAGAGGTGTGTTATGGTTTAAAAGATTAAAATTATTAAATATCCCTAATAAAAAGTGGGAGCTTTTTCTTTTGTGTGTGTGTGTATAAACAGTTTTTGTTGTACAGTATACAATAGGTTCTGTGTTTATTTCAGATATTTTTCAATTCATTTTTCTAACATTTTTTTTTACTTTAAAAGATGATTCGTGAGCAATGCCTAAAATTTAAGTGATTAATTTTAAACTAATATAAATAATTAAAAAAATCTCACATTGCATCATTACCTGAAAACTTATGGCAAAATATTTTAAAAGAACATCAAAACCTAGAGGTGATAAAGCTCCAGGCATCACTTCCCTGGAATAGAATGACAATGTTATTTGAAAATTAGAAGAAAAATTTACTTCAAACTAAACAAATTAAAATAAATCATTTCAAATACAATTTTTGAAAAGGCAGTTAAACACATTATTAATTGAAGATCGTTTAGCCTAAAAAAACCACCAGTTGAAGAAAAATTACATTTCATTTGTTTATTTATTATTGTTGCGCAATTCAAAGAATTGAAATTCATACCAGAAAATTTAAATAGTATTTTTTCTTAATAACGAAATGTCTATTATTAAATAGAACAAAAAATTTTTGTTTTAAAATTCTGGTGTGAATACAGAATATGTAAATAAACAAATCCACTAAACTGGGAGTAGCATAGATGCTAACATGGGGTATTACAAAGTTAATCGATGTTTTTCATGATACTTCGTTCCCTTTTTTGTTGCTGTTGTTGTTATTGTCGTATTTTAAGATTTCATACACTTTTTTCGGCTATTCATTAAACGACCTTTGTAACTATACACTCATTGCCATTAAAAACAGGTGCACCAAGAAGTAAGAGTCGGATCGTAACAAAACTTGGGAGTGTGTACATTTCTCGTTGAAATGCAAATTATTAACAATACAACGTGGTTGTGTATTATGTAATGCCACTATAAGGCGCTGAACATTGATATCTCTGGTGGATAAAAAAAAGAATACGCCGAAGCATTATGCCTGCACTTACTCTGTTGCAGTGGGGTACTTTCCATAAAGGATGTCGCTATATCGCTATCGAAGGCAATACGATCAGTTGTCAGAGATAAGTAGAATCATCGGGATGATGGAAGCTGGGTGTTCATCTCGGCGAGTAACCAACTACCTAGGAGGTTTTGACTCCACTGTGAGGAGATGTTGAAACTGTGGATAAGATATAGCTCGCATACACGTCATCCAAGTACATCCTCACCAGACCATTAACAGGGAAGAACGTCACATCATCTGTCATGCAGGTGTATTACCATCTCCAAAAATTTGTAAAAAAAATCTATAGATATTTAGCCCAAAATTCTGTGGAAAATCCGTCGGTATTTGGCCCATTATGCAGATATTTTTAAGAATATCTTTAAAAAGCTCTGCAGAAATGTTTAAGATAAAGCTAAATCTGCAAACTTTCTTCAAATTTCTCAAGAATTTCTGAAGGAACTGGTGATTTCTTCAGATAATCTTAAAATTATTTTTAGTGGGGTCATAACTGTCCGCTATTTAAATGAAGGCAGCACCTTTCCTACAGTCTCCTGTATCACAGAAAAAGTCCCTTGTTACGACAAAAGAGCATTTTCCGTTGAAAATCGGAAATTTTCATCATATTTACTGAAAATAACGAAACGGACGGACATGGATGGAAACAACTGGGATACTCTGTTATTTGCCTCAAATTTATTTTTAATATTTACAAAACTGACACGTTGAAAAAAATCCACGAAAGAATCCAAGGAATCCAAGCTCTTTTGTGAGACTTCTATCGTGCTGCTGAAGTGCAACTGTATTGCTTTTTGTCATCAAAATTAAAAATTATTATATTTCTAACCAACTTTATGATAACTTTATAATATAAACTTTAACTTGGAAAGTTACTGCTTCTTCAAACAGAGTTTTTCCTTCTTTTATTTTCCAAAACGGAAAATCTGTTAAAGGGAATGAAGAAAATCCGTCAACTTTGTTGCCAGTAGTTTCACCTTAAATTCATGGATTTATTTTTAACTGTGTAATACCAATGCCAACCCGTATCGCATCCTGTATTCAAGCTAGAGGTGGTCCAGCATGATACTGAATCGCCATTCATTTGTAATTTTTAATTTAACCTTTCGCCGGGCACGCAAATTTTCATCACATGCGAGCGTTGTAAATTGTACAACAGGAAGAAAACATTCAATTATTGCTGTTTTGTTTTAATTTTACAAATATTTTAACATACAAATATCATAAGTTTTCTCTGCTCACAATTTATGAAAAGTATTTCGCAATACACTTAGATTTATTTTGTTATAACATATTAAAAGAGGCGTGAATTTTGTTTTAAAGAAAAAAGAAAGCGAATGTTGTACTTTTTACAACGGCGCGCCCGCCGGAAGGTTAATGTAATATTACATTTTCTTAAATTTTTTAATGACTAACTGGTATCCATGTTGTACTCACGTATGAAATTTTATTCCATTCTGACGACTCTATTTTGATGCGGCACCTTTTATAGCAACGAGTGTATTTATTTTGCAATACGGACTAGCAAAACAATAAGTCGGAAAAGAAAAACAAAACTCTTCTGAATGTAAAGACATTGTTCATTGCATCTACAAAGTTATGTCGAAACTATACTTGTTACAAATCTTTTATCTGTATGATAATCTAAACAAATACGAAGTCGTTGGTAATGTAATTTCTAGGCTTTCTCCGAATAAGTAAGAGTTGTCTTTTTTTAATAATTAAAAAATCCCTGCCGATTCGGCCTACAAGCACAGGTAGATTTCGAATTTAACTACTATAAATCTTACTAACTAAAACTAAATCAAGATTAGAAATAAACCCACTTTAACAATTTTATCTGTCCGCTTTTGCTGAGTTTTTAATTTTATTTTTCTGTAAGAGCTAGTTTTATCAGAATCATGTTAATACGATAATTTTTTCATCAATCCCTATTTTGGTTTGATATTTTTTTCTGCTGTAAAATTTGATTCTATCAAAAACTCGCAAATATGAATGTTGTAGGTAATATTAAGAAGATTTATAATAAATTTTAGTGGATTTGATATCTTGCGAATTGACAAAATTATAATGTTTTTCTTCTTAAAACTATTTATTCGCCCTTTGAGACCATTTTTAAAATTATATAAAAATAAATCTGTTATACATAAATTTTTTTATTTTTTTACTAGCAGTAACACTAATTGTAAACTAATTTGATATGTATTATAATTAAAAGTTATGGGTTTTATTCTGTTTTCACAAAACCCGTCTCTATGTTCATTCCCTTGGTCCGAATTTACGCATTAACTAATTTGAGAGATATTCTGCCCTTTGATATTATGTATCAGTTTGGAAGAGATTTGTGTAGTATGAATAAAATTATCATGTCCATAAAAAAGTGTTATAGACTGATAGAGAGATAAATAGCAAATAAGTAGCTTTATAGATAAATAGAAAGATACATAAAGTTTTGAATTTTTGGCGAAAATGTAATAGACAGTATTTCTTACGAAATCTACCTAAAACACTTTGTTTCAGAGGAGACGAATATAAAGGGAAAAAGTTGGAAACAATTGCTTTAGTAGTTAGAATGAATATTTTTTTTAATTTAAACAAAATTTAAAGCAACGACTTTGAATAAAGTAAATACATAAGATGAAATACCCAACATTGCAGACAGAAAAATATTCTTTCTCTATTCTCATCGGGCCATCGGTTTCGTGGTCGATTTCATAATCAGTTTCTCCGGTACCGCTAGTCACTGGTCTGGACTGAAATAAAATAAATATTTTACCATTATTTATTTATTAATCAATGAAAGAATTTTAAATTGAATTTATTCATAGCTGCCAACTTTCACGCATTTCTCCTATAACAAAAAATTTATAGTAAATACTGTCTTACTTAATCGTCGAAAACTGATGATTAAACAAATGGAAAATCTCTGTAAAATTTCAGTGGTAGCAAAAATGTGTAAAAGTTGGCAGCTATGATTTATTCCAATATAAACCCATGGAAAAAATTTAATAGATTAAAAAGATACACTATAATTAATTAAAAAGCTGATTTACACACTCTCAACCCAAATGTGCTCACTCTTGGACGTATGTGTTTATATTTTGAAACTTTAAATTGCATTTAACATCTTTCTATTTTATCCTGACGACGCTCACAAAAGCTATACGAATCGTTGATAATTTTTAAGTGTATTTTAAATATATTGTTTTTATAAGCGTTTCATTTAGCAATCTGTATTTATTTTAGTACATATTTTTAGTAAAATATTTATGTTCTGCCGTAAGCTTGGTATCTATAATGCTTAAGAATGATTCGGAATTTCTCAGTACTTTTGCAGGGTGGCTGAATACACTACTACAAATATTTTCTGGTACTTGCATATTATCCCAACCAGATCAATACGATTGCGCCAAGCATGGATCTAATTATGCAATAAACCTTATATTTTGACAACTAGATAGAGTAGCATGCCAAACAAGAGAAATAATGTGATAATAATAATACTTGAATAGCAAATTCTGAAGCTTTCATCTTGCTAACTAAGCTTGAAAATATCCAAGCCGGGAATCGAACCTGGATTCTTGAAGCACAGAGCCAATATGCTTTACCTTTAAGCTACGAGGACGATACCCAGTCTGGTATCTCTCATTCACATATGTCGGTAAGGCTGTAATTGCAGCACAAGATGGAAAAGTTATCATGACGAGCATAAGCGAACATACATGCATTTTTAACTATTTAAAAAATCTATATCAATACATATATCAATTTCATAAAATGTGAAATAGTTTAATAGTAGTAAAACACACCTCAAACAATGTTTCGACCCTTTACCATTATGTAATGGAATACTTTTGTGTGGATCTGTAAATTAATAACAAATATTCTTTGCACCACAGATTGAACAGAATGTATATTTTAGCATGTACTTCATAGATTCATATCAATTTTGTTATGTTCGAAAGAGTGTGACAACATTAAAATGCACTTGAATCCATTTTTCTCATTGGCCGTAATGTAGCGGAATATTTTCTATTGTCCCTTCAACTAAACTATACATCCAATTTTCATAAAATTTGAAATGACTCGACAAATTTATGCAACAGTTATACATTTTAAATTTCAAATAATTCGGTTTGGTAATTTTTGCGCTTTTATATGCGAACCGACAGACGGACGGACTGACGACTACTATAGGTGTTACGTATTTACATAATTACGAATGCACTTAATAATGCCAACTGGCAAGTTAAAAATGCTATTGGCGAGATCTGTGCACGGCTAACATAAAAGTACCATGAGTTCTTTTCAATCGTGGCAACTTTTATGTAGTTTTATTCAAATAAATATTTTTGATCTTTTAATTAAAATGAAAGCTTTGCATATGAAAAGCGAAAAGATTAACCCGTAGTTATTATAACAATCTAATGACTTGGACTATTATAATATAGATGAAATGATGGCGATGGAATAATGTCTGGCGATTTATCATCTGTGCTTGGCTAACAATAAAGTACCAAAATACTTAGCTTATAAAAATCGAAGCGGTGAGAAGGGAACTGTTGATGACAATCACCTGTCTTAGGTTATTATTATAGAGGTTATGCATATCTATGATAGGTAAGTATATAACAATGGTCCCCAATGATAGCTTTAATTAGCAGTCGATAATTACAATTATGTAAAAAGGAAAAGAACTTACCTGGAATATATATAAATTGTTGTTCCAATAACCCCATTCAATATCTCTATTTGAACGGTAGCTTTTCTCAATCTGTAATTGAAAAAATAAAGAATAGTTAGCCATTAATAATCATTAAGTATCAATATAGTATTAACAAGGAGAAAATATACCTGAATGGCAATATTCCCTAAACGTAAAGCCATTGCATCTGACAAACAGCATGTACCCTTATCTTTCTCAGAAACGTCCTCGAGGCTGGTCCCTTCATCATCTGCAAGAAAAACAGTTTTTCCTGCTAAAGTTGCTATCAGATTCATCCATTTTTCGAGCAATTTTTGAGCCAACTGCCTTCAATCATTGCGTTTGTCGTACAATCAAAGGTATGAAATAATTGTACGGCAAGCACAATTATTTTTATGGTATTAATTTTTGACTTATGCACCATTTCACATCCGGCACACATGGGTCATTAGATTCCCCTTTTAATACTCTTCCATAAAATAAAGGCTTTTCTCTTGTGTTTGATACCTTAGGTATTTGTGCTGTCGGTTCTTGGACTATAAGGTATTAAAAAAAACAAGGTAAAGAAAAAAAAACCTTTATTTTATAGAAGAGTAGAAATAGGGGAATCTAATAATACATATCACTAAAAGCGAAGTGGTGCATAAGGTTAAAATTAATACCGCCAATGATTCACGCGTAGGCTTATTGTGTTTGTCCAA
The DNA here is from genome assembly GCA_964019185.1 of Maratus speculifer. Classification (NCBI taxonomy): domain Eukaryota; kingdom Metazoa; phylum Arthropoda; class Arachnida; order Araneae; family Salticidae; genus Maratus; species Maratus speculifer. Next base: position 389,014,468 of record OZ025294.1, on the reverse strand, counting down.
CAATCAAGGAGGACTGGGAGCAGGAAAACACAATGATAAACTTACGAGTCAAATACTGGTGGTATTAATTTTTTAGCGATCTTCTATCCAAAGTCGCGTTTTTTCGGCGATCATTTGACGAAAATTGCGTTTTTCAGCTATTCTTTGACGAAAGTCGCGGCGTTTTTTTTTTGTGATCCTTTGATAAAATTAACTTTTCTTCTGCTATCTTTTAACGAAATTTGCATTGTTTCTCCGTTGTTTTGATTTGTTTCTCATTTTTTCTTAGAATTTTTTTTAGAGAAAGGCCTAAATATATAAGTACAGTAAAACCCCGATAATTCGGATTAATTGGGACCGGACCCAATCCGGATTATCGAAAATCCGGATTATCCGGAGAATTAGAAAAAAAAATGAAATAAAACAGAACATTCTTACAGAAAATCACCTTTATGTTATACAAACCACTTAAAAATGTGGGAATGTACCTGTCCGTTTAAGCAAGATAAAATTTGAAATAATACTGAATACAAATTGATTGTAGATTCTGCCATTGCAGAATTCAGTTTCGCCACCGATTAGAAAAAAAATCGATAGGATCTTTTAGAAGGGCGACCCCGTTTAGAATGCAATGAACTAACTTCATTTTTCTTGTGTTTATCAATATAATAGCAAACAGAACGGCGTGAAATACCCAATTGATTAGCAGTTTCTCTCTGAGTCATTGGAATTGCGGAATACTAAAGAGATACAATTTGACGTGCTACTTCTTCATTGACTAGATTCATCGAAAACGGATTTTTTCTTTTGTTTAAACGCTTTTTTATAGACGCTGAGAAAAAGGAAATGCATTTTAACAATAAAATGAGTGGAATCCCATCGAATTCGACGAATGAAATATTTAAAAGACCCGATCGATTTGGTTTTTAAAAAAAGCAAAAGTAATTACATTATTGAATCAATATATAACTAGGACTTCCCTCAGAGGGATTAGTCTGAGCGATATTGCTGAGAATACACATTTAATAACTTGCGATAAGTAAAGAAAATGAGATGTTACCTTTAATTGGTCATTCATTGTGATAAAATATAATGATGAAAATAAGCATATCGAATCGTAGAACTACAAAATCTTGTTGCATATACTATTTTTATAAAAGAAAAGCAAACCATGCATGGGTATAAAATTGGAAATATGCAAAATGTTAAAAGTAATACAGAAAATAAAACACCAAATTTTCCTATACTGGAAATATAGCTGTTTGAAATGATGTCATGAGCATAAACAGAAGCTTCGCACCGATTTGAGAAACTATAAATAACATAAACTATTATGTTTGAAGAGAAATGGAGTGTAATTTATATGGTGTGAAATCCGTCCGAATAGTTTATAATGTTGAATATCTGTTTTCCACGGATGCAATGAGGTTGTCGATAAGAGTTAAGGAATCCTTTTTTAAAAATTTGTCCTAAACGAGCACTTACATCTTATAAGTTACTGTGATGCCAAAGTTATAGTTTCTGACCCCAACAGTATCCTAGAAATTGCAATATTCTCAATAAATTGGGTTTAAAACTTTTTCTAGAAAAAAAAATGTTTAATATGTGAAATTAAATTGTCGAATGTTTTAGAAATCGTTCATAACGAGAATATTATATCTTAAAAGTTTCCACCAAAAAAAAAGATTTTAAATTTTTAGTCATATCAACATCAAAGAATTCTCAATTTTAGAACTTTTTTTGCTCGTGCATTGATGGTGATTATTGTTCCTACGCAAAATATAGTATATTTTGCAGCAAAGATGGTTACCAACATTTTTTGCCCACATTATTTTTTAAATCGGCTAGGTACTCCCAATGCTAACGAAAAACACACAAACGTTAATGCTTTATAGCATAGAAATACAGAATCAAAAGCTATTTATCTCCTATTATATACACATAAACAGAGGTGGGGAAATACATCATTTTGCTCGCCAGTGGCGAGTGGATTTTCTCATAAGGCGAGTGCATTTTTAGTTTTTGAAAAACTGTAGGCAATAGGCACATTATCAGAAACACTTTTTTAATCTAAATATTTTAACTTTCCAAATTATTATAGTGTAAATATGGTACTAAGTTCTATCTAATATTAATCTTACCTTTGATACATATATTTCTTAATATTATACAAAAAAGAATTATGAAAATGCATTGTAGTAATAGTAATTTTGTCTGTAATCGCGTGCGATTTTGTCATAACTATTTTCAACTGCGTGTGTTGCATCTTGCGGGCTGGTAAAATAAATCCTTGGCTGGTAAGAATTTGGAAAATTTCCCCACCCCTGCACATAAATTATCTAATTAGTGCTAGCAGATGAATTTTTAAATATACATAGATCAATATAATGCTTCATTTTTCTTTTATTAGTATTTCTTGGTATTCATTTTTCATTTATTTGTATTATTCAGTAAAAAACTCACTTTCTTAAGCCCGAATTACGTCAAACTTTTTATAAAAGCGCCTAAGTCCATATAACAGCGAAGTATTGTGAAGAGTATTAAATACAAGGTAGTAAGACACTTAGCCAAACGCAGGTAATAAATCGCCAAATATTGTCCTTTTCGCCCTCTCTCGAAATGCATTTTTTTTCGTATATTTAAAAAACACGATTTTGAGTCATTTAAAATTCAAATAAATAAATGAGAGGAAGCAATAATAGCATAAGTTAAAACATTCATAAGTCAACATCAAGGAATTGTATCGTAGTTACACATGTGGAAAAAAGCTGCTTTCGGCCAAAAAACGTTGTCTTCACTAAATTTGAATCCGATTAAAAAAAGTACCGTGATTAATTAAAATGTTATAGGCAGAGCTGCCAAGTCTCCGGCATTTTGGATACCGGTATTTTAATACAGAAAATGTTTTATTAAATTGGAACATTCTGCGGATTTAAAAAATTACTTTTCCTATAAGAAAATTCTGCTATGCAATAAGCGAGGGTTTGGCATGCCTGTATAGGAATATTTCGTAATCTACTTTTTAACCTTAAAAAAAGCAACGACCATTTTTCGGGTACAAAAAGTATTGCTAATTGTTCCATTTTGCATACAAGGTACTGACTGTAATATTGATACATCTATGGTGATAAATTTCCAATAATTTTTCAAATCCCATTTATTTCATTAAAAATATAAATCTCTTATTCATTTAGTTTAAAATAAATGGTTTTTAACTAATTTCATAATACTTTTGAAATATCACTTTTCATTGAAATATTCATACTTAATCCATAACGTACATAATATATGACTCTGTTATTACATAAGTCACCTTTTTATTATCATAAAAATTGTGTTTTTACTGTTTTTTATTAACTCAATAGGATAAATTTTGTCTTTTGAGCAATAGATGTCCGCATTTCCTATTATTTATTTATTTTAACAAAATTCTTTGTATTTAGAAGAATTTTTATTTAAATAGGAAATCCAGATGTCGCTGTTAATAAAGAAGAAAGTTACAAAAAAGGGTACAAAACGAGTAGACACATACTATCAAATATGGAAAAACGACGAATCCCAAAAAGACGTCGTATGAAATATCATCTTTTAAAGCAAAAAAACGAGATCTGATTATCGAGCCTACTGATTACAAAATGTGCATTACATTAAAAAAAAAAAAATGCTGCAAATATTGATTATTTTTTCTTTTGTGCAGTTTTGGCTTCGAAAGGTGCTCTATGTTGCAAAAAGATATAAGCGCCTATGAAAACACACCTGGTAAACTTTCATGCTCAGTTTTACAAATAAATATGGCACATATATGCCCTATATACACCGAGGTACCTAATTGGTGCCAAAATGGCGTTTAGTTGCATAACATGCTGGTTATCATATAAATGTTATAATAAATTGTTTGTTCTAAAAATATTATCATTTATTGAATGCTATTTTTTTTTATAACAGGAAATGTTTCATTTATTCCTTTTTTTTTCATTTTGAAATAAATAAATAACGTGTTGTTATAGCATGCTATATGCATCTGGTAATCAAAACGATGTTTTCGCCTAATTGGCATAAAAAAATCTCGCCAAACCCAGTGCTTATATCTCTAGTATATTATCTCAAGTATTTTATTTATGTATACTATAATTATTTTTACATACCACTTACTTCTTCTGGTATATAGAAATAGGTAAGTGGCTCCTTTATGCAGTATAAATTGTATAAAACTTTAAAAAATAGCCCCGTAGCCCCTTTTTGGATCGAATTAAAAAAAAAAATGTCTAATTCCAGTATTGCTCCCAGGTATGCATACATACTCCATATTTCAAAGTTGTATGTCAACAGGAAACGGATGAAAAATGGGAAAAAATGTCACATATGCACCAGGGTACATAATTGGCATCAAAATGGCATTATTTTACCTGATATGGTAACCCGGCTTTATTTATTTATTATTTGTTTATTTACTCATTAAATGTTTATTTACTTTCACTTCCTTCTTTTAATTATATAAAATATTTCTTTTTATAGTTATTAATATTATTATTATTTTATTTACTGTAAGTTCTTTTTGAAAATAGAAAATAATTTAAAAATGTGTATGTAAGCGTTATTTGAAAAGGGAGTTTTCGCCAAATGGGCTTTGAAAAAAATTGCGCCAAATCTGATGCGCTTGTGGTAACCGTGCCGAAAAATTAGTGACCAGAATTGACTTTCATACACAAACAAAATATAAGTTAAAAGAAAACATGCAATGAAAATAAATATAAAGGGAAAATGATGTCATAAAAGAAACTTTTTATTTAAAAACGTAATTGTTTCTAATTTTCACACGCGAAATATGTAAAACATTCTTTTAGCGATCAAAAAGTGCTGTTAAGAGATTATCACAAAATCTCAAAATCAAAGTTTTTATGACATTTTTTAGTATAAAAAAATAACAGTTTTATTTTCCTGCATGATTAAATTTTAAAATGTTTTATTGCATTCAATATTTCTGAGTGCGAAAATGATTACTATTTACTCCATGTACTGATTCGGTTATCTACGAAAATGTCCAGCCGGTGAAAATCACGCTCACCAAATTTCTGTGACGTATGCACATAAATTGTGCTTTTTTATCAGTTTTTTTAATATAACTTTTAAACTATTTGGAATTAATTTTTAAAAGTAGGTGCATTCACCAGATTACCTTCATAGGTACCTATTGGTACAAACAGAATCAAAATCCGACAAGTACTTTTTGAGATTTGCTTGACGAAAGAAGTTTTTTGAATTTTAATATCGTTACGTATCTCTGAGTATAAAGACTTCGCTTCGCTCAGACAATAAATATATTTCCAAACTTAATGTCAAGTTTGCCAATTACAATTTTGCATGCAAATATTCGCACATCTTCAGTTAAATTTGTAATCTGAGTGCCGGCGAAATCCATAAATTTTATTTTACATGCACTCACAGTAAAATAGTTTTATTAAAAAAAATTAATTTCATTTTTACTGTGACATTATTTTCACTAACTGAATTCATCTGTAAATAAAATCTCAGTGTCCATAATGAAAAGAAATATTGAAATGTAATATCGTTATGAGTAAAAATGCGATGTTTTAAATAGTGATGTCATTTTCTCTTCAAATGTTTTTTAAAAATTAATGTTTTTAGTAATATGAAAAAGTGATGTCATTTTCTCTTCAAATGTTTTTTAAAAGTTACTGTTATTAGTAATATGAAAAAGGCATCCGTAATAATATTATAATTCCCATTTATCTGGTTGCTGAATGACATCATTTTTCTCATTTGAAATTTTTCTTTAGACATTAATTTTTATCATAAATTATTTTCTGTTATTTTATTTACATTATTATTATTACTTCTCAGTAAATATATTTTTTTTAACCTCAATTAGTGCATAATTATACGCAATCATTTTATTGTGGTTAAATTTTACGAAAACAATTGACTTTTTCTTTTAAATGCAAGGACATGTTCACTGATGAAATAAAGCTTCTGACTGGTGGAAAGTGATAATGGAAAATAAATTTTTATTATAGAGAGAAAAGCTAAACTGAGTTGCCACCATTTTGAAGAAATATCGTAAAAAGCATTTAAAATTAAAAATAAAATATAAAAATGGAAATAAATTAAAAAATAGCTAAAATGGGCACAACTACAAATAAATAGCTTTCATTTAAAAAAATAATTATCAAAATCGGTTGAGTAGAAAATTCAGGGATGACGACAAGACATATTTTAGATTGTCTGAAAGGAATAGCATCGGAGGCTAACAAGGTGTTGGAAATTTTCTACAGATAAATTTCAAATAATTATGTAGATTTAAGTTTTAAAGCATATTTTGGTCATGGTTATACTAATTTTTTCTAGATTAAGATTTATATATATATATATATATATATATATATATATATATATATAGTGTTGATTATTTATTCTTGGAATATCAATACAATTACCTCTTACAACTATGCGATGAGATTTCGCTCCTATTATTTTTTTCTTTATCTCCAATTTGTCATCTTCGTCTCTCGACAAATCGATTGTATCAGGTTCTTCGGAACCCGAAACGACAGACTGCAAAAAAGAAAAAAAGAAAAAAAGAAAAAAAGAAAAAGAATGATAAATAGGAAACATTTTCTAATCACTCTAAAAACATAAATTTAATCCTTTAAATATCAGATCAGATAATTTATACCATAAATGTGTATTGTGCACACATAAGAGAACCCGGGGCATAAAGGAGTATCAAATTGAAAAAAAAAAGTTTTAAAAATACAAAAGAGTTAATTAAGAGATCTGAAAATTTTTGTATAATTGAAAAAATTTAATAATACTGCAAGAAAATAAAAGAACAATATATTTTTTTCAAAAGCAGAACATTATGTCATCTGCTCTGATCTGCCTAGGGAATGGGATAAAACAAGATGGTAAGGGCAAGTAGTTATAAAAACATATAAAACCATTTGAAATGAAAAAAAAAAAAAAAAAAAAACAATAATTTTGCTTTGTATTTATTTAGTTTTAACTGACTGTAAGAGGTTTAACTACACTTTTTATTGATTGTGACCTTTACTTAAGAAGCAATACTAGTCACATAAAAGACCCGGGTGATAATGCTAACTGTATGGAAGCGTTCTTTTCAAATATCTCGCTCATATTTTAATATTTTGAGATGATTTTTTTGCATAAGAAAGCTGAGGAGGATCTAACACCGGGCTAGTTTTTACTTTTTCAATTTTGGTTTCAGATTTTTTTTTTTTAAATACTTTAACATTCAGAACCGGTTTGATTCAGTTGTGAAATTGAAAATATCATAATGTAAACTAGTTGGATGTGCCAATCCCAAAACTTTTTTCTATGCCATAAGTAAATTTTAATGTTTCAAAATTTAGTTACACATGTTAATGCGTTAATATTATTAATTCAGTACCATACCAACTATGATTCGCATCTTAAATTTCTGCTTCTGTCAATAAATCTGAGTAAAAACGAGTTTCCGTATCTGCACGAGCCGAGGAACAGTAGAACAATAGTCAGGCTTCTTTTTCAAATTTAGGAAGGTTCTATAACGGTTATTCCGTTGTATATTGTTTATTTTGTTAGATATTATTTCTATGCACCCCATTCCCTTTTCAATTCAAAATTCGTTTAAAATTGTGCTTCATTTATTTTTCATTTCCCTCGGCCATTATTTCTTTAACCACCAAAATTTAAGTCCCAGGATTATTCGTAAGAAATATGCCGGCATTTTAATCAACCGTTTCAAACAATTTCCAGATGTCAGCTAATTCAGATCTTCATTGCCTTTTATGGGCATACTCACAGTAACGCGGTTAAATATCAACTTAATGCCTCGTTGATATTTAACAACGAGGCAACGATGTATTCTCATGAGAAAATGCTAAATGAATTTAACATCTGCGCATTAAAATCTGGTTGCCCCTTGTCTGGGTCTCTTAGCTAGACATAACTGTTGCAGTTGTTAGGTGTGAACATTTTCTTCTCGGCGGTTACCAAACCCTTGCTGCACGTGTAAATAAATGTATTGGCAACCATAGGAACTTTAGCCCCTTTTTCCAGCTGGGGAGTCAAATTGAATACCGATCATGCCAGCTGCGTTTTGGCTGCAATTTGTCGAGTCGTCTTCATTGTGCATGGGCAAACTTTTGTAGTTTGGCGACTTTGTTCTACGCCAACACTGTGTGTGTTGTCTCTGTAAGACGATCACTTACCGCTTGCCACGAACTAAACAAGTTCGAATTTGTGTTTTCGGAGACTCTCTCCGACTGAGCTGCTTGTACCTCTCCTTACTAATTATGCGTACAATAAATTTGTGGCTATCTACTACTTGTGGGGTTTTTTTTTTCAGTCCTTACAAGAACCTGGCCAAATATTCCTTTGTATTCTGTTTATCCTTTGCATAGCAATCTATTAAGAATCAACATCTCAACGTCAACAAAATAATCTCCGTTATAGGATCTACTCGCCATACTCCAAAACATTTATAACATTTATACACAAAAAATTTAGTTCGGTTCTATGCATAACTTCAAACACTTTTTAATGGTAAAATAATAAAAATGGCACAGACATCGCCATTATAGTGCCTCCTTCCGGCGGATTTTTTTCAAATTCAGGGAAGGCCTGCTGACCATAGTCAAACACTTATAAAAAATTTCATTCAATTCTATGCGCAACTTCATACACTTTTCTGTGGTAAAATATTGAAAATGGCTCAAAAAACGCTATTGCAGCGCCCCCCTCCCCCGGCGGATTTTTTTCAAATTCAGGGAGGATAAACTAGCCATAGCCAAACACTTACATAAAAAATTTCGTTTAATTCGATGCATAACTTCATACACTTTTAGTTGGTACAATATTGAAAATGGCACAAAAAATTTTATTGCAGCGCCCCCTTCAGGCGGAAAATTTCAAAATTGAAAGATAACCTGCTTGCTACGCCAAAAACATTCGCAAAAAATGTGGTTCAATTATATGCATATCTTCATGCACTTTTTCATGGTAGAATAGCGACATACGGACACACAGACATGCACACACACAGACAGACAGACATTTTGTAAAAACATGTTTTTTGGAATCTATGACCCCTAAAACGTGTAAATACGTTGAAAACCGGAAGTCGAAAAAAATTTCGATTGCAATACTTTCTTCTATTGAAGATGGTAGAAAGTAAAAATATATAACCAAAATCGAAAAAGTAGAAACTAGCCCATTTGTGGATCGTCCTCAACTATCCTATGCAAATAAATAAATAAATAAATAAAAATAAAAAAATATGTAAAAATATTAAAATTTGAGCAAGATATTTTAAAAGAACGCCCCTATACACTTAGCATTAACATCTGGGTCTTTTTATGTGACTAGTATTGCGTCTTAAGCTTGTTGACAAAATTCACTCACTAGGTAGGTCTCATCGTCTTCGCTATCTATTGCCACATAAGAATTGTTGGCCCATTTCTTTTGCCGATGGCCAAACCTTCATCTCAAATCAGGGATGCCCCGACCAGTGCCGAGAGGTTCTACTCTCAAAGCTGGCAGACGGGAGGTGGTGGGTTCGAACCCAACTGCGCCCGTCGGCCTAAACGTTCGGAGTTTTGCGTGGTTTTCTTGGAATCTTGGCTAATCTTGCGTGATTACAGATAAGATTGCCTTAGAAAGCCCCCCACGCTGGGCACTCTCCCTAGGGCTCATATCCCTTGTGTAGATAATAGACCGTCATAAATATCACCGACACCAATAACGCCTTTAGCCTTATTACAAGTGTTAAAATCTTATTAACAACGAGTCCACTTCATTTAGATTTTAGCTCTTAAAATAAAAATTTGAGTATATAGTTTAGAAATATTTTGTCAAATAAAAAGCAAGAAACATCCTTTAACAAGAATATACTAAAACAAGTTGGAAATTGCACGTGAACGTAGCAAATGAGGTGCGTTCATACGATAACGAAGATTTAAAAATATTCAGATCTTGCTGATATAGTAGAGCGTACTCCGGATACAGTATAGTAGTCGAAATCTTTACGTTTCTGTAAATATGCAGGAAGTAATTTTTATTACACCTCAGCAACGTATATCTTATTCATAAAATGTGAAATAGTTTAATATAATTAAAACAAGTACCAAACCATGTTTCCCCGTATAGCATTATATAGTGGAATACTTTTGTGTGGCCCTGTAATTTAATAATAAATATTCTTTGCATCACAGATTGTACAGAATGCATATTTTAGTATTTATTTCATAGATTCATGCCAATTCTATTATGTTCGAATGAGTGTAACGTCATTAAAATGCATTTGAAACTTTTTTCCCATTGACCGTAATGTAACGGAATCCTTTTGATTGTCCCCGTAATTGATCTTTGCATCCGATTTTCATAAAATTTGAAATGACACGACAAAATTACGCAATAATTATATGTTTTAAATTTCAAACGATTAAAATGCATTTAAAACTTTTTCCCTATTGACCGTAATGTAACGGAATCCTTTTGAATGTCCCTGTGATTGATCTATCCATCCGATTTTCATAAAATTTGAAATGACTCGACAAAATTATGTAATAATTATGTATTTTAAATTTCAAACGATTCGGTTGGGTAGTTTTTGCGTTGTTATATGCGGACAGACGGACGGACAGACAGACAGACGGACGGACTGAGCGACAACAATAGGTGCTACGTATTTACATAATTACGAACGCACCTAAAAAGAAGGTAAAATTTTTCATTTTCCAAAGAGAAATTTATTATCAAGCGCAAGAAAACAAAAACCTTTATTTTGTGGAAGAGTGGACATAGGGGAATCTAATGATCCATGTATGCCGGAAGTGAAGTGATGTACAAGCCAAAAATTGATACCACCACTAGTCGATTCGTATGTTTATCGTCGTATTTGTCCTACAATCAAAGGTAAGAAAAAATGGAAAAGTGAGTGCAGGAAAACACGATGTTAAACCTACGAGTGAACCACTGGTAGTATTCATTTTAGGCTTATGCACCATTTCACTTCCAGCAGACGTGGATCTTCAGATTGCCCTATCTCTATTCTTCCATAAAATAAAGTTTTTTTTTTTCTTGTGATTAATAACATAGGTTTTTGTGCTGTCGGCTCTTGGACTCATAGATTTAACATTAGAAAATGGGATTTTAAGTCTGACTGATATCCAGCCTTAAACAATTATCAACTCTATGGTGAACAACTTAAAGGGATTTTATATGCAGAATTTAAGGTATTACATTTATTGTTTCTGCTGTTAGTAAACGAAACTTTATTTTTGAACAGTTTTATCTATAATAATAGAGAGAGAAGTTTGTGAGTATGTCAGCGCTGTTCTGAAGAGACTGCTGTACATAGAGTTACAAAATTTTGACGGAAGGTACATCTGCATATGAAGTTTTGCTCCTCGAATCCCGATTTTCGATTTTTTTTATTTGATTTTTTTAATCTTTAGTCGATTTTCAGCGTTTTTTTTTATGTTTCGAGGCGATTTTTCCAGTTTAGTGAAAGGAATACGGTTTCCTTCTTTTAACCCAACACAGTAAATTTAGTTTTCTTTTCAATAAAGCTTTTTTGAAATTTGTGTAGCGATTTTTCAATTTTAACGAAATTTTTAATGCGATTTTTTGTATTTTTTCACATTTTGCAGCTATTTTTTGACATTGATGAAAAGAAAATTGTTTCAAACTTTTAGCCTAATTTACTAAATTTTGTCTGCTACGATTTTTGAATGCCATTGATTTTTAATGTGATTTTCAGTGCGGTTTTCAAAGTAATTTTTAACGATTTTTCGAATTTTTGTGCTTTTAATCGAGTTTTTTTTTTTTTTTTTTTTTTTCAATTTAGTCAATATTATAGGTTTCTTTATGCATCATGGTTATCACGGAACCGAGTAACGCCGGGTTATCTAGTATTAAATAAAACAAATAAAAATATTTTGCAGTATATTATAGCAAGAAAAATGTAAGCGAATATATTTCTAGAACTTACTTCTCCCAGGCCATAATTTGCTGTGATACTCATGCGTGTAGGATTGCCTGTCAGGGGATCGCATGTGAACAATACTCCTGCCACATCACAAGGCACCATCTCCTGAATAACGACAGCCATCGGAGAATTTACTTCTTGTCCATTCTGCCTAAAACAATAATTTTAAAACACTTACAATCGGAATAATTAGATAAAGTCACGTTCAAATATTATTAGTATAATGAGTAAAGAACAAAAGTTTGTTAACCCTTTGAAAAAGGGTTGTTGATTTCGGTCGAGAATAGACTTTGTGTTTCTTTTTTTTTTTTTTTTTCCTTTTTAACATCCGGGATCCTTTAACTTTTCTTCTCTTTTTGCGACTCTCTAGCGGAACCCAGTTTCAAAGATCCCAAACTACGCCTTGAATAGCCAGGTCTCTAATAAAAGCCAGGTTATGGGGGAAAAATCAAAAATTAAAACCAGACAAATTTGAAAGGAAAATTGATTAAACTAAAAATACCAATAAACGATTAGGATGGACTCTGCCCTCTAAAGCTATCGAACGACCACAGCTGCGTGAACTTATTATTCTTAAATCTTGCGTCGAACTTATTATTATTAAACCATTTGCTGACCATTTGCATTGGATAAACTCGAATCTGTATCCGATAAACTTAAATCAAGTAAACTCTCATCATCTGAATCTGAATCTAACATGTCAAATTTATATGAATTTCATTTTCCAAATGTCTGTTATAGTTTGTTAAACTATTTTTTTCCTTTAGAATAAAACGTCTGAAAAGGCTACGCAAAGCAATAGAATTGTTGTTTATGTTTATGCCCCACACTGTAAAATATCACCGATGTTTCTTAATCTACTAAAACGTTCAATATTTATGAACGCAATACTTAATGACCTGTTCCGAAGCATCCAAAATTCCTTTATCTTCAGAAACCTCTGAAATCAATTTATTTTTGAAATTTATAGACTAATTTACATTAAAAAAAAAAAAAAAAAAAAAATTAACAGCTTTCCGTCGTATTCGGAAACGTTTTCTAGATGCTTTTATAATGCATTAATCAGTTATCTGCACGAAGAAATCAGTTTTTAGTAATTATCGATTTTCAAGTAAACATTTTCAACTGCATAACTGAATTTGTGCATGCATCTGTAACAAAATAATGTTAATTTTCACATTAATGTTAATCTCGTTAATATTGTATGTGTATCTGTTAAACATGTTTTCTGAATATTAAAATTTTTACAAATTATAAATATCAAAATATTCTGAATATATTCTGAATATCAAAATATTGACCGCATCCGCAAAAGCAATATTCCTATTTGGAAAACTGGTTATTGCACTGTGAAGTGCACTTAGTAACGTCTCCGAAAATGACTTGCAGCAAATATTTTTTTTACATTTTTTTTTAAATTTCTAAAATAAATAGTTTCATGAGGTTTCTAAATGTAAGGAACGCTTTTTGGAATCTTGGATGACTTAAAAGAGGTTATCATATATTTTTGATCTTGATTATAGTACATTTTTGTAGATTAAAAAACATCTGTTTTTTTTACCAGAGCAGTTACGCAAAATTGTTGGGCTAATGTTAAACAAGAGTAACAAATGTAAGTCTTTCTGTACAATTCACCAACGATCCATTTGCCAATAAAGACTGATATTAACAGAAGCAACTGATATTAACAGAAGTACAAACATTCCCTGCTCATGAAGCCGTACAATATGATATAACCTGGATAAATTATTTTTGTTCTATATTTGGATAAGGGGTTGTCCATAAATTATGTCACACGTTTTTTCAATATTTTTTTACCCCCCTTTCCCAATTGGCATAAAGTATCACACTTTATCTTACCTCCCTTCTCCTCTCTTGTCACATGTCACACTACATTACACAAACATATGTTTGCAGTTCAGAAACAAAGCACTACGTTTTAGACCACCTTACAAATTTTAACTTAAAACTTTACCTATGTGTTTTAATGACATTTGTGAATATAACAATAAAAATGATTCATTAATTTGTTTTGTATGAAATAAGATAATGGATTGTAACAAATGACATAAATAATACACAATAGTATTAAAATATTAATTATGGAAAAGCAATTAAAAACCGTATTATTTTAAAATTTGAAATGGAATTCAAGATATTTGGCTTTATATCTTCTCATTACTTTATGAACACAAAATACTTTTATTTTAACTAAAATATGTGATGTCACGTTTCTTCTTACCTCATCCCACCCCCTTGTCACAAACTGTCACAATTTCACAACCCCCCCCCCTTCCTCCCTCTAAGCGTAACATCACTTGTAAACGGCCTCTAACTAAAGAAAAATAAATAACAGCTGCCTAGGTACTTAGAGACAAATGCATTCTGAATAAATATCATTCTTTGTTTAAATATCAATCGATAAAATGTGTAGTTCATTAAAATCTTTTTACGCTTCATTATTTGAATTTTGATATCATCTGTAATACGAAAATTTAAGATTTACTTACTTAAATAAGACATTGAATAAAAAAAGTACACTGATTATTTTTATAATATCCAATTATGAAATAATTATTCTTTGTGATAAAAACTGAATGTAATTGCCAATTGAGTATACATTACGGAATGTCTCTGAAAAATTGCAATGTTTCGCTACTTTGTTGTAAAATGTAACAGCAAAAACCATGTTATCTTATATCGTGCCACCATTTTTTACGGGCACCTATCTGAAAGTTGTTTACAGTGAAATAAAAGGGGCTTTTGTTAACTTATTTTAGCCATATCAACTTTACAATTTCCCAACTGTTTCCACATACCGTCAACGATGGGCCAATTATCCCTGCTACTTGGACAGTCCAATATAAGTTTAAAAGAGTATACAATTTGAACACTCGGTCCTACTTTTGATTGATTGCACCAAATTCTGTATTTACACGATCACAGGTTTAAAAGTTAATGGAAATTGAATACCACAATTTCTTAATGGTAAACTTTGCCTTAGCTTTGTTCAAAGATCAGATTAAATAAAGCAAAAAGTACTGTTAAAAAATAAAGGCATTAAATGAACTCGCATAAAAAGTCATAATTACTTGTAATCAGATTGTTTGACTTCATTAATAGAATTTAAATACTATATTAAGTGTGGTATAGATAATTTCTTATATGTTTCATCCTTTTTTTAATTTATTGGTGTATCCAATAAATCGATATATGTTGACCATACACAAATTTGCAAATACAAGCAAATGGAATCTATGAACACATGACCAACAGAAAACTTTAACTGTATGCAGTGAAATATCCCACCGAAAATCATTTTTAAACGTAATTTTTAGTGCATGAACCAAGCGATGTTGATGATGTTATATAAAACATATTTAAAATATTGTATGAAGTATCTAATAATTAGATGTAAAAAGGTGGAAATTATAGTGAATAATAAAAGGAAATAATAGCGTTTTCCAACTCGTTCAAATGTTATTTTTATATCTAAATTATTTTTGACTGTTTCTTTGACAAAAAAAACAGGTTCTTTATTTAACTACCTAGTAATATTTATCTCTCAAAATCCATTCAAAGAGAAAATAATTTTTCTAGCCATAAAATTCTGCAACGCTAATTGATGATACCAACAAGTTCTTATTTTTACCAAAATGGGATGATCTCAGGCAGATATTCTATCACGCAGTAAGTAAATTTAGAATCTTTATTCCTTATACATATAAAATGACCAATGAATCAACACCTCTACGATACAAATTATTCGTGAAAAAATGCAAAACAAAAGTAACATCCGTTCACTGAAAATAAACTTCATTATACTTATGAATAAGAATTAATTATATCTAATACCTTATGATGTTATACACTCTAAAAAAAACTGTGAAGTTTCTAAGATTTCTCTAGTAAATTTGTATTCCAAGAACATTTCATATAACAATAACAGCAAAATTTCATGTAACCGAGGAAGGTTACTTGAGTTTATAATGTTAGAAACTGGTTATACGGCGCTCTTTGCGGTGTGAAGACGCTTTTTTCGATACTGTTATTTGAGAAAATAATGTTTTATCGTATGGTATATATATGTTATGCTAACCAAATGTTTTCTCCATAAATAAAATATTGGCGAAAATTCCATTTATGGTTAAAGTATGCTATTACACTTTGAAAAATTAAACAGATATCTGATTTAATTTTAAAAGCTAAAATAGTTTTATAAATTAAACTGAATCAGGTATAATTTAAAAAACTAAAATAGCTTTATAATCTATTTAATAAAAACTTACCTTTTATACTGGACGGCTATGAAACCAAACTGCGAAGCCCAACACTTTTTAACAGATGACATAATCTAAAATAGGATGAAATTTACATTAAAATAACTTTGTAAAAATCACTGTAAAATCAAAAAAATACATATGACGCGCTTGAAACTAGAAAATTAACAGCCCATCATCAATGAGAGTATACAGGTGTCTGTAAGGGAACAGCATCACAAATGAAATGTTGAAATTAAGTTTTTATAAAGAATGAAGTAGATTTTTAGCACTTTCCAACAAAGTTGAAAAGTGCTTATGCATTCGGTTTGTCTGGCCGTCTGTCCGTCTGTCCGTCTGTCCGTCTGGCCGTCTGTCCGTCTGTCCGTCTGTCCGCGCTCTAACTCCCGTAAATATACTCGGATTGCTATGAAATTTTTATACGTTATTGATGTTTACCCTAGCACGAACCCTATTGAAAATGAAGTATCTACCATGATTAGTTTATCTACAGGGCGAATCAAAAGTTTCCCATTACATTACGGCCTATGGGGAAAAATCGTTAATATACTCGGATTGCCATGAAATTTTAGGACGTTATTGAGGTTTACCCTAGCACGAACCCTATTGAAAATGAAGTATCTACCATGATTAGTTTATCTACAGAGAGAATCAAAAGTTTCCCATTACATTACGGCCTATGGGGAAAAATCGTTAATATGCTCCGATTGCCATGAAATTTTAGGACGTTATTGACGTTTACCCTAGCACAAGTCCTATCGAAAATGAAGTTTCTACCATGATTAGTTTATCTACAGGGCGAATCAAAAGTTTCCCATTACATTACGGCCTATGGGGAAAAATCGTTAATATGCTCCGATTGCCATGAAATTTTAGGACGTTATTGACGTTTACCCTAGCACAAGTCCTATCGAAAATGAAGTTTCTACCATGATTAGTTTATCTACAGAGCGAATCAAAAGTTTCCCATTACATTACGGCCTATGGGGAAAAATCGTCAATATACTCGGATTGCCATGAGATTTTAGGACCTTATTGACGATTACCCTAGCACAAGTCCTATCGAAAATGAAGTTTCTACCATGATTAGTTTATCTACAGGGCGAATCAAAAGTTTCCCATTACATATTTTAAATATATTAAGCTTTTCCATGTATAATAAAATTGATATATGTCTCTGAAGCTTAATATAAATTATACACTACTGTCTTGCATAATATGAAGTACATAGCATTTACAGGGCCACACAAAAGATTTCAAATAGTATATTTTTTCCGAAGTACCGTATATGTGTCCGATGATGGCTGATGGAGGGATGAAATGCATTTTAATTATGATATGCGCGTTTATATTTCGCTAAATATATGCACATTATATGGTGTGTATAAATGTTATAGTTGATATACAGGGCTACCCATAAAGAGCTCACCAACGTTACTGAATATGAGCGTAAATTATTTAAACGTGGTTCTTAAATAAGCTATGCATTTTTACGCTGAGCTTCATTCAATTTACTGAGAAATGTTTGCAGAATATAGATAAAAGGATATACAGGGCCACGCAAAGAATTCGGTACATGGACGCGTATGAATGATGATTTATGAGAATGTGATTTCAGTTGTTTTAAAAGTGTTTTAGTTTACAATAAAATTTAGCCTAATGCTGACGTGTAATAAAGGTACAATGTAAACTACAGGGCTGAACAAAAGCATTCAAGTATGATTCCATCTAATAGTATGAATTGCTGAAAAAGAAATCTCAAGCTACTGGGTATTTTCTTGCTAAGCTAAATTTTCCCATTATATGAACTGACCTATGAAATACAGGGCTGTTCTAATGTACTGGAATACATATTTGGGTATATTTGGCTATACACTATTATTTCCCTAAATAACAAAGTTTTGTTAAAGATTTCATTAAGTGTTGGAAAGTGCTTCATAATCTATGCTTAACGCATGATTTTTCATACTTGTTTTACTTATTTTACGCTCCATGTTTTAAATGACTTGATTTAATAAAATATCGTTTGCAATTATTTAAAACTGTTATTAAAATTGTTGCAACTTAAAAAATCTTTTTTTTTTATCATTTGGAAAATTATGTTGTTTTTGTTCTAAAATGGATTCTTGTGGTGTCCACAAATCATTTTTTTACCCTTTTTTAACGTTCGTTATCATTTAGCTTTTCTTTTTTTATCGTCCGTATTCCTTTAGCTTTTCTTCTCTTTTTGCTACTCTAACGGAAGCCAGGCTAGCTATTTTTGCATTTCAAAAAACTTTTCAATGCAAAAAATGTAAAATAAAATATCTATAACCAAATAATAAAATGTAATACGTTTCTACATCGATATTTACAAAGTTAAATTCATCATCATCAACTTAAACAAGTAAGAAAAATCATGCGTTAAGCATAGATTGTGAACCGCTTTTAACACTTCATGAAATCTTTAACAAAACTTCGTTATTTAGGGAAATAAGGGTATATAGCTAAATACAGCCAAATATGTATTCCAATACTTTTGAATAGCCCTGTATTCGATCTGTCAGTTGATACATACAATATAATGGGAAAATTTAGTTTAGAAAAAAAATGCCTAGTAGCTTGAAATTTTTTTTCAGCAATTTATATTAATAGATGGAAACATACTTGAATACTTTGTTCAGCCCTATAGTTTAGCTTGTACCTTTATTTCACGTCAGATTTAAGCTAAAATTCTTTTTTAACTAAAACACTCTTAAAACAAAAGTAATCACATTCTCATAAATTATCATTCATAGGCGTCCATGTACACAATTCTTTGCGTGGCCCTGTATATCATTTTATCTATATTCTCCAAACATTTCTTGCTAAGTTGAATGCAGTTCAGTGTAAAAATGAGAAATTGAGAAGGATCTTTAAGAAATTTACGCTCATTATTCAGTAACGTTGGCGAGTTCTTTTGGGTAGCAATGAATATCAACTATAGCATTTATACACACCATATCGTGCACAGATTTAGTGAAACTCAAACGCGCATATCATCATTAGAATGCATTTTATCCAAGAGTCATCATCGGATACATATATTACAGTACTTCGGAAACAATGTACTATTTTAAATCTTTTGTGTGTCCCTGTAAATGCTGTGTACTTCCTATTATGCAAGGCAGTATCGCATAATTTATATTAAGCTTCAGTGACATATATGAATTTTATTATATATGAAACAGTTTAATATATTTAAAATATCTCGCACACCATTCCCCCCCTCCTCCCTTTACCATTATGTAATGGAATTCTTTTGTGTAGCCGGAAAGCGACAGCATAGACAATCACTTCATCGAATTCACGGATGAAAATCTACTATTAGTTAAATTTCGATTCACATATTAAAACGCAATCGGTTTGCCAAGTCCTATCTTGCTGGAAATCAAAACACGATTCTAGTGCTTGACACATAGGTTTACCATTGTGATTTTCCGCACTGAAAAATATGAAAACATGGGGAGCTGAGAGCATGAAAACATAATGGTAAACCTATAAGTAATCACTAAAATCGAGTTTTCATATGTTTTCCATCAAGATATGACTTGGCAGGCGAATTGCGTTTTATTATGTGAATCGAAATTTAACTAATCCCGGATTTTCATCCGTGAACTCGATCAGGTGATTGTTTGTACTGCCGTTTCCCGGTCTACAATGCATAAAAAATATGTTGTAAACATATTTTTTAATAATGTTATAAACAATTTAGCAAAATATTGCATAGTGCTTATTGCATTTTAGAAAACTTTAAAGTTATTTAAATTGCAATTGAACATAAACGAGCTTATTGCACTTTGCGTATTCGCTGACAGATGTGTTTGCGGATGTTCCGATACAAAATCGACTTTGTATGACGGAAATATCTTCTAATTCAGGCAGGGCCTGATTAATGCACGGGCATTCGGGGCCTTGGCCCTGGACCCACCAATTTCAGGGTCCCACAATTTATGTGGCTGATTTTTTTCCCCTTAACCAAATGCTTTTCAAATAATATTGTTTTATAAAATATGGAATGCAAAATTTAAATATTCTGAATGAGTCAATAAAATTTTTAGAAGCTTTTAACCTAGGCACTTTTTACCCAAACAACTTTGTCAACTCGTCAAATATACATTCTTTTTTTGTGGAAGCGTCCCCGAAAATGGGTAGGTAGGGGAGGGCAATTTTTTAACAGGCCCTGGGCCCAACCTCAGCTTGATCAGGCTTTAAATTCAGGAAAAATATAGATAATGGAATTGACATATATTACATGAAGTTAACTGATACATGAACATAGTGGATAAACTTACTTCACTCAAACCAGATATCCCCAAATAGGTATCCATTTGCCCAGCAGCAGACATTTGTTCCGTATCCTCTCCTGAAAAAAAATAGGTGTAGTAAGATTTAGATGTTATCATTTTTAGGTGCGTTCGTAATTATGTAAATACGTAGCACCTATTGTTGTCACTCAGTCCGTCCGTCTGTCTGTCTGTCCGTCTGTCTGTCTGTCTGTCCGTCCGCATATAACAACGCAAAAACTACCCAACCGAATCGTTTGAAATTTAAAATACATAATTATTACATAATTTTGTCGAGTCATTTCAAATTTTATGAAAATCGGATGGATAGATCAATTACAGGGACAATCAAAAGGATTCCGTTACATTACGGTCAATGGGGAAAAAAGTTTCAAATGCATTTTAATCGTTTGAAATTTAAAACGTATATTTATTGCATAATTTTGTCGAGTCTTTCAAATTTTATGAAAATCGTATGGATAAATCAATTACAGGGACAATCAAAAAGAATCCGTTACATTACGGTCAATGGGGAAAAAAGTTTCAAATGCATTTTAATCGTTTGTAATTTAAAACGTATATTTATTACATAATTTTGTCGAGTCATTTCAAATGTTATGAAAATCGGATGCATTGATCAATTACAGGGACAATCAAAAGTATTCCGTTACATTACAGTCAATGGGGAAAAAAGTTTCAAATGCATTTTAATGGTGTTACACTCATTTGAGTATAATAGAATCGACATGAATCTATGAAATATGTACTAAAAATACATTTTGTATAATCTGTGATGCAAAGAATATTTATTATTAAATTACAGGGCCACACAAATGTATTCCACTAAATAATGTTATACGGGGAAACATTGTTTGGGGGATGTTTTAATTATATTAAACTACTTCACATTTTATGAATAAGATATACGTTAATGAAGTATAATAAGAATTACTCCCTGCATATTTACAGGAACACAAAGATTTCGACCACTATACTGTATCCAAAGTACGCTCTACTATATCAGCAAGATCTGAATATTTTAAAACTTCGTTATCAACGAACGCACCTCATTTGCTACGCTTTACGTGCAATTTCCAACTTGTTTTTCTTTATTTCAGATACTGATATTTAGAAAGATATCCAAACAGGCATTTTGTAACTGTAGTCAATAAGACACCGTAAACGTATTTATAGTATATTATTGTCAGGAGTTCCAAAATTTAGTGGCTAAGTTTATTACAACTAAGTTTAAATAGTAAATGTACAAGTACAACTAAGTTCAGAACTAAGTTTAAATACCAAATGAACTAATTTCTGTAATAAATTAAAAAAAAACTTAATTTTATAATTTTGGCACTATCATTATTTACTGTCGAGCTCCTCAGTTATTAATATAAAACTTTACGTGTGCTAAATCGCACCGGCAGCATATTTCAGAAGTGTATATTGCTGGGACGATTACTGTTTCTAAACCAATAGGAGAGCGTCATTATCACGGTCAAGTACACGCCCACACAGTTTGATTGACAGGAACTCGTGGACAATTGACGGTGCTAATTATAACGATAATCTGTTGCGGATGAAAGTGAGCTGACTGGCTGAATGGTTAGGGCGTCGAGCTTGAAAGCGGAGGATATGGGTTCGAGTCCATCGCGGGCCGAGAGTCCGTTGGTGATTTTTTTTTTAATTATTGGAGGCTGTCTTTTATTAATAAATAAGACATTTTAAAAAAAATATTTCAAACCCTTTTAATATTCTAAATATCGTTCCAAAATGATTTATATATATATTACACAAATGGGAAAAAAAGTATTCTGCGAAAATATCCGTATAAGCAAAATTCTTACTTTAATTTTTATTTATTTATTTATTTATTTATTTATTTCAGGATAAGAGGAAGTATAATTTCTAATTGAAGTAAATAAAATTCAGTCATTTTGAAAAAAAAAATTCTTTCGTACCTTTAATTTTTAATTACCGAGTACAAATTCAAACAATCCGAGTACAAATAAATAATAAACACACACGATCAATTGTCCACGAGTTCCTGTCAATCAAACTGTGTGGGCGTGTACTTGACCGTGATAATGACGGTCTCCTATTGGTTTAGAAACAGTAATCGTCCCAGCAATATACACATCTGAAATATGCGCACCGGCAGGCTAAAAAGTAAAATGATGTAACATAAATTTTTACCTGTGGCTGAAGAACGAACTGCAAATTTTTTAGTATGCAGTACCTCGCCAAATGTTTTTTGTAGGTTCTTTACTACTGTTTGGAGTACAACATCGGGAATATTTGATTTTACTACTTCATCCATTACCCTGAAAATAAAAAAGAGAGTGGAAGACTTTTCGAAAGAATTAAAAATTGTTCGCAATTGTGTCAGTGAAACATATCATTTTTGTGGCAAATAGGTTTTTGACATCATGAACAATACTTTTGCAAAAAGTACTCCTGCGAATTTCTGTACTTAAGGCCACAAGAGTAAGACTACCTAACCGGGTGGATACACTTCTGAATAATCTGAGCCAATATTACTCAGTGGATTATGTTTATCTCTTGAAGGTATCCATTAAAGATTTCAAAAGATACGCTACATTTTTGTATCGATAACCGATACATGAAAATTAATAATTTATAATTTACAATTGGAACATTGTTATGGAAATATTATAATTCGGTGTTTTGAAAATATTCCTTAAATAGAAAAAATGGCAAAATTTATTTAACCCATTCGGATTTGGTGCACTATTAATAGTCTTTTAAATGATTATTATTTTGTTTTAACTGATATTTTTGTTTTCTGCTTATATGTAGTAATGTTAGTATGTATATTTTCTCTATTCGCTTTGCACCCTTTTCGATTCTTTTAATTTAAACATATATTTCATTTTTTAAATTTAAAATAAAGCTTACTTTCTTGAAAGAATCATGTATAATAAAGCGCAAAAAGTATTAGACAGCTGTAATATAAATTAAATCTTGTTGCAATATAATATTTTCTAAGCAACTTCAAAAACTCTTCCTTGGCCTTTTGTCATATCACTATGAATTAAATAGAACGCAAAACAACAACATGCGCTATGTTTCAGACAGTTAAATATTCGTTAAACACTAATTAATCTATTTGGATAGCGAATGTTAATGTTATTTATGTAAAAGTAATATTTTCGAAAAATCGGACCCGTAAGGGTTAAATAATCTATGAAATCCGTATTCCAATAATGGAATTTCGAACTTTTTTAACTATTTGATTAAATTTAATGTAATATACTAAAATCTGCTTGGGTTCTAACCTTACTAGGTGAAAAGTTTCAAAAATATTCTTTCATCTCTTTTGAGATGAATGCCATGAAAACACCTAAGTAAACTTTAACATTTACAATCTTACTAATGTTTACCCCTCGCAGAGAATGAAAAAAAATCATCAACGTTAAACATAGAAAAACACAACAGTTGCAGTTATGATTATGACATAGGTAAAAGTACATCGCCATTTCTTTTACAAAAAGGTATTGTATCACAATGATTGCTTAAAGAAGATGCACTTTTTTTTTTACTTCTATCTTTACAAGAAAAAGGTATTGGATCCATCAAAATTTTTGAATTCCGGTTTTTGATGGATTTACACGTTTTAAAAGTCAGATTCCATAAAACATGTTTTTACAAACTATCTATCTGTGTCTCTGTGACTCACTCTGTCTATATGTGACATACATTTTGTGAGCACTCTATTTTAAGAACTAATGCACGGAATTTATTAAAAATCTATATTCAGGTAGTCCCTAATATAGATTGATGCTGATTAGTTTTTATTGTAAATCGCTCAACAAGTGGTGCTTCTATGCTGATTTTTTTCAATTCCTGCAATATTTCTATCTCAAGAACTAATGCATGATTTTTTATCAAGCTTCAGATTCGTATATAGCTTGATATATGCTATTGCTATTTACGTTTTGGTATAAATCCTCCAACAGGAAGCGCTTTTATGTTGCATTTTTCCTGATATCAGCAATAGTTCTGTTTCAAGAACAAATGCGCTGAATTTCAAGCCTTTAGAATCCTCACAATGAGCATAGATTTTCATTTCATTTTGGCCCTGTGGTAAAGAATTTTTTGCAACATCAGACTAATTAAGACTTTTTGTTTTTAGACAGAGATGAAAGCTTCGCATCTTCACAGATAAGCCAAGCAGTGTGTTTGCTATTAAAAGGTCTAAATAGCAAAATATTCATCATGGAAACTAAATGCTTTTTAAAGAAAATGGATATTTATAATTGAACTTGATACATTTTACTTGAGACTGCGCAAAAATGAGCCATTTCCCTTTAAATTATAGAAACCTTGTTATAAAAACTAGAGTAAACGCATATATGGTTTGCCATTTTTTTTCTCAAAATAAAAATAAAAAATTCCTTATCAGTATTTCATGGCCATACAACAAGGTGGAAAAAATACAATAATCGTTTGCAATTCAACATTAATTGAAATAAAAGCAAAACATTTAATGTATATTATTTTTAACTGAAAGTTTGTTCTTTATTTCAATAATCATTCAAAATTCGTAAATTGCATTGCAATTTTGAGAACAAATTGCTCGTTTTTTGTTTCTATTCTACGCAGCAAAGACAAAAATATGCAAAATTTAGAAACAAAGATGCAAATGATGCAGGAAATTCCTATTGCTAAAATCCAGTGAAAAAATCCCTTAAAACTAAAAAATATAAATCGAATGTTGAAAATATCTCTTCCAGGGGTTCTTGGGTACATCTTAGAATGCTTCCGCAGCCAATATTGTAGTGTTGGCTTTATACATCACAGTGTGAGAACGTACATATAGTCAAACAATGGAACTATTAAAAGAAAGAGGAACCGACATATCTTTAAAATAGTAAAACTTCAACTGTAACCGCTTTTGCAGGGATTCATTACTACCGCAGCAAACTTCCCCAGTAAATTTTGGTAGAAAATTTCCTTTTATTTAAACGCCTCATTACTGCAAAATTTCTGCAAAAATAATTGCAAAAACTGTATTCATTTTTACTGGTAATAGTTCCGCCACATTGTAACAATCCAGACAGCTTCCTGTAAGTGTCAGCTAAAATTTTATAATACCTGAATAAATTGACACTAGTAAAAATATTTTTTTTTTTATATAAAATTTTGTTAGAGAAAGGAGGTGGACTGATAAAGGCCATTTTTCGCCCATCAGCACATAGAAGTGACATACATTTTTTTCATTAGTACACCTCATGACAAGTAAGAAAATAGTAATATCTTGAATGAAAGTTTAATAATTGAAGGGAAAATAAAATATAGATTTAGATAAATATTATTCATATTAATGAACACACTATTGTCACTAGTTTTAATCCATATAATGAATAATAAATACAACAATAAGTGTAAATTTAAGATGAATGGAGCTTATTAAGATTATTATTTCAATGCATGTAATATCGAAAATAATCAATAATCAAAAAAAAAAAAAAAAAAAGATACAGGTTATACCTTTTTGATAATGTATTTTAGATTATTTTCCTTACTGATTGCTTCACCAGAATCATTACTGGACCATCCAGCAGCCGCGTCTTCTAGTAAATGTGCATATTTTATGTTTTTTTTTTTTTTTTTTTTTTTTTTTTTTTTTTAAATTTTGGTTGAGTTATGGCACAAGTAGTAAGAAACCATGATTTTAAAGCAACATGCACCCTGCACTCTACACACTTGCCCTTACTTTACACTGACAGTACCATTATGTTATGTTGTTTCGCTGTGTTTTTATCCAAATTTTATAGGTTTTAGAACTTGTGTGCTGAACAGTCAAATTTTGGTTACAAGAGGTGTCCCTTAGTATCCTCTGTTGAAAACTGTTGCTGCTTATTTAAGAATCTTTGTAATTTATGTTCAATATCCATTTCGTGCAGAAGGTCCAAACAATCCCGGTAAAATCTATTAATACTCCTAACATCATTTGATTTCAGCCATTCTCTGATATTATATTAATATTTTTTTAATGTATTTGTAAGTATGTTAGCATAATTGCTCTTTGAATCCGCGAAGAGCCGAAGACATCCAAAATGTAATTTGAAGTAATGACACATACCGTACGCTTAACGTAAAGTCTTCCTTTGTATAACCAGAAGGAATGTCTCTGAAATGAATACTTCACACTCTTTTGGATATAAATGTATGTGCTATCGAAAGCAATCATCACAATATCATTGTCGCATCCGGAATAAACAATCTTCCTACTGAAGACCTTGTATATTTTTCATTAACTTGTGTTCTGGTGATGTGTTCCATTCTAAGGTGTTTTGGAACAACGTTCTGAATCAAAGCCTGGTTTTCATATTTACAGAAGATATTATTATTTTTCTTATATTGAATAATGTGGACAGAACACCATGATAGAGATCAGTTCTAAGTCTTAGAAATAAGACTGCAAAGCAAGTACGAGATGACCTCTTTTTTGAGGAACGTTATTGGACTTTATTATTTTAAAGATATAGTTAAAATCGGACATAAATATATCCATGAGAGTATAATAATAGATTTCGGAAAAGCCTCCCGGTGTATCAAAATCGAAGCCTTCTTTGCTACATTTTTCATTTTGTTTTAAATACTTTCATGCATTTTATTTCGCACATCGATGTATTATTTATTACAGGACTTAAATCTTGCAGAGTCAATTTACCGATCAAGTAATATGAATGTTACAGCATCGTTTTCCCGACGAAATATAGATTCTAGTTTCTATAAAACCTTGCGTTTCTGTTGCTTTTGGTACGATATTGAGGCAGTTCTTATCTTTCAATATTTTACAAGTGTTAGAGTTGTGAAAATGAGGTATTGATAAATGTATATTAGGTTTCTTATTTGTGGTCTCATCGACTGTAATCGTTAACACATAATTTCTTATTGTTATATCAGAAGAAGAAATAGAAGCATTTAGAGCCTGGGGAGCCTTGAGAGCACGAAATACATGTTATCTGCATTTATCTATTTAGAGCCACTCTGTAAATCTCAGTTTTTCGAACATCTAAGTATCAATGTAACTTTTCTATTGGAACAGATACGATAAGTTTTCTGCCAGACTTTACAACAATGACATTGACATCCAAACATTATTTACTAGTAATTTCTTTAATAAATATTTACAAAAATAATTTTAGAAAACAACATTGACGTCTGAGCAACGTTAATACTTTTTGACTTCGGTAAAACAAATCTGAACGCGCACCGATAGTAGTGTATTTGATTATCTCCCATGATAATTTTTTTTCTTTAATAGGTAGGAGCGCAAATAACTGAACCCAAATAAAAGAATGCTCATATAAAAGCTTATAAAGAGTAAAATCATTGCATGTAAAAATTAATTGGGTTCATCGAACGCATCTTAATAAAAAAATTAATTTAAAGACACAAAAAATATCAAAAATGCAGAAAAAAGCCAAAATACTCTACTTTCGGGCTATAGTTTCCATGACTTACTATTTTATTTATCCCGTAAAAATTATACTAAACAAAAATACATATTTTTAACTATGCAAAGCCACTGAACAATCATTTAAATTCGAAACTTTTTTTTTCGGGTATATGATGGGCGAAAAATAGCCCTTATCAACCCACCTCCTTTCTCATCAATAAGGTTCTAAAATAAGACGAAATGTTTTATTTGATTTTACTGGTAGAAGTCTTCACCGGCGGTAACACGAAACTGTTGATCCAATTTTGAGAAAAGCTATCCTCTTGTGACAACCTCTTTAGTTACTTCACTCGCAACTGATAGAAAATGCGTCTCCTCCCTTTTTATTCTTAACTCCATTAAAACAAACAAACAGATGACAAATCTTTGCTTTATTGATATAGATTATGATGTACCTATCGTACTGAAATAGAAGAGGAAATATTTTAGAACTCTAAGCTAACTATATGATTTTTTAAATATTGCTTTTAAAATATTTTGCAGATTGGATTAAAATTCTCCATGTATGCCGTTCTCTTTTCAGCTTCAACATAATCAACGCAAAAAAAAAAAAAAAAAAAAAAAAAAAAAAACATTTTGACACTGACCTCTTTTTTTCAAAATATTAGATCATTTCTTATTTTTCATCCTTTTTATATAGAGATAACTATTTTTTCTTCTTAAAAAATATATTTTATGACGCTTTACATATCTTCTTAAGAATCCCCTAATACAGTGAAACCTCCTACAACGGTCACTACGAATTACGGTAACCTCCAAATACCGGTCATGTTTTAACAGATACATCATTCTGTTAACGGATCTCTTCCATTGAAATAGCATTACACTAAACCTCCGAACATCTCAAAGTGTTATTTATTTATTTTAACCCTTTAACTACCGATGGTACTTATAAGTACCATAACAATTACTTTTTATAAAATTCTTTTAATAGGTCAATTAGTTGTAATACTGTTTAGAATGAGTTGCAGATACATTATTTTATATTGTTCCAAAAGCATTATTGGTTACACAAAACAAAAATATTTTAAAAGGATGATTTCTTTTGCCTTTATATCTTTTCAGCTTTCTTGGCGCGGAGGGAGGGTGGGTGGGGATTTTTCAATGCGGAAATTTTCTACATTTATATTGTAAGAACATCCTATTCGTACATTTTATAATTCTAAAAAATACTAAGGAAACAATTTAAAATAAAAGATTTGAGTGGTGTTATAACTATTGCACAAAATCCCTGTAAATTCAAATTTAATTAATCCTTGAAAAATCCTTCAAATATTTCTTAGAAGATTACGTAAATCTTTCAATTTAGTTTAAACAATTTGCGTAAAATGCTTTAGAATGTAAAATTTTCATGAATTCATAATGCGGTGGATAAAGGTTTAACTCTAAATTTTAACTGCAACTGATACTGAAAAGAAAGTGGAGGCGAATTTTCTTATTTGACATCCTTGCAAATTCTTTAGTAACCTCTTGAATCAGTATGGAGAAAGGGCTGTGGGGGTTGATAAAATTTAAGTGTCAGCAAGTAATAGCTACATGTACTCTTTGTGAATCGTGCAATGATTTTTCTTTTCTATGTTTAGCACATGCTTTTCACTAAAAGAATGAGTTCAAAGTGAAAATTTCTAACTTTAAATGATCAGTTGAAGCTATCCAGGACAGAAAAAAGAGGTATAAGGGAACGAAAATTAGCTGAAGTTTACAATTGCAAAAAAATACAAAAAGATTACACTTTCAAAAAAAAAGTTTTATTTATTTAGAAAAGACGTTTTAAGATGTAAATTTGGAATCTTAAACTACACTGTTAAAAATTTGAAACTTTTGCTGCATCGTCACGCCGCCACTTATATAGAAAACGATTACTTCACTGTATTATGGAGCATTCTCATTGTTTAAAATAAAGATATTCTATAAAAGCCTTGGAGTGACGATGCAGCAAAAGTTTCAAATTTTTAACAGTGTAAACTTTAAAGAACTGGTTATGATGAGATTGACATGTTGCTTTTGTTATGTCTTTCGAATTTTCGAAAGAAAAATATCCCAATTTCTGGGCTAATGGTGTAGGAAAATTCCCCAGAAATTTGCTGGGGAATGCTGATTTTCTCAGTTTTCTGAGATGTTAAACATTTTGTGCTTACTCAAAATGATAACACAAATGTTGTGTAAATGTTTATGCAATTAGAGGAAGAGATATGCTTAAAAAAATAAAGTAAAAGAAAAAACTGCGAATAAATGATTTCTTTAATGTTTAATAATTGTATATATAGGGTGTTCACTGTCAACGGTGGCCAATGACTAATTCCTAAACCGTTAATGATAGACATATAGTTCCAACTACAAAAATGTTTTAAATGAGGTAAAGAAATATTTTAAAAGCAATGTGGGTGATTAAAAATATTTTTTATAAAGTTAGGAAATTTAAAATTTACACGTTCCCCTGTCCTATAAGTTATATTTAGTAAAACTTTCCTGTTATACTGACAATTAAGGCAAAAAAATTTCGTTATTCTACGATTAAAATTTATCGAGTAATAGCGATTTTAAGTTGGAGCTTTTTTTTCTGAAAATTATGGGTCATTCAAAAATTTAATAAAAATACAATTTCGTCAAAACTATTTTAAAAATGGTTGAAATTAAAATTAAAATTACAGAATAAATTTGAAATATTTAATCATTCTAAAATATTAATGCAAAATATATAATTTGTAATAAATATATAAGTAAAAAAAAAAAAACAGAATTTTTGTTAGATAAAATGTGAAACTTAACAGCGTCAATTCTTTACAAAATGATACATATTTTAAAATGTTATTAAGCAAGTCTGCAAAAGATGAGTTTGCTCATATTTTTTAGCTTTTCAGAATTGATTCTTATGTATTATGTACCATTAAATAAATAAATATAAAGTTTAGTTATCTCAATCGTAAAACTTGTACGAATTTTTTCAAAGTGTAAATACACATGAAATGTCTACAAATACTTTAAGAACTTGATATATGGTCCCTCAAAGCAGGGCATTTGTGTTCACATGGAGAAAAGTGGTATAAGTCGTGCATTTTTATAGTTTCATAAACTCAGTTAATTTTAATGTTATATGAATGAGACTTTCTTTGTCTTACTTGTCAGTATAATAGGAAAATTTTATTAAGTAACATATAGGACCGGAGGACCGTATAAGAATTTAAATTTCGTAACTATTTAAAAAATGTTTTTATTGATACAAATCGCTTTCAAAATATTTCTTTACCTCTTTTAAACGTTTTTAGGTGCGTTCGTAATTATGTAAATACGTAGCACCTATTGTTGTCGCTCAGTCCGTCCGTCTGTCTGTCCGCATATAACAACAAAAAAACTATCCAACCGAATCGTTTGAAATTTAAAATATATAATATTACATAATTTTGTCAAGTCATTTCAAATTTTATGAAAATCGGATGGATAGATCAATTACAGGGACAATCAAAAGGATTCCGTTACATTACGTCAATGGGGAAAAAAGTTTCAAATGCATTTTAATCGTTCGAAATTTAAAATACATAATTATTACATAATTTTGTCGAGTCATTTTAAATGTTATGAAAATCGGATGCATAGATCAGTTACAGGGACAATCAAAAGTATTCCGTTACATTACAATCAATGGGAAAAAAAGTTTCAAATGCATTTTAATCGTTTGAAATTTAAAACGTTTAATTATTGCATAATTTTGTCGAGTCATTTCAAATGTTATGAAAATCGGATGCATAGATCAATTACAGGGACAATCAAAAGTATTTCGTTACATTACGATCAATGGGAAAAAAAGTTTCAAATACATTTTAATGGTGTTACTCTCATTTGAACATAATATAATTGACATGAATCTATGATGTATGTACTAAAATCTACATTCTGTACAATCTGGGATGCAGAGAATATTTATTATTAAATTACAGGGCCACACAAATGTATTCCACTAAATCATATTATACGGGAAAACACTGTTTGGGACGTGTTTTAATTATATTAACCTACTTCACATTTTATGAATAAGATATACGTTAATGAAGTATAAGAATTACTCCCTGCATATTTACAGGAACACAAAGATTTCGACCACTGTCCAAAGTACGCTCTACTATATCAGCAAGATCTGAATATTTTAAAACTTATAGTACAAACGCACCTCATTTGCTACGCTTCACGAGCAATTTCCAACTTGTTGTAATTGAAACTATATGTTTGTGGCCAACGGTTTAGAAATTAGCCATCGACCACCGTTGAGAGTGGACACACTGTATAATAGCAGGTATTTTTCAAGTGTAAAAATAAAATACATTTGGTCAGTTATTTTGATTTTTATGTAAGTACTTTTGAGCTTTTTAAATGTGGAACCTCTGAATAACAGCAACGTCCGAAGTATGATCGCTTTATCGTGCTCTCAATGGTGGCCGTTATTTAGAGGTTTTACTGTATTTCAATGAAATTTAAGAAGTTCATTTTAGAAAAATGTAAAAAATATTTAACAATACTTTCTGTTTATATTCGGTTAAAATAGCTATAAAAATCAGAATAGGGGTACGTTTTTTATATTTTAAAGTTAGACAAAAAGATACTAAGAGAATAAATAAAGACGTTTTCTTACCTTTGACATGAGCTTTTGAGATCTCCAGCAGTTTTTCCGCTAAACATGTCAGAAAAAAAACAAATCATCAGATAACATTACTTAGACAAATGGAAATAAACAATAGCTATGAAAATTGCGTGCAAAATATAAATAAAAACTGTTCGAAGGAACGTTTCCAAATGCAAGTATTATGTATAAATCCTCTAATGTTATGTATTGTGAAGTGCTAGGGGTTTTGTTGTTGTTGTTGTTGTTGTCTATTAATGAATGTTTAAGAGAAAATTCAAAAATAGTTATAGCAGTGCAAACATTTATAATGCTCTAATTTTATAAATGTATGACTTATGCTACATAGATGACAGAAAAAAAGAAATTTTTAAAAGTTGATAAAAGGTAAGATGCGTTCTGTCATTACCCCGTGAAAATAAAGCCTTAGCACTGTAACTTCCGGGCGCGATATGTTTCCTAAAATTCGGTTGCAGTCGTTATCTTTGGCACACTTGGTTATACACCGTTAAAAAACGCGTTCTATTTTGAATCAAATTTTGATGCTCAGTAGCTGTCGCCATAATATGGCGAAATCTCGTACCAACATTAGAAGCCTCCTATTTCAATGTCGTTCCAACTATTGTAACTATGCTTCAACGGGAGCTCCAAATATTGGTTGAAGATTTCACCATTTTACAGTGGCAGCTAATGAGTATCAAAATTTGGTTCAAACTAGGACAAGATTTTTAACGGTGTACTTGGATTGTTACACTTGGATCAACTTTCGCATTAAATTGTTGCCAACAGAGTAAAAATGAGAGAATCTCATTATGATCCATTCTCATTCTCATTCTTCTCTACTTCCTGTCTACCAAATCTTGAAGTTCTCATTAATTTAAAGCTTTGATTATTTCGAATATACACTTCCTCACAAAAATTGCATATCTATGCAAAAGAAGAAAAAATAATAATCGAAAACACTTCAAGTCATGCCAGTAATATCAATCATTCCGAAGTTCGGAGGAACTTCGGAAAACACCTTCAGTCTATAACGCAAGGCTAATAGATTGGAAGACAGCAGCATAGACAATCCAATTCATGGCTGAAAATCCAGAATTAGTTAAATCTCAATTCACATATTAAAATGTAATTGGTCTGCCAAGTCATACCTTGGTGGAAAACACCTAAAAACTTTATTTTAGCGGTTGACTCGTAGGGTTACCATTGTGCTTTCCTGTTCCCATACCTCCATGTTTTCATACTTTTGGGTGCGGGAAAACGCAATGCTAAACCTAAGAGTCAACTGCTAAAATCGGGATTTTAAATGTTTTCCACCAAGATAGGAATTGGCAGACAGATTGCGTGTCAATATGCAAACCGGATGTAACGAATCCTAGATTTTCATCCGTGAACTCGAGGAGGTGATTGTCTTGGCTGCCACCTCCTGGTCTATAATGTCTTATTCGATGCATAACAGGATGAAGCAACAAGTAACATTGCAAAATTAATTAAGGGTGCTGGACATTTAGCTTCCGAATTCCCTTTCGCAATGTTAAATTTATGGGCGTTTGATGCATTTTTTTACTCAAAATATCTCCTCAGAAAATAAATATTTTAAGCTTCTATTTTCTGTGCACTCTTTTATAAAGATGTCTGTTTATTTTTCTTAGTTTTCAAAATATATATCTAAAAGCTACGCTTAATTTTATATGAAATGTTAAGATTTTACTCTTATCTCATCAGTTTTTAAAACATAAAATATTAAATTAAGCAAAGATTTTAGAAATATTTTGAAAACTAAATAAAAATTGGCATTCTTTAAGAAGATATCATGAAAAGAAGAAGTTATAAATATTAATTTTCAGAGGAGATATTTTAAATATGCGAATTCATCTAACGCCCATAGGCTTAACATTATGGAAGAGAATTCGTAAGCTGATTGACCAGCACCCTTAAGTCAGTCCTAATCGAAAACTTTGAAAAGTACAATCATTAGTAAGCATTGTGGGTTCCCAAAAACCAATTCGATCACCAGACTCCTCAACAGCGCTCGTAGAGGTATTTAAATGTCATCACGACGAGTGTATCGATCAGGTCTTTCCACTTTGTCATAATGAAAAAAAATGTCATTCTCAGCGTGGTGTTTTCCTTAAAACTGGGCATGCGTCTTTTGGTATTGTGACTTGATGCTGCAGTGATAAAAAGTCACTTAAAAAAAGTCACTTCAGCTGTCATAATAAACAAATATCATTAGATTATTGTTATAATCTTCCAACAATAATTTGACAGATGGCTTTGGTAGGGTATGGAATTGTTACGAGGATTGAATGCTGCCATTGGAACAACCAGAACAGTAAATACATCATTTAATTAAAAACTAGATTGTACTAGTAACCTGTACCAATTATCATTTTAATTGAACAATAAATTCATCTAAATATGCGCTACTCATGGGGAAATTTTTCGTGGGAAGATATTATTAAATTCATGAATTGGTTGCATTTTGATTCGAGTGTGCGTCTGTTGATTTCGTGCGGTAATTTTCCTCTTGTTAAATTAATGCATTGAATGCTTATCAATCATTATTATCCAAAAAACCGACTTAGAACCCGATCTCTTTTTTTCTTAATCTTTTTTTATAATTTTATGGAATTTTTGTCCATTAAATATTGAATGGAACTTAATAAAAATAATAAAACTCTAATATTTACAATTTTTCCTGATTTATTTTTATTATGCAATCCTATCACTTTTCACATTAGTAAATGATAATCGTTTCAATTGTTACTTTAATATAACAATTCTATCAACAGTTTAATAATAAAGAAAATGATGATAAGTAAATTCAAAGTGTGGCCATTAATTTACAAGACAAATGTAACTGTACAAGAATCGCAAATTGTCAAAAAGGGATACTATTTGTGTTTGGAAGATCGTTTATGCACATTTTCAACAACGTTAGCTCTTTTCAGAAGCAAGTTGTTGACCTTCAAACACACATTAAAAGGTAGCTATTAAAATGTTGTTGTCGAAATCGATATGAAGCAGAGAATAAAGATTAAATTCTTCTTCAGATTTAGCAAAACCCCATAAAATGCTGAAGCGAGTGCACAGAGAAGAAGCATTATTCTGTTCATGCACTTTTGAGTGATTTAGCCATTTTCGGGATGGCCGCAAGTGCACGGAAGATAAAACACACGCTAGATAGCCACATGCCGTGTGCACACCAGAAAAAATTGAGAAAGTTCGTGATTATGTGATTTCGGATTGCCGTTTGACAATTCGAGTACTTGGCAATGAACTGAACATATCCAAAAAAGTGGTTACTCAAATTTTGGCAGAAGCTCAGTAGCAGAAACTGCCTACCACGACAGCAGAGTTGCAGATTTTTTTTTATACCTTACAGATCAATCAAATGGTTTTAAAATAAATTCTGGGCCGAAAAAAAATTTGCTAAAATTCAATTTTTTGTTTCTATTTGTTCTATTTGTTTATATTTATTGCACTTTTTCCTTGTATTTTCTTTGTAAATGCAAGTGCGGCTTATTTTATGGACTAATATAACTTGTTATACTAGTAAGCTTGGTCCAATACACTTGGGTTGAAGATAAATTTTGATTTGCTGCCGATTAACAGAGAAAATTCTGATACTAGGGGCACAAGAGTTATTTGAACAAAATTTGAGGATGTCGAAGCCATAAAAAAACGGTGATGTCCACATTAAAGAGCATTCCGAAAGAAAGCTTTAAAGTTGTTTCCGAAACTTATACATCCGAGCACAGAAATGCATTACGTCAGATAGGAGTTAATTTGAAATAATATTAAATGAATATGTATTTTATGTAATATTTTTTAGAGTTATTAGCTCAGTCCTGTAAATTAATGGCCGCACCTTGTATAATAATAATAACATTTAACAGAATAAAATCTTACTATAAGACATCCTCTAACAGTTTTATCTCTCTCATGATATCTTTATTAAGGAAGGCTTGAAACGCTGCAGTCGTCACAACGATGCCATTAGGAACAATAAACTGGAAAATAAAAAGAATATTTAAACGACACAAAAGGAATTTTGT
Source organism: Maratus speculifer (assembly GCA_964019185.1). Classification (NCBI taxonomy): domain Eukaryota; kingdom Metazoa; phylum Arthropoda; class Arachnida; order Araneae; family Salticidae; genus Maratus; species Maratus speculifer. Next base: position 388,977,730 of record OZ025294.1, on the reverse strand, counting down.
ATTTGAATTATTATATAACTAAATTTAAAAATTCGTAAATACAAACAAAAATATGTTTATACTATTTTTTTTTTTCAAGATTTCGGAATCTCTTTTTCAACGCAAAATAATAAAAAATTAGTCAAAAATTAGAAATATAGTAAAAGCAACACATTGCTCATTGTAGCTATTAGTGTGGTTTACTTTAGCCATTTTTTATAAGTTTTTCATCTGAAAATATGAAATACCTGTCTATTGATTTTATTGCATTTATTTGTATTTTTATGCGTTGTTATTTCTCATTATATTCATACACGTATAGTCTTTGTAAAATAATAATAATAATAAATCGTTACTTACAGCCGTGTTGAAATTTTTAGTATTAAAATTTTTGTTCTAGCACTTTAAATACAGAAGCCTGTGATGGTTATATTTTTTAAATTTTGATAATTGATTTCTGGTGTATTTTTTAGCTCTGTATTCTAAAAAATGACCTTCATTTTTTACCATTACATCAGGATTTTTCGCAAATCGTAAAGAGCCTCACCAATAGCTTAGAGGTTCTGCTCTCAAAGCTAGTAGACAGGATGTCGTAAATACTGGTTAGTTTCCCCAAGAAAGAAAAACACGGAGGACATTCCCCCTAGGGCCTATATCCCTTGTGCAGATAATTGGAACAAGAGGAATCATAACAACACGTCATAAATTAACACCAAGCAAATCGTAAATTCAAAATTGTTAAAAAAATTGAAATATTGTGAAAATCTAAAACTGTAAAATAGGTGAAACACTTTTTCATAATAATCTATTCTTCTTTTTGGCTTATATTGGGTATTCTTATAGCTAAGCATTTGAAGAATCTGGGAAGGTTGAAGGGAGTGGGTGTTCATTGACTCGTGTGAGAGAAATAACCTAGAACAGGAAGCAAAGTGAAAGGGAAAATACATCATATGCACAGTGTAATCCTAAAAAAATCAACAAATTGTTTACAGGGTGTCCAGCAAATAACACCCTGATTTCAAAATCAAATTTCTCAAAAACAAAGATCGATAGTAATATGCGAAAAACGGTTTTTTTATTAGGTAAGCTGTAAAAATCTTATACAGAAATTTCAAACAGTGAATATTTTGAAAAAATATTCTTATTCTTTGTTCTGATTGCATAGAATGCTTTGATTTGACATTTGTCTTGTTTTAGATTGCCTGCAGAGAAAGAATTTTACAGCTTACAGTGCAATATTTTAAAGATTTTTCGAAGTAAATTTTTAGAATTTCGAAATTTCAAAGATTTAATTCAAAAAAAACTATGCAATATGGCACTTTAAGACGAAAAACACATTCTCTGGCAGCAACCTAAAGCAAGAAAAATGTCAAAACAAAGCATTCTTTGCAATCAGTACACAATCTTTTCAAAATATTTATCGTTCGAAACTTTTGTATAAGATTTTTACAGCTTACCTGATAAACAAACCGTTTACTGCATAATTCTATTGATCTTTGTTTTTGAGAAATTTAATTTTTAAATCAGGGTGTTATTTGCTGGACGTTGAAATTAAAATTTAATTTACAAAAATGAACTGATGACATTGAAAAAATTAATTTATCTAAAATAATAGACTTTTTCCAAATTTTATGATTTGTTGTGTGACCTGAGGTATTCAGAGGAGTGAGGTGAATAGGGTTTCGTCAGATGAACGAAACCCTAAAAAGAGTACATAAGTATATGTACATTTTATAGCAAATTTAGATACTAACATAGCCCAGCGACTTATTCGCAACAACAAAAGTGTAATAAATAGTAATTAATAACTATTTTTTTCACATTTGTAACGTCATTTGCTACCTTTTTTTGTTTCGTTCATCAGACGAAACCCTATTCGTCTGACTCCTCTGCCTGTCCGCCCGTCTCAGAATCCGTATATAAAAACTGTATAAGTCAGAGACTTCAAATTTTCTGTACTTATAGCTGAATTCCTCGTGTCACGCGACAAATCATAAAATTTTGAAAAAGTCTATTATTTCAGTTTAATTATTTTTTCAATGTCATTCGTTCATTTTTGCAATTTAAATTTCAAAAGAGAACTTTAATTTGAATGTTTTGCATGTAGGCATCATAGCTTGGAGGTAAAGCATTTCGCTAGTAAACTGAAGGTTCTTAGTTTGAACCTCGATGCTAGAAGTTGAAATTTTCATATTAAGATGAGGGATGGGATGGATGGATGGATTCATATTGAGATGGGGTTTTCATATTTATATTTTTTGAAAGTTTAAGGGTTTATATTATTAGGGTTTCGTTTATTTGACATTCATAATATTTTTGGAATTCAATATTCTTTCTGTTTTAAAAACTATTGTGATTTATTAATGATTCAGCATTTTAAATTTCGTTTAAACATTTCTTTTTTTCGTTTTTAGAAATTTAAAATTTTACTTATATCTCCGCTATTTTTTTATTGGAATCTTGGACTTTACTTAGTTAATTTGATTTGAAGATTTTAAACTTGATTAAAATAAATAATTTCCTTTTGTAATTATTTTAAAATTAAATTATGGTGCTACCAACTATGTAAGAATTTAATAATTATAAATTAACAATTTGGATTTATTGAGTAAATAATAAGTTGTTTTGAAAGAAATATTAACAGAAACCCTCTGTGCGATCTACGATATTTTACTTTATATGGGGAGAAATAGAAATCAGAATTCGCTCACAGTTTGCTTGTTCAAAAATTGTCAGGTTTGATAAAAACTTACTAGATATCAGGGAAAGACTGAGTTTGAAAAATGTTGTTGAATAACTGGAGATGCTGAATGATTGGAGCTGCTGTCAACATTGCTGCCAGCAGTTTTTGCCGCAAATTCAACGAATTTTTTTACAGTGTAATCGCATGGATGTTTTCATTCTCCTCTGCGAAGATTTGGCTATTAATTAAAACATAAAAGAAGTATTAAACATCCCCGTCCCCCACCTCCTATGTGCATAATACACTTTTAATTAGGCTACAGAATAACCGAGATTAAGCAGACCCCACCTTTCTTCTTTATTCTACATTTATCAAAATCATGAAATTTCTCTTTCTAAAAAATCTTTTGATATTTACAATATATTTCCGTGTATAAGCCGAGTATACGATTATTCAATGAAAAATCGTCTAAAATCGGAAACCCGTATGTAAGAAGATGTTCAAAAACAGTTTCTGAAACGGCAGATTCAGCGAACGAAATCTTATGACGTTTTTGTATATAGATAATAGGAAAAAAATGTGATCTCCGAAATCATTTATGTCTCCTTTTTTGTCTTGAGCGCGCTATGAAATTTGCTTAATTGAGTATTGTTCATTTTGTTATGACTTGTTCGTTCATAAAAACCAAATATCATGTTTTTGGCTTGAATTATCGCAAGAAATGATCGTTTGGTGTTTTAAAAAAAATTGTCAATAATGTGATGGATGAAACTCAAGAGACAGCCATTTTTTAAGAAAAGGGCAATTGTGATGATAATGAATTAGACACTGTTGATATTCATACTAATTAAAAAAAGCAAGTTTAATGTGTTACTTGAAAACTCCGGGTAATGAATGAGGATTGGTAACTTTTTTCATTGTAAAAGACTGGAATTTTAAATTTTTTATAGAAATTTATAACTGTTTTAAAAAAATTTGTATTTACCACCTTTTCTATTTCATTTTAAACTATCAATTTTTGAAAATTTCTTATACTCGTGTGTATACTTTTGAACCAAAAATTACACCGCAAAAACATGTGATTCTTACGTTTTGGTATTCTTTACTGAGCTGCGTCAGTTTTCCCAGAGAGGATCCTTTGCCTCCTGTTATCTCAGATTCTTGACAGAGTTCTTCTGAGAAATGGACCACGAATGGAACATCTGAAAACAAACAATCAAAAAAACACCTATAAATTAAAAGCAAAGAAAAAAATCTCTAATTGTACATTTCATGAGAAATAATATGAAAAATATATTCATTAAGGTTAAAATTGTTAAACAGTTACTCATGGAAAAACTTAAAAAAAAGAAGTTTTAAATTCCTGAATAGTGGTATATAAGGCATTCTTCAACCAGTTGATTTAGGCTACATTGTTAAAAATTGTCTGTGAAATTACAGAAAATCTACAGCTAATCCATTATGCTAAGTCTCATGTAAAATTACAGAGGTTCTGTTAAATAACAAACAAGTTATTCGGTAAATTTACAATAGACTCTGTAAATTAATACCATTAAAAATATACAAATTTTTGTAAATTTATTTTTAATGATAATAATTTAATTTTAGTTTTGAAAATCAGTAAATCACTCTAACACTGTTAAAAATACACAAGATTCTGTAAATTTATTTTTAATTACAATAATTTAGTTTACAAAATCTGATTTTTTTTTAATTTATTTAAGCAGGAAGTTTTTTTTTATTTATCTTGAGTATAAATGGCAAATGCCATGTAAGATAAAGTTACCTTTCGGAATTTTCTTCCTCTGAATTTCTGTGATGCTTCTTATAGATGGTTTTACTATCTCTCTGAAAATAAGGCAATAAAAAATTATTATTTTATGTAAATATATTTATATAATTTTAAAAACATTGCATGATATAAGACCTTGATTTAAAAGTGTATAATAATGCTTTTATTTCCTCTTTTGTATCGAATAGCTTTATACTACAACTATCACTCGATTATACAGAATTAAAAATATGCAATTTAATTTAATTCTCTGTGTACCAAATTATTTCATATAGTAATTTAAGAAAATTACTTGAATGTTGGCACTAAGATAGAGGGTTGTTCAAATTAAAATATCCCTGTTTGGGATGCCCAGGCGAGAGAAGCAGTGGATGCAACGTCTTCATATTTGGAGGGTACACATATAAGACCAAGGGAAATTGATAAGTTAAAAAAAATTAGTTGAAACAAAGGTCACTTGGTGAAAATGGGGCGTTTTGATCGGTTTAAGGTGAAAAAATTTATGTAATTTGATGCAGCCAATAAAGAACAGAATACGAGGTACGGTTGTGTATCATGCTGTAACAGGTTTCAGGTGTTATCCTTGAAGCAAGGTGCACACGCTAAAACCCACCTCAGAAACATTTGTGTGAGGATGTATTACTACGCGCGTATTTTTCGTTTGTGTTGTCACTAACATTTTTGTAGGATCGACAGTTTGTGTGTATAAAAATGCAGTAATAAAACTAATAACCGGCACCTCGTATTCTATTCTTCATTGCTTGTATCATGTTATATTTTTTATGCCTTAAATTGATCGCATAGATTCCTTTCCACCTAATGGCTTTGTTTTAACTATTTTTTATATCTAATTTATTTCCCATGGCCTGATATGTATGCACTCTAAATATGAAGACATTACTTTGACTGCTTCTCTCACAGTGCGTGCCAAACAGGTATAATTTAATTTGAAACACCCAGAAGCTGGTGCAAAAGTTTTGTCGTATTTTAATACATGCAGACACAAAACAGTCCTACCTTTATTTTTTTTTTCCAAAATCCGTTGTATTCTTTGTAAAATTATAAAGTATCATTTTAAATCTGTTTATATTCCTTGCAATTTTACGTCTACTCGTCAAAAGAAATGGGCGTCCTTATCATTTTTCAGAGTAGCAACCTATTTAAACTTTTTAAGTATAGTTGCCTTTTAATGATTTTCCAAAATTTCAATTTAAAGTTTGTTTGGAAATGTTTGATTTCAAGCATTTTTTTTATACAAATATTAGTATATTTTTTCTATACTAGCGATTCCTACATTTGGTGACTTTTTGCTTGTACTTATAGATTTTGCCATGGCTGTATCTTTGGGTGCAAGGAAACACAATAGTAAACCTACGAGTCAACCACTAAAATTGGGTTTTCAGGTGTTTTCCACCAAGGTATGACTTGGCAGACCGACTGCATTTAAATATTCGAATGGAGATTTAAAAAATTCTGATTTTCCACCGTGAACTCGATGAGGTGATTGTCATTGCTTCCCCATTTTGGTTTAATATGTACAAGTTCCGATTCGCGGCAACACATAGTTTAAGTTTTATGCTGCATATTTATTGAGTATAAATGCATGTGTGTGTGTGTGTACATGCTTCATGTAAACAATTTAAAACATCTTAGTTCTGAAGTATTATTAAGTTATACATCTCTTACGTATTTAAAAAAAAAAATTATAGAAGAAGTATAAACTAAAATGTTTTCAAATGTACTTTTTAAGAATATCGCGTGATTATTTAATGCAGAATAATATTTTATAGATCAAACAAATTCAATCCTACAACAAAACTAATTTTGAAACTATACCCTTTAATTAAGACTCTACATATTTTGAGGTGATTCATCTGAATATTCAAGCAGTTAATTATTAAAAATTTGACTTATTATTAGTTATTTAATGCAGCTTAGTTTTTTGTCAATCAAACGAATTCAATCATATAACAACAAAAAATTCAAAACTATACCCTTTAATTAAGACTCCGCTTCCTTTGAGGTGATTCAGCTGAATGTTGAGGCAGTCGATTGTTAGAAATCCGTCCCATCCTTTGTTGCTTTCGAAATGAGAAAACCTTCCCAGCAGATTGCCTTCCACTTCGAATTTCTTACCTGCCGAAATGTGAAAAATGGGGATTTTATAAAGAAACACTGTGAAAAATAAATATACATGTAAATAGGAATACACATTACAGAAATTTTCTCAATTTGCAATAATTACCTTTTTCAAATGTTTATAAATGATAATCTCTTAAAATAAGGAAGCTATTTTCTAAATTATTTCAAAGTAATAATTGTGACAATTCAAAATAATAATGAAGATTTTTGGATACCATTTTTTTTTTGTAGATTATTAATTAAAAACCAGTTAAGTCTCACTCAAAAAAAAAAAAAATACAATTTATATTACAAAAATTTTGATTAATCTAAATTTTTCAGATTTTTTTTAATCTATCTCTTTTGAAATATTAATTAGTAAAAAAGCGTGAAACAACAAGACAAAGAACATTTTGTCTGCCACTTCAAAAGAATTTTGTGTGGCTTAAAACAGGCTGGAAGAGAGTGGAATGAATGCTTCTACATTTTCTTGAAAGAATTTGGATGGTTGCGTTCAAAAAGTGATCCATGCATCTATTATCATCCAAAGAAGATACAGTATCGCGGTTTCTGTGTTGATGAGAGTGATTGTGAGAACTTCAGAATCTATAAACACTTTTAAGCGTAAAATTATGCAGAAATTTCAAGCGAAAGACTTGAAAGAAACAAATGAAATTCTATGCATGAGAATCCAGAGACAAGCTGATGGTTGACTTACGTTCGATCAAACAGCATACATTGAAGAAGTTCTGGAAATGTTTGGGACATGAGCACACCTTTAGATCCAGGTGTAAAACACTACAAAGTAAGTGATGCATAACATGGAATAACATAAAGGAGGAGAGCGACAAAATCCTTTACAGGCAAGCCATTGGAAGCGTGCTATGTATTGCCTATGGAACAGTCCTGATATTGCATTTAGTTCCACATACATGAATTAGTTTAACGAAAGATCTTCTGAATTGCATTGGAGAAACAATAAGTATCTCTTTCGGCACCTAAGGAGACCAAGCATTTGTCCTTTACATTAAGATAAACTTAAAAAAGCAATGGAATTTTTTTCTGATGCAGATTGGGGTGAAGATCATGTAGACAAAAAGTTCTTCAGAGGATATGTAGTTATTTTTGGTGGTGCTGCAGTTTCCTGGTCAAGCAAAAAACAGTGTTGTACTGCGTTATCTTATGTTGAATCTGAATATATGGCTTTGACCCATACCACAAAAGAAGTGTTGCGACTGAGAAATCTATTGCAGGACTTGGTGGGAAGACATTTATACCTACACCTGTATCAGTAAAAATTGACAGTTAGGCAACTAGGTTTATTGCAAAAAATCAGACAGTATCTGAGGGCAGTAAACATATTGATATGATGCATTTTTTCTCCGGGATTATATTGAACAAAAATGTTATTTCCTCAGTTTCAATGAATAATGTTGCTGATCTTCTAACTAAAAATATCTGAAGAAAAACCTTAATTAACTTAAGAAAACATCTAAGCTTTAATTTTTGATAGTTTATAGTTTATGAGATTTGTAATGTATATTTTTATTTTATTTAGATTGTCTAAACTTTACTTTTTTTTTTTTTTTTTTTTTTTTTTTTTTGTAAAGTAATTAATTTGTGATTTTGTATTTCTAAGTTAGTGTACAAGCTTTAACAAACCATGGTTTGACAAAGAGGAGTAATTAAAAGTAACTTTATTTACGATTGTATTTATGTCAAAGTACTACTAATATCTCAACTCTACAGCAACAAACTTGTAGTCGCCGAATGGTAAACTCTGTCTTTCCCTAATAAACAGGATGTAAACACTTTAACTTGACGCTATATTCAAAGCCCCGAGTTTCTTTTTTCTTCTGAATTTTCTATATTATCTGTGATATTGCTTATTGATAACAAGTTATAGGAATAAAGTGCTCACATTCTCCAAAGTTTTATTTCGGAATAGCAAAGAAAACTATTCGCACTATCATTAAACTAATTCCATTTCACCATTTGATATTCGGTTCTTGATCTATATATTTAATAATGATTACAGTTGAACTTTTCAAAACATTGTATCAGATTTTCTAATTGAAAAAAATTTTGTAACACAATGTTATTGTACATAATACAAAGAAGAAAACACCGTACGACTTTAGAAATAATCATGTAAAATCAACCTATCCTTTTTTATCTTACTGTATTTCGTATTGGTGTTACTTATAACGGCCGATTATCTGCACGAGATACATAGGCCCTATGGAGAGTGCCCTCCATGGGGGATCTTTCTAATGTACTGTATTTGCATTGTAACTTTTGTCAATTAAACGGAATTTGTACTTAGGCGTCAACCACTTTTTCCATGTAGAAGCATTCTTCTTTCTTTCAACCTATTACGAAGGAAAAATTATAATGTGTGGTGAAAGCTTACTTTTCAAGGTTAATTGTTATTTTTATTTTCATTAATCACCCACAAGGGATACCCAAGTGCCCCTTCGATATTTTAAACTTTTCCTTTAGATTTGCCAAAAAAAAAGTTGCTATGTTACAATTATGAATATGTTATACAGTGCTAGAATTTTATGAGCTTCAATGGAATTAACATTATAGGCCAAGAGCCGACAGCAGATCAAGGTATCAAGAAAAAAAATTATTACCTTTGTTTTATGGAAGAACAGAGATACGGATATCTAATGATCCATGTCTGCCGGAAATGAAGGAGTGCATAAACTAAAAATTAATACGACTAATAGTTGACTCCTAGGTTTATCACTGTGTTTTCCTGCTCCCAATCCACCACGTTTTTATACCTTAGACTGAATAACAAACACAATGATAAACCTACGAGTGAAGCACTTTTGGTATTAATTTTTGGCTTATGCACCACTTCACTTCCGGCAGACGTGGATCATTAGTATTCCCTATTACCACTCTTCCATAAAATAACGGATATTTTCTTATGTTCGATGACTTAGGATTTTCTGAGGTCGACTCTTGAACTGTAACGGTATTTCTTTGTCCTTCCTTTCCGATACTTATTGGATATGCAAAAGCAACCAGTACAGTAGAATTATTCTTGGACTATTAACAAGATTAACATTAACACTGATATTACTTTCTTACTTTTGCATATATGAAGACAATTATACTATTGAAAATGTCTAATTGAGAACGAATGCCATTTTAGAAAAAACTGTATTTTCATTGAGAAAACTGATTAACGCATTATAGAAATTACTCGAGAACATTTTTGAAAATCAGTAACAATGAAGGCATCTTTGTTTTTATAGATGCGTCTCTGAATCTGGAAAATATATTGGTTTTTGAGGATTTTAATGATAAAGAAGCATCAAAAAATATTTTGAAATCATCGATCACGCAAAAAAGTTTACTGTATATTTTTGAACATGATTATGTAATATTTTACTAGATAACATTTGTCTTTTTTTATTTATTTATTCATTTTTTTTATTTTTTTAGCAGTTTAACAATAAAACATGTCCCAAATTTTACGTGACCATTATCACTTTGTATTCTGTGAAACATAATACAATTAACAGAAAAAAAAAGGATTACCATCAGCTTGAAAAACTGCCTTGATATCTTTATTTTTGTCTGAAGATATTTTTTCTAGATGCATATCTGTATCTGAAAGTGGAGACAGGAATCCAGATGGCAAAACCACAAAGCCAAATTTTAACCTGAAACGATTTTTTTTCATAATTATTTAATGTATCTATAGAAAAATGCTGATAAAAAATGCGTAGATAATATTTAGTAAATATTTAGTAACATATTCAAATATAAATATATACATAAAATAAATGCGTTTAAGATTGAGAAGTTTTAGTAAATTAATGAGCGCAGTGCCAAATATATTTTAATTCTAAAGTAAATTAATAAACTTTCAAATAGATGCTGATTCACTCATTTGCATTGCTAGCACATATATAAATCAATTTAGAAATTTCTTTTTCTGAATTCACTCCAGAAATCCTAAATAGTATATATATATATATATATATATTTTTTTTTTTTAAATTATTTGATGACATATGTTCCCTAATTACATAATGTAAAAAAAAAAATCCTTTTGTAATTTCCGCTATAAAATAAAAAAAATAATAATAAAAAAAAATTGGAATGCACGTTAATGAGGCAAATCCGTTAAAAAATTTTGAAATTTTTGAAATCTTTTAATAAATTTCTAGCAAATCCGCGAAAATATAGTGAACATAAATGCACAAAAATAATGCATATAGTATTGCATTAAAGCCATTGTACAAAAAAATAATAAACTTTAGTATTGTCTCATATGTTTTTAGTAGTAGTTATAAAGTATTTATTTAACATTTTGCCCATAAAAAAGCTTTTAAAGAGCTTTTAAAGCTTTTAATGCCAAAAAAAGATTTTTTTTTTTTTTTTTTTTTACATTTATATTTTGTCAATGAAGCTAAATTTGTCATATTAAGACCCTTCATCAGAGAAATAGTTCCAATTAATCGGCTGAAATTTTCAACGCTTATTTCCTATTTATTTGAATTTTAAAGAAACTGCCTAAATGACTTTTTATCTCGTAAACTATACAAGATACACCTTTGAAAATTGTAACACGTTTATCCCTCATATGTACACTATATGCCATTAACGACTGGCCACTTGCGATTTTAGACGTCTTGTTAAAGATCTAGAAAAATACTTGAGGAATTATTCTAAAACTCGAAGTGTGTAAACAATAATACAGGTCATATATTTTCGGGAAGATTTTTTCCCGAAGTCCCAAGGCACTGTCTACAAATTAAAAAATAACGAAGATCTTTTGGATAACCCTGTCAAAACTAAGGTAGCAAAAGCATTCAAACTGGAGATTATGATTAAGTGGCTTATTGTAAAAAACACTATTCATTTTTATGAGGATAGCATACAAGTTCGTAGAGAAATTAAGGTTCTTATAAAAACATTCCCAAATTTTTTGCTTATAATTTGCAGAGTTCTTAGTAAAAAATAAATGTTCTTTTTGGAAAATATGACGAACAACATTAGACATAATACACTGTAATCAGAATTTAAAAATAATAAAAAATGTATGAAAATTAACAGATTATCAAAATAATGTTTCACTGCGCATGCGTGAACGCAATCAAAATATAATTTGCATAATGTGTTAGCTAAATATATAGAGCAACTTTAGTGAAAGTTTCTAAAACATAGCTTGAAAGTAGGGCTGGGCGATATCAGAATTTTAATATCGTGATATATCGCTGACCAAATATCGATAATTTTCGATATATCGATATATTTCAATTCATATGTCACTCCATTAAAGGGTTATAAATGTAACTGTCCTCTGTATAAAATACTACAAACACATAATAGTGTATATATATATAAATATATATATATATATATGTGTGTGTGTGTGTATGTTAATTATCAAAGAAAAAAGAAAAATATCAATATCTTAACATATTCCAAGGAACATAAATTTTAATTTTTAGATATTGATTCAAAATATGCAAACCTTTTACCTGCAAATCTGATCTAAAATATGTGTTATTGAAAATTCTTAGAAAGTTAAACATTATAAATCATTAAAATGAAACAAGAAAATGCATATAAGACAACAAATAGACATTAGATATATTGAAAGAAAATACTTTAATTACCTATAAACTTAGAATTTTTTTATTACAAAAAAAAAAAAAAAAAAAAAAAAAAATGCATTTCTGCAATTTTGGGCAGTAAGGAACACCTTCTTTTCGTTGTTATAATAAATAATTCTATTATTAGTCAGAATACAAATGAAAGCATTAGAAGAATCAAATAATTCTAAGAAAACACGAAATTTCTTAAGAGTACAAAGTCCCAAATCAGGACGTTTTGCTAACTACCGATTTTTTTTTTTTTTTTTTTTTTAATAATGCTGAATATTTATAATGATCTTTTACTTTTTCGATTTTGTTTACAGTTTTTTTTTTTTTCTAGGATGCTTTTACTTTCGAAACCAGTTTCAAAAATGAAAGTATTCCAGTAAAGAAAAAAAACAAACTTGAAAACAAATATTAAAAAAAACGGCTTTTGTTGAAAGAGATCAACCTCAGATGTGCAATTCAAAAACAAAAACAAAAACAAAAAAAATAAAAATAAATATATAAATAAACAAAAATATGGAAATGCAAACGAGGTATAAAAAAATAAGATTAACATTGAGCGGATGTTTTTGCATTAGTGAACTCTTGAAATAAAAAGGAGCCTTGATAATCAAAAATCAAATCTATCCTCATTCTTTTATGAGAGGCAAACTGTTCGATTTTTTTTAAACTTATAAAAAGGGTTTTGTGAAAGTATCAACTAGTTTCAGTTGTTTAAGTGCGCGAAAAACACATTCAACGGCACATACAAACGAAAAGGGGGGAGGGAGAAGAAAAACAAAACCTTTTATCCTTTACCATTAAAAGGGAAAAACATTCATAACTCCTAAGTTAATTTACCGATTTTTTTTCAAATTTTCAGCAATTTGCAATAATAGTAAATTAGGCTGTGTGACAAATTTTTATTAAAATATAATAAGTTATTGCAATATTTGAGCGTCTTTTACAAGTGTCCAGTACAGAAAAACCTCAAAGAAAACGTAGGAAACTATCCATCGTTTGTTTTTGTTTATCGAACTCAGCGAAATCGAAACTTGAATGTTTATACAATAATCATATTGTCATCTGCTGTGGATGGGTAATATGTTTTGCCAAGCAGAAAGACACCATCCATAGAGTTTTAGCGATCTTTCGAACTGAAAAGTATTTTCCTTCCTAATTTGAGAAAGATTTTCAATTTTTTTTTTCAAAAACTCGTACGCAAAACGTACACAATGATAAAAGAAAAAACTTCCGCTTTAAGTAAAATTTCTGCTTAAAATAAATGACATAATAGACTTATCATACATGTAAATTATTAACGTTATTAGTAAAAAATGTAAAATAATATGTGATTTAATACAATTATTTATTAATACTATTAATAAATGAAAAACCAACATACAAGAAATATCGATTAATTGTGCTCACATTCTTGAAAATATGTCAATCAATTCTGCATTCCGGCTGCAATAACTGTACACAAGCTCACAGGAAAACAACAATCAGCCACCGATATGGAGTCAACAAGTGATTGCATCGGAAATGCCCGATCCTCGAACGAACTCCGATAAATAAAGCGGTACATCAGAATAGTAGAATGTTCGCCCATATTCCGGTATGTGCGCGACACCAGCGCAAAAAGTAGACTGTTCGCCCATATTCCGGTGTGTGCGCGACACCGGCTCAAAACCGGTAGTATCACGCAAGTGCCGATTACGGCGCGAACATTTGCAAAAGTAAACAACTTTTGCGCCGATAGAGGTAGATTCGAAATTCCGTAACTCCGTAATTCCGAAAGTAGGATGGAATGCCGTTTGAAACGATATATCGGAAGGATTGAAATCTCAATATCGTTACCGCGGTCTTAAAGAAATATCGATATATAACGATATTACGGTATATCGCCCAGCCCTACTTGAAAGTTATCGTCGATAGAATAAACTCAAAATCGTTATTCTCAAAATCTATTTCCATAATTCCATCAATATATACTGTTAAAAATAAAAGTGACAAACCGGTTGCATTGAGCGCCCAGCGGAGAAAAGGTGTTACCATTTGACACCCGCGGGTTTGAAAATGTGTTTGGGGTGCCGTTGAGTGTTTCCGCTAATTAGAGTGCCGCGCAATGCATACTGTTGGAAGATTTTCACCCCTTAATCATTTGCCCATACTCTGTGACATGTATGCTTGCCCTTCAACTCGCTATCACTGGTGGATCAACAAAGCAATTTTTTCCTACGATGACTATCACCTCTATACGCTATCCCAGTTTCGTTTAGAACGTCACTCGTCTAACTTTTGGCGAGCTTTATTATATAAAGCAACCTTTGAATTTCAGGACATTTGAACATTTCAGGGAGACTTTGAAGGTGAACTTGATGGCCGAGTGGTTAGAACGCTGAGCTTGTAATCAGACGTTGTGAGTTCGAATCCGTCGAGGGCCAAAAGTTGATTTGTATATATTTTTATTTTTTATTATTGGGCACTCTGGATTAAGGGTGCCATCTTTTCACCCTAATTAAAGTTGTCATTTTGACTCCTTTAGGGGCGTCACCAGTGAGACAAGCCTTTCACCCTTAAAAGGTGCAATGTGTCACCATTAGTTTTAACAGTGTATCAATTGATTATTGTCGACATAGAGTACATAATATTGCACGCACTACTATATTTGGATACACCCCCTCATTTTTTTGCTTCCTTTTGTGAACAATGGATTTTGATCTAATTTTATAGGAAATATTTTTTAGAATTTTCAAGCTATGTATTTTAGAGATTTTCACAAAAGTTTCACGATACATTTAGCTAACACTTTATACACATTATATTTTGATTGCATTCACAAAAGCATGCATATATGCGAAATATATTTTATTAAACCTGCTCATTTTTCATACAATTTTTCTTTCATTTTTAATTTTGATTACAGGATAATGTGTTTAATGTTGTTTGTCATATTTTTGGAAAGGATAAATTTTTTATATTAAGAACTCTACAAATAATAAGCAAAAAAATTTGGGACTGTTTTTATAAGAATCTCAATTTTTCTACGAATATACACGCTATCCTCATAAAGGAACCCCATTTATTGCAATAAACCACTTAATCTTAATCTGCAGTTTGATTACTTTTGCTACATTATAGTTTTGGCACATTAGGTTATCTAAAAGATCTTTTTATTTCAATTTGTTGACTATCCCCAATGGAATTTCGGGAGAAAAAAAACTTCGCGGAAATATATGACCTGTACTATTCTGCTTACGCACCTGCAGTTTCAGAATAATTTCTCATGTATTTTTAGCTCACAGGCTATCATAGCCTGAGAGCTTATGTGCCCGCCCGTTCTGTATGTATGTACGTGCGTAACGCGATAACTCATGATAAAAGTATCCTATCCACTTGAAATTTTGTATACATGTATATCCTGATAAGGCGCTTCCCTGATTAGTTTTTGGAGTTCATTCGATATGTATAAGAGCGGGAACGGGGGGCTCATGCCTCTCCCCTTAAGTGATATAAATGGGATTTTCATTCACAATTATCAGTTTTCGTTCAAAATTTAGGTATAAGATCATTCTAATGAGACGCCTCAGTGGTTGGTATTAGGAGTTCATTGTATAAGTATAAACAGGGGGAACGGGGGCTCTAATGCCCCTCCTTAATTGATATAAATGGGTTTTTTATGCAGAATAAACAGATTTCGTTCAAATCTTTGAATAGTTTTGGAAGTTTAATGGTTAAGTATAAAAGAAAGGGAGATTACTCCTCTTAAATTATATAAATGGGTTTTTATTAGGAATTTTCCGATTTGCTCTGAATTTTGGATATAGATTTTTTATATGATAAAGCATGTCCCTGATTAGTTTAGGGGTTCAATGATTAAGTATAAAAGGGGGAAAGGGGGAGTTGTTTCCCCTTCTTAATTTTTTTTCGAACGGAAATAACCCTTGAAAATATAAGGCTTTAATGTACAATTAGTATTTGTAGCCTGTGAGCTCAATGCCATCAGTTTAACTGGACAGTATTCTTTTTATTCTAGATATTTAACAAGACGCTTTAGTTCGCAAGTGGCCAGTCGCCTTTAATTGAGCTCGGCAAAACGCCTAAAATTTGATGACTCTAGACCAGAAAATCTGCTTAATAATGTATACTTTATCATGTTAAATTAATGAATTTTGAAAAGATGAAAATAGAGAGAAAATTTTGGGTGCAAGAAAAATAAAGCTATTTAAAAATATTGAGAAGATTGATTTTAAAGATTGCTTACTCACCCCCAAAAATGTAGGATTATATCGAAATAGTTTAATTTTCGATTGAATAGACAACAAGCGCGTACTTACTCTTTTACTACACCTGGAATAGTTGCTTCAGCAATATGGATAATACTTCCATCCTAAAAACAAGAAAGAAAAAATCATGCATCAAGCTTAGATTATGAAGCACTTTCAACACATTCAGAATAATGTAACAAAACTGCACTGGTTAAAAAATTAAAATATAATTTCTCATTTTGCCATATGGAAATGTATAACGCATTTCAAAACCGAATATCAGCTGTTCCCATCTGAAAATCGGAAAATTATCCTTTTTTAGCTGCTCTGTATGATATAAAGGTTTGTGTTTATAGGAATGCAACGGATATCCGGCCAATATCCGATATCCGGCTGATTTTTCAATATCCGAAATATCATCGGATATCCGAATCACAATCACCGGATATCCGACTTATCTATCGGATATCCGATCGGATATCCGGCAGAGTGCAACAAACCAAATATATATTAATAACAGTAATTGTTTGATCCCAAACAATGCGAAAAACTTTTGTTTATAATGCAAAAGATGAAATATTATTATAAGTTCCCCATCGATGAATAAAAGGTAATTCTCAAAAGTTTAAAGAATTGCCAGCTTTCCAACTATTTATATTTAAACAATGTAACAAATTTAAAAGTTTACATTTACATCTTTTAGAAAATTGTATCTACTTCCAGATTGTAAAACAAAATTTGAAGTCAAAATAGCAAATGAAGCTTTTGTGCAAAAATGTATAAAGATAAAAAACCAACATTGAGAAATGCACAAATAACGCATGAAAAGAATAGAAAACAGCCGTTTCGAATCTACTATCGAGATTCTTCATCAGTATAAGACTCAGCATGCTAGAAAAAGCTAAGCTGAGCAAAGCGACAGGGAAGCACAGTCTTATATGCCTATTACGGGAGCGAATGGTAATAGATTCGAAACCGCTGTTTGCTACCTTACATGCATTTCTAAACGTTGGTTTTCTATCTTCATAAAATTCGAAGTTGTTTATTAAACTGTGATTTTACTAATTTTCTTTCTTTCTTTTAATTTAAGCAATGGGTTAATTGGTTTTTAAGTTACACAACTAAACAAACCTATTTTTAATTTCTTCTATCTTTCAAAGAAGAAATTATTGTAATCAACTTTTTTTTTTGACGAATTTGCATGTTTTCCCCAAAACATGTATATCATGTATACAAATATCCCCAAAAACATGTTTATTCAAATCATCTGTCTGTCCCAGTGTCGCCATCATACTACCAAAAAGTGTATGAGGTTATGCATAGAATGATCCAAATATTTTGTGCATATTTTTGACTGTAACCAGCAGGTTCTTCTTCAATATGGAAACTGTTCGCTGTAAGGCGGTGCTGTAATTGCAATTTTTGTGCCATTTTCATTGTTCTACCATCAAATACTGTATGAAGTTATGCATAGAATTGAACCAAATTTCTTTGGATACATTTCTGGGAATGGCTGTCTGGTCTTCCTTCAATTTGAAAATAGTTTGCCTAAAGATGGTACTGTAATAATGATTTTTGTAAAATAATTTTGATTTTTCATAATCCTTACAGAGAATTGGCGGTTCGTACAGTGAACTTCGTATCTTTCTAAAACTGGCTATTTGCAAACAACTGATGTATAGCAGAACAGAAAAGAATATTGATTTTAATAAATATCATGATCGAGATTAACTCATTCTTAATCTAATTAACTGACTGCAGCAAAAATTCTAGATGAAAATAAAAGTTGGTATAGTGCTGAACTAACAATATTGAAGTAGTATTAATACAGTTGACTCTCTCTACTACGAAACTCTATCCAGCGAATTCCTCTATTTAATGAATTTGTTGTAGGAACGGTCATTTTTTTTCATGATTACATTAAAAATAATCTACATATAGCAAAATATACATCTCCATTTAACGAATTTTTTCAAAAATGTTCTTTTATATGTTCTGAAAACGCTTCAAATTATTTATAGAGTAAATTTTTTTTCATTGATTTCTCGTTTATAAGTCATAGCTACATAGCATCCTCTACCTTATTTCTTATGTCTAAAAAAAGGCATTCAACCCCCCCCCCCCCACCAAAAAAAAAACAACAACATTATCTTTGCATGGTTATACTTGACTTTGTTTTAGCCAAGGTGAGCTTGCGTTCTTGGAAAAGAGTGAAACATTTGCTTGCTATTGGAACGATTTGCAATAATCACAAAGCATCCTAAAAGATAAAACTATTCCATTATCGTCTTGAAAATGGTGTTTATTTCTTGGTTTGGATAGTAAGTCAGCAATAAGGAAGGGATGAGGGGGCAATTGCAGAAAAGGTTGTTTTTTTCAGCAGGTTTTCATCTATCTAAACTAACTCTCATTACTTTTAGAGTTTAGAGTTTATGTTTGTTGTTTGTGGCGACTTGGAATATTTTTTGTTGTGAGAGATCATTTGAATGAAGAATTGTTACCAAACGTCATCTATGCTGGTGTTATCTTCTACTGCATCTGCATAAAAACTCCTTTGGGATAAGCATAATGCTTTCTTATAAAGTACAAAATTTTTTGCCGTTTTCTATTCAACGAATTTTTTGACTGAACGATGGATTTCGCTATATAGAGACTCGACTGTATTTGTAAATATTTTTTGAAACATTCAGATATATGGAATAGAAGAGAGTTTTGGGACTGGTGCATCCAACTAGTTATTTTCATGATTTCATTATAAATATTTAAAAGTTTTTTTTTTTCTTATAAATTTGAAAGTGATTTAACTTAAAGTAAAATTAAATGTAGCTTAAGGTAAAACAGTATTAAATAATTAAAACATGAAAAAAAATCATTAAGTAAACCCATGTTTGGAAATAACTCTTCAACCGTTGGTATATTCGTAAGCCTTTTTATGTTGACATTATAAATGGAAGCTATGTATTTCTTTGTGAAATTACTTTACAATTATAAAATAAACATATTGATAAATGTATAAAATTTGTTCTATAAATTATCTGCATTTCATTGTACAAATTATTAGCAATTATCAGCATTTCATTGTAATTATTAGCCATTATCAGCGTTTCATTGACAAATAAGCAGAATATTTAAATGTTTGAAGTAAATTTTTTATTCAATATTATTAATATACACATACAGGGCTTGAACTTTCGCATGGGATGGCTGGATTCATGCCTTAAAATCTTATGGCCAAGCCATTCCTGTTTCCAAAAAAAAAAAAAAAAAAAAAAAAAAAATCCCTTTTTGAATTTTTTTTTTCTTTTGTTAAATGGCGATCAAATCTCAGGACTGACTGACTATTTTTGTGATATTTTCTACTATCAATTGGCAAATATCACAGTTTTCTCTTACGGCAATTATACAAAATTCATGATTGGTTTTTTGCATTTGATTGAAAAACTTCGTAATTTTTCTCACAATTTTCTCGTTTGCTCGCCTCGCAAACTTTTGCAACTTTTTTCTCGAGACCGATTGCCAAATTTCACAATTTTTTTCTCTCAACTGAATGTGACAAATTTAGCTATTTTATTCTGCGACTGATTGGAAAATTTCCCTTTTTGTTTTAGTGACATTCTGCTGAAATTAATAATTATTTTCCTGAATTTTGCTATATTTTCCCACTGCCCAAGTTCCCTCAAACTTCAAAAATTTTCAGACCGATTGACTATTTTTAAAAATTTATTTTTGCCATGGTGGACAAAATCAGCGATATTTTTTCTATGGCCGATTTCCATATTTTGTGAATTTCTTTTTCTAATTTATTTTGTCTCTTTTGCCGAAACAAGAAATTTCTAAAAGGACAGTAATAGTCACTAGAGTCTGAGCTCTGTCTAATTAGCCTTGAATCAGCATTAAACAAAATGAGATTAGATCTTGTGTTGCACATTGGAAAAAAAAAACATGTTTTTTTTACAATCAATGGTTCAGCATTAGATTTTTTCATTTTTCGAAATCATCGCACATTTTGTAATCAATGGGCTTGATAATCATACTTCTTTTTTCATTTAAAAGATAATCTTTCATACGATGTTTCTGTTTGGATTCGTTTTTTTTTTTTTTCCATATCTGATAATTTGCATCTGCCCATTTTGTAACTTTTTATTTTCTTCTTTATTAAAAATGACATTTTGATTTCCTATTCAAATAAAAATTCTTCTAAATTTAAAGAATTTTGTAAAAAATAATAAATAAATAAATAAATAAATAAATAAAATGAGGACATCCATTGTCCAAAGCAAGATGTTTAAATGTTTCCCATTGAGTTAATGAAAATCAGTAAAAACATTATTTTTATGATGATCAAAACATGATTCATGTAATAAGAGTCACATACTACATATGTCACGGATTTCCTGGACCAATAATAAACAAAATAAAACGCAGACACCACAAGGTCCATTCTCAACCGATAACATCAACCGCTTTCCAAATGATTAAAAAAAAAAAAAAAAAAAAAAAAAAAATAGGCAAACTTTAAGGAAACACATTTAGAAACAATAAATAGTTTATGTGCATAGTTCACAGAAATTAGGACATGACCTTTTTAAATAAACCATTTCTCGTGGAATAGAAGAAACCTACTGATTATGCCCTTTCAGAATTTTATATGGGTTTAAAATTCCATTGCATAGAAGAACATAAATAAAATAAAATAAAAATAAAAAAGTGTTAAAATATTCATTTAGCAACTCAATTATTAATTGTTCATAACACTGAATGAAAATTGAAAAATAGATATGATATATATAAGGCTTGATTCTTTTCGTTTGTTTTAATTAAAATAGACATTTTGGATAATTATCTTGAGTTGTTGATTTAAATTATTTTAATGGAATTTTGTCATGCTGGTATAAATTAAACATTTAAATGGCATGTAAAAAATAATAGTTTTTTTTTTCCTTCTCATATAGTTTAACACCCCTGCATTTACAAATGTTATGAGGAAAACTCTCTCTGCCTGGGAAAACCTGAATTTCAAGCCCTGATAGTCAAAGATATATAGTTTCTGTAAATTATATTCCAGTATGTTTAAAGGTTGCAGTGGTGTGTGAAACATGTTTGCAATTTATTATTTGAGATGGCATTGCATAAAGAAATAAACAAATATTCACCATAACTAAAAACATAATCAGTACCGGATATCCGATCGGATATCCGGCCGGATATCCGAATCCGGCAGGCAAATCGGATATCGGATATCCGATATCCGATATCCGGCAAAATCAGTATCCGTTGCATCCCTATTTATTAACAACATTAATTCCAAAATTTAGTTCATTCAAGATATAAATATATTTCAATTGAAAATTCCCACTTCAGCAGTTTCCTCTAATTTGGAGAATAGTATGCGAATAGCTTTGTGCAGCCTTGTGTATGAGGTATAGAATTTATATATAAAGAGTAATATGCAAAAAAACTAATTAAATTTAAAGGCAAATACCGAATTTTAAAACGTACTCTCCAGAAATTATTACGCAAAGACAGTACTGTAACATATTGTGTGTCCCTGTAAATGAACATAAAATGCTTTGAATGCTCTGTTTTAACATGATCGTAGTGAAATTCAGTAATTTATATCAGTTTCAATACATTTGAAATAGCATAATGTCATTAAAATACTCTCCAAACGATATTTCCTATATACCATAATGTAATCGAATTCTTTTGAGTGTCCCTGTAAATGAATCATTAATAGTATATACTTCATATACAGTACCAAACATGCTTTGGTGAACAATTGCATGAAAATCCAAGTATATTTAAGGGAGTAAGAGCGTGGACTCTTAGACGGACAGACAAACCGAATGCATAAGCACTTTTCGACTTTTTTTGGAAAGAAACGACCTTACTACAGATTGATCTCAGCCATCCAATGCAAGAAAAAGTCAGTTAAAAATATTGAAATGCAACCGAGATATATTCATAGATTTCTTCCAATGGATTAACATATGCGAACGGGTCTTTTCGCTTGACTGAAGTAGCCCCTTAATGGTGTCAGTGAAACATGTCAGTTTTCTCAACACAACAGAAACTGGAAAAAAATGTCTTTAACTAGTATATTTTTATCTAGTAATGTATAAAATATTTTCATCTATTTAGTATATATTTTATGCCGGATTACCTTCACGTATAATTCGCACAGAAAATTTCATGGTTGTACCGTTGATCCAAAATTGATTTAAAGTACTCTTTTCTTTTCGTCCAAGTAGCAATCAATATATGCTAAGTTGAAATATGCTGAAATATTTTCTATTCCTATTCCTATTTTATTTAGTTCATTTTTATTAGTGTGAACAACATAATACTTTTCTTATACTTACCTTTGAGATCTGCCCCAGCACATGGGTAAATTTAGCACCATTTTCTAAAAATGTATCCCCTAAAACAAACATGACACATATAAAGAAAATTTAGCAAAAAAAAATAAATAAATAAATAAAATAAATTTTAAAAATATTCATGCAGCTAAAAATTCCTTTACAAACAATTAAAACGTAAAAATTTTAAATAAGTTCAATTTGTTTTTCTCGTTATTTTTTCATTTTAACATATAGTCAGCCATGAACAATAAATTCAGCATTAAAATTGAAAAAAAAAAATTCCAGTTAGCATACAACATTCCCATAAAAACGGGAAATTTTTGCTTTAATTAGGGGTATTTTAAACATCATTTTTTGTGCAGCAATATATAAAGCATTTTAATTTATCTAGCATATGTCTTATAAAATACTAAGTTCCCATATTATTGGTACAGAAATTTTTTGGTGGCTATCACCTTCAATTTTTCCTAAAATATTTTTACATTTGTCACTTGGACACCTGGTCTTTTAACTTCTAAGATTTCCGGGGGGTAATAACGTCAAATGCTAATATTTCGAGTAATTATGAATAAAACCAGAAAAATGGCACTCAGGTTCTGCGTTGAAAGGCCCCGAGTCAACTGAATTACAAACAATCGCTAAAACTTAATTTGTTCCATTTGTAGACCTTATCACTGGAAGAAATCACTAATCAATGCCACATCTAAGATTTATGAAGTAAGCTCTGTGATCTGAAGACTATGTATATTTATTAGGAAAAACTTTGTTTATGGCATAAATTTGTAGTGTATTTCATGTACTTTCAAAATAGTGTGAGAGATTTTGGACGTGTTCGCGAGGAAGTTTGTAATTTAAAATATACTGCACAGTAAGCATACTAGGGTAATGACGCTATTCATTGATATAATCCAGTGCTGAAACTACATTCGAAGAGGGTCTATTGTTAACTCACAGGCTATCAAAGCCTGAGAGCTTATGTGCCCGCCCGTTCTGTATGTATGTATGCACGTACGTAACGCGATAACTCATGATAAAAATATCCGATTAACTTGAAATTTCGGATATAGGTATATTCTGATAAGGCTCTTCCCTGATTAGTTTTGGGGCTCATTCGATAAATATAAGAGGGGGAACGGGGGGTTAATACCCCTCCCCTTAATTTATACAAATGGGTTTTTCAGGCAGAATTTTCCGTTTTCGTCCAAAATTTTTATATAGGATCATTCTTATGAGGGGCCTCTGTGATTAGTATTAGGTGTTCATTGGATAAGTATAAAGACAGGGAACGAGGAGCTAATGCCACTCTACTTAATTTATATAAATGGGTTTTTCATGCTAAATTTACCAGATTTCATTCAAATTTTAGACATAGATTATTCTTATGAAGACATTGTCATGATTAGTTTTGGAAGTTTATTGGATAAGTCTAAAAGGTGGGAAATGGGAGGTACCCCCCCCCCCCTAATTTAGGCTACTGGGTTTTTCATGCAAAATTTATCGATTTTTTTTTTTCAAATTTTGGATATAGGTTCATTCTGATCATGCGTTTCCCTGACTTGTTTTGAGGATTCATTGGATAAGTATAAATGGGGGATCGGTGGGCCACCACTCTTAATATATGTAAAAGTTTTTCCTTGCAGAATTAACCGATTTGCTTCAATTTTTGGATACAGGCTCATAGTGATAAGATACTTCCCTAATTAACTGTGAGGATTTTTTGTTTAAGCATAAAGGGGGTATGGGTGATTACCCCACGCTTAAATTTGATAAATGGGTTTTTATGCAGAATTATCCGATTTGCTTTAAATTTTGGATGCAGGTTCTTTCTGATAAGGCGAATCTCTGAATAGTTTTGGAAATTTAATAAGTACAAAAGAGGGGATAACTCTTCATAAATTATATAAATATGTTTTATGCAGAATTATCCGATTTGCTCTGAATTTTGGATAGAGATTTTTTATATGATAAAACATATAAACATATTCTTGTTTAGTTTAGGGTGTCCAAAGATTAAGCATAAAAATTAGAAATGGAAAGAGTTATTTTCTCCCTTAATTTGTTTCTCGAGCGGCATTAACCCTTGAAAATACAAGACTGTAAATTATGCAATTAGTATGCGCAGTCTGTGAGCTCAATGCCATCAGTTTAACTAAACAATATTTTTTTTATTTGTATTATACATTAGAGAGCATTGTTAAAACCATGTTGTCATTGTTGAAAACTAAACAGTATGCAAAGAAATTTGTATGCCCTAAATTTTTTCATGTTAGAAAAATAAAATATCAAATTATTATTACAGCATCCTGATATCGCATATAATCATAAGTAAAAGCAATTTGCCAATTCTAGGCCTGTAGAGTTTGTATTTTTAGAAGTAAACATTTAAATGCCATTATTTCCATATTATTTTATAGTTTTGTTTGCATGGCGATATTTCCCCTATTTAGTGGGTAAAACCGGCGAAAAACATTTGTCAAGAAATCACGCCACTACTTTTTATGAATACATATCTGCTAAAATATTCTTTCTTCTATACACAGCCAATAACTTACGACATCAAATCCTACGTTTGTTTGAAAAAAATATATAAATCTAAGCTGTGAAATTTGGTATAACTTTAACATGGCGTTATTTCCTCAAAACAGTTTATAAGTTTAAAAGATTGTAAAAAATATCATACAGAAAAAGGCAGTAAAAACTATTTTGAAAATATCCACAAGCTTTTTACTGCTACCAAGTCATGATTTTTAATACTAATTCTTTTGTTATAAATATCATGTCCTTATCTTAGTTACCGGAAAAATCGATTAAAAAATTACTTATTTTTGATTGAATCAAAATTTTAAAAACTTAATTAATGAATTATTTTTCATAATAATTATGTGTATTTTTTCAATTATCTGATTTTTTTAACATTTTTAACTGCACATTATTGTAGATAAAAATAATTAGTACATAAAGAATTCTAATTTGAGAAATCTTAACCACACTGTTAAAAGTGAAGGTGACAAACCGGTGCCATTTGGGACCCAGAGGTGAAAAGGCCCTAGGGTCCATTGGAACCCGGGGCATTTGGAACCCTAGGCCATAGAAGCTTGGATATGTGGTTGTAGTGCCGACAGGTCTCTTACTGGGTAATTGGAGCTAAATAAGGTGCCATACACTTCGTATTGGCAGCAATGTGGCACCTCATCGGGTGACTGGAACCATGCGCATGCGCTGTGACGTGTGTCTCTGTTTTCTGTGATGGCAAGTAAAATCTATGGCTATAGGGCTCGATGGTCGAGTGGTTAGAACGCTGAGCTTGTAATCAGACGTTGTGAGTTCGAATCCTTCTACGACCAAAAGTCGGTTTGTATATTTTTTAATTTTTTGTTATTGGACAATCTGGATTAAGGGTGCCATCTTTTCACCCTAATTAAAGGTGTCATTCTGGCTCGTTTAAGGGTGTCACCAGTGAGACAAGCCTTTCACCCTTAAAAGGTGCAATGTGTCACCATTAGTTTTAACAGTGCATATTATCTTAATGAAAAGATGTTAATTAAGCTTTTGCAATTTCATCCGTACTAAATTGTTTAAAAATCACATTTTTTATTGTTTCACTCAGCCAATAAATTTACGATATATTCAAATTTCGAATCATTATTATATGAGTCGTCCAAATGAAAGTGGCATTGCTGTAATATCTCCACAATTTGAAAAGAAAGATGACTGTGCATGCCCTTATAGGGAGTGCAGAGTGCTGGGAATACATGCGATATCGTCAGATCTCGCCAGATGAGTCTTTGATGGCGTGGGACCATGTTAAAAGGCATCGTTTGCATCATCGATGCCCCCAAACGGTGTGAACTCGCAATCGTGCAATTTTTAACAGCGGAAAATGTTAATGCTAGTCAAAACTTATCGTCAAATGCAAAATGTGTATGATACGAATGATGTGTATCGGTATTCAGATGGTGTAGGGATTTTCGAAGTGGAAGAAGCAGTACTTACGACAGTCACAACCTGATCAAGTGCATGTTGTCTTCTTAAACTACGAAAATCCCTACACCATCCGAATACCGATACATACACTTCGTATCATACACATTTTGCATTCGACGATAGGTTTTGATTAGCATTAACATTTTCCGCTGTTAAAAATTGCACGACCTTTTCACTGACACTGTTTGGAGGCATCCATGATGTGAACGATGCCTTTTGACGTGGTGGTTCCACGCCATCCTATACGCGGGACCTGGCGCTCTAGCGGGATTTGACAATATCGCATGCATTCGCAGCACTCTGCACTCTCTTATAGTATGTGGAGTCATCTTCTTCTTCAAATAGTGGAGTTATTACAGCAGTGCCACTTTCAGTTGGGTAAACATTATATTATTATTAATTCCTTACCGAGAAATCTTATTCTTTCACCAAACAAATAGACATGTCGATCTTCGAATTCACCATCCACAGTCATCGTACCATGGACTACACCAGACTGGGCATAAAAATTGAATGCCTTCTGAAGCCTGAAAAAACAAAAAATACAACGGGATCAAAACATGCAATAGATAATGTGCAAAGCAAAAGGTCACATGTATTTATATCATTTGTATATTATTAATTTAACTAGACTAACTATGGAATTAATTTTCCAATAGTTTGAAATGCCTAGCTAATTAATTGAAGTTTTTATTAATCAAAGATAATTAAATTTTTGCAACGAAACTACTTTGAAGCTATGAAAATTCAGTATTATCTTCTAAAACTATCGTGGCAATCTAAAGTAAATGAAAGCCCCTTACTTACTTTACATATATTGCTTTTAATATACAGTATGCCTCAAAAAGGTTAAAATGTGCTAATTTTTTTATATTCAAAATATGGTAAGAAATAAGATTAAGTTAATGCAATGAACCAGCTTTTAACATTCCAAAATTTGAACTTTTTAAATTTCTATCCGGTCTCCCTAGACAAAATTGATCAATTACAGAATTTTCCGTTTTGCTGCAATAAATGCATTGCAAAGCGTTGCATATCTGTATCGTTAAAGTAAGATGAATCATTATGAAGAAAAAACTGACTTTAAACACTTCTCTGTACCATTTACGTCTAGAAAGGCGGTGTGCCGCTATGTCATTACCTAACTTTAATCCCCAATGGCCACATTGGTTGCTAATTTTTTTTTATAAAACTTTAACTTTTAAGTAATGTAATGAAAGTATGTTTTGTGTTTCATATGGTGATCAAGGTATTCGAGTATGGAGAATGAAGCAAGAAGCATTTGATAAAGAATGCCTTAAACGTTCCGTAAAATTTGCTGCTAGTATCATGTTTTGGGATTGTATGAGTGCAGAAGGACCTGGAAAGTTATGCATCGTCTACGAAAACATTAACTCTCAGATATATCAAGAAATTTTGGAATATTACATGATTTCATCATCAGAAGATTTATTTGAAGATGATTTCATCTTTCAACAAGATTTAGCGTCACCGCATACCTCAGTGTCAACTAAGAATTGGTTACGCCAACGCAACATTAACGTACATCCTTAGTCACCAAACTCACCAGACCTTAATCCAATCGAACACTTACGGTATATAATGAAGAAAAAACTCCAAAAAATCTTCCTTCAGATAAAACTGCGTTAGTGGCACGTATAAAGTCCGTTTGAGTTAATATTGATAGAAATGTTTGTAAACACCTTGTATATAGTATGCAAAATCGATTGTACGCTTTTATGAAAGCTAAAGGCGATGATACAAACTACCATTTACTTCATATACATAAGTAATATTGTTGCGTAAAATAAAATATTCTTATATTTCGAACTAATCTAAATTTCATTCTAATATTTTGATGTGTTTCAGAAAGCTGTATATCTAATATATTGTAGGTGGAACTGGGCACATTGATACACCCCTCTACTGCTCACAAGATCATTACAAGAAGTTTCACAACAGCTCCAAAAGATGATGATAATGTACACATTATTCTGTACATACAGAAGGTCTTGGCATGATTCAGTAGTTTGATGAAATGGGACGAGTGATTTATTGTTTTTGTAGATCAAAAGTAAATTTGAGTTGTACAATTGCAATGGTATTATACAACTGTTAAAGTATTTTCATCCGAAAAGAATACTCTCCCTGGTAAGTATAGCTACTGTTTATCAGTTCCTCATTCTTTATTGTTGGATAAATTATGAATGTTCGATTTGAGATTCATGTCATTCAAAATGGCTGCATGGGGCACATTTATATAGTCTATGTAATGGCACATTGATACGTATCAATGATAGCTATAGACAACCTAAATCCTTTTCTAGTTCCTTTTTTTCACCACTTTTTATTATTATTTTTTTTATCATACACTCCTTAATCCAACCATTTCCCTCCAAAAATCTCCAATTTTTTATATTAGAAAACTTCTGAAAACAGAAAACGTACGAACTTACCCAACAGCTAGTTGTAATAGAACTAACAAAAGAAAAGTACGGCACCCTCGCGAATCTCAAATTTATATCGATTCTCCAGAGAAAAAAGTATTTTCGACATGAGAATTGTTAAATAAGAGAAACAAGCTGCAGCACAGCAATGATAATTATATTATAAACAGAATTTTTAGTGTAATTATACTTTATTTTCTGTTTATAAACCGATTTATAAACAGAAAACCTAGTAATTTTTTCATATTTCCTAAGAAAGAAGATAATGCTAGGGTTTAAGTGATAGATATGACATAGTTATCACTGAGACAAACAGACAAGGAACAACCAGAACATCAGGTCATTACACATTTAATTTTAATAGCTTTTGATTGCTTACAAATGAATTGCGGTTGATTTTAATTTCTATAAATAAATATAAAATGGTTTGATAGATCATTTACTATGAAAAATATGCATTGGTGTTATTTTGTCTCCATTTTTACCAAACGTATCAAAGTGCCCCATAAGGTATATCAATCTGTTTCGGGGTTCGGGCACATTGATACAAATGACTTTTTAAGATTTTTTTAATTAAATGCAAAAGTACTATATAAAACAATGATTGTACATTTTAATAACGCACTACCCAAGTTTTGCTGACACCATATGGAAAAATAACTTGAAAATTCTATTTTGTGGACACCAAAAAAATTTTTAGAAAAAAAAACGTCTCTATGTGCCTTATGGCCATACTGTATTTATTCTGTGTTCCCCCTACTGTATTTTATATTTTGTAAATGTTAAAATCTTCTCTAAACATTCCAGATTTAATTTATAAGAAATTTAATTGCATTTACTTAGTATCAAAAATAAATAAATGAAAAATATTTTTTTTCTTATTACTTTTTCTCAATTATTCTAATATTCTTAATATGAGCTGTAGATGGGCCATTTCTTTTTAGTTTTGAATAAAATAGCATAATTCACATTATTTAAAAAAGTAGTAGAAGAATAGTATGCCCTCACTGAAACCTTAAAAATTGTTATCTACCTATTAAGCAAAAATTTTGTAATTAATTGAGAAGGTATTATTTTAACATGCCGAATTCTGGTGGTCCATTAAAAAATATTTTATTTTATGGCCAGCAATTGTTTTATAATAGTTAATATTTATGCGATGGTTATCGATATATACTTTAAATATTTGCTATTTGCCCGCACGCTGCCCGTATAATAGGCTTTTCTCTAGTAACTAAATATATTCCAAAAGATTACCTGAAATAAGCAAATGTGTGTGTACTTGCTATAGTAAAAGGTTAGGCTGGCACCGCTATCACGTTTTCTTGCAACATCACCTTTTCTCTTATTTAAGAAGTGCTCTTATTGCACTAGCCTGCAAAATTTGGGTTGTGTTATGTTTTTCAGCTTTTGATGATTAATTCATTGTTATGTTTTGTGGCACTGAATCCATAAATGACCTTAAATTTTTACCATCACGTAAAGATTTTTTGCAAAACGTAAAATATCACAGTTTAAAAAGTCAAAAAATAGCGAAAATTTGATGCTATAAAATTGATGTGATTGTTGTGTTTATTAACTTTTGAAAATTTATTTTTTTTTTGTATTTTTTTTAGTGCGGAATCTGACAGTAACCTTCATTTTTAACCATCAAGTCAGGTTTTTATGAGAATCCTAAATTTCATTAAAAAGTTCGAATTTATAAATGACCCTCCCGGCCTTATCGGACCCTTCAGCTGTTTAGCCGTGAGAATTCCCAGTATAAGTCAAAAATTAAATGATGTTATTAAATAAATTAAATTAAAAAGAATAAAAACGTATTTCACACTTTTTTGTAGTATCAGATTTTTCCATTTTTTTATTTTTTTTAACGATATCTTACTTTTCCAGTGGTAAGCTCCACGATTTCCACTTGCACTTTGCGAATGACAACGCCAGAGCAGACTTGTTAACATCACTTGTCATATCAAAAACATCTGAAGAGGCACTCCATCTAGAAAATAAAGTACTTTTTTTAGAAAAAAAATTATGTATATAGCTGACTGATAAATATACACTGGTGTCCAAAATATAAGCATAATTGGTAATTAAGTAATTATTTTTAAGTAATGAAAGAAATATGAATCGGAATGTGCTGAAACTCCAGGTGTGTAAACAAAATAGTACGCGTCACATATTTTCGCAAAGAGTTTTCCCCGAAATCGAACAGGGGACCGTCAACAAATTGAAAAAGAACGAAGATCTTTTGGATAACCCTGTCAAAACTAATGTAGCAAAAGCGTTCAAACTGCACATTATGATTAATTGGCTTATTGTAATGTACTGTGTTAATTTTTACAAGGATAGCATGTATACTCGAGGAGAAATTAAGGTTTTTATAAAAACAGTCCTAATTTTTTCCAAGTTTTTTGCTTATAATTTGCAGAGATCTTATTATAAAATAATGTTCTTTTCTGAAAATATGACAAACATCATTGTACACAATACCCTGTCATCAGAATTTAAAAATAATAAAAATTGTATGAAAAATGAGTATGTTTAGTAAATAATTTTTCATTGCGCATGCGTCAACGATATCAAAATGTCATTTGCATATTGCGTTAGCTAAATGTATAGAGCAACTTCTGTAAAAGTTTCAAAAACATAGCTTGAAAATTCTGAAAATGGGAGCCTATAGAATCAACTCAAAATCCGTTATTCCTAAAGGAAGCAAAAAATTCAGGGGTTTTACCTAAATATAGTTGTACGTGCACCTTTTCTAGTAAAACCTTTAAATAAACTATTATCTGTCACATTAACGTGTTGCTCTTTCTCTGCTGTTTCTATTGCTTTTTTCTCTGCTTCCTTTAACCGTAACTCGCAAAAAAGGCATTTTTAACGTTACATTCCTATGTGATTCCGAGTCGTCTTTGCATCAGAAACATTTCCTGGAAATATGTTGGTCTGGTAGTAAAACACCCAGGAGTAATGCCATTGAAATATCGGAGATGTGTCGGAAGCGCCCTCTATCAAAAAATGAGGACACCATGCTGTAAGACATTTTGAATAAAATAATTACCAAGGTAATGACTTACGCGCAAACCGCAACAAAATCAGTTAGTTTGTCATATATTTATGAGCGTTTAAAATTCCCCCCTCTGTTCACAGTTCAATTTTCGATTTTTACCCGATTCCAGTGTTTCTGATTTTGGGCTTAAAATTTAAGTTAAAGTCTAAACTTTAGAATAAGTTCAACTCCATGCACAAAATAACGATAAAAAGTAGTTGTTCGTTACCCTAAAGTCTAAAGCATCCTCTATCGACAATTTTTGAACGTAACCTTTAAAAATTTTTTCTAAAAAAATCGTGATGTAAAGAATGTATTTAGTGAAAACCGCAAACGAATCGACCCTTTTTTCCGTTTTTTATCATCGTTTGAAAACTTTAATGGCCCCTAGCTCCTACAGAGGACGTTTGCGTCCCATGGTTTCCTATTTAATAATGTTTGTCTTCATGTCTACTATCATCCCTCAAAGTTTGTCGATTTGGTAGCGAAACACCCTGTATATATTCGTACTGATCACGATATCAAATCAGTTAAGGAAGCTGAGAAAATCGATACATGTTTAACTATCTAATAAATAAGACTAGATCATATTGAATAACCTTATTTAGAAATTCTAAGTTCATTAATTTCCATATATATTGAAAT
The DNA here is from genome assembly GCA_964019185.1 of Maratus speculifer. Lineage (NCBI taxonomy): Eukaryota > Metazoa > Arthropoda > Arachnida > Araneae > Salticidae > Maratus > Maratus speculifer. Next base: position 388,944,788 of record OZ025294.1, on the reverse strand, counting down.
TTTTTAAGCATAGGTGATTGAGTAGCACATGTGCCGCCGTAGCTGTTTTTAAAGCTGTTTTTTTTTAACTGTGGAATAAAAAGGTGGCTCCCTTACAATGCTTTGAAATAAGTGTATTGTTAAAATTTCTAGTTATTAATACTTTTATTGTTTTTCGATCTCATATGACATAAATAGTAAACTTTACACAGGACGTTCCAGAACTTCATGCGAACTACATACAGCAAACCTCATTACAACAAACAGTTTATTTTAAAGAAACTGGCCTCCCAATCCATTTATTAGTTCAAAAAAACAAGGCGTTTCTCTTTAGTCTGAACTCGGATTTTTAATCATAACTTTAATAATAAAAAAGATTCTTGAAAGATGTCAGGCTTATCCTTTTTGATTTAAAATATTAGGTTGCCCCAAAAGTTTCTTTCATTTCTTTACAAAAAATAAAGCATAAGAAATTTCGAAATCGCCGAAATTTTATTGTATACATGCGCCATTCTCTTCAAATCTCAAGAACTAATGCACAGAATGTCACCAAACTTCAGATTCCGCAATACCTTGAGATACATAGTTGCTGATAAGGTTTTGGTGTGAACTGCCCTATAGGTGGCGCTGCTATGCTACATTTTGCACGATTTTTGCGATAGCTATATCTCAAGAACTAATGCAGATAACTTCATCAAATTTTAGATTATGTTACACTAGAATATATAATATAATTAGACGCTGATTACATTTTGGTATTAGCCTTGCAACAGGTAGTGCAGCTATGCTGCATTTTGCACGATTTTTCCGATAGCTATATCTCAACAACCAACGCACAGAATTTCATCAAACTTCAGATTTTGTTACAAAATGACATATAACATAATTACACGATGATTACGTTTTGTTATAAATCCTTCAACTGATGGTGCTGCTGTGCTATATTTTACACGGTTTTTTTAAACTAGCTATATCTCAAGAACTAATGCACAGAATTTCATCAAACTTCAGATTTTTTTACACCATAACATAATTAGACGCTTTTTTACGTTTTGGCGTAAAATGTCCAAGATATGGTGTTGCTGTGCAACGTTTTGCAAATTTTTTGTTATAACTATATCTCAAGAACTAATGGACGAAATTCCATCAAATTTCAGATTCTGTTAGGTCTTGACATAAATAGATGCTTATTAGGTTTCAATATAAATTACCCAACATGAGGCACTACTAAGCTCTTTTTCTCAGAATATTAATTAAATTTTGCGTTTTAGGCTTTTTGGATACCAGAATCTCATTAGGCTAGGTCAAATGTTCGAGGAAATTCGATAGTGGGTAACTTTGGGGTCACCACGTTTTTTTTTTTTTTTTTTTTTTTTTTAATATTAAAATGTACTTATGAGATAGAAGAAAGTTTTGGGATTGACACATCCAACTAGTTTCTTTATAATTTACGAGTTCAGATTATTAGATATAATTTCTATCTTTATTTTTAGAAGAAATCTAATGACATTTTCATTTTTTCTTTATAATTTATGAGTTTCAGATTATTGGATATAAATAATTTCTACTTTTAACACTTTATTTCAGCAATAAGCATTAGGTATATTGGGTTTATGTCATTTTTTTATGCATAGAATTCAAATCAGTACACATTGGTGAACATATCTATTGCTCTAAAGAAAAAACTTCAAACATGTGAATTGATCAAAGATAAAATAGATTCAATATTTAGTATAAAATATTTAAATTTTTTTTATAATGCAGAGTATTTAATGCAATTAATAATGTAAAACAATGACCTTTTAAGATTTTGCACAAGCTGTAAAAGAAATTTTTCTTTTGGGAGATTATCTTGAAGAATTAAAAGCAAAAACTGGTTGCTAGTTATAGCATTTTAATAATAATTTTTTGCCATCTACTATCTGCTGAATCTAACGACTAAAAATGTTAACTCCAAATGTCACTCAGAAAGAAAAAATCCTAAGTAGTATTGTAATTTATTATTTGAATAATTGTGGAAAAGAATATTTATCAAACTACATCCAAATGTTTATTATTAGTAATCAAAATATTGCTTATAAAGATTTACAGGGCATCAATGGTTCACTGTGTAGAACAGTTAAACCTTTCAACATAAGACTGTTTGCCAAAACTGTTTAAATTGAAAAATGAATTTTTTCAATTTTCAGCATAAATTCACTATTATTATTAAATTTAAATTATTTTAAATGAAATTATACTGCTTATAAACCAATAATGAATGTTTTTATCAGTAAATATGCATGTACATGTCATAAGAAAGGGTGCTTTAAAAAAAACCGGTTTAAACCAAAAAAAACCTGGTTTAAACCAAAAAAACTGTTTTTTTTTTAAAAAACCTGTTTTTTTTTTTCAACCCTAGTTCAAACTAGAGCAAAATTTTTAACAGTGAAGTCCAAGAGCCGAAAGCACAAAAACCTATGGTATCAAGCACAAATAAAAGAAAAACTTTAATTTATGGAAGTGTAGAAATAGGGGAATGAAAATATAGAAATAGGTGTCATAGTTGGATCAAACTGACCTAATCAGCGTTACTTACATAAATGCAAATTTGACGTAAACTGGTCTCTCAGAAGTTCGGTCATTTTCAGATGTTTCTCTGAAATAAAAAAAAAATCTTCATGTATGAAGGACTTAAATAATCTAATAACAAATAGACTTGATTATTTTTATTTTCTTTTAAGAATTAAAATATTAATGATGATACCTATGATAATATTGATGATAATATTAGTAGTATAAACTAATATAATAACAATCTACAGGGTGTTTTTTTAAGCTGTGAAAATAAAATCCTAAAAAGACTAAAAAGCCTAAGCCGTGAAAATAAAACCGTATAACAAAAGAACCACTGATCCACAGAATCTGAAATTTTAACAATATGTTGCAAAGCAATGAGAATTTTTTAGACGAGATTTAAAAAACTTATAATCAAACTGAAAGGTGGTGTTGTATACGCAGTAATATCAGAAGATGAGCTTGCACACACGACATTGCATAACACACGCATTTGATTTAAAAAAATGTGAAGCACGCTTACCTCGTGTTCCTAATCCTACATATTTCCTCGCAATGACTGCGCCATTGACGATAAAAACAATGAATAGCACATTGAAAATCTCTTGAGTTAGTTTCGCATTTCCGTACGAATACTTTACTCCATACTTTTATTTAATTCTGTTTCTGCGATGATGTCCGCAGACCCTTTTCCCAATTACTGCGTTCTGTATAATTTTGATATGCATAATAAAGTTTCCTTTTTCTCAAAGTTCCATCCATTGTTTTCCAGAATGCAGCGATTGAGAAAAGGGACTGGGAACATCTTCGTATTCATACAGAACTGCGCAACTAACGCAAGAGATTTTTGATGTGCTGTCCGTCATTGCGAGGATATTTGTAGAATGATGAGCACGAGGTATGCATACTTCACATATTTATTACCAATGAGCATGTGTCATGCACAAGCTCATCTCCTGCCTTTACTGCATGTAAAGCGCCATCTCTCGGTTTGATTTTAAGTTTTTGTTTTGTTTTGTTTAACCAAACTTAAAATATTCCTATTGCTTTGGCAGCGTATTGATAATATTTCAAGTCATTTGGATCAGTGGTTCTTTTGTTATAGCATTTTAATTCTACGACTTTAAAAAAAAAACACCCTGTATAATTATGTAGGATCAGATCATAAATTTTCGATGTTGTTACCTCAACAGACCGTTATAAAATATCCTCCATTGCCTCATAGGATTAATGAAGTGCATTCTCAGTCCGCCGCACGTAAATTCTCTGCTTGTATCACTGCAGGAGTTTTCGTAGCCAGATGTATTGTGTAGTTTATAGGTTTTACCATCTTCCAGTTTCAGAAAGATCCACGCCTCCGCTTCGTTTTTCACTGTCCTCGCTATACGCACCACCAAAGATTCTGATTTTGAATTCACTCCATATACGAATACTTCGTCTGCAGCCTAAAATATAATAATTGGAAGCGTTCAAAAATTATTATCATTATATATAATAATAATAGGTTTATTTCTTGGTAATATAATAATAATAATAATAATAGGTTTATTCGTGGTAGTTTTCTATTAAATTCAACGGTTCATATATTGTACTACAATTAATGGTTATATATATATATATATATATATATATATATATATATATATATATATATATATATCGTCAACGAGGCTTACGAAATTAAAACTATCAGAAAAAACGTATAAAGGTCGCCTAAATGGAAATGGCATAACTGTAATAACTCCACCATTTGAAGAGAAAAATGAGTGCACATGCTCCTATAGAGAGCTTAGAGTTCTGGGAATGCAGACGATATTGTCATATCCCGCGGGATGCATGTGTAATAGCGTGGGAGCACGTTAAAAGATATCGTTCACTTCAAAGATGCCTCCAAATGGTGTCAACCATTTGGAGGCATCCACGGTGCCATACAGTTTTGAACTGCAGGAAATGTGAGTGTAGTGAAATTTATCGTCTAATGTAAAATGCGTATGGCACGGAGTTTATGTCACTCAGATCAGTATTCCGAAAGCGTAGGGATTTTCGTGGAAGAATACCATATGCACTTGACCATGTCGTGATCTGTCATTGGTACTGTTTCCTCCACTACGTAAAACCTACACCATCGGAATGTCGAATGTAAAATTTATTTATGGTGTCAAATTTGGGTATTGCGATTAAAAAAATAAATAAATAAAATAAAATAAAGTTTCTGTTCCTTTTGATATGCAGATGGCTCCCTAAGCAAATTTTATGTATGTCATTTAAAAGCAGACTTTTCTATTTAATCATTTGGTAGCAGTAACTTTCTTCTATAATAATATGTTGCAGAGTTAGTAAGAGCTGTTTTTTTTTCTACGATTGTACAATTTGAGGAAATTTGTGTTTTGAGTCATTCGGTGTCTTGTGGCAGTCTACTGCCTCAACGGAATTTAGCTGAAAGCTGAAATCACCATTTTCCAGACAGTAATAGATCGGGTGGCGGAAGCAGAAACAATCACCTAATAGAGCTCATAGTTGAAATCCCAGAATGAGTTAAATCGCGATTAGTTTGCTTCAGACAGAAGTTTGCTTCAAGTTGTGAAATTTTTGAATTCCCCCCAGTGGCGCAGCTAGCGGGGGGCGGAGGGGACGGTCCGCCCTGGGTGTCACCCTCTAAGCGATGACAGTACTTTATTAGAAAAAAAATATAAATAATCTTATAAAATTTTGGAAAAAATTCTGAAATAAAATGAAATTGCTAGCACATCACGCAACAGAGTTAATTTTCTTTACTTGGATGAATTCCTACAAAGCATAAACTTTTAGTTGTAAACTATAGTTTGCAACCAAAAATTTATGTTTTTGGTTATACTGCAACTCAAAAGTAAATATTGAAAGAAATTCAAAAATTAAGAAAAGAGAAAAATTAAATTTGAAATAAAAGTTAAAAAATGGAGCAATAGTTACGAGAAAAAAAATAATAAGCATATAGAATCATAATATATGATTATTACGATTAAAAAAAATACAGTATAAGTTTACAGAAGTTGTGTTTAAAAATCAAAATCAAAAAAAGCTTTCCCATAAATGTATGGACTTTTTAGTATTTTGTATTTAAATTACAATTTTCAATCATCTATACAATCACATCAGGCATGCAACAAATGTTGAAATTATATCTAGAATAACGTAGAATTGGGATTGAAAAAATATAGCTCTTTTTGAGGGGTGATGACACCACTTACATCCGCCCCAGGTGTCACCCATCCTAGCTACGCCACTAATTCCCCCCCCCCAAAAAAAAAAAAAAAAAATTTCTTTGCGTTTAAAAAAAATTAGGGTATAATTTTTATTTTTTTCTGTAATTTTATTTTATTTTGAAAAGGTACGCATATGATTCGAATAAATTTTAATCTTATCATAAATAAAGATATTGCATCTAAAATTTGAATTAAAGAATTGTATATAAAATAGTTTTTGATTAGATTGAATTTTTAATGAGACACAGAAATTCGGAATGGGGGAGGGGGAGTAAATGTTATCTACACACTATTTAATTTTAAAGTAAAAATTTCTGAAAAATTGTTAAATTTTACTTTGTTACAAAATTGAACAAAAAAAAAACTTTTTTGATTTGAAGCAATGTATCTGAAAAATGGTGCCCCTGAATTAATGATAATTTATAAGAATTATGGAATTTTCTTAAGATATCCGAACACCAATTTTCAATGAAAATATTGATTTTTCATTTATGCAATAATATTAAAATCGACACAGTTATCTGTCGAATTCTGCTTAAATTGTGTCAGTATCAGGGCCGTAACTACCGCCGGGGCAACCGGGGCACTGCCCCGGGGCCCCCAAGCCTGAGGGGCCCCAAACTGATGGTTAAAAAAACTATTGATTTTAGTTTCTAGTCTAAGTTCCTATAAAATGCCCAACACATACCTAAAAGTTAGTAATAAAAAAAAGATCAAAGTGCTAAAATAGATGATTTTGCGTGTCTGTCAATACACTCCTTACGCTTCGCATGCAAAAAGAGTTTTACAGCAGACAGCAAAATGTCGAGTCGAATGTGTCATGTCGCGCCAGCATGTTTGCTGACCCCACCGAAGCTAGTATAAGGAAGAAAATATGGACTTCTAATCGATTGAATAATATAAAAAGCATCTAAAAAATCTTTCTTCTTATCTATTCTAAGTTAACAAAACGCCCTGTTTGTGTATGTCTGTATATGTGTGTGTGAGTGTGTGACTGCGATGGTTAGCAAAATCTACCGCACTTAGAAATCTGAAAATTTAGGTAAAGATAGTTCAAGACAGGTCCTGATGCACCTGAGGCTCAGATTTTTAATATTTTAAGGGCCAGGGCCCTGGGCCCCTTACAATTTTTATGCGCCAAATTGTTAATAGTTTGACTCCTTTTTATCTAATCTTTTCCGTTTTAAGGTACCTTTCTCCTTTTAGATATTTTCGCCTTTTTACTTTTCAGTTATGACTCTGGACTCTTGGGGCCCGTTTTAGGGTCCCTTTTAGTCTTTGTGATAGTAAATTGTTAATAAATTGCTTCCATTAATTTCGATCTTCATTTTTGGGATACCTGTTCCATTTAGATATTTTAAAATTTTTACATTCCATATAAGACACTGGGACCCCCTAGATAATCATAGGGCCGACCCAGGCCCCTTGAACTTTTTGTGCGCTAAACATTTTTCACTTCCTAAATTTCTCACCTTCTTAGTGCAAATTTTTTAAGCTGAATCTTGGACTCTTATGTCAAGACCAACACCCTGATATTTTTATTCGGGCCCTGGGGCCCTTTTTTTCACGCTTACCCAAACGATTGGTGCATTTTTAAAAAATATTATTCTTGCAAATAAATCATACTCTATGCTTAATTTTGACTAATTAAAGGTCTAAAGCGCTATGTACTAAAACATTTTGACATGTTTTCATGTTAAGGCCCTGATTGTATTTGTCAGTTGGCCTCTATGGGGCCCTCTATCATAGCTCCCTTAAAAATGGTCGGATTCACTAGGGTCAATCCATTTCAAGTGGTCCAGAAAATATTTTTTTGGTCGCTCGACCATTTTTGAAAAATTTGAAATTTTTTGTACAACAACTCTAACATGATGGAAGTTCAAAATGATCTTTATTTTAATTTTACTATTTTTTGTTTGTGCATGACGGCCATCTTTGTTTCATCCTGTTCAGCGATTTTCTCAGATACTAGGATACACAAAATTGTAAATATCTCGTCTTTTATTTTCCCAATTGAAATGAGGTTTGCAACATTTTGTTCAGAATAAAATAGGCTAAATGTATGGTGGTATAATAATTTTGAAAAATAAATTTTTACAGGTGAAATTTTAGCACAAAATTTAAGATTTTTTCCAAAATCTATCCGTTTGCAAGAGGTAATTTTTCATGTAAGGAAAACTGTCAACCTTACACAATTTTTTCTACAAATAGGTCAAAAGTGCGAGTACTCACACACCAAGTCCCAGATCTGGGAGTTTATTTCTCTTTGCAAAAATAATTCCGAAATTCGTCGAAAATTTCAAAAACTGTACTTTTTAGGCTTTGATATCTCAGATGGGGCACGAGATAAAAATCTGAAATTCTGGCCTTTGATAATATTATGTAGTAGTGTTATGTACAAAAAATTTCAAGAAAGAGATTTGACTACAAGCTGAGATATGACATGGACATGGACAATATGTGAAAACAATACTGCCAAACTATTGTAACCTACTATGTAATTGTTCAGCAAGACTGTCAACCTTACACAATTTTTTCTACGAATAGGTCAAAAGTGCGTGTACTCATACACCAAGTCCCAGATCTGGGAGCTGATTTCTCTTTGCGAAAAAAATTCCGAAATTCGTCGAAATTTTCAAAAATCGCACTTTTTAGGCTTTGATATCTCTGGTGGAGCACGAGATAAAGCTTTTTTTTTTTTTTTACAACTTTTTAGGTCCTCCAACTACGACATGAACAACAGAAAAAAATTTTTAGACCTCAGCTACCACTATTTATGAATATTAATCGCTCTCTTGGAGCTCTTGGTGCAGCTTCTTTAAAAATGATCCAAATTGCTTTCAATTTTATTCAACATAGTTTTAGCGTCTTACCATTATTTTAATAACTACACAAATATTTTTATACCCAACTACATGCGAAATAATTTCCTGGCCCTTTGGGGCCCGGTACAGGCCTCCTTGAAGTTTCTGTAATAGTAAATTGTCAATAAATTGCTTCCTTTTAATCTGATCTTCATTTTTAGGATTCTTTATTCATTTAGATATTTTAATGTTTTGACATTCCATGTAAGACACTTTGGCATCCGGTGAAATTATAGGGCTCAGACTAGGGCCCTTGAACAGTTTGTGAGGCAAACACTCTTTATATTGCTTCCCTTCTCAGTGCAAAATTTTTAAATTTGAGTCTTGGACTCTTCTTTCAGGAACAAGATTCTCATATTTTCATCCGCGGCTAGGACCCTTTTTTTAAACATTTTCCGAATCAATTTGTGCATTTCGATAAAATATTATTAAAATGAATAATTCATACCATATGATTAATTTTGACTAATTGTATATCTAAATAGCTAAGTACTAAGATATTTTAACATGTTTTCCTGTTAGGGGGCCTCTTTTTAACTTTCAGTTGTCTTTTTTGGGCCCTTATTATAAATCCCTTTAAAATGGTTCAATTAACTCGCTTTTTTTAAACAACTTCTGAAATCCATCAGCTACTAAAGAACCGTCATAGTCTAGCTACCACCAATTTTGAATATTAATCCCGTTCTTGGGGCCGTTGGTGTAATTTCTTTAAAAATGATCCGGATTGCTTGCAATTTTCTTTCACGTTGCTTTAGCGTCCTCCCATTACTTTAATAACTACAAAAATATTTTATACCAACTACATGCGAAATAAGTTCCTGGCCCTTGAAGATTTTGTACCATAAATTGCAATTAAACTGCTCTCTCTTAATCCAATCTTCATTTTTGGAACTATTTTTTCACTTAGTTATTCCCATGTTCTTACATTCCATTTAAAAGCCCGAGACTCCCTATGGTCTCAGCTCAGGCACCTTGAAATTTTTATTCTCCATGCATATTTCACCCACTTAATATCAAATCTTTCTATCTATACTATCAATGCATAAATTTAAAGTTGAGTTTTGGACTCTCATTTCAGGACCTACATCCTGATGTTTTTATTGATGTGCAAGGGCCTTTTTTAAAGCATTTACTCATTTTTTATGCATTTCTTTAAAATATTATTTAACGAATAATTCATATCCTATGCTTAATTTTGACTAATTGTAGATCTAAAGTGTTAATTGTTTGCTTAAGGTTATCATAATTGGTCCCGAGCAATGCCAGATGGGTCAGCTAGTCTATTAATAAATACATAAAATCGAAAAATAAATTATCACAATCCATATTTCAAAAAGTTTTTAAACAGAAACGCATGATTATGTTACATATACTCAAAAATGAACCTAAATAAAATGCTCTTTAAAGTATTCAACCAATCAGAAGTCCGTATTTTCTTCCCTATGCTAACTTCAGTGGGATCGGCAAAAATGGCGTCGCCGCCAAGTGCCTGCCGAGTAGAGTTGCCCAATTCTACATTTTTTAGTCATTTTTGGGCTTATCATACTATGTACATTTAAAAACGGTGTGCGAGAAAAGAAACTATGCCCGGGGCAAAGTTTCAATTTGCCCTCCCTGGGGGCCCCCCGGAGATTTTGCCCCGGGGCCCCCAAGTTTATAGTTACGGCCCTGGTCAGTATTTTAATTATAGTCAAAGTTACAGCTATTACAGCTTTTTAACTGTGTTTAAAGATAGAAAACAAACAATTATAAATGCACAAATAATGTATGATAAGTAACAAACAGCTGTTTCGAATCTACTATCGACATTCTTCATCAGTGCAAAACTCAGCGAGCTACAAAAAGGTAAAACTGAGGAAAGAGACAGAGAAACGCAGGCTTATATATCCGCTACGGAAACGATCCCGCCAAAAGAAAAACAACCAATGAGAAAAAAGCAGCATGAACAACTGGGTGGGCAAGTAGAGACATCTACCGGAGAACGAACAAAATAAAAACTAAAAGGTGAGGGGGAAGAAAGCTTAATTAAAGATTTTCAAATACTTGGAAAATAAGGAGTGCTTAATAAGTCATTGACTAAGGAGTGAAAATTTTTAATGATGCTTTCCAAAAATTAAGATCAAGAATAGAAGGACACTTATGGATAATGGTGGCTGAAGAAACACACAAAGGCTTTATTTGCTATTTTTAACTGTGTTTAAAAGTTATGTTTAGCTTTTTCTCAAAATGAAGTTTTTCAGATTTTTTACTATACGCAAAACATTCTAAAACAAAAAATTATGAAATAATGCCACGAAATTTTCTGTACTTCTTTTACAAATGTCTTTTGAGGGAATAGACTAGACTCATGATAATATATTAAATAGTTTTATACTTACACCAGTATAAATGGCAAACTTGAGACAAATTTTGCGAATTTTTCATTACATTAGTTTTTTAGCTGCTATATCATCTAAGATACAGATGCGATTGTAATGTGTGTAGTCTAAATCCTAGAGAAAGTTGTTCTGTTTATTATGCAATTTACAAAATGTCAATGCATTGTTTTATTTTTCATTTATCAAGTTTTGAGGAAAGGTCAATTTTAGACATAATTTTGACTATTTTTCTCTGTAAAAAATATTTCTAGATAATTGCTAAAATTTCTACATTTTTCCAACGTTTTAAGGTAAATGTCATTATAAAAATTGGATAATAGAGAAAATTTAAAAAAAAAAAAAAAATTTCTGGAGGTGTGCGGATACCTTTAGTATGAACCCTGCTTTACTATTTTTAATCTGTTTTTTCTACAACAACAATAAAAGAAATTCTGGTTAGTTGATACATTTTTTTCACCATAAAATTTTAAAGCAGGTTATTGATACTAAACTCATAGAAATGCTTCATTCAGAAAATCTTTTTTTTTTTTTTTTTTTTTCAAAACTATTATTTTACTCACATGCAATAGATGAGTTTCCGATTGGGGTGATTCCAGTTTCGCTTCTATAGGTGGGTAGAGGAAGGCTACCTTGTAGGGGTCATGGTGAGCTTCCATGTCGTACAAGTCGAACCGCTTCCTGGTTAGCGCGCTTGAAAACATAAGGTAAAAGTAGGAATAGATAAACTTGCAGAATGTGGCGAAATCTGTAAGGAGAGAATTGATTAAATTTAGAAATACTAGTAAGAAGAAAAAAATAAATAAATAACGCATTTAGAAATAAATAAAAAAAAGAAATTTAACAAATTACAAGAACCATTTAAAAAAAGATTTTTTCAAAGACTAAAATTTGAGACTTATAAATAAATTATATATATATATATATATATATATATATATATATATATATATATATATATATATATATATATATTTAATGGTCTTATACAATCAATAGGTTTAATATTTGATTGTTTCCTTTTCGCGATCGTCGCACATTTCGTAATCGGTGGCTCGATTATGAGATCTTTCATTAGATTCGGTTTTTTCCATATCTGATAATTTGCGTCTACCCATTTTGTAAGTTTTTCACTTTCTTCTTTATTGTCAACGACATTTTGTTTTCCAAATCGAATAAAAATTCTTTTAAATGTAAAAAAAATTATAAATAATAATAATAATAATAAAATGCGGGCATCTATTGCCCAAAGCAAGATGTTTGAATGTTTCCCATTGAGTTAATAAAAATCAGTAAAAACAAAATTTCAGCTGTTAACTCCGTCAGGTGATGGTTTGAGCAACCGTCCCCAGATTGTTTAATGCAATGAATCAGGTCTGCTTCTTGCAACTATTTTTTTTTCTATTGCTAATTTCAAACAAAAATAACCTTGTTCAAAGATTCGTAAAAATCTACCACAGAAATTATTTTTTGGAAATATTGGTAGTCAAAAAGAGAAAAGTATAACAGCCATTGGAAGCTCTGATGAATAAAAGCTATACGAATAAAAGTTGTGAGTCAATTAACAGAATTGATATATGATGGCCACCGAAGTCATATCTTGGTGGAAACAACCAGCTTATCCAATTTTAGTAGTTGATTAGGAGATTCTTGTATTGTGTTTTCCTTCATCCAGGGTTCATAAAGATATGAAAGATTAAAGGACTATGTGCTTTCAAAAATAATTGGAAAACCAATCAACTTGTGAAATTCGGTCTGCAAGTGGTTTCCACAAAGATATCACTTGGCAGGTCAAATGCGTTTTAGTATGCCAATAGAATTCTAACTAATCCTGAAATTTCAAACATGAACTCGATGAGATGGAGGTTTGTGTCGCCATTTCTCTATGACAAGATCCATTGCTGTAATTGGGAGGAAACGCGTGGGAGCGCCGTTCCCAGAAATATTTAGTTTGTTACTATAAAAAAAAAAAAAAAAAAAAAAAAAAAAAAAATCACGGACGAGTGCAATTTTATTTTTTCTTCAAGCGAAACGTTATTTTTTAGTAGTTTTAAGAAGATCCGTTTCCATTTAGCAAGAAAGGAGATATTTCGACTGATAAGATGCTTTGAAGTTGTCGTGCTGCCACCGCCCCTTGCATACTAGGCCTGAGTGTTGACACAATAATGACAGCTGCCGAAGACTGATTTTTTTTAAAGTGTGCACGGGCCCTGTATGTTTTGACTAAAGTATTTTATAAAATATTTCTTAGACTTTTTTTAATCTGAGAAAAATAAAGCGAAAAAAATTTAAAAAAAAAATATTGTTACCGAAACGGAAGAGACAATATAAACGCTGAAAAAAAAATCCGCCTTTAGCAGCCGCCTTTTTTTTTTTTTTTTTTTTTTTTTTTTTTCTTGTCAGCGCTGAGGCTTAGTTATTCGAGGAGCGGGGGTTCTGAACTGACGTCAGTTGCCCTATTCTTATTGAATGAAAGCAAATTACATTACTATAAAAACTTCAATGTAATAATTATAACTGTGTTAATTTTTTTGTAAGTCTACTTTTGGCTAAATGTTTCAAATTGGCTTTTGGGTCAGCAAAAATCCGATAGTATTATACTTTATGAAAAGTTGAGTTCCCATAAATATTTTTTTCCAACTACAGCACACTTAGGGCCTATATCCCATAGTGTAGATAATTGGCCGACATAAATACAAACAAACAAACAAACCAACTACAGCACTGACAAGAGCTGATGTATACTGGTCAGACATTTAGTACACAGAGTAATGAAGAAAGGCACATCAAACATTTGTTTAAAAAAAAAAAAAAAACTTGCGATTTTAACTACTTAAATTTATATATAATTACCATGTTTTGCATCCATAACTACGCATAATTACACTGAAAAAGGGTACTCGAAATTGAATAAAAAATACTTAATTTTAAATACGTTACATACTCAGATCTAAATGTTCATAAAATTGAGAAACACATATATTCATTTTTGATTCCATGATTATGCTCAAATAGGCTTGTTATGTACTGCCTCTTGAATCTACAAATTGAAGCAAAACAGTACTGACATTTATTTGTTGATCAAAATTAGTTAGAAGAAACGGCTGATTGATTATTTACTAAGGGAAGTGGGAAAATTATTAACAAGATAGCCAAATCGAATAATTTTATGACAAGAGCACTATTTGCAAGCACTTTTCAATTATAAAATACTGTGCATAATTTAATATTTACATTAACAAACATCCTTTATGCTGCTATGAATAAAATAAACCATTAGAGAAAACAAAACTATCGTTTTGATTGGGTTTCATAACATCTCACTTTCAAAATTAAGAACATCATATGTTCATTTTTTTATCCGAATATACTCAATTCTATATGAGTACATCGATTTGCTCATTTTTAGGTGCGTTCGTAATTATGAAAATACGTAGCACCTATAGTTGTCTTTCAGTCCGTCCGTCTCTCTGTCCGTCTGTTCGCATATAGCAACGCAAAATCTACCCAACCGAATCGTTTGAAATTTAAAATACATAATTATTACTTAATTTTGTCGGATCATTTCCATTTTTGTGAAAATCGGACACATAGTTCAATTATAGAGACAGTCAAAAGTATTCCATTACATTATGGTCAATGGGGGAAAAATATTTCAAGTGTATTTTAATGGTGTTACACTCCAATTGATATGCATCTATGAAGTACAGGGTGATTATAATTAAAGTCCGAGTTTCAAAACGCTCTAAAAAGCGAACCACTCGTCAGAATGGCGTCAAAATTTAACAGCGTATTATTGAAGAAGGGGGAAAGAACATGAACCAAAAAAGTTCCAAATTTTAGCGATAGATGGCGCTGTAAGCGTCAGAATTTCGACTACAAAGGACAAATCGTAAAACAACGGCTAAGGCATAAGTTACACGATATAAACCAACTGTATTGTTCAGTGTGCATGACTGTATACGTGTGATACTGTTAGTTACGTAAGCCCGTCCACCACGGCAAGGTCGTACCACATCGGATGGAAAAAATCAATTTTTAAATGTCCTGAGGCCAAAAACCGCATAAAAAGCATCCATCCAATCGGTTTTTAAGTTTGGCGAGACTGGCGCAAAACATGTTCAATATGCTGTCCACCGCCGTGTGCAACAAGATTAAATCGGGAAACAGCATGTTCCACAACCGATCGAAGTGTATCCGGGGTCAAGTTCAGAATGTGTTGCGCAATGCGTGTCTTTAATTCAGCTACGTTGGCAATCGGAGTACTGAACACAATATCTTTCAGATAACCCCACAGCCAGAAATCACACGGATTAAGATCAGGTGATCGGGCCGGCCAGACTGTAGGGAAATGACGACTGATAATTCTAGCATTTCCGAAATACCGCCTCAACAACTGCTTCACTCAATTTGCAATGTGCGGAGGAGCGCCATCTTGCATAAAAATGATACTATCCAGACATTCACGCTATTGCAGAGCTGGAATGACGTCATTACGCAAAAGAGACTCATAGCGCTGACCATAGACGGTAACGGTAACAGGACCTAAAGCACCCGTCTCCTCGAAAAAATACGGCCCTATGATAAATGATGCCGTAAATCCGCACCACACAGTGACCTTTGCAGGATGACGTGGTACTGGGTTCGTTGCGAGTGGATTTTCTGTTGCCCATATTCGGCAATTCTGTGTATTGACATATTCCGTCAGATGGAAATGGGCTTCGTCTGTCCACAGAATTTTCCACGGCCAATCATTGTCCACTTCCATGCGAGCGAGAAATTCCAAAGCAAAACCCTCTCTTGCTGGCAGGTCAGAAGGGAACAACTCCTGCACATGGCAAATTTTATACGGATAGCATTGCAGGATGTTTCGTAGAATGTTATATACCGTGCTCACAGGCCTGTTCAATGTTCGGGCAATTCTCCGTGCACTGCATGGTTGCTCACCACCGCTAGACTCTTCCTGAACTGCTGTGGCCACTTCTTTAACTAGCGCCGAATCACATCTTTTCCTTCCTCTACCAGACTGCACATCAAACGAACCTGTATTTTCGAATTTTTGCATCATTTTCACCAGACTTCTGACAGTCATCGGTCCAGCGCCTTTTTTCATACGCTTGAGAGTCCTGAACTTCTGCAGAGCCACTGGTACAGAATCACCGTTCTTGTAATAAAGCTTTACAAGCAGAGCACGATCCTTCATTGAGACACTCATGGCCAACGTCTGAGAAGCGAAATGAGGAAACGCCGTTTACCCAACGCTTTTATAACACCTGAACTTGTCGTGCGCATACCAGGTATTTTAATTTACATATACTGACGCTTACAGCGCCATCTGTCACTCAAATTTGGAACCTTTTTTTGGTTCATGTTCTTTCCCCCTTCTTCAATAATACGCTGTTAAGTTTTGACGCCATTCTAACGAGTGGTTCGCTTTTTAGAGCGTTTTGAAACTCGGACTTTAATTATAATCACCCTGTATGTATTGTAATAAAACATTCTATACAATATATAGTGCAAAGAACACTTGTTATTGAACTACAGGGCCACACTAAAGTATCCCATTACATAATGGTATAGGCAGAACATTTTTGGTAGGCGTTTTAGTTGTATTAAACTATTTAGCATTTTATGAAATTAATATACAATCATTAAAATCCAACGTTTGAACACACAATAATTAAAAACATTAAACAGACGTATACGTTTCGCGAATAACTGGGACTCGCTTCCTCAGTGTTCAAGCGGTAAAATGTTTAAATTCGATCAAAAAAGAACTGTCAGCAAGTCAGAAAACCAAATGAAACCAAAATACCATCAATCTACAGCGAGATCTACAGTAACCAATAGAATCAAACCGGAAATGAAGTTTCGCGACGTAACAGATGTAACCAGAAAGTTGAGATTTACGGTACGCTAGTTAAACCATTAACCAAGGAGTTTTTTATTTTATTGATATGTAGTGCATCAAAAAAGTCCAAATCAAGCGGAGTAGTGCATTTTTGGATAATCATGACTGAGGTAAAATTAAAATTATGACTCTCCTCCCAACAATGAGAAGCAATAGAAAAAAATTTCAACTCTTTTCTCTTTACATAACCTATGTGTTCTGCGACTCTTTTACGAAGTTTACGTTTGGTTTGTCCAATGTAAGATGAACCACACTGATATTGTCTATTGTAAATACCCCAATAATCCAGAGGAGAAATTTGATCTTTTAATTGAGAAAATGTTAATTTATTGACTGGTTTGAATACCACTTTGAAATCATAATGTCTTAAAATATTTGCAAGTTTAAAGCTAATGCTATAATGAAACGGCAAAATAATTAGATTAGAATAAGAAACTGGTGTAGCAGAAGAATATGGATTATCGACATATTTATTAAAACTATGAGAATATGATAAACTGAAACCGCGATCTATAGCAACTGATCTAATGTAATTTAACTCTTCACTGGGATAATTATTGTCTGAACAAATTAAGTGAATTCTATTAATCAAATAAAAAAAAGCATTTTGAGAAAAGGGGTGACATGAATTAAAATGAGGGGGGACTGTGACAGCAAAGGGTTTACGGTAAACGCGAGTGTCAAATGGGGTTAACTGACGAGTAACTAAAACATCTAGAAATGGTAATTTATTATCGTTTTCGACTTCATAAGTGAATTGAATGACGGAATCTATTAAGTTTAAAATAGTCGAAATATTATCAACAGAAGAAACAGAAGGTCAATGAGTGCAAAGGAACCATCAACGTATCTGCAATAAAATGGAAAACTAAACATTTTAAACTCAAAGTAGTGCATGTTATTTTTAGGTGCGTTCGTAATTATGTATATACGTAGCACCTATAGTACGTAGCACCATATAACAACGCAAAAACTACCCAACCGAATCGTTTGAAATTTAAAATACATAATTATTACATAATTTGTCGAGTCATTTGAAATTTTATGAAAATCGGATGCATAGATCAATTACAGGGGCAATCAAAAGTATTCCATTACATTACGGTATATGGGGAAAAAAGTTTCAAATGCATTTTAATCGTTTGAAATTTAAAATACATAATTATTACATAATTTTGTCGACTTATTTCAAATTTTTTGATAATCGGGAGCACAGATCAATTACAGGGGTAATCAAAAGTATTCAATTACATTGTGATCAATGGAGAAAAAGTTTCGAATGTATTTTATACGTTTGAAATTTAAAATACATAATTATTACATAATTTAGTCTAGCTATTTCAAATTTTATCAAAATCGGATGCATAGATCAATTACAGGGACAATCAAAAGTATTCCGTTACATTACGGTTAATGGGGAAAAATGTTTCAAATGCATTTTAATGGTGTTACACTTATTCGAACTTAATAAAATTTATATGCAACTATAAAGTATATATTATAATATACATCTTACATAATTTGTGGTGCAAAGAACATTTGTTATTGATTTACAAGGCCACACAATAGTATTCCATTACATAATGGTACAGGGAGAACATTGTTTGATGAGCGTTTTAATTGTAATTCACTATTTATAATTTTATGAGATTGATATATGAGAGTAATATTTTTAAAACTTCGTTATCGTACGAACGCACCTCATTTGCTACGCTTCACGTGCAATTTCCAACTTGTTTTATTTTAAACGTTTTACCGCTTGACCACTGAGGAAGAGAGTCCCGGTTACTCGCGGAACGTATACGTCTTTTTAGTGTTTTTAAATATCGTGTGTTCAAACGTTGGATTTTAATGATTGTAGTTTTCCACACAAAGTTTTTATTGAAAATGATACACGTTGCTTAGGAATACTATAATTTATTTAATCTATAATAGAAAGCAGATAGTATTTACAGGGACACACAAAACAATTTGGCTGCTATACTGTATGCGAAATACTATTACATCAAGATCTGAATATTTTTAGGTGCATTCGTATTTATATAAATACGTAGCACCTATAATCGTCGTTTAGTCTGTCCATCCGCCTGTCTGTCTGTCTGTCCGTCTGTTTGCCCACATATAACAGAGCAAAAACTAACCAAATCGTTTGAAATTTAAAATATATAATTTTTGCATAATTTTGTCTAGTCATTTCAAATTTTTTGAAAATCGGATGTATAATTTCAATACCGGGACAATCCAAGGTATTCCATTATATTACGGTCAATAGGAAAAAATAGTTTTAAGTATATTTAAAAGATGTTACATTCTTTTAAATATAAAATAATTGGCATGAATCTATGATGTCTATACTAAAATTGACATCATTGACATTGATATTTTAGTATAGACATCATTCTGTATAATCTGTGATGAAAAGAATATTTATTATTAATTCATAGGGCCACTCAAAAGTATTCCTTTATATAATGGTATAGGGAGAACATTTTTTGGTGCGCGTTTTAATTGCATTAAACTATTTAACATTTTTGAAATTGGTATACATTGCTGAGGAATACTACAAATTATTTCCTGTATAATAGAAAACAGATAGTATTCACAGGGACACACAAAAGATTTCGGCTGCTATACTGTATGCGAAATACCGTATACTATTAAATCAAGATCTAAATACTTTTAGGTGCGTTCGTAATTATATAAATACGTAGCACCTATAATCTTCGTTCAGTCTGTCCGTCCGCCTGTCTGTCTGTCTGTCTGTCTGTCTGTCCATCGGTCTGTTCACATATAACAGAGTAAAAACTAACTAACCAAATCATTTGACATTTGAAATATATAATTTTTGCATAATTTTGTCGAGTAATTTCAAATTTTATGAAAATCGGATATATAGTTTTACTACAGGGATAATCAAAAGTATTCCATTAAATTACGGTTAACATAAAAAATCGTTTCAAGTACATTTTAATGGAGTTACACTCTTTCGAATATAACAGAATTGACATGAATCTATGAAATATATACTAAAATATACATTTTGAACAATCTGTGATGCAAACAATATTTGTTATTAATTTACAGTGCCACACAAAAATCTCCCGTTACATAATGGTATACGGGGAAACATTGTTTAGGGTGTTTTTTCGTTATATTAAACTATTTCACACTTTATGAAATTGATATACGTTGCGGAAGTTTAATACAAGTTCCTTCCTGTATAATAGAAAGTAGATAGTCTTTACAGGAACATACAAAAGATTTCGACCACTGTACTGTGTCCGAAGTACTGTGTACTATAACAGTAAGATCTGTATATTTTTAAAATTTCTATATTATACGAACGCATCACATTTGCTACGCTTCACGTGCAATTTCCAACTTGTTGAGTATTACATTTTTTTTTTTTTTTTTTTCAGTGTAACCATTTTTTTTCTGTCCAACGCATTTGTCTCTACCATGTACATACAGAATTGATTCTTTTAACCTTTAGTGCAATGCTTTTTCTATTTTTATGAAAAAAATATTTGAAATCTATATATCAATCGAATAATGAAAAAAATAGTAAAAAAAAAATTAAATTTAAAATTTTCAGCTAAAGTTTAATATTTTATGACGTGAACCCTATGTACACAATCAGGGTTTTAAAATATCGTATTGCCATCTTTTGCAACTCAATGAGCTTAAATTAATTAATTTTACCTGTTTAACCGTCTGCAACTTTTTTTTATATTGTAACAGGATGACCCTGCCTTCCCTAAATTATAGAATCTATAGGTGGCGCTATTGCCACCTTCGGCAAAATATCCGGAGATATTTTGCCTTCCTTTCTAAAAAGACATGAAATGAAGTGAAGTGGTTTAGTTTTCAGTTAAGATGTAAGATTGGGATGTGTGTTCGATATACATCTCTCTTAGAGATGTTCTTTGTGCTAAGTAATTTTTATGAATATTCATTTGATTGAGTTGCGCTCGTCTTGCGATTTGTATATAATGTATTATGAGTTGTGTCGTCTACAATAAAATGTGACTGTAGCATCTCTGTTCTATATTTTAAGTACCGAATAACATCCCACATAATGATATTTTTAAGTACTTTGTAAAAATAATGGGAATAAATTTTGCCTTGATAGCTTGATCGAATATTGTTCTGTTTCCGAAGAGGAAATTCTTTTTTTTTTCTTTCTTTCTTTTTTTTTATAGTCAAAATAAGTGCTATTTCATTCTTTGGACTGTTCTTAATCAGAGATAGATAATGTTGCCAAAATCATGGCACATAGTGAAAGTTGTAATATTTTTAGGTATATAACCAGACATTTCATATGATGCATTGAAGGGTTAATTAAAACGGGAAAAACAAGTTGGAAATTGCACGTGAAGCGTAGCAAATGAGGTGCGTTCGTACGATAACGAAGTTTTAAAAATATCACTCTCATATATCAATCTCATAAAATTGGAAATAGTTACAATTAAAATGCGCACCAAACAATGTTCTTCCTATACCATTATGCAATGGAATTCTTTTGTGTGGCCTTGTAAATCAATAACAAATATTTTTTGCACCACAGATTATGCAAAATGTATACTATAATATGAACTTTATAGATGCATATCAATTTTATTACGTTCGAATGAATGTAACACCATTAAAATGCATTTGAAATATTTTTCCTCATTAACCGTAATGTAACGGAATACTTTTGATTGTCCCTGTAATTGAATTATCCATCCGATTTTGATAAAATTTGAAATAACTCGACAAAATTATGTAATAATTATGTATTTAAAATTTCAAACGATTAAAATGCATTTGAAACTTTTTCCCCCGAATCCTTTTGATTGTCCCTGTAATTGATCTATGCATCCGATTTTCATAAAATTTAAAATGACTCGACAAAATTGTGTAATAATTATATATTTGAATTTCAAACGATTCGATTGGGTAGTTTTTGCGTTGTTATATGCGGACGGACAAACAGACGGACTGAACGACAACAATAGGTGTTACGTATTTACATAATTACAAACGCACCTAAAAAATACGCATTGATCCGTTTATGATGTGTTGAGTTTTTTTCCCGTGCAAATATTACGTAACGGAAGACGAAGTAATCTACTCTATCAGTTGAAACACCCACAGCATCACACATTTTTTAAAGATAATGCGAGTGCAGTGCCCTTTGAATCCATTCTTCTCTTTTTTGACGATAGAAAGTGACATTTTTCAACTCAGATATACTTTTTTATTTTCTCCTGATAAAACAATGTTTTCCTTTTTATCGCGACGAAAGAGTTGATAAATAAAAATATTGACAGATAAATAAACAATTCTATAGATCGTATAGATTAAAAGAATGGAAATTTTTGCTTAAATTTGTTTTTTTATATCGGCCTTGACCTAGTAATGTTTTTTTTACAAGTATATAAAATGATTTTTTTTACCAATATTATTAACATAATTATGTAATATTAACTTTTTCAAGAATTTCCTCTATCTTAGATTTCAAATAAAGACGTGTTATACTAGATATTACCGGATCTGAACCCGGAACTTTCACATAAAACAACAAGTCATAAATTGCATGTCTAGCGTAGCAAATGAGTGCGTTCGCACTAAAACGAAGTTTTAAAAATATT
Source organism: Maratus speculifer (assembly GCA_964019185.1). Classification (NCBI taxonomy): domain Eukaryota; kingdom Metazoa; phylum Arthropoda; class Arachnida; order Araneae; family Salticidae; genus Maratus; species Maratus speculifer. Next base: position 388,922,225 of record OZ025294.1, on the reverse strand, counting down.
CAGATACTGCTGTAATAGTCCTACAATGCTTCGGATGTAGTATACTAGTAGCCGACGTCTTTGAGTATCCCTGTAAATACTCTCTGCTTTCGATTATAATCGAGTTAATTTGTAGTAAACCTCAGCAATGCATATCTATTTCATAAAATGTGAAATAGTTTAATATAATTAAAACGCACCCCAAACAATGTTGCCCCTATACCATTATGTAACGGAATACTTTTGTGTGGCCCTGAAAAATAAATAACAACTATTCTTTGCACCATAGGTTGTGCAGAATGTATATTTTAATATATAATGTATAGATGCATACCAATTTTATCATGTCCGAAAGAGTGTAACATCATTAAAATGCACTTGAAACTATGTTTTCCCATTGACCATAATGGTAACGGAATACTTTTGGTTGTTATTGTAATCAAACTATACATCCGATTTTCATAAAATTTGAAATGACTCAACAAAGTTATGCAATAATTATATATTTTAAATTTCAAGGGATTCGATTGGGTATTTTTTGCTCTGTTATATGCGGACAGACGGACAGTCGGACTGAGCGACGACTATATAGGTGCTATATATTTATATAATTACGAACGCATCTAAGAAGAAAACCAGATTAAAAAAACAGGAAAATTAATTTTCAACGACGTAAATATCGTATCAAAAAATGAAGGGAAATTAACATTATATCTAAGTGCAATTATAGAAAGATAAATCTACTAATAATACCTATATATTTAAAACGTTAAGCATTTTCTTTCGACATTTCGTGAAATAAACTGTTTTCTGAAATCACATGGTTCTTATTTTAAATGAAATGTACATAGCCACAAATTTGCTGTCGTTCATTTGTTCGTTCAAAGTGTTTATTAATTAGCAGAAATGTTCAATCAATATTTTATTTGTGAGCATTATTGCTACTTTTTAAGGATATTTTATACCAAATGTAATACACAGCTAAAGAATAGGTCTAAAAACTTTTTAGAAATTACTCGACTACGAAACAACACAGGAAACGACGTAAAACAAATACTAAAACTTCTTTAGAAATATTTTTGCTTTACACGCAAATTTTGTTTGCAATCCTCTGTGACGATCGTCATAATATTAAACTGCTAGCTTCTCAAAATATATTCAATGTAATAGGTAAAGTAAATGATGACATACTAGAAATTGAATTTAAACAATCAATTTTTAGACATATCATTATATATATAATATAATTGATTGAAAAAATGTTGTGGTAACAGAACTCTCAATCATAATGTATTAATTGTATGAAAATTTAATGAAGGTAATAGATTGCTGAATAGGTTCAATTAAGAACAAACCTAATACATTACTCAGCTTCCTCTTCTGTTGCACAAGGTATAAAAATATACGTGCAGCTGGTCACACCAGTAGCATCCAATGTCAGTGAAAACAAAGAAGAGGTAAACTACTTTGATACATAGAAAACTTATGCCCTTCTTCGGGAAATCAAATAACAATTCAATACAAAATTAAAACACTGGGCTAGATTGCTGGGTGGCTGAGACGGGTGGGATATGAAACGCAGCCACATCTACGAGTTATATACAGAATAGTTTTGAAAGCAGATAGGTAAGAAATGCATTCAAAACATTTCTTTGTATGCTCAAATAGAGAAGTAACGTTAGTTTTTACCAAAAGTTGTCAGATTTGCTCTAATTATACAGACTACAGATACTGTTTTATTGTTTAAATATGTTAAGCAGATAAATATAAAGGTTTAAGTAACACTTTTAAATAATAACCAGCTCTGTAGGACTTTTTTAATTTTTTTGAAAAAATGTCAAAAAATGACAAATTTTACCCAAAATTTCGATTTTTGGAGCAAAAGCGCAGACTCAAGCCATTTTTTTTCAGCGGTAAAATTTCACGCAATTGATGTACTAGTATAAAGGCAACTTTTGGCACCTACCCATTTTTGATTTTTAAAAAATAATTTTTTTCGCTCCACCCTAATGTGCAGTTTTTGTTTTCATCTGAACTATTTCGGATTTTTTTTTTCTTTTAATGAAATATATCTTAACTCGACTTGCGAGAATAAAAATCCAAATTGAAACCAAAACATTAACTTTTATTTAACCCAATAAAAGCAATAATGTTATTCAAAGTTGATCAAAAGAAGATTGCAGTTAAGATACAGTGTGTCCCACACAAATAGAGCCAGCATGATTTTGTGACGTAATAGGAGACGAAACAAAACCACGAGAACGAAATAAATATATTAAAAAAGACTATACAGAAATGCATAGTTACAAGGAATAACTCATTCCCTGCCCCACTTGATAAGGAAAAAAATAATGTATAAAAAAGAGGGGCGGGGGAGTATCCCGCTGAAATAAAGCCACCACTGTTAATAGCAATTATAATCGCCATGTTTACATGTGGCTTGGAATATACGATGTGGCATACCATTTACCAATCCCTGGAAGACATTACCATCAATATTATCCCAAGCCTCAATGATGGCGGCCTTCAGTTCTACAACAGACTTGAACTGTGTGCCATTGACATTTAAAGTTCTACTGATACTCCACGCATTTTCCTGGGGATTAAGATGAAGGTACAGGCCATTCCATAAAATGTCCCCAATTATCAAAAAAAATATTCCTAGGAGGATTTTGCAAACGTTATGGAGGCGTTTTCCTGCTGGAAAATCCAACTTAGCCCATCAGTTCTTTCTTCATCTGGCAATAAATGGATTTATAGCAACTCTTGGTAATTGGTAGCCTACATGCGTTCTGAGGGAAGAGCGGTTAAGTTTATGAATATAGCTGAAGCTTCCCAGCATTATGCTGCCCTCGATCGTGCTGTCCTCTGGAGAAAATTTCCTCTCCTTTCCTCATGTCATACCAATAGAAGTCATAGCAAGACAGTTTGAGCCATCCAAACTATTTTTTTTTTCTTATCTGGGAATATAACAAGTTGTCACTGGTCCTTCCAGGTTTGATGATATTTGGCCCCATCGACTCTGATTTACTTGTGGATAGCTTTCAGCATGGGCAGGTTGAACATGGGGAGATGGGTGGTTAATAATGGTGTTTGGAGGCTTCGACTATGGTGGTAAACTTAAACGGACTTTTCCCTCAGACGGAATTTAGGCTACCAATTACCAAGAACTGCTAGAAACCCATTTATTGCTAACTGAAGAAAGAATTGGTGGGCTAAGTTGAATTTTTCAAAAGGAAAGCGCCCGCATAACCTTTGCAAAATTCTCCTGGGCTTGGTTTTTGGATAATTTGGGACGTGTTATGGATTAGCCTGACCTGTACCTTCATCTCATATTCCAAGAAAATGCAAGGAATATCCTCACTAGAACTTTAAATACCAATGGCAGACCATTTAAAAACTGTGGCAGAACTGAAGGCCGCCATCATTGAGACCTGGGATAATATTAATGCTAATGTCTTCCAGGGATTGGTAAATGGTATGCCACATCGTGTATTCCAAGTCGTATGTAAGCTGGCGGATATAATTGCTATTAACAGTAATGGCTTTATTTCGCGGTATACTTCCCCCCCCCCTCTCTTTCATTTATATATAACTATTTTTTTCCTGATCAAGTGGGATAGGGAGTAAGTTATTCCTTGTAAATATGCACTTCTATGTAGTATTTCTTAATATATTTGTTTCGTTGTCGTGGTTTTGTTTCGTCTCCGATTACGGCACAAAATAAAGGTGGCTTTATTTGCGGGGGACACACTGTATTACTCATAACAAAAGTTTAGCTCCCAATTTTTTTAACCATTTTGGATATGGTTGTTGTCCTCGGTCGAGAATAAGATATATCTGACAAGGAAGGTCTCCATACTGGGCATACTCAGAATTTTATGAAAAAAATACTAATGAAAGTACTTATGTATGTATTAAAGGATCAGTCAAAATTAGCGGCGGAATCACATTAGAAAATATGTAAAAAAATAAAATATTTTCGAATATTTGGCGGGGAAAGATGAAAGAGTCACTCGATTTGGCGAGCAGCCTTTTTCCTCGCCAAAAGCAAACGATTATAATGCAACTCAAAATTGTTGGATATTTAGAATGCGTGTAAATGGTATTTAATGAATTTAAACATAAACAATGAGAGACTAATATATTATATACATATATATACATATTGTATTACATATATATATTACTTGTTGAAGTAGTTGTTTAATTAATCACAGGAAAAAAATGTTTTCATAGATTAAAAAAATCATATTGAGAAAAATTATCTTCATACATTACAGTTAAGTGTATTCAAAAATAAAAGCCAGATTTCCATAGCAACAAAATTTAATCGACAATTCTCAATTGGACTTTGAGATTGAAACAAATCTAATCAATTGAAATTATGAATTTCGTTTTAAATCTCAAATTTCGATGATTAAATTTGAATATATATACATATAAATATCGATATAACAAAATTATACTTAAAACAAACTAAAACTTACAAAACAAAAGTTATTTAAATTAAATTTCTCAAAACAAGTTCAACATGAAGCTTTTCTTTTCCCTGAAGTGCATTTGATACGTATAAAGTACTTTTTTTTTAATTACATTCCATCGCCAACCGGCGATAAACCGCCAAATAACGAAATTTTCATTATTTTTTTACGGTTACTGAATGGAGATTCCGCCGAAAATTTTTTTATAAACATATATAACCACACGAGAAGAACATTCTGTAATTTTTTCAGATTTTTCGGGGTATACCGGTATGGACCTTCCTTGTGAGACATATCTGAATTCTTGTGGTGCCTGCATTTTTGAAATACTTCTGTTGCCACAATAACAAAAAAAGTATTAAAAACTGCAAAAAATAAAAAAACAAATTGATATGCAGCTTTTAAACAAATCGCATTTAAAAATAATTTTTTTCCCTACACGACGGCATAAAAATTTTAAATGTACGAAGGTTAGAAGTTTAAAAATTTACAATACCGGAAATTGTAAAATTGAAATTTCGTAAATTGAATATTTTTGTAATATTAGAAATTTATAAAGATGGTAAAAAATATAAAATTGGTGAGATAAAACTAATTTTATCTAATGATGAACATTTTAACAGACCAATATAGAATGTTTATGCAGTCCTTGTGCAATGAAATTCAATATTATTCAATAGTTATTGACAATCTATAAGAAAATATAATATATAACTACTTGAACAGATGTTAGAAACAGGATTGGAATACTGTTTATTAAAAAGTAACCCATTTTTGCATTAAAAAAAGAAATCCTGATATCTTAAAATGGGTGAAATCTGTTGCTATACTTTAGATTCAGTTTTAAAAGATATTACAAAGAAAGATAAACACAAAAAGAGCCGAATAAATACCGAATTCAAAAGAAATTATTATATAAATTTGTCAAAATGCAACTTAAGATTCTTACAGATTGTGTGTGCAATTAAATTCGTGGAGTTTTATTTCAAAAAGCATCATATATAATTTATTGTAAATGTTAAAAATGCTGTAACAATGAGTGTTTAAAATCGATAACTTTTTTCGGTTTAATAAGTTTAGCAAAGGATTAATGCTAATAGTCCAAGAGCCGACAGCATAAAACCCTAAGGTATCAAGCACGGAGAAAAACAGCCTCTATTTTATGGAAGAGTAGAAATTGGAGAATCTAATGTTCCATGTCTGCGGGCAGAGAAGTGATACATAAGCCAAAAATTAAAGTCACCAGTGGTTGACTCGTAGGTTTATCATTGTGTTTTCCTGCTCCCAGTCCTCCATGTTTTCATACCTTTGATTGAAGGACAAACACAATGATAAACCTATTAGTCAACCACTAGTGGTATTAATTTTTGGCTTACGCACCACCCCACTTCCCACAGATATGGATCGTTCAATCCCCCTATTTCTATTCATCCATAAAACAAAAGTTTTTTTTTTTTTCCTCGAGTTTGATAACATAGGTTTTTGTGCCGTTGGCTCTTGGACTCTGAAGAACAATTCAAATAACAGATCAGTTAGTTTTCTTTACATGTGACAGGCTAGCGAGTAGTCAGGGAAAAACACAGTAAAAAAAGTTTTTAAATATCCGTTTTTTGTTAAAAAGTAATTCATCTTCTTTAATCTTGATACATCTTTTCAAGTATTTTCTATAAGGAAATACTGGCAATTTCCTTTTGTTTTTTAACCGACTTCAAAGAGGAGGTTATGATTTCGACCTGTATGTATTTGTTGTTCACGCATAACTTTTGCAAATATGAACCGATTTTGATAATTCTTTTTTTGTTTGAAAGCTTATGAGGCCCATGTGGTCCCATTTAAATTTCATAAAAATCTGATAATTAGAACTTTTTAAAAAATAAAAACTTTAAATTTCAAATTTATTTTGAAGCAATCGACCAATTAGAAGTTTTCATTTTGCATGCTTTTATGTTACACTTACATAGACACACGATCTTTTCACTGTTAAAAGTTTGAAGTTTTTGCTGCATCGTCACTCCACCGCTTTTATGGAATATCTCTATTTTGACCAATGTGAATTCACCATAATACAATGAAGTAAACATTTTCTATAAAAGCGATGGATTGACGATAAAGTGAAAGTTTCAAATTTTTAAGTGTTCAAAGTGCAAAATCCTAACTGGACGAGGGCCAGGATTCACATAAATTTTGTGCTGTTTGCGAAACGAGATTTATTAACAAGAAAATTTATTTAAAACATTGAAAAATTTACTAAAATTCAGGCTTCTGATTCGTTAATCTGGTTTCGCTAACAGCGCAAATTCTACCTTGATTCCGGACAAGTTCTCTTATGCAAGAAACCGGAAATATAGCATCTAGGGGATATAGTGTGGAAATCGGCTATCTCAGGGCGTGTTCAGAGCAACTTACAAAAGTAACCAATGTTACCTACCGATTGTAGGGCAGTAGGAAAGCAAATTGTGGCATCAATGAAAACTATTCTGTTGAATTGTCGCTGACGTCACACTTCGCTTTGATTTTCATTTCGTACTTGTCTACAATCGGTAAATAACCGGTAAGTTGTGCTGAACACGCCCTCTGTAACACTTAAAAAAAGCGCTAAAATGTTCTATTCTTTAAATGTGCAACAATGGTAATGAAATTTAAAGATAGAAGCGACATCTGCAGGACATTTTCTAAAAATGCAAGAATTATTGCTAGTCTAGATAATGTATCACGAAAATGCCGCAGATATCGCTGTGATCGACACTTTGGAATTCAGTAGTATCGTTGCACATTTAAAGGATACAAATTTTTAGCATTGCTTGCATTGCAAAAAATTGAACCCTTTTGCTGCATCGTCACTCCATCGCTTTTATAGGAAACGATTACTTCGCTCTGTTATGGAGCATTTTCATTGGTCAAAACAAAGAAATTCTATAAAAGCGATGGAGTAACGATGCAGCAAAAGGGTGAAATTTTTTACAGTGTCGATAGCAGATTTTCACTCCATGTATTCCAGACTCTCTCCTTTGAACAATGAAAAGTTCTAAAAAATGAAGGCTTATGATTGGTCAATCTTGTTTTGCTTAACAACGAAAAATCCTTCCGGATCTTAACCACTGTTGCAGAGATGCTAGTTTTTTTCCAAAGTACGAAACCTTAGCTGGAACGATTCTCGTATCCACCGAAAGATCCACATCGATCCAGACATGAGAATTCGATATCGAAAAGTTGAAAATTCATCTCTAAAGAGCCTTACACATTAAAGCAAGTGTGTCTGTGTATCAGGTTGCTTGTTATGTCGGATTCACAAAGTATTTAAAGTACATTGCTATGTGCTAGATTTACATTTGGACAAATATAAATGACGAAAAGTTTTGATAAGCTTACCATTAAAGTTAAGCTAGTTAACTTCTTTCACCCATAAAACAAACTCATTCAGGCGACTACCGCCAAGTTCTAGAATAAAAATTCTTAAATTTTCTGTACTTTGGAAAACCGCGTTTATCAAAGAATATTCTTAACTTCAAATATTACTACTTTCATACAGACGTATGTTGAATCATGGTATGATTTTAATAATATCTTCCTTTTTAGTTTTTATAACTGAAAAGAGTATTTTAATACATACGAACATTTAGAATTACTTTGCTATGCATTGAATCATAGAAGCAACTTGACGCGCTCTGATTGTGTCCGTGTACTTTAAACTGAAAAAAAAATCTGACCCTTTTGCTGCATCGTCACTACCCCGCTTTTATAGAATATTTGATCCATGAGAATGCTCCATAATATGCTGAAGTAATCGTTTTCTATATTAGCGGTGGAGGGACGATGCAGCAAAAGGATCAAATTTTAACAATGTACCCTGTTTAAAATATCTTGAAAAATTACCTCTGTTTTTAAAGACTATCTATTTTCTGACCAATGAAAATGCTCCATAGACGTTTTTAGATCGCTCTCATTAGTCAGAAAATAGATAGCTTTAAAAACAAAGGTAATTTTTCACGATAATTTTAACGTGGCCGAGTGGTAAGACGCCGATCTGCTACGCTGGAGGTTGTGGGTTCGATTCCCGCTGGCTCCATTGCACACACACTTTGTGTAGAGCTCCTGGTTGTATTTCGCTTGTGATGTAAATTTCCTTGTGCTGTCTCGTCCTTGTATATTGACGATGACTTATAAGCAGACTTTCATGTCGAGCACACAAGTCAGATGTATATTGTTCAAATAAATAAACTCTTAATAATTTTAACGTGTACGGATGGATTGTCAGCTTTTTAATGCCCAATTACGAAGGCTGTAGATTTCAATGTGGACCTTAAGGCACTACACTAGTCTCAGAAAAAGACCCTGATGTTAATTTTAATATATTTACATGATTTTTTTGCATAGGATAGCCGAGGATGATCTACAACCGGCCTAGTTTTTACTTCTTCGATTTTGCTTATGTATGTTTTATATAATGATAGTTTCAATTTCAGAACCGTTTAAACCGGTTTTGAAATTTAAAATATATATTTTTTTTTAAATCTGAAACCAAAATTGAAAAAGTAAAAACTAGGCCGGTTGTGGAATATCCTCAGCTATCCTATGCAAAAAAAAAAAAAAAAAAAAAAAAAAAAAAAAAAACGCGTAAAAATTTTAAAATTTGAGCAAGATATTTGAAAAGAACGCCCCCATAGACTTCACATTATCATCCGGGTCTTTTACTGTGTCTAGTGTGTGGCCTTAAAGTTTGCTGGATGCGATAAATTTCCGAAATGTTAAAGCTTAAATGGACAAGTTCTAGCATCAATTAAAGCGGAAATAGACATCGATACCAATCGACATCCTTAAGTTGTTGAAAAGATGAAAATCCTTTAGTATATATTTTGCTCCGGAGGAAAAAATTATCTCTACATATCAATGGAAAATAAAGTTCATAGATATGTGTAACAAAATTATCTTTAGATTCAGATTTGGTTACCGGATTAGACATCAGAATGATTTCAGATTTTGTTCATGTAGGATTCCTCGATGTGAATATGACGACACATGGAACACAGTATACGATTGATTGAAAAGATTTTGGACAAAAATGAGTCATCAAGGGGGTCCTTGTGGCCGAGTGGTTAAGACACCACGCTGCTAATCTCTTGAGAGCGTAGGAGATTGTGGGTTCGAATCCCACTGGCTCCGTTGCACACACTCTTTATGTGTAGCTCCCGATTGTACTTTTCTTGTGTCGTAATATTTCCATGTGCTATCTTGTCCTTGTATGTCCACGAATTTGTAAAATAATATGGATTATGGAAATTATCATCAAATTTTATAATAGAAAATGCCTAGCATTGCGATACATTGTTAAAAATTTAACTTTTGCTGCATCATCACTCCATTCTTTTTATGGAATATCTCATACATACACTGTAAAAAAAAAATACCCTTTTGCTGCATCGTCACACCCCCGCTTTTGTAAGATATTTGTCTTTTGACCCATGAGAATGCTCCATGATAGGCTGAAATAATTGTTTTCCATAAAAGCGGTGGAGTGACGATGCAGCAAAAGGGTGAAATTTTTAACAGTTTAGTTGGGACAAAAGCGTCCGTGAAAAAAGTATTTGAGTATCGAATGCTGTCACTCTCTTATAGATGCAGCCAAGTACAGGTTATGATATTCGGATTCCTCGTCGAATCATTACCGCTCATTTCCGATGTCTTTACTGCATTTATAGGAATTAGATTGTTGTTGTTTATCAATTGAATCATAGAACGATTTTTGTTAAAATCTTTCTTTTTTGCTTTTTCTGACTGAAGGGGGGGGGGGTACTTTTGACCACACTAGAAAAGCATTTTACTATTCATTGATACATGGAGTCATTTTGCTGTTTACTCTTATATGGAAGCGCTTTGCCGCGCGCTTGTGTAAGGACACTTTACTTGAGGCATTGTCACCTTTCGATAACCACTTCCGATGTCCGTACGAGTTGACTTTAAGATTTTATGAATGCGGTAGCTTTTCGTCGTGCCACATCTGAAGAAGTTACCACATCCAGAAAACCTAAATATTCACAACGATACTAACCGATATTCTAAGTGTCTTTTGAAAAATTGACAATCAAACAGTGACAAGTAAAGCGAATACATCAGAATTCAGCAAAGTGCATTCATTAGTAATGCGTTGCAAAGAGCCATCATATGTCAGTACACATAATTATGTATTACGGTATAAATAACTAAAATGTAGGAAATAAATTTAACTTTTTCAAAAAAATGTATAACCGACTCCAAAGAAAAGCGCTAAAAAGAATTAAATAACTCTATAAAATTCTCTAATGACAAATCGTTATCCAATAACCACACATTGACTATCATGTACCGGTATAAAACGGTGAAATTTAATATATAGAATTTAATATCCACCAAACATAGATTTTCCAGAGAATATTTTTTACAAGAGATTAATTTACATATTTTTGATTTAATTTTTGAATATATACATATAAAAAGTAATAAATTACTTTTTGAAGTTGGTGCCAAACTACCTTAAGTATAGTAAGAATTGTGGATATATTATGTCTAGTACCATAAATAAAATGGGGAAATCATTATCGATTATGATTGTTTGGCACCAACTTCAAAAAGTAATTCATTACTTTTTATATGTATATATTCAAAAAATAAATCAAAAATATGTAAATTAATCTCTTGTAAAAAATATTCTCAGGAAAATCTATGTTTGGTGGATATTAAATTCTATATATTAAATTTAACCGTTTTATACCGGTACATGATAGTCAATGTGTGGTTATTGGATAACGATTTGTCATTAGAGAATTTTATAGAGTTATTTAATTCTTTTTAGCGCTTTTCTTTGGAGTCGGTTATACATTTTTTTGAAAAAGTTAAATTTATTTACTATGTTTTTTCCTGACCACTTGCCACCCTGTGTGAGCAGTCTACGTATGTGAGAATCCATTCTACCAGTGCCCGCAACGGCTCATATCGTTTCACTCTTAGTTCTTGTGATCGATGAATATACATGGAATATACGAAAGATTTAGAACTTTCAATAGAATTTGCATCAGAACATTGCATCAGTTATTCAGGCCACAAATCGAATTTCAAAAATTGTGACATATTTAACGTATTACTTCTATGTTACTAAGATCGATATTAGTGACATGTTACGTGTTACATGTCCATCAAGCCATTGATACAGTGTCAAGAAGTTTATAGTGTAGAATATAATAGGTGATTTCGTATCCAAAAAATTACATTTTCACCAGAGGGCACAAAGATCGAGTTTATTGCTCCGTATAAATAGCAATACTTCTTATTTTTAGATATCTAAGATGCATTTTCAAAAATAAGACTCAAAAGTGTGAGATTTTTCATGAACATCGTGTTAAGACTCTTCATAAACATCCTGAATTTATCTGGAATCCAAAGGAGCTACTTTCTGATACATTTTTCAACTCCTAAAAACTGCGCCGTTTGATGATTTTTTATAATATTGTCAGGAAAATCATGCACTGTTACACTCGACGTAGAAAACGTTCATTCTGATATTAAAGCTCAAAATTTTTTACTGTTCTTGGGAGGCAATAACATGATGTGTTCTGATGGTCTGTTTAACAATATGTGGACGGGAATGCACAAATTTTTGTTATTGTCATAGCCATGTTATTTAATTTTAATTTAATTTATCTGGAAGGCTTCTTATGATTGACAATCTGGATTGTTCTGCTAGTTGTAAAATATAAAAAACGTATAAAGCGGATAGTGATTCAGCGTATAAAATCATCTACTCGTAAATTAAGGCAACAAATAAAATTAAACAAATCAGTTTAATTAAAGTTTCACACGAGAACTTTTAAAATGATTCCGAAGTACAAAATTGTGAAACAAACGGTATTTGACGATTTTCAGCGTTTTCAAAGCTAGAAGAAAGTTCTTAGATGTAATCTAGGGAAATTCTAATCTATTTGGAGATTATTCTTTATTACTAGGGAATGTTCTGAAATAGTATTCACCTCCATTTCGTTTTTCGGAATTCTATATGGGTAATAAATAATCATCACCTGGATCTACAATTGTTAATTGCTCCAGCTAAGAGCATTACTTATTTTGTTATCCAGCCTCTTAGAATGGAAAAAACGTTTTTTAAAAGCATATCGATTGGAATCACTAAAAACTTTTTAACCTTCCTACCCTACTCAAATTTTACTCAATCTTGATAAAAACAATTCACACCAGTATTATTATTTAAAACAGTTTAATATATTTAATTGACTTAATTTTCTGAACTTGTTATCTATCTAACTTTCTTTTAAAAAAAAGGTTCTGGTTCGAATCGTATAAAACAAATTTTAGATATGTGTCGATTAGACCCATTCAGGATTCAGGGTAGGAAGGTTAAAGTGAAACTACCCTTCATATGGACCTTCATTTGGAGAAAACGGAGGAAGACAGCCGAAGATTAGATCAGGTTTTTCTCTCTTCCAGGAGTATTTTTAAATGAAACAAAAAAAAAAAAAAAAATCATTCATCTGATTTCCTTTTGATAGAAAACCCCGTATATTCCCCATAGGAAAATTTTGCTATGTATAATGTATGTAAAACAGAAGAATGTTAGATGAAAAGATCTGCTAAAACAAATAAAACACCTTTTTTTAATACCCATATTTTTTTTTTTTTTTTTTTTTTTTTTTTTTTTGCCATAGCTTTTAAGTATTAGATACAGTGAAACCTCCAAATAAGGGACACCTCTATTTAAGGGACAAAAATTCCGGTCCCAGTCCCTTCGTATAGGAAGTGTAATGTATTTACCTCTGAATAAGGGACACTCGATTTAAGGGACACTTGAAAATGAGATTAACCCTTTTGACTCGAAAAGTTTCCTTCAAATACATATTTTTTTTTTCAAAAAAAGATTTAATTAAATAACAAATTTTATTTTCTTTTGTTACTGGTATGACAAAAACAAATTTTGCAAAGAAAGATTCTGCCCAGTCATACTGGTGAGAGTGCAAAATGTTAAAGTGTTTGATTTTTGCATTTTTGAGATAATGAAGTAGTCTGTTATGAAAATGAAAATACAGAATTTTGGGAACTTATCAGATAGGCAATTATGTTGGTACAGAGGTATGCAACTCAACTGATGGGTATTTATCCACAATTCAAATGAAGACATCGAAATACGTTTATCCCTATTAGAGCCAGAGCCAGAGCCAGAGGTGGCATTGCAGACAATAACTTCATCGAGTTTACAGCTGAAATTTCAGAATAGGTTAAAACGCGATTCATATATTGAAATACAATTGGTCTGCCAAGTCATATCTAGGTGGAAAACACATATAAACCCGATTTTAGTGGTTCCTTCAAAGGTTTATCATTAAAGTATCCATATTTTCATAGATTTGAGTGCAAGAAAATATAATGGTAAATCTACGAGTCAAATTTCAGATTTTCAGAGTTCAGATTTTTAGGTGTTTTAGTAGACCGATTGCGTTTTAACATGCATATTGAGTTTTAACTAATTCTAGAATTTCTGTCGTGAATTTAATGAGGTGATTGTCTATGGTGCCACCTCGCAGTTGAAAAGAATGCTGAAAATTGTGAGGGATGACTCTGAAAATGAAAGAGAAAGAAAATTGTGAAATAAAGAATTCACAGATGCTTTAAAATATGCAAAGCAGTTGAATACTTTTTCGTAAATACTGCTTATAATGAAGGACTAAAAGTTATAAGTGTGGTAAATGAATATCTGAAAAGTTTAGTAGTAGAAAAATTGAAATCTGCAAAATAGTCACTTTTTATTGATTATTTCGCAAGAAAATTTTTTAAAAATATTACTGCACTTTTTGCATTACAGAAACATTTACGTAAAAAATACAAATCAATAACTCAACAAATCAATTACTAATTAAGTAATAAATTAAAACATTAATTAATTATCTATTACTTTTGTGCCTAATTAATCTAATTTATAACCTTCGGGTACATTTAAACTTCAATTTTAATATTTTGTTATTTTTTATGTCCTTATGAATGATTAATTAAAAAAAATGTAAAAACTCCGAATAAGGGACACCTCTATTTAAGGGACAAAAGTTCCGGTCCCACGGGTGTCCCTTATTCGGAGGTTTCACTGTATAACAATAGCGAGCAATTCTCCAAAGTTATGCAAATTGATACTTTATTCCGGCTTTTTTGCCCTTATTCAAGGATTTTTATTTTTATTATTGTTACAGTAGACGCTCGTTTTTACGAACCTCTTTTTTGCGAACACTTGCGATTTTACGAACTAGAGCGTGGTCCCGAATACATTCCCATAGACGCTATGTAAATTTTCGCTCCCATTTACGAACTACAAATTATGAAAATCTCTTTTTTGCGAACTTAACTTTTATAATTCTGCATTTATTTTTTTTTTTTTTTTTTTTTTAAATACCGAAAAGAAGTGCCAACGTCAATTATACTCTCAACAGGTGCATTTCAAGAATGTGTTATTTTCTCCACCCGCTTTTGGGAGGGAGGCGGCGTAGCAATAAGTTTATTTAGCATCACGTGATTTATTATGACTGATTTTAAAGGGACGTGTCTGGAAAGCCTCTGATTGGCGACTAAAACTTAAATGTACAAGCAGGTGTCATTGTTGAAAAGGGAAACGAAATCTTTTAAAAGATTGCATTCTGTAATCGTCTATTTTCTCGTACCTTCTTGACTATTCAATCTGTGAAGTTTCGTTAGTCGAGAGGGAGATTGGGCCAGAACATTACAGAATTTCAGTATTTCGCCCATTTGGAGATAGCTTTGATTTCTTGGATGAGGAAAATTAGAGGACTGAACAGTCCCATAAATGGTAATCTTCTTAAAGAACAATCGAACTTTTTTGCTTTGAAACTGAACATCAAAGACTTCAAGGCCCCAGACGGTTGGTTTCAAAAATTTAAATCCAGGCACAGTTTGAGCTTCAGAAAATTGTGCGGTGAAAGTGGAACAGCAAATATGACTTTGGCAAATGAATTGAAAGAACGCGATTTAAAAACATTCCTAACTGACGTGGAATGTGGACGAAATAGACCTGTTTTTTTAAGATGCTGCCGGAAAAAAAACTTAGCTTCAAAGGGGGAAAATGTAGCGGAGGCAAAAAGGCTAAGCAGAGAATCTCAATCTTGTTGGCAGCCAACATGAATGGAACATAAAAACTGCCCTTGCTTTTCATTGGAAAAAAATTGAAGCCTAGATGCTTCAGAAATGTTGACAAATTACCAGCTGCATACCATGCTAAGAAAAATGCATGGATGACTGGGCACATGTATGAAAAATGTGATTAACAATTTCAAGCGCATAGGGTAGATGTGCCAGTAATGGACTCCCTTAAGGAATTTCTCTAAAAATATTTTTTTTATTAATAGTTATAATTATTGTATACAAATATTTTTCATATTATATTAATCTTTCAACAATATTTAACTAATCCCATAGTTACATTTCCCAATAGAAATAAAAATTTAATTTTAAATAATAGAAATATGTCTAAACACTTAAAAGACCAGTAATGGACCACCTATGTTCCAGTAATGGACCGCCTATGTTCCAGTAATGGGCCACCCTACAAAAAATAAGAGATAATTGCTTTTAGGTGCGTTCGTAATTATGTAAATACGTAGCACCTATAGTTGTCGTTCAGTCCGTCCGTCTGTCTGTCCGTCTATCTGTCCATTTGTCTGTCCGTCTATCTGTCTGTCCGCATATAACAACGCAAAAACTATCCAACCGAATCGGTTGAAATTTAAAATACATAATTATTACATAATTTTGTCAAGTCATTTCAAATTTCATGAAAATCGGATGAATAGATCAATTACAGGGAAAATCAAAAGTATTCCGTTACATTACGGTCAATGGGGAAAAAAGTTTGAAATGCATTTTAATCGTTTGAAATTTAAAACATATAAATATTACATAATTTTGTGGAGTCATTTCAGATCTTATGATAATCAGATGCATAGATCAATTACAGGGACTATCAAAAGTATTCCGTTACATTACAGTCAAAGGGGAAAAAAGTTGCAAATGCATTTTAATGGTGTTACACTCATTCGAACATAATAAAATTGACATGAACCTATGGCGTATATATATACTAAAATATAAATTCTGTACAATCTGAGATGCAAAGAATATTTATTATTAAGTTACAGGGCCACACAAAAGTATTCCACTACATAATGCTATACGAGGTAACATTGTTTGGGATATGTTTTAATTATATTAAACTGTGCCACATTTTATGAATATGATATACGTTGCTGAAGTGTAATGAAAATTACTTCCTGTGTGTTTATAGGAACACAAAGAGTTCAACCACTGTACTGTATCCGAAGTATTGTCTACTATATCAGGAAGATATATTGTCTACTATATCGTTGTCGTACGAACGAACCTCATTTGCTACGCTTCACGTGCAATTTCCAACTGGTTTCAATTGTATTTTGCTCCAGAACTTAATGAAAGCATAATAATAAAAAAAATATTAAAACTTAAGTTAGAAATTCATTACATTAAAGGATTTATAATGAAAAAACATAAAACAAAATATTTAAATTTAAGTTATGAATTTATTATAATCAAGGATTTATAATGTGGATATAAAACAAAATATTAATGATATTATTAACTGTTTATTATTAATTAACATTAAAGGATTTATATTGTAAAGATATACAACAAAATATTTAAATTTAAAGGATTTACAAGATAAAGACAATGTTCTACTGAAATCAAGTTTAGATAAAATAAGGCATTAAAAAAAGTGTCCAATGTTCATTCATATCATTATCTAAGTGATGTGCTTTGCAACTGTGAAATATAAATAACAGATCTTCAATTTTATCTTCCCTTTTCGACAGTCTAAACTGCTCAATATGGAATTTTAGAATGCATTTAAAATGATAAATGTTCTTGCACTATCCAACCATTTTCAGATAATCATATAGCCTACCAATTTGGTACAGATTGATTCCACAATTTCCCTTCAGAGATGCTTATATGGATATATTATCACCAATGGAACAATCTCATTATTTGCTGAAAAACATCCCATAACAGTGATTTGTTATTTGGTACTACATAATACACATCTCTAACTGATTTTGGTCCCAAAATTTTCCTTGTTTTAAGAGCACAAAAGAAACCTTGTTTTAACCTTATTGAAAATTCTCTCTGTATGCTTTAGAATTCAGAAGAAAATATTAATAATATCTTCTTCCAAATATGATTTTACATTTCTGAACCAACTTCTTTTGTAACGGCACATCTAGATTTTGTCAAATGTTCTGCTTGTGTTTTATATCAATTTTGGATGACTTTTTAAAAATAACTATTTATAAAGAAATTGCCTTTATTAAATTCTAAGAGGTAAAATTTAAGTATTAAATTTGATTATTTAGCTTTTCAGTTAAATCAAAATATTTTATCTCTACTGAAATAACACTTTTTGTAAGGGTCACTTGGGTGGTCCATTACTATGCAATCGCGAAATAAGCAATCCAGTAATGGACCACCCCTCCTAAAATCTTAAAAATAAATAAAATTTTGTTAATGGCCATTGGTACATTAAATTCAATGCTTTATATTGCTAACCAAACAAAAACATTCAATTTTTAAGGAAAAATAAAAAAGTTATAAACTAAGTAAGTAAAGTCTGCTCTTAGCATGTTCATTAAGATTTTCAGTGAAAAACAGAAAAACTGTGAAACTTTATTTTCTGCTTCCTAATTGTTTTGACGAAAAGTGTAAAAAATGAATCCAGCTTATAAAGCATGCAAGGTGGAGTTCAGAAAAAAATAATAAAAGCTAAACTATTATTTATTATTTTTTTATAAACAAAAAAGTGCGAGATGGCCCATTACTGGAAGGTGGTCCATTACTGGCACATCGACCCTATATCGAAGAGTGCTTTTGCAAAGAGTAGCCATGGGCTTGGAGCTGGATCAGCCATATGAAATTGATGTTCAAGGTGCGATGCATTTGTCAATACGTGCTTGGAATGATGTTCAATCGACTACAATATCTAAAGCATTTCAACACGCAGGCTTGTACCTTAATTGAAGAAAACCAAGAAAATGTAGCCGACGATATCAGTGGAGATGAGTTACTCATAAATAAACTCCGCAAAAGAAATACGTTGCTGCCTGAAATTTCATTCCAGGACTTTTTGAACGTGGATTCAGACGTGATTTGTACAGAAGAAATATCAGATGAACAAATTATTGCTGACACTATAAATAAAAAGGAAGAAGAACTTTCAGATTTTGAACAAAAAGAAAATGAAATAATCCAACGATCGACTGTCAAACAAGCAGCTCAATGGTTGTCAGGGCTAAGGCGCCTTTTTGGAGAGAACAATAATTGTGAAATGATTTCAAGCATAGATAAAATGGAAACATGTATTTTCCAAAATGTGATTTTAAAATAAAAAAAGATAAGTGATTATTTCCATTCCTAATTTTTTATCTAGGTATTTTCATCCATTAAGTACTAATATAGTCTATGTTTTCACACGTAATGTTTTCAAAGCTTAATAACATATTCCTCTGAGTGCTGAAATTTATTTCTGTACATAAATTTGCATTTTGTATTTTCTTATATATTTAAAAAATACATGTATAACTTTATTTCAGAATAAATAATCTTAAAATATTACATCATCTATGAAGAAGGTGAGATTGATAAAAAAAGACATAAATAATGTACATTTTCATGTCATTTTTGATGATTTTCTATTTTACGAACCATTTGAGTGTTCCCTACGATTTCGCAAAAACGAGCGTCGACTGTATTATACATTCTTATCGCAAATAATTTAAAAAGAGGTTCATAGAAATCAAGAACCACTTAAGAATAAAAAAGGGCGATCACTGAAAAGAACGTGTAAAATTTCTTTAAAGTATATTCAATTATTTTAATATAATTTGCTGATTTTTTTTCTATCAGAAATTACTCTTTAGTGAATAATAAATTTCTCAATATATCAAGCTATTAATTTACGGATTATACGCCAGAAACTTGTGTTTTTACATTTGTTGTACGAAACTCCGCCCATCGTCATTATGATATGTTTTCGTTCATAATAAAAACAGAATGCAACAAATTTAGCTATATAAAGTAGGCGGAGCATCGTCTTTGAGGTACATACAGCGCCAGCGGTTTGGATACAGATGTAAATTATATTAATATTATTGAGAGAAATATCAAATTTTTGAATATTGCTAAAAGCCTCATTTTTAAAAACCATTTCACAGTATTTCATGAATTTAAAAGATTTTTTAAAAATACTAAAGAATTATAATTTGAAAGTTTTTTTTTACAATTTTATTAGTGAATAGTTCATTTGTGTAAGAAGCGTAGATATATTTTTCTTAAAAGGTTAAAAACATATCCATACCTTCTGTAAAAGCAATTTTTATTATTTTTTAAAAAGTGTACACATATTTGTGTGTGTGTTAAATATTCTTTATGGTTGATCATGTCATACATTTAACTTTAAGTTGTGCGATGAATATCACATGTAAATATTTATAAGTATATAAAAAAAAAAAATACTAAAAAAAAGAAAAAAACGGATTCAGGGCGGGGCATTTACACATTATTATGATTTTCTCCCAATAGGCCATGATTTTTTCTGTTTACGTATTATTACCTAGCGTTGTACTTAAAAGATATAAATCTAAGATTTTGTAATTGAATATTTTTATGTTTCTAATATTCAATTGTTTTAATAGACATGCATCGGTTTCAAAACCATCATTTTCATATTTAAAAAAAGCTAATTTTCATGTATTGACATTAAAACAACAATAAAGTTTTTTTTTTTTTTTTTTTTTTTTTTTTATATATATATATAATTTTTTTAGAAAATAGAGTCTGGTGTATTATGACAGATAAATGTTGGTGAAATATAAAGTTATTTAATTTAAATATTGTGGTTTTACACCGTTTAAGCTAAAATATAATTTATGTCTACAAGTATTAGACACGCCCACGCCCATCCACTTCGATTAGACGGGCCAATGGCAACTTTAAAATAAATGAGTACAGATTCCTCTCTTTAAATTTTTATAAATCGGTTAAGTGCTGAAAAATTAGGGATTCCATCTATATTTCAGATGAAAAATCAGATATTGTATATAAATAAATTTGTTAACATATTTCCAGTTCTGTGAAACATAATATTCGAAGTATGGTCATGGTATTAAGGTCACAATAGAGGAGCTAAATGTGTATAATTTATTTACACACATACTTATAACAACACATTATTTAAAATCCTCTTGAAAACATCAAATAAATCATTAATGAAGCTAAAAAATTATTTACAATGGAAAACTTAATAACCCCACTCAAATAATAACTGCTTTGTCTGAAAAAATGAAATATCCTTTCATTAAAATTTAGTAATAATAATTTTAAAAATATTCCAAAAAAATTTTTCAGTATAATTATTAAATTACATTTTTTTTTTAAATATGTATTAATTTTTTATATGAGAAACAAAACTTCTTTAAAATTTAAAGAAAACATGAAGATCCTTGTATTTTTGGATAATACGATCAAGCAGAATTTTTTTTTTTTTTTTTTTTTTTTTTTTAAGAACCCATACTACTGACTGAAAAAGACCCGGGTGATAATGTTAAGTCTATGGGGGCGTTCCTTTCAAATATCTCGCTCAAATTTTAATAATTTTAAATGATTCTTTTTTTTTTTTTTTTTTTTTTTTTTTTTTTTTTTTTTTTAATATAGCTGAGGACGATCTACAACAGGGCTAGTTTTTACTTTTTCAATTTTGATTTCAGTTTAAAAAGAAAAAAATGCTTTAGCTTTCGTAACCGGTTAGAACCGGTTCTGAAATTGAAACTATCATAATATAAAAAATCTCAAGCCAAAATCGAAAAAGTAAAAACAAGCCCGGTTGTAGATCGTCCTCAGCTATCCTATATTTCCTCAGCTATCCTTAATTTTAATTTTAAAATTAATTTAATATCGGTTAAATCCTTTTGTAATATAATATTCTCCAATCCTTACCAAAAACTCTTCCTTACCTATTTTCATACGAATATGAATAAAATAGTATTCAAAATAACTACTTTCGTTAAATTTCTAGTTATTATTAACATTTTTAAAGTAAAAGTAATTTATCTCTTAAAATGGGAAAAAAAAACAGAGCCGAAATGGTTAAATGCACATCATTCGGCATCGGACTTCCATTCTCGGATAGTTAAAACGATATTTTAATAATTCTCCAGGTAAAGAATAATCGCGTTTAAAAGTTTTCCCATAGGTTAACATGAAACTTCGCGAAATCGGATAGCTTCAGCTCAGCGTACACGAGTCCTTATTTGCTTTGCTCTTTGTTTCTGTTTTGCAATTTGTACCCCAAGAAGCGAGAACTCAGAGTACTTTTTTGAAATGTAAAAGTATAATTCCTTATAAAACTTAATTTTGCTAGTTTATTAAGTTCAAAAAATTTTTTTTTTGAATTTCGGGTGTGTAACTTTAATTAAAATGATTGATTTAATTTTATTTGTTGCTATTCTCATTTTGTTTTAAATCAAAAGTAGAGAATTTTATAGGCTTAAATCGAAAGACGTTTACTTTTTGCTTTGAAATAACACAATTTTACTTAAAAATCATCTTTAATGTAGTGATATGGACGCTTTGGAATTATAGGAAAAGAATAATAATTTTTATATCTATGTAAGTTTGCGTGCAACGATTAGAAGAAAAAAAATTAACTGAAGATATTTTTTTAAAAATTTAATTAAAATAATAGTCTTTTTCCAAATTTTATGATTTGTTGTGTGACAAGAGGGTATTCTAAGAGGAGGTGTAAGTAGACAAAATTTGAATTCTCTGATTTATATAGTTTTTGCGTACGGTCTCTGTGACGGAGAGACACAGAGGACAGAGGACAGAGACGGATAGGGTTTCGTCAGATGAGCGAAACCTTAAAAATAGCAAAAACTGAGCACTCGTAATTTGGCGAGTTTTCAACCTTTTAGTCACCAAATGAAACATTTGATTGCGATTTGGCACAATGGCAGCGAGGACCTGGCTGGTACTCCTTACTTAATATAAATGTTAAAATGCCATTTTCATCATCAGAAAGTAAATGTCAGATGCTGATGATGTGCGTTTTTAAGAATTATCTACGTAAGTTTTAAATATTTTTAAGAAGATGATAAAATCCAGACAAACGGAAATTTCAAAGTTACAGAATATTTTAAGTGTTTAAAATTTACGGTGAAATTTTTTTTAACCCGATCGGGTTTGACGTACTATTAATAATACATGACTTTTCATTGAGTATAACTTTGTCTTAACAATGAGTTTTGTTACAATCTGCATGTAGTAATTGTAGTATATGTCTATACCTTTTTTATTATGATTTTACTTGTGTTTTGGCATTTAGTAATAATAGTAACAATAAAAGTTTGCTGAATTCTCTTTCATCGTTGGCGATTCTTTTATTTTAAATATATATTTCACCCTTTCAATTTAAAATATAGGTTACTTTTGTGAACAAATAATGCGTGATAAAATACAAAAAGTATTAGAAAGTTATAATATCGGTTAAATCCTTTGGTAATATAATATTCTCCAGACCTTACCAAAAACTCTTCCTCAGCCTATTTTCATATGAATATGAATAAAATAGTATGCAAAATAACTACTTTCGTTAAATTTCTAGTTACTATTAAGATTATTAAAGTAAAAGTAATTTATCCCTTAAAATGAGAAAAAAAAAAATCAGATTCGGAATGGTTAAATGCACATCATCGGCATCGGAAGTCCATACTCGGATAGTTAAAACGGTATTTTAATATTTCTTCAGGTAATGAATAATCGCGTTTTAAAGTTTTCCATAGGTTAAGGGGGCCGTCCATAAATGATGTCACACATGATGGGGGGGGGAGGGGGCTCCGTGAAATTGTGACAGTTTGTGAAAAGGGGGTCATCCCGTAACAGTGATTTGTTCTTTTTCGTTATTTGGTACTACATAATACACATCTTTAACTGATTTTGATCCCAAAATTTTCCTTGTTTTAAGAGCACAAAAGAAAACCTGTTTTAACCTTATTGAAAATCCTCTCTGTATGCTTTAGAATTCAGAAGAAAATATTAATAATATCTTCTTCCAAATATGATTTTACATTTCTGAACCAACTTCTTTTGTAACGGCACATCTAGATTTTGTCAAATGTTCTGCTTGTGTTTTATATCAATTTTGGATGACTTTTTAAAAATAACTATTTATAAAGAAATTGCCTTTATTAAATTCTAAGAGGTAAAATTTAAATATTAAATTTGATTATTTAACTTTTCAGTTAAATAAAAATATTTTATCTCTACTGAAATAACACTTTTTGTAAGGGTCACTTGGGTGGTCCATTACTATGCAATCGCGAAATAAGCAATCCAGTAATGGACCACCCCTCCTAAAATCTTAAAAATAAATAAAATTTTGTTAATGGCCATTGGTACATTAAATTCAATGCTTTATATTGCTAACCAAACAAAAACATTCAATTTTTAAGGAAAAATAAAAAAGTTATAAACTAAGTAAGTAAAGTCTGCTCTTTGCATGTTCATTAAGATTTTCAGTGAAAAACAGAAAAACTGTGAAACTTTATTTTCTGCTTCCTAATTGTTTTGACGAAAAGTGTAAAAAATGAATCCAGCTTATAAAGCATGCAAGGTGGAGTTCAGAAAAAAATAATAAAAGCTAAACTATTATTTATTATTTTTTTATAAACAAAAAAGTGCGAGATGGCCCATTACTGGAAGGTGGTCCATTACTGGCACATCGACCCTATATCGAAGAGTGCTTTTGCAAAGAGTAGCCATGGGCTTGGAGCTGGATCAGCCATATGAAATTGATGTTCAAGTTGCGATGCATTTGTCAATACGTGCTTGGAATGATGTTCAATCGACTACAATATCTAAAGCATTTCAACACACAGGCTTGTACCTTAATTGAAGAAAACCAAGAAAATGTAGCCGACGATATCAGTGGAGATGAGTTACTCATAAATAAACTCCGCAAAAGAAATACGTTGCTGCCTGAAATTTCATTCCAGGACTTTTTGAACGTGGATTCAGACGTGATTTGTACAGAAGAAATATCAGATGAACAAATTATTGCTGACACTATAAATAAAAAGGAAGAAGAACTTTCAGATTTTGAACAAAAAGAAAATGAAATAATCCAACGATCGACTGTCAAACAAGCAGCTCAATGGTTGTCAGGGCTAAGGCGCCTTTTTGGAGAGAACAATAATTGTGAAATGATTTCAAGCATAGATAAAATGGAAACATGTATTTTCCAAAATGTGATTTTAAAACAAAAAAAGATAAGTGATTATTTCCATTCCTAATTTTTTATCTAGGTATTTTCATCCATTAAGTACTAATATAGTCTATGTTTTCACACGTAATGTTTTCAAAGCTTAATAACATATTCCTCTGAGTGCTGAAATTTATTTCTGTACATAAATTTGCATTTTGTATTTTCTTATATATTTAAAAAATACATGTATAACTTTATTTCAGAATAAATAATCTTAAAATATTACATCATCTATGAAGAAGGTGAGATTGATAAAAAAAGACATAAATAATGTACATTTTCATGTCATTTTTGATGATTTTCTATTTTACGAACCATTTGAGTGTTCCCTACGATTTCGCAAAAACGAGCGTCGACTGTATTATACATTCTTATCGCAAATAATTTAAAAAGAGGTTCATAGAAATCAAGAACCACTTAAGAATAAAAAAGGGCGATCACTGAAAAGAACGTGTAAAATTTCTTTAAAGTATATTCAATTATTTTAATATAATTTGCTGATTTTTTTTCTATCAGAAATTACTCTTTTGTGAATAATAAATTTCTCAATATATCAAGCTATTAATTTACGGATTATACGCCAGAAACTTGTGTTTTTACATTTGTAGTACGAAACTCCGCCCATCGTCATTATGATATGTTTTCGTTCATAATAAAAACAGAATGCAACAAATTTAGCTATATAAAGTAGGCGGAGCATCGTCTTTGAGGTACATACAGCGCCAGCGGTTTGGATACAGATGTAAATTATATTAATATTATTGAGAGAAATATCAAATTTTTGAATATTGCTAAAAGCCTCATTTCTTAAAAACCATTTCACAGTATTTCATGAATTTAAAAGATTTTTTAAAAATACTAAAGAATTATAATTTGAAAGTTTTTTTTTTACAATTTTATTAGTGAATGGTTCATTTGTGTAAAAAGCGTAGATATATTTTTCTTAAAAGGTTAAAAACATATCCATACCTTCTGTAAAAGCAATTTTTATTATTTTTTAAAAAGTGTACACATATTTGTGTGTGTGTTAAATATTCTTTATGGTTGATCATGTCATACATTTAACTTTAAGTTGTGCGATGAATATCACATGTAAATATTTATAAGTATATAAAAAAAAAAAAAAAATACTAAAAAAAAGAAAAAAACGGATTCAGGGCGGGGCATTTACACATTATTATGATTTTCTCCCAATAGGCCATGCTTTTTTTCTGTTTACGTATTATTACCTAGCGTTGTACTTAAAAGATATAAATCTAAGATTTTGTAATTGAATATTTTTATGTTTCTAATATTCAATTGTTTTAATAGACATGCATCGGTTTCAAAACCATCATTTTCATATTTAAAAAAAGCTAATTTTCATGTATTGACATTAAAACAACAATAAAGGCTTTTTTTTTTTTTTTTTTTTTTTTTTTAGATAATTTTTTTAGAAAATAGAGTCTGGTGTATTATGACAGATAAATGTTGGTGAAATATAAAGTTATTTAATTTAAATATTGTGGTTTTACACCGTTTAAGCTAAAATATAATTTATGTCTACAAGTATTAGACACGCCCACGCCCATCCACTTCGATTAGACGGGCCAATGGCAACTTTAAAATAAATGAGTACAGATTCCTCTTGTTAAATTTTTATAAATCGGTTAAGTGCTGAAAAATTAGGGATTCCATCTATATTTCAGATGAAAAATCAGATATTGTATATAAATAAATTTGTTAACATATTTCCAGTTCTGTGAAACATAATATTCGAAGTATGGTCATGGTATTAAGGTCACAATACAGGAGCTAAATGTGTATAATTTATTTACACACATACTTATAACAACACATTATTTAAAATCCTCTTGAAAACATCAAATAAATCATTAATGAAGCTAAAAAATTATTTACAATGGAAAACTTAATAACCCCACTCAAATAATAACTGCTTTGTCTGAAAAAATGAAATATCCTTTCATTAAAATTTAGTAATAATAATTTTAAAAATATTCCAAAAATATTTTTCAGTATAATTATTAAATTACATTTTTTTTTAAATATGTATTAATTTTTTACATGAGAAACAAAACTTCTTTAAAATTTAAAGAAAACATGAAGATCCTTGTATTTTTGGATAATACGATCAAGCAGAATTTTTTTTTTTTTTTTTTTTTTTTTTTTTTTTTAAGAACCCATACTACTGACTGAAAAAGACTCGGATGATAATGTTAAGTCTATGGGGGCGTTCCTTTCAAATATCTCGCTCAAATTTTAATAATTTTAAATGATTCTTTTTTTTTTTTTTTTTTTTTTTTTTTTTTTTTTTTTAATATAGCTGAGGACGATCTACAACAGGGCTAGTTTTTACTTTTTCAATTTTGATTTCAGTTTAAAAAGAAAAAAATGCTTTAGCTTTCGTAACCGGTTAGAACCGGTTCTGAAATTGAAACTATCATAATTTAAAAAATCTCAAGCCAAAATCGAAAAAGTAAAAACAAGCCCGGTTGTAGATCGTCCTCAGCTATCCTATATTTCCTCAGCTATCCTTAATTTTAATTTTAAAATTAATTTAATATCGGTTAAATCCTTTTGTAATATAATATTCTCCAAACCTTACCAAAAACTCTTCCTTACCTATTTTCATACGAATATGAATAAAATAGTATTCAAAATAACTACTTTCGTTAAATTTCTAGTTATTATTAACATTTTTAAAGTAAAAGTAATTTATCTCTTAAAATGGGAAAAAAAAAAAACAGAGCCGAAATGGTTAAATGCACTTCATTCGGCATCGGACTTCCATTCTCGGATAGTTAAAACGGTATTTTAATAATTCTCCAGGTAAAGAATAATCGCGTTTAAAAGTTTTCCCATAGGTTAACATGAAACTTCGCGAAATCGGATAGCTTCAGCTCAGCGTACACGAGTCCTTATTTGCTTTGCTCTTTGTTTCTGTTTTGCAATTTGTACCCCAAGAAGCGAGAACTCAGAGTACCTTCTTGAGATGTGTAAGTATAATTCGTTATAAAACTAAATTTTGCTAGTTTATTAAGTTCAAAAAAAGTTTTTTTTAATTTCTGGTGTGAAACTTTAATTAAAATGATTGATTTAATTTTGTTTGTTGCTATTCTCATTTTGTTTTAAATCAAAAGTAGAGAATTTTATAGGCTTAAATCGAAAGACGTTTACTTTTTGCTTTGAAATAACACAATTTTACTTAAAATTCATCTTTAATGTAGTGATATGGACGCTTTGGAATTATAGGAAAAGAATAATAATTTTTATATCTATTTAAGTTTGCGTGCAACGATTAGAAGAATAAAAATTAACTGAAGATATTTTTTAAAAAATTTAATTAAAATAATAGTCTTTTTCCAAATTTTATGATTTGTTGTCTGACAAGAAGGTATTCTAAGAGGAGGTGTAAGTAGACAAAATTTGAATTCTCTGATTTATATAGTTTTTGCGTACGGTCTCTGTGACGGAGAGATACAGAGGACAGAGGACAGAGACGGATAGGGTTTCGTCAGATGAGCGAAACCTTAAAAATAGCAAAAACTGAGCACTCGTAATTTGGCGAGTTTTCAACCTTTTAGTCACCAAATGAAACATTTGATTGCGATTTGGCACAATGGCAGCGAGGACCTGGCTGGTACTCCTTACCTAATATAAATGTTAAAATGCCATTTTCATCATCAGAAAGTAAATGTCAGATGCTGATGATGTGCGTTTTTAAGAATTATCTACGTAAGTTTTAAATATTTTTAAGAAGATGATAAAATCCAGTCAAACGGAAATTTCAAAGTTACAGAATATTTTAAGTGTTTAAAATTTACGGTGAAATTTTTTTTTAACCGGTCGGGTTTGACGTACTATTAATAATACATGACTTTTCATTGAGTATATCTTTGTCTTAACAATGAGTTTTGTTACAACCTGCATATAGTAATTGTAGTATATGTCTGTACCTTTTTTATTATGAATTTACTTGTGTTTTGGCAGCGAGGACCTGGCTGGTACTCCTTACCTAATATAAATGTTAAAATACCATTTTCATCATCAGAAAGTAAATGTCAGATGCTGGTGATATGCGTTTTTAAGAATTATCTACGTAAGTTTTAAATATTTTTAAGAAGATGATAAAATCCAGACAAACGGAAATTTCAAAGTTACAGAATATTTTAAGTATTTAAAATTTACGGTGAAATTTTTTTTAACCCGATCGGGTTTGACGTACTATTAATAATACATGACTTTTCATTGAGTATAACTTTGTCTTAACAATGAGTTTTGTTACAATCTGCATGTAGTAATTGTAGTATATGTCTATACCTTTTTTATTATGATTTTACTTGTGTTTTGGCATTTAGTAATAATAGTAACAATAAAAGTTTGCTGAATTCTCTTTCATCGTTGGCGATTCTTTTATTTTAAATATATATTTCACCCTTTCAATTTAAAATATAGGTTACTTTTGTGAACAAATAATGCGTGATAAAATACAAAAAGTATTAGAAAGTTATAATATCGGTTAAATCCTTTGGTAATATAATATTCTCCAGACCTTACCAAAAACTCTTCCTCAGCCTATTTTCATATGAATATGAATAAAATAGTATGCAAAATAACTACTTTCGTTAAATTTCTAGTTACTATTAAGATTATTAAAGTAAAAGTAATTTATCCCTTAAAATGAGAAAAAAAAAAATCAGATTCGGAATGGTTAAATGCACATCATCGGCATCGGAAGTCCATACTCGGATAGTTAAAACGGTATTTTAATATTTCTTCGGGTAATGAATAACCGCGTTTTAAAGTTTTCCATAGGTTAAGGGGGCCGTCCGTAAATGATGTCACACATGATGGGGGGGGGGGAGGGGGCTCCGTGAAATTGTGACAGTTTGTGAAAAGGGGGTGGGAGGGGATAAGAAGAAATGTGACATCACACATTTTCGTTAAAATGAAACCATTAAAAAATTATAAAATTGAATTTCGAAGTTACTTTGAAATAAGATTATTTTGTGTTGCTGAAGTAAAAATAAAATTTAAAGTCAAATAATATTAAATTCCAAATTCTACTACTTTCAATTGCTCTTTCATATTCAATTTTATTATTATAGTGCATTGGCTACGTTTTTAGTTGTAAACCTTAATCTTATTTCATACAAAATAACTATACCAATAATTTTTATTGTCATGCTCACAAATGTCATTAAAACACACAGTTAAAGTTTGAAAATAAAATTGAAATCTGATTTATAACGCAGTGCTTTGTTTTTGAACAACAAGTACATATGTATATGTAATATAGCGTGACACGTGACAAGAGGAGGGGGAGGGGGTTTGGTGAAGTGTGACAAAAAGGATGAGAAATGTCAAAAATATTGATAAAAAGTATGACATTATTTAAGGATGACCCCTAACATGAAATTTCGCGATATCAGGTAGCTTAGCTTCAGCACAGCGTACAGGAGACTTAATTTGCTTTGGCAATTTGTGCTCCGAGAAACGAGAGCTCAGAGCACCTTCTTGAAACGTAAAATTACAATTTCTAAAGGATATGATTTGCTAGTTTATGACGGTTAAAAGAATATTCTTTAAATTTCTGGTGTGAAACTTTACTTAAAATTATTCATTTAATTTTATTTGTTGATATTCTTATTTTGTTTAAATTAAAAGTAGGGAATTTTATAAGCTTAAATCAAAACGTTTACTTTTTGCCTTGAAATAACACAATTTTACGTAAAAATCATCTTTAATGTAGTGATATGGACGCTTTGGAATTATAGGAAAAGAATAATAATTTTTATATCTATTTAAGTTTGCGTGCAACGATTAGAAGAAAAAAAATTAACTGAAGATATTTTTTTAAAAATTTAATTAAAATAATAGTCTTTTTCCAAATTTTATGATTTGTTGTGTGACAAGAGGGTATTCTAAGAGGAGGTGTAAGAAGACAAAATTTGAATTCTCTGATTTATATAGTTTTTTCGTACGGTCTCTGTGACGGAGAGACACAGAGGACAGAGGACAGAGACGGATAGGGTTTCGTCAGATGAGCGAAACCTTAAAAATAGCAAAAACTGAGCACTCGTAATTTGGCGAGTTTTCAACCTTTTAGTCACCAAATGAAACATTTGATTGCGATTTGGCACAATGGCAGCGAGGACCTGGCTGGTACTCCTTACCTAATATAAATGTTAAAATGCCATTTTCATCATCAGAAAGTAAATGTCAGATGCTGATGATGTGCGTTTTTAAGAATTATCTACGTAAGTTTTAAATATTTTTAAGAAGATGATAAAATCCAGTCAAACGGAAATTTCAAAGTTACAGAATATTTTAAGTGTTTAAAATTTACGGTGAAATTTTTTTTTAACCGGTCGGGTTTGACGTACTATTAATAATACATGACTTTTCATTGAGTATATCTTTGTCTTAACAATGAGTTTTGTTACAACCTGCATATAGTAATTGTAGTATATGTCTGTACCTTTTTTATTATGAATTTACTTGTGTTTTGGCAGCGAGGACCTGGCTGGTACTCCTTACCTAATATAAATGTTAAAATACCATTTTCATCATCAGAAAGTAAATGTCAGATGCTGGTGATATGCGTTTTTAAGAATTATCTACGTAAGTTTTAAATATTTTTAAGAAGATGATAAAATCCAGACAAACGGAAATTTCAAAGTTACAGAATATTTTAAGTATTTAAAATTTACGGTGAAATTTTTTTTAACCCGATCGGGTTTGACGTACTATTAATAATACATGACTTTTCATTGAGTATAACTTTGTCTTAACAATGAGTTTTGTTACAATCTGCATGTAGTAATTGTAGTATATGTCTATACCTTTTTTATTATGATTTTACTTGTGTTTTGGCATTTAGTAATAATAGTAACAATAAAAGTTTGCTGAATTCTCTTTCATCGTTGGCGATTCTTTTATTTTAAATATATATTTCACCCTTTCAATTTAAAATATAGGTTACTTTTGTGAACAAATAATGCGTGATAAAATACAAAAAGTATTAGAAAGTTATAATATCGGTTAAATCCTTTGGTAATATAATATTCTCCAGACCTTACCAAAAACTCTTCCTCAGCCTATTTTCATATGAATATGAATAAAATAGTATGCAAAATAACTACTTTCGTTAAATTTCTAGTTACTATTAAGATTATTAAAGTAAAAGTAATTTATCCCTTAAAATGAGAAAAAAAAAATCAGATTCGGAATGGTTAAATGCACATCATCGGCATCGGAAGTCCATACTCGGATAGTTAAAACGGTATTTTAATATTTCTTCGGGTAATGAAGAACCGCGTTTTAAAGTTTTCCATAGGTTAAGGGGGCCGTCCGTAAATGATGTCACACATGATGGGGGGGGGGGGGAGGGGGCTCCGTGAAATTGTGACAGTTTGTGAAAAGGGGGTGGGAGGGGATAAGAAGAAATGTGACATCACACATTTTCGTTAAAATGAAACCATTAAAAAATTATAAAATTGAATTTCGAAGTTACTTTGAAATAAGATTATTTTGTGTTGCTGAAGTAAAAATAAAATTTAAAGTCAAATAATATTAAATTCCAAATTCTACTACTTTCAATTGCTCTTTCATATTCAATTTTATTATTATAGTGCATTGGCTACGTTTTTAGTTGTAAACCTTAATCTTATTTCATACAAAATAACTATACCAATAATTTTTATTGTCATGCTCACAAATGTCATTAAAACACACAGTTAAAGTTTGAAAATAAAATTGAAATCTGATTTATAACGCAGTGCTTTGTTTTTGAACAACAAGTACATATGTATATGTAATATAGCGTGACACGTGACAAGAGGAGGGGGAGGGGGTTTGGTGAAGTGTGACAAAAAGGATGAGAAATGTCAAAAATATTGATAAAAAGTATGACATTATTTAAGGATGACCCCTAACATGAAATTTCGCGATATCAGGTAGCTTAGCTTCAGCACAGCGTACAGGAGACTTAATTTGCTTTGGCAATTTGTGCTCCGAGAAACGAGAGCTCAGAGCACCTTCTTGAAACGTAAAATTACAATTTCTAAAGGATATGATTTGCTAGTTTATGACGGTTAAAAGAATATTCTTTAAATTTCTGGTGTGAAACTTTACTTAAAATTATTCATTTAATTTTATTTGTTGATATTCTTATTTTGTTTAAATTAAAAGTAGGGAATTTTATAAGCTTAAATCAAAACGTTTACTTTTTGCCTTGAAATAACACAATTTTACGTAAAAATCATCTTTAATGTAGTGATATGGACGCTTTGGAATTATAGGAAAAGAATAATAATTTTTATATCTATTTAAGTTTGCGTGCAACGATTAGAAGAAAAAAAATTAACTGAAGATATTTTTTTAAAAATTTAATTAAAATAATAGTCTTTTTCCAAATTTTATGATTTGTTGTGTGACAAGAGGGTATTCTAAGAGGAGGTGTAAGTAGACAAAATTTGAATTCTCTGATTTATATAGTTTTTGCGTACGGTCTCTGTGACGGAGAGACACAGAGGACAGAGGACAGAGACGGATAGGGTTTCGTCAGATGAGCGAAACCTTAAAAATAGCAAAAACTGAGCACTCGTAATTTGGCGAGTTTTCAACCTTTTAGTCACCAAATGAAACATTTGATTGCGATTTGGCACAATGGCAGCGAGGACCTGGCTGGTACTCCTTACCTAATATAAATGTTAAAATGCCATTTTCATCATCAGAAAGTAAATGTCAGATGCTGATGATGTGCGTTTTTAAGAATTATCTACGTAAGTTTTAAATATTTTTAAGAAGATGATAAAATCCAGTCAAACGGAAATTTCAAAGTTACAGAATATTTTAAGTGTTTAAAATTTACGGTGAAATTTTTTTTTAACCGGTCGGGTTTGACGTACTATTAATAATACATGACTTTTCATTGAGTATATCTTTGTCTTAACAATGAGTTTTGTTACAACCTGCATATAGTAATTGTAGTATATGTCTGTACCTTTTTTATTATGAATTTACTTGTGTTTTGGCAGCGAGGACCTGGCTGGTACTCCTTACCTAATATAAATGTTAAAATACCATTTTCATCATCAGAAAGTAAATGTCAGATGCTGGTGATGTGCGTTTTTAAGAATTATCTACATAAGTTTTAAATATTTTTAAGAAGATGATAAAATCCAGACAAACGGAAATTTCAAAGTTACAGAATATTTTAAGTATTTAAAATTTACGGTGAAATTTTTTTTAACCCGATCGGGTTTGACGTACTATTAATAATACATGACTTTTCATTGAGTATAACTTTGTCTTAACAATGAGTTTTGTTACAATCTGCATGTAGTAATTGTAGTATATGTCTATACCTTTTTTATTATGATTTTACTTGTGTTTTGGCATTTAGTAATAATAGTAACAATAAAAGTTTGCTGAATTCTCTTTCATCGTTGGCGATTCTTTTATTTTAAATATATATTTCACCCTTTCAATTTAAAATATAGGTTACTTTTGTGAACAAATAATGCGTGATAAAATACAAAAAGTATTAGAAAGTTATAATATCGGTTAAATCCTTTGGTAATATAATATTCTCCAGACCTTACCAAAAACTCTTCCTCAGCCTATTTTCATATGAATATGAATAAAATAGTATGCAAAATAACTACTTTCGTTAAATTTCTAGTTACTATTAAGATTATTAAAGTAAAAGTAATTTATCCCTTAAAATGAGAAAAAAAAAAATCAGATTCGGAATGGTTAAATGCACATCATCGGCATCGGAAGTCCATACTCGGATAGTTAAAACGGTATTTTAATATTTCTTCGGGTAATGAATAACCGCGTTTTAAAGTTTTCCATAGGTTAAGGGGGCCGTCCGTAAATGATGTCACACATGATGGGGGGGGGGGGGGAGGGGGCTCCGTGAAATTGTGACAGTTTGTGAAAAGGGGGTGGGAGGGGATAAGAAGAAATGTGACATCACACATTTTCGTTAAAATGAAACCATTAAAAAATTATAAAATTGAATTTCGAAGTTACTTTGAAATAAGATTATTTTGTGTTGCTGAAGTAAAAATAAAATTTAAAGTCAAATAATATTAAATTCCAAATTCTACTACTTTCAATTGCTCTTTCATATTCAATTTTATTATTATAGTGCATTGGCTACGTTTTTAGTTGTAAACCTTAATCTTATTTCATACAAAATAACTATACCAATAATTTTTATTGTCATGCTCACAAATGTCATTAAAACACACAGTTAAAGTTTGAAAATAAAATTGAAATCTGATTTATAACGCAGTGCTTTGTTTTTGAACAACAAGTACATATGTATATGTAATATAGCGTGACACGTGACAAGAGGAGGGGGAGGGGGTTTGGTGAAGTGTGACAAAAAGGATGAGAAATGTCAAAAATATTGATAAAAAGTATGACATTATTTAAGGATGACCCCTAACATGAAATTTCGCGATATCAGGTAGCTTAGCTTCAGCACAGCGTACAGGAGACTTAATTTGCTTTGGCAATTTGTGCTCCGAGAAACGAGAGCTCAGAGCACCTTCTTGAAACGTAAAATTACAATTTCTAAAGGATATGATTTGCTAGTTTATGACGGTTAAAAGAATATTCTTTAAATTTCTGGTGTGAAACTTTACTTAAAATTATTCATTTAATTTTATTTGTTGATATTCTTATTTTGTTTAAATTAAAAGTAGGGAATTTTATAAGCTTAAATCAAAACGTTTACTTTTTGCCTTGAAATAACACAATTTTACGTAAAAATCATCTTTAATGTAGTGATATGGACGCTTTGGAATTATAGGAAAAGAATAATAATTTTTATATCTATTTAAGTTTGCGTGCAACGATTAGAAGAAAAAAAATTAACTGAAGATATTTTTTTAAAAATTTAATTAAAATAATAGTCTTTTTCCAAATTTTATGATTTGTTGTGTGACAAGAGGGTATTCTAAGAGGAGGTGTAAGTAGACAAAATTTGAATTCTCTGATTTATATAGTTTTTGCGTACGGTCTCTGTGACGGAGAGACACAGAGGACAGAGGACAGAGACGGATAGGGTTTCGTCAGATGAGCGAAACCTTAAAAATAGCAAAAACTGAGCACTCGTAATTTGGCGAGTTTTCAACCTTTTAGTCACCAAATGAAACATTTGATTGCGATTTGGCACAATGGCAGCGAGGACCTGGCTGGTACTCCTTACCTAATATAAATGTTAAAATGCCATTTTCATCATCAGAAAGTAAATGTCAGATGCTGATGATGTGCGTTTTTAAGAATTATCTACGTAAGTTTTAAATATTTTTAAGAAGATGATAAAATCCAGTCAAACGGAAATTTCAAAGTTACAGAATATTTTAAGTGTTTAAAATTTACGGTGAAATTTTTTTTTAACCGGTCGGGTTTGACGTACTATTAATAATACATGACTTTTCATTGAGTATATCTTTGTCTTAACAATGAGTTTTGTTACAACCTGCATATAGTAATTGTAGTATATGTCTGTACCTTTTTTATTATGAATTTACTTGTGTTTTGGCAGCGAGGACCTGGCTGGTACTCCTTACCTAATATAAATGTTAAAATACCATTTTCATCATCAGAAAGTAAATGTCAGATGCTGGTGATGTGCGTTTTTAAGAATTATCTACATAAGTTTTAAATATTTTTAAGAAGATGATAAAATCCAGACAAACGGAAATTTCAAAGTTACAGAATATTTTAAGTATTTAAAATTTACGGTGAAATTTTTTTTAACCCGATCGGGTTTGACGTACTATTAATAATACATGACTTTTCATTGAGTATAACTTTGTCTTAACAATGAGTTTTGTTACAATCTGCATGTAGTAATTGTAGTATATGTCTATACCTTTTTTATTATGATTTTACTTGTGTTTTGGCATTTAGTAATAATAGTAACAATAAAAGTTTGCTGAATTCTCTTTCATCGTTGGCGATTCTTTTATTTTAAATACATATTTCACCCTTTCAATTTAAAATATAGGTTACTTTTGTGAACAAATAATGCGTGATAAAATACAAAAATTATTAGAAAATTACAATATCGGTTAAATCCTTTGGTAATATAATATTCTCCAGACCTTACCAAAAACTCTTCCTCAGCCTATTTTCATATGAATATGAATAAAATAGTATGCAAAATAACTACTTTCGTTAAATTTCTAGTTACTATTAAGATTATTAAAGTAAAAGTAATTTATCCCTTAAAATGAGAAAAAAAAAATCAGATTCGAAATGGTTAAATGCACATCATCGGCATCGGAAGTCCATACTCGGATAGTTAAAACGGTATTTTAATATTTCTTCGGGTAATGAATAATCGCGTTTTAAAGTTTTCCCATAGGTTAAGGGGGCCGTCCATAAATGATGTCACACATGATAGGGGGGGGAGGGGGCTCCGTGAAATTGTGACAGTTTGTGAAAAGGGGGGTGGGAGGGGGTAAGAAGAAATGTGACATTACACATTTTCGTTAAAATGAAACCATTAAAAATTATAAAATTGAATTTCGAAGTTACTTTGAAATAAGAATATTTTGTGTTGCTGAAGTAAAAATAAAATTTAAAGTCAAATAATATTAAATTCCAAATTCTACTACTTTCAATTGCTCTTTCATATTAAATTTTATTATTATAGTGCATTAGCTACGTTTTTAGTTGTAAACCTTAATCTTATTTCATACAAAATAAGTATACCAATAATTTTTATTGTCATGCTCACAAATGTCATTAAAACACAGTTAAAGTTTGAAAATAAAATTGAAATCTGATTTATAACGCAGTGCTTTGTTTTTGAACAACAAGTACATATGTATATGTAATATAGCGTGACACGTGACAAGAGGAGGGGGAGGGGGTTTTGTGAAGTGTGACAAAAAGGGTGAGAAATGTCAAAAATATTGAAAAGAAGTATGACATTATTTAAGGATGACCCCCAACATGAAATTTCGCGATATCGGGTAGCTTAGCTTCAGCGCAGCGTACAGGAGACTTTATTTGCTTTGTGCAATTTGTGCTCCGAGAAACGAGAGCTCAGAGCACCTTCTTGAAACGTAAAATTACAATTTCTAAAAGATAGGATTTGCTAGTTTATGACGGTTAAAAGAATATTTTTTAAATTTCTGGTGTAAAACTTTACTTAAAATTATTCATTTAATTTTATTTGTTGATATTCTTATTTTGTTTAAATTAAAAGTAGGGAATTTTACTAGCTTAAATCAAAACGTTTACTTTTTGCCTTGAAATAACACAATTTTACGTAAAAATCATCCTTAATGTAATGACATGGAGGCTTTGAATTTTTATATTTTTCTGCATGTAATATTTATTCTAAATTTTATATTGCCAAAGTTGTAGAACGTATTTACCGCATACATGAAGCACTCATACATGAAGCACCTCATTTGTCCCATACACCCTAACAATTTGTCCCAATACCTCAGTTTTCAGATTTGAAGTACCTCAGAAATTTTGTCATGTTTGCGTCTTTTTTGAAGCGGCGAGGCTTGAGAGCTGTTTCGTTTCAAAGGATGACTGGAATGGGTGTATGCGTTCTGTTGTCATTGTCTGTTGATGAAAGAGTCGAAATCCAAAAGGGTTGCGGTTGCTTGCGGGCTACGTTTGAAGTTTAAGAAAAAGCTTAAGCTATGGGAAAGGAAAGAATGTAGCTAGATAAAAACTGAGACAAATTTGGGGGGGGGGGGGGGATAAAGTGGGTTGGTTCTAGTGGAAAGAAAAGAAGAGAGTTAGTCTTTTCTTTCTTTCTTTTAATAAGATTGAATTCATACTTCGCAACTTCTGCTTGTTATTATGTATATATCATTTAAGATAGGCAAGTATTGTCAATAACAGATTTGAAACAGAAACGGTTCGAGCCGTCCTTTTATAAAGTCTTTTTTTTTTATCTGGGCGGAGAAGAGGGGGGGGGGCTCATTTAGAGATTTGCCCGACCCGTTCAAAAATCAATCAAAACTGATTCCACCCGATCTGGTCCGACCCAATAATTAAAAAAAAAAAAAAAAAAAAAACATCTTGACATATATCTAAGATTTCTTCAAAGAATACCGCATACATACTTATGGGATAATTTGACAGTATATTTTAAAATTGCGATGTGTAGGCAAGACAGAAAATATACAGTAGCAAAATTAATGGTTATGATTTTTAGAAATCCTAATGTTCAAAAAAGGTTTCATTAGAAAATTAATGTAGTTAGGAAAAAAAGTAGAAAAGGAGTGTTAAAAACATCACAACTTTTAAAGCGGCATTATGAAAAGTTGATTATTGAAAATATTTCTCTCCATTTATTAGAGCTTTTCTCAAATCCAAAGGAGCTACTTTCTATTACACTTCTTTCTTTTTGGAAACGCATAAGATTGGCTGGTGTTTTTATTCTCAAACTATTTAATCAAATGGCGTTATCCATTTTTTGTGAGAAAAATACCGCCACTGTTAGCGTTTTGAATCGAATTTTCGGTAGTGGCAGCACAGGAAAGGATAAAAACTAGCAACCAAGTGATAAAAATCTCTTGTACCTCAACAAATAATTTATTTATCAAAATGGAAAAATGCTATTCGATCCTAAATCTCTTCAAAACTCCATCCTTATCCATTTTATGCTTTTACAGTGAAACCAATGCCAGATCAAAAGGGAGGTCATGGGGTCACCCCCCCCCACCCCTTCCCTGGAATTCCTAAAGCATATTTAAAAAATGGAATGCAATATGGAAATGGAATAAATATAATATGGAATGGAATAAATTCAAATTTTCATCATTTCTAGAGGGTTTTTTTTTTTTACATATTTTAGAAAAGCGTATTATTTTAAATATTTGTCATGTAAAAATAACAACACAAAGAATAATATTTCTTTCGGATTAAAAATTTATTTATACGTGAGTATTATAAACAGAAAAAAATCTTTCAGATTAAAATAAAATTAATAGTACTTATTAAAAGCAGGAAAATATTGAAAATTACGGCGTAAAAACTACATGTATACCGACCGAAACATTTCATATTTTGACATAATCTGTCTCACATTGTTGCCAATTCAAAGACAGCGGAAATAATATTTGTTTTTGGTACTACAGTCGGCTCTCGTTAATTCGAACTCTTCGGGACCACAAGAAATGTTCGAATTATGGAAAATATGAAATGAAAACATGCTTTATATGGTACTATTACAAAGGCATTAATATTACAGTGGTTTTTTAATTTATTTAGCCTATTATTAATAGGACTTAATATTAAATTAGAATGTATAAATACATAAACTAATTAAAAGAATAGAAACAAGCACAGTAGAAGAAAAGCGTCACTGATGGACAGAGGGGGCACTAAGAAAGCGTACATCAAATGCATTGGATTATATGTATACTCGTTGGAACAAGTTTCACAAAAATCAAAGAAAGAAATTCTTCAAATGATTTGAAATCCGATAGAAAGAAAAAAATGAAAAATCGGAATTCTCGTTAGTTCGAATTAAGCGAAGTCCAGAGAGAATGAGTTCGAATTAATGAAAATTTTCAACGTTATTTTGCCATTGAAAATTTCGGGACTTCATGTTTAATTTGAATTAAGCAAAGATTCGACTTATCCGATTTTGAATTAACGAGAGTCGACTGTATTAGGTTATCCCGTCGTCCAAAAAATTATCGCCAAACTATAAGATTAAATGCCAATAATGGATGATCGTGAATGTCACATTCAATGACATTAAATACGATTCACGTATTTAAATTGTCATTAAGTGATTTTTATTTCGACTTTTTATTAATATTTTCATTAATATTCTACTAATTATTTTTTTTTTTTCGTTATTTAAAATAAAAATTATGTGAATATGTATAATTTGGCTATTAGTTTGGCGATTTGTATAATTTGGCGATTAGTTTGGCGATTTGTATAATTTGGCGAAATTGGTCGACGGGATAACAGAGTAGTACCTTCTTTTCTAACGATAAAAATAATTTTCAACTGAATATTACAAAAAGAATGAAAAGTTAGATTTCAAACGTTACATCTAAAATAACTTATTTAAAACTATTTCCTTATAGCAGTGTTTAAAACAATACCGGAAAGGAATAGCAAAGATTCTGTGTTGACTACGTTAATATTATATTGGATGATTTTTAATGTTTAAGTAATTTTATATGTTCAAACCCGAAACCAGTCATTAACAACAGCTGATATGGTCTTAAACCCTTTTCGTAAAGGGGAAAAGAATTAAAACCCGTTTACAGGGCGATCATCACTTTCTTTTATTTTTATTATAATTCAGTCTTCATTAAGCTTTTTAAAACCGATCAAATTAGTTGTTTTTTAGAGTGGGAACGGGTGATTGACGAGTGTAGCTCGTAGAAAACAAAACACCTAGTTAAAAAAAAACTTTTTTTTTCAATCTTTTTCGTCACAGCACACTGAGAATCTTAAAATTGCTTTTATATTTGTAAACTGTTCTTTTTATTATTTATTTACTTCCCGTAAAGCATGGTGACGTCACTGACACGTCGTTGTGAAGTCACATTGTGACTTTGTGACCATCGATTGTCGATGTGACGTCACGTGACGTCGATGTGAAGTCACAGTAACTAAAATGTGAAGTCGTTATAGCCGTTTTAGAGCTCTTTTGTGACGTTTCACAAAGTGGTCACAATGTGACAAATTTGTGAAAAATGTGTCACTTGTGACTAACTTGACATTAACACTGTGACGAAACTGTGACAAAAGCGACGATATTTAAATTGCCAGAAACATGTTTTTTAAAGTAAATAACATGTTTTGAAGGATAATTATAAATTTCTAAAGATTTTTAAGAAAATCACATGTCAGTCACAATGTGACGTCACTGAGAGGTGGCATTTTGGTCACAGATGTAATGTGACCAAAGTGACTCACAGTGACCATGCATGCTATTAGGATTATTATTAGTATAATGAGGGGGAATTAAATTGCCGTATTTATTATTTTGTCGGAATAATAAATAAACAATCAAACACAATTTCTTGTTAAATCAAATGTAAGATGTCGTGCTGGTCTCAGGGTGTGGCCCGGGATTGGCATCCTCCCCCGGGAACCACAGAAGTTCCTCGCGGAGAAAAATGTCTGGATTCAACACTGAAAAGGGATCAAAATTTCTTTGTCACTAGGTATAATAATATTAAGCATTTTAATTTTTTTAAATGTGGTTTTTCAGATGAATAATATCAAGCAGAAATATACATTATAATTTGCCACAGTTATATGTAAATTTTCTTTAAAAATACTAAGATTCTCCACTAAGGTTTCCCATTTCCGAAGTCCTGCTTCTTGCTCAGTATATGTTGAACAATTCAAGTTACGCATTTACTTTTACATTTTTTTTATCTAATTATTTTCAAAAATAATTTAAATTCTTTACAAGTACATTGATTTATTTTTACATAGTACTGTCAGGGGTTGTCCATAAATGATGTCAAACTGTTATTTCAATATTTTTTACCTCCTTCCCCCTTTAACACAAAGTGTCCCACCCCCTGACGTCTTGCCATCAGATTTAAGCTGCATACAGCAATACCTCGAACCATAGGCGTAGAGTTTTCAAAATTATTGGAGGGGCTCATTCAGTGACGTAGTCGGGGGGGGGGGGGGGAGGGGAGAGTTTGAACCCCTATGGAACGAGGAATTAATTATTACATCAAGAATACAAAAACAGTATTAGTTTCTAAGACGAAATTTAAAGAAATAAGGAATAGTTCCATTTTAGACAGGTTTTTCGCCTTAACAGGTATTTTTTTTCCAGGAATTAATTTAGTTATGACCATGGAATGTTTCAGATTGAGAAAGTATCCTTTTATAGACTGCTTTCATTTACAGAGGTTAAATATTTATAAAAAGAAATCTCTGAAAAAGCAAGTGCAAAGGATCAAAATAATAGGTTTCACAGCTTCCTGCAGACTATAAGTATGATTGCATAGCAATCCTTCCATCGGAGTCCAGATGAAAAGTTGCAAATAATTGTTATAGACATGTTCCGTTTTGGCAGGTTTTAATGTACGTATAACTAATACATACAGATATATGTAAATACAACAAAATCTGTGAGCCGGAACGTATCTTAATCAGAAAAATACCTTAGTATCGTTGATAAATTACACCTTCTAAGACAGAAACCCAACAAGTAGAATTTTTAGCCTTCTATTCCGTCTGCTGGCAAGATCTGCACAAACGTAACATAGGTGTTGGGTGCACTTATACCCCGGGTTCATTCAATAATTAAAACCCAAATAATGCTATCTTGTAGGGGCATCTAATTTAGTAGAATCTCACAATCGTGCGGCCTAGTCAGGTTATTGACAACTCCGGAAAATACAGTTATCAGGTTGTCATTGATAAAGAAAATAACCTAGTCATTGCGTTGTGAAATGTTTAGTAGATTACCCAACCTATGGCCCTATTGAATAGCTAAGAGACAAAATAAGACTTAAAATATATTAAAATTAAATTTCCCCGTACTTAGCTATTGAACCCTACAAAATATACTTACTCACTATTAACTTTTGACAAAAGAAAAAGAATTAGAATTTAATTAGATATGCAAGTATTGGTTGGCTACTGAAAAAAAATATAAAATAGACAATTAAAAAAAAGCTCTCATAAATGACAACTAAGTGTTCTAACAAACATAACTCCTTTATTAAATATAAGCACATTAATAATATCATTACAAAAAGATCAACAAGTGAAACGTACTCCTTAAGTAAAATGTTACACTTACAGCCAAAATAAGCTAAATTTTATATTTAAGTTTGACAATTCGCTCACTCTGACAAAGTCTCCTGGGCAAAATATTGCTTAGTTGCATTTAGGTACCTTGGTATATATATATACACATTTAAGAACATCACAAACAAAAATAACAGTACCTGATACTCCACTGAGCATAGGAAGAACCACCGGTACCTGGCCGGTATATATTTGTTCAGGGGCACATTTAGAAGTATCCCATGGATTTCACTAACAGGCCAGGCCTTAATGGTGGGCACTGGTAATTTTTGACTTAAAAATAAACCAAGCAGCACCCTAAAAGCTGAACATCCTCAGCCGCTCCCTTCTCTTCCTCTCTTCTCGTCTCTGTCTTTTTTCCAGAGAGCGAGGAAAACTCACCGTGTGTCCAAAATTTGCATAAAGAGTCCTGACTGGTGAGAGAAAATTAACATACACATCATAATTCTACACACCGGACAATCGGCTCTTCCTGCCCACGCCCCTCGTGCACT
The DNA here is from genome assembly GCA_964019185.1 of Maratus speculifer. NCBI lineage: Eukaryota > Metazoa > Arthropoda > Arachnida > Araneae > Salticidae > Maratus > Maratus speculifer. The sequence continues at coordinate 388,878,075 of OZ025294.1, read as the reverse complement.
AAGGGTCAGAGGGCCCCCCTCATACTCCGGGGCCCTACACCCCTCGTACTTCCCGCGTGACCAGCTGGGCCTCACACATAGCCATGACTCGGCTATAAAACATAGAGTCATAAAAGACCTACTTCTTCTTTGTATCCCCTATCAGGGTATGACTTTTATGACTTTGCAGTACAATAGGTCATATATCTATACCTCGTACTCTGCAATTAAACCTTCCTGAATACAAAAAAACAGATACATAATACTGTCCTTGTAAAAACAAACTACTAACAATAATACTATACATTTAAAAGACACATTAAAAATATTCAAATAATAAAAATAATAATAAAAAATACATATGTAATAAAACAGCAGTGAATCTATATACAATTATTCTTTTGAGTTTAAAGCCCCTTAAAATTTTGGAATCACACCAACACCGTCTTAGTAGGTTTCACTATGCATATATATAAACATGAAGAAAAATTCAGATACAGTCGCCATCAACTAAATCAACATTGGGCCTTTTGAAAAAATTCATAATATTCACCATGCATTTTCTATATAATTAAATAAGAAGTTTGATTTTTTGGCTCATTGCACGAATGAACTAATAATTGAATAAATTAATGAAAGTTATATATATATATTTTTTTTTTTTAGTTGAAGTCAATGAAATAAATTGATGTAATATATCATATAGCGAGTCTGACGATTAGATTACAGATAATAATTGTGTAGTACTATAGTCCATTTACTTAACGGAGGCGGTTCAATTCTCCGACTGGCCTTGCTTGCTATGGTGAAAATCACTCACCGCTCTTCTTTTTTTCCCACTGCTGCTCCGCTATGACAGTTCGGTCGGGAGCCGCGAAGACACATATTTGGTGCTAATTTCTCCATTAAATTTTATGAATTAGCCCAGGTTTTACCCGGGTTTGAATGATATTTATTAATGGATATACATCGTGAAATTTATCCTATACTGAGACCGACAGCTGAATCACTAATTTAGCAAGGTTTTTCCAACAACCGATTAGCACATTTTGCATAATTTTTCTTTTACCGATTAGCAAATTCTCCATTTACCATAAAACTAAAGATTATTATTTGAAAAAGGATATTTTTTTTTTTTTTTTTTTTTTTTTTTTTGCATTAATCGAAAAAAAAAATAAAGGATTCAGAACCAAGCATCATAGAAATTTCATGCTTTATACAATAAAACTATAAATACAAAATAATTATTTTATTACAAATTTTACCGTAAGTATACGCTCGTGTGCTTTTTTGTTCTCTGATCTGTTCTTTAGTTTAACTGACTTAAGTCAATATCAAAAAGAAATATTTATGATTAAGTTGTAAATAAAAGTTTACTTAAAGTAGGCAATTTATTTTTCACTGACTGTTCTAAGTTGATATTGTTTGACATAATTATTGATTCTGCATTAAAATTTAGCTATAAATACATAAAGCTTAGACTTTTTTCCAAAGAGGAAACGGGGGTTGGAGGGAGGGGGGGGGGTAAAGGACAAGGGGGAAATTATTTATCTACAAACTCTATAATTAATAAAAGTTGATTGATTAAACTCATGTTGTTCATTTATACTTCCTTTGAATGAAAAAATAAAAGATATCTTATAGGCTGATATTTTAAAAGTAAATATTTAATGTATCGAAAAAAATCAAGCTTAATGATGTTTAGAAAATAAATGTAGGACGAATTTCACTATATATATCTACAGTGCTGTAGTTGGAAAAAAATATTTGTGGGAACTTTTTTTTTTAAGAGTAGATGTTGATGGTACCGGATTTTCACGTACCCAAAATCCAATTTAAAACATTTAGTCAAAAACCTACTTTTTTCAAGACAGAAACATAACTATAATGGTTAAATTTAACAATCATAATTATTATATTATAGTTATTATAGCTCTATAGTTTTATTTTAACTCTTTAGGTTTTTTCTAGTCTCCAGTATCAATAAATTTGATAATTATATCATCATAATGACAATAAATATCGTTTTGCTCGGGGAAAAAAAAAGTTAGTGCTCATGCGCGATATTTTAAATTATTTTACAGTAATAAACCAAATATTTCTGGGAAAGGTGTTCCCACCCAATTACAGCACTGCATATTCATTAAATAAACATCACTTCAACCCGGGTAAAACCTGAGCTAATGCACAAAATTTAACGGAGAAATTAACACCAAAAAATGCTTCCTCCCGACTGACCGAACTGTCAGAGCGGAAATGCAGTGGGAAAAAAAGAAAAGAGGCGGTAATACGCTGATTTTGACCATAGCAAGCAAGGCCAGAGAGAGAACTGAACCGCCTCCGTTAAGTAAATGGACTATAATACTAAGTTACTAAGTCATATGAATACCCTTTACATAATTAAAGAATTTTTATGTTACAACCAATGATGAATACTAGAGGCAAAAGAATCCTCCTTCCTAGTCCATGATCCTAATTTAAAAAAAAAAAAAAAAACATTTATTTGTTCTAAAGTCCAAGAATAAAAACGCCCTCCACCCCCCTCTCCCCACGCACACATTAACACGTAACAAAAACATATTTTGGTGGCGTCTCGGATTAACAGAAATTCCTATCAGAGAAAAAATTATCAATTCTATACTGACGGCTTGTTAGAGCAACCTTTAGAGATTTGCACAAGTCCCAGCACAATGCACAGCTAGATACATTTATGTGAACATCGAAATGATAATAATAATTAAACCAAATTTTACACTGACATGACAAGAGGTCTGTACGAGCCCAGACCTATGGTTCATGGTCAGGCGAAGTGGCTCCGAATATTTAAACGGGCTGGGCAGGAAAAAAATTGAACGGACCACAAGGGCAGGACCAGGCCAAAAAAAAAGAATTAGCGGGCCTACTGACCCGTTATAAAGGTTTAAACAAAAACGATATAATATGAGCTTTTTTCAATGAATATGGCTTAAACGAGAATAAGTATAAATGTGCGTCTCTAGCCGATACTAACTTGACAACATCAATATTGAAATGTAACTTATACTCGGACAGTTACTTTGTGTCTAACCCGGGCTTAATATTTTTTTAGCAGACTCGTGACCCGCCGAGATCAGGCTTGCTTTTTGTTTGTTTTGCCTGATCTAGACTTAATTGTTCTCAAGATCTGTAGAGTAAACAACGTGTTTTATAAAAGTATTAATAGCAATAAAGAACTTACGTTAGCGTAATCTTTGGAGCCATACTTCTTAGTGGTTCTTAAATTCACTTCTCAACAACGCGAATCTTTGACATATTTTCTGACTAATTTTTAGCTGTAAATGTATAAAATTGACAAGCCTGACTATTGAAAGGATTTAGAATCTAAGTGTTTTCTATTTTTGGTAAATAAGATATTTGTATATACTTGTTGAAATATTATATAAGATATTCTTGTCACGCGGTTCCAGGTTTTTCCCTTCTCATGCTGTCGCTTCAGGAAATTCGATTCAAAACGTTAAATTTGAGTTATTTTCTTAAATTGCTTGTATCAAAAAAGGGATAACGCTATTCAATTACAAAGTTTCTGAATAAAAACACCTGCTAATCATATGTGTTTTCGAAAAGAAATGAATTAAAAAGTGTATTAAAAAATAGGTCCTTTGGATTTCAGGAAATCTTTAACAAAAGGGTATAGAAATATTTTCATAAAACAACTTTTTATTACACAGCTTCAAAAGTTTTATGTTTTTTAACTTTCTTTCTTTTTTCTTTTTTTTTTAATCATATTGATTTTTAATGAATCCTTATTTGAATGTTGAAAGTCTAAGAATCTAATTAATCATTAATGTTGCTATTGTGTATTTTCTATAAAACATTCTGTAAAATTATCCCATAAATATGTGTGCAGTATTCTTTAAAGAAATATTTATTATCCTCCTCAGTCCTGAGACAAATTTTACGTGGCACCGCAAAAACCAGTATAATTTTTTTATGAAACATCTCCAAACATATATTAGGTTGTATATCGATGCTTCTTACATGCACACATCTATTAAAAAAGTCTAAATGTAATTTTAGCAATTCTAACAGAAATTGAATTAATTTAAAGGGTGATTTTTAGTGTCGCCTCCAGGCGACATCAGGACTGAAAAGGTTATATGATAAAAATGTGATTAAAAAAATATTCGAAATATAAACGGTCCAGGCCCGGGCCTGAAAATTCCTCTGCACACGACCAAGAAAAATTGAAGTTTAGGCTTAGACTGAGTTTACAATAGAATAGGGGGAAGGGGGTGTAGTCTCTTACTTTATTAGGTTGCGGTCAGTGGAAAGAAACCGTTCCGAGTTCAAGTTTCGGGCCCGGCCCAGATTCTTCAAAATTTTTAATCTGATCACTTATATAACACAAAAATAACTTATTTAAAATAATAAATAGGAACAATTGAAATAATCGAAATTGTGTCGGGCCAGATCGGGCCGGGGTTCTTTTCACTGATTTTTGTACGAGCCGGGCCTATAAATGTAAAAATATAAACGGGCCAGTCCGATCCGGCCCTGAAAATTCCTCTAGACACGAGATTCATGTTTAGCCTGAGGTTGCAAAAGGAGGGGGGATTTAATATAGGCCAGAGATCTGCACGGGTCGGGCCTTGGCCCGAAACCCGAGCTCGCTCGGGCTCAGGCCTTACTTTTTTCTGCAGTATCGGGCCGGGCCTAAATTACTTTTTCCATACGAAGCGGAGACTGATATTCTTCTTCCTAGTCTTCACGGACCAAAATAATCAGTTTCGGCTGTATGATCCCGTATAAAAATCCTTTTTGTTCAAAAATCAGTAAAATTTTGCTTGGTCTAAAACTTTTTGCAAAAAAGGCATATACTTTTAAGTTGTCTTTATTCTACAATGAAACATTAGAATTTATTCTTTTTAAAGAATCGTAGGTTTCTAGGCTTATTAAAATAGAGTTATACACGTAAAAAAAAAACTGCCTGTGGCGGAATTTTCTTTTAAACTGAAAACTTAAAATTCCTTTTAAACTTTTTTTAAACTGTTCATCCGTGCAAAATTAATACAATAATTTGCAAGAAAAAAAAATATATTAAACATTTGCACCTGCTAAAAAGGAAACTTATTTTTTTCTTTCCGTGCGATTCCGTCTTAGAGAATTTTACTTTTAATGCATATCATTTTTTAGTTTTTTTATGTCTCCATTGCATGGAAAATGGATTAATGATAACTAATACGTTTACATATAACAAACAGGTTCATTAAAAGCATAAATATCGCAGCCTATGGCACTTCTGCAAAGTGGAGATTACAAACATGAGAAAAAAAAATTTTTTTTTGGTCCGAACTCTTCCGTAAGAGTATAGACCAATGTTCTGTAGAAATTCACTCATGCCGGGTTTGGACCGAAATTTTAACTTTTTTCCGGACAGCGCCGAGCTCGGGCCTTGTTTTTAGGTATTATATCGGCCCGGGTCAGGCCGCTAAATTTTTCCTACGGACCGGGCTCGGGCAAAAATTTTCACTTTAATAACAGGCCAGGCAAACTTTTTTCTATGGATCGGGCCGAGCTCGGGCTTGGAAATTTCGGTTCGTGCAGATCTCTTATGTAGGCTCTTACTTTATTAGGTTGCGGTCAGTGGAAAAGAAACGTTCCAAGTTCAAGTTTTGGGCCTGGCCCAGTTCCGTGAAAACTTTTAATCAGATAACTTAAACAACACAAAAATAAATTATTTAAAATAATAAATAGGAATAATTGAAATAGTCGAAATTGTGTCGGGCCTCTGGCCTGTTTTCACTGATTTCTGCACGAGTCCTCTTCTAGAAATGTAAAAATATATATAGGCCAGGCAAAATAACTTTCCTTCCGGTCCGGATCCGGATCTGAAAATTCCTAAAAATACGACCAAGAAAAATTGAAGTTCAGACTTAGCCTGGGGGACGGGGTGATGGGGGGCTGTAGGTTCCTACTTTATTAGGTTGTGGTCAGTGGTAGAAAACTGCCCCGAGTTCAAGTTTCGGGCCCGGCCCAGGTCTGTGAAGACTTTTAATCAGACATCTTTAAAAACACAAAAATAAATTATTTAAAATAATAGACAGCAACAACTGGAAACTTACTGTTTATCGGAACTACTAAATGCTTGAGAATCATCTGTTAATGCAAGAGACGGCTTGGTACTTTTAGACAATATTAATAGATATTTGTCCATAAGAAATTTTCCTGCCTATTTTTGCTTTAAAGACACTATTTAACTGACAGTTTGGTTTGGTCAGCAGCAAAATCCCTCTATACTCCCCCACCTGCCATCTCCCGAGTTCTTGAAGGCTTCTAAATTAAGACATTTTTATCCAAGGTCAAAAGACCCCTTCTTCGCAACTTATTGGACACATCGTCTACTTTATTTATTGTCCTTTACTAGTATGTAGCACGTTAGAATCAGAAAAGGCGATACTTCCTAGAAACCCATGTTCACCGTCCAAAAAATAAAGAAAAAAAAAGAAAAGAAAAAGAAAAAAATTCCGTGGAGACTGCTTCGCTTTACCCATGCAATATATGGTGGAATTTTTCTTAGGTTGTTTTAGTCGTTTATAGATATAAAAGTAAATAAAGAATTTAAAGAAAGATTTTTTATTTTTTTGGAAAACAATATACGCTGAAAAATTTTATTTCAAAATTTGAATTTTTTCTATATTGGTTGGCGCCAAAAAATACAGCCCATGTGGAAAAATTATTGGAGGGGCTCGAGCCCCATGGGTCCATATAATTCTACGCCTATGCCTCGAACAATACAGTTTACACAGCCAGAAAGCGGAAAGCCTTCACTTCCGTCCCAACTCCAATTGTAGTTCCTGGATTTCAACTCCTAACCACCTCACTCAATTGAAGCATGACATCGTCATGAGAAAAGTGTTTTGGTTATACCTCATACAAACGTCATGAATTTTCCGTGTCCTACCCAACCCCATATTCGATGATTACGATTACGATGAATCTCCGTTAAGAGATTCAATCGTGTTGCAATAGTTATTATGCGCTACTGAGCGTCATTCAATAACTCACGTATTTTACTTAAATTGATTACTTTTAAATTTTACTGGTGTGAATAGAATATATTTATATTGAGATATTTCAGTTTTTCTAAAAGATTTTAAATTCCATATTCCATCTAAAGTAATTTACTGAAAACGATATCTTGCAGTTTTTTTTTTCATTTTCAGCACAAAAAGTAGGAAAGTCTCAAGCTAAGAAGATAATTTCGCACAGTTTATTCCTTATGTCTCAAGTTTTTGTGGCAAATTTAAATTTTGTGAATTTTTTCTTTATTATTGCATTAACACTCCCTTCCCTCCGAAATATTTAAGGAAATATTTAACCATTACTATTTTTTATCTTATTATTTTTTTTTAATATTGCTTACCGGGAATTAAAATCTTATTGGAATCTCAATTGTAAAGAATAAATCTTATAAATAATAGAAAAAAATATAAAACGCATATTGTAAATAAACAAATCTTTTTTAAGTAGAACAGCACTTTGCCGTCCTAAAGATAGAATATTCATAATGATGCAATTTCACGTATTAGCCTCTTACATACAATATATTTCCTCATAAACAGGCTTTTTATATTGAAAATGGGCAAAGAAGCGCAGATTCAGGTCCAACTACTATCACAGTCATTTTAGCGCCCGTGCTAGAACCCATTTGGCTCCTCCCACTTGCAAGCACACACAAGGAAATTTTTTTAATTTAATTTTTTTTCTGTTATATATATATATATACATACACACACACACACATATATACATACATACATATATATATATATGTGTGTGTGTGTGTGTGTGTGTGTGTGTGTGTGTGTGCAGTATTTATTTATGTAATTAAATAGGATTTCATCTTAGTATAATTTATTTTAATATTTAGTCTACTTCACTTATTTAGTTTAATCTTATTTACAATAATATTTCAAACCTCATATAAACTTTATTCTAAGTATCAACCAGCCAACTTTTTAAACTAATATTTTATTCTATAACAACAAAATAATTTCCTTGTCATTCACACAAAAGAAATTACAGTCTACATTAGAATGCTAAAGTAGATCACCCCTTCCATTAGTTGGCATATGACCTTGATTGATGTGACTCCGTCTTTAATCTTGCGGTTACCACTCCCATTTATCTTAGGATGCTTACTTTGTATACTGCTTTGAACCTAAAGGCACAAGATCTAAAATAAGATCATTTATGGGGTATATTATAATTATAAAAATGGAGTAATTAAACTGACAGCTTACTGATTAACTAAAAAAAGACTGCTGATAAGTGGCTATTTAGTTCATCTTTGAATAGTTCTTAAACTTGAAGCGTAACCCTTAGTATCACTGTGTTGCAGATCTGCAACATTCTCAAAAAGTGGCAATGTTATTTCGGTAAACTTCAAAAGACGATTTGGTTGATTGTTTATATTTTATTATATTGTTATTAAAACAATTATTTCATATTATTCGCAAGAGATAGCAATACTTTTTTATTTATTTATTTAATTTTTTTATTTAATTATTATTTTTATTATTTTTATTTTTTCGCATTCAAGTTTCATTTATGGCTTTATCGGCTACATGTGATATTTGCTGAATTAAGCTTTGAAATAGCGAAGTTAAAAAAGTCTGCAGATGTCTAAAAATGTATTGTTTAAACAAAAAAAAAATGCGTCAAAATGATCTGTTTAAAGACCATTTTCCAGGAACTATATAATATATATGAAGTAAACGTAAACTTTTGTTTGTTGGAGATCTGCAACAACGTGCCATTTCTTTAAACAAATTCGTGTAATAGATTTTTTTTTTTTTTTTTTTTTTTTTTTTTTAAATATCGAAAGAGCAAACTTATTGTAAAAAGAAAATGAAGCAACCATGTGGTTATGGGATATCACGGCTGCTCAATCTGAATTAATCTTTCATCTTGTCGATGTTTTTTACAATCGTACGGTGTATATGGATAAATATTAATAGCACGTACTTAAACAAACATAAATTTAATTAAACTTATAAAGAAATAGAATACATTTCTAAATATCTTGAGACACGTTTTGTCTCTCGGAACAAGGTGATTTTCCTTGCGTGCTACATAAGCGGCGGCAGTACAGTAACTGACTCACCGAACCAACAGTCTCTTACAACCTGCCTAGAGTCCTTGTGAGATGCGCATGTGGCGCCATCTGTTGACAGTTTGTAAATGTTCTGGATCGAAGAGGCACCTCAGTACCCCCTTCCTAGTGCAAACGATACTCTTAATTTTCCACTAAACGTTCTGGAAATCTGACAGTTCTGCCGGATCGTGTGATGTGAGGTGGTTTTGTTTTTCCAGAATTCGAGGCAGTCCCGGGAGTCGAAACAGTTGTTTCCAGGGTTGAGGTTGTTTCAGGAGTCGAAGATAGTGAATCATTCACCAAAAAGGCTGGCTTCAGTCTGTCCAGCGATATATTTACTATTTTGCCTTTTATGGCCACTTTAAAAAGTTTATCGTTGCGCTCAACAACTTCAAAAGGTCCATCATATGGCGGTTGTAAAGCTTGCCGAATACCTTCTTGACGCACAAATACATGCGTACATGTTTTAAACTGCTGAGACACAAATGTTTTTGTGCTGTTATGGGACTTAGTTGGTTGTGGTTTGAATTCGTTGAAGGTATTTCTTAATCGCTGCACTAATTCTTCAGGACTTTTAATGGTGGATTTGTCGTCGAAGAAATCACCTGGGAGTCTGAGAGTAGACCCAAAAACAAGTTCAGCTGGCGAAACATTTATATCAGCTTTTAGTGCAGCACGAAACCCTAATAACACTGTTGGAAGTATTTCAGTCCATTTTTCAGTTCGTCTGGCTTTTAGTGCACATTTTAGAGGTCTGTGCCAATTCTCGATAATCCCATTACTCTGAGGGTGGTATGGAGACGATCGGTACTTTCTAGCACCTAACAATCTGGCTAACTGCTGGAAAAGTTCAGATTCGAACTGCCGTCCTTGGTCCGTGGTGATTTTCTCAGGACATCCAAATCTTGCAATCCATTCGGAAAGTAGTGCCCGTGCCACTGATTCTGCTGTGATGTCACTAAGTGGGTATGCCTCTGGCCAACGCGTTGCTCTATCAATTACGGTTAAACAATACCTTTTACCATTTGATTCCGGTAAAGGTCCAATTAAATCTAAATGTATGTGTGCAAATCTATCTGTTGGAAGATCAAATTTTCCTAACTCTGTTTTTGTGTGTCTAACAATTTTGGAACGCTGACAATCCAAACACTCACGAGCCCAAGTTCGACAATCTTTAGCTAGGGAAGGCCAGATAAATCGTTGTCGCAATAAATTCACACTACCTTTAGTTCCAGGATGAGCAAGTGCATGTAAATTCCAAAATGCCTGTTTTCTAAAAGTTGGAGTTAAATATGGACGTGCTTTGCCACTAGAAATGTCACAATAAATTTCTGTTGTGGAATTTGGAAGGGTAATTAATTTGAGTTCTAAGCTGGATTGACCGCTTTGCATAATTTCTCTAAGTTCTGAATCCTCTTTTTGCTCCATACTTAATTTATCGTAATCTAATGGGGTAGGCATTTGTATTACGTTAATTCGGGAAAGTGCATCGGCTGCATCATTTTGGTTTCCTTTTAAAAATACCATATCAGTGGTGAATTCAGATATAAAAGATAACCACCGACTTTGTCTGTTAGTGTAATTATCTGTTCTTTTTTTAAAGGCAAAAACAATTGGCTTGTGATCGGTAAAGATTGTACATTGACGGGCTTCCAAAAAGTGTCTAAAATGCTTAACGGACTCATAAATTGCTAACAATTCTCTGTCAAAGGTAGAATACTTTAATTGTGTTTCATTTAGACGTTTGGAAAAAAATGAGAGTGGTTTAAGACCCTCCTCTGTTTCTAAGCTTAGTGTAGCACCAATAGCAAAATCACTAGCATCAGAATGAAGTGCTAATTGACCGTCATGGCTAGGAAATGCAAGAGTTGCATCCGTTAATGCCTTTCTTGAAGCTTCAAAAGAATTTATTGCATTTTCAGACCAATCGATAGGAGTTGAATCTTTCTTTTTAGCTCCACGCAACAAATCTGTTAAAGGTGCAAGGATAGTTGCAGCATTGCGACAAAAACGTCGAAAGTAATTGAATAAGCCAATATATGTACGAAGTTCAGAAAGAGTTTTTGGTCGTGGATATTGCTTAATAATTTCAACTTTAGTTTGTAATGGTCGAATTCCAGCAAGAGATATTTCGTGTCCTAAAAATGATACGCTGTCTTGTTTAAAAACACTTTTGGATATATTTATGTTAAGTCCGTATTTAGAGAGTCTGCTTAGAACAGCTCGTACATGGTCTATATGTTCCGATTCCGTTTCGGAAAAAATTAGAATGTCATCCAAATAAGCTATAGCAAATGGAAGACCATAGAGAACCTCATTAATAAATCTTTGGAAAGTGTTTGCTGCACATTTAAGTCCAAAATTTAAATATAGAAATTCGAAGCTTCCAAAAGGGGTTATTACCGCTGTTTTAGGAATATCTTTTTCATGCACTGGAATATGAAAATAAGCGCGGACTATATCTAATTTTGTAAAAATTTTCTTTCCATGTAGAATATTGGTAAGGTCATGGACGTGGGGTATTGGATAACGGTCAGGAAGAGTTACTGAATTTAGACGTCGATAATCACCGCAAACTCTGTAAGAACCATCCGGTTTTGGTACAACGTGAATAGGGGATGCCCAAGGGGATTTGGAAGGACGACATATACCTTCATCCATAAGATATTGGAATTCTTTTTGTACTTCCTTTAAAATTTTTGGATGCAATCGGCGTGGTTTGGAATAAAGTGGTGGTCCCGTAGTTTCGATATGATGAACTGTATCATGGCATGTTGGTTTTTTAAAATTTGGTATGGGATTTAAAAGCTCTGGGAATTCCTCAAATATAGTTTTAAAAGACATGTCTTCAGAAATTAGTTTAATTTGGGACTGTTTTGAGCAAGTAAGCTCACCCTTAGTGGACAATCCAGTTACAGAGTCAATTAATCGAAATTTGTGCAAATCTACAAGCAAAGCAAAATTTCTTAAAAAGTCTGCTCCAATTATAGGGCAAGAGACATTTGCAATAACAAATGACCAGCGAAAACTCCTTCTCAAGCCGATATTTAGGTCAAGCAGTTTGTTACCATAAACAGGAATTTTGGAATTATTTGCAGCATAAAGATAATTGGAAGGACTCTTTTTGTTTACTTGTTTTGGTACAGGGATACAAGAAATATCACTACCACTATCTATTAAAAATTTGAACCCTGAATTTTTATCAAACACATGCAACCTACATTGTTCTAATGCTGCTACGCCAACTGTATTTTCGCTTGTTGACCTAGCAGCAGCCACTAGTTTTTTTTAATTTCATCAAAAGAACAAGGTTCGCGGCACTTTCGAGCATCACTACCAAATTTCTGATGGTAATAACATAAATCTGATTCGTTTTGTTTACGACTCGGTGTTTGGGAATCTCTATTTTTACTGTATCGTCTTTCCCTGTAATGTGATCGGCCGCGAGATATCGATCGCCTAAACACATTTTTGGATAACTCAGAAACCTGCAGTGTCAATTGCTCAATTCGTGTTTGAAGGTTTAAGATCGCGTTTTGGTCGTTCCGCGACGATTCGGTGGGTTTGGAAACTGCATACACTGCCGATTCAGATTTAATTTCATTAATTTTGTCAGCTAGGGTTGCTAATTCCTGTAATCCGGAGCTTGAAACCGACAAAATTGCTTGCGTATGCGTCGGCAAACGTTCTAACCAAATAGCTTTCAAAAATTCTTCGGTAACGGAACTTTGCGCTAATTCTTTCATTTGCCGCAGTAAAACGGAAGGTTTTTTATCACCTAGCACAAGTTCAGAGAGTAATTTACGTATCTGCTGCGATTGCGAATCTGAAAACTCCTGAATTAGTCTCTGTTTCAAAGCATTATATTTGTCATTTGGAGGCGGCGTAAGAATTAAATCAGATACCGCACTTAATGTATCTGTGTCTATAGCAGATAATAAATAATTGTACTTAGTAGTGTCGTTCGTTACTTGCGCCACGGCAAAATTTGCTTCAACTTGTACAAACCAAACAGAAATATTACTTTTCCATAAGGGAGGAATTTTAACAGCTACCCTAGCAAGCGTTTCTGTCGGATTATCGGCAGGAATATCCTCAGGCATTGTGAGCGCAGAATTAAAAATACATATATTGATAGAGCAATAAATAAATAAATATACAATTTAGTAAAATTTTGAATAAGAACGCTTGGGCTCGAAAATTTTTTAATTAAAATAACTGGTAAATATAACAATTGGGCCAGAGAATACCACAAAGAAACATAGAAAATGGCACATACCGTTTTTTTTCATCGCTGTAGTTGTCCAGGAACGATATATCAGAAGGCGTCTTTCAAAATTGTCCGGTCAACACTTGAAGCAACCATGTGGTTATGGGATATCACGGCTGCTCAATCTGAATTAATCTTTCATCTTGTCGATGTTTTTTACAATCGTACGGTGTATATGGATAAATATTAATAGCACGTACTTAAACAAACATAAATTTAATTAAACTTATAAAGAAATAGAATACATTTCTAAATATCTTGAGACACGTTTTGTCTCTCGGAACAAGGTGATTTTCCTTGCGTGCTACATAAGCGGCGGCAGTACAGTAACTGACTCACCGAACCAACAGTCTCTTACAACCTGCCTAGAGTCCTTGTGAGATGCGCATGTGGCGCCATCTGTTGACAGTTTGTAAATGTTCTGGATCGAAGAGGCACCTCAGAAAACATATGTGAAATTAGGAATACCTCGTAATCTAGTAACACCGCGACAATTTGGTTGGGAAAATCATAGACAAGATTTTAGTAATTAATTTGATTTTAGTATTTAGAATTTAGTAATTAATTTAGTAATTATTTAGAGTAAAAATAGTGTTTATTTATTCATTTTTTAAAGGATATTATGTTAAGATTCCTTCGGATAGTGGTGTTACGTAGCCACATTCTTTGACAATGTCTGCAAGAGAAAATACTAAAACATTATTTTCTGCGAACATAATATAAAAAAAGCCGCCTGTGGAAGCCTGGAAGAAATATATCAACATCTTTCATTTCGTGTAATTAAAAAATTTCAAGGTACAGAATTAATATTTATAGAGCATTCCAAACTGTCAGAGATTTGTCAAGCAGAAAACTTGTTTAACAGATTACGCATAGAATAAGAACATAAATTTTGGAAGTAGAATGAAATGCTTTGTGCGTACTTATACTTTAGATTGTAATAATTACCCTGAATCTAAACAAATTTTTATTTAAAGAACCTTTATATATTTTTAATGCAAACTTGCATTTAGTTAATACAAAATTTTCGAAATTTCAACAATATAATCATTTAAAGAAAAAAAAAAAAAAAAAAGAAGGTTTTTTGGACAATAAAAATGAAATTTCAAGTTGAGTTTATACAGACTAACACAAAACAAATATTTTGAAAATTTCACGAAAGAATATTCAGAATTTTTTGAGATATCTTGCGCGTTATATAAAAGCGTCAGTTTGAGAAAAAAGGACCTTAAATTTTTAGAAAGCCACTTTAGCTATTAATTAGCTAAAATTCTAATAGCCTTACGATCTAAGAAGTTCCGTTCTAATTCGAATTTCAAGGGGGAAATCATATTAAAATGTGAAAATTTTTAACCATTAAGAGTCTTGAGATCTCTTTAAAAATTCTAGTTATTGTTATATTTTCTCAGATAACTGAGACTGTAGTTAGTAAAAGAATAGTCCCATTCAGTTAATATTTTTAATTATATTTCTGATAAGAAAGTAGCATGATTGGCGATAAATTACAAATTTAAAATTCTTTTACTTCGTCAGTTAAATTAGCTAGACCGCCTTCTATCGCCTTAAAGCTCTAGGAATCACAGAGGCTTTTCACTTTTTTTTTTTAATAAAAAATATATTTTATTCTTTATCGCGAAAAATACTGTCCGCTATTCGGAATATCCGTTATTTGGAGGTTAAACATATAAAACTTCAGGTTTTGGGAGAGGGGATTCGAAATCTGTCCGCTATTCGCGAGTGTCCGCTATTCGCGAGTGTCCACTATTCGCGAGTGTCCGTTATGGAGGTTTTTCCTATATTCAACGAGAAATCTCCGCTAGGAAATTCATTCGTTTTTACTTACCCATCATACGTAGTACAGGGTAAATATTGCAATCGTTTTGAAAATCGAAAAAAAAATTTTTGACAGATTTACATGTTTCAGATACTGGAAATTCCGAAAAACATATTTTTAGAAAAAAAAAAAAAATTGCTGTCCGTCCGTCTGTGTGTCTTTAACCGTTCTATCTCCCAAACAAATTAAGATAGAGACTTGAAACTTTGTATGTACTTAGTATGTAAGAATAGAACGAAGCCTATTTAATATCAATAACCTCGATTATCCGGAACTATTTTTTTCGGACTCTCGAAAAATTCATTCTGATGAAATGTATATAAAAATTTTAGAAATGTTTTATTTTAAGAAGGAGTCATAAAAGGCAATAAAATAACACAAATTTTGCATAAAGAACGGAGTCGATCGGATTATTAGTTTCCGAGATATGTATAATCCTGTTTTCCACATTCTTCAATTTTTCATGACCCAATATATCTTTCAAATTTCAATTCAAAGATATATTTTAGTTGTAAATGAGACGCTCAGTTCCACGCAGTAAATTGTTAGTTAATATGATTATTATTTTTGGAGTTATAAGGATATTTCTTTTACGCAATCCGGTACTACTTGAGTAATTTGGCGTTTTATATTACTTGTTGAAATTGGCTCATCAGTAATTCATTAATAAAGCATTACAATCTCTATAAATAAAAGGAATTCCGAGGATAATTAATTAATTAATTGAGGCACAGGGGAAAGCAAATCTTGGCAATGCGCCAACTCGGTCCAGAGGAAGCAAATCTTGGCAATGCGCCAACTCGGTCCAGAGGAATATCATTAAGAAATATAAAACAGATAATGTATTTATCACAAAAAATCGTCTGCTAAGAAAATATCAACACTTTAACACGAAACTAACGCAATCGTTGGATACATGTTCCCTCCCGTGTTTCTCATTGCTCATTTTAAGTATTTTTAGAGTTTAATATTAGTTGTTGTTTTTAAAACTGAAATCATACAAATTTCAAGTTCGTTTAATATTGCTAATACGGACCCGGGCAACGCCGGGCGGGTCAGCTAGTGTATATTAAAACAATTTAATATGCATTTAAATTTTATTTTGGAATTGCGACGCATTTTATAAATATTGTTTAAATGCGTTTTATTCTCATGATGGGTAAGATTATTATTTTTGGAGTTATAAGGATATTTCTTTTACGCAATCCGGTACTACTTGAGTAATTTGGCGTTTTATATTATTTGTCGAAATTGGCTCATCAGTAATTCATTAATAAAGCATTACAATGTATATCAAAACAATTTAATACGCATTTAAATTTTATTTTGGAATTGCGACGCATTTTATAAATACACTATCTACATGTTATACACTAATTGGAATACGAAAATTGTTATACACTAACTAGAAATACACTATAAAATACACTATCTACCACTATCTGGTACTATTTAATGAATACAATATCTAATACAATATTGCTGCTAATAAGTATCTTGACACCTGTGATAGAAAAGGAAAAGAGCTTTTATTCTTTTCTATCACAGATGTCAAGATACTTATTAACAGAAACATTGTATTAGATATTGTATACATTAAATACTAATTTTTTCCTAAAAGTCAGTTAATAAAAAATGTCAATTTGTGGAGAATCCCTTATCATTCAGCCGTTTTTAGAGAGCAATGTAAAAACAGCTTACTTATAATATTGATATCTTTTTGAATTTTCACGATATTTGATTGGATTTTTTTTATAAGTTACTCCATAGAATTGACTATTAAATGATGTAAAAGAATCGTTTTTATCGTTCGCGCATGCGCAGATAAAAATTATTTCATAAAACTACTCATATTTCATAAAATATTTAATATATTTATATTCCAATTGTGCTATATTTTTTCTAATAGATTTTGCCAATATTTCTGAAATTTGCGTTAAATTTGGTCAAAAACCCTGCATGATATAAACAAAAAACATACCAGAATTTTTGATTTTTTTAAAAAAAAAATCACTTATTTTCCATGAATATACATGTTATTCTTACAAAAATCAGTGTGCATGTTGTGCAGTATCTACATATTTGTATTCTGCAGCGATAAATCGTTTCGTGCATTTTTATGTACAGGGTGATCCCAAATATTTCTGTTATTCTTTAATTTTTTGTCGCCCCCCTAATTGCCCTGCTTATTAAATGGATGTTGATAAATATGAGGTCATACATAATCTTCATAATCCTGAAGTTTCAGAAGAATCCGACAAGTATATTTTTAAATATTTGAGAAAATGTCAAAAATCGAAATTTTTCAAACACTTATTGGTAGATAGTGTATTTCCTCATAAACAGAATATCATTTATATGTTGAAAACGGGCAAAGACGCACAGTGTCAGGGTCCACATACAGTCATTTTAACGCCCTTGTGAGCATTCTACTGGTTTCTCTCACTTGCGTACACACAGATAGAAATTTTCTTAAACTATGCCGTTGTTTCAGTTTTTTTTTTTTTTTTTTTTTTTTTGAAATATTCGCAATTTTTTTAAATACTATTACTAATTATGATGTTAATTATGTGCAAATTCACGATATTAATTTAAAATTGTTTAAAATCCGATAAAAATTTCCAAATTTAATCGTAGCTTTGAGTTTGTATTTGTAAAGTTCCGAAATTACTTCTTATAATAACAATTTTATATCCTAATAATCAGTCCTAATATGTAATTTAGCAGCTAAGAACATAAAAATTTCGAAAATTTTGAATCTTTAAGAATTTTGAGACCTCTTTAAAAATACTAAACATTGTCATATTTTTTAAGAAAACTGACATTGTAGTAAGTAAAAAAAAAAAAAAATCCCATTCAATTAATATTTTAAATTATATTTCTGCTAAGAAACTAGCATGATTGGCTGAAAATTACAAATTATTTTTCTTCGTTAATTAAATTAGCTTGACCGCCTTCCATCGACTTAAGGCCCCTGTCCTCGCTCGAGAGCTAATGCTATTCCCATGGGGAAGCATTTTTCTAATAACTCTTTCGCATTTTGACATTTTTGATTTTTTTTTTTTTTTTTTTTTTTTTTGCATTGGATAGCTGAGGTGCATGCCGACAGCGCACCTTTTTTACTTTTTCGATTTTGGTTGCAGATGTTTTTACAAAGTTAGTTTCACTTTTAAAACCGGTTTCGAAACTGAAAGTGCTTTTTAAAAAATATATCTGCAAGCAAAATCGAAAAAGTAAAAAAAGGTGCGCTATCGGCATGCACCTCAGCTATCCAATGCAAAAAAAAAAAAATATTCAAAAATGTCAAAATGCGAAAGAGTTACTAGAAAAATGCTTCCCCATAGGAATAGCATTAGCTCGCGAGCGTTTCTTCGAGTGAGGACAGGGGCCTTAAAGCTTATACGAATAACTTATACAACGTTGCATCTCATAAGATTTTCATCATTACTTAATATAAAAGCAACTAATAATTTCTTTTCTAATTGAATTTTCAAGTTGCTTACAATCAAATCTTGAAGATTATTGTTTAGTAATATTCTACCCTTTCGATTTCAGCGTCTCTTACATAAATTTTGTCCGCTCTGTAGCTCTTTTTCAAAACAAGTTACTTTCAATTGCCCAATATCAAATATGCCTTAATTAAGTAGGGCATGTTTTATCTTCCTTTCTAATGGGTGACAAAAACCACGATTTGCAAGGAAAAATTTTGTCCGGTTAAAAAGTTGATTATTGAAAATATTTTTTCTGTATTTATTAAAGCTTTTCTCAAGTCCAAAGGAGCTACTTTCTAATGCATTTCTAAATTCATTTCTTTTCGGAAAAGCATAAGATTGGCTGGTGTTTTTATTCTTAAACTATGTAATCAAATAGCGTTATCCATTTTTTGATAAAGGTGGTACATTTTTGAGAAAAATACCATCAATGTTAGCGTTTTGAATTGAATTTTCGGTAGCGGCAGCACAGGAAAGGATAAAAACCAGCAGTCAAGTGATAAAAATCTCTTGTATCTCAACAAATAATTTACTTATCAAAATGGGAAAATGCTATTCGATTCTAAATCGCTTTAAAAGTTAGGTTCATCCATTTTATGCCTTTACAGTTATACCAGTCACCAGTGGCGGATTCAATGAGGACGTCACCGGGTCATGACCCTCCTACCTTTCCTGGACTAAAAGAATTTTTTTTAAGCATATTTAAAAAATGGAATATACAGTAAATTCTATCAAATATATCCCTTGCTCAACAATATGAGTATTTCTAACTGTTTAATGCTGTGTTTAAATGCAAAGCAGATACTTTCTGACACATTCAGTAAGTCATTTTCAATCTCAGAAGCAAGACATTTGTAAGTGCACCTATTCAGAACAAATGTGATCAATTAGTGTTTTTCATTTCTCGATAAAGGCAAAGAATCTTTCGAGAAATCTCTGTAAAATGTGTGAAATTAAACTGGAATAGGCCAATTGTTCCCTCGTTAACAGCATTTTTTATAACTGCCAAAGCCTTAATTAGCTTAAAATCCTTAATTTCTGAATGATTCTTTGCTTTTATAAGAAAATAGGAAAATCTTCAATTTCTTAGCATCTAATAAACTGTGTAATTTTTTTGTTTTTTACGAATATTAATGCAATTTTTTGTATTTACGAATGAAAACGAATCCCCCCAAAAATATCAGAAAAGTAACTATTTTTGATATGAAAACAACCTTCAATATATATATATTTTTTAATGATATGTCCCCTACCCCTTCAAAAAAAAAGGGAGCCAATTTTCATCACTTCGAGAGATATTTTTTACATATTTTAGAAAAACGTATTATTTTAAATGTTTGCCATCTAAAAATAACAACATAAAAAATAACATTTCCTTCGGAATAAAAATTTACTTATACGTGAGTATTATAAACAGGAAAAAATCTTTTAAATTAAAATAAAATGACTATTACTTATTACAAACAGGAAAATATGAAAATTTCGGCGTAAAAAGTACACGAACACTGAATTTTAAAAGAGAAAGAAAACTGTAAAATAATAAATCCATTTATATGATTTGAAAATCATAAATGGAGTAAATTATGTCAGATTTATAATAGCCAAATCACAATGCCAAACAGTCAAAATTAAAAAAAAAAAATTTTTTACACGACATACACAAGACATATACGTACACGAGAGATTTATTTCATATTTCGATTTAATATCTCTCACATTGTTGTCAAATCAAAGACAACGCAAATAATATTTCTTTTCTAACGATAAAAATAATTTTCATCTGAATATCATAAAAAGAAAGAAAAGTTAGATTTCAAGCGTTACATCTAAAATCACTTATTTCAAATTATTTCCTTGTAACATTGTTAAAAAGTACTAGGAAGCATTAGGAAAGACTCTGTGTTATATAGTCATTAATATTATGTAAGATAATTTTTACATGTTTATGTAATCTTATTTATTCAAACGTGAAAACAGTCATTAACAACAGCTGATTTGGTCTTAAACTCTTTTCGAAAAGGCGAAAAGAATTAAAACCTTTTTCCAACGCGATCGTCACTGTTTTTGTTTAATTATAATTCAATCTTCATTAAACTTTTTAAAACCGATCAAATTAACTAATTTTTAGAGTGGGAACGGGGGATCGACAAATGTAGCTCGTAGAGAACAAAGCCCCTACTTAAAGGAATTAAAATTAAATAAATAAATAAAACTAACATTTCTTTAAATCCTTTACGTCACAGCACGCTGGAAATCTTAAATTGCTTTTATATTTGTAAACTGTTCTTTTCATTATTTATTTACTTATTACTAATACTTTGAGGGGGGGTTAAATTGCCCTATTTATTATTTTGTCGGAATAATAAATAAACAATCAAACACAACTTCTTGTTAAAGCGAAGGTTATTGAAAGATATCGTGTTGATTTCAGTGATGTCCCTGGATTAGCGCCCCCTCCCCGGAACCACAGAAGTTCCTCCCTGTGAAAACTGTCTGGATTCAACATCAACGTTTTCTTTTTCACTAAATATAATAAGCCTTTTAATTTTTGTAAATGTGATTTTTCAAATGAAGAATATTAAGCAAAAATATGCATTATAACTTTGCAGCAATTATATACAAATTTTCTTAAAAAATACTAAAAATCTTCACTAAGGTTTTCCATTTCTAAAGTCTTGCTTCTTGCTCAGTAAATGCTAAACAACAATTCAAGTTACACATTTACTTTTACATTCTTATTAATCTAATTATTTTCAAAAATAATTTAAATTCTTTACAAATACACTGATTTATTTCCACATAGTACTGTTAGGGGTTGTCCATAAATGATGTCAAACTTTTATTTCAATATTTTTTGCCCCCTTGCCACCCTTTGTCACAAAGTATCACAATTCAACATTATTTCATAAACATATACTTGCAGTTCAAAAAAAAAAAAAAAAAAAAGAACTACACACTTTTAGCATGACATCATTTGGGAATTTCCCCTTACCGAAAGAAAAAACCCCTTATAATCAGACGCGCGTTACTGCATGCCAACGAGCAACAAATTCTATTTATGTTTTCCGAAAATTATATACTTCTATTTATCAACCTGACAACAACATACCCACCCCCTGACGTCTTGTCGTCAGATTGAAGCTGCTTACAGTCATACCAATGACCTAAGATACTTGGACACAACAGTGGCAACCTTTTCTTAGGCCGACATCTTTGCCTTCCTTCATGTGACGGAGGGCAGATTTAGCGCGCCAAACCGGTTTTTCTTCTATGTTTCTTCCCAGTTTGAGAGAATTAAATCTGAAAGTTGCCAATAAAGCGATCGCCGCCAAAAAACAGCATCTTTTCATCAAAGATGTTGGATTCGAAACCATGCCGAGATAACAATGGGATGTGCCGTCTACGTATATTAGAAAGTCAATGAGTCATACAGTTTACACAGCAAGAAAGCCCTCACTTCCATCCCAACTACAATTGTAGTTCCTGGATTCTAACTCCTCACCACCTCACTCAATTGAAGCATGACATTGTCATGACAAAAGTGTTTCGGTTTTACCTCATACAAAGGTCGTGAATTTTCCGTGTCCTATCCAACGCTAGTTGGCTTTGTTATAGGGCGTGTTTACATATCGCCTGTAGAAAACACTAAATAACATCCTTTAAATTATTTTAACTGATTCTATAATTATTAAAATTACTTCTAGAGCTTTTAATAAATTCCTGCATATCATACGCATCGATATACGTAGAGAAGGATTCAAAATTTAACGTTCAGATTTCGTGGGAGGTAGGAAATAAGTCAGGAGACTGATTTCACATAGGAAAGTATGTCTGCAAACGTCATCGATATGGACTAAATACTAAATGAACAAATAATATGAACGCAAAGACAATACAGTTAAATGGTAAAGAATGTGACGATCATTTCCGGTTGAAATAACGAACAAAACTGATAAGCACGAGACAATTAATCGTGCAAAACATGCGAAGCAAGTACAGATTGTACTAAAACTATCAATTAAAAAGATTTTTGATGAATACTGGTGTGAAATTAAAATTTAAAATTTTATGAATGGTGGAAGTCAAAAGCAACGGCTAACAAAAAAAAAAAAAAAAAAACAAGTTGAATGTAAATTCTGCCATTGCAGAATTCAGTTTCGCCTCCGATATATATATAAAAAAAATTCGATAGAGGTCTTTTAGAAGGGCGACCCCGTTTAGAATGCAATGAACTAACTTCATCTTTCTTGTGTTTATCAATATAATAGCAAACAGAACGGCGTGAAATACCCAATTGATTAGCAATTTCTCTCTGAGACATTGGAATTGCGGAATAATAAAGAGATACAATTTGACGTGCTACGTCTTCATTGACTAGATTCATCAAAAACGGATTTTTTCTTTAGTTTAAACGCTTTTTTATAGACTCTGAGAAAAAGGAAATGCATTTTAACAATAAAATTGTATGAATGTCTCATTTTAACGGCCAGATTACGAAACTAGCCGTTGGGGGCCACCGTAGTACTTACCCATCATGGATATGCATTATATAATATGTGAAAATAAAATATGTGAAAACTATTTATAAAATGCATTGCAATTCCAAAACAAAATTTAAACGTACATTTAAATATTTTTAATATACACAGTAATGCTTTATTAATGAATTGTTGATGAACCCATTTCGACAATTTATGTAAAATACCAAACTACACAAGTAGTACCGGATTGCGTAAAAGAAGCAACCTTATAACTCCAAAAACAATAATTATATTAACTAATAGTTTACTGCGTCAGATTAAGCGTCTCATTTCCAATTAAAACATATCTTTGAATTGAAATTTGGAGAAAATACAGGGTCATAAAAAATCGAAGAATGTGGAAAACAGGATTACAAATATTTCGGCAACTATTAATCCGACCGACTTCGTTCTTGATGCAAAATTTGTGTCATTTTATTGCCTTTTACGTCCTTTCCTTAAAATAAAAAAATAGAAAAAAATTTTATACATTTCATCAGAAAGAACTTTTTGAGAGTTCGAAAAAAATAGTTCCGGATAATCGAGGTTACTGTTATTAAATAGACTTCGCCCTATTCTTACTTACTAAGTACATACAAAATTTTAAGTCTCTATCTCCATTTGTTCGTGAGATAGAGCGTTTACAGACAGACAGACGACAATTTTTTTTTTTTTTTCTAAAAATATGTTTTTCTGAATCTCCAGTATCTGAAACGTGTAAATCCGTCAAAATTTTTCTTTCGATTTTCAAAACGATTGCAAGACTTACCTTATACTACGTATGATAGGTAAGTAATTGATTGTTAGGTAAGTAAGTGATTACAATTGTTATCATTAATAATTAAACAAAAATCAATCAAAGCCATAAATGCAAATCCTAAATTATACTGAAACAGTCAAAATATCTCAGTCTCAAAAAAAAAAAAAAAAATGTTTTTATCGGAATGGGGAGGGGGTAAAAAAAAAACCTAATGTATACTCATCTCTTTGGTTTACAAATATCAAAATTGGTTTAAACTTACACCTACCGTATTTTCGGGCGTATGCGCCGCACACACCGTAACCGCCGCACCTCCGAAAATGCATTAAAATAAAACAAATAATCATCAGAAGCGCCGCACTGCCGTATGCGCCGCACTTAGGAAAATACATGAAAATGTTAAATATTGCGTTATATTCAGTGTTTTTTCGCGTTTTTTTAAACATTTGTAACATAAATCCAATTTTAAATTTAGTATATTTTGCATATTTTTTATGATAAAATTAAATTTGAATTCGTGCAGCCTTTTTTTCGCGATTTTTTAATACGTTTTTTATAGTTTGTAACGAGGTTTGCAGGGTTTTATCGCGATATTTGACGAATTTGCAGAGCTTTTTCGCGATACTTGAAAAAAATTTGCGTTTTTTATGGGGATAAAGCATGATGAATTGAATGGGTCATGAATATTTGAATGAATAATGAATTTTGATACTTGAAGCAATACTTGAAAAAAAATTGTAAAAACGTAAATTCTGTCGAAAAAGCGCAGAAAAAAGGAGAAATTTGTAAAAAAAAAAGCATGAAAAGAATGAAATCTATAAAAAAAAATCTCAAATAAACACACATTTCATCAAAGATTCATAATCCTTTCTTTTTATCATGATTCATTCCATTCTCATTCGCCTTTGAGAACGGTGTGAATCATGATCAAATGAATGAATCATGAATCTTTGATGAAATGTTTGTTTTTTCGAGATTTTTTAATAGATTTCATGCTTTTTTTCAAATTTCTCCTTTTTTCTGCGTTTTTTCGGCTGAATTTACTTTTTTTCTCGTTTTTTTAACCGTTTATTTATAGATACAACATATTTGTGTTTTTTCTAACAATTTTTTTGGGCAATTCTTTTTGGCGAACCTTTGAAAAATTCACGATTTTGCCGCGATCTTTTGACATAATTTGTGTTTTTTAGAGGGTTTTTTTTACATATTTCCCATTTTTTCTGCAATATTTCGTCGAAATGTTGGTGTTTTAGCGATACTTCGGCGAAATTCATGATTTTTTTGCGATCCTTTCAATAAATTTGCAGGTTTTTTTCGTGATTCTTTGGCGAAATTAGCGATTTTTTTATAGTGGGTTCTAGCATTTGATTGGGAAGGGCGGATTAACGGGATTTTACGATAATAAAATTGTAGTTTTTCAAGTAATCTTTTCATGAAATACACATTTTTTTCTTTTTACATATTCGCGCTTTTCCAGCGAACCTTTGATGAAAGTCGTGTTTTTATCTCCCGATCCTTTGATAAAATTTTTGTTTTTTCTGCGAATGATTGACAGAAATTAGGCTACCAATTGTCGAAATTCGTGATATTTTTTATGCTTCGCATTTTCTTCCTGATGATTGACTTTTCACAATTTTCAGAAAATTCCGATCGGAATCACCCCTGTAATGAATATCGCATCAAGGGAAAAAAATATATATCGTATCCGCCGCCCCGGAAGAAGCGCCGCAGTAAGCATAATTTTAACTTTTAAACTCGTATGCGCCGCGGCGCTTACCCCCGAAAATACGGTAGCAACGTTCAGGTATGTGCTAACCTTCGGGACATTTTTTTTAATTAAATACATGTGTTTTTACTTAAAAAGGTAAGATTGTGAATTCAAATAAATTTTAAATTGAAATTTAATTATTTTTCAAATTTTGGCAATATTTAATCGAAATTTCGAAATGAATTGTGATTATGCCAAACCTGCTATAATTAAATCTATTCAATATATTTTATTTTTATTTCACAGCGTATTAGAAAACCCCTTATCTATGTTATGAGCCAAAAAATTTGCAATGTCTCTTAAATTTACTAACATATATCAAATTTTGTATAAAATTACATGATTTTTTTTTATTTGTGTATTTTTTTTTAAATAAAAATAGCCCTTAAATTAATATGCACAAACTTACAATCTCTATTTTGTTTCATAACATACCAATAGATGAAAAGAATCTTGTTCCGAAATTTTATTTCAATATCTTAAAACTTTTCAAGATATGATGTTTCTCGTAAACGTACACAATGAAAAACGCACTTTCCCAAAAAACGTAAATTAAGATTATAATATAGCACAGAAAACTGTGTATAAAGTTTACAACTTTAAAATTCACCGTATTTGCAGTTTTTTACATGTTTTTGTATATAGGATATATTATATGAATATACTTGCGTATTAAAATGTATTAGTTACCTTTCTGTGGCTCTTAAAATGGTCACTTCCTGTCAGGGACAGATTTAGAAATTTCGGGGTCCTGGGCACAGATTCTTCTGCCCCCCTCCCTCCCCTTCCACCAATATTTACAGTTAGATTGAATAAAATAAAAAAAGAAGAAGGATTTTTACTAAAATAACTATTATTGATTTTAATAATTACTTTAACCTTTTACCTACCGACGGTACTTATAAGTACCATTAAAATAACGTCTTATAAAATTCTTTTAATACGTCAGTTAGTTTTAATACTGTTTAGAATGAGTTACAGATAGATTACTTTATCTTGTTCCAAAAGCATCATTGGTTACACAAAACAAAAATATTTTTTAAATGATGATTTTTTTTCTTTTACATCTTTTCAGCTTTCTTGATGCTGAGGGAGGGGGATGGAGATTTTCAATGCGGAGAAATAATTCTATATTTATATTGTATAAGAACATCCTATTTGTACATTTTATAATTCTACAAAATTCTAAGAAAATAATTAAAAATAAAAGATTTGAGTGGTGTTTTAAAAAATGCACAAAATCCTGTAAATTCAAATTTAATTAATCCTTCTATATCCTTCAATCCTTCTAAAGTTCTTCAAATATTTATTAAATGATTATGTAACTCTTTTAATTTAGTTAAAACAATTTGCGTAAAATGCTTTAGAGTGTAAAATTTTCAAGAATTCATAATTGGGTAGATAAAGGGTTAAAATATCCATTAAAATATTAAATATGATAATTATTAATTTACTTTTAAATAATTACTTCACAATTATGAAATTTAAATCAGTAGGCGCTTTGTAATAAACTGCGTGGTGTTGATTATTTTTTTTTTTCTATATAAACCTCTATATTTGGAATACTAAAATATGCAACGACTAATAATACATTTTCGACAACATCAATCTACATTTATTTAAAGTATTTTAAGGACTCTATTGCCTGGAACATACGCTCATCAACTCCAAATAATCTGAAGTGAACAGGAGCTGAATTAAATAAGAATTAAAAATGTAATGAATTTTCAAATTGCTAAAGATTTAAAATATATATATTCACTATAATTATAAATGGATGTTTCACACAAAATATATTCAACGCTATAAAATACAATATGGACACAATAGAATGTAGAATGAAACATAAAATTCCATTAGATATTAAAATTACATCAGATTTTGGACAATAATTGAAAAACTTCCAACAGCATTTGAGGGCCCCTGAAAATCAGGGGCCCTGCTGTAAATCAGGCACTGTTTCCTGTTCCAGAAAGTTCATTTCTTGTTTATATTTTGGGCAATAACTTTGCTTAATTACTGCTGAAACAAAAATAAGACATTCTTGGAATTCTAAATGCTTGAATTTTAATTTAAAATAATAAGAAAAAAAATAGAAAATTTGCGCAAAAACAGCGATTTGAGGGTAGGTACACATACCTTAATTTTTAATAAAAATATATTGTTTCCAAATGATAATTCAATAATTATTCGAAACAGAATCTGTGCATAAATATATTATTTTTCAATTTAAAATCAGTTACCTGATGGTCTCCATGATATTAGGCTTATTGCGGCAATAATGGGCACACTTGCAATAGACCCCATTTCTTTTTTTCGTTATTTTCAACGTCGCAGTTCCAAAGAATTTTTAAAAAAATGGTGAAACGACACACTTTATCAAAATGCGGAAGGTGTGTGATAGAATTCACTTTTACACATCTATAAAATCTTATGAAAAAACTGATAAACACTTTTATATCTGATAAAGAAAGAAATGATAAACAGATATTGGGTTTTTATTGATGTCAAACAATATCAATATCTTCAAAGAGTTAAATTAATACCTTGAAAAATCAAAATTCACTTATCACAATCAAGTAATGGATATATTATGGATATGTTAATCAGAAGTAATCGAGTAATGGATATATTAATCAGAAAATGTGTCAAACTTTCGCGTTATTGAGAAATGAATTTAAAAACCATCAAGAGGTATATATCCAAAGATTAAGCTAACATAAGTTCTTTATCGCTTTTAATAATTTTACAAATAATGTTGTCTGCTCTACAGATTTTGAGAACAATTAAGTCTAGTTTCGGTCCAACTAGTCTATAAATAGAAAAATAATGCAAGCTTGATCTCGGCCCGGCACAAGTCTGCAAAAAAAAATATTAAGCCAGGGTTACACACAATGTAACTGTCCGATGCCGATTACAAGTTACATTTTTATATTGATGTTGTCAAACTAGTATAGCTCGTGACGCACATTTATACTTATTCTCGTTAAAACAAAGCGTTGAAAATAGTTCATATTTTATAGTTTCTGCTCAAATCTTTAGAACGGGCCGGTAAGGCCCGAAAATGTTTTTAACGGCCCGGCCCGTATGACCGTTCGTTTTGCCGGCCCGGCTCGACCCGTTTATTTATTTATTTTATTTTATTTATTTTTTGTCTGTCCTGCCCGGCCCCTTAGAAAATTCGAAACGATTCCGCCGGCCCGGCCCGCAGTTTGACATCGTGAGTTAGATAATTCCTAGCAAAAAGGAAAAATACAAAGTTTTTTTTTTTTTTTTTTTTTTTTTTTTTTTTTTTTTTTTAATTACAGTTAACGCCGGAAACCTTCAAGAAAGCTAAAAATGAAATTGGATATTTCTACGACGTCATTTTTAACAGCCTATACCTGAAATCTCTCGCTGAAGAAAAAAAAAATCGTTTGGAAAAAGATCATTGAAAGTACTGCATAATTTTAAAAATAATTTTGAGAGGTTGAGCGTGAAAAAATATT
This sequence comes from Maratus speculifer, assembly GCA_964019185.1. Lineage (NCBI taxonomy): Eukaryota > Metazoa > Arthropoda > Arachnida > Araneae > Salticidae > Maratus > Maratus speculifer. The sequence continues at coordinate 388,848,829 of OZ025294.1, read as the reverse complement.
TTTTCAAGTAACACGTTTACTTAATCAATCTTTACGAATTGATTATAGACATCTTCGATTTGATAAATTTGTGATTCGATATTTTTTTTTTTTTTTTTTTTTTTTTAATAATCATTTTTTTTTTTTGTGTATACTTTAGCGGTTAAGGCCCCTGTCCTCGCTCGAGGAAACGTTCGCGAGCTAATGCTATTCCTATGGGGAAGCATTTTTCTAATAACTCTTTCGCATTTTGACATTTGTGAATAATTTTTTTTGCATTGGATAGCTGAGGTGCATGCCGACAGCGCACTTTTTTTACTTTTTCGATTTTCGTTGCAGATATTTTTTTAAAAAGCACTTTCAGTTTCGAAACCGGTTTTGAAAGTGAAACTAACTTTGTAAAAAATATCTGCATTCAAAGTCGAAAAAGTAAAAAAGGTGCGCTTTCGGCATGCACCTCAGCTATCCAATGCAAAAAAAATTATTCAAAAATGTCAAAATGCGAACGAGTTATTAGAAAAATGCTTCCCCGTAGGAATAGCATTAGCTCGCGAGCGTTTCCTCGAGCGAGGACAGGGGCCTTAAGGTTGTTCTTAAATTAAAAGGGGCAACTTTATTGCTCAACCTTTAATTTTTCTTCGAAAGTGCATGAAACTAGCAAATCTTATTCTTCAGAAACTATCGAATAGTACTTATTTTACTGTGTCAAAGTGGGCATTTTGAATCGAATTTCTGCGCGAAAAAAGGATAGTCACTCAAACTGGGGTGAAAAACTGAAAAACGTGTTTGCCACGTGATCGAAATCGCTTATGATTCAATAAATAATTTATTGATTAAAAAAAAAAAAAAAAAAAAAAAAAAAAGGAAAATTTACTTCGGTTTCAAATCGATTCCACAGTAAGGTATTCTAATTTTATAACTTTCACTTAAAAACTGAATTTGTAAATGTGTCAAAACGTTTTGCGCTTGTTGAGCAGAGAAGTTGAGAACAGCCCAATACACATGAATATGAAATTGGGGAAGGAAAAAATGATAACGAGAATCAGTTAGAAGGCCGGCCAGCTGGAGAGAGTTGTCAGGAAAATCCTGCGTTATTTTATGTTCACTTTTTCCCCCCTTATCACGAACTTACATTGGTAAAAACTACTCTTACACATTTCTTAATGATGAAATATTACAGCCTGATTTGCCTTAAAACAAACATAACAGACGTAATAACTATAGTAGCTTTTGTTAAATATACGCTCATAATTTATAGGTATATATACCTATAAAACATAGCTTGTGGGTTGGGATGCTTTTATGAGCGACTCATAAAATTCGAAAAAAAATGCTTAAGATAAATCAATTGGAAAAACTCTACTGAGCTATGAAGGAATTGCAATACGATTATTTGAAGTAAAAGCTTTTCTCAATTTTCTTCCCTTGACATATGTATATAACAAAAACGGCAAGCCTCAACTTTTACCTTCAATGCATTATTTAAATTTCGGTAAGGAACTTTAATTTTCAATTAACTTTCTCGATGATTCGAAAAATATCTTCCTTTCTTAAACGAAAAAGTGTACAATCCTTACTGTTAAAGCAATTGTGCTTCAAATGGCATAAGCCGTATTTATCATAGCGGTAGTATATGATGAGAAATCCGGAGGAAAGGGCTGTTTAAACCCATACACACACATGTAAATATACATATAATATACACTTAAGAGCCCTTATTTTGAAATTCAGACAAAAAAGTGATGTTTTGATAGTTGTATTTTTTAATTGCCTTGATATTTTTTTATGTTCAAGTAAATCATATTTAATGATTAATCTGCAATTTTGAAGCCCTGAAATTTTTTTCTCTTCCCTATAGAAAATATCAAAGTTCGAGGCTGTGAATGCCATTTTTATGAAAAATGAAATCCCAATATTTTTGGAGTGGTATATCTCTGGCAAGCAACAGCATCCCAAAATTCTTTTGGGATAAACTTATAGTATAACACTACCTGCTTATTAAAATTTATTTGATTCCATGGGGCATTGTTATTTTACATTGTTATGATGCCACAAAGTACAGTCAAAATGACGTTTTTGTCCATTTTCCGCTCTTAATATCTTATTTAAGCTAGAATACCCCAAAGTTTTTCCTATAGAATATGAAAGTGCACTGCTAGGACAAGCTAAATAATATAGTACTGCACGGAGATATTGTTGCTGTTGGTAGCTATAACCTGTTAAATATTCAAAATTTCCAAAATCTGCAATATTTAAAGTAGTTTATTTTAAAAAAAAAGCGCCACAGTTGAATGAAAAAAAAATGTCACACAATAGTTGAACATATGTACAAAAACATGGAAAAAAAAGAAGTGGGGCCTCGTGACATTTTTTATTAAAAAAATGACAAAATTTATAAGAAAAGCAATGTCTATCATCACATTTTTTCCCTAAGAGAAAATGAAACATCCCGTTTCTCTTTCGGAAGAGGCGACAAAAAAGGGATATTCCATTTACTCATAGGGAAAAATCATAGAAAGACGAATCCTAAAAAGAGATGAATAAAAAATACAATATAGTAAAAAGCAATTTCAAACTTTTCTACATTTATTCACAAGTTTGTAAAACAATTAACAGAAAAATATATACAAATTAAGCAAAATAATTACCGAAGTTTAGTTAAAAGTTTTCTACAAAAAAGTTTTAAAAAATTAACAGATAAATGAGAAAAAAAATACAAGTCAACAAAAACATGGAAAATGTTCCTTCGAACTTACGAATAAAAAAATATCTAATTAATAAATTACTAGTAATTGTTTTTTATGGAACACTTAAATTTACTCATTGCATGATGTTAAAAACTGTTATGATAAAAATCTATTTTATCCCCTTGTTTGAGTTTAGTGCTATTTAAATTAATCATATTTCTGAATCCAAATTTCATAAAAATAAACGGCAAATTCTGATACACAGAAAATCGCATTTTGATATTTGTTTTTTATTATTTAACACGTAAAACTGACTGGTTTGATTAACAAGTGTTTCGTAAAAACAACTTATCCTTATTACTTCTCATAATGTAAAAGTCTAGCACATTACCTTGGCAAACTAACACAAAGATATCAGCCTAAATAATTTCCTACCCATAATTAGCCGATATTTCGAAAGTCGCTGAATGTCGTACATCAAATTTACAATACCTTGCGACAAATTGCTGCCAACAGACGTATTAACCAAAAACATTCAAAATGAATACCTGAGATCAAGGGCGGATCCAGCGCTCCGTTTAGAGGGGGGTAATGGCTTCTTTTTTTTTGGGGGGGGGGGGGGTCACATCTCTTAATAAGCACTTTTTATAAAGCTATTCTCATATCCAAAATGGTTGATTTTCTGATACTTTTGGAAAATCATTTTCATTTGTAAATGCAAAAAGATTACGTTAACATTCGCAAAAATATAAAATGTTTACATTTTATTCAAATTTTAAGAAACTTAAAACTTTCCCATTTTCTTATAAAGGCATACAATCATTCAGAAATTGAGCATTTTAAAGCAATATTTAGGAATTGACAGATTGAGAAATACCGTCATGAGAAAGCAGTTGGCTGTCGTAGCCTGCAGTTCAATTTAAAACTTCACATTTGCCGGAGATTTCCCTAAAGATTACTTGCCTTTATCGAAAAAAGGAAAATGGTAATCAATGACATTTGTTCTGAATAAGCACACTTGAAAATATCTTGCATCTGAGACTAAAAGTGACTTCATGGATGTGTCAGAAATGGATTTAAGTACAGCTTTAAAGAGTCAGAAAGATTCTCATTGTTGAACAAGCGATAACTTTGAAAGAATTTAATATATATTTTTTATTTTTAAAATGTCTTTTAGAAATTTCCTTCGTTCAGGTGGAGAGGGGAGTCATGACCCCCGTGACTTCCCCCTTAGATCCGCCACTGCCTGAGATAAGGTGAACAAAAGAGTTACACGAGCCATCTATTGAGATAATGGATGTCGCAAAGAAGTGACCGTTTGAGACGATGAAGAGATATGGCCCCTGCTGCCAGAAGGGAATTCCCATATGGGCTGTTCTGGAGAATAGATGGATAGAGGAAAGAAATCCGTTTTGAGTGTGGCAACTAAGGTGTATGGTAGGTTTTTTCCCTGAGTAGAGTGTATTAAGTTGGGTGGGGCTCTTGGAGTATAGAGTAGTGATGGGCGATTTCGATTTTTTAAATCGATTTAATCGATATTATGGTCAACTCGATTTAATCGATACTATAAAATTTTTAATCGATTTCTCTGAAGATATTATTTTTATTTTGCTTCAAAAGTTGAAGATAAAGCAGTCGGATGTGCCAATCTCAAAAAGTCTTCTATCTCATACATGATAAAACTTCTAAATGCACTAACACATTGTCAATGTCAAATTTAAATTATTTATACCCATCATGAAGATTTAAAAAGTATAGGTTGAAGTATGAACATTTTAAAAGAAAGCATTGCGTTTTCCAAACAAATCGCTGAATTTCGGTCCACCCCCGCTAGATGTCTGTAACCGAAATGTATGCAATTCAAAGAGCATCACAGCGACACCTGTTGTGCAGTATACACTCAAGCCTAATAAGACAAGCGTAATAAGAATCTATTTATGTGAAAGTTTAACCGAATATGAAATTTGATTAAATTCCATGCATAATTTCTAAGATATCACTAATATCGTGAAAAATGCAGTATAGCAGAGCAGTATTATATAACTTACACAAAAACCTAATCAGGAACAACGTATGATAATATCTAAGAGACTATTAAGTTTGATGAAATTCCGTTCAGGAGCTCTTGAGATATGATCAATAAAATCTTGTAGATCCTGAAAAAGCGATTGAATTCAGGGGTCAGCCCGAAGAGGAACATCTCCGCCCCGGAACTTTGAAATGTCTCACGAAAATATTGAAGCTTCATGTACAAGAGTCCCCCCCCCCCTTCTCTGAAGTATAGAATGCCCCTTCAAGGAGACATAAAAATCCCTCCCAGTGAAAAATATCTGAATTCAACACTGCTGATAAAAGCAGCATAGCAACGCCTCCTGCATAGTTATTTACACTGAAACCTAATAAGCACCAAACTTATGAATGTGAAGCTTGATGAAATTTTCTGAATTAGTTTCTGAGATGCAATTATCGCAAAAATCAGGAAAAATGCAGCGTCACCTGCCGTTAGATTTAAATCAAAACTTAATCATCAACAATTTACGTTAATATCAAACCGAATCTGAAGTTTGGCAAAAATACGTGCATTAGTTCTTGAGGTATCTATCTTGCAGTAATCATGAAAAATACAACATAACAGCGCCACCTGTAGAGCGATTTTTACCATAAGTAATCAGCACCAATTTATATGAAAGTCTAGCTGAATCTAAAGTTTCAAGAGGTTCCAAGCATTAGTTCTTGAGATAGAGCGCCCACAAAATTTTGTAAGAGACAAACAAATAGACAGACTGAAAGACAGACAATTTATAAAAACAGTAAAATGTGTTATATTTAACAATATATTCGAATTTTGTAAGCATTAGGTTATTATTATTTTTTTAAATAACATCATACAAACAAAGAAAAGAAAAAGAAAAGTTTTTTTTTTTTTTTTTTTTTTTTTTTTAAGAAAATAAGCAACATACAGAGCTGTCAACTTCTACGCCTATTTAAATCGTATAAAAATGTTTGAAACCACAAAAACCTTTTAGTAAAATGTATGCCAAATATATTCAATATTATGCGTTACAATACATATTGTTAATTATTTATTAAAATTTCTGTTTCAAATATGTTTATTTGAATTCAAATAGGCGTAGTAGTTGGCAGCCATGAACATATAATGTCTAGAATTATATATGGGTGTGTAAACATGTTTAATAATCTACATAACCCTCTCCCCCCCCCCCCCGTTTTTAAATAAGTTAATGGGAATTGTCTTTTTTTTGTAATTATCTTCTTCTTTATAGTTTTTCAAAATAATAATAATAATAATATATATATAATAAAAAAAGGAAGTCTATCAAAATGCAGAAGATTCTCTCCTTTCCTCGCCCCCCCCTTCCCCCCACGGAGGACATCTTCTGCCCTTTGTACCTATATCCCTCGTGTTGATAATCGGCTGTCATAAAATAAACCAAACCTTTTCCCGTCTACCCTATTTAAATCCTCTATCTCGCTCTATCTTCACAGTTTCCTTTTCCCCGCCGAAAATCTTGCCAGTCCTTTGAGTCAAAAACAGACGCAAAATCACTGACCAATCACATTCCAAGGTGATAAAGCCTAGATGCAAAATCGCAAGATTATCTTGGATTCAAGTAGTAGATCGATCTTTTGTAGTAGATCGAATCAGTACAGAACTTTCTGTAGTAGATCGATGTCGATGTCGATTTCAATGTCGATGTCAGAATCGATTTTATTTTGATTTACTAAAATTGAAATCGCATTTTGAAATCGATTTTTAGATACAAGTAGTGTTGTTACTTTTTTGATATGCTTGAAATCGATCTACGTTTCAGGTTGAATCGATCTTTCCCTTTCTATTGTTTTAATGGTAGCAGTAAAAATTTCAAACTCAAATATTAGGCGAACCGTTGATTTTAGAGGGGTAAGACTTAAGTATGTCAAGATATTCTAAGGTATGGTCAATCGAATAGTGATGACCATTATACCCTAGCAGCACATAGGGGGTGGGGGGCAGGGGGGGGCAATATTCAATACAGCTACGGGTGGGTCATGTGACATATCGTTGCAAAGGTCTTGGCCTGGGCTATCCATATCTGCATATCGCTACATAATATAGTTCAATTTTCAGACTCCAGGGGGCATTTTTAAGCTTTTTTGGGGGGTTTTCCCTTCCCCCACTTTGTAGTGTATCATTTTACAGATCTTGACTTGTAGACCTAAAATATCTTGAATTGATAGGTAGAACTGATGTAAAATTTCGTATAAGAAAGGATTACCAATTTTTTTTTTCAAACCAGATATTTCTAAAAGTAAAAATTTCAAACTCAAATATTAGGCGAACCGTTGATTTTAGAGGGTTAAGACTTACGGATGTCAAGATATTCTAAGATATGGTCAATCGAATAGTGATAACCATTATATCCTAGCAGCACATAGGAGGTGGGGGGGCAGGGGGGGCAATATTCAATACAGGTATGGGTGGGTCATGTGACATATCGTTGCAAAGGTCTTGGCCTGGGCTATCCATATCTGTATATCTCTTTATAATATAGTTCAATTTTCAGACTCCAGTGGGCATTTTTAAGCCTTTTTTTTACTTTTTCCCTTACCTCAATTTGTAGTGTATCATTTTAAAGGTCTTGACTTGTAGATTTCAAATATCTTGAATTGATTGGTAGAATTGATGTAAAATTTCGTATAAGAAAGGATTAAGGTTTTCTTTTCAAACCAGATTTTCCTAAAAGTAAAAATTTCAAACTTAAATATTAGGCGTACTATTGAAGACTTACGGATGTCAAGATATTCTAAGGTATGGCAATCGAATAATGTTGACCATTATACTTTAGTAACACATAGGGGTGAAGGACGGGGAGGGACAAAATTCAACTCAGGCATGGGTTTACGGATTTTCTTCAAATTTTGGATATATTTTCATTCTAATAAGGTGCTTTTCTGATTTGTTCTGGGTATTCATTGGTTATGTAAAAGGATTTGGGGGCTACTCTTCTTAACCGTTTAAACGCCAATGTTCCCAAAAGGGAACATAGTACTATTTGCAATGCAAAACATATATTTTCCAATATAATTACGATGTTCTTATTTTTCCTATAAAATATAAGGTTGATTTTAACTTTTGAAAAAAAAAAATGTTTAAGCATTTATCACAGGTATAAAGAGTATGCAAATTCCTTAATTTAGATAAAAATATAATTTTTGTTTTTATCGTTTCTCTATATTACTCACATTTGACCACTAGGAATCTAAATGGTTTTGGAATTCGAGAAAATACTCAAGAAGAACATTTTTAAATTTGTATGCATAAATCAAAACATTTGAAGTTGTAATATGAGAAAAACAAAATTATTATTACATTGCGATATTAATTCGGCTTGTAAACAGTTAATTTAGGTAAATGGTTTTTTTTGTGCAGAATTAACCGATTTGTGGCCGATAATAGGTTATGCGCTGCCCGACCATTGAAGGTACAGTTATCCATTAATCCGAACTTAGGTCTCTTCCAACTTCGGATAATCGACTTCTTCGGATAATCGACGCTCCGCTGTATTTTTATTTCTTTGTTAACCAGAGAAAAGTATGTTGTTTCACTGTTAATTATTCTTATGAAAACAACATTTTTTTTTCTGTTAACTGCTGAAAATTTGGTAAACGTTAAAAAAGAATAATATTTTATAAGCTGTAAATGAGATGAGGCGATATATATTTTAAAAGAGAAAAAAAGTTTAGTCACATATTTTTTTTAACCCTTTCCGGCATACTGTGCCCAGTCTGGGATACCTAATTTTAATTTCAAACTTGCAAACGGCACCAGTAATATTTTAGTTAAATTTTGCTTTTAGAATAAAAGCTTACATAAAGGAATTCAAAATATTAAAAAAATCGTTTGTGAATTCCGGTGTCAGTCGATAATTTCTCATTTTAGTACAGATTTTGCCCGTGCCGGAAAGGGTTAAGCAGAATTTCTGCTTTTAAATTGGTGGATAATTAATAATTAGCATGTGCTGATTGTGCAATTAAATCATCACAGCTATTTTGAAAGAAAATTTGCAATATTTGCGTTTCCCACACCCTTATAGAAGGTCTTAAAAAGACTGAAAAAAAAATTTTTTTGAATAAATTTAGAGCTTTTAAAATTTTATTCATATGCGAATTTTTAAGAAGAATGACGTTTAAAGGAAGTAAGGCTCCATTTGTTTGGTTGAAGGAGTATGTAGAAAATACATGTGTTTCGGATTAAAATATATATATATACAAATCATTTCTCCCTTTTATTTTTTTTATCTAACCGAGATCTTTCTAAAAAAAATAAAGTTAAATGTAATATAAATTATTATTAAAATTGTATCTAAAAATAATAATAGATAAATCCTTATTATTCGACTCTAAAAGCTGTAATAGCTTACTTCTGTGCCTCCCTAAATGGGAGTGAGGAGTATGAGGTGTTACGGCTCTGCTGATTAGCCAAGTTTTAGAATTACTAATTTTGAGCTCATCTGTGTAAAATCTAAAAATATCGAAATATCGATTTTAGTATCGATTCTAGAATTTAGAAATCGATTCTTATTATAATCGATGTCACTTTATACGATGTCGATTTTAATCGATTCTCAAAATTCCCAGAATCGCCCATCACTAGTATAGAGTCAGTGCAACGGGACATCAAGAGGGATCTTCAAAAAATCTGTTTTAACGAACCTAGTGCGAGAGATATATAAATTTAAATAAGTAACTCAGTACGCAGAAGGTATTTGCTGTATTTAACTTAATGTCGGATCGTATCTTCTAAATCCGAGTTCTTAATTGTAAATATTGTTTTGTTATAATTGTAAATAAATTGTTCGTTAATTTTGATTAATTCAGTTTAACATTCTTTTGACAAAGTGCCCCCAATCACTTAGTTATATCGATGGTTGCAGCTGTAACATACTAAACAAAGGAACATTCTTCAAAGTTGTGCGAATTAAGAAAGAATGCGGCACTTTCTTCGTGGAAAAAGAGTTCAATCATATCAATGAGAATGAGAATTATCCAAAATGTAAAATATAAACAGAACAATAGTCTAATTTTGATTCTGCAGCTGATTTAATCTGTGATGATGGGCAGAACTGGATTAATAGTTTAGCTTTATGATTAAAGTTTCACTGAATAATTCAAGGAAAATGTATCTCATCTATATTATGTATATTTAATTATACATAATTAATTATTTACTTGAACACTTTTAATAATGTAATTATTTTCCAAATTACCTTTCTTATTTATTAATATTATAAAATTTTAGTTTTACTTTACTTAATTATTTCAATATTTTATTTTATTGCAAGCATTCATTATAAATTTGATTGCATTGTTACACTCAAATTATTGTTTAAATAAAACATGCAAACTAAATTATGATCCCAAAGGTTACTTCAACTTCTGGTCCCAAGCCATGTGGATTTGAGGGAATCTACTATATAGGGGAGAGTGGGGACAGTGGACCACTCCTTATATTTTATTTAAAATTTTTAAAGCTTTTCTTTTAGGTTAATTGATTACAAGAACTGGATTGACTATTAATAACCTTCAAAACTCATTGTTAGCTCAGAATCCAACATTTTAACCTGACTAGTTGTTTTGAGCTTCTAAAAGTAAAATTTTTCATCGTCGTACTTTTCTTTATTATTAATTAAAGGTTATAGATAAATAAGAAAAAAGAACTTTTTTGTAAAAGTTAAGACTCTTGTTTCTATTTAATATTAAAATTAGCATATGTTTAAAAGAAAGCTTGAAATAATATTTTTTATGACAATGTATTGAACTTCAACATGGGTGCGGTAGTCCACAGTCCACTAATACTGTAATGAGGAATTTTCGAAACATTTAAAAATTGCTTATTCACTACAAAGAAATACTGCTTCAACTTCTTCTGACATGAGGTAGACTAAAGTGTACCTTCATTCTTTTCCTCATAAAAACTAAACTGTTAGAATTTTTTGCATTTTTACTTTATTTCTCAACAGCTGAATGTTTTTTGCTTCGAAACAAAACCAATACATGTCAGCACTGATGAATAATACCACATAAAATCAATTTTATTTTCATCCGAGTTTCGAAAATACCTTTAACACATTGTGGCCAAGAAAGTAAGAACTATTCATGATTATTTAAATGCTTTAAAATAAAAATTTTGAGGTTATGTTGATTATGAACTTGTTTAAAGATCTTAATTTTGTTATTGCGTAAATTTATATTACTGATAGTTAAATTGATGATTTAAGGAGATTAGTACTTCCATATCCATATTTGTAAACCTAAATTCAGTTCCCTAAAGTACTGATTTTATAAAAATGACTCCTTCTGTCATCTATGGCGTCATTTCAACTATGCAAAAGCAATAAATAAATATTTGTAGAGTTATTTTATGCTCAGGTCAAAAGAGGTTAAAGTAGTTATTTAACTGTAAAATAAAGAAAAATGTCAATTTGTTTAATGTAGTAAGAAATATTTTAGTTGGTATTTACTGCTTTAAAAAGAAATATAAATATCCTATTGACTGTAGCCTGTTGTTATTAAAACGATTTCACGCAGATTCTGAAATTTTATTACTCATTTTTGATGTAACATAAGACAAATTTTGAATAAAATCTTTACTGTTATTAATCTATTGTTTACACAGTAGCGTAGCTATGTTTTTTGGCGCCCGGGGCCAGCAAGAAATTTTGCGCCCCCACCCCAATATAGATATATAAACATTTCTCTCAATTTGGCGCCCCTAGGCCTCGGCGCCCGGGCGGACGCCCCCCTTGCCCCCTCTTAGCTACGCCACTGTGTTTACATCAGTGTTATTGTAAAATCACCTTCAAGATCCAAAATTGTTTTAAGAAAATTTCAGGCTCGTAAGTATTTTGGAGTGTCAATTTCACATACTTTCATGAGTAAGATTTTATTTTATTTTATTTTATAACTTCACCTTATTTGCAATTGTTCCTGTATTTTAATTAGAATTATTTTAAAAATATAATTGTTTTTAATAATTTTTCTGTTATGTTTTTCCCAATTTGAGATAAATTGCACTAATTTCCAGTTCAAGTGATATGCACAATATATGTATAACGATGACGACATACAAACATAAAAAATTTCCTTTCCAAAGAAAAATACGCTAGCGAAGTGTGACGTCATTCATCACTTGTCGTCTGCTATGGTCACATGAACCCAATCGCCTAGTGTTAAACGCGTAAAAATTTTAAATAAAACACTTTAAAAATTCATATCAAATCAAATATCATTTTTATAAAGCTTTTATTCCTTGATTTGGATATTTTTATACAAGATGTATTAATTGCGTAAGTATGATTAATGTATTTTTAGCTCAGATTTGTGTATATTTGTTTTAAAATATTAAAAGGCTAATATTTTGGTCCAAATCATAGCTATTTGATAAAAGGAATGGCGCCATCTATGATCAATAAAGGTCATTATTATGGACTATGTAATATCAAAAAAAAAAAAAAAAAAAAAAACTTATTTAGATATTTTTTATTAAATAATTATGGTCTTCAATCATTTAAAAAAATTCAAAGATGAACAGAAAATGTATATTTTTATTAATCTGATTATTAAATAAAATTGATTTACCATGTGTAGTATATAAAGTTTGTTGTTTAATAACAAACTCAGAAAACTAAATAGTGTTAATTGTATATATAAAGAGAAAGAAAATCATAAGCTTTATTTAAAAAACGTGAAAAAAGTTAATTTATCTGGAATAATTATTTAAAAAAATCTTACAAGATTTTTTTTTTTTTCTTAAAAAGTTATTTTTATAAAATTCTATTCTTTAAAAGAAAAAAAAATCATGTTTGTTTAAAAAAATTATGGATCTTTCTTCAAATTAAAATTTTTAAGTTTTTAAATTAAAGGTTATGACAATATTAAACTATTCTTATGTTAAGAAATGTTGAATAATACATATAAATAAGAATTTAGTGCATATGCAGGGCCTGACTAATGCAGGGGGCATGAGGGGCAATTGCCCCGGGCCCTTCGGCTTGTGGGGGCCCCCGGCCCCTCAAGGACAGATGTAAGCTTATAAGTTTTTCGTTAAAAGAGTTTCAAATGATAAAAAATGGACAAAAGTGACCAAATTCCTTTTTTTCAGTTTTAAGTAGCTTTCTTCTCCTACCCCCTCTGTTTCTGTGCCCCATGCCCCCTTAAGGTCTCGCATTTGTCCTTATACTTTTGAAACCGAAAAAAAAATTGCGTTCTATAGTTTCTTAAAGTTATCTTTCTTCTGCTATAATATATATCGATGTGAATAGCACTTGAAATTTATGTACACATACCAATATGAATTTTAGTTTTAGTCACTTCAGTATAATTTATGAAAATTTTTAAAATATAAGGGGGCTCCCCTAATAATGTTTGCCCCAGAGCCCCCCACTCTCTAAGTTGGGCCCTGTGCATATGAGAGTACTGCATATCTGCTAATAAGTGCCAAAATCTTTGCCATACCTATATCGGTTTTGCGTAATGAAAATCAATAATTAACAGTGCAGATACATAAATATGTATAAACTGTTACAAAATATGTATTTTTTAATCACATTTTATAATCCTGTAAATACTTTATTCCGCTTCTCCCTCAAACTATCATAACATTTAAAAAATACTAATGTCATAATTTTTAATTTAATAAAAAACTAATTAATCTATCCCAAATAATATTCATATTCATCAAAGGAAAATTTATAAGCAAACAAGATTTTTAAAAACAAAGTTATCTCTGAATTTCAACATTCTCTTATTTCAAATCTGGCAACCACATATGTAAATATGTATTTTCTAAAATTATTACTAAATTTAAAAAAAAATCAATTATTATGCAAGATAAATAAATTGTATTTTATGATCAGATTATTGAAACATTAATTTAACAACATTAATTAGCATTAATAATTATTAAATCCTTAAACGATTGAAAATCGCAAACATTCGGTAAAAATTATGTAGGTAAATAAGATATTTAAAAATTATTTTACATAAGTAAATAAATATACATAGAAATTAGAAAAACAGATAACCTTTACTCATAGATGGCGCCACTTCTAGACTTAAACAGCTCGGATTTGTGTATTAACACTAACTTTTAAAATTTTAAAACATAAATTTGAGTTTAAAAACAACTGAATTACATTTATGCAAATAATGACTCTTATATCAATGTATCCAAATCAAGGGATGAAAATTTCAGCAAAGAAAATATTTACTTTATAACGATTTTTTAATGTATCTGCTAAGGGTGCGTAACGTTAGCGGCTTGGCTTCATGTGACCATAGCAGACAAAACCAGAATAATCACTTCGCTAGCGCATTGTAAAACTAAAACCTTTTCGAATGCACAGGTTTTGTTCAATCTATAGGGCAGGTAGCATGGAGTAGGAAAACTTTGGTGAACATCTCACTTTAAAATAATCAAGTTAGAGTACAGTTTGTATTTGACTCAAAGAATGCACACCTTCTACAGGCAAAACTAATGTACTCAAATTCTTTAAAAACCCACATAAATTACAATCATACATTTAATGCTTTATCTGATGCTGTGTTACTGTAAATAAAACTTGTGTTCGCTCACAAAGCTCATATTATGATGACACAGTATGGATTAGAATCAACTATTGATGGATAGAAGTAGAGATATTAAGGTCAGGTCGATGAATATTTTCATAGAACAAAACAGAATGAAAGACTGAACCTTGCTGCTTTCTTCTTGTATTTCTTTTAAATGTTACAAATCTCAGAAAAGAAGTTGCCAAAAGAATAATAAATTCATATCTGTCATACTATTATATTTTTAAAAAGAATTCAAAAATGTACGATTTCCCAACTTTAAGCCTGAATTTCCTAAGTTCACAAAAACTGGAGGGGAAGACTTCCCCTCACCTCCTCAACCCCCCCCCCCCTCCCCCAAACACACACATAACCACCTATGGCAATGCCTCTACATTTTAGTCACTTACAGCCATGGCTTGTTAATTACAACCCTTGCTTTTGAAAAAAAAATGGGACTGCATCCATCATTGTACTATACCTTATTTTCTGAATTTTATAGTAATTCTTCTAATTTGAAACACATTTAAAATAAATTACCTTCTTTTGCTAACTTCTACCTGAAAAAATTATTTGATAAATAGAAAAACTGTAATTAGAATAGCTATTAAATTATTGTTATACAGTAAACTCCCTCAAATCTACTTAGCTTAATACCATAGATTGAGCAGATTTTAGAATTTTCCAGATTTATGATGGTCATTGCTCTGTTTACATTTTTTTTTTTTTTTTAACAGTAATTTAAATGTAATAATGCAGCTGAAATTATAAAGAAGGCTTGTAATATAGTAAAATATTAAAATAATTAAATTAATAAAATATAAGATAATTTTTAAAATGATGAAATTATTGAAAGTAAAAATGAAGTAAATAATATTGTATAATTATGCATAATAAAGTGAAATATATTTTTCTTGAATTATTTAATAAACTTTCATTATAAAAGTACCTTATTAATTCACATGAAAATAACAAATTAACAAGTTTTATTTCAGGTTTCGTGAGACTTAACCTAAAACCTTGATTAATGCATGAAAATATGGTGCTTTACAGTTAGCCGGGAACCAGTGTTATACATACATACATATACATGTATATATATTGTATAAATACACATATATGTATGTATATCCACATATGTGTACATGTATAAATATGCATACATACACCTATATAGACATACATATGTATGCATAACATTGGTGCCCGGCAGTGGCGTATTCGAAGGAGTGGGCTGATGGGGCTGTAACCCCCTCCGAAATTTCTAGAAAACAAAATTTAATTATGAAAGTTTATCAAAATATAATGAAATCTGCTAAGATTAAATTTAAAAGGAATTAGAAAAATATTTCATTTTGGTAAGTTAGCATTTAAAAGTCTTTTTTCACAGAGACTACAAAATAATAAAGGTCAAGATTCAGGAATTTTGGAAGTGGCCACTGGCCATGATTAATTCAGTGGCCACTTACGTGTCATTGCACATAAAGGTATAATATTAAGCATGGTCAAAAATTAAATTCTTCAGAAACATATATTTATACAATATATTATCTTAAATACTTTTTCAAACTAAAAAATTTTTTAAATACGTACTTTACTTCTTTAATTTTTTTCAAAAACTGAAATGAAAGAAAAATCAGACTGCATAAAAAACACAAGCAAGGCATATTTTAATCCTGAAAACAGGGCCTTCTACTTTTAATGGAATCATTCCACCACAATTCAATTACACTTTCACAATTAAAATCATTTAAATCCACCTTAGCAGTTTTTACAATTAATTTGTTTTCCAAACATTCTTTCTTCATAGATGTGGGCCTGTCATTTATTATGTTTTTCACACTGCTCCACACTCTTTCCACTTCAGCGTTACTTGGCGTATGGTAATTAAAACTTGAATAACTTCTTTCATTATTTTGAAGTTATTGAAGTTTTCACTACCCAACTTTTCTAGTAAATTAGGCAATGAAATTGTTGGTTGGAAGTTCTTGAACATACTGCTATGTATTTTCATACATTCTTGAAGATACTGCTACGTGGAAGTATTTTCATCAGAATTTACCACCTCTTTTCCAGTGCTTGTAAAAAATGACAATATTTTTCGCAGCTGATGATTTTCTTTCATTAATTTTCTTTTTTTACTCGCCATTGCATCAAATATTAAAATGTAAATATATAAATTAAGTGTGAAAAAATAATATAGCATGTCTCTGTATAGGTAACGAAGGTTCCCGGTGTCTTGCTATGAAATATGGATACACGTTTCAATAATGTTTTCGATGCACACGTGCAGGCGAGTCGGAACGGAGAAAGTCTCTTTCTACAAATTTCTTGGGGGGCGCTCAGACTAAGACTGGGTTGCCGGGTGACTCATTCCTCTTCGCAGGTATTCTCATTCTCATTCTTACTGCGGTTTAGTGTCCATCTATTTACAAAAAAGAATAATGGATAGAAGGAAAGGGAGCACTGAATAGAAATTGAAATATTTCTAGTGAATGGGTGAAAAGGATTACGGATTGCCGTTTTTTCTCCAAGTGAATTGTAAATTCTGCCGATGTATTTCGTAGGAATAAAAGAAAAATAATTAGAAAATAAAACATGTAGCTTTATTAAAATAAAAATTGCCGAATATAGCAAATTTTTGTCATCGCCACTTTTTAAAACTTGGTCGCCATGTGGCGAGTGGCGACTGGGAATCTTGACCTTTACAAAATAACAATTTCAGCCAAGTTTCCGATGCATGCAGGCACTCTTTACATCCCGTAAAAATTATACTAGTTAAAACAAAAACCTGATTAAAACGATAATCCAGTCCCATGTAATTCCATTTTAGCAAGTTCGATTGTATAATGCATGCGTTACCTTCTATGATAAAAACTTGTTTAAGGTGATAATGTTATCGTTTTTGTGATTTGCTGTGCCCAGTGATCGCCACTGGTGCCTGGCTAACCAAAAATATTCAGTAAAAGCATTGTGATTATCAATGATATCAAAATAAATTTATACTTCCTTCATGATAAACCAAGAGTTCAGCCAAATTGTTGAGAATTACATATTAAAGTACACACAAAATGACACAAAACTAAAAAATTTTGTCCTTACATCTGAAATGAAAGTTTCATTATTTACATGTGATGATGTGCAGATTTCAAAGATCTGTTAGCAGATTTGAGAGAATCTAACTATACTATATTTCATATACAGTAAATTCCCTGATATCCACAACCCTAAAATCCACAACACTCTAAAACCTGCACATAATTTACAGATGCAAACAATGAAACATTCAGTTCAGATAGAAGGACAAAATTTGACTTTTTTAGTTTTATATCAATTCCGCATGTATTTTAATTTGTAATTTTCATTAATATGACTGAATTCCTGTTCTTTCATGAAGGAAGAATAAATTTATTTCTGAAAAAATTCATGATATTGTTGATATCACTGGTAATCACAATCACATTACCAAATATATTTATGTATTAATCAAGCTTTTTTGGTTATTAAGTCTGGCTAAACCTGAAATAAAACTTCTTTATTTTATGATTTTGATGTGAATTAGTAATGCATCTTTATAAGGCAAATTTCATTGAAGAATTTAGGAAAAATACATTTCATTTTTATAATGAATATTTAATCATACAATTTTGATTATTAACTTTATCTTTGCTATTAATTTTTTTAAAAGTACATCTAATTTTTTAATATTTTAGTTTAATACTTATTTTAATATTTTATTATACTGTAAGCATTCATTATATTTTTGATTGCAGTAATTGTTAGATTTAAATTATTTAAAAAATATAAATAAAGCAATGACCAGAAATCCACAAAATTCTATAATTCGCACAACCTTTGGTCTCAAGCTGTGCAGATTTGAGAGAGTCTACTGTAATACAGTAAAAACCCCATAACAGTCACTTCTATTTAGTGAACAATTTTTCCAATCCACAACACCTGCATACTTTTACCTCTGAATTGCACACAAATTCCACAGACTCAAGATGTCCACTATTGAGAAATTTTATTACAAAACAAAATCTTTTATTTATTTTTTTTTATTATTAGTATGTTGTTGTTATAAAATAATTTCTTTTAAAAAAGTTGATTAATAGTTACAAAACAAAATGAAAAGCATTGAACAGTACTTTATTCTACAAAAACAATACAAAAAATAGTAAATGTTGCCCCAAATATAAGAAAAAATGTTTTACAATAAAAAAGATTCAAGCTCCCCAAACAGCAAAATAAATATTTACCCCAGTAGCAAAAAGTTCAAGACACGAATTGCATATTGTCTTTTTTCTTTAGCAGATTTTTTTTTCATTAAACCTTTATTTTGCTTCATATTATGATTAGCTCTTTATTACTTAATACAAAGTGTTAAGATTATTATTGAAAATTTATGAAATGCCTAAAAATACTACAAGTAAATGATTATTTGATAAATAACCACTTCAGTTGTCTGCCGTATTTTATCCGCAGATTATTTTTTGTCTCTAAAGTACTGTCTGTTGCAGACATTTAGATAATTTTCTGCTACTGGGGTATGTCCAAATATGAAACAGATTCAGTTGGCAAATAATACAACTGTTGAATTTATTTTAAAAAATAAATAAAGTTTAAAAGATGCAAAGCCCTTCCAAATACCTTTTGAAGGCAAAAAAAGTTGCTAACATAAAATCCCAAACGAAAAAAAAAAGAGAGAGAAAGATAGAAGCATAAAATTAACAGTTGGAATGAAAAATTTCTTCTTTCATTAATTCATGCATGCTTGCGTGCACTCACACACACATTTACATATGAAACACACATTTACATAGAAACTTGCAGATTATTTATGGTTAATTGTTAAAAGTTTATCATGCTTTTTTTTTCTAGATGCTGTCCTTCTCAAAATGTTAATTAGGCTGTCACTGTTCACATATCAATCAATTACAAATCATTCAGTATAAGTAAGAAGTATATAAAATTTTATTGAAATAAATAGAACTATCTTCTGTTTATTTCAATAAAATTTTATTCTGGCAAAACATTCTGGCTTCATATATTTAAAAATTCAAAAAAAAAAAAAATAATAATAATAATAAAAAAATATTGATCATGGTACAAAGATTTTACCAGCAATTCCAGTAATATTATATATAAAAAAATTGGGCGTTTTCTTTAGTTCAAACTTTTTTTTTTTTTTTTTTTTTTTTTTTTTTTTTTTACGTTTGTTTTCAAAAAGTAACAAACTGAACCTAACATAATATAATCAGCTGAAATGGATATATTTTATTCACACATTAGAGGTTTAAAAACATCTAAAATTGGATGAATATCATTCTATCATGCCGTATTAATATAGCAAAAAAAGCCATGAAAATTAAGCTCTTTTTTGGCCAGCATTTTGTATTATTCAATTTTTTTTTTTTAATTACAGTTGAACCCTGTGATAACGAACTTCAAGGGACCAAAGTTTTTGCTCGCTATATCCGAACCGTTAAAAAATGTTACAGCTTATAAAATATGTACCTATATAATTGCCCGATACCTATGTGTTCAATAATGATGTATTAAGAAAAAAACGTAAATTCTATTAGGTATGATCTTTAATGAATTAAATTGATTACATTAAACTGCCACAATACAAAATAAATTAACTAAAAAGGAAGACAAATAGAAATAGAGTAAATCGCCGATTATCTAAGCATTCGAGACCAACCCTAGATCGGACAAATGTTAGGATAAATGAGCAACAATTTAAGGAATTATCCTGATTATACTAAAATCTTTACACTTTATCCAGACTTAAGATGACTAACACTAATTATTGGTGCGTTAAAAATTGTTTTATATTTATTTTGTTTGTTTACTTTTTCAACATTTAAATTTTCAAAGAAGATGTTCTTTTCAATACTGCCATATCTCGAATTATTCTTATATACATTAGTTAAATAAGTTAGCTTAAATGCGTTACTGAATTCCTATGGTAGGAGTAATGGAAAATAACGGGTGGGCATGACTGGATCTTACTACCCTTTAATAAAAAGACTTATCGTAATTTGCACCATGTTTTACTAGCCGACATGCATTTTCTTATAAAATTAGAGTCGAAAACCTTTTTTCACATCAGCAGAAAAGTAAAAAGAGAAAAAAAAATCATGGTCAACTAGACAAAAAGTTCGTTATAACCGATGATTAAGATTCCAGAGATTCGCTATAAAAGGATAAAAAAGCATTAAAAACAATGGCAGGTCCAAAATTTTGGTTCATTATATTCGGGAGTTTGTTATAAACCAGGTTCGCTATAACAGGGTTCGACTGTATATAAATATTTCTTAAGTAATTTTAAATAATTTTATTATTGTAAATGGAATATAGGGTAACATCCCCAGTAATTGGCACATTAAGAATTTGTCGTTAAACTTTCTTAAATTTTCATTACAAAGAAATAAGCTATTTACTTGGAAATATTTTTAAATCAAAGAATGCATATCTGTGCATCTATTTTGCCCACTAAAAGCAAAAAAAAATTGAAAAGTTTTTATAAAAATATATTTATAAAAAGTTGCTGAAATCACCAGTAATTGGCACCTAGAGCACCAATGTATGACACCTTGTGATCCAGTAATTGGCATATGTTTATATTAAAAAAAAAACTTTACATTTTGCATTGGGTTTGATCACTTTAAATTAATTTAATGTAGATGAAGATGCCATATTTCAGGTTTTTGAGAGTAAGGAATCAACATATTAATCTGAAATGTGAACACTTTAAAACAATACAATATACTTACATTAATACCCAGTAATTGTCATGCTGTCCCCAGTAATTGTCATATGAAGCTTTAATGGATTCCAATTACTGATAAAATTTATATTTTCAAATAAAAACAAATGATAAATAAAATTAGTCTATAATTTTAAAAGTACATCCAAAATAAATGGTTTAATCTCAAATTCCTTGCGAATTCCTTGTAATTGGAATAGGTGCCAATTACTCGGAACTAGCAAAATTGAAGCACCATTAATTGGCAACTACCATTAATTCAGAAATCCAAATATTGGTGTCGAAAATATTTTTACACAATTAAAGTAACCCTTTTTAACTAAACAAAACTGTTGTCAATTAAAATTTAAAATATATTACAAATCATATAATGATGAATTGAAAAGCATGCCTTCCTTAAGCCAAAGAACAAGAGTTTGCAACAAAATGGCTAATTTGATACAAGCCAGATTTGTTTCTCTTTCCTAGGCTCTATTGTCATCTTGTAAAATAAATCAAAGTTATAATCTTTAACGTAAATGAGCATATAACTGATATATTGTCTTTAATTTTTAAAAGACTGGATATAAATCTTTTTTTAGGACATGTTTGTAAAATGTGCCAATCACTGGTGTATGCCAATTACTGGGGGTGTTACCCTAGTAATAGAAACAGGACAAAAGTAAAGTTTGACTTCAATTTCTATTTTGATGAAGTTCTAGGGTTTGTTTATTTAATTTACATTTTCTCTTTTTTTTCTTCTTTTTTAGAGGACAGTACAACATAAATATTTAACACTTTGGAATAGTAGTGTTTGTGGTCCACAAAACAAAAAAAAAAGTAAAAATGAACTGCGAAAAGGGAAAATTTTTGATTATGGAACCATATCTTGCTGCATTGTTTTGAGTGAATTTAAAAAAAAAAAAAAAAAATCAATCTTTTTTGTAATTTTTTATTTTTTTTTATTTTTAATATATTTTGTACACATCTCTTTTTACAATTTTATTTCAAAATCAGAAAATTAAAAAAAAAATCTGTACTTATTACTTAATTTTAAAAAGTTGTCTGCATGATATTAAGCAATATTTTTGTATTATTTTTAACAAATTGAATTTTATGATCTGATTTTTTATAATTAGATGTTCAATTTATTTAAAACAAAGATACTTTGGCAATTAATATTTCTTTAATTTTCAATTGTTTTTGTATATCTTTGCATGTTCAATAACAACATTATGAAACTATGGCTATGGGGAGATTTTGTTTTGAAATATGGCGATCACTTTCAAAAATTTAAAGCATTTGCTTTTAAAAAAAAAAAAAAAAGATGACAATAAAATCAGTTTAGTTTCGAAAATAATTGCCATATTGGTTTATCTTGGAGTTTCAGATTTTGTCCTTTTTAAAAATGATATTTTGCAAAAAAATTCCCCAAATTCATTCAGCAGACCACAAGCCGATCTGTCCCAACAGTTTAATCTATTTTACACGGAATGTCTTTTATTTGCCATCGAAATAAAGTACAACATAAATGTATAAAAATAAAAGTACTACTGGATTATCATGTCGACCAAATAACTGTCACCAAACTATAAAATTAAATGCCAATAATGAATGATCGTAAATGTCACATTCACTTGATTTTAAACATATGTTATGTCATCCAGTCTTTTTAATTTGATGCTTTATTAGAATTTTTATCAGTGTTTTGCACTGATTTATTAATTCTTTTGTTATTTTAAATGGCTGCAATTTTTTTAGGGGAGGGATATGGGGGTGAGGGGCCTTAAGCCTATATCTAATGTTCATATACATAATGATTATGTTTACTGTTATAACATTTTATAGTTATATCTAGCTACATTTTTGAACC
Organism: Maratus speculifer; assembly: GCA_964019185.1. Taxonomy (NCBI): domain Eukaryota; kingdom Metazoa; phylum Arthropoda; class Arachnida; order Araneae; family Salticidae; genus Maratus; species Maratus speculifer. The sequence goes on along the minus strand of OZ025294.1, from coordinate 388,825,926 downwards.
AGAGTTTCCCCCAGAGGGTTTCAGGAGGGCGCTCCGCCCCTCCTGCCCTTTAGTTTAAAAAATAGCGCCCCTCTTGTCCCTCATCCAAAAACTAGCGCCCCTCTTGTCATTCATTCAAAAGAAATAGCTCCCTTCTTGCTCCACATTTGAAAAAACGCAGCCCTCCAGCGATGATTCCGAATGGGCTACAGCGCGTAAATTATGCAAAAAATTGCCTCATACGCGTCCCGTGGGACGGGTAATTTCGTCAAAAGATTTGCGAAAAGAGGATAATTTCATCACAAAGCAGTAGATTTTCTCAAAAGATCGTGGAAAAGTGACAAATTCCTTCCAAAATTGGGATAAAACGGAAAAATTTGAAAAATGAGTTGCAAAAAACGTCAACTTTCATTTAAAAAAAAAAGCGATAAAACGGCAGATTTTGTCAAAAGATTTGCAAAAAAAAAAAAAACCCGGCAAATTTTGTCCAAAAATCACAATAAAACGGAAAATTCTGTGAAAAGTTCCATCTTTTCGCGATATTTTCATGAGATTTGTCGTTTTTTGCGATATTTTCATGAAATTTGACCCTTTTTTTTTAATAGCAAAATATGCCATTATTTGCAATCTTAACAAAATGTGCTGTTTTTGCAATCTTTTAACAAAATGTGCTGTTTTTGCGATCTTTTAACAAAATTTGCTGTTTTCTGCAATCTTTTAACAAAATGGCATTTTTTCTTCTTTTTTTTAAACAAAATTTAGTGCCCTTAAAAATGAAAAAGTGCCCTCGAAAATGTAAAAAGTGCCCTTTTAAGAACAGTAGCGCCCTGCCCTTTTTTAAACCTGGGGGAAACTCTGTTGAACTAACACAGAGAATATTGGATTCAATAGAATTTCCCATTATTACTGATATTTATTGTGTCCCTTAATAAATTTGATTATAACATTTAAAATATTTACTATTTATTCATGATACACAATGACTTAAAAATATTGTTAATGATTTTATTTAATAATTCTGCATTTAAGTCCATAAACTACTAGAATTCTTTTGTCCAAAATTATCTAAATTATTGAAACTTTATACTTCATATGTTACTACACCATAAGTAAACATAATCATTAAGACTCCGCTGCAGTGAAACAATCTGGTCATGAAATCCCACGTTAACCTATGGTAAAATTTTGAAGCGAAATGATTCATTACCTGGGAAAGTTATCAAAATACCATTTTCACCATCAGAAATTAGACATCAGATGCAGATGATTTTTTTATTATCTCCATATACTTTTAATACATAAAAAAAATTCTATAAACTTTGAAATTTCCATTTGATTAAATTTTATCATCTTCGTAAAGATATTTAAAATTTACGCAAAAAATTTTTTAAACGCATATCATCTGCATCTGATGTATATTTTCTGATGGTGAAAATGGTATTTTGATAACTATATTAGGTAATGAGTGATCGCACTTCAAAGTTTTCCCATTGGATTTCATGAATAGGGAGTTTCACTGCAGCGGCCCCTTAAATTAACCCTGTTCGTTAGTGATTTTTTTAAAATTTAAATTCATTAACTTTAATATCTTAAAATTTTAGAATGGCAACATTCTTCTATTTGCATAATTTGGTGAAAAGTTTGGAGATTTAATACAATTTGGCAAAATTGGTTGAAGGGATAATCAAGTAGTACCATAAAAGCTAATTTGTTACAAAATCCCAATCTCAAGAAAGTGTTTTAATCATTTAATTTAATCCATAAAATTATGAAAATTTGAAATCAAGCATATTTTTTATCGTCAATCTTCCATATGCCAACTTGGTATTTTGACCATATCAAAACTAAATCAATGCCCATTTGGAGCCAGCTCCAAAAAGGAACTAGTTTCGAACCCTCAATTTCTGTCCAATTTACAGCAACTTCCTTTATTGTCATTCCTGTCTTTTCTGCAATATACAGAAGTTCCACATCGAATGCCCATCTTTCAACATGTAAAACAGAAAATATAAGTCTAGCAGCATCACGAGTGAATAACTTAAATCCACACTGTGTGTCACGTACGGTACGAACACAAAATAGCCAGACAAGGAAATGAAAGCCATACATAAGGAGTGTGCGAAAAAATGAACGAGTAGCAATAGCTTGCTTTTCAAGATGAGCTCTTGAGCCTATTACAATTGATTTAGAATTATCAACAAAAGCGGTCACCATTTCTTTTTCTAATTTTTCAATATCGCTAAATTTTGTGGCACCATCTGCATCAGCAAACAACAGATTGTTGCCGCGAGCACTGAGCATACCCAGTCTGACTGCACCACCTTTACCTCTGTTTTTAACTAGAGTAAGAACTCTAATTTTTTCACATCCGTATTTCTCCGCATACTTCAAACCCACATTAGTGGTAGAGTCATTACTACCATCGTCAACAATAATTATTTCATAAGTAAAATTACTGTTTTTCTTAGACCGGCATTCCATATAATCTATACATTCGTCCAACATAACTGGCAGTCGGTTTTCTTCATTATATGCTGGAACTATAACAGACAATGAGAGTGATGAATCGTCCGCAAGGCTAGGAAATGGTGTCTTTTTAGGAGGAGTAGAGGATACATCCAAGAAAAATTTCTCTTGTTCATATCGCAAAGGCACTTTCATTTTGTAAAGATAAAGGTTATTTAGCAAAAGGAAAACAAAAATGACTATCGCTAATAATAGCACTATAATCAATATAATATTAAACAGATCCTCATTCATCTTGCTGTTTTGAACTAAACATATTTATTTCGTACTTTGACTCAGCTGACGTGTAAAAAAGTAAACACAGCTATAAATCCATCCATAATTGTTTTCTCACTGCAAAAGGATTTAAAATTTAAAAGGCCAAGTGGCCGGCTAAATAGACATTTTTCTTAAAAAGCCAATAGTTTTTATAAAGTGACATCTGGTGCGGTGAAATATTATTTTAATTCAAGTGATGACAACGCTCGAATACGCCATCTGGTGGAGAAAAGATGTAACTTCTCTATTCAGGATAATGCCGTGTAAGCCCATTGCATTACATGGGTTTTAAATTTGTTCAGAATAATTATTCTTTTGCAGAATTTCAGATTTCCGGTGACATTTGTTTTCTGTCTTGTATGACGAAGTAAATATTATACGAATTTGAATATCTAAAACTTTTAAAAATACATTTATAATAAAGAATAGACCTTATGCACGTGACGTCACACGCCAGAGCTGGCGGTATGCAAACCTGTTATTCTAGTCACTGCACCGCCAGAATGCCTGAATGCGCAGGCGCAAATATCGCTAGCAGACGATTTCAGCCTTTCTGGATGCACTTTAACAGAAAATTTACAAATTTAGAGAATTTTTTGCATGCAGAACAACAATTTTGAATTTATATTACAATATATTAAGTATATGCTGCTTCAACAAAGAATATTTTTCCGGTTTTTTTAACAAAGAAGCATTAATAATTTACACTCCATAGACTGCTATGCTAAACACCGCCAGTAATACCCTGTTCGCACTGAGAAAGTTAAGTCACTTAACTTGAAGTTTTTTGAAGCGGTCGTACCCGGAATCAAGATTCTCACTTAAGCAAATTTCTGAAACTCACTTAACTTTTGAGATGCTCACTTAACTATGAGTTGAGTTGAAATGTGCCTTCTGAATATTTAATTATTATTTCTGAATTTTAGAATATTTAATTCTGATTGTTAAATAACTGGAGTTGAGTCCTACAAATAATTATAAATTGTTTCAAGTTGTTATTTGTTTGCCCCAGTTGCTTAACACGTGTGTTTGTGGGGTTTTTTCGTAATCAAAGGTCAAAAATGGAAAATGTTTAACCTGTTATTTCCTCCTGCAAAATAAATTGGGAAGATGACAAAATTAATTTTTAATTGAAATATGGCACGATAATTGCTATGTAAACAAAAAAAAACAGTTAGAAGTTGCAGTTACAAATTTCCGAACTTATGCGCATGCCCAGATGTCATTTTGGCCAAGTTAAGTCACTTAAAATATTTAGCAAGTGCGAACACGTGAAGCCTAATTCCGGGTATCCCGCTTCAAAAAATTTAAGTGACTTAAAGTTAAGTGACTTAACTATCCCAGTGCGAACCAGGCCCGGACTGGCCAGGTCGGCAGGTCGGCGATCGCCGAGGGCCCCCAGCCTAAGGGGGCCCCGGAGGGGCCCCAAAAATAGTGGATGTATTACTTTATACAAAATTGCATCATAATAATTTGACTATTTCTCAATAATCTTTTTTTTTTTTCAAACGAGTTAACAATAAATTTTAAGCGATTGCCAATTGATTCTTATTTATGATAGCCTACTTAGTGACGCCGTATTTTGTCGTTAGCCAGACGGAAGAGGGTTGCTGGCTGGCTGATGGATCTCTATGCTTTCCTAAGCGATTCACAGACAAGTGGCTTAAAACATCAAAGGCTCCCTACGGATATTTATTGCGTTCTGCTGATCACTAACCAGGATTGATAATACAGCTGAAAATCTCCGAAAAAGTTTCAAAGTACTAATAATTCTTATGTGCTCTTTGGTATTTCGACGGAATCTGGTTTTTAAAAAATGCATTTATCCTGTAAATGAGAATAAAATTAAAGCCGTTTTTGTGTTAACCTGTTCGGAACCATGGGTGTACAGTACATATGCATCCTCAAAAAGAGCATTTAGACATTGTTTTTTTTTTTTTTTTTTTTTTTTTTTTTCCCAACCAGAAAAAAGGAAAAGTAGTGTTTGTTTTCTTGAACTAGAGCCTTCTCGTGATTCTTTAAGTAAAGTTAACGTCTTTTAAAAAAGTGGGGCCAACCGAATAAAATTTGAGTAAAAGAAACCTGCCCCGAAGGGGTTAAACTGGGTTTTAATGTAACTAAATTTAATGAAAAATGTGATATTTGTAACATTTTTTGATGGTATGATGAATGTATAAAAATAGTGAATTATAAAATGCGTTGAATTCAGATATTTTTCTGCAGGAGGGACTTCTGTGACTCCGGGGGGATACAATAGAGTTCCGGAGGGAAATTACACTTTTTCAGCATTGAAAACACAAAATCCTTAATTTTCCGGGGGAGATGCGCCCCCCCCCCCCCTGAATTCAACACGGCTCTCTAGTTTTGAGATATTCTAATATCATGGATTCTAATATCAGCACAGTGCACGAAATAAATTTATCCATTTTCTTATGAAGTACATTCCGAGAAGTGATGGTTCGATCTAATATAAAATTCAGAATAATTAACAAAATCTTACACAAGCTAAAGCAACGATACGAATACTATAATTATAAAACTTAAAGCACGTGATTTAGACGAAAAATAACAATGCCTCTAGGGTTGCTTTAGTTTTAAAACTTCGGCAAAATGTAGCCAATCGAAATTCAAAACGAAACTTAGAAAGATCATGCGCAGTGACAGCTTTCCTAGGAAGGTTTGCGGTTTTTGTATGCAAATTGTTGAGAGCGTGCAGTCTCGTACTATTGTTCTAACAAAGAAAACAAATCAGAATGCATTGATTTGATTTTTGGATTGCAGTTAGCACGGTGTTTTATTTGTCTCAATATGAAACGTGTGTACCAAAGCGGTGCCGCCAAAAGAAAAGAAAAGAAGAAAAAAATTTTAGCCGTTGAAAAAAAATGCTAAAAGTTTCAGTACTTGGTTAACTAAATCAGCTTTTCAGTCGCAGAGTCAAGGGAGCAATAATGATGCATTAAATACAGGTAAAGGTAAATCGAATTACTTTATTAGTTCTATAAGTACATTCCATATACCATGGCTGCCAACTTTTACGCATTTTTCCTACCACAAAAAATTTATGGTAAATATTGTCTTATTCAATCGTTGAAATCTTTTTATTAAACAAATGGAAAATCTATGTACAATTTTAGTGGTAGCAAAAATGCGTAAAAGTTAGCAGCGATGCATATACTGGGTATTTTGAGTCGCCAAGCTCGTATGTCTATTTTTTGCCTATGTTTTGATTCTGCACCTAAGGGACCATCCATAAACGATATCACGCTTGGGGGGGGTGGGGAGGGAGTAGGAAGAAATGTGACATCACACATTTTAGTTAAAGTAGAAAAAAATAAAAATCAGCAAATTAAATTTTGAAGTTAATTTGAAAATAAAGTATTTTGTGTTCATAAAGTAAAGATAAAATTTTAAATCAAATACTAATTAAAATTCTATTTTATATTCTAAAGTACTACTGTTTTCAATTGCTTTTTCATATTAATATTTTATTATTATTGTCTATTAATCTTATTTCATACAAAATAAGTACACAAATCATTTTTATTATTTATAGTCACAAATATCCTTAAAAGACAATTTAAGTTTTAAAATAAAATTTAAAATATGATCTATAACATAATGCTTTGTTTCTCAGCTACAAGTATATGTACTTGTACTATTGCATAATCTGTGACAAAGGGGGAGGGGTTGGAGGGGTATAGTTAAGTGTGATAACTTTGTGACAAAAAAAGGGGGGGGTCAAAATGTTTTAAAAAAAAGTGTGACATCCTTTATAGACGACCGGCCCCTATAATCATTACAATAAAATTCTAATCAAGTCATGAATGCTTCACTTTTCATGTGCCTGGCTGCTATTTTTAATCAAAATCAATTTTAGATCTGCATAAAATTTAAAATTTTAGAAAGGTCATTAGAAAAAAATAATTTGAGAGATGAGTTACATTCAAAAAAGTAGAATAGTTGACAGCTTAGTATACACAGATAGATATATTTAAAATTTTTATTTTGCTTGGAAAAAAAAAAGATACTTTCAGTTTTGCAAATATGAATACACAGATTGGAATGACGGCGGATCGCACGCTACTTTTGTTAGTACTGCAGAATATTAGAGCTGTTGTACCAACGTCGTGCGAAAGGGGGGGGGGATGGCGAAGGAGGTGGTCGCCCCGTACGCTGAAACTTAAGGGGCGCCAAATTTATACTACCATCGTCATTTTTTGGCCTATCGCAAGAAAAAGTTGAGGCTAGGGGGGCGGGCACCAAATTCAACCTTTGTCCCGGGCGCAGTTTTCTCTTCGCACGCCCCTGTCTAGTACTTTTTTTTTTGTTAGAAATTAAGCCTGGCTCCATATACTCAATTTTGTCCTCTATTCAACGTTTTTTACGTCAACGTTACAACGATATTTACGTTTTAAAATGTATATTTTGCAGCATAAATTTTGTTGTTTAAAAACATGCTTCTCAGTGTTGCTTGGTGTTAAAGAAGTGATAAGGTATTTCGATGTAATGTTTTTATGTAAAAGTTGAGAAATGAGAATTTGAATAACTATTCTGACATAAAAGTTTGGTGTGTCGCAATGTCTTTATCTAAAAATTGTTGTGAAATCGGAATTTGAAAAACGAAATGCTTACTTTGATATAGCAGGGCATATGTTATAAATTAGGTATTTAGTGAAAGTTTTTAATGCCGTTTCAAAATATGCTTTGCACTGCCTGTCGTTAACAAGATTATTAGGACAAATTTTTATAAGGTTTGTATGAATTCGAGGTTTCGCTGCAATTAGGCGGTAGCGGCCGTAAGCATGCTAGTGACTACCATATTATAATAATCTAAACTTAGCACATTCAGTATAATTTCATATAAACTACTATTAATTGATCCAAAACAATATTTATTCAAATAAGCAGTCAAGTAGTACCAATTACAAGTGCTTTTACGTAGCAATTACTTTTAGGTGGGACATATAACACTATTTTAACATTTTAATGTGTTGTGTTTTTATTGCCTATAAATGAAAAAACGGTTGTTAAAAGGCCATTCTGTTGGAGCTGCTATTAGTTTTTTCCGCCATTTACATCTTGTTTATTTATGTAGTCTACTTATGAAATTTAATGGTTTGCGAATTTTTTAATATTACGAAGCATCTTCATGTTATTTAAAGGGAAAAAAATAATAAAATGTTATTGCTGATGAGAGCCAAATCGGTTGATAAGTGAAATTGTAAACTATAATTAAAATTCGAATAGCACGTGCATATATTTTACCGTATTACATTTAAGAAATTGTTACAACATATCGTACAATCGCAGCTAGAATTATTACATTTTTTTCAGAAGCTGAAGATCAAAGTTTACCCTTTTCAATTGAGTCTGCACCTGCTACATCATCTTGTGGGTGTGAGATAGAAGAAATTACGCCTGCTTACAACCATCCAGTTTTAGATCGTCCATCTGTAACGTCGACTTCTTTCGATAGTGATTCATCAAGAACTAACACCAGCTCTGATACAGAAAATGATGATGAAGAAAACCTTTAGGAGACGCCTGATGCTACTCAGAATGCTGCTATGCAACAACTTGGATGTTTTATCTGCCCCAACGAAAATGACCCAGTTGGAATTAAAAAAGCTTTTATGGAAAAGCACCCTATACAAGTTAGCGAAGGAGAAGGATTTAAATTGCCATTTGATTCTTCAAAACTTTACTTCCGACATTTGCCGAATGGTGATAAAATTCACAGAAAATGGTTATCATATTCGATTAGGCTAAATAAAGTGTTCTGCTCTATCTGTATGGCTTTTGGAGGTAAAGATCATAGAGATTCTACATTCATTACTGGACATGACTGTTCTCCTAAACATATTTATAAATCCATTGAGATTCACGAAGACTCACGTTATCATCAATTTGCAGCGAAGGCAGCTTTTCAAAGCCAAAAAGGTCATGATATTTCAACTCTCCTGGCTAGTAACCAAACTAAAAAACGAGAAAGAGAAGTTCACACCAGAAGATTAGTTGTTCAACGTATAATTGATATAGTTTTGTTTATTGGAAAACAAGGTATTGCGTACAGAGGAGATAAAGCAGAAGGGGCTTATACACTTGACTCTACAGATAACCATGGTAATTTTCTGGAATTGGTCATGTTGGTTGCAAATTATGATGTGATTTTACAGAATCATGTCAGAAATTGTATTGAAGACAGCAAGAAGCACAGATTGAAAATAGTGAGCAAAAGAAAAGCCACCAAAGGAAAGATAACTAAAAGACCGGCTGGACGAGGTTCTTTGTTGACATTTTTATCAAAAACCTTTATCAATAAGCTACTTAAAGTAATTGGTTCGATGGGCCGTAATGTTATTTTAAAAGAACTTCATGACAGTGTAATATTCAACCTGATGGTAGACAGCACCCAAGATATAGCTGTTATGGACCAGTTGGCAATTTGCGTCCGCTATGTCGTTCAAGAAAAGATATATGAAAGACTTTTAGAAATAACAGTAGTCGATGATTCATGTGGGTTGGCTTTGCACGAACTCATACAATCAGAATTAGCGAAATATGGCATCGCAACATCAAATATTATTGCGTGTTCATTTGACGGCGCGAACAATATGAAAGGTTGTTATAATGGTCTTCAAGCCCAATTCAAAAAGAAAAACGAAGACCTTATTTACACTCACTGTATGGGCCACGTACTGAATTTGGTTTTAGCGGACTCGACAACAACGTTGCTCCAAACCGAAAACTTATTTGGATTGGTTGAAGAATCTGCTGTTTTCCTCAGCTCTTCTTACAAAAGAATGGCCGCATGGGAGAGGGAAACAAAGAAAAAACATATTGCACATGAAAAACTGTACAGGTTGCAAAAAATAGGAGCCACGAGGTGGTGGAGTAAACATAAAGCTCTTTCTTCTATTATCGATGAGGTATTTTTACGAAGTGAGGAAAGTGTAAACACAAAGAAACTATTTAATTTTATTATCGTTTTAAAAGAAATATCAAACGGAAGTTTTGACTGTAAATCTAAATTCATGGCAAGAAATTTGATCGATCAATGGTCCAAATTTGAAAACCTATTTATATCTATAGTTTTATTGGATTTATTTATTGTTACATCTCCTATTTCAAAATATTTGCAAAGTAAAACCATTGACTATTCTACAGCCTGGAAATTGGTAGATAAGCTGCTTATTCAAATAAAGGACAAAAGGAGTGATAAACACTTTCAGACTCTGTATACAAAAACAAAGTATTATGCAAGTACAATTAATAGAAAATTAGAAGATAACAATATTGATGCAGAAGTAGAATTAGATTTCAAGGAAAAAAGAATTTCAAAGAAAAAGTTAATGCCTGGGGAAAAATCAATCGACGAAGCTCCTGAAATCTCAACTGCTCAAAACTATAAATTGGTCTTTTTCAATATTTTAGATTGTGCCAGGACGAGTATCGAAGAAAGGTTTAGTCCAAACAAAGATATTTTAGAAGATTGTTCTTGGTTAGATCCAAAGAAATTTAAGGAAATTGTAATGCTTGATAAATTTCCTCCTGAAGTTCTTTCTAGCATTTCTCGACTTTGTAAAGTTGAAAGAAGTCAGTTATTGATAGAGCTGAAACAATTTGCAGATCAATATGAAAGTTTTACAGTGGCTGAAAAAATTGACATTGAAAGAAAACAAGACAATCTGAATGGAGCTGAAGAAATTTGTGAGTGTGACGATGTAGAATCTGAATTTGAAGACGAGGAAAATCAGTATGGTTACTGCTCTGACAAGAAAAAATGTCTTAGCTGTTTATCATGCGCCTTTTCTGTTGTTTTTGAACTCTCACAATCTGGAATGTTTACCAACCTATATGTAGCTTACAAATTTGTATTAACTATACCTTGTACACAAGTCACCTGTGAAAGGGTATTTTCTAAACTTAAAATTGTTAAGAATCGACTTAGATCTAGTTTAAGCCAAGATCTTATGTCTAATCTTCTTTTCATAAATGTAGAAAGAGATTTATTTTATAATTTAGATAAAGATGTTATTATAGATGAAGTGGCTAGAACCAGTGGAGAACTGGCCAAAAAGCTGTTAGGTTAATCAACAGCCATTCACAATAGCATAACATTTCTTAATTGTTGTAAATTTTATAAAATCTATTTTAAATAATGTACCTAAAAAATAAAAATTAAAGATAGTATTGCTTTTTTCAGTATGCTTGGTTTTTTATTATTACTGTGTCCCTTTTTATTGTCTACTTAAGTATTACAGTAGCACTTAAGATATTACGGTTTCAACGAAGTAATTCCGATGCTTTAATCTAAAAATATATACCCCTCTCTTTTTAAGTAACACATCACTTGAAATTAATTAGTATATATATTTTTTTTAGCTTGAAACTAGTTTAGGTACCGTATATAAAATATTATTAATATTTTTTGTGAAAGTAAGTAGACTACACCTAAAAACTGTTTTTAAGCATATAAGCCTAATTTTCAAATGGTATATATTCTACCATTCTATTCACAATAACTTTCTCAGTAAGGGGCCCCTTTTCAGTCTCTAGCCGAGGGCCCCCAACGGAGCCAGTCCGGGCCTGGTGCGAACAGGGTATAAATACCGCCAGCAGACGAATTTTAGCTTCGACCTCAGCTTCTGTGAGTTTAACATTAGTTAAAGGAACAGTTATCCTGTTTCGAAGGCTGCGAGCGGCGCCTCTATAGGTCGTTTTAGTTCCCAATAGCGTTCATGAGTGTCGGAAAATAATCTTTTTAACTAAATGATTAAATGAATAATTGATCAAAATAATTGTCAGAAAATTAACACTAATTGTGAATTGCTACTGTCAGTGTCGGATATTCAGTTCAGTTATTCGGATAAATTTTATTTTGTCATCTCACGAATAACATTCGAATACGCCTTCTGGAGTAAAAAAAATGAAACTTTTCGTTTCAGGGAAATCCCATCCTCATCCTCAGAGGAAAGATAGGACATCGGGACATCGACTTATATGAGAAGTTTGTGATTCCAACCAAGCACATTTTACATTACGTGCATTTTTAATTTGTTTAAAATGATTTATTTATTTATTTATTTTCACAATTTCAGGTTTTATGTGATGTTTGTGTTCTGCGACACATCAAAAAACGAGAGAATGTGTTCGGATGCAAAGAAATCAAATTTTACCTTACAAAGAAATCGTATTCAACTGGTAGAATCGCGGTTAAAATCGTGATTTAATGCAAATTTCCTTAAAACATGCTGTAAATGACACCATCATAGTGATCACAAACAACAAATACGCAGTTCTGGCTCTGATGACAGACTTCTCAAATGAGAAAAGTCTGTAATGTACACCAGCACACACTTGGAAGGGGGAAAACAAATTATATTTTAATCTACTACGCAATTTGTTGAATAGATTTTGCATTATTTAAACTCATCTGTGCTCACCAACATGAACATTCAAATAAAAGACTAAACAGAAATTTTTTTTTTCAACATGCTTATGTTAATTTGTCTAATTTAGTTTATGTTACAGTATAATCATAATACTTGTGTATTCTCTTCTATGCATTTACTATTGGTCTCGTTGGCAAGATGAAAATACAAACATTACTGCATACAAACCTCTCTGATTTTTCATGATTTTCAGATTCTGTAAAACATCTAATAAAATACTATCTTTAATTTAGAATCATACAGATTTGAGGTGGTCTCTTAATGAGCTTCATGTTCAAATTTTGATTTTAATTGTTGAAAAAAGGTAATGTTATTAAAATTTTTTCTTCACATTAAGAAAAAATATAAAAGTTTAAGTATCAAAACAAAAGTTAATAATGGCAGAGTTTAAAAAATGAATACATTGACGTTTGCTTTGATTTTACCTTTTATGACTTTTCTTAGTCATAGCCAGTGATGTTTCTGTTTGACACTGGCTATCGGATATGATAGCCATGGTGTTTCAACACTCCAAGCCTTGGCTGTCAAAAATGGTACGAGTTACATGAAAATGATATTAGAGTTTGATTGTTGGGCTTTTTACAATGTGCTAGACATACATGGTTTCTGCAAATTGAGATATGTGTCTATTGTATGAGCTAAGTTTTGAGGAAAATAAAATATTTTACACAAAATATTCTTCCAAAGTTAATTTTCTCTTGCTCATTGTAATAAAAATTCTAACCTAAAATAGGAAAAATAATATAGAAAAAAATAAAAATAATAGAAAAGAAAATCTAAAACAATAATCTCCCAAACTCATCCTTTCATATATTTAAAATTTTTCCAATTCAGGATATTATACTGTAGAAACAAATCTTAAGAGATTTTAGTGATAAATAAGGTAGTCATGACCACTCATGGAAGAATTTACACTAACTTTCGTGGGGTGCTTTGGATATCTTTTTTTATAGCCAAGATGAAAATTATGTGTTGCAAAGAGAGTCGGATTGAAAAATATTGATTTTAAATATAGTTTTATGTTGCAAAATTTCAAATTACACAAAAAATTGGCACCCTGGTAATCATTAGCATTTTTCGCTTGGCGGTCAACATGTTAATGAAGCACATGCTTAATGGTTTCACTGTATACAGATTGATTAAATTCTTAAATTGGAGTTTCATTGATGAAAATATTTTTTTTTTAACCCCCACTTTACTTAGTTGAAGGCTACTTATCTCCACTGCCAGGTCTCTTTTTGCCTTTGGCTGCAAGCTACATTGCTTTCTTTATGGTACTCCTCATCCTCCCTTTTCGAGAAATAAAGTATTTTAAGCCTAAACAGATAAAATGAAATTTAAATAAAAATCTTTTTAAAAATTAGAAGATATTTTGGTCACTTTAGAAAAGTCAAAGTAGGAAATATGAAATGCCATTCATTTTTGATATATTAAACTTAAAAATTGCCATTTAACCAACTAATTTTTAAAAATTTCACAACAAGAATTTTAAATCTCCGCTGCGGAGACATCTTTCCTTCCAAAATTTGTTTTTGGCACCAGTAATAAAAGGAAAATAAAATTTTCCTTATTTAATCTGAGAATTTTGGAAATTGTCTACTTAAAAAGGAAAGTTCTTTTAAAAAAGTGGTGCTAATCAAATTTTATTTTATTAGCACAACTTTAAAAGAGCTTTTCTTAGAACACACAATTTGTGCAAGCGTCCAAAGGGTTAATATATACAATTATCTAGAATAACAGATCCTTTGTTTAGGAACTTCCATATGAGGAAAAGTAATGGTCTATCTTTTAAATTTAAGGCTTCTCACCAGTGAATGATCACTTTCCATTTCTTTTCACCAAGTAGTAGTTTAAAATTTAAAGATTTCCTCCCCATGCAATTTTTGCAGAAATATTTTCACTTGCAATAAAAATTTTGAATTTTAGAAAAATTTAACAAATTTTATTTTTAGCATCAAGTTATGTTTCAGGTTACTCAGAATTACTGATCTATATTTTCCTTCGATACAACGGTTGAAATCCTTGGAACTCAGGTTATACAGTACAATCAAGCTGTCCAGTGCCAAATAACAATTTGGCACTGGACAGCTTGATTGTAAAATAAAGGAATTGGTAAAACAAAGCGAGTTTATCATACAAACTGAATATCTTCAATTGAGCAAGGGAAAAAAAAACAGGCCAAGAATTGAACCCAAATCCTTGGCTTACAGGACCAACAACCAGCAAGCATATTTTGCTCAGCTAACCTTATTGATAATAACATCTGGTCTGTCATGTCAATAGAATAAACCATAAGTAAAAAGAACTGTTCCCTATTGTTAAATTGTCTACATGACAGACCATATACTATTACCAATAAAGTTATCTAAGCAAAATAAGCTAGCCGGTTGTTGGCCTTTTAAGACAAGGATTTGGTTAGATTCCAAATTATTTTCGCTTAGTTGGAAATGTTCATTTGATATGATAACTTTACCAACCAGTTTGATTGTGTTAAAGTAAAATTGAGTTTACTTTGTAAAAAGATATTCTTTATAAAACAAATTTGCAAAAACCAAGTTAAATATTCACAAATGTTGAAATGTTTATTTCACAAATAATCATAACTTGGAAATGTTAAAGGATTATTGTATTAATTTTGCTAAAAAGGCAGAAGATTGTATTTGATGTATGAAAAAAAGGGACAAATATAAAAATTAGGTAACAATGGATAAGACTTGAAATATATAAAGCTTTATTTGTTCATGAAAGTGCAATCATGTGATACATCAAGCACTATAATACATGCTTTACAGACTGATCAGGAGTATTTACAAATGGATCTACAAAGTAAGTAGGTACAATATCAACATTAACAATGAGTTACAACTCTGGATGTATAAATTTAAGCATTTAACAGCAACAGGGGTAAATAAAGAAATGAAAATATCTCCAAGAGCAGCACACGCAAGAATATTAAAGCATGTGCCAATTATTCACACATCTGAAAAATAAATTATAGAATGACCAGCGAAAGATAAAATATCCAGCAGTTCTGACAAATACACACACATATACAGTTTCAGAATATATACAAACTTTGTGCTATCTAGTATTCTTCAATACAGTTGTAGCGCTTGGCTAATCACCAAAGTTACAAAGAGTTCACATTTATGTTCTTTTAAATGGTATCCTCAGTTGCACAACTGACTAAAGTGTTCCAGTAATAAGTGGATAAATAACAGCATAAATACATTCAAATAAAACAATGAATAGAGGTTTCTTTTTTTTAAACATATATATATACACAACAATGTAAAAGGTTTTAACACCAATGACACTAAGAAATACCACATTTAGAAAGTGCATGGTCAAATTTAGTTAAAGATTAAGAAATATCAAGCATGCAATTTACAATGAAGAAAAAAAAGGTTCCAGCCATGTACACACAAATCATGCAATTTCTTTTACTGCATGTTTATCACAGAGAAATATAAATAATCACAAGAGGAACTAAAATTACAAGGAAAAACTGTTAGCCTACAACAGCTGAAAAACTAAAAATGACAATAGATCGGGAGGTGACAAAACAATCGCCTCATCAAATTTATGGCAGGACTGGGAGCAAGAAAACAATGAAAAACCTACAAAATCAACAGTTAACATTATTTTCTCACCAAGATACGACTTGGCAGACTGACAGGATTTTAATATGCAAATAAAGCTTTAACTATTCCGGAATTTCAGTCATGAATTTGATGAAGCAATTGTCTGTGCTGCCACTTCCCAATCTATAAACTTAAACATTAATAGCAACGCATGCAATTGAAGATTTAATTGTAAAAGGACACTGATTTTGAGCACAAATTCCATTACCCAAAAGTTCTTTAGATCAACAAGGGGGTACTTCAATAAACTGGAAATTTACATATATTTCTATGCTACATAATTCAATTTACAAAAACTTGAGGTTACTTTAAATACTTAATATACAGATGAATGATATTGTGTATTGCTTCATGAATTATGAAACTTTGTTAAAATACATTAATGTCACCGGGTGTTTTCTGAAACCACATTAAAAATCAATGAAAATTCAGAAATAAAAAGAAAATATAGTCTTAAAACTTCAATAAAGAGCACATAATCCTGTTTGTTCATAGCTTTCCAATCAAACTATTACTTATTTAACAGAAACCAACATACTGGCAGATCAAAGTTAAAAAGAAAAGAATGAAAATGCAACAAATTTCATTATACATCAAGTTATAATTTCCAACACCACTTGTTGAAAATCCCCATTTCAAGAAAATGAAAAAAGGGTATTCTATAAGAATCAAAATAAACAGCAAAGTACAATTTATTAAAAATTCATTAATAATACAAACACATAACTTATGTAAGTACGTAATGTGAAAAATTATTTCTCTTTTTAAATGTATCCACATTCCTTTTCTTTAAAAATATTTTCACCCCTCTTAAGTATAAATTCTTTTAGTTAACATTTTTTTTTTAATTTGTTAAAAAGTTTTATTAAACCTTCATTGCACCACATGCCATATTTGGCACACACCTAAAAACTTTACAATTTTCATTAGGTGCCATGAATTTAGCGAATATGATGTCTGTTTCTGCAGAGTTTCCCCCAGGTTTAAAAAAGAGCAGGGTGCTACTACTCTGAAATTACACTTTTAACAATTTTTAGAGCAGTTTTATTTTTAAGGGCATTTTTATGGAATTGAATCTAGAGGTTCAAAAAGTCGTGAAAAAACCGAAATTTCATCAAAAAAAATTACAAAAAGTAAATTTTGTTAAAAGATCGTGAAAAAAACTGCAAATATTGCTAAAAGATCACGAAAAATAGAAGATTTTGTTAAAAGATCCCAAAAAATAGCAGATTTTGTTAAAAGATTGCAAATAACGGCATATTTTGCTTTTAAAAAAAAAACGCGAAAAAGTCAAATTTTATTGAAAGATCGCAAAAACAGCAGTTTTTGTTAAAAGATCATAGAAAACTACATATTTTGCTATAAAATCACGAAAAAAACAAAAATCAAAAACAAATCTCGTGAAAATATCGCGAAAATGGAATTTTTCACAGAATTTTCTGTTTTATTGCGATTTTTGGATGAAATTTGCTGTTTTTTGTGACTCATTTTACAAAATTTTCTGTTTTATTGCAACTTTTGGAAGAAATTTGTCGTTTTTGCACGATCTTTTGAGGAAATCTGCCGTTTTGTGAAATTTTGAGATGAAATTAGCCATTTTTTGCGAAATTTGCCGGAAATTAGTCTGTATTTCGCGATTTTTAATGAAACTTGCTGTTTTTTAGAGATTTTTGTGACGAAATTTCTCGTCCCACAGGACGCGTATGAGGCTGTTTTTTGCATTCCGTCGCCAATTTTTTGCATAATTTACCCGCTATAGCGTGTTCGGATCATCGCTGGAGGGCTGCGTTTTTTTAAATGTGGGGCAAGAAGAACGCCCTTTTTTTTTTTTTTTTTTTTTTTTAATGAACGACAAGAGGGGCGCTAGTTTTTGGATGACGAGGCAAGAGGGGAGCTAGTTTTTAAACTAAAGGGCAGGAAGGGCGGAGCGCCCCCCCCCCCCCCTGAAACCCTCTGGGGGAAACTGATTTCTGGATCAAGAACAATCTAAAAAATGGAATAACTATTTTGATCATGTGATATGGCAACACTAGGCAAAAAATTAAGAATTTTTTTTTCTACGGAAACAAAAGAAACTTTAATCAAGCTATTGAGGTAAGATTTACTTTTATTTTTAGTGAATACTTAATGCTGCTAAGTTTAGTGAATACTTAATGAAAAAGTTACAAAGTGTTACGCAGATAAAATTATTTTATGCTCTTTTTGTTGCAAAATATAGCAATACAATACTTAAAAACCAAAAGTGTGTGCATATGGCACCATAAAATATCAAATTTTAGTTAAAAATTTGAGATTATTATGCTACCCCCAACCCTACCCTAAAGAAAGCAAAACACAGAAAAGAAAAAAAAAATAAATATACATTGTCTTACATAATAAAAGTTTATGTATCAAAATTGTTTCTGCCCTTCTAAAAATGACTTGTTTCAAAGATAAGGGATTTATTATATTTCCAGAAATCGTTTCAATAGTAATAAATACATAAGAACACGTATTGCCAAATATTAAGACATGCTCGCTACCATTTTAAATACATATTATACTCTGCAGAATAAATTAAAATAGTTATAAACTGCTTAAAAAGAAAAAGAAAAAAAAAACATCCTTTCAAAAGCATATTTTAGTTTAAACTAACTAGCCAAAAAAAATTTTTTTTCATAGATTTCACCAAGGCACTTCCACTCATGAAGATATTATAAACAGGAAATTTAGTGCAGAATTAAATTTTCAACCAGAACATTTGTTAAACTTTTAATCTATTGAGTGCAGAATTAAAATGCAACAATTATGCAATAAAATAAGTTTTTTTTTTTTTAAGGATCAAGAATAGAAAATGCAATATGAAAATGCTAAACTCAAGCCTGTAAATAAATAGTTATTTTTTTAAACACAAAATACATCATAACTTTATATGTGCCACTTCTCAGCCAAATGTATAAAATGTCAAAAAAAAAAAAAAAAAATTTTTTTTAGAAAATAACCTTCTCCATAGGAATAGCATTAGCACGTGAGAGCTCACTTGTAAGGGCAGGAACTTTAAACTACCCTTTTACTTCATACTGTTCATCACTTTGTTATAAAACAAATTTTGTACTGTGACCAACTTTTTCATGCTTACTCATAGTACAAAAATTCCAAATAAATTAGTCATTCTCCCACTTTTGCCCTCTTAGCTGTATTTGTTACATTGCTGATAGTTGGAAATATTGAAGATAATTGCTGGCAAAAAATTTTTTGAATGAGCTTTTATATCTATTACTTTAATTTATGGGGTGGAGTGGTTAAACCACAAACCTAACTTTGCATGCTTGAGGTAACATACCAATAAGTTAATTTCAGAATGTTAAATTCCATGTGCTAAACTTCAATTATATAAAATTAATTGCAAAATTTAAACATCATATCCCCTCCCTTCCTTTATTTTACCATTAGTTAACGAAAATGAGGGGAAGCAGCAAGAAAGTTTGTATTTTTACTGTACAAGAAAAAAAAAAAAAGGCTTTAGAATTTTAATTAAAATAATCAGAAAACTTTTATTGGAGGAATTTTGGTGCAATATAAATTTATAAATTATGAATGTTTCTTCCAAATTTAAATACCTTTTCCATTAACCATTTGAAAAATGAGATAGCCATAAAAACCCATCATTAATGAATGTGGGCTCAATTAAAACTATAGAACAAAATTTTGAAATAAACTGGTCAAAAAAAAATCATTACAGTATAAAACTGTAAAGTAAATCACGAAGTGCAAGAAATCCGTATGTTCACACTGCATTAAAAACTAAATGTTAATCTAATAATAAAAGCAACAAAAAAGTAAAAAACATTCATCGTATAGTTTATTCTCGATTCGGGACCTCTAAGGATAATGACAAATCTAAGATGTTTTAAAGTGCAATTAGACAAATTACAAAAATAATAAACATTTACAGGTCCCAAGGATGAATCATCAACAACTGTTTAAATAATGTTGACTATCAAACAGCTGATATCAATGTTACACAATATTGAGCATTTTCAATATGTTTACTAAGTTGAGGGGAATATAGCTTGCATCCAGTAACAGTTATCAAACAAGAAACATGTTCTATCTTTGCATTTGTCAGGTAGCAAGTATATAAATATCACTTTAAATAAAATCTATAACAACATTTTAAAAATCGCAGACTACACACAAATATTTGCATATTATGTATGAAAAGGTTAATTTAATATTCTTTAATTAAGTGCTAACAAACTTTAAATACTGAAACAATACCATTACACTTAGCATTAAAAATATACATACTAGGATATACTATACATTAAATTGAAAAGATTTTACTTAATTTCGATTAAATTTCACCAATATGTAGTTTGAAAAAATATTTCTTCAGGATGGGAAAAATAGAAAAGTAAAAACAACTTGGCAAAATTTTTATTCTAAAAAAACAATTAGGAAAAAACAAGTAAATGGAATTATTGTATAAAAGTTTAACTGTAAGGGAGGGGAAGGGGGGGGGGGGTGAGGTACTATAAAATTCACATTGAACATTTTAGGAAATTTTTTTTTAATAAAAAGGGATTAAAAATTTTATCAAACGTACTTTTATGATAAAATGTAGTTTTAAAAAGTCAGCTTACAATTATTGATCTTAAAAAGAAAACAAATTTGTCAATCTCTATACAAATACTTGCATACTAGAAACCAATCAGACAAAAGGTGGCAGAGAAGAAAAAGATCAGCTAAACAAAATAAAGCACAAATAAATAAGTAAAATCTATCCTAATTCAGAATAGAGAAAATAAATTACAATGTACAAAAAGTAGGTTTCGGATGAAATAGGCATAACAAGGAAAAAATATATATCTACAGAATTATTTGACATAAAAGAAGGAAGTAGGAGACAATACATCCTATTTCAACAACCTAATGCATGAAATAATAGATTGTTAAAAATATTTTACTAAGAATGTTTTTTATACAAAAGCTAGTTAATTATAACCATACCCACATTAGCTTTATATACTCAACTTCTATAATAAATAAATTTTTACATAAAAATTGGACAAATAAATTTTTAACAGCTATTAAAATCTTAACATCTTGAAATTGTCATATTGAATTAAAATAAAATTTTGAAGATAATTTACATATAATTTTTTTTCTTCCTTCAACATTTACATAAATAGATAAAAAAGAAAGGAAAAAAAAATCAGTACATCTACTGAAAGTTTCAAAATACTCAAATCCTATACAAAATATTAAAAGAAAAATAAGGTGAAAAAGTGTTATATATTTTATGACCAGCCAGCAGTCAAAAATACAGAACTTCTTCCCTTTATTTTTTAATTAAACAACACTGGCAAAAATTACTTTTTAAAAAAAAAGAACAAAGAATTAAATTTTTAATTAAAAAAAAAAATTTCATGCCAATGACTTTACAGTAGAAATGATGACTATAATTTAAATGACAATTTTAAAAAGTAAATGAATTCATAAAATTTAATTAAAAAAGTAAAAAGAGTCATGTAAAATATCTACTCTAATTCCCGAAGTCATATACAAACAAAGACACAAAAGTAAAAGCAAATATCAACGTTAAAAAAAACTCATTAGATAAAACAACACATCACATAAAAACAGCAAGAATTTTTCCAAGTAAAATAATTTACAACTCATGAAAACAAAATTACACCTAATGATGTGTTGTTTTACAAACATCCTCTGAAGGATTACCAGGCAGCCCCCGAAAAAAAAAAAAGATCCATTCATGCATGCTCTATTTTGTAAGTTAATCTTTTCTTCTCAACATCCATACCAGTACCTCATTTCTGTGGTCCTGAACCCCGGACAGCACCAGGCTGTTCATTTATAGTCACTAGAGAAGTGGGAGTCAAGTTTGACAAGTTATTGGAGGACACCACGTTTGGCATGCTCACAACCACAACTGGCTTCACAATAGGTTGGCTGGATGATCCCACAGAGACTTGTGTAAGAAATTGCTGCTGAATAATAGGAATAGGATTTATCTGGTTCACAGACTTCAAGACAGGTGAAGCAATAACTTTCCCGATGGATTGCTGATGCACAGCTCCAGGATGCGACACTACAGATACAGAGCCTACAAGGGGTGTGACGGCAGAAACATGATTGCCCTGTGCCACAATTTGTCCGACAGGAGCAGACATTGGAGGCTGAGACACTACGTGTGCTACATGCGCTACACTTGCAATATGTGGAAGAGAACGTACTGGTGTTGATACGATAGGCTTCAAACCAGATGCAACTCCATGATGAGTGCCATTATTCACCTGAGAGCCTAAAAAATAATTAGATAGCATTAGACAGTCTTTAATATTTATGAGAAAAAATAAGTCATTCCAGTACTAAATATTAAACAATTAGGGACAAGAGGAAAGTGAAGTTTTATCTTACACTATCAGTACTTCAAAAACTACTTCCAAAACTCAAAAAAATTATATGTTTTATATATAATATGTATCCATAACCAACCTTCCCTCCTTCTTGCCCTCTCTACACATGCCAAAAAGAAAAAATATAGTAGTTTAGAAAAAGTTGCAATGAATCAAAGACATAATCAATTTGTATTAAAAAGCCTAGTAACAACCTACTAAGTGCAAAAAAGGATAATTTTTCTTTATTCCTATTTTAGAAATGCCCCTTTTCATTGAAACAGTTAAAAACCATTTGGATAATAAATTATTAACTTATTGTTACTACAAAGTAACAAAATAAGAAAATTAAAAACATTAACATTGTGTACCAATAATAATTTAAATGTTTACTAAAAATTTTAAACACTAGGGAGAAGGAAGGACAAAAAAGAACTTCAAGAGATTTTGATGACTGTTAGTAAAAAAACAAATGGAGCAGAAAAAAAAAATAGATTTTAATTTTATGCACAGGAGAAGGAAGGGTCATGCAATCAGAAGTTTTGGAAGATTGGATAACACTTCCCCAACTTTAAGAACTCATGTAGGGATGGCACTGAATATTTGGTTAGACCGAATATTGAAATAGTCAACTAAGTAGGATGCTTAAAAATGTTTTTCAAAATGTAAAAGCTTAACTTTTAATGTCAATTTATAAAAAAATTCAGAACAATTAGAATTAATCTTATTTAAAGCCATTAACAATCTTCATAGGAATAGATGAGCTAGGCCAGCCGAATGTTCAATATTTGATTTAACAGTCACTATTCAACTAGCAGAGTATTCGGTCCAACAATCACTATGACAGGGTTGGTAAGTTTTTGGCCATAGGTGAAAAAACCACGGAAAAAAAATCTGGTTAAAACCGTCATGGCAAAAATAGGTTTTTGCAAAAGTGGTGGCAAAAATACGCTGTCCATTTAAATTTTTTTCCCCCCCAGAAAAAGAAAAAATATATTACATGAAAGAAAAAAAGAATCTTAATAGTAAAAAGAAAAAAAAATATTTTAAATTTATTTTTGAACTCTTAAGTTGCATAAATATAAATTATGTATTTGATAAAGAATATTAACTTTTTTAATAAAATGTCCTCTGAGGAAACTTGTTATGTAATAACGTTTTCTTTTCAATATATAATTTTCAATTTCATTACTTTTTTTAATCTATAACAGACTAGTTTCATCAGATAATTATAAAAATGAAAAATAAATATATTTTTTAATGCGATTCTTTTATTCCTAAGTATTGACTGACTTATTTTATAAAGATTTAAAATATGCAAAAATATTTATATTTATTAATTAGTAAATTAAGAAAAAATATTAAATATGTTATTAAATTTAATTATTTATACTATTTTTATTCTTAATAGCTTATAGATTTTAATATACATTCAGGGCTGCCAGCAACTTTGGTACAAAATAGTAGGGACTTAGGGACCTAATGATTAAAAATTAGGGACATTTTAGGGACCAAAAGTCTGAAATAGGGATCTTTTAGAGACCTGAAAAATAAACATAATATTTATACAAATCAAATACAATTTTTAAACAAATAAAAGCCAATTTTTTTTTTTTTTTTTACTTTTATTTAACCAAATATAATACTTACAAATTTCTTAAATTAACCTTCTTTAGGTTTGTTACTCATAAAATTTGTAATTAAATTATTTTTTTCTTTTATATTTATAACACTAGACAAAGACTATATTTTGGCAAAAATCTCATTTTCTTGCGGTCTTAAGACGAAAATAGCATTTTTCTAACAATCTTTTGATAAAAATCTCATTTTTCTCGCGATCATTTGACAATAAACATGTTTTCTTGAGATTTTTGAACAAAATTGGGGTTTTTTTCATGACTTTTTGATGAAAAATGCGTTTTTCTCACAATCTTTAGACAAAAATAGTGCTTTTTTGCAATCTTTGAACGAAAAACGCATTTTTCTTGCGATGTTTTGACAAGAATCATGTTTTTCTTGCAATCTTTTGATAAAAATCCCGTTTCTTTTCAATCTTAAGACGAAAACCGCAGTTTTTCCCGGTCATTTGGCAAAAATTTCCTTAGGAAAATAGCATTTATTCACGATCCCTAGATGAAAATCACGTTTTTCTCGCAATCATAAGCGAAAATCGCGTTTTTCTAGCGATCTTTTGATAAAAATCAAAATTTTGCCAATAAAGGCGTTTTCTCGAGATTTTATGAACAAAACTGCAGGTTTTTTCCAGGACTCCGACTAAAATTGCAGGTGTTTTTCACTACAATTTTTTCATTTCTTCCACTATGATCAGTTATGTGCTATCATCTACAATATTAAATTTTTAAAAAGTAAATTTTCTTGATAAATTTTGGTAAAATGTAAGGAAAAAATTAACTTAGACACAGTATAGATAAAAAAGGGACTTTTAGGGACCTCTTAGTGAAAATAGGGACTTTTAGGGACCAAGTTAAAAAATAGGGACCTTTTAGGGAAATAGGGACCAACTGGCAGCCCTGTACATTAAGTACAAATAAGAATTTGCCATTTTTGCTGGCAAAAATGCCAACCCTGCTATTCCACTAGCAGAATATTCGACATTCATTCTAACAATCTCTTTTCAGCTATCAGAATATTCAGTATTCAGTTTACCTGTATGCCAAATATTCAGTCTTCGGTTTACTTGTATGATAATAAATATTTATTTGGCCGAAAGTGTCTGGTGCATTACTAAACTCCTGTTTATGAAATGTGAAACATTCCCAGTTTTGCATTAAAAACTTTATTCTGTATTATTTTCTAAAAATATACAAGAAAAATTTAATAAACCTCCTTGAGTTATGATATTCTAAGTCAATGATGGTTGAATAACTTGTGAATAGGTTTTACTAACATGAAGGATAGTAATCATGTTTGAACGAGTATGTACAAATTGCAAGACTATTTGCAAAATAATTATTCTTAACAGTAACTGTCATATTCCCAGAGAGAACAGAATTCTTCACAGCGCCCCTTCATTTGCCCTTGGTAAGTTAGTTTTCCCACATAGCATTTTATAACTTTGAAATATCATTAAGATACTTGCTAAGAATATTTTTGATGAGGATAGAGCAACTTTAAATTTTATTGGTAACCCATGGACCAATCTGAACCAACACTTTTAGCCCGGACAATCATTGAACTATCATCCAATAAAATTAAATGTATGCCCAATTTTATAACCGATATCTGGCAGAAAAAATCCATATTCAAGATGGGACAACAGAAAAATCTGTAGCTTTTTATGGCTTTTAAAGCAATGATTTGTTAAAATAATCCTTGTCACTCGAGTACACCTTTTTTGGCCATGAGGCAATGGTAATGCTTAACCCGGTTGGACCTGGTTTTTGAAAAAAAGCATGCAATGAAAAAGAATAAAGCCAGGATTTGACGAACTTGAGGTCATCTTATTGGACTAACAAATCTAAATTATAAACTATCTCTTAGCGGAAACATAATTCTAAATAAACAGGCATATAACATTTTCAGAAAAGCGATGCAAAGAAAACCCTGTCATTGTTGGATTCCCTGCCTCCTGTAACAAACATATTACACTACGCCTTGTAGCTTTTGGATTCTCTGTTACGAAGATTTTACACATATATTTTTTAAATATGAGAAAAGAAATTGAACAAACCTCCTTGAGTTATGATACTCGAAGCCAATGACGGTTGAATAACTTGTGAATGGGCTTTACTCACATGAAGGGTAGCAATCATGTTGGAATGCGATGCGCAAGTTGCAACACTATTTGCAGACAAATTATTCTTAACCGCAATTGTCATATTCCCTGAGAGAACAGAATTCCCCTTCACAGTGCTCTGCGATAAATTCAGCGATCCAGACGAGCCTTGAGGTGGAATCATATCGGCAAGCGCTGCGTTGTTATTCAGCGACTTTCCAGCACTGCTGTGAGATACACCAACCATAGTTTGTGGAGAGACGAGAGCAAGTGGAGAAACCAGATGAGGCTTAGAGATGCTCTTAGTAGTGCTGGATGCTACCTGGACTAGCGAGTCGGAACTAAATGGTTTTGAAGTAGCAGTAATGGACGATGCATAAGAAGTATTGGACGTGGGAGCTAACACATGAATTTGACCATGTTGATGGGGATTCACAGAAAGATGCTGAACAGATGAGTTGGAAGCCATGATAGAATTTGGAGTTGTAATCACTTTTATGCCGGATGGCTGAGTAATTACTTGCATAGTATGAGGTGAAGCAAAAATTCCACCTATGGCATGGATATTCCCAGTAGAGAAAACCTGTGAAAAAAAACAAGCCATTCAATATATTAAAAATAAAATCTGCATCCAGTTTATTCTATATTATTTTACTATAATTCCATTTACAAATTATAATAAATATATAAAAGCTTGTATCATGTGATCATCTGATACAAATATGCGATTACAGGGTTTGATTATATAATTTTAACATCTTCAAATCTGATG
Organism: Maratus speculifer; assembly: GCA_964019185.1. Lineage (NCBI taxonomy): Eukaryota > Metazoa > Arthropoda > Arachnida > Araneae > Salticidae > Maratus > Maratus speculifer. The sequence goes on along the minus strand of OZ025294.1, from coordinate 388,799,158 downwards.
TATTCAATAGGATACACATCTTTACTAAAAATCTACATTCATAAATGATGCTAAGAAAGAGATTGGTGTGAATGAAGCCCAACAGATAACAGAACTAAACAAAATAGTAATTCGCTTCTTATAACGCTATTTAGTGTGTTATATAAAAATGGCTTGCAGTAGAAATGCATGAAATATACAACAATGAAAATCAGGGTTGGGTTTTTGGCATCAAAAACTGGTTTTTGATGGTAAAAACCGTGTTTTTACCAGTTTATTCCGTCAAAACCCCACCATTTTCAGTTTTCGTCCAATTTATAATGCAAGTGCAGCATGCATTTAATTTCTAAATTAATTTTTCCTTGTTGTTCTTATTATTGTTATTTTCAATTACATTTGTTAAATTTATTTAAAAAAAGGATTTCCTAAATGGGAAAAATTTAAAAATACAAGAGTAAAAGGAAAGAACAATATTTGCCATAATCTCCATTAATATAGATTCTACTAACTGCCATAAACATTAATATTAAATGATAATAAAAAGTTTATTATAGTTATTAAATAAAATTTAATAGAATAATTAAATCATTTTAGGGATGCAAAAATGTTATATAGTACGAAAATAAATGTCAAGAACCGGTCAATGAATAAATTTGAATATTATTATATATAATATTTCAAAATGCTTATCTTATGCACTTCATAAATTCAACTAAACGATTTTTATTTTCAGTTCAATAAGCAAAATCTTAAAATTTTTATATTAATAAAATTTTGATGCAAACCTCTAAGATTCAATTTCAATTGAAAGCTTTTGGATTTAAAATTTAACGAATAGCAAAACAACATTTAAGAAAAATCTGAATATAATAATAATTTATATATTCTAGTTTGTTTTTTAACTTTAGTGCTAATATGTATGAGTCTTATAGACCATTCCAGCACCTATATTTTTATATATAAATTTTTACCTGAATAGTAATGAAATATTGTTTTAATTGACATTTACTAAACATACCATAAAGTCAGATTATTTATGTCTCTCTTACATTTTACTTAAAATTATTTGGATATTATTTAAAATGAATTAAAATAAATAACACATTGCATATTTTTTAGTATGTATATGACTGTATGAAATTATTCTTAAATTATTACATTTACAGATTCTTAAAAGCTTTTTTTATGCAGATTTTGTTTTTATGAATAAATATACTTAAGAATCTTTTTGATACTGAATATTTCACATAAAATGACTTAATACTAAAGATATATTGAAAAGATAATTATTGTTATATCATAAATACAATAGGTTTTTGACATGACAGTAAAAACCATGGTTAAATCCGGTAAAAACCGTCAGGCGTCAAAAACTTGCCAACCCTGATGAAAATGCAAATGATTTTATTGTGTGTTAAGATACCATTTGTAGAGAGTCTGTTAGTAATAAAAAATTAAATACAGTTGAACCCCGCTATAGTGAGCTGTCTGCAGACCCAGCAATATATCCACTATAACCAATGGTTCAATCTATCCAAATTCTTTGAAAAAAGTATTTTTTAGCATATGATATAGCATTGCTAAAAATAGCTATATCATTTATGCATAATTTGCTTAGATTATTAACCAATTCAATAGATAAATAAATCAAACAAAAATAGTCACTAAAACTAAATTTTATTTTTAAATTCGAAAGAAGTACTTCGTAATCTTTGATTGAATACAATTCAATTTTAAGTAGAGTTCAATTTTCTGATAACCAATTAGTAAAAGAATCCAATATTTTCTGTAGAAAAAAAAATTCAGAATAGTCGCTGCCACTTTTACTTCCGAGATAGAAGATGCTCGTCAACATTGTCATCAAATTTTTTCAGTATTTTTCTTTTGGTTAACTGTTTGGTTAAATGTCATTATCTGTAGGGGTACCACCAGTGTGCACTTCATTATTGCAGTATTTGAAATGTCCAGTAACACCCCTTGAATAAATATTCACATTATGTTTCTCCAGTCAGAGTGTTGATAAGTGTCATTTTAGTCTTCCACATTGGCATCTTTTAGTTCCAACAACACATCTTTCGAAAGATTTGCGCATGAAAAACAATTGCTGATTGTTGCCAATATCACCTGTCCCTATGACTTTTCTAACAAAATGATTGCTTCCAAAAGCGATGTTGTATCCCATGTTGTTTCCTATTATGAGATTTCAGACTGAATAAAACCCTGGTCCATTGGCTGCAGCACAGAGGTATTTGGAGGCAGAAAAACGAGCTTAATGCATTTCAGATTTTCTTAGTGCAGATGAGCTATACAATTGTCAAAAAGGAGATCAATTTTACGTTTTTCTTTCAACAAATCATTGTCCCATTGTTTAAGTTCTTCCACAAAAAAAATTGAAAGTCATCCAAGATTTGATTGATTTTGTAGTTAACAGACAGTTTAACATTTAAAAAATATTTCGATTTTTGAGATTTGCCTACAACAGTTAATTTTCACTTTTCTGAATTGTTCATATTTACACATACAAGAGCAGTTATTCTCACTTCCAAGATCTTCTCTTTAGAGCACTTTGTTCTTTAAATTTTAGCGTCCGACTATGAGTAGAATACTTAAGCTCCGTCAACATTAAAAATATCCTCCTCTTCATAATTTTGGAAGACATACATCCACACTTGAGCTTTTCACTTTTCCACATCCAAAGCACAAACACCTGCTGCTTTCCCCAACAATCTCTCCACAAGAATTTTTTCTTTTTTTGAAGCAACCCAGACATTTGTTAGAGCTCACAAAATCATTATTTTCTGAATCTTTTGAGAAAACTTATTTGTTTTATTTTAAACACGGGTTTGGTCACAAGAATATTTCTATAATGTTTAATGATGAACCATTTTAACAGAGCTTCTTCCATGTTTTCCCTTTCAGCCCAAAGTAGTTTCTTCAAAGAATCAAAATTTTTGTGTGTGTGTGTGTGTAAAGCTAGAATTGAACTGCATTTCCCCCCCCCCCCCAAATGTTTGAAATTGTAGACTTTGACAAAGAAAACTCCTTGCATAATGTTGATTGATTGGTTGGTTTCATCTTCAATACATTTGATAATTTTAATCTTATCCTCAAATGAAAATGCTTTTCTTTTTACAGAATTCATTACTTTCACAAATTTTTTAGCTGCTCTTTTAAAAAAACCTTTTTTTATTCAATCAATCATAAGAGTAATAAAGAAAAATACTGTAAAATGAGACATTCATGGACTGTCCTGATTGTACCAAGAGGTGCCAAACAGAGTAGAATAAACACCAGATGCCTAGATGTCATTCCTAGAATTAGGGAGGGACAAATAAGAGGTTTGTTTTTGAAACCGGGAATGAAGCTCACTACATCCCGGACTCATTATAACAAGGTTCAACTGCATATTTATTTTACGTTTTTCAATATTCTTGCAATGCCAAAAAGTATAAAACAAAAGAAATCCCAAGAAATTGTCAAAAAAATTACTTTGAGTTTCTATGTATCAAATTCTATGTACAATTTACTTATTATTTTTATTTATTTATTTATTTTTGCTGTTCAATCATTCTTAGTTATCAATTTGTTAGCATGTATAAATAGATAAATGAAAACTTTAAAAGCACATGGATAAACTCAGATCTGAAGAGGTTAAAAAGGAAATGTGCGATATTTAGAAATGCATGCCTGGCATAGAATGGCAAGTTATTGATATGGTACTCATCCAAACATTGTAAACAATGGAAGTTCTTTTAGTTCAATTTTTTGTAACATGTCACATTCACTCAGAAATATTTGGAGCAGCAAAATAAGTTTTTGAGAAAGAAAAGATTTTTGTTGAAATTTAGTTATTGTAACAGAAAAATCTAATCCTGTGTTGTTTTTTGCGATGTTTCGGCAAAATTTGCCCCTTTTTTCTTTTTTTTTTTGTGAAATCTGTCATTGTTTATGATCTTTTCACGAAATCTGCAGTTGTTTGAGATCTTTTGACGAATTCTGCTTTTTTTTCTTCCCCCAACATGAATCTTGCCATTTTTTTTTGAGCTTTTTTTTTTTTTTTTTTATAAAAAATGAAACTTGCTGCTTTTGAGATTTTTTTCCAAATCTTGCTGGGTTTTTTTCACAAATTTTTTTTCATGAAACTTGCCGGTTTTTGCAATTTTTGTTCATGAAACTTGCCGCTTTTTCACAAGTTTGACAAAATTTGTGTCCCCCCGCCCCCTTTCCCGTGATCCTTGGACAAAGTTTTGTGAGGTTTTTTGCAATCATCTGACTAAATTCTCATTTTTCCTGCAATGTTTTGATGGAACACTTTTTTGGCGACCATGTCTAAATGTGCAATATATTTTATGTCTGAATTTTCAAATTTATGACTTTTTTTTTTAAAGAAAGGATTGTCTTAAATTTTCAGAAAATTCAGAACAGAATCCTTTTTAAGTGTTGAAAGACGAAGATTCCAAAGATGAAAATTCCTCTTTGGAGGAATCAAAATGACACTAAGAAATTACATTTTAGGTGCAGAAAGGAAGGGGGGGAGGAATGGCCAGTTTGGCACAGAATAACTTAAAATAACTCATTTGTAACAGATCTGTGACCCCTGTTACATGTCAAAAAATAAATTAATAATAATAAATCGAATAAGTTAATCAAAATTACTTTAAATTGTTCTCAGTATTAAAAAAATATGGACAATATTTGATTTTATGCCTTAGAAATTTTAAAAATATTCCTGTTTTCTCACCATAAATACCAAATAATTTATATTAGCAAAGGAAAATTGAATTGGATGTTTTTCCTTGAACTTTTCAGATTATTTTTGGAAAGAATGTCTTTCTGAAAAAATTGTAAAAATAGCAAGTGCTGAAATCTAAAAGCCTGAAAATTAATTCAAAATTGTTACAATTTTATAAGTGATATTTTTGTTTACAATTCATTTTAATCTTTCTTTTACAATAATCTGTCTTATTTTTTAAATTTTGTGAGCCAATAGAGTTGATATGAATATATTGTTACATTTGAATTTCTTCAACCTTTGCGAGAATGACAACTAACCACACTAATCATATTCAGATAACAGACACCTACATTAAGGCCTTTATGAAATTCTACTACATTTTGATGTAGAATCTGATTGTATGCAATGTCAAAAATAATCTGCAGCATGCCATTTATTGCACATGTGCCATAGGTTTGCCCCTCTGCATTAGGATATTTTTTAATTTGATCATTTATATTGTGCATGTAAGAGATGGAATTCTTAAAGTAAAAAAAAAATATTCCTAAATAAAAAAAAAACACTTATGTCTTCTATAAAAAAAAAAAAAAATAAACTATCTTAACATAAAAACTTCAAAATTAGATAAATTAATGCAAAATTAAAAGAAATTTAAGAGTTATTAATGGAAATTTAAATTAACAACTTTAAAGTTATTAATTTAAATTTCTACCACAAGTTACAAAAATAAATACATGATACAGAGTCCGTTTTTAGACCTCACAGCACCCTTCAACCACCTCGACTACACAAAAAAGACGAAGTTTAAATAAAATTAATATTTTTAAATATAGATCTGCAGGGATAAGAGAAATACTTGTTCAACTGCATTACAAAATACTTACCCTGGCAGTTTGAGCAGTATTTTCAGAATTATTCATTGGATGAGACACAGCAGACTGAACTGGAGATGCCATTGGAGTTTTATTGGCCACAGTTAAGAGAGACTCATGAGAAAATTGATTCACATTGGAGTGAGACTCTTTCAATGAAGCAGACGATTGAGCACCTATCGATGTTTGCTTGGGAAGAGCTAGAGAAAAAGCAATTTATCATCATAAATAATACAGCTAAAAGCCAATTCAAGACATTTATCATATTACCAATAAAAACAGGCAACAAATCAAGATGAACACAATAAATTGATGTAGATTATGAACACATACAGACCTACAAATCTTTGAATTTGAAAATAGTAGCACTCAAGCTCAAATTAACCAAGTAGGTTGATTGCAGGGGGTGGATTTAAGAGGTCGCGATGGCTGCATTCGCGAGGGATCCAGGATCCTAAATCTTTTGTGTTCAAAGAAAAACACGACATTTTGAAAAATGGATTTTCTTAGTCATGTCCTCTTAATTTTTCAGTTAATATTATATTATTTTCATGCAATAAGTATTTCTTCTATCATTTGCTATTACCAGAGAGGTTTTAGCTTTCCCTTACCTTTTATTTTAATTATGAATTATCAAAACAATGATTGATTCTGGAGGGAAGTGGTGGGATTCAAAGGAAAGGATCCACGCTGAAAGAAACCCTGTTAGAGACCTGACAAATGAATTATGTAGATTGAGGAACTTGTGTTATATGGGCCGACACCAGGGAGTCCCTGACTTTTAGGGGCCCCACACTTTGAATACAATTTTCATAAAACTGATATTTTAAATGTATTTTTACTTTGTTACTGATTGTCTATGCTAATAAAAGAAACTTTCATTCTGTATGTCTGTGTGTGATGGATAGCAAAATCTACCACATGTCAAAGTTTGAAAATTTGGGTGAGGATAGTCCAAGCCAATTCCCGATGTCCTTGAGGATCAGATATTTATTTTAGACCTGGCCCCCTGGACCCTTTCAATTTTTTCTAAATTTAATAACTTACCCCTTTTCTATCTGATCTTCGTTTTTGGGGCCCTTTCTTCATTTTGTTATACCCTTTCTATATTTTAGTAAAGATCTTGGCCCAGTAGACTGCCAATGAAGTTTGTATCCTAAATATAAAAAACTACTAATAAAACAAAGTTTCGTTCTAAACTATGTGATAGCTGCAAAATCTACTACACATAGAAGTCTGAAAATTTAGGCGAGAATAGTCCAAAACAGGTCCTGATGCACACTAGGCTCAGATTTTTAATATTGGGGCCCCTTTAAGGCTGCTAATCACCCCCTTTTCAAATTCCCCTCTGTCAATGGTTGTCTGATGCATTCTATTTAAAATATCTCCTCAGGAAACTAATACTTTTAACTTCTTTTCGATGATCTCCTCTTAAATTATGCCACTTTTTTTCTTAGTTTTCAAAATATTCAATAGATTCATGTTTAATTTTACATGAAGTGTTAAAATTTTACTTCCAGTTCATCAGTTTTTAACACATGAAACATTAAATTCAGCATAGATTTTAGAAATATTTTGAAAACTAAGAGAAAAGTGACATTTAAGAAGAGAACACTGAAAGAAAAAAAGTTAAAAATATTAATTCTCTAAGGAGATATTTTAAGTATAAGAATGCATCAAGCATCCATAAAATTAACATTATGGAGGGAAATTCGGAATATGAGTGACTAGCATCCCTAAGTTTTTATCCACTAAATTGTTAATAACTTGCCACTTTTTATCCAGCATTCTTTTTTTGAATGGACCTTTCTCCATTTAGTTATTTTCACTTTTAACCTTTGATTAAGATCCTGCCTGCTTGGGGCCCCGATACAGGGCCTCTTGAAGCTTTTCTGCAAATATACTGTTAATAAATAGTTTGTTAATCCGATCTTCATTTTTGGAATCTTTTTCTTTCCATTTAGTTATGCTCACATTCCTACATTCCAGTTTAGATCCAAGACCACCACAGAACCAAGACCATTTAACAACATTTCATGTTAGGAACCTGCTGTTAACTATCAGTTGCCCCCCCCCTCCCCTCTTTTAAGCCCGTTCTTATAGCTAGCTCCCTTAAATGGTCTGATTCACTAGTTTTTTTTCCACTAAAAACTTCATATCCTCTAGCTACTACAAAACTACTACTACAGCAAACATTTTCTAGACTTAAGCTACCACCAGTTTCGAATATTAATCGCCTTCTTGGAGTCCTTAGTGCAGATTTTTAAAAAATGATCCGAATTGCATGCATTTTTCTTTACCATAGTTCTAGCATCCTCCGATTGTTTAAAAAATTATCTTTATGTGCAACTCAGTGTTAGAAATTAGCAGTCGTTAGTCGTCAAATGCAACTAAAAAATTGAATTTGACGACTAGAAAGTTATTCTTGCTCGTCAAATTTGACGCCTAGCTTTTTAAAAAATTTATTAGACATTCAGCTCCGAAAATTAAAAAAAAAAATGGTCTAGTCTGAAAAATCAGAACTAAAAAAACATTTCGAGAAATAGTCGCAAAAAAATTATCAATTGCTCGTATACGAAATCGCCACTTTCGGCAAAAGATGGGAGAAAAAAATGATTTTTTTTTTCAAAAAATAACAAAAGCAAAAGTTTTTTTATACAATAGCGTAAAAAAAGACAAATTTCTACAAAGTATTGTGAATAGAGATGCAAATTTTGTCAAAGAATTGCAAGAAAAACGCAAATTCCATAAAGTAATCGCAAAAAAAAAGTTAATTTCGTCAAAAAAATCTGGGGAAAAAGACAAACTTTGTTATAGAATCGCAAAAAAATGCAATTTTCTATGAAGGATCGTGAAAACAAATCTTAATTTCGTCACAGAATCTTTAGTAAAAAGCTAATTTTGTCAAAGAATTGCAGAAAAAATAAGAATCTTGTCATAGGATCGCAATAAAGTCTGTTAATTCCATCAAAAGCTCGCAAAAAAACGCAAATTTCTTCAAGGAATCCCAAATAATCAGTAATTTTCACCAAAAGGTTGCGAAAAAAAACACATAATGGGGGGGGGGGGGGGGAATTCCCAGCCCAGCAGAAAACAACAAATTTTGTCAAAAGATTGCAAAAAAATACTGCCAATTTCGTCAACAAATCTAAAAAAAAAACATGGAAGGCTTGCCAAAAGATCGAAAAAACGACAAGTTTCGCCAAATGATTGTGAAAAACATGTCAAAGTTTGGCAAAAGATCGTGAAAAAGGCAAAATATTTTAAAAAATTGTGAAAAAACTAGCAAGTTTCATCAAAAGATTGCAAAAAAACCGGCAAGTTTCGTCAAAAGATCACGAAAAAACGGCCAGTTGCATCGAAACATCGCAAAAATAGCTGCAAATTTCGTCGAAAGATTACAAGAAAACGGCAAATTGTGCCGAAAGATCGCAAAATACGTAAAAATGGTGCGACACCCCCCCCCCCCAAAAAAAAAATATTGGTAGTGGATTTTTTTCTTGTCTCTGTAGTAACCTTAAAGAAAATTTGATGCGAATTTCAAAATTATTCTTTTACTCCAAATCACTCCAAAATTATATGCAGTATTACAGTAATATTAATATGAATTTTAGAAACTGCAACTAAAAATCTTAATTTGACGCCTAAGGTTTTTACAGTAGTCGTCATTTGACGCCTCCCTTTTATCTCCCAATTTCTATCACTGGTGCAACTACATGCCAGTTAAAAACCCAGGTACTTTGGAGACCACTACCGACCCTCAAATTTTTTTTCACACCATATATTATTAATAAATTACTCCCTCTTAATCAGATTATTATTTCTGGAATTCTTTTTCATTTAGTTATTCTCCCATTTCTACATTACAGTTAAAATCCTGAGCACCCTAGGATCACATAGTGTTCGATTCAGAGCACCTCCAACTTTTTGTGTGGTATGACTTTTACAGCTCCTAATTTCCCTACATTTTCAATGTGAAATTTTAAAGTTGATACTTGAACTCCTCTCTCTGGACCAAGTCACATTTTTGCAAGGAACCTGTCTTGTTTAAAACATCCCCCCCCCCCACACACACTTTTTGCACATTTCTTCAAAGTATGCTCAATTTTGACTAACTGAATTCTAAAGTGTCAAAAACTAAGATCATTTAACCTGTTTTTATGTTGTTAGTAGTAGTTGGCAGATCTGCACCAATAATATTTAAACAATTGAAGATTTAAAATTACAGTAGAAGATCTATATAACGCAAACCTAAAAACGCAAGGTTGTGCGTTATATAGAATTTTGCGTTATATGGATCATATATCACGCGTCATCAAATTTACCTCATAAATATAGACAAATATGTCTGAAACACATCAAAATACATTAGAATTACCTTTATACTGCATTCTTTATCCAGATTATAAATTTTTCTATTATTGCGATCATTTAACATTTTATTAAATATACGTTTTAAAAATGGTCCAGATACACCTGGACCCAATTCATTCATTATATTGCTCAATTTCAAAAACATTTATTGTAATAATTTTTTTCCTTTAAAAGTTCTAAATTAAGGAGGTAAAATTGTACTAATGCATTAAATTTAGTTTTCAGACAGTAGCAGTTTTTTACAGTCTTAAAATTCAGGTGCTCTTTCATGGCAAAATTCATTGTTTACATCTGAAAGGTTGTGCGTTATATGGAATTGCGTTATAAAGATCTTCTACTGTATTACCAACAATAATCATTCAACATTGAATGAAAATAAATTCAAACTATTTTGATATTTATAATCCTTGAAATTTTATTATTAATGTTTAAATAATTATTTCTTGCTGATTGGATCTAAAAAGTTAATCTAAAATACAGGTAAAACTTATATCAGGGGTGATTCTGGATGAAATTTTTTTTTTCGGAAGTTCGCATCGCATTTTCGGAAATCGGGGGGGGGGGGGTGTGAGTCCCCTCCCCTCCAGCGATTTTCGGGCAAAATCTACGATTTATTGCGATCTTTTGCCGAAATCGGCGGTTTTTCCGCGATCTTTTGCCGAAATCGGCGGTTTTTCCGCGATCTTTTGACGAAATCGGCGTTTTCCCATGTTTTTTAAGTGAAATCATCGTTTTTTCGACGATCTTTAGACAAAATTTACATTTTTACGCGATTTTTTTTCGAAAACGGCGTTTTATTCCCGCGATCTTTTGAAGAAATCGGCGTTTTTTCCGTGATCTTTTGATGAAATCTGCGTATTTTTTCAAATATTCTTTTGACAAAATATTTTTAAGCAATCTTTAATCGAAAACGGCGTTTTTTCCCGTGATCCTTTAACGAAATCGGCGTTATATCCGCAATCTTTAGACAAAATCGGCGTTTTCCCGCGGTCTTCAGAAGAAATCAACGTTTTATCTGCGATATTTGGTGAAATTGCCGTTTTCTCCGCGATCCGCACAGGAAATTCGCGTTTTTTTATCGATCTTTTGACAAAGTTCGTTTACATAAACATTCACGAAATCGTCATTTTTCCACGAAATATTGACGAAATGTATGCTATTTCGGCGATCCTTTCACGAAATTTGCATTTCTACATAACTGTTTTTTCTGAGTCCCCTCCCCTCCAGCGATTTTCGGGCAAAATCGGTGATTTATTGCGATCTTTTGCCGAAATCGGCGGTTTTTCCGCGATCTTTTGACGAATTCGGCGTTTTCCCATGTTTTTTTAAAGTGAAATCATCGTTTTTTCGACGATCTTTAGACAAAATTTACATTTTTACGCGATTTTTTTTCGAAAACGGCGTTTTATTCCCGCGATCTTTTGAAGAAATCGGCGTTTCTTCCGTGATCTTTTGATGGAATCTGCTTATTTTTTCAAATATTCTTTTGACAAAATATTTTTAAGCAACCTTTAATCGAAAACGGCGTTTTTTCCCGTGATACTTTAACGAAATCGGCGTTATATCCGCAATCTTTAGACAAAATCGGCGTTTTCCCGCGGTCTTCAGAAGAAATCAACGTTTTATCTGCGATATTTGGTGAAATTGCCGTTTTTTCCGCGATCCGCATAGGAAATTCGAGTTTTTTTATCGATCTTTTGACAAAGTTCGTTTACATAAACATTCACGAAATCGTCATTTTTCCACGAAATATTGATGAAATGTATGCTATTTCGGCGATCCTTTCACGAAATTTGCATTTCTACATAACTGTTTTTCCGCGCGCAAAACCGTACAAGTTGGCAACTATGCGGAACTGACAACCCAATTTCAAATTTTCGGAAAAGCATGCCTTAAATTTTCGGAAATTTCGGAATTTTCGGACGAGAATCAGCCCTGACTTATATAATTAAACTTTCAACATTTACCTTGGAATAATTTTGGCATAAATTTTTAATGCAGTTGAATAAATATATACAAAAAGATTATTATCAGTCTCTAAAATCTAAAAAAACAAACAAGTATGAACATAAAAACAAAGGACAAATGATCATAGAATTTTTAGCAGAATAATACATGAATTACACTAATGTTTTGAGAAAACATTTGTTAAGTACTACTTGATTGCCAAAAGAATGAATTAACAAGAAAATTTTTGAAACAAAACAAAATTCATGCAATTCGTTTTGTATCATTTATAGGCAGGCTAACACACTGACCATTGTTATAAAGTGTGTAGACTCCCTCAAATCCACAGAGCTTGGGACTAGAGGTTGTGCGGATTTTAGAATTTTACAGATTGCTGGTCATCGCTTTGTTTACATTATTTAAACCTTAATTTCAATGCAATTAAAACTATAATGAATGCTTACAATATAATAAAATATTAAAATAAATCAATAATGCATGACAAAATATTCATTATAAAGATGAAATGTATTTTTCCTGAATTATTCGATGAAACTTGCCTCTTAAAATAAGAATATCAGTGATGCCGCTGAACTTGAAAAATCCTGGGTCCCGGGGACCCAGGACTTCTAAAATTCTGGGTCCCTTTTTCAAAAAAGCGGGTCCCCACTAAGTCATATTTTTAGACGCAAAAATTGAACTTGTTCATTTGCAAAAGAAAAGTTAAATGTAATAATTATTGTTTTAATTAATGTATAAATAATTAAAGCCAATATTATTTTTTTTAAACTATTAAGAGATATTTACTTTACTTTTTTAAAAAATAAAAGCGCAAAATACAAATTATAAAATAATGCTCATTTGAGTTTAGAAGATAACAAGTATTACTATTGTTCACATTTCTTTTAAAGAGGGGTAAAACTGATTTATTGAAAAAGACATTTTTTCTAAAAAAAGAATACGTTTCAAAATAATCAGCACAATCAAAAACAGATTGTGAAGCAGGAAAGTCTGTTTTTGGAGCAGCAAAAAAAAAAAAAAAAAAAACTTTGGAAGCAGGGAAGTTAGTTTTTGGAAAAAGAAATTCTATCCTGTCATTAACTTTTTTTCGTACTCCTTTGACGAAAATTGCATTTTAAAGCTATTTTTTTCACGAAAATTGCGTTTTAAAGCTATTTTTTTCACGAAATTTGCCGTTTTTTCGCGATTATTTGACGAAAATTGCCGGGTTTTTTTTTCGCGATATTTTGACGAAATTTGCCGTTTTTTTTTCCCCAAAAAATCGCGTAACGAATTCGTGTTAAAACGGCTTTTAACGAAATGGACCGGTTTTTCACGATTTTTTGACGAAATGTGCTATTTTATCACGATTTTTTTTATGTAAATTGATGTTTTCACGATTTTTTTGACAAAATTTGTCGTTTTATCACGATTTTTGGATGAAATTTGTCGTTTTTTCGCGATTTTTTTTAGGAAATCTGCTTTTTGTTCGAGATTTTGTAATAAAATTAGTCATTTTTTGCGAATCTTTTAACGAAATTCGCCGAAAATTATTCGTTATTTCGCGATTTTTTTAACGAAATTTGTTTTTTTTTTAAAGATTTTTTGATGAAATGTGCCGTTTTTTCGCGATCTTTTGACGAAATGTGCCGATTTTTTGCGATCTTTAGACGAAATGTGCCATTTTATCACGATTTTTTCATAAAAATTGCCGTTTTTCGCGAATCTTTAGACAAAATTATCCGTTTTATCACGATTTTTGGAAGAAATATGTCGTTTTTTCGCGATTTTTTGAAAAAAATCTGCCTTTTTTCGGGATTTTGTAACAAAATTAGTCATTTTTTTCGCAAATTTTTTGACGAAATTTGCCGGAAATTATTCGTTTCTTCGCGATTTTTTAATGAAATTTGCCTTTTTTTGCGAATTTTCGACGAAATTTACGCGTCCCGCGGGATGCGTAAGCTCCATTTTTTTGCGTCCCGTCGCCGATTTTTTGCGTATTTTACGCGCTATAGCGCGTCCGCGGCATCCCTGAATATTATTTCAGGTTTAGCCAGACTTAACCAAAAATCTTTATTAATACATAAATATATTTGGCAAGAAGATTGCGATTACCAATATCTTGAATTTTTTCAGAAATAAATTTATTCTTCCTTCATAAAAAAAAATCCCTTGAATTCAGTAATATTAACAAAATTACAAATTAAAATATATATATATAGAATTGATGTGACTAAAAAAAAAAATTACTTTCACTGCTTTTAAGAATTTACAGATGTAATTTCTCACAATAATGGAAATTACAATTCCTCAAACATTATCAAGAAAAATTAAAATTGTTATTCATCAGGGGTAATTTATTTTTCATCAAAACAATCAAATCCAAGACAATAATTGAATAAATAATACTAAAGAATTATTTGATTCTAGAATGGCATAATTTCAAGATCATTTGTTCAACTGAATTTCATAGATAATGGTTCGTACTGAACTACAACAATAAATCTAATTTTATGGAAAATAACTTAAGGTTCCTATTTCTACAAGTGAAGACACTCTCGATAATACTAATCCTATGGGAATATTATTTTCCAATATCTTATCCGCATTGTGTCAAATGCTTTTTTTTTTTTTTTTTTTTTTTTTTTGGGGGGGGGGGGGGGGGGATATTGGATAGCTGAGATCCACTATATTGATCTGTATTCATTTTTTTCAATTTTGATCACAGTTGTTTTTTGTAAAGCTACTTTTGCTTTCAAAATCAGTTCTAAAAATGAAAAAGTGTCATTATTTAAAAATATCTGCAACAAAATCGAAAGAGTAAAAAATGAGCAATATAGAGATGGATCTTGACTATACAATACAATAAAAATATGTCTAAATATAAATGAGCTATTTGAAAATAACCTCCCAAGAGCGGGTTAGCATTGGCTGGCAAGTGTCTTCGCTTGCAGGAACAGGAGTTTTAATGTAGCATTGTAATATAAAATATTACAACTTCTGTCATGATTGATTAAAATTAATACAGTACAAAGTCTAATATTTAGAATCCTTAGGATTTTACCAAGTCTGAAATTTAGACTTTTCTAAATGTTAGGTCATCAAAAATATTGTTTTTTCAATAAACAGATTTCACTACTTAAAAAGGAAAAATGACATTCATGTATTAAAAATTACATGCAAATACTAATACAATTCCAAGGGTTCATACACGTCTTGAAATTTGCAGACCAGGAAATTCTTTTATACCAGGTCCTCCCCCCCCCCCCCAAATAAAAAATACCTCCTTAAATAAGGCAAATTTTCATGCATTTTAGCAAGACTGGAAAATAACTACCCATACAAACCCTAAATTCTAAATTAAACAATCGTTTCATTAAATAAATTACAAAAAAATAAAAAGCAAAAAAACTTATTTAAAAAGAATATAATTAAAAAGCAAATTTTAACTTAATTATTGAACATTTCAATCAATGTGCACTGGCTGTACTGTTTTATTAACTTAAGTTTATCATTTTAAAAAATTTGCTTTATTCTGCACATAGATATGAGTTAAAATTTAGTAATAAGGCTTTTTTTTTTTCCCTCCCCATCTTATTTTCTCAAATACTAATGCTGATAAGTCTGAACTTCGGACAATTCCACACTTTGCACATTATATTGTAATTATCTAAAATTAAACTAACATTTATTAATATTTAGAGTACCATGAGATGATGCAGATGACACAATAGGAGCAACTGGTCCAACAAGAACACTGCTAGCAGTGGAAGATGAGGATGAACTCGTGAATTCAGAGGATGAATTAGCAATGGATGGTTCTGGTGGCGGCAAACTATCTTCGAAATCGCTTCCATTCCCTTCACACTCTGAAAATAAAAAAGTTGACCATATACATTTCGATGTAAAGAAGAGCCCAGATTGTCTACCACAGTGCGACAAACACAAACTGAAAAGAGCACAAATATAGAAAATACTAGTGTTTTGAAAATAGGTTTCATCTTGTCCACATTTATCCAGCAGTGGAAAGCATTTCTACTAATAAATAAAAAAAGAAACACTACATTTTCTTTAAGTTTTGCAAAATTATTCTCAATAGAAACAGGTCAATTTTTAAAAATTAATAACTGGAAGGGGGAAGGGCATATTCCTTCATTTAAAAAGAATAGTGGCAAAGGAGAAAAAATACAATAATTAACCAAACAATCGTTTATACAGGATTATTCATTACCAATGCAATAAATTTGCAGGTGATGTTAGGAATACAGACACTTATCTGCATCTCATAGCATTGTATTATCTAAAATACCTTTTTCATACGGTAAAGGGTGCTGAACGTGGAGGTTACATGAACAATAATCTTACTGGAAGTCAACATTTGTGAGCCAGTTAGGCAGTATGATGAACAACTACTTAAACTACAGAATTGTGACGGGTGTACCACTCTGCACCAAGAATACTTCTCCCCCACAAGCATGCTCCTCATTTCATTCAAACACGTGCGATAGGTAGCCTGAAATGAGTGGATTCAACAGAGCGAACAAGGATGTCACAAAAATGAAAAGAATGTCTTACAAAAGGAGGGATAAGAATTTCAAAACAGCAAAAAACTGAAAAGGCAAGCAAAAAAAAAAAAAACTGCACCTTATTTTATTCATGAAATATAAAGATGAAAATAAAGAACTCTGCTTAGTGACCACTGGCCGGTAGGTTGCTCTTTTTTTAGTAACCAGTTATTGACTTACTGGACGATATTAGTTTTTTTTCACGTGTTTCTTTGATAAAATTCTCATTTTTTGCGTTCGTTTTTTTGACGAAAATTTCATTTGTTATCACGATATTTTGACGATAATCGCGATGTTTTTGCAATTTTTGATGGCATTCGCGTTTGTTATCGCAATTTTTGACGATATTCCCTTTTGTTTGTGCATTTCTTTGATACAATTCGCGTTTTTTGCACGCATTTTTACTTTTTTTGGACAAAATTCGCTTTTGTTTTCGTTGATTTTCTGACAAAATTTACGTTTGCTATTTTTTGACGATTTGTGTTTTTTTGCAATTTAGTGACGATAAGTGCATTTTTTGCGATTCCCTGATGCTATTTCCAGTATTTTCACAATTCTTTGACGATATTTGCATTCTTTTTGCGATCCTTTGACGATGTCTTTTCGCGATACTTACACGAAATTAGTGTTTCTCCGTGATTTTTTCACGAAAGTTTTTTTTTTTTTTTTACAATTATTTGATTAGCAGAGTTTTTTTTTCCGGCGATTCTTTGACAAAATACCTTTTGGAAAATCCTGCATTTGGCCGGTACTTTCCACACTTTTAGTCGCCAGTTTTTCATATTTAGTCACTGAGTGGCGACTGGTGAGTGCTTATTTTCAACTTTAATGAAATCTATTTCAAGCGATAAACTTAGGGCCTGATTTCCAGGCAAATGAAGACAAGAATGCAAACCTGTATATTACATTACAGTTATTGTTCATTAATATTAATCATGTCAGTGGTATAAAATCTAATTATAACCTACAGTAATGTTAATTTCTGCCCTCGCTTTAATGCATACCTCAGTTAATTGCATACAACTCAGTAGAACCAAATATATGTAATTAAGAGGGGCTGACTGTATATAATAAAACCTGAATACATCAGTTCAAAAATCTCAAAAACAGGACCCTGTGAAGAAAGCCTCGACAGATTCCAGATTATGAAACATAAAATTTACACATTTTAAAATTAAAAAGAAATAAAGAATTATGGCTATTCTTAAATCTAAATTTGTTATTTTCCTGCAACACATTTTTAAAATTAATTTTTGTTCATAAACCTACGAAATTGACAGAGTACAGGTACATATAAACTTAAAATTACAAATAATTTTAAATTACTGTTTTATGACACATAGTCACCAATTTTTAATAAATGAACACTGGATTTTTAAAAAGGAGAAATTAGCTGAAAAATTTTGCACTTTGAGGCTTATTGAACTAGTGTTTTGAATGAAATGAGAATCAATTTATACATTTTTGCATTACAATTTAATTTCCTTGCATTTTAATTGCATGGAGAGAAAAGAAAAAAAAAATAACCCAATATTATATACACTTAAACACTTTTAAATGTATAGGAAAAAACATAATTTGAATGAAATTTTATAAATAACAAGTTTTCTAGAATTGGCTTTGCAATCAACATAAAAACAAATTCACCCAAACACAAATCTAAGGATAAAATGTTAGCATTCTTTGTCTCCTAAAAAAGGTACTGTTTTATAAGAAAGGTGTTAGGAGAGAATGAAAGTTAATTTTAGCAGTTTATAATTCAAACAATTTATTTAAACTATGCAAATATATCAACATAAGAGTTAGTTACAAATTTATGCCAGCTGTCAGCTAATTACAGTTTAATGCTTTTGTCTTTAGTTTGATAGTTTTGTAAAAATATAAAAATATTTATTGAAATGATAAAGCTAAATTCCTTCTTTCTTTATTTTAAATAATATACTTGTAGGATTTGAGAATTTACTTTTTCCATTCTTTTCCATTCTATAACATTTATTGTTAAACTGAATTTCCATATTTTTTCCTTACTTTGTTTTTCCACTGGAAGTTTGGCATATGTTTACGCTCATACTTTTATTCAGAAATTTTTAGTCCAATTGCAATCTTTATTTTAAATTCACAATTTAATATTCCTTTTAAGTTTAGTCTAGCTTTAAATTACTTTAGTTATTTTTAATAATGTTTAGTAAGTTCACATTTTTCCATGCAATTTAAATTTATAAACTACTAAAGTGTTAATATGTACCTTGAGTATGCAAATTGCACACTCTTTTCATCGGCTGTCGCCACACTGCTCTGATTTAATGTGTTCGTCTTTTACTCCCTTTACCAGTGTTCTCGTTCTGATCAATGCATTTTGATGATGTTTTATGAAGTTTGATCATATTGCCAACTTTATGAATTGAAAGTCAGTGTTCATATTTTGAAAGTGCTAATTGCTATGCAAGCTTACGTATGAACTATCGAATAAAACCATGTTTAAAATACTTAGACTAATAAGAAATAGAAAGTTATGAGCAATAAGTTTGCTTTTATATTATGTAGGATGAATCATCTAAGTTTTCCATTTTGGATCCTCTTATTCATAAAATTTGAAACAGCCATACATTTATTTGTTCCATTTATATCAAACAGTGAGGAATTATGTCAAAAGGGGAAAGATCTGGATAAAATTAACTATTGGAGCCAGTGTCAACTTTACCCTATACATACTTATTGTTTAAGGAACCCCAGTCTGGTTGCTTCATGTGTATATAGATGACTTTTTGGTTCTATTAAAATTAGACAAATTTCTCTGCCTGTTCAACTAGCCACCACACCATATATTGTTGCAAGTACTCTTTTCTTTTAACTGCTTAAAAGATATTTTTGAAGTGTTACACAAATGTGGAATTTATACACTTACAAGGGGACCACCAAACACTGTGCTTACAGATTTTGATGAATTCAAAGTATATTGTAGGGGTGATACCATTAATTATTCGGCTGAAAGGGTTCTTTCAAATGGGCCTTAGTTTTTGAGAAATTGGGGGTCAAAGTTCAGCATATATTTTAAATACTTATTAGTAAAACTGTTTGTCAACAGATTCGTGGCTCCGCGGTAACGTGCGAGATTCCAGACCCGGAGGTGGCGGGTTCAACTCGAAGTTGGAGCTTTTTTTTTTCTTTTTCTTTATATCTTTCGTATATGTTAAATTTTTTAAGCAGAATTTGAAATTCTACAGCTTTCAACTTATTAATATTTTCTTATGGGGATAGTTTACTTTTTTCATTTTTTTTCTTATTTAAAGAAATATGGTTCAAATGATAAACTAATTACACTTCAAAATTCATAAAATAAATAAACATGCATATATAATTAAAATTTTCAAAAGTATAAAAATTTTGAATATTTTAAAATCCCTTCTACTTTAAATATTAATAATTTTGCTCAATTACATTTATATATATTGCTAAGTAAAAAAAAAATCATACCTTTGTAAATTCATTAAATTCACATTCTTCATTCAATATCCGTTCATCTGCCTCAATAAATTGTCGATTATCTCATATTTCTAATATTGAATTATGAAATTCTTCAGTTATAGCAATAGAAGAAAAGGAAATATCATCCGGTTGGGAATTTGTAAGCAGATTATCATTTCGTAACAACATCTCGCAATATTTTAATGCATTTGTACTTTCGCCTTTTTGTTCCTTTTCCAAACGAAAGTTTTTGTACTAGTGCTGCTTCCTTCTATTACAGTATTTTTAGTATTCAACCCATTTTCAGCATTCGACACTAATCTACCAATTGCATACTCAATTTTCATACCATAATTTCAGCTATACATATACATAGCAATATTTCAAATATTTTATTTGTCTGCAAAAGAAACAAAATGACAACAGCAAAAATAATTTCTATTTTTGCTTGATTTTACCGAGAAAATAAAAGCAGACGAATAAAATAAATATGTATCATTTTATGTATCGTAAATTCTAATTTCATTAGCAGACAACTTTTCCAATCTAGTTGATTTTTTTATTAAACGTTAGAGATAAATGTATTTAAAGATCAGTAAAAATTTGGATAATATTTTAGCACTACTGCATTAATATTTTATTATACTTTCGAAGGTATGCATTATTTGAATTAACTAATCCTATAAATGTTTGAGAAATTGCACCTGAAAATTATTTTGTATAATTTATTAGAAAAAAGGATAAATTTTCATTTAAAATATTCCACAAAAAAGCGATAGAAAAAAGAAAAATTATTTCAGAATTGTGCTAAGAAAAGAAATTACATAATTAAAAATAAAACATTAAAGGCATAAATTTGTTATGCAGTTTTGTCAATATTCATCAATATATTATATTCATATAGTCAACCATATTTTTTTAAATAAGAAAAAAATAAATGAAAAAAATAAACCATCCCCATAAGAAAATATTAATAAGTTGAAAGCTGTAGAATTTCCAATTCTGTTTAAAAAAATTAACATATACGAAACATATAAAGAAGAAAAAAAAGCTCCAACTTGGAGTTGAACCCGCCACCTCTGGGTCTGGAATCTCTTACGTTACCGCGGAGCCACGAAGCTGTTGACAAAGTTCTTTACTAATAAGTACTTAAAATATACACTGAACTTTGACCCCCAATTTCTCAAAAACTAAGGCCCATTTGAAAGAACCCTTTCAGCCGAATAATTAATGGTATGACCCCTACAATATACTTTGAATTCATCAAAATCTGTGAGCACCATGTTTGGTGGTCCCCTTGTTAGTTTTGAAATGATACCACTTCCAATTACTCTGCTGCAAACTAAAAGAAATGTATTAAACTTTTGTTAGCAAACGTCAGTGAAAATAAATTTAATCATTCTTACAAATTGAAAACTTAAATAGACAATACTTTTATCTCTGTAGCAAATTAATCTCCCTTTTCTGTTGTTGATTGTAGCCAAAACATTGAAAAGGATGTTCAATTTGCACATCCTTTCATTTATTTTTAGACTTAACTTTGAATAGCTTATACACAATATGAAATCATTAGTACTTCAGAACTAGCTTTAATTAAATCTGAAAATTTAAGAAGATTTTTAAAAAATGTCCAATTTTCAAATTGTACAGTATTTTTCTTTGCACTTTTCAAGCAGCATCACAAAAAACTTACTGATAAAAAACAGTCGGATAAATTTATTATATATTCTGATTGTACAATGCCTCCCCCACCCCTTTTTCTTTAAAACCAACATAGCAAAGCTAACCCTCTAAGTATTTGGAACGTAATATTTCGTTCACTAAGTTCCAGGTATCACTGCAATATAAGCAATATTTAAGATACTATATAGTTCTATAGATTTAATGAATTTTCAATACATTTTAGAATGATTAATACTCTCATGGATTACAGTCATATTTATAATTAAGATTTTTTTTATATTGTTGAAAGATTCTTATTTTCTGAGCATTTAAAACAAAACGAAGAGAAAACAACATTACAATTTTGCCCATTTGTAAGATGCTCAGAGGATTAAATGCATATGCTCTACAAAACATGATATTTAATATGTAAATAAGCAAATAAAGCTAAAAAATAAACCAGGATGGCACCATACCTGAAGCTGTTGTAGTGGTTTCATTTTCGTCTTCTGGAATGATGTTCACATCAATATGATCCAGCTGAGATGCCAAGTCTTTCTTTAACATTGAAAGCCTTTGCTGGAATGCTATTTTCTCTCGAGCCAAACGTTCCATATCATGCTCATATTCCCTCTCTTTACGTTTTAAAATCTTAAAGAAAGAGAATGTTGATTTGCCATTAAGAAAACTATTTTATGCAAGTGTAGAAAACTTCAGATAGTTAATATTATCAATACAATAAAAAGCTGTTGAATATTATGCCAATTGGAAAGTAGATTTTAACAAATAGGAAATGCAAAAATATTGTAAAATTATGAAAAAAAAAAAAGGGACAATTTAATTCAACATATTTCCATTTTCAAAAAAAAAAATTCAATTTATAAACTTTCCATTAAAAAAAAATCTTTAGTTGAAAAATGAGTTTTCATCCCTCTTTTAAGACAAAGTTTTTCAGAATATCAAAGTGTACCAAGCTTCCATGCTTCCTAGACAGACCTTTTAATGTTTTTCAAAAGGGAGCCACACACCGTTTGTTTTAAATGACAATGTACCCTGCCCTTAAAAAAAATTTCTTTGTCCCTTTTCCATTTCCCCCCCCCCCTTTTCACCCTTCCTCTCGCATCTCTTTTAAAAACACATAAGGAGAAAAAAAAAAAAAAAACTATGCCCAGTTTGTTTCTGCATAACTAAATAAAGTATCCATATTCAAAACTGGTGATCAGATTACATTCAACCTCTAGATTAATAAGAATTCAATAAGAAAAAAAAAAAAAAAAAAAAAAAAAAAAACTGCAAATAGTTTCTTTAAAGTTGCTTTACAATGCACTTATATTTTAATAAAAATCTGTTACACAGGCTAATTTATTATTATTATTGCAACTTGCTGAAAACTTGGGTGAAGTCTAGCAATTAACAATGAAGGTTATGGAATAATATAATAATAAACCAGCTTTGGTTTTGCAATCATTTTTTTAAATTATTTTTCTTTTTTGCATCTCTAATTTATTGCCCCCCTGCCGCCACAATCAAACAATGAACTTGCTTGCAAATTCATGGTATCCTATTAATACATCAAGAAATAGAATTTTAATATTTATTTAAATTGAAAATATTTAGGATATTTTTTTATTTCTTATTAAAAACCACTTTGACATTTAACTTTAAATCTTAATAAAAAACACTTAGTTGTGCACCAAATAAATTTTTATTAAAATAGATATTAATGTCGATACTCATTCTCTTCAAAGATTAATAGATTTATACATTTTTCACAATGCACGGCAGCAGGTTTCAGTGAAGAATGAGCTGTTTGTGTTATTCTTCAATAAAAATGATGAAGCTAATGCAAATCATCTCACTAGACTACTGGAAAAATTATGATGTAAACTAGAGGTGCACAACCTTTTCAAGTGAAGGGCCACTTAGAAATATGTCTGGGTGGTCGAGGGCCACATCAATAATGAGATAATTCAATTTAAAAAGGAGGTCACCTATGGCCTATAATCAGATAAAAAATATGATTTTAGAGGGAAGTGGGGGGTTACCCCTTTAAGTTTGCTTACCCAGTCAAAATATCCAATTCACATGGTAAGGATATATCAGCAGATTTTAATTTATATACAACAATTGTAGCAAGGTTTATTTTCAAGATGCATGACTTTTTTCAGGAGAGTAAATTTTATTTTATTAAAAGCACTAAAAACAAGCATAAATTGCTGGTACCGAAAAAATGTGAACTTTATGAAACGAAAGAGGGAGAATGAGCCGATCAACGAGAATTTTCGTGCCTGAACAACAAAATTCACGATTTTCTGTGCCCAATCAATAAAATTTGTAATTCTTCCACGCCTGATCGACCAAATTTGCACATTTTACAAAACCAAATTGACAAAATTTGCAATTTTTATGAAGCCGATTGAGAAAATTTGCTTCATTTCCGCACTTGATCAACAAAATTCGCTATTTTTACAAAGCTGATTGATGAATATAGGGCAAAATTGGGAAATTTCTTTAGCGGCCACTGGCCAGTAAGACTAATTATTCAAATGGCCACTATGTTTAAACTACGAGGCCACTTTTTTATTCAAAAGTACTAAACAGTTAAAATTTCTATAAGTATTAATGTAAGACTGAATAGCACAAATAAATGTTAATATAAATATATTGGAACCCAAAATAGTAGAATTGTTGATAAAATGTAAGTAAAATATATTATCTCCTTGTAAAAAAGTGGTCATAAGATGGCCACTGATAGACAATTTTTCACTGGCCACTATTTATCATTTACTGGCCCTGTGGCTGGTGGCTAGTACCAGGGCCCAATTATGACTAATTGGGGCCCTGGGCAAAGATAAATTAGGGGGCCCCTTTCGAATTATTGCAACGTTATTCAAATAGAATTGATGATCATTCATATGCGTATGTGTAATACATAAACATATTTTCGCACCTTGCATATAAATAGAAGAAATCTCTTAGCTTTGCCATTTCTAAATTAAATATCTTAATAAAAGTACCCCTTGTTTTTTTTTTTTTTTTACTTAGCACAGAACAAAAATATTTTATATAGCTATAACAGTATGTTATATTACTTTAAGATGAATTTAATAACTTCAACAATATGGAAGAGTTGTAATTTTAAAAAGAAAATAAATGTTTTATAATTTAATGTACATAATTGGGGGTCCCTTAAGGTCTGGGGCCCATGGGCAAAGTCCCGATTTGCCCATTCGGTAATAAGGCTCTGGCTAGTACTAATTTTGCCCTTTATGATGAAATCCGCGATTTTTCCGAACCTGATCGACGAAATCCGCAATTTTCTGAACCTCGTTGACAGAAACACGATTTTTCTGAAGCCGTTTGACGAAATTAGCTATTTTTCTGCGCCTGATCGACGAAATTTGCGATTTTTATGAAACCGATCGATGAAATTCACTATTTTTCTTTGCATGATCGACAAAATTCGCTATTTACCTTCACAGGATTGACGAAATAGGCAACTTTTCTTCGCATAAGCGGCAAAATTCGCAATTTTTTCGAGTCTGATCAACAAAATACGCAATTTTTACGAAACCGATCGAAAAAATTCAGGATCTTTCCGCTCCTGATCAACAAAATTCGAAACTTTTACGAAGCTGATCGATGAAATTCACGATTTTTCCTTGTCTGATCAACAACATTCGTTTTTTTACAAAGTTAATCAACGATATTCGTGATTTTTCAAAGCTGATTTACGAATTTTCTTTGCATGATCAATAAAATTCACATTTTTTTCGAACCTAATCAACAAAATTCGTGAATGTCCGGTGCCTGAGCAACAAAATTTACAATTTTTATAAAGCCATTCAACGAAATTAGCGATTTTTCTAGCTTGTTCAGCCAATTTTGCGATTTTCCACAGCCGATCCAGGAAATTAGCGATTTTTCTTCTCCCGATGGAGGAATTTTGAGATTTTATTAGAGCCTAATCGACGTAATTAGCAATTTTTACGCGACAGATCAACAAAATTCACAATATTCCCTTCTCCGATCAACGGAATTTGCGATTTTTTGGAATCAGATCTATGACAATCCTGATTTTTCCATGTCCGATGAAATGTGCACCTTTTTCTACACTTAATTCAAGAAATACGCATTTTTCGTGCCAGATCAACGAAATTTACTAGTTCTGTAACTAACTGACAAAATATCCGCACTTTTTTACGCGGTAAGATGAAACTTGCGATTTTTTTTCTCTGGATAAATTGATGAAAATCACGATTGTTTCGCAGCCTATTAACTAAATTTTTATTTTTTCCTCACATCATCGATAAATTCATGATTTTTCCGTGCTTTATCAACGAAATTTGCAATTTTTTCATCTGTGCCTGATCAACAATATTCGCGGGTTTTTTTTTTCTTTTTTTTTTTCCATGCGATAAACCGAGAAAACATGCAATTTTTTTTGCAACTGATGAATTTAATTTGCAATTTTTTCGAGCATCATCTACAAAATTGACGATTTTTTTCTTGCCTGATCAGCGAAATGCATGTTGCGTAAGACCGACAAAATTTGTGATTTTTCTATGCCTGATCGACAAAACTCACGATTTTTCTGTGCCTGATCGGGGAAATTTGCTATTTTTTCCCTAACTTCGTGGACAAAATTCACGATTTTTCAATATCGACGAGTGAAACTTGCGATTTTTACAAGCCTCATTGACAAATTTCCCTTTTTTCCGTACTTAATCAATGAAATTTGTGATTTTTCGGTACCGATCAATGAAATTTGCTATTCTTAAGTGACGAAAATTTATATTTTCCCGCAGAAAATGACGAAATTTACGATTTTTTCCTATCACATATGCACAAAAATTGCAATTTTTTCCAGTTGAAAATTGACAGAGCTTGCGGGCCACAGGTTGTGCATCCCTAATATAAACTAATGACATGATAATGTATATAAAAATGTTGTGTTAGCAATTCAATACATTTCATAGAAAATCTTCCACAATACAACAGACCATTAAATAGAAATAAATATTACAAAACTATCAATTTCTATATAGATTCTAAGCTTTATATGAAAAATAATACTTTGAATTTGTTAATAAAGACTGACTGTATACTCTGTGGCCTCTGACAAAGATTTATATTTTACAAACAACAATGAACTACTGTTAACATTTTTAAAATTAAGCTGTATATTATTGCATAATCAAAAGTAATCTAGATAAAATTATATGCAGAGCACTTGGAGCGTTATTCCAAGGGTTCTGGGTTTCGATCTCCGGCTTGGACATTTTCCCCCACAGTGTTGGTTCTATGCTTAGAAGGCAAGTATTAATTCACATATTAAATACTCAATAATTTCAAGTGTAATTTCACTGATCATAATCAAAATTATATGCTTTTTATTACTATGCATAAATTAAATGTTTTCTCGTTGAATATATATAAAATAAGATCAGAAAGAAATTTTTATTAGATTTATTTAGCTTAAATAAACTTGTCTGATGTAAAGATAGATTGAGAATTGTTTAATAGTCAAGATTAGTTACAAATCTTTGTATACTGTAAAAATGAGATTAAAAAGAGAACAAGTGATCAAAAATAGAAAACAGGAAGATGCAAGAAAGAGGAGAGATAGGAAAGGGAAGAAAAAAACTAATCAGTTCTTACCAGAGATAGTTGCAAAAGGAAAGATCAGCAAACTTTTATTTTTTGCAAAGAGGAATCAGTTTGATTATTTAATATAAATCTGCACACAATTACAATACACACTTAAAACATGAAAAAAATATATATATATATATCCACCTGTATAAAACGAATTGCTCCTCTAAGTATACTTAAATTTGATGTTTTTCTTTCATCCATATTAGGTAGTTGCTTTTTCAAAGCCTCAAAACATTCTTTCAAGTGAGCCCTCCTAAACAATAAATCCAATTATTTATAAATGAAAAGCATACAACAAAATAAAAATACATCAAATGCACATACAAAATCTCAAATACATAAACTATAAAAATTTTATTGAGCAGGAGAAGCACTCAAAAAGCACTCTGAAAATATTAAACTATTCACACTGAATAAAAGATTTGTATACATTTTTGCTTAGAACACAATGCAGATTCTCCCCCCCCCTCTTCTTCCCTGCTCTTTCTAAAAGAAGACTCTCCCAACTATGATTTATAAATGGGAGGTGCAGTAGAACCATATGAAGGATGTGCATCCAAACTGTTTATTTTTTTATCCTTTTTAAAATTTACTTTTACTCCCAAATGCATCCAACTGGGAGATTCTCTTATTGAGAAACTAGCTGTCGTATTTGTCCATTTTTTGATAAAGGCAGATTATATTGCAAAAAATGCTGTAAAATTGACATTTTGAACTGATTTTCTTTCTGAAGTAAGAGAGCTGGGAACGAAAAAAAAAAAAAATCACTTCTACTGAGAACATAATTGTTTATAAATCAAGTTATAATAAATGAACAAAAAATTAAAAAAAACACACACCATTTCTTCGAAAACCATGTCAACAAGTTTAGCGTTTTTACTTTTAAAAATGAGTCTGAAGACATTTTCAAAAATTTTGAATTGTTGAACATGCGATTTTTTTTAAATAGCACCTTTTAAAAAACTTTTTTCCCCCCTTCAAGTGAAGCCTTAAATGCCTATTTATGTTTAATGAAGTTTTATGCACCCTTAATCTCAATAGCAGAATTTTTCTGTCCATCTAGCCAAAATTATTTGCAACTCAACAATACTGAAATA
Organism: Maratus speculifer; assembly: GCA_964019185.1. NCBI lineage: Eukaryota > Metazoa > Arthropoda > Arachnida > Araneae > Salticidae > Maratus > Maratus speculifer. The sequence continues at coordinate 388,770,804 of OZ025294.1, read as the reverse complement.
AGCTACTATGATAAATACTTAATCATACATACCCCCCCCCAAAAAAAAAAGTGGGGAGGCAAAAATTGCATTTTACAAAGAAAATAAAAAAATTAACAAAGTACATTTTTAATTTTTTTTAAGCTCGGTATTTATTTTTAAGCTGGTAGATTAATCTGTAAAAGTATAAAATATTCTCAGCACTGCTTTCGAGGCTGCACAGTTTCTGCTATAGGACCAGTAATAATTAGATCAGTCGAATTATTTTATTCTTTTAGAAAAGTTTATACACATTCTTAAATGTAAATATCTATAAAAAAAAAATCTTAAAAACATAATTTTGTAAAAAAAAATATTTTATTAAACAGTTAAGATTTTTTGTTTGTGGCTTCAAATGATAACACTAGTTTACAAAATTAAACTTTGTCTGTTGCCGCGAATTCTGTGGTTGATAATGTTCACTTATGACTTGTTTTTGTCAAATGTAACCGAAAAATCTTTTGAGCAGCTCGAGTTACTTTGTTTTTTATTTTTATCATTTAAGCATATATATTAATCGATAACAGCCGTATTTTACTGTTTTAAGATTAGTTTCTCAAGTTTTTGCGTCACTAGTAGTTCAAGAATACGTTGTTTAAACAATCCAGATCATTTTTGTTATGTATGCGGCAAATATGTGTTTAAGAATTGTAGAAAAATTACATCAGAGTTGGTGAAAAATACCTATTTTGAGTATTTTGGGATGCTTTTGGATAAAAATGAGAAGTCTTGGACTCACAATTGTGTTTGTAAATTGTGTGTGGAATATTTAAGATACTTGCCTTTAAATTTGGAACACCGACTATTTGGCAAGAGCCACGAAATAATCTCGAAAACGATTATTTTTGTAGCGTGAACATAAACGGTTTAAACACTAAAAATCGAGCTAAATGGTAGTACCCAAGTACTAGTTGTGTTCAACGTCCAGTGCAGCGTTTACCTGACTCTTCAGAATCTAAAAATATATCTGAACCATTAGAACAAGACATTGAAGGACCAAACTCATCACAAAATGTTGCGGATTTCGAAGGTATGTCAAATGAGCCAAAATACTTTTCCCAAAATGAGTTAGATGATCTTGTAAGAGATTTAAATCTTTCTAAACAAGCTTCAGCATTGTTAACATCAAGATTAAAAGAAAAAAAATGCTTTCCTCAAATACTAAAATAAGTTTTTCGGAAATAAAAAATCTGAAAATTATAGTGAACTTGTAGAAGACTTTCTACTTCAATTAAAAAAATATGGGGTGCAATATGAGCATAAAACTCCACTTCCTCAGTAGACACCTGGACAGATTTCCGGAAAATTTAGGAGATATGACCGAAGAGCAGGGAGAGTGTATGCATCAGGACTTGCGCGTCATGCAAGAGTTCTATCAGGGTTTCTGGGATACGAATATGATGTTTGACTATTGTTGGTCTCTGATACGTCATTTTCCAAAGTCTACACATCGGAGAAGAGCTTTAAAACGAAGTTTTTTAGAACTCGATGATAAATTATTTTTTTAGTTAAGTTTTTCTTAGTAAATACATGTTTTTTCTGTTTAATACCTGCATAGCTAAAACTCAGAAACTAGAGCTCATTAAAATATTCTAATTATATTTTTGAAAATAGCATATCATATGTAGTCAGCAACAGCTAAAATTTTTTCGGCAACAGATGTACTGTAAACTAGTGTAATAGCACTTAAAATTCAGAGTCATGTGTTTTATTATTCTTATATAAAAATAAATTAAAATTACATTCAAATACAGTAGACTCCCTTAAATCGACAACTCTAATATCCACACATTATTTACTCATGTAAACAACGAAACTTTCAGTTCAGATGCAGGGACAATCAATTCTATATGTATTTTAATTTTTGTTAATATTGCTGAATTCATGCCTTTTCTGAAGGAAGAATAAATTTATTTCTGAAAAAATTAGAGATATTGCCGATATCATTGATCCTCACAATCTTCTTACCAAATGTATTTATGCATTAATCAAGCTTTTTTTTTTAAAGTCCGGCTAAATCTGAAATAAAATTTCCGTATTTTATGATTTTGATGAGATATAGTAGTGCTAATTTACAAGGCAAGTTTCAATGAATAACTAAGGAAAAATGCATCTCATCTTTATAATGAATAGTTAAACATAATTGATCATTTACTTGACCTTTGCTTCAAATATTTAAAATAAATTTCTTTACTATTTTAGTTTATTACTTTAATATTTTAGTACATAGTAAGCATGCATTATAATCTCAATTGCATTATTAATTACACTGAAATTACTGCTTTTGTTAACAAAGCAGTGACTAGAAATCAACAAAATTCTAAAACCCGCACAACCTCTGGTCCCAAGCTGTGAGGATTTGAGGGAGTGTATTGTATTTGGAATGAGAATTTATTAAATAATTTTTTTTAAATAAAAAACAATACCTGTTCTTTTCCAACTTGTTATGAACTTCACGAGTACCAGTGCTGAAAAGTAAAAAGTACAATATTAATATTTTTTAAAAAGGTACACAAAACAAGTACAATATAAAATAAAGAATGGAAGGAGGGAGGGGGGGGAGGGGGGATCTAAAGTTTGATCATACTGATAAAAATTAAAAACAAATAAAAGAATATCTTGATTAATAACAATATATGAATAATCTTGTGTTAATTTATTCCTATTTTCAAAATAATATAGTTTATACTATCAGTTCAGACAGTTTATCTGTTCATACTTCAAAAGCAAGTACATCGATTTATATCTAATAAAATTAAAAAATATAAAAACATTGAAGAATCCGAGATATTGATAGCCAAATAAGTTTAACATGTTTTCAATTAAAGTCCAAATATATCAATACTCGTTTTAAAATATAAAACAATACAAATATTTACATGTCATCTGCTTTGAAAAAAAAAAAAACATGATCAGAAACATTTTACAAGAAAAGATATTAAAAAGCCATAAATAAAAATATGAAAGTGAATAAATAAAGACAAAGTGAAATTTGACAAGATGAAATCTACAAGAATGGAAGATAGAAAAAAGCAATAAGTTTCCATTGTAGCAGGTACACTTATTTCATTCAGGACTCAAAATGTACTAGAGCAAACCGAAACTATGTTCCAGTTTTATAATTAAAAAGTTAAATAATTTCAAAATGTTATGGTTTGTGGATTTTTCCCATTCCAAGCCCCTATTTCCCCTGGAACCAGGAAATTTTCTATTAGACAAATTTCTTTTGACAGGTTTAAGAACTTGGGGTTAAATTTAGTATTTCAGAGAAATGGGCACCATTTCATTACATTTTTATGATAGTTCAATAAAAAATTAGGAAAAAAAAATATCAGTAACAATTTTTTCTAGCATCAGATGTGGAACAAAGCGATATTTTTCATTCTTAAAATCTTTTAAATCAGAAATATATGCTGTTAAAGTCAGTTATTCTAAGGTCAATTTTTTTTATTATTATTATTATTATTAATTTACATAGAGTGTACTCGGGGTATTTTGATATATCAACAGTAAGTGTAAAAAAGGTGATAATTTAACAACTGCTTGCAGATGGCAACAGAAGATACGCTACTGTGTTAGAATACTTTGCGACTTTCTAACTAGATCTTAGTTTTTGAACATTTAAAATTTTAATTTACATCACTACGATTTAAACAGTCGCACAAACATTCAAAATAATTTAAATAGGAAATTGAATTTTGTAACACAACAGGCATAAATAAGCAAATAAAAGACTAAAACACTACAAACGTAGATGGATGTTAAAATAAGAAATTCTAGCACCATTTTACTATTAAATTATTTAATTTCATTTTACATTTTATACAACTTTCAATGTGTTTAAATAGAAAGAGCATTTGCTTTTCAGCAGAAAATAAATAGTACAAAAAAGAAAAACCTTTTAAATATTTTTTAGAGTAAGGATATGTATACAAATGTACCAGCCAATATTGGCTATCACATGGTGGGTTACCAGAGGGCTGCATAGTATGTGGAAAAAAAAAAATGGCGACGCATATTCATGAAATGACTCCAACTCTGGAATGACTAATGTACTAGTACTGAATGTTGGATAGATTATTTTCATTCAGATTGCTTGATTGTTACCATTTGTTTTGAAATAGCAACCTTAAGTTGTTGTAAAATAAAAAGAAAATTTTAAAAAATTTTCATGGTATATTTCAGATATTTGAGTATATTAAGTCTCAAACTTGTGTTTTTTTATTTCAGCTACCATAAAACGTATAGTTTCAATAATAAAAATTCTTGATTAATCTACATGTATTGTAAGATAAAAATATTTTAAACAATATTAACTTCTCATTTATTCATTAAAAGAAAAAATAAATTTGTTATCGGTCATCACTCTCAAAAAGTGTAACTTGAATTAATATCAAAGACAAAAAAAAAAACTGCATAAATAAAAAATAATTATAATTGCATAAGTTGATAAAAAATGCTATGCAATAGCTTTACCGCACCACTCCCCGAGTGCCACATTTTTTTTTTTTTTTTTTTTTTTGGGGGGGGGGGGGGGGAAACAATGACAAATGTCCGACTGTCGGAACAATGAAAAATTATTTAACAAGTGTTTATAGATGAATTCATTATAAAATAATTGTCTGTTCAATAATAGAAAAAAAAAAACCTTAGTAAATTCACAATTAGTATAGTTCAAATATATACAATTAAATAAGATGTAGAAACAAATCACACAAGTTCCAAAACAAATCTAAAGCTGAAAATATAAAACTAATATAAACATCACAAACCCCAGGTTTGAAGAGAAGGAAAAAAACTAAGCAAAAGCCAGAAAAGTTCATTAAAGTTTTAGCTGAGGGTCAGACTCACAGATTTAAAGTTCACAGTCCTGCCAATGAATACAAGCTACAACATCAGAATTTGTAAGGAATTAATGTAAAGTAGGGAAAGGAGAGCAGAAGGGGGGGGGGGGGGCTTTTGAACGTTAAAAACAGATTTCAAATCTTCCAGGGAAGGGGCTCATTGTTCTGGGAGGAATGTCTCCTTAGGCCACCTCCTGAATTCAACACTGCCTGGAAGGGGATTTGAAAATTTTTATACAAGTATAGCTCTTTACATATGCATACTCTCAGACTAGACACAGTCAACAGTAACTGATTGAGGTACTCTATAGACCTTTTTTTAAATCTTATTTTTATCATATGACAGTTCAACATCTGGAAGACAGCCTGTCTTGATTATGCGATACCGACAGCCAAGAAGGGAGGAAATAAACTAATCTTTTATGCAGCCCCTGTACAAGATCTAGAATCTTGCTTATCTAATGTCAAAATTGTATTTAACTATTTTAGTATAGACATTCAGGGTAATTTTGTTCTGCATTCTTTATTTTCAGATGTTCCATTCTTATTTGAAAAATAGTGTTGCAATTAGTGGCATGAAAGAGAAGAATTTCTTTTAAATTATTATAGGACTATCAGAAATCATGGAATAAAATATTTTTTAACCCGATTGAAAAGTTATCCAACCATGTAGGGCAACTTTGAACCATATTATGAATAATGTTTATTTAGTCCCTTCCCAAAATTCAAATCCTTAGCCCCTTCGCAACGGGAGCCTTTTTCAAAATGTTTAATGTTTTCTCACCGGTTTTTAGATACAGAAATTTGTGCCTCCTCAAATCAAGAAATTGTTCCAATTAAATAAGGCAGATTTTACAGTAAAATTTTACTGGTGGGAATGAACAAGGATTCTGAAGCCTTTTTGCGGCACGTATACGTGTCGCTCATCCCCAAGGGGTTAAAAACGACTCCCTCATAAAATTCGGTGTTTCAAGCCCTGTGTGCCCTGAATACTATGATTTTTTAAAGTTTTATTTGGCTTATCTAACCAGAAAACTTTGTGTTATGAATCAAGGAGAGAAAACCTTACAATAATAAATACTGGTTTTAGGCACCCCCCTGGTTATGCCACTGAAAATAAAATACAATGTAAAATATTAGAAAATAATTCTTTTAAATTTCATTTGAATCAAATTATAAAAATATTTTGCAATAGTAAGGAAATCTAAGCAAGATCATACCGTAAAATACTGTCAATTTGTCCCCCCCCTCCCAAACGTGATGGAAAATCTAAAAATATTCAGAGGTTGTTTTACATGGAGTTTTTAACGATCTTTTCACAAAATTTGCGTCTTTTTTTCACAATAACTGATGAATTTTGCAGGTTTTTTTTTTTAGATATCTGATGAAATTTGTGTTTTTTTAGTGATATTCGATAAAATTTGCAGTTTGCTTGCGATTCTTTAACGGAAATCACATTTTTCCCGCAATCTTGACGGAATTGTACGTTTTTCTGCACGTCTCTTTTGTGACCCTTTGAAGAAATGAGAATTTTTTCGAGATTCTTTAATGGAATGTGTTTTTTCAGCAATTTTTTTTTAAAACAAAATTCACCTTTTTTCGAGTTTAACGGAATTTGCTTTTTTCTATTATTTTTTGATGAAAATCTTTTTTTCTGTAATCTTGACGAAATATGTGTTATTCTGCAATCGTATGACCTAATTTGCATTTTTAGAGCGACTTTTTGGATGACATTCTAATTTTTTATTGCATTCTTTTGATGAAATTTGCATTTTTTTGCGATCCTTTGACTGTTTTCTTTGGGAATCTGGCATATTCACATTTTTTTCCCTGCAATCTTTTGAAAAAAAGGAGCATTTTATGGGAACTTTTAAAGAAATGTATGTTTTTTCTGCAATCTTTTGACGTAATTCGCAGTTTTTAGAGATTTTTTTAAACATAAATTGCGTCTTTTAGCAATCCTTTGATAGTTTTTTTTTTTTTAAAGAATTGACATAAAGTTTTTCCCTGTAATCTTTCGATGAAATGTTAGTTTTGTCGATTTTTCTTTCAAATTCACGAATTTTCAAACAATCATTTGAAGAAATTTGCTCATTTTTATGATTCTTTGACGAAATTGGAGTGTTTTTAGGTATCCTTAGATAAAATTTCCTTTTTTTTAAATTGTTCTTTGCTGTATTTTCTGTCTTTTAGCAATCGTTTAACGTAATTTACAATTTTTCCAGTGATCTTTATGGGGGGGGGGGGGGGGCATTTTCTCGGGATTTTTTTTATAAAGTTAGGGGAGGGCTTTTGATTGGGAAGGGCAGATTAACGGTATTATATTTGGGAATATTTAATTGCCAGTATTAAAAGGACTTCTGCAAATTGAGGTAAAATAAAATTGTATGACTTTCTGCTCTCTTTGGCGACACCTATTTTAAAGTTTGAACAAAATCTGAACCATTCGATGAATTTGCTTTAATTTAATATAATGCATCTTTGTGGAAGGTACCTGTTACAATTATCGAAAACGCTCATGCCAAAAATCTTAGAATTAAAATAGAAATAAAAGAAAAGAATTCATGATCAACTAGCTTTTTATTGTAATAGTTTCATTTGCTTAGTGGAACGAATGTGTATGCCTTTGGTTTTGCTACACTTGAAAAATTAGGAATCAACTGTTAAAGCTGTTAAACTCATTTTCCTGTACCAGCACTTTTACAAAACAAAAAGTTAACATCTTAGTTTGTTCCCAAATTTGTTTAAAATGTATGTCTTGCAGTTATTTTTATTTTAACTAAAATACTTAAGGTAAAATTAAAATTTTGACATCTTAACTGTAGATTTCCATGCATTTTGTGTAATAAACTTTTTTCTATAGTTTAAAATGTCACCCTTTAATCATTTATGAAAGTGTGCAATACTAATATATATTGATAATACTTATAAACGTGCATGTTCCAGGTGTCTCAAAAATGATTTAAAAATTTAATAACTTGCAAATGATAACAGATATTTAAAAAAAAAATTCTTGTAGGAAAGTTATGTCACGAGTTTTTAAGTTGCAAGAACAGATGTAGTATTCGCCTGGTATCCGCCATTTTGTTTCTTTGTTGAACACTTATGACCACTTTATACCTAATTTTTGAACAATTCAGAAATTAAATATAAACAACAAAAAATTTTTAAACTGAAAATCAACACTCCAAACATTTGCAAATAAAGGGGAAAAAATAGCGGAAGGGAGAGAAGGAATTTATAATTAGCTAATGGTAAAATTATAAATTTTAAAACAGTTAAACAAACTGCATATTCATTTTAAAAATATATATACAGTCGAGCCTCTATATAACGAAATCCATCGTTCCAGTAAAAAATTCGTTACATAGAGAAATTCGATGTATAGCGTATGATGTTAAAAATAGTTTTTAATGTGTAAATTTTGAACAAATATTATTTTTGATCTTTTTAATTAAGAATTTGAAATGTTTAAAAGTATATATTAACCTAACATTTTATTTCTTACTTATTTAAGCAGTTTCAAAAAAGAGAAAAGACATTTATTTGAAAGCTTAATGAAAATCAAATAAGGAAGACTTACATAAATTTCAGAGGAAGAAATCTGTAATTTTTTGTTGTTTTGATTTTAAAATTACAATTGTTACGCTCTCAAAAAAAATTCTCAAATTTTAGCAAGGAATGAAAAATTGTAGTTGATATTTTCCTCCATTTGAAGGTCTCTCTTATGTGCTCTCATTGATTCCTCTCTTATATGTGTAACAATTCAATTGACTGTGTTTTGAGAAGGATGTTGAAAGGTGTGTGGGAGATGGGATGAACTTGTTAGATTTAAAGAATAAGGAGAGAAGTAATATTTATAAAAAAAAAAAACCTCTCCACTGAACGATAAATCGAAAATAAGTGATGGAAAATTGATTCCATATGATTTCGAAGCTTTTTTAAAACTGAATAAATTAAGATCAATTTATGAAAAAATTCGTTATATGGAGATAGATATTTCGCTATATAGTCTGTTTTTAATGTAATCATGTGAAAAGGGGACCGTTCTTACTAAAAATTCGTTATATGGAGAAATTCGATGTATGGAGTTTCGTTATATAGAGGTTCGACTGTATATTCGAAATTACAGTCAAAAATGTTTCAGATATTAAACATTAAAAAAAAAAAAAAAAAAAAAAAAAAACACGAACAAAAATAAATAAAAAAAAGAAATTCAAAATCGGCAAAAGGAAACAAAATGGCCGACATCTCCGGGCAAATACTACATGATAGCCCAATTTCCAGTTTTAGTTACAAATAATAGCAATAAATGACATGCAATATCGCTAAATCCAGGCTCTATTTTCTGGCTTCTTTTCTCCAATGAGGAAAAAGATTGAAATGAATAGATCCTGAAGCACCAAAAAATACTGTCAGTACCATCTACTGTTTGAATTTTAAACAAAAAAAAAAAAAAAAAAAAATCACAGTAAATAACTCTTGACATACATAAACCTCCTGAAAAAATTCGATATTTTTCACTGTTTACAAGTTATTAAATTTTGAAATCCATCAATCAATTATTTTTGGGACATCCAGTTTACATGTACATCAGGACTATCAACCTTTTTAGTAAGCGAGGGCGCACCCTTGCTGTTGGAACTCAATGAAGGGCACCATCATTCACTTAAAAGAAATCATGCAGCAATATCTCAAAATGTTAGTATAAATGCACGTCATAACATAAAATGAATCTTACAGTAGTAGACAAGAGGCCTTACCATTCTGGAGCTAAATATATTGAATTCAAAATTACACATTTTCCTATGAGAGGCCTATCTCAAAAATGTTTATAGAGTAAAATGCCAGAAACTTTAATAGTGTATTGTAACGACAATAATTAAAAATAAATAAATCAGAGATATTACAATGATTCTTTTAGGATGTAAAAATATGCTATGACTTATTTTGAATGACTGAATTTAGTTTTATTAAAAAGTACAAAAAGGGGCAGACATAATAGTGACCAATCTATTCGAGTGGTTCCAAAAAGATAGCCTGAAAGTGCTTCCATAGATGAAAACCATGGGTGCATGTTCGAAATTTTGCCATGACTGAAAATATTTTGAATCATCCCCCCCCCCCCCCCAACCGAGTGAACAAATATACACGTGCATGATTCATGTTTTTTTTCATGACCGTTTAACGAAATTTGCTTTTCCCCCACGATCTTTTGACAGAAATCACGTCTCTTTAGCAATCCTTTGACAGAAATTGCGTCCTATCACGATCCTTTGACCAAAAATTGCGTCCTATTGCGATCCTTTGACCAAAAATTGCGTCCTATCGCGATCCTTTGACCAAAAATTTGTGACTTTTCAGCGATCTTTTGAAGAAAATTCTTTGACAAAAAAAATCCAGATTTTTTTGTGATCTTTTGACAAAAAATTGCAATTTTCAGCAATTCTGAAAAAATAGCACTATTTTCCACTATCATTTGACGAAAATCGCATCTTTTTCGCGATTCTTTGAAAGAGACTGCGTCATTTTCGCGATCCTTGGACAGGAATCGCGTTTTTTTGCCATTCTTTGACAAAAAATAAGTCTTTTTTTGCGATCTTTTGTCAGAAAAAGTGCTTTTTTTCCCACGATCGTTTGAAAAATAACATATTATCAGCAATCTTTTGAAAAAAATAGTTTTTTTTTCACGAAAAACAGATTTTCCTCGATCTTTTGACAAAAATCACAGTTTTTCTGTAATTCTGATAGAAATAGCATTTTTTCCTCGATCATTTGAAGAAAATCTCGTCTTTTCTGCGATTCCTTAACAGATTCTTGGACGGAAGTAACTTTTTCTTGAGATCCGTCGACAGTAATCACGTTTATTCCACAATTTTTTAACAAAAAACTCGTCCTTTTGTGATATTTTGAATGAAATAGTGCTTTTATCTGCTATTTATATGCTTTTATCTTTTGATAGAAATAATGCCCTTTTCCGCGATCATTTGACAAAAATCGCGTTTTATTCATAATCTTTTGACGAAAATTCGTGTCTTTTTAGCGATCTTTCGGCAAAAAACGCGTCATTTCCCCCCCCCCCCCCCCCCCCCGATTGTTTTTCATCGTCTGAGATTTTTCCACCCCGCTTCCGTCCTCGGGAATTTTTAAAAGACTGAAATCCATCCTGTGGACGGAAAACTTGTACCCATGATGAAAACTATACATGATCACATTTTTTAAGCAAAGCATAAAAAAAATCTTAAAATTTCAAAACTCAAGAAGGAATAATTAAACTCCTTATTCATCATATAAGACAGCCAATGGGTCAATGAGACAACAAAAAGGAAAAAAGCTGAACACACATGCATCTCAAAAATGTTAGAAAGATGAGAAATGTTTATTTTTTTTTTTTTTTTTTTTTTTTTTGTTACTTCCTAATTATTTAAAAAGATTTATTTCAATTATTACCAAAATTTTCCAAATTTAACATCATAATTACACCTTATGAACAATAACTACAAATTGTGAAAATGTACAGTTAAATTTTCTTTTACTTTTTAACTCTGAGGACAAGCAAATGTGTTATGGTAATATTAAACTCTCACCAAGGATTTTTTTTTTTTTTTTTTTTTTTTTTTTTTTTAATAATGAAAGGCAATTAACAACCATTTTCCCATCAAATATATAAAATTAAAAATTCTTTAAATGTTTCTGGTGGAAATCTAGATTAAAATTAGATGGGATATAATATATCCCACTGCCCCTCAATAGATTTTAATATGTTTATACAATTTTCAAAAATATCTCCGATACAAATACTTAAAACATGCTTCATAATGGAATTTTATTTCTATGTCTAATAACAGGAACCTTCAAAAGGACGCCAAGAAAATCTGTAAGGGACAGCATTTTTGAGATCTAAAAACCTTTAAAGGGCTCCATGACGCTTGCGGGCACCACGTTGGACAGCCCTGATGTACATAATTTATTTTTTTAATAAGGCCGAATCCATGTCGATTCAGGCAGGGGGGTTACCTTCATAGTCTCAGAAGTTCTTTGATTGAACATATGTTAAAATTCAGAAAAAAATAAAATTCCCGTAATTTTTGGTTTTTCCCAAAAAAATTTCTGGACCGAGATACAGGGTGCCAAAGATGGCATCCCGAGTACCTTTTCCCGTTTGCGATTTTCGAAAAAAAGTTTAAAGTGCTCTATCTCTGAAACGATGCAAGATATTTCGTTGCAGTTTATTTTATTTTGAAGATAATATTTTTCTGCTTAAAAAGATATACTCCATTTTGAAATATGTATTTAATTATTTTTAAAGCAGTCTTCTAAAAAAAATTTTTTTTAATCAAAAATAATTTTTTTCTCAAAAATGCCAGTTTCAAAAATTTTGATTTTTTTACTGTTAGTCAATACCATTGAGGACTACCTTCACTGTAAAGGAGAACTTCCACTTTTGAGTTTAATAAGTTTTAGAATCATTTCAAGAATTTAGAGTATTTTACAAGAACTGCATATCACAAGTTCAAATAAGTCTCTCAATTTTTGTTTATTTGTATCATATGTAGCCTATTACATATCCTAAACAAGTTAGAAATCACACGTCAAACATGGTGAATGAGGTGCATTCATACTATGACTAGTTTTATAAATATTTAGATCTTGGTGCAATAAGTATTATACGCTTGTGAAAACTGGCATGAATACAAAATTTATTATGTTTCTATATATTAAATTCAGTAATATAGAAGTAATATGAATCCATCTAAAAAAGAATGTATCACCAAGGCAACCTAGAATCATTACCTATCATGGGATATGTTTGAATTAATTATGCGTGATAGAATTTAACAGTATGAATAAAATATTTATGAGTGCCTTTTTTTCAAAGTTTTAATTTGACTTTCATAATGTTTGACAACCTTTTTCACAACATTTGTTGCTTTTTTTTTAAGGTAACATTTTTTTGTTTGAAATGATATATTCAATTTTGTAAAAATGTATTCATATTTTCTGATACAGCCTTTTGATTTTTTTTTTTTATTAAAAGAAATCGAAAATGCCAATCCTAAATTTATTTAATTATTTTTTTATTTTTTTTGCTGTTGATTAATACCATTGAGTACTTACTGCCTTCCTTATTTCGGAAAACTTCCATTTTTGATTTTGACAAGTTATCAAAACACATGTAAAATTTTGCCATATATTTTACCAGTTCCTGTATGACAATCCCATACTGGTCTCAGGAAATCAAAATCTTAATCTTGTTTGACATAGGATTTTATTTCTTAAGAAGTATAAGAAACTGACAGCTTTAAAAACAGCTTACAAAAGAAAAAAACAACATGCAGTAAAGTTTACAAAATATATGTATAAGTTTCAAAACATATTACTTCCAGTGTACTCTGCTCAGAACTGAAATTAGAAATTCATAGACTTTATAATTTGTTGAACAGTATCTGTATCTTCCTTTGATATTTAGTGATGCTTTCCTGTTTGACTAATAGGTTCTGGGGGTTCCATAATCCTTAAAACATTGTGAATAATGAGTGAACATTGGTGGTGATGTTGCTGTCTTGCAGGTGGAAATCTATACCCAACAGCCGATCCAAATGGGAGCATAAAGTTAACGACAATTTCATAAACAACTGATATCATTTACCTTTGCAATCCACCACTCACAGTAATATATACAGGCAACAAAAATTCCTTTTTATAAATTGTGAATTTGAATATTTTGCAGTTGTTCTAGAGATCTTGGTTGGGCAAATGAAATTTCTTCTTGCTTGCTGTTCAAAGTTTGCGCAATATAGGTACTGTGATAGTAATAGATGAATATACCCATCACTATGATATTAATGGATGATTGTTCATTCTATAAAATTCTATCATACATAATTAAATATCCCATGATAGGTAATGATTCTAGGCTGCCCTGGTGATTACGTTCTTTTTAAGATGAATTCATATTACTTCCATATTACTGAATTTATTATATAGAAACATAATAAATTTTGTATTCATGCCAGTTTTCCCAAGCGTGTAATACTTATTGCACCAAGATCTAAATATTTATAAAACTAGTCATAGTATGAATGCACCTCATTTACTATGTTTGACGTGTGATTTCTAACTTGTTTAGGATATGTAATAGGCTACATATGATACAAATAAACAAAAATTGAGAGACTTATTTGAACTTTTGATATGCAGTTCTTGTAAAATACTCTAAATTCTTGAAATGATTCTAAAACTTATTAAACTCAAAAGTGGAAGTTCTCCTTTACAGTGAAGGTAGTCCTCAATGGTATTGACTAACAGTAAAAAAATCAAAATTTTTGAGATTGGCATTTTTGAGAAAAAAATTATTTTTGATTAAAAAATTTTTTTTTAGAAGGCTGCTGTAAAAATAATTAAATACATATTTCAAAATGGAGTATATCTTTTTAAGCAGAAAAATATTATCTTTAAAATAAAATAAACTGCAACGAGATATCTTGCATCGTTTCAGAGATAGAGCACTTTGAACTTTTTTTCGAAAATCACAAACGGGAAAAGGTGCTCGGGATGCCAACTTCGGCACCCTGTATCTCGGTCCAGAAATTTTTTTGGGGAAAACCAAAAATTACGGGAATTTTATTTTTTCCTGAATTTTAACATATGTTCAATCAAAGAACTTCTTAGACTATGAAGGTAAGATTTTTTCTTTGGCTGCCTGAATTGACATGGACTATGCCATAAGAAAAATCAGAACAATGCTATGTATGATTAAAAAATGAAAAAGATTGATTTTTATTAAAAAGAATAAATCGCGAACCCTGCTTATATATGTGTAAAGATATTTACCCTGAATGCTCATGAGATAATACTGAATCTTTTGTCACCGGAGCAGAAGAACGTCTCTTCTCTTTAATCTCTTCCGAGGAATGAGAAGAATTAGACAGTTGTTGCTGTCTTCTCTGTTGGATTTGATCAGAGTGTGCAATGGAACCATCTCTACTTTCATTATCAGAAGCACTGAGTTTCGAGTAAGTATTATAATCGTAAGGCTCTTCACCTAAAAACAAAAACATACAAATAAGTCATTTAATATCTCTAAAGGAACAGTTATTTTCACAGTTGTTTCAAATTAATATATAAAATGTTATTTTTTATTATACACTTTTTATACACCTTTTTAGAAGAACTGAAACCCAATAATGCAAGTACATAACAAACTGGAAGAAATTGCCAGCAAGTTGCAATAATAGTAAATTAAGCTGTGTAATAAATTTTTATTAAAATATAAGGTACTACTGGGTTATCCCGTCAACCAAAAAATTATCGCCAAACTATAAGATTAAATGCCAATAATGGATGATCATGAATGTCACATTCAATGACATTAAATACAATTCACGTGTTCAAAATGTCGTTAAGCAATTTTTATTTTACCTTTTTATTAATACTCTACTAATTATTTATTTTTTCGTTATTTAAAATAAAAATTATGTCAATATGTGTAATTTGGCTATTAGTTTGGCGATTTGTATAATTTGGCGAAATTGGTCGACAGGATAACAGTAGTACCAAATATAATAAGTCGTTCATAAGTTACAGCACCATCCAAAAAAGGTTCACCATAAAAAAGGTCCACTCCAAAGAAAAACAATTGAGCTAACTGTGAGGTTTTTTGAGTTTAATATTCTAAAATCAACATTATCGGAATTAGATCATCTGCTTTCCATAGATACATTTAGTTACGAAGAAAGGAACTGTGCATGATTTTTTTTATTATTGTTAAAGAAAAAAAAGATTTTTGGTGGCAGGCTTACAAACTGATAAATATTTTGAAAAATGAAATTCACTCAAAATTGGGAGTGGTGTTTGAGATTTTACAGTATGTAGAATAAAAAAGACAATATATCAAAAAAAAATTCCGTATCCGGAAGTTCCAGAAAATCTGTTCTTTAATATAAATATTTTATTCCAACAAATTTTTTGGCAAATAGTTATTTTAATAATTTAATTAGTCTAATAACTCAGTTTTTTGCCGTATTTGTGCGATATTTTGGGTATGTTATCACCACCATAATAAGGCAAAATAAAATTCTTTTTCACTGTGGCAATTATGTAGATTTTTTTCAAAACAATGTCAATATTTGAGGGTGCAGCGTTTCTTCCCTAAATTATGGTACTTAAATGTGAAATAAGTTAAGTATATATTTTTTAAAGTGTGTAATTATTTCTTATTAAATAGTAAAAGAAATGTGACTGCCAAATTCCATTAATTAGTAGTTTATATATTTTTACATCAATATTTAATTTAGATTTTCTTTCATCTGAAATATTAAATTTATGTTGTCTGGGGCTTTTAAATTTTTGCAAGTATTTTAAAATATAACAGCAACTACATATGTAAAAGATACTCTTTATTAAAAATTCTAATAATATAGTACCTACAATACTATACAGTATTTTTTTCCCCCTTACAGATATTTTCTTCCTTTAAATCTGAAAACATCCACTATATACTTAACAGTGCTGTCTGTGGGCATGACAAAGATTTTATTTTATTTTGGTGGTTTAATTGTGGTCTATCCCGATTTCTTTCCATCATTTTAGAGGACATTCCACCATCAATTTTTTTTCTTAAAACATCTTGTTTATTTTTTTTCTATCTGAAAGTTGAAATTTATGGTTTTCTAATACTTTTTAAAATTTTTAATTATTCTAAAATGTAACAACACATAATATTTACTAAAATATAACTAGACAATAACTGATGAGAAACTTTTACCAATTATTATTTTTTCAATGGGGAGGGGTGCAAATTATTGATGCAATTTTTAGGGCAAACAATAGTCAAATAACTTTTCAGAATAAAATAATGCTTTAAAAAAATTTATAAACAGGTAAATTTTTTTGAAAAGAAATACAAGAATCGGGCATACTATATATTTTTTAAGATAAAAATAAGTTCATTATTCGGAGACCGAATAAGCCAAATAATTGATATTCGACCAAATCATTATTCGTTGCATCACTAATATGTATAACCCCTAACCATTTCCACTAGTGTCTCAATTTTATAATTTTCTAAAATTCAGCATTTTAAATTTACTATGTAAAATAATGATCTTGTGATAGTTAAAATAATTTGAAAAATTAATTAGTCACATAAATATTTTGTTAATTATTTCTATCCTAATTGTAGAATTTAAAAAATGACAAATTTTATTAGTGTGCTTTCATCAAGTTCTGAACCCAAACACAGTTATAAAAATATTTATTTTTTGTAGGGTATTATCTGGAAAGAGAGCATTTTTGTTTATTTCTGACATTTACAATTAAATTTTGATTCAATTTTATGAAACTATCAGATTGGTTTTAAATATTGTTTAAAAATATATATAATAATGATTATCAATTAAAAAAAAAAAAGTGAATTTTTTAAAAAGGTGTTCATATCTGACACATGTACTGTTAAAACAGTTAAAATACATACTTTATTGATTTACAAAGAGTTTCTGAAATTAATTTGATATTTTGCATTCAAATTTCATTTCTATGCAATTTATGTTTTTGCCTTTAAGATCTTAATAAATTAACCCAATTGTATGAAGGAAATTTCTGGAAGATTTAAAAAATAATTAGAGAACAATTAATATTCAGGATACATTTTTTCCCATCCTTTTTGTGTGTGTGTGTGTGAGCGAGAAAAAAAAAATCCAAATTATTTATTCCATTATTATTAAATCATTAACTCTAAAACGAAATCATTGGCCTATTTATAAAGTATCTTTCTATCGATAACTTCAAATGTGTTCTGTAATTCGAGCATCTAAGCAATAACTACGATAGATCGCTTAGAGATAAGCATATGACATTTGTAAACAAACACACATTGTGCAGAATGTTTAAAATTTAATATTCTGAAACGGATGGCGATTGGATTAATAAACAAAATAATGAATTGTGTTATTTAAGCAGCTAATCATATCAACAAAAAATGTTTATCTGATGAAATAAAAATAAAAAAAATGTAACAGATATTCTCATTCGACCCTGACGTGACAGGTTTCGAGGGAAACTAAAGAAGGCGTCTAATAAGCATTTAAATTTGGAACGAATAAAAAGATTCCAAAAATATACATTTAATAAATTTGTATGTGCTTGATTTTTATCTTTATGCACTTTACTATTAAATTTTTAAAGCTATAAAACTAACGTAAACAATACAGATACAGAGGTTCAACAGCCTAAACCTGATTGGTGAGTATTTAGAAGCGTGCATGTTCGGCATGTAAGGTAATGGTTAATGACAGCAATGCATCAGTGATTAAAAGCTCGGGGGAAAAGCACATAAATTGAGATAACAAAACAGTCTAAAATAATATATTTAAACGTTTTCTTACCACGTGCTTTTGCTTCAGAACGATATTCTACATACTTTGCGGCTTCCAATAATGTAAGGAGGGGGCTGTTCATTGCTTTCTAGCACAGCCCATGCACAAAAAGGAATGCACTTCTCCGCTTTTAAATTTTTGCAGGAGATTCATCTACGAACAATATATTGTTCATCCTTTCCAGGCTTTTAGGCTCAAGATGGCGGGGTGACATCAAAACACATAGAAGAGAGGCATTTTAAGCACCACGTGGTAACTGTGATTGACGTTGATTCCTTTAACGCAGTGCTTGAGCAATCCGATTTGTTTACACACTGTACACACTAGCATCGAAATGTGGCTTATAAACTGCAACAAATTACATTAAAGTTAATGTGCAGACTTGAAAACTAATGCTCAGATTATGAATTTAACAAGTAATTTCATAAAAATACTTACATTAAAAGGAAATGCAGCGCAAGTTATCTTGTTGTTTACCGCTAATGCCCAGATCAATGATTACTATATGCAGCTATTATAAAATAGTAGAAAATCGATAAGTGAAAATTGTTAAAGGCTAACTATACATTGAATTTTGTACAAGATAAAACTGAATTTTTTTAAGCAATTGACCGATGGAAATTACTCGTGACCTGTCTAGATACAAAACCCACGTTATTATGTTTGCATGAGTTAGAGAGCCTGAACCAATAAAATGAAAGCACACCATACAGAAGGCGGAGCTTTTGTCACATGGGCCATATGCTATTCTTCCAACAATCACTAGCAACCCCCTTAAAAATTTAAGTATAAACATTATTATAAATGTCAAATTAAGATTAAATACCAATAACATAACTTATTTTTTTTAGACTTGAAATAAAAATAAAAATTATATATCTTTTATTACCTATAAGTTTATTTTATTCTTATTGTTTATTTTGACAAGTAATGTGTCAATACAAACTGCATAAATAATTTTAGTGCTGCCATCTGTTGTTGACATAACGATTCACAAATGATGTCTTATATCTTGTTATTTGGATTTCTGATAGCTAGTCAGTCATTTTGAAGCATCATCATTTTCTAAACATTGACTTTTAAAACTACACATATATATGCAGTGATACATTATATATGTATCACTACATATATATTTAAAAACATGTTAAAACAGCAAAAGATCGAGCGGTGAAAGAATGCGACTTCGATATAGCTTATGATAGAATCACGACATTATTTTCTTCTTTTATTTCATCCTTTTTTAATAACGCAATAAATTCATATTATTTTTTAAATTATATTAAATTCATATTTGAATGCCTTTATTTTGTATTTTTTTTAATCTCTCTGTCTAACCGAACCAGTATTTAATATGAACTTATCTTTAAAATGTAGAGTGCACATTTATAAACAAAAAAAAAAAAAAAAAAAATGCTTCCAAATTCAAATGTAAATATATATATATATTTAAAAATTATTTAAAATCTCTAAAGAATGGGATAAGTCCCATATCCTCTGCCGCAAAACACAATCTGACAATTAAATGAACAAACAAGATTTCTCGATAATAGCATGATCATTTAACGATACAATTTATTTACAGATTCAGATTTTAAAAAGACAGGGGCAGAACCCGATCAAGATGAAGTTGGGCCCAGGGCCTTTTTAAAAAGTTGGGCCCCCTACCTCCCCATTCCCGGTGACATTTTCAGAAAAAAAGTAGGTTTATTTGATGAGTTATGAAAATTTCAAGTTTACAAAATAAATAAATAAATAGCAAAAATAATCAAGAAAATGAATTACTGTGCACTTTCTAAAATAAGCATTCGTATAATTCACATACATCTATGATCCACAGTTTATGTTGCGGAATAAATGAGGAAGTCTTTTTCAAAACTTGCCTTATCCAAAATCATAAAAATTGTGTTTTATTGAGTCATTCGGAATATTTAATTTTTATTTTTAATATTTTATAAAATAATATTATTTGGAAAGTATTTGATTAAGGGAAAAAAAACAGCCACATAATTTGTGGGCAGGGGCTTCGCTAATGGAGCCTCCCCTCCCCCCCCCCTCCAAACGTTCCCAAATGTTGTTACACTTGGCAAATTTCATTGAAATTTTAATAAAAGTTGCAATATATTTCCTATTTTTAAATAGAAGTTGTCACAGTTACAACTCTAATTGGGAATATTATTGCAATTTTCACAAATAAGAACTGTGTTACATTTTCTAAGTGTGGTAACTTGGCAAAAATATGAAACAAGTTGGCAAATATGAAAATTTGACTTGGCAATTTAAGGTCTTCTCCCTTACTAATAAAAAGTCTTAGCGATGGCCCTGTTTGTGGGCCCCTGAAATTGGTGGGCCCAGGGCCGGAGACCCGCGCATTAATCAGGCCCTGGACAGGGGTCGCAGTATGTTCCGGTTCTTTAAATTCGATCTATGGCCTGAGTAATTAAAAGTTAAAGTTCTATGGAAATTTCATTTTTTTTAAATATTATTCGGAAAATAGTTGTTGATATCGGTGTAGAATGCAGGGTGTAGTGAAAGGTATACGGAAGTATACACGGTATACCTTCTGGATTTTTTAAAGAAGCTCCGTATGCCCTCTGTTTTTCTAATAAAGCTATAGCATGTACTCTAGGCATGATGCTCATGACTTTAGCGTGTGCTCTCTGCTCTGCCTCTAGCCAGGGACCGATATACAAATTTGGGGATCATGGACACAGATGCTCACGGGGGCCCCCTTGCACCTATACTTACAAGGGGGTCGAATAAAGAAAATTTTAAAAAAAGATGGCTACTAAAGTAATGCATTACAAAATTAAATATGATAATCAATAACTTATTTTTAAATAATTATTTCACAATTATGATATTTAAATCGGTAGATGTTTTATAATAAACTGTGTGGTGCTAATTATCTTTTCTCGTGCAAGTTTCTATATCTGGAATGATAAGATATGCAACAACTAATAATAAATTTTCGACAACATCAAGCTACAATTATTTAAAATATTAGGTAGCTCTATAACCTGCAAGCTACGCTCACCGAGACTCAAATAATCAGACGATAACAGGAAAAGGCTTAAACGAGAATTAAAAATACAATGTTATTACTTACCCATCATACGTAGTATAGGGTAAGTCTTGCAATCGTTTTGAAAATCGAAAAAAAAATTTTGACGGATTTACACGTTTTAAATAGTAAAGATTCCGAAAAACATATTTTTAGAAAAAAAAATTTTGCCGTCCGTCTGTCTGTCTGTCTGTAAACGCTCTATCTCTCGAACAAATTGAGATAGAGACTTGAAATTTTGTATGCAGTTAGTATGTAAGAATGGGACGAACCCTATTTATTATCAGCAACCTCGATTATCCGGAACTATTTTTTTCGGACTCTCGAAAAATTCGTTCTGATGAAAGGGCTATAAAAATTTTTGAATTTTTTTGTTCTAAAGAATGGACGTAAAAGGCAATAAAATAACACACATTTTGCATATAGAACGAAGTCGATCGGATTATTAGTTGCCGAGATATTTGTAATCTTGTTTTCCACATTCTTCGATTTTTCATGACCCTGTATTTCATTCAAATTTCAATTCAGAAGTATATTTTAATTGGAAATGAGACGCTTAATCCGACGCAGTTAATTGTTAGTTAATAGAACTATTATTTTTGGAGTTATAAGGATGTTTCTTTTACGCAGTTCGGTACTACTTGAGTAGTTTGGCGTTTTATATAATTTGTCGAAATTGATACATCAGCAGTAATTTAATATAGCATTATTATGTATATTAACAATATTTAAATTTTGTTTATGAATTGCAACGCATTGTATAAATAGTTTTCACATGTTTTATATTCATATACATATCCATGATGGGTAAGTATTACGGTGGCCCCCCAACGACTAGTTTTTTAAAAGTGATAAAAATAAAAGAAAATATTCACTATAGTAAAGTAATAAATGAGTGTTTAAAACAAAATATACAACGTTGTAAAAGTACAATATGAACATAAGGGGCCGTCCTTAAATGATGTCACGCTTGAAGGGGGGGGGGGGGGAGGGGGTAAGAAAAAATGTGACATCCCAGATTTTGGTTAAAATGAGAAAACTAAAATTCAGTGGATTAAATTATGAAGTATTGAAGTTGTTTTAAAATTAAAATATTTTGTGTTCTTAAAGATAAAATTTCAACCCAAATACGTTATATTCTATTTCATATTCCAAAATACTATTGTTTTCAATTGCTCTTTCATATTAATAATTTATTACTATTCTATATTATTATTATTTGTAAACCTTATTTTATACAAAATACGAATCATTCTTATTGTTCAGTTCACAAATGTCATTAAAACACATAGTTAAAGTTTAAAACTAAAATTTGAAATGTGATCTAAAACTTTGAGCTTTGTTTCTGAACTACAAGCATATGTTTAGTATATGCTTACGTAATATAGCGTGACATGTGACAAGAGGGGGGGGAGCAGTGGCGGATCCAAGGGGGGGGTCATGGGGGTCATGACCCCCCCCTGGAGCTCTTCAAAGAGTGATGCACAGTGTAAGTAAAAAGTGCTAAAACAAGAACGCAAGATAACGTCTAATCGAAAGAATTTGCGCTTTTTTCGAAACTAATCAAGAAAATTCAGGAATTTTCCGCGCCTGATCGACATAATTCACAATTTTTCCGCACCCGATCGGTGAAATTCGCGATTTTTGCGAAGCCGATCCACGAAATTCACAATTTTTCGATGCTTAATCGACGAAATTCACGATTTTTTGGGTGTGATCGACGAAATTTGAGATTTTTTCCACGAATGGTCTGCGAAATTTGCGATTTTTTTTTGAAAAATTCACGATTTTCCCGGCCTAATCCACAAAATTAGCACATTTTTCCGTTCTTGTTCGATGAAATGCAAACTTTTCCGCATATGAACTTCGTCAGTCAAATACGCTTTTCTTAATTGACTGACGAAATCTGCTTTTTTTCCCGCCGAAAATTGATGAAATCCGTCATTTTTTTCTCGCGATAAACTGACGAAACTCGCGATTGTTCCGCAGCCACTCACATTTTTTTTAATTTTTCCGCGACAAAATTAGCGGTTTTTCCGCACCCCATCAACAAAATTCGCGAGTTTTTTGTACTCGATCGCTCGAATTCCGTGTTTTTTACGAAGGCGATCGACCGTATTCACGATAATTTCTTTACCTATCGATGGAATTGTCAATTTCTGTTCGCCGTATCAACGTAATTCGCGATTTTTTTCATTCCCGATCGACTATATTTGCGCTTTTTATGAAACTGATCGACCATATTTGGGACTTTTTCGTTCCCTATCGAAAAAATTCGCAATTTTTCCGTGCCCTACCAAAAGCGATTTTTTCGTTCCCGATATTCGCGCTTTTTACGAAAGCGATCGACCATATTCGGGATTTTTCTGAGCCCAATTGACGAGATTCGCGCTTTTTTCCGTTCTTGTCCATGAAATACGCATTTTTCCGCACCGAACAATAAAATTCTCGATTCTTAACTGACTGATGAAATCTGCATTTTTTCCCCGCCGTAAATTGATGAAATCTGATTTTTTTTTTCTCGCGATAAACTGATGAAACTCGCTATTGTTCTGCAGCCGCTCAAAAAAAATTTCGATTTTTCCGCGCATCATCGACAAAGTCTTCGATTTTTCCATGCCC
The DNA here is from genome assembly GCA_964019185.1 of Maratus speculifer. NCBI lineage: Eukaryota > Metazoa > Arthropoda > Arachnida > Araneae > Salticidae > Maratus > Maratus speculifer. Next base: position 388,746,880 of record OZ025294.1, on the reverse strand, counting down.
TATCAACGAAATTAGCGACTTTTTCGTTCCGAATCGACAAAATTCGCGAGTTTTTCGCGCCCAATCTCCCGAATCGCTCTTTTTACGAAGAGAATTGACTTACATTCGCGATAATTTCTTTCCCGATTCACGAAATTGTCAATTTTTGCGTTCCATATCAACTCGAAATTAACATTTTTTTTTTATCTCCAATCAATAAAATTCGCGATTTTCCCCTTCCCGATCGAATAAATTCGCGCTTTTTACGAAGTGATCGAGAAAATTGGGGGTTTTCCGTGCCCTATTAACGAAATTTCGATTTTTTTTGTACCAGATATACAAAATTTGCGATTTTTTGTGCTCGATCGACAAAATTTGCGATTTTTCAGAGACATACAGACAGTAGTCGAAGGTCGAGTTTTTCGAAGGCCGATAGACAAAACTGGCGATTTTCCATTGTCCAGTTGACGATATTTTCGATTTTTCAGCGCTCGATCAATTCGCGTTGTTTTCGCGCGGTAAACAGACAAAACAGGCGACTTTTCCGCAACCTATGAACAAAATTTGCAATTTTTTGAAGTATTATTAAAAAATTAGATTTTTTTCCTTGCCCGATGAACGAAATCTGAGATTTTTCGCGTCCGATCGACAAAGTTCGTGATTTTTCCGTGCCTAATCGACAAAATTCACAATTTTTTTCATGCCCGATCGGCGAAATTTGCTACTTTTTATCGGAATTCCGTTTTCACAAGATTTACTGTATTTTAAAATTGCTTCATTAAATCATTTGACAAAAGTTGTGACCCCCCCCTGGAGGTTGGGCTGGATCCGCCCTTGGGGGGGAGGGGGTAAAGATATGTGTGACACTTTGTGACAAAGGGGGGAGGGGAGTTAAATATATGGAAAAAGTACGAGACACCATTTATGGATGGCCCCTAATGTAATTTAGAAATTACATTGGATAAAACTACTTCAGATTTTGGGTAATAATTGAAAAATTTTCAGCAGCATTTATGGGGGCGCTTGAAAATCAGGGGCCTTGGACTCGTGCCCCAATTGCCATGCCGTAAATCTGCAATTGCCTCTAGCGTATATCTTCTGGTTCGTTTACGGCTAAACACCGCCAAAATGGACCTTGTTATATCTGCATTTTATCGTTTATACCAGTGGTTCCCAATCTATGGGTCGTGACCCACTACTGGGTCGCAATGGATATTTTGTTGGGTCGTGAAACAATCGAGTTTTGTCACAAAAATGTATCTTTCATTTCGTCTATTTAAAAATGTATAACAAATAGTATAATAATTTACAGACTCCATATGCAAGGCAATTGCATATGGATTAATATTTGTTTAAACTAAAACTTCGCGGAGAAGACTGGGTTTTAACAGTCAGTCTGTATTACTTTATAATCTCAATTTGAGATATGTCATCAGTCGCGCAATCATCATGACAATTCTGGAAAAGTCCTTAATTTCATTCTAGATGAACATAGGAGCATAATATCACGAAATATCTAAATCAGCTTTGAAGTGCTTGATGGGATTCAATGCGACATACTTGTGCTTTTAACAACCACGCTTCTTTGAAAAACAAGTACACAAACAAACTGCGTGTAACAAGAGACTTAGGTTAAAATTTACTAATTTTAACTCTCATAAAGATGTCCTCATAAGTAGACACTAGGAATGGGACGAATATTCGGCCACTATTCGGTATTCGGCCCTTTTGTCGAATATTCGGTTGGCCGAATATTGAAGGCTTGTTGACCGAATACTTCGGCCGAATACCTGTAGCCGAATATTTAGAGATATCTTGCCGAATATTGCTAAAATCTCGCCGAATAGTGAAAGGTATCTTGCCAAATAAATTTCGGATTTAAAGAATTTCATTTCTTACATTTTTTTTTTCTCTAATCCAAATTTGCTACTTCATTCGTGAAGTCCTTCTCATTCTTACTTACAAAATATACAGTTATTCAGATACTAAAAAATATACAGGGTTTCTGTATTTCCTATAAAAGTTAGTGATATTTTAGAAATTGCTGCCCAAGTTGGAGATTTAATTGTACGTGAAATGTCTTCATTAGACAATGATATATTACAATTCAAGATATAAAAACACTTATAGAAAAAAAACTGCCTTATTCTAAAACACTTAGTATTTATTAATGTCTGCAAATTCCATGCACTTATAAAAAGGCTCTTATGAAATTAATAACTTATTTTCTATAAAGTAAGAAATGAAAACATTCATTCACTAGGTGTATTAACAAAGATTCATTTTCAAAATTAAATATCAAATATCTCTATTCAAAATACAACGGTACATCTGAAAACAGAACTGGTGTCAAACTAGATACACATGACACAACTTGCTTTATGAAGATAGTTTTATGAATATTTAAACATACATTCTAAATACTGAACAAAATAATTTTTTTTATTCTATAGTTTTCAATTTTAAATAATTATTTGCATAATTACTGACTTAAATATGTAGCATTATTATGTGTATATTTTTAATTTACATTTTCCTTCATTCATGTTGTTATCAATTTCTGTTTATCCTTTTAATGCTTGTTGAATAAGCGGAATATTGAAGTTAAATATTGTAAGCGCCAATTCAAGTGTCAAAGATTTTTTTAACATATGCCTTCTACTTTAAGCATAATCTTTTGCTTTAACATAATTTGTAATTTAAAGCTTGGCAACTGATTTCAGGACAGTCTCGTTCTTACAAATTTGCTTATCATTAGGGACCCAAACTCTAAATGATCAAATTTACTTTATTAAAGATTATTTTAGAAAAGATCTTCTCATGAGTTCTGAAATAGAGGTATTAAAAATATTGTTGATTTTGGATGCAAGAAAGGATAAAAGTATCATTTGATAGTAAAAGTGAAGTACATTCTTCATATTTTAATGGAAATATCTTCTCATCCTGACTTACTGAAAATCAATTTGATGTACATTAGGATAAAAGATATAATAACATTTCTTAATTTTTTGTGTTAAAATAAGTTTTTAAAATTTAAAAGTACATTTAAAAGCACATTTAAGAGTAATAATTATTAATGAGCTCTTATTTTTTAAATTATATGTAATCAAAATTTATTTTCTTTATTGGAAAAAACAGTTGGTATTCGGCCTAAAATTTGGCCGAATATTCGGTATTCGGCTATTCGGCCAAATCACTATTCGTCCCATACCTAGTAGACACCAGTGTCAGAAATCTTGCTGAATATAAAGTTGTGTTTTCATAATAATTAAATGCATTTTGATTATATTAAAGTGCATTTATTTTTGTTAAATGTTATTAAATTTACATACATTGGGATTACGAATTCTTGTTTTTGGTGATAGTGTAGGAAAATTTCCCTTTTTCATAGGATAGCTAATAGCTTCTGGAGGTAATACACAATTTCCATATTGATACTAGATACACCCTCATATTAGGTGTATTGGGATTTTTTTTTTTTTTTTTTTTTTTTTTTTTTTAAGTAGGTCGAGAATTTTTTTTTTACTTATAGGTGGGTCGCGCACAAATAAAGTTTGGGAACCGCTGGTTTATACGATTGGTCTAGGAATATTAATATTTAATCCATGGCGTACGTAATATATGACTCTGTTATTACGTAAGCCATGTTTTGATCATCCTAAAAATGAAAATTTTTCTGATTTTATTTAAAACAATGAGAAACATTCAGACATTTTGTTTTAAACGATGGATGCCCCCCCCCCTTTTTTTTAACGAAATTCTTTACATTTATAAGAATTTTTATTTGAATAAGAAATTGAAATGTTGTTAATAACGAAGAAAGTAAAAAATTACAAAACAGGTAGAAAAGTAATGATGATACGTATAAAAGATAGTCTTTTAAAGTAAAAACACGAGGTCTGATTATCGAGCCCACAGATTACGAAATGTGCGACGACATGAAAAAGAAAACAATCTACTGTTGAATTGATTAATTGTAAAAGACCTCTTTTTTATATAGAATTTATTTATAACGCTTAAATTTTAGTCTTTGAAAAAAACATTTTCCAAATGGTTGATGTAATTTGTTAAATTAAATTCTTTTTTTTTTTTTTCTTTTACTATTTTCCCCATTATTAGGTCGGTATATAAATTATATTAAAAAAAATCATAAAAATAGAAAGGAAAAATCTTTTTTAAGCGTATTTTGAAAGTTGTTATTATTATTTATCAATCTAATTGAGTTAATATCATGAGATTTTTTTTTAATATTTCGTTTGCATTTCCTTTTATATATATACATATATATATGTGTGCGTGTATTGTATAGTTGAAGTTGATCTCTACTTTTTCTACGTTTTCTACTTTTTTGATTTTGTTCGCCGTTTTTTTTTTTTTTTTTTTTTTTCTTTTCTTTTCTTTTCTTTTCTTTTCTTACATGACGATACTTTCAATTTCGGAACTCGTTCCGAAAGAGAAAGTATACTACTAGGAAAAATACATGCAAGCACATAGACCTCAGCTATCCACTTAAAAAATAAATAAAATTAAAATTAAAAATATTGAAATGCAAACGAGATTTTTTTTCTCATAGAATTAACATTAGCGAGCAGAGACGAGTCTGATAAAAGTACACCCAGAAAAAAAGTTTAGTTTAACCAACAAAAAATTTGTTTGGTCCCACCAATCTTCTCGTTTAAATTTGGATCAATGGAAATTTTGTTTGAATAAACAAAACAAAAAAAATATTGTCGATTTTTTTTCCGGTTTTCCGTCCACAATTTTCATCCGAAATGCATAATGACGTAATAATAATGTCATTAATCCATCTCAATTTAAAAAATTTTATGTTAATCCTTTATAGCTATATAAGTCAATTGAACAAAATTACGCGAGAGAGTTATGGCTACTGCACACCAATTTAAGTTTTGCAAAAACAACAAAATTTCGTTGGAATTACAAACTGAAAATACAAGACTTTAATAAGACTCAAATAAAATCGATGAAATATTGTTAAAATTTTATAAGAGCGTTAACAATGTTTTTTTGTCTGAGCAATAAAACTGATTTTCTACTTTAACTAAAAAGATCGCTTACAGCAACCAAAATGTACTCAATAAAACATGTTTTGTAGTTTTAACCAATTCCTTTTTCTGGGTGTAGCATCTTTAAAAAAAACTGTGCAAGAAATTAAAAAAATAATAACAATATATGGACATTTTTGAGACATTTGGATTTTTAAAATTATTTATTTATTTGCATGTTTAATTGCAATAAAGATATTTAAGCACGTGCTCTTTATTATATAAATCAATAAAAGAAAAAGTCCTTCCGGCCAGTGCGGGAGGAAGAGGTAGCTTTCAAATTTCTTATTTTTAAAATGCCAGCTTATATTATTCAAACACACAGAGCTCAACTTAATGGATCCTGATTATAGAAGATTCAAAACCGATTTTGTCAGTTACTGAATATGATTGATAATTTCTAATGTCACCCGCATTAGAAATTAAAACAGCTATATCTCACAGCCATTTTTTAAGATAAAAAAAAATAAACTAGTCGTTGGGGTTCAACCGTAATAATTATGTACAATAAATTATACAACGCACCTAACGACTCAAGTAGTGCTGAATTGCAAAAAAGAAACATCCTTATAACTCCAAAAATAATAATCTTATTAACTAACAGTTTATTGCGTCGGATTAAGCGTACGCTTCGTCCCATTCTTACATACTAAGTACATACAAAATTTCAAGTCTCTATTTCAATTCGTTCGGGAGATAGAGCGTTTACAGACAGACAGACGGACGGACGGACGGCAAATTTTTTTTTTTTTCTAAAAATATGTTTTTCGAAATCTCCAGTGTCGCAAACGTGTAAATCCGTCAAAAAAATTTTCGATTTTCAAAACGATTGCAAGACTTAAGGTCTAGACGAACAGCACTAGTTTTTATTACCCTAAAAGAGCCATCAATCTTACATTTGAAGAGAACCCCTTCGGACAATTCGTGGGACGGGGAAAAAAAGCTTGCTAATTTTGGCGTTAAATCGCGAATGTATAAATGCATCTTTTAGGGGTTTTTATTATTATTATTATTTTCTGTTTTCGATTCCTCGGTGAATGTTCACTATGTTGTCATCATCTGACAGCGAACAAGAAGCTATCCTGTTGTATATAGGATCATCTATTATCAATTTTACAATTTTCGGTATTGAAAATTTTTAAATATAGCGCATTTTCAGTTTATACACGTCATATAAACAAAATTATGTACTTATAAAAGCAATTCGTTTGAAAGCTGTGCCACAATTTGTTTCTGAGTTATTATTATTATTATTTTTTTTTTTTGTAGTTATTAATACCTTTTGTCACTGTGGCAACAGAAGTATTCCATTTCTGGACATTCAACATGTGACAATCACAAAACGACTAAAATACGGACATCACAATGAATCAGATAGGTCTCAGATATCTCTTCTCTAGATCGAAAACAACAAGCATTCTCCAAATGATTATAAAAAGAAAAGTTATATTTGTAGGGAATAAAATAAAACTAATGATTTTTTTTTCTACAAAACTGAAGAAAGAATTTACCTTTGCCATTAGAAATAGGATATTTTCATTAAAGATATATTAGTAAAATAAAGAACTTATATACTTACATACTTACACACATATCCTTTTGAAAATACTGTCCAATTTTACTCGAATTTCTGGATGAGACACACACGCGCACACACACACTAGAGGTCTGCACGGGCCCGGGCCTGGCCCGTGGCCCGTACCCGGCCCGGCCCGCGCCCGTGGCCCGTACCGGGCCGGGCCGGCAGAATCAGAATGGTTTTTTTCAACGGGCCGGGCCGGGCCGACAAACAAAATAAACGGGCCGGGCCGGGCCGGCAAAAAAATTGAACGGGCCGGGCCGATAAAAAAATTTTCGGGCCTGCCGGCCCGTTCTGAAGATTTAAGCAGAAACGATAAAATATGATCTATTTTCAACGCAAATGGTTTTAACGAGAATAAATATAAATGTGCGTCACGAACCATACTAGTTTGACAGTATTAATATAAAAATGTAGCTTGTACAGTGTGAGATCGGCATCGGACAGTTAAATTGTGTGTAACCCGTTTTAATATTTTTTTAGCTGACTCATACCGGGCCGAGATCAAGCTTGTATTTTTTTTTTTCTACATATAGACTTGCTGGACCGAAACAAGACTTAATTGTTCTCAAGATCTGTAGGGCAGAAAACATGATTTGTAAAATTATTAACTGTGATAAAGAATTTATGTTAGATTAATCTTTGGATATATATACTTCTTGATGGTTTTTAAATTAATTTCTCAATAACGCGAAAGTTTGACAAATTTTCAGATTAATTTTTAATTGTAAAATTATAAAAGTGATAAGTCTGACTATTGAAGGCATTTGGAATCGAATAGCATTTTTCAATTTTTGATGAATAAAATACTTGCATAACCTTGTTCAGATACAATAGTTTCTCAAATGTTTGCGGGTTTTTCTCCCTTCCCATGCTATCGCTTCCGGAAATTCTATTGAAAACGCTAACTATAACAATAATTTATTTCCTTTCAGTATTCTTAAATTGCTTGTATCAAAAAATGGATAATGCCATTTGATTATATAGTTTCTGAATAAACATACCTGCTATGCGTTTCTGAGAAAAAAATGAATTTAGAAATGTATCAGAAAGGCGCATATTTGAATTAATGAATGAATTTGGATTTAAAATCTTTAATAAAATGATATAGAAATATTTTTATAAATCTTCTTTTATTAAACAGCCTCAAAAGTTATGATGTTTTTAACTTTCTTTCTTTTTTCTTTTGTTCTAAGCCACATTAATTTTTATGATGAATCTTTATTTGATTGTTGAAAGCCTAAGAATCTTAGTAATCACTAATGTTGCTAATGTGTATTTTCTGTAAAATATACTGTAAAATCATTCCATAGATATGTATGCAGTATTCTTTAAAAAAACCTTAATTATATGAAAAAAATCTGAATTTTCTAGAAATCGTAGAAATTGTAACGGGCCAAAACGGGCCGGGCCTGTTTTCACTGATTTCTGTACGGGCCGGGCCGGGCCTAAAATATAAAAATTTAAACGGGCCGGGCCGGGCCCGGGCCGAACTTTTAAGTTTTACATCGGGCCGGGTCGGGCCGAAAAATTTTTCCTACAGGCCGGGCCGGGCCGGGCCTGGAAAATCCGGCCCGTGCAGACCTCTAACACACACACACACACACACAAAAAAAAAAAAGAAAGAAAGAAAGGCCGTCATGACGTGACCAGAATAATTTTAAACTCAGCACGTTATTTATTAACTTAAAAAAATAAAACGCTATCCGATTTCAAATTGTTTTAACTGCCATTTTCTACATTTACATTTAAAAATGAATCAGAAACTATTTCATAAAATTTAGTGTCGTTGACAGAAATTTGAGAACCATTTTAAGCAGTTTATGAAAATGTATATTTAAAAATAATAGAATTTTATGGAGATTATTCTACAAAATATGAGACCCATACTAAAAATGTCAATACAGTGAAACCTCCAAATAAGGGACACCTCTATTTAAGGGACAAAACCTCCGGTCCCAGTCCCAAGGTATAGGACGTGTAATGTATTTACCTCTGAATAAGGGACACTCTATTTAAGGGACACTTGAAAATGAGATTAAAGGGACTGGTTTTTGAATTTCAGATAATAAGCCTTTGATGAAAATAAAAATACAGATTTTTGTGACCTTATCAAACACACAGACAGTCATGTTGATACAGAGGCGTACGACACAATTTACGACCATTTATTTACCCAGACTTCTGATTCGACATCAATGCCTTTATCCGCATTGAAAGTATTGCTGAAAATTGTGAGGATGATTCTGAAATTGGAGAAAGAAAATTTTGAAATAATGAACTTTACAGATGCTTTTAGGCTGTTCTCAAATCCAAAAATGGCAACTTTTTAGAGATAAGTTTTAATTTATTTTTATTCGAAAATGCCTGAAGCTAGCAGGTGTTGTTCAGAAAATGTGCAATCGACCACTTTTTTTTTTTTTTTTTCGAATGCAATAGATTTTACAGAAAATATTGACAAAGTGGACGTTTTGAACCAAATTTCCATGCGAAAGAAGAATAACTACTCAAGAAAGGGTAAAAAACGTCTTTGTCACGTAATCAAAATCGCATCTAACTCAATAGGTGATTTATTTATTTAAAAAAAATGAAAACACAGTTCAATCCCAAATCGCTTCCATATTAGAGATGGGAAATATAGTTATTTTTGGTTAACAGGTTACATCGTTCCACTCTTTTGCAGGTAACAGGTTCCAACAACCTGTTATTTTTATAACAGGTAACTTATTGTATTTTAATTAGAAGTCATTTCAAACAAAATGTTTTAAATAATTTTTGACGTAATTATAAATACTATTTTCTACGACGAAGAATCAAAATCAGTTTGGGATTAAAAATTTAATTAATTCACTCATTATAACTCCGAAAGTTTCGAGCATGCAAGAATAAATTTTTATTGTTTTAGTTGTTAGAACGTGGAGAAACTTTTTCTAAATAAAGCTTATAGAACACACGCATTGGCGAGTGATTTTTCAACATATACCATAATGTAATGGAATTCTTCTGAGTGGCCTTGCAAATATACCAAAAAAGAAAAAAAAACCGCACTCCCTTTTCAATACCGAACATGCCACACTTAATCCCACTGACATATACATCCATTTCATGACAATCGGACTATATTTAAGCAAGTTAGAGCGCAGGACAGACAAACCGAATTCATAAACATTTTTCAACTGCACTGGTAAGTATTAAAAAGGAAAAATTTGATCCGCGACTTAATATCAGCGATGTCTATCAACGCATATTCAAAGGGGCCGTCCATAAATGATTATACGTTTTTTTTTTTTTTTTTTTTTTTCAATATTTTTTGTCCCTCTTCCTCCCCTTTGTCGCAAATTGCCACACTTCACCTTACCCCCTCCCCCCCCCCCTCTTGTTCTTGTCAGATGTCACGATATATTACATAAACATGTACTTCAGGTTCAGAAACAAAGCACTACGTTATAGATCATATTTCAAACTTTATTTTTTAACTGAGTGTTTTAATGATATTCATAACAATAACAATAAAAATGATTCATGTACTTTTTTTGTTTCAAATAATGTTAAGATTCACTACAAAAACATAAATAATATAGAATAGTAATAAAATATTAATATGAAAGAGCAACTGAAAATAATAGCATTTTGAAATTTGAAATAGAATTTAATATATTAGGTTTTTTAAATCATATGCTTACTTTATGAACGCAAAGTACTTTATTTTTAAAATAACTTCTAATTTAATCTGCTTATTTTAATGCTTTTATTTTAACCAAAATGTGTAACGTCACATTTCTTCTTACCCCCTCCCACCTTCTAGTCACAAACTGTCATAGTTTCATGAATCCCCTAGCCCCCCCCCCTTCCCCCTCGAAGCGTGACATCATTTGTGGACGACCACAAAGCTATTTTCACAAGAACACAAAAATATTATTTATATACTTTTAATCGAATGCAATTTACCGAAACAAATTTCGTTCATACAAATATGCTTTTCAAATTAATTACAACTGTACCAAAATTAAGTTATTTCGCAAATTGTAGGAGACTTATCTTTTTTTCTTTTTTCTACCCAGCGAAATAAAATAACAGAAATAAAATCTTTTAAACACAAATACAAAACAAATATAATAAAAATATTTGGCCAAAAAACAAAATTTATAGTGCCAAATCCCCCCCCCCTCCTTCCTCTCCCTAAAACAAAATTCCGTGAGTAATATCCCTTTTAAAAATTCAAATACGACTAAACTTCCCATATCTTTCATTCAACACTCGCAATATCAACACATAATCTTTCCCTACTTGAAATCATTTCCTACTACTTTCTTCATTTCCATACCATAATGCGATAATTTCATCCCACCAAACCATAAAGAATAAACAAACCCTTTTAATCAAATGTCATTCACTCAGACAAAAATAGTTTATTCTGTTATATTTATTATCAGTTTCTTTTTTCAATTTGAAAAGCTGTCGGATCAAATGTTACAATAACCGCAGAAAATATTTACAGATAAATAATTGCCAATATGTTAAATTATCTGTTTCTGTTGGAAGTTAGCCAAATGATAAAATGATCATTATCTATTAAGAACCAGATTTACACTGCTGCGACATGAAAATATATCAGAATGAATGGAGGAATATTAAAAAAACATCTGTTGTTGATTTTCAGTTGCGGAAATGCAAAGGAAACGATTCAGGACATTTTTAGTGAATATTGCGCTATTTTAATGGTACGGAATTGATTTCTTTACTGAGGCAAATGAATGAAGAAGCTGTCATTTAAAACCATATGTTATTTAATTAACAGGGACTTTTCAATAACATGTTAATGCAATATTAGGTTCCAGCACAGTAACAGTGTTTTTTATCCTAATACGTTAAATAATGCCCATCTCTATTCCATATTGAAATTACAGTCAAGCGTTCCAATTTTATATTTTTCCGTTGAAAATGATTTTTTAACTTAAAAACACTTTAAATAAAAAATAAATGAATTCTGAGTCAAAACGTGTTCCGCTTGTTGAGTAGGGCAGTGTAGAGATTTGTTGTCCTAAAATACGCAAAGCGTTGAATACTTTTTTTTTTTTTGGGGGGGGGGGGATAAGGCTGAGACTAGAGGGAGGCACGTGACCCCCGGGCGCAACCAGAATAGAAGGTGAAGGGGGCGCTAAATTAAGATTTTGTTTGGTGTGTTTGATACAAAGAATGCATATATGTGAAGGGTGGGGGGGGGGGGGGGCACCAAAATCCATGTTTGCCCCGGGCGCGAAAAAGGCTAGTTCCGGCACTGGAGTGCGGCGGGGCCGTCGCGAACAAGTTTCTTCTCTAAGGGAAGAAACTTATTTCGCGACGGCCCCGGGTGCGGGGAGGTGATATTGGTAGTATTAGAGCATTGTAAATATAGTAAATGAACACTTCAAAGATTTCCATAAAAATATTGAAATTTGCAAAACAATCCTTTTTGACTGATTACTTCAAGTAAATTTTTTTCAAATGTTCTTATACTTTTGTATGTACATAATATGCATAGAAAATACAAATCAATAATTCTACAAATAATTTAATAATTAATGGAAAATTTTAATTAATTAATTCTCTTTTCTTCCTTTTGTCTGATTAACGTAATTTATACACTTCAGATACATTTAAATTTCTCCTTTGATGCTGTGTTATTTTTATATCCTTCTGAATTAAAAATAATGTAAAAAACTCCGAATAAGGGACACCTCTATTTAAGGGACAAAAGTTCCGGTCCCATAGGTGTCCCTTATTCGGAGGTTTCACTGTATTAATCCCTTAGCATTTAAACTTATTAAAATATCAAACGAAAGGAAATTTAACATCCATAACCACAATTATACCATATCCATAATAAATATATATTGCTAAAACTATGGTGTTAATTTTACGAAACATTAATAATCGTTGATAGTTAAAATAAATATTTATAATGCTTCCTTTCCAAATAAGAGATTAATTAACGTAATCAAAAATAAATTATGTACTGTTTCGAAAAAGTAAGAAAATTTGACTAATTTTTATAATGCAGTTTTCATTGTTTTTTGTGTATACTCTCTCTCTCTCCCCCCCCCCCTCCATTTTTTTCCATTGAAAGAAACAAAACAAAACAAAAAAAAGAGCACAATTATATGTTTCACTTGGCGAAAATGTAAAATTATTTTCTGTTTATTTCACATCGCCAAATATATAGCAACCTCTAAATGATTTTTGAGGGACGAATTGACAAAGGAATGGAGAGTTCCTTGTGCAGTTATCTCCCCCCATCTACAGTCGTAAAACTGTCAACTGATTTTCCTCTCTTGAAGTTCAGATTCAGTACACTAGAAGTGCAATTTATACATCAAAGCGCCGACACGAAAGATCAAAGATAGCGCAAGAAGTTAGTGCGAAAAACTGTGCGTGTGCCCGCAGCCTTACCCTATACTACGTATGATGGGTAAGTAAAAGGGAAACGAGAAGAAGCAGGAAGAAACAGATAAGCGTTTTGTTGACACCCCACACTTACTGAGTAATATGACTCCTTGAAGACATTCACTAATGGATTTCTAGTTTGGGGTTGGATTTGGGGTAGTTATGTTTGTTTCAAAGAGAAACAAAATGGCCGGCTTGGTATTTTTTTTTATCTTAAAGTAAATAGAAAACGATTTACGTCTTTTTCTAACGGAAATACTTAATTGATAGATACGGATGACAGTGATCGATGGGTTCGGCGAAACTGGAAAGCACGCTTTTCCTACACTTGACAGTCCGACATACCTCTCTTGACCTATACTGTGCTACTCTGCAGTATATCTTCCACGTTCTTTCCGCATGAGGGGCAAGTAAGAGAATGTATTATATTACTGTTAATTCCATTATGTAACAAAAATGTATTATTAAATAATTTTAAATACTGTTTGTTTCTTTTTTAAGTTTTCTTTGATATAGAATTGTCTCATTTTAATGACTTAATGATTGAATTAAACAAACAGGTATTCGAGATTTTTTAAAAGATGACCTTCGAGATTTCTGCGAGTAGACATAACATATACACATTTTCATTCGTGTATTTTTACAGTGGGTATTTTTACTTTCTTCTATTTTACAAGAAAAAAATACTGGATTCATGAAAATTTTCGAAATCCGGTTTTCGACTGATTTACACGTTTTAGGGGTCAGAGATTACAAAAAACATGTTTTTACAAAATGTCTCTTTGTGAGTCTGTGTGCATGCGAAAAAAATTTTGTGGGCGTTCTATCTCAAGAGCTCATGCACAGAATCTCACAAAACTTTGGATTCTTTACATTTTTCATGATTTCGCAATAAATGTATCTCAAGAACTAATGTATAGATTTTCATCAAATTTCAGATTCAGTTAGTACCTGATAAAAGATTGATCCCGGTTAGTTTTCGGTGTACATCATCCAACATGTGATGCTCTTATGCAGATTTTTTTTTAAGATTTTGCACTAGCTCTATCTCAAAAACTAATGCACAGATTTTCATCAAACTTCAGATTCAGTCATAAGTCGATATAAGTTGTTGTTGACTAGATTTTAGTTCAAACCACCCAACCGGTGGTGTTGCTTATGCTGCATTTTTCAGGAGGTATTAACATGCATAAGATAAGGTTAAGTTTAAGACTAGTCACATATCGGACTAGTTTATTCTGTTTTTGATCTGTTCAATTCTAATATTAGAAAATAAAATCGGTTCAAATTAATCGGAATTTCGAATAAGCAGAGTTCGGATTAACAGGGCTCTACTGTACATCTTTAAATCTACTTCTTAAGAGAATTCCCCACCTCCCTGAGGAATCGATATAAGTCGTATATTAAGTGGGAACACATAGTAACTATTCGAGTATTAAAAGGAACATCTTTACATGAGTCTTATGAATGATGGTCAAAGATGGACTCAAAGAAATCTGCGACATCGCATCTTAATCGGATCCGACTATATAGAGTTCTTCAAATGAAGTATATGTGCGGAAGACTTGACTTTTCTTTACTGGTTATTTACGTCGTTTTTTATTTATTTATTTATTTATTTATTGTTTTACAAATAAATCATTGCTTTTTTGTTTACTTTAGAGCAATTCTATTAGCATAGTAGTGTAAACAGGAAGGAAAATCACCGGGAAGCGACTTACTTTCTGGCCAAATAAAAGCGCTGTCACTTGATGAAAATATTTTAAAGTTTGCACCTACTCTTTAAATCTCACACACACACAAAAAAAAGAGATTACGAGTGAAATGAAGTGACTTTTTTACTACAAAAGATGTTTCTATATATTAAAAAGAGTTCTTATGCAAAATATTCTTTCGATCATTTATATATCTTTTCATCAAATGCCTTCATCCTGTTCAAAAATTTCATCACTTTACAATGTGTTCTAAACACAAAAATCTTTGTTTCACACTAGCCTCTTTTTTTCTACTCTTAGTACCGCCTAATATTGCCTTTGTTTGAAAAAAAATAATAATAATAAACAGAAAATATAAATAGCTATTTTTAGTTAATAGGTTACATCATTCCACAGGGGCACTGAAATTAGGCTGCAGTAACTTGATATTGTGTAATGTATAACTGATCGCTAACAAAGAACATTTCAGTTAAAAGCATAATTAAAATAACATTTTAATTCAAACAACATGTTTGATTTTTTTTTTTTTTTTTTTTTTTTTTTTTTGGGGGGGGGGGGAAGTTTTAATGTCCTGTTTTGCTAAAATGAATCTACATTATTAAAATGTTTCCATATTAAACATTCAATTTTTGCTTCATAAAACGTTGCCTAGTTATGATTCTGTGAATTTTATGAATTTTCTATGTTTTCTGGCGTTAAAAAAATTAATATTTTCCATTTTAACTCTTTACTGCACGATCTTTTCTATCTTTATGAAAAAAAATATTTGAGATATGTATATAGGTCTAATAAGTGAAAAAAAATTGTAAATTTTTTTTTTTTTTTCAAATTTTCAGCTAAAATTTTATGTTTTATGTCGCGTGTTTATACACAATTAGGGTTTTAAATATTGTATTGCTCTATTTTGCAATTAAATGGGCTTGAATTAATTAGTTTTATCTGCTTACCACTGCAACTTTCTTTAAACTAATAATTTTAAGTATTCAGTAAAAATAACAAAAGTAAATTTGCCTTTAATAGCTTAATCGAATTTTTTTTTCCAAAAAACAAATTCTATATATATATGTATACATATATTTTTGTCTAATGCAGCCATCTGATAAAATAAGTATTATTCCATTGTTTGCATAGTTTTTGATCAGTTACAGTGATCATTTTGGCCGAACTCATAGCGCATAAGGAGAAGCTTAGCGTTTTTAGGTATGTGCCAGATACGGCACACCCAACAGAGAAGGGTTAAGTAACATTAACCCAAGACTAGAAGAGTTTTGATAGAAATTAAAAGACTTGGTTTTTAATCCTAACTAATAGGATCATATTTGATTGAAGAACAATATTTAAAAATTTCTCCGATGTCAGGTTACGACAAGAAAGGATCCACAGAGTTGTGCGGTACAGGCGCAGCTTCAAATCACACAAAAAAGATATTGTTTTTTCTTTTCCCTTAGGATCCCCCACACAATTGTGTAGGTCAGATCTTAAAAGATTATTATACACACATTTTTAACATGCTCCCTCCCAGATCCCCACTATTATTTCCGGAGCAAATTCTTTTCTTTTACAAGAACATGAGAAGCTTATTTATATATATTTAATAAAAAAATAACGTAATAATCTAAATAAACTTCCAGAAATATGTTAATCGAAAATAAATTTACGATGAAAAGGAATACTTAAATAATTTTAAAATTATAATGTTCACAACTGATCAAAAACAAGACAAATCATAATCTAATTCCCAAACTGATGTGAAGTAATGGTTCCTGAGAATCATCAGAATGTAGCTTCTAGTAGATGAAACTCATGCTTGCTACAAATTTAAAAAAGGTAGTTTTGAATTTAAGCAAGGAGAATTACGGTGAATAAAAATAAAAAGAAGAAAAAATAAACGAGGTGTGAAAATAAATAAATAATGAGCAGGAAGCAACAGAAAAAATACTCCCACAAGCCCTGCAACACATTCAAAATTATCCTCCCATTCTCTCTTAGATTTATCCAAAAAAACAATTTTTTTATTTACATTCGAAAAAAACCGTGTCTTCGAAATTTCATACGATCATAGACATATACACAACATATTATTTTTTAAAAGTTTTACCACTGTGACTGTTCCATTTTTCTTCATACTGAATGTATTCTTTACACTTTCTTTATACAGGGTGGTTAAAATTAAACTGACGGTACTCAGAGGCTCATAACTCCGGTTCTACTGAGCGGATCCGAATGAAACTTCAGATATATGTTAAGTAGATCATGCGGCCGAGGTTTTTGTAAAAAAAAAAAGTTTCAAATTTCGCCACTAGGTGGCGTTTTAACAATATAAAATGACAGATAACAATTCAAAAATCAAAGATTGACGGAATATTTTATTTATTTACGCACCTGTGTGCTTTATGTGCATACCTTGTCGTCAACAATATACTGAAAGCGTACCACCGCGTTACCAACGGCGGCACGCAACACATCAGTAGGAATCATGGAGACATGGCGTACGATTCTAGCTTTTAAGTCCGCTAAATTAGTTACACGCCCTTGATACACATGATCTTTCAGAAAACCCCACAGTCAGAAGTCAGAAGGGTTCGGATCTGGCGACCTTGCTGGCCAGGAAAAGGGGAAAGTACGCGAGAAGACACGAACATCAGAGAAATTGTCTTGAATAACATTTTTTACACATCTCGCCGTATGAGCAGTTGCTCCATCTTGCATGAATAATGTGGTTGCCAAACAGCCTCTTTGTCTTAACGCCAGGACAACATGATTCTCCAGGAGACTCCTGTATCGACCACCTGTTACTGTACGCCTAACAAACCCGTTCATCATGACTTTTACGTTCGCTTTTATAGCGAAATTGCTCTAACTACTCATTTACGTATGATTTTAGCACTACAGCGCCATCTGATGGCGAAATTTGAAACTTCTTTTTTTTTTTTTTTACGAAAACCCCGGCCGCATGATCTACATAATATATATCTGAAGTTTCATTCGGATCCGCTCAGTAGAACCGGAGTTATGAGTCTCTGAGTACCGTCAGTTTAATTTTAACCACCCTGTATTTAATGAAAAGAGCTTTATCATTAAAGCCAACAATTATTATTACAGTCAAACCTCTTTAACATGAACACTCTTAACATGAATTACCTTCAACATAAATTGTTTTCACAGTACCCAATAAAAAACGAATACAAAGAATTCATATTGATAATATGAATTACTGTTAACATGAACAAAATGTTGATCCCTGTTGAAGTTCATGTTAACGAAGTTCGATTGTATTTCCTATCAAATAACTGTCTAAGCATTAACAGTTGATAAGCAACCACTTCAACAGGTTCTGGGCGAAAACTAAACATATATTTTCCTGGAATAGTTTCGGGATGCACATCACTATTGAATGACAGAGGGAAGAGGACAAAAATTTTAAAAGCATGACTTTTTATCAGAAAGTACTTTTCTAAAACTTTCAAAGTTGGAAAGAAAAAATTTGTTATTATTTTTATTAATATTTTAATATGCATACATATAAACTTTTCTTCAGCTTTTAGAAAAACTTTTCAAGTGATACGTTCCAAAATTAAGAAAGATTTTCTGTTACTCTATTATTAATCAATACACTATAAACAATAAAATTTTTATGTATCCTAATATTTTAGATACTGTCCATCTCTAGTATTTAAGATAAAAACTTTAACCAATTAATTTTAGTTTATGAGGCTCTCTTAGTTCGAGTGCCACTTCCTTTCTATTGAGCCAAATGGTTTGAATACAACTAATGTTTTCACTGTTATATGACAATTGACACTCTACCAGTCAGCAAAATTTATTAAATCATGTTTTTTGATAAAAGTCTATTTCATGACCAACTGTTTTCTATTAAAGGCTCATTTCTTATTTTTTTTGTATTATTATGCAATAAGTAGCAAAACAATTCATTATTCCAAACATTTAAGAGATATGTTTTTTTCGTTTGACACGAGGAATAAAGGAAAGTAATGAATGTTTTCTTTTACACTATTATATTTTTGTTTTAAATAGTGTCATACATATAATTTAAGTGGCACTCTTAAACCCCCTCGCCAACGGTAAGGCGGAGCCTCGTCGAGGGGGCCCCCCACCCCCAACAGCAGAGATGACCAACTAATTGTATCAATAAACTGTTATAACTGACTTACTGTCTGACTAATGTCACACCATGTTCAAGTCAAGGAAAATTATTAAATCCGAAATCTAGACAAAAAATATATATCAAAAAATTTTTGCGTTAGTTTAGTTTAGTTTTAATCTGCATGTTCAATAATTTGATCAGAATTGCAGATTAGTTCTTAATTTTAATTTAAGTGGAAAATTCAATGCTAGAGAAAGACATTATTAATATTTTCCCACTTAAAATGTAATTGTAACATTACTATTTAGATATTCATATATGACAATGATATTAACATTACGAATTTTTAAAATCCGTCTACCTTAAACAGCAGTTAATTTGAACTGACAATGAGCTTTGTTGTTATCATTAAAAAAAATTGCCTTCTACTGATAGACCGGGAGGCAGCAGCAACAACAATCACCTCATAGAGTTCACAGCAGAAATTTTAGAAGTAGTTAAATCTCGATTTATGTATTAAAATACAATCGCTCTGTCAATCCTTATCTTGGTGGAAAACACCTAAAAACTCGATTTTGGCGGTTGACTCGTAGGTTTACCGTTGTGCTTCCCAGCAACCAAAAATATGAAAAAAAGGAGGATTGGGAGTAGAAAAAGAATATGGTAAACCAATGAATCAAAATCTAAAATCAAGTTTTTAGGTGTTTTCAACCAAAATATGGCTTGGCAGACCTACTGCGTTTTAATATGCGATCAAGATTAAACTAGTCCTAGATTTTTACTTGTGAACTCGATAAGGTAATTGTCTGTGCTGCCGCCTTTCGGTCTGTGAAAAAAATTGATAAATTGACCATCTCTGCTTTTTACACGCGCACGAAGCTAAATATAGCTTTATATTTTTTCCCTAATAAAACCCCTTAACAGTTAAAATGAAAAACACCAAAAAAACATAAATTGTTTTTTAATAATTATGATAATCGATTTTTCATAAATACAAGTGAACTATGAGAAATCGATTTTATATACCCTCCCTCCTCTAAAAAAAAGAAAAATATGTAAAATATTGCAAAACTGTTACACCTGTGGAATGCCAGAAAAGTGGAGGATCAATGCTGCCAGTTTCAAGCTCGATGACGCTGGGCTCGGCTGAGATGATAAAGAAAGTGCAGAAAGAAAGACTGGTGTTGATGCCCTTAAGCCCGGTGGTGACGTTGGACTATTATGATCGTAAATACAAGAACAATGCTGCTGTTTTCTAGCCCGATGACGTTGGGCGGTAAAGCCAAGAAACGGAAGAAAATGCTAATGATGAAGCCAGGATTGCCAGAATCTGAAGATGGTGAGCTGTTAGATGTTGAGGGACAGTGATAGAGCCAGTGAACAGGAGATTGGGTTGTACCGAAGACACCTACATCGCATTTGTTTATAATGAATTGAAAGAATTCGCGTTATTATAGGAAGCCTGCCATAGAAACACATTTTATTTACGCGGATTTTTAACCTACGAATCCTATTGTTTTATTTTAGTTTTATTTTTCAGTTTTGTTTTTTGCTTGTTTTTTATTTGGATTTTTGTGTTATTTTAGTTTTTTTCAGTTGTGTTTGTTGTTATTTTTTATTTGGATTTGTGTTTTATTTTAGTTTTTTCCAGTTGTGGTTTTTGTATGTTTTTTATTTGGATTTTTGTTTATTTTAGTTTTTTAGTTTTGTTTTTAGTTTGGTTTTTATTTGGATTTTTGTTTTATTTTGTTTTTAATTTGTAAATTTGGGTATTTTTATTTCTGTTTTATGTTTGTTATTTTAGTACCTTTGCAACTGTGATCATTTTAATGTTAAGTCGCCGAATAGATAGTTTAAGATGCATATATACTTAAAAAACTACATATACTGTGAAAAAGTAATTTATATATGTACAATGGCCAAACAAATTAAATATGCATGTTTCAAAACTGCTACAAAAAATTTAAATATTTACAGAAAAGGCCGCTCAAGTAATGAAACATATATATAAACTAAATAATAAGATGATAATAATACATAGATAATATAAGTAAGACAAAATATGCTATGAGGCCGAAAAAATCATTAACCGTGAAAAAACTAATTTTAGAAAGTTACATGCAAGTCCACTAATCAGCTTTCAAATCTTTCTTTTGTAAAATAATGATATTTCAATATTTCTTTTCAGTCAGTTGCACTAAACTTCATTACATTATTGTCTAAACATTGTAGATTGCATTTAGATTTTTCCCTGCGAAATAAAATTTTACTTTCATGCTAAAAATAACTTTAATTCTTAAAAGAAAAAATGATATATAAGAAACGTCAAAATATATCATTTTACAAAGGAAAATAAAAAGATCTCCTCACTTGGCGATATATATATATTTTTTTTATAATTTTGCCGAAAAATAACATTGGCATCCTAGTAAGGAAAAGTACCCACTTGACATCCTAATAATTCACACTTCTGTAGCCATTTTTTTTGTAATAAAAAATACATGTATAGTACAACTTCTTTAGAATTCTTTTATTTATTAAACTGTATTTTCCAGAATCATCGCAATTGCAGCTAATCTAGATTATAGAAAATTTGAATTACAGAAGGTTTGAAACCTGGAATGCTTTTAAAAATATATATAAATACTAATATCTATCTGGCACTACAAAAATTAAAACAAGTTGAATTATTTAAAATATTTGAGAAAATATTGCGAAAAATTAATTACGTTCTAATATATATTTAAAAGTAATTACGTATTTTTTGCAGTTTCGCCATCTGTTGTAAAACACCAAACCAATAACTATAAGATTTTTATTTTAATTTACGATTTTTCATTTATATTTCCTCTATAAATTAGAGATGCACAACCTTTTCAAGAGAAGGATCCCTTACAAATATGTTTCGTTGGTCGAGGGCCACATCTATAACACGAAGAGTATTCGATTTTGAGGAGGTGATTGGTGGCCTATAGTCGGTTAAAAATTTGATTTCAGAGGGGTGTAACCGAGGGAGGGCAGTTACCCTTTTATGTTCAGTCAAAATATCCAATTCAGCTGGTAAGGGTATATCATTGGTCTTTACGTTTGCATATATGAATACCAGATATTAGCAAGGATTATTTTCAAGGTGTATTAATATTCCTTGATTTTATTTAGGTGAGTAAATTTTGTCTTATTAAAAGTGCTAAAAAAACAAATATAAGTCGTTGGTGCCGAAAAAAAAGTGAACTATGAATGAAGGAGAGAGAAAAAGCCGATCAACAAGAATTTTCCACGCCTGATCAACGAAATTCGCGATTTTTATAAAGCCGATTTAGGAAATTCGCAGTTTTTACAAAGCTGATCGACGAAATTCGCGAGTTTTCCTCACGCGATCCATAAAATTCCTGATTATTCCTAACTTGATCGACGACATTCTGGTTTCCGCAGCTCCTGATCGACTAAATTCTCGGTTTTTCTGAACCAGACAGATGAAATGAGTGATTTTTCTGTGCCCGATCAAGAAAATTTACAATTTTTCCACACTTGATCGACCAAATTTGTGCTTCTTACGAAACCGATTGACAAAATTCGCAATTTTTACGAAGTCGATCGAAAAAATCCATGATCTGTCAGTGCTTGATCAACAAAATTCGTTATTTTACAAAGCCGATCGATAAAATTCGAGGTTTTTACAAAGCCGAACGACGAAATTTTTCCTCACACGATCGATAAAATTTCGCTATAGATCGACGAAATTCTGGATTTTGCGGTGCCTGACTGACAAAACTTTTGATTTTTCTGAGTCAGATGGACGAAATGCATGATTTTTCTGTGCCTGATGAGCGAAACTCGCGATTTTCACAAAGCTGAATAGATGAAATTTGCAATTTTTCTTCGCATGATCAACAAAATTTCCGATTTACAGCACCTGATCGACGAAATTCGCGATTTTTTCGAGCCTGATCGACAGAATTAGCGATTTTTACGAAACCGATTGTAAAATTTGCAATTTTAACGAAGCCGTCCGAAAAAAATTATTTTTTCATGCGTGTTTGAAATAATGCTCGATTTTTATTAAGTCTATTGGCGAAATTTACTATATTTAACAAAACGATCAACAAAATTCGCGATTTTTATGAAGTCGATCGACGAAATTCGGGACTTTTACAAAGTTGATTGATGAAACTCGCGACCTTACATCTCATGATCGAAGTTCGCGACTTTTCTTCGGATGATCAACAAAATTCGCTATTTTTCTTAGCATGATTCACGAAATTCGTTATTTTTACGCAACTGATTAAATAAATTCACGATCTTTCTGTGCCTGATCAACAGCAGTCGTGATTTTTACGAATCAAATTGCCAAAATCTGCAATTTTTATGAAGCCGATCGACGAAATCCATGATTTTTACAAAGCTGATCGACGACATTTGCAAATTTTACTAAGCCGATCGACTAAATTCGCGATTTTTTCAAAGCTGCTTGACGAAATTCGCAATTTTTCATCGCATGATCGACAAAATTCGCGATTTTCTTGGCAAGTTCACGAAATTTGCGATTTGTCTTCTCATGATCAACAAAATTCACGATTTTTACGAAACCGACTGACGAAATTCGCGATTGTCACGAGATCGATAGACGAAATTCGCGTTTTTTACAAAACTGATCGACGAAATTCACGATTTTTCATTGCATGATCGACGAAATTCGCGATTTTTCTTCGTATTATCGGCGGAATTTGCGATTTTTATGCAGCCGATCAAGAAAATCACGACCTTTCCCTGCTTCATCAACAAAAGTCGTGATTTCTTACGAATTCACTTGCCGAAATCTGTGATTTTTTTCGAAGCCGATCGACGAAATTCGCGATTTTTACAAAGCCGATCGACGAAATTCAGAATTTTTATGAAACCGATAGACAATATTCGCTGTGTTTTACAAAGCTGAACGACGAAATTGATCGCGTGATCGACGAAATTCGCAATTTTTACGATGCATATCCGGAAAATTCACGGTCTTTTTGCACCTGATGAAGAAAAGTCGTGATTTTTACGATGCTGATCGACGAAATTCGCGATTTTTACGAAACATATCGAGAAAATTTAAAATCTGCGCCTGATGAAGAAAAGTCGTGATTTTTACGAAACTGATCGACGAAATTCACGATTTTTCCCCACCAGATCGACAAAATTTGTAAATTTTCCGCCCCTGATCGACGAATTTCACGTTTTTCAGGAAGTCGATAGACGAAATTCACGATTTTATTTGAGCCTGATCGAAGAAATTTGGAACTTTCCGCGTGTAATCGACAGAATTCGCGATATTCCTGTGCAAGTCCGGCAATTCCGTCCTTAATTGACAAAATACGCATTTTCTGCGCCCGATCAACGAAATTCGCGATATTTAACTAATTCTACCGTAATCTGCAATTTTTTTACCAGCAAGATGAAATTTGCGATTTTTTATCTCTTGATAAGCTGAAGAAACTCACGATTTTGTTTCGCAGCCGATCAACAAAATTTTCAATTATCCCGTACATCATCACAAAATTTGCGATTTTTCCGCTTCTTATCAATGAAATTTGTGATTTTTTTCATCCTTGATCGAGAAAATTCGCGATCTTTTCGTGCCCGATGAACGAAATTCGCGTTTTATTCAAACGATAAGTCGAAAAAAAGGAATTTTTCAGCAACCGATGAATTTAATTTGCAATTTTTTCGAACACCATCAACAAAACTGACGATTTTTTCTTGCCCAACTACGAAATATGCGATTTTTCGCATCTGATTTCGCACAATTCACGATTTTTCCGTACCTGATCGAAAAAACTCGCGACTTTTCCTTGCCCAATCGGCGAAATTTGTTATTTTTTCCCGAGCCTCATGGGCAAAATTCGCGATTTTCCCATTCCCGATGAACACAATTTACGATTTTACCTAGCCTCATCGACAAAATTCGCTATTTTTCCGCACTTGATCATTGAAGTTTGCGATTTTTCTGTGCCCAGTCAACGAAATTTGCTATACTTAAGTGACTAGCGAAATTTGACGTTTTTCCGCGGAAAATTGACGAAATATACTATTTTGTCTTGTGACATATGCACAAAAATTGCAATTTTTTTCTAGCTATAATCTGACGGAATTCGCGGGCACTCATCCACGCATCGCGGGCCACAGACTGTGCATCTCTACTACAAATGATAGAAATTACAAGAATAACAGACTTATTATAAAAAATATTGAACCCAATTTTCTAAAACCAAAAAATATATATACCGTATATACTCGTGTATAAGTCTACCCAACCTCCCCCTAATTCCTAAGCAAAATTTTGAAAAAAAAATTGAATTTTCGTGTGTAATGTGAATTACATTTCTGGTAGTATGTTAAAAAATGATTTATAATCGAGAGTAAAAAAATTCTGTAAATTAGTAAACTAAGTAGTAACTTTCAGTAAATTTGTAAACATTTTTTCCCCAAGTTTCTAATCAGATTTTTTTTAATATTCAATGTTTTAAAACCGTATGAAACTATTTTGAAACCTATTCACCCCAATTTAATAGTACTTAACAAAGAAATAAAATGTTTAACAAATTTATTCTGCTTTTTTTGCAAGGGTAAACAGTTTCACTTCTAAAGTACAGTACTTTTTCTTTGTATTGTAGGACTTTTAAAAGAGCTATCTAGAAAGTTTCTCAAGTTGAGCTCTTTTAAATAAGGGGATTAAAATGTTAGAAGGAATGTCCCTGTATTGCAGAGAATTCTAACCCAAGAGAAAATGGCTGCAGAATAATTACAGGGACTTGTTGAAGATTTTTTGTGAATTATAGAGAAATAACCATTTTTTGTTTTTATCCCTCTCTCGAACTTATCCCCATATGAGACTATCTAAAAGACTTTCAAATCCCTCAATTATCTGAGATATTTATTATTATTATTATTATTATCATCTTGCATATAAGTCGAACCTCTAATTTTCAACGAAAATGGGGGGTGGATTTATACACGAGTTAATAATAAACAAGAAAGAAAAAATCATGCGTGAAGCATAGATTATTAATCACTATCCAACACAATCAGAATAAATTAACAAAACTGCGCCGTTTAAGAAATTAAAATACTACATCTCATTTCACCAAATAGAAATCAATGAATAACCCATTTCACAACCAGATTTCAGCGGTTCCCATCTAAAAATGGAGATTTATATTTTAGCAGCCCAGTATATGAAATAGAGATTTGTATCTATTAATAACATGCAATCTAAAATTAGTTCATTTGAGAGATACATATATATTTCAGAAAATTCCCCTTCAGCAATTTCCTCTGAAAAGGAGATTGGTATGTGAATATTTTTGTGCAGCACTGTATATGGAGTATAGAATTTATACATAAAAAGTAATGTGCAAAAAAACTAATTAAATTTAAAAGCGTTTACCGAATTTTAAAACGTACTCTCCAGCAATTACTATTCTCCAGCAAAGACAGGACTGTGACCGATTTCTTTTGTGTGTCTCTGTAAATTAATAAAAAATGCTGTGAATGCCCTGTTTTAACTTGATCGTAGAGAAAATCAGAGATTTATATCAGTTTCAATGCATTTGAAATAGCGTAATGTCATTAAAATACTTTCGAAACGATCCCCCCCCCCCCTATACCATAATGTAATCTTTTGAGTGTAAATAAACCATTAATCGTACATACTTCATATGCAGTACAGAAAATGCTTTGCTGACCCTAAATAAGCTTTATCAATTCCATGAAAATTCGAATATATTTACAGGAGTTAGAGCCAGAACAGACGGTGTCGGTCCGTCTGTCTCAACCGAGTACCTATCATACCATCTCAACCGGATGCATTAGCACTTTTTAACTTTGTTGGTAAGCGCTAAAAAAAGAATAATAAATAAATAAGGTACTGCTTAGTTATCCCGTCGCCTAATTTCGCCAAATTATACAAATCGCCAAACTGATAGTCAAATTATACATAACTGACATAATTTTTATTTTAAATAACGGAAAAATAAATAAATAGTCGAATAATCAATAAAAATACAAATAAAAAGTCGAAATAAAAATCACTTAATGATGTTTTTAATACATGTATCGTCATTGAATGTGGTATTCACGATCATCCATTATTGGCATTTAATCTTATAGTTTGGCGATAATTTTTTGGTCGACGGATAACCAAGAAGTACCATAAATAATAAATACCTCCCAAATCTTACCTAAAATCATTAGACTTATACACGAGTGTATACGGCATATATACATTAAAGAGACAAATTTAAGGCACATATGTCATATACGCACCACATTGGCGCAATATTTCACCTCCGGAAATTTGGAGAAATTTTTGTTTTTGAGTATTGCTATAACTTTTAAAATTTACGATTTATTGCGATATTTTTATATTTATTATTATGTTTATTATTTATAACTGATTATTCATTGCTTCAACTGCTATTTGTTTTTTGATAAATTGTCAAAGCAAATAAAGAAAAAAAAAAACATACGCGTCGAATTGATAATCTCCTCCATTACTGAAGTCGGTTAAATAACTGGGTTACCATATGAGGCGTAAAGTCGCCATTTTGTTGTGATAGCGCCAATAAGATGCGCATATGATATCTGTGAGAAATTTAAGTAAGACTTGCAATTAATTTACAATTAAAAAATGAATTTATAATTACATTAGCATATTTAAAATAGTGATATATAACGCGAATGTTAAAATAAATAAATAAATATGTAGTACTTACAAATATTGAAATAAGTCAAAAGAAATTATTATAATAATAAAATCTGGTTTCGAAAAGTTTCGGCGCCATCTTCTTATCTTTAGATTTAAAAAAAAAATAGCAAAATTAATAGATTTTGTACTTTTACAACTTAACATTAAAAAAGAACATCTATATTAATTATAAATGTAATACAAGAAGTTATTGCAATTTTTAAATGTAAAAAAAAAAATAGCAAATTTCGTAGTCTGTTAATATTTTTAATCATTTTCTGAAATTCATATGCGTAATGGCGCCATCTATGATATTTAATTTAAAATGAAAACGAATAAATATACCAAAATGGCTGAGCTACAGAAGTTTCGTGATTAGAGATGTCCTGATTAATGATGTTATATTGTATGTATACTATTATCAGCATCCCATCTCAATGCAAAATGATTTAATATTGAGATGGTCAACTTATAAAGTCACTACTAAAAAAACATCTTTCAAGCGATTAGTGGACCAACATGTATCTATATATAGAATTTAAAATAAATTCATAATACTTCAGGAAAATACTGTAAATTTAAAAATGCATTAAGACCGATTTTTCTGGTTAATACAGTTGATAAAAAAATTGCAGCCTTTGATATGAGCTATAGATAATGGTTGCAATCTTTAAATTTTACTGTATTAAAAATCGGCCTCATAGCATATGCAGCAGAAGGCCAGAATCTTCCGCCACCAGCTTACCTTTGACTTCTTCCACCAACTCAGGGAAGGTTGGGGAGAAGTCATACTTACTTCATCCACGGCTGCTTCTTCAACTGCTACTGCCATGGGTTTCCAGAACTTGCGTCCGCCATCCAACGATGAGGCAATACCCAAATAAAAATTATTATTTGAGCATGCCATCCATCCGTCGATGCTCCCATGTTCCTGTCGACGACCTGAAAAAAAAGAATCAAGAGACATTATATGAGTAGTTTCCATTTTTTTTTTCAAGAGCAGTTGCAAGTAGAACCATCAAGCTTGAAAAATTTTTTTGGAAATGAATTTGAAATCGAATTCTATTCTATATTTAATTTGCTGTCGCACGAGATGAAGATTCAAACAATTAACCATTGTTGCGTAACGATATTTCTAAATTATAGCTTATCGTTGAAACCTGTATTGTTGAGTTAAATTTTGAGTGTTTACAAACAATTAATTTTGTTGCCATATTAAGAAACTAAATTGTAACGAAAACAGAGACAACAATGATAATAGAGTTGGACAGTTTCAAACATGATGAAAAGTTAAATGAAATGACATCATTCTTTCGCATTCTTTTGTTGTCATTTTTCCATAGCAACTAAAAAGGAAATGCAACTAAAATGCATGCTATTTTTAAAAAAATTATAAATGAATGACAAAACATGGAGCTATTACAAACTAAGTTTAATATTAAGTATCTATATTAATGTTACAAGCAAATAAAGGCATATAAATGATTAGATAGCCGATATTTTTTTTTTTTTTTTTTTTTTTCCCTTTTATCGGGGAAATTGAACCGGGAGCATCGAAACTGAATTCTGAAAAAGCGGAATTCCTGTTTTCTAGTTTTGACATTACATCCGTTTTATCATCGAAGCGTTATTATTCGGCTGTTTTTAGGGTTACAGTTGAGTCCCACTAAAACATGTTAAGTAGACACACGCATCGAGTTTATGTTTGATGAAATTGCGTAAACAAAATTGGAAAGAAAGCTGGTTATTTACAGTACATGCCAGCTCCATTTATACAACTGTGGACAATAATTTTTTACCATTGCTAAACAGAAAAAATAATTAATTAACATAAATTTTCAGATTTATGTGTGGCGAAAAAGCCTATCTATTGCTGGGATACTACAGTTGTAGTTTTTATTTGAAGAGTCTGTTGTTGCAACCCATTGTCTGTAATTTACTTTTCCTGAAATATGTTCCGAGTAAAATTGTTGCAATAGCACTTCTAATAGGTTTGTTCATCTGGACAAATAGTGTATTGACTTAGCATATATCCTGAATTGTTTAAATCAAACAGAAGTATTTGAAGAAGATATTTGTAATTAACATTTAACTTTGTACCATAAATAATTAATTTAAAATTTTGGAGGTATGAACAATTACATAGTAGGTTACAATAGTTTGGCAGTATTGTTTTCAAATATTGTCCATGTCATATCTCAGCTTGTAGTCAAATCTACTTCTTGAAATTTTTTGTACATAACACTACTACACAATACTATCAAAGGCTAGAATTTCAGATTTTTATCTCTTGTTCCACCAGAGATATCGAAGCCTAAAAAATGCGATTTTTGAAATTTTCGACGAATTTCGGAATTTTTTTCGCAAAGAGAAATCAGCTCCCAGATCTGGGACTTGGTGTATGAGTACGCGCACTTTTGATCTATTTGTAGAAAAAATTGTGTAAGATTGACAGTTTTCCTTGCATGAAAAATTTTCTCTTGCAAACGGATAGATTTTGGAAAAAAATCTTAAAATTTGTGCTAAAATTTTACTTGTAAAAATTTATTTTTCAAAAATTTTCTACCACTGTATATTTAGCCTATTTTATTCTGAACAAAATGCTGCAAACCGCATTTCAATTGGGAAAATAAAAGACGAGATATTTACAATTTTTTTGTATCCTAGTATCTGAGAAAATCGCTGAACAGGATGAAACAAAGATGGTCGCCATGCACAAACAAAAAATAATAAAATTAAAATAACGGTCATTTTGAACTTCCATCATGTTAGGGTTGTTGTACAAAAAATTTCAGATTTTTAAAAAATGGTCGAGCGACCAAAAAAATATTTTCTGGACCACTTGAAATGGATTGACCCACAAACAATATTGTACATAACACTCTGCCATCAAAATTAAAAAATATTAATAATTTCACGAAAAATGAGCAGATTTATTAAATAAATTTTCACTGCGCATGCGTCAACTCTATAAAAAATTTTCATTTGCATATTAAGTTAGCCAAATGCATAGAACAACTTTTGTCAAAATTTCAAAATCATAGTTGGAAAATTCTAAAAATTATCGTCGATAGAATAAAATCAAAATCAGTTATTCCCAAAATGAAGCAAAAAATATGGGGAACTGTATCCAAATATAGTAGTATATGCGATATTGTGTAGACACTAATCAATGGAATATTAATACAGCCCCTCATCTTTTTGTTTCATTTTGGGATTAATGAATTTTGATCTTATTCTTTCGACGATAGTTTTCAAGCTATGATTTTGAAACTTTAATAAAAGTTGCTCTATACATCTAGCTAACACAATATGTAAATGAAATTTTTATAGAGTTGAAGCATGCGCAGTGAAAATCTATTTAGTAAACCTGCTCATTTTCATAAAATTATTAATATTTTTTAATTTTGACTATAGAGTGTTATGTAAAATGTTGTTTCTCATATTTTCTGAAAAGAACATTGTTTTATATTAAGAACTCTGCAAATTATACGTAAAAAACTTTGCAAAATTTGGGACCATTTTTATAAAAACCTTAATTTCTCTACGAATATACATGCTATTCGTATAAAAATGAACTCAGTTTATTACAATAAGCCACTAGACGCTCAGGAGGTGCCTCTTAATAGACGTCATGTTTTAATCTAGGTTTTAATTAATGGAAAAAAATGTAACAACTAATGCTACTAAAATATATTTTTTGCATAGGAAAAAATATAAAAAATAAAAAGACTATTGGCCAGTCAAACTGTTGGTATTGAGCTCACAGGCTACGCATACTAATTGCACATTACAGCCTTATATTTTCAAAGGTTAATGCCATTCGAAAAACAAATTAAGAAGGGAAATAGCTCCCCCCATTTCCCTTTTTTATACTTAATCAGTGAACTCCACTAAACTAATGAGGGATATGCTTTAACACATAAAAAATTTACATCCAAAATTCAGAGCAAATCGGAAAATTCTTAATAAAAACCCATTTATACAATTTAAGAGGAGTTATCCCTTTCCTTTATACTTAAACTTCCAAAATTATTCAGAGATTTGCCTTATCAGAAAAGAAAATTATATCCAAAATTTAAAGCAAATCGAATAATTCTGCATAAAAACCCATTTATCAAGTTAAAGGGCGGTAGTAATCGCAAGTACCTTCTTTAAACTTAACAAAAGAACACCTCAGATAATTAGGGAAGTATGTTATCACTATGAACCTGTGTCCAAAAATTGAAACAAATCGATTAATCTGCCACAAAAAAAGCCTAAATAAAGACGGGTAATCTCACCGATCCCCCATTTATACTTATTCAATGACTTTCCAAAACCAATCAGGGAAGCGCCTTATCAGAGTGAACCTATATCCAAAATTTAAAGCAAACCGGTAAATTCTGCGTGAAAAATCCATTAATATAAATTATGAAGGAGGCGCCACATCAGAATGATCCTATATCTAAATTATGAACGAAAACTGACAATTCTGCATGCCCATTTATATAAATTAAGAGAATGGGCATTAGCCCCCCCCCCTTCTACTTTTTTCTACTTATCCAATGAACATCTAATTCTAATCACGGAGGCACCTTATCAGAATGATTCTATATCTAAATTTTGAATGAAAACTGATAATTCTGCATGAAAAATACATTTATATAAATTAAGGGGAGGGGAATTAGCCCACCGTTCCCTCTCTTTATACTTATCCAA
Organism: Maratus speculifer; assembly: GCA_964019185.1. NCBI lineage: Eukaryota > Metazoa > Arthropoda > Arachnida > Araneae > Salticidae > Maratus > Maratus speculifer. The sequence continues at coordinate 388,714,593 of OZ025294.1, read as the reverse complement.
TGAACACTTAATACTAATCACGGAGGCGCCTCATCAGAATATACATAAATCCAAAATTGCAAGTGAATCGGATATCTTTATCATGATTTATCGCGATACGTGTATACGGGCGGGCACATAAGATCTCAGGCTTTGATAGCCTGTGACTGTGAGCTAATTAAGTATCAAAAGAAAAGTTTATGTAAGTTCTGCAGAGGTTAAAAAATAATACATTGACGTTTGATTTGATTTTACGGCTTTATCTTTTATAACTTTTATTTCCAAGTTCTTTCTAAGTTCAATAAATAAATTCAATTTTTCACTTTCTTTTATCATTTCAAGAAGTATTGGATTCGTGAAAATTTTCGAAAATCGGTTTTCAACGGATTTACACGTTTTAGGGGGTCAGAGAACCCGAAAAACGTGATTTTACAAAATGTCATTTGTGAGTCTGTTCGCCTGACTGTCGGTATGTGACAAAAATTTCGTAAAAAAACATGTCAAGAACTAATGCAAGGGATTTCACCAAACTTTATATTCTGTGATACCTTGATACAACTAAATCTCATTAGTTTTTGGTGTATATCGTTCAACAAGTGGCGCTGCTATGTTGCATTGTTTACATATATTACAATAGCCATATCACTAGAACTAAAGCATGGATTTTCATAAAACTTTATATTTAGTTATACGTGATATAACATGGTGCTGATTACGTTTTGGTGCAAATCGCTCAACAAGTGACGCTGCCATGGTGTATTATTCGTGATTTTCGCAATAGGCCTAACTCAAAAACTAATGCATGAATTTTTCTAAAACTTCAGATTCAGCTAGACTCTGATATAGATTAGTATTGTTTAGTTTTTTTGTGTAAATCGCCTTACAGATGATGATGCTATGTTGAATTTTTCACGATTTCGCAGTAAATGTATCCAAGAACTAATGCATGGATTTCTATTAAACTTCAAAGTCAGTTAGTATCTGATAAAAAATTGATTCTGATTAGTTTTTGGTGTACATCACCCAACAATTGTCGCTGCTATGCAGATTTTTTTAAAGATTTTGCAATAGCTCTTTCTCAAAAACTAATGCATTTATTTTCATCAACTTCGGATTCAGTTATAAGAAGACATTGTTGACAAGATTTTCATTTAAACCGCCTTACTGGTGGCGCTGCGATGCTGTTTTTTTTTTGTTTTTTTTTTCAGAAATTGTTAACATGCATAAGATAGAAAAAAGTTTTAGGATTTCCACATCTGACTAGTTTTTATTATTTTTTTAGGACTATAACAAATAGTGATGATTTCATTATTTGTCTATTTCTTTGAGAGTTTCCTGACAAAATTGAGCAGAATAGATTATTAGGCATCATTCTTAATTCTCCATAAGGGTAAAATTCATTGCCTAAACACAGCGCAAAGGATTTTACATATTTAAAAGTTACCGGAATAATAATAATAAAATTTTTTTAACTTAGTTTAGAAGTTTGATGAAAAATGTACTCTCCGGAATTATTATAAAGATAAAACCTTCAAGCGGCCAGCAAAAAAACGGAATTTCATTATATCCAAAGAAATGTGTCGCTCATGGAAAGAGTTCAACTGAGATGGTCTCAGAATGGAGGTAAAATTAGTATTGAGCCTATGAGAATAAATTTCGTTCCATGAAAAAAAATGGTCGTTGAAGGAAGTGGTCGCACAAGGAGGTTTCACCGTAGATATTTTACTTTATTTGTTCGAAAAGCATTACTGGTTGCACAAAACAAAAATCTGTTCAAATAGTTCAAGAGCCGACCGCACAAAACCCTATGTAATCTAGCACAAGAAAAAAATCCTTAATTTAACGAAAAGTAGTAATAGTGGAACCTAGCGTTGCAAAGGTTAGAAGAAACCCGGATTAAACCCGGGAATAAACCGGGTTTTTAAGAATAAACCTGGAAAAAACCCGGGATTTTTTGGAATAATTCGGTTTTTTGGGAATAAACCTGGTCTATTGGAAATAAACCGACTTTTTGCAACTCTACACTGTTAAAAATCTGCTGCATTTTGCTGCAACGCACTCCCCTGCTTGTATAGAAAACGGTTACTTGGTCGTGAAATGGCGCTTTCTCATTGGTTGGAATAGAGATATTATATACAAGTGGTGGAGGGCGTTGCAGCAAAATGCAACAGATTTTTAACAGTGTAGAGGAACCTAATGATCCATATCTGCCGGATGTGAAGTGGGGCATAAACCAAAAATTGATACCACTAGTGGTTGACTAGTAGGCTTAGCATTGTGTTTTCCCGCACCCAGTTTTCCAAGTTTTCATACTTTTGATTGTAGGACAAACACAGTGCTAAACCTACGAGTCAACTACTAGTAGTATTAATTTTTGGCTTATGCATCACTTCACTTTCGGTAGACATGGATTATTAGGTCCCTCTATTACTACTCTTCCATAAAAAAGGGATTTTTTTCGTGTGCTCGATGACATAGGGTTTTGTGCGGTTGGCTCTTGGACTAATAGTGATGCGATTTTCTAAATTGTGTTCGATTCGCCACCTTGGCGAAAATCGTCGGCGAAAGTGCTTGGCGAGAGTGCTAAAACAATAGGGTTATACAAATTAAATTCACTCGCGCAGCTTATGTCGCGCATGCGAAGCTCGACGAGGTTTGTTTACATCACGAAATACCTGTTGATGTATAGCTTAGATTTTAAAAATATGCTTATTTGAATGATTTACTTGTAGTATATGAAATATTTTTTTTCTATTATTCATAAACTAAGGAAATGTCACAATTTAGTGAGCAGTTATTTTTAGTTTTGTAATTTTAATTTATGTAGTTGCCATGTGCTTCGCGAAACAGAGCGATTGCTTATGTAAGATTTTTTCAATATTAAAGAAAGTGCGGACATTTTTTAATTCAATTTATGAAATAATTGGCCAGCTGGGAACACTTTTGAAGCAGCAAGTGAAATTTCTTCTTCTGCTTTGAAGGTGTATACTTGCTAGCCAAACACTAAATAATCTGCTGTAAAATTTAATTTAATGGATCCACTATGAAAATAGAGCAGTTTCAAGTTTGGTAAGCATAGCTTTTTCTTCCCATTTATGTTGATTTTTATTCCAAACACCTGCGTATTATTTTTCTAGTGCATATTTAATAACATTAAACTGTGATTTATGTATTTCAAATTCAAATCCTAGCATTCATCAAAAGAATAAAAGTAATTTAAATCTGTATTATTAATGAACAATTTTCAAATTGATTAATACCCTATTTAATGTTTTAAACTTTGAACACGTATTCAACGGTTCTCAAATCTTGATATATATCACATGCATCAACATCAGTGAAATAAAATGTATTTGTTAAGGTGTTTCTGTATATTTACATGTTGGATTATTTTAAATTATAGAAATCTAAAATAAAAATATCTAATTTGACAAGGTTCTTCCTAAAGCTTTTCACTTACACTAGTTATTGCAATCTATGAATTTATGACAATACATTATAATGAGAATCTAATTATTTCTTATAATGCTATATTTATAAAATATATGATTTTTTAATGTTTGTTTTTTAGTTTTTTCATGTTCGATTGTAGAATGAATTTTGCATAGTTTCACTATAAAATAAAAAATATTGCGGTTTTCCTTGAGAATTAAAAAAATATTACTGCAAGTATCCCATGCTTGTGAAAGAAAGAAATTAAGAGCGCAAAATTTTGCAGACTATTTTAAATCTTTTCCTGCAAGAAAAAAAAAAAAAAAAAAAAAAAAAAAAATACACCTATGCACTTCAGAACACACACTGTATAAAGAAAGTTGTAACAGCCTTAGGATACTTGTAGAAATGAAACCTGTCTAGAATTAATCCTGTTGAGATTTTTTTTTTTTTCTGTGGATTCTACATGCCAATTAGCTTTACTTTAATACTATATGTTCCAGTATACTGAATAATGTATAATATTAGTACATGAAATCTTGAATTATTTTTATTATTTATTTTTTACTGTTATATGAGCTTCTAAGATAAAATATAATCCAAAGGTAGTTTGCATTTATATTATAGGTGCAGATTCTCAAAATATAGATGGAGCCAATGGCTCCTAAACCTAAAGAATCCAGTGGCCACATTGTATAATAAACACATAAAAATAATTGTTTACATGAGAAAAAATATAAGCAAATAACTCAGAAATTCTAACGGGGCTTGAATTTTAAGGCAGGATGAAAGGATTCACGCCCAAAATTTTGAAATCCCGCCCAAAATAATAGCGTGGGCGGGAAGCTACCGCCTAAAAAAATCGGCATTTTCTAAAAAAATTTACATTTTGAAACTACGATCAACTCCCACGACCGTTTAGTAAATTTTGTGATAATTTTGTGCGACTTATTGACACATTTCGCAAGTTTTTTTACACTAAAGATCATTGAAATTTAAGATTGTTTCCGATTAGGACCGATTGACAAATTTCATAATTTTTTTCTTCTGATCAATTGTCAAATTTTGTTTTATTTCTGCAGCAAAAAAAAAGGTGATTCTGTTCCGAATTTTCCAAAAAATATTAACGTATTCAATTCCAAAAATTATGAAAAATTCAGACAGATAGATATCGCTAATTATGACGAATGGTTGCTGAAAAAATCAATTTCGTCAGTCGCTCTCAGAAACTGACCAATTGTCAAAAGATGGTGAAAAAAAAAATCAATTTTCTCGAAGGAATGCGAAATATAGCAATTTTGGTCGAAAGATCAGAAAAAAAAATTCTTTAAAGGATAGTGGAAAAACTGCCAAATTCATCAAAAGGTCGCTTCAAAGGTGATTCTGTGTGAGAGAAAAAATCTAAAATTCACAGCATTTCTGACAGTTTTCAACAAAGTATGTATGTGGAAGGAAATCCAGTTTAGACACTGTTTTTACGCGGCCCTATAACAGATTTTTCAATTTTTTTTGAGGAAATTTGCAGATTTTCACAATTTTTAGATGAAAATTCCCAATTTTTAGTGATTTTTTGAGGATTTTTCCTGATCTCTTGACAAAATTTGTCATTTTGTTGCGATCATTTAAAGATTTTTGCATTTTTTCTCTGATCCCTGTATGAAATCCGCGTTTTTATTTTTAATCCTTTGATGAAATTTGTGGGTTTTTTTTATGATTTTCTAAGATTTTTTTTTTTTTTTTTTCGCAATCTTCTCATGAAATGAGTGTTTTTTTTTCTTCTTGCGATCTTCTGATCAAATTTGTGTTTTTTCACGATCTTCTGACAAAATATACATTTTTCCAGCGATTCTCTGACAAAATTCGAGTTTGTTCATCGAGCGATTTACAAAATTAAATTTTTCGGCGACCATTTGTGTGAAATTCGGAACACTGTTTTTTTTTATTTTTGGAACCAAATACCTTAAATTTTTGAAAAATTCAGAACAAAATTACGCCTGGGTCGCTTAATAAATGTGAATTTCGTCTCAAGATTGCAGAAAAAAATCGGCAGAGTTATCGTGAAATAAATATGTGAATTTCATCAAAAAAATCTCAAAAAGTGAGAAATTCGTCAAAAAATGTTATATACAACAAGGATTTTTTTTCAAAATGTAAAAATATTCTTTGACCTTATTCTGGAGAGTAAATTTTTTTTATTAAAAGTGCTAAAAAACAAGCATAAATGGTGGTGCCTAAAAAAATCTGAGCTTTATGAATGAAGAAGAGGGAAGCAGTCGATCAACAAGATTTTTGCATGTCTGATTAATGAATTTCACGATTTTCTGTGTTTGATCAATCAAGTTTGTAATTCTTCTATGTCTGATTACCCAAATTTGTGCTTTTACAAAATTCACAATTTTTACAAAGTTCATCGAGAAAATTAACGATCTTCTTTTATATGATCAACAAAATTCGCAATTCTTACAAAAACGATCGAGGAATTCACGATTTTTCCATGTCTAATCAACAAAATTCAAGAATTTAAAAAAGCCGATCAAGGAATATTGCGATTTTTACGAAGCTGGTCGATGAAATTTGCTATTTTTCTTCACAAGATCGACGAAATTTGTGATTGTCCGTCGCATGATCAACGAAATTCACGATTTTTAAGGAGTCGATCTACAAAATTTGTGATTTTCTTCGCATGATCAATGAAATTAGAGACTTCCTTCGCATGATCGACAGAATTCCTGTTTTTTCTTTGCATGATCAGCGAAATTTGGCAGTTTTCTTCGTATGATTAAAGAAATTACTGATCGACAAAATTCGCAATTTTTACGAAACCGATCGTGAAAATTCATGATCTTTTCATGACATGATCAATAAATTTCGCGGTTTACAAAGCTGATCAGCGACATTCTCGATTTTTACGAAGCTGATCAGCAAAATTCACGGTTTTTACTAAGGCAATCAACAAACTTCGCGATTTTATGAAGACAATCGACAAAATTCGGGATTTTTCTCAAGTGGATCGATAAAATTCATGATTTTTCCAAAGCCGATCGATAAAATATGCAATTTTTTCTAACTTGATCAAGAAAATTCGTTATTTTTTCAAACTGGATCAACAAAGTTTGCAATTTTTACAAAGCTGATGAATAAAATTCGCAATAATTACAAAGCTGAAAAAATTGTGACTTTTCTACACTTGATCAATGAAATTTACGATTTTTTCTCTCCTATTCGGCAAAATTCTTTAATTTTAAGAAGTCGATCGAGAAAATTCCTAATCTTTCTGCACCTTATCAACACAACTCACTAATTTTTCAAAGCCTATAGACGGTATTCATGATTTTTAGAAAACTGATCGACGAAGTTCTCGATTTTTACGAAGTCCATGAACGAAATTCGCAATATTTTACTGTTCAAGATCAATTACATTCCCGATTTTTCTGAGCTTGCTGGACGAAATTCGTAATTTTAATGAAATTGGTGAAAATTGTGATTTTTATAAAGCCAATTGACAAGTTTCCCGATGTTTCTTCATATGATCGACAAATTTTGCGATTTTTGTGCACTTGATCAAGGAAATTTGAGATTTTATTAGAACCTGATCGACGTAATTAGCAATTTTTCTGCATGCGATCAACAAATTTCGCAATATTCTTGTTTCAGACCAAAGAAATTTGCAATTTTTTGGTTTCTGATTGACAAAATATGCGATTTTTCCTGTCTTAATTGATGAAATATGCGATTTTTGTATTAACCCATAATTTTTTTAAGCGAAAAGATGAAACTTACAATTTGATAAAGTGAGAAACACGATTTTTTCATAGCTGATCAACAAAATTTTTGCTTTTTTTCATCCCTGTTTGACAAAATTTTCGAGTCTAATCAAGGAAATTCGCATTTTTTCACGTAATAAACAGAGAAATCATGTTTTTTTTTTTTTTTTTTTTTGCCAATGAATTTAATTAAAAAATCTTTTTTTTTGCATCACCAACAAAATTCTTGACTTTTTCCTTGCTCAATCAACAAAATGTGCAGTTTTTCACATTTGATCAACGAAATTTGTAGTTTTTTCATGCCTGATCAGGGAAATTTCCTATTTTTTCCTGAACTGCATCAACAAAATTTTTTTTTTTTTTTTTTTTTTTTTTTGCATTTGATCAATGAAATTCGTGATTTTTGCATGCCAGTCCACGGAATTTGCATTTTTTAAATGAAGAAATTTATATTTTCCTGCAGTGAATTGACGAAACTCGCTAGCCACATGTTAACCCATTGCGGGCCACAGGTTGTGCATCATTAATGTACAGAATTGGTTCAGAAAGTGAAAGTAATTTTATAAAAAATATCTGCAAGGTAACCAAGGAGCGATCTTGAGAGGGACCTCAGCTATCCAATGCAAAGAAAATTATTTAAAGATGTCAAAATGCAAAAGAGTTATTAGAATGATGGATCTGAGTGAAAAATTCCGGCTGGCTATTGCCCAATTAGTTTAAATGGTAAAGCATTGGCCTTGTAAGCCAAGGACCTGGGTTCAATTCCCGGCTTAGGCAATTTTTCACTCAGTTGGAAATATTAAATTCCTATGAGTTATTATAAAAATGCCACCCTATAGGAATAGCATTAGCTTATGAGTGTTTTCGGGGGCAGAGAGCCTTAATCATAAAACTCTTGAAATTTGAATTAAGTAAAGTATAAATCTTAAACATGCACAGTTGGAAAAATATGTTGGGCAAGATACGCTTAAAAAAACGGCAATTATGATAATGGAAAATACAAGGAAAATGATATTTCTTATTTTGATTTTGTCATACAAAAGTATGCTTAAAAAATTGTCAATATATGAGATTATTATACACTATAAAAATAAAAATACAAACCAGGCCTTTTTTTTAAAATTATTATTACTAGGAAAAATATCGTTAAAAAAAGTTATACACAAAAAGTTAGCGGCCACAACAAAAAAATCTAGTTAACACATGCATGTCTACGATGAATCTGTATCTATGATGTATATATTTACTTATACAATATTTTTATTACAAAATATAATTTTAAACAGGAAACACTTTATTTGATAGGTTTGTTTAACTTTTTGATAGCAATATTATTAAGATATATAAGTTTTTTGAAAGATATTACAGAGAAATTAGTAAAATCCTTCAAAATATAAATTATTTAAAGAATTTGCATATTATGAACATTAAATTATTTTTCAAGATAAGACATTTGCATTTTTTTTAATAAGATATATATAATATTTTTTTCATTTTTTAATCTTCTGAATATTTGAGTTTGATTTTTTTTCTCTCTAAACATCCATAGTTTGAAACCATTTTATATTATTCAATATTTCATCAATAGATGGTGCTGGTGCCTATATCATTGTTATGTTAAAGCAGCACCAGGGGGCGCTGTTGTTTGTTTATGTTTATTGCTTGCTGTGTTTGCTGTTTCTTTTTTGTTTAATAGTCTTAAGTATTTTTTTTTTTTTTTTTGCTAAAGAATTATTGATGTTATATTAATATTTATTTTCATTTTTATTCATTTAATATTTATTTTCATTTTTAATTATTTCTTTTTATCAGTTTTTAAACTTTTTCACAGGTAGTAAGTATCATGGGAATTGTATTCAGATTGTCCCTGCCAAATTTTTATTTACTTTAAATTCAATTTTTGCTATGTATAAACATCTATAAAATTTAGAGTAATCAAAATCTCAAAAATTATATTCCTTACTTGAAGTCTTTTTTGAAACTTTTCATAAATTTTCTTTGTAATAAGTATAGTTTGGAATAAAAAGTAGTTTGATAACACATGGTTTTTGTTATGTGTGTATTGATATTCCTTTATGAAGTTTCCACTTTCTTCCCATCTTTTATTAATTCCTAACCCTATATTTAATAACATCTTTTAAATTTTCCCTCCCCCCCCCCAAGAGTTATTTATGATTGATTACTTATTTACTGTGCAATAAAAGTAAACAAATCAAGGCTGGCAGGTTTTTTGAGTGATGCTGGATTTTAATAGATTTTAACTATGAGTTTTCTTCTCTCAAAAAATGTGTCTGTTCAAAACCTTATAAAATGCCATTTCTAGATGAAAATTATTTTCATGTATGAGAATTTTAATTCCATAAAATTGTAAATTAGTATAAGTGGTAGTAGTTTATCAATTGCCTTTATATCTAGAAATTTTAAATTTCCATAACTATTTCGAAATTATATTGAAAAGGATAGCTTCTAGAAATATAGATGTCAGAGCATTTCCATTCAAAAGTTCATATATTGAATATTTCTTATGATAACATGAACAAATAAAAGGTATTAATCATATTTTGTTCTGTTTTTTTTTTTTTCTTCTTCTTTAATGATATTGTTGAACTATTTTCTTTCATAATTTATTAAATTTTGGATCTGGTATGATTCTACCTCCAGTTATGTACGTATAGTTTTTGGTGCCTTGGAATTTTATGAAAAATGGTTTATGCAATTAGGGCTTCAGAAAGTGCAATTTTTTTTCGAATGATATAATAAATGACTATGAGAAGAAGAAGAAACCTTGTGAGGTTTGTTTATATTTATATATACAGTTATTTATACATATGTATATATTATTGCTTTTTACATACTATTTACTTCTGTTTTTATATAAAAACTGACTTCTTTATATTATATAATTTATAAATAACATAGGATCTCGATCCATCATTTTTTAAGCGTTTCAAACAAACAAACAAAAAAACCCCGATGAACACAGATCAACTTCAAAATATGAAAAAGCACAATGTTTATGCATTAAAAAATGCATTGCAATGTATACAGTATACTGTTAAATACTAATTTGTTGCTTACTAAACAGTAAAAGAAATAAATTGAAGTTATAGAAAGTTGATATTTATTTTGAAAAATCCATAATATTGTTTGAATTTTTGTTAATTTTTTTTTTTTTTTTTTTTTTTTTTTTTAGAAAAAAAATTTGTAAGACATACAACATTTTTCAATCATTTTTAGGTAGCTTTCATTACAAAAACTAAAAAGCTACCTATTGCAGCCGTCCGGAGTAAAGCACTTCCAGAAAATTTTGGTATATTTTCTCCGATCATGACCCCCAGACACCAAAACCTCTCCGTTCAAATATTGACATATATATATATATGATTTTTGTCATGCGATAACTAAGGTATTTATGAACCGATTTGAATGAAACTTCGTATGTACATAGTACATACAAATATCTCGACCGAGTTCGTTGGCCAGCATCATCCGCCATCTTGTTTCAAAATGGCGGCCATTTAAATTTTTTTTAAAATTTAAAATAAAATGCAAAAAAAATTAAAAGTTGAAAAATATTTTCATTTTATGTGTTAGATCATAAAACATCAATTCCAGAACACTTTTTACTTTGTCTATATTTTAAAAAATGATTGAGTTATAGCACTTTGAATTTTTCTTATGGCTGACATTTTGAAACGATCAGATTTTTGTCACATAACACTCGTATTTATAAATCGATTTGGATGTAACTTGGTGTGTACATAATAAAGCCTGGAACGAGTTCCTTAATCAGTTCCATCTGCCTTCTTGTTTCAAAATGGCGGCCATTTAAATTTTTTTAAAAAATTTAAAATTAGGTCGAAAAAAGTGAGTTGTGAACTTTATGTTGATTTTTTATTGGTGAAACATTTTAAATTACAATGATATATATCCATTCAATATTCTGCAATTTTTAATGTGATTTTCAGCATTCTTTCGATTTTCACAGTGATTTTTGGCATTCGAAAAAGGATTTTGGATTGAAATTTTTAGTCTAACATAGTGAAACTATTTTGAATTTTAAGTTTTTAATGTCATTTTTGAAAATATGACTTAGTAGCAAAAAACCCTCGAATATTTGCTTCCCCCCTTCCCCCGATGAAAAAAAAAATTTTACACTGAAGAATAGAATAATAAAATTTCTATTAAAAAAAATGGGGGTTATTAGACTTCATACAATTAATTTTAGTTACACATACATTCATGAATTTTTTTTGAGAAAATTGTGAAAGTTGTCAATAAAAATTATTTACAATATTTTTTTTCTCCTGAAAAATTATGAGTTTTTCACAAAATGTTATATAAAAAATATTTTATTTAAAAATTCTGAATGAAAATTATTATTCATTCCTTTTTGTGTGAGTGTGTGTAGTCACGAATGATTAAAAAAGAAAAAAAAACTTATTCGGTAAGAAGATATATCAATTTTAAAATAATAAATTCAAACATGGTCAGCTAAAATTAGTTTTAAAAATTTACATCTCTATAAATGAGTGCACATGTAATGTGAAAATATTAATTATCAGTTTTGCATAATGATATTTGAGAAATTGTTGTTGTTATCCACAGAAGTGATATATGAGAAAGATATATGAATAGAATATGATAGGATATATGGAAAATAAAAATAGTTAATTGTTCTTAATATTTTTTTAGTTCTGATTATTTTAATTCGATTTTAAAATCCTTCGTGTATCTGCATGAGCAGCGGATGCCCAGGCACTCCCCCTCCCCCCTTGGTTACGTGCATGAGTTGAAAATAAATTGTTGAATAACAATTGCAATTTAAAAAAAGCAATTCTAAATAGTAAACATAGTAATAAATATAAAAATCAAAATAAATTGTAAATATTAACACTTAAAGCAATATTAAAAAAAAAAAAAAGAAGAAAATTACCAAACTGGCGGGAGAAAAAAATTGAGCCAACGTGGTGCATTATGTCTGCCCCATTTCTCTTACAAATGTCTTAGAAACCCACTATGTGGAAATGTTTTTCCATACATTTACGTAACCCAGCCTATTTCTCGTCAATAGCATTTTAATCCTAGCAATATCAGATTTATTTTTCACACAAGAAAATTAGAAAAATTATTTTGATGATGAAACAGATTCTTTTGCTTTACAGTGTTATTTCTGATTTTCATTCTTTTGTTTTTTTTAATGAAATGTGTAAAGGTTACATTTTTTATATTTTTGCAGTATGTATATTCTACGTGAATATATTTTAAATAAAATGAGTGAAATGTTTATATTTTAAATGAAACAAATGTAAAGAATCTTGGTGGTTGGAACAATTTTTGGCCATTCATATATATGTATAAACATATATAGATTTTTTGTTGATTTCTTCCATTTTTTCCAGTTTCTTCTACTGGCTTGGAAGAAACAAACCCTGTAAGCAACATATATCTTTATAGATATTAAATTCATCTTTTTTTTTTTCTTTTTTACTGCTTCAATATAGAATTTGTATGAAATATTAAATATATAGCTTATTTGCTGCTGTAACATTTTAATGTATAAGCATTTTACCATAAACAAAAAATAAATTCATGATAAATATGATACTACAAGCAATTTTTCTCATGTCGACACCTGATTAGTCAAAAAATTTATTTTAAGGAATAATTTCACAACTTTTAAAAGTTTTATTCAACTGTATTTTGATGCTAATTTTACCTTTAATATTATAAAACATAAGTTGTTATATTGAAAAATGAAAATTAAGTACACTATCAACTTTTATCATTACAGGTGTTTATACCTAATAAAAATTCTTTAACTTTTATCTTTCAAAGATTTTTTTGGGGAAATTTTCTCGCTCTAGTCTTTTGGCAAGACATTTTCGTAAATATTTATGCTAAATTTTACACTTAAATATTTTATTTTGCAATTGACAACAAAGCACACAATTAACTGAAAGATGTACTTATTAAATGTGTGAAAATATATTTTATAGTAAAAAAAAAATCTGCAAAATAAAAGGACAAAAAGTAAAATATAAACATATTATGATTCTATCTTGTTATAATACTGCTGCTACTTCGGAAATAAAATAATATGCAGCATAAACACACAAAAGAATACAAAGATGAATAGCGTTATTTATTTATTTATTGTTGTTAGTAGGTGTAACGTGAATAAAATTTAAAAACGGACGCAAAAATAAGTCAAAATCGTAATAGAAAATCTAAACGCATACACAATAACAAAACAACAACGTCTTGCCATCGAATCGTAATCAACAGCGGAAGAACGCGCAGGCGCACATGAGCTACCGGAGTTCCATTTTTCATTTGCATCTCAAAACCGCTCTCGCCAAGGTTTTTCGCCAAAAGTTTTCGCCAATGGGGCGAATCGAACACAATTTAGAAATACGCAATAGTGATAGAGAGGACTAATATAAATGCCTTTCATCGGTGAACACCAGTGTCAGAAATTTCACTTGCTAAAATATACTATTTTGATAATAATTAAATTATTTTTATTTATTTATGTAGTTTGTGTACTGTTTAAATTATTATGCTATTTTCACACATATGGATTTTTATTTTTTGTTTCTGTTGATAGTGTATGTTTCGTACTCTATTTAAAATTTTCCTTTTGTGTAGGATAGTGACAGATAGCTTAAACATTTAATACAACACATGAATAAAAAGAATTTTTCTATTTCAGAAAAAAATGAGCTCGAGTCCGTCTCGGGCTGAACCCATAACTGTAAAAAGTTTGACCCTTTTTGCTGCATCGTCATTCCCCCGCTTCTTTACAGAGTACGGCAAGGCCATGTATCTTGACTCCATGTTCTAGTCTCCTTTGAGCGTAGCGGGCCCGAATTTCGTCACTGAACAGAATCAATGTGTTAAAAGTTACCTGCAGCCGTAACTGATTATATATAGCACTTTAAAAGTTTGTAAACAAGAGACGTTCTAAATGTAAATTTATAATTTTAAAATTGGAGGGCAAAATTTTGGACGGTGGTAATTCATCGTTTTCGATGAATTACATTAATATTTGGTATTGTGTCGGTGCTGCTGCTCTGGCTATTGCTGGAACGTACATAATTTGGGGTCCTTCTAATCGACCTAAGAGGAAAAAGCACTGTAAGTCAATTTACGAGTGTACTTGTATTTTCCTGATTCACAATCTTGTACATTTGAGTAAAAATACGGAAATGGCATTCAACATAAATTTTTAGGGCTTTTTTTCACATTTATATTTATAAGAGTATGTTTATTAAATTATAAGAGAACTGTCTTACTTTTCCTTAATTTTTTTAAAACTGGTTTGTTTTCCTAGACGTATGTACGTTTGAATCGGACATTATGAATGAATGCATATTTATTTGTGTGTATCGTGTATCCGTCATGTCATGAGATTTTCTTATTTAGTAAAGTACCGTAAATAGGTCGTTCAAGGGACACAAACATCAGTCTTTTTAAACGACATTTGAAAAAAAAAAAAAAAAAATACGGTAGATGTGCCGGTTATGGATACCCTTAGAGAATTTCTTTCAAAATTAATTTTTATTAATAATTATATTTATTATATTCCAGTTTTATTCAACATTGTATTAATCAATCAGCTATATTTAACCATTCTTATAACCTACATTTCTGAATATGAATCAAATTTTATTTAATTTTAAATAACAGAAATATATTAAAAGCCAGTAATGAACATTCTGTGGCTGAGTAATGAACACCCTCATAAAAAGTAGTAATTGCTTTTATACTGTTGTTTAGAATCAGAATTTAATGAAAGTACCTACTAATAAAACAAAATAGCTATTTTCAAATAAATTAGCAATTAGGTACAGTGCCTAGCTTTCTTTGATTTATGCCATAGGAATTTCGTGCGGAACATTATTTTTGCATGAGGCCACAGAACAGACTTAAATTTACTCTATATTTTATATTGACATTGACAAATTTGACTCCTGGAAAGGTTTGTAATCATACTTTTATTGTATTTAAGAATATTGTTTTCTAAATTTAAAATATGTTGAAAATCAAAGCTGTGTTTAGCGAATGCGAGGCTGAGTGGAAGAAATTTTACGAGACCCTTCCCTTCCAAATTACTCAATCATCTCCCATTTGTCCTGATGTTACCAATATAGCTGATTTTTAAAAATTAATCTACCAGAAATTTAGAATAGGATCATTCCATGTCAATCACTTAGACCATGGCACCATCCCCAATTTTAATAAAATTCTGTAAATTTGTAAAATTTCTAATGCTGAGTTCAAAAATATCAATCATATTGACATTGATTAAACAAGTTTGTGAGTTATGAGCTTTTAAATGCCTCCTGAGATGGACAATTTGCCACCATTTTGAATAGCTCATGTGACAACATAAAAGTCCATAATTTCTTTCAGATTTAAACTAGAGCTTTCAGTTTTTTTTTTTTTTTTTCCCAGATTAAAGTAAGCTTTTTTTTAAACAGATTTTTGTAACAATATTGTTGGAAGAAAGTGGTCACATATCTAAAAATTCGGATGCGAATGTATCGCAAATTTCGACAAATGGTCGTTGAAAAAATCAGTTTCATCAATTGTTCAATGAAAAATTGCTGATTTCTTTATAGATCGCGAGAAAAACAAAAATTTCGTAAAAAAATCACAGAAAAAACAGCAAATTTCTATTACAAAAAAATCACAAAAAAATGCAGATTTCTTCAAAAGATCGAGAAAAAAGGGCAATCTTTGTAAAAAAAAATCATAGAAAAATAGTCAATTTTGTAAAAAACATCGCAAAAAAACTAACTTTTGTCAAAAAATTACGAAAACACACAAATTTCATCACAAGATCGCAAAAAAAGGCAAATTTCATAAAAAGATTGCAACAAAAAGGCAAATTTCGTTAAAGGATAGCAAAAAACAGAAAATTTTGTGAAAAGATTGCGAAAATCGGATAATTTTGTCAAAAAATTGTAAAAAAAACCAGCAAATTTTATCAAAAAATGTAAAAAACCCTGCAAATTTTGTCCAACGGGCGCAGGAACAAAAAAATCACGGGAGTGTTTTTTTTTTTTCCTCTGTTTTGAACTATGTATGATGGTGTTAAAAATTCTGAGAATAAAAGTAATTTATTTTTAAAGGTATTTTCCTTTTATGTTAAAATAACAAATACTTGGGAGGTGGTTGAATGCATGTATATAATGTAATGTGGGACATTGGAATCGGACATTTGTTCTTAAGTTCTGCAGACTGTTTTTGAAGTTTTAACTGTTGTTTTTAACAAACTGACTGTTTTTGAAGTTGTGTTGCAGACTGTAGAAAAAAATTCTGCTTCTAGGATGAGAAGTACTGAAAAATGCTACTATTCATAACTAAAGAACTATGAGCTTGACATTCCTTTATTCAGAATCCATTTGCTTGTATAATGTGACACTGAGCAAATTCTGTCATTTTCACAGATATCATCATTAGGTCTGGATTATTTATCAATATATTGATATTTCTTAACTATCGAAATAACAATATCTAAACTTTGATCATTTTGATATCTGTACGGTATAGGTGAAAACTGGGAAGTTCGATTAATAGCCAGTGGCCGGTAGACCCAGTTTCATTAGTGGCCACTTTTTAGGTCAAAATGGCTTTTTTTTTTTTTATTTATTTAACGGCTAGTGAGTTACAAAGTTACACATATTTGGTTAAAAATAAAACTGTCATTCCACTGAATGGAAAAGTATGAATTGGTGATTAATACTGCAGATAAAATTATAAGTGATAAACTATATTTAAATATATATTAAAGAAGCATTGTATAAAACAAACAAGGAAATTGTATTTTTAAATTTTAAATTCAAAAATAATTTCACATCTTTCTTGGATATTTTATTCTTACTTAAAATTGGTGGTAATTATTAAGTTTGGCGAGTGTACAGATAAATATAAATATTCTTTGCTTTGGCTGAGATTTCAACACTCCAGATGTCTTATGAAGGCAAAATCAGAGAATGCCAATGTGTTGGTAAGGTGGAGGAAGTCTACTTGGTAGTAGTAAAGTCAGATGCTAAATTTGCAGTATTACTCGCCAAAGTGGAGAGTGCTAATTTTGTCCTATGTTTTTAAAGTAATTGGCTATAATGTTTCAATCTTTCTTGGCACCTACATAAACTTTAATCATAAATTAAAAAAAAAAAAAAAAAAAAAGTACCAGCCAACTATTACTGGTACAATTAATGAGCATATGGCAAAAGTGAAAGATTTAAGATACACCAATGTCCTTAACCCGTCAGTAGTCGCGTGTCGGTCTTTTCGCCGCCCGTATAACTTATCTTCTCCTAACTTATATCACATTACAAATACAACGGAGATCTACCATGTAGCTGACTTTGAAGCTTTCTCGACCCCCTTAGTGAAGTAACAGGACACTTCTGTTTTTCTTTCAGGTACATTTTTAGAAACAAAAATGAAATTGGCGAAAAAGTCTACGTAAAAATCACTAATGTCAGTTCTTGTTACTTTTTTCAATTACTCCAGATCTCATGAATAACATGCATAATTTAAGAAAACTGCAAATTTTTATCTTCGTTGTAATGTTATTTTCGTATATTAGGTGAAAAATATTTCTTATTTTACTTATTTGGTATGCAGGGGGACAGCGGCGAAAAGACCGAGCGCGACTAATGACGTTGTGAAAAAAGTCGCGACTACTCGCGGGTTAAAATCTCTTTGCATTCAGAGGTAAAATTGGTAAAATTTATTTGAAATGCATGTGGAATTAAAATTAATGACTATATTTTGTAGGAAAAAAAAACTATTTCTTGAAAACATAATCCAAATAAAGAATTCATGGTAAAAAGCCAAAATATAGAAAATACAACAAAGTTGCTAAATATGCTTGCATCAGACAGAAAGAAAGAATTAACCAATTCACTAATTAGATGCAAACAAAGTAGAGATGCATATATTCATGAATAAAAGCTGCATTTCACAAAGCAAATTAATAAGATTTTTTAATCGCCAAGTGGCGACTAGGGCGGCGATCGATGGCCAATTTTGAATTTAAAGAATTAACCAATTCACTAATTAGATGCAAACAAAGTAGAGATGAATATATCCATGAAAAAATCTGTATTTCACAAAGCAAATTAATAAGATTTTTCAATCGCCAAGTGGCGACTAGGGTGGCGATTGATGGCCGATTTTTAATCGCCACTTTTACAACTTTAATCGCCATGTGGCGAGTGGCGATCGTTAATTTACACCTATACTGTACGGCATAGTCCATGTCAATTCAGGCAGCCAAAGTAAAAATCTTACCTTCATAGTCTCAGAAGTTCTTTGATTTAACGTATGTTAAAATTCAGGAAAAAATAAAATTCCCGTAATTTTTGGTTTTCCCCAAAAAAATTTCTAGACCGAGATACAGGGAGCCAAAGATGGCATCCCGAGCACCTTTTCCCATTTGCGATTTTCGAAAAAAAGTTTAAAGTTCTCTATCTCTAAAACGATGCAAGATATCTCATTGCCATTTATTTTATTTTAAAGATAATATTTTTCTGCTTAAAAAGATATACTCTATTTTGAAATATGTATTTAATTATTTTTACAGCAGCCTTCTAAAAAAAAAATTTTTTAATCAAAAATAATTTTTTTCTCAAAAATGCCAATCTCAAAAATTTTGATTTTTTTACTGTTAGTCAATACCATTGAGTACTACCTTCACTGTAAAGGAGAACTTCCACTTTTGAGTTTAACAAGTTTTAGAATCATTTCAAGAATTTAGAGAATTTTACAGGAACTGCACGTCAAAAGTTCCAATAAAAGTCTCTCAATTTTTGTTTATTTGTATCATATGTAGCCTATTACATATCTTAAACAAATTAGAAATCACACATCGAACATGGTAAATGAGGTGCATTTATACTATGACTAGTTTTATAAATATTTAGATCTTGGTGCAATAAGTATTACACTCTTGTGAAAACTGGCATGAATACAAAATTTATTATGTTTCTATATATTAAATTCAGTAATAAGGAAGTAATATGAATCCATCTTAAAAAGAACGTAATCACCAGGGCAACCTAGAATCATTACCTATCATGTGATATTTAATTATGTATGATAGAATTTAATAGAATGAACAATCATCTATTAATATCATAGTGATGGGTATATTCATCTATTAATATCATAGTATCTAAATTGCACAAACTTTGAACAGCAAGCAAGAAGAAATTTCATTTGTCCAACCAAGATCTCTGAAACAATTGCAAAATATTCAGATTCACAATTTATAAAAAGGAATTTTTGTTGCCTGTGTTTATTACTGTGAGTGGTGGATTGCAAAGGTAAATGAAATCAGTTGTTTATGAAATTGTCGTTAACTTTATGTTCCCACATGGATTGGCTGTTGGATATAGATTTCCACCTGCTAGACAGTAACACCACCACCAGTGTTCACTTTCTATTCACAATGTTTTAAGGATTATGGAAGCCCCAGACCCTATTAGTTAAACAGGAAGGCATCACTAAATATCAAAAGAAGATACAGATACTGTTCAACAAATTAGAAAGTGTATGAATTTCTAATTTCAGTTCTAAGCAGAGTACACTGAAAGTAATATGTTGTGAAACTTATGCATATATTTTGTAAACTTTAGTGTATGTTTTTTTTTTTCTTTTGTAAGCTATTTTTAAAGCTGTCAGTTTCTTATATACTTATTAAGAAATAAAATTCTATGCCAAACAAGACTAAGATTTTGATTTCCTGAGACCAGTATGTGATTGTCATACAGGAACTGGTAAAATATATGGCAAAATTTTACATGTGTTTTGATAACTTGTCAAATAAAATAAATAAATAAATAAATAAAATAATTAAATAAATTTAGGATTAGCATTTTTGATTTAAGTAAATTTAGGATTAGCATTTTTGATTTATTTTAATTAAAAAAAATCAAACGGCTGCATCAGAAAATATGAATACATTTTTTCATAATTGAATATATCATTTTGAACAAAAAAATGTTACCTTAAAAAAAAAACAAAAAAAACAAATGTTGTGAAAAAGGTTGTCAAATGTTATGAAAGTCAAATTAAAACTTTGAAATAAAGATCATAAATATTTTATTCATCCTATTAAATCCTATCACACATAATTAACTCAAACATATCTCATGATAGGTAATGATTCTAGGTTGCCCTGGTGATTAAGTTCTTTTTTAAGATGGATTCATATTACTTCCGTATTACTGAATTTAATATATAGAAACATAATAAATTTTGTATTCATGCCAGTTTTCACAAGAGTGTAATACTTATTGCATCAAGATCTAAATATCTATAAAATTAGTCATAGTATGAATGCACCTCATTTACCATGTTTGACATGTGATTTCTAACTTGTTTAGGATATGTAATAGGCTACATATGATACAAATAAACAAAAATTGAGAGACTTTTACTGGAACTTTTGACATGCAGTTCCTGTAAAATTCTCTAAATTCTTGAAATGATTCTAAAACTTGTTAAACTCAAAAGTGGAAGTTCTCCTTTACAGTGAAGGTAGTACTCAATGGTATTGACTAACAGTAAAAAAAATCAAAATTTTTAAGATTGGCATTTTTAAGAAAAAAATTATTTTTGATAAAAAAATTTTTTTTAGAAGGCTGCTGTAAAAATAATTAAATACATATTTCAAAATGGAGTATATCTTTTTAAGCAGAAAATATTATCTTTAAAATAAAATAAACTGCAACGAAATATCTTGCATTGTTTCAGAGATAGAGCACTTTAAACTTTTTATCGAAAATCGCAAACGGGAAAAGGTGCTGGGGATGCCATCTTTGGCACCCTGTATCTCGGTCCAGAAATTTTTTTGGGGAAAACCAAAAATTACGGGAATTTTATTTTTTCCTGAATTTTAACATACGTTAAATCAAAGAACTTCTGAGACTATGAAGGTAACCCCCCTGCCTGAATCGACATGGATTCAGCCGTACTAATAAAATAACAAATCGCTCTGTCTGTGTGTGTGTGTCTGCGATGGCTAGCAAAATCTACGGGACGTACGAGGTTCAAAATTTTTATGGGAGTAGCCCAATACCTCTCCTGATGCACCTGAGGCTCAGAATTTTAATATTTTGATTAACTTCAGATATATTAATTATGAAGTGGAACTCAATTTCATCGAAAAGTCATTTTTTTTTAATGTTTGGGCAAAAAAAATCATTTGCACATGTGCAAAAACTTTTTACGCACCTAAATGAAAGAAGAAGCATTTTCGGCATTTATTTCTGTTTTTTGGATCATTTTGTTTAAATCCAAATCAACCAAACTGCTCGGCACAGTTAAACTTAACAGACATATTTCGAAAGATCATACTTTTAGGTCTCAAATGCTATTATTAGTTCGAAATAATGTTGCAGTTAACCCTTTAAAAATAAATATTCAAAAAGAGTCGTTTTTCCCAAAACCATTTTTCTCCCTTTTGTCAATGCTCTTCCAGGGCATATTTTTTTAAGATGTAAACAAACAAAATAGATCTTCTTAAAGTTGAAACTTTCTTCTAACCAATGGTGTAATTGGTTTTAATATACAGTAGACTCCCTCAAATCCACACAGCTTGGGACCAGAGGTTTTGTGGATTTCTGGTCATTACTTTGTTTACATTTTTTAAACAGTAACTTGAGTGTAATTAATAGTGCAATCAGTACTTTAATGAATGCTTACAATATAATAAAATATTAAGATAAGTAATAAACTAAAATAATAAAAATTTAGATAATTTTTTAAATGATATTAATAGCAAAGATCAAGTTAATAATCAATAATGTATGATTAAATAGTCATTTTGAAAATTAAATGTATTTTTTCCAAAATTATTCAACAAAACTTGCCTCATAAAATTACATTACTAATTCACATCAAAATCATAAAGTAAGGATTTTTTTTTTCAAGTTTAGCCAAGCTTAATAACCAAAAAACTTGATTAATGCATAAATATATTTGGTAAAAAGATTGTGATTGTAAGTGATATCAGCAATATCTTGAATTGTTTCCAAAATTTTTTTTTCTTTCTTCATGAAAAAACATGAATAGAATATTATTAAGAAAATCATAAATTAAAAAATATATGGAATTGATATGAAACTTAAAAAAATCAAATTTTGTCCCAATATCTGAATTGAAAGTTTCATTGTTTACATCCATAAAATATGTGCGGATTTTAGAGAGTTGCAGATTTCTGGTTTGCGGATTTGAGGGAGTCTACTGTATTTGGATTTTAACCCTTTCAAATACACTGGCAAAAGAAGGTCATTTTGCGACTGGCAGAGAGGATATTTTTTCCATGCTAAAATTATCTTAACGTGCATATTTCAACTCAATCTTTTAAAACCTTCTTAATAGACCAAATTTATGCTCCCTACAAAAAATTTGACACGTTCGGATGGATAGAAGTATTTTTTACAAAATAAAATGTGCGAAAAATTTGATGAAATCAATAAAAAACAGATCGTTTTAATTGCGGTTTTGACTTAGCAAAATGCAATCCTATAGGTACCGGTAAACAAAAAAATATTCTTTAAGCTTAAAAAGATTCTTATAATCTATGATGCAATCGGTTTTTAAAATATAAGATTTAACCTTTTCAAATACACCGGCAAAAGGAGGCACTTTGCGACTAACGTATAGAATATTTTTTCTAGGTTAAAATTATCTAAGTGTACATATTTCAGCACAATCTTTTAAAAGCATCTCAATAGACCAAATTTACACCTTAAAAATTTTTGAAACGTTCGGACGAGTAGAAATAATTTTTACAAAATAAAAAGTGCAAAAAATTTGTTGAAAACAATAAAAACCAGATCGTTTCATTGCGGTTTTGCCTTTGCATGGCGCAATTCTATATACGTCCTGACAAACCGAAAACATTTTCTTAAAGTTAAAACATTCTCATATTCTATGTTGCAATTCGTTAAAAAAAAATATGAGATTTAACCCATTCAAATACACCGACAAACACGAATTACATCCTGGCTCATGGAAAATACATTTTTGCTACGCTAAAAATAACTAGATGTCCATATTTTAGCACAATCTTTTTAGAACCTTTCAATAAAGCAGATTTACATTACTTTCAAAAACTTTGGAACTTTCGTATGGATAGAATTCTTTTTTTACAAAATAAAATGTGTGAAAATTTTTACGAATTCAGTGAAAACCTGAGTGTTCCGTCACAGTTTTGCTCGCATAGTTTCCAAAAAATCAAATTACATAGAAAATAAAATACCAAACAGCATGTGCTTTCAATTCAATATCTTTTCGCAATTTTTCCGTTTAAAAATATAAATTTTGATAAAATGGACTTAAAGATATAAAATCAAAGAAATTTGAGTTTAATTTAAGGGTCATTTAGAAAGCAAATAACTCATTTGAAAACAAAATTACATCATGGGCCCGGGCAACACCGGGCAGGTCAGCTAGTATCCCAATAAAATAAGTGTTAATAAACACTGCAATTACGAACACAAGCCCCAGAAGAAATATTGCCAAATATCTTAAAAATAATTTTAATAATAATGTTTTATGCTCACCGCAGAGCACTGAAAAAAAAAAATGTTTCTAATGTCTTTAACTTCCTACCTCATGCAAAACAAAAAATCTACATTTATAGTCTTCCTTTCTGCTTATCTTCAATGGAAATTATCTCAGTTATTGCAATACATCCCTATACTGTAAACCTTAAGTTCATTCGACTATCTGCATAATACTGAATAACATTTATCGATCTTTCTTTACTTGTTTCTTTCTTACTCATATTCCAATAACTCTAGATAATTGATACTCCATGAGTAATCATTGCATGAACAGATTATTCATTGCCATGTTTGATTCAGAAGGCTAATTCCATGAAAATTTATCATGTCTGTCACACAGCTGAAAATCACTAAGCTTGTTGGCCACCGTTATTTTCGAAAAGTTAGCTTCACCTAATTCAACTGATGAGATATCTCCGATGAAATAAGTCACGTTTTTTCGTTCTTAAATACTCGTATCCAAAAATTGTAGTATGTGACAGACATGACAAATTTTCATGGAAATAACCAGAAGATAGCTGGTTATCAAGTCTATAACTGGGCAGCTTGAATACTCGGTTTGCAAGCAACCAATCAAAGTCCACTAATGGGATATCGCTTTTTTGTTTATAGCCAATTTAGTAAAAAGTCAAGGTTGAACAGTCATTTATTGTTATGATTGGCTGCTTTTAAAAGAGCTTCCCAGCTATTAATGCTTATTCATAATATAATTCATATTGTACTAGACTTTCTTCTGTATCATATTTTCGTTAAGTGTTTTCTCAAATAGATATTTATCAAAATTTAAATTAGTATAAAACTATTCTCAAATATGATTTGAGTATTTATATATATATTTTTAAATGTTTCAATCTTGTTTTCTTGTAGTAAATAGAATAGGAATTGATAGGATAGTAAATAGATAAAAAAACACAAATACTGTGATTTTTTTTTTTTTTTTTTTTTAAATTAAGAATGAATTGATTCCTTACAGAAAAATTAAAAAGCAACATTTTTGTTGCATCTATCATCCACTGAAACTTATTTAATAACAAGTATATTAGCATGACATGCAGGGTTGGGTTTCTGATATCAGAAACTGGTTTAAACATACAAAAACTGGTTAAACCATCAAAAACATGTAATGCACTTTAAAACATTTTAAAAAACAAGATGGAAACATTGAATAAGTCTTAATGATTTAAGTAATTTTTTATTTAAAATTAATAACTCTAACTTAATAATTACAAAAAAATTAAATTACCGTATTTTCTGGTGTATAGCCCGCACCCCTAAATCGAGCAGTGCAGTAAAAAAAGTTTGTGTATAACCTTCGGAGATGCATCGGTGTATAGTCCATGGGCTATACACTATTTACGAACATATATTTTGATCAGGGTTCGAAATTAGAAGCCATTAGTCATAATTTTTAACACAAATTTACCAAATTTTTTCGTGATGCATAATACCTGCAGTAATTCGGCTAAAAAATTAAGATTATCAGTACCGTAATTTTCCGAAGAAACGCTGCAACGGCTTACATGTTTTAAGGTAAAAATTTAAGCGATGCGGCTTTTACGCGCATTTTTTTTTTTTTTTTTTTTTTCAAACAAACGTGATATTTTTTCTGAATTTTTCTGAAAATTAAAAAAAAAAAAAATCGGTGATAAATTCAAAATTTCGGACATAAAATGAATCGACTCTGGAAAAGTTCGATTTCTTGAACTCGTTCTGAAATGAAAAGACTCTGTAAAGGAACGATTCCTTGGAATCGTTTCGGAAAGAACGACTGCTCTGAATCGTTTAGAAATGACATAAATCAAGCACTTTTTTCTTGTGCTTTGCATGGAAGGGTTCCGGATTTTGGATTTTGTACTCTACAGACATAATGGGGTGCTGCAGCACCGATTCACTAGCAAATCATTTTCTGATGTTTGATTTATAGATTTTTTTTTTTTTTTAGGTCTCGCGTATAAGTCGACCCCCACTTTGAAGTTCTTTTTTTCATCTAAAATTTCACGACTTATACAAGAGTATATACGGTAGCTATTATACAGGGTGTCCCTAAACAAATGGTATATACGCTAGGGGGTGATAGAACACATCAAGACGAGTAATTGTAAATAGGAAACCAAGGGTCCCAAACGTTTTCCAAAGGAGATAGCCGCCATTAAAGTTTGGGGTCCAAAATTTCAAATACACATAAAAAACGGAAAAATTGGTCGATTGATTTGCGATTTTCACTAAAATTATTCTTTATGTTCGTATTTTCTTGAAAATAAATTATAAAGATAAATTTCAAAAAATGCCGATAGAGGGCGCTTTAGACTTTGAAGTAATGAAAACAAATTTTTTGCATCTCATTAAATGGTTTCGCAAGCTTAGACTTAAACTTAAATTTTGAGCTCAAAATGTGAATAGTTGGAAGCGGTTAAGTAGCACAAACTTAACTGTGTTCAGAGGGTTTAAATTTCAAATGATTATAAAAAACGGAAAAATTGGTCGATTGGTTTGCGGTTTTCACTAAAACTATTCTTTATGTTGGTATTTTATTGAAAATGAATTATAAAGATAAATTTCAAAAAATGCCGATAGAGGGCGCTTTAAACTTTGGAGTAACGAACAACTACTTTTTACGTTATTTTTGCATCTGATTAAATGTTTTCGTAAACTTAGACTTAAACTTAAATTTTGAACTCAAATTCTGAATCGTTGGGAGGGTTTAAGAAGCGCAAACTGAAGTGTGTTCAGGAGTTGAAATTTATCCCCCCCTCCCCTCGAACACAGTTCACTTTTGCGCTACTTAAACACTCGCAACGACTCAGAATTTGATCTCAACATTTAAATCTAAGCATTTGAAAGCATTTAATGACATTTAAAAAAAAATAACGGTTAAAAATAGTTGTACGCTACTCCAATGTCTAAGGCGCCCTCTATCGGCATTTTGTGAAATTTATCTTTAAAATTTATTTTCAAGAAAACACTGATTTAAAGAGTAGTTTTAGCAAAAACCGCAAATGAATCGACTAATTTTTCCGTTTTTTTATAGTTTTCCGTTTGGTTTCAAATTTAAACCCTCTGAACACAGTTCAGTTTGTGCTCATTAACCACTCCCAATTATTCAGATTTTGAACTCAAAATTTAAGTCTAAATCTCAGCCTACGAAACCATTTAATGAGATGCAAAAAATAACGGCAAAAAATAGTATTAGGATGGATTTCGTTAATCCAAAGTCTAAAGCGCCCTCTATCGGTATTTTTTGAAATTTATCTTTATAATTCATTTTCAATAAAAAAACGAAATAAAGAATAGTTTTAGTGAAAACCGCAAATCAATCGACCAAGTTTTCCGTTTTTTATAATCATTTGAAATTTAAACCCTCTGAACACAGTTACGTTTGTGCTACTTAACTGCTTCCAACTATTAAGATTTTGAGCTCAAAATTTAAGTTTAAGTCTAAGCTTACGAAACCATTTAATGAGATGCAAAAAATCACAGCAAAAAACAGATTTTCATTACTTCAAAGTCTAAAGCGCCCTCTATCGGCATTTTTCGAAATTTATTTTTATAATTTATTTTCAAGAAAATACCAACATAAAGAATATTTTTAGTGAAAACCGCAAATCAATCGACCAATTTTTCCGTTTTGTATGTGTATTTGAAATTTTGGACAACAAACTTTAATGGCGGCTATCTCCTTTGGAAAACGTTTGGGACCCTTGGTTTCCTATTTACTATTACTCGTCTTGATGTGTTCTATCACCCCTTAGCGTATATACCATTTGTTTAGGGACACCCTGTAGATCTATCAGTACAATACTTGGCGATAGTTGCGACATTTCTTCCAAACACAGAAATAACTGTATTTAAGCAATAAAAAAAAAAGCCTTTACAAACATGGGAGAACTCTCTAAATTTCGCAGCATAGTGAAAAAAATTTACAAATTTTGATGTTTTTTTAAAATTTTTTGAGGTTTAAAAGTTGTAGAAAAAATATCACGATTTCCAATAAAAAAAAAAAAAAAATTTTGTATAATCCGCAGCGGCTTTTTGGAAGGTTTTTTTCTTGTATAAGCCACGGACTATACACCCGAAAATACGGTACTTTAATTGCAATAAAACATTTTTGTTTTTTAGAATGTTCAAATAGAAGAAAATGATTTTGTACAGTTAATCTGGATATATTTTACCCCGCAGCATCCTATTTAGCACACTTATTTAACTGGGTCATTCCACATGAATTCAATCAATGGGTGTTGCATCATAGTCACAGATTTTTTTAAAATTTTTATCATAGACAGACACAGTAGTGAAACCCTCAAATCTGAAATTTAAAAGTAATTTTCAAAATATTGGCTGAGATATAGCCATTTGAAAACTGATCATTTTTACGAAATGGCGGCCATCTTGGAATTGTATCAGTGTCTAAATATGGCCATAACTTGACAACTAATGGCTCAAATTTTATATATCTGGTATCAATTTGAAGCTATTTGTACAAAAAATGCATATTGCACATCAAAACAATAATAAATTTTTATTTCTTTACTTTTTATTGTGTGCAAAGTGAAAATTTCACCCCAAAAAAGGGCAGATTGTAATGGCTCATAAAAAAAAATGAACCATCATGCATTTTTCTGAAACTTGATAAAAACATTGCTCCATCTGTGTGCTTTAAATAAAATAAAAATTGGAAAGGTAAAATTTGTTGTTTTAAAATAAATGGTTTTTTACACATAAGGTGTCATTAACCAAATAATGATTATTTTAGAATCTGTAAGCATTCCTTATTCAAAAAATAATGGTTAATATAAAATTTTCTAACATCTATATTAATGCAAAATTATATTCAAAACCTCATTTGTACTAATTTTGTAGGAATCTGCCCCCAGCCCCCCTCCCCCCCCCCAAAAAAAAATAGACAATTGAAAAAATTTTACACTGAAAAAGATAAGAAAATAATTAAGGACTATAATGTATAATTATAAAATAACTATAAATGCAATGCATATATATATGATAATTTACTTCACATATAGGGGCGAGTGGGGTGGAATGGGATAGTAGGTTTTTCTCTTTATGTATCATTTTAAATATTTCATCAATCACACATTAGGTGAAGTAATGGTACCCCAATCTTCAGTTAAAAAAAGTAGCTGATTTACATAAGCTTGCAATTATATAAAGAAAAAGATTATTTCAAAAATCAAAAGTAAATTTAGTTCATATACTTTCTATGCTTTCTGTATAATGGTTTGATTATGCATAGATATAACAGTTTCTTTATATATGGAACATTACACTGTAAAATTAGAGATGTAAAATTTGTTGTTTTAAAATAAATGGTTTTCTACACATAAGGTGTCATTGACCAAATAATGGTTATTTTAAAATCTGTAAGTATTCTTAATTTAAGAAATATTGATTAAAATGAAATTTTCTAGCATCTAATTAAAGTATTGTGTGTATTATATAATTCAATAAAGAAATATTAATTTGCAGTTATTTACACTAAATATTCATTGTTACAGTACTTTTTATTTCATTTCATTCAAAATATGATAATATAATTCTCAAAACATATTTACATAAATATTTTAAATACCTTACTATGGATACATGAAAAAAAAAATGGCACATAATATTTTCTCCAGAAATGTTGAAGAAATACTAGCTGTAAATTACAGAGTTGAATTATTCAATTGTGTAATTTAAATAAAATAAATATATATAAATGAGTTAATTGAGTTGACATTTGTTATTTTTTGTTCACACTGAGTTAAAATTTATATGAACAAAAATCTAGATACGATGAGACAAAATAAATAAATAAATAATAACAATAATATAATACAAATCCAGGGCAAAACATTGAATATGATGAGAAATAAGCCAAAGTTTAAACTTACACTTGGAACAAATCTAGACAAAATAAGAACAAAATATTTACTTACATGCATATAACTTTATAATATATTAGTTTTTTCTTTAGATTTAAGCTAAAAAGGATTTAATCAGTTTTAAAGTTTAAAAATAATGCTTGAATTGTTCGAGTTTCCTCTCGTGCAACAGTATATGTTCTTCCTGTAGCAGTTACAGGAACAGACACTTCTTTTATTATTTGTTCATACAGAATCTAACAAACATCTGAGGATTTTGGCCATGAATATGAAGAATTAGCGCCATGAGGATACATGAACATAATTTTATAGTCGGTAAGTTCTTCACAGTAATCTAAAATTTTCCCAATCCACCAATTTATCCCATATACACATAACATATTGTTCACTTTTAAATATCAATGGTCTGACAATTTCATTGATTCCCAAAGAAGCAATAAATTTTGTTGATGAACTGTCTGAAACCCTGGAAACCAGCATTTGGCAATCATTGATTGGTACAAAGCAGTGATTCAGTCTTGTTTCTATGATTGCATCTGCTTTTGCATACCTATTTGCTAATTGACTGTTTGCGGTTTCAATTTCAGATTTTGTTACAAAAAAACTTTCAATTCTTTTAACAGACTCTTTTGCAAAATTATAGAGACCAAATGCATTTAATATACCATCTTTAAATGGACGCTGAAGACTTGAAATAATCTTTTTCTTTATATAATTGCAAGCTTATGTAAATTAGCTACTTTTTTCAACTGAAGATTGCAGTACCATTACTTTATCTAATATGTGATTGATGAAATATTTAGAATGATACATAAAGAGAAAAACCTACTGTTCCATTCCATCCCACTCGCCCCTATATGTGAAGTAAATCACCATATGTATGCATTGCATTATTGGTATTTTATAATTATACATTATATTCCTTAATTATTTTCTTATCTTTTCAGTGTAAAATTTTTTCAATTGTCATTTTTTGAGGAGGGGGGGGGGGGCTGGGGGGAACATTCCTACAAAATTAGTACAAATGAGGTTTTGAATATACTTTTACATTAATTTAGATGTTAGAAAATTTTATTTTAACCATTATTTTTTAAATCAGGAATGCTTACAGATTCTAAAATGATAATCATTTGGTTAATGACACCTTATGTGTAAAAAACCATTTATTTTAAAACAACAAATTTTACCTTTCCAATTTTTTTTAATTTAAAGCAAACAGATGGAGCAATGTTTTTACCAAGTTTCAGAAAAATTTATGATGATTCATTTTTTTTATAAGCCATTACAATCTGCCCTTTTTTGGGGTGAAATTTTCACTTTGCACATAATAAAATGTAAAGAAATGTAAATTTATTATTGTTTTGATGTAAAATATGCATTCTTTGTACAAATAGCTTCAAATTGGTATCAGATACATAAAATTTGAGCCATTAGTTGTCAAGTTATGGCCATATTTAGACACTGATACAATTCCAAGATGGCCGCCATTTCGTAAAAATGTTCAGTTTTCAAATGACTATATCTCAGCCAATATTGTGAAAATTAATTTTAAATTTCAGATTTGAGGGTTTCACTACTATATCTGTCTATGATCAAAATTAAAAAAAAATCTGTGACTATGATGCAACAAGTTTTCTTTAAATTGGTTGATTTCACGTGGAATGACCCAACTATGACTACACTTATTTACTATAACCAATTTAGCACATTTATTTATACTCAAATGATTTCTGAGTTTCGAGTGTATGAAGCCAAAGTTAGAAAATACTCGCCCAGTTGGAGCTGAGCTAGTAGGGCTTGATAGCAGAAGCATAGCTAGTTGAGCAAGTTTTGAAGCATGCCAAATTTTCTGATTTATAACAGATTTTTTTCTTTTTTTTTTCCGGAAATGATAATAATATACAATACAGTAATAGTGAATTTTTAATATTACATCTAATGTTGTATATGTGTGACAGATATTTTATTTGAAATTTAACAGATCAGTGTAGTATTTGAAGTTTCTGACGAGGTTTTTGACATGACGGTTTAAACCGGATAAAATCGCATACTCAGGGGTAGTACTGACCCTAGGTGAAATTTCAGGACATACTTTTTTCAAAATTTCAGGACAATTTCAGGACACATTTACCCGACATACTAGCCGAAATAAAAGAATCAAAATTCATTTAAGCTTGGAACAGGGGTGATTCTGGCTGAAAATTTTTTTTCGGAAATTCGCATCGCATTTTCGGAAATCGGTGGAGGGGGGGGGGGTCGTGAGTCCCCCCCCTCCAGCGATTTTCGGACAATATCGGCGTTTTCCCGTTATCTTCACATGAAATCAGCATTATTTTAGCAAAATCGGCGATTTATTACGATCTTTTGCCGAAATTGGCGGTTTTTTCCACGATCTTTTGACGAATTCGGCGTTTTCCCATGTTATTTTACGTGAAATCATCGTTTTTCGACGATCTTTAGACAAAATTTACATTTTTACGCGATTTTTTTCTCGAAAACGGCGTTTTATTCCCGCGATCTTTTGATGAAATCGGCGTTTCTTCCGTGATCTTTTGATGAAATCTGTGTATTTTTTCAAATATTCTTTTGACAAAATATTTTTAAGCGATCTTTTATCGAAAACGGCGTTTTTTCCCTCGATCTTTTAACGAAATCGGCGTTATATACGCAATCTTTAGAGGAAATCGGCGTTATATCCGCAATCTTTAGACGAAATCGGCGTTTTCCCGCGGTCTTCAGAAGAAATCAACGTTTTATCTGCGATATTTGGTGAAATTGCCGTTTAAAAAAAAAAAAAAAAAACTGGTCACCAGCAAAACGTGCGAGCGAGCGAACAAAAACAATAAAGATACGATGTCGATTAACGAAAGAATTTCTCTTTCCTCCGTACGCGAGCGAAATCTCACCCACAAGACGGACAGCTGGACGCGGCTCTCTCAACTGCTGGCCGGTTGCGTGCGCATCTTAATCTCTCGGTAGCTTTCTTTACGGCGAACGCGTGAAAAACGAAAGTACCTTGCCGTAAACATTTTTTGCATATGGTTCGAAGTTTGGCATTTAAATCATCCAATATGGGGAATTCAAATGCCAATATAGAAAAATTTCAGGAATTTTAGGACAGATTACAAAATTTCAGGACGTTTTTTTTTTTTTTTCAGGAATTTCAGGACAAGTACGACCCCTGCGCATACTGTAAAAAATTTGTCAATCCTGATGACATGTGGCATTAAATTTGTTTTTCCTGAGCTTCCTGTTTTAATGTGTTAAGATAAAATTGTCAACATCCTACATTTAAGAAAATTTTACTTTAATTTGTATTTTATACTTTTGTCAGCTATTCACAAAGTAATTAAATAGTTAAAATGTCATTGATAAATAATACCTAGAGTATGAAGAATAGGAAACATGCTACTTTTGAAGGAAAATACCTTGCAACAAATGGAATAAATGCAAACAAATAACCAACATTGGGGTCCAATGTCCAATCATCCAGCAATTTTACGAAATGTCACCCACCATCTCAGATTTTGATGAAACTTTCTTGTACATCAAAACATACATATATAAGATGTTACTATATGTGAAATTTTAATTGAATCCAATAAAATAGTTTAAATTATTGATACCTGAACATGTGCCACTTTTCTTTTTCTATGGACATTTTTAAAGAATTGATTTTCTGAATGTTTCCACAAAAAACTTCATAACTCTTTACCAAATAATTAAAAAGGTTTAAATTTTTGGCAGAACATTCTTTATATTATATACTTCATAAAGTTATATACCAATTTTTATTTTCTTTTTACAATAAATATCTATGTTTTTTTTTGTTTTTTTTTTTTTTTTTTTTAATTTTTGAATAGCCATATAAAATGGACATTTCATATAGGAATCTCAAAAAAATATTTTTAGATGTACCACTCATTTTATTTTGCTAAATATTTTTTTCATGAGCTCTTCATTAAACAATCTTTTCTCGATAAAAAAATTAAAGAGGTGTTTTTTAAGAACTTGAGAAAAAAAATTTCTTTGATTTTTTTTTTTTTTAATATGCATGTAAAATCGACATTTCATGTATGAATTAAAAAAAAAAAAAATTATAATAATGTTCCACCTATTTTATTTTGTTAAATATTTTTATGAGCTTTTTATTTGTCAATCTTTTCCAGGGGTAATCGTGATTCAGAGTGAAAAACCCTGAAAATTAATTGATACAAAGTGAAAAATCCTGCAAGTTACGTTAATTTAATTGAAAGCTGACTGACTTCACCAAGTGGAGAGTATAATGTGTCTAGCTAAATATGCAAAGCTTAAATTCTACGACCAGTAAATAAATTTATTCCAAGTATTCATAAAAGTAATAGAAATCATGTGCTAAGTGTGACATCTTTTAGTAGGTTTAATGCAAATCATATATGACAGCTACTTATTTAAAAAAAAAAAAAAAAAAGTCAAAATTAATTTTATTTCTAATACTTAGCCACTTGGAAAGGAAAAAGAAAAGAAATCCAAAATTTAAGATTTTACGTGTTAAAATAGGTATCTGAAATTTACAGCAACTTTCCTGAAAGGTTAGAGTAAAAGGGAAAGGGGGGGATTCTTCACCATT
The DNA here is from genome assembly GCA_964019185.1 of Maratus speculifer. Lineage (NCBI taxonomy): Eukaryota > Metazoa > Arthropoda > Arachnida > Araneae > Salticidae > Maratus > Maratus speculifer. The sequence goes on along the minus strand of OZ025294.1, from coordinate 388,680,332 downwards.
CTGTGTTTTTCAAACGATCCTTTGACAAAAAGCAATCTTTCTCCCGCAATCTTTTGACGAAAATCGATTTTTCTCTGTGTTCTTTTGATAAAAATATTTTTTTTGCTGAGATCTGTTGATGAAAATCTTATTTTCTCATGATCTTTTGACGAAAATCCTATTTGTTCGTGTGATCTTTTGATGAAAATTACATATTTCGGGCAATGCGATTTTTTGATGAAAATTGTGTTTTTACTCTCTATATTTTGATGAAAATCGTGTTTTTCCTCATGATTCTTTGACGAAAATCTCGTATTCCTGTGATTTTTGACTAAAATCGTGTTTTTTTTTTTACATGATCTATTGATGAAAATTGCATTTTTTCCTTGTGATTTTTTGATGAATATCGCAATCTTTTACAAAAATTAAAATTGCATTTTTTTCCTGAGATGTTTTGACGAAAATTTAGTCTTCCCGCGATCTTTTGACAAAAATCATTATTTTTTCAGCAATCTTTTGAGGAAAATCGCATTTTTCTTGATCTTTTGGTGATAGTTTTTTGGTCTACAAAAATAATCAAGTAGTGCAAAATATTTTTTTTTTTTTTCTTTTTGTATTTAAATTTGATATTTATAATTAATTGTTATAACCAATGTTATTTTTCTGTGTATTAAACGTGCAAGATACAAATTTATTCATTAAATAATACTTATTTGAGTATAGAAAATAAGAAGTATCACTATAGTTTGCATTTCTTTAAAAAAGGGGCAAGTCAAATTCATCGAAAAAGACTTTCTTAAAAATGAATACTTTGTTGAGTAAAGAGATACTTTTTGTTTAATGAATGGCTGCTTTCAGGAATTGCACTCACTCGGAAAGATTTGGAGCTGTCAGAAACTGATTTTAGAGCAGCAATATATATATATATATATATATATATATATGTATAAAAGAGGCAGGAAAATTAGAACAGAAAAATGAACTCCCTGTAATATTATTTTTGGGGGGAGGAAGGGACGAGATGGTTCCCTTTGACGAAAGTTGTATTTTTCGCTACCTTTTGATGAAATCTATCTTTTTTTACGATCTTTTCAGGAAATCTGCTGTTTTTTTCGGGATTTTTTGACGAAATTTGCCGTTTTTTCGTGAATTTTCTGAGGAAATTTGTCGTTTTTTCACGATCTTTTGATGAAATCTGATGTTTTATCGCGATTTTTTTTACGAAAATTGCCGTTTTTCGCGATATTTGTCGTTTATAGTGAATCTTTTGTCGAAATTTCACGTTTTTTCGTGAATTTTCTGAGGAAATTTGCCATTTTTTCGCGATTTTTTGATGAAATCTGGTGTTTTATCGCGATTTTTTGATGAAATCTGGTGTTCTATCGCGATTTTTTTTAACGAAAATTGCCGTTTTTCGTGATATTGTGGGAAAATTTGTCGTTTATAGTGAATCTTTTGTCGAAATTTGTCTTTTTCGCGATTTTTGGACGAAATTTGACGTTTTTTCGTAAATTTTCTGAGGAAATTTGCCGTTTTTTCGCGATTTTTTGATGAAATCTTATGTTTATCGCGATTTTTTTTACGAAAATTGCCGTTTGTCGCGATTTTTGGACGAAATTTGACTCTTTTTGACAAAAACTGACGTTTTACAGAATTCTGTGACGAAATTAGACATTCTTTCGTGAATCTTTTGACGAAATTTGCCGGAAATTAGTCTTTTTTTCGCGATCTTTTAACAATATTTGCCGTTTTTAACAAACTTTTACAAAATCACGCGTCTTGTGAAACGTGTAATAGTTGTTTCTTTTGTGTGTCATCTCCGATCTTTTGCGTAATTTACGCGCAATAGCGAGTCCGCAGCATCACTGTTTCATAATTTTTGGAATTGAATGCGTTATTTTTTTGGGGGGTGGGGGTGGGGGTGGGGAAATTCCAAACAGAATCACCTTTATTTAACCGCGGAAAATAGAACGAAACTCGTCAATCCATTGCAGGAAAAAAATTGCGAAATTTGTCAATCAGTCGTGGAAAAAATCGTGATTTTCAATGATTTTTCGCTGTAAAAAAACTCGCAAAATGTGTCGATTACTCGCACGAAAATATCATAAAATTCGCAAAATGGTTGTGGGAGTTGATCATAATTTCAAAATGCAAAATTGTTTGGGCAGGAGACTCCCGTCCACATTATTCTTTTGGGCGGGATTTCAAAATTTTGGGCACGAATCCCGCCCTGAAATTCAAGCCCTGAAAATGTTTTGGTAGTTATTTTGAAATTAAATATAATGATGTTGTCATTTATGTAAGGATTTAATAATTATTAATTAACAATTTTGATTTATTAATTTAAGAATATAAAATGCTTTAAAAGCAGGGTTGGCATGTTTCCTCCGCAGTGGAAAAAACCGCGGAAAAAAACAGCTGGAGGAAATAGGTTTCTTCCAAGTGGAAGAAATAAATTTCTTCCAAGTGGAAGAAACTGTTTTTCTTTAAGAATTTACCATATATTTTCAGTTTTGTAAGATATAATAAATATCTTCTTCCTATTATCTAATATAAATTAATTTCATTGAACCAAAACAAATTTAATAGTTACATCACTTTTTTAGCCTAGATCACACACAACACCTATCTGGAGATCTTCAACCATTGGTTAAATGAAAAGAAATTTTATCCAAAATATACAAAATCAATTAAATGTTTCCTTTTCAATTTAACCAACATATTTTTTTTATTATTTAAATTCCTGAAACTAGTAGTAAAAAGTAGAGATTATTTGCTTTGCTAATGGTAGAATGAAACCCATTTAAATAAAAGCTTTTAATTTACATCAATTTTATTAATGTAAATAATGTATAGTAATTACTATATTTAAAAGAGATCAATCTTAAATATGGTATCTTTTTCGGCCTAAAATCTGAGTTTTACCAAAAATGTGGCTAAAAATTCGACCAGATCGAAACACTTAGTATTCCAAAAATCTTGTTTCTTCCTTCAGAAATTTTCAATATTAGTTATTGATTTGAAATGTATTGGCTCAAATGAATGTATTGCAATGAACTTCATTGTTTATAATTATCAGTCATGATTTATCAATCATCTCATAGAAAATTTTTAGTTTAAACTGCATTAGATTTCAAATATTCTTTGAGAAAGTTCTAGAATAACAAATGATCATTTACAAAAATCATTATAGAAGAAAAATCAAGATGTGTATACCTAAAACTGAAATACTTTTTAATTAAATGAAATTCGTATAATTAGAAAATCTTTCTGTGTCATTGATGAATTAATTATGTATTATTGTATATGAAAATAAAGTTTTTGGATTATTAACAGTTTTACATAATCAATAAATACTATACATATAATTAATTTCAATTATGTATATATATGTATGTAGTAATTACTTTAAGACATATAATTTAATTACTTATTTATTATTTTTTTTTATGTTATCATTTTCAGCCAGAAAGTAGGAAGGTCGCCTAAATTCGGTTTTGGCCTTAAAAACCTGTTTCAGTCTATCCTCAGTATTAAAAGAAAAAAAAAAAAAAAAAAAAAAAAAGTCATTAAAATCTTTATTTTTCTTAGTACAATGCAACATAGTATATCAAAGTTTTTTAGCAGTAGGATGTTGCAATCAATTTCTCAACTTAAAAATCTTCATTTTTTGTTTTTATCCAATTTTTTTCAAGTCCAACTTCAGGATAGTTTTAAAGCATTTTGAGACATACCCATAAATGTTTTTCGAACACTAATCTTTTAAAATCAGCATCAAAATATTCATGCTAGATAAAAAATATAAAAAATTACAAAATATTTTACTGTGTTGCACAGTTTAAAATATAATTCACATTTATATGAAAATAATATCTTTTTATATGAAAAATAAACAATTTGTTTGTAGTTTTATTTTTTTTTTTTTAAATAAATAGAACAGTTAATTAAAAAATATATATATAAAAAAAATTTTTAAAAAAATTCCATAATAAAAAATATTCTAACCCCTACAGTAGTAAAAATTTGTCCCCTAAAAATGTCTGCTGAACCTGAAGTTTATTTAAAAAAAAAAAAAAAAACTTTGCAAAAATGATATTTTTAATAATTAAATTTTCCAATTTAGATTTATTGTAATTATACTTTAATTCTTTTACATAGTTAATATATTTTAACTTTGAGCATTTGTTTTGATTTCTGGTGGTTTCTTCCATTTTTTTTTCCCAGTTTCTTCCACTGTCCTGAAAGAAACAGGTTTCTTCCGGAAGAAATCCAACCCTGTTTAAAAGAGACATTAAACAAAATGCTCTGTGTGATCTGCGATCAGACCTATCCACTTGTTCATTATTAAAAGCCTCTAAACTCTAAATTTAAAGCAAGATGAAGTAATGTATCAATCTTAGCCGTTGAGAAAGTAGCAATAGAGTGGAATGCATGTTCTTCTTAAGAACCCCACTACTGTCTAAAAAAACACCTGGATGATAATGTTAAGTCTATGGGGGCGTTCTTTAAAAATATCTCGCTCAAATTTTAATATTTGTACATGATTTTTTATGCATAGGATAGCTGAGGACGATCCACAACCCAGCTAGTTTTTACTAGAGATGGGAATGGTCGGAAAAAAACCCGGAAAAATTGGGAAAAAAAAACAGTTTTTTTCCCGAAGGCTTATTTTTCAATTTTTCCGAACTGGAAAAATTGAAATTTCATTTATGAAATAATATAGTGAAAATTTTGTAACAGCTACATTCTCATACTTTTTATTTTATTTATTTTTATGTTGAGTGTCTAACATGAAAATTTTAATGTGGGTAATCTGATCTCTGAGCAGAAATCTGTTTGAGAAGACTTGAAAGGATCCTTCACATTTTTTTCTTGTTTGAAACACAAGACCCTTTGCAAAATTTCTCTTGAAAATAGACATTTCAGAAAAAGTTTAATCAACAAATTGAATCTTTCGCAAGTGCAGTGATTGAAGAAAAAAAAATCTCATGTCATACAGCAGCTGAATCTTATTAAGTTACATATGTATGTAAATAACCTTATTAAAAATTTCTAAAACCTAAATATAGTAATATTTCTTATTCAAAAATTCTGAATATATTTTGTACAAGTATATACAAAAAGTTCACAATTTCACAAAAATTTGATTACATGAAAAAAATCTAGATATGTAATTAAATGCAACTTCTCTTTTTGAAAATTAATTCATGTGTAAAATTATTGCAAGAATATGCTGATTAATGGAAATGATAAAATTAGAAATTCAACATAAAATTTTGAAGTATGCATTTATTACTTTAATCTATCTTTTCAAGAAGTAAGTATTGAATTCGTGAAAAATTTGACTTCCAGTTTTTGGTGTATTTAAACGTTTTAGAAGGTCCTGAACACGTTTTGATGGTTTTCGGAAACTATTTGCCACTCTATGAATCTGTATGTGACAAATTTTATGAGCACTCTATCTCAAGAACTGATGCACATAATTTCACAAAACTTTAGATTCAGTTACACCTTGATATAAACTCGAGATGTTTAGTTATTAGTGTATATCGCCAAACCGATGGCGCTGCTATGCTGCATTATTCGTAATTTCCACGATAGTTCTATCTCAAACTAATGTATGTATTTTTATAAAATTTCAGATTAAGTTAATCTTTGACATAACTTCGTGCTCATTACTTTTTGGTGTAAATTGCTCAACAGATGACGCTGCTATGCTGCATTATTAAAGATTATCGCAATAGCTTTACCTCAAGGACGATTTTTCTTTTTAAATCAAACTACAGCTTCAGACAGTTTTTGATATACATTAATGTTGTTTAGTTTTTGGTGTAAATTGTCCTATAGGTGGCACTACTATGCTGCATTTTTCAAGATTTCGTTATAGCTGATTAATTGAATGTTTTTTCAAAGTGTTGAATCTAAAATTGACCTCCATTTTACCTCCATAATGTACAGTAATGTTGCAAAAACATGGGCAGTTTGCATTAGAAAAGTAGAACTGCAATGAAAAAAAAAAAAAAAACCATATTTCTTTACAAGTAACTATGTTCCAAATTATACTTTCCTTCTTGATTAAACTTTGAATTTTTGTAGTTTTCTAAAGCACAGTAGAAGTTTATCTCTGTATGTAACTGCTTTTGTTAATTCCTCAAATAGTGAGCATTTTCTATTTGTAATGTTCTGTTTTCATAACTTTTGAGTTCCACTCTTAGAAATATAAAATTACCATGTGGAAACATTATTGAATATGGTTTCTTATTCAAGAATAGAATACCAGATTTCAGGTTAAAAAGAAAAAAAAATACATTTAATTAAACTTAAAAAAAAAAAAAAAAAAAAATATATATATATATATATATATAATTCAGTTTAATTCTTTTATTGATAAAATCCATTGGTGAATCTTGTCTACTTTTAATGGTATTATATATACAGTCCCTGGCCAAATTATTAGACGCACTCCCTTTTCCTTGTGTCGAATCATATTACTAGCTTCATTGAAATATTACTTTTTGAATAACTGCAATTAATTATGTACATCATTTGTAAGATTATAATAAGTAAAAAACATGCCTATGACTTTAAAACTCTTTCTTTTTACAAATTAAATTAAAAATGGCTTATATTGCAAAATTTATAACTTGAAACTCAAAAAAATGTCAATATTTTTTGGAGCCTCTTTTGGCGGCTATCAGTGCCTCTATTCTTCGTGGCATGCTATTAATACAAAGTGGAAGAGTTTCTTCTATGCGTGGGTGACGATTCCAGATTTGGATAAGATTTTCTATGAGATGGGTTTTGTTTGTTATGACTTGTTACTCAATTCTCCAGACCAATATAAAGAGGTTTTCAAAATCGGTTTATTCTAAAGCTAAAATGGTGGTTTCCAAATGAAGAACCATTTGCATTTTTGCAAGGTAAAGCTTTTTGTTACGTAGCACGATCCGTCAAGGTCTACTTTCAATAAAAAATATCCCTGTGTTGAACTGCTCCCGGTAATTCATCAGACATGAATACCATTGAAAATTTTTGGGAGCTAATGAAGAAAAAACTGGACAAAGAGCTCATAACGAGCAAATCACAGCTCATAGAAAAACTTATCCTTATCTGGAAACATCACTCACACATGCAAGAAACATTTAAATTTTGTACTAACAGCATGCCATGAAGAATAGAGGCACTGATTGCCGCCAAAGGAGACTCCAAAAAATATTGGCATTTTTTTGAATTTCATGTTTTAAGTTTTACAATTTTAGCAATTGTTAATTTAATTTACAAAAATAAATAATTTTAAAGTCATTGGCATGTTTTTAATTTATTATAATCCTACACATGATGTATATAATCAATTGTAACTATTGGCATAGTAATATCTCTATGAAACTTGTAATATGATTCGACACAAGAAAATATGAGTGCGTCTAATAATTTGGCCAGGGACTGTATATTTGGTTTCAGTGAGTAAAAATCTAACAGTCAATAAATCCTACGCTATTTTTTAGTTGCAGACCTGAGTAAGCCAAAGTAAAACTTAGTTTTGTTTGAATTTAGATTATAAAACTAAATCAAAACTTTTTTGAGTTGAGATTGGAAAGCTATACCAAAACTAAACATATTTTATAAAGGAAATAAAATTATAATTCTAAGAAAAAAAAAGTAATAATATAAAAATATACTTTTTTTAAACAAATGATGGAATTTTTGAATACTGATATTCATAATAATGACAAAACTGCAATAATTTCTTTAAACTAGTATCATTTACTTAAAAACTATACTTATGTAAATGAAATGCATAATTTATTTCATTCCAAACTGCAGACATATTGGCTCAGGTTTTTACATTAGGTCAATTGGTAGTTAAACATGTAACTGAAAAATCATTTCAACAGAGATTTGATATAACAAACAATAGCGTTTAATAAAAATTCTTAGGCTGTTGAAAAAAAAAAAACTAAACTTTTAAAAGCAGGCTTTGCTACTTTCTTTTTATTTTGTAATATAAAGCGAAAAAAATTTTCTTTAATATATATAAATGGGAAAATTTTTTTATTATTTAATATTCTCTAAGAAAATATAATTTATTTTGGAGAAACAGTCATGAAAAATCAATTTTTCCGTTTTTTTTTTTCTGAAAAAAACCGGTAAAAAACTGTTTTTTTTCTGCCACTTATATTTTTCCGGAAAATTTACATCTCTAGTTTTTACTTTTTCAATTTTGGCTTCAGATTTTTTAAAAAAATTACTTTAACTTTCAAAACTGGTTAGAACTGGTTCTGAAATTGAAACTATCATAATATAAAAAAATATATAACCAAAATCGAAAAAGTAAAAACTAACCCGGTTGTGGATCATCCTCAGCTATCCTATGCATAAAAAATAATGTAAAAATATAAAATTTGAGCAAGATATTTTAAAAGAATGTCCCCATAGACTTAACATTATCATCTGGGTCTTTTTCAGTCAGTAGTGTGGGCTCTTAATTGCAAAATTCATTGTTTAAATTTTGGAAGTTTTGCATTATGTATGAAAAATCTTCTATTGTCATCACAGAATAAATAAAATCTCCAAATAAATAATTTTATTAGTTATTTAGCACAAATAACAAAATAAACAAACATCATGAGATGTTCATTTCAGATTTGTATACAAACTTACTATATTTTATGTTTAATTTCCTTTACAAGCTTAAGGAATTAAACTAGAAACAATTATTTAAAATTGTTTTTTTTTTTTTTTTTTTTTTTGTGTGTGTGTTTGCAACACAAAATACCAATGGAATGTTTCCAAATCTTGTTCATCTTATATTTAAATACTTTTATGTCATTTTATATATTTAGAAAATTCTTTATTTCAATATATTTCAATTATTATTTATAAAGTTTGCACTTTAAAATCACAATTTAAATAAACTGATTAAAGTCTTTATTATCCTAACTAAAAATTAATTTTCTGTTATTAAATTATTTGCAATTTAACTTATTCAAAAAAAAAAAAAAAAAAAAAAAAAAAAAAAAAAAACCCAAAATCTTAAAACCAATAAATACAGAAGTTACCTTTTTCTTGTTGTTTAGGATGAAACGATTTTTTTTTTTTTTTGGTCAGTTTATACCTAGTTGAATCTAAATCATTTTATAAATTTAAAAAACTTTTCAACTAATTGGTATTTTTTTAAAATTTTGAGGCAGCAATCTTTCTAAATTTGTTTGTATATTCTTACTTACATTTAGTACTTATTTTTTAGTTGAAGGATTAGTATATCTTTTTGTACAACGTTTCAGTCATATTGTCAGATATTTTAATTAACTAATAACCAATGTAATAAAATCAGTTAAGGAGAAATCCTGTTTATTAACAAAAGAATTAACACATTTTTAATCAAGAGAATAAGGGTCATTCCATGGTAACTTGCGTTACATTTTGAACTATTTTTAGTTATTTTAGTACCATAATACGCACACAAAAATATTATTCAAAATGTAAATTTGACATGGTTTACTAATTAAACTTATTCAGAACTCAATTAAGATGAAAATTACCTAATTTTAATGTTATTTCTTAAATTTTGGTAGTATTATTTACAATGGTATGAAAAATTTCCATTACTGAAAAAGGAATGCAAGTTATCATATAGTGTGTAATTTCACTATCATTTTTTTGGTAATTTTCATCCAAATTGACCCTTAGATAGGTTTCATTGACAAATCATTTTAATTTTGTATTCGAATATTTTTTAGTGTTATATTACTAAAATTACTGCAGTAAATTTTTGTAAATGTAACGTATGTTACCATGGAATGACCCATAATATTCAAAATTATCATAATTTCTAGCATATAATCCACAGGTGAAACAATTCTTCTTTGACCCAGAAATTTTATTTAGTAATTGAAGCCAAATATTTACCGCAATTAAAAATGTTATATTTTATTTAAAAAAATTTCTGGGTTGAAAAATGATTATTTGATCTGCAGATTATACGCCAGAAATTACGATATTTAAAAAATTGATCAGTTATAAATCTATGTAGACTTGCAGCTTGCATCACCACCATAAATAAAGGCGTAAGATATTTTAAAATAAATAAAAATATTACTTTATTGAACAAATTAAAACAATATTACCAAATAACATTCAATTAATGCACACAAGTCGAAACTCTAATAAAAAAAAGCTTGATTATTGTATAAATATATTTGGCAAAAAGATATCAGCAATATCTTGATATTTTTTCAGAAATAAATTTATTCTTCTCATAAAAAACATGAATTCAGTAATATTAATGAAAATTACACATTAAAATACGTAAAGAATTGATATAAAAATAAAATAATCAATTTTTGACACTACATTTTAACAGAAAATTTCAATGTTTGCATTTGTAAATTATGTGCTTCAAGAAACACCATAAAAAGCTTTTAAAATTGAAAAATGGAAAACTTTTGTTTTGTAAATGCTACCAGGGATGATCTTATGACCAGAATCTCTTAAAATGAATACTGTATTCTCTTCAGTTAGTATTCTCAAGTGGGGGGGAAAAAAAAAGCCTAGAAATGTTTTTTTTAGGCATTTTTTTTTTCCTATTATGGCTTTATTTTATTATATGAAAATTGTATCTTCAATTTTATTACATTTTAAATCAGGGCAAATCTAAATATCTCAAAGAAATAAAATTCCAACTTGGATTTAAATCAATAATTACCCCCCCCCCCCCCCCAAAAAAAAAAAAAGAAAAAGAAAACAGTGATTTCAAATTGGCATAGTTTGTTTGCAGATATTTTTTAAAAAATCACTAAATTTATTATTATTATTGTTCCTCCTGCTAAATATGTCATTTTCTAAAAACCAGGATTGAATTTTAGCTGTCAAAAAATAATTTTTGACATGACAGGTTTAAAACAACAAAAACTAGCATTTCTTTTATTAATGAAAGTGCAATGTAGTTTTAGTATACATTAAATTTTAACCAAATATGAAATTATATATTTATTTCTTTGTTTATAATTAAATTTCCAAGTTATATAAATATTTCTGGGTACTACTAGGTTATCCCGTCGGCCAAAAAATTATCGCCAAACTATAAGATTAAATGGCAATAATGGATGATCGTGAATGTCACATTCAATGACATTAAATACGATTCACGTGTTTAAAATGTTATTAAGTGATTTTTATTTCGACTTTTAATTTATATCAATATTCTACTAATTATTTGTTTTTTCGTTATCTAAAATAAAAATTATGTCAATATGCATAATTTGGCTATTAGTTTGGCGGTTTGTATAAATTGGCGAAATTGGTCAACGGGATAATAGAGTAATACCTACTTCTGTTTGGACTTTTTTTTTTTTTTTTTTGTATATTTGGTTGAATACCTTATTATTATTTTTAAGTACAGTAGACTCCCTCAAATCCGCACATAATTTATGGATGTAAACAATGAAACATTCAGTTCAGATGTAGGTGCAAAATTTGACTCTTTTTTTAGTTTTATAACAATTTCATATATTTAATTTGTAATTTTGTTAATATTACTGAATTCATAATTTTTCATGAAAAAATAATTATTTATTTCTGTAAAAATCAAGATATTGCTGATGTCATTGGTTTCACAATTTTACTAAATATATTTATGTATTAATAAAGCTTTTTTAGTTATTAAATCTGGCTAAGCCTAAAATAAAGTTTCGTTATTTTATGATCCTGATGTGAATTAGTAATGTATCTCTATGAGGCAAGTTTAATTGTATAATTTAGGAAAAACACATTTCATTTTTATAATGAATATTTAATTGTACATTATTGATTATTAACTTGACTTTTGCTTTTAATAATTTTAAAAATTATCTAAATTTTTATTATTTTAATTTATTATTTATTTTAATATTTTATTATATTGTAAGCTTTCATTATAGTTTCAATTGCATTATTAATTACATTCAAATTACATTTCAAAAAATGTAAACAAAGCAATGACCAGAAATCCGCAAAATTCTAAAATCCACACAACCTCTGGTCCCAAGGTGTGTGGATTTGAGGGAATCTACTGTATTAATTATTAACCTTTACCATAATTAATTTTTGTTAGTGATTGACAATCACCTCTTACTGATGAAATTACCTTATTTACAGTATAAATCCTGAAATAAGAGACAAATGAATAATTCCCCATACCAGTAGGAAAAAAAAAAAAAAAATAGTTGTTTTGAAATTAGTTCTAAAAGTGAAAGTATCCTAATAATAATAAATAAACTGCAAGCAAAATTCGAAAAAGTAAAAAACAGCCTTTGTAGAGATTAAAAAAGTATGAAATGGCCTTTGTAGAGATCAATAATTAGCTATAGGGGATATGTTTTATATAAAATAGACAGCGGGGGGGAAAAAAAGTATTGAAATGCAAACTAGTACAAAGAACTAATTCTTCCATACAGTCACCGCCAAAAAAATCTTGACAATTTCGATTTTTGATGTTTTGTTACAGTCTGTTTTGTTACATATTTAAAAATATACACAAGGAATCATTCTGAAACTACTGGTGTGTAAACAAAATAGTACACGTCATATATTTTGACAAAGATTTTTCCCCGAAATCTAACAGGGGACCGTCAATAAATTGAAAAAGAACGAAGATCTTTTGGATCACCCTGTCAAAACTAATGAAGCAAAACAGTTTAAACTGCAGATAATGATTAAATGGCTTATTGTGATAAGTTGTGTCGATTTTTATGAATATAGCTTGAAAACTCGTAGAAAAATTAAAGTTTTTATAAAAACGGTCCAAAAATTTTCCAAGTTTTTTGCTTATAATTTTCAGAGCTCTTCATAAAACACAATAATCTTTTCAGAAAATGTGACAAACGACATTGCACATAACACCCTGTAATCAGAATTAAAAAGTAATAAAAAATGTAAGAAAAATGAACGGGTTTACTAAATAATTTTTTACTGCGCATGCGTCAACGCTATTAAAATTTCATTTGCATATTATGTTAATTAAATGTATAGAGCAACTTATGTGAAAGTCTCAAAAACATAGCTTAAAATCTCTAAAAATTATCGTCAATAGAATATGGTCAAAATCCGTTATTTCCAAAATAAAGCAAAAAGATAAGGGGTTGTATCCAAATATAGTAGTACGTGCAATACTGTGTAGGTACTAATCAATGGAATATGGATACAGCCCCTCATCTTTTTGCTTCATTTTGGGAATAATGGATTTTGACAATATTCTATTAACGATAATTTTCAGAGTTTTCAAGCTATGTTTTTTAGACTTTCACATAAGTTGTTCTATACATTTAAATAACATAATATGCAAATGAAATTTTAATAGCGTTGACGCATGCGCAGTAAAAAATTATTTAGTAAACTCGTTCATTTTTCATACATTTTTTATTATTTTTTAATTCTGATGACAGGGTGTTATGTGCAATGTTGTTTGTCATATTTTCTGAAAAGATTATTGCGTTTTATGAAGAGCTCTGAAAATTATAAGCAAAAAACTTGGAAAAAATTTGGGCCATTTTTATAAAAACGTTAATTTCTCTACGAGTTTTCAAGCTATATTCATAAAAATCGACACAACTTATCACAATAAGCCACTTAATCATTATCTGCAGTTTAAACTGTTTTGCTTCATTAGTTTTGACAGGGTGATCCAAAAGATCTTCGTTCTTTTTCAATTTATTGATGGTCCCCTGTTGGATTTCGGGGAAAAATCTTTGTCAAAATATATGACGTGTACTATTTTGTTTACACACCAGTAGTTTCAGAATGATTCCTTGTGTATATTTCTAGATATTTAACAAAACATCAAAAATCGAAAGTGTCAAGATTTTTTTGGCGGTGACTGTAGAATTAATGTTATTATTGAGGGAGTGTTTTCCTTTTTACTTTGATTTCGTAGCAATAGCAGTATTGTTTTGTACTGGAAGGGAAATATCTTTGAATTTGCTTTATTTTAAGTAACGTAAATATGCTCATTAGATACTAATTGTGATAGATTAGTTTCTGCATCACATAAAGAAATGAAAAAAATCTAAACAATTTTTCTTTGCAAAATTTAGATTAAACCTACATAATTTTAATGATTACAAATAAGATTTAATAACTGGTCATCCTAAAACCATGCATTATTCAAATATTTTTTGAATAATAATCAAGTAACAATGTATTTGCAGTTTATCATGTCGCAAATGGGTTTTAAGAATATACCTATTTGTGCAGTTTATAATACAGAGTTTTAATGTACTTATGCAATTTTATTTAAAATTCATTTTTTAAAATCTATATAACTCTGCCATATAATTCTTTTGATATTATTTTATTAAATCTAGGTTTTTGACATGACAGTTTAAACCATGGTTAAAATCAATTTAAATCTCTGCATTTCAAAAACTTGCCAACCCTGCTTAAAACTAACTCAATATTCAACAACATACATTCTATATTAACATATTCATCCTGGATTGGTTAATTTTGCAATATTTAGTGTTTTTTTTTAAAGTAATTTTGGTTAATTTCTAACAATGTTATATATATTATTTTCATCTCTGAAATTATAAATTACTTGTTTACATTTATTTTGGTCAAAGACAGTGATGTAGCATTGAATTCGCTTTTGAATCCTCTTTTGTTTGCAAGCAATTGCAATAAAGTTTGAAACATTTTTAGTTCATGGGATTTAGTTTTTTGTCGCTCACATTCAAGAACAGAGAGTCCATTTTTTATTGTTTGTAATTTATCAGTGTTTTCCATTTTGGTAAGTTCTGTGAATTTGTCATTCAATGTGTCTTGTCTGTATTTGAGAGTTTTTGTAAAAAGTGTATAATTTTGATAAATATTTTCAAACATGTTTTCATTTTCTGTTGCAAGATCTTCATTATAACTTCCAGTTGCTTTTATACTATTTCTGTCTGAATCTATGCTGGCTGTTTCATTTATTCCACTGAAATCATTATCAGTATTACTGATATTAGTAAATGATTCTGCACTTAATTCCATTTCAGTGTCAGATTGTGGTAAATTAGAAAAATCTGCATGCTTGTTTTCTGGACATTTATTAGAAGACGTTTCAGCATCACGTAATCGATCACCTTCTAATGGTTTACCGAATATTTTATGAACTTTATCGTAAAAACCCAAGAGTCTCCTAGCATAAGCTGGTGAATAATTATTGTGCACTACTGTTTTATAATCTCTTCGTAATTTCTTAATTTTCTCTCTGCATTGTTCCCCAGTTCGATTGAAACCTAAATCTTTCAGTTTCCGCGATATTTTCTCATATATACACATATTATGAAGTCTGCCAGCGAGCTGTTCTTGAATTTCTTGATCTGCCCATATATCAAGTAATGCTTTAACTTCACTTTGAAGCCAAGCAACTCCTCTGTTTGTAGTTTTTGGAGCCATCTTATTTATTATATTTTGTTTATGCGATCATTCTCTGCTTTTTAAAGCTCCACTTGAATTGTTTATGTTTCGGGATACAAGCGTTAAATTTCTCCTTTTACAGCTACTTTATCGTACTGAGCATGCGCGTGAAGTGGGAGTGGTTCGCCATTCGCTTTATTTTCCAGCAGAAAAATCGATTTTTTGAATCGAACTTTATCAGAGATTTTTATCTTCTGCAGACTCTCTGAGATCATCTGGGTGAAGATTCTTATCTTTTATCGCCGATCTTTACGTCATGCTAGGTTTTTCTGTGTAAAATCATTACATCATCAAAAATGAGTTGGTTTAGAAAATGTATGGTTATGTACGTTGACCTACCCCCCCCCCCCCTTTATATTTGACGAAAAAGCATGTTCTAGCTTTGATTTGTAAAATTATTCAGCTAGCCGCTACGTCTAATGAAATTAAAAGAAACTCTTAATTTGTTTTATACTGAAGATTAAAATTTTCACTCATAAACTCCATAAAAAATCAGCGGATTTTTTTTTATGTAAATTTTTAGCTCACAGGCTATCATAGCCTGAGAGCTTATGTGCCCGTCCGTTCTGTATGTACGTTCGTATGTTCGTTCGTGCGTAACGCGATAACTCATGATAAAAATATCGGATCCACTTGAAATTTTGTACAGTAAAACCTCCATAACGGACACTCCCGAATAGCAGGGGTAGGAGTGAGCACTTCATAAAATATAGGACATTTTTTGTAAAAAATATAGGACAAATATAGGACATTTTGAAAATAATGTTATTGAAAATATTTTACTATATAATACTTTTTTAGCATATAATCCATGTTTGTTTAAAAATTTTCACTAATTAACAATATTAAATCAAGATGCAATATTAAAAACAAACATAAAATGAATTTTTCCATTGTTGTTCTTAAGTCTGCTGCTTGAAATCATCGCTAATTTCTTGATACTTTCTTTGACCTTAACTGTGTACCTTGTGGCAAAAAGGAATCTTAAAATTTCACAAAATAAATCTTGTGTTCCATATGATGGCTGAAATTAATAATTAGAGCCATACGAATTATCCATAAAATCTTGGAACAACAAATCCCTTCATTTAAAATCAAAGTACTCAACTTTTTTTTAAATTTGATATTAAAACTTTAGCTTTTTCTATCAGTAGAATCCACGAAGTGAAATTAAGACTATTCACTTTGTTTTTCTGAATTATCTTTGTGCTCGGTTGTTTTGACATGATGCATTAACTGTGAAATAATCACTGTTGCTGATGGGAACCAGACATAGTAATTATTTTTATGCTTCTCACATAATTCAGCGATTTTTTCTTTTTTTACACACCCATCAATCTGATCTATCCAAGCATCAGAGAATTTCATCAATATATATTCACATTGTGTTATTGCGTTAATGTAATGAAATAAATATACTTTTCCTAGATTAAAATAAAATTTAAAATAAAAATTATTTATTGCAGCTGAATACAGGATAAGGATAAGAGAAACTAAAATAATCGCAATGAAACAGGGGCATGCGAAGAGAAAACTGTGCCCGGGGCAAAGTGTCAGTTTGGCGCCCCCCCCCCCCCTCCAACTTTTTCTTGTGACAGGCCAAAAATGACATTTGTAGTATAAATTTGACGCCCCCTAAATTTCCGCATCCGGGGCAACTGCCCCTTTTGCACGGCACTGCAGTGGAACACAAAAACACATTGAACATTAGAACTATCTCAGCGAACAAACCGATGCACATGAAAACATCAAATCATTCAAAAACATTTCTTTACTAATGTCATATCCAAAAGAGAAAAAAATGGACACCGAAGCCTAGGAAATTAAACAGAGACATCAATGTTTAATCTCCCTGGATACAAAGTCATGTTTAAAAATTCAGCAACCCATGCCACAGCCTCCTTCTCATTTGAACTTTGTGTACTGACGGAAAGTATGAGCAATGTGTGCAGGATTGAACTATTGCTGTTGCATTGAGATACAAAGGGGGAAAAAAACAGAAGCAATCGTAAATGCTAGCAGATAATGATATTAATACGAAATATATGAAAAAGTAAATAAATATAGGAAATATAGGACAATCAAAGAAATATAGGACAATATAGGACATTTTCGAAGATTATTTTATAAATATAGGATATATAGGAAATATAGGACAACTCTGACCCCTGGAATAGCGGACACCTCTATTTAACTGACAGTTTTCAAATCCCCACTCCCAAAACTTTAATTTTTGTATGTTTAACCTCTGAATAACGGACATTCCGAATAGCGGACAGTAATTTTGGCAAAAAAGAACAAAAAATAATTTTTTAACGAGGAAAAAAAAAAAAATAAAAATCCTCTAAATTTATCAGGGCAATGTATCACAAATTTTGTGATCACAGATAAATGTGGGAATGAGCTGGAGAAAATCCCCTCTCTCCCCTACATTTATCCCCCCCATATACACACCCTCACCCTCGGATGATTGGATGCTTTTAAGAAGCAGAAAAATACAATAAACAGTTATACTTTTTTTTTTTTTTTTTTTTAAGAAAAAGATGATTTAAAAGAATTAAAACTACTCACAGAGTTAAAACTTCACATTGAAAAACAAATTACATCTAATCGCAAGTAAAAGCATACTTTTGTAACATTTTTTTTTTTTTTTTTTTTTTTGTAAGAATGTAATAAGCAAAAGATAAAGGTATGCACAATTTTATTTCAGTTTATTGCTTTGAAAATTATTTTAATTTTTGGTTTAATCATATAATAGAGGTTTTAGGACATTTTTAAATCGACTAATGAAACATTAAGCATTCATTAGCAATTTTACTATCGCTGAGATTTTCCCAATAGCGGACACCTCCGAATAGCGGACAATTTCTGCGCTCCCGAGGTGTCCGTTATTTAGAGGTTTTACTGTATATAGGTATATCCTGATAAGGCGCTTCCCTGATTAGTTTTTGGAGTTCATTCGATATGTATAAGAGGGGGAACGGGGAGCTCATGCACCTCCCCTTAATTGATATAAACGAGATTTTCATGCAGAATTAACAGTTTTCGTTCAAAATTTAGATATAGGATCATTCTGATGAGGCGATTCCGTGACTGTCATTAGGTGTTCATTGAATAAGTATAAACAGGGGGAACGGGGGGGGCATGAGCCCCCCCCTCTTAATTGATATAAACGGGATTTTCATGCAGAATTAAGTTTTCGTTCAAAATTTAGATATAAGATCGTTCTGATGAGGCGATTCCGTGATTGTCATTACGTGTTCATTGAATAAGTATAAACAGGGGGAACGGGGGGGGTCATGCCCCCCCCCCTTAATTGATATAAACGGGATTTTCATGCAGAATTAACAGTTTTCGTTCAAAATTTAGATATAGGATCATTCTGATGAGGCGATTCCGTGATTGTCATTACGTGTTCATTGAATAAGTATAAACAGGGGGAACGGGGGGGTCATGCCCCCCCCCCCTTAATTGATATAAACGGGATTTTCATGCAGAATTAACAGTTTTCGTTCAAAATTTAGATATAGGATCGTTCTGATGAGGCGATTCCGTGACTGTTATTAGGTGTTCATTGAATAAGTATAAACAGGGGGAACGGGGGGCTCATGCCCCTCCCCATAATTGATATAAACGGGATTTTCATGCAGAATTAACAGTTTTCGTTCAAAATTTAGATATAAGATCGTTCTGATGAGGCTATTCCGTGACTGTCATTAGGTGTTCATTGAATAAGTATAAACATGGGGAACGGAGGTCTCATGCCCCCCCCCCCCCCTTAATTGATATAAACGGAATTTTCATGCAGAATTAACAGTTTTCGTTCAAAATTTAGATATAGGATCGTTCTGATGAGGCGATTCCGTAACTGTTATTAGATGTTCATTGAATAAGTATAAACAGGGGGAACGGGGGGTTCATGCCCCTCCCCTTAATTGATATAAAGGGGATTTTCATGCAGAATTAACAGTTTTTGTTCAAAATTTAGATATAGGATCATTCTGATGAGGCGATACCGTGGCTGTTATTAGGTGTTCATAGAATAAGTATAAACAGGGGGAACGGGGGGCTCATGCCCCTCCCCTTAATTGATATAAACGGGATTTTCATGCAGAATTAACAGCTTTCGTTCAAAATTTAGATATAGGATCATTCTGATGAGGCGATTCCGTGACTGTCATTACGTGTTCATTGAATAAGTATAAACAGGGGGAACGGGGGCTCATGCCCGCCCCCCCCCCTTAATTGATATAAACGGGATTTTCATGCAGAATTAACAGTTTTCGTTCAAAATTTAGATATAGGATCGTTCTGATGAGGTGATTCCGTGACTGTTATTAGGTGTTCATTGAATAAGTATAAACAGGGGGAACGGGGGGCTCATGCCCCCCCCCCCCTAATTGATATAAACGGGATTTTCATGCAGAATTAACAGTTTTCGTTCAAAATTTAGATATAGGATCGTTCTGATGAGGCGATTCCGTGACTGTTATTAGGTGTTCATTGAATAAGTATAAACAGGGGGAACGGGGGGTTCATGCCCCTCCCCTTAATTGATATAAACGGGATTTTCATGCAGAATTAACAGTTTTCGTTCAAAATTTAGATATAGGATCATTCTGATGAGGCGATACCGTGGCTGTTATTAGGTGTTCATAGAATAAGTATAAACAGCAGGGTTGGGTTTTTGCCGGCAGAAAGTGGTTTCTGCCGTGCCAGTGGCAGAAAGTGGTTATAACCGGCAGAAACTGGCATAAAGACATTCTGTGACATAATCTCTGATTTTTTTTTAGTAATATTAAATTTATTAAGTAGTTCATCCTTAAATAATTAGTACTTAAATAATTCAGAATAAATATATGCACACAAATAAAATATTGTGGATAGTTTTAATTAAAAAAAATTTTGATTTTTGAAAAATTGAGTAATGTAACAGATGCTTTTTTTTTTTTTTTTTTGTCACATATGCATATGTAATTTATGTTTAAACAATTATTTTATACAACTCAATATTTTATACTCAACAAATTAAGAAATGATCTGGGGGTAGAAAGATTAGCAAAATTAGTCCTATGTTATGGCATGCTTCGTGGAAAAAATACTAATAGTATATTTGAGTGGTAATTTGTTTCTTCAATATTGTAAAATAATTGTACAAGATATTTCATTAAATTTTCTTTGTCTGTTATTTTTTGTGCTTCAATTATTTACTTATATATTTCACAAGAAACTGCATTATGTTATTTATTTAAAAATAATCTGAAAATTAATTTGTTATTAAATCAGAATTTTTTGTAAATTTATTTTTAAAAGAAATAGAAATTCAACTGTAAACAATAATATTAATAATTAAACTTGTACAGTATTATGTTATTGTTGTGAAAGTTTCTGTTTTTCAAGTGAATGAAAATTAGTGTTATAATAAGCAAGGTATGTATTTATATGATCATTTTTAAACGTTTTGATACTTTGAATAACATTCATAATCTTATGTTTTAATTTTTAGCTCAATGGTTTACATATCAAATGTAAGTGTGAATTATGAATCATTGCTGAGTAAAGTTCTTATTTAGTACTGTTTCTTAGTTTCTGCCAGTTTTTGCCACTTATTGGCAGAAACCAGTTTCTGCCATGCCGGTTTTAACCGGTTTCTATCGCTGGTTTTAACCAGCCCGGCAGAAACTTGCCAACCCTGATAAACAGGGGGAACGGGGGGCTCATGTCCCTCCCCTTAATTGATATAAACGGGATTTTCATGCAGAATTAACAGTTTTCGTTCAAAATTTAGATATAGGATCATTCTGATGAGGCGATTCCGTGACTGTCATTACGTGTTCATTGAATAAGTATAAACAGGGGGAACGGGGGGCTCATGCCCCCCCCCCTTAATTGATATAAACGGGATTTTCATGCAGAATTAACTGTTTTCGTTCAAAATTTAGATATAAGATCGTTCTGATGAGGCGATTCCGTGACTGTTATTAGGTGTTCATTGAATAAGTATAAACAGGGGGAACGGGGGGCTCTTGCCCCTCCCCTTAATTGATATAAACGGGATTTTCATGCAGAATTAACAGTTTTCGTTCAAAATTTAGATATAGGATCATTCTGATGAGGCGATACCTTGGCTGTTATTAGGTGTTCATAGAATAAGTATAAACAGGGGGAACGGGGGGCTCATGCCCCTCCCCTTAATTGATATAAACGGGATTTTCATGCAGAATTAAGTTTTCGTTCAAAATTTAGATATAGGATCATTCTGATGAGGCGAGTCCGTGGCTGTTATTAGGTGTTCATTGAATAAGTATAAACAGGGGGGACGGGGGTTCTAATGCCCCTCCCCTTAACTTGTATAAATGGATTTTTCAATCAGAATTGTCAGATTTCGTTCAAATCTCTGAATAGTTTTGGAAGTTTAATGGTTAAGTATAAAAGAGGAGAATAACTCCTCTTAAATTATATAAATGCTAAATGGGTTTTTATTAAGAATTATCCGATTTGCTCTGAATTTTGGATATAGGTTTTTTAATATGATAATGCATGTACTTGATAGTTTAGGAGGTTCAATGATTAAGTATAAAAAAAGAGAAAGGGCGCTGTTTCCCCTTAACTTTTTTTTTCCGAACGGAATTAACGAAAATACAAGGCTGTAATGTACAATTAGTATGCGTAGCCTGTGAGCTCAATGCCATCAGTTTAAATGGGCAATATTCTTTTTTATTTTTAAGTCAAATCACACGCACACATATATGCAGACTTGCATAAAGCTAAAAACTTTCCGCGCACATAAATATTGGATGAAAAATTTTCTGAAAATTAATTTAATATTTAACAAAACGTCTTATATTGTTTCGTGTTAAATTTTTTTAACGATTTGAATTAAAAATCACAGTTTAAAAAATTGCTATTTAACTGAAATAATTAGTATTAATTAAAAAATAATTATTTTAATTAAAAATGATAAAGCAAAAATCCATGATAGGAAGGGGTGTGAATTCTTTTCAATTATTTTGTCAATGCATTTAGAAACAGCCCAATCCTTAATATTGTGATATCTTCTCACAAGATACCAGTCACTTTTATGAGGGGCTATCCACAGGGCCGTAGCTAAGGGGGCGCTATGGGCGGCTGAACCCCCCCCCTAAAATATTTTGACCCCCCCCTGGAAAAGAGTCCAAGGTCATTAAATGAATTTCTGTTCCAAAGATTCAAATAAAATTCTGTTCAAAAACCTAATTCAGTTTTGAGATCCTTTCAGAGTTTTGCAAAATTACTAAATTGTATCTAAAATAAGTGTTTCACCACTCCCTCATCCTATTTGTATATTTGAAGCTAACATGTTGTTTAATTTTGTACCAGTTATACACTTAAAATTTTCATCATCTTGACTTTTTTTAGCATAAAATAAAGTTATTACAACATACATATACATAGTACCTACAATGTGAATATAATTTATCTTTCTGTGACAGAGAGAGTAAAAAAAATTATGAGCCCTCCTCCTACTGTTCGCTTCTAGCTACGGCTCTGGCTAGCCATAAATGATGTCACGCTTGGAGGGGAGGGGGGGTCATGAAATTGTGACAATGGGATGGGAGGGGGGTAAGAAGAGATGTGACACGCACATTTTAGTTAAAGTAAAAGCATTAAAAATCAGCAAATTAAATTTTGAATTTATTTTGAAATTAGAGTATTTTGTGTTCATAAAGTAAAGATAAAATTTTAGGCCAAATACTAATTAAAATTCCATTTCATATTCTAAAATACTACTGTTTTTAATTGCTTTTTCATATTAATATTTTATTACTATTGTCTGTTAATCTTATTTCGTACAAAATAAGTACACGAATCATTTTTATTGTTATAGTCACAAATATCATTTAAACACAATTTAAGTTTTAAAATAAAATTTATAATATGATGTATAACATAATGTTCTGTTTCTCAACTACGAGTATATGTACATGTAATATTGCGTGACATGTGACAAAGGGGAAGCAGGGGTATGGTGAAGTGTGACACTTTGTAACAAAGGCCGAGAGGGGGGGGGGGGTAAAAATATTGAAAAATAGTGCGACATCATTTATGGACGGCCCCACCAGCTGCGGAGTAGGTGGGAAAAATGACCGACTCCTATCCCGAAAACTTTAACGATCCCGACTTCGGGCTGGCTAATATAGTAGTGTTGCCTGTTGGGTAAAATTATGAGAGCACAAAATATTAATAAAAAAAATAAAACATAAATATAAATAATTTAACAAAATATAACAGTTTTTTGGAAAATGAATTTTTAATCAATTTGATATGTTAGATTCAGATTACGAAAGTTTATCTTTATCTAAGTTTTTCCGGATTCAGATTCGAGTTTATCCAATGCAAATAGAGAGCTAATGGTTTAATAATATAAAACTCGATACAGCTGCGGTCGTTTACTTGCTTCAGAGTCCTAAGTCCACCTTTCGCGATTTTCGATGCCTTTAATTTAATCAATTTACCTTTTAAATATGTCCGATTTCAATTTTTGATTTCTCCCCTCCCCAAACCTGGCCATTTGCTAGAGATTTGACTACTCGAGACATGGGTCGGGATCTTTGAACCTGCCTTCCGCTAGAGAGTCGCAATACGAGAAGGAAAATGATCACGGATGTTAAAAAGGATTAAAATAATAATAATAATAACATGTGGACACTACAAGGTCCAGTCTAGACCGGAAACAACAACCGTTTTCCAATTGGTTAATAAATAAATAAATAAAATAAAAATTTCACTGTTTCAGCATTAATTCTGCTCTAACGATGTCGAAAGAAAAAATGGGAGAAATTTTTTCCCCCACTTAATTAATTGAACAATTTCGCTTCCCGCAAACCCGAAAAATCCTACTATCGTAATATTAAAAAAAAAAAAAAGGGGGGGGGGAACTTTTACTATTTCGGATCCGCAAACTCTGGGAAAAAAGAGAGAAAGAGAGAGAGAGAACGAAATTGCTTTATTTTGTTCTTATTTTGTGTCCTCCAGGTCCGAAAATTTTTGATGGAAAGGAAGAAAAATAAAGATAAAATTTTACTATTTCGGAAATAATTCTGGTTCTGCGAATTCGGAAGAAAAAATGAAAAATGAAAAAAAATTTGCATTAATTTTATAATTTTGACTTTATTTCGGATTCTGCAGACCTTAAAAATTCACTATTTATCGTTATTTTGGTACCACATATTCAAGAAAAAAAGATTTACAGTTTCACATTTTGAGTCTTGCGCATATGGAAATAAAAGGAGGTGGAGGGGGGCACTATTTTGGCATTACTTCAGGTTCTACAGACCTGAAAAATCTGAGGGGAAAAACAGAAAAATGATTCTATTATAGTGCTATTTAGGATTTTTTGGCGTCCGAAAAATAGTAGAGATTTTTCGCATTATCTCTGGTTAGAGGTCTGCAGAGTCCGAAATTCCATTGACGGACTCTTAAAAGTTCGGCCCTGTCTATTTAATAATATAAAAATTTACATTTATAAATTCACATTTATAAATTCACTCCCCGGCTCATGCAAAAATCTGAAAAAACAAGCTTAGCAGAAGTAAAAATCAATGAGATTACTGTTCGACTCAATTTCTACAAAAAAGTCCAACTTTTATTTTAGATTATACACTATATGGCCAAAGGTGACCGACCAATTGTGATTTTAGACATTTTGTTAAATATCCAAAAAAATATATGAAGAATTATCCTGAAACTCTAAGTGAGTAAACATAATAGTACAGGTCATATATTTCCGTGAAGATTTTTTCCCGAAGTTCCATACAACGAATTTAAAAAGAAAGAATATCTTTTGGATAACCCTGTCAAAGCTAAGTAGCAATAGCGTTCAAATTGTAGATTATGATTACGTGGGCTTATGGTAATAAACTGTGTCCATTTTTATGCGGATAGCATGTATACTTGTAGAGAAATTAAGGTTCTTATGGAACCAGTTCTACAGTTTTCCAAGTTTTTTTTTCTTATAATTTGCAGAGTTCTTAATGTAAAATAATGTTTTTTCCCTGAAAATATGACAAACAACATTGTACACAATATCCTGTAATCAGAATTAAAAAATAATAAAAATTGTATGAAAAATGAGCAAGTTTACTAAATTTTTCATTGAGCATGCGTGAACGCTATTAAAATTTTTTCATTTGCATATTGCGTTAGCTAAATGTATAGAGCAACTTTTGTGAAGGTCTCAAAAACATAGCCTAAAAATTCTGTAAGGGATCGTCGATAGAATAAGCTCAAAATCCGTTATTTCCAAAAATGAAGCAAAAAGCTGAGGGGCTGTATCCATTTATCCATTGATTAATGTCAATATAGAATACACAATTTGGCACGTACTACTATATTTGGTTACAACCTTTTTTTGGCTTCATTTTAGAAACAACGGATTTTGAGTTTATTCTATCGACGATCACTTTCAGAATTTTCAAGCTATGTTTTTGCGACTTTCACAAAAGTTACTCTATACATTTAACTAACGCAATATGAAAATGAAATTTCGATAGCATTCACGCATGCGCAATGAAAATTTATGTAGTAAACCTGCTCATTTTTCACACAATTTTTATTATTTTTTGATTCTGACTACAGGATATTATGTACAATGTTGTTTGTCTTATTTCTGGAAAAGAACATTAATTTATATTAAGAACTCTGCAAATTACAAGCAAAACACTTGGAAAAATTTGGCACTGTTTTTATAAAAACCTTAATTTCTCTACGAGTATACATGCTATCCGCATAAAAATGAACACAGTTTGTTGTAATAAGCCACTTACACATAATCTACAGTTTGAACGCTTTTGCTACATTAGTTTTGACAGGGTTACCGAAAAAGTATTCGTTCTTTTTCAATTTCTTGACCGTTCCCTATGGAGTTTTGGGAAAAAATCTTCACGGAAATGTATGACCTGTACTATTATATTTACACACTAAGAGTTTCAGGATAATTTCTCATGTATTTTTCTAGATATTTAACAAAATGTTTAAAATCGCAAGTGGCCGGTCACCTTTGGCCATGTAGTGTATTACATTAGACTCTTTTAAAGAATATTGCATACATATTTATAGGGAAATTTTAAGCTATGTTTTCAGATTTTGATAAAAATTCACGAGTCATAAAGAAAAGCAACATTAATGAAAATTTTGACTCTTATTCTATTGCAGTCTTACCAGTGACCGAGAAGTTCTGCTCTCGAAACTAGTAGACGGGAGGTGCTGGGTTCGAACCCAGTCGCGCCTGTCGGCCTAATCGTTCGGTGGTTTTCATGGTTTTCTTCGGACTGTGGATTTCTTTGCTTAAATACAGGTTAGGTACCTTTAGAGCGACTCCCACGGAGGGACTCCCACTAGGTCCTATGCCCTCGTGCAGATAATTGACCGTCATAAACACAACCAGCCAGCCAATCTTAGACTATTACATGCAAATGAAGATTCATAAAAAAAAAAAAAAAAAAAAAAAAAAAAAAAAAATAGAAAAAAAAGTTTAAATATCATAAATTTCGAAGTTTTATAAAAAAGATTTTTTTAAATATATTTCTCTAATTTATTATGGTACATTTTTAAAAGTTCCGTTTTCTGAAAATAATGATAGCTATTATTATTTTTATAAAATAAATTCCATTCGATATAATCTGTGAATAATTAAGTTCAGTTACCGTTCCCTCGATCCGAGTATGTACAGAAAATGTAAGCTTGATCTGTTATGGCCCGAATCAGCTGAAAAAAATCAACTCTCTCTGGCTCAGACACAGTCTTTACTATCCGAAGCCGAATTGGCATATTACGCTTCTGTATTCTTGTCAAACTCGAATGAGCTCATGAAGCATATTTGTACTTATTCTCGCAGCAGTCATATCCATTGTAAATTGTTCCTATTTTATCGGCTTAATTTGCTTCTTTCAAATTTGTTATATTGAACAGATAAGCCTGCTCATTTTTTAACTTTTATCAGCTTTCAAAGATTATCCTCATTTTCCAGGTCTTGGGCCCTTCCAAACTTCACCTCGAGTTCCAAAAAACCCGAAATATCCGAGAGGAGAGTACTTACGTACTAAATGTAAAATATCTACCATAAAATGGGGTGAATAGGAACAGCGGGGTGAGTAGGAACGAAACTTCACAATCATACACATAAATTCATTATAAATATATGTGATGATATTTTTAGTTGCCGATTTTTTTATAAGAAGGTAATATCATTAAGAGGTGGGAAATTCAGTTTTGCCATGTTGGCACCACTACTGGAGTATATAAAAAACTGCAAATGGATCCTCAAAAACCTCATTTTTTCAGTCTTCAAAACTTTGTGTGTAACTGCAGTATTTTTCGTATTCTAAACCTAAGAGTAGGGAGATTTAATTAATGATAGACCCAGTGGCGTAGCTAAGGGGGGGGGGGGGGGGGGCAAGGGGGGCGTCCGCCCCGGGCGCCGAGGCCTAGGGGCGCCAAATTGAGAGAAATTGTTATATATCTATATTGGGGTGGGGGCGCAAAATTTCTTGCTGGCCCCGGGCGCCAAAAAACATAGCTACGCTACTGGATAGACCTGTAAACGATATGCTGTATTAAATTCTACTTATTTCTAAACTACACAGGGTTGGCACAGTTTAAACCAATTGGTTTTAACCATGTTTTAAACACGGTTTAAACCAAATGGTTTTTTCTCAAAAAAAAAAAAAAAAAAAAAAAAAGGGTTTTTTTAGAAGAAATTTAATAACATTTTCTTTTTTTTTTTCTTTATAACTTACGTGTTTCAGATTATTGGACATAAATAATTTCTACTTTTAACACTTTATTTCAGTAATAAGTGTTATATATAATGGGTTTAGGTCTTTTTTTATGCATAGGATTAAACCAATTGTTTTTTTCTATAATAAAAGCAATTCGTTTTTTAGAAGAAATATAATATTTTCTTTTTTTTTCTTTATAATTTTCGAGTTTCAGATTATTAGATATAAATAATTTCTATCATTTTTTAGAAGAAATCTAATGACATTTTCTTTCTTTCTTTCTTTATAATTTGCGAGTTTCAGATTATTGGATATAAATAATTTCTACTTTTAACATTTTATTTCAGCAATAAGCATTAGATATATTGGGTTTACGTCATTTTTTTATGCAAAGGATTAAAATCCGTACACATTGGAGAACATATCTATTGCTCTAAAGAAAAAACTTCAAACATGTGAATTGATCATAGATAAAATAAATTCAACATTTAGTATAAAATATTTTAATTTTTTTAATAATGCAGATTATTTAATGCATGTAACACAATGATCTTTTAAGATTTTGCACAAGCTGTAAAAGAAATCTTTCTTTTGGAAGATTATCTTGAATAATTAAAAGCAAAGACTAGTTGCTAGTTATAGCATTTTAATAATATTTTTTTCCCTCTGCTATCTGCTGAATCTAACGACTAAAAATGTTAACTTCAAACTGTCACTCAGAAAGAAAAAATCGTAAGAAGTATTTCTAATTTATTTTTTGAATAATTGTGGAAAAGAATATTTATCAAACTACATCCAAATGTTTATTATTAGTAATCAAAAGATTGTTTATAAAGATTTACAGGGCATCAATGGTTCACTGTGTAGAACAGTTAAAACTTTCAACATAAGACTGTTTGCTAAAATTGTTTAAATTGAAAAATGAATTTTTTCAGTTTTCAGCATAAATTGACTATAATTATTAAATTTAAATTATTTTAAATGAAGTTACACTGCTTGTAAACCAATAATGTCTGTTTTTATCAGTAAATATGCATGTATATGTAATAAGAAAGGATGTTAAAAACCGTTTTAAACCAAAAAACCGTTTTTTTTTTTTGGGGGGGGGGGGGGGTCGAAAAAACCTGTTTTTTTTTTTCCAACCCTGGTTTTGACACATTTACAAATCTATTTTTTAATAGAAAGATATAAAATTGGAATGCCTGACTATAGAAGCGATTTCGAATCGAACTTATTTTTCCATTTAATGATAATTAAATTATCTATCGAGTTATAAGCTATTTCGATCACCTGATCACCCGTTTTTCTCCTTCTTTTCGACGATTTTTCTGCTTTCATCAGGAAACGTTCTCAAAAACGTCAACTTTGAAGGCTTGTTCTGAAAGATATATTGTGTTTTTTTAAAAACAGAAAAATGAGCGCAATTAGACAGTTTATGAATAACAACCCCTGCTATTTTCATGCATTTCCGAGCAAAAATAAATTAAAGCATGTGTCACAAAGTTGCCCTTATTGATTTAAGAACACCCTTAACCATTTATTTAGAAAAAAATTCTTTTTTTTGTTTGTTTATTTATTTATTTATTTTTATTTTTATTTATTTATTTATTTATTTTTTGCCTTTTCCAATTCTTTGAAAATAATGGATTATTTGTAAAATGCCTTAAATTAAGATTCAAGGTGAAATAAGTCACTAAAAGAAAAAAAAAATCTGAAATCTTTATATATACAAATCTTCTGTGCGTGTGTATGTAACTGAACTCCTCCTAAACGACTGGACTGATTTTAATGAAATTTTTTGTGTGTGTTGCGGTGGATTCGAGAATGGTTTAGATTCACATTTCATCGAAATTGGTTCAGTACTCCGCCCTGGCGACCAGTTTGGTCTCCAGGTCTTAGGATTTGGTCATTGACTTTTTTGTAAAAGGCCTTTTATGATGTCTACCCTTACATTAAATCAAAAAATCTTTCATTTAATGGAAAAAAAAACAGGTTATGGAATTCTTCCCCATTTGTAAAACGCAAAAAAAAAAAAAAAAAAAAAAAAAAAAAAAAAAAAAAAAGACTATCGCCAAATTACAATTTGGCAAAATTGATAAATGGGATAATCAAGTTAATTATAATATGCAACCATACATTTATAAATACTTAGGTATTTAGGTTCCGTCGACCAATTTCGCCAAATTGTACAATTCGCCATACTAATAGCCAAATTTTACATATTGACATAATTTTTATTTGAAATCAGAAAAAAAAACAATTAATTAGTAGAATATTAATAAAAAATACAAATAAAATGTACAAAATAAATCATTTAATGACATTCTATTATTAACATTTAATCTTATAGTTTGGCGATCATTTTATGGTTGACGTGAAAAAAAACAGGTTATGGAATTCTTCCCCATGCAAAAAAAAACATCGTCAAATTATAAGACTAAATGCCAATAATGGATGATCGTAAATGTCGCATCCAATGACATTAAATATTATACACCTGTTTAAAACATCAAGTGATTAACCAATTAAGTGATTTTTATTTCGGCTTTTTATTTGTATTTTTATCAATATTTTTTCTATTTATTTGTTTTTTCATTATTTAAAATGAAATTTATGTCAATATGAATAATTTGGCTATGAGATTTGTGATTTGCACAAGTTGGCAAAATTGATAGATGGGATAATCAAGTTAATTATAATATGCAGCCATACATTTATAAATACTTAGGTACTTAGGTTCGTCGACCAATTTCGCCAAATTGTACAAATCGCCTTACTAATTGAATCCGACATTCAAGATCATCCATTATTGACATTTAATTTTATAGTTTGGCGATTATTTTATGGTTGACGGGAAAAAAACAGGTTATTGAATTCTTCCTCATTTGTAAAGCGAAAAAAAAAAAAAAAAAAAAAAAAAATCGCCAAATTATAAGATTAAATGCCAATAATGGACGATCGTAAATGTCGCATCCAATGACATTAAATATTATACACCTGTTTAAAACGTCATTAAGTGATTTTTATTTCGGCTTTTTATTTGTATTTTTATCAATATTTTTTCTATTTTTTTGTTTTTTCATTATTTAAAATGAAATATATGTCAATATGAATAACTTGGCTATGAGATTGGTGATTTGTACAATTTGGCAAAATTGATAGATGGGATAATCAAGTTAATTATAATATGCAACCATACATTTATAAATACTTAGGTACTTAGGTTCCGTCGACCAATTTCGTCAAATTGTACAAATCGCCATACTAATAGCCAAATTTTACATATTGACATAATTTTTATTTGAAATCAGAAAAAAACAATTAATTATTTTTAGAATATTAATAAAAAATACAAATAAAAAGTACAAAATAAATCATTTAATAACATTCTAAAATTCTTTGTATTGTATTTAATGTCATTGAATCTGACATTCATGATCATCCATTATTGGCATTTAATCTTATAGTTTAGCGATCATTTTATGGTTGATAAGATAACTATGTAGTACCAATACTTATTATCTTTATATATACTAGTGGATCGAACCCGGGCTACCCGGATAACATAGTAAAGATAAAAACCATCTTTTTAAATTTAAAACTTAAAACTAATAAATTTTCTACATATGTAATATGCTTTTTACTCTAAAAAAACATTTTTAATCCTTTAAGCTTCCTGCAGATATTTTCATTCATGTTTAATTTATAAAATAATAATTGTGAAAAGTATTGGTATGAAAATTTCTATAACTTTACATATTTTTTTATCTTACACTATTCAAAAAATTAACATTAATATGACTCTTGTGTTAAATCAGCTTTTGAATTAAAGCATTACACGACGGAAAAAACATGGCTTAGGCCGCTTAATGGGTTAAACGGAAAATATCAATTATGGAATCAAATAAAACTTTAAACTTGTCAAAAATCATACTTATGTATTAAGACGCATATCAGAAATTATCAGCGAAGATTTTGTTACTGTCGGCAATATTTTTGTTTCTGATCATTTCGGTGCTTCGAGCGCGCATTTCAATCACATGTCTGTTAAAATTGTATTTATTTGTATTATTTTGTTTAATGATCTATCGAGGAAGTTTTAATTTTGCTATAGTATATTAGCCGGAAATAAATCCCTAATTCTTTACGTTGTTTTAAGGGCAAATTGCAATCGAGTTTCACGCGGTAGAGGTAAACTTAAAAATAATTCACACTTGATTTTTTTTTAAACCACAGCCAGTAAACTGAAATACAGTTTTCAAACAATTTACATTTGAAAGTATTTTTTTCTTATTTCGTAATAATTTAAATTATTAGATTACATGTTAAATTTCAGTTTTTTAGTCATTTTATCTGTGTTTTCCACCATTCTTTTACTTATTTATCATCCTACTTTAATTTTATTATAGAAAACTATCTGGTACAACATTTATAGGCTTATGTGAAAATTGTATATTAGTATTTCTTAATGGAGATACGTGATAGAGATTAAAATGAAATGCTTGTAAAACATAACGTCGTAATAAGTGAGTCAAATGAGATACAGTTTTCAACCAAATTGCGTTTGAAAGTAGATTTATTTTCCTATAGAAAGTAATAAAAATTGAAAATGTGCGATTAGTAGAAGATTAAAAAATTGCAGCAACGAAAATTTCAGAAAGTCATTTCATCGTGAAATGTTAGCATTCACAAAATGATGCCAGTGTTGCGCACGGACACATTTCTTCTTTATATAATGTAGATAGATATGTTGCACATATGAAAAATCTTATGCGCATATTAAAATGCAGAAATAAAGAAATGACAGCACGTGCATTTTTTCAAAGAAAGTTTGTTCCAAAGTTAACTCTATGACTAATTTACAATTCGTTTTATAAACTAAACTACACAAACATTGCCTGACATCACTTCAACGTACAAAGAAGGTGCTGTATTTTCCATGTAACACGCGTACCTTGAATTTTATATATGATGCCAAACCAAATATTCAATTTCACTTTAAACCTTAGATATTGATGAATTATGAAATCTTATTTTGTCATTTACATCTTTCTTTTTTCCTTTGGGATCAATTCTCTATGAAAGTAGAAAAATAAAATGTACATAGTATTTTTTTTTTTTCTTTTCTTAAAACATATTTCGAAAATGAAAATGCTACTACAAATAAAGTAAAAAAATTATTTTGCATAAAAAATTATTCCAAAAAGAAAGAAAAATAATTTTGTTTTGCATTTTCCTTTTGGTAAAATGACAGGTTACAAAACAGAACTAAAAAAATCCGTCTGCTCTAGTAAGTTTAATTGAAAATTATAAAATATTACATTAAGCAAATTATGTTACTTTGATAAAATTACAGTAGAAAGTCTTAAAGAATTGCAATACAATTTTATTACAGTTGAGAAGCTTTTGGACAGAAATTTGGAAACCAAAATTTGGAGAACCTGACATTATTTTAAGCCCGGAATAATTGCCAAGATAATCTTTGCTTGTCTAACTCGGCAAAGAAAATTCAACTTGTAGAGAATCACCAAGTTCTGTAATACAAATTGCTGTATTTTGGAAAAAGACTTCTAATCTGATGACGCACACTGCATGTTACTGCTTTTTCTATTAGGACAGGCTAACTTTTTAACATTGCTTTTAATCAGTGTATAGTTTCAATTATGTTATTTTTAAAAGTGAAGTATTTCCAAGTGTGAAGAATTTGAAAGTCACTGGAGTGGAAATGATACACTTCTACAAAACATATTCAAGTTTTAAGACTTTAAACACACGTTTATATATATATATATATATATATATAATGACATCATTTGCATCCGCCAAAACATTCGACTTTTACGACCAAGTGTTATGCAAACTGTAGAGAAAAATGTGCATCTGACGTCAAAAACACAATAAAAAAGCAATTTCGTCATTTAAGAAACTTAGCAAGATATATTAATGATATAATGATTCACGTGTCTTCATTTTTTCAGGGTTCCATTTTTTGCATAATTCTCAGCCACTATAATTCCTATCTATTCTTTCTTTTTACTTTATGGTTAATTTCCCTTTACATCGCACAGAAATGTAGTACTAAAGTTGCCATCTCCAGAAAAAATTAATTAAAACTACAAAAAAATTAATATCTCAAAAACAAATATAGGTACAGTTTTCAAACAAATTTCATTTAAAAGTAAATTTTTTTCTCTATTCAACGGTATAAGGATTAAAAGTGTGTGATGTCTGTAAGTTTAAAAATTTGCAGTAGCGAAAATTGCAAAAGGGAAATTTCATCGGAAAGTGTTGCCAATCGTAAAATGACGTATGCGTTACGCACAGATACGTTTGGCCTTTATAATATAGATAAATCTTCTGTGCGTGTGTATGTCACTGAACTCCTCCTAAACGACTGGACCGATTTTAATGAAATTTTGTGCGTGTGTTCCAGTGGATTCGAGAATGGTTTAGATTCACATTTCATCGAAATTGATTCAGTACTTTTTTAGTAATTATAGGCAAAAACTAATAGTTAGTGATTTTCGCTAATTAAAAGAAAGTCTGGATTTCGTATTAATCACAGCACAAAAAAATCTGCCGAACCTAACATCTTGAAAATTGGGGTAAAAATACTACTTATAACATCGAGTGCCGCTAAGAAGGGATTTTCGAAAATTCCACCTATAAGGGTTTTAAAAAAAGGAACGAACTTTTAAAAAATTCCTTAAAAATCGGCTTTTGTAGTTATTTTTCAACTGATAAGATATTTTAGTGTATTTTTTCATGCTGAATCGAATGGTACCAAGGAAATTCTTTTAAGTTCTGTAGTTCGCGAGACACTTCACATTTTCCTGATTTGGCAACGTCTTCAGCGCAAAAACCTAAAATTTTCAATCCTTATCTATATATATATAAGAAAGTCTGAATTTCGTATTAATCACAAAACAAAAAAATCTGCCGAACCTAAAATCTTGAAAATTGAGATAAAAATACTACTTATAACATCGAGTGCCGCTAAGAAGGGATTTTCGAAAATTCCACCCCTAAAGAGGTTAAAAAAAGGAAGGAACTTAAAAAAATTCCTCAAAAATCGGCTTTTGTAGTCATTTTTCAACTGATAACATATTTTAGTGTATTTTTTCATGCTGAATCGAATGGTACCAAGCAAATTCTTTTAAGTTCAGTAGTTCGCGAGATACTTCAAATTTTCCAAATTTAGCGATTTCTTCGGCGCAAAAACTTAAAATTTTCAATCCTTATCTTTATATATAAAAATCTTCTGTGCGTGTGTATGTAACTGAACTCCTCCTAAACGACTGGACCGATTTTAATGAAATTTTTTGTGTGTATTGCGGTGGATTCGAGAATGGTTTAGATTCACATTTCATCGAAATTGGTTCAGTACTCCGCCCTGGCGACCAGTTTGGTCTCCAGGTCTTAGGATTTGGTCATTGACTTTTTTGTAAAAGGCCTTTTATGATGTCTACCCTTACATTAAATCAAAAAATCTTTCATTTAATGCAAAAAAAAAAAAAAAAAAAAAAAAAAAAACAGGTTATGGAATTCTTCCCCATTTGTAAAGCGCAAAAAAAAAAAAAAAAAAAGACTATCGCCAAATTACAATTTGGCAAAATTGATAAATGGGATAATCAAGTTAATTATAATATGCAACCATATATTTATAAATACTTAGGTATTTAGGTTCATTCGACCAATTTCGCCAAATTGTACAAATCGCCATACTAATAGCCAAATTTTACATATTGACATAATTTTTATTTGAAATCAGAAAAAAAAACAATTAATTAGTAGAATATTAATAAAAAATACAAATAAAATGTACAAAATAAATCATTTAATGACATTCTATTATTAACATTTAATCTTATAGTTTGGCGATCATTTTATGGTTGACGTGAAAAAAAACAGGTTATGGAATTCTTCCCCATGCAAAAAAAACATCGTCAAATTATAAGATTAAATGCCAATAATGGATGATCGTAAATGTCGCATCCAATGACATTAAATATTATACACCTGTTTAAAACATCAAGTGATTAAGCAATTAAGTGATTTTTATTTCGGCTTTTTATTTGTATTTTTATCAATATTTTTTCTATTTATTTGTTTTTTCATTATTTAAAATGAAATTTATGTCAATATGAATAATTTTGCTATGAGATTTGTGATTTGCACAAGTTGGCAAAATTGATAGATGGGATAATCAAGTTAATTATAATATGCAGCCATACATTTATAAATACTTAGGTACTTAGGTTCGTCGACCAATTTCGCCAAATTGTACAAATCGTTTTACTAATTGAATCCGACATTCAAGATCATCCATTATTGACATTTAATTTTATAGTTTGGCGATTATTTTATGGTTGACGGGAAAAAAAACAGGTTATTGAATTCTTCCTCATTTGTAAAGCAAAAAAAAAAAAAAAAAATCGCCAAATTATAAGATTAAATGCCAATAATGGATGATCGTAAATGTCGCATCCAATGACATTAAATATTATACACCTGTTTAAAACGTTATTAAGTGATTTTTATTTCGGCTTTTTATTTGTATTTTTATCAATATTTTTTCTATTTTTTTTTGTTTTTTCATTATTTAAAATGAAATATATGTCAATATGAATAATTTGGCTATGAGATTGGTGATTTGACAATTTGGCAAAATTGATAGATGGGATAATCAAGTTAATTATAATATGCAGCCATACATTTATAAATACTTAGGTACCGTTGACCAATTTCGTCAAATTGTACAAACCGCCATACTAATAGCCAAATTTTACATATTGACATAATTTTTATTTGAAATCAGAAAAAAACAATCAATTATTTTTAATATTAATAAAAAATACAAATAAAAAGTACAAAATAAATCATTTAATGACATTCTAAAATTCGTTGTATTGTATTTAATGTAATTGAATCTGACATTCATGATCATCCATTATTGACATTTAATCTTATAGTTTAGCGATCATTTTATGGTTGATAAAAGATAACTATGTAGTACCAATACTTATTATCTTTATATATATAAATCTTCTGTGCGTGTGTATGTCACTGAACTCCTCCTAAACGACTGGACCGATTCTAATGAAATTTTGTGCGTGTGTTCCAGTGGATTCCAGAATGGTTTAGATTCACATTTCATCGAAGTTGATTCAGTACTTTTTTAGTAATTATAGGCAAAAACTAATAGTTAGTGATTTTCGCTAATTAAAAGAAAGTCTGGATTTCGTATTAATCACAGCACAAAAAAATCTATCGAACCAAAAATCTTGAAAATTGGGGTAAAATAATTCTTATAACATCGAGTGCCAAAAGAAGGGATATTCGAAAATTCCCCCCCCCCCCCCCCCCCTAAGGAGGGTTAAAAAAGAACGAACTTTAAAAAAATTCCTTTAAAATCGGCTTTTGTAGATATTTTTCAACTGATAACATATTTTAGTGCATTTTTTCATTCTGAATCGAGTGGTACTATGCAAATTCGTTTAAATCCAGTAGTTCGTGAGATGATGCACATTTTGCTAATTTGGCGATGTCTTCGGCACAAAAACCTGAAATTTTCAATCCTTATCTATATATAGAAAAGAAAGTCAGGATTTCGTATTAATCACAGCACAAAAAAATCTACCGAACCAAAAATCTTGAAAATTGGGGTAAAAATACTTCTTATAACATCGAGAGCCGCTAAGAAGGGATTTTCGAAAATTCCACCTCTAAGATGAGTAGAAAAAAGAACGAACTTCAAAAAAATTCCTTAAACATAGGCTTTTGTAGTCATTTTTCAACTGATAACATATTTTAGTGCATTTTTTCATTCTGAATCGAATGGTACTAAGCAAATTCGTTTAAATCCAGTAGTTCGTGAGATAATTCACATTTCCCTAATTTGGCGATGTCGTCGGTGCAAAAACCTGAAATTTTCAATGCTTATCTTTATATATATAAATCTTCTGTGGGTGTGTATATCACTGAACTCCTCCTAAACGACTGGACCGATTTTAATTAAATTTTGTGTGTGCGTTCCAGTGGATTCGAGAATGATTTAGACTCACATTTCGTCGAAATTGATTCAATACTTTTTTAGTAATTAGTCAAAAACTAATAGTTAGTGATTTTTCGCTAATTAAAAGTGTTGAATAAGTTCGATGAATAGAGTGCGGACGGAATGTCCGAGCGGTCTAAGGGGCAGATTTAAGCTCAGCTTCTTGAAGAAAGAGATCGCTTGTTCGAACCCCACTCCTGAGAAACGTGAATGCTTTACAATAATATTTCCTATATTATAATTTTGATTAACCGACTTCAGAAAATCGTTAACTTTTAACTAAAAAGAGAAAAATAAACTTTTTTTTATCAAAAATTGAACTGACTTCAAAAAATACTGAAGAGTGAAAAATAATTTCCTTACATAATTGTAATAAGAATTTAAATTAAGAGCGTGGTGTTTATCGTCCTTATTACCATATTTACGTACATTTATTTGATTTTCTGGAGTCGGTGCCAAGAAGGACAACGTCTGTCGGGTCCGCTAGTCTAATTATAAAACTGCTCGCAAATACATACTTGCTGCTTTCTAATACAATGAAAGAAGTTATGCTTATTTGTAAATTTATGAAAATTGTGCAAAATTCTTATTCGCATATCAATAAGTCCAATGCATTTTTCTTCTTTTGTCTAAAAAGACAAATTACCTTTCATAAAATAGTCTCAAAGTTGATTTTCAATCAATTATAACTCAATGTGTAATAAATTTATCAATAACTGAAAGATGCCGTTTGATTCCAAATGATTTGTATAATTATGGCTGCAGATTTTATGCTTTTACTAAATAAATAATAAACAGTCTGTCAACGATATTAGAAAATTTTATAATGTTGAGCGTTACTTTTTGAAATCGGCATCCATAATTCAGTATTAAAGGATTTTTGGATATGTATTCACAGATGTATATATGAGATAAATGTGTATATAAAAGGTAAAAAAAAAAAAAAAAAAAAGAAATCTGAAAAATATTTTATTTAAAAAACAATAATAAAAACAATTTCTGATTTTTTTATTCGTCATGTAAATAGTTAAACAAAAATATTCTTAATAAATCTTTTTAATTGGGGAAAAAAGGAAAACGAGAAGATTCACGCGGGAGAAACACAGATTAGCGTTTTGGTGATTTGACACCTCACACTGTAATATGACTCCTTGAAGACATTCACTAATGGATTTCTAGTTTGGGGTTGGATTTGGAGTAGTTATGTTTGTTTCAAAGAGAAACAAAATGGCCGGCTTGGTATTTTTTTACTTTCTTCTATCTCCAATAGAAGAAAGTATTGTAATCGAAAAAAAAAATTCGGCTTCCGGTTTTTGACGGATTTACACGTTTTAGGGGTCAGAGATTCCAAAAAAAACATGTTTTTACAAAATGTCTGTCTGTGTGTATGTCGCCATTCCACCATCAAAAAGTGTATGAAGTTATGCATAGAATTGAACTAAATTTCTTGTGAGTGTTTTTGGCTGTGGCAAGCAGGTCCTCCTTCAGTTTTGAAATATTCCGCCGGAAGGGGGCGCTGCAATCGCGATTTTTGTGCCATTTTCAATATTGTACCGACCAAAAGTATATGAAGTTATGCATCGAATTGAACCAAATTTTTTGTGTATGTGTATGACTATGGCTAGTTGGTCCTCCCTGAATTTGAAAAAAATCCGCCGGAAGGGGGCGCTGCAATCGCGATTTTTGTGCCATTTTCAATATTGTACCGACCAAAAGTATATGAAGTTAAGCATCGAATTGAACCAAATTTTTTGTGTATGTGTATGACTATGGCTAGTTGGTCCTCCCTGAATTTGAAAAAAAATCCGTCGGAAGGGGGCGCTGCAATCGCAATTTTTGTGCCATTTTCAATATTGTACCGACCAAAAGTACATGAAGTTATGCATCGAATTGAACGAAATTTTTTGTGTAAGTGTATGGCTATGGCTAGTTGGATCGCCCTAAATCTGAAAAAAATCCTCCGGAAGGGGGCGCTGCAATACCGAGTTTTATGCCATTTTCAATATTGCATCACATAAAAGTATATGAAGTTAGTTCTAGAACTGAACTAAACATTTTGTATATGAATATTTTTTTGGTAAGGCAAGTAGGTCCTCCCTGAATTTGAAAAAAAATCTGCCTATCATTCTATTGTGCATCGGCTCGTGCAGAGACAGAAATTCGTTTTTACTTCGATTAATTGATTGAAGCAGAAATTTAAGATGAAAATCAAAGTTGGTAGGGTATTGAATTAAAATTATTAAAGCATTAAAATGAGTAACTATTTTTTTTTTAATATTAAAATGTATGTATGAGATAGAAGAAAGTTTTGGGACTGGCACATCCAACTAGTTTTATCTTAAAGTAAGTCGAAAGCGATTTAGGTCTTTTTCTAACGGAAATACTTAATTGATAGATACGGACGACAGAATGATTGATGGTTCGGCGAATCCGGAAAACATGATTTTTTCTCGATCCTTTGTTAAAATTACCGTTTTTTGCCGCAATTTGAAAATTTTTTTCCGCGATATTCTAACAAAATGCCCTTTTTCCGCGATTTTTTCATAAAATTTGCGTTTTTTTTTTTTTTCTCCGAACTATTGGCAAAAATTGTCGGAAATTATTTGTTGAAATTCGCGATAATTTTTATTTCTGAATTACCGAATGTCTTGAATTTTTGGAATAAAACTACCCCTGGTTAGAAAAATATTCCCCCCCCTCTCTTTTAGTTAATTTTATTTTACTGATGCATGTTCTTTTTGGATAAGAAGGCATCGTGTCATGGACCGGGAATTTGTCTGTCATGACCTTGACCTATCAAGATTTGTCTACCACGATGTAAGCTTTGATAACGCACGATCCTAAGTGTATAGATGAGAAGATAACTAGAAGGCGCCTTCAGTACGGACGCAACAGGAATAAGGTCCGCATTTTTTCAAATGAGGAGCAAGAGGGCCGCTAGTTTTTAAACTGAATGGCAAGAGGGGCGGAACGTCCCCCTAAAACCCTCTGGGGGAAACTCTGTCAGGTTTCCCTCAGATTTAAAAAGGGGCAGGACGCTACTCAGGGTCGTAGCTAAGGGGGCGCTATAAGCGGCTCAGCCCCCCTAAAATATTTTGAGCCCCCCCCCCCCCCCCTGGAAAAGGTCACTCAATGATTTTCTGTTCCGAAAATACAAAGGAAATTATGTTCAAAAATCTAATTTAGTTTTCAGACCTTTCGCAGTTTTGCAGAATTACTAAATTGCATCTTTAAAATAAGTGTTTCAACACGCCTTCATCCTAGTTGTACATATGAAGCTAACATGATGTTAGTTTTGCTCCAGTTATAAACTGAAAATTTTCATCATCATATATGTACTTTTCTTAGAATAAAATGAAATTATTTCAACAGTTTAATAAAAAACATAGTACCTACAATGTGAATGTGCACTAATTTATCTCTCTACGTCAGAGAGAGAGAGAGAGAGAAAAATATGAGCCCCCCCTATTGTTCACTTCTAGCTACGGCCCTGGCGCTACTGTTGTGGAAAGCACACATTTTACATTCTTCAAGGCACTTTTTTGATTTTTAAGGGCATTTTATGAAGTTGAGTGTAGAATCTTACTGCCTTTTTTGATGCGGCCTTTCGACTAATTTCTTTCTGTAGTAGCAAAAGGAAAAACCCACAAAATATGCCCATTCATCAGGGGGAAGAATCGTTATTTGATTAAGAGGGGAAATCTTGAAATTTGTCGATCAGTTGTGCAAAAATCTGCAATCGGTTGCGAAAGAATCGCTGTTCAAAAAATCGTGGAAAACGGAAATTTTGTCAAAGAATCAAGAAAAAATCCAAAAATTACGTCGAGAGATTAAAAAAAAAAAAAAAAGGTGTAAATTTTGTTGAAATATCGCAAAAAAATCATTGTTTTGAAAATCGCAAAAAAAACCCGAAAAATTTTGTTAAAAGATCGCGGAAAAACGGCAAATATTGTTAGAAAAAATCGGCAAATTTCGTCAAAAGAGGCCCGAAAAAAAAGCACATAGTTCGTGCCGGGAATGAACCCCCCCCCCCCTCCTTCCCCCACCTCTGTTGTAATCTCAGAAAATTTGCCGTAAATTTCTTTTCTTTTGGACTTAGAATTACCTCTGTCTTTACTGTCAGATTTTACTGTTTGTTACCTCTGTCAGATTTTCTCAAAATTAAGAAAAATTAATGCTGTCATTTCCGAAAATTGAAAAAATCGCTAACTACTCCGAAAATTCGGACATAAAATGTATCGCACGTTTTGGAAAAAAAAAAAAAAAAAAAAAAAAAAAAAAGTAAATTATTGAAAAAAAAAAACTACACCAATTTCGTCATAGGATTCCGGGAAAAACGTGAGTTTTGTTCAGGGATCATGAAAAAAAAAAAAAAACGGGAATTTCATCAAAAGATCGTGATAAACTGCGTTCTTTTCGCTGCCCCTTGATAAAATTCGCATTTTCCCCGCGATATTTCGATGAATTTTCACTTTTTGTCTGCTGTACTTTGATAAAATTCACATTTCTTCAATGACTCTTTGAAAAAAAATATTTTCTCTGTGGTCATTTTATATTTCATCATTGCGGCTGCCATTCTATGTGATTTACACTCCTCTACCAATCACCTGAAGTAGAAGATAGTGCAGTTAAAATCCAGCTACCAGGTAGCAATTGTGTTTGCAAAATGGCCATTGAGCCTACCACAGCTTGAAACAATTTCTCCCATTTCCCGAAAACAAAGTTTTTTTAGTTGCATCACTTTTTTGGCAAAGGTGCAATATGTTCCGTCTATTTTTTAAAAGTTACATTACAGCTATGTGTATAATAATATTTTTACTATGCTAGGCGATCAGTTTGGTCTTTGTTAAATCTTAATTGTAATGATAAGCATTGTACCATGTTATTCTTTTTTTTTTTTTTTTTTTCTTTCATATCATAATTTATTTTTTAAATTTTTTGCCAAATCGAAAAATTCTGATAGAGAAATCAAGAATTAGGTATTTTTATGTTAGCCGAAAGAAGAAAATATATTGCCAAACATATTTTTTTTTTGTATTTTATTAATTTCACTTAAAGTATAATTCTTTCACTTATTTTATTAAATACACAACTTTAATTTAAAACAAACATTTAAAACTCATGACTTGTACTTATTTCTTAAAAAGAGAAAGAAAAGAAAAATAATAAATAAAACCATGACATTTAATTTCAATACCAAAGCAATGTATTAATTTACCACACAAAAGATAAAAAATACAAATTGGTGAGTTAAAAAGTGCTATAGGTAAAATTTTTACCTGGCTAACATAAACGTACCAAGAATTCTTTACAATCATGGCAACTTTTATGTAGCTTTATTCGAAAAAATATTTAAATGGTCTGTTATGCTTACATATGAAAAGTAATTGTTCATGACAGTCACATGACTTGAACTATTATAATAAAGATAACATGATGGTGATGGAACAATATTTGACAATATATCACTTGCTCGAAGTACCAAACTAGCCATATAATATATAAAAAGCAAAATGGTTAGCCCAGAATTATTGATGACAATTGCATTACTTAGGCTATTATTATAGAGATTTATGTATTTAAGTGCTCGGAAATTATAACAATGTAATAAAATTATATTTGTAATAATAATATCTATCTAAAATGTTATTAATGAAATTATCATTTATAAAAATTTAATTTTCATCTTCAATAGCTGACATTTGTTATCTGTGTTGTGCAAGGTGGTGAGAGAATTTCCATTATCTGTCTTGACTATCATGTAAATCAGTCATACTGATGATCCTGAGATTGACGCACAATCAAAGTTTTATTCTATTTCTTTCTAAATGCAGAAGTTAAGAATTCAAGCAGTAGATTGTATTCTAATTAAAGGGTTAAACATCCTAATATCTTATAACTAAATGGTGAATTGCATAATCACATGCAACTTTATTTTTCTTTATCTATTTAAAAGTATTTGAGTTTAACACAGTATATTGTGTTTGTTGAAAATTTGTAGAAAGTTGGAATAAATTATCCCCCTTTTTTCAAGACTAAAGTTTTTAATTAAAAGGAAAAAACAAGAAAAAAATTGATGTAATATGATAGGCTTTTAACATTTAACTCTTCTAATTTCTAGGTTGCGTACCAGGCTTGTTAAATTTGGGAAACTCTTGTTTTCTTAATGCTGTATTACAAGCTTTAGCTTCTTGCCCA
Source organism: Maratus speculifer (assembly GCA_964019185.1). Classification (NCBI taxonomy): domain Eukaryota; kingdom Metazoa; phylum Arthropoda; class Arachnida; order Araneae; family Salticidae; genus Maratus; species Maratus speculifer. The sequence goes on along the minus strand of OZ025294.1, from coordinate 388,635,908 downwards.
TCATGTATATCATGGCTTCAGAAAATAACTTCATCTGCAAATGAAAGTGTCCTCAGTGAAAATTATTTACTCATAAAATCACTTCTGTCTATTTTGAAAGGTAAGTACTGTTGCTCATGAGTATATGTTTGGTGCTCATGAGTATATGTTTCTATATGTTTAAACATATGTGTAGTTAAGTCTTTTTTCCATATTATATCTATCCAAAATCTTTACCAGTAACAATATGTTTGAAATGTATTAAACTTATATTCAAAAACTCTAGTTTAAATTTTCTTTCACATCAATTTCGTTAATTTTTTTTTTTTCTTTCATATTGTACTTTTGCAATCTACATAAACTGTACATAATTTTTTAATTGTATATGATGCAGATGGTTTAATTTTTATTGTAAAACATTTTAAACTGAATTTTAATTATGGCCAAATCTTAGAAAAGATGTAATCATTCAAAATAATATGGTTCAAGACAGGGCTGGGTTTTTAACATCAAAAAGTAATTTTAGACATGACATGTCAAAAATGTGTCAAAAACCTTATACACATTCTTTTTTTAGTAATCATTAGTGTTATTAAATTAAACTAAAAACTGATTAAATGATAATTTATATGGTATAAATTATTTTTATTCATTTTAATAATTATTTAAATAAATAAAATTTTATTTAACATAGTTTAACAATTCATATAACAATTTTTAATTTAACATTTAACAAGTTGCAATAAAATTATATATCATAATTCTAATTATTTGTCAATTGGCATGCTTGGAAAAATAAATAAAAATATTCAAACTACTATTTAAAGTGTTTTTTAAATTACTATTTATATCTTTATTAATTATTAAGAAAATATTAAATTTTGTTCTTATACATTATAAAATAGTCCAAAACTTTTTTTCTTATTTGAGCATATTATTTCAAGTTTTTAGCTGCAAGTTTAGCCTTAATCATTTTATGTTGAAAAATCTGAGATTGGGACAAACATTAAAACAATATAAAGATATGTGTATCATTTATATGTAATTTTATACATTAAATTATACAAGTATTTTCACCATGTACTTTCATTTTTAAAAATTAAAGTATATCATTTAATTTGTTTATATTTTTAATGTAAGGATACTTTAATTATTTTTTATTGTATATTTATAGCTTACAATTATTTTCTGTTTTTAAAGTAATGTGTTGAACCAAAAACATGTTTCGAGTTTTATACAGGATATGAGGTTTTTAGTGTCTAAAACTGTCAAAAAGTTTATTCAAATGTTTAAACTAAAAATCATAAAATTAATGTTGTTGTTAAAAATAAATTTAAACACTTTTGAACTTGTTTTATGTTTTTGACAGTCATTATCAAAAACTATGTCAAAAAGGGTTTTTTGAAAATTTTCAAGAACATTATATAAGTGAGAAACAAGAATGATATAGTCTTAAAATACTGTAAGCAACTTATGTAAAATACAGTTGTACAGCATATTTCTTCCACTTATCCTCTTCAGGCACCATTTAGTTTTCTTTTCTTTGAGAATGTGAAATTTTATACAGAATAGTGTACCTAAATAAGACATGCACCAGGGAACAAACACCTATGTATCCAAAGAGTGGGTAGCAAAAACAAATTAAGATTTTTCTTCTACATACAGACATTATATTGACTTATGTGAACTATGGGTTGAGTGATGAGTCACTCCTGCAGTTCTTTTATGCATGAGGACAAAAGGTAAATAAAGAATTGTATGGTCATTTGTTATAATAACGTAGAATTGTGATTGAAAAAATATGATGGATCAGAAAGAGGAGGGGGTGTGATTCCATGTACACCTGTCCTGGGCATCACCCATCTTAACTACGCCACTGCACACACACACATAAAAAAAATAAAATTTCATTAATTATTGAAAATAATTCTATATTTTGCAAATGCAAAATTCGCCAATTGGTCATTGATAAAATTTTCAAATTTCTTCAATCTTACGTGGGAAAAAAAACTCAAATTTTGTCAATTTGTCATGAGGAAAAAAAGGGCTTCTCAATCAGCTGCAGAATAAAATTGCAAATTAAATCTATAACTCACGCCTTAAAAAACTGCAAAATTTTTTAATTATATTTTGAAAAAAATTTGCTAATATTGTCGATCTATTGAAGAAAAATACTACAAAATTTGTTCTTTGATCATCAATAAAAAATGCAAATTTCATTAATTTGTCCCCCCCCCCCCCCAAAAAAAAAAAACTTCAAAAGAAAAAGAAGAAGAATATAGTCAATTAATCATTGAAAAAAAATTGTAAAGCTTGTTGCAAAAGTCAAGTGTTGTACATTGCAAAAGTCACCATTTGGTTCTTCATAAAAACCTTGTCAATTAGTAAAAACTTCACAGAATTATATCAAAATTTTAGTTTACCCTGACTTCTACTCTTATAGAAAAAATTAAGCTCTGTTTTCTTAACTTTTTATCATGCAATTTTTTTTTTTAAATAATGCTTGAATAGTGCTATAATTTTATTTGTTCCCAAATGTAGAAATCATGTATTCATATTTTTTTTTTAAAAAAAGAAAGAAAAAAAAAGTTGTAGATATTTATTGCAAGATAAAATATATTTTATTTACAATTTATTGTAATTTACATATTTATTCTTATTTTTATATAAATACACATTAAAAAAAAATATTTATTTAAAGGAAAAATATAAAAATAAACTTCTTGAAATAAAAAATAAAGCTTTGAATTTTTTGTTATATTTCTGAAATTTTGCTTTCTGTAGTTGAATTTATTCTTCAATTTATTACTACTTTTGAAGAAAAAATATAATTTTATGTCTGAATTTAGATTTTAATGTTATAATGAAATGTTTTAAAAGGGAAAATATTTTGAAGTAAAAGGTTTTGCTTTGCATTAGTGCCATTAGTAAATACTGTATTATATAAAGCACTGTAGTATGTGATTTCTTTTCCTTTATTAATATAACTTTTCTTGTAGCATTAAATGGGGAAGATGATGTTTGCAGTGGTGAATATGTTATAGATGCATTAAGAGCTCACAGATGGATAATTTCAAATGAAGAACAGGTATCTTGTCCCTTTTTTATATAGACAATCATTAGTTTTATACATTTCTCTCTGTAGCATTGAAGTCAATTTGCATAATCACTGGCCATTAATCAGGAGTGTGCTTCCTCTAGTAGAAACTGTTGAACTAAGTGTTAGAACATTAAATTACACAGTGGAAAATATATCTATAGGCACAAATACAACAGGTGCAACACACATAAAAATAACTTAATAAGGAAGTTTTTACAGGCACCACTAACTGACAAAAATCTAAGGTGGCATGTCAGTCAACAGTTGGGCTACAGAGATACTGATTGCAGCTATTAGTACAGAAAAACTGTCCCTTTAACTAATACTAAAGTGCCATTAAAATTATTTTTTATTGTAAATGCATTTGAAAGTTTTTTATATTCAAATTAGGATGCATTTTGATTTGTCATATAACATAGAACACAAATATCACATGAAATTGTGCAACAAAATAATCATTCTGAACAAATTAAAAATGTATGTAATGCAGTGTGATCTTCACCAAGATAGATGTTTATAGTTTTCACAGGATCTTGTGACATAATTAAAATATCAGAAATAAATTGCTATAACAGTCAATCCTTTTTCATTTTTAATTTACACTAATATTACAAAGAAGTAAAAATTGATTTATTTCTTTGTTTGAGGCAATCTCTAGAACTACCAAACCAATTTCAAAAGTAATGGTATTAAATGATGCTGTAGGTCCTTGTTCCAACATAAGCTATATCTTATGTCGATGTCACTGCCGCAAAGGCGTGCAGGAGCAAAATAAATATTCTAAAAATACAATTTTTATGTTACTGTAGAGCCTAGAAACATGAAATTTAAAAAGGTTGTTACTTATGAAATATAAATGATCTCTAAGAACATTTCTTTAAAATGTGAAATTTAAAAGGGGTGATAATGCACGAAAAGCTTTCTAAAAAATGTTGAAAATGGCATTTGATGCAATCTCAGGAAATATCAAACCGATTTCAAAAGTGGTTGGAAATTGATGGTTGCAGTTTATGCAATACAATAGACATAGGTGTCTATTTTATGTTGATGTCACTACCAGGTTGCAGGAACAAAAAACATTCTAAATTCTGATTTTTGTGTTACTGAAGAGTCTAGGAACATGAAATTTGGCATGGTAGTCACTTATTAATTACAGATGTTCTCTAAGAACAAAAATAGAAAAGGGTGAAAATGTGCAAGAAGCATTCTAAATGGCTATTTCTATGCAATCAACAGAAATATCAAACAGATTTAATAAATAATGGTGTCAAATTAATGATGATATCCTTGTTCCGACATAGGCTATATTTTATGTCTGTGTCACTACCTCAAAGGGGATGTACAAGAGCAAAACAAGTTCTAAAAATGCAATTTTTGTGTTATGAAAAATTTTGAAGTACTTGTGAATAGCCGCTGAAAATTCCTTTCTTTGATCTGTCAGAAAATTTCTGACTAGTTTGGTTATTCAAACAATAAACAGTACAGTAAAAAAAAAAAAAAAAATCAGTGTAACTAACATTAGGTACTATATTATTCCAAATATATGGAATTCTTTCATTTAGAGCTTTTGTAGGAAATCATTTCTCATATCATTCACAGTATTTATTGCCTCTGCATACATATTTAGGAGTAATTTTGACTGAGATAATATGTAACATGCCATTTATTCTTAAGTTCCAAAAGACTACTTTGTTGTGAACAAAAAACGTTCATTAATCTATATAAGAATTTTTCAACTTTGCTGCTAATAAATTCATCCCCATTGCAATTCATGAATCTTTTAAATTTAGTAGATTTCTGATTTTTCAAAGAATTTTAATCTCTTTAAAAACTTTTAAAGTTTTATTTATTGATTTATTTATTTTAAGTCTGTACAATAAAAAGAACAGTCATTGATAAATAAAATAAACTGACTTACCAATTGATGATATTCTTATAGGGCCACAAATATCAGAATGAATGGGATTTAATAATTTAGTTACACATTCTGACCAATGGGGAAGAAAGCATACAAGTTTGTCCTTGTGATCCATTATCAATATCACATTAACCTTGAAATTTTTTTATAGCAGTAGTGTATTTATGTATTTTTTTGCTACATTTATTGATATTTTTAAGTAAACCTTTTTTCATTTTTCTGTTAATTATTAGGATGCACATGAGCTTTTCCATGTTTTAACATCAACTATTGAGGAAGAACTCAAATCTGCAAATCCAGTCCTTTCATTGTTAGATGCTGGCAAATTAGAAGTAATGTTTTATTTTATTTCTTATATTTCATAATGATTCATCTGCAAAAGAAATACTGTTCAGGTTTTTTTTTTTTTTTTTTTTTTTTTTAAGAGGAATTTAATTGTATTGTCATATTTAAGCAAAACTTTAAATTTCTTAATGTAATTTTATCATATCTTATTGTAATTTATATCATAATGTCTATGTTTAAATTTTTTATATTATATCATGCATATTTTTCATAAAATACTAGATATTTTTTCTGTGTTTGTTCTATATATTGCCCTTTCTTTATCATGTGTATATAACTGGTTCAGGCACGTAGCCAGGGAGGGGGCTAAGGGGGCTGAAGCCCCTCCCGAAAGTTTGAAAAGATTTTACAAAATTATCTCTGATAATGAAATAAGTTTTATTTGTTTTTATCTTCCATTACACCAAAATCAACTGCATTTTTAGCTGTTAAATTATCCATTTACTCACTTACAGTACAGTAATCCATCATTATTTCGATTATTTAGGCATATTGTTATTTTAATAGATATTCACCATTAAAAATATAAATTCTTTTTAAAAAAGCAATTTTAATTATCGTTATGCTCAGTAAAATTCGATCAAGTGTGATGCCATATCATTAATTTGACTAAGAAAATGAAATATAATATACTCATATGAAGTATAAAATTTAGGAGACTTTTACTAGCATGTTATGATCTTCCTTAATTTTCTCTATCTTCACGCATATAATGAAAAATTAGAGCGATCACTGCTAAAATGTTTTGAAGAAAAAAGAGCCAAAAACTTTATTAATCGCCACTTATTATGTAAAACCATGTGAAAAAATATAATTAAAAATATTATTTTTGATAATGATGTTATAACTGTAAAACGCTTTTTATTGAAAAGAAACTATTAAAATGCATTTTTGAAAAATAATGGTGTGAAGAAAAATGATATGGTATCGAGAAAGATTAGACTCCACGGCGACATTCCCCCAATCTCTTCACTGAACAATTTTACTGCGAATTGTTCGATTATGAATCTTTAATACAAAGAGAATGTGCATAAAATAGCTGGTTTGTATGAGAAATTTTCCTTGTATTTTGTAGAAGTATCAACTTTAGAGATGGATACCCCTATGTAGGGATTTTTTGGCAGTTTTTCATAGCACTGCCGGGAGAGTTTTCTAGACCTTCAGCACACATATTTGGATAAAATTTACCCCAATTACCCTAATTATTATGAAGTCAATCTACAGGTGTAGGAGGGTGTGACGGAAAATACAGTATTTTGTCAATTAGCTAGATAAGACGGAAGCAAAAATGTTAATGAATGTTAATGGAATCTTTTAAGCAACTAAAAAATATGAAATGAAATGACAAAAATAATTTTTCAAACGTGTACCATTTTTTATAATTACAAAACCACAAAACAGCAACATGGGTGCACTAAATCTTGAATTACGCAAAACTAGTTCCAATACTATCAACTTTTTCTGGCAGCAAGTCTTGTTTAGAAATTAAAATTGAGGATTGTTTTGATGTTAGCGTTCGGAACAATTTGGCCTTGGTGGGGACTCGTCAAGTTACTCGATATGAGCTTGCAGTATGGCAAGCAACTCAATTCGATATTGCTATGTGACTAGAGATGACTTAGATGATGCTAAGAAGACAAATATTTTAATTTCATTTTACTTTCCACACAGCCATACAATTTTCCAGAAACTGTAGGACAGAAAAAAAAAATAAGAGTAAAAGATCCAAAAATAGTATTTTTCTTTTCTTACATATTCCAAAACGCATTTATTGTAAATTTTGTTTTTTGTTTTTTCACGAAAGAATAGGTAAAGAAAGGCCAGAACAGCTTTCCCTTTGTATTAGATAAGTGGAAATGAATATATATATTAATCATTTATATAATATTAGGAATATTAGGAATGTGTAAAAAATTCACAAACCCAATAATTCGGTTTCTGCCAAAAATTCAGTAAAAGTAATATTACAATATTGGGATGAAATATGTCTTAGACATGTATAAATGGGTAACATTGGAGCACGACGAAACAGCCAATAACTCTAGTCATGTTAGCGGGGTCCATTCTAGAATTCTTCAAAGTATTCAAAAATGAGATACGTTGAAAGTCATCGGTTAAATCTATCCTTGCGCAATAGAATGATGGTTTCCGTCTTCCGAAAGTATAAAGCACATGGTAAAGCAGTGACAAAAGATTTTAAAAATCATCTAAAGGCAAATTTAGCTCTTCAAGAAGCAATTGCATCATATGCCCCAAAAAACAAAATAAAAGCACTTCCCCGCATTTGTGACACAATATTTATCGATAGGCATAAAAGAATATTAATATTTGTTGAGCTTTTTAAATACATTTGCACTGGCTCAGAAAATATTTCAAAAGACACATGGAAGATTTCTTCAACCGCTGGAGCTTTTTTGGCATTCAGGGAAAAGAATGATTTTCTCATGAGCCTTTCTGTTTATGGGAAAGTTTTCTGCCTGACAAATCCACAGGGAGTTCTTCAAGAAAACTCTCGTGACATGATATCGACTGTAACTCATGCTAAAGGTGTTCTAATTGTTTTACATAAATATAGAGAAAAATGAAGTAGAAACCATCTGTGAGATATTTTATTGTGCATCAAAACTTCAGGAAGACATCTTTCAAACTGAAATAAAGATCCCAAGACTAACATTTAGACAGACAACACATACAAACCCTCAAATTACATCCACTGAAGATTATTAAAAAATCATGCCCTTTACACCCCGTGTAGAAAGTCTTATTCAAAATTTAAATGATCAATTCTTTTCGAATGAAGACATTCTAAGAGATTTCCCATTACAGGATTTGTTTTACTGGAAAAAGCAAGCAAATTATAGAATCTGTTGCAATATTTTCAGGATAAAGTGCCAATGAAACAAGTGAAAATTGAACATGAATTAGGGTGCAAACGAATTGCTAATGTTGACACATACACAGAAGTTCTAAAAGTTTTAGTACTGTAATGTGACGTATTAAAATATTATCAAACACTTGCTGATGCTGATAGTTTTGATTGAAAACCTAGTAAGAACAGTCAATGCTAAAATATCTTTTTCGACAACAAAAATAATTAAATCTTTGTCCGAAGCATTAAGGCCGATGAGAGACTGAGTAGTTTTGCCATAATTTCTTTTCATTGGGACATTACAGTAGATCTTCATAAATTAATAAGCATCATGGCTAAGAAGAATTTACGATGATTGATTGCTTCTGTTGCACTAGTAAATTTATTGTACCAAGAGTATTGCATTTATAATTATTATAATCAGAGAATGTGAAATACAAACATAATTTTTATGATTAGATATGATTGTAAAAATTATTTTTTCTTTGGAAAAAAAATGTATGTAATAAATTTCATTAACAGATCAATAGTTTCAAGACTTTGCACACGTAATGCCAGACTCTGTCCTGTGTTTTAAATCAATTCATATTACTTGTGTGCACAATATTTTTTAAAGATTTTCTCATAGGATATGTGAGGGTCATTTCAAACATTGTTAGTTTGCGCTTTTTAAGTTTTGCGCAAATTTTTTCTTAAGGACTCTTTCGAATTCCGAACCAGTTTGGAAACTGTAAATGTTCTTGAAAGTCAAAAACTGCAATAAAAATTGAAAAAAATTAAATACCAAAAAACAAGATTTGACATGGTTATCAAGTATCCTATGCAGGAACAGACTTTAGGTTAAGACTTGATTATTTTTAAAGTTTTTGCTGTTAATTATGCAAATCATTTTTGTAAGATCAGAAAAAAATCCAAAATTGAGCCCCTCCCGAAAGGAAATCCTGGCTACGGGCCTGAACTGGTTAATTAGCTATTATTTTCATCTTAGATGATTTAAATGATTTTTTTTTTAAACACATTAAATAATTAAAAATCTTATTTATCATGTTTATAGATTTATTGTTGATTGTGTTAAAATAATTAAAGTATGATTTCACAGCCATAGTTTATTAGAATTCTTTCACCTATGGCTTATTCAATTGAGCTGTTTAAAATAACAGACTAGATATCGTTACTAAACTGTTTATGAGTGAAGATTGTGTTGACTGATTTTCTCTAGATAGCTCCGTTGGAAGAACATTGGTAGTTAAAGCCACAGGTTCTGGGTTTGAATCTCGAACTGAACCCCTTTTCAAACAGTTGAAAAAATTACCTAATAAAATTAAGCACAGATTAATAAAATAACAAATTTCAGGAAGAAATGTTTATTAAAGCAGCCTTTATAAAGAATAAAAGGGAAACATAAGAAATAGATCTACAAAAATTATCACAAAGTCAGTTAATAATTAGTTGGGTTACCTTATTCTTGACTACAGCCTTACATTGCTTTTCCATAGAATTATCAAGTTTTTACTTCTGAAGCTGTTAATGTCATATCAATATTGAATTATTGCTTATTTTATTTTAATTTGTGCAACAAGTTCCTATAATACAAGTTCCTAGTCTCGATAATTTACATTTGAGTGAAGGTCTGAACTTTTCCCAGCCATTCCAGTGTTAGAATATTTTTATCCCAAAACTACTTTTTGCACACATTAGCAACATAGTTTAAAGATGAATTCTATTGAAATATAAATGCTTCATTATCTTTTAAATGATCACATGCTTTAGTTAGAATGGAAGTGTTTCAATTAATAATTTGGGGCTATTCATATTTTCATTAATCACACAAATTTAGCCTAGATCTTTTGATCTCATGCAACCTAAAATAACACTGCTCTGTCGTTATCGCTATCCAGTTAACATGAATTTTAGCCCAGTTTAAGTTTTTACAAGTTTTGTTGGAGACATTAAAATGGCCTTTTTTTTATGTGTGCAGAGGGGGGGGGGGGGCAGTGAATTATTGCATTTTAAACAAACCTTTACAGTCTGGTCTGAACTGTCCTTGCGCTTAATGGTCATGTTAGCTTTTGCCGTTTCACCTTGTATACATAAAGATGATATTCTTCTATCATTACTGGAATCATATTATGCTACATTTTAAACAAGTCAGAAATTACATGTCAAGCGTAGCAAATGAGGTACATTCTTACTATAAAAAAGTTTTGAAAATATTCAGATTTTGGTTTAACCCCTTAACGTGCAGTGTTGCCAGGTCGGCAACACTGCATGACCACACTGCACACCTAAAGTTCCTCCTGTTTAGAGACACAAAAACTCCGTGAATATTTAAAAAACTACTCTAATGGCTACTTTAAATCTTTCTTATGAGTTCTAGATGGCAACACCACAGAGATCAAACTCTACTGTTTTTAAATAATAGGTAAAATGTTTTACTGTAATATGCGCTTCACAGCAATGCTCTTTTCACTGCGCATTTCAATGCTTTACTTATGGGAGGTTACCACTTCGGCAACAGCTATATAATTAAAATGGTTAGTGCAATCTTTACAAAACAATACCTGTGTACTCCTCTATGCCTAAATAGATTGCCTAATTTTTCTTTTCTTTAAATTCCAACTTTAAAGAGTAGTGCGCCGGAAAGGGTTAATAGTATATACAGTATTTCGGATACAGTATAGTAGTCAAAATTTTTTATGTGTCCTTGTAAATACAATCTGCTTTCTATTATACATGAAGTAACTTGTAGTAAACCTCAACTATGTATATCAATTTCATAAAATGTAAAATAGTTAATATAATTAAAACGTACCTGCACAGTGTTTTTCCCCTTATCATTATGTAATGGAATACTTTTGTTTGGCCCTGTAAGTTAATAAAAAAAACGTTCTTTGCAACCCAGATTGTAGAGAATGTATATTTTACTACATACTTCATAGATGCATATCAATTTTATTATGTTCAAAAGTGCCTAACATCATTAAAAACACTTGAAACTATTTTTTCCCATTGGTCGTAATGTAATGGAACACTTTTTATTGTCCCTGTAGTTGAACAATGCATCCGATTTTTATAAAATTTGAAATAATTCAACAAAATTATGGGAAAATTTTATATTTAAAATTTCAAACGATTCGGTTGGCTAGTTTTTATTCTGTTAAAGTCTAGTAAAGATTTGAAAAACACCATTTTCAGTAAAACTAAAACTAACTTTTAAAAACAACTCAAAAGCAGTAATAACTGTAACTTTAAATAATTGTCATTTTAATTATAATTAAGATACAGATACAATTTAAGCAGAATTTGACAGATAAGTGTTAATTTTAATAATATTGCATAAATAAAAAATTGATATTTTGATTGAAAATCACATTTTAAAGTTGTACAGTTACCTTAATCATAACATCTTTAATTAGGTGCTCGCATAATTAGTGATTGACTGAATCAGGAATTTCGCCGAATACCGAATATTCGGTCAAAGTGTACACCGAATATTCGTTATTCGGCAACCGAATACTTAAAGATTTTTAATAAATATTTTTGTATACATTAACTTTTTTAATAATGATAGAAAGGCTTAGGCTTCTTCAACCTTTCAAAGAAATAATAAAAATTATAAGTAACAAAAATTCTTTAATTTCAGAAGTAATACTTATTTCTACATTGAAACGTTGTTTGGAAAAACATGATAATGTAGAATTTTTTGGAGTGGGAATCATGAAAAAACAAAAAGACTCGCAGAACGTTTTTCAGAAATCTATGATGAGTTTTATTTTTTAGCCACTATTTTAGATCCCAGATTTAAAACAGCTTTTTTAAAGATGAAGCAAGTACTAATAAAGTAAAAAATGTACTTAAAAATTAAAGTACAACAAATAAGAAACATTTCCTCTCAGACTGAAATTACTGTGCCAAATCAATCACAAATTTTTGATAAAAAGGATTCCCTCTCATAAACTGTGCATTCATCATTTTGGGAGTACTTTGTTGAAATTACTACAAGTGAAAAAACAGAAGGTGAAAATCTTTTTACTGAAAATGATAGCCTTACATTAGACATTAAAGCTTCAGATGAATTGGCTGCATACATAGTATTACCACTTTTATCAATCAAAGACAACCCGTTAGTTTGGTGGGAAAAAAAAAAAAAAAAACATTAATTCAACATTATCCAAGTTAGTTGAGAAATACTTATCTGCGCCTACCAGCAATTTTTACAGTGAACGTTTCCGAAAGCATATTCTGAAGCAGGACAGAACAGATTACAACCAGATAATGCTTTTTTTACCAGCTTTTTTTTTTTTACATTATATTTTGTCCATATTAAATTTCAGTTACAAATAATAATGTATAATTTTATAAATTATCACTTATATTATCACTGAGGCATACTATTAAACTAAATAACATTAAATGAACATTAGCCATCATGTATTTTTAGAGTAATACTTTACCTATTATTTTTCATAAATTATTCTAAAAATTCGGCCGAATACTTTTAAGTATTCGGCCGAACTGAATATTCCGTTTACATGCCGAAACACTGAATACCGAATCAACTATTCGGTATTCGGTCAATCCCTACTCATAATTAAAGCAATTAGGTGCTAGTATTGAAAATTTTCCAATTTGGTACGATTTCTATATATGGACATCATTCACAAATAAAAAACAAGAATGTTTTCAACTGGAAGTTTTATTTAATCATAAATTTTCAATAAAATATAATATGTACATCACAGAAAGAAAAACATTTCATATATAAAGTATGCACTTTCTGGTTTTATTTGTCTTAAATAAGATTCTTGAATAATTAAGAAATATTGGCATCTATGCTAACCCTTTATCATAAGAAATAATAATAATCCATAAAATAAGCAAAACTGAATTTATAATAAAATATAAATAAAGATAATAAAATACACTAAATCTAGAAACTTTAAATATATTTTTTCCTTTTTTTTAAAAGTCCAGAATTCTTTTTTATGCTGTTAGATTTATCTGCAAGGTCTAAAATAATCTGCAACACCCGCTACATTGTTTCTTCTACTGGGTTCCTAAGTAAAATTTAAGTATAGTATTGATTAAAATTTATTATCACTAATTGATTGATGCAAGGTGCATTCTGGTATGATGGTTTGCAGCAAAGTTAATTGGGGTGATTATTATTATTATTCTTTTTTTCTCAGCATTGTACATATTATATGCATAAAAACTTTGATGCTTATTTTTATATAGGTTTAGGAGTGATTTTTTCTGTCATTTTAAGTAAATTACTGTAAGTTTGTTCTTACAAAGAATTATGCGTTAATTTATGAAACTAGCAGCTTTATAATCTGAAAACTTTTAATAATGAGTGAGTTTAATAAATAATAAAAAGAATTGCATAGCTTTATAATTTCAGGTCATATCTTCTGCCAGATAATTATTTTAATGTCTGCTTGGCTGCTACCAATAACCCGATATACTGCTCATATCAGTCACATATTCAAATGATATTTATTCGATCTTGAATTTACACTATGTTAAAATAGCCTCTTGTATCCATTCTTCTATGTATCAGCTTGTAATTAACTTTTTGAATAAAATCGCATCTAATATATATTTAAATGGTTTGCTTCATTAAACATTTTTATTTTAGGATGGAAACAGTGATAGTAAACAGCAAGTTCCATCTAAATCTTTTATTTCTTCTACCAATTCAGAAAATTCAAGATTGGCCTCTCCTGTGTGTGGACTCTTAGTTAGCGAACTTAAGTGCAATAATTGTAATTCTAAGGTAAGTCTTTGTGTGTGTGGCATTTGGGAGTTATAGTTATAATTCTGCTGATATTCAATGTTTTCTATTTTGTTTAATGGTTAATAATATTGAAATTCCAAACTATGTTTTACACTTATTTTTATTTAATTTTCTTTTTACAATTTTTATAAAGAAAAACATCATTGAAAAAATGTGAAGTTTTTTATGAACATGCTAAACATTTGAAAATCTAACATTCTTATGCAGGGCTGGTAGGTATTCAGCACATTTTTCTTTTTCTTTTACTGATGTTTGCAATATTTTGAAAAACCTCTTTTTTTCATTATTTCTGCCATTTGTATAAAAATGCTTTTATCAAATTTCACTGAAAAATATATTTCTATTCTAAATAAAAGCTTCTAACTCTGTCCTAATTGAATCTATTGTAATCTGTTACAATGTGTAACACTTCCTTATCATTTTCAGTTTCAAAATCTAAATTATAATTAATTTTGATAATTAAAATAACTAATCATAATGATGGTCTTACTTAAAATTCTAAGACAGGATCTTTTAAAAATAAATATTTCCATTATTCTTTTAATATTAAATGTTGCTGCTAAAATCATCAAAAACATTCTTTCAAAATTGTTTTCATTATTATTAACTTGCTTCTCAAAAGTATTAAGAACCGTTTTTATAAAATCAATTTTTTTTCTTAAAATAGACATCCATTTTAAGGGTTTAAATTGAACCATGTTTTCTGAAAATAATTCATTTCTCATAATCATTTTAATGTAACAAATGTAACTGATAACTTTAGTTCTCTGAGGAATTCTGATCAGGGATGTAGTAGAGGGTATACCCTCCATATATTTTCTAGATTATTTTTTTTTTTTTTTTTTTTTTTTTTTTTTTTTTTTTTTTTTTTAAGGAACACTGTATACCCTCTGTTTCTCAAAAAAGTTGAACTATATGCTCTAGGGTATACTCTCTGCTTTGAGAGTATATCGTATGCTTAAAGCATATATCCTCTGTTTTTTTTTTATTCATCTGGCTACACCACTGATTTTGATAATTTTCAAGTAAAAAATATTGAGGAATTTATTCTAAAAATATATATATTTTTTTCATTTTACCAGTATGTCTTAATAGTTTTTAAAAAGAAGTGAGAGATATTCTGTAGTTGGAATCGACAACCAATTGACATAATTTAGCGAGAATGTTTTGGTGCATAATTAAATACAAGGTAGTAATCATGAATATGAGTCTCAATACAGGCAAAATGAAATGCTTGCGCAAAATGATATTTTGTTATTTTGACACAATTATAGTATTTTTTTTTTTCAGTAGAGGCAATGACAAAAACTTTTTTTTTTTTTTTTTTTTTGAGTTTCACAAATTTTAATGATGAATGTTCTTATTACTCTGGGTATAAAGATCAATTATTAATTATTCATCAAGGTAAAGAAATGCATTTAAATATATTCATTCACAATATAGCATACTGATTAAATAAAATATACTCAAATGCAAATATTACTGTCCAATGTGTGAGTTAAAAAAAATGCATCAAAATCATCTGTTTAAATGGTTTAAATTTACAGATATTATATATACATTTTAGTTATGCATAATAAAAAATGAAATTTCATTCCAAACAGTTATCTTTCTTGTTATGCTAAAAAAAAAAAAAAAAAAAAAAAAAAAAAAAAAAGATGAATGGGATTTGTATTGTCAGCTAGATATTTGTTATGGAGAGGTTTTAATGTATAATGCATTGTTCTGTGATGCTTTGTTATAGGGCTTTGGGATAAAATTCTACAAATAAGTCGAATGATTATGAAAGTTTAACTTTTAAAAAGTTTTACTGAATACATTTTTAAAGAAGTTGCACTATTATTTAGATTATTTCTGCACGATATAAAATTTGCATTCCGAATTGCAGAACTTGCATTCAAGTCAGAGTCATCAGAAAACTAGTTTCTTGATAAAATAAATATTTGTGAGGTGACAGAAACAAATTATTGTAAAAAAAAAAAAAAAGTAAAAAAGTGTTTAAAAAAGAAAAAAAAATTCTTTTTTTCCTGCATATGGTTGAGAAGATATATAAGAAATTCACCTTTTCTTTATAACATATCTTCCAGATAACCATCATCAATTTATCATAGGACATCATTACATTTGAAATACTTATTTCTTAAAAATAAAATAGATAATATCATAAACCATGACATTAATTTCAACGTCATTTTAATTTACCAGACAAAGAACAAATAATAAAAAATGCTAACTGATGAGTTAAAAAAAGTTATTGGTGAAATTTGCATCTGGCTAACCTAAAAGTACAAAGAATTCTTTGCGATCATGGCAACTTTTATGTAGTTTTATTTAAAAAAAAATAATTACATTTACTTCTTTGCATATAAAAATGAAGGTGTCAGCCTATAATTGTTCATGACAATCGCATGATTTGGACTATTATAAAGTAGATGAAATGTTAGCAATGGAACAATATTTTCTGATTTATGACTTGAGCCTTCTTAATGTTAAAGTAACAAATTGGCTGCCTGGCATGTAAATCACAGTACAATCAGCAGAGTTGGATAGGGCCATATCAAAGGGTACAGACCTTGGCTATTCAGAGGCACAATTTTTTTTTATGAACTCTGGTCGTTTTATTTACTTCTATACATACATATTGTAAGATTTAACACATGTGTCTCCAAAAAATACCTATGATAGTTTCTTTAATATTCTTTTGATGCTTTATGTGCACTATAGTCTATCATTTAAGCAAAAATTTGGAGAAGAAATGCATAAAAAATGATCATGATTCTTTGAGGACATGCGATTTGCCCTTTAAAAAATAACAAATGTGGCATAATTTGTATTAAATGCATGGCAGCTCATTTCTAAAAAAACCCCCACTTTTATAAAAAAGACCCAGTTTTTATTATTATTATTATCTAGATCTAAGATTTCAAAAGTCTAGTGGTATTATTGATGTAATATCACTGCATGTTCATAATCAAATATATAGTTTTTCATCTAAAACAATATTTTATACTCACTTATGAAAAATCAGATTTACCCAGCAAATAAGTATCAAAATTCAACCCAAAATAAAAAATAAAAATTAGAGAACTGCAAATAAAAAAAAATTACTACAACTCGGCCTGATTAGAATCTCAAATCATGTAAAATCATGTTACACAATCTGATACAAGATTCTCATTCCTACAATGTAATAACAATTGATTCATTTATGTTCTATTTGTCTACAGAAATACATAAATGAATCCTTAAAGATCTGCATTCATACATTGGACAGAAAAGCTTTTTTTTAAGCTAAAAAGGGCACAAAACATTTCCTGCCTTCTGGCCGAGGGGCTAGCAGCCAGTCTGAGCCTGGTGGTCAACACGGAATTGTTGATGATAGTCACATGACTTTATTATAGAGATGTTAAATAATAAAATATATTGCTGAGCCAAAAAATAAATAAAAATAAATAAAAAATCAATGAAACAAAATAAAAGATAAAAAATGTATTTTTAAAATTTAACTGACAATTTTTTTTTATAATGTAACATTTTATGTTTTTTGCAGTTTTGTCTATGTGACTTTTTTACAATAGTGACTACAAGGCACTATTATGTATATATTAATGTTTAATTCCAATAAAATGTTCTTAATATTGATAAACTATTTATTAAATTTCAGCTCTGAAAAATGTCTTTAAAATTAGATAAGTAATATGTTATCACATTTTTAAAAAATGAAATTTAAAATGCTTCACTGTATAAAAGAAAATGATGCCCAAACAAATAGTCTTTATGGTTAAGAAACCAACAAAATTCGTTAGTGTCTCCTCTTAATTTTAACATCCCTTTCTTTGCAATTGTTTGAATATAATTTTATCAAGTTTTATCTTATAGATATGAATTCTCACTTAATTTTAGTATCAAGGGGTGAGTTCTTAGCTCTTCTTTTAAACACCTAATTGAGTTTACCACAAAATTTAATCTGTAAGAATTGTTCATTCAAGTGATATTTAACTGAAACATTTTCTGCATTGCTGAATGTTGCTTCCTCCAATCGTAACTAGTAATCTTATTCCCCATAACATGAAAGTCAAATGCAAAAACAACATTACAATGGAAGATTGCCAAGATATATAAAAGGCTTCTTACTGTAATTATGTTAATTACTGCACATACTTTTCAAAAGTGTTACTTATTTGCCTAAACTTTGTTTCATTTATTTCTAGTATCCTGCTAGGTATGACAATTTTGATAGCATATCCCTTGCCATACCTACTCCTCACTGGGTAAGTAAATAATTGAAATTTAAGTACTCACATTATATCTATTTGTATTGTAGTATGTGTTAAAACATCCTTATCTCCATCTGTTCTATTGATTTTAATGATAAGCCTCTATTGTTAAACAGAATTAAGCATATTGAACCTGTGGCTGTGTAGGTTAGTTTTCTTGGAATAATTGTTAAGCTAATCAATAATTGAAGCAAATTGTGATTTTTTTTTTCTACATTAATATCTTTTCCTTCTGTATTCTCTCTAACAAAAAAGTATTTTATCAAATGTAGCATTTATTTAAGCTATTTTATGTAATAACATCTATCTTCTTAATTATGATAAAATTCTCATAAAATACAAGACAAAATGTCCAAAAATGTTATTTTAAATTATCTTTTTTTTTTTTCCTACTTGTCCTACACTTTTTATCCATTTGTTATTGAAAAATTACTTCTTTAATTATACAGTTAAATAATTATCTTAAAATGCTGTAAAATGTTGGGCATCACCTCCTCCTTCCATGTTATAAGTTTAGAATTAGGTTGCTTTAAAATATGCTCATTCAGAAGGAAATTTAATCACTGTGGCTATTAGTTTGCATCTTTTAAATTGGCAATTGCTATACAAATGTTATTTATGTAAGTAAAATATGTCTAAGGTGTATAGCATTAAAAAATCAAAAATCAATAAAATCAATTGCAGTGCAATTTAGCTTTTTTAACAGAATCTATTTTTCATTGTTGAGTTGAAAAGTTTAAAACAAAAATGGCTTTGTCAAGAACAGAAAATTCAGAAAATATGTATGAGGTTGGGGGAGAATTAGGGGGAGTGTTTCTCAACAAATATTTTCATCTATGAGTCAACACAAACTTTCTCTTCACAAGCTTCAAGTGTTTTTTTTACTAATTGGTTTTAAGAATTGTGTCTATTACTGAGAACAACAATATTGGGCTGTTAGTTCATTTTGGGATTGTAAGGAAGTTCTTTCTTTAGAACTTTTAAATTTTATTGAATATTTGCTTGAAAAATTATATTATTTAAGTTTGATTATAGTTTTTCTTTTTCCATTTCCAATATTTTTGATTATGAATTCCTAATGAAATGCAAGATTTCATGAAATGTTTTCAAAAAATATTATTGCTAATTTCAATTTTTATTTTTTCTGCTGCAGGCACACTTGCAAGAATTGTTAGCAAAATTCATATCATGTGAGCTTGTCCAAGATGTAAATTGTGATTTTTGCACAAAAGAAAATGCAGATGCTAAATCTGACAATAACACAGCTTTGAAGTCAGTTTTTACAAAGCAGCTGAGTTTTGGAAAAGTAAGCAAGCTTTTTTATGGAATTTTCAGAGTGTGACAAAAAGATTTTTGGAGATTTATTAAACATTTCTTCATTTTCTTATGTGAATTTATGTATTTTTAACCTCTCATTATTTTCCTCTCTTAAACACAAAATGCCTTTTTTTGCTAAATTTTATATTTTTAATAGGGATGCAACGGATACTGATTTTGCCGGATATCGGATATCGGATATCGGATATCCGATTTGCCTGCCGGATTCGGATATCCGGCCAGATATCCGATCGGATATCCGGTACTAAATATGCTTTTAGTTATGGTGAATGTTCATTTATTTCTTTATACAATGCCATCTCATATAATAAATTGCAAACATGTTTCACACACTATTACAACATTTTAAATATATTGCAATATATTTTACAGAAACTATATATCTTTGACTATCAGGGCTTGAAATCCAGGTTTTCCCAGGAGGAGAGAGTTTCCCTCATAACATTTGTAAATGCAGGGGAGTTAAACTATATGAGAGGGGGCGAAAAATATTTTTTAAACCCCATTATTTTTTACATGTCACTTAAATATTTACAAATTATACCGACAGGACAAAATTCCACTGAAATAAATTAAATCAACAACTCAAGATAATTATCCAAAATGTTTATTTTAATTAAAACAAAGGAAAATAATCAAACCTTATAATAATTTTTCAATTTTCACTCAATGTTATGGGCAATTAATAACTGAGTTGCTAAATGAATTTTTCAATTCATGTTTATTCGATTTTGTGTGGCTTAGAATCTTTTATAGGTTACACTTTTGACAAACAGAACAGAGCAACTTTTCTAACACATTAAATTATCGAAAATACTTGGTTATGCTTTTTTCATCTTATTTTTTTTCTTAAAATCTGATTGGCATTCATTTTTAATTTACTTTCAAGAATAATGCATGTAGGTGATTGTATTGTCAATATCCTTCGGTGATTGTATATCACTTAGTGGAATTATCGTCAATACTGTAATGTGTAATCCCTGACATTTTAGCTAATTGAATTATGTTCTACTATTTATTAGAATTTAAACCCATATGAAATTCTGAAAAGAACATAGTCAATAGGTTTCTTCTATTACATAAGAAATGGTTTATTTAAAAAAGTCATGTCCTAATTTCTGTGAACCATGCACATCAAGTATTTATTGTTTCTAAATGTGTTTCCTTGAAGTTCATTTTTTTTTTTTTTTTTTTTTTTAATCATTTGGAAAACGGCTGTTGTTTTCGGTTGAGAATGGGCCTTGTGATGTCTGCATTTTATTTTGTTTATGATTCCTCCAGGAATATTAACGTTTAATCCATGATATACATAATATATGACTTATTATATAAATCATGTTTTGAACATCATAAAAATGTTTTTACTGATTTTCAATAACTCAATGGGAAACATTTAAATATCTTGCTTTGGGCAATGGATGTCCACATTTTATTTATTTATTTTACAAAATTCTTTAAATTTAGAAGAATTTTTATTTGAATAGGAAATCAAAATGTCAATGTTAATAAAGAAGAGAGTAGAAAAGTTACAAAATGGGAAGGTGCAAATTATCAGATATGGAAAAAAATGAATCCGAACAGAAACGTTGCATGAAAGATCGTCTTTTAAATAAAAAAAGGCGGTATGATTATTGAGCCCGTTGATGACAAAATGTGCGATGACTTTGAAAAATGAAAAAATCTAATGTTGATCCACTGATTGTAAACAAAAAATGTTTATTTATTTATTTTTTTTTTCAAATGTGCAACACAGGATTTAATCTCATTTTGTTCAGAGCTAATTCCAGACTCATGTGATAGAGCTCAGACTCTAGTGACCATTACTGCCCTATTAGTTATTTCTTGTTTTGGCACAGGAAAAAAATTCGCAAAATATATAAATCTGTCATAGAAAAAATGTAGCTGATTTCGTCCATCATGGCAAAAATAAATTTTCAAAAATTGTCGACCTGCCTGAAAAAATTTGAACTTTGAGAGAACTTGGGTAGTGGGAAAATATATCGAAATTCGTCAATCAATTACAATAAAGTATCGTAAAATTTGTTAAGCTGTCACAAGGAAATATCATGAAATTCGTCAGCCAATAACAAAGGACAAAACACAAATTTTTCAGCTGGACACAGGGAAATAATTGTTAATTTCATCAGAATGTCACAAAAACAAAAAGGGAAATTTGCCAATCAGTCGCGGAATAAAATAGCTAAATTTGTCAATTATTTGAGAGAAATAAATTATGAATTTTGCCTTTGGTCTCCAAAAAGAAAAAAATGCAAAATTTTGTAAGACCAGCAAACGGGAAATTTTGTGAGAAAAATTACAAAACATTTCAGTCAAACGCAGAAAAACAATCATGAATTTTGTATAATTGTTGTAAGAGCAAACTGTGAGATTTGTCAATCGATAGAGGAAAATATCAAGAAAATAGTCAGTCGGTCCTGAGACTTGACCCTCACTTCACAAAGAAAACAATTTCAAAAAGTGATTATTTTGGGAAACAGGAATGACACAAGATTCTTTAATGCATGAATCCTGCCATCCCGTCCTGAAATTCAAGCCCTGTATGTGTATAATAATAATATTGAATAAAAAATGCAATTCTAATATTTAAATACTCTGCTTATTTGTCATTGAACCGCTGAAAATTGCTTATCATATGTACAATGAAATGGCTGATAATTTTTAGAACAAATTTTACATGTTTATTAATACGTCTATAATTGTAAAGAATTTTCACAAAGAAATACATAGCATCCTTTTATAATGTAAACATAAAAGTCTTACTAATATACCAATGGTTGAAGAGTTATATCCAAACACAGGTTTAATTGATGATTTTTTTTTTCATGTTTTAATTATTCAAAAATGTCTTACCTTAAGCTATATTTAATTTTATTTTAAGGTAAATCACTTTGAAATTTATTTAAAAAAAAATTACTTTTAATTTTAAATATTTATAATGAAGTCACGAAAATAACTAGTTGGATGCACCAATCCTAAGACTCTCTTCTATTTCATAGATCTCAATTTTCAAAAAATATTTACAAATATTAATACTACATCAATATTGTTAGTTCAATATCATACCAACTTTGATTTTCATCTAGAATTTTTGCTGCAGTCAATTAGATTAAGAATGAGTTAATCTCGACCATGTTATTTATTAAAATTAATATTTTTTTGTTATTCCGCTATACATCAGCTGTTTGCGAATAGCCAGTTTTAGCAAGATACAAAATTCCCATTGCTGCATGAACTGCCAATTCAAAAACATTCGAAAAAAAAAATTAAGGGAGGAAATAGCTCCCCCCCCCCATTTCCCCTTTTTATACTTAATCATTGAATACCCTAAACTAACCAAGGATATGCTTTATCACATAAAAAAAACCTATATCCAAAATTCATAGCAAATTGAATAATTCTTCATAAAAACCCATTTATATAATTTAAGAAGAGTTATCCCCGTTCTTTATACTTAAACATTAAACTTCCAAAACTACTCAGAGATTCGCCTTATCAAAAAGAATGTACATCCAAAATTTAAAGCAAATAGGATATTTCTGCATCAAAACTTATTTATCAAATTTAAGGGGGTTTGAGGTAATCTCTGGTATCCCTTTTATGCTTAAAAAAAGGACCCCACAGCTAATTAGGGAAGCATCTTATCACTATAAACCTGCATCCAAATATTAAAACAAATTGGTTAATTCTGCAAGAAAAATCATTTACCTAAATTAAGAGGGGTAGTCCCACCGATCCCCCATTTATACTTATCCAATGAACTCTCAAAACAAATCAGGGAAGTGCCTTATCCAAATGAACTTATATCCAAATTTTGAAGCAAATCGGTAAATTTTATGTGAAAAACCCATTAACCTAAATTCAAGATGGGGGAGTTACCTCCCATCCCCCCCTCTTAGATTTATCCAATGAACTCGCAAAACTAATCATGGAGGTGTCCTCATCAGAATGATCCTATGTCTAAAACTACAGCCAAAAACATGTACAAAATGTTTGGCTCATTCTGTGTATAACTTCATACAATTTTTGATGATATGATGGTGACACTGGGACAGATAGGTTTTGAATAAACATGTTTTTAGGGATATTGGATCCCTAAAATATATAAATTTGTCGAAAAAAATGATTACATTACTTTCTACTATCAAGGATAGAAGAAAGTAAAAAATGTTTGTTTGGTTGTTTAACTTATAAACTAATTGACCCATTACTTAAACTAAGCGAAAGAAAGAAAATTAATAAAATCATAGTTTATTAAACAATTTCAAATTTTATAAAGACTAAAGACAGAAACCAATATTTAGAAATGCATAAATAATGCATGTAAGGTAGCAAACAGCCATTTAGAATCTACTATCATTCGCTCCTGTAATCTATATATATAAAAGAAAGTCTGAATTTCGTATTAATCACAGCACACCGAATCAAATCATCTCCACCGAACCACATCTACCGAACCAAAAATCTTGAAAATTGGGATAAAAATACTTCCCATAATACTGAGTGCCACTAAGAAGACATTTTTAAAAATTCCACCCCTAAGGGGGGGGTGGGGGGGGGGGGGTGAAAAAAAGAACGAGTTAAAAAAAATTCCTTAAAAATCTGCTTTAGCAGTTATTTTTCAATTCATAACATATTTTAGTGTATTTTTTCATGCTGAATCAAATGGTACCAAGCAAAATCTTTTAAATCCAGCAGTTCATGAGATACTTCACATTTTTCTAATTTGGCGATGTCTTCGGCGCAAAAACCTGACATTTTCAATCCCTATCTATACATATAAAAGAAAGTCTGGATTTCGTATTATTCACAGCACAAAAAAATCTGCCGAACCAAAAATCTTGAAAATTGGGATAAAAACACTTCTCATAATACTGAGTGCCGCTAAGAAGAAATTTTCGAGAATTCCACCCCCAAGGGAGGTGAAAAAAAGAACGAATTAAAAAAAAAAAAAATCCTTAAAAATCGGCTTTTGTAGTTATTTTTCAACTGATAACATATTTTAGTATATTTTTTTATGCTGAATCAAATGGTACCAAGCAAAATCTTTTAAATCCAGTAGTTCGTGAAATACTTTGCATTTTCCTAATTTGGCGATACCTTCTGCGCAAAAACTTGAAATTTTCAATCTATCTATATAAAAGGAAGCCTGAATTTTGTATTAATCATTGTACAAAAAAATCTGTTGTACCTATAATTTTGAAAGAGAGTTCTATAATCAGGTTAATATGATTATGTAAGCTATATTTAATTATATCAATATATATAAAACGCAAAGTGAAATTTCATTCCGGCCGCTTATAACTTAAGTTCTACTAGATAGATTTTAATGGAACTTACATTGTTACTTGGATAATTTTTCTGAAATTTTGTAGCAAATGAAATATAGCATTCTACGTTGCTTAATTGAATACTTATGGAGAGATGTTTTAAATCAGATGAACCCAATTACAAAAGGTTGGCTTTATTTTAAAGGCTCTGCTGAATAAATTTTTATGTGATTAAAACTGTTAACATGTTGAGCGCTACGTCATTCATTGGTGACTAACATTGAATTTTCCGTTTAGATGATGAACTTTTCACCAATGACAGACACTCTAAAGTATGATATAAAACTAAAAATTACTATGATATAAAAATTTCATTTGATTCAAAGTTTCTTTAAAAAACACTGACCAGCGTAGCAGGCAAAGGCTGCTAGATGGTATATAAGCCTGCGCTTCTCTGTCGCTTTGCTCAGCTTAGCTTTTTCTACATGCTGAGTCTTGTACTGATGAAAAATCTCGACAATAGATTCGAAACAGCTGTTTTCTACCTTTTCTTTCATTATTTGAGCATTTCTAAATGTTGGTTTTCTATCTTTATACATTTTTACAAAAAGGCTTTATTTGCTATTTTGACTTCAAATTTTGTTTTACAATCTGAAAGTAAAGATACAATTTTCTAAAAGATATAAACGTAAAATCTTGAATTTATTACAGAATTTTAATATAAATAGTAAGGAAAGCTGGAAATTTTTTAAGCTTTTGAGAATTATCTTTTACTCATATTGATAGGGAACTTATTATTTCATCTTTTGCATTATAAACAAAAGTTTTTCAGTATTATTTGGGATCAAAGGATTACTGTTATTCATCTATATTTGCTTTGCTGCATTCTCCGGATATCCGATCGGATATCCGACAGAGAAGTCGGATATCCGGTGATTGTGATCCGGATATCCGACGATATTTCGGATATTGAAAAATCAGCCGGATATGCCGGATATCCGTTGCATCCCTAATTTTTAATGTATCAGAATGTAATGAAATTAAAATTATTTTTCAACTATAAACATTCAAGCAATAAAATATTCACTGGAAAGGAAACATATGAAAATAAATCTTCCCTGTTCTCTATATAGTCATTAAAGAACACAACTATTATCACTTGCAGTCTTTTACACATAAAAAAATTTGCTGCAAATCTAAATTAAATGAATTTAAAAGCAATATATATATTTCCTATAATGTAAGTGTGGAATCTTTCTAAATCCTGATGTAAAATAAATGCAAATATTAATCTTGTTAATGCAAAGACCCTATAAGAACTACCGAAATCTTATTTTAAATGAAAATCAAATTTCAAATTTTTGATTACTTAAGTGGCCCAAATGCCAACCTAGTGAAAAAGTTTCCATGACAGGACTCGAACCATCAATATAGTGCATTAATGTTCTAGCAACTAAACCACATGGGACAATACTTTGCTTGGAACTTCTCACTATTACATGTTGGCAAGACTATATATACAGCACAAGATAGAATATTTTTTTGGCATCCTATGAAGTACCGGGTGATCCAAAAGTTTCGGGAGTTTTGAAATATTAATAATTTGGAAACTATGTACAATATAAAGGTTCGGTTTTCAGATATATGCTCAGAAAGACGTGGGATTTTGTTTAGCATGATTTTTTTTTTACATGTATATAGTTACAATTTTTAGCAACAGGTGGCGCTGCTGTACAACACTGGATGTAACTATAAAATATGCTTTATAGACACATGAGTATGAGTTCATTGAGAAACATCTTTTGTAGGCTATTAATGAGATTTCGTTTTAAGGGTGGTTTATATTCAATCACTTTTTTTAAAGTGGTTGAAATTGCTTTGAAAGGGAATTTTGATACAAAATTTGATGAGTAACTGCCATATTTAGATATGCTTTCTTTGCATGTCGAGCTGTGTTCTTATCGTACAATACGGAAGTAAAAATAGAAAAAGATTCGATGGCCATTAGAAATGTGAAATGCCATGGTAAGAAAGGTTTGACAAAAAGGCTAATTGAAAGATCGTAATAGAAGCAGGAGATCCCAAATGTCTGTTGTAATCGTAAATGAGGTAGAATTCGATGCCAATACTCGGTGGAAATAACCAGCTCATAATGAATCAGTACACTTGTAATATCACGATAAATTTGAAATTTCATCTGGAATTTCTTTCTCTTTTGAGGATACTGTGCACGTTGTTTTGCGTCTGCTCAAGCGGTACTTATAAGCTATGGGCGTCATAATGAAAATTTGTAACTCTTGGACACTAATTCTTTCTTTTCAGCGAGCTATATCATACCATAAAAATAATACTGTCAATTTTAGCGCCACCTGTTGGCAAAAAGTGTAACTAACATAATTTGTTTGTTTCATCAAAAATACAAATCCCATAAGTTTCTAAGCATTGCTGTGAAAACCGCATACTTCTATTGTTTATAGTTTGTTAATTATTAGCATTTGAAAACTCCCGGAACTTCTGGATCACCTGGTATATACTGAAACATACATTCTGCACAATCTGTGATGCAAAGAATATTTTTTATTAATTTGCATGGCCACACAAAAGTATTCTATTGCATAATGGTATAGGGGAAAACATTGTTTAGGGCATATTTTAACTATAGTAAACTATTTCACATTTTCTGAAATTGATATACATTGTTGAGATTTACTATAATTTACTTCCTGTGTAATAGAAAGCAGATAGTATTTACAGGGACACACAAATGATTTTGGATACTATACTGTATCCGAAGTACTATATACTATTGTACCAAGACCTGAATATTTTTAAAACTTCATTATAATACAAACACACCTCATTGGCTATGTTTGATGTGCAATTTCCAACTTGTTTCAATCTTTAATCCTTTTGCACTATCTATATATATATTACACTAATGTATGAGGCACAAAAATCACGATAATTTGTTGATTGTTTGATGGCAACATCCAAATGAAACACATCTTATGGGTTACTGTGCTAAAGTCCTTTTGTAAGATTTAGTCTGTGGTAAATTGTATTTATTTATGTTTTGTTCCTTCGCTGCAATCATAGAGCTTCAAAATATCATTATTATTAATATTTTATTCTTCTTACTAAACAAAAATAAATAAAAGTCGTGAATTTTAAACTTTTCAGTTTCAAATTAAAGTTATGTATTATAAATGAAATGAGTGAAAAGATTATATTATTATATTTTAAATAATTAATGAAATATGAAAAAATGCCATGGGTACAATATTTGGCTGATTTATTATCTGCACTGAGCTAGCATAAAAATACTGTGTTCTTGATTTATCAGCACAGATGTCATATATGCACCACATTGGAGCATTATTTTTCTGATGCCAATTTGGCAAAAACTTCATTTTCAAATACCAGTTACATACATATTTTTAACTAATTTATATTATTTTAAAAAGGAAATAATAATTTAAAAAAGTTTAATTAATAATTATAGAATAAAACAATTTATATCATTTTCAAAAAGAAACTAAAAGCAAACAGTTTATTAATAAATAAATAACAATAGCCGGGTTACCATGTGAGTCACATATAATTGCCATTTTGTTGCAATCGTGCCAATGTGGTGCGTATATGACACCTGTGTCTATTTCTCTAGCAGAATCTTCTAATTCAGCAAAAAAATGAGCAGTTAAAATAAATAATGAATAAAAGCAATATAATTTAATGCTTAGTATACATTCAAGGGAGACCAAACTGTTCGCCAAGGGCAGCTAGTTTATAGAATTTCCTATTTAGAAAATAAATTTAAATGATGAATTATTCCTATACAAATATTTCAAGAAAAGTTTTAAAATAAATTAATTTTTTTAAAAATAAAACTTGTGCATGGCCATTGAAAGAAAATTCTATGCAAGTAATTTATACAGAAAATTGTCTGGCATTGACCATATGCAACAGGCATGATTTCATTAAGATCTTCATGTTGAATATGTTTGTTTAAACTCTCCATTTCAAATGAGTGATGATATTTCAATCCATTTTAAATTCTGTTTGTGTTATCTCATGGTTATCATATTCATAATATTTGAGTCCTCAGTTTTTAAATCTAGCTATATCACTTCATCCTCTACAAAATCTGGAGGCATTATTTCATCATACCTATCATTTTCATAGTATTTGAATTCTCAGTTTCAAAACCTGACAATGTCACATTAAAATAGCAAATAAAGCCTTTGTGCAAAAATGTTTAAAGATAGAAAACCAACAAATTAGAAATGCACAAATAATGCATGGAAAGCTGAAACAGCTGTTTGCTACCTTTTCATGCATTATTTGTGCATTTCTAATCTTTGGTTTTCTATCTTTAAACTGACAATGCCACTTTATCCTTTCAGGGGTCAACATTACTTCATCCTACTTCAAAATCTTGAGGCATCTTTTATTCAAACTTTGAATACCTTTAGTGAACAATAACTTCTCTGTACTCAATATTTCAAAATCAGGAGTCTAACATCAATTCCACACTAAACTTATATATATTCAATGATGTTTCTTCTTATGAGGCAATTTTCTGTGCAATGATAGATTTTTATGAACAGCAAAATTAATTAGGTATATAAACCTATGATATGGATTGTTTGAAAGAATTAAAATATTGAGGTATAATTATATATTGATTAGAAATATCTTATGGTCAATTATATTTGTTTTATTTCTGTAGTGGACGAAATATTGTCATAAAAATATAATGCAACAAGAACTACTAATACTTTGTTGTATATTTACATGGTAAAATTTTATAAAAATGCAGTTGTCTTTTGTTTGTTTTTTTTACAGCTTTATAACCCCCCCCCCTCTTTTTTTTCCTTCATTGATATTTCTGTTGCTCCTGCATAACTTTATTTTTTTATTTTCAGAAATCTTTCAAATGTTAACATTTTTAAAAAAAATGCATTTTAATTTTTTTTTCTAATAATGCTCCAATTTTTTATGCAGTTGCCCAAGTGTCTTTGCATCCATATTCAAAGAACAGTGTGGCTGAAAAATGGAGTTTCAGTAAAAAATTATGAATATGTGGCTTTCCCTGAAGTACTTATTATGGATTTTTTTGTACATCGTCATATGAAAAAGAATGTTGGAATCGATGCCAATTATATGCAGCTTAGACTGACTGGTGGAAATTCAACTAAAAGTGAACAGTGAGTAATTTTGGTTTACTAAAGAAATTGGTATTTTTGGGAAAATAGTTAAATCATTTCAAGTTTAAATTTTTGTTTCTTGTTTACTTTCTTGTTGACTACATAACCCAAGCTACATGTAACCAATGGAGTTTTTGCTAATAATGTCTAAGTACTTTTACAGAACTACTAATGATTCATATGCCTTCATGTGTTTATTCAGAATAGTCCATGTTTGAACAAAAGTCGTTATTTTCAAAATTCGTAAAATGATTTTATACATGGATTAATAAATTTGCATTCTTTTAACTATTTGATACGAATTATGTGAAAGAAGAGAAAATAAATCATGCAACTATTCTTTTAAAATGTATTTTTATAAAGGGTAAGCATTGTATCGTATGTAAAGTCAGTTTGTAGTATACTAAAAATCATTTAATTTTTAAAATGAAATAAAACAAAAATTTACCAGATTTTATAACAGGCAATATTCTTGACACAACATACATATTTTAATTTGAGTTTTTATGGAAAAAATGAAAAAAAAAAAAAAAAAAAAAAAAAAAAGCAATCATTTTTTTTTTTTTTTTTTTTTTTTTACTTTAAAAGGAAATGGAGTACTTCTGTTGCCATAATTACAAAATTAGTGTTAGAAACTACAAAAAAATTAATATCTCAAAAATAAATTGAGATACAACTTTCAAACAATTTGCATCTAAAAGTACATTTTTTTCTATATGATGGTGTAAAAATTAAAAATGTGCGATATTTAAAAGTTTGAAAGTTTGCAGTAATGAAAATTTCAAAATGTTGCTAATCTCAAAATGATGTATGCCTTACTCACACACTTGTTTGTCGTTTATTAAATAAATAGATTATAAGTAAATGAAAATGATGTAATTGTCAGAAATATTTTCATTTGTGCATATCAAGGAATTTTAAATAAATGGCAGAAGTTCAATCCATATGCAGGAATAAAGGTTATGAATATGATTTCATAGCTGACACAGTTATAACAAATAACATTATATCCACAGAGAAAATTTTCCTGTTTTCTTCATGTGAAATATTTCACTTTAGGTATTACTTTTTGTTGTAGATTATTTTCTATTTTATTTATCTAGATTCTTACTATTATTTGTCAATAAATAGTTTTTTTTTGCAATTAATGCATAATTACACACAATCATTTTATTATGTTTAAATTTTATGAAAACTATTAAATGTTTTCTTTTAAATATGATGACACATTCATTAATGAAATCACGCTTCTGATTGGTGGAATATCATAAAGCAGGGTTGGCACGGTTTAAACCAATTGGTTTTAACCATGGTTTAAACCACGGTTTAAACCAAATGGTTTTTTTGAGAAAAAAATCAAATGGGTTTTTTAGAAGAAATCTAATGACATTTTCTTTTTTTTTCCTTTATAATTTACGTGTTTCAAATTATTGCACATAAATAATATCTACTTTTAACACGTTATTTCAGTAAAAGTATTATATATAATGGGTTTAGGTCTTTTTTTATGCATAGGATTAAACCAATTGGTTTTTTCTATAAAAAAAAGCAATTCGTTTTTTGAAGAAATCTGACATTTTCATTTTTTCTTTATAACTTACGAGTTTCAGATTATTAGATATAAATAATTTCTATTGTTTTTTAGGAGAAATATAATGACATTTCCTTTTTTTCTTTATAATTTACAAGTTTCAGATTATTGGATATAAATAATTTCTACTTTTAACACTTTATTTCAGCAATAAGCATTAAATATATTGGGTTTACGTCATTTTTTTAAGCATAGGATTAAAATCAGTATACATCTAGAGAAAAACGTCAAACATGTGAATTGATCAAAGATAAAATAGATTCAATATTTAGTATAAAATATTTTATTTTTTTTAATAATGCAGATTATTTAATGCAACACAATGATCTTTTAAGATTTTGCACAAGCTGTAAAAGAAATTTTTCTTTTGGGAGATTATCTTGAAGAATTAAAAGAAAGATTGATTGCTAGTTATAGCATTTTAATAATAATTTTTTTCCCTCTGCTATCTGCTGAATCTAACGACTAAAAATATTGACATCAAATTGTCACTCAGAAAGAAAAAATCCTAAAAAATATTGTAACTTATTATTTGAATAATTTTGGAAAAGAATATTTATCAAACTATATCCAAATGTTTATTATTAGTAATCAAAAGATTGATTATAAAGATTTACAGGGCATCAATGGTTCACTGTGTAGAACAGTTAAAACTTTCAACATAAGACTCTTTGCTAAGACTGTTTAAATTGAAAAATGAATTTTTTTTATTTTCAGCATAAATTCACTATAATTATTAAATTTAAATTATTTTAAATGAAGTTTCACTGCTTATAAACCAATAATGTCTGTTTTTATCAGTAAATATGCATGTATATGTAATAAGAAAGGATGTTTTAAAAAAACCAGGTTTAAACCAAAAAAACCTGGTTTAAACCAAAAAAACCGGTTTTTTTTGGTTTTTTTAAAAAAAACCTGGTTTTTTTCCAACCCTGTCATAAAGCAAAATGAATTCATATTACATAGAGAAAAGCTTAACCTACTTGCCACCATTTTGAAGAAATATCATAGAAAGCTTTTAAAATTAAAATATAAAAATAGAAACAAGTTAAAAAGTAGCTAGAACGGATACATTTACAAATGAACAGCTTTCATTAAAATAATAATAATAATAATAATAATAATAATAATAATTATCAAAATCAGTCTAGCACAAAGCTCAAGGCTGATAACTAAAAAAAAACAGCCTGTTTTTTTAAAATATATATATATTATAGCCACTTGCATTTTCAAGTTTTTATGATTAATTTTTGCATTTTTTTTTACTTTAATTTTTAGACACATGATTTTATTTTAAATGTGTGTATATATATATGTGTGTATGTGCATAGTGTCTCAACTGATGGGAGGAAGGTTCAAAAAGCCAAGAAAAACTGATGAGATACACATGATTTTTTTTTTTTTGGGGGGCAAAAGATAAATACAAGATCTTTAAAAATCAGTGCAGAGAAAAGATGAAAAATTTAGAAAATGTTTATCTTGCACTTATTTTAAAGTTCCATAATAGGAGCTTTTTCAGTGCCAAAAAATGATAGAAAGATTGCGAAATAATAGTAGTAGAGTCTGTTATTGTTATCCCTGTTTTTTTCATTCTTTTTATTTTATTTCTATGATTGTAAAAGGGGCTCATTTGCAAAGTTTTGAAACAGTCTAATGTTAAATTTATTTTGTTTTCTTGCTCTTTTCCTTCAGCTGATTTATTTTTTTAAAGCATTTTTATATTTAACTCTATTCTAAAAGTTTTTGTATACAATTAATTATTACTTCTTTTTTTTTTTTTTAGTGTTCCGTACTTAAAAAGTAAAAATGGAACCTATATAAGATCACTGCTGTGTCTGTCTGTCACAGCCACTTTACTTTATAAACTATGAAATGTGGAAAGTTCAAATTGGGGGAAGTACTAAAGACTATTGACTCACATATTTACTGATTATTAAATACTCAAAAATATATATAAAACTTAGGGGTAGAGGGGCTAGTTAAGTTACTTGAAAGAAAAAAAAATTGTATATCGTGTTGGAGTATTGTGTGAGAACTTTCGTAAGGCTGAACTCAAAAACACATTTCTTTTAATTTTAGATATTATATTTTCAGAGACATAGTCGAAAATGTAGTGCAAAAATATGTCCCCCCTTTTATTTCTGAATTTACTGAAACTAAAATTATAAAAAAAAAAAATTAGTGGTAGTAGAAGTTAATTTAAACTTTGCAGGAAAACTATAGGTATGTCATATAAGTCACCCTAGGACTGGGTCACATAGTTTTTGAAAAAAGTGCATTTTTCTGTTACACACAAATTTCAGTTTGCGGGCATTCAGCAAAGGTGTTGCGGAGCACTGGTGTTACCTATCATAGCAGAAGTATAAAAGCATTGTTGAAAATGATTTTTGAAAAACAATTGCTGATAATTAACCATGATATTAATCCTTAAAGATATAGGCATTAACCATGATATTAATCCTTAAAGATATGGGCAGAAATACACATAAATTGAAAATACTTTTATCAGATTAATTTAAAGTACACTTCTTTCATCTCTAAAAATACCGATATATTGAGATAACTTCAGTTGAAATCAATAGGCTGTAATGATAAAAAGTTTTTTTTTTATCTTGGATTCAGATGAGATTTGCAAGTTAGAAAACAGCTTTTCGATAATTTAATTTTTATTACTCTATAAATATGCATTACTAAAATAATTTTCAGCCATTTTATTTTATTTTTTTATATATATCATACAAGGCTTTCAAAAATTAACAGTGACTTTTTGTTAATCTGTTACTGAATAATAAGTTTTAGGGTTAATATTGCAAATATTTATTCTGTTATGTTAAATAATGTCCATCTCTACACAGAATTTTCTAAGAACACAGCTAAAGAATGTTTTTAACTTGCATCATCTGCTAATAGTTACATTTTATGAATGAAGCAGTGGACACATTTACTAGTCTAACATCAAGTGATATTGTTGAAATTTTCAAATGACATTGAAAGTAAAGATGGTGATTGATTTTTAATTTAGTACTGAAAACTGCTTTTTGTGATCAAAAAACGATCTGCCAACAACTGAACTTTTTAAAAGTATTTGTCCCAACTAAACAATGTTCTAAAAACATTTTAAGAGTTTTGTCTAGTGATATTGAAGATTTAATTTGAAACAGTTTATTGTTAACGTCAGAAAAAAAGGAAAAATTTCCAACTTTTTTGTAAAAATTAATAATAATAATAATTTATATTAATGGTACATATCAGTATGCCTTTTTTAGCTGTCATCTATGTAAGGTAAATTATAATTTAGAGTGGCAATCAAAATCTAATTACTTTAATTATGAAATTTAATTACTTTAATAATTATCTTATAACAAATAGAATGACAATAATATACATATATTTATTCCTAATTGACATGTCTGCAAAAATTTTATGTATTTTAAGTAATATATACTAGTCAAAACCCATCTAATTCGACAAAATGTTTCAAAGAACCAATTGATTGAATATATATGTGTAAGATAACAAAAAAATCACAAAAATGAATTGCTATTTAATAAATATTTCCAAACTTGATGTCAAGTTTGCCCTTTACAATATTGGATTCAAATATTCACACTCTTTACTTGTAGTTTTAAACAGAATGACAGCAAAATCCAGAAATTTATTTTTAGATGCACTCACAGTAAACTATTTAGTTTTATCAAAGAAAATACTCATTTCAATTTCAGTATGACATTATTTTCACCAGCTAAATCCATTTGAGATGAGCGTCTCAATCTCAGTGTTAGCAGAGGAAAAAAATATTGAAATATAAAAGTGTTATAAGTAAAAATGCAATATTTTATATAGTGACATAATTTTCTGTTAAAAAGTTTTTAAAAAGTTTTTTTTAATTGTTAATACCTCAATGGTGTGGCTTCCATAATGATATGGTAATTCGCTTTGTTTTCCTTCTTTTAACTTTGCAACTAGCCCAATTCCCACCAATGTGAAGACATTTCATAAAAGTTTTTTCAAATTTAAATATAAAAATGGGACTATTTTAAAAAACAATGAATGCAAGTACATCTACAAATAAAATTCTTTCATTTAAAAAAATAACTATCAAAATCAGTTCTGAAGGAAGCTCAAGCTGTATGACTTAGAAAACAGGCGTGTTTTTTAAATATATACATTATAATTAAATGGATATGAAAAGATTTTCATAAATACTTGTACTTGTGCATTCCAAAGATTTTTAAATAAATAGCAGAAGTGCAGTCTATTTAAATGTTGGAATAAAGTAATATGATGTCATCACTAACACAGTTATAATAACATATATGGGTCATTCCACATGAATTCAACCAATGGGTGTTGCATCATAGTCACAGATTTTTTTTTTTAAATTTTATCATAGATAGACATAGTAGTGAAAACCTCAAATCTGAAATTTAAAAGTAATTTTCACAA
The DNA here is from genome assembly GCA_964019185.1 of Maratus speculifer. Taxonomy (NCBI): domain Eukaryota; kingdom Metazoa; phylum Arthropoda; class Arachnida; order Araneae; family Salticidae; genus Maratus; species Maratus speculifer. The sequence continues at coordinate 388,599,750 of OZ025294.1, read as the reverse complement.
TATTGGTTGAGATATAGCCATTTGAAAACTGACCATTTTTACGAAATGGCGGCCATCTTGGAATTGTATCACTGTCTAAATATGACCATAACTTGACAACTAATGGCTCAAATGTTATATATCTGGTACCAATTTGAAGCTATTTATACAAAGAATGAATATTTCACATCAAAACAATAATAAATTTTCATTTTTTTACTTTTTATTATGTGCAAAGTGAAAATTTCACCCCAAAAAAGGGCAGATTGTAATGGCTCATAAAAAAATGAATCATCATGAATTTTTCTGAAACTTGGTAAAAACATTGCTCCATCTGTGTGCTTTAAATAAAAAAAAAATTGGAAAGGTAAAATTTGTTGTTTTAAAATAAATGGTTTTTTACACATAAGGTGTCATTAACCAAATAATGATCTTTTTAGAATCTGTAAGCATTCCTGATTCAAAAAATAATGGTTAAAATAAAATTTTCTAACATCTAAATTAATATAAAAATATATTCAAAACCTCATTTGTACTAATTTTGTAGGAATCTGCCCCCCAACCCCTCCCCCCCCCCACAAAAAAAAAAAATTAGACAATTGAAAAAATTTTACACTGAAAAAGATAAGAAAATAATTAAGGAATATAATGTATAATTATAAAATACCTATAAATGCAGTGCATATATATATATGATAATTTACTTCACATATAGGGGCGAATGGGGTGGAATGGGACAGTAGGTTTTTCTCTTTATGTATCATTCTAAATATTTCATCAATCACACATTAGGTGAAGTAATGGTACCCTAATCTTCAGTTGAAAAAAGTAGCTGATTTACATAAGCTTGCAATTATATAAAGAAAAAGATTATTTCAAAAATGAAAAGTAAATTTAGTTCATATATTTTTTACGCTTTCTGTATAATGATTTGATTATGCATAGATGTAACAGTTTCTCTATATATGGAACATTATACTGTAAAATTAGAGAGGTAAAATTTGTTGTTTTAAAAATGGTTTTCTACATATAAGATGTCATTGACCCAAATAATGATTATTTTAAAATCTGTAAGTATTCTTAATTTAAGAAATATTGGTTAAAATGAAATTTTCTAGGATCTAAATTAAAGTATTGTGTTTATATTATATAATTCAATAAAGAAATATCAATTTGCAGTTATTTACACTAAATATTCATTTTTACAGTACTTTTTATTTCATTTCATTCAAAATATGATAATATAATTCTCAAAACATATTTACATAAATATTTTAAATACCTTATTATGGAATGCATGAAAAAAAAAAAAAGGCACATAATATTTTCTCCAGAAATGTTGGAGAAATACTAGCTGTAAATTACAGAGTTAAATTATTCAATTGTGTAATTTAAATAAAATAAATATATATAAATGAGTTAATTGAGTTGACATTTGTTATTTTTTGTTCACACTGAGTTAAAATTTATATGAACAAAAATCTAGATATGATGAGACAAAAAAATAAATAACAATAATATAATACAAATCCAGGGCAATCTTTAAATTGCATCAGCTTGTATAGAACATGATGCAATATTACATCAGCTTATAGAAACATAATGAAATTTTTACATCATGTTTTGAATTCAAAATTTAAAATTTTGAATTCATGTTTTGATTCTTGAAATAATCTTTTTCTTTATATAATTGCAAGCTTGTGTAAATTAGCTACTTTTTTTAACTGAAGATTGGGGTACCATTACTTCATCTAATATGTGATTGATGAAATATTTAGAATGATACATAAAGAGAAAAACCTACTGTCCCATTCTACCCCACTCGCCCCTATATGTGAAGTAAATCACCATATATATGCATTGCATTTATAGGTATTTTATAATTGTACATTATATTCCTTAATTATTTTCTTATCTTTTTCAGTGTAAAATTTTTTGAATTGTTTAATTTTTTTTTTTTTTTTTTTTTTTTTGGGAGGGGGGGGGGTGGGGGGCAGATTCCTATAAAATTAGTACAAATGAGGTTTTGAATATACTTTTACATTAATTTAGATGTTAGAAAATTTTATTTTAACCATTATTTTTTGAATAAGGAATGCTTACAGATTCTAAAAAGATCATTATTTGGTTAATGACACCTTATGTGTAAAACACCATTTATTTTAAAACAACAAATTTTACCATTCCAATTTTTTTTTTAATTTAAAGCACACAGATGGAGCAATGTTTTTACCAAGTTTCAGAAAAATTCATGATGATTCATTTTTTTTATGAGCCATTACAATCTGCCCTTTTTTGGGGTGAAATTTTCACTTTGCACATAATAAAAAGTAAAAAAATGAAAATTTATTATTGTTTTTATGTGAAATAGTCATTCTTTGTACAAATAGCTTCAAATTGGTACCAGATATACAACATTTGAGCCATTAGTTGTCAAGTTATGGCTATATTTAGACAGTGATACAATTCCAAGATGGCCGCCATTTCGTAAAAATGGCCAGTTTTCAAATGGCCATACCTCAGCCAATATTGTGAAAATTGCTTTTAAATTTCAGATTTGAGGGTTTCAGTACTATGTCTGTCTATGATAAAAATTTAAAAAAAATCTGTGACTATGATGCAACAAGTTTTCCTTAAATTGGTTGATTTCACGTGGAATGACCCATATTATGGTCATTGAACAAATTATCTGTTTTTTGAATGACATTGTTTTCCTCAATATTTTTTGTTTTCTGTTGCTTTATATACATAGATTACTTAATATTATTTATCAATAAATAATTTGTTCTTATGTGAATAATACATAATTACATGCAATCATTTTATAGTTAAATTTTGTGAAAATTATTAAATTTGTTCTTTAAAATATGATAACACATTCACGGATCAAATCACTTCTGATTGATGGAATCTGATAAAACAAAATAAATTTACATTTTAGAGAGAAAAAATGATTGCCACCATTTTCAAGAAATATATAAAAAAAAAGCTTTTAAAATTAAAAATGAAATATATAAATGGAAATAAATTAAAAAATAGCTGGTATGGGCACATCTACAAAAATACTGCTTTATTAAAAAAACTATCAAAATCAGATCAATAGAAAGCTGATGACTAAAAAAAAAAAAAAAAAAAAAAAAAAAACAGTCTGGTCTTTTAAATATATAGATAATTTTATTTAATGTGTATCCAAAATTATTACTTTTTAAAATCTTCAAAAGCTAATAAAATGTCAATTTTATAATAAGAATTTTTTCAGAATAGCAAAATTAATCAATAGTCTCTGCAAATTTTCTGTAATGCGAATTTACTATGTTCTACCTTTATTATTCTGTCTGTTTATAATTTTTGACTAATTTTTAGTGCAATCTATTTTGTTTAGAAATATCAACATAACATTGACTGATTTATTGAATGAAGAAATAATAAATCCATCCAAAGAAATTCATTCTGATGAAGAAACAAACCAAGACTCTCAAACAAAAGAACAAAAGTAAATATTTCCCAAACATTTTTGTATGTGATTCAAAATTTATAAATGTTGTTCAAACATTTCCTCACTAAAATACATAATATGTAAGAATATGTGCATTGCATAATATGTAAGAAATTATAGGCTATCATTTATTATCTATAGGGCCACTCTTCTTGTCTAATAATTAACTTTTAGCTATTTACAGTTCTACAGGTGTAATTCCAGTTGCAAAATTGCTTTGCATTTTGCTCACTATCGTATCAAAAAACATTTATGTCAAATATTTTTGTAAATTTTATAAAATTTAATTTTTCTGTGTGCTTTATCAGATTATAAATTCACTTAGAAAAAGATTCTCCATGCTCTCAATAAATAAACAAATGAATAATACAAAAAACTTTTTGAATTATATTTTGAATTTTGTGAGATTTTAAAATTTTTTGGCCCATCTCTATTTTTAACACCAGAAAATGCTGAAATTTCATAAAATCAAAAGTACTATACATTTTATCATCTGAATTGCTATTACAAATAAATAGTTTTCATTAAAATCTAATGTTTTCTTTAAAATTTCTTATCTATTTATTTTATAAAGGACAAACTTGTCCGTGCATAACGTTGATGTCATTTTGTGAATGGTAGCAATGAAGTACATTATCATGTAGAAAAAAAAAGTCTACTTTCAGATGTAATTTGTTTGAAAACTATACCTTAATTGACTGGTTTATGATGGCTTTTAAAATAATTTTCTAGTGTCAATTTCTATAATCTCTGTTGCAATTACACAACAATTGTAATTACATTGCAATTTCAATTATTCTCTATTACAAATTGCATTTTTTTCATTTATTTTTAATACCAATGTTGACAAACAATTATAAGGGAAACACCTCATGGGGGTAGGTACTCTTTACTTCTTTAGAGCATGTTGGCTTTTATTTTGAAATGTAGTTACTACTATGCTTTACTTTTATGTTTGAACAATTAAGTCTCTCTTAAGTTTATTCTCTGGATGGCATACACCATCCAGACAGCTTTTCTCTTTAAGCTTTATTTTAAAAATTAACTTTCTCTCTCAATGATAATGTTTTATCAATCTTTGATAGATAATTTGGCCATTTCTTATAATTTCTATTTGGTGTAGCATATTTTTAAGGGATTTTATGTCATTGAACCCTATCCTTTTAAGACCTGATTTACACAATTGTGTAGATGATCCTAAAAATAAAGAAAAAAAACATTTTCCTTTTTTTTGTATGATTTAAAGTCTAGCCTGCATTCACAGAATTTTGTAGATTTTCCCTTACATTCTGATGCCAAGTTTTTAAATTTTTTTTTCAATCAAATATATGATTCTATTAATTATGAAAAACCACCAAAACTGGTCATTTCTAGTAAAATTCTAGTAAAAATCTTCCGGTCTTAAAGGGTTATACAGCCAACCAACATAAATGAAACATTTACATTATTGTAGGTAAAAATACTCATACAGGGAAAAAAAAAAGGATTCAAGGATTTTATCTCCCAACATTTTCATTTTATGGAGATAAATGTAAAATTTGTCGACATGCTGTTTTGAGATATCATCCTGTAACGGGAGGGAGGTTATGTTGATGAAATGAAGACATAATTCTAAGTATAAGATAAAATCAACAGTTTATTTGAACCTTTAGGACCTGGGGAAAGTGGAGTGATGGTTCGAGAATTTCAATAACTAATCACAATACTAAGAGATTAAGTCGAAACTATACTCACAACCTCGACTTAGACTCAGTCGGGGCACTTCAAACCAGCTTCTCGTTCAGACTTCGGCTAAATGCTAGATTAAATCTTTATAAGACAGCCCATGGCTGCAAACACTCTTTATTACTCAAAATACTCAACATATTAAACTATTTCTTACCACTGGCCCTCTTCTTGGGTAGCTCCGTTCCCGATAACTAACTCGGTGCACGCTGCTGGCTAGCTCACTCTAAAACACAATCTAATTCACTGGAGGCTAATCTCTTCCCTACGCTATCTATCTCTGCAGGCTACTAACACTTCACCACCCTAGCTGGCTTTCGCCACTACACCACCACACACACAGCACTCCAACTCAAAGCTTTTATATGTTGCAAACTGAAGACAGCGCTATGAATTTGCATATTACTCCTAACTGTAGAACCGAGGGCGACACACACGCTCTGGAAAGTTAAAGTTCAATAAAGTATAGATGTCGCTTTCACACTACACATGTTAGAACATTGACGTCACAATCTCACTAAAATGCTAGAGTGCCTTTATCACAAAGGACACTCCCTCACAATCCAAAAAAGATTTTTGTTGATTTGATATTATTTTTATTCTTTTGGGGAATAAAATAACAACATATATCCTAATATCATCATCTGTGAGTCATAAACTGTGTTTTAGATCATTTTAAATTTGTTTAATGCATATTCATCTGTTTGGTTAGTTTTTGAAAATATGAAAATTGTAAATGATTTTTTAAATTGCATTTTACTTCATTTTAATTTAATTTAACTTAATTATAGTTTATAATTTTGCCTATCTACATTAATGTATCTTTTGCTATTCATAGAAGCTCAAAGACATATAAATATGTTTATCTACTGAAAGCTGTGATAGTTCATCTTGGTGATACATCTTCTGGACATTTTATTACATACAGAAGAGGTCCCATGAATAGCCAACAGCAGTCCAAGTGGTACTATATATCTGACATAGAAGTTAAAGAAGTCTCCTTTTCAGAAGTTTCAAGATCCTGTGCATATATGCTTTTTTATGAAAGTCTTTCTGAACAAATTTTACAAAGTTCAGAGTTACCTAAATAAGTTTCTTTTGCTTTATATTTAAGGAACTAAAGTATAAAAGTACAATTTGGTTTTTTAATGCTTTACGTCATGGAAAAGAAAAATGTATCATAATGTGATTTAAATTAAATTGATCAATAACGTACAACAGGGATGATTTTTTAAAGAACAAATGGTTGCTAGCAGTATAGTATCTTATTTTATTCTTACTACTTTGAATATTTTCTTGAATAAAGTATGTATGAGATAAATGACTTGAGTTTATTCTAAAGATTTACATAATGATCATAACATTGTAAAAAAGGTGCGAATTTTTCTATAAAAAAGAAGTTTTCTTAAATGACATAAACCTAAGTTATTTTGTTTTTTGTTGATAAAGAATATGGAACAAAACAGTTATATTTTTAAAAAGCCTTTTTAAAGTATGCTATTATTGGAAAACGTGATTTTTTTTTTCATATTTTCTGTCAGTTTTGATGCTTTTTAAATTTTAAAAAGTACAAAAAAGGAATAACAAAAATTTCTTGCATTGCAATATTCATCCAAGTTAATTTTTATATGCTACATTCTTGCACTATGCATATATGTATGTGATTAAAATGTATGTAATGCATTCGTAAATAAAGTTTTTATTTTATTATTGCAAAAGATTAAGGAATCAGACACTGGGCATTATGACATATTTCAATGCATTTGTTTTTATAACATTGCATATAAATGTGCTTAGATGAATAGGAAATAAACAAAAAAAAAAAGATCAGATATACACTTTATTATAGCAAGCTTTTATGCCTTTTATTTATATACAATGCAATAGATATGTCTGAAGAGAAATATTAAATGTGTTTCAATAAATAATATCTTTGCTAAATGACACTTTTCCCATTTTTATTAATACACTGCAGAGTGAAAAAATTGTTAATGTCTAAATTTTTGTGAAAGATAAATTAATAAATAAATAATTATTCATGAATTGGGCATTGATATTAATAAATCTTTTTAATATTAATAAATCTATTTTTTTTTTTTTTTTTTTTTTTTTTTTTTTTTAAAGAAAGAGCAAATACACAAAGGTAAATTCAAAATAAATAAATAAATAAAATTGATGTATGCATATCAGTATTTCTTATAGTGCCAAATTTAAAATTAATTTTATTTAATGCATCATAATTGGTTTATAAAATATAATTTTAATTTGTCTTTTAAATGAAATTTCTTATATATAATAGAAAGTGAAAATTTGTAAAAATTTATTTTAAATTATCATCCTTTTAAAAATTATTTTAAAAGTAGGAGGGAAAATATTTGAATGCAGTATGAAATTAAAGTACTAATCATTATTCTAATTCACATTTTGTTGACTTTTTTATAATAGACACCATCCAAATTTGTTAGCTGTTGTTTACTTATCAATGAGCAAGCATGTTATACTTTATTTTGCATGAATAAGCACATGTAATACTTTTTAGAAAAGTATTACATGTGCTTACTCGTGTAATAGTTGTGCTGTTAATTTACGTGCAATAGTTACACTACACAGAATATTTCATGAGAGGTTTAGTTGTCAGTACACGAGATTCAAACTTAAATTTATCGAGACGTCTTAATGTTGTCAATGTATAAACTTCAACTCCTTCTTTCCATTTTCAGTGGAAAAATCACACACTTTTAAAACAGTTTTTCTTAACTATACATTTTAGTTTCCTGTCATCTCTTGCAGATGTTTTTGGTTTTCGCCAATTATTTTGAAAATTTCTGTTTTTTTAATATTGTGTTAGTATTTACTAATGCTTCATTGTGAGGAATGTTAATAATTCGCTATATAACACTGATTTTTACTGTGCCAATACAAATCAACCATATGAAGTTTAATAGTTTAAGGGTTATCACTCACACGACCTATTTTAAGAGGAAAAGCAAACAAACTGCAAAAAGAATACTGATTTAAAATAAAATCGTTTGGATTTAATCAATGATGCCACCAGGCATGAATTGGTGATAATTAAAGAATTAATGTGGAATATTCTAATATTTTGAACCACTTGAATAAATATTCTGTTTTGACTTTTCAAAATAACCTTTTTTTTAATGAATCTTTTCAAAAATATTAAATTTTAAGATAATAAGTTTAATCAACAATAAGTTCTTAATGAAAATATCTTTTGCATAATTGCATTAAAATATCTTAAATTACCAATCGATATTTTGAATTTGTAAAAAAAAGTAATTTTGAATATGAGCGGTAGCTGTATGTACATGAATAACTTTTGAACAAACGTTCAGGTATTCTTTCTTTTTTTTTACGGGGGGTCATTTCTCTTTCATTAAAATCCAAAAATGATAAAGCAATTTTTTTTTAAAAAACTTTATAGTCTCTAACTTTCAAAACAATTGGTCAGTCATTGCAAATTAGGTACACTGTACTTTTTACATAAAAAAAAAAAAAAAAATAAATAAATAAAGATGCATCATATTTTTACAGCGGTATGTCAAAAATTCAATGTGTACTATGCATCAGAGTAATGTTGTGAACTATGGTTAGTTATCAGAAAATGGCTGTTACAAAAATAAATAATAAGAAATAAATAAAAACTTCTGTGCAAACCAATTTTATTTAAAATACATTAATTTTTGTGCAATAAGGTAAGAAACAGTTCCTTGATATCAGTTTTATTTATTTTTTCTTAAAATTGTTTATTATTTATGAACTTATTTTTATAGGAAGAAAACATTATTTTCTCTTTTAATTTATTTTAACATGTACACATTTTCTTCCTGTCATATGTGATTTCATGTAGATAAGTTTTAAAATGTCTCCTTTTTTTATTTTAATTGTGTAACAGCTTGATGAAAATATTAAATTCCATAAAATGTCAAATTAATGATAATTGCATAAAAATTTAAATGAAAATACCTTTGATGGTGCCTCTTTTATTGGCGGAGAAACTTCCGAATTATATTATGCTAGTAGATAAGTAATGCAGTTTTGAGCATTCATGTGGAATATAAATTTTACTGTGAAAAGATTTATTATTAGATCATTTATGATTAGATTTTCAAATGCTTTACAGCGTTCGAAATCCTTGGTGGTCCGCTGGTCCGAGACCACCGATAATTCAATCGGACCACTAATCTGAAAAATTTAGTGGTCCGCAGGACCAGTGCTTTTGCAGGCCTTGAGAAAACAGCAACCAATCGCACATAAGTTTTTTTTTTTTTTTTTTTTTTTTTTTTTCAGCGATGCCGCGGACGCGCTATAGCGCGTAGAATACGCAAAAAATCGGCGATGGGACGCAAAAAAATAGTTCTTACGCGTCCCACGAGACGCGTAATTTCGTTAAAAGATCGCGAAAAAACGGCAAATTTCGTTAAAAAATCGCGAAATAACGACTAATTTCCGGCAAATTTTGTTAAACAATTCTCGAAAAAACGGCAAATTTCGCCCCCAAAAATCGCGAAAAACGGCAGATTTTTTCAAAAAATTGCGAAATAAGGGCAGATTCCTTCAAAAATTTGAAAAAAAAGGGCAGATTTCTTCAAAAAATCATGAAAATACGACAAATTTTGCCCGAAAATCGCGATAAAACGGCAAAATTTGAAAAAAAAAAATCGCAAAAAAGACAAATTTTGTTAAAAAAGCGCTAAATAACGACTAATTTCCGGCAAATATCGTCAAAAAACCGGCTAATTTCAACCTAAAACCCCCAAAACGGTAGATTTCTTCAAAAAATCGCGATAAAACGGGAAATTTTGAAACAAAATATCGCGAAAAACGGTATATTTCGTCAAAATAACGCGAAAAGACGAAAATTTCGACAAAAAAGAACGGAAAAAAATAAGTGAATGTCGGGAGAGAATTTTTCTGTTTTAAAAACTAATTTTCCTGCTTAAAAATTGTTGTTGCTGCTCCAAAAACTGATTTTCCTGCTTCCCAATCGGATTTTTATTGCTCCAAATCTTTCTGAGTGAATGTGACTCCTGAAAGCACCATTTCATTAAGCAAAGTACCCATTTACTCAACAAAAATATCCCTTTTTTCAGCAAAAATGTCTTTTTCAATAAACCTGTCTTGCTCCATTTTAAAAGAAATGCAAACAATAGTGGTACTTGTTATCTTCTACACTTAAATAAGCATTATTTTATAATTAAATTTGTATCTTGCACATTTATTCTTTAAGAAGTACAGAAAATTTCTCTTTTTAATTTTTAGCAAATTATAATTTTACATTGTATTATGCTGAAAAATTTGGATTAATGCAAAGTAAGATTGGTTTATTTTCCAAGGAGGGGGGGGGGGGGGGAGGAGGCCACTCTAAGTGTTAAAATTATTTAATAGAATTTCATATAGCGGACCAGTGATGATGTCTGCGGACCAGTAAATTCTCATGCTTACTGGTCCTTAGGACCAGTGACTTTTTTTTAGGAATTCTAACGCTGCTTTATTACTGCAGTTTGTGTACTGTGCAAAACAAATGGTATATCTAATAGTTATCTTTTTGAAAAATGTTAAGTCCAACTGAAAGAGTGCTTTAAATCTTCACTTAAACCTGATTATTATTTTTTTGGGGGGGGGAGGGGGGGGGATTTTTGAAATTTTTTTAAAATTTTATGTTATAAATATATATGAAGCAACAGTTTGAATTAAAAGTATTTAAGTCTGTGTTTATTAATTATTGAGAATTGATAAACACTATTTTTTGGGGGGGAGGGCAGAATATTTAACTGTGTATGTATATATATATATATATATAAAATGTTGTGTATAGCTTAATTAATGAGATCTTTGTATAAATGGTAACCATTAAAATATTTTTTGGTATGACTTTTTGTAATAATTGGTAAATTAAGAGAAAGTCACTTTTTTGGACTAATGTTATTTCTCTCCTAGATCATTTTAAAATTTAAGTGGTTTCTTTTATTTTGACTAGAGAATCTTGGAAACCCTGTATATATGAAAGTTTGAAACAAATCACTTTTTTAGAATTCATAAACAGTGAAATTTTAATTTATTACTATGGGGTTAAATTCTTCATTATCATTTTCAATCAACTAAGTACTTGTTTCATTCTTAAGATTTCAACTTGCATATTTTACACACTAATTAAATTTTACATTCATTATTAGTAAAAAATTATCACATGACAAACATGCATCTTATAGTTTAACTTAATTTACATGTGAAAAAAAAAAAAAATAATAATAATCTGGAAGATAAGTTTAATGGCAGAACTTGCATGTTAAAGTTTATAATGTGAAGTTTATAAGAACTGCAAAAAAATATGACTCCAGAAAAAAATTAGTATAATGTATGAAATTGAATTTTGCTGAATTAAACTTTTGCATAAATTTCCAATCAACTTAATAGTATTTTTAAATATTTCATTTTAAGTGTACATTGTGTACACAGGATAATTTTTTTCTCTTTATAAAAGAAAATGTGAGCCAGAATAATTAGTAAGTATTATAATTGTGCATACCTGAATAGCTGTTATATCAGCTAAATTTTAGTCTATTACAAAAATCTTTGGTAAATGAATAGTGATTGCACAGAGTTAACATTATGTTGAAAATTAGTCAGCAAATATTTCCAAGTATGAGATCAGCTGATATTCCCGAAATGACAATAATCAAATTGCTTTACAGGCCATTTTTGGCCCTAATGTGATGACAGAGGAGTGTGTCATGCGAATAAACTCACCAACAGGCTGCAAGATCTTATCTTCCAAACCTTCTCAAAATGTCCCCCCCCCCTCCCCCATTACAAGAACATATCACTTTAAATTAGACAATTAAATGAAGTACAAAAAGGAAAAATACTTGCAAAGAAATATTCTTTTGATGAGAATAAATTGCTTTATCGCAAATCAGTAAAAATCAGGGTTGGAGAGTTTTTGCCGAAGGTGGAAAAAACCACGGAAAAAACCTGGTAAAAACCGTCCTGGCAAAAATAGGTTTTTGCCAAAGAGGTGGCAAAAATAGGCTGTCCATTTAATTTTTTTCCCCAGAAAGAAAAAAAAAATATTTCACGAAAGAAAAAATAAACTGCATATTTAATTAAAAAATTAATATTATTCTAAATTTATTTTAAGTTGAATAAGTGTAATTATGCATTTTATGAAAGAATATTAACTTTTATAGCAAGATTATAAATGAAAAAAATACCAATTTTATATAAATAAATAGAAGCTTCATTTAATCATGTTTATACAATTATTAATAATTCACATAATAGAACTGTTGAGACTGAGTAAAGCATTTATGTTTAAATAGTTTATATATGTTAGAAACTCGAAGATACAGTTATGATAACCTAAATTTAATTTAATATAAAATTATATTTAAAGCAAAAAATATTAAATTTCAAATATTTCAGCAATATCTTCCCCACAACCTAAATTTTGCTGCTTTAGAATGGCATAACAGTAAACAAGTTTTGAAAGAGCATCTGTTGATAGCTTATTTCAAATTTTAGTTTGCACAAATGAAAAATTTGGAAAAAAAAAATCTTTCAATAGCAGCACTACTTGCTGGACATATTTGAAGGTGTGCTACTATGGTGTGCTTAAATGATTAAATTTGTGAAAAGTTCAATTTGAAGATGAAATGTCTGTTTGAGAGACAAATAATTTTATGAAGGGTCCTGTTTGAGGTTAAATAATTTGGTGAAGGGTCATGTTTTAAGATAAATTATTTTATGAAGGGTCCTTTAAAGGACCTAAGATTTTCCTAAATATATCCCTGACTTAAGGTAAAAACAAATTAGGTATGTAATTTTTTATTTTGTTCTTAAATTCCTAAGTAAAACTGAATCCCAATTATTTTTCAAAGATTTAAAATATTTAATATTAATTAATTAGCAAATTAAAATATTAAATAGTGCACTGTTAAATTTAATTGTATATACCATTACTATCCTTATTGGTGTGCAGATTTTATTACACATTAAAAACAAATAGGTTTTTTCCATTTTTTTCCATTTTCCCCCTGTTATTTTCCAGTCTTTGCCACTGTCCTGGCAAAAATACCTTTTTGCTGGCAAAAATGCCAACCCTGGAAAAATTTACAGCTAATATAAGTAGTGTAAAATAAATTAAGCAATTTAAAAGCATTTTTCTTTTTTTCTTTCTTTTTTTTATAATCACATATAAACAATAATACTTAAAAATATATTATAAAAAGTGAATTTAAGGAATAAACTTTATTCATATGTTTTTAAAGATATTTACCAGGGCTCATCATTAATTCTGAGAAAATATTGATTGATCTCACAAGTAGAATTTAGGGAAATGTCATTCAAAAATAAGTAGGCTTTCAATCAATTAAAAAACATCTTATCTCAAATGAAAGTATCTATCTCTTATTGCTTTTCTCCCTCTCCTCCCATAACTTCTCCCTGAAAAATGCATTTATTATTATTTGACGTACAAAAAAAAAAAAAAAAAAAAAAAAAAAAAAAAATCTTTATCAATTGCATTAAAATTTTTTTTAATAATACATGAGTTAGATAAAGAAGATTCCCTCTTTGACTGGTATTTTTGATTTAATGAAATATTATATCTGTTGCTGTTTATAAATACAATCTTTTAATTGACAATTACAATCCAGATTTAAAAGCTAAACATAAGCTTTATGTTGTCCTAACCAAGAGACTTTTAACTATAAATGCTACAGTATATTATATCAGTGATTTTTACTTTCAGTACATCATTTGACAATTATTGTTCAAAATAAGATATAGGTCAATATCTTTTTCCTTGTCTAAGAAAATAAAAGAACTGCTTTACTTATATTTTCTTATACATTGCACCTAATATTCAACATATTGACTGTTTTTTAAATAGATAATATGCATGTGACGTCACACACCCGAAAAAGGATGTACTTCTCAACTTGTGGTTGGCAAAAATACTAATTCTTGGAATGTTAGTAATTTATAACGTATTATTTCCTGCATATAATACAATAAAATGAAATTCATTATATCAACGTGAAAAAAAAAAAAAAAAAAAAAAGAAAGAAAGAAAAAGAAATTCGAGGACTAATGTCATTTTTCCATATACGTATTATATAGTTGATTTTTTTCGACTCCTTTTCTGTATTGTACTTGTAAGCACACATTAAGAAACACCAAAATATTTCTTTTATGTATAATAATTTAATATATCTATTCTGTCGAACATTTTAAACTTTTGGGTATACAGATTTTATGTACATAGCAAAATATTCTGTGATATTTTTTGATTTAAACAGAACTTTAGTAGGATTCTAAATAAAAATATACCATTTACATTTTGATTTTTTTTTTTTTTTTTTAATTAAAAGGTTAAAATTCTAGAGGTATTTTCAGAGATGCCTTCTGTTTTCAATAATAGCTGTGATTTTTAATAAGCTACAATTTTGTCGGTACTGTTTGATGATCAGATTTTTCAGGTAAATTAGATACACATGTTCAATTTTATAGTAAAAAAATAATAATTGTGAGAAATTCGTAGTAAAACTGACATCTCAGCATGTTAATTAAAAATATTTGCCTAAAAGTAAAATGTTTTTTTGAAAAATAAGCTATTACTAAGAAAACTATTACTCCGAGAGGCAGCAATCTTTTTTTAAAGTGATATCGTTTAGGCTGATTTTTAAATATGCAACTGATTGATCTTAGTTGCAAAAACATAAATTAATTGCCACTAATGCAGTGGATGCAGCATGAGAGGCCACAATGTTGCACAGTCAAAGCAAAATGAAACAATTTCTTGATTATGATTGAATTCTATTATAGTTGCTGGTAACATCAGTAATCAGAATACTATTCATTTCTCCCCCTTTTTTTTTTGTGATGTGCTCTTGAGCATGCATTCAATAGGGTCATGACAGTTGTTGATAGCTATTTTCATCAGTAAGTGAGATTAATTATATATTTGAAAATATGTTTGCATTTCTCTCAAATGGAAATGTGACATTTTCATGACCCTATATCTATTTACTCTAAAGTTCCATATTTTTAAAATTATTTATCAGTTAAATAGCAAGAACATTTTAATTGAATTTTAAATTCAAGTGAAGGAGAATTTGGTGATGATCCATTACGTTATTCTTGATTTCTTTCCTTCCATGAATATTCAACCTATGGACAGAACTGACAAGTAAGAAGTGCAGATTTTCATCCGAAAATGTAGGCATTAGCAAAATATTCATAAACCAGTCTGAGCATGTAAAACACATTCTGCAAACTAATGCAAGCCATGGCTGCACACTGTTGGCCAGAGTTTCATGCACTTACTAACAGCCGAGGGGAAAAGATGAATGTACCATTGAAAAATGACACCTAGCCAAAATCAATCGTGTTCATTGATAAAATAATTTTAAAATGCAATCATGATAATAAGAGATTTAGAAGCTTAGAGATCATCTGAAAACAATGAGAAGGGTATCAAACAGAATTAAATTTTCATAACTATGGGAATGTTTAATTAAATAAATAAGAAATGGAAACTATTGAAAATATAGTATTTTAGGGCTAATAAATGTACATGGTCAAGATAATGTCATATTTCCATTTGACAACATCACTTTAAAAAATTGTCACTGTTTTCTAAACTAAGTAATGTAGTTTTTGCTGAAATACTTAGCACACCAATTAAAAATCTAGATTGTTTGTTGATTTTAAGTTATTAGAGGGGCTATTTTTTCAAAAAAGATGTCAATGGGTAATAATTTACTTGATATCTTACGAGCATTAAGTTAAATATATGGTGAATGTTGAACTTTATTATTTTATCCTGTATGCCATGTACACTTAAATGTAACTTATGACACATGATTACTGTATAAGTATGAAAAATAATCATAAACTTCTTTGCAATTAAAGGGATGTGAAATGCATGATTAATATAATGAAAATATGTATACATGTAAAATATATATCGTTTTATCTTATTTAAAAAGACTTTAATTGATTGATGTGTTATAAACTAACCTGGTGCTGACACCAGCTGTTTTTGTTTCTTTGATATTTTATTATATTTATTTGGTTTATTAAAGGTTGTATCAAGATTTATACTATTTGTTTTAATAATGTGAGTTTCTGTTTTCCCACTTTCAAGATATTTATATAGTTTCACATGTAGAATTCATATGTATATTTTTATGCATTGACGTTTACATCAATTAACTACAAGGATATATTTTCTAATGGCAAATTATTTCATATATCACATTTGGAAAAATGTGTATTCTAGAAAACAAACATGTTATCCAAAATAATTCTATGTATTTATTTCCAGTTCTGATTTATAGATTTGTATGCTGTTAAATCATAATTACATAATAAACCTCTTATTACTATTTAAAATTTTGTTGAATTAATTTATTTTTCTATATTAACATTCTTATTTGTAATTCTGTACTGTATCTATCATTAAATGTACAGTTGATGTTGGACATGAAATATCAACTATGTAATTGGGCTGATGTTACATGTTCAACCTTTTTTTTTTTTTTTATTTGAGCCAGTTTGAAGTGAGGAAAAACAAAAACGTATGGGATGTTAAAAAATAAATTAGAAATAGTTCAAAATATATTTTTGCATTTCTGATTAATCTCTTTTATAAATTTTCTAACAAGTTAATAGGATAGTCTCCAAGCATCTGAGTGATAATGCATTTTCATATAAATGATTGTTAAAACCAGATTAACTTAAATTTCCTTTTGGAGTGTGATGTTAAAAATATCTTTCTTATCCCACCATAGAGGTCTGAACGGGGGCAGGAATTTCCAGGCCTAGGCCCACCCCATGGAAAAAAGTTTTCGGTCCAGGCCTGGCCCGTTACAATTTCTAAAAAATTCAGATTTTTATCATATAATTAAGATTCCTTTAAAGAATACCGCATAAATATCTATGGAATGATTTTATGATTTTACAGTATATTTTACAGGAAATACACATTAGCAACATTAATAATTACTTAGATTCTTAAACTTTCAACATTCAAATAAAGATTCATTAAAAAATTAATATGGCTTAGAATAAAAGATAAAAGAAAGTTAAAAACATCGTAACTTTTGAAGCTGTTTAATAAAAAAGATTTATAAAAATATTTCTATATCATTTTATTAAAGATTTTAAATCCAAATTCATTCTTTAATTCAAAGAATCTCCTTTCTGATACATTTCTAAATTCCTTTTTTTCTCAGAAACGCATAAGATTATCAAGTGTCTTCATTCAGAAACTATTTAATTGAATGGCGTTATCCATTTTTCGATACAAGCAATTTAAGAATACTGCAAGCAAATAAAATATTGTTATAGCACATTTTGAATAGAATTTCCGGAAGTGATAGCATGTAAAGGGAAAAAAACTGCAATCATTTGAGAAAATATTGTATCTCAACAGGGTTATAGAAGTATTTTATTTACCAAAAATGAAATTCGATTCCAAATCCCTTCAATAGTCAGGCTTATACACTTTTATATATTTACAATTAAAAATTAATCTGAAAATGTGTCAAACTTTTGCATTATTGAGAAATTAATTTAAAAACCATCAAGAAGTATATATCCAAAGATTAAGTTAACATAAATTCTTTATCACTGTTAATAACTTTACAAATCATGTTGTCTGCCCTACACATCTTGAGAACAATTAAGTCTTATTCCGGTCCGGCAAGTCTATATGTAGAAAAATAATGCAAGCTTGATCTCGGCCCGGCACGAGTCAGCTAAAATAATATTAAAATGGGTTACACACAATGTAACTGTCTGATACCTATCTCTACACTGTACAAATTAAATTTTTATATTGATGCTGTCAAACTAGTATGGCTTGTGACGCACATTTATATTTATTCTCGTTAAAACCATTTTTGTTGAAAATAGGTCATATTTTATCGTTTCTGCATAAATCTTCAGAAAGGGCCCGCAGGCCTGAAAATTTTCTATCGGCCCATTAAAAAATTCAGAACATTTACGCGGGCCGAGTACGGGCCAATGCAGACCTCTATCCTACCATTCTGTATCTTTATGTATGTATGTCCCAAAACTTCCAGAAATTTTTTCGTGATATACCAACTTAGAAAACAACTCAATAAAATTATTATATCTATAGAACTTTGAACTTTTAATAAAATAGTTATTTTTTTTATTTATTATACATTTTTAAAAACTTTTACTAAATTACTAGCACATTTGACCTGTTCGGTGTTGCTCAGACCACTAACCTTAAATATATCTTGGGTGTTAAAAGAATATATATATATATATATATATATATATATATATATATATATATATATATATATATATATATATATATACATATATACAGTCACAGCAAAAAAAAACTTGATACTTGAGATTTTAGACGTTTTGTTGAGTATCTAAAAATATATATGAGGAATGACTCTGAAACTCCAGATGTATAAACAAAATAATATAGGTCATATATTTTCACGAAGATTTTTTCCCAAAATCCAATAGGGGACTGTCAACAAATTGAAAAAGAATGAAAATCTTTTGAATAATCCTGTCAAATCTAATGTAGCAAAAACGTTCAAACTGCAGATTGTGATTAAGCGGTTTATTGTAATAAACTGTGTTCATTTTTATGAATGTAGTGTATATACTCATAGAGAAATTAAGGTTTTTAAAAACTGACCCAAATTTTTGCTTATAATTTGCAGAGTTCTTAATATAAAATAATCCTCTTTTCAGAAAATTTGAGAAACAACATTGTACATAACATTCTGTAATTAAAATTAAAAAATATTATTAATTTTATGAAAAATGAGCAGATTTAATAAATAAATTTTCACCGTGCATGCGTCAAGTCTATGAACATTTCATTTGCATATTGTGTTAGCTAAATGTATAGAGCAACTTTTGTCAAAGTTTCAAAATCGAAATTTGAAAATTCTGAAAATTATTACCGATAGAATAAAATCAAAATCTGTTATTCCCAAAATGAAACAAAAAGACGAGGGACTGTATCCATATTACATTAATTAGTGTCTACACAATATTGCACGTACTACTATATTTGGATACAGCTCCTGATCTTTTTGTTTCATTTTGGGAATAACAGATTTTGATTTTATTTTATCAGCGATAATTTTGAGAATTTTCAAACTATGATTTTGAAAATTTGACAAAAGTTGCTCTATACATTTAGCTAACATAATATGTAAATGGAATTTTTTTAGAGCTGAAGCATGCACAGTGAAAATTTATTTAGTAAATCTGCTCATTTTTCATACAATTATTTATATTTTTTAATTTTGATTACATGGTGTTATGTACAACGTTGATTGTCATATTTTCAGAAAAAACATTGTTTTTTATTAAGAACTCTGCAAATTATAGGCAAAAAACTTTGCAAAATTTTGGACTGTTTTTATAAAAATCTTAATTTTTCTATGAGTAATATATGCTATATTCATAAAAATGAACACAGTTTATTACAATAAACCACTTAATCATAATCTGCAGTTTGAACGCTTTTGCTACATTAGTTTTGACAGGGTTCTTTCTTTTTCAATTTGTTGACGGTCCCCTATGGTATTTCGGGGGCAAACTCCGTGGAAATATATGATCTGTACTATTTTGTTTATACACATGGAGTTTCAGAATAATTCCTTATCTATATTTCTAGATATTCAACAAAACGTCTAACGTGCGTCAAGATTTTTTTTGCTGCGACTGTATATATTTAGAAAAACAAATTAAATCTCATTTTTTTACTACCTTTCCCCCCTTTGTGTTACACATTAGCTACCAAAAATTTTAGGTTTCCAAAACAATTAAATCTCTAGTTGCTAAAATCTTCAATGTTTTTAAGATTTAATTAATGAAATTATAATTAATAATAATTATACAAATTATAAAAACTGCATTTATTTCCATCAGTTTAAAATTGAAATTAATAAATAGTCTAATATTCATTGTAGAAAAAAGAGGGAGCCGGGTGCTAGTAATTAAAAAAGGGCTTCAGTAAAAAATGGCTTTATTTCATGAGGAAATGTGTTTAGTACTGATATACAGAAAGACATAGATGTGAACTTTTTAATGTGATAAATAAATTATGTATACCGATTCAGTGGAGAAATGCAAACTTGTCACTGTGGTGCATCGATAATTCAGACTTTTTTTCATATAAATAGGTATCCTATAGAGGTGATTCAAAATTAGAGAACAAACTTCTAGGACAGGGTCGGCGAACCTATGGCACACGAGAAGATATTTTTAGCACATCTTTAATCAAAGTTTTAAATCAAAATTTACACATCTTCCCCAAAACTCTGCACCTTGTTGTTATTTTTTTTAAGATACACGTGCTTAGTTGAAAAAAGCTTTAATTTTTCATAAGTATTAGTGCAATTGTCATACCACTGAACTATTCACAGAGAAATTCCTTTCCCCCCACCCCACATAAACACTCTTTCTAGATTTTGTTCTACTGGTGCTAGTAATTAACATAGAGAGAAACAGATATTTAATAAATATATTTTTTAATGTATTTCTGAAACTTCTGCATCATTTAGCACATTTTTATCTACATATGAGGCTTTATTTAACTGCTGCTGTAATTTTCTGATTAATTAGTCAGTTAAAATAACAAAAATATTAAGGAAACTAATAAAATATGATTTTTCTGATGAGAAAAAATAATTCGATTGTTAAAGCATATGCAAAATGGGATGAAAACTATAATTTTTCAATCGCATCTTCGAAAGTTTTTATCCATTTATGTGTCAGCTTCATAAAGGGGTAGGGGTAATTAATCTGGCAGACGACTGACTGCCGACACAATTCTGTTATTTATGAATGAAACTCAGAAAACTCAGTGGCTAGCCATTTCATTTTTATTCTGATTTGCTTTACTTGCGTGATTTTTTGTTATTAAAGTTTCTTCACTACTAACAGTGGCGTAGCTAAGGGGGGGCAAGGGGTGCGACCGCCGAGGCCTAGGGGCGCCAAATTGAGAGAAATTGTTATATATCTATATTGGTGTGGGGGTGCAAAATTTCTTGCTGGCCCCGGGCGTCAAAAAACATAGCTACACTATTGACTACTAATGCTGCTAATACAAGACTGATTAGATTGAAACATTAAAAAAGTATTTAGTAAATATGGCCAATTTGGCTAAAAAACAGAACATACAAGTCAGTGGAGACTTTCAAACATGGTGGATTTAGAAATATGGTATGATTAATAAAGATAAGGCTTTTTTCATTTTATGTTCTGGTACAGTGATCTGTGGAACATCATCTGTAAAATGGCATGATGAAATTAATTACAAATCTCCTTCCTAAAAAAGTTACGAAGTGCTCTTCGTAAAAAGAATTTATTGGCAGTGCAATTATAGATTTAAAAAAAAATTGTGATTAAATATATCAGTAAGGATTCTCAAACTAGAGTCCCAAGTTTCTCGGCTGCAAATGTCATTGCCCGGCATGGTTAACTTTTCTGTGATGGGGAATTTTTGAAGGAAGCCTGGTTAACATGCGCTATGTTTACATGAAGATAATAGATGAAGCAAGTCTCACTAAAGAGATTATTTCTGTCATAGATGCATTAGTTGAAAAATTTTCATCAAGATTTGCTGAATAGTCTTTCAGAAACATTTAAATTTATTATCTATCCAGATTTGACTTTTTCATAAATTGAACTTGATTGTATTCCAGTTGTTGGAAATTTCAGAAATTGAAGGGAACTTATCGTCTTCCAATTCATCTCAGTATGAATTCAAAAATGTGTCAAATTAAGAGACGATTTGGAGATGATAAAAAAAAGACAGAATATCAGGCATTATAAATAAAAATGTTTACTCTTTTCTTTTTTAAATTAATTAAACTGTTATTCGCATAAAGCACAATTCTACATAAAATGCCAATTTATTAAAGTTCCAACCAAAGTAATAATAACGCTGCAAGAAATCCTAATAAATCTTGCCGTCTGTCATTTTAGGATTTGAATTTACTTTCTTTATACAAATGATAATGGCAAATCGATAGGAAAAACAAACATTTGTGATAATGAGTTAAATGAGTGATAACGAATTCGATGAAGAGGAAATTAACACCAAAATGCCAAATCACTGTGTTTTACGTACTCTAAAGAGCTTTCATTTTCTATTTTATTTTATTTTGCTTTTTGAAAATAAAAAAAAAATTTGTAATACTTATGAAACAAGAACATAAAAATGAATAAAAAAAAAAACCAAAGAGCTAATAGTACTCCTGAACAGACTTTTTGGTAATTTTTTTATACTTGGTAATTTCTTCTTTATGCATTGTAGTATATTTTTAAAATAATAATTCCCATTTAACAGTATGTGTAAAAAAAAATATTATAGAGATATAGGTCATAATTTTTTTAAATATTTATTTTATGTTCGTGTGTATTGTTTAAAATGAAATTACATCCAATATAAAACTACTAGCATCCTTAAAATCAACAAAGTATTACCATAATTTTTACAATCATGTGGTAAGCTGTTTCAATTTGAGTTTAATATTTTTTATGATTACTCTATTTCTTATATATTATCTTATTTCTGTGATTATATAATTAATTAATCTCATCAGGTGACAACATGTTTTGATTAGACTTTTCAATATGATGCATTATTCAATTTAAATTTGTATATTGGTAATAACTTCAGGTACGTTATCCATATTTACCACAATCCTATAATAGTAAAAATAAATAATTTTAATTAATTGATTAATCGATTAATTATTTGATTTTTTTATGATTGATATTAAAATAATTTTTTCCCTATTCTACTTTTTTTTTTTTTTATTCAACTAAGAAACATATATGTAATTATTTGAAAAAGTTCTTACATAATTTTTTATGTAGTCAAAATCTTGTAGCTAAAACTGTCTCTCATTTCAATTTAATTTAAGTATTATTGATAAATATCATGTTTTGAAATTTAGGGACATAAGTCACTTCAAAATAAATTGATTTTAGAAAATTTAATAAATTCAAAACTACATATTTTCAGTAATTTTGCATGGTAACAGACTTGACAATTTGTCTCACAAGTCAACATTAAAATAGCATTTACGTATTAAATTATAGGCCAAAATTAATAACCAATTCAAGGTCATTTTTCACGTATCTTAAACATAACATCTGTCTCCATTTTTAAAAGAAATTATTAAGTTTGAAAAATAAAATAAAATTCTGAAATGAAAGCGAATAGTGTAAATGGCCCAAACAATTATTTTTTGAGCCAGAAAATTTTTAAATAAAATGCAACTTTTTAGATTGCAGTGCTTACTTGGCTTCAATTACTAAATAAAATATCTGTTTAGAAAAAGAATTGTTTGATCTGTGGATTATATGCCAGAAATCATTGTGATAAACTTTTTACTATCCATTTGTAAAAAAAGTTCAGTGAAAATTAGAATTTGCTTTAGTTTAATTCAAAGTAAGATAATATTTCTAAGATTGTATACAACAATTTTTTTTTAAGGAAATATATATTAAAATAAACAGAAATTTTTTTCTGAAATAACTCTTTGTAGCATTTAAAAGTTAACATTTTCATGTTTAATAAATCATTCAATTTACTATAGAAAATTAAACAAATGATTTTTTTTTCATTAAAAATAAAAATACTGCATTAGTTATAAAATAATTTATATTTGATTGATGTATCCTTAAATATGAAAAAAAACACCAAACTATTATACAAAATTATACAAGTTTAATAAATATTTTTATACAAAATGTTATACATGGAAATTACTTAATCAACAATATTACAACCGGTTTGTAAAATGCTGCAGTTGGTAAAGATAAAGCTGCATTTCAAATGCATTTTTTTGCTTTACAAAAATACATTTAGAAATTGTAAACAAATAGAAAAAAAATCTGTAAAGGAGATTCAATAATAATAATAAAAAAAATACTGTACATATAAAACAATTGGCAACAATATATATGGCTTAAAATCAACAAGTGGACGGTTTGCTTGAAGGAGTGTCAGGAACTTTACAACGAGGAGATAAAATATGTTTTGGATTCCTTTTGACAGTAGAAATATTTTTAGAAGAATTATCTACATCACTACCCTCTGTGTCTGAGGTTGTTGAACTTGTAAAATGATTCCTATTAGAATCCAAAGACCACCCGTCCTTCTGAAAATTGTGTGAATCATTTGTTAGGGCAATAGGAGTGTCTTGAGGTTCAAATCCACTATTATAAAAGCTTTTTGTACAATCTATGGGATGAACAGTTTCTTCCACTTTTGGAGAAGATTCAACTGAACTAATGTTATTTTTGAAAGCTGAAGAATCACTTGGAACAATGTCAGATTTTGGTTTTTTACTATTTTCTTTTCCATGGACTTTTGATAGTTGACTGTCTTCAATGCTATTAATAAACATAGAAAACACTTTTAAAGAAGGAGGAAACAGGTCCTGGTTTTGATTAGGACAACTTAAGTCAGTAAATGACCCCCCATCACCTTGGTCTCTAATGCTGAAATTCACAGCATTAAGAGAATTGTCAATGGCACTACAATTTTTTAAAATATCGTCTTTATGAATAGCTTCCGAAGAGCTCCTATGATCTTTGTGTGAGTGGTTATACATATTAGGATGATGTTTAGGAGGTAAAGGTGGTTTTTGTCGAGATGAAGTGTGCTTTTGATTACTATTAATGTTAATGTTTCTGGTTTGAATTGAATTTTCAGATGAATGCTGGTCATCATTTAGCACATTAATATTGTCAGAAGTCAAAATTTTGGACAATGAAGGAGCTAAGCCTAAACCTACATTTCTGTCATGATACACATCAGAAATTGGAAGTTCTTGACTTAAATGTCTCAATTGAGTATTTAAAATGTTCTTATTACTATGATCTTTCTTGCCAAGAAGGCTATTGTGAAAAGCTTGAGGCACATACGTTGATTTAGTTCTGCATCCAACAGCAGGTGGAACACGAATTTCAAGAATGTCTACATTTTCTTGAGTTTTCCCTTCGAGACAAGGAGCATAAATTCCTGATTCTGCACCAGGATATGTTTTGCTCCCAATATCTGTCTGATGAATTTGAGCTTTTGTCTCTACAACATGACTTAATGTATTAGATCTTCTATAATAATGATGGTTAGAATCTATTTTAGAAAAGCCTTTTCTAGAGAAATCTTTATTTAAAGTTTTATTAACTACCGAAGCAAACATGGATTTTTTCTTCATATCACTTTTAACACTTGAGGAAGATAAATTAAAATTTGACAAAGGAGCTGAAAAGTTTCCTATATCTGAATTGCTACTAGAAAAATCAAACTCTGAATTATTGTTGGATTGATTTGCTTCAATATCTTCATTGAGTGATGATACAGAAGAATGCTTGGCATGACTGGTACTCAAAGAATTGCAAATATTTTTCTTAAATCCAGGGTACGAATGTAGACTGATACAATCTTTTCCGGGGAATGGATCCACGTCTCGAGCAGTGATTTGCCTGCGAACAGTAGACTGGCCAGAATCCCAGTCTGTTGCAGAACTGGTTGATGAAGAGCTGTCAGGCCGAGTTCCATTATTATCACTAGCAGGACTATCATTATACATGCATCTTATTTTACTTTGGTGAGAAAGATTGATAGCCAGATGAGGGCTAGCTTGTGGGGAAGCTTTCTGGGCTATAGAATTGGTATACGGTTTCATTGTATCAACAGGACTAGGGGTAAAGGTATCACTCTCTCGTCCCTTTTGATCATTACCAAAGGTAGCTGTTCGACCATCTGGTTCCCCTCGTGTACGAGCATATGTGCTAAATGCACCAGTACTGCTTCTTCCTAGAATTTGATTGCCGATAACTGGCCTCCAGGTTGGATAAGATAATGTTGGTGTGGCAGCTGGTGGTGGTGATGCAGTTCTAGTATCACTAGGAACACTATCCAGACTTTCTAAAGAGCTGGAATCTTCTAAGGTCAAGCTTTTGGCAGCCTCTTGAGTATCTAAAGAATGCAACAATGTTAGCATAATGAACTTAAAACCAAATATATATATAGTTCATTCTTATAAATTCAACAAAAATATTTTCAAACAGGACTGTGGGACACATGTAAAAGTTTGAGAATAGTTAAAAGATGCTAAAATTAAAAAAAAAAAAAAAACATAATCCCCATGGCAATATTTTTTAATTATTTCTGCAAAAAGCCCAACTAACAGCAAAAATTTTCTGCATTGTGATATATTTTAACTGTAGAAACAAATGAAAAAAAAGACAACGAAGAACTAGTATATCATAAATTAGGTATTATATGTTTTAAAATACCTAATTGGTACCATCATGGTCTTATTTATTTTTGAACTGCATGTTAAAAAAAACTTATTTTTGCAGATTATAAGTAACAGTTAATATGAAAACTTTTCTGATTCCACTATTTCTTGTATTAACAAAGTTAGACTGTATTTCAATATTCCAATGCAATTTTTCAGTAACAAAAAAACATAGATACATAAACATTGTGAACACTAGGAGAAGAAACTCATACAAAAAAATAATATGCAACTTTGTCATCATTTTGCATTATTCCACAATGAATTTGAAAAGGCATATTACTATTCAAATAAAAATTTACAAAATATTTAAAAAAAAAATGTAATACAAATTTCAGAAGGATTTTGAAATATACACATTTGGAATTAAATTAATTATTTTTAAAAGAAACACACCACACAAACTTAAAAAATTCATAAAGATTTTTTTTCAATTTTATAAAAATGGGAATACTGAGATTGTATATCTTGACAAAATTACAATCACCAAATTTTTTTTCAACTAGTTTAAAAAATAAAGTAAAACAAAGATTGCTTTTTTTTTTTTTTTTTTTTTTTTTTTGAGGGAGGGGGGATAAATTTTAAACATTTTCCCCAAAACTTGTTATTCTCTGCACTTTTAATGTTATTAAAGCATGTATGAAAACGTATACCAAATAAACTTTTTTTCTTGCATTTACAGTATTTTAAAATCAATTGAGGTAGGTTATTCATTATCAGGTAACTGCCAAAAATCCATCTTAGCATCAGTAAAAAAATCTAAGTTTTAACTTAATAAAAAATATTTTTGATTAAAGAAATAGCAAAATAAGATGTTTTGCATGGTTATGATTAAATAGTAATAAAATAAAGATTCACGTTCAATAAATAGTGAGTCACAATGTTTGACACAGTTTGTAATAAAAATCCTTTGCATGGTGAATGTTTAAATATACAATTTGGATTGATGTCAGTATAATAAGAGTTCCCACAATGGTCTACCAGTAAAAATTGTTTTAATGTATTTTAATAATCTTATACTATTTCAAATATGATGGAATCTACATACATTATGATTTTAAGATGTTTACTGTGAATATCCCATAAGGTTTTGGTTACTGTCTATGAGGAATAAAAGTTGGAGGTGCGTTTTCTAATGTGATATACATTTAACTACATTTATGCATACTACATGATGTGTATAAATTCTAGAGAAGACTAAACAAAATAATTAATAATCATTATTGTGTAAGAGCATCAATAGCTTAAGTGTGTTTTAAACTAAATCATGCATTTTCTAGTTGAATTATATTTAGTGTACTAAAAGATTTTTGAAGAGTATAAATAAATTCATATACAAGATTAACCAGAAGGATCTTGCCATCTATAAATAGTAATTTTTGAAAGTATGTTGTAGTTATGTTGTGTATTTTTTTCTGTATTAAATTTTAGTTTAATCTGAGGGATGAATATAAAAATCTGTAGATAATATATATCGAGTTGTAAAAAATCATCTGAGTTTATTGGCAGAAAATGCTGCTGGTGAATTTTCAATTGTATTTTGCATTTTGTAACTAAGCTAAGTTTTAGAATACTATGTATACAGACCTATAGATCATTTACAAATATTTTCAAGTATCTTCTCAACTAGAAATTGTAATTGCTGAAATCTGATTTTACCAAAAAATTTCCATTGCAGTATTTTGAAAGTGTTGCACAATATTTATGCTTGATTCCCCATCCTCTTCATTCCCGTCAATAAGTATAAATTAAGCAAAATGTATCATTACACAAAACTTACCAAAAACTGCAAGTAAAGCCTGCAATGCAAACTGAATATTTCTTTTATTTGATTGTTTCCCCATTCGGAGCATCACTTCATCACGGCCAACTTCCATTAGATCAAATCCTGTAAGAAACAAAATAAACATTTATGAAATGATTGCTCATGATCAGTCAACATGATTCATCATTCTAAAGCTATCTGAAAATGTTTCCTTAACAAGTGATAACACAAAACTTATTAAGAGAATATTTTCACTCATTTACAAATAAATATCATACCAGCAATCTGTCAGAAGAATTACAAGAAGTTTCTTCAACACTTTCCAACATAATTGGAAATTGTTTAAGATTTTGATTTGTCTGCCTGCCTATGATTTAACTCACATAAATATATTTGGGTTATTGAGTTCAATATATGTTATCGAAGTTCATCATAGGATTTTCTCTATTGAAAATGGAATAAGTAGCATGAATAATTTTACTTGCAAGATCACACAAAAGAATTTTTACATTATATTCTATGGAGAAAAAATATTTACTCTGTATTTTAATAAAAAGGCTACACTATTTCATACATACTTAAATTGATATTAATGAGACATAACATTATATGATATAACATTCTCTAATATATAGAGTGCATGACATTTCTCACTCATTCGCAGGGACATACAAAAGAATTCCATTACATTATGGGTTATGGGGAAAAATTATTTATTTTAAAATTTTAACTATTTGAATAGAAATTTCTTATGTGTGTTAATTTATTATTCTTACAACTTGCTGAAAATTTGGATAACATTGGTCAATTAACAAAAGACTTTTCAACTAATTTTTAATAGTAAGAAGAAGTGAAAGATTTTGCTTTTAATTATTTTTCTTTTGTTCGTTGTTTCACAATTTGCTGTTTTCTGCATTCAACATTGGAAAACTTTCTGATACATTCATAGAATCAATTTTATACACAGAGAACTGAAATTTGCAGTATGATTATTAAAATGATTTGGCTTCAAAAGGTGTTTTTTTTCTTTCTCCAAAAGTACAACATCTTATCAATCATAGTCTGTTGGTAATCTTTCCTGGGCTGCCCTATCTTGAAAATCAGTTCAAAGTGCCAAATATGTCTTCATTTTTTTAAAAATATCCTTTTTCTTTCCTTTTTATGAAAACACTATCTTATTTGAATAAAAATGAGATATCTGTCCAGGCTTTATATACAGGGTTATCAAAAGAATTCGGATATTTTATCTACTCTAGTTGAGAAAATTGGTGTTCAACTGTGTTATGCATTTTCTAAATTGTTTGTTTTGATATCTTTTATCTCATTAAATAGTGAAGTTTCACTACAACATTCATGAAATGTTAGAAAGTGTTTCATAATCTGTGTGTGGCACATGATTTTTTTTTCTTGTTTTGAGACAAATTAGTTATGAAAATTGTCAATGCTAGCAGAATGGATCTTTCTTATTAGACCTCAGATGTTATTTAATAAAAATGTCTTGAAGTTTATAAATATAAAAGGTCTCAGAATTTTTATTTTATGGTTTGTTATCATTAATTAAAAAATAAATAAATAAATAAATAAAATAAAATAAAATATAGCTTTTCTGACGGAAGGCTGTTAGAGCTAACTTTTTGTTGAAAGTTAAAGAAATGTTTTTAACTAACTGAATGGAAAATAACATGATTCGCAGAAACCAGCATAATTTTAGAGTGAGCATTGTTTTCTTGTATTATAACTAATTACTTCTTTTTTTTCTTCTTTTAATTTTATTTAATCTGTTCAAATATGTTGTTTTTGGCTGTAAAGGATTCAGGGAAAAATAATAAGAAAAACAAAAATACAAGAAATAAGGATGCGTTAAATAAAATGGTACAATTTACAAAGGGAGGTTTATTAAAATCTAAAATCCCTCGTGCATTCTAACATTTTTGGCTATTGGAAGCTTTCAGCATTACATATTGTCAAGTAAATATATTTTTCAGATACAATTATGTTAAATCTTATATAGTGTTAGTTTTATTGTAATATCTGAATAATATAAACATATATAACCACAACCAAAGACTATACCTAAAGAAGCAAGAAGCTCATGGCAGCCAGGTATACTCCATAATCTAACACTAACAGAACATTCAATATTGTCAGCATCTTGCTCTTTATGCAGGAACTGTGACATCACTTGACGAATCTAAATGAAGAAAATTGATCAGATAATTTTCTGACATACAAGTGAAAAAAAGAGTAAAAAAATTGCATGTTTGATATAAGTTATTAAATATAATTATTATAAAAGAGCATGTGCACATATAAAATATAAAATTATGAAATTATCATAATTTATAAATATTACTATTAGGCTATTATTTATATATATATATATCCTTTATATATGTATATACAGAAAACCATAACTTTGTTCACATTTACAAACTTTTCAGATTATGAAAATTGGGAATTTTATATGCAACCTCTTGACAAATTTATGATCCAGCGATCATTAGACAAAATTCATAATTAATTTCTACAATTGTTCAATGAAATTCTCGATTTTATTTCTGCAACAGATTGACAAAATTTATAATTTTTTATACAACTGATGGATGAAATTTGCAATTTTATTCCATAATCATTTGGCAAAATTCGACAATCCACTCATTTTTCTTCCCATGCCACAATTGATGATCAATAAAAAGAAAGAGAAAAGCAAAAATCCTCGAAAATGCATCATCCCAGATTGCATGTGTCATGAGGAGTCATTGATACACAATGAAAGCACACAACAGAGTCACCAGAAATTATTGTTGCAGATTGTTAGTGATACAGAAAGAATTTGATATTGTCATACTACCTTCGATGCCAAATTTTTGTTTCCAATTTCTCGGCAGATTTGTATTGATCTCAGAAACAGCCAAAAATGCTTTCAAAATAGTGAATGTTAGAAGATTTCTCAAGTAAAAAGGGAAATGATCAGTTGCATTACTGTACACAAGGTCTAATGTAACAGGTAGCTACCTAAGCTTTTCACTTTTACCCGTTTGATACTGCTATTCAGATGTGCATGCACAAAATACAGAAAAAAAACTGTCAATAACTGTGTTTTTAGAAATGGCAAACATCAAGAAATATAGAAAAAGTATATAAATAGATCTTATTCAATTTTAAATCAGAGCTCAAAAACATTCAGGATGCAAAGATAAAAAAGGGGATGTTAAATTTTAAAATTTAAAGGTTTATATAAAAAAAAAAAAATTACAGTATTTTTCTATAAATTGAGGCATTTGGGTCATATTTAATATTATGTCAAATTTTAATTGCTTAAAAGGTATATCTAGCCAACAGAGTGAAAAAGTG
The DNA here is from genome assembly GCA_964019185.1 of Maratus speculifer. Lineage (NCBI taxonomy): Eukaryota > Metazoa > Arthropoda > Arachnida > Araneae > Salticidae > Maratus > Maratus speculifer. The sequence continues at coordinate 388,568,066 of OZ025294.1, read as the reverse complement.
TCTAAGCTGGAACTTGAACCCGGGTCATTGGTATAGTTCACAGATGTTCTACTAACTGAACCACTTGGAATGATATCCAGCTTGACATTTCTCACTATATGTCGGCAAGGCTACAATCGCAGCACAAGACGGAATATTTTTCCATGAGCACCAGCTCTGGGGCAAACATGAAATTAATTAGAATCTAGCATTGAAGAAATTGAATAAATCTACATAATTATTGGAAATTTTCTATGGAATGTCATGGTGTGGTATGTGATCCAAGATGAAGGATATTTTGACATCATGATGTTTTGTGACTGAGAAGAAGAGTAAAATTACTGATTTATTTGTATCCAAAATAGCTATGCAGGATTTTCAAAAGGGCTGACAGTAAGTAATTTTTTTAAATTCTTATTCTCAATAAGTTATGATTAAAAATTGATGAAGTTTTGGCTATTACTTGCAATTAAAGTCTAGAATTGAATCAATTTAATCTTTAACTGCAATAAATATTAAATATATATATTTTTAAAGTTTTTTTTTTTTTTAAGTTATCCATTGTTAGATAAATTAGTGAGAGTTATTTTCTACCAAATATTTCTATAAATAAATATTTCTTTTGGGTTTATTGATAGAAATAAATGTAATTTAATAGTATTTTTTGATAATTAATTTTGGCATTTTTGAGGAAACATTTAAGTTAAATACTCAAATGATTGGATATAGCATGAGATTCATTATATCAAAATGCACTCCAATAAAATAATTATACACAAATGTAGTACAAGACTTGTATGCAAAATAAAATATAGATATATATACCCAATACAATACATGAAATATGATGACACATGATACAAATACAATATCAACAAAAATGGATAAATACTTTTCAAGAGGAAAGAAAAATACCTAAAATTTCTACTATAAAAAGTTTATACCAAAACATTCATATACACACCATTACAAAATAAACAAATAAATGATTAAAACACAATATATACACATTCTTAATTAAAACATAAAATTGCACTATGTTGTAAAATCCAGTTATTGCACACATAAAAATTTGCTATTCCTAAAGACATATTTATATTTAATAAATCTTAATTTTTCTGTATTATTTATTTATTTAATCCAGAGATATGAGGTGAAGTTAACAACAGACAATGATGTAATAATGAAGTAAAATTTTCTGAAAAGATTAATGTTGTTTATGATAATATTTTTGAGTTGTAAAACAACAGCCTGTACATATTTTTACTATACTAATTTTTGAAACTGATGTTTTAAAAAGTTAAACAGTGTCAGTATCATTTACTATACATATAAAAGGGAGGAACTTACAAGTTGTATAATGTCATCAGCATATTCTGGACTAGAAAGTAACTTGGTAATAGCATTCAAAGAAGTTGATGAAAGACCTGCAGAAGGAAAAAAGAAAATGTGATAAATAAAAAGAAATTTCTGTTGGAGGGGGAAAAAAAAATAGCTATACTGGATAAATGAAAAAAATTCTTGCATTATGATTCACAAATAACAAATAATTGTTTGTTATAAAGTCTCAATTCAAATAAAATTTTAATAAAATAAAAATACAGAATCTAATTTTCCACTGGAAAAAAAAAGGGAGATTTTTTCATATACAAAACAATAATGAATTTAATTCTACTTAAAATGAGATATTATGTATGTGTGATTGTTATATTTAATTTTTTATAATTTCCAAAATAATATGAGAACAAAATCTAAATTTCGACCAACAAAAAATGCAGAAAATTATTGAATTGATGATCAAAGGTAGTTTACTGATAAGGTAAAGTCAAGAAACATCTGATGAATTTATGTAAAATTGAGTTACCACTTCTTCATGCTAAATCATATTCTGAATGGTACAGCTGATTGTTTTTACAACTTGATCTTTCTTTCTAGCAAAAATAGCAACAAAAATTCTCCCATGCTAAATATATCTGCAGCAATGTGTTATTTGCCCCAGCAATACATCTTTATCACAGCGATTTTATCCAAAGTGCACAAAAGGGTGAAAATTGGGATAAAAAAAAAAAAAAAAAAAAAAAAAAAACTTTATGCCTTAAAAGTAACAATCATGTCAAATTTCAAATCCCTAGCCTTAAAATTTCTAAATGAATACTAACTTATAACATTTTCTGCTTGTTTAATACTTTTAAATTTTGGATTTTTAAAGAAACAGGTGTAGCAAGCATGCATTTCTAAAATTATTTAATGTGCCAAATTTTAAGATTTATTTTTCCAAAGCTATCATAATTTTAGAATGCTTTTTGCTCTTGCACCTGCTGATTGTGTAGTAGAGTCATAAAATAAACATTTATTGTAGAAGAGCCAGACCTTTTAGCTCCCATTAGATTTCAAAATCATTTGATAATTTTGATAATTCCAGTGAGTGCTCTCAATAAACAAATACACAATTTTTTCATACTAAAACTTCCTTTCATTAATTCATAGGCAAATGAAGTCGATATTTTTTTTTGATTTGGTTCTTTGCCTGTAAAAGAAATCCTACTGTTCACCATGAAATATAAAACTCACATTCAATTAAATTCCTTTTCAAGTTTTGCTTATCCGAGGAATAAAATATTGAATGCTGATATGAATTACAAATACATACATTTCAGATGATAGTTCATCTCAAAAATTAATTAAAAACCTTTCTAAAAATGTAAGTTTTATAGTTTTATTCAAAAAGTAATCTTGAGGAAAAATAGTTGACTGGTAGATGAAATCTGAAATGTGAGGTGGTCCGTCCTGTATCTAATTGGCATTAAAAATAGTACGAGACCATTGACAACTTTCTCTCTCTTCTGTCATATTTTGTTAACTTTAGAGTTAATTAACAGTGTTTTGCTAATTAAGGATATAGATTTTAATTTTTTGGAATTGAACTTTATAAAAGTACACAATTAAGGAATTACTTGTCCACAAATGCAACTTAATTTTCTCTCTAGCATTTAAAGTCTTTATGCTGTTTAAATATTAAGGGTAAAAAAATTATAATTTTGAGTACCTCAAGATTTTTTTTTTTTTTAATTCTGTATCTTTGCTTACAATTCTCTTATGAAAATGAGTTGAGACACAAAAAAAGTCTTCATTAAATTCTTCTACCTTTTGTTTTATTTTTCTGCTATGTTTGGTTCTTTGGATAAATAACATTTTATTATGGCATGTTCAGTCCATTTAACATTAAGATGTTATCTCTGGTATAATAAGCACAATAAATAAATAATTTATTTGATTAATAACATTTTTTGTTTTGTGGGGTTAGTATCTTTTATTATAGCTTTGCTTGGCAGGATGACCATCCAGCTTAATAAAATGCTACAAAATTTATTGCGATAAAAACAGATTTGCCAAACCCTGTTTAGGCTTTGTAGTTTGTAAAACCATAAGAATTTGCTCAATACAGGTGGAAAAAAAGAGGTCTGTTAGCACAGAATCTCAATAAATACAAATGAATTTTGAAGAAACAGTCTCAATGAGTGAAATAAGTATTAAAGGTTTAAAAACCCATTGATTTTAAACTTTTGAAAAGATATAGCACAGAATCTTAAATTTGCCTCCAAACAAAATCGATCTTTTACAGAAAAGAAGAAACTAACCTTCAGATTGAGAATTCCATTCAGTAAAAATATCATATCATTAAAAATGAGTAGAATAGTTCTATAGAAAACAACACAAATAAATCTTATACAAATAGAAATCTAGATATAAAAAAATAATACCTTTTAAAATTACGTAACGATGTACAGGGATTAAAATGTTTTAGAATATACAAGCAGTATAAAATATTATATATAAGAAAATGAGTTAAATATTTTATTTTTCTTATTGATAAATATTAAAAGATTGCATTGTTGATTACAAAAGTTCAAATAAGTTATTAATACAACAATAAAAAAAGATCACAATACAAAATATAAATTAGTTAAAACATGTGTTACTGTTATAATTAAATCTACGTGAATATGAATGTTAAATCATATTAAACGTTTCAGGTACTATTAAATCAATCTTGATAAAAAAAGAAGATTATTATAGCATACCTAATAAAGCCTGTAAGCTTGCACTGCATTGTGTTAGCCTTTCTCCAGGATCTGACTGTGGAAAAAATACTGAAGCTGGCAATCCATTTGAAGCTGGCTCAAAACGAAATCCAACAGATATCAACAATTCTTTCCACCCATTAACAGGGCCAACCTTATTTTCAATGCTTTTCTGAGTTGTGTACATAGCATTTTTATGTCCTCTGTGAATTCTTTGTAAAGATTTTTCAACCTGTAAATGAAATAAGATTAAAAATAAAAACCATAAGAAATCCTAATCAATGATGTTTTAAAAAAATTAAAAAACATAATCTAAAAAAAATATTTGTCTTTATTTTTTTATATGAATATCAGTAAGGTTGCAACTTGGCATGCATGAAGATAGACCATATTTGTTGTAAACATTATTAAAATATATGTGTGTTCATTAGCATGAAATGAAAATTATGCTCCTAATATAGTAGAATCTTGAAAATATGAGTCTCAGAAGTCTGAGATTTTGTTAATTTGAGGCATCAAAAATAAAATTTTCTGTTATTTCCCTTGTCCTAAAAAATGTCAATCCCCCCCCCCCTCCTCCCCTTCCTGGAAGGAATGTTATTACCATTTTGAGTCACCCATCACTTTTTGTTCTCTTGTTATCAAATGGCTGAGGGTTGGGGTTGGTGTGAAAGAATTTTCTAAACTAGTTCTATAAGATTTTTCTTTTCTAAGTTCCTTAAAGTGTTAGGGGTGTACTCCGTGATCAGTTGCATTTTAAATTGCTCTGATGTTTATTCAAAGTCAGCTTTTAACATTCCTTATACTTATCTTTTTGGAGAAGCATTAATGTTGAAGTTATTTTGGCCCAACCTTAGTGTTCATTCTAGGCCACTTTTGAAGGGTGCAGCACCCTGCCCTTTTTCAAATTTACAAAATGCACCCTGCCCTTTTTAAAAGTAGTAAAATGCACCACTGGTTTTACCCAGAGATTTTTAATAAATATTTTTTTCATTCCGTAGTGTTTCTAAATTTGTGTGCCCAAAAATGATAGATTTTTTTCATTTCTTTAAGAAAAAGAACATAAAACTATTGAATCATGTTTTAATTTAATTGTATTTTTAATTTTTATATCATAAAATCATTTGAAATTAATCTTACTTGATTTATCATATTTAAAAATTTTGTGTTTCATTGCTTTCTTTTTTCCCCTTCTAAAGGCAATAACAATTTTTTCTGGCAAAAGTGCCCTTTTCTGTTGCAGTAATAGTGCCTTTTGTAGTGAATAGCACCATGCCCTTTTTATTTCTAGAGTGAACACTACAACCTGGTGTAAAAATTTAAAGTTTGACCTGAACCCGGCCCGTACAGAATCAGTGAAAATAAACCCGACCCGACTCGGCCTGTTCTGGCCAAATTCAATTTCTACAATAAATTCAGGTAACTCAGACCAAGCCCGTGCCCATGCAGATCTCTACTGCAATGTCATATTTAAAAATTTTAGCCCTAACAATTTTTAAGAAATGGTTATTTTAGAACAAATGCTCCCTTGTGCTTCCTGGGAGGAAGAGATCCCAAGATAAAAAATAACTTGATGTTTAAACAGAGAAAGTCATCATTATAATAGTGAAAGAAATTTTGAAACTGATTTGGTAGTTTTGGAGTAATTGTGATTTTAGAATGCTTCATGCTGATTTCAACCTTTTAAATTGTGATTTTTTTTTGATTTTTTTTTTTTTTTTTAAACCATTGTTAGTGAATTTTTGAAAATGGTTTGGTAATTTCAGAGTAAAACTGATTTTAGAAGGTTTTCTCCTCATTTCAAGCTTTTAAATTAAAAACTTCAAAAACTATTCTTAGTAATCATTTATGTCTTAAACATAACCACCATTTAAATTTTCTAGTTTCTATCTCTAGCAGTTTATAAAGAATCATAATTTTAAATATGCTTCATTCTTACAACCAAATGGATGCAAAGACGCCAAAATAAAATACCTATATTTAAATAAGGATGTCATCATAATAAAACCTCAAAGAACTTTTAAAATGTGTTTGAGAGTTTCTGCATAGTTGTGATTTTACAATTTTTTTGATGATTTCATCTTTTTAAATTTAAAAAATTTAAAAACTGTTCAGTGCAAGAATTTAAAAGTAACCACTATGTCAAATTTCAAAATTCTAGCCTTAACAATTCTTAAGAAATTGCAAATTAAATTCTCTTCTTTCTTGCACCACATGGAGCCAATGATCTCGAGATAAAAAGTAACCTAATATTTATATAGGTACAGTAGACATAGTTATCCTTATGATATTATTGTAAGAAATTTTGGATTTTTTGAAATCTGTTGTTAGTATTTACCTCTTAAAAGTAACATTCATGTCAATTTCAAAAATTTTATATCCAACAGTTTCAAAGAAATCATTATATTATAACATATTTTTGCTCTAGCGCCATTTTAGGAAAAATAATACCACCACAAAAAAAAAAAAAAAAAAAAAAAAAAAAAAAAAAAAAAAGTCTATGTTGGAAAAGAGATTTTTACCATTATTTTTAAAATCAGTTTGGTAGTTTTATTGACTACCTCTTACAAAACAAACAACAGCTCTTTATAATATTAGTTACAATTTTCTAAATAAAATAAAAAATGAAAAAGAAACTTCTAGATTTTTTAAAGTATTTTGATTAAAAGTTAACAAAAATACACAGAGATATAAACAAAACAAAGCAGAAAGCTAAAAATCATACCAGATGTAACACAACTCTCATAGCAGCACTGCATTTATCAGGAGTCTTCAGTAATTCAGATAGAGCTTGTCCCATCAATGCCACTTGATTACTCAAATGGACATCACTTCCAACTAATACAAAACTTGCCCAGTTAGCAGGATGAGAAAAATGTTTAGTAGTTTGAATGGTACGCATTGCTTCTGCTAATGCTAAACTTACTTTGCTGCCCTAAAGGGATAACAAAAGACAAATTTAAAGAAAAATTAGCAATTACTAACACTAGTAGATCGAACCCGGGCTTCCCGGGTTACATAGCAAAGATAAAAACCATTTTTTTAATTGAAAACTTTAATGAATTTTCTGCATGTAATATGCGTTTTAGATTCCTAACTAACTCCAAAAAAGCATTTTAACCCTTAAATCTCTTGAAGGGGAGGGGGGGATAAAATTTATCCCACTTAATTTTAATTTCAAAATGCCACATTGACACCAATAATTTCAAATAGCAGTTTTATTTTTCTCAAATACGTGAAGAAACGCTTTTAAATATTCTGAAACAAATTTGTTTTTAAAATCTCGTGTCAATCAATCATTTCAGAATTTTAAGAATTGAAGTGCTTTTTCTCTCAAAGGGTTAAGTGTCTTGCGGATTTTTTCATTCATGTTTTGTTCATAAAATAATAATGTGAAAAATATTGGTATGAAGATTTGTATTTGATACTTTACATATTTTTGTATTGTATTGGACTTTACATATTTTTTTATCTTATAAAATTAAAAAAATTAACATTAATCTCAATATTATATTAAATCAATTGTTGAATTAAAATATTACATAGCGGATAAACATGATTAGGCTAACGTGGTTAGGTTAAAGTGTTAAATGAAAAATATTAATTATGGAATCAAATAAAGCTATGAAGTTTTTCAAAAGTCACATTTCCGTATTAGACGCATCTCAGAAGTTATTAGCAAAGATTTTGTTAAGGCAGCTTGTTTTGTTTCTGGTCATTTCAGTGTTTCAAGCACATAATTTAATTACATGTCTGTTAAATTTGTATTTATTTTATTTTATTTTATTATTTATAAAGGAAATTTTAATTTTGCTATAGTATATTAGCCGGAAACAAATCCCGAACTCTTTATATTTTTCTAAGGACAAATAATCTATCGTAGTTGAGTTTCACTCGGTAGAGATACATTTAAAAATAACTCACACCTGATTTTTTTAAACCACAGCCAATCAGTAAATTGAAATACAGTTTTCAAACAAATTCAAAGCATTTTCAAAGTATTTTTTTTTTCTTATTTGGCACTGTAAAATTTTAAGTTGTTTTATTATATGTTGAACTTGTAATTTTTAGTAATTTAATCTGCGTTTTAAACCATTCTTCTATTTTATTACTCATTCAATTTTAATTTTATAATGGGAAATTATCAGGAACAATATTTATAGATTTATGCGTAAATTGTGTATCAATATTTCTTAATGGAAATACGTAATAGAGATTTTTTAAAAAAAATGCTTGAAAATATAAGCTCGTAATAAATGAGTCAAATGAGATACAGTCTTCAATCAAATTGCATTTGAAAGTAGATTTATTTTCCTATATGACGGAATAAAAATTAAAAATGTGCGATGTTTAGAAGATTAAAAAATTGCAGTAACAAAAATTGCAAAAAATCATTTTATCCTGAAATGTTGTCATTTGCAAAATAACATCAGTACTACATACGGACACATTTGTTCGTTACAAAATAGATTTTGCTCCCCCCATATGAAAAATCGATACTACTTCATTATCCTGTCGACCATTTTAGTGAAATTAAAAAAAAATGCCGAACTAATAGCCATATTATGTATGTTGACATAATTTTTTTTTTAAATTACGGGAAAACAAATAAATCATTAAACATGAATAAAAATACGAATAAAAAGTAGTATTAAAACTTTGATGACATTTTAAACATGTGTATCGTTTAATATCATTCAATATGACATTCACAATCATCCATTATTGGCATATAATCTTATAATTTGGCGATGATTTTTTGGTCGACGGGATAACCAAGTAGTACCAAAAAAACTTACGCGCATACTAAAATGTTAAAAGCAAAGAAATGACTGCATGTACATCTTTTCGAAAAAGTTTGCTTCAAAGAACTCTATGACAAATTTAAAATTCGTTTTATAAATTAAAATACACAACACAAACTAAAAGAATAAACATTAAAATACACAAACATTGCACTCCGTCACTCCAACATGCAAAGAAGATGTCGTATTTTCCGTGAAATACGCAAATCTTGATTTTTACAAATCATGCCAAACCAAATTTTCAGTTACATTTTAAACATTGGACATTAGCGAATTATGAAATCTCATTTCATCATTTACATCGTTCTTTTTCTATTTCAGATCAATTTTCTATGTGAAAAATGTACTTTTTTTTTTTCTGAAAATATATTTGGAAAGTAAAAATGGTTCTAAAAATAAAGTAAAAAATAAATAACATAAAAAATATAATTATTCCAAAAAGAAAGAAAAATTAAATAATTTTGGTAAAATGACAGGTAACAAAAAGGAACTAAGAAAATCGTCTGCTATAGCAAGTTTAACTGAAATTTATAAAAAATTACATTAAGCGAATAATGTTATTTTAATATAATTATAATTGAATGTCTTAAACAATTTGGGCAAAAATTTGGGGAACCGGGCATTACTTTAAACCTGGAATTATTGCCAAAACCATCTTTGTTTGCTTGTCTAACTCGGCGAAAAAAATTCAACCTGGAGGGAAAAAAGAATCACATTGAACAGGTACTAAATCCTTTGACATAAGTCGTGCATTTTTTCTCTGAATAAAAATTATCTGCTTAAATTTACACATTCTAAAGTAGCATTTTATTTTAATATAAACTAAAAACTATAGTACTGAAAGTTTCCACAGACTTGTCATTGAAAGTTTTCTTTTTTACAAAAATACGCGGTTGTGTTCGGCTTAATGTAGCAGATTTCTCAGGGTTACATTTTTTGCACCACTCCCAGCCACCACACATAAGTCCTCTCTATTTCTTCTTTTTACTTTATGGCTATTTTTCCTTTATTTTGCACCATGGCCAACTATACAAGGCCCATTTATTTAATATTAATGTATGAAATCTCCCGCCAGAAGACTCTGATACTTTGCCCAAGTTACTCTGACCAATCGTGCAAACTCTAAACTAAAACAATGACCATGTGGTCAGAACAGAAATCAACTCATACAATGCTAATTTGGGCAGGGTTTGTGCCACGTGATCCAATGAAATGACTCAGAGTTTGAAGCTGAATCCAGCTTCACTTTTTCGGCAGTTTTTAGCGAAATGGGCAGGCCGTTATATCTAGTTGGTAATGCTTTGCACAGAAATGGAGTCTCAAGTTGCCACTTCCAGAAAAATTAAATTAAAAACTACAAAAAAATTAATATTTCAAAAACAAATTAAGATACGGTTTTCAAACAAATTGCATTTAAAAGTACATATTTTTCCTTACACAACGGTGTAAAGATTGAAAATGTACGATGTCTAGGAGTTAAAAAATTTGCAGTAATTGAAATTACAAAAGTGAAATTTCATCAGAAAGTGTTGCCATTCGAAAAATGACATATGCGTTACGCACAGATATGTTTGGCCTTTATAATATAGATTTTTTACAGTATTTATCTTTTCAGCTAAGAAAGAATCAACAGACAAACAATTGAGAAAAAAGTGGATTATTATTATTATTTTTGAAAATCAATATTAATCTGAAATTTGTTACCTGTAAAAGAGCTGAATAAAAAGTCCTCAGAAGTATCTTGACAGCTGCATCAGGAACAGGCCACAAAGATACAAGTACACACTGCGCTCCAGCAGCTAAAAGAGCTCTTGTAAGACCAACTACACCATCAGAATTTGCACGTCCATGATGATTTCTTGTGTAACATGAGCTGATAACAACTAGGCGAGCTTGAAGCCTTAAATTCAGGATGTCAGCTGCAGTAAGCAAGAATTCTGATAGTGGTGGTAAGTCTGATGATAATTCTGATGATGGTTCTTCAGTATAATCATTATTATCATGAGATGTTTCGCATTGTGAGCCACCGTGAGAGTAATGCCTCGAAGACTCTACAAATTCACCAGGAGATAAAACAACAGCAGACAACTTCCAAGAAATGTGAGCAGCAAAATGAACGCATTCTGCCTGTGAAAGTTGGCTTAAAATATTCTCTTTTGTGGCATTTGCACCAATTATTGCTTTGGTAGACAAAATTTCACTCACTAAAGATGCTTCCTGCTCTGCTTGGGGAATATCGTTCCATCCCCACTGCTCGGAAACAATAGCGGGTATTTTGGGATTTCCTACCACTAATGCTGAAGCAATATCTTTACTATTATTCTGCCTAATAATTTTGGATCTCTGGCTTGCTTTTAATGCACTTATAGATGGCAGTACAGTTAGACTGAACCTTTCACAAAGATATTCATCACAGCTGCCATTTTTTAATATGGCAAAAGGAACTAAATAGAGGTCCCCATCAAGAACAAGTAATAGCTCTTGTAATTCAGGATCTTTAGGCAAATGTTCCTCCACTGGTGCAATTAAGAGATCATAAAGAGCATGCAATGGTGCAGGTCCTTGCCACTGAGATTTACGGGATCTTATGCTGCCAGGTCTACTAGTTAAACCACTTGCTATGCTACCACCAAGACTTCCGACACTAAACAGACTGCTTAAACTGTAATTGCTGCTGTTAAATAAGTGATTTCTATTTACCATCCTTAAAAATCCAGAACGATCATTTTCCTAAAAACATAAAAATATATTTTTTTAATAATCAAGTATTACATATTTTGACACAGAAAGTAGAAAAATATTTCTTTAATAACATAACAATACTAAACAGTGTTATGTATCATATAAGCTATTTAAATGTGGACCCAACTCTTTATTATCATAATAATCTATGGCACACAATATGTGTTGTTGTCTTTTTATAGCTTTTCCTCAATGACAATTAAAATTCAAGCTTAAAAAATTCAGTACATTTTAGGGCTAAGAAATATGACATACAAATCAGGCATTTTATAGATCTTTTTTAAATCAACATGCAGAAACTCTATTGAGGTACAGACACATATTTAGTTTAATTTGCTACATTTTATTTTTATTCTAAATACATTGAGATATTTAGATAATTGCATAGTCATTAAATGAACACTTATTAATTAAATTTCAACTAACTAAAGCATAAAGAACAAATTGTCTGAGATATCCATATTAAATCCCATGATCTTATGTATAACTTAAGATTATCTTAAGACTTAAGATTTAAGACCCTTCCCTTTTTGCTTTTAAATGATTTTTTTAACTTTCAAAATAACTACTAGATATATGCAGATGAAAAGCAAGAAATAAATCTGAATAAATGAAAAATATCAGGTTTAAAAAAACCCAAAAAACAAGATAGGTGGTAAATGTTTGTTAGTGCACTTGCCACTAAATAAATTAAGTGTAACATTTTAGCAGTAAAGAAGACATAGTTAATTATTATTATTAATTTATTTTACACAGAAGGGATATGAAAAATGCTAATTTTAAAATACCAGATAAAGCTTGATTCTAATGTCCAAGACTAAGATTAAAGTTTGACAATATTAGAGAAAAAACAAATATTTAGAAAATTTCACAACTAGGGAAAAAAAAAAAAAAAAAAAAAAGATATTAAAAATGTTTTTGTAACATCATAAAAAAAATAATAAATAAATACAATAAGAATTGGCAGTAATAACTTACCTGATTTAATCGGTCTCCTAATTCTTCTAATTGTTGATTCCATAAATCTCCTGCCTCACTTTCAGTTTCACTTAGAGTACCATTATTTTGAGATGCTGGTATGTCTACACCCAGCGCTTCCCTAACATGGGCAATATATTGCTCTAATAAAGAACTTGCTGATGGAACAGCACCATTAGTTTCATCACTTGAATCATTTTCTACATCACTGATGTTACTTTCATGAAATTTCATTATGCCTGAAATTCAAAATTTAATATTCAAAACATCTAATTATTAAGCAGAAGAGATGTTTGACCATGAGAATAGATTATTTCAAATATTACTATCACATCAATTAATTCTTTTTTAGGGTTCTGTACTACAAAATAAAATACAGAACAATATGATCACTTTGTTGTATGGCTGTCTGTCAAGATTGCCCCCCCCCCCTTTTTTTTTCTAAGGAATGGCCTGAGACATCAAAGTTGAAATTAATGTAAAATAACAAGGTCAACAATCCAATTATTTTGTAAAAATTTCAAGCTTTTAACTCAATGCAATAAAAAGTTATTGCCTTAAAATACCATTTTCTCAAACAAAATCACTTTAAAAAGAAATAAAATATTTCCATTGCCTTAGTACTTTAAATTTGACAAGACCAATAAAAAAAAAAAAAAAAAAAAAAAAAAAAAATGTAAAGGAAAAACTCTAAAAAAACATTAATTTTTAATAGTTCAAAATTTAGAACATCAGAAAACACAGGATTTTAACCAGGCTGTTTTTTATAAGCCCTCCCCTTTTATGGTGTAGTATGTATGCACACAGTCTAGGTCTAGCTGGCAGAAGATGTTGTGTCAACCTGTGTGAATAGGGGATATGCAGGCAAAAATATTACACAATTACATCATAATGACATAACTTTTGTTTATAACATTTGTTTTTACTGAATATTTGTAATATTAGTCAATTATTGTCAGATGTTTCCAAGATTGTTAAGACTATATCAAATCCTGATCTATAGGTTAAAAAAATAAGTCATCTTCAAATCATTTTATCAAATATGAAATTTTAAAATGTTATTCTTTGGTGATCAGGTAATCTATAATTAATTTTCCAGATAGAAATTCCGCTGATAAACTAACCCTAGGTTGCTATAAATTGGGCAAAAAAAGAGCCTATTAGAAGAGTTAGCAGCTTTTGTAGTGCTTTTGCTGCAGTAAGTGACAGCAAAACCTTGATTAGTACCATAGCAAAGATTGTTGCTTTGTACTGTCAAAATAAATGTTTAATTTTCATAATTAATATATCATTCAATTATTATGTTATTTTGCAAAGTGAAATTTAAAAAATATCTTCACAAATCTTTCTATTAAAAAAATATACATTTGTGCATTATTTTTTATGAAATTGCCAAAAAATCAAAAAGAGTGAAGAAAGTTACATAAATTGCACCCTTACACTTTTAAAAAATTCTCTCTAAATTTTTAAGTAATATTATAATCATTTTTTAATAATATTGGCTATATTTTTTAAATATTATAATATTTATATTCTTAATTCTTTGAATAAACTTAACGAAGAAATTTGGACATGAGTTTCAAAACTCATCTTATCCAGAAAGTCAAATTTTGTGAAATAACCAAAAAACACTGACAGTGTCCATTAATTTTCCTTGTAAAACAAGATTTGACAAAAGCAGAAACAAAGGATAAAACTACATTTTTTGCTGATTGTTCTGTTTCTTCAGTGCAAGCTTATCGAGAGAATAAATTGATAGACAAAAGACTATTTTTTAAATTTTAAATAATTTGAGTTCTGAGACACATCTACAAGTAAACAATGTCAACTGCTACTTAAAAAAGACAAACAATCATTTGTAGTTTAGAATAATAATGTCTTTTATAGTGTGTTCTCTCTGTTTTCAAAATTATTATTATTATTATTATCATTATTTTTTGGTAATGATAGCAATGGAAATATTTTTATTGAAGATACATTAAATAATTGTAAGAACTGCAATGGAATTTCATAACTTTGCTGTTTTTTTGCTTCTTTGATGATTTTATAAAAAATAATATTAAGAAAATAGAATTTATGGACAAATATTCTATTTTTAAAATTTAACTAAGCAAAATAACATTTATAGTTAAATGATACATTAATTTAGACAAATTAAATATTTATCTCAACAAACTGTATATATACACAAAACAACAATCATTATTCTGGTAACAATCAAGGCTTGGCTGTTATTGACTGTAGCCAACACATTACAAAAGCAGCCAACTCTTTTAATAGGCCAGATTTCTCAACGAGATTTAAAGCAGTATGCCATTAATTTATTAATGGAATTTCAGTTCAGCAAATTAATTATAAGTTGACTGATAACCAAAGAGTAACATATTACAGTTTTAAGTTTGCAAAAATGACATGAAGATGATTTACTTTTTACCTATAAATCAGGATCTGGCACAGTTTTTACAATGTTTTAACTGTCTTATAATGATGGATTAATATCACAAATAGTTAGCAGAAACAGGTGTGATAAATAGAATTTCTGCTAGTATGTGTAAATTAAAAAAAATTTCCCCTGCATTGCCCTTACTTTTACAAATAAAAGCAATGGCTCACACAAGTCAGACCATCTGCATAACTATATATATATATATATATATATATATATATAAAAGTTTTATTTGAGTATTTTTATGTGTCACAAATGTACAAATGTTTTTAACACAAAGATTTTTTAAATTAAAATTTCAGCTTGAATTGTCATTTAAAACAATATTAATCTCATACAGTTTTAAATTAATTTTTCATTTTGAAACATATTTTTACCTTTGTTAGGTACAACAATCCAGGTATAAAGGTATCCAGCTGCAATACTATAATACAAAACAGTTGCTTTCTGTCTGCTGACAATGTCATATATTTGTTCAACATTTGATGGATTAAAATTCAAAACACTCTGAGTAGATCCTGTTTGCCTTTCTAACAATAAGTCCACAAATGCCCTCGTTCTACCTCGTTCTGCAACAACAAGTGCTTCTTGATATCTCCCCAAGCCAACTAAAACACGCTGCAAAAGAAAATACTTTCTTTTACAAAAATCAGACACAAAATATATGAAAAATAAAAGGTTAAATAAACACTAGATAATGCCCGTCAAGATTTGACGGTAAATAACTTTAATGTTTCATCAGAAAAATTCTTGAACTTTTTAATTAGTTGCTTTTAAATTTGTCTATTCAAATTGTGATGAATTACTATATTATATAAGTGATTTCGATTAAGGCGATAGATGGTCTAATCTACTCGATGAAGTAAAATAGTTTTAAGTTTATAATTTACAACTAATTATGTTTGTATTTTATCAGAAATTTAACTAAAAATACTGTGTAAGGTATTTATTTTTGCTTACTATGGACTATTTTCTTTGACAATTTTCAATTTATTCAATAAGTTTGAACAGATGGGCAGTGTGGCCGATAATTCAGCCGGAAATATGGGATGCAACTGATCAGTCATGGCACCTGAAAATGTGCAAGCAGTCGAAGAAATTGTTAAAAGCTGTTCTCGAAAATCCATAAGGTGAGTTGTTGCTGGAGCAGGAATGTCAAACACCACTACGCACAGTATAATACAAAAAGGCCTGAAGCTGTTTCCCTATAAAATACAGTGCCATCAAGCAATCACAAATACAGCTCTAAAACAAAGAGAAGTTTTTGCAAATGAGTTGCTGCAGATGATTGATGAAAATAAAATTGATAAAGCATTTTTAACATTAAATCATATACATTTGGCAATTTTAAATTATTATTTTGATATATTATAATATTTAATTTAATGTTTATTTGAATTGTATTCTTTTTTGGCCTAACTTTTAATTTATTGATTTTGCTAAAATCAATTATTCTAATTTTACAGTTGCCATGCTTTTCATCACGATACTAGTGAGTTTTGGTTTTTTACATTCTCTTATTTCATCTTATTAAGTTTTCATATTTGGCAATTTTAAATTATTATTTTGATATATTATAATACTTAATTTAATATTTATTTGAATTGTATTCTTTTTTGGTTTAACTTTTAATTTATTAACTTTGCTAAAATCAATTATTCTAATTTTACAGTTGCCCTGTTTTTCACCATTATACAATTTAGTCTACAATGAAGTGAAAGAGTTAAACTTGCAGTTATCTTTTTCCAAATTTAATAATCTGAATTACTAACATGTTTTCATTCTTAAAATCAGTGTGTTATTCAATTATTTAAAGTTTCTTTTGGTACTTTTATCTTTAATTCTTCCTTTGGATTATATAACTAAAACTAACTCGCTTACCTGTAAAGCTTGGTAAGAAGCAGTTTGGAGATCAAATAGGGACAACCTGTAATCACTGGTACCCCGTGCTTCTCTTCTAATACTTTCAAACAAGTCAGTAGCTCTGTAAAGCTGCTGTTGAGCACCTTCTAGATCATCATTACCCCAAAGTGCAAGACCAAGTCTATGACGAATTCTGGCTTCATCCTCACGCCGCCCTAACTGTTCAGCAATAAGCAAACCTTGTTGAAGGTAAGCAACAGCTTGAGGAGTGTTACCAATGGCATGATGAACTCTTCCTATAAGGGAAATAAAATAAGCAATGCAAAATGTATAGAATTTGAAACTATTTCAAATAAAATAAATTCCTATAATACCTTCCTTGCAAGCATTTATATATTAAAAGAAAAACTTCTAACTGCTGTTATTAATATTATTATAGGTATATTCACAAAACCTTTTTTGTTGAAACATTTTTATTATTATTGCAGGTAACTAATTGATCATATTGGATATTTTGCAGATAAAATCTACATAAAATTAAATTACATTTTTCCAAAGGCTTAAAAATTTGTAAATAATTTAATGTTAAAAAAAAACTTTTTTTTTTTTTTTTTTTTTTTTTTTTTTTTTTTTTTTTTTTAATTTTAAAGCTTAATTCAATTACATCATGAAAAGAAAGCAATACTTTTAAAAAGACTATTATTATATTCTTTATAAAGCTAATATTTTATTTCATATCAATAATGCATCATATCTGGAAAACTTAAAGCAATTTCCCTTAATCTGAAATTCAGCATATATCAAAAAATATTTTTTAATGAAAATGCAGAGGATTACTGAAAAATTTAAAATTCTACACGCAGGCTCATTCATAGCTTTACTTTGAGGGATTAACAAAACAGCTAGCAGTAATTTGTAAGAATAAATAATGTACCGCCTTATTACAAACTGCCTATAACAAAATTAATTCCTGAATTGCCTATCCTGAAAATTTATAAAATTTTCCCGAATTTTTATAATGCTACCTGTAATTCTTTAGTTTTAACTTAAAATGCAGAGAAATTATGCAAAATTCAGAACACTTGGCACATCTATGAATGCAAGAAATGTATAAATCTACAAATTTCCTTAAAAAAGTGTATAATGAATCAGAATTAAAATAATATTGAAATAGTAATGTTTAGATAAAAAAGTGTATAAAATACATAGAAACGACTAATATTTATTATAATTAACACACCTAAACTACTGTAAGCAAGAGTCTTGGCAACTTTATCATTGATTTCAGCAGCAATACTGAGATGCTGTTCTTGGTACATAATGGCTTGTTCAAAATTTCCTAATGACTCATGAGCCACACCAAGATTTCCATAGGCACGACCTTGAGCAGCCATATTGTTAGTTTCTTCAGCAATATCCAGGTCCATCTGATGATACTTCAAAGCTCTTTGATGATCACCCATTTGCTGATAAACTGTACCCAATCCACAAGCAGCATCAGCTTCAGCACTTCGATCAGACATTTCTCTGGCTAAATTTAATTGATGTTCCAGGCAAGCGATGGCTTGTTCAAAATTTCCCAGCTGGCTGTGAATACCTCCTAACTCGCCATAGGCAGCAGCTTTTGCACTTGTGTTACCCAATTCGTGCGACACAACTAATCTTTTTTCAAAACATACCTAAAAGTTATGAGATAATGAAATATTAAAATATTTATTGAATAATAGACATAGAAAAACACCCTGTTGGTAAATACACATAGTTATAAGTGAAAGAATATCTCTCTTTTTTTTTTAGGTAATTTATTAGCTTTGTACATTAAAAAATAAAATAAAAAATAAATAAAATAGAATTTTAATAAATGATTAAACAAAAATTATTTAGAAAAATATTTAAAAGAAAAAAAAAAGGAAAGAGATGGAATTTTAAACATAATTATGAAGTTTTTTTTTTTTTTTTTTTTTTTTTTTTTTTTTTTTTTTTGGGACAGATAGCTGCACTTTTACAGCTGATTTATGCAATCACTTTGAAGACATCAAAATTCGATATATGAAATGCACTAAATATATTATTGCAATTCCTAAAAGAACCTGGTTTAAAACAAAATGTTATATAGTACTAGGATAATTAAAAAAAAAATACTAAATGGATTGAATATATAGCCAATATAAATCAGATTAGTAATAACTAGTAAGCAATTATTTTGATGCAAATAAATACAATTAAGTATTTATTAATATAATTATCATTTTTTAAGCACAAATATTTTAAATTTTGAGAGGAGGAACAGCATGGTTCATTTATTTGAAAACAAATTCAAGCATTATTCAAAGGCTGTTTAGATACACTCAATATTAGATGCGCTAAAATGGCTCTAGAATAATACACAAGGGAAATAAATATTTACCACATTGACTGCTTACAAAATAAATCAGATCTTTAAAAAAATTTATAAATGCATTTTCAAAACACCATATTGTTATAGAATTTTCAAAGAATAAAAAAAAAAAAAATAATTAAGTAAGATACCATGGAAAGAAATTTCTTATAAATAATAAAAAATTAAGAAAATAAGAGCTTGATCCCCCCCCCCCCTTTAAGTGCAAAAATAGATATATGTCATAACAGTTTACAAATTTTTACTCAGCAACAAATAAAATTATTATTAATAAAATAATAATAAACCTAAAAGTAACAAGGCAAAAAATTTTCAATAACAAATCAACATTCTTACCAAAGCTTGTTGAAGATTCCCAATGCAACGGTGGGAATTTCCTAAACCTCTATAAGACCGCTCTTGATCCCTTAGAGACTGTCCTTTTAAGGCGATAGCTAAATACTGCTCATGACACTTTATAGCTTCTTCAAAATCACCAAGAGCATCATAACAATCACCCAAATTACCATATGCCCTACCTTTATCAATCAAAGCATTATTATTACCAAGCTAAAAGAAAAGAAAATGAAATATTAAAATTAACTTAGGTGACATAGCAGTATAAACAAGAAAGAAAAATACTGTGTTAAGCATAGATTATGAAACACTTTCCAAAACTTCCTGAAATCTTTAACAAAAGTTTATTATTTAGAATATAAGTTAAATAAGATAACTAAGTAAACATTTTAGAAAACAGACAAAACATTTGAAAATCTGATTTCAGCAGTTACTTTTCAAAGTGAAATATGTATTCTAATTATTTTGAACATCCTTGTGTTTGGTCTGTATTTAATATGATGTGATATATATATTATATAATTGAAAAATTTAGTTTATCAAGAAAATTCATAAAAGATTGAAATTTCTATTTCAACATTTTAAACCAAAATATGAAAATATACTTTAACATGTTTGTTCAGTTCAGTAGTTTTCTTAGTCTTTTATTTCATGCCAACATTTAGCTAAAACTTATTTCAAACCAAACACTTAAAACTACAGAAATGACATTCCCAGACATTATCATACATAGTATATACCCTGTATCAAATTCCTATACATCATTTTATATATATCCTACAAAAATTTCTTAGTAAACTATATGCTATTCAGCATAAAAATACATAACACGTTTAAAAACTTCCTTTAAGCAATTTACACTCATACCCAATAAGTTTTAAAAATTCTTTTGTATAGCCCTGTATATCAACTATAGTATTTATACACACCACACAATATGTATAAACACAGGGAAAATTAAAAATGGATATCATATTAAAAAATGCGTTTCCTTCCACTATCGCTATATTGTACTTCTGATAAAATATATTATCTGAAATCTTTTAAGTGGTCCCTTTTAAGTAAATACTATGTATTTCGTACATGCAGTAACTCATAGTAAGCCTCACCGACATATAGAAATTTTTGTTATATATGAAATAGTTTAACAGAATGAAAATAAGTTGCAAATAATTTTCCTCTATACTATTACGTAATCAAATTCTTTTGTGTGGCCCTGTAAATGAATAGTAACTATTAGAGAAAGAATAGCACATACATGTACATAAATATAGATATTTTTAGTACTTTTCAGTTAACTGGGCACCAGTGTTATTATAAACATGTATATTTATGTATATATATATATATGTATGTATATATACATATATCTGATCATATACACATCTATGTATATATATATGTGTGTGTAAATATATCTATGTACATATGATATTGGTACCCATCTAATCAAAAAATATCCAATTTTTTGTAAAAAATTAAAAAAATTCTTGCATGTTTTTTGTTTATATCATGCATGGTTTTCAATCAAATTAAATGTCAATTTCAGAAAAATAGACAAAATGTAATAGATATATCAAAGTGCAACTAGAATATAAACATGTTAAATATTTGGTGAGATATGAGCAGCTGTATGAAATATATATATTTTTTTATCAGCACATGAACAAATGATGCCAGAGATTTTTGATACAAAAAGGGGTGAGAGTGATTTTAAATGATTATTTATTGTTATTCTCACAAAATAATAAATAGAGCAGAAAAAGTTTTAAAAAGAGTTATTAAAGATTATAAACTTTATTAGCTAAAAGAGCAAATGAGAAATAGATTATTACTATTTTCATGAAGGAAGGGCAATGATTAGAAGACTGATATGTATATTTACAATTAAACTAAAGGAATTACAAGAAAGTATAAAAAATACCTTTTAAAGATTTTAAATCTTGTACACTATGAAAAGAAGCGAAATTTCAAAGGGGGAGAGGGGGGATGAAAAAGAAAAGAAAAAGCAGAAATCTACCAAAATACAGAAGATTTCTATCCCTGATTAAGAAATAACAGGAGAAAAATTAAGAATCTTTTAATTTGTTCACACTGAACATCCTTTACACTTCTTTTAATTTTTAGGCAGCATTTTTGTTTAACAGAATTTTTAACATTTTTGAAACTCTGAAAATCTGATTAGATAAGGCAAAAATTTCTACTCAAATTTACTGATATTGAAATTCAAAGATTTCTTAAGGATTGTATGGACCAAAGTGAAGTTTTTGCTAGCCCTATTTTAACTAAAATTCCTAATATACATGCATAAATTGCACAGGAAATTAATTGGATGAAATTACAGTAAATTTTATTTTATAATACCTGTTCCAAGAGAGCTAGCTGTTGTTCAAAATAACCTATAGCATCTTCAAAGTGACCCATATTTAACCTTGATATTCCAAGATTTCCAAGAGCCTGAGTTTCTAAAGCACAATCTCTTAATTCTTTTGCACGTTCTAATTGCTCTTCATAGCATTTCATGGCATTAGTGTAATTTCCTAATGAAATATGTACAGCTCCTAAATGTCCATGAGCTTTACATTCACCACGGACATCACCTAGTTCTTGCCTAAGAGTCAATTCCTAAGAAAAGAGAACAATTAAAGTTATTGCAAATAATCTGTTAATCTTTCAAAAAAAACTTAAAATTTAAAATTTGATTGGAGAGAAAACAATTACAGTAAAATATTATTTATCCATGAAGATATAATTTCCACTTCACCATTGAATGTAAACAAACAAATTCCATTCTTAAAAAATCCTTTAATTTAGTCTAACAGTATTTGGATATGATAATTATAAGTTCATCATAAAAGAAAAAAAAATCCCTACCCCCCCCCCCCCCCACCCCCAAAGAAAAAAAGAATGATGATGTTTATTCAGACACTATATTTAAAGCAATGACGGCAATGCTGCCTTCATCTATGCCAACACTTTCAAGATAGATTTTAAACTAATATCTTGATTAATTACTCATAATTATTTTTTTAAATGCCATCAGAATATATATAAGTACATACAATGATGACGTATAATTTTTCTAATCTTTAAAAAGTATTTAAAAAATAAAATAATTACTTGTGTATGATATCCTAATGCTTTGTCAAAGCATTGCATTTGTCTATGACAAAGACCAAGAGCACCATAAGCAACAGCTTCAAGAGATTTGTCCCCACTTTGTTTTGCTAAAATGAGTTGCTTTTGATAAACTTTCACAGCTTGACTTGGGTCTTTCATTTTCATCAAAACATCTCCTAAATTTCCGAGTGCTCTAAACTTTCCCTTAAATAAATAAAATAATAATAATAAATAAATCTTAAAAAAATTATTTCACAAAAAAAGTGAAATTACTTAATGGAGAAAACACAAAAATATTTTTTTTTATACATAAAAGGATTATGTTAGATTATTCTTAATTGCACCTTTTATACACAAAAGAAGAAAAACTCAAAAAGGATATCTTTTTATAATGTAATTTATTTATGTAAATATCATCCTAAATTCCAAAACTCTATATGTTTTCAATAGAGATATAGTATACAAACTAAATATTAATCCAGCACCTAATTGATAAGTTTTGAATTAATGGAACAAATGGCAAAATTAATGATACATTTCACTTGATTGGATACTGTTTGCAATTTTTCACCAAAAAGTCAAATGTTATGTTTGAAATTCTAAAATTTAGTTCGAAAAATCGTTAAATATGGCATTGTATGCTGAAAAACTCATTCTCTGCAAGCAATCTAAAACAAAAAAAAAAAAAAATGTCAAATGAAGCATTTTTTACAATCAGAACACAATCTTTTCAAAATATTCACTGTTTGACATTTCTGCATAAGATTTTTACAGCTTACCCAATAAACAAGCTGTTTACTGCATAATTCTATCAATCTTCGTTTTTTGAGAAATTTAAATTTGAAATTGATGTCTTATTTGCTGGACACCCTGTATATTGTGTCTTATAATATCACAAATGATATTCATGCAATTTAGATTTGGACCATTGGCTGGCCAATCAAATTTGAAAGTCTGATTGAAATGATGATTATTCTTATTTATTATTTCTTAAGAATAGACTTTGAAAGTCTTATTTGAAAGTCTTACTATTACTATTAATCAATTCTTATATTGTCTTTTCTTTATTCAATATTGTATCTTCAAACTACTTTTTTGTGTCTTTATCTGAGTGAATTTATGCTTTGTCTTGTTTAAATATTCATAAAAGTCGGTATTTTTTCTACTCAGGTTCGACAAATGGCATTCTAACATACGAATAAAAGTACATCTATTTTGTTTATTCATCTAGAAAAGTAATTATAAGCTTACTATCGAGGAAAAAGTAGTCCAAACAATTAAGAAGCTTCCACTCAATTGACACGTGGAAAATAAGGTATCCTGGGGTAATAACGCCACATTAAGGTTCTACCAATTTTCACGACTTAATTTTAGAATGTATTTTTACTTTCTTCTATCTTCAATAGAAGAAAGTATTGTAATCAAAATTTTTTTCGACTTTTGGTTTTCGACGGATTTACACATTTTAGGGGTCAGAGATTCCAAAAAACATGTTTTTACAAAATGTCTGTCTGTCCGTGTGTCGCCCTTCTACCATCAAAAAGTGTATAAAGTTATGCATAGAATTGAACTAAATTTTTTGTGAATGTTTTTGGCTGTGGCAAGTAGGTCCTCCCTCAGTTTTGAAATATTCCGTCAGAAGGGGGCGCTGCAATCACGATTTTTGTGCCATTTTCAATGTTGTACCAACCAAAAGTATATGAAATTATGCATCGAATTTAACAAAATTTTTTGTGTAAGTGTATGACTATGGCTAGTTGGTCTCCCTTGAATTTGAAAATAATCGGCCAGAAAGGGGCGCTGAAATCGCAATTTTTGTGCCATTTTCAATATTGTACCGACCAAAAGTACATGAAGTTATGCATCGAATTGAACAAAATTTTTGTGTAAGCGTATGGCTATGGTTAGTTGGATCACCCTGAATCTGAAAAAAATTCGCCGGAAGGGGGAGCTGCAATAGCGAATTTTATACCATTTTCAATATTGCATCGCATAAAAGTGTATGAAGTTAGTTCTAGAACTGAACTAAATTTTTTGTATATGAGTATTTTTTGGTAAGGCAAGTAGGTCCTCCCTGAATTTGAAAAAAAAATCTGCCTATCATTCTATTGTCCATCGGCTCGTGCAGAGACGGAAATCCTTTTTACTCCGATTAATTGATTGAAGCAGAAATTTAACATGAAAATCAAAGTTGGTATGGTATTGAATTAAAATTTATAAAGCATTAAAATGAGTAACTATTTTTTTTTAAATATTAAAATGTATGTATGAGATAGAAGAAGGTTTTGGGATTGGCACATCCAACTAGTTCAAACAAATATAGGATTTGATAGAGCAACTCATTGTCTATCTATAGGAAAAAAAAAAAAAACCATTTAACAGATATGCATTCATAAAATGTAATGGCGTGATTTCTTGAACAATGCTATTTGGCATTATTACCCACCTATGCGGGTAATAAAGCCATGCAAACAAATCTATAAAATAAGATGGAATAATCCCATGTAGATTGCCCATTTCTAAAAATACAAACTCTACAGCCCTAGAAATTGACAAATTGTTGACAAAAATTTTTCTAAGTGATAGAAAATGTTTAATTTTTTGTGAAAGTGCAAGAAAAAAGAATGTAGGATATGGGAGGGGGGGGGGGGGGGTAAAAGAATATCACACCGTGAGCTTCTTTTTGCCTAAAAAGTTCCTCTTAAGTATACTTTTAAAAAACATTGCATGGCTTTAATCTTATTTGTAATCATAATGTAATATTTTTATCATGTGAAATTTTATAAAAACTAGAGTTATGTGCAATAAATATTTTTTGTTAACACTGTTATAGAAGTTTTTAAAATACTTTTTAACCCGTAAACCCCACATTAATGTGGATTAGCTCAAACTTAAAGTCAAAATATCGGTGTTGTATTAAACATTCTTTAATAAATTTGTATTTTTAATTAAGTAAATAAGATTTCCCTATTATCAATCCCTTATTAAATTTTACACATGATTCATGTGGTTATAATTCGTTATCTCTATATTAGCAACAAAATTAACCTTTAACTTTTGTTAGCACTCTCACTAAATGCTGATTTTTTTTTTTTTTTTTTTTGGTCAAATTTCAGATTTTAACTTGTAGTTTCTAATTTAACTATAGGTACAACTGAAACTCTCTTCCGTTTGAAGTTCTTGTACTATTGTTAGAAATATTTAAATAGATTAAACTTAATCCTGTACAAAAAGTTTAGTGCATTAGTACTCTATGAGTTTTAATCATTGATCGCCTTTTAATGTTACCGGGTTCACAGACCATTTCTTTTTGCAATTTTTATAGTTTAACTTGTAATTTT
This sequence comes from Maratus speculifer, assembly GCA_964019185.1. NCBI lineage: Eukaryota > Metazoa > Arthropoda > Arachnida > Araneae > Salticidae > Maratus > Maratus speculifer. The sequence continues at coordinate 388,541,976 of OZ025294.1, read as the reverse complement.
CAGTTTAATTACAAACACTATTTAAATTTTGTTTCATTTGGAACTTTAGTACTATTACCAGACACTTTTAAATAGATGTATATTAATTATAATCGTCTTGTACAAAACGTTTAGTACAAAATACCATCCTATGATTTAATCATGCCTTTTATTCATCTTTTGATCTTATGGTCTCATAGAACCTTTCAAATTAGTTACATTACAATTTATATCAAATCAGTTAAAGGTTAAATATGGAAAATTTTGAAAAAGAGAACGCTGAGAAAGCGGACAATTAAAATTTATAATTCAATTGAACAATCAAGTGGGAAAATTTGAATGTTAATAGAAACCCGATTTTGAAAGTGTATGAATTAGAATATTGAAAATATTTTGATATCGTTTTATTTATAAGAGTTTAAAATAGTTTTTACTTTAGTATTAAAAAAGAAAGATCAGTTATAGGTATCGGACCCCTCCTTCCCTTTAACCCAGCAGCAGATTTTTTTTCAGCAGTCTGCAACACAAGTAGAAACTTTACAAACAGTCTGCAGAACTTAAGGACAAATGCCCTCTTTCCAATCTCTCGCATTACGTTAAATGCACTGAAATCTCCCAAGTATTTGTGATTAACATTAAGGGAAAGTACTTTTAAGAATAAGTTACTTTTGTCCTCAGAATTTTTAACACCATCATATATTGTCCGAAAGGAGGAGAAAATCCATTCCCGATGTTATTGATCCAAGAGTCGACAGCACAAAAACCTGTGTTATCGAGCACAAGAAAAATACCTTTATTTTATGGAAGAGTTGTCATAGGGGAATCTAATGATTCATGTCTGCTGGAAGTGAAGTGGTGCATAAGCCAGAAATTAACCACTAGTGGGTAACTCGTAAGTTTAACATTGTGTTTGCCATACAAATCAAAGGTATGAAAACATGGAAAACTGAGAGCAGGAAAACACAATGATAAACCTACGATTGAGCCACTAGTGGTATTACTTTTTGGCATATCCACCACTTCCCTTCTGGAGATTTCCCTATTACTACTCTTGTATAAAATAAAGGGTTTTTTACCCTTGTGCTTGATAACAAATTCTTGTGCTGCCGGCTCATGGACTATGTGTTTTTATTTTTTTCCTCGATGCCCCATTGATAAAATTAGTGTTTTTTTGGGAACTTTGCTGTTTCTTCACAATATTTTGATTAAATTTTCTGGTTTTCATGGAAATCTTTTGACGAAACCAGCCGTTCTTTTACCGTCCTTTGAAAAATTCATGTTTTTTTTCATAATACCTGGTCAAAATTTGTGTTTTTTCGCGGTCATTTGATGAAGTTGGTCATTTTCTCCCAATATTTTGAGGAAATTTGCCATTTTTTGATGAAGATTTGATGCCGGTTTTTCGTGATATTTTGATGAAATTAGTTTTTTACAATTTTGACAAAATTTGCCTTTTTTGCAACCTGCTGCCGAAATTCCCATATTTTCATAATATCTAAACAAAATGTGCATTTTTTCGTGATCTTTTGACGAAATTTGTCATTTTCTTGCACTTTTTTGCCGAAATTAAATGTTTTTTGGAATCTTGAGAAATTTGTTGTTTGTTCAAGATCTTTTGAAGAAATTTTTTGTTTTTTTGCAATATTTTGGCGAAAATTGACATTTTCTGCGACCCATTGACGAAATTCGCATATTTTCATAATACCTGTACAAAATTTGTCGTTTTTTTGCAATCTCTCAATGAAATTTGTCATTTTCTCATGATCTTCTGATGAAATTTCCTGTTTTTACACAATCTGTTTACAAAATTTTTCATTTTTTTCAGGTTCTTCTGTCGAAATTTGCCGTTTTTGCAAGGTATTTTGATGAAATTTGCTGTTTTTCCCGTGATCCTCAGACAGAATTCGCGTTTTCTGCAAGATCCATTGTGAAATTGTCGATTTTTCTTCGAACAATTAACAAAATTGATTTTTTTTTTTTAGACCATTTGTGGACGTTCGCAATACATTTTATGTCCAAATTTTCGGATTAATGACACTTTTATTTTATTATTATTATTATTATTATTATTTTTTTTTTTTTGGGGGGGGGGGGTGTGATGGTTTTAATATTTTGAAAAATTAGGAACAGAATTGTCCCTGATTTATACTTTAGCATGAATCCGAGCTTCGTCAGTCGCATGTGGTGTGGATCATAATACAATGGCACACAGCAAATAATTTCTAGCAAACATTTTTTCTAAATTTTAACAGTTCAGTGATGCCGCTGGACTTGAAAAATACTGGGTCCCTGGACTTCTAAAATTCTGTGTCCCCACTAAAAATAAGTCACAAAAATTGAACTTGTTCATTTGCAAAAGAAAAATGAAATGCAATAATTATTGTTTTAAAAATAAATAAATATAATTAAAATTAATATTATTTTTTTTTTAACTATTAAGAGAAATTTGTTTCACATTTTTAAAATTAAATGGTCGAGTCTGATTTATTGAAAAAGACATTTTTGCTTAAAAAAAGAATATTTTTGTTGAGTAAAAGGATACTTTTGTTTAATGAATGGGTTGCTTTAGGAGTCACATTTACTCAGAAAGACTTGGAGTAGTCAAAAATGGATTATAAACCAGGAAAATCTGTTTTAGGAGCAGCAAAAAAACAATTTTGATGCCAGAAAATTAGTTTTTGAAACAGGAAAATTCACTCTTGGCATAAATTTTTTTTTCTGTGCACCTTTCATGAAATTTGCCGTTTTTTCGCGATTTTGCAAAATTTGCCGTTTTTTGCAATTTTATGACGAAATTAGTGTTTTTTTGCATATTTTTTGACGAAATTTGTTTTTTTTTGCGATTTTTTTTGAGAAAATCTGCCTTTTTTTTGAGATTTTGTGACAAAATTAGCCATTTTTTCACGAATCTTTTCACAAAATTTGCTGGAAAATTGTCGATATTTCGCAATTTTGATTTATTACGAAAGTCTCCTTTTTTTGCAATCTTTTGACGAAATTACGCATCGCACGGGACTCGTAAGAGCTTTTTTTCTGCATTCTGATGCCGATTTTTTGCATACTTTTCGCGGTATAGCGCGTCCGTGGTGTGCCTGCAGTTTCAAAATAGTCTACAGATGTCCTCAAGAGTCTGCGACGTACGTCGCAGTGTTGCGCTGATTCTGCTCCCAGGCCTTTTAATCTAACCATTTTAACAATGACAATAATGCTATCTCATACGTAAAGTAAAAAATAAACCCCTTTTGGATGTAGTTCCCGCACTGTAAGGAATCAACCGGGGTATTAACGCCAAAGAATGGCGTTATTACCCTGATGTACTTATTGCACAGTTCATATTAAACTACAAACTATCTCGTGAACATATCCAAAATCTTCTACAACATTTTGAAAATACATGAAATGCATTACAAATTTAAATAGTAAACAAAATATTTCCTGGTAAATATATAGTCTTTACATCACAGAGCTTACCTCGCAAATTTTAGATCAAGCATTAATTTTAGTTGTTTCTAAAAGCGATAAAACCTAGAAATGGAACAAATTCACTTTAAGCTGTTGTTTGTGTTTTATATGACTCAGAGCCCTACTGCGCAGAGCCCACAGGTGCCATTTTTCGGATTATTTCATAATTATGTGTAATATTAGCACTTGGCGTTATTACACCAGAACACCCAGTGGTGTAGCTAAGGGGGGGGGGGGGGGGGCAAGGGGGGCGTCCGCCCCGGGCGCCGAGGCCTAGGGGCGCCAAATTGAGAGAAATTGTTATATATCTATATTGGGGTGGGGGCGCAAAATTTCTTGCTGGCCCCGGGCGCCAAAAAACATAGCTACGCCACTGAGAACACCTTACATATTTTAATTTTGAAAGCCATGCAAATATGGATTAATATCATCTGAAATACTGAAATTAAACTTCTTTTCAGACTGAAGATCATTTTAAGCCAATTCATTTGCTGCTTCAGGTGTTTCTCTGCAAACGGAAAGCGGGATTTTTTTAACTGCCAGATATTAAATGTGAACATTGACGTGGTTTTACATTTTTAAGAACTGCCGACATTTTTATTATTGTTCACACAGTTGATATTGATAGTGGTGACTTTAACCCTTTCGGGTCCGAATTTTTTTGCATTTTGAGAACCAAAATTATTATTACTTTAATAATGTTAATCATAGCTATCCAAATAGTCATACTAATGTTTAAACATTATCTTGTTGTCTAAAAGGCAACAAATGTACTTATTTTATGTACTATTCAGTTAATATTTATATAACAAGCTAAGGAAGAGTTTTTGGAGACGTTTGGAAAATATCATATTACAACAATGTTTAACAGATGTTACAAATTTCTAATGATTTTTTGTGTTTTATCATGCATGATTCGTTCAGAATTATATTTAAAATTTAAAGGGTGAAATATATGTATAAAATAAAAGAATCGCCAATGGTGCAAAGAGAATTACATAAATTTTTATTATTATTGTTGTTACTAAACATCAAAACATAAATGAAGTCATAATAAGAAAGACATAGACATATACTATCATTTCTATATGTAGAAAAAATAAAATAATTGCCAAGATAAAATAATATTCGATGAAAATACGTGTACTATTAATAGTACACCAGACCCAAAAGGGTTAACTGGCTTCCAAATTCCTTTTCTATCATTATTGTGCTTGGAGCAGTGTGAATAATCAAATTTTAAGATCGTTTCAAAAGAATTTTTGATCTCCCTGTAGATTTTGTAGTTACATAAATAGCTGGATTCTCAAAAAAAAAAAAAAAAAAAAAATTATAGTCATTGAAAGTTTAATTTCATCACCAATTCTATGAAGTTACATTCTGATAGTGTTAAAAGCTAGAATTTGCTCTTTTTTCAACACAAAATGTTGATTCACCCTATAATCCAAATGTATTGTGATCTAAATGAATGTGTTCAGAATGTCTTTAAGATGAGTTTTTAAATGATATGCGAAAATATCCACCAATCATGTTCTGCAGTTTTAGAAATATCGACTGCATTCTTATCATTTTGCTCCTGCGTAAATTTAGCAAAATACTTATTTTAAAAAATATTAAAAAATTTGATGCAATTTTTGTAAATGATTACTTTAATAATAATAATTGAAATACCATTATTTAATTTTAATACAAAGGATTATGCATTTGCTTAGCAAACCCAATTTCTTTGTTTTTGTATCATTCCTATCATTTTGCACCTTGCTATATAGATATATATAGGTACACAATATATGTAAATGTACATATACATGTATGTATATGTAACAATGGTGCTTAGCTAATCAAATACTAAAAAAATATCAAAATATAAAAAATCTACTATAGTCTTCAATTAAAAATATTTTTACTTATGCTCTGTATACCAAGCCACATATCTAGAGTTGAAACACTTGATTATTAAAATAAATGAATATTTTTCTTTTATAAAAAACTTTTTGTAGCATACATTGATTTTTAAAAGACAAGTCCTTATTAATATCTTGTTGTTCAAATTATTGTCTTATGTGTAGGACATGCATTTCGTATACTTTTTCCTCTTTTGAAGCAATGGAATTACTAGGCTTGACAATGAAAGTACTAGAATTAAAGCATAATTTCTTTGTATGGCAACTGGAAACATATTTTTCTTACTTAAATACTCAGTTGTGTTCCCCCAAATCAGAATTATTTACTCTCATATAAAATTGTTAATTTTATGTAGAATGATTTTGTTCCATGTTTTGGTGACAGAACTACAAACTGACTCTTAATATAAAAAATAAAATAAATTTTGACATTATTCAACCATATCCGAAAATTTTCAAGGAGATGCAAAAGACATAGCAAACATTTTTACTTTTTCTACAATTATTTAGTTATTCAAAACACTACTTGTTACTAAAAATTTCAAATACAGTAAAACCTTCAAAGTTGACCACCTCTTTATGTTGACCACCTCTCTATGTTGACCGAAATTTATTAGTTTGAATGGTCGCAATGCATTTTCAATAGAGAATTAACTCTCTATGTTGACCACCTCCGTAAGTTATATGTTGACCACTTTTTAGTGGGTTCTACTCTCTGTAACTTGACCACTGATGTTTTCTTGAATTTGCTTTTTCCTCCGTTTTTTCACCAACGTTATATCACAATTGATAAAAAATAGTGGGAGAGCATGTTTGAAGAAGTCACGATTCTATATTTAATTTTACGTATTGTATGAAGTTTTGTGTTCACTATTTGTAAATAATCATATTCATGAGAACTTTTTGTACATTATTATTAAATCGAAATATACATTATGTACATAGTTACAGATGAGCATATCAAGTTGCTTTGTTAGAACTCATGATTCTAAATAACAATTAATATTTTAGCAACTCTTTTCTTTTTAACATTGAAATATTTTATTTTCTTCTACTTTTGAAAGATCAAGAAATAATGCAGTCTACTACTGCGTTCTAGTTTTATATTACATGAACTAAAAGAACAAGAAAAAATGTTTTTAATACCAATTATCTAGTAGATCATGTGATCCCTGGCGCCTGCCGTCTGATTGAGAAATGATGAGATTGCCGAAATACACGTGTGAAAGACATTCCGTTCTTTTTTACTGCATATCGTGTTGTGACGTGATCTGACGTTTATTTGCAAATTTTCATTAAAAATGGTGCAAAGAAAAGCTCTAAACGAACTTAAATTAAAGGAGAAAGTGGATCTACTTAATTTTCTGGAAAGCAGCAGCCAAAGAAAAACAGCGGAAAAATTTGGTGTGAGCAAGACAACTGTAAGCAACATTTTAAAACGCAAGGCAGAATATCTAGAAAGATATTCTTCCGAAAACGGGGAACTCCAAAGAAAACGCAGAAAAACATGCCTGGACGCTGTGAACGAAGCCACGTTTCGTTGGTTTAAAGAGATGAGATCAATCAATGCAAGAATATCAGGACCTATGCTTCAGGAAGTATCAAAGAAATTTGCGAAAGAATTTCAAATCGAGGACTTTCAAGCGTCAGCAGGTTGGCTTGAAAAATTCAAACTACGATACGAGATTTCCCAAAAAGTTTTGTGTGGGGAATCGAATGAAGTTTCAGCTGAAGTGGTGGAAAAGTTTATTGAAAAATTCCCAGTTTGCTAAAGGTTTTAAGGATGAGGACATTTTTAATGCTGATGAGTGCGGTCTCTTCTTTAAAGCAATGCCTGATAGAAGTTTAGTAATGAAAGGTGATACTTGCAAAAGAGGAAAACTTTCAAAACAGCGTTTTACTGTTCTTCTATGTTCTAGTATGACTGGGGAAAAGTTGAAGCCTATGGTGATCGGCAAATACGCTAAACCTCGTGCATTTAAAAATGTAAAACCGGAAGACCTTCCTGTTTTTTGGAGAGCGAATAAATCTGCTTGGATGACCAGTGCTTTGTTCGAAGAATGGATTAGAGGAATTGACGCAGAAATGAGGAAAAAGAAGCGGTCTATTCTGCTTTTTGTAGACAACTGCCGCTGCCACCCGGAAGTGAATAATCTCAGAAATGTGAAGCTAAAATTTTTGCCCCCAAACACAACTTCGAAAACACAACCTTTAGACCAAGGCATTATTCAGTCCTTCAAAGTGCACTACAGAGCTCAACTTCTGGAATGGGTGATTATGAAAGCTGAAACCTGTGGTCCTTCTGCATTGGCATTGTCAACAGCTGCATCAGTAAATGCTTTGAATGCCGTTCATTGGATTAATTCTGCTTGGAATAAAGTGACGCAAACTACGATTAGGAACTGTTTTAAGAAAGCTGGATTTGTTACTGCTACAACATCGGTGCAAGAGGATGAGCTTCCCCTATCTCCCTTGCCAGTTTTTGATGGAGTTGATTTTGAAGATTATGTTACTATGGATAATGAGTTAGCAACATCTGCTGAACCAGACCCAGAGACAATCTTTAATGAGATACTGTCTGAAACCAAACACAGCGATGACTCTAAGATACAAGAAATGGATGGCGAAGAAGATGATGATCCAAGTGACGACGAAACTGAAAAGTACCCAACTCTGAAGGAAGAGGATGTAAAGCGCATGATGGAGCAACTTAAAGATTTCGCTGCAGAAAAATGTCCAAGCATGCTTAATGGACTTGTAAACTGTGAAAGTGCTTTTTGTAGTTACTTAATGAACAACAAGAGGACTCAAACAAAAATTGAATTATTCTTTCAAAAACTGTAAAAATGTGCTAAATCTTCAGTCAAAATAAAAAAGAGTAAGTGCTAATTTTATTTCTAAATTTTTCCTTAAAGATATTAGAAAAGTTTACTAAATTTTTCCTGATATTGTGCTAAATATTTTCTAAAAATTCCGTAAGTTGACCACCTCCGTACATTGACCACTTAGTTACAGTCCCTTGGGTGGTCAACTTATGGAGGTTCTACTGTAGATAATGTGCATGCGATGTCATGCTCCTGAAAAAGGATACACTTATCAACATTTTATGGGCAGAAAGAAACAATTCTCGCAAGCGTTAGTAATTCATAATGTATAATTTTCTACATATGATACAATTTATTATAACTACATGAAAATAACATTTAGAATTTTTTCATGCAATTTAATTTGAATTTTTGTCCACAGCAAGTTGAGTTGTCACACAAAAAGTAAGTTTGTTGACAAACATGCACATTTTCTATTAAAACATTCACTTACTCTTACAAAGGATACTCACTTGTAAATGTTTCATCATTTGTGCAACAGCAAGGAAATATCGCTGGCATTCTAAAGCAGCTTGAAAATTTCCTAAAGCAAGATGGGATAGTCCAAGGTTGCAATATGCTCTACCCATGCTTAGACGATCTTGTAAGTCTTTAGCCAATTCTAAATCTTGTTCATAGTAATGTATTGCTTCCTAAAAGAAAATAGGACAAATAAGATTAAGCAAAGAGAACAATATTATTACTGAAAGGTATAAAAATTCAAGTTTTAGAGCTACAAGAACAAAAATCGCAATTTTTTTTTTCATATATTACAGCACCAAAAGCATGATTCTCTGTAAATCAGAAGTAACTATGCATTTATGTCAGATAAATGCTGTGTAAAAGGTATTCATAATTAATATTCATATATGAAATTTATCTTTTATTATTATGGCACACACTGAACAAAACACAAATGTTGAACTTTAAAAAAAATTGTCAAAAAACAGTTCAATATCTTTATGTTTGTGCTCTTCAATTAAGGTAAAATAAGAATATAAGAGTTTCTAAATGGAATATTAATTGAAGAATGTTGCACAAATATATATAAATATTAAATGCAATGAATTAAATTAAGGTTCCATGTATATTTACCTTATAATTTCCTAAACAGTAATGAGCATATCCCAAGAAGTGACAAGCTTTTGCTTCACCTTCAACGTCACTTATTTCATGACATAGTCTGAGAAAACTTTCATAATATGGCACAGCTTGAGAAAATTCACCACGAGAACTATGACAATTTCCGAGATTACATAAGGCACAAGCTTCTCCAGCAGTGTCCTTTAATTCTTGTGCAATATTTAAATGACTATGATAATGCAGCAATGCCATTTCATGCATACCTAAAGCCTGATAGGCAACAGCTAAGTTGCCATGGGTTGATGCTTCTGCACTTCGGTCATTGACTTCTTTGGATATAGTAAGTTCTTGTTTATGAAACTTAATGGCTTGTTCATACTTGCCCATTGCACTGTACGCATTCCCAATATTGCCATATGCACGACCCATTCCAGCTTTATCACCAAGAGTGCGAGCAATATTCAAATGAGCTTGGTGTAACTTGTGAGCAGCATCAAAGTCTCCAAGAAGTTGATATACGATACCCAAGTTAGAACAAGCTCTTCCTTCAGAAACTTTATCCTTAAAAATAAAGTAAAATAATAAACTGGTAAATTACTAATAAAATAAGTTATAAAATATATACATACATACATATATATATTAAGAAAATGAAAGTTGAAATTAATTTTTGTAAAGCAACTGCGAAATTAAGTGATATTACACATGATTCAAAAAAATTCAAAATAGTCAGAGGAAAATTAGTCAATGAGCAAAATGAGGTCAGTTAAAATCACAAAAAAAAAAGTGCACTGTCTTTCCCTACAACAAATAGGAGCTTGCCCCTGCTCAGGTCCTAATAGCTTCTTCTATGGATTTTAAGACAGGCACTTTTTTTAAGACATCACTCTTATTTGATAACAAAAACTCTTAACTATGACTTCATTTTTAAGATTCAACATTTTTTTTAAAATATCCCAATGATTTGAAAATAATCAACTTGATTGTTTTTACTATGAGTCTACTTTGCTAAATAAGTGATGTAACTGCTTAGCAATAATGCAAACAGTATGTGAATAGGATAACCTCAAAATTTACATAGATACAGCAGGAAAAAAAAAAGAGATATAGATCAAGAAAATATGTTTAAATTTGGTTGATGACTAGTTTAATATCACCAATTTCATGAAACATTTAATTATAAAATAACAAAATTTATTTTTATAATTCTTATCAATATCAGTAATATGATTAAAAAAATTGTATAAGCAAAATTAAAAATAAATTATTCAATATAGTTAACTTAATAGCTTTCATTTCATAATCAGAAAACAAACTCTAGCACTTTATTGAATGTGTTTCATACAGGCAGTGTGCATGCTATGATTTGTGCTAGTCTATATGTGTTTAATTTCACCCTAAACTTTGTATTAAGTTTTAAAAAAATTTCTATACAAAATTATTATTTTTAACGAAATATATATGCTGTTGTTATAATTTTAGAAAATTATCAATAATATATTTAAATTCAGAAGTTAACAAATACTTATGTGAAAATTTTAATATGAAAAGACAAAAATTAAAAATATTTTTCAACTATACTGAAAAGGTAAAAATATAAATGTTTGAAATAGAAAGAAAAATGTCTATGACTAATAAGATACTCTTTAATAATTCTATTCATTTGGAAAAAAAATAATATAATGTGATAAGAATTAAGTACACAAAACTTTGAAATGTGAAGTAGCATACCTTGGTACTTAAAGCCATATCCAATTGCTTTTCATGCCACTTTTTTGCTTGAGGGTAGTCTCCCATACATCTGGCAGCATGACCTAAACCAGCATATGCCCGAGCTTCAATTGTTTTATCGCCAAGTTCTTGGGCAATTCTTAAGACATGATTGTGAAATGTTATGGCTTGCTCAAAATTTCTGTGATAATGATGAGATGATCCTAAATTACTATAGGCTCGAGCTTCTTCAACTTTGTTCCCTAGCTGTTTTGCCAGGCGAAGATGTTCAAGGTGACATTCTACAGCTTGATCAAAGTCGCCCATAGCTAAATAAACAGCTCCAACGTTACCTATTTCTCGAGCTTCTTGTAATCTGTCTCCAACTTGTCTAACCAACTGTACACACTGTTTATGACTTGCTAATGCATTTGGATAATCTCCTACTGCTGTATAAACATGACCTACACAAGGGAAGAAAATTGATAAATTTATTAAAGAACTAAAGAAAGTAATAAATCTCTACCTATGCAAAACTGAGAAAAATTTCATAAGTAAATTTTCACAATTCATACCAAGACTAGTGAGTGCAGAAGCAGCAGCATAAGTATCCTTGCATTTCATAGCCAGAACTAACTGATAACGATGACTTGTTAAAGCTTCTTTATAATTTCCTTTAGAAAAGTAAGCAGAACCAAGATTCCCGTGAGCTCGGCATTCCCCAGCTTGATCTCCTAATGTATATTCAATTACATTTAGTAACAATAAATAAACAAAAGCAACTATAATATTAAATATAAAATGAACACTGTAGATGCACAGCATAAGAGAGAACTATCAAAATATATCAAGAATAAATATAATTTGTTTCAAGAACACAGTTAACACAGTACTTTCAATTGATTGTTTTTATAGTAAAAAACCTTGTTTTTTTTTTTTCTGTGCAATAATTAATAATCTATAAATTAGCAATCTTGCTTAAGAAAAGGAGTCCAATTTACATGAGGAAACATGTATTTAAAAAAAATGTAAAAAATTTGATATTTTTCAGAATTTTTATCAAATATATATAAAATATAAAATTAGTCTTAAAAGAAAGTAGAATGACAGGAATTACTTTTTAGAAGAAAAGAAAAAAAATGTAAAGAGTATGTCAATCCAATTAAACTTATTTAGTTTAATTGGTTTAGCTTTTTCTAACAATTTTGTGCATAAATTATTTAAAATAATTTCTTTTTCTTGGACTATTTTTGGAAATTGAGGAGACAGTTTAAATAAATCAATATTCCATTTTTTAATTATTTGTTTTATAACTTGAACACTATTTTGAACATAAACACTCTTAAGCTAATTACATTTTCTTTCTAGAGTTATTTTCTAGCAATATTTTTTAACACTATATTGAAGATTTTCCCTGAAACATTGAATGTAGTTATAAAAGGACAGATGTAACTAATGCGCTCATTAATTTAGTAAATTCAAAAATGCAGATAATGTAAATTAGTATTCCATGCAAATTTTACCAATTATTATAAACAAAAACTAGCAAAAAAGCTTTTTTACAATAGTTAATAAAAAAAATAATTTAACACCTGTAATTTATGTACAAAGATGTGGCATATATATTGAGTCCTTTTAACATTTCATCCTACTCCTTATATATCTTTTAACAGAGCCCTGCATTACAATGAGAGTCTATATTAATAATTGTCTTTTTTAATGATTTATGGGATACAAAGCTCAATTATGGAGATTGCTGTCTTTTTCAGACTATTTCATCTTTGTTTATTTCACCTAGTGTACCAAAAAGGTTTGCATTATTAATATAGGCTGCTAATTACTACAATTTTTTTTTCTCATTTTTTCTTAAATTTTTTTTATAAAATCAAAAAAAGTTAATTTTGCATGAAAATTTTTAAGATTTTAAATATTAACACATTGAGTGTCACTATACATACAAAAAAAAAGTTTCCTAGGGTGCGTTGTTAGGAATTGACGCAAAGTAATTCTGTTTGTAAAATATTAAAATGATTAACTCACACTTTACAGGCGATTTTGTTAAATAAATAAATGCTTGTTTTCACATACATTCTAAAAGAAAATATCATTAAAAAATATGCACCTGTAATAATAACCTGTTTGTAAGTTACGAATTAAACTGTTTTTCCCTTGAAAAGTTAAGGATATTTACTAAATGTGTAAAAAGTGCTTGTGAAATATATGTTCTGTGTACTGTTACAGCGCGTGGCAGCCATCAGTATACGTGCTCTACATAAAAATGTAATAATTAAAATATAGTGCAGCATGATATTCGACAGTATACATGGTATGCATTAAAAATTAAGTTTGCACAGCTGGTGATATCCATGGCACTCAATGTGTTAATTTTGGGAAGGCAGATTTATAAAGTCACATAAACAGGGCTCCCATCACATTTTGGTTCTCAAAAAGGGGGAAAGGGGACCATTTTTATTTAAAAAGGGGACTTTGGGAGATCATTTTTGCTTAAAAAGAGAAATTTGAGAGACCATTTTTATTAAAAATGGAAACCTAAAAAAGGATCATGTGTGTAAAAATATAGCACAAATTTTTCTAAATAAGCAAGTAAATTTTAAAAATTACTCCAGGAAATATGTTAGATGGTTATCTTTATAAGATTTCATTAAAGAATGTACATAATTTTATTTAAACACATTTAAATATCCTACTGAAAAAGTACATAAAGCATTCAATATTTCGGCATTCTCCTAGATAATTCTTCTTACAGGTAAAAAATAACAGTGATCCGTGAATAAAATTAAGTAAGTCAATAAGAGTGATCACAGATCACTCAGAGGGTTTTATTTAATAATCCTTTCAAAACATTCTAATCTTTAAATAATAAACCAAAATTGTTAATAATTAAATTTGTTAAAAATTAATAATTGTTTATAATTATTAAATCCCTACATAGATGGGGATGATATAGGGCAGTGAGAATGGAGGTAGAGAGAGAGAGAGTGAAGAATAACATTATACATAACCTGGCCTTTCATTTAAGATATTACATGAAATATTGTTCTGAAGTTTGATGAAAATCCATACATTTGTTCTTGAGATACAAGTATTGCAAAATTGTGGAAAATGTTGCATAGCAGTGCCACCTGTTCGGCTATTTACATGAACTAAGCAACACTAATCGATATCAGGGATAGGGATGCACCGAATATTCGGTATCTATTCGGTATTCGGCCATGTTACCGAATATTTGGCTTGGCCGAATATGAAACTATTCGGCTTGCCGAATATTCGGTATGGCCGAATATCAAAGTATTCAGCTGAATCCAATACTTAATAAAACCTTTTCGCTATTTCTACTTTTAACCATCAATTTTTTAATTTATATTTAAAATCATTAGAGACAAAATCATTTTTAAATAAAATAGAATGTTTTTACATTATTTATTTGCTGTCTGTAAAGTATAACTTAAGAAAATTAACCATGAGAAGGATTAAAATGGTGATTTATTAGGATTCTCCTAAGGAATAAATTAGTGCTGATACAAGTTTCTAAATTTTGTTTAGTAAATAATCTGTTTTTTGCTTTTCCCCAAATAAAAGTCCTTTATAAGAAAAAAAAAAAAAAAAAAAAAAAACCTTTTGAGATAGTAATAGCTATCAAGGCAGACAATTTTTGTTCATGAAACCATATCAATCATAATCAACTCATAATCAACTTATTGAGTCATAAGTACATTGTATTTCATTTCACTCTAGGTCATAACTTGTGTGTTCGTTTATTACATTAACAATAAATAAGATAACATATTTTCAACTCGCATGCTTTGATTTCTGTAAAATATGATATGATGGGAAGGGTGGAAAATACCACTATTCATAAGAAAAGAACTATGAGCCAAACATAAAATCTGCCTTGAGTTATTTTAAAAGGACAATTATCAGACTGTAAAATTTTTCTTCAGCCATTTTTTCATTATTTGATTTTAAAATGTTTGTTTTGATTCGTAGAAAATTTTATTAAACTTTCATAATTGTGCTTCTTAAATAATTCAAGGCAGATTTTTTTCAATACTAAATGTTCTTATAAAAAGCACATGTTTATCAAAATGTAAGTTTCTTTTATTAAATATTAGGTACAACTGTTTTAAAAAGTAACATTTTAATACCTTTAAATTTTGAAATATGAAAAGTATTTAGAAAGCCGAATATTCGGTATTCGGCCGAATAGTTAACTATTCGGCTGGCAGAATATTCGGTATTCGGCCCAACATTACTATTCAGCTAGCCGAATATTCGGTATTCGGTTCACCTGTCGGCCGAATATTCGGCATTCGGTATTCAGCCAAAATCACTATTCGGTGCCTCCCTAATCAGGGAGTAACGAAATTTCAAGTTTCATGAAAATTCATATATTAGTTTTTGAGATGAAGCTATTGTGATAATCATAAATAATGCAGCATGGCATCGTCACCTATTAAGCAATTTGCATCAAAGGATAATCAACACCAAATTATATGAAGGACTAACAGAATCTGAAGAAAATCTGTGCATTAGTTCTTGAGATAGAGCTACTGTTGAAACTGTGAATAATGCAGCATAACAGCGCCACTTGTTGAGAGAATACACTAAAAACTAATCAGCTCTAGTTTATATTAAGGTCTAAGTGAATCTAAAGTTTTGTGCATTATCAGTGTATTAGTTCTTGTGATACAGTGTCCACAGAATTTTTGCTGCATACAGACATTTTCTAAAGGGGATTTCTAAGGGGGGGGGGGTGAAGCATGCCAAGGCCTGTTATTGAAGACTGTTCAAGTAGTAGCTTAATATAGCAACTTTTGTGTTCTGCGATTTTTTAATTTTTAAGAATTTTAATGAGATTCTTAAAATTTGTCTGTATTCTGTGGTTATTTTTTAACATTTAGATTCGTGAAAGAATTTCAGTTACAATGCTTTTTACCCATTATAACGCTTTTTTTATGCCCATTTTAATAAATTTTTGTCTTCTTGGATTTTTAAGCTTTTAGTGATTTTCAGTCTTTTTTATTTTGTGGCGATTTTTTCAGGCACAGAAAAAGGGACTTGGGAGACCAAGTCTTTCCTTTCCAAGTCCAAGAGATCTGGATTTTCGATAATCCGGATTGGGTCTGGTCCCAATTAATCCAAATTATTAGGGTTTTACTATACCAACAATTTGCCCCCTAAAAGCTTGAAAATTTAAAACTTTGCATCATAACAAAAAAAAAAAAAAAACTATCCCAAACAATTTTATAAGTCCTTATTGAGAGTACAATAATATATATTATATTTGTATTACAACATACAATTAGTCTGACTTATTTTTAATGAATATGGAATTCATTTATAAATACCATTAATACCAATATGTTGTTAGTACTATAATAACTATGTGTAGACGATATAGCTTTATATACTACCTCTGACAAAAATGTTCGGTGAATGAATTCAGAACGACCGATCTAGCAACACTGGGGAGGGGGGAAACAAAACGGTGCACCTGCATAGAGGCAAGTGTTGTTCATCTTCCCCCACCGTTGTTCAGTTGAGCGTCGTTTATGTTCTGTGTAAGACATGCATTATTAAGTGCTTGTTCAGTGTGTTGGTTCTTAGCCGAGAACAGGAAAATGAATGGACAAAATATCAGTTTAAAGTTTGGTTTTAAGCTTTGCAAGATACCGAAAGAAATTCATGAGGGGTGGTGCAAATTGAATATCTACCATACTCGTTAGATCTCAATCCTCCAGACTTCTTCCTATTATCACGACTCAAACTCTCTTTGAAAAAGATTTGACTATATTGCTGACATCCAACGAAACGAGATGAAGCTTTTCAACTCCATCCCAAAAGAAGACTTCTTGTGAATTTCCCAGGACGTGTATAGCCAGGGTTGGCAAGTTTCTTCCACAGTGGAAAAAACCGCGGAAAAAACATGGAAAAAACCGGCCGGAAGAAATAGGTTTCTTCCAAGTGGAAGAAACTGTTTTTCCTCTAGAATTTACCATATACTTTCAATTTTATAAGATTATAATAAATATCTTCTTCCTATAATCTTATATGAATTAATTTCATTGGACCAAAACAAATTTACAGTGAAACTCGTTTAAGATACGAATCAAGGGACCGAGAGCATTTCGTATCTTAAGCGGGATCGTATCTTATCCCGATTTTATAAATTCTTGAATAATAATGCATATTAAAGGCAGTGTACATTGTTGTTAACATATTTTCACCATTCATAACTCTTATTTTACCCATTTCTAACAATTTTTAGATATTCTAGAAAATTTAAATTTAAGATATTGATTGAAAAGAATAATTTTATTTTTCTCTTGAATTTTATTGAATATCTGTTTGTACAGTAAAAAAATTAAGATGCCTTTATACAGTATTCCCTGTCAAATAAAAAATAAAAAAAAGACAAAATGAAAAGTTTGTTAATTTTTCGAAAACAGTAACTAAAATACATTACATAGTTAAAGGGGAAGAATAATAAATTTTCATAATAATTTTTTGAAAGACAAACTAAATGTATGCAAAGGACAATAATTATTCGATACATTATAAAAATCATGATGTAGTTTTAGTTTCTTGAGAAAAAGTTGCTTATCTTGAATTGGCGCAACGTGGGGCGAGATTTTATTAGGAAGTTTTCTGCCTTGTTGATGTAGTAGAAAATTTTTCAACGGAGGGAGCAGCATCCATCGAAGAGGCATGCAGTCGAAATAAGCTGAACGAGCTCATTACATTTGCGAATGATGGTATGGTTGGTACATCAAGTGGCGCAGTCAAGGGGGAGGTTTTGGGGTTAAAACCCCTCCCAGAGCTAAAAAAGATTGCTATAATTGCTGTTTCTATGAATCAAAACGAAATTTAATACCTAAACTTTTTGTGTATTTCTGAATCTGCCGCTTTGTTGAATTAGATTAAATGGAAAAAAATCTACTTAAAACTGTGAAAGTGCATATTACATGCATTAGTTAAAGTGAAAATTGAGTATTTGAACTAAGTCACTTTTTTGAGATGCCTTATGATAAAAGAATGATGATTTCCTGTTTAATTCATACCCAGATATTTTTAGAGAACTATAACGATAACAAAGATATTTTAACAAAATTTTCAACAACTTTATATTAATTAATGCCAAATTCGATGTCATGTAATGTCATGTGGTGCAAAACACCTGAAATGCCGATTTTAGTGGTTCACACGTAGGTTCATTATTGTCTTTTCATGGCTTTTATATTTTCTAACTCTAACATTGTGAATGCTGTTTAAATGAAACATGACCAATGTAACTGCGGAAAAGATGCATTAATTAAAGATGCATTTGATGCAGTAAATCTATTAACCGATGATTCAAATAACTGGCAAATTCAAAACCCCGTCTAGAACCAAATTGTGGCTGCGCCACTGGGTACATCTGTTTCTTCTTTCGCGTCATCTTCTACTGATTCTGAAGACCTAGGTTTATCGGAACTTTTGACGTCTGTGATTATATCTGCAATAGAATGAACTTTACTTGTCACAACCTGATCGTTAATTTTGACAAATAAGTGCCAATCTTTGTATTCTTCTTGATATTGCTTTTATTCTGTTCATTTTATAAAGTGCCGCAAACAAGCAGTGACAAAAGAAATTCATAAAAAAAGGCACTTCTGAAGACAATTTATAGTAAAAAAATAACATAATAATAAAAAGCAGCTAGATAAATAATACAAAAAAATATATATATGTAGACGTATTTCACGAATAACTTTCTCATTCAATCAGGAGAGGGAGAAACCTATGGAATTTCAGATCCATCCACTGCCCAAGTGTAAAGATTAAAGAAATAAAAGCGGTTGTTTTTGTATTCTGTTGAGAAAGGAGTAAATCAGAATTCAAAGTACAAAAGCTGTGGAAAAGAACATATTTTAGAGAGAAAAATGTAAAAAGAAAGTATCTTATGAAAAATAATTAAGATTTTACATATACTGTCCTAAAGACACGTGATAAACGGTTTTCATAAGCACCATTTCGTATATTAAGCGGGTTTTTTGACATCAAGGGACCAATTTTCTTCGTATATTAAGCGGGATCGTATCTTATGCGTACGTCTATTAAGCGGGTAATTTTACACGGGTTTAATAGGCAGTTTCCAAGGGACCGAAGATAATTCGTATATTAAGCGGGATCGTATTTTAAGCGGGCGTATCTTAAACGAGTTTCACTGTAATTAAATATATATGCTAATTTAATAATTACATCAGTTTTTTTTAGCAAAGATCACACACAATGTCTGTCTAAAGATCTTCAACCATTGGCTAAATGAAAAGAAATTTTATCCAAAATTAAAATACACAAAATTAATTAAATGTTATTCATTTCAATTTAACCAACATATTTTTTTAATTATTTAAATTTCTGAAACTATCAGTAAAGAGTAGGGATTCTTTACCAATGGTAGAATGAAACCCATTTAAATAAAAGCTTTTAATTTACATCAATTTTATTAATGTAAGTAATATACAATAATTACTGTAATATTAAAAGCTTAATATTAAAATTTTAATATTACTGCATTAAACAGAGATCGATCAAAAATATGGTTTCATTTTCAGCCCAAAATCCAAGTTTTGCCAAAAACGTGGTTGAAAATTCAGCTTGACTGAAACTCTCAATATTCCAAAATTCTTGTTTCTTCTTTCAGAAATTTTCAACAGTCATTGATTTGAGCTCTAATGAGTGTATTGCAATGAACTTTGTTGTGTATAATTATCAGTCATGAACTAGCAATCATCTTATAGAAAATTTTTAGTTTAAACTGCATTAGTGTTTCAAATATTCTTTGAGAAAGTTCTAGAATAATAAATGATCATTTACAAAAATCATTATAGAAGGAAAATCAAGATGTGTATACTTAAAACTAAAATATTTTTTAATTAAATGAAATTCATATAATTAGAAAATCTTCCTGTGTCATTGAATTATGTTTTATTGTATATGAAAATAAAGTTTTTGGGCAGTTAACAGCTGTGCAGAATTAATAAATGCTATACATATAATTAATTTACATTTATGTATATGTATGTATTAATTATTTTAAAACATACAATTTAATTACTTAAATTGTTTTTGAATGTTTTCATTTTTGGCTGAAACTTTGAATTTTCTGAAAATTGTTTTTGGCCTTAGAAACCTGTATTGTTCAATCCTTGTATTTTTTTTAAAAATCAATAAAATTCTAATTTTCCTTAGTACAATGCAGCATAGTATAGCAAAAAAGTTTTTTAGCAGTAGGATGCTGCAATCAGTTTCTAAACTTAAATTTGATAAATGCAAAAAATGAAGATTTTTTTTTTCAAGTCCTACACTTCAAGATACTTTAAAAGCATTTTGACATACCCATAGATATTTTCAGAACACTACAGTATTGAGATATTCATGCTAGATGCTAGTATAAATAATTACAAATTTATTTATTTACTGTGCTGCACAGTTTAAAAAAAGACATTTTTATATAAAAATAATATATTTTTATATGAAAAATAAACAATTGGTAGGTGGCGTTTTTTTCTCTTTTTACATAAATAGTGCAATTTATAACAAAGAAAAACATCCCTCTACCTCTAGAGTAGTAAAAATCTATCACCTGAAAATGTCTGCTGAACCTGAAGTTAGTTATTAAAAAAATAGCTTATCTTTGCAAAAAAAAAGATTTAATAATTAAATTTTTCAAATTAGATTTCATGTAATTGTACTTTAATTCTTTTATAAAGTTAATATACTTTAACCTTGAGCATTTGTTTTGGTTTCTGATAGTTTCTTTCATTTCTTCCAGTTTTTTTCCATTTTTTCTAGTTTCTTCCGTTTTTTTCCAGTTTCTTCCACTGTCCTGGAAGAAATAGGTTTCTTCCGGAAGAAACCCAACCCTGTGTATAGCAGATCTCAGAGGTGCATAGTTATGGGAGATGACTATTTCAAAGGATGGTATATGGCAACTTTCATTAATATTTCATCTGCATTAATGTTACAGGACTATTCAAGGAACTTTATTGTCATAAGTAGTAGTAATACTAATCAATTTGAATTCTTTCTGTTTAAAAAAATCCAATACATACCTAATGATTTTGCAACAGCTAAATCTTGCTGCATGTAAGCTATAGCACGATCTAAAGTATTGAGTGCCCAATATGCAGAACTTAATGCAGAAAAAACTGATCCTCTGAGCTTTAAACTACAAGTTCCTATTCGCAATGCAGATTCTAAAACAACTACAGCAGCAGCATGATGACCAGTTGCTAATAATTCTTGACCCACAACTGAGGTGATGACAAAAGGAGATTTGTCTAGTCTCATAGCT
The DNA here is from genome assembly GCA_964019185.1 of Maratus speculifer. Taxonomy (NCBI): domain Eukaryota; kingdom Metazoa; phylum Arthropoda; class Arachnida; order Araneae; family Salticidae; genus Maratus; species Maratus speculifer. Next base: position 388,520,614 of record OZ025294.1, on the reverse strand, counting down.
TGCAGCTGTCGATAAGTTGGCTCGAGAGTAGCTAAAATAAAGAATGAAATCAAGATTATATATCTAAATCTTTTATTTACACCATAAAATCAGACTTGTGGTTAAGAAATTTAAAAAAAATCAATATATATTTTTGTATATATTTTTTTATGTTAACATATGCTCTTAAAAATAATGTAAAAATAAAAGAATGATTTTAATCCTGATATATAAATCTAATACATTTTTAATTTAAAAGTAAAATAATATAAAATCTAAGCAATGATATTAACCCTCATATATTAACCTAATAAATATTTAGTTCAAAAGTTTTATCATTTTCTAAAAATTCAATGGTAGAGATAACAATATTTTAAAATGTTCTGCAGATTAGCAAAAACAAAAACATAATTAATCAATGTTATACACATTTTAACATTAACATATGTAACATTTATGCAAACAAATTTTGTTTTTATTTCTTAACCTCTTTGCAACAAGAAGTGAATATATGTGTACACGTAAAGTTTTCAAAATTCTAATAATCTACATATTTATGACACTAGGCTGTTTTTTTAGTCATCAGCCCTGAGCTTTCTACTAAGCTGATTTTGATAATATATTTTTTTTTAAATGAAAGCTGCTAATTTATAGCTATGCCCATTCTAGTTATTTTTAAATTTATTTCCATTTTATATTTTAATTCTAATTTAAAAGTTTTTATGACATTTCTTCAAAATGGTGGCAATCCAGTTAGTTCAACTTTTCTCTCTATAATAAAAATTTATTTTGCTTTATAACTTTCCACCAACCAGAAGCTTGATTTCATCAGTGAATATGTCATCGTATTTAAAATAAAAAAGTTGGTGATTTTTGTAAAATTTAACCATAGTAAAATTATTGCACATAATTATTACTAATTGCAGTAGAACAAATATTATTTACTGAGATATAATTGTCTGTTTTAAATGAAGGCTAATACTTTGTGGACCTAAACACCTATGAACGATATTAAAAGTCAAGCATAACTCAAAAAATATTTGTTGGATTTCAATTCTGGTTGTACCAGAAGGTACCTATGAGGGTAAACTACAGAATGCACCTACTATGAAAAATCAGTCCCAAATAGTTAATAAATTATGTTAAAAAAACTGATATAAAAGCACAATTTATCTACATATGTAACAGAAATTTAGAGTGCATCATTTTCATCAGCTGGATGTTTTCATTAGATCCCCGAATTCGAAAACATTATTGAGCAAAGAAAGTAGGCACACAATTTTTATTTAAGTACAATAAAACATACTTAAACCTAAGAATCAAACTGGAAAAGAAATCTGCTTTTATTTATTTATTTTGTTAATATTCCTTTAAAAGAAGAAAGCCATAATAACTTACTATTTGAGGTTTTGCAATAATCTTTACAACAGCATTTTTATAAACGCCATTAGCATCTTTTATTTTTCACATGTTCAATTTGGAAATAATTCTTTGATGTTTAAATAAAATTTTTTGATGTCTGAAACATTTCTTCTTATTTTTTTTTATCTTATAGTATTTTAAATGAAAGTTATACTTTTCCAGTATAGTTGCATTGCTAAGGTGGAGAAAATGGGCTTGGTCAGTGATGAGAGCTTGTCATGCATATTTTCTGACAACCTAGATATTCTTCCATATATACCCAAGCAATTTTTTAAAACTTTATACAATTTATTTAGTGTAGACAAGCTATTTATCTTTTTCATATTAAAAAAGAAAGGTCTATTTGATTATCCAGCCAACTAATTTCGCCAAATTATACAAAACGCTAAACTATTCACCAAATTAAACAAAATGACATAATTTGTATATTAAATAACAAAAGAATAAATGAATTAGTATAATGTTTATTAAAATACAAATAAAAAATCACTCGATCATGTAAGAAATATGTGTATCATGTTTAATGTCAACTGTATGGAACATTTATGGTTGTGTGTTTTTGGCATTTAATCTTAAAGTTTGACGATGTTTTTTGTTTGACAGGATAATCAAGTAATATCAAAAGAAATAAATTATACATAAAAAACAATACTATTGTCATATAAAAATGAAATGTTTATATTTATATGTAAAACATAAACATCCATCAGGTTTGTTTATGAAGTGGTTCATATCTATTTGTAACAAATCTCACATTCTGAAGCTCAAGACATAGGAGCCAACTTTGGTCCCAAAACTGTATCTGTAAAAATTAAAACTGGCAAATTTGACATCAAGTTTGTAAATATATTTATTAACTATTGATTCAATATTGGGTCATTCCATGTCAAATCAACGAGGCCCACAACCTGACCATCTCCAATTTTTATGAAATTCTCAGGATTGTTTCTACTTATGTAATAATGCAATAAAATATTTTTTGTAGATTTTTTGCAGCCTTTTTTTTAGGGGGAAGGGCTTCATGAAAAAGTGGAAAACACGTAAAAAATGGCATTCTGGTAGTTACAAAAATACAATTTTCTCAACTCCTATGATAGGTATAGAATTTATTTTGGTGTTGTTTTGAAGGTCTTTGTGTGGGCTTTCATATGACATATCACTTGACAGGTTTTATTAAATTTAATATTTCAAGGTCATCGAATATTGTCTTTGACCTTGAAAATATTAAAAAGTCCATTTTTGAAAAATCTGAAAAAAATATATTTTTTACTTCTAATTATGACAGACATTCTGTAAAAATTTCATATTGGGATTGCAATGGGATCACATTAAAAAATATATGTTGTTGGATCATTCCATATCACTTCATCCAGACCATGAAACTCATGGTCTCAGATTTTGATAAAAATTTTTGTAATTGTTTCTTTTACCACCCTTATTAACAATCTAAAATAATACTTCAATACCTCAAGTATTTTTTGCGGGGAAAAAAAAAATACTGAAATAAACAGAAAAGGTGCATAAGTGGCACTTCAAAAGATCCGTATTTAAAAAACATTGTTTTAGAAAAAAAAAAAAAAATCATAGTTTTACTATTTATAAACATATTAAGTTGAAATTTGTATTAAAATGTACACAAAAGGATGAAGATACAAGAAAAAAAAAAGGTTTGATGATCATATTTTAATTTAAGACCTTTCAAAATTGTCTAAAGTTTGTTTTTACAAAAGAATTTTGTAAGAAAAATAATTTTCAAATCTTATTTTTTGAAAAAGGCATAGCAGTTAAACAATCACTTTTCTTTAAAATCATGCATAAACTGAAAGACTGAAAAAAAAAGGCTTTTTGGGTGCAAATATATTTTATTTATCACAAACTAAAAAACTAGTCGTTGGGGCCACCGTAACACTTACCCATCATGGATATGAAAATAAAACATGGGAAACTATTTATACAATGCATTGCAATTCATAAACAAAATTTAAATATTGTTAATATACATAGTAATGCTCTATTAAAGAACTGCTGATGCACCAATTTCGATAAGTAACGCCAAACTACTCAAGTAGTACCGAACTGCGTAAAAGAAACATCCTTATAACTCTAAAAATAATAATTCTATTAACTAACAATTAACTGCGTCGGATTAAGCGTCTCATTTCCAATTAAAATATACTTCTGAATTGAAATTTGAATGAAATACAGGGTCATGAAAAATCGAAGAATGTGGAAAACAAGATTACAAATATCTCGGGAACTAATAATCCGATCGACTTCGTTCTATATGCAAAATGTGTGTTATTTTATTGCCTTTTATGTCCATTCCTTAGAACAAAAAAAATTCGAAAATTTTTATATACCTTTCATCAGAACGAATTTTTCGAGAGTCCGAAAAAAATAGTTCCGGATAATCGAGGTTGCTGATGGGTCATTCTTCAAAAAAGGGCATATTTCAGAATTTTTTTTTTAAATTTAAAAACTTTTTTTTTTTCACTTAATTTTTTTTTTCTGGGTTTTATAAGCAAGTGAGGAACACTAATAAAGCTATGGTCCTGTTCAATAAATTTTATTTATTTAATAAAAAAAATATTAAAAAAATTTAGTGGTAACGGAGGTGAGACTTTGGTAACGGAGTGGAGATGCATATTCTTATTAATGTATATACTTATTAAAAGTAACTAAAAATCTTAAAATAGAAGGGAATATAACACATTGAAATAAAAACAAATGCATATACTGCTCTAAAATTTTATAATTTAAAAATTATCAAAAATAAAGTTTATTTATTGCACACATAATGGCCTCTGTTAAAAGTGGGTTCATTTAGAATTTCTAGTATCTGTTTCTGATCAATAAAGTCTGTGTCATCATTCTCTGGAAAAATAAAACCCACCCCAATCTTTGATTGCTTCAGAAAGTTCACCTTATACATCTCATTCATTTCTACGGACATGATTTTACAAATGAATTGATACTTTTTCATTTTCGCAAATACTCAACCCTTACCCATGCACCAACATTGGGAATTTTGAAAAAAGTTGCTTGAAACAGATTGTGGAAGTACCAATTATGAGAGTAAAGGAAAAAAAAAAGGTTTATGTGCATTTTATAAATTATACAGCATAAGACATATGTCAGAAAAATTAATATATAGGCTTGCTGGAGGAGTATTTTCTTCAATCTTTTTCTCTAATTCTTTTTGCTTAGGTTGCAAGATTTCTTGCTCTTTTCTCGCCAATTTTTTCTAACATTTATTTGTTCTTGTGGTGTCATTTTATTAATGCTTTTAATTTTATCTTAATTTTACCTTTCCTTGTATCTCTCCTTTCCTTCTCAATCCTAAGTGAATCATTTTTTGTCACATCACATATTCTTTGTATGTTCTCTCTCTTTCTTTTTTTGATTGGCAATACACTTTTTTTCGACCTTTTATACTATTATGCTAATTTCTTTTCTTTATCATAGTACTAAAAAAAATTATATACAGTAGACTCCCTAAAATTCGCACATAATTTACAGATGTAAACAATGAAACATTCAATTTTGATTTAGGGATAAAATTTGACTTTTTTATTTTTACATCAATTCCATTTTTATTTTAATTTGTAATTTTCATTAATATTACTGAATTCATGTGTTTTCATGAAGGAAAAATAAATTTATTTTGGAATAAATTAAGATTTTGTTGTATCACTGGTATTCAAATCTTTTTACCAAATATACTTATGTAGTAACCAAACCTTTTTGGTTATTAAGTCTAACTAAACTTGAAATAAAACTTCCTCATTTTAAGATTTTGATGTGAATTAGTAATGTATTTTTATAAAGCAAATTTCATATGAAAAATGCATCTTATCTTTATAATAAATATTTAATCTTACATTATTAGATTGACCTTTGCTTTTAATATTTTAAGTATGTTAAAAATTATCTAAATTTTTATTATTTTAGTTTATTACTTATTTTAATGTTTTATTATATTATAAGCCTTCATAAAAGTTTCAATTTCATTGTTAATTACATTCAAATTACTGTTTAAAAACTGTAAACAAAGCAATGACCAGAAATCTGCAAAACCTCTGGTCCTAGGCTGTGCGGATTTGAGGGAGTCTACTGTATAGGATTTATTGAATTAAAGTAACAGTTTAATATATGCTAGCTACCCTATATGTTTAATTTCATGCCACTAATAGAATATTAAGATATAAAAGTATTTAAATCACTTGAATTATGCTAGTCACTTAATACCCATTGTTAGAGTCTCATAACAGAAAATTAATTAAAAAACATTTGAAATATAATAATCATTTTGCTCTCTAATAAATCTTAAAACTATAATCAATTATCTAAAAATTTTTTAATTATAATAGTTATTATTTTTTCTCGCACTTTTTTGCTTAGTTTGAGCAAAGAATCGATTAAATCAACAGAGATAAATTATTAAAACATAGCTAGTGAAAGCCGTGAAATAATTGATAGCAACTTAATTAGAAATCTAGGCTACAATTCATCAGTCCAATAACAGAAATAAACTATATCAATATTTATTATATTATGTTAGTATAATAATTGTTAAGTAAACCATTAACTTTTATTTTGATTAATTTTAAGTACTTATATTTAATTTAATCTCATCTCCATTTCACTTTCTCACCTCCGTGATTAGCAAAGGTAACGGAGGTGAGAGTAACGGAGGTGAGGATATTTCATATAATGATGCACTGTTTGTAAATATTTGAATCAAAACTAATGTTATTCACACAGGATTGTATGTGTTGTGATAACTTTCAAATTCAAACGTAAAATAAATAAATATAATGCATTGCTTACCTTCCATTGGCAGTAATGGAGTGGAGAATCCCAAAAAACAAAATAAAGAAATTCTATTTATTTGAATAAAATAAGCTTTAACTGAGAGCAAATGACAATTTTTTTTCACAGAACTAACAAAGAGAGTTCTTTTATTACAAATTATTTAGCAGTACTCCCTTCTATGAATGAATGTTTGAAGCTAAAACTGTTAGTAACGGAGTTGAGAATTTCAATTGGGACAAACAAAAACATAACTTAAACATGCATTTGCAAAAATTATTTAATTTATTGAAACCCATTTTTAAATTAGCTGAGGTTCATTTAAAAAGGAATTAACAATAAAAACTATTTAACATTTAATTTATTTCACTTTTTAATCGAAGAATTTTTTAAAATGTGAATGGGGGACACCCACGGAGGTGAGGTTTCCCATGTATTACTTAATATTAAGACACAAAATAAAATAGCTATAGACTAGTAAATTGTATGAAAAGATTCTCTATTCTTTAAATATTCAAAACAATAAAAAAAATCACAAATAAATAAAGCAAAAATTTTAAAATGATGCCAGGACTGAAATAGACCCTTTTTTCAAGAATGACCCTGATATTAAATAGGGTTCGTCCCATTCTTACATACTAACTACATACAAAATTTCAAGTCTCTATCTCAATTTGTTCGGGAGATAGAGCGTTTACAGACAGACAGACAGACAGACGGCAAAATTTTTTTTCTAAAAATATGTTTTTCGGAATCTCCACTATCTAAAACGTGTAAATCCGTCAAAAATTTTTTTTCGATTTTCAAAACGATTGCAAGACTTACCCTATACTACGTATGATGGGTAAGTAATAAATAAAAATAAATGCTGAAAAAAGCAACTGTATACAAATGGCTTTGGAAATCCCCAAACAAGCATTAAAATAATTGTATTACAAGTGATCAGTTGAAAACAATACATTACTATTTCTATTTATCTTACTTTGATTTAAAAAATTTGATATTATATGATAATTTTAAATAATTTATATTTAATTTGATTTAGTGTCTGTGTATAGCATAGTGTGTAGTTAGTTTGTGTACAGCAAAGGGGGTAGCGGGTTAAGGGGGGGTCTGGCAGCCCCCACTGAATCTGGTAAAATCGTTCCAAAAATCTTGAAGAGGGTCGAAAAACAAGCAGTATAAGCTTTTTACTGACATTACAATCCCAAACGAAAACACAGTAATGGCAAAAAATGATTTTTTGTGATTTTTATTTTTTTCAACCAGTTTAATTTATTTTTAAATGGTTTAAACGCAATTAAAAATTTTGTTTTGGATGTGTGGAAGTCCCCTGAATTTTTTCAGACTTTTTGGTCAAGTAAAAACATGTGAATTTTAGGTTTAAATGCGAAAAAATCGTGAAAAACGCGTCATTTTCAAGATTCAACCCTCTAATTTTTAGGGTTGTTTTCATTTTCCGGAGGGGTGCTGTATAGTATAGATAGCGGCAATCGTCCTCTTTCGAATGCAGGCAACTGGACTCAATTTGGTCAATTTTGGTGAGCGGGGCGATTTTTTGAAAAAAACTCGAATTTTCAACTTTCGGTAAATTATGGCGCGCACTTGGTATAATGCGTCTTTGCTATAAAAAATACATCTCTATAGGGGTTTTTGAGGTCGCTGATCACGAATTTGATGTCAAAAAACACGACTCAAGAGGCGAATGACAGTCGATTTGTAAACTAAGATGGGTAGTAGAGGCTGTTCATGGGATCATTGGCAGCAAATTCCAACTCTTGCATCATGAGTTTGACAAACGTTTGCTATCAGCTAAAACTTATTGCAAAATAGCGAATTTTCAGGTTAACTTGTTCGGAAAACGACTCAATTGTGATAGCGAATTACAAGATGAGATCATTAACGAAATGTTGCTCAGAAAAAACGTTAACAATGATTTAGCGAAAGTGGTAGAAGAGAAAAACTAGAACAGAAAAAAAAGAATCTTCAGACCTCTGACGTCAAATGATGTTGTAGACTTTCCGGAGTTGACAGAAAGAGATCTGAAGATACTTTTTACAGGGTCTTGCCAGTTATCACAGACTGTTTCTTATTTAGCAGAATTATGTACTGAAGATGGAGTTCTTAATATGCATTACTTGCTGGAAGATAAATCAATTTTGAAAGGCGAAGTTCAATCGAGGCACATAAGTCGGAAAAAGTACAGGTGTTACGTAAAATACGTTCCTAACGCTATTGGAAGAAGTGGTATAGAAGAATACGTATGCGATTGTGCGAATGGCCTCAGAACTGTTGGTTGTTGTGTACATGTGGCCACTATCATTTACTTCTTTGGGTATGCGAGATATTTGTCGCGAATTATTCGTCCAGCACAGATTCTCACAAATCTTTTCTCTGTTCAAAGCGTTGAACCTGTTATTGAAGAAGATAGTGACGAGGATTAAAACTGTAAAATTGTTAACTTAGCTTGGTAAAAAAGTATTATGGTATTTTATATTACTTTGTGACTATTACGTAAGCTTAAATAAAATATGATTTATACCAGAAAATTTAGTTTCATTGATTATATTAGTTGAACACGATATTAAAATTGTTCAAATGCTGTGATTCAATGATATTTTTTACATTATCAAACCTGTGTTAATAAATACTTATGGGTGTATTTGTTGTAAAAAAAATTTTTTTGTCATCAAATTCGTGATCAGCGACCTCAAAAACCCCTATAGAGATGTATTTTTTATAGCAAAGACGCATTATACCAAGTACGCGCTGTAATTTACCAAAAGTTGAAAATTAGAGTTTTTTTCAAAAAATCGCCCCGCTCACCAAAATTGACCAAATTGAGTCCAGTTGCCTGCATTCGAAAGAGGACGATTGCCGCTATCTATACTATACAGCACCCCTCGGGAAAATGAAAACAACCCTAAAAATTAGAGGGTTGAATCTTGAAAATGACGCGTTTTTCACGATTTTTTCGCACTTAAACCTAAAATTCACATGTTTTTACTTGACCAAAAAATCTGAAAAAATTCAGGGGACTTCCACACATCCAAAACAAATTTTAATTGCGTTTAAACCATTTAAAAATAAGAAACTGGTTGAAAAAAATAAAAATCACAAAAAATCATATTTTTCGCCATTACTGTGTCTTCGTTTGGAGTTGTAATGTCGGTAAAAAGCTTATACTGCTTGTTTTTCGACCCTCTTCAAGATTTTTGGAACGATTTTACCAGATTCGGTGGGGGCCACCAGACCCCTCTTAACCCGCTACCTCCTTTGTATACCTAAATTCAAGCAAAATATTAAATCAGCTTCAAACAACTTTGTAAAATAGTGACTTTTTGGGTACCAATATATTTAATTCAAAGCCTGGCTTGAAAGTAAGTTAGGGGAGTGGAGGGGGGGGGGGTAGGTATAACCAAGGTTAGAGGTTCCTAATGTATCTTGCCTTACTTAAATCATCTGCCGATTGATTTGGTATCAACAAATAATCTATACATATAACAAAATTTTATTTTTTTTTGGGGGGGGGGGGGTAAAAGGAGGGGGAACTGAAATTTGGGGCTCAGGTTTTGCATGCCTAAGAAGAAGTTAAGACTGTTAAAAATATTGATTTATGGACCAAAAACAGTCTCAGTATTTAGGGAAAAGTTGTTACCCATATCCATTTTATTTTTCCAGTGCTTTTTTTCTTTCTTTTTTTTTTAAGTTGAAAAAATTTATTCACATTCAAAACAAAGCAATGGCATTAAATACTTTTAAATAAAAATGCTCTAGTACAGCGGTTCTCAAACTTTCTTGGTACGTGACCACCTTTCAATCAAAAAAAAATTTCGAGACCCACCTTTCAGTTTCAGTTTTAAAAAAAATTTCCTGACCCACCCAAGAAAAAGTTGTATATCAGTATAGCAATTTTTGTTCGATCTCGGCTACCCTATCCTACGAAAAGCATAAAATTTCATATGGAAGATACATTATCAACAAAAACAAGAATCGGTAATCTCAATGTGTGTAAGTGAATAGTAATTAAAACAATGTACAAACTACCAAGATAGTAGAACATATGTTTAGTTAGTATGAAAACAAAACATAACTTTATAATCAATGAGATTTCTGACACTGGTATTTACCAACGTGGGAACATGTATTAACACACAGTTTATCTCAGTACTTGTCTTTCAAAAATAGCAAAGTAAAAAAAGCATCTTTTCATAAGCATGAAGTGTTGTTTTAACCCAAAACTGATTTAAATATTTCTGGATATTCTGTTCGCATATTAATCGAGAAGGAAATTAAGGATGTTCCCTTGAAATATCATTTCATGTTGAAATTGTCATATCTTTTTCAACAGATGACATAAAAGATATATTTTTTGACAAACCTATGCGACCCACCAAAACAACAGTGGGTCGCAACCCATAATTTGGGAACCACTGCTCTAGTATATTTTCAATTTTAACAAAAGTCATGTTTAATTTTTTTTACTTTGTTACAAGAAATTTAAAATAAACATATGATATTTTTCATATAAATTTTTTTTAATAATATCTTAATTTTTTTAAGTTTTGTACAATAAGAATTATTCTGAGATTAAGTATGTTGTTTCTGTGCAAGAAAATCTTTATTTTTAAGCAACACTGAAATGGTAGTTCCCCATATGGGGCCATGTGGTTTTGTTCTAAGGGAGACATTACACTTGACATAACTGAAGAAGTTAAAAAAAAAAAAAAAAAAAAAAAAAAAAACATCTTATTAAGTAAAATTTACTTTTATTTTTACTGAATACTCCATACAAATATTACAAAAGTTGCAGAATGCTAAGCAGATAAAAGGAATTAATTTAAGCCCATTTAATTGCAAAATATAGTATTGCAATATTCGTCTGAATAACTGCAATCAAACAGTGAGGACTAGAATGACCACAACACAAAGCTACAAATGACAGTTACCTGTAATGTAAGTTGCTTCTTATTTAATTTTTATGTTATCCCATTGAAATCCCAATATGAAATTTTTACAGAATGTCTGTCATATTAAGAAGTAAAAAATATATTTTTTTCAGATTTTTCAAAAATGGACTTTTTAATATTTTCAAGGTCAAAGACAATATTCGATGACCTTGAAATATTAAATTTAATAAAACCTGTCAAGTGATATGTCATATGAAAGACCACACAAAGACCTTCAAAACAACACCAAAATAAATTCTAGACCTATCATAGGAGTTGAGAAAATTGTATTTTTGTAACTACAGGAATGTCATTTTTTACGTGTTTTCCACTTTTTCATGAAGCCCTCCCCCCTAAAAAAAGGCTGCAAAAAATCTACAAAAAATATTTTATTGCATTATTACATAAGTAGAAACAATCCTGCAAATTTCATTAAAATTGCTTGATGTCAATCTCAAAAGTATATTTTTCTTCGTTGATTTGACATGGAATGACCCTATTGTAATTATTATTATATTATTATTTTTTAATTTGATCAATTGGTTCTTTCAAACATTTTCAAGAATTTTGAAAATTAAGACAGGCACAGTAATGTGCACATACATATTGGGCCAAAAATTTCCTGCAAATGAATTTAATGTTTAATAAAATTACAAGCTATATTATTTTGGCAATATGAATTAAACATTATATTTTAAAATAATTTCTATTTAAAAATTAATATTGATTAAAGAATAATTATTTTAATTAAAAAATAATAAAGCAAAAATCCATGATAGGAAAGGGTGAATTCTTTTCAATTATTTTGTCAATGCACTTAGAAAGATCCCAATCCTTAATATTGTGATCTCTCTGCACTAAATGCCAGTAACTCTTTTAATACTACAAAAATCAATCAATTTAACTGCTGTCACCAGCAGGGTTGGGTTTCTGACGTCAGAAACTGTTTTGTGACATGACAAGTGTCAAAAACTGGTTTAAACCACCAAAAACTGAATTAAATCGTCAAAAACATGTAATGTGCTTTAAAACATTTTAAGAAGAGGAAAACATCGAATAAGTCTTAATGATTTAGATTTTTTTTTAATTTAAAATTAATTACTGTAATTTAATAATTACAAAAAAATTAAATTACTTTAATTGCAATAAAACATTTTTGTTTTTTAGAATGTTCAAACAGAAGAAAAAGATTTTGTACAGTTAATCTGGATCAATTTTACCCTGCAGAATCCTATTTAGCACACTCATTTAACTATAACTACAATTATTTACTAGCACATTTATTTATACTCAAACAATTTCTAAGTTTTAAGTGTATGAAGCCAAAGTTAGAAAATACTCTCCCAATTGGTACTGAGCTAGCAGGGCTTGATAGATCAAACACTGCTAGTTGAGCAAGTTTGGAGGCAGACCAAATTTTCTGATTTATGACAGTTTTTCTTTTTTCCCGGAAATGATAATATACAATACAGTAATAGTGAATTTTTAATATTACATCTACTGTTGTATATGTGTGACAGACGTTTAATTTGAAATTTTACAGATCAGTGTAGTATTTGAGGTTTCTGGCAGGGTTTTTGACATGACGGTTTAAACCAGATAAAACCGCACACTGTAAAAAACTTACCAACTCTGGTCACCAGGCTAAAAAGTCGTTGCAGCTCATGATGGAAAACGGATTGGCAACAAGTTTTAGTCAGTGAAAAATAGAAATAAAAGGGCCTGATATGTCATAATATTTTTAGTCTTTAAACTTTGAATTGTGGGTAAACAATATATAAATTGTACACAAAATAAGGGAATGTTTTAAATTTTCTGTATTTAAAAAACAGTTACAAAAACAAATAAACACCTTTTTCCTTTCTCACTTTTTTTATGCAAAGTTCTGAAAATTTTATATGCACATCATTTGTACATGTATGTATATAACAGTGAACATATATACATAATTAAAGTAATATCAAAAATGTATAAACAAGTTGGTAAAATTCTAAAGATGAACAAAATACATGAAGGTATTATAAAATTTTAATTATCCCTAGGAAATAATTGAGATAGAAACTTAATTTTTTTTTAAAAACTTCTCTATATAGTCAATAACCAGAGTTATATATTTCTCCCATAGTTTTTTAAATCTTTTGAAGGTCATCAAGTACTCTGCAAATTGTCTTGAAAACCATTGTTCCACCTCATTTGTGGTGTCAAACCGACCCCGCAGTGGTTTTTTGAGTTCTATAAATAAGAAAAAGTAGCTTGAAGCAAGATCGGCAAAATTTAAAAGCCACATTGCTTAGATTTCTTGACTACTTTTAAATTAAATAGCTATGGGGTGAATGGTGACTGCTAATTTGATGGTGATGGCTAATTTTTAAAATACAGGGGACAGGGAACTTCTGAAAATATATTTTTTTTGATACAGAGGATTAAATCATGGTTGAAATTCCATAAAATTATCATGTTAAAATAAAGACAAATTGTTTAAGCAACATAATAAAATTAAAACATTAAATCATTTATATTTTACCTCTAAGAGGAGATTTCATTGCTGCTTCAACAAGCCCCGCCAAAAGATGCACATTCTTTGAATCTTGTGCTAGTCCGGAGGCAAAAGCTGCCAAGGAATCAGCATGCCGGCCCAGGCATTGTAAGGCAACGCCTTGTCTATAATAGGCCTAGTACATAATAATACAACATAAAATTAGAAAGAAAAATCAGATAATACATATAAATAAAGGTGTAGTAAATAATTATTTGGCAGAATACTGAATTTTCAGGCCCATTGGTAAACAATATCAAATATTCACCTATTCAAATGACAGAATATTCAATTACAGAATATTCAGTTGGTTAAATACTCTAGTTAATTATAGTTATAGGCATAAAAAAATATCAGAAATAGGGGAGAGGGGGGTTAATGTAGACAAATTTTTTTTCTTTTTTTTTATGATATAGAAATCTAAAAGCATTTTAAGAATTTCAAAATAGTACTAAACTGAAGAATGACATTTTTAACTTATTATCTAAAAAAAGGATGATGATAAATGCAGTTAAAAAATGAAAAAAAATGATAGTTTTTAATAGTCATCCATGCGTTTACACTAACCCCATGTAGGGGTTAGTGTGGACAAAACTAAAACATGATGGGGGTTAGTGTGGACAGCTAATTTTTTTTTAAATCTTTATAAACAGTTGCAATTATTATTCAATTTTGTATTTATTTAGGTCAATGTTGAAGTCTAAGAGGTTTATGGAGCCATTATCTCCTGATGTTCTATTTGACAAATACCTTTAATATCAGGAAAAATGAAATGAGATGTTTGATCTTTTTTCCATAAAAATTCAACTTCAAAGTCGCTAAATCCATATACATTTTCAACTCTTTCAACAAAATACAGAATATTTTTCTTCTTTTTCCAACACAAAGTCATTGGTTTTCTCTCATTCCCCCCTAAAATATTTGAAACTTTTTTTTTTTTTTCATTTTCTTTAATATTGCTAAATTTATGATCCAAATTGTTATATTCTTCTTGGGTGCTTTCTATTTCAGAAGGAAATTTAAGTTTCTTTTCTGGATCTTTGTTATCATTTTTTATAGTCTAATTCTCTTTTCTTTGCTTGTGTTTTTCTTTTTTTTTTTTCATTTTTTTATTTCTCTAATGCCAAATTTTTAATGCGTGAGTAATGCTAAATTGTTCTAATGAAAATGGGTCAATCCATCTGAATCATCCAGACCATGTTGCTTAATATTTTAGATTCTTTCAATTCTTTATCAGTTGATTTATTGCACTTTCATAAGCCTAAAACAAGTATTTAAAAAAATTTAAATCTTTTAAATTTTTTTTTTTGCATTTTTTTTTTTTTTTTTGTTATGTCACAAATGGTTTTTGATGAAAATAGTACTTCAAAGAATCCTTTTTAACTTTTTTATTTCTAAACATATCAAAATGACGTAAAAACCATTATATTTAGTAATGAATGAACTAAATTTTCACATCAGGTATTTTTATAATAACAATTGAAAAAATTGCATAAAAAAGTTTAAATGTATCATTTTTACAGTGAAAAATTGTTTTTTGACATAAAAATTTTAATAGAAGAAAGTAGAACTCACTCAACATTTATTTTTCTGAATATATATCCTAACGAACAATTCTCAGGAGAAATATGAAACATTTAGAGACGCTCCTTCTTTTTCTGTAATTAGTCGAAATTGGCATCTCAGCATCAAAATACTAAATTTGGAAAAAAGCTATTGCTTATTGCTTGCTTCATAGAAGATGTTCTTTTTTATGCTACCATATCTCGAATTATTCTTAAATAAGTTTGTTGAATACGTTAGCGTTAAATACATTACTGAACAACTGTGATAGGGGCAATGCAAAGTGACTGACGGTCAGACGTGATCAAACATGCATAATGGCTACTGTAAAAGAGAAAGAATGCAGTTCTTCCTACCCTTTAATAAAAAGACTTATCGCTAATTTGCACCATGTTTCACTAGACAGTATGCACGTTCGCATTTTGTTATAAAATTAGAGTCGAAATTCTTTTTTCACAACTGCAGAAAAATGAAAAAAAAAAAAATCATGGTTGAATGGAAAAAAATGTTTGTTATAACCGATTCATAAGTTTTCTGAGGTTTGCTATAAAAGAATATATTAGCGCATTAAATACAATAGGAAAACAGCGGGACCAAAATTTTAGTTCATTATATCTGGGGGTTCGTTATGTACCGGGTTAGCTATAACAGGGTTCGACTGTAGTACCAATTTTTGTATTGGCTAAAGATCATATTTTCTTTTCTTTTCTTTTTTTTTTTTTTTTTTTTTTTTTGCATTATTATTAAAAATGTATTTTCTCCTTTTAACAGTGTTTCAATTACCATTTTGCATTCGTCTAATAACTTTCTCTTTTCACAAAGGTCAAGATATTTTTAGAATTATCAAATTCAAAGAGGTATGTATACTTTTGCATAGCAGTATATTGATGACATTCACACATCATTAAAAATACCTTACAACATGACCAAAAATGTCTGAAACAAAACAAAATGTTTCAGAGTACTTTTATATTGATTCCTTTGGAACCCGACAGTAAATTTTTACATAATAGATATGTTATTATATTCTTTATAAACATAGTTGAAATATATTTGAACCAAATCATTCATTATAGTGCTTATTTTAAAACATTTTAGTAATTATTTTCATTACAAAGCTCTGAATTAAGGTGATAAAAATGTATCAAATCTAATGTTGTAGAAAGCAACAATTTTTTTATAATGTGGAATGCAAGTACTTCTTAACTGAAAAACTCATTTTTACATCTTCTGAGAGGATGTGTGTCATATAAGATATACATTATACAGAATTGAGTTTTAACGATCCTTTAATGTATATTTAAAAATAAACTGTTTATACATAATATACATATAAATTAAACACACAAAAAAGTTCACCAGGTTCGATTACATGCTGCTAATATAATTTGACAACAAATATTACTTCTTAAGCCCAAATTGTGCCAAAAAATAAAGAATTTTACTCAGTAGCAACTGGCTGATAGGTTGATCTTTTTTTTTTTTTTCTTTTTTAAGTAGCCAGCTATTGATTAGTGAGAATAATTTCTTCAGTAGCCAGTAAATACTGAAGCACCCAGTAAACGCATTTAAAGTCACTGAATATTTAATTACAAAATATTATGAGTTTAGAGTAAATAAGTAATACATGAACTAAATAAATATATTTTAATTCATATTGTATGGAATAAACTTGTGATACTAATTTTCAGTCTATTGTAAATTAATATATTAAAGTTATGTGCAACATGCTTATGTAGTTAATGACACGAGGCTCCTGTCTTTGCAGCCGAAGACACTCACAAGTTAATGCTAATCCTATGGGGAGGAATTTTTCTAATATCTCATTTGCATTTTGATATTTTTAAATATTTTGTTTCGCATTGGATAGCTGAGGTCTGTCTCTACATCATACCTTTTTTACTTTTTCAATTTTGGTTGCAGATACCTTTTAGAATGACAGTTTCATTTTCTGAATCGGTTTTGAAAGTGAAAATAACTTCATCAAAAGTATCTGCCACCAAAATCGAAAAAGTAAAAAAGGTAGGATATAGAGACAGACCTCGACTATCCAATTAAAAAAAAAAAAAAAAAAAAACTATTTAAAAATATTGAAATGCAAACGAGATATTAGAAAAATCCCCCCCGGCCCCAAAGGATTAGTATTAGCTTGTGAGTGTTTTCGTCAGCAGCTATACAGTAGGGCGGAGCGTAAAAAACTTTTTTTCGAAATTCTTTTCTCCCTAGCGCGGGAAAGTTGTCTAGTAGTATCAGTAATATACTCACAAAATTTGAAAACAATCATTAAATATCTTCCGGTTCCACTTTTGGGTCGAAATATTCAATTTTAGCGAAAAATGTAGTAATTTTTGACATTTCAGTAATATTTTTAATTTTAAGTTTTTTCTTCGCCCTAGTGCGGAAAAACTGAAAGAGTGCATAAGAAACACAAATCCAAAATATTAGAATAATTAAAAAATATCTTCTGGTTCCACTTTGGGTTCTATATTTGGGACAGTTCTCGAAAATTAAACAAATTTTCACATTTTAGTCATTTTTTTATTTTTCGATTTTCTATTCCCGGTGCATGGAAATGTTCGAAGAATATGCAAGAACCATAAGTAAAAAACTTTAGAATAATAAATAAATATCTTCTGTCTTCCTTTTTGGGGTCTAAAAATGTCAATGTAGCCAAAAAAAATTGTAACTCTTCACATATCGTAGATTATTTTTTTCTTATCAATTTTCTCTTCTCGCTGGCGCGGAAAATTCTGAAAATCACATGATAAACATAAGTGTAAAAATTTTAAATAATTAATAAATATCTTCTGATTTGACTTTTATTACTTAAACTGCGGCAAACTCATGGCATTAATGTACTCAAATATCATAGAACAATCGAATTAAAAGTGATCTGAGGGAAATTCCTCTAATAAATTCAGCTTTCTGTTAATTTACTGTTGTATTACTGTTTGTTTAATGCTCTGCTCGTGATAGGTTCGTAATGAGGCTATTCAATTTTAGCTTCTATATTTTATTGAATAATAATGCATCTAAAAGTGTTTACAAAATTTTAATTTTTAATATTGTGTTGAACTAATAGTGTACATGGAAATATTACACAGAAATATCACAATTAAGACGCAGTATACACGGGATTTGTCTCATTCCATTTTTTGGGATCCTACAGAATTAAGAACTAGCGTTCTACCAAATTATGAACATATAATGTACTTTTTTGTTGGTGAGAAATGAATCGAAATATAATTAAAAATCGGGTCCACCTTTGGAGGGATAGCGGATTATGGGTTGAAATGGTTGAAGCAATTTGGCAGGCGCCTCAGTTCCAACGATTTCTAGGCAAAGAATAGTCCAAGTGAATGGTTCATGTAATGATAAGTACAAGAGTATAAAGGAGTTTGATGTTAAAGAACAGACGCAGTCAAAATTAAAAATTTTCGTATTGGAAGGGAAAAAAAGTCTGTTTGAAAACTTTTCTTACAAGAGTACATCTCTATAACGATGTAAATGCCCACGTGATATAAAAATTCCAGAATTGGAAGGCAGTTTCTTAAGGATCAAAGAACTTCAAAAAAATTGTCGATAGACCCAATGGATACATTCAGAAATACAGTCCACAACACGGAAACTTAGTAAATGAATGAACAGGTTCGAAAAAGAATAACGAAGTTTCAGAAAATGGTATAAAAGGAAAAAAAACAATCACTACTGATTCATCGAAGACTTAGAGTTGTTTGAATCTTTTAGTCTTGTTGATGAACAACTGTGTCACGATCTTAGTGATAAACTTTTAGTGTCATTGTATTCGAACATAAATATTATATCACGAACAACGCGTCGCCCTGCCCTAGCCTGAACTTGATGCACAATAGGAGTGTCCGACCGAGTTGCAGTATCAGTAACAGGCGCACTTCTTGAAGATTTGCGAGTTGTGACACGTGACGACATGTCCAATTTTATAGGCAGGCATAACACAAGAAGAGAAAGAAATAAATATCGCATGAAATGCCAAGGCCAAGATAACAGTTTCATATCCACCAATACTTTGAAAAGATTGTATTTTGACCGTCGAAAAGATAACTTTAATTAAGAGGAATATTGAGGGAACGCTCCATCAACAAAGAGTGCTTGAAGAATACTTGACACTTATAGAAGAACCTGGCTGCTATTATATAGGGCAAGTGTAAAAAATAACGTCTTTTTCTATGTTTCTGATATGATTTTTCATACTTTTCGCTCCAACAAGAAGAGAAAATTGGTAAGAAAAAAGATCTCTAAATTGTGAAAAGTTACATTCTTTTTGGCTACTTTGACATTTTTAGACCCCGAAAAGGAAGACGGAAGATATTTATTTATTATTCTAAAGTTTTATACTTATGTTTCTTGCATATTCTTCGAACATTTCCATGGCAGCAGGAATAGAAAATCGAAAAATAAAAAAAATGACTAAAATGTGAAAATTTGTATAATTTTCGACAAATTTCACATATTTAGAACCCAAAGTGGAACCAGAAGATATTTTTTAATTACTCTAATATTTTGGACTTGTGTTCCTTGTGTACTCTTTAAGTTTTTCCGCACTAGGGAGAAGAAAAAATTGAAAATTTAAAATATTACTGAAATGTGAAAAATTACAACATTTTTGGCTAAAATTGCATATTTCGACCCAAAAGTGGAACCGGAATATATTTATTAATTGTTTTCAAATTTTGTGAGTATATTACTGATACCATTAGACAACTTTTCCGCGCTAGGGAGAAAAGAATTTCGAAAAAAAGTTTTTTACGCTCCGCCCTACTATACAGTCGTCAGCAGTACAGGAGACATACGTCTTACTATGCTTAGGTACTTGTATAGCTAACAACATAAGTAAACTTCTCCCCTTGTTTTTTTAAATTATTTGTCAAGAATTAAGATCTGACAAAAAAAAATGAATAGGTATGTTTATCTAACAACTAGCAGGTGTGATTCAAAATATAAAATAATCTGAAATGAACAGCAAATTTTCTAAAAAATAAAGGAGGGGAAGGGACTCTCTGATACTAATTATAAGTTGTTTCCCACGATCCTTTGACATAATGAAAAAATTTTTCTCACGATATTTTTAAAAATAGCTTCATTTTTTTGCGATTTTGTTAACAAAATTCGTAATTATTTGATAAAATTTACATTGTTTCATGATTATTTGATGAAATTAGTGGTTTTTTTTTGGGGGGGGGATTCTTTGATGAAATGTGCTTGTTTTTTGCAATTATTTTACAAAATTTGCAGGGGGTTTTCCACGATTTTCTGACAATATTTTCATGTTTTTTTCGCGATCCTTACACGAAATACACATGTTTTTTGCGATTCATTGATGAAATTTGTGTTTTTTGATGATCTATTGATGATATTTTTATGCAATCTTTTCATTTTTTTTTTCGTTTTTTTCACAAATTTCATGGGTTTTTATTCTTGTTTCTTTCAGGAAATTTATTTTGAAAAATCCTGCATTTAGCTGGTACTTTTCCATATTTTTAATCACCAGTTTTTCGCGTTTAGTCGCTGAGTACCAAATGGCAAGTGCTTATTTTTACCAAATAAGAAAATAAATACCAAAATCCTATAGCAAACAACTACCAAAAAAGGGTAAATTATTGAATAAATTCCTTGTTTGAAGGAAGCAGTTAATAAGATGCCAGAAAACACTTTTGAGAATTTTACTTTTACTGTCAAATGAAATTTTTTGTCTTAACAAGGTAACTATAAAAAGGAAATACACCAAATGCAAATAGTAAAGATAATAGTGGATACCTTTGGCCATTTAGAATGAAGTTCACGTGCTTTGATAGCATCTTGTAAGGCATGGTTGTATTTTCCCACCTTGATATATGCTGCAGAGCGATTACTGTACAAAACATGATTCCCAGGATCAAGAACAATAGCATCTGTATAGAGGCGTATAGCTGCAGAAAAATCTCCACTTTGACAAGCAGCATTTGATTGCCGAACTTTTTCTAAAAATAGAGACTTGTTGGATGCTTCTGATTCAAAATTTATCTCCACCTAAAATTTTTAAAAAGAAGATATAAGATTTTGAAAATTCATATCATGAAATATATATAAAGTTAATACTATCACAAAGAAAAAATCCTATTTCACCAAATATTTCTATTTAATCACAAAGTTTTTAATTAATATAACTACATATAAAAAAAGTTGAGAAAATATTACATTATACAAAATATTTTTTAGAGCAAAATCATCATATTACAAGATATTTTTTTTCAATGTACCCAAAGAGAAAATTTTGATATAATATATTTTTTATCTACATTCTACACGCTGCTTTATGTGCGTGTGGAGGGGGGGAGGGGGAAATGGGGAGGGTATTAAAAATTTTTCTTATTAATTCAGAAAAAGTGTGTTTTAGTTTTAAATTGCCTGTCACTAATAAAAAATATACATATTTTTAAATACCATGAAATAACTTATAAATACTTTTAGTTGCTAGATACCTAATAGATATACAATTAATTAAAAAAATAATCCAATAGAATTGGGAATCTAATGCAAATCGAATCCATCACATCTAGTAATCTGTTAGACATTTCACTTTATTCATGCTTAACAAAATTTTCCTTCTCAAACAAAAAAATTGTCAATGTACTACTTTCATTAGCGTTTCTTACAAAAAGCAACTTTAAGGTACAATGAGTCAGTTTTTCTTATCTAAGCATATTTTCTGTATGCAAAAAGCAGCAAGGGTACATTTTATCAAAGAGATACAAGAAAGGCATTATTTTTCGGATGAGGTTACAATTTTTTAAACCAAAGAGGGAGACAGGATGCAGCATTTCCCTGAAACTACTGAATAGTGCTGTAAAAGTAATGACAAAATGAATAATACCCGTATGATGTTATTTCCGAACTTGTTGCCCATTACTGTTCAGAAAACGGGTATTAATAATCATATTGTATGCACTACAAAACTGCAGCAAATTTAATTATATACCCAACAGAGGAATTTTTGGAAGAATTCATTACGGTTTATTGCTATATGTGCTGCAATCAATATGTAAAACTTACATTTAATTAACTTTCTAAGTTTTAATGAGAAAAGTAAAACAAAATAGTAAAATATGATACATAACTGTATATAATATGTTTAAATTGTAAAATATTTTACTTGTGAAATAAAGAACAGTCAGAAAAAGCAATTTAGGAAAAGTAAAATTTACCAAATTAATACAATAAAACTATAAGACATAAATACACACAAAAAAATTTATAAGCAAATTTACACATTAATTTTACACTAAAAGTAATTATGTATTAGGAAAACTTAATTTCTATAATAATTTAAAAGTATTTAAAAAAATATATTTTTAATTTACTACGTGATCATCCTATCAAATCTTATATTTCAATCACATTATTATTTCTGAAATTTTTTATTTATATTTAAAAGTACAGAAATATAACAAGTTTTAATTTTGATTCAGCATTTTTAAAAACATCAATTTAAATAAAAATTAAAAATATTTAAAGTAAAAATTACAAAGATTCATTTATTTGAAAAATCATACTTTCAAAAGTAAATATTTTGCAAATTTGCTAAATCAAAATTAAAGTAAAATAATTGAAAAAGATATGTTCCAAGCTTGAACAATTTATCTTTAACCGTTTTTGACTGATAACAATTTAAAATTGAAAAATCATGAAGAAAAAAAAAAAAATGCATTTTCACGAGAAACCATATTTATGACATCCATTGCTTAAAAGCTAGTTTTAGAAAACAAGCCAAAATGAAAAAATTAATATTTCCTGTTCAAATTAACATAGAAACATGATTTAAATGCCATTTTAAGCATAATTAAACAAATAAATTTTTAATGTAATAATTTTTTTTTAGAATATATGAAGAATCTTATGTCCTGGACCCCCTTAAAGACTCAAGATATTCAGTTGTGACATTACAGATCCTTTCATTTTTATTTTCTGTAGACTAAAACTTGTTGTCAAATGTTCACCATCAGTGTCTGCAATGACTTTGTAGCCCAGTAACAGCAATTAAAATGAATTATTTCATGTTATAAAAGTGACCGGTACTTTGTGTGAAAAGATCACAATATTAAGGATTGAGTGTTTCTAAATGCATTGGCAAAATAATTGAAAAGAATTACCCCTTCCTATCTATAGGTGTAAATTAATGGTCGCCACTCGCCACGTGGCGATTAAAGTTGTAAGAGAGGTGATTAAAAATCGGCGATCGATCGCCACCCTAGTCACCACTCGGTGATTAAAAAATCTTATTAATCTGCTTTGTGAAGTACAGCTTTTTTCATGCATATATGCATCTCTACTTTGTTTGCATCTAATTAGTGAATTGGTTAATTCTTTCTATCAGATGCAAGCAGATTTAGCAAATTTGCTGTATTTTCTATATTTTGACGGTGAACCTTTTATTTGTATTATATTTTCAATAAATTTTTTTTTTTTACAAAATATAGTCATCAATTTTAATTCTACATGCATTTCAAATAAATTATACAATTTTTACCTCTGGATGCAAGGAGATTTTAAGGACATTGCTGTATTTTATATCTTTCACTCTTGCCATATGCTCACTAATTGTACCAGTAACAGTCGGCTGATACAATTTTTTTTTTTTTATATATATTTATGATTGAAGTTTATGTAAGTGTCAAGAAAGATTGAAACATTATAACTAATTACTTTAAAAATATAGGACAAAATCAGCACTCGCCACTAGGAAAGTAATACTGCAAATTTAGCATCTGACTTTACTGCCACCAAGCAGACTTCCTCCACCTCACCAACACATTGGCACTCTCTGATTGCCTTAATAAGACATCCGGAGTTTTGAAATCTATGTCAAAGCAAAGAATATTTATATTTACCTATACACTCCCCAAACTTAATAATTACCACTTGCCAATCTTGATGATATGTAGATCCTATTAAGTTTTAAGTAAAAATAAAATATCCAAGAAAGATGTGAAATAATTGGGAACTAAAACGGCCTATAGAGGCGCTGCTCGCAGTCTTCGATACAGGATAGATGTCCCTTTAATTTCCCTTTAACTAATGTTAAAGTCCCATTGAAACAATTATTTATTATAAATGTATTTAAAAGCTTTAGATATTCAAATTCGTATAATATTTACTTCGTCATATAAGGCAGATAACAAATGTCACAAGAAATCAGAAATTGTGCAAAAGAATAAATTATTCTGAACAAATTTAAAACGCATGTAATGCAATGAGCATACACGGCGTTATCCTGAATGGAGAAGTTACATCTTTTCTTCACCAGATGGCATATTCGAGCGTTTGAATTGCCAATTTTTAAATTTAAAATATTTAAAAATACAATTTCCTTGGTTGTTTTATACAATGCAGAAATTTTTGATTTTATAAAAGTCTGTCCCATAATTCCAAGATCCTGACGTAATAAAAGCGATGTGTCAGTTAAGAGAGATGACCAATCATGTCAGTTTTCAGGTTGCCATATGTGAATTGTTGACACATGTCAGAAAAATTGCCATATTGGGCGTTGTGCTTGTTCTAGGATAGTGAAAAAAAAAATCTATCTAGATTTCGGCTATGAAAAATACTTTTGTTCCTTAAAAAAACTCAGCATAAAAAACTATTTAAGCACTGTAAAAATTGAAAAAAAAAATGAATTTTAAAAACACACTGCCTACAATCAAGGGAATTATTTTAAATTGGAGAATTTCTTATTTGTGTATTTTACAGATATTGTTTATTTCAATAAACAGTCACAAAAAAAAATTGTGTACTTACCAGCGCCATGCGAAAGGGGGGGGGGGGGGACATGAAATTTATACTACAAACGTCATTTTTAGCTTGTCACAAGAAAAAGTTCGAGGAGGGGGGTGCCAAATTGAGACTTTGACATGGATGCAGTTTTCTCTTTGCACGCTTTGTTCCATACTTAAAAATTCAGGAAAAACAAGTACTTACTAGGGATAAAAATTACACAAAAAGAATTTAAAAATTTTGCTGCGTAAATTTGCACAAAGTTATATAGATTTTACAACTTATGTTCGTGAATTTTATAAATATTTTATTTCTAAAATTCATTAAGGATATTTATCAAATAATATAATTTCTATATCATATAATTTCTATAATTTTAAACTAAAGCATTATGAGTGCATTAAAAAAAAAAAAAAAAAAACATCAGTAGATCCACGAAACTTCCTGTGTGGGAATTGGGAATCCCTAAAATGCATGAAACTCGTCAACGCCGCAGTCACTAACATGTGTATGAGTGCTTTGCGCCCATTAAAACTAAAAAAACATCAGTGGACCCATGAAACTTGCTGTGCAAGAATCACTAAAATGCACGAAACTCGCATGCATGAATGCTGCGCGCCCATTAAAACAAAACAAAAAAAAATGATGGATTCACGAAACTTGCTGTGTTAGAATTCCTAAAATGCACAGAACTTGTCAAACCTGCGTTAACTAACGACACTAAAACTGAAAAATTATTCTTTGGATCCTCAAAAGTCACATTGAAGAAATTTCTAAAATGATCAAAATTGTGGTTATTTATGCAGATATCCAACTATTAAAATCTTAGTAAATTTGTACGAAAATACGGGATAAAATTTTGAAATATTTTTTTTAATATTTATTGTACATAAATATTATGCGGATTTTTAAGTGAAAAAGAAAGTTTTTCTGATATAGGAATTCACTTTCAGCAACATTAATATGTCATTTCAATTTTTTAAATGAAACTGACAAATCATCATTTAAATCATTGAATATTTATTTCAAGAAAAGCATATCCTCAGTATATTCGTCTGCTGTACTGCATATTTGTTTCCAAATGTATGTTACTATTTATTAAAATAAGTAATATCTTTAAAATAGCATGAAAAAAAGGCCGGGAAAATATAGTCATAAATATATAAAGCACTCTCCTTTTTTAATTTAAGCAATAATAGACTGATGTAACAATGGCATTTCATAAAAGAAAATCAAACAAAAGATAAGAAACCCTGCAATCAGATTAAACTGATCAAAATTCCTGAACTAACAACTGTAGGCATGGAAAGAATTCAGAAAACGATCCGGTAACAAGAAAAAGCCATTTATCACCTCGCCAAATTCAACGATGCCAAGTGTCTCGGTTGTTTTAGGATTATGCCAAAGCTAGCTGTGCCTATTTGTAAAGTGCTTATTTGTAAGTGCGCAAAAAAAAAAAAAAAAAAAAGAGTCATTAAAATATGGATGATGTCAGAATGTAGAAAAGGATGCTAAATCAAGTAAGATAAAAAATTGCTGTTGGTATGATGCTTTTGTTTTCTCTTGTTTTTATCATAAACATGTGCTTAAAAAATAAATAGTACCTCCTACATAAATATTCATTACACATGATACAAAAGATAAACAAAGTGACTATTAAAAAAATATCTGGCAGTAGTCACATCTTCTACTAGGAGAAAGAGAAATATTTGTGCATGCCTTCATTGATTCCACTTCTGCGGGCTACAAAAAATAAAATTTAACATAATTTGGCTATTAAATTTTAGATTGATACCAAAGAAATTTCAACAAAAATTTATTGCTTGTAGTTTCTTAATAAAGAAGCGAACACTAAAAAAAAACTGCTACTACTGCTGACCACTGACAATTACAAATAAAATTTTATAGTTTTGCCCATTAATATGATCCTAGCCCTAACAATGAAATTTTCTGAGCCAATCTGCAATTTAAACCTAATAATGCTGGGGTATGCCTAGTACCATAAGAAATAATGGTACTAACATATTAACACCACTGCAGTAGAAGTTGCGCTAATGAGTCAATAAAGAGCAATCTTGTTGTTTGCACGCACACAAAAAAATGGCGTCAAAAAATGAGCAAAAAAAAAAAAAGCACTAAAAAAGCACAAAAAATGGCATCAAAAATCAGCAAACAGAGCAACAAGGAATGAAAAAGAAAAATGTGTGCACCTGCGAACAACAAGATTGCTCTTTATTGGAGTCACATTAGCGGAACTTCTGCTGCGGTGGCGTTAATACCTAAGTACCGAAATAATTTTAACCAGTAAAATAAGAATGATATATGCATAATTTTTTTTTTTAAAGCTCAGCGTTTCTTTTTAAGCTTGATTAATCTGCAAAGCACAAAATAATCAGCAGCTTCTCTACTGCACTACTTCTGCTAATCATCGTATGACTTATTTTATACAAAAGAAAAAAAAAGTTTCTTCATAGATCACTTTTTTTTTTTTAATCACCTATCACACCTGAATGGATTTACTCTTCATTATTGGAAACCCAGTGAATTACTTTATACATTACCCTAGTACTAGTACCAAAAATCCTATATACTAAACACGTATGAACACAAGAGAATCATGGATTAAAATATGAAATGACAAAAAACAGATGAATGCAAATCACATTTAATACTAGGAGAAAGAGAGCATATAATGAAATTTTAATAATGCTCAAGAATTACGAAAGTTTTATAAATGACAACCAATTAAAGTCGAAGATAAACAAATAAAAAGGAACTTTCTGTGACTTCCAGCTCATACAATTCACTACAATTGCTTTTTTTAATAAGTATTTTTCAATTATGGTTAAAATAAAATTTTTAGTGAAAGAGATTAAACTTACTTCTTCTGGATCTCTTTGATTTGCCGATTCCATGGGACGATGTAACAATAGGATGCATTTTTTGTAAAATAAATAATTGACGAAAATCAATTTAGACCCAAATCATAATAATCATGACTTTAATTTAATGTTATAATGTAATAGATAAAAGCTGAAACAAAAGCTATAGATGCAAAAAGAAAGGTTTCTATAAACATGGCTTTAACTTTTCGATGAAATAAACAAAAACAACAGAAAAATACCTTTAAACTATTAAACAATATAAATTAAACAGACAAAACTTCAGATTAAAGACATTTGGCAGCCGCGGTTAACTGGGGGTTAACATTTTTGTCTTGTCTAATGATAAACAAAAAATGCAGTAAATAAATAATAAAAAAAACTTTGATTATAAAAACACAAAAGAATAATATAATGCTACAAAGATAAACTTAAAACCTTTTTTATCTAAAAACAAACAGAATTTTCTCAGAATTTCCATAATATTTCTTCTATCTTATTCTGTTATTATTACCACCATGGATGCGTCCATTTAAAATTAAAAACATTTGTGCCATGTCGGCTCTTTAACAACAAACTAATTTTTGTCTGTGATCCGTTTCGGCGAAAATAAATTGTTTTGAGTATTTCTAAGAAGTCATCTTAATTTTAATTATTTTTTATACAATAGATCGTGTATTATATCTACATAGTTATGTTTGTATGGCTTTGCCTATAATGTACTTTTATCTGTAGAATATGCGAATGGTATGTATTGATTTGAAAGAGGTGTGTCTGTTTATTTTCTTTTTGGCTGCGTGTTATTTATGTTTACAAACTAGTAAGAAAGTATAAATTATGATTCGCTCACGAATTCAGTTTGATGAGATTTCGGAAGTAGTTTTAAGATGATTATTCTTTTTTCTATTTTTAAATTTCTATTAGTATTTACGATAAAACAAATTTTTACAATAACTTGTTTGTTATAAAAACCACTTCCATGTATATTTTATTGTCAAATCTATTTTGGTGGCAGGATAAATTCACATGATTAAATTGTTCATACTATTTCATATTTAAAATAAGTTGACATTTTGCACTATTTAACTCTCCATAACAAATTATTATGCTCCCAGCTAATTATTTTTTAACAAAATCGTTATCTAAGTAAGCATAAATTTTGCTGTCTTTTAAAAAAACTTTTTACTTTTCTCTGTATAAAGTCTGATCCTTGAATGCAAAAAATTAAAATGCTCTATTTTTATTGCTAATTCTGAGAATTTAATGATGAGCATTTTTCATTTTATCACTTTATTCGAAAATGAAAGCCATTTAGGCGAAAATTTGGAAAATATACACCCACTTTTTTAAAAACATAAATACATTGCGTGCAATGATACAAATACTACCTTTAAACAGTAGAAAATAGAAAATAAGAAGTTAGAAACTTCTTAGAACTCAAACACTTAGAAATAAAAACATTAAGCTGTAGAGTAACTTGTTTTCATTATTTATTTTTAAACCATAATTCTGCATAGAAATTTAAGTTTTATTATAAAATTTAATATCAGTGAGAAGTATATCTGTGTTTTAAAAAAGTGGATGTTTTTTTTTTTTTTTTTTTTTTTTTCAAAAATGGATTTTCTGACATGCGACCCCCATCCTACCCCTCCTCAAAAAAAAAAAAAAATAATAAAAATAAAAAAAATAAATAAATAAATAAAATAAAATAAAATAAAACTCCTGCTGTGACAGCAATTTTTTTCTATTTTAAGGATGGGTACAGTAGCTTTTGAAAAGTATCACCCAATTGTCCAATCTAGGTGTAACATACATCAGAGTTTCTCTCAGGTTAAAAAAGGGCAGGGCGCTACTGTTGTGGAAAGTGCACTTTTTTTATTTTTAAGGGCACATTTATGGAGTTGTCTAGAATCTTACTGCCTTTCTTGGTGCAGCCATTTGATTCATTTCTTTTTCTGGTAGCAAGAAGAATAAAATCACAAAATATGTTCATTTATCACTGGAAAAAAAAACATTTGATTGATAGGGAAAATCTTGAAATTTATCAATTAGTAATGCAAAAATCTTCAATTGATCACAAAAGAATCACGGTTCAAAAAATCATAGAAAAACAGAAATTTCGTCAAAGAATCGAGAAAAAAATCCAAAATTTTCATCAAAAGATTGAAAAAAAAAAAAAAAAAAAAAGAGAGAAAGAAAGAAAAAAAGGATAAATTTTGTTAAAAGATCGTGAAAAAATGGCAAATTTTGTTAAAAGATTGCAATAGTTTTGTGCATGTAGTTTGTGCCAGGAGTGGAATTGCCCCCTTTCTTCCCCCACTTCTTTTATAACTTTTCAGAACTTTTGTGAATTATTTTTTTTTGGGGGTGGGGGGGGGTGAAGGAGGGTTTAGAATCACCTTTGTGATTTTGTCGGATTTTTCGCAAAATTAAGGTAGTCATTTCTGAAAATTAAAAACAGCATTTGAAAATTAAAAACAACATTTTGATGGATTTAACAATTTTTTCTGTGATCCTTTGTTGAAATTATCATTTTTGATGCGATATTTTGATGAAATTTGCAGGATTTTTTTCAGCGAATGATTGATAAAAATTTTCAGCAACCATTTATTGAAATTCACGATATTTTTTTATGTCTGAATTTTCTGATTGATGTTCTCCTATCAAGACTTGTCTACCAGAATGCAAACTTTATGAACACATGATCTTAACTGTATGAATGAGAAGTCAACTAGCAGGCATGCACGTAAGTACACAGTAAGCATTGTGTTTTTTCACATAAGAGCATGGGTGCTATTTTTTTGAATGAGCGGCAAGAAGAGCTCTTGTTTTTGGATAAGGGGTGGAGCACCCCTCTGAAACCCTCTGGTTAAAATTCTGATACATATTTATAAAAAGCAAAAACATTCATATTTTTTATATTTTGCTTCTTGATTAGACTTATTACAGAAATACAGTAGACTCCCTCAAATCCGCAATGAAACTTTCAGTTCGGATATTGGGACAAAATTTGATTTTTTTAGTTTTCTATCAATTCCATGTATTTTTTTATTTGTAATTTTTTTTAATAATACTCTATTCATGATTTTTTTACATGAAGGAAGAATAAATTTTTTTGGAAAAAATTCAAGATATTTCTGATATCACTGATAATCATAATCTTTCTATCAAATATATTTATGCATTAATCAAGATTTTTTAGTTATTAAGCCTGGCTAAACTTGAAAAAAAAAATCCTTATTTTATGATTTTGATGTGAATTAGTAATGTACCCTTATGAGGCAAGTTTTGTTGAATAATTTTAGAAAAATACATTTAATCTTTATAATGAATATTTAATCATACACTATTGATTATTAACTTGGCCTTTGTTATTAGTACTTTTATCATTTTAAAAATTATCTAAATTGTTATTATTTTAGTTTATTACTTATTTTAATATTTTATTATATTGTCAGCAATTAGAGATGTAAATTTTCCGGAAAAATATAAGTGGCGGAAAAAAACTGGTTTTTTACCGGTTTTTTTCGGAAAAAAACGGAAAAATTGGAAAAATTGACTTTTCATGACTGTTTCTCCCAAATAAATTATATTTTCTTAGAGAATATTAAATAATAAACATTTTTCCCCATTTATTTGTATTAAATGAAAATTATTTTTACTTTATATTACAAAATAAAAAGAAAGTAGAAAAGCCTGCTTTTAAAAGTTCAATTTTTTTTTTCCACAGCCTAAGAATTTTTAAAACACTATTGTTTGTTATATCATATCTCTGTTGAAATGATTCTTCACTTACATGTTTAACTACCAATTGACCTAATGTAAGAACCTGAGAAAATATGTCTGCAGTTTGGAATGAAATAAATTATGCATTCCATTTACATAAGTACAGTTTTAAGTAATTGATACTAGTTTAAAGAAATTGTCGCAGTTTTGTCATTATTATCAATATCAGTATTCAAAAAATTCCATTGTTTGTTTAAAAAAATGTATATTTTTACATTACACTTTTTCTTACAATTATTATTTTATTTCCTTTAAAAAATATGTTTAGTTTTGGTATAGCTTTCCAATCTCAACTCAAAGTTTTGATTTAGTTTTATAATCTAAATTCAAACAAAACTAAGTTTTAGTCTGGCTTACTCAGGTCTGCAACTAAAAAATACCATAGGATTTATTGACTGTTAGATTTTTACTCACTGAAACCAGAAAAATATCTTTTTTAAGTTTAATTAAACGTAATTTTTTTCTTTCCTGAAATCTGGTATTCTATTCTTGAGTAAGAAACCATATTCAATAATGTTTCCATATGATAATTTCATATTTCTAAGAATGGAACTCAAAAGTTATGAAAACAGATAGAAAACACATAGAAAATGCTCGCTATTTGAGGAATTAACAAAAGCAGTTACATACAGAGATAAACTTCTAGTGTGCTTTAAAAAACTACAAAAATTCAAAGTTTAATCAAGAGGGAATGTATAATTTGGAACATAGTTACTTGTAATAAAATATGGGTTTTCTTTCCATCGCAGTTGTACTTTTCTAATGCAAACTGCCCATGTTTTTGCAACATTACTGTACATTATGGAGGTAAAATGGAGGTCAATTTTAGATTCAATACCTTGAAAAAACATTCAATTAATCAGCTATAATGAAATCTTGAAAAATGCAGGATAGTAGTGCCACCTATAGGGCAATTTACCCCAAAAACTAAACAACATTAATATATATCAGAAACTGTCTGAATCTGTAGTTTGATAAAAAATCTTCCTTTAGTCCTTGAGATAGAGCTATTGCGGTAATCATGAATAATGCAACATAGCAGCGTCATCTGTTGAGCGATTTACACCAAAAAGTAATGTGCACAAAGTTATATCAAAGATTAACTTAATCTGAAGTTTTATGAAAATACATACATTAATTCTTGAGATAGAACTATTGTGGAAATTATGAATAATGCAGCATAGCAGCGCCATCAGTTGGGTGATATACACTAATAGATAAACATCTCGAGTTTATATCAAGGTGTAACTAAATCTAAACTTTTGTGAAATTATGTGCATCAGTTCTTGAGATCGAGTGCCCATAAAATTTTTGTCCCATACAGACTCACAGAGTGACAGATATTTTCATAAAACTATTAAATCTTGTTCAGGACCTTCTAAAACGTTTAAATACACCAAAAACTGGAAGTCAAAATTTTCACGAATTCAATACTTCTTGAGAAGATAGAAAAAAGTAATAAATGCATGCTTCAAATTTTATGTTAAATTTTTAATTTTACCATTTCTATTAATCGGCATATTATTGAAATAATTTTTCACATGAATTAATTTTTAAAAAGAGAAGTTGCATTTAATTATATATCTAGATTTTTTTCATGTAATCCTGCTTTTGTGAAATTGTGAATTTCTTGTATATATACTTATACAAAATATATTCAGAATTTGTGAATGAATAAGAAATTATTACTATTTTTAGAGTCCTATTTAGACATTTTTAATAAGGTTATTTATGCATATGTACAACTTGATAAGATTCAGCTGCTATATGGCATGAGATTTTTTTTTTCTTCAATCACTGCATTTGCGAAAGATTCAATTTGTAGATTAAACTTTTTTCTGAAATGTCTATTTTCCAGAGAAATTTTGCAAAGTGTCTTGTGTTTCAAACGAGAAAAAAATGTGAAGGATCCTTTCAAGTCTTCTCAAACAGATTTCTGCTCAGAGATCAGATTACCCACATTAAAGTTTTCATGTGGGACACTCAACATAAAAATAAATAAAATAAAAAGTATGAGAATGTAGTTATTGCAAAATTTTCACTATAATATTTCATAAATGAAATTTCAATTTTTCCAGTTCGGAAAAATTGAAAAATAAGCCTTCGGAAAAAAACCGTAAAAAACTGGTTTTTTTCCCAATTTTTCCGGTTTTTTTCCGAGCATTCCCATCTCTAGTCAGCATTCACTATAATTCCGATTGCACTATTAATTGCACTCAAATTACTGTTTAAAAAATGTAAACAAAGCAATGACCAGAAATCTGCAAAATTCTAAAATCCGCACAACTTCTGATCACAAGCTGTGCGGATTTGAGGGAGTCTACTGTATAGTATCTCCTTCCAATGGTTGTGGATTTAAGGGAGTCTACTAGGGGTGATTCTCGTCCAAAAATTCCGAAAATTTAAGGCATCCTCTTCCGAAAATTTGAAATTGGGTTATCAATTCCGCATAGTTGCCAACTTGTACGGTTTTACGCGCGGAAAAAACAATTGCATAGAAATGCAAATTTCGTGATAGGATCGCCGAAATAGCATACATTTCGTCAATATTTCATGGAAAAACGACAATTTCGTCAATGTTTTTGTAAGTGAGCTTTGTCAAAAGATCGATAAAAAACGTGAATTTCCTGTGCGGATCGCGGAAAAAACGGTATTTTCACCAAATATCGCAGATAATACGCTGATCTCTTCTGAAGACGGCGGGAAAACGCCGATTTCGTCTAAAGATTGCGGATATAACGCAAATTTTGTTAAAAGATCGCTGGAAAAAACTCCGTTTTCGATAAAAGATCGCTTCAAAATATTTTGTCAAAAGAATATTTGAAAAAATACTCAGATTTCACGAAAAGATCACGAAAAAAACGCCGATTTTGTCAAAAGATTGCGGGAATAAAACGCTGTTTTCGAGGAAAAATGCGTAAAAAAGCAAATTTTGTTTAAAGATCGTCGAAAAAATGCCGATTTCACTTAAAAAAACATGAGAAAACGCAGATTTCGTCAAAAGGTCGCGGAAAAACCGCCAATTTTGGCAAAAGATTGCAATAAATCGCCGATTTTGCTAAAATATTGCTGATTTCGTCTGAAGATCGCTGCAAAGGGGGGGGGGGATTTCCGCCGATTTCCGAAAATGCGATGCGAATTTCCGAAAAAAAAATTTCATCCAGAATCACCCCTGGAGTCTACTGTATCCAGTTTTCATTCTTTATTCTTATGAGCTGAATATTAAAACCAAAATTGATCTCTATGACTTCAATTATTCCTATAAAATTTATGTCTGCTTTTTTGACAGACACAATATTTTTAATAAGAACAATATAATTTACACCAATGTCAGCATTATCTTTATCCCCATGGCAGAATGTGCGCGACACTGTGACGGGCATTGCAGACTTTAAAGGACAACTACAGACACAGCGAAGCCACGGACGCGCTACAGCACATAAATTACACAAAAAAATCAGTAATAAAATGCAAAAATTAGCTCTTACTCGTCCGATAAGATGTGTAATTTCTTCAAAATTTTGTCCAAAGATCGAGAGAAGAAACACAAATATCATCAAAGCGTCATGAAAAATCTGTAAATTTCTTTTAAAAATCATGAAAAAAAATGACTAATTTTTTTTTAATTCACAAAAAAACGACAAATTTTGTCAAAAAATCCTGAAAAAAGTCTGAATTTCTTCAAGGATCACAGGAAGTAATGACAGTTTCACCATAACATCACTAAAAAATGGCAAATTTCGTTAAAAAACCACTTAAAAGCGGCAAATTTTGCTCAAAAACCACTCAAAAACAGCAAATTTTCTTCCAAAAACCACTTAAAAACAGAAAAATTTTCTTAAAAAAATTCCACTTGGCAGCAAATTTTATCATGACAGATTTCGTCAAAAGATTGCAAAAAAAAACTAGTCATTGGGGGCCACCGTAATACTTACCCATCATGGATATGTATATGAAAATAAAACATGTGAAACTATTTTTACAATGCATTGCAATTCATAAACAAAATTTAAATATTGTTAATATACATAGTAATGCTATATTAAAGAACTGCTGATGTACCAATTTCGACAAATTATATAAAACGCCAAACTACTGAAGTAGTACCAAACTACATAAAAGAAACATCCTTATAACTCCAAAAATAATAATTCTATTAACTAACAATTAATTGCGTCGGATTAAGCATCTCATTTCCAATTAAATTATACTTCTGAATTGAAATTTGAATGAAATACAGGGTCATGAAAAATCGAAGAATGTGGAAAACAAGATTACAGATATCTCGGCAACTAATAATCCGATCGACTTTGTTCTGTATGCAAAATGTGTGTTATTTTATTGCCTTTTACGTCCATTCCTTAGAACAAAAAAATTCGAAAATTTTTATATACCTTTCATCAGAACGAATTTTTCGAGAGTCCGAAAAAAATAGTTCCGGATAATCGAGGTTGCTGATATTAAATAGGGTTCGTCCCATTCTTACATACTAACTACATACAAAATTTCAAATCTCTATCTCAATTTGTTCGGGAGATAGAGCGTTTACAGACAGACAGACAGCAAAAAATTTTTTCTAAAAATGTGTTTTTGGAATCTCCACTATCTAAAACGTGTAAATCCATCAAAAATTTTTTTTCGATTTTCAAAACGATTACAAGACTTACCCTATACTACGTATGATGGGTAAGTAAAATGACAAATTTCATCAAAAAATCCTGAAAAACAACAAATTTCACCAAAAGATTGTAAAAAACGACAGATTTTGTTAAAAGATCATGAAAAAATGGCAAATTTCATCAAAGAATTGCAAAGAAACAGCAAATTTTATCAAAAGATCGTGAAAAAAAGGCAAAATTTACCAAAAGATCATGAAAAAAACGCACACTTGGTTATCCCGTCAATCAAAAAACTATCGCCATAATATAAGATTAAATGCCAATAATGGATGATTGTAAATGTCACATTTAATGACATAAAAAATGATACACATGTTTAAAACATCAAAAGGTGATTTTTTTTTAGACTTTTTATTTATTTTCTATTAATATTCTACTATTTGTTTATTTGTTATTTAAAATAAAAAAATATGTCAATATGTACAATTTAGCTATTAGTTTGGCAATTTGTATAATTTGGTGTAATTGGTTAATGGGATAAGTAACTAGTACCATTTTTTGTTTTCTTTCATTTTTTATTTTATGTCCCTGGATTAAATTTTAATGTATTTTCTATCCAACCTTTAGTTATTTCCCTTAAATTTAATTCTTTTTATTAAAATGTTTTCATATTGTTAGCAATGTACATTTATCTTATTCAAGAGAAGGAGTTAGACTTTTTGGTACTACTTTGTTATCCCTTCGACCAATTTTGCCAAATTGTACAAGTTGCCTAACTGTTTGCCAAATTATATAAATTGACATAATTTTTATTTTAAATAACAGAAAAACAAATAATTTTTTAGAAGATAATCAAAAATACAAAAAAAAGTTGAATTAAAAATCACTTGATGATGTAATAAACTCATGTATCACAGTTAATGTCAAGTGAATGTGACATTTGTAATCATCCATTATTGGCAGGTAATCCTATGGTTTTTTGGTCGACCAGATAACCAAGTAGTACCAATTTATCCTATTCTTCCTCACTACCTTTTTGTATTAAACTACTTTTAAAAACAACAATGCTGTTTTTGAGCTTAGTTTAAATGTTAGTATTATATGGCATAATGCTCTATAAATAGGGTGATTATTACAGCATCACATAAACAAGTCATTCATATATAGCAAGCATAAAAAGTATATGAAGCAAATTTTGTTTTTGATTTTTAAAATAATCTTTTTTCTTTAACAATTGTAAGTTTATGCTAATCAGCAACTTCGGTACTACTCTATTATCCCGTCAACCAATTTAGCCAAATTATACAAATAGCCAAACTAATAGCCAAATTATACATATTGACATAATTTTTATTTTAAATAATGAAAAATAAATATTTAGTAGGATATTAATAAAAATATTAATAAAAAGTCGAAATAAAAATAACGACGTTTTAAACACGTGAATCATATTTAATGTCATTGAATCTGACATTCACGATCATTCATTATTGGCATTTAATCTTATAGTTTGGAGATAATTTTTTGGTCAACGGGATAACCTAGTAGTACTGCAACTTTTTTCAACAGAAGATTGGGCTTATCACTATTTCATCTAATATGTGATTAGATGAAATGTTTAGAAGGATACATAATGAGAAAAACCTTCTGCCCCATTCCATCCCACTCTCTTCTTTGCTAATTTCAGAGCTAAGCTAAAGAGCTATAATTTCTTAGTTATTAAATTCTTATCAATCTTTAATTAAGTTATTTTTTAAAAAATAAAGATTTTAATCAATTTTATTTTATTTTCACTTTATTATGCTTGTGTGAATTGTATAACTTCCTCAGGCCTGAGACAAATATTATGAGGAATCACAAAAGCCAGTTTAAATAAGCAAAAAAAAAAAAAAAAAAAAAAAAAAATCAAAAGATGTATTTGTATGTACATATTGATACTTCTGATATGTACGCATTTATTAAAGAGATCTAGAAATAATTTTAAGAATTCTAGAAGCTTTTAAATTAATTAAGAGTTTTATTTAGTGTCTCCTACAGATGATATCAGGACTGAGGAGGTTTTTGAAAAACATAGCATTCTTGTAAATGTTTTATATTTGTTTAAAGTTTTTACATTGAAAATTTCAGCTCCATTTTTGCCAGTAATACGAAAGTCACATATGACATGTTATGGCTAGCTCTTCAAATGTTTCTATTGATGAAAGTGATAATGATACAACAAATAGCAGTATAGTAAATGGAAGAAATGGATTTGTCTCTGAAACTACTATCGATCGCTATGGTTTTATTGGAAATAAAAGTGATAAGTAAGTATTTTTAATTAATATATATTTTTTGTCATTTCTTTTGGTATTTTTATTTACATTAAATTTAATATTAGATTATAGTTTTCAGAATGTACATTTTTTTTGTTGTATGCCTTTCATAATATTAGTATGCTTAATAGAATTGAGAACGTATATCTATTTTTACAAGATTTTTTAAAAAAAAATCTGTCTTCGTGGCAATTGAAAAATTATAGCCAATGACTGAAATTTCTGACCACTTTTTTTCTGCTAATATAAAAGTAATCGCCACTTAAATAATTAATTAAAAAAATTGATTTAAACACTTTCCTACCATTTTAGTGTCAATGGTAGGGTAGGGAAAGCAAATGGTATGGTAACAAAAATTTGGCTGCATAACTTTATTGAACTTTTGATTTAAATTCATTGTAGTTTTTGCTCATAGACTGAATTTGTCAGTTTTAAGTTTAATATGAAAGAATGTATTTTTCAAAAATGAATTACTTTTTTGTTTTGTGATATTTGTGCACTTTTTGTTAGATTTCTCAAAAACATTTTTATTATTATTATTATTACTTTGTTTTGAAAATCTGTTCATTATTATTATTATTATTAAACCCTTCAAGATTATAAATTTTATTTATTTGGCACCTTTTTTTTTTCCTTTTTAACACATTTAAATTTTATTGTTTAATCACAGAAATGTCCTAGTTAAATAAGGAAAATATTATTTTTTTTTTATTACTGGTATGACAAAAACTAGTGGTTGTATGCACCTTTTGAAGATGCATCTATGTCATAATCCCAAAAATATTTATCTGTAAAAAAAAGCACCAGTTAAAAATTTTGGGTCTTCTCCATTAAAGGGACTCTTTGATTTATTTTTTTAAACTTCAGAAAACAAGATTTGTTGCTAAATGTAAACATAATAATGAAAATATAAATATAATTAATACAATACAATATAATGAAAATAAATTAAATAATTAAAGATATTAATATCAATGAAAACAAACTTAATGACTTCTATTCTTGTTTATTCTATAATAAACATTTTATGCTCGAAATGTACTGGAGTAATTTAGAATGATGTTCTGGTTAATGAAATTATGGTAAATATTGCTCTGGTTCATGCAGTTATTAAACCTTTGTTACAGTTTCTTGGTGCTTACAGGTTAAAATAACTTCAGTTGAACATGAAAAAAATGCTAAAAATTTCAACAAACATGCCAAAAATTTGGTAGGACAAAGTTTACTATATTAGGCTAAAAGGATGATACCTAATTCTTGTACTAATATAAAATAATTGCCCAAAAATTAAAAAAAAAAAAAAAAAAAAGCTGCATAAATTTAGGCTAAATTTTATTCAAAAGAGGACAAAAACGTTCTAACTACAATTCTTTGAAAAATGCAAAACACTCTAAGAATCACATGAAAAAAAAAAAAAAAAAAAAAAAAAAATTAATTGCCTTATGAATTCTGAATAAACTATTGAAGAAAGGACAGAAGAGCTAAAAGAATAAAAATGAATTCCTTTTTACTAATGTGGAAAAATCAGTGCACAGATAAAAGAAATGCTAACAATTACATAAAATACAAAATCTCATAAAAAAAAAAAAAAAAAAAAAAAAAAAAAAAATCTAAAATCAGGCATTGAGGTGTATATTAGAGATATAAAAGTACTTTCCTGTCAAATTTTGTACATTTTTAACATGTTAGCATTTATGTATGCATATCATTTAAAGTTAGCAGTATTGCTGCATGTAGTCTTTTCTTTCAAAATGCAGCACATACAATGACAAACAAAGAACCTTCTTTCCTTTTTATTATTCATGAACTAACAATATAGTGAAGAGCTGAACTATAAAGTAGTAAAACTGATTTTTGCTGGTAATATTGGAAAGACTAAAGTTGAATAATTATCTTTTTCTTTATATATTCCATAAAGTATCAAAAGTAAGCCTCCTTCAAATACTTTCTTCTCCCTAATGTATGTTTTCCTTTTTGAAAAAATTCTATTTATAAGCCCTCCTCTTCAAAATACTTTCTCAATTTGTCTATCCTTTTCAAAAAAGTCTCAGTTATAAGCTCTTTTCAAAATCATTGGAATTTCCTGTGTGTTAAAGGGGGCTTCTCTTTCGGTACTTTATGGTACATTTATGAAATAAAAGATTTAAATAATGTAAGGAATTTTTATTTCATTTATTCTTATACGATTTCAATACTGTATAAACTATTATCTATTTACAGTTCTTCTGAATTGCCTTTAGAAGTGCTGAGGCAACGGGAGCTAAAATGGTTGGAAATGTTAGAAAACTGGGATCTTTTCATGACCAAGAAGTACAAAAAAGTAAGGAATAAAAAAAGCTTCACATGCTAATTTGGAATGTATTTGCTTTTATTTTTCCTTGATATGCTATTTAGGAGGCTATTATTGAGATTTCATCAAGATTTCTGTCTCTATATCAAAGACTAATTTTGCATAAAATAATTTTTCGATTAAAAATCTCAAGGTGTCAGACCTGCCAACTGCTATGAAAAAATTATAGTTGCTACACAGTTTGGACCTATAAAATACGATGCTACAAAATTCGAATTTAAATTACAATATTTTGCAAAAAGCATAAATGCATTTTTTTTTATTATTTATTACTTTTTGCAATTTTTAACCTGTGCAGCATATTTTTCAGAAGTAATTCTGTTTCGAAATTTCTAATATTTTAAAGTATTTGATTCTGAAAGTTTTAAAAAATTAGTCATTAGTCTGAAAATTCAAACATTGAAAAATGCTCACGGGGAAAAAAATTTAGACTAATAAAACAAATTTCTTATCATAAAACTCTTTTAATAGATATCAACCATAGATAAATTGTGTTTCTTTAAATATATTTACAAGAATTCCTTTTCTTAGTAACTGGGGTGACATTTTAAGAGTTTCTTGAGGGGGAAGGTTGTCTTTCAGGGTTTAGATAATGTGTGGAATCGCACAATTTGCACATAGAAAAAAAAAAGTTCTGCATAATGAAAAATGTTATGCAGCATTTCCTTCTCAAATTTTTTTACAGAGTGATGATTCTGGACAGCAATGATCCAGTTGGCATAGCATTGAACTCCTAACAGGAAGGTGGTGTGATAAAGGATCATTGCCAGCTAAACATCTTTCATGTACATTAATGGTGCCTGGTGCATGTGAAATCTGTTGTGAGTGCAAAGCACTCCAAGTTCCCTATTAATTAGGCCTCTGGAAGTGTCTGGTTAAGTCTCACCATCTGACCAAGATTCTAAATTATGAGATCAACTCTAATGAAGCGCAGAATGTCAGAAAACATATCAGAGAAAATGCTAAGGCTCTAAATCTAAATGATAGGCTAAATAAAAAAAATAATTTAATAAAGAAAATCATGATTATTTTACTTCTTATTATGAATTCTACATTTGGCTCAAGAAGTTACTAGATGTGGCTCATCCATCCTGTTATGATTCCATCTGATTTTTGATTATGGTTCTACCTCCATACAGCTATGTATTTACAAGAGTTAGATCAAAATATATAGAGGCGCAATGTTCTATTTTCATATTCATAAGTGTGGCAAATGATCATACCATCTAAAAACAAAACAATCAAAGCAATTTTTTTAGGATTTCAATCATCTGATGGAATTTTGTCTCACTTCTCTGTCTGTCACAGAATCCATACACAAAACCTGTATCAGTCAGAGACTTCAAATGCTGTGTACTTACAGCTGAATACTCTGGTTGAAATTTAAAATTTTATTTATATCTCTGCTGAATTTTTTTTAGTTTTGGATTTTATATAAATAATTTTATTTACTCTAATTTCTGGTAGATAAGCTGCACCATTGTATAGGCCGCACCAATGAAAAATGAGAGATAAAAATTCAGTTTTCATCAGATAAGCCGCATCGGTGTATAAGCCACAAACAAAATGTAACTTATACTATAATGCGAGCAAAAATTGTGTGTGTGTGTGTGTGTGTGTGTGTGTGTGTGTGTGTCTGTGTGGGTAAATTTTATCTCAAAAACGGCTCTAACGATTTTCGCAAAAGTTTGGATTTTACCATTTTCGGGCACGAGAAGACCATTCGGCTAGGTCACATGTTCGAGAAAATTCGATTATTGGGTCATTTTGGGTCATAATGGGTCAGGATCAAGCTATTTATATCTAGAGAACGGCTGGATCGATTTTAAGGAAATTTTGTATCCAATCGTTTTTTGGCACGAGAAAACAATTGAGCTGGGTCACATGTTCGAAAAATTTTGATTAGTGGGTCATTTTTGGGTCATTGTGGGTCAAGCCATTTTTATTTAAAAAACGGCTCTAACGATTTCGACCAAATTTTATATTTTATCGTTTTGGATTACAAGAAGACCATTGGATTAGGTAACATGTTCGAGAAAATTCGGTTAGTGGGTCATTTTTGGGGTCATAGTGGGTCATGCTATTTTTATCTAGAGATTTTCTCACGCAATTTTGACTAAAAATTGCATTCTATGGTTTTCGGGCACGAGAAAAACATTGGGCTAGGTTACATGTTCGAAAAAAAATTTTAATGGGTCATATTGGGTCATTAAATGTCTGGGTCAAGCTATTTATATTTAAAGAACCGCAGAATCAATTTCATCGAAATTTTACCTGTAATAGTTTTTTGACACGAGAAAGCTAATGGGCTAAGTCACATGATCGAGAGATTTCGATTATAAGAGTCATTTGTAGGTCATGATGGGTCATAATGGGTCATGGTCAAGCTATATCTAAAGAACATGTGGATCAATTTTAACGAAATTTTGTATACAACATTTTTTGGCACGAGAAAATCATTGGGCTAGGTGACATGATCGAGAAATTTCGATTAATGGGTCATTTTGGGTCATAAAGGGTCTGGGTCAAGTTATTTATATTTAAAGAACGGCAGGATCGAGTTTAACGAAATTTTGAGTGTAACAATATTTGTACACGAGAAAACTAATGGGCTAAGTCACATGTTCGAGAGATTTCGATTATAAGGGTCATTTGTGGGTCATAATGGGTCATGGTCAAGCTATATCTAAAGAA
The DNA here is from genome assembly GCA_964019185.1 of Maratus speculifer. NCBI lineage: Eukaryota > Metazoa > Arthropoda > Arachnida > Araneae > Salticidae > Maratus > Maratus speculifer. The sequence continues at coordinate 388,476,921 of OZ025294.1, read as the reverse complement.
CGGGTGAATCGATTTTAACGAAATTTTGTATAAAGCATGTTTTTGGCACGAGAAAATCTTTGGGCTATGTCACATGTTCGAGAAATTTCGATCAGTGGGTCACTTTTGGGTTATTCTAATTTTATCTAGACAATGTCTCGCGCAAATTTGACTAAATTTTATATTCTATCGTTTTCGGACACAAGAAAATCATTGGGTTAGTTCAGATGTTTGAGAAAACTCGATTAATGAGTCATTTTGGGTCATAATGGGTCAAGGTCAAACTATTTATACCTAAAAATTGGCTCAATCGATTTTATCTAAATTTTGTATTTAACGTTTTTCGGCACGCAAAAATTAATGAACTAAGTCACATTTTCGAGAGATTTCGATATAACGGTCATTTGTGGGTCATGCTAATTTTATCTAGAAAATTATTCTCACCATTTTGAGTATATTTTCTATTATATCGTTTTCGGGCAAAAGAAAACCATTGAGATAGGATACATGCACGTAACAATTCAATTAGTGGGTCGTTTTAGGTCTTAATGGGTTCGGGTCATTCTAATTATGTATAACAACGACTCAGTCAATTTTACCTAAATTTTGCAACTGAACGTCTTTTCTCACGAGAAGACTATTGAGCTGAGTTGCATATTAAACAAAATTATATTAGTGGGTCATATCGCTTCATTGCTGAATGCTGTCAAGCTAATTTTACTTAAGAAATGGCTTAAACGATTTTGATTCATTTTATACTCTACTGTTTTTGATTACCTGAAGACCATTGAGCTAAGTCACATGTTTCATCGCATTTGATTAGTGGATCATTTGGGTAATAAGGGTCAGGATCATGAGACTATGGCAAAAGCCAATAAGTTGGCTATATTTGACAAAATACTGGCGAAATTTGGCCGAAAAATCGACTATTAGGGTTACGAAACCAAAACACATATTTGGCGCCAAATGAAAGAATGTGTCCAAATTTGGTTATATCTGACAAAAAATATTGTCTTTCAGAATGTGAAGAAATTTCTTATACATTCTTAATAGTCTTCGAGATGCATAGTTAAACTAACCAGAGTCGAGCTAAAAAAGTGATTTGGATTGATGTCCTTTCGTTGTAAATTTTAAAATAAAGTAAAATTTATGAACATGTGCATACAAGCATAGTTTTCTTATTGATTGTTTTTGTAAATAATACTATTATTAATAACATGTTTTGCAGTAATAATACTATATCGAGTTGAACACAAAGTTATTTTTGACCGAGCTGAGCTCGGTCACCCCTGCTAGTAATCTATTAAATAGAACAGTTTTGCTAATTAATTTAATGCCAAACAAACAAAAATTCATTCTTTAAATATATTTAAAGAAAACAAATATTTTTAATAAATAAATAATAATTATAATTTGCCAATATTTATTTATATTATAATTTATTTACTATTGCTAAATTAGTCCACTTTCTTTTTAGATATACCTCACAATAATATTGAAAAAGAAAATCAAAATAAATTATTAAAAGTATATTTAAACAAGCTTTTTCAATTGCAACAAGCTGAAAAGTATTAATACAAATTTTCCATGGAGACTTCAAGCAAAAACAAATATACAAAATAAATAAATCTAACTTAAACAGCGTGTCGGGTGATAAAATGCAAAAAGAGACCGTGCTTATTAACCACAACTATCTGTTGTACCTTGATGCGACCTTGACCTAAAGACCGGATGGCAGAGAAAAAACTATTTTATAACTATTGTTTCTAAATTTCATTCTTTCACTCTCATTATTTTAGAGCTGAAAGTGTGATAGAAAAATAAACTTTTAACCCCTCACCCAAAATGCCATTTTGTAGAAAAGGTTGCTGAAATCGGCCAAAAATTTTTCATTTCTCATTGGACTTTGACTGAAAGGCAGATTAGTTAAAAATAAAATTTAGAGACGAATAAAAAAGTTGAAAAGAAGATAAAGATTTTCCATTCCCGTAATCTGTTTCCTGATAAAATATATAAAAAAATATTGATTTAAAAATAAAACAAATTTTTCAGCATCATTTGACGAAAAATAAGTAGATTAAGAAAAAGTCGTATGTTTCTTTTTTTTTCTATCTCTTTAAAAACACTCCTTTTTACTTTTTAGTGTGAATGTGCAGGTGGTCATGTAATTGAGATTTCTGAAAAAATCTCTCGTTACACAGTTCACAAGAGAAAAATCTTTCTTTGATATGAATGCGAAGGTGGGTATTTAAATGAGATTTCTAGGAAGTTTTTTTCTTGCAGACCTCACAAAAGAAAGGTTTCTTGTTGTTTTCAAAGAAAAGGTGCGTATTTAAATTAGATTGAGCAGAAAATGTTTTGTTGTACACCACACATATAAAAGGTCTCTCTTTAATATGAACACGTAGGTGAGTGCCTTTCTAATCAGATATTCAGTTCAAATATACTTTCTGGATCATAAAAGTCATACAAAATTGGCAGGTGTTGTTATTCTTTCTTGAACTATGCATAATCGAAAGACATTTTTCATTATTTTAGTAAAGGCAAAAGACATTGTGACATCATATTATAGGAGAAACACCTTTATCACATGATCAAAGTCTTTTATAACTCAATAAATTATTTATCAAAATAAGGAAATCATTTTGATTCCAAATTGCTTCAGTGGTCAGATCTGCCGATTTTATCATTTATATTCAAAAATGAATGAGGAAATGTGTCTGTAATTTTTCCGTTGTTGAATATTTGATATGAGAACTGCTTTTATAAGAATATCTAACATTTTTAAGCATTAAAAGAATAAAGAGTGATGATGAAAATGAAAAATGTAGTGAGTTTAGATTTGTGAACAAAATTAAACGTTGCTATTATAGTGAAATGAAGAAAATCAGAATGTCCAAATACCAGAAATACTAGAAAACCGAATATTATTGAAATATCGTTTTTAAAAGCTGTTCTGAAATTTAAACTTGTTACTTTCTGATACATTCACAAAGACTTTTTCATTCATTAAATGCATGAAAAATGCAAGTGTTAGAATTCGCATTCTATGAAATTGGACGGCATTTTCTCAATCTCTTATAAAAGAAATCTACCAAAAGTAGCTTACAAAGGTGTTTTTAGTGTCTAAAAGATGAACTTTTATATCATAGATTTCATGACAGGGGTACGGGAAATACAGTTAACTGTGATGAAAGCAAGTTAAACCATTTTACTTTTTCATTATGAATATAGATGCTGTGTTACAAAAACTGCCCTAAAGGCACGGTATGGATGATTCCACATTTAATTTTTTTAAGCATAATGAAAGAATATCATACAGTCTAAGAAAGCTTCAGATATGAATATGGGACAAAGCATTAGAAGTCTGAAAATAATCTAGATCCTTAGCATAGTCGTGTGATGATTATGTGGATGGTGACTTGGAGCCAAGTGTGATATGGTTATGAGAAAATCTCTTGCTACACCGCTCACAAGAGAAACATGTTTCTTTTATATGAACGCGCAGATGAGTATTGAAATGAGATTTATGAGAAATTGTTTTGTTACACACCTCATAGGAAAAAGGTTTCTTGTTGATATAAAGGAATAAATGAGTATTAGATGTGATACTGCACCTAAATTATGACTGCAAATACATTGGCAATCTGTGAGGAAAAGTATATTTTCTTTCTTTACAGTGGCACAAAATAAAAATTACGTCTGCATTATATTCTGTATTTTAATAGAATTATTAAGAAATGATGAATTAATCTTCATCCCTAAGTATCATTGATATTTACTGACAATATAAAGTGTGAATTTATCAATAAAATAAAACAACTCTTATCTTATCTACTTTAGAATAGTAACCAAATTTTGTGTTTGTCGAAATTTCTTAAAAAAAATAATACCTCATTTTTCTCTCCACATTTTAACAATCAAAAATTATTTCTCAGTTTATTGTATAGGCTGCATCGGTGTATAAGCCGCTTGGGTAAAAAGTTAACTTTTAAACATTTAATAATCCGTGGCTTATTTCCTGGAAATTACAATACACTTTTTAAATTTGATTAAAATAAATAATTTCCTTTTTTAATTATTTTTAAATTAAATTTATTGGTGCTGCCATCTGTGTAAGAATTTTAAAATTATAAATCAATAATTTGGATTTATTAATAAAAAGAAAAGTTTTTATTTTTAAACAGAACCCTCTGTGCTATCTGCGATCACATTTATTTATTTGTTTCCCTTTCAGTGCATTTAAAATACCGCATGCATTATAGAAGTTAAAGAAATTCATAGTATCATCGTGCAGTCTAACTGTACAATTCCTTTTTCTACACTTTTTTTTAAAAATTAACTAATGTACTTAAAGATTAAATCAGATCCTTTATTAAAGAAATAATATAATACTTTTATATGTGTATTCTAGAATAAGTAAGATATTGTGAGAATAAATATATCGGATAGAGAACAATGTTTTAATTTCTTTTTAAGTCAATCTTATCCCTAAATTCAGTTTTAATCTTAAAATAATAATAATTCCCATTTTATTTAAAATTAAAAGAGTAATACTATATAATAATTTTTTATTTGCATTATTTTATATTTAATGTGTTTTATGTGACACGGAAGCTTTATCTATTGAAATTGTTTATTCTTAGGTAAGAGAACGATGCAGAAAAGGTATTCCTCCAGCTTTGCGGGCAAGAGCGTGGCAATATCTTTGTGGAGCAAAGTTTTATATGGAAAATTATCGCCATAAATTTACAGTTTGTATTATATTTCTTCCTTTTTTATCTGCGTTATTCTCTTTAAATAGAGATTAAAAAAATAAGATTTACAATCAACATATGCAGCGTTTATTTTATTTTTTCTATGATTATGCTTTAAGATTTATCTTTAAGTTAGCCAATATTTTGGTAGTTTAGTGCTATACTACTCCTTTTCCTCAAGAATAACAAAATATTTCTATGTGGAATGTTTTATTTCATATTTCACATGTAATGTCACATGTGGGATAGTATAAAATATCTCTTAATTTCTAAATTGATGTAATTTAAAAATATTTTTGGTGACATACATGATAAGGTTTATTATAAGCCACAGCCTTTCCAAAATATAATTGTTGGTTGAATGCCAATTAAAAAAATTACTGTTTATTCTGTCATGTGTGTTACATAAATTAAGAATAATTTTAGTTTGTAATAATATAAGTTATATGGCAGTGAAGTTTTTAAAATAGCACATAATATGAAAAAACAAATTTCCCTATAGTAAACTGTAAGAGTAAAAAACTTAAGTAAAAAAGAAAATGAAATTAAATTATTTTGAATTCAATTAATTTTAGCTGCATGGTCTTCAGCTGGTGGCAGATATCTTTGAAACCCAGTTTGTCATTTGCTAAAAATGAAATACTGAAAAATATTCCTACATATGTATTATTTGGATATTGAAAAATAATCTAAATAAATTTGTTTAAAAGTTTTTCTTTCCTTTTTTTACTGAAAGATGTCTTGTTTTCCATGAACTGGCTCTTATTGTATTTTATTTTATTTTTATTTTTCCCTTGTATTGACAGGAATTGGATAGTGCTGATGGCGATGAAAGATGTGTTGAAGATATAAAGAAAGACTTGCACAGACAATTTCCATCTCATGAAATTTTTGTTCAGAGTCAAGGCCATGGGTAAATATTCTTGGGCAATTTCCTAAAAACTCTCCTAGATTTTATTAAGGAGTTAATCCACTTCGCATTGACTGATGATAATAACCTTAAATGTACAAAATCAGTGTTAAATGATTATATTTTTAAATTAAAATCCTTTATATTTTTTAATTAAAATAACAAGTTGGGGACCAACTTGTGCCATAGAGATGGGGGAGGGGGTGAGTGGTATGCATGCATTTCAGAAAAAAAAATAAAAAAACTAATTTTCTTTCTTGTTTTTTTTTTTTTTTTTTTTTTTTTTTTTTTTCGTTGTCTATAGCATAGACTGCTTGGCTATGACTAAACACTTATGACTTAGCCATACTCATTAGTTTCATATTAGCATCAAGTGGCCTCGCAGTATACCCAAAGAAAGGAGATGGAGACCTGATGGATTACAGCCTCCTTCTCCTTACAAAGTAATCACAGCAAAATGAAAAGTATGCTGAATTTTTCTTTTTTGCAGATAATTAATAATTTTGTGATTTTTGAGGGGTGAACACACAAAAGACTAATCATTCTTAGCTCCATATTAGGACACTGTGACATCACAGAATACCCAAAGAGGATATGAGAGTTATGTTATTATGATCCTTTTCACCCCTGAAATAGTCACTGTAAAATGAAAAAATGCTGATTTTGTTTTTCTTTTTTGATGTAAAATTATACTTATTTTTTTGTCATATAATCTCTAGCCATTCTCTTTAATAACATATGACATTGGCATGGTGACATCTCAGCATATCATACCCAAAGAGAAAGGGGTAGATAAAAGTTACAGCTCTCTTCCTCCGCTGAAGTGGCTGCAATAAGGGCAAGAGGAGAGGATGATTTTCTTTCTCTTTTGAGATATATTTGTTTTGTTTCCTGTCATGCAATGGATTTCTTTTCCTGTTAATCTTATATCCTTCTCAGTTCTGAATTATTTGAAACCACAAAATCCATTTTTAAATGAGGGTCATTCCATGCCAAATCAACCAAAAAAATTCAATATTCAACCTGATCATTTCAGATTTCAATGAAACTGCCAAGGATCATTCTCTATGATGATATAAATTTGAGCATATTTTTATTTTTTATTTATCGGTTTAATTTTTCATACAATTAATTACTTAAATTTTGAAAAATAATCATTTTTTGACTTGCATAAATATTTTCAATCTTAAATTACTGAAGCAGGGCTTGAAATTCAATTTTTCAAGGGAGGGGAGTCTCCCTACCAACATTTATAAATGGAGGGGAGTTTAATTGCTTGGCAGGGAGAAAAAAATCCTTAAAATTCGCTATTATTTTATGTGCTACTTAAAAAATTACAAGAATATGGACATAACAAAAAACCACTGAAGCAATTTTAATTAACAACTCAGAATAATTATGTTGCAATTATGCAAAGTGTGTTTAAAAAAAGTTTAATTTTTATGCTTTCTAATCTTTACAGACTGTAAATTCCCTTCCAGTGCTAAATATTTTTGCTACAGATCTAGTAAACTCTGTTTTTGGTTCTGTTTTGATTTTAGATTCTTACAATTTATATTTGGGTTAAACCCAATTTAAAAAAAAATTATTTTAGATTAAAACTATACATATAATAATAAACACATAAGTTTGTAGGTGTGTTGTTTTCTAAGGAGACAGCTGCATTTTCTGAGACTCTCTGACGAAAAACACATTTTTTTTCGCTTCTTTGACCAAATTTACACTTTTTAGCAACTCTGATTAAATTTTCTGTTATTCTGTGATCCTTTGACAAAATTCATGCTTTTTGCCACTTTTTGATGAAATTCACCTATTTATTTCGCGATACTCTGTTGAATTTTTTTTTTTTCATCAATCCTGAGACAAAATTCACATTCATTAAGTAACCCAATGGTGATTCTGTTCTGGATTTTCCAAAAATTTAAAGTATTCCCAAAATTCAAAAAAAAAAAAAAAAAAAAAAAAAAAAAAATCTGCTATTAATCTAAATATCTAGACAAAAAAAAAATCCATCTTGTAAATCGCTCGCAGAATAATCGCAATTTCGTCAGAGGATTGCTGGAAAAATGCAAATTTTGTTAGAAGATCGCTGGAAAAACCCAAATTTTGTCATAAAATTGTGAAAAAGAAAAAAAAATGCAAATTGTGTAGAAGATCGTGAAAAAAACACAAATTTTGTCAGAAGATCGAAGAAAACACACAATTCCATCAAATATTAGTGAGAAAAATGCAATTATTTTTTTAAAAGATCGAAAAAAAAACGTAAATTTTATTCAGGGATCACAGAAAAAGAGGCAAAAATCTTTAAAGAATCATCAAAAAATGCTAATAATCACGTAAAAAACACTAATTTAGTAAAAGATGGCTAAAAATTGCAAATTTCGTAAAAAAAAAAAATTACAAAATTTGTCAAAAAATCTACAATTTTCCTCAAAATTTTTTTAAAAATCCACAAATGTTCGTAAAAAGATCTCGAAAAGTCCACAAATTTTGCCAAAGGGTCGGAAAAAAAAGAAGCACAGTATTTAAACTGGATTTCCCTCCACACACACACACTCTGCTGAAACCTTTCAGAAAATACCTGTGAATTTTAGTTTTTTTTTTCATTCAGAATCAAATTAAAGCGATCCTTTGACGAATTAGGTATTTTTGCTACGATAATTAAAAGAAATTTGCATTTTATTCTCGACCCTTCAACCAAATTTGTGCTTTTTCGCGTTCCTTCGATAAAGTAGGCTTTTTTTTCCTGCGATTTTTTGACGAAATTGACCATTTTCTGGGAATGATTGGCAAAATTGATTTTTTTTACACCATTTCTCAAAATTTGCGATACTTGTATGTCAGAATTTCTGGTACAATAACTGACTTTTCATAATTTTTAAAGTTAAAAGTGCAAATTTTTTTTTTTTTTTTTTTTTGAAAATTTGGAACAGAATTACCTCTTTTTCGCCACGAAAAATAGAACAAAACTTGCCAGTCAATCACAGGAAAAAAATTTGCAAAACTTGTCAAAAAAAAAAAAAAAAAAAATAAATGTTAATTTCAATAATCTTTCGCGGCAAAAAACTTACAAAATGTGTCAATCAGCCGGACAAAAATATGAAATTCGCAAAATGGCTGCAGGGGTTAATCGTTGTTTCAAAATGCAAAATTTTTGGGAAAATAGTAAAATTTTTTGGGCAGGAGCTTCCAGCGCTTGTTACTCTTTTAGGCGGGATTTCAAAATTTTGGGGACGAATCCCTAAATCCCGTCCTTAAATTCAAGCCCTGTCAAGTTCTATGAGACATAGAAAATTTTATGACCACTCATTTTAAAGTGGAATTTATAAGGTTTAATTTGATATGCATAGTTGAAAAAAAAATAATTTTTTTAAAGTTTAAAATTAAAAATATTTTTAGATAGTCATTTTTAAAATTTTTGAAAAAATTGTATGTTTGTTGTAACATTATAAGCTTAAAATTCTGAAATTTTTAGAGTGGGATCAAGTGTTGTGAAATAAAAGCTGAAAATTGCCATACAAATTATAACTAAATAACAAAATATATAGAATTATACTGTTAGTTTTTAGCTTTTATTTCATAACTCCTGATCCCACTGTCATTGAAATCCCGCACTAAAAATTTCAGAATTTTAAGCTTATAATATTACAACAAACATACAATTTTTTCAAAATTTTAAAAAATAACTATCTAAATTTTTTTTAAATTTTAAACTTTAAAAAAATTTAAATTTTATAATGTTTTAATTAAGCATAGTCAACTTGCATATCAAATTAAACCTTATAAACTTCACTTTAAAATGAGTGGTCATAAAATTTTCTATGTTTGATAGAACTTGAAAAATTTAAGATTGAAAATATTTATGCAAGTCAAAAAATGATAATCTTTCAAAATTTAAGTAATTAATTCTATGAAAATTTAAAGCAATAAATAAAAAATGAAAATATGCTCAAATTTATATCATCAGCCAGAACGATTCCTGAGAGTTTCGCCGAAATCTGAAAGAGTCATGTTGAGTCATTGGTTGATTTGGCATTGAATGACCCATGATTGAAAAACAGCTCCAAACATGTTTAATGGATAAATGAATATACATAATATGATTGATAAAAACTAGAAGTAATTTTGATAAATTCTTTGTTTTTAAAGCAAAAAAAAAAAAAAAAAAAAAAAAAAAAACATTCAGCTATTAAGAAATGAAACCAAAATGTTAAAAAATCAAACAATTCAATTTTTATGAGGAAAATAATAGAAGTTCACATATGTGGACCCAAGTAGCTAAAAGGTTATTGCTGTTTCTTGCTCCTCTGTGGTTTTGGTCCATCTTTAAAAAGTTGGTCTTTAACCTAGCCACATAAAAAGAAGTCTAGTGATAATAAATCAGAATTATAGGGTATGGCCAAAAAAGTCTATAGCCAAAGCGATTCAGAAAGCCTCTTATGATGATACAATTGTCTTAGTAACTCCTGAGAAAGTCTAGAATTCCTCCTTTTGAATGTGGAGGATCTCCATCCTGCTGAAACCATGTGTCTTGGATCCACTGTTCATGGTAGGAATCAGAAATTAATTCCATTGTTAACAAATCAAGATAACATTCAGAATTCATTGTCTGGTTTAAAAAAAATATGAACCTTGAGTATTTCTGGAGGTATCGGGTCACAAAGATACAACATTTTGATTGAAAAAACATGCTCTTTGATTGAATAATGGTATTTTTGGGGTAAAACCAAAATATTCTTTGACAGTAGCCAGAGAATGTAAATAAGTTTTCTTTGGGTCCTTGTGCATGCATCTACAATTTCACCCCAATAGCTCCACTTGTTGCAGAGTTATTCAATTAAAAGGTCGGCTATAACCTGTGAAGAAATTAGTGTATATTTACATTTATTTAATATTATAAGCCTTGATATATAAAACTCTCTGGATCAATTTTCTTCTACAATAGCAGGAAATTCTAAATCTTTGTTTTTTTTTCTTTTTAGGCAGGCTGATTTATTTAGAATTTTAAAAGCTTATTCTATATTCAACCCATCTGTTGGATATTGTCAAGCACAAGCTCCTATTGCCGCAGCCCTGCTCATGCATATGCCAGCCGAACAAGCATTTTGGTGTTTAGTTTCAATATGTGAAAAGTATCTTCCTGGCTATTACAGTCCTGGCTTGGTAAGAAAATGTCTGAGTAATAGTCATGATTATTTTTAAGTTATTAAATATTTAGAAAGTATTAATTTAGTTTCTCTTTAAATTGTACTTGCATTTCATTTTAATAAAATTGTTTAATTTGTAAAAATATGAAAAAGAAAAATATGCTTTAACTTATCTTCCTCTTCTTTAACTTAACTTCTCTTATTGGTATAAGAGAAGAAAAAAAAAGTGCTATTTTGTTTGTTTATTTTGTTTGTTTTTTGTTGTTTAAAAGATGTGTTATATTGTTTCCCAAAATGTTCTTTATTGATGTATAGAGTTTATTTTGTTGTAAATGATCACTTGCTTATTAACATTTACACTGTCTTTTAAAAGTTTAGTTGTAATAGCATAATTCAATTGTTTATTTCAAAAATCATATAACTTATATAAAATTTGAAAATAAATTTATTTATTATAATTTTTTTTTAACTTGATTGATATATATATTTTTTTTATTAGTGCAATAAACCAATAAAATGTTTTTCATATTTTTATTTTGTGTCGTTGAAATATTTGTTTGTTTTTCATTCTAACTTATTATGAAGTGTTTAAAAATAGTTAGAAAATTTAAATTTTACATACAAAACCAGGTTGAGTTAAAACAAGAATGTAAAATGGCTGATTTTCAGAAACTATGCTGTCACATTAAAAATTAACATTTTCATTTAGTAGCATACTATGTGTTTTATTGCATGTTCTTCATTACATGTCCTCATTTCTTGTATTTCCTTTCATTTCAATAATTTCTCTCTAAAATCCAAATTCAATTTTAATACTATTAATGTGCATTTAAAATTTTCTTTAATTTATACCTCATTTATCTCTGTACGATGTTTCTTTCTTATCTTGATTGTCCCTTTGTGATTTCGTTTTTTTAATCTATTTTTCAGCCTGCTTTTTTGTAATTTTAAACAAGCATAGTTTAGCCATGTTGGAATTCCAATCATCTCTCTGTTTCTCCTTCATATTCTGTTTTCCGATAGGTTACAACTATAACCATTGGCACTGATGCGCACTTCAATTATTACATTCTCCCATTCAACACTCATGTTTGAATTCACCAAATACTTGTTGCATGCTTTTTGAACAGACGTTAATCAGTTACGTTTGATCATCAGTGATCATTGTGTGCTCTGTTTAAGCCTTTCCTACACAAGTATGGAAAGTTATACTACCAATAAATCTGTTACACTTAAAACTTCATTAATTAAAGAAAATATTTATTTTTTACCATACATTTGCTTCTATTATTTCCATCTCCAACTCTTCTGAAAGATCTTCGATGATGTATTCCACTTAGATACCAGTAAGCTGTCTTATTTTATTTCTTAGAAAATCATAAATTTGATAACTCTAGTATGCATGCACAGATGAACATTAGTGAGTTAGGGATTTAGGGTAGTTGCACAATGATGATTTGTGTTTTAGAAAATACAAAAATGACAAGCTTTCATGGTAATTTTTCTTAAGCCTGTGTGTATACCACCTTGCCTGTTCTTAAGTAACTAATGTCCATTAGCATTCAAATTTTATTGATATATATATATACATACATATAATATACCTCAGATTGTGTAGAACTCTATAACTTACTGATTTTGCCAACATTTGAAGTTGAAAGACGATTAGACTTGGACTGTAAAGATCAGTAAAAGAATATTTTTATTTTCCTTATTATTTTTTTTTTTTCCCAGTAACTTCAAAATTATTTCTAGTTCTTAAATGTTGTATTATGGAAAATGCTTTATCTGATTATAGTATTTTTCATTGAAATAGTTTTCTACATAGCAAAAAATATGTCATTTAACTTTCTCAGTTTAGCTGGCACATTTGAAGTTGAGATGTAAAAACATTTTATTAACCTGTTTTCTTTCTTTTTTTTTTTTAATTCAAAAACTTTTTTTTAACATTTGAGTTTATTTTAAACTTTATATCTGGCTAAAGTGAAGCTCAGCTTTACTGAAAAGTTCCTTTTTTATTTATATCATTTACTCAAATATTTTTTATAATTAAAATTGGTGAAACAGATGAAAATGCCTGACTAACATATTTTAATATGAGACTAAATGTATTTTTAATTTTTACTAACTGTTAAAAGAGACTGTTAAGTTTTAAAAACCTTTAAGGGAGAGATAGTTTTTTAGCCCACTCCCTTAAAGTCTAGTGAATAAATTACTTTACCATTTGATGTGGTAGACTCTTCATTACAGTTACAAATTTTATCATAAAAAAATACCTACTTTTAATTTGGTTGAGAAGTTTTTTTAACTGTCTCAAAACACAAAATCCTACATTTATACAATTTCTGAAATAAATAATTCATTTTTAAGCTATACAGGGATGAGATTCTTCCGTGGATCCGCGGTTTTCAGCTTTTTTGTCATTTTTGAATCTCTGCTTTTTTTGGATTTTCCGATTTTTTTTTAAATTTTCGCTTTTTTACCATTTTTTTTTTTTTAACCTTCTGAGTTTTCTAGAATTTATTTCGTGCAGACTTCCGTTTTTTATTCGTTTAAATAAAAAAAGAATTGTAAAATAATTTTAATCCACATCAAAATATCCCTCTATTTCAACACTTCAACTACAAGAGGTCCTTTATCGCATCCGGTGGTTATCTTATTTCATCGCGATCGCCGAATGCTCATTGAAAAACATAACGGCATTGTCTTAAAACAGAAGACTTCAACATGGGCGATTGTGTTCCGTGTATACCTCGGATTTCTGGATTTTTCGATCGGATTTTTCCAAGTTTATGAGATTATTATATTTAGTGGAAAATTCGAATTTTAAATAATCACAAATTTCGACACATGGTCGCCGAAAAAAATCAATTTGTCAATTGTTCGCAGAAAGAAATTGACAATTTTGTCGGACGATTGTGAAAAAAAAAAAAAAAAAAAAGCAGAAATTTTACAAAGGATTGTGGAAAAAAAATTCTTTAAATGTTAAATGTGATTTTCGTCCAAAAATCGCCGGAAAACGGATATTTTGACACAAGATCATGGGTAAAACGGAAATATCGTCAAAGAGTCATGAAAAAACGTAAATTTGTTTAAAAAAAATCCCACGAATTTAATTAAAGAATCGCACAAAAAACTAATTTCTTTATAGAATCGTGGGATAAAAACGCAAATTTCGTAATAAAAAGATTTAAATTTCCTCAAAAAATTGTAAAAAACGATGAATTTTGTCGAAAAACGATCAAAATTGTAAAAAAATTGCGGAAAAACGATCAATTTCATCACAAAAATCTCTGAAAAAGGATCAATTTCGTCTAAAAAATATCGTGAAAAAATGGTCAATTTTGTCTAAAAAAATCGCAAAAAAACGATCAATTTTGTCTAAAAAATCGCGAAAAAACAATCAATTTTGTCTAAAAATCGCAAAAAAAGATCTATTTCGTCAAAAAATCACGAAAAAAAGCTATCTATTTCGTTAAAAAATTGCGATAAAATGACCAATTTCATCAAATAAATGCGGATAAACTGCAAAATTCATCATAAAAGCACGGAAAAACGGCAAATTTCATTTAAAAAAATCTCATAAAAACAGTAACTTTCGTCAAATAAGTGCGAAAAAATGGCCAATTTCGTAAAAAGATCGCAAAAAAACAAACGATTTCGTCAAAAGATCGCGGAAAAACCGCAAATGCCGTCAAAAGATTGCGAAAAAAAAGGTTATTGTTGGATTGGAATTTTCTGTTCCAAAAACCTTTTTGTTACTTTAAAAACTAATTTTGTTGTCACATTTTTTTTTTTTTCTCTCTCTGCTCCAAATCTTTTTGATTGAATGGGACCTTTGAAATTGGTATATTTTGCATTTTGATAATTTTCAGGGTTTTCTACTTTGCATCACTTAATTTTCAGGATTTTTCATTGAGTCACAATAATCCCTGATATTAGTAAAATAAATTTTCATTATTGTAATCAAATACTTTCTGCTTATTTCATGTTAATAATTCCTTTTTTATTTATGCAAAGCTAAATTGTATGTAATTTATATTTATTAATAGCAATTGTATTTGTTGCGATTGAAATTCCTGTCATTGCTCAAACGTCGTTCACGCAGTTTTCAGCTTTTTTGCTTTTTGGTCAATCTCATCACTGGCTATAGTCAGAACCACTTATCCAGAATGTTGGGGTTCATGTGTGTTCCGAATGACTGGATTTTCTGGAATACTGGTTGGGCATCAAAGCAACATTCATTTGATCTAATTGGTAGAATATATGTTGCTATGGCATTGATTCTGATTTCTAGATTACACAAATTAAGATTCAGATCGATCCAAACAATATCAAAAGTTAGTTGGAGTTTAAAAGAAGACACTTTATGTTTATGAAAATATCTTGAAAACAAAAATCCTTATGTGTTTCCTTTGCATAAAAATCAAATTGTAAATATCTAACTAAATGTCTTTATTTCAAATACTAGATATTGGCATCAAGTTATAATGCACATTGCATAGTTTCAAGTAATTCTGATGCCAAGCTGGTACTGTATGGCACTTTTTTGTGAAATTTTTCAAAATCACTTAATTGGAAGTATCATTCTGGATAACTGTTTTTTAGGATAACTGGTCCCATACTGTATATTAATTTAGGGGCTTGGCATCAAATAATGATGACATTTGTTCTATTTGGAGATATTCAGAAAAAGTTTTTATTTGCATGGATTTGGATGCAAATGGTGCTATGGGTAGCCTGAGATCGTGTTTCCCTCTTTTGAAAGACTGTTGAATCTTTTACTAATTTTTGTAATAAATGTATTTATTTTTGTTATACATAATAATTAAAAAAAACTTAATTATATAATTTTGGCATTTACCATTATTTACTGTTGAAACCCTCAATTGTTTACCATAGTGTAATAAGTGAAGAAAAGAGCCAAAGCTTTTAAATTGCATTTTTTTTTCCTCCTCCAAAAAAAGAGAAAATATTCAACCTACATTGCATCTTTTATATCTCCTAATGTTAACATTTTTCTATTGCATGATGTTTTTGATTTTTCCATTTAGCACTGCTATGTTTTTAAAAAGGATAAGTTCTTAAGATAGTTAAGAAAAATTTAATTGTTACCTGTTTTAAGAATAAAAAAAAGTTTTTTTTTAACATTATCTTTGTTAAGAAGTATTATTTATTTTTTGTATAAATTTTGAAAAAAAAAAAAAAAAAGTACAAAGTGTATTGAATATTTATTTTTATTAATTTTAATTTCTATTTATTCATTTATTTTGTTATTGAAAAATTTAAAATAGTAATCTTATTTATTTTTTTAAGGCAAAAGGCGAGCTTTTGAGATAAATGTATTGAATTTTAATGTGAAACAAAATCAAAATACTTTTTATGTACTCAATTCCGTGCAGTTTATCATAAAATTCAATTATTTCTCATTTCCTGATTTTAGGAAGCCATACAAATCGATGGAGAAATTTTATTTGGCTTATTGAAAAAAGTTGCTCCAAGTGTCCATAAACATCTGGTAAGTTTTTTTTTAAATATATTTTTTAATATATATATATATGCACAATTTAAAGAAAAGTTTTGCTGCACTGAAAGGGAAAAAATATGCATAAATTTAGTTGGGTCCGGTTCTAAGTTTTGGGCATAGTGTAGACATACTTGTAATTTAGAAGGTGTGTAACAGTCCTAATTAAATAGACTTATATTTTTTAATAAATTTTCATGGGTAAAGTGTGTACATGAACAAAATAAATAAACTAGTCGTTGGGGGCCACCGTAATACTTACCCATCATGGATATGTATATGAAAATAAAACATGTGAAACTATTTATACAATGCATTGCAATTCATAAACAAAATTTAAATATTGTTAATATACATAGTAATGCTATATTAAAGAACTGCTGATATACCAATTTCGACAAATTATATAAAACGGCAAACTACTCAAGTAGTACCGAACTGCGTAACAGAAACATCCTTATAACTCCAAAAATAATAATTCTATTAACTAACAATTAACTGCATCGGATTAAGCGTCTCATTTCCAATTAAAATATACTTCTGAATTGAAATTTGAATGAAATACAGGATCATGAAAAATCGAAGAATGTGGAAAACAAAATTATAAATATCTCGGCAACTAATAATCCGATCGACTTCGTTCTATATGCAATATGTGTGTTATTTTATTGCCTTTTACATCCATTCCTTAGAACAAAAAAAATCGAAAATTTTTATATACCTTTCATCAGAACGAATTTTTCGAGAGTCTGAAAAAAATAGTTCCGGATAATCGAGGTTGCTGATATTAAATAGGGTTCGTCCCATTCTTACATACTAACTACATACAAAATTTCAAGTCTCTATCTCAATTTGTTCGGGAGATAGAGCGTTTACAGACAGACAGACGGACGGCAAAATTTTTTTTCTAAAAATATGTTTTTCGGAATCTCTACTATCTAAAACGTGTAAATCCGTCAAAATTTTTTTTTCAATTTTCAAAACGATTGCAAGACTTACCCTATACTACGTATGATGGGTAAGTAATAAGTGAATAAGTGTAATCACAGATCGCACAGAGATTTCATTTGTCTTTTAAAACATTTTATCTTGAAATTAATAAATCAAAATTGTTAATTTATATTTATTAAATTCTTACATAAATGGTAGCACCATAACATTTAATTTTAAAATAATTAAAAATATATGTTTTAATCAAAAATAAAATCATTTACATTAAAAAATCAAAATATTTTTAAATTCGTCAATTTTAAAAATTTAGTGGAGGTATAAACTGAAAATAATATTTTTTAAAGCAAAAATTTTTTAAACATTTTTAAAATGCTGAAGTAATTTAGAAAAAAAAAAAAATCTGTATTATTTCTTTTCCTTTTTCAAAAACTCAGTAGAAGAAGTAAAAATAGAATGTTATATTAAAAAATTGAAATTTGAAATTACAAAATCATCAAGAATTTTGAAAGAATCCACAAGAATCTTTATTTTCATTTATGTAAATAAATCGCCAAACAATGTGTGCCACTATTTGCAAATAATACCTATATATATATATATATATATTTATTTATTTAATGTCATTAAAAATCAAAATTAATGATAAAAAGTCATTAAACTGTTATGAATTATTAAAATTTTAATGTAAAAATTATCTATATTTTATTATCATACCAAAATTTTATAATACCTTAATAAAATTTCCTACTTCAACTATTAGTTGTAATGCACATAATAATGCAATTAATTTATTGCTGAATAGTTTCACTCAAATGTACAATATAGACTGCACTACTTAAAAAATAGTTTTAAGCTTTAAACAATTTCTAAAACACATACAAACATTTGATTTTAATGATCTAATAAACAATATAGATATAAAAGATTGACACAAAACTATGTGTTTACTTCTCCAAGAACACATCTCAATTAAATTAAAAAGATTATACTCCTCTTACATTTTTAAAACATTGGACCCTTCATCATAATTGCATTATTTATAATACCATTTATAAACAATGTCAAGAATATCGCTAGAAAGTACAGCTTCAAATATACTTTCTGATCTTTATTTATATTATTATGAAAGAAATTATTTAGGCAATAATAATGATTATGCATACTATTACTATATAAATAACTGATACAATTATTTTATTTATTTTAATTGCTCTAATAACACATAATAACGTACTCAACGACCCTTTATTTATTAAGTCAAAATGATGGGATTAATGATTGAAATTGATTAATTGATTAATAATTAAATATTCTTGACTTAAAAATAAAGCTTTGTAGTAAAAAAATAATAATAATAATAATATATAATTAAAGCAAATTGATTTTTCTTTGAAAATATGTTTTTATACATTATTATTAATGTTTACCTAAATCTATTTATTTAAAAAAATATGTATATACATTATAGTACCATTTGCCCAGAAACCATTTAAAACGTTTCATTCATTAGAGCCACATATGAGGACAGATCAGTATTGTCCTATAAAGTATTAGATTTGCAAAAAATTTTCAGCATTCATGCATGAAAGGGTTAACCAGAAAACTAGTTATAATCTGTCCAAATGACTGATTTCTGAATCTTTCCTAATAAAAGTGCCACACAGTACCAGTTTGACATATGCATTGCTTGATACATTACCACATGCATGGTATAATTTGATCCATCATCTAAGATTTGAAATGGAAACATACTTAGTTAGATATTTAGAACTTCAAGTACTATTCAGAATTTTTTGTTCCCGAGAGGATTCTCACAGATTGTCTTATTTCAAACTGAGTAATATTTGATCTTGATTAAATCAGATTCTTAATCTCTGAAGTCTAATAATTATTTTGAAATCAGAAACATCACAATCACATATATTCTACAAATTTGATCAAATAGATATCGCTTTAATGTTCAACTTGTTATTCAGAATACATCTGGGCTTCATGATTTTAGATAAATGTAATTATCTCCACAGATTATTTTTGTTAGTTTTATTTAATGGAAAATAAATGAATGAGACAAAAACACTTTATCTTTTTAAAATGAAATGTTAAATAGATTTATGCCTCCAAAAATATTAAATGTATTATAGTTATGAATAAATATGAAATAAAAAGGGTATTTGTCTGAGCAGTTTGCATGATCGTTTATTTTAAACAAAGGAGTTTTCAAAAGATATCTGGAAAAAGAAAATCAATAATTGCATTGTTGAGTATAATGATTTTTGTTATCAACCAATATAGATTTCAAAAATGAAATTAGCTTATTTGCACTAAAATACTCTAAAGAATTCATCTTATTTAGTTAGCTTCTATTACAGAAAGTAAAAAGTTACCTATTGCAGCTGTTTAGAAGAAAACTATTTGAAAATTTTTTGATATATTTTCACCCAAGCCATTTAAATGTTGGTGTGTAAATATATTTGTTATGTTATAGTAGTCATATTTTTTAACCAGTGTGGATATAATTAAATATGCGTGCTAGCTTCCCAAGATTTCAACAGAGATCATTGTCCAGCTTAGTGGGCCATCTTTCTTTAAAATGGCAGCCCATTAAAGGTTTAAAACTAAAAAAATATATTTAAAAAAAAAAAATTAGAAGTCCAAATTTATTTTTTGTTTAAGTGTTAGGTCTTCATACAAAAATTCCAAAGCATTTTTTTTAAAATTATTATTTGTGTGCGTGTGTCCGTCCACCTTAAAAAGAGGCTGATACACAACAGTTTGAAATTCTGGAATAGATGACATTTTGAAACAAGTCAATAGATTTAAAAAATCAGGGAATAATTCATGAGTTTTAGCAAACATAGTTTCTCTATCTTTCATTGTTGTAACCATTTTTCTATCACACACATGAAACTGTATATTCTTATCCATTAGCCTCAAATTCTTGCCAAGCATGGTGAAACTCAGCAAAGTATCACAAATTTGGCAACTAAAAAATAAATTGTCATATAAAAGCTAATTTTATTGTAAGTGATTATTTTGGCAAAATTCTCATTCAAATTCAGTATGGAAAAGAACTTAGAATCAATTTTCTCATCTGGTTCTTTGCATTTTAGCTTTTGTGTTTTGGGGTAAAATTAGCTAAATTCTTTAAACCAAGAAAAAAGTATGCTACTTTTACCTCTCAGTGCAGACTGGAAAAACATTTGTCATGAAATGTTTAGAAATAAATTTGTCCACAAATTGCAATCAGAAATAGGTTTAAAAATTTGTTATTGTTATAAATTTTAATATCAGCTAAACAATTATTTTTCATCCATTTTGTTTTTGTCGAAATTAAAAATGTAAAAGAGAGTTTTATTTTTTTTAACCCAAGATGTTAATCTCCTATTTCATGAGAATTTCCTAGAACTTAGAATGAGCAAAAAAACATTTTTTTTTGCTTTCAGTTTTACATGATTGGTTCTTAATTATCATCTCTTTTTTTTTTAATTTCTCAACATTTTGTTTTAATGATATAATGTTTTCCATACTCTTTATAGAAAAAGCAAAGAGTTGAACCTATATTGTACATGACAGAATGGTTTATGTGTGCCTTTTCAAGAACGTTACCATGGGCATCAGTGTTAAGAGTTTGGGATATGTTTTTATGTGAAGGTTAGTAATATTAAATGCTATAAATTTTCTTTATTTTTTAAATAAATTGGCACACTTAAATTTATGTAATTTTTTTCCCTCTTACTTATCAGTCTGTTTTACCAGGCACGTTCCATATATACTGTTTGTTGTAAAATCATTACTTGTCTTTCAAAAAATTTGTTACTAAGTGATAAGATTCATTTTAAATTTCAGTAGTAAAATTTCTATTTTGCACTTGCTTTAAAAAAAAAATGGCATTTAAATATTTATAATAGATTAAATTTCATTTATTAAGTTAAAGTTACTCCAAAACAATAGTAACTAAATATTGAAATTTAATCATGCTTTTTCTTTTATCTATTTTATTATACCCAATAGTTTTTATTTCTTTTATTTAGTGTCAGTGTACATAAAAAACTAAATATTTAATTCTTTTTTTTTTTTTTTTTTTTTTTTTTTTTTAACTGATAAATCTAGTTTATTTATAATTACTGAATATCTTATTGAAGTAGCTTTTTATTTTCTTAATGCATATCATTACTTATTTTTCCTATGATGAATGTCTTTTGACAGTAGGGAAGCTCATCATTACAAGTTGAAAGTATCTTGCTTTGCAGAACAAATGGCACAGTGAAATTTTCAAGTGGTATAGTTCTTTCAGGGATGAGATTCTTCTGCGGATTCACAGTTTTCAGCTTTTTTGTCATTTTTGAATTTTGCTTTTTTCCGATTTTTTTAAAATTTTCACTTTTGCTGTTTTTTTAATTTCTGATTTTTTAAGAATTTATTTCATGTAGACTTCCGATTTTCATTCATTTAAATAAATAAATAAATAAATAATAAATAAATAAAGAATTGTAAAATAATTTTAATCCACATCAAAGTATGTCTCTATTTCAACATTTCAACTACGAGAGGTCTTTTATCACACGGGGTGGTTATCTTATTTCATCGCAATCGCCGAATGCTCATTGAAAGACATATCGTCATTGTCTTAAAACAGCAGACAAGCAGACTTCAACAGGGGCGATTGCGTTCCGTGTATACTTCGGATTTCTGGATTTTTCGATCGATCTTTCTGGGTGTATGAAATTGTTACATTTAGTGGAAAATTCGAACTTTAAAAAATATCTCGAATTCCGACACATGGTCGCCGAAAGAAATAAATTTGTCAGTCGTTCCCCGAAAGAAATTGACAATTCCGTCAAACAATCGTGACAAAAAAGCAGAAATTTCACAAAAAATTGAGGGGGGGAAAAAAAATCTTTAAATGAAAAAAAAGTGGGAACAATGTGATTTTCGTCCATAGATCACGGGGAAAACAGATATTTTGACAAAATATCACGGAAAAATGGAAATATCGTCAAAAAATCATGGAAAACCATAAGTTTGTTAAAAGTATCACCCCCCCCCCCCCCCCCCCCCCCCGCACACACACACAAATTTAATTAAAGAATCGAGGAAAAATAGTGGATTTCGTCAAAGGACTGCTAAAAAAACATGTAGAACTTTGAAGGATCACTACACCACCTTTCCAGAATCGCGACAAAACCTGATTTTCATCAAAAGATCAGAGAAGACGGAAAACTCACAATTTTTGTTAAAAGATTGTGGAAAAAACACAAATTTGTTTTAAAAAAATCACAGAAAAACATGATTTTCATCTAATGAACACAAATTCGACAAAGAATCTCGAAAGAATGCAGAAAGTTTGCAAAGAATCGTGAGAAAAACAAGATTTTCGTCAAAAGATTGTAGGAAAATCAGATACATTGTCAAAGGATTGCGGGAAAAACTCAAAATTTTTTAAAGGATCACAGAAAAAACATGAATATCCTTTAAGTATTGCAGAAAAAAAAGTGATTTTTCTCAAAGGATCGTGGAAAAAACACAAATTTTGTTAAAGGACTGCAGGAAAAACTTAAACTCTTTAAAAAAATCTCAAAAAATGTAAATTTTACCATGAAAAAAAAAACGCAAATTTTGTAAAAAGAAAAAAAAATACAGAAAAGAAACATAATTAGAACCAGGAGGGATCCCGCGCCCTCCTTTGTGATAACTTTTCAGAAAAAATGTTGTATATTACAGGGGTGACTGTGTTCCGTGTGTACCCTGAATTTCCGGGTTTTTCGATCTATCCTGGATTTATATCGTTATGCTTAGTGGAGAATTCGGACATTTAAAACTACCGTAAATAAAAAAAAAAAAAAAAAAATTCAGGAAAACACAAATTTTGCCAAAGAGTAACGGAAAAAGCATGAATTTCTTTAAAAAAGCATGCTAAAAAACTAATTTCTTTAAAGAATCGTGGGGTAAAACACGAATTTCGTACTAAGAAAGGCAAATTTTCTGAAAAAATAGTAAAAAAAGATGAATTTTGTAAAGAAATCGTAAAAAACTAACAATTTAGTAAAAAAAATTGCAAAAAAAGGGGTCAATTTTGTCAAAAAATCGCCAAAAAAATAATAAAATTTGTCAAAAAATGGCGAAAAAACTATTAATTTTGTCAAAAAATTGCAAAAAAAAGATCAATTTTGTCAAAAAATGGCAAGAAAATGATCAATTTCCTCAAAAAAAGATCAATTTTGTTAAAAAATCGTGAAAAAAGGATCAATTTTGTCACAAATTCACGAAAAAATGATCAATTCCATCAAATAAGTTAGAAAAACTACAAATTTTGTCATATAAGCATGAAAAAACGGCAAATTTTGCCAACAAATCACTATAAAACTTCAAATTTCATTAAATAAAAATCACATAAAAACAATAAATTTTGTCAAATAAGCCCAAAAAAGGCAACTTGTGAAACAATTGCGGAAAAAAACGATTGATTTTGTCAATATATTGTGAAAAAATCACAAATTCCGTCAAAAGATTGCAAAAAAAAAAAAAGTTGCTGGAGTGGAACTTTCTGTTCTAAAAACTGTTTTAGCTGCTTTAAAATCTGATTTTAGTTGCTACATATTTTTGAATCGCTTTTTTCGAAAACTGTTTTTTGCTCAAAGTGTTTTTTTTTTTTTTTTTTTTTGCTGTTCCAAATCTTTTTGAGTGAATGGGATCTTTGAAATTGGTATATTTTGCATTCGATAGTTTTCAGGGTTTTTTACTTTGTATCAGTTAATTTTCAGGATTTTTCATTCTGAGTCACAATCATACCTGATATTAGTAAAAAAAAAAAATCTTTTTGGGTTCTCAATCTCTTTTTTCTCCTAAAAAATAAGCCTTTCTCATATCTGGTTTTTATGTTTACTTTTCTTGAAGGAGCTATATATTCTGTGATCTTTATCTCTGTGATCTCTTCTCATTTACATAACAACTAGAATGCAGTGAAGGGTAAATGTTCTCTGTCCTATCAGCAAAAGATTTCACTAAAGTCAAGCTTGTCTTTTTTAACTAAATTTTATGTTTTTGCATAGTTGATAGATTTATTTATTTTTATTATTTAGATTTATTTATTTATAATTTTTCGATATCAGGGATGAAAGACTTCCGCCTTTTTAAAGATGATTTTGGCCATTCTCTGGATCAATGCAAAAATGCAAAGAAAATATAGCAGGTAACTTGGGGGGGGGGGGGTCCGAGAAGCTTCCGGATAACTTCTCGTCTTTTCTCTTCACCCACTATAAATCGCCGCTGATCAAAGTCAGCGGTCAATTTAGTTCAGGAGCTTCAGATGCAGTACATTTCGCAGGGCGAAAATCTATTTTTAGAAAATGGGAAGTAAGGCTGCAGACACACAGTTTTTTTTTTGCGGTTAGCAGGCGGCATCTTTTATGTTCGCAGGCGGCGCATTTGATGCAAATGAGTTTTTCAGTTCAACTTCAATCCAAGAGTAGCATGAGAATCTTTCCTTAGTGATCTCCCCTGATCATTGTATCGCCCTCGTTTTCCACTGTTAGTAAACCGCAAGTGGGAGAAAAGAAAAGGGAGTTCCGGGAAGTTTAACTTCAGAGCAGTTATTTCTTCCCGGTCCTTAACTTTGTGAACAGGCAACTGTGGTTTTTTTTTTTCTAAGGAAAGGGCATGTTTACAAACAAACACTTCTGTCAACCAATCTACCGCTATATTTTTTGTCATAGCGATCATTGTAGGAATCATCTTGATGACGTAGCCCAATCATATCTACTTACTTATGCAATGGCAAACTTAGACCAATCAAATTCCTGGAGTTCATCCGTACAGTGTCAGTCATTAAAGAATGGACTGGTTTTTCTCCCTTATCCACAGTGACGTCAGCTGCCCTTTCCTTATACTCCTAGTAAGCAGTGCTCATAAGTCATAGGTCCATAGGTCACTGCGACGCTGAACAGAAAGAAAATATTGGGGAGGTATGATTTAATCCGGATTAATGTGCTTTAAAACAGTGATAAGTGTTTCGCTACTAAGTTTTTCAGTTGTTTTGTTTTCCAGAATAACAATTATTTTGATACTTGAATTGTTTGTTTTTCTGCAATGATAAATCACCGTAAAAAAAAAAAAAAAACTCATTTGAAGAAATATTTTAGATATTTTCTTTCAGAAATCATCAGATCAGGCAGGTAGCCCGATTTCACCGGGTCGGGTTGATATCAATTTTTTTCGTTTCGGAAGGACATTAAAAAAATTCTTTCTTAGGATTATCATTAGCGAACTGTGTAGTTTTGATCTAATACTTTTTTCTTCTCCGGGAGGCATTATAGAATTCCGGGGAGGGGGGAATACCCCTCTAATATCAACAGTGTCCGTGTGAAGTAAAGTACAGTGCCGAAATTAACGGGGAGGGCCAAATGGGCATGTGCCCTGGGCTTTAGAACGTAGGGGTGTCAAATGCAGATTTTGTGTGTCGATTTTTCTTATGTCTGTATTCTCTTGGCCAAAACATAGAAGAATCTAAGGATGATATGGAATAAGGATCCTACATAAAATGGATTTTTTTCCTGATTCTTTCTGATTCCGTTTGAAAATTTTAACGAATCGATATTTCACGAAGCAAATTACGTAATTCAATATTACATATTTTAAATTTTAAAGTAAGTTGGCTATTATAAAATTAGTAAAATTCTCTTTGTAAATACACTTTGCGGAGGATGTGATGCCAAAAACCATGTTTGTCCCGGATCAGGGGTGATTCTCATCCGAAATTTCTGAAAATTTAAGGCATCCCTCTTCCGAAAATTTGAAATTGGGTTATCAGTTCCGCATATTTTCCAACTTGTACGGTTTTGCGCGCGGAAAAAACAATTGCGTAGAAATGCAAATTTCGTGATAGGATCGCCGAAATAGCATACATTTCGTCAATATTTCGTGGGAAAACGACGATTTTGTCAATGTTTTTGTAAACGAATTTTGTCAAAAGATCAATGAAAAACGCGAATTTCCTGTGCAGATCGCGGAAAAAACGGCAGTTTCTCCAAATATCGCAGATAAAACACTGATTTCGTCTAAAGATTGCGGATACAACGCCGATTTCGTTAAAAGATCGCGGGAAAAAACGCCGTTTTCGATAAAAGATCGCTTAAAAATATTTTGTCAAAAAAAATTTGAAAAAATACCCCAATTTCATCAAAAGATCACGGAAAAAACGCCGATTTCGTCAAAAGATCGCGGGAATAAAACGCCGTTTTTGAGAAAAAATTGCATAAAGAAGCAAATTTTGTCTAAAGATCGTCGAAAAAACACCGATTTTAATTAGAAAAAAAAAACATGGGAAAACGCCGATTTCGTCAAAAGATCGCGGAAAAACCGTCGATTTTGGCAAAAGATCGCAATAAATCACTGATTTTGCTAAAATATTACTGATTTCGTCTGAAGATAGCGGGAAAACGCCGATTTTGTCCGAAGATCGCCGGAGGGGGAACCCCCCCCCCCCCCACCCCGATTTCCGAAAAAAAATATTTTCATCCAGAATCACTCCTGTCCCGAATGCAAAAAAGGCTAGTTTCGGCCCTGGGAAAGTAACCCTTTAATTTCTCACTTTAGAATATTTGGTATTTATAATTTTAATGCCTATTAAGTATTTAATCACAGTGTAGCGTATGCGCAAGGCTATAAATTATTGTAAGATAAAGCATTTCACTTTATGCAAACAAACTCAGCACTGCACACATTTTTGTGAAACGATGCTTTCAAATTATTTTTTGGAATTCGTATTTTAGAATTTTCGGTGTGAAATAAAATGCTTATTTATTTATTTATTACTTATTGAGAGAATTTTATTGAATAAATTCGGGAAGAATAGTGACTTATATAGTTTTGAAGGGTTTATTTTAAGGACCCTGTTTTTACAAGCAGGGTTTTAATTTTTATAATTTAAAAGTCATGTTGCTTTTTTGTAAGTGCAACTGACAGCAAAGATTTCTTACTTATCGACTAAATGGTTCAGCTGTCAAACATGTGTAATCGGCGCCCACTTCTTTTAATTTATATTTTCCCCCTCCCGCTTTCTCTTTGAGAGAGAGAATTTTGAGGATGTCCGCGAATCTTGTTTATGGTATTTTTTTGCAGTTTTAAGCATACTTCCCTTCAAACCATAGGGGTGATTCTCATCCGAAATTTACGAAAATTTGAAATTAGGTTATTAGTTCAGCATAGTTGCCAACTTGTACAGTTTTGCGCGCGGAAAAAACAATCATGGAGAAATGCACATTTGATGAAAAATCGCTGGAAAAGTACACATTTCGTCAATATTTCGTAGAAAAACGATAATTTCGTCAATGTTTTTGTCAAAGAACTTTGTAAAAAGATAGCTCAAAAATGCGAATTTCCTGTGTGGATCGCGAAAAAAACGGCAATTTCATCCAAATATTGCAGATAAAATGCTGATTTCTCCTGAAGACCGCAGGAAAACGTCGATTGCGATAAAAGACCGCTTAAAAATATTTTGCCAAAAGATAGTAGAAAAAACGCCGTTTTGGATAATAGACCACTTTAAAATATTTTGTCAAAAGATCATTGAAAAAAAAATGCCGATTTCACCAAAAGATCACAGGAAAAACGCCGATTTTGTCAAAAGATCATGAAAAAAATCAGATTTCGTCGAAAGATTGCTGGGATAAAATGCCGTTTTCGAGAAAAGATCATGCAAAAATGCAACATTTGTCTAAAAATCGTCAAAAAACGCCAATTTCATAAAAAAACCCGGGCGCCCTCCCCCACCCCGCCGCTGATTTCCGAAAATGCGGCGTGAATTTTCGCAACAATTTTTTCTCCCAGAATCACCCCTGGTACTAAGGCCACCTGTTTTATCAAGAAATACACATTCATTGTGTGATTTTCGAAAAAAAAAATTCTATTTATTTATTTTTTTTTTTAAATGAAACTTGTCATTTTCATGTTTATGTAAAATTTAAAACTGCACTGCAATCTATAAAATGTCGTCATTAGATTCTCTTTATATTTGGCATCTGAAGTCGAAAAAAATTTTCCTCCTTTTTTTCTTTGGTCCACTTTCATGCCTGCGATATTCAACTGTTTAGAAATTAAATTGGTGGTTTAAATCATCATCCTATACTCACTTCTATCAAGTTTTTCCATTATGATTCATTTTGAAATTTTATACATTGTTTCTTTTCCATTCTTGAAATGTAAATTTATGTTTGTAATGTGATCATAATTAAAGTACAAATGCTTAGAATTTAATTTAACAAAACATTCAGATTTTTTGCTGCTAGGATCAAAAGTACCTCTTTAAAGATTCCAAAAGATGTCGAACAATCATTTTAAATCTTTCTTTTTTAATTTCCTTGTCAATAGTTATACGAGAACAATAATTACCAAAGACAACTTCCCGCTTTTTTAAATTTAACAAAAGAGATTTTCATCCAGAAATTTTATTCAATAAAGAATGATGCAGATTTCAAATAACTACTACATAGAAGTGAGATATATTTAATAAAGAAAAAAAATTCTGATTAAATGTGCATTTTTTCATTAATAAAAAAGCAGAGGTTGGCAAGTATGATTTCCTTTCAAATGTCTGCCCTCAAGGCTTTTTTTTTTTTTTTTTTTATTGCAGTATATATTTTTTCTTTTAATCTACAATTAATTAAAAATAATCTTTTTGGTGTATTTCATTGAAAATTGTAAATAACAATTTGTCTTTGTTTTTCTGGAATAAAAAACATTTTTACTCAAAATTAGATTTATGATTATCATTGTTATATTTGATGTACTGTTATAATCTTTAATATATGCATATACATTCTCTTTTTTTTTTAATTTCAGGCATTAAAGTTTTATTTAAAATAGCTCTAGTGTTATTGAAAAATGTGTTTGCCAATCAAGAAACTTTAAAAAATTGTCCTACAATGTATGAAACTTTGGAATGTTTACGCCGCATTCCTTCAGAGATTTTACAAGAAGATTTTCTAATACATCAAGTAATGATGTTTATAATATTATATCATTCTTTTGTTATGTTCTTGCTAAATTTTTTATTTGTTTTCCATGTTTTTTTTTGTATAGATTTCAGAATAAATTAAACAGATTTGTAGGAACAGAAGTAAAAACAGAAACACATATTGCAGACTAACACCGATAAAAATTTAAAAATATTAAAGAACAACTTATTTACAAAAATGAAATATTTATGGATTGTTACTTACAAGTGACTTATATTCATCTGAAAACATTGTAGCTTTTTGTTTTATCACCCATTAATTAGCACACATATCGCGTCATCCTACTGCGTCCTTTTTCTTCTCCGGCCAACTCACAACAACCGTTCACTTCGCTTCTTTTCTGCGGCTGACTCCAAGCCACGCCTTCTCTATTCAGCCAATTTCTACAGAGCCTGGATTATGAGAAATTTGATAACCAATTGATCCTGCCAGGCAGCTTGTACACGCAGCTTGTACAATACGCAATCCCACAGATTTGTCAAATGTTTACTCCACATTGATCTGCTTCATAATTTTTTCTCTTATTCAACACTATTGTTTAATCATCTTCACTGTAAGTGAAGGAAATACTATGCCATTTGAAATAAAAACAAAACAAAAAAGTGGTTATCCCTTACTAATTCTGCTGCAACTAATCATATGAAAAAAAAAATTATATATTGTACCATTAGATTGTGAATATCTTCTGTTTAGCTCTTTAATGACAGCCATAGCAGAAAATTTTATTACCCTTAAATACTGATTATTCAAAGAAAAATGTCCATTTCTCAGATTTGAGTTTTTCACGCTTGTAAATTGGAGAGGCATGGTTAAAATGTCATTT
Organism: Maratus speculifer; assembly: GCA_964019185.1. Taxonomy (NCBI): domain Eukaryota; kingdom Metazoa; phylum Arthropoda; class Arachnida; order Araneae; family Salticidae; genus Maratus; species Maratus speculifer. The sequence goes on along the minus strand of OZ025294.1, from coordinate 388,446,819 downwards.
TCATGTATGTTTACTTAGGTCTGCATAGGCCGACATTTCCAGGTTCGGGCCCAGTCAGACACATAAAAAAAAATATTTGGCCCGGTCCAGACTAGTGTAAAAATTAAAAGGTTCAGGCAAAAAAATGACAAAAATTAGATGAAAAGCAATGTCCATTAATTCATTTTTCCCCCTAAGAGAAATTGAAAAATCCTATTTCGCTTACAAAAGCTGCGGCAAAAAAGGGATATTTCATTTTCTCATAGGAAAAAAACATAGAAAGAGGAAAGAGAACTAGGATTTTTCATTTTCTGATAGGGAAGAAATTTTATCATCGACATTGTTTATTTGAAAATTTTGTCATTTTTTTTGCCAAAAAATATCACAAGACCCTATTTTTTTTTTTTCCATGTTTTTATACATATGTTGAACTATTGTGTGAGATAATTTGTTTTATTCAAACGTGGTGCTTTTTTTACCACGCTTTTATTAACTTCACCTGTATGTTTGTGAGTTTGTAACTCTCCTTATTTTATGTATGTTCACCGATTACTCCAAAACCATGCAACCGATTAACTTGGTTTTGGTGTTAAATGAAAGACGATGCTCTCGAATTGGTACCACTTTAGTTTCATCGAAATTGGTTCAGTACTTTTTAGTAATTAGGCAAAAACTAATAAAATTAGTGATTTTTTGCTAATTGAAAGTGTTGAATACGTTCACTGAATGGAGTGTAGACAGCATGGCCGAGCGGTCTAAAGCGCCGGATTGAAGCTCTGTTTTTCGAAAGAGATTGTGGGTTTGAACCCCACTCCTGACATTATTTACATCTATGTAAAATTAAAAAAAAAATTTCCATATTACAATTTTTATTTTTAACCAGCTTCAGAAAAGGAAGAGGAAGTTATCAATTCAATGCGTATGTATTTTTTTTCTATGTATGTTCACCAATTACTCTGAAACTATCCAACCGATTAATTTGGTTTTTGTATTAAATATAAATATAGTTTAAAAAAACTAAAAACCACGCTTTTAAAGTAATCAAACTAAAAAGTGAAAAATAAATATAGTTTAAAAAAACTAAAAAACACGCTTTTTAATTATATCAAACTAAAAAGTGAAAAATAATTCGTACTATAAGCTGAAAACGAAAATAGATGAAAAATACTATATTACTATAAAATCATTGTTATTCTAGAAATCAATTAATAAGCAATAAATAAAATTATCGTGGAAAAAAAGCGTGGGGTGCTTCTTAAGAACTGATAGATGGAGCATGGTAGATGAAGCACCCCACGCTTTTTTTCCACGATAATTTTATTTATTGCTTATTAATTTATTTCTAGAATAACAATGATTTTATAGTAATATAGTATTTTTCATCTATTTTCGTTTTCAGCTTATAGTACGAATTATTTTTCACTTTTTAGTTTGATATACTTAAAAAGCATATTTTTTAGTTTTTTTAAACTATATTTATTAGATAATGCTAATTGAAATGTTGAATATTTTGAAAATTTTGCACATTTAACAGATAATATCTACTAACAGCAACAATATATCCATGCAGTACTACATTATTTAGTTTGTCCTAGTAGTGTACTTTCATATTCTATAAGAAAAAGTTTGGGGTACTATTGCTTAAATAAGATATTAAGTGTGGAAAATGGACAAAAACGTCATTTTGACTATACTTTGTGGCAATATAAAAATGTAATGCAACAATGCCCCATGGAAATAAATACATTTTAATAAGCAGGTAGGGTTATACTAACAGTTTATGCCAAAAGAGTTTCAGGATGTTGTTGCTTGCAAGAGATATAGTGCTCCTAATATACCAGCATTTCACTTTTCATGAAAAATGGAATTCACAACCTTGAACTTTGATATTTTCTATAGAAAAGAGGAAATTTTTTCAGGGCTTCAAAATTGCACATTATTCATTAAATATGATCTACTTCAACATATAAAAAAATCAAGCAAATAAAAAATACAACTATCACACTTTGTCTGATTTTCAAAATAATGGCTCTTAACAAGTATAAATATATTATATATTCTCTTCTTATGTGTTAATATATTCATTTTGCATGGATCTATGCATTTTTCAGTGTGACAGGATTTCATCATAGTCAGGTACTTTTTTGCACATCGTACTACATTTCGAACTTAGCTATATTTTAATAAACCTAGAAATCTACTATTCTTTAAAAGAAGTAAATTTCAATATGTAATTGTAGAATAATGGCAGTTTAAAAATGTATGCATCTTTTGCACAAGCAACATTTTACTGATCTCTGAATGCATCAGGCCTCGCCACGACAGTGATTTTCATATGGGCTGGGTCAAAACCGGGATTGAAAATTTTGAACCTTTAAGGGGGCTCAGGGATTGAAAACTTTTCAAAAAATTGATTTTTTTTAATGATCTAATTTGATTATTCATTCAATTCTTAACTCAGTGCAAAAAACCGCATAAAAATATTTGCATTTTTAACGGAGTTATAAGCATTTATGTATCAACACTTTCATAGCCGCATCCATATAATTTCAACTTTAAGTCGCGTTTTCTCAAAACTTGATTTTTGACGACTAACACCAAAATAAAAAAAAAATCTATTTGATGGAATAGCTTAATTTTTTTTTGCATCTATATAACATCATTATCTAGGTTAGGAATTAATATATTTTAGATAGTTTAATATTTTGAGTATTTTTAATGAAAAAAAAGTTGTATTTTTTAGGGGTTTTTTAAATTTTCAAATTTAAAAGTTTTTTTAATAATGTTTTTTTTTTTTTTTTTTTTTTTTTGAGGGATTTTTATATCCTTAATTCATTCTCTAGAGTAAAGTTTCCTGATCATTTTAAAGCAAAAATTAGGTTCTTAAGTCAATTCAACGTTAAGATATTTTGGTGTTGGTGATATAGCATATAATTTTTTTTTTCAAAAATTGTGTTACATACATTTCGCTATATTTTTTATTATATTACATTGAAATACTTCATTTTGTAATTTTATAAGACTACAAACATACCTTTAAAATATCAGAAAGTTTAAATTAATTACATTGAATACTGTTTTTATATGGGCTCGAAGCAAGAGCTCTGTTTACATGTTTTTCCGTATTGATCAACCCCTGAGCCCCTTTAAGACTTGGAAGAATAAAATCAGTCCTAACTTAGTTTAAAAAAAAAAAAAAAAAAAAAAAAAAAAAAGGCCTGACACAGTCTGGTACTTCAGGAAAAAAAAAAGTAAAGCCCAAGTCCAAAAAAAGTGACTAGGGCCGACTTGGGCCTTCAGAAAAAAGCCCCAGGCCTGACCCGACTTGAGTGCCATGAATGAAAATAGGCCCAAACTTTGTTTTTGAGCCAGGGCCCTGCCTTTGCATATTTCTATATTTACATCCCACCACAGTCATTGTATAGTCTCATTCTTTATTTTTGGTAACAATTAGAGATATTGATTTGTTTAAAAAATAAATAAACAAACAAATCTCTTTCTCAAATTCACAAGAAATCAAATCTTTCATTGAAAACTCTCTTGATACATGGCTAATGATAGATATACATATAAAAAATACAATAAAAGCAGGATTAAACTTTATTACAAATAATAATGTTTTAATTTTTAAAGGAAGATATTATAAACAATTAAAAGGAACTCCAATGGGTTTTATTATTTCTGGACTTTTTGCCAAAACTAAATTATGACCATTAGAAGTACAGATTCATTGATGATATTTTTATTGTTTGGGAGCATGGTTTGCATGAATTTACGCATTTTCCTTGATAAAATAAAAGAGCTTGATGATAATATGAAATTCACTCTTGAATTTGAAAAGGATAAAAGCTTACCTTAACTGAAACTTTCAAAAAAACTTTTAGATGATCTAAGAGCGCCACCTCCTTTTTGCATCACATATCATTCTTAAAAGAAATTTTGTTATGTATGCTTCAAATTATAACTCCAAGTTTCTTTTTTCTTTAATTAATAATATTCTAATTGGAATCCCCTAAAAATTTTCATACTCGTTGATTTAAAGAAAATTTAAGTTAACTAGTGTGATTGTTTTTTTCATTTTGAAATTTGTTGTATAAAAAAGTATTATTTATAACTTCTATTAATTTAAGTATAAAAATATTAAAATTTTAATTTAAAAGAACTTCTTTTTTGACTCTTTGCAGAGCAGTAATTTATATGAATATTTTTTTTTAAATCAAATCAATTCATGTAAATTTCATTAAATTCTTTTTTGAATTTTTAAACAGATCTGTGCATTTTTTTATTTGAAATATTACGAAGGAACTGAATTTTTCAATGATTTAATCTTTTAAAATCTTATTTTATATTGAAATAGGTTTCAAAACTAAATATTACTGAACATGATATGGAGAAAGAACATCAAAAACAGATTTCAACTCGCAGAAAACTCAAAGAACAGCAGCTTTTACAAGAACATGTAAATGGAACCAAAAAGAAAAACAAAGGTTATCGAAACAAGGAATAAAGAATTTTGCTTATTAAAAGTTTTTATTTGAAGTAGAGAAAGTTTTAAGTGAGAACTTTTTTTATACAGAAGTACTGTTTATAAAGATAGCAACATCAATGTTTTTCACTAGTGCTTTTTGCTACTTGTATGTTACTATTGGTCTGTTTTTTGTAGATTTAGGAAACACATGATTAGCAATGAATTTTTTTTATATCTGCTAAATTATTTTTTTTATAACAAAAGTTTTTAACTTATAATAAGCTTATAATAAACTCATATAACCAAAACTCTTTATTGTGAAACACTAATTGTATATGAATAAGATTTTTATTAAACATTGTTAGAACTGTTTGAATGTGTGTATGTTAAAGAAAGTTATGGAATATTAAGAATTTTCCATTTTTAATGTATTATAATTTTCTGAGTATAAGTAATGTGTTTTTGGCTTAAATATATGGATTAGTATCGTAAAAGATCTTAATTTAAATCAAAAACACCAAAGTTATAAATTTGTGTATTTAATATTTGCTTGTGTGCTTTTAAGATGTCATTTTAAAATAAAAATATATCTGTAAAAATTGAAAATTGTTTTTGGGGGAAAGAGTTCTGTCGGTTTGAGACTCAAAAATGGTCTAGAAAAATCATTTTAATAGAATATGCTAACACAAGATAATAATAAATAATTGTATCTGAAAACTGTTTTATAAATGCAAATTTGGTTATTTTTACTTGCATATTATGCATCCACAAAAGTAAAAAAAGAAAAAAGAACAATAAAAATTAATTTTAAATACTGTGTAGTCATATTTAAATGTGCTTAAAAGTAAAAAAAAATCTACCTGGACAAACAATTCTTGTGTAAAACAATATTTAGATTATGTGGATTTATTTTTCTCCATTTTGTCATTTTATTGTCTATATTTGAAGTAAAGTAACCACAGAAAAAACTCAAAACTGGCATTAGTTTTTATATTAAAACATTTTATATTTACATTTTACCCCTTCTACTTTTTTTTCTGCTCGTAAAGTGTTACTAGCAAAGTATGATTGTATGAATTATTTTTCATTCTCTCTTAATCTCTATAAAGGCTTTTTTTTAGTTAGCAGTGCTAGGTAAATGTAAAATATTTAAAAAAAATTTTATATCTAAATATATTTAAATTTGATTAAAAGTAGTACGGTAGATTTTATCACAATAGTGTCCATATATATTTCAACTAATTAACTGCCACCCATGCATTGAATCCTTGCAAATCTGGCTGCTATGACATAATTCAGATAAGTGATGATATTGTCTTTTTATTATTCACAATTTTGGAACATGATTTTTGCTTTATTTAATCAAGGAATGCCTACCATTAAATAAACAAAAGACTGCTATTCCAAAATTCTGATAGATATTGAATAAAAAAATGCATGGAATAGGCAATACCGATTATGATGCACCAACCACTATCTGGTTCATTGATTCAGAATTATATCTAATTCTGAATCAATGAACCAGATAGTGGTTGGTGCATCATAATCGGTACCTGGTGTGGTCATATGGCAATTAATATGTTAATTATGGCCACCATGTTTCTATCTCTGAGCACCCAAGAGCTTTTTTGCATTTTTATAAAAAAGTTTATAAAACTTAATTTAAATTTTCTTTCGCTGGTTGTTTTTTACAAACACTTCATATCTTTTTATTTTCCATATCTTAAAATACAATTTTGCTGGAAATGTTTTTATTTACAGCTAATTTAAATTGTTTTGAGGAAACAAAAAATTATTGGCCAACTATTTTGAGAGTTAACACATATATAACTATGTAAAACTGTCTTTTTATTAAAATTTGTTGATAAAATTTCAACTTAAAACTAAAAAAAAAAAAAAAAAATTTTAATTTTGGTACATGTGAATTATTTTTGACCCAAAGTCACATGATTAAGAAGAGAAATTGCATTTCATCTTTTGTTACAAAAAAACTAAAAAAATTTGAAGAAATTGCTGTTTTTTTTATACATACAGGTGTAACAAAAGAAAAAAAAACATTAATAATTTAATAAATAAGTTATTCTGAAGTATAGTTTCTAGTTATTTGGAAAATAATTAAATTATTTTGCTGAGTAAAAACTTCTTAAAAACTTTACAAGTATTTCTGTTTTATAGATTTTTCTTTCATATCATACAGATATTAATAATTGCTATTATTTTTATAATAAAGAGTTTTGGTTGTATAAGCAATTTTCTCTAAACATGCTTTTGACAATCACTGCAGTACATTTGTTTTTAATACTTTGGAAGTACTATTGCTTTTCATCTAATGTTATTTCATTCATTAATTATTCTAAAAAATATTTACATGTTGGTTTAAAATCCTATGAATGAAGTTCAAGCGAATTCATTTGAGATTTAGACACAGAAAACTGAGCTGTGATTTTAAGATTGCCAATACCTAAGTATTAATATCCTTTAAAATAGAAATCTGTAGTAAATTTTTTAAATGTTTAATTTATTTTTTTCTAGTTGGAATCAAACTATTTTTATTATTATTGTTTGTTTATTACTTTTATTTTCCGTCTATTTTAATTGGTTTTCAATTGTTTTATCTTAAACAGTTAACCGTGCAGTAATGAAATGCCATTATTATTGCATTATTTTCAAACACATTTATAAGTTAAATTTTTAAATACAAATTTTTTAATAAATATTGCAAAAGTCAATAAAATTTCCTGGTTAGAGTACAGTGGTGGCTTGTATTTAAAATTGCTGAGGAAACTGCTTCAGAAAATTTTCATCCATTATTTTAATAGTGTATAAACAATATGTACATTTCTTAAGAAAAATTTATTTACTATCATTAGTAAAAAAAAACTTTTCTGCACTGTAAGGTAATCTAAAAATTTAAACAATTATAAATTCTGTTTAAATAAATATCATCATAAGCATAAATACTAAAAACTTTCATGAAAATCTGGTACAACATAAAGTGAATAAAAAATAATGAGCTTTGAAACTAATTTTAAACTAACAATTAACCAATATGAAAACAGTACACAGAAATATTTCTAAATTTAATTTAATTTTACTGTACTCTCTACAAAGCTCTTTCAAAATAATATTTAATTTTATATAAAAAAATTTTCATTACAAATTCCCTAAAGGATAAACAAAGTGAATTGGTTAAAACATAGTTCCATAAAGCAATATGCAAAATACATATGCTGAATAAATATTTTGCTGCACTTAAAATTCTCATACTGCCTTAGCTTTCTCATGAGCTTTAGCTTTAAAATCATAACCTATCTGTACTGTTAAAGACGGTGCCTTTTTCTCGATAAAGTGCTGTTTTGTTTTTTTTCCCCCTAAATATGAGCATATAGACACAAAATTCAAATACAGTATTGCTCGAACTGTTAAACTTATAGTTAAAGCTTTGTAAAGCAGAGAACAGGTACTGACATTAAACTTGTCAAGGCTGGTGCAGTGCCATATGGCACCCTGACAAATTAATTAATTAGATACTGAAATATTAAACAAATTAAAAATATTTTTAGATTGCACATATCATAAAATAATATATGTAATACAATGTGTGAAAAATACCACTATTTTCTTTTATAATGTGCATAATTATTTTTAATTATGCAAAATCTCTCATCTTTATTATATTTTAAATACTTATTTGTGCATTCACAGTGATTTTTATGATCATAAAATCTATATATTCGCTAATAATTGTATCAACTTTTTCTATAAAAAATAAAGTCAATTCTCACTTTTTTCTCATGAAGAAACATTTAAAAACAAATCTAGAGCCAAAAATATAAAAATAAAAAAATAAATATTACATTTAGCATCCTCAAAAATACTTCATTTTTCACAGGCTTCTTGACAGCTGTCCTGCTTTGTTAGTAGTTGCACCTGCCCTGAACTTGAGTACAATATATGAATAAGTATAAAGTATGTAGAGAGAAAAAAGATTCATTATATTGAATGCCATGGATGAAATTAATGGGTTGGTGCAGTTTGACAATGCAACACCACATAACACAAGCCACAACTGTTGGAATATAAAACTATATAAAAGCTATTAATTGTTTATTAATTAAGATTTTAGTAAGAATGTGTTATATTTTTCATTTAAACAGTTATAATAACTTTGAAAGTTTAAAAGAAAAATTCCTTTTTTTTTTTTTTTTTTTTTTTAATCTGTAAATCAATTTTCAATTTAAAAAAAAAATTACAATCTTAAAAATATCTATACTAATATAAATACAAAATTATATGTATAATCTGCATTTTGAAAACCAATTGAAAATGCATGCTAACACTTATATTTGTGTAAGATGCAGTATTTCATGCATGTTTTTCTTTTTCTCCAAAAGGTTGTATGTAGATCCTTTTTTACATTTTATGTGATACCTTTTTATTGTATTTTTTGTTCATTTCAATTGAAACCATGTTATATTTATCAGCATGTTTTATTTATTGTTATTAAATATGCCACTTACACAGACCATTAAATTTGATGACCATTCATCTCAGGAAGTGTTAGTTGGCAAACTTTAATGTTTATAGTCAGTTTGAATGATGTGTGCTTGTTTTTAAGTTGATGTTCTGATATATATATATGCATTTTTTTCATTTGTTTTTTTTTAAGAGGTTTATACTGCAGAAGATTAAAGTAAAATAAGATTGGCATTTAAAATTGTTTTTTTCCCCTCTCTTGTTTAGAGTATTAAAATTTGTAATTTAACTAATTATGGCAATATTAAATAATTGTGATTTGATAGTTATATTTTGTGAATGATTGGTTCTGTAGGGAACAAAAAATGTAAAAAACTGATAAACTAACAAGGAGATTACTTTTGGTGTTGCCCGTACCTAGCATATAGACCTGGTGCATTTTTTAGCCCTATACATAAAAATTAGAGAACTGATAAAAATTCTCTGTTAAATATATCATATTTATATATGTTTTTATACTTTAAATTTTTTATTAATGAATTTTTATTTGTTTATTTCATGCCAAAAACGAGTCAAGTCGCCTAATATGGCACTACTAATTTTTAGCTTGCTTTATTTTGGGGCTATGGCATTTGACTAGGGTTGCCGGAAAACTCTACTTTTGAAAATATGCCAAATGTGTATATAATGTCATAATTTTTCAAAACCAAATTCAAAGGAATTTCAAAATTTTTTGATGGAATTTTTAAATTATTATTAACTAATTTATATTTTTAAATGCTTTTTTTTTTTTTAAATAAAATTTTGTTAATGGTCTGATAAGTAACCTCGAAGATAGCATTTTCAGAAAGTTATGCTGCTGCAAAATTAAAGAATGTGACTTTAACAGAAAATGTTTTTTGTTTCGCAAACTTCCTAATATTGGGCTTTTTAAAATGCACAAAGTCTCAATGCTCGGTGCGAGTAACACCAAAAGTGGTTCCCTCATAAGTTGAAAAAAATGAGGAATTTTAAAATCATGCTTTTTGTATCACCATTATTAAAATGATTTGAAAAAAAATGTTTCCATTGCAAAAATATTGTACAGTATTTACATAGCTGAATTGAATTGAAATGGTTATGATATTTTCATTAAAAAAAACCTGTTAACTGAGGTTACTATTTCTTTACTTTCTTCAATGAACTACCTAAAGTTTTTTTTTTTTTTTTTCTTTCTTTCTTTTGTAACACTATATCTTCAACTCATGTATAAATCAAACCTATTCCTGAAACAAAACAAAACAAAAAAATTATATGAACTTATTTTTTGTTTTAATTTTTCATAGGTATTGTAGTCTCATAATTTTCATTTTTATCTATTTTTACTCATGAACTACAAACTATATTATTTAAAAGTACATTTTTTAACCCTCTCATGCTTGAATTATTTTTAATTGAACAAAACACAAATTACATTTATAACAGTTTTAATTCAATTATTAAAAGCAAATAATATAAGATTTTTCAAAATCTTCCATTTATTGTAAAATTACAAGCCAAACCTTATGTGCTAAAAGTAATTTATCATTTAATATTATCATAAAATCCCAATTGTTAGCTCCTTCCTTGAAAGTAAGCCTTCCAGCTACTTTTAAATAGTTTTGATTTTCTTTTCCATTTTCAAATATGAGCTCATCCCCCCTCCCTCCCCCTCCTTTTCACAAACTTTTTTTTTTTTTGGGGGGGGGGGGGAAATAATATGTGAAGCAGATTCTTTTGATTTTTTAGTGTATTTCCATGTGTTTTTACATAATCTTAATGAAATCTTCCCCATCACTTAAAGTTTGACATCTTGAAAATTTTGATTATCTATTTTCTTCTATTAGTTGTTCACTAGTAACATGAAGTAAATAATCAATTATCTATATTGCACTCCTTTCTACAAAAGTTCCTCTTTCCCCTCTGAGCAAAGTTTAAAATCTTTAAATTTATTATTATTTTTTTAATTCTGTCCTATTTCTTATTTTTACTAAGATGATTTACCTAAAATCTCATCTGCATCTCATTGATCTAAAAGTCCTCTTTGAAATTTTTGCTCCATCTTTTCACCTAAAAGGGGAGAGGGTGTGTAAGGGGAGGATAGCGATATGTATATATATATATATATATACAGGGCTGGGGAATTACATCATTGTACTCGCCACTGGCAAGTAAGTTTTTCTTCAGGGCGAGTGAAGTTTTAAGTTATTTTTTCAAACTTCAAACTGTAAAGATGCCAGAATCTTTTATTTATTTATTTTTATTAGTTCCCTATACTTTGCAACTTTTGTAACATAAATATTATACTAAATTCTATGCTATAGTACTAATATTTTTTCTCTTGTATATATTTCTTATTTTTATCGAACAAAAATATGAAAATGCATTGTAGTATAGTAATTAACTGTTTTTTTAGTTGTTTAATTTTTGTCTTAACTATTTTCAACTGTATATTGTATTTTGCTGGCTGGTAAAATAAATCCCTGGCTGGTGAAATTTTTCGAAAATTCCCCACCCCTGTATATATATATATATTCCAGTTTAGCTGTTCTCACCCTTAAATCACATATATATTTTGTGGTTAAATAGAGAAAAAAATATATATATTGTATGTGTTTGGAAGGGGGGGGGGTAAGAAAATATACTTTTTTTTGGGGGGGGGGAATGCAAAATAATTTAGGTGATTGTTTAAATAATTTTATTACAAGATCAACAATTTAGCATAAAAAAAAATTACCAAATTTTGCAGATTTTAAACTGCATAAGATGAAGCAGAGGGGGACGTGATGTTCATGATATGAAGATGGGGAAATAGAAGGAGAGAAGCTAAGATTTTAGGAAGAGGGGATATTTTAGGTGACATATTATTTATTTATTATTATAGTGTATTAAATAGGTCAGAAAAGAAATTTTAAAGAGCTTTATAGGTTGAATAAGAATTTTTTGTTATTTAAGATTTTATGGGAGGAAGCATTTAGTAAATATATTTTTTCTCAAATTGGAAATCTGTTGAAATATAAAAATTCTCGTTTCCTGTATTTGCCTTATTTACTTCTAATTTAATGGTAAAAAAAAGGTTTTCTAATGATTTTTTTAAATCTTGATAAGTCTCCTTCCAAATTTAGCTTCTTTTCATTTTAAAAAAGAAAAAGGGTTTACAATCGGGATTTTACAGTAATTTATTTGTAACTAATAATAACACATTGCTCAGTGGTGCACAAAACAGGAATTTTAATATACATTTGTACATATTAAAATAAAATAAAACTTTCAACGTTTTGCACCGTCTTCAGGAAAATATGATAATGGAAGGACTACGTTTGCATCATGATCGAGAGATAATATTTCTACTAAATTAAAATCTAAATGAATTACAATTTTTAAAAATGTTGCCATTTACACATGAGTAAAAATTAAAATATTGCAAGGAAATAAAAAATTTTAAGATTTTATGATGTTATGCCATATTTTTGGTATATTGTAGGATAAATTATCATTACATGGTTTATTTTCTCGTGCTATGATTTCGATGGATTCTCTTATTTTACCTTGAACTGGGTTATTGCATGGAACTATGATTTTGGCTTCCTCAAAATTAATATGGCAACCCTTGTTCGCCAAGTAGAAGCGAGCAAGGGCAGTATTCCGTTATATTGTTCTATATCTCTGTGATGCTCTTTAATTCTAATTAAAAGTTTCCGCGTTGTCATGCCGATGTAGACTTTTTTAAGATGTGCACCACTGAGCAATGTGTTATTATTAGTTACATTTTATGGTGCAACTGTCCTATATATATTTATAAATTATTTGTAATTATTTAAGCATAGGTTACACTTAGAAAAAGTGAAAGATAGTATATTTTTGCATACTTTCTAGTTTATATCAAAAAACAGAATTTTTTTGAAAAAAAAAAAAAAAACTTGTTTAATGCAGAACAAAGACTAACTTTCCAACTGAATTTTCAAAAAAAGAAAAAAAGCTCTTCTGTCATCCATTATTGAATTTCATTTATGGTTTATATATAATAAAAGAATAAAAATTACATATTCATTAGGACTCTCATTGGATTATCTTATAGTACAACTTATTAGGTTATCATGCATGAAAGGGTTTGAAAAATGATAATGATTTACATATTTCACAGATACTCCACAAAAAAAAGTCATTTTTATATTTTCACCTCTGTATTTGTCTCTGTTGACTGTATTTTGTTTTTTAAAATCCTGTTTACATTCACTGCCCATCTGTTGTACTTTTTACATTTATGGATTTTTCAGTTCAATAATGATGTTTATTATTATTATTATTTTCCTTTCAGTTTTTACTTTGAACCCTTTTTTATGTTTTAAAAACAGAAAAAAGCAAGTATCAAACATTCCAGTAGAGTTAACATATTTTATAGTACTGAATAGTGCTTTCCATAAGATTCAGTAGATTAATATTGTCATTATAGCACTAAATAATTTGAAAAACACATATATAGTTTTCTGTTTGTATTAGCCTTTTGCATTAACTCAAATATATATTTATAATTATATTATATCTGTAGAAATTTTTGGAACTGAAGAAAAGGTTATCTTGTTCTATTTTCTGGTATTCTTTTTTTTTTTTTTTTCTTCAAATGAGCAATCGTACAGAGGAAAAAGTCATGCTACTGCTTTCATAGTAGATGCATGTCTTCTTTGTGCCTGTCAAAAAAAAAAAAAAAAAAAAAAAAAAGACTCGGATCTTTTGAAAGGACTAGCGCATACTAAAAAAAAACATTATGGTGTTTTAAAAATATTTTTCAGTTTATAGAAAAAATATTTTGTTTCATAATAATAATTTTTATTTCATATAATTATTGCCATTTGATCCCTATTTAAGCTTGGATTGATTTTAAAATAAAATCGCATGAGGAAAAATAAATATAAAAATAAAAAAGTGTTTATTGTAAAGGTGTATTTATGTATCACAACTGTAATTATGAATATTTTTTAGCCAAATGAGTATTTTTGAAGAATTTCCAAAGACCGCAAATTCCTCGTTAAAAAAAAAAAAAAAAAAAAAAAAAAAAAAAAAAAAAAAAACTTCAATTTTTTATTTATATTACAATCACTTTATATTTTGCTAGTTTGCATTTTTTTTCTTTATTTTAAATGTCAATAATAGCTGTATAAGTCATCTTTTAAAAATAAAGTTTTGATATGCAATTAAAAAATTTAATTATTTTGCACTGTTTAAAAAAGAAATGTAAAAATAGTGTTTGTAGTTTTTTTTTTAATTTCACTCCTAGTTGTGAATAACACTATAAGCAAAGTGCCTTCAAATTGGAATAGCTTATTGCATTACTTTATTTTTATTTTTTAGAGTCGTTCATTTACTTTTATTTTTTAGAGTCGTCATTAAATTGAATCCTTGACTTTCCCTATAAATTACTATAAGGACTTTTTTTTTTAAAATTATTGTTTATCTTTCAGTTAAATATGTTTATTATTTTGCTTCTCTTTGTTTTACATTTAATGGATATTGTTACAAAAAGTTTACTGAGCTTTGAGAATATCTGGAAAGGGAAAAGTGATTTAATGATGAACTAGAATGTACACTAGTGATAAACAAAAAAAAAAAAAAAAAAAAAAAAAAAAAAACTTTTTAAGAATGTAATGCAATGACTTCTGCAAAAAACATTTTATTAAAACAGTAATTATTTAAAGACTTTAACTACATTCAGAGTTGTGGCATAGTCTTAGCTCTTGGTGAATTGCAGAATCTTCTATCTCATCAATTAAAAACTTTATTTTTTTAAAACAATTTATTGTATTTATATACTTTTATCATAAATACAAAAATATGTACAATTATTGCTTTTGTTATTCACATCAATGTGTCAGTGTACCTTACTGAATCATTCTATTCTAAAATGAAATATGCTAAAGGAAATTGTTTTGAGCTATGTGATTATAACATATGTGATGAGTTAATTACATAATCATCACAAGCTGCAGTAAACTAATGTATAATGTTATACTCCACTGATTAGATAAGTTAAAATTTTGAATCAAAATTTTATCTAAACATCTACAGTCATATTATATTTTTATGTGTTTTTCTCCATTAAATGTCACAAGCATGGCAGATTCTGCTGTTGATTATATAAGATAGGAATTATATGAGTGCAGCCTGCATAAAATAGTAAATGGTTGAATGGGGCCTAGAGAGAAAAAGTTGATATGCTTAATCTATATACTCTATAATTCTATAGAGTATATAGATTAAGATAATTCTATATGTCTTAACATCTAGAAATGTTGTCTTAGTTTTTTTTTTTTTTTTTTTTTTTTTTTTTTTTTTAATAAGTTTATCCATTTTTTTCTTCTTAAATCTAGATGAGCCTTAGTATTACAATAATTATCAGTATATTGGTTTCAATCATCAATATAAATTATTGAGTAATTTTGGTGGCAATCTAAAGAGGATTTATTCTTTTTATATTGTTTCTTATAGGGAAATTTAATTTACAAATTGGATTACTGCTTGGAATGGATTGTATTACGTTTCTGTGGATTCACTATAAGTCATTCCATTTCTTTTCTTTCTTTCTTTTTTTATTATTAAGAAAAATGATTTTATACTTTTTTAAGGTTTTTTATATTATGCTAGTTAAAAAGAGATGCTAGGATCATATTTTCAAGTAATTTTTATTTTATTTATTTTATAATGATTTCAGCCTCAAAGAAATTTAAGACTATGAACATTTATGTCATATACTGTGTTTAATTGCTTGTAAAATGTTATTTCATTTGTTATTGCTTTTTTCCCCTGTTAGTGTTTTATTACCATTTTGCTCCTATTTTAAAAGTAATTCATTAGAAATATCTGTACAAGGATTCATAGAGATTTCAACCATTTATTATTTCCAACAATTGATTATAACAAAACTACTGTAAAATGTTTTTCATATTGCTATTCTTCTAAAAAGTGTAGTCTATCTAAAATTTCAGTCAGTTCAAAAGTTTTAATTGGATTTATATCAACTACTTTGTTAACTTTTCATTTACCATTGTAAACTACTGAGCTTATATATAAAGAAATGTAATAAGATTAATATTTTCTCTTTGCCATAACAGATTCAACAAGTATTTTTTGAAATAAATAGAAACTTTGTCATTTTAAAGAAATTTTAATATTAAACTCAACTTCTTAATCTATTATTCAATAAAAAGAGCTATTTCAGCAATAATTGATGTATTACATTTTAAGGCTGTTTTCCGTCATTCATTTTCTTCCACTTTAAAATGTTGAAAAAACTTTATGCTCCAGTTATAAAACATTTGTAATTCTTGCATTCATAAAATTAACTGAAAAATTTGGAATTAATTCATTTCCTTTTTATATTTTATGCGACTTTGATCACAATTTATTGCTCGTTGATTGCTATGTATGTGCGTATATGATAAAACGGGTCTCCAAACTGGGGTCAAAAGATCTCAGAGCCATGCTGATACTTCTAAAAAATATGGCAGATCAAATATAACACACCCTAATTTTTCTAAAAAAATCTCAAGGCATGTCCTTGTCCAGCTGATTATGCACAGGCAAACCAACAACCAACTTGGAGTCCCTTGATTTAAAACTGCTTTACTTTTAAAACTTTAGACTTACTTTATTGTAGTTAAAATTGTTTTACAGGTGAAATATAAATAGTTATTTAAAATGAATATCTGAAACAATTATAGGTATGTATATAAAGTTACTCTATTATTAATAAGGAAGAAAGTGACCTATTTTGATTAAACAATTTTAATTATGATTTATATGCATATAAAATTACTTGTACAGTATGTCAAGCTCAAATGTTTATTTAGTCACATGTTCACAACATAAATATATTATATCAATTTCAGTTTTTAATATTTATTTCCAATTTTTTCCCTTTTTCTATGAAATGTTTGTTAGTAATAGTCCTGAAAATTTTAAAATAATATAAATGAGAGTCTAGTTTTTATACTGTTAATAAAATATGCCAAAATGTGCCTATTATAGTGCGCTTCTTATTATAGACGTTATTAACTTTCAATGATGCTTTATATTACTGTTAAAATTATAATGTAACATAGTATTTTATTAAATTTGACTTTAAAAATGCTTCAATATTTCACTCAAATCACAGTTTGCATTGCCAGAATTTAAATTAGCTCAGTATTACAAATGTTGTTCCTGTTTATATATATTATTTGTACATATCATGCAGTTTCAAATAAAATATTCATGCTCTAGTGCAAAATTTACTTATTAGATTTCATTTTTTAGATTAATTACACTGATTGCAAGTATATGGTCGGTTCTCTGAAAAATAAACAATCCTAAGTTTTCACAAATATGTAAGATTAAATTTTTAGTTTAGCAGTAACATTATAATAAAGAACATGCAAAATTCAGCATTAAAAAAATAAGTCATAATTTATTAGAGACTTTTCAAATGATTTTATATGAAAAATAAAAACTGTTAAATTCGCTTAATTTATAATTTTCTAAATAATGATTTTTTTACTAACTTTATCTGGAATGTAAAGAGTTTTAATTGATTTGTTATCTTTCAATTTTGTTATTTACTATATGAAATCAATTATCTTTATTGTTATACAGTATTCAATAAAGATAATTTTATTATTTATTATGGTATTTTTAAATATGCATGTTATCTTTTTGTTTATCTAGAGCTGAATTCGAAAGTATATTTAAATGTTTGCCTATTTTTTGTTCTTATTGAAAGATTAAAAAAAAAAATTCTTATGTACCTATAATGGACTAACTCTATGAAAGCTAAATCAGCTATGCTTGATGAAGAAGTTTCCATTTAAATATTTTCTCGGTGATTATGAATTAAATTATCATTAAATCTTCATAAACATCAAATGCAAAAAAAGAAAAAAAAAAAACCAAGACTTTAAGAAAAAATTTCTGCTTTTATAATTTTTTGACACTTAAAAGATTTTTTTAAATGATTAATTATATTTGACTATCCTTATTGACAAAGAATGCGAACAGAAAAAATGCCAAAACTAGTAAAATCTATAGATTTATATAAAATAGAAGTAGTATACATATGTATAGAAAAGCCTCATTTTTACCTTCCCAAAACTGGAATTTTTTTTGCAATTGTTTTTTTTTTTTTTTTTTTTTTTTTTTTTTTTCATATTTACATTTGCTATTTTGGTAAACTATAAAATAAACGCAAGATTCTACTATAAATAACAATCAAGAAAAGTTATTTTAAACTAAATAGAACCTTTTTTTTTCCTTGTTTACTATTTGTTAAAACACCCAGTCAGCTAAACACTCAATCAAATTTTATTGTATTGGAAAATTGCATTATTTTAGTTTATTGGTCTTGGCATAAATCCAATTTTCAGAAGTTAAATTTAATTCTCTTGAATTACTATGAAAAAAAAAAATCATATATTTAATGTAACTTGCATATTGAAATTTCACATTTAGTTGAAAATTTAAAATGAATGAATAAATCTGCAATTGAAATTAATTTCCAATGTGCAATATTTGACTATCTATATTATAAACCGAGAACATGGCTGTCACTTTTGATTGTGGCCAATGTAATATTCTTCATTCCCTCATAAATCGAATGGGATGGATGTATTTAACCACCCTCTGAGTGGTTATCCCATATTTTCAGTTACATCAGTTAAGTTCAATATATTGAAGGCAAAAATATTTTCAAGAAAATTATACTTTAGCCATAAATATGGAATATTTTCATATCAATCTGCAAAACAAATTTTCAGTTAATGAATAAGCAATTTTATAAAATTACAGAAAAGCCACCAAATCACTCAAAAGGATTACTGAATGGTGTACCAAAATGATTGTTTTATGGAACAACCAGATCACTGCTCTATTAAAAAGTATATTGTGAACTGAATAAGCCTCTATGCCTCTGCAGTTGCGCCTCTACCTTCCAAGTGCAAGGTTTCATATCAGTCAATTCCACTATAACAGAAGTTCATTTTGCACCCTTAAAATTTCCATCCAAACATTTAGTAATTTTTCCAACTGAGTGAAAATTTATCTAGATCAGTGCTCAAACCCAAAATCTTTGTCTTTAATTGCCAACACTGTGATAGTGACATATGGTCTGTTATTTGAAACACCTTGGCAGAATAAACTGCAGATAAAGAAATTCCCAAAAACTATGAATACATAATTATATTTTTATTATTTTAGCACAACTGAATTGATTGGCAAATAAACTGTAACTGTTGATTACTCTGCTGTTTTGTGTCAATTAAAAACAGCCTAGTCTCATTACCAAACTATTATTTGCCCTGAATGCTGTCTAGGTAGAGGAATATCTAAAGTTATTGAAAAAATATTTGCAATTAAAGCCAAAGGTTCCAGGTTTAACTCCCAGACTGGACACATTTTCACTCAATTGGAAAAAATTACTATTCATTTACACAATCCAATTTGATTGTATTAAAAATAATAAAAGAGTGCAATTACAACCTCATAGTTTATTAGAATTCCTTTACCTGTGGTTTATACTATCGAGCTGTTTCAAATAACAGACAGATGTCATTGTCAAAGGTTATCTGAATTGTATTGGATGAAATGTCATCTAGATAAATCAGTTAGAAGAGCAGTGGCAATTAGAGTAAAATGTTCTGAACTCAAGTCCTGGTCAAGACATATTTTCATTCAAATGGGAAAATTAATACTTGTAAGATTGTTTAAAATTAATAAAAAGTGTAAATTTATTTTAACTTATTCATTGTTAAATTCATGTTCTGGAAGTTTCCAGAACATTTTTTAATTGTTTCCATAAGAATTCCTGGAAAAATCCACTACAGTATAAAAACAGGGGGTGACATTAGAATTTACCCAGAGGTGGGAGGTATATTCTTTCAAATAGAAAAGCTAAATTGGTAATATATATATATATATATATGATCTACAAGGGCCAGGTGGCCTGTCCTGATGCCCAAGTTCTGTTTGGATTCATGGAATTTTTTCATAAAATTTGGGCTGACCTATATCTTACAAATGAGCTATATACTTTGTTAAGGAGGAGGGTTTACAAGGGTCATGCAGTTAGTCCTGATGCCCAAGCATTGGCCATGGAAATTTTCTTTTAGAAAACCTGGGTTATCTTAATTTTTATCTGAAGAAAAGTAATATAATAAAGGATATAGAAAATATACAAACTGAATTTTTGCTTTTTTTTTCTTTTTTTGTATGCTTTCTGGTTATATTGTGTTTTCAGCAATATTGAATACTCAAGTTTATCTTTTTCTAAAGACTCGCGCATCTGAACTTTTCTTCTTGGTTTGGGATTTATATTTTACAAACAAGCCATAAGAACTACATGCAATAGAACCCAGTTAATTTGAACTAATTGGGATCAGTGTCTGTTTGAATTATCTGAAATTCTGATAAAAAAAAGAAAAGAAAAAGATACTTGCTAAAAAATGTAAGTTATATGTACTCAATAACATAGTAAACATCCTCTATTTCGGCATCCTAAAGTTTGCCATGCCGGATCACAAAAAAAAAAAAAAAAAAAAAAAAAAATTCCTAGTTTAATTACTTTTGATATATATAATAATAAAATGGAACTTAAGAATGAGGAATTACATGATAACCCATTACAAATGGTTCAAAATTGTGAATCTATAAATAGCTCAGTCACTACATCAATGAAGTGTGTGTGTGGGGGGGGGGGGGGGGGAGAAAAAAACATTTGGAAATAATTTGTGCAATCAATCTGTTGAAAGAAAAAAAAATTTTATCATCTGAATAAAAAAAAATCCTGTTAGAAAAGAATTTTATAGTGATTGGCAAACAAACTAATATTCAAGATTTTTTTTTTTTTTTTTTTTTTTTTTTTTTTTTTAAGATGGCTGCTACAAGTAGGCCTACATTGCTCATTTTCACGTTATATTTGTGTACATGTGTAGTACTTTTATATTATTAAGCATTTTTTCATTCAATGGAAATTATTTAAAGAATAAAAAACATGTTTTACTGTCATTTTTTATTCTTTACTTTTACACTTTTTTCACAATATTCATCTTGTAATCTGGAAAATTTTGTAAGTTAATATGTCTAAGTATAGTTAAAAAAAATAAAATCATCTTGGATGAATTGAAATTTCAGATTAGTGGGGTTCTACTGTACTTGTTTAAGAAATTTGCCCAGGATATTGGCAAGATCAATGCATGCTTTAATTTATTCAATGAGTCGCAGATTAACATGAGGCATGGTCTCTCCAACAGGATTTCTAAATTTGTAATATCCTATACATTACAGATCTACAAGGGCCATGTTGCCAGTCCTGATACCCAAGTTTTGTTCATACTCATGGAAATTTCCTTTTGTAAAATTCAGGCTGATCTTTTTTTTTTTTTTTTTTATTTTTTTTTATGGAGAACAGTGTAATAGAAGATACACAAAATATATAGTCTGGAATGTTTTGCTTTTTTTTTTTTTTTTTTTTTTTTTTTTCTTCTTTAAGAATTAAATATGTTTTATGGTTATATTCTGACTTCAGTATTGCTGAATACTCGGGTTTATTTATTCATTTTTCTTTTATAGGTTTGAGAAAGAAAAACTTTATTTTTACTGAGATGGGCCTTGTAATTACAAACAAGTTACTAGAACTATATTTTGTTTATGAGTTTGTCCTAAGTATTGGCAAGATCAATGTATTGTCGAAACTTGCTTTGAATTGGCTCAGTATTTTGTAGATTATCATGATGACAAGCTTTTTAAAGAAATCAACTTAAAAAATTGAATTTTAAAGCTTTTAAATTTTGTCACCTTTGTAAATATAAATTTTGAAGAAGGGGATAAATTCAAATGACTATTTATTTATTGTTATAACAAAGTTATTTTTTTTTTTAAAGTAAAGTGTTTTAAAGTTTGTTAATTTAATGGTGGAGGCAAAGGAAAGAGGCAGACATTTAAGTGATTATTTATTTATTGTGACTACAGAGTAACAAGTAAGACTAATAAATTTAAAATGAAAGATTTTAAATTTCATATGTTAGATATGCAGATGGAGTAAATGATATATAACTCATAGTTACAATAAAATAATAAACAGAGCAGAGGAAATTAAAGTTTGAAAGGCCTTATACTTTGCGCAAATAGCAGTGGCAAAAGAAACAGTAGGAAATGTTAAAAGTGATTTGGAATTTAGGTAAATTTTTTGTAAAAAAAAAAAATTGTTGAAGTGTTTAAAATTCTCTCCTGGTTTTAAGATGTTTTTAAAGTATATTTTTATATGTTTATAAAACTACATTGATTATTTGATTGAATCTATGCAGAGTTTTTTCAAAAGAATGTTAGACATAGAATAATGGTAATTTAATAAGACCTTTGATCGTTTTGCAGAAATTGAAATGTGCTAGGTTTGGCCTGATTTCATTAATTTTTGCACATGGACATGTGAAACTGGACCATAAATACAAAAAAGTAAACAAGCCAAGTTGATATTTTAGTTTTTATAACAACCCAGGTCTTAGTACAAACTTAAAGTTGTTCTACTGAAATGGATTTGTGCCTGAAACCTACTGCATATGCAGATCTTTGATGTACTCATTTTGTTATTTAAAATTCATATAAATCATTTTTAAGACACAGAAATCGAAAAGAATAAAAAGGTATTATTTAAACAATTTACTCAGAATTTTTAAATTGTTTTCTCAATGCATAATAATAATTTAATCAGTATTAAGGTAATAATTAACAAATAAATTCTGAAAATATAACTCAATGTCATTGGAAACGTAGAACTGTAGCACACAAGATAAAAAAGGGTAAAAAATGAATTATCGAATTTTACGTTTGCCTACATGAACCAACAGTTTAAAAAAAAGTGTGACAAAATGTATACTTTAAAATAAGATTTTTTTTTTTCATTTGGATTAAAAATCTTCATTTTTATATTTCATATTACCTCATGATATACAGTTGATTCTGTGAAATGTGTACACCTAGGAACCAAAGATTTGTGGAACATGCATTTTTGTGAATTATAGATCATCCCTTCGTTTAAATTTTATTTTTTAACATTTGACTAAATTATAAATATATTATTAATGATAGGGCATAATATTTAATAATGTCAATTTAAAGTAAAATTATATTTTATACATACTGTAAAATACCGAAAGTAAGCCCATCCTCCTGCCCTTTAACAGACAGAATATTCTAATAATTTCAAGGGATGCATTTAGTTGTAATATTTGTAAAACAGAAAGGAAAATTGAGAGAGTGGTGGGATATATTTGTAATTTATTTCCCAGGATCTATATAGTTTGCAAAATATATGAAGGTGTAGTTTCTTACTTTTGGTACTTTACGGTATATGCTTTTTTATTTGATCGATATTTGAAACTAAAATGTGTTTTGATTTTGTACAATCAGAATAAAAATCCAATCTAAGAAATGTCTTTCTTGGACACTATAAGGTTTGTACTAGATGTACCAAATTAATCAGTACGTATCTATAGCAGCCAAGTTAAAAGTGATCATCAATACTAACAACAATATTTACTAAAAATATGAATGAGTTTTAATGAGGAGTGCATATTAATTTTGTTGCTTAGATAGCATAAAATCTCATGATGTATGATAAAGTGCTAAATCTTTAGAAAAAAAAAATGTATTTTAAGTATTCTTATGCATGGATGTACAGATGGATTTGGTTTTGACACAAAGATATTAAAAAACCGTGAGTGAATGTTTTTTGAAGCCCATATTAAAAAATTTATTTCATAGACATGTTTTGTGTAAATTCTTTGAGAATTTTTTTATTTATAACAAACTCATTTTCAAAACTTTTTTTTTTTTTGTTAAAAACTTATCAAAACTAATTTTTTTTAATTCCAGGCTCAGCTAAATCACTTTTTCATGCTTGAATAAGTATAGGGAGATAAAGTTTCATGAAAATCAATAGACAGTTTTGGATATAATCTGTAATCAGGAAAATTACTTACTTGTTTAATGTGCATGATAATTTTTTTCATTTTATATTAAAGTTAATCTGAGTTTTTATATTTATCTGAAAATAATTTTCACAACACAACAGCAATTTTCACTATAAAAATTTTATTAACTCTTTAGGTATTTTCTGGCATTATAATTTACAGTTTTTATTTTTAAATAAGCATATGATTGTTTATATTTATAAATACTATTTCATTCTAAATGTTTAATTAGATATTGCAATATGATGGTGATGTGCTGCATCAGAACTATAAAAAAATGAGAAATACTAAATTCTTCAGAATGTTTTTAAGTGAGGAGGTTCTTCTTTCAACTTGAAATACATATCTGTCTCTATCATATTCCTCTGTAAAAAATAAAAATAAAAACACTGTATAATTACCTTTCTAATTTAAAATATAACAGTTTTAAATATCAGTGTTTTAATATGGAATATATATTTTTTAAAGCCAGGTAGAAAAACATCTACTAACTACAAATTATTTTTATCAGTATAAAAAAAACACTAATAATCTTGTGGGCTCATTTTAAACAGTGTACATATTAATTACCAAATGAGCCAGTAATAATAAGAAAGTTTAAGAGTTTTATATTTTAATTGATTAATTTAATGTCATTAATTTTATGAAATTGGGTTAAATGCATGGAGGATACTAAATATATTAATCTACAGGGCATTTAAAAAATGTATATACAATGCTATACACAGGGTGTCTATTCTCAATTGTGGACAATGGCTAATTTCTAAAATTAGACATAGACATATAGTCCTAATTGCAAAAATGTTTTAAATAAGGTAAAGAAATATTTTAAATGTTTGGGTCAATAAAAACTTTTATTATAAAATTTAAATTTTTAATGGTTCCCCCCCCCCCCCCCCCCAGTTTTATAAATTATATTTAGTAAAATTTTCCTATTACTGTGACAAGTAAAATAAAGTCCCATTCATATAACACTAAAATTGACCGAGTTATGAAATTTTAAAAATGCATAACTTACACCACTTTTCTGCATCTAAACACAAGTAAGTTTGCCCATGCTTAGAGGGGTCATATTCCAAGTACTTAAAGTATTTGAAGAATTTATTTCATGTGTATCTGTGCTTTGAAAAATATCATATAAGTTAGACGATTGAGTTAATTTTTATCAAGTTTTACATTGACTAAAATAATTTATTTTAACATATGTTTTATTTTGTAAGGATTTGGGACTGCTTCTTTTCAAAAATTATGTTATTTTTATAATGCCAGTGATCGTATGTATGTTTTTGCAGTTCAAAATTTGTACTTTAAGGATCTAACTACGTTAAAAATGCAATTTTCGACCAAAATTGTCAAAACCTTTTTTATTTTATTTTAATAAAGACCAACTTTTTACCTTTCGAAAACTGTATTTGTTTTTATTGTACGATAAATAAATCTGGAGTTATAGCGGTTTTTAAACTACTCAACAGCTATCACTCAAACCAGAAGTGCTGTTTAAAGGGCCGTGTGTTTCGAGAAATTTCGTGTTTTTGGTATTTTTTTTATAATAAGAAATGTAAATAATATGTTCTATGGACAATATTTATCTTTTGGGTTCGAGGCTAATTGTTTATTATTGATGTATATTACTGTAAATTCTTGAAAAACATAAATCGACACTTTAATTGCATATTTTGGAAAATGTAATTTTTGATGAAAATTCCATACACAAAACATGATTTCTCAAAGAGTTATAGGAACATCACCATGAAATTTGAAATATATGTTATTTGCACTGTTGTGAAGGCAATGAACTAAAGATTTAAATTAAGAATAAATATTTTTTGTTTTATTGATGTTTTTGTGGAATGACATCGATGAATTTTGTGAAAATTAATATGTAAACAGGTGCGATACGCTATAAGTTTTGAAATACTTAAAGTATCTCTTAGATTTTAGTTCATTGCCTTTGCCAATGTCATAAATATGAAGTATGTAAAGGAAATTAAGATACATACAGTAAAATTTTCCTTAGAGCGTTTTGCGTCGAATTTCATTAAATTTTGTGATAAATTCTTCCATTTATCAAAATTTTATCAATGAATAAAATATTTTTTGCTTTTTTCCACATTTTCTAATCATAAACTTAGTAAAAACAAGTTTAAAAAATAATTAAATAGCTTTTATGGAAAAAATTGCTCTGTACGTAGTCAGGCATTTTAAAGCACTTTCAAATATCCAATTGAGATTAAATTTTACATACTGACATAAATCCAATGACAATCATACTATTCTGTGGTTATTATTTATACTTATTTAAAGGATAACACAAAAATATTTGAACAGATTACCATCAGAAAGTTTAAGAAAAAATTTCAGATTACATAACATAAGACTGCAAAGATTGTGTTTTTTAACTACAATGTATTTATTATCACAGAATCTGAAAATTACTTTAATTTTTAACCATCATGTCAGGATTTTTCACAAGTGATAAACTGCCAAAATTAAAAAGTAACAAAGACTTGATACTAGAAAATAAAGAAAATCTGTGATTTTTAACTTTTGATAATATATTTTTAGGTACTTTAACATTATCTAATCTAATAACATTTTAAAATATGTATCATTTTGTAAAGATTTGAGGCTGATAATTTTCATAATTTTATTTAACAAATTTTTTTTCTCTTATATGTTTATTACAAATTTTATACTTTGCATTAATATTTCAGAATGATTTTATTTTCATAGCATCTTAGTTTATAGGTGCAAATCATGGTAACTACTATTTTTTCATAACAGTTGGCAGGTCTGTGCTATTGTACTTCACTCTATTTTAATTAATTTTGCATTGAAGAATCGAAATAAACAACTTCAGGTAATAAGAATCAAAATACTTAAAACATTTAAACCACAAGAAATTTAATTAAGTAAAATTAACCCCTTGACTATGTTGTCAAAAAAATCAATTTTAGTTTCAATGTTTTCTACCGTGTACACACTGCATGTGGACATAGTCAAGGGGTTAAGTAAATTAATAAAATTAGATTAGACTTACATCAGATGCATTTCCAAAATGAAGAAATCTGTGATCATTTAAATGTAGAGATAATATTTACAGGTGAGCAATAATCGTAACTATGACTAACACATCCTAATGATGATTTGATTCAGCATCATTCCTATTTTTTAGTTCAGTCTCTATGTCACATATAGAATCATAGACACCTTCAACATTCAAATCTTTGTTTCTTTCATTTCTTAATGTTGCAGCAATTGTTAATGCACTTTTTAAACTATTTGCATGCTGAAATATAAAAAAGGCATTTATTATTAAAAAGTCATTATTAATGGCTTTCTTTCTATTGTAGGGATGCACAACCTGTGGCCCGCGGGCCAAAAGTAGCCCACGATGGGTCAACGTGTGGCCCGCGAACTTCGATAATTTACAACTGAAAAAAATTGTAATTTTTGTGCTTAAATCGCAAAAAAAATCGTAGATATCGCCAATTTACCGCGGGAAAAATTAAAATTTCGTTAGTCACTTAATAATCGCAAATTTCGTAGATTGGGCACGGAAAAATTGTGAATTTAATTGATCTGGTGCGGAAAATAGCGAATTTTGTCGATGAGGCTCAGAAAACTCGCAAATTTCGTTCATGAGGTATGGGAAAATTGCGAAAATCGCCAATGATACTCGGAAAAAGATAATTTCGTCGATCAGGGACGAAGAAATCGAAATTTCGTTTATAAGGCACAGAAAAACCTCGATTTTTGCGATGATCAGCAGAAAAAAATCGCACATTTCATCTTGCCACATAAAAAAAATAAAGATTTCATCAAAGTTACTTAAAAATCATGATTTTCGGTCTTTGGACGTGGAAAAATGCGTATTTCGTCCATTTCATCAAAGGTGGAAAAATCTCGAATTTCGTTGATCAGCTTTGTAAAAATTGCGAATGTCTTCGATCGGTTTCGTAAAATTCACGAATTTTCCTGATGAGACGCGAAAAGATCGTGAATTTTCTCGATCGGCTTCATAAATCTTGAATTTTGTTGATCAGGAATGTAAAAATCGCGAATTTCATCGATCACGCGAAGAAAAATGGCATATTTCATCGATCAGCTTTGTAAAAGTTGTGCATTTCGTCAATTGGCTTCATAAAAATCGCGAGTTTCGTTGATCGACTTCCTAAAAATTGCGAGTTTTGTGAATCGGCTTCGTAAAAATCGCGAATGTCGTCGACATGGGTGCAAGTTTTCCGTCCACAGGACGGATTTCCGTCTTTTAAAAATTTCCGAGGACGGAAGCGGGACGGAAAAATCTCCGACGATGAATAATTATCGCGAAAACGACCGTTTTTTGCCAAAAGATCGCTAAAAAAGACACGATTTTTTGTCAAAAGATTATGAATAAAACGTGATTTTTGTCAAATGATCGCGGAAAAGGGCATTATTTCTGTCAAAACATCGCAGATAAAAGTACATTTCATTCAAAAGATCGCAAAAGGACGCGTTTTTTGTTAAAAAATTGCGGAATAAACGTTATTACTATCGACGGATCTCAAAAGAAAAACGTTATTTCTGTCAAAGAAATTGTCAAGGAATCTCAGAAAAGACGCGATTTTCCTCAAATGATCGTGGAAAAAACGCTATTTCTGACAGAATTACAGAGAAACTGCGATTTTTGCCAAAAGATCGAGGAAAATCTGTTTTTCGTCGAAAAGATCGTGAAAAAAGACACGATTTTTTTTCAAAAGATTGCTGATAATACGTGATTTTTGACAAAACATCATGGAAAAAACCTTTTTTTCTGACAAAAGATTGCAAAAAAGATTCGTTTTTTTGTCAAAGAATAGCAAAAAAAAACGGGATTCCTGTCGAAGGATCGCGAAAATGACGCAGTCTCTTTCAAAGAATCGCGAAAAAGATGAGATTTTCGTCAAATGATAGCGGAAAAACGCTATTTTTTTCAGAATTGCGGAAAAACATGATTTTTTGTCAAAGGATCTCAAAAAAGTCGCGATTTTTAGTCAAAGAATCGTGAAAAAATCGCGAATATTCTTCAGAAGATCGCGAAAAAGTCGTGAATTTTCTTCAGAAGATCGCGAAAAAGTCTCGAATTTTCTTCAAAAGATCGCGAAAAAGTCGCGAATTTTCTTCAAAAGATCGCGAAAAAGGCGCGAATTTTCTTCAAAAGATCGCGAAAAAAGGCGAATTTTTGTCAAAGGATCGCGAAAAACTCGCGAATTTTTGTCAAAGGATCGCGAAAAACTCGCGAATTTTTGTCAAAGGATCGCGAAAAACGCAATTTTTGGTCAAAGGATCGCGATAGAGACGCGATTTCTGTCAAAGGATTGCTAAAGACGTGATTTCTGTCAAAAGATCGTGGGAAAAAGCGAATTTCGTTAAACGGTCATGAAAAAAACGTGAATCATGCACATGTATATTTGTTCACTCGGTGGGGGGGGGGGGGGGGGGGGAGGGGAGATTCAAAATATTTTCAGTCCTGGCAAAATTTCAAACTTGCACCCATGGTCGTCGATCGGTCTCGTAAAAATCGTGAATTTTGCCAATCAGCTTTGTTAAAAGCGCTAATTTTATTGATGAGGCGCGGAAAAAATGTGAATTTTGTCTATTGGCTTCGTATAAGTCGCAAATTTTGTCGATCAGCTTCTTAAAAATCACGAATTTCGTCGATCGACTTTGTAAAAGTCATGCATTTCTTTGATTGGCTTCGTAAAATTCACGAAT
Organism: Maratus speculifer; assembly: GCA_964019185.1. Taxonomy (NCBI): domain Eukaryota; kingdom Metazoa; phylum Arthropoda; class Arachnida; order Araneae; family Salticidae; genus Maratus; species Maratus speculifer. Next base: position 388,417,152 of record OZ025294.1, on the reverse strand, counting down.
GTCATCGATTGGCCTTGTAAAAATAGCGAATTTTGCCAATCGGCATTGTAAAAATCGTTAATTTTACTGATCAGGCGCAGAAAAATTACGAATTTTCTCGATCAGCTGTGAAAAAATTGCAAATTTTGTCGATCATACGAAGAAAAATTGCGAATTTTGGTGATCGGCTTTGTAAAAATCGTCAATTTTATTGGTCAGGCACGGAAAAATTGTGAATTTTCTCGATCCGACTCTCACGAATTTTGACGTGCAAGAAAAATCGTGAATTTTGTCAATCAGCTTTGAGAAAGTCGCAGATTTCGTCGATTGTCTTCGTGAAAATTGCTAAACTTTTTGATCAGGTGCGGGAAAATTGTGAATTTTCTCGATCGTCTTCGTAAAAATCGCAAATTTTCTCAATCATGCGAAGAAAAATCGCAAATTACATCGATCAGCTTCGTATATCCTAACCAACTGAATTGGATATTTTGACAGGGTAGCGAACTTAAAAGGGTGCCCCCTCCTATTCCCTCTAAAATCATATTTTTTATCCGATTATAGGCCACAGATCACCTCCTTGAAATCGAATTTCTCTCCATGATATTGATGTGGCCCTCAACCACCCAGACATATTTGTAAGTGGCCCTTCTCTTCAAAAGGTTGTGCACCCCTATTCTATTGCAATTAAAAATCGGGAATTAATGGGGAGATTTTAGACTTTTTAACTGTAACATACTTGTATATTGTGAATGTTAAATCTTTTATAACCTGTGAATGATACTACTTGATTATCCTGTCAAATCAACCAACTTCACCAAATTATACAAATGTTAAAATGTTATCATTCTAAAATTCTAAGTTAGGAAATATAATGAATTTAAATTCAAAAGATCACTAAAGATTTGGATTATTTTAATGATATAGCAATATATCAAATATAAAATTTGATTTATCACAGCGATGTCATGGACACGCTATAGTGCGTAGATTAGGCAAAAAATCAGAGATGGAATGCAAAAAAAAAAAAAAAAAACTTACACGTAATTTTGTCAAAGGGTTGCAAAAAAAAAAAACAAAAAAAAAACACTGCAAATTTTGTTAAAAGATTGTAAAAAAACTGACTAATTTCGCCTCAAACTCACAAAAAAAACTGCAGATTTAGTTCAAAAATCACGATAAAACAGCAAATTTGTCAAAAGATTTACGAAAAACGACAGATTTCATCAAAAGATCGCAAAAAACGACAATTTTCATGAAATAATCGCAATAAAACAGCAGATTTCATCAAAAGATAACAAAAAAAAAAATAAATAAAATTTAGTCAAAAATTTTTTGAAAAAATGGCAATTTTCACCAAAAGATTTGTGAAAAAAAAAATCGCCAGAAGATTGAAAAAAAAAAAAAAAAATTGTCAAAAGGGACAGGAAAAAAAAAAGTTAATGTTGGGATTGAATTTTTCTATTCCAAAAACTAATTTTCCTACTACAGAATTGTTTTTTTTTTTGCTGCTCCAAATATGGACTTTCCTGCTCCAAATTTTTCTGAGTGAATGTGACTCCTGTAAGTACTTATTCATTAAATAAAAAGTACCCCTTAAAACTCAAAAATGTATTCTCTTTTTCAGCAAAAATATCTTTTACAAAAAATCCGTCTTGCTTCTTTTTAAAAAAATGCAAACAATAATGATACTTGTTATCTTCTACAGACAAATAAACACTATTTTATAATTAAATTTGTATCTTGCACATTTATATTTTAAAAAGTAAAGAAAATTTCTCTTAATCGGTTTAAAAAATGGTACTTACATATTAATGCCTCCACAGCAAAAGTTGCGCTAATGCACCAATAAAAAGCGCACACGCAAAAAAAAAAAGAACAACAACAACAAAAAAAAAGCACAACTGATTTTGTACAAAAAAAAAAAAAAAAATCGCTAGAAGATTGCAAAAAACCCAAATTTTGTTAAAGGGTCACGAAAAAAAAAATTAATGCCGGGATTGAATTTTTCTATTCAAAAAACTAATCTTCCTGCTACAAAATTGTTTTTTTGCTGCTCCAAATATGGACTTTCCTACTATAAATTTTTGGGTCATTCCATGCCAAATCAACCAGTGACTCAACCTGACCCTTTTACATTTCGATGAAATTCTCAGGAATCGTTCTGCCTGATGATATAAATGAGAATATATGTTCATAATATTTTTTTCGCATCAAAATTTCATATAGTTAATTATTTAAATTTTGAAAAATCATAATTTTTTGGCTTGTTTACATGTTTTAAATTTTAAATTTCTCAAGTTTTATCGAACATAGAAAATTTTATGACCATTCATTTCAAAGAGGAGTTTATAAGGTTTAATTTGATATGCAAGTTGACTATGTATAGTTAAAATAAATAAAAATTAAAAAAAAATAAATTTGAAATTTGAAAAATTTTTAGATAGTCATTTTTAAAAATTTTGAAAAAAATGTATGTTTGTTGTAATGTTATAAGCTTAAAATTCTGAAATTTTTAGAGTGGGATCTCAATGGGATCAGGAGTTATTAAATAAAAGTAAAAATTACCATTAAAATAGCAATTTAATTCTATCTGTTTTGTTATTTATTTTTTTGTATAGTAATTTTGAGCTTTTATTTCATAACTCCTGATCCCATTGAGATCCCACTCTAAAAATTTCAGAATTTTAAGCTTATAATATTACAACAAACATACAATTTTTTCAAAATAACTATCTAAAAATTTTTCAAATTTAAAATTTAATTTTTTTTTTAAATTTTATTTATTTTAACTATACATAGTCAACTTGCATAACAAATTAAACCTTATAAACTCCTCTTTGAAATGAGTGGTCTTGAAATTTTCTATGTTTGATAGAACTTGAGAAATTTAAAATTTAAAACATGTAAACAAGTCAAAAAATGATAATTTTTCAAAATTTAAATAATTAATTGTATGAAAATTTAAAGCAATAAACAAACAAACAACAACAAAAAAAAATGCTCTAATTTACATCATCATAGAGAATGATCCCTGGCAGTTTCATTGAAATCAGAAATGGTCAGGTTGAATATTGAATTTTTTTGGTTGATTTGACATGGAATGACTCATTTCTGAGTGAATGCAATTCCTGTAAGTACATATTCATTAAATAAAAAGTATCCCTTAAACTCAAAAAGGTATTCTTTTTTTCAGCAAAAATATGTTTTTTCATAAATCCGCCTTGCTTCTTTTTAAAAGTAATGTGAACGATAATGATACTTGTTATCTTCTACAGTCAAATAAGCACTATTTTATAATTAAATTTGTATCTTTTTTAAATACAAAATTACATTTATTTTATATATACATAACATATATTTATACATAATATTACATAATTTTTAATTACATTTATTTTTAAAAAATTTCTCTTAATTGTTTAAAAAAATTAATATTGGTTTTATTTATTTATTTATTATTATTAAAATAATAATAATTGCATTTCCAAAATGAGCAAGTTCAATTTTTATGTCGACAAATATGACTTATTGGAGAAAACCCAGGATTTTTCAAGTCAGCAATATCACCAAAATAAATACTAAGAATAATATGCTGAAATATTATATTAAGTCATAAACAAATATTTTTAAGATATAGCATTTGTGAATAAAAATGTAAGATTTTTAAATATAATAATTACTTTTATCAAGAGACATAATAAATATCAAAGAAAACAGAAGATTATAAGAAATTCAATGCTTTTTATTTATAGTCAAAAAATGTAGATGGGTATAACTGTAAAATGTATGTAAACATTAGATTATATTTGAAGACTAGTCGTTGGAGGCCACCGTAACACTTACCCATCATGGATATGCATAACATAATATATGAAAACATAACATATGTAAACAATTTATAAAATGCATTACAATTCCAAAACAAAATATAAACGTATATTTAAGTATTTTTAACATATAATTATGCTCTTTTAATGAATTTCTCATGAACCAATCATATGAAACGCCAAACAATTCAAGTAGCACTGAATTGCATAAAAGAAACATCCTTATAACTCCAAAAATATTAATCATATTTACTAATGGTTTCTTGCATCTAATTAAGTGTCTCATTTCTAATTGAAAGATAGCTTTGAATTGAAATTTGAATGAAATACAGGGTCATGAAAAATCAAAGAATATGGAAAACAGGATTAAAAATATCTCTACAACTAATAATCCGATCGACTTTGTTTTATGCGCAAAATTTGTGTTACTTTATTGCCTTTTACGTCCATTTCTTAAAATAAAAAAATTCGAACATTTTTATGTACCTTTTATCAGAACGAATTTTTTTAGAGTCCGGAAAAAATAGTTCCGGATAATCGAGGTTACTGATATTAAATAGTCTTTGTCCCATTCTCACATACTAAGCATATACAAAATTTCAAGTCTCTATCTCAATTTGTTCAGGAGATAGAGCGGTTACAGACAGACAGACACACAGACGGCAAAAAAAAATTTTCTAAAAATATGTTTTTCGGAATCTCCAGTGTCCGAAACGTGTAAATCCGTCAAAAATTTTTTTTTGATTTTCAAAACGATTGCAAGACTTACCCTATACTACGTATGATGCAGTGTTCGAAATCCTTGGTGGTCCGCTGGTCCGAGACCACCGATAATTCAATCGGACCAGTAATTTGAAAAATTTAGTGGTCCGCAGGACCAGTGCCTTTTTTCAGGCCCTGAGAAAACCGAGACTGATCGCACATAAGATTTTTTATTACTTACAGCGATGCCGCGAACGCGCTATAGCACGTAAATTACGCAAAAAATCGGCGATGGGACGCAAAAAAATAGCTCTTACGCGTCCCACAGGAGGTGTAATTTCATTAAAGGATTGCGAAAAAACGGTAAATTTCGTTAAAAGATCGCGAAATAACGACTAATTTCCGCAAATTTTTCAAAAAAAAAAATCGCGAAAAACGACAGATTTTTTTTAAAAATTGCAGAAAAATGGCAGATTTCTTCAAAAAATTGCGAAGAAAAGTCAGATTTCTTCAAAAAAATTGCAAAAAACGGCAGATTTCTTCAAAAAAACGACAATTTTTTTTTTTAAATCGCTAAATAACGACTAATTTCCGGCAAATATTGTCAAAAAATTCGTGAAAAAAAGGCTAATTTCATCCTGAAACCCAAAAAAACGGCAGATTTCTTCAAAAGATCGCGAAAAAACGGCAAATTTCGGCCAAAAATCGCAATAAAACGACAAATTTTGTCAAAAAAAATATCGCGAAAAACGGTATGTTTCGTCAATAAATCCCAAAAAAACAAAAGATTTCGTCAAAATAATGTAAAAAATGAAATTTCGACAAAAAAGCACAAAAAATAAATAATTAAATAAATAGATAAGTGAATGCCGGAAGAGAATTTTTCTGTTTTAAAAACAAATTTTACTGCTTCAAAATTGTTATTGCTGCTCCAAAGACTGATTTTCCTGCTTCCCAATCGGTTTTTTATTGCTCCAAATGTGACTCATGAAAGCACCATTTCATTAAGCAAAGTACCCATTTACTCAAAAAAATATCCCTTTTTTCAGCAAAAATGTCTTTTTCAATAAACCTGTCTTGCCCCATTTAAAAAGAAATGCAAACAATAGTAATACTTGTTATCTTCTACACTTAAATAAGCATTATTTTATAATTAAATTTGTATCTTGCATATTTATTCTTTAAAAAATACAGAAAATTTCTCTTAAATTAATATTGGTTTTAATTATTTATTATTATTAAAACAATTATTGCATTTTATTTTTCTTGTGGAAATGAACAAGTTCAATTTTTGCATTGAAAAATGACTTATTATTAGTGGGGACCCGCTTTTGTAGAAAAGGGACCCAGAATTTTAGAAGTCCTGGGTCTTGGCGACCCAGGATTTTTCAAGTCCAGCTGCATCACTGACACTTGCTACAATTCCACCACTCTGGCTACAATCTGGAGAAAAATCGAAAAAAAACTGCATTAACCCTTACAGTCAGTTGAAATAAGTAATGGCAAATAAAATATCTAATTAATGATTTGATAGTTTTTCTTTACGTACTGTTTATTTAATTTTTAACAAATTATAATTTTACATTTTATTATGCTGAAAATTTTGGATAAATGCAAAGTAAGATTGGTTATTTTCCAGGGAGGGGGGGGGGAGAAAGAGGCCACCCCCTAGTGTTGAAATTATTTAATAGAATTTTATGTAGTGGACCAGTGATGATGTCTGTGGAACAGTAAATTCTCATGCGCACTGGTCCTTGGGACCAGTGACTTTTTATTAGGAATTCTAATGCTGTGATATATAAGTAAAAAGGAAAAGAAATAATAATTTTAAATAATGAAAGAATAAGTCATTTAGTAAAATATTTATAAAAACACAAAACATTATATCTAAAGTTACCCTGTAAGAAATGTGCTACATCTCTTTTAAAAAATTCCAATTCTTTAAATTTATTATTTGTTTATTGGAATTCTAATTTATATTCAATGCAAAATACTTAAGTAATTTGCTATTGATTTAAAAGTTGTAGAAATCATTGTTTAATTAAAAATAACTTGTTTTAGTAAGAAACATTTGTAATGAAACTCCAAAATATTTATGAGCCTGAAATTTTCCTGAAATAATTTTGGATCTGAGAGTGATTTTACAATAACACCGTTGTAACCATAAAGTTTTGATTCCAAATTTTTTTTTATGTTGCATTTAAAATGATTAATGAAATTTCAGAACCTGCCAGAAATTGTTTTAGTAATAACTGGTTACAGTCAATAGGATACCTGTATTGTTTTAAAAGCTGTAAATACACAAACCAAAATATTTCTTACTTTGATACACAGAGATTTTTCTATTTTACAGTTAAATAATTATTTTAAAACAGTATTTATTTGTAGAGAATATGCAATTATTAAATATTTTGAAAATTCTGCATTGCATTAACAGAGTATAGATTGAGGACCACTGTACCTCATGTTGAATACATTCTCATAAAATTATTATTTAAAGCTTTCTTTTTAGCATATTAACTTTAATATTAAATAAAAACAAGTATCTTATTTTTATTAAAAAAAAAAAAAAAAAAAAAAAAAAAAAAAAAAAAACTGTTTCTTCTTATTTATCTATAACCTTTAATGAATAATAAAGAAAAGTGCGATGATGAAAATTTTTACTTTTGAAGATCAAAACCAATCCAGTGCTGTAATCAATTTAGTCTAAAAGAAAAGCTTTAAAAATTTAAAATAAATAAAATATAAGGAGTGGTCCACAGTACTCCATTCTCTCCTATATGGTAAATTTTGCTTTGATTTTATAAAATATATAAATTACATCCTTTATGACTTTCATTTTTACAAATGTAATTAAAAGAGTGACTCATATATATATATATATATGATGCAAAAATAAGAAACCTTACATGTTCTAATGCTATGAGATATTCGGTCTTTATTGCGCCAGGTCTACTACCTAATAAGCCAGGTCCAGAACCAGGTGGTCCAATGCACGGAAATATTACAGCCTGTGTCATAGACGATGGTGAACTGCTGAGTTTTTCCTCGCTGAGCACATCTTTTTTACTTTTGTGCTTCCCACTGTTTTTTTCGCCATGAAACATGACTATAATAATTGAAAAATAGTAATTAAAAATTAAAAAATATAATTACAGAAAAGCAGAAAGCGATGCATTCAATAATGTAATGTAATACTAACTGAACTATACTATATATGTATAATTTTTTTTTCCTTCCCAGATATCACAAGTGAGATTAATCGAGATATAAGCAAATAAATAACTTAATCTCCATATTTTATATTTGATGGAAATTTTATTTTAAAAGAGAAAAATGTAGCGAGATTATTAAGATGTAACAAAACAGCGGAAATCTCACAGGAGAAATCGAATCCGAAATTCTAAAAAAAAATATAAACAAATTTTTAGTGTTGCCATATAAGAAAATCAATATTTCGTCTGACGTAAAACTGAAAAATGCGAGGAAAAATGAGATCCAAAAAATATTTTTTAAATATTTTTTTAATATTTGAACAACAGATCAATAACTATACAAACTAATAAATACTTAATTTGGCATTCTGGGAAAACCGAGGGGAAAAGCAAAAAATCATAAAATAATTTACCACTGACAGTATGACAATAATCGTAGCCGCAACTGAAATTTGTTTTGATCTTAAATTTTGTTTTTCTTCTTGAAAAGAGAAAACACCGTGTCTGAGTAGCTGAAAAGCATCTTTAAACGCTTCGCTGCCTTTTAAATATGAATAGTTAGAGTATTCAACTTTTCTTCATAGTTGTGTCTGTAATGAATATTTTTTTACTGCATTATTTGATGTTTGTTTTATCGATATAGTTACACCATTAGATTTATTTTTTAATAATTATCATGAAAATCTGAATATATATTTACTGTTATTAAACAAGTGAATGCGTTTTGTTGAAAAAATAAATTTAGCTGTGGATTTTAGTATTTAATAACAATGCTTTAAAGTATAATTTTTTATTTTTACAAGTTATTTTAAACTAAAAAAAAAATGTGTTATAATGTTACTTTGTTCTTTGTAAACTTGATTTTTACATTTTACATTAATATTTATTGTTAAGGTCTAGATAGGGGAATTTCAATTAATATCTGTGTAATAGAATGTATCCAGTGGTGTAACAATTTAAAAAATATGGAAGTGACTAAGAAGTAATTTACAAATTAATTAAACTATTAGGATTAGGAGAAATTAATACAATATTTACGGGAATAATTAGTTAAGCTTCTAATCCTCTTATCTTTGGTTTCGCTGTGGGAGTGGGCATAAATGATCATATGATTAATTCCATGAAAATTTGTCATATCTGTCACACAGCTAAAAATCGCTATGCTTGTTCACCACCATATTTTTTAAAAGTTTCCTTTGCCCCATTCAACTGATGAAATCTCTCCGATAAAATAAGTCACATTTTTCTGTTCTAAAATACTAGTAGCCAAAAATCGTTCTATGTGATATACATGACAAGTTTTCATGGAATTAGCCATATGTGAAAGTATGGGAATGAATGAAATTTGCAATGTGATAGTTGCTAATTTTGGGAGGAAAGGTCTCTAGTCCCATTAGCCTCTTCTTCCTTTCCTTAGTTATATCCTTGACCAGAGCTTCAGATATACATCCTTGGGCAGGGGAAATGCTTAAAATCAACACTTTTAGAACAACTAGCAAATTAATGAGTCTATGAATTATATAACTAAACAGAGTTGCCACACCACCTGGAAAACGGGGAAAACACAGGGAATTTTAAATCTCCTCCCAAAACAGGGAAAATCCAGGGAATTTTTAAAAAAATCTGGAAAACACAGGGAATTTGGTAATGGCAAATTATAACATTTCTAATTAGCCTTCATACACGCATATATTTTTTCTCACTCAACATGAAATAAATGTGTTGCAGTACAGGGAAAATACAGGGAATTTTTTTTTAAGATTAGAGTGGCAACCCTGCTAAATTTTCTTGTAGGAAATAAAGACCCATGCATTAGTTGTGCATTCTAATAGTCAGAATTTAAATCCACTGGAACTACTTATGGTCCTGTTTCATGAGACATTAAAGTTGCTCTCTATTTATGACATCAAATAGAATTGCTTAAAACAAGCAAATTTTTATTATTGGAGCAATTTTGCTACATATGAATGTGTAAAGGAGCAATTTTACCCCACAGTGAAAGTAATGCTTCTTGTAAAACTAACAAGAAAGGAGCCTTGACCATTATGTTGCGGCAAATTTTGCTGCTTCAAATTATGCTGTGTAATAGAGATTTATTTACCAAAAGAGATGAAATCGCCAGATGGAAAATTTCGACTGTTAAATAAAATGAATTCAAAATTAGAATGTGGCTTTTAGAGTTCCCACTGATGCAATTGATTTGCAGATTTAGAAATATGTAATTGGTATTTGTAGTGTGCCGTTATGCATCAAGTTATTTTTTAAATAGATGAATTATGAAGTGCTAAAAGTAGTAAATAAGTCTTTCATACAGTTCTTGTAACTTGAAAAATTGTCTTCACTTAAATAGGGAAAGCTTGATTACCTTCAATCCCTTTCCTATGTTCTTGAATGAATCATTAGTTATAAAATATTTTTTTCAAAATTCACTTTATTAATTCACTTGGAAAGGGATAAGTTTTATATGCAATAAACTTTAATAAATTTTAAAATATTTACCTTTTTTGTTTTCATGTTCATTAATTTTTGAATTAAATTTTACAAAAACATTCTTAACAAAATGAGAAAATTACCTACTATTTCAGAAGTCGAGAAAGAGTATTCACCTTAGAAGTCTGCACAGGCCGAAATTTCCAGGCTCATGCCCGGCCCGATCAATAGAGAAAAAAAAATCGGCCCGGCCCAAAAGTTAAGATTTCGGCCGAAGATTGAACCAACTTGGATAAAAGTTTAAAATTTGGCCCGGCCTGAGTGAATTTCTACAGAACATTGATCTTTACTCTTACGGAAGAGTTCAGTTTCAGTAAAAAAAACTTATCTTAGTCTTTTTTTTATTTTTTTTTTCATGTTTATAATCTCCATTTATGCAGAAGTGCCGTAGGCTGTGATATTTATGCTTCTAATGAACCTTTGTTTGTTGTATGTAAATGTTTCAGTTATCATTAGTATTATTAATCCATATTCTATGTAATGGAGAAATAAAAATCTAAAAAATGTTATATGGTAAAAGTAAAATATTCTAAGATGGAATTTTCTAATTTAAAATTTTACTACTAAATATATTCAGACATTATTACCAATTTCTATCATTAATAATTATGAATTTTTTTGTAAAATAATTATTCACTGTTGTACATTTGCAAAGTGTGAAACCGTATGATTAAAATTTAAAGCAGTATTTTTTATTTTTAATACATGAAATTTGCTTGTAAACGTATTGAAAACATCCCTATCTGATCTACCACGGAAAAAACGGCGAATTCCAAGAGAAGTTCTCGAAAAAAAGGACAAATTTTGTAAACAGATCATGAAAAAACGGCAAATTTTGTCAAAAGATTATGAGAGAATAGCAAATATCTTCGAAAAATTGCTAGAAAACGATGTATTTCGTGAAACTGAAATTTATAAAAAATGAAAAAACTGCAACATTTGTCAAAAGATCGCTAAGTAACGTATATTTTGTCCAGGTATCAACAAGTAATCGCAAAAAAAAACTGCAAATTTCATTTAAAAAATCTTGAAAAAAATGGAAAATTTCGTCAAAAAAATTGTAAGACAATTAAAAATTTCATCAAAAGATCACAATAAAACACAAATTTTGTCCATGTATCATGAAAAAACAAAAGTGTGAATTTTGTCAAAAGATCCCCCCCCCCTTTAAAAAAACGGCAAATTTATTAAAAAGATTGCAAAAAAAGGGCTAACCATAGGCGTAGCCAGCCTTTTGAACGGGGGGGGGGGGGGGTGCCCAAATTTTTTAACCTGAACATGTTGGGTACAAACAACATCTTATGTAATAAAACCTAATAAAACAGAACCCCATAAAATCTATCAAATTTCCGTTTTAGACAGGTTTTTTGCAGAAGGTATAATTGTGTGGAACTTCTTTTAAAAAAGACCCAAACGCAATTTTTCATTGTGTGAAGAAGGATGAGAAGTTGCTTAAAACTAAATCTAATGGACAGGGGCGTGCGAAGAGAAAGCTGCGCCCGGGGCAAAGTTACAATTTGGCGCCCCCTCCACCCAACTTTTTCTTGTAACAGGCCAAAAATGACGTTGATAGTATAAATTTGCCGCCCCCTAAAGTTCCACGCCGGGGCAGCTGCCCCCTACGCTCCCCCTTTCGTACAACGCTGCTAATGGATAAGAAAAAGATATATAAACATAGATAAAACATGATAGATATAAAATAAAGATATCCGTGAACATAAATCTGTAATTATCACAAGTTTTCATTTCAAACAGCAATGAAATACTAAAATAAATAAGCACGACTTTAGTTCTCCCCGTCATTTTGATCAAAGTAGCATTAAAATAACTTGTAGTATGCAATTTAAAGTGAAAAATAGCTCTTATATTTTCTACTCGTGAATAAATAAAATTTCCCCGTTAAAAAAAATGATCCCGTACGAATGTCAAAATATGATCCTAAAAAACGAAATTTAGCAAACCAACCTCCATATTAATTTGAATTTTGCGTAGCATCATTTCTTATTTTCAGAGGAAGCACAGATTTGTACTAGAGATTCGGGCTCGATTTTTGAAAACCGCGCCCGAAAGATTTTTAGTACATTGGAGCCCGAGCCCGATACAAAAATAAATAAATAAATAAATAAAAGATTTAATGATATTTAAAAATTGTTTCAAAAGTGATATCCCATTTTAAAAAATTTCTTATAAAATTTACTATTAAATAAAAATTTAAATTCAAGTTTATGAAAAGAGCAATTTGGTATCAAATAAAAATATCCTTCATACCTAAAATGATTCCCATATTTCTTGTCCTTTAAGAAGAAAATTTGATGGACATATTAAAGAAGTGTAATGAATAAATGGATAGTGTTTATAGATATTACTATTTGTATGCTGAAGAATCAAAAAATGTTTTCAATTTCCTGTAAAAAGAGTACATCTTCAGGGGTGTAGTCGTAAAAAAAAACCACAGGTTACATGATCGACGCAGAGGGTATATGCTCAAGGCACAGAGTATACTCTAGAGAGTACATCCTATGGGTTTCATGAGAAACAGAAGGTTATACGTCATTCCTTAAAAAAATCCAGAAGATGTACGGCGTATACCCCAGTATTATACCCTCCACTACATCTCCTGTACATTTATCAATAATCGATTCATTTCTCTTAACAATTCCCCATGACTGACGAGAACCTTAAAATCAACGCAAATTAAAACATTGATACAGTTATCTTAAAGTTCCGTTGTTTTTATGGGAAAAGAAGAAACATTAATCGAATGTTTTCAATCAGAATAACATGTAAAATATGTTTACTTACGAAGGGAAATCCTCAGCATAAGCAAAATTCATGATGACAAACACACAATGAAATCACAATGCTGTTATCATATGAAGAACGATTATGATTCGTGCACAATCAAATAATTTGCAAACCTCAAACATCTAGTCTGCATCAAAAACAAAGAAATCCTTCTCTAACAAAATAAATAAATAAACGATCAAATTATAAAAATATCCTCTGCCTCAAACAAAAATCCAACCAGAAGCTAATTTATTATTTATGATTATTTTGATAGGCGCCTTATCAATTAATCGTCGGCGGAAGTGCAGTAGACATAAATTTAAATACATCACAAATTTTCTTTTGAAGCAACAATCAACTATTGAAATGCATAAAAAAAAATTATTTTTCTTTTTCTTTCGTTTTGATAAAAATAACACTGAAATGACTTGAAAAAGAATAAATAATTTTAAAAGGAAAATAGTAGTTCTTTCAATCTCTTCTACACATAAATGTTTTTTAATTCTGAGAAAGAATGAGCCCGATCCCCCCCCCCCGGTCCCGAACACTAAAATGAAAATAGAGCCCGTGTCCACTTCGGACCCGGGTTTGGGCTCGGGCTTTCGTGCTGGGGCTGAGCCTGTCTCATCTCTAATTTGTACAACCTTCCACCCCCCTCCGTTCTCCAGGCTAATCACATGGTGGAATTATCGTTTCACATATGTATTTCAATTTTTTTTTGCTCCTATCTAGACTTTAGATAACAAAAGCAAATATATAAATAGTAGTTTCTATCCTTGTCGAGAATTTACTCTAATTTTTTATGGAAATATGCATGCAATAGAAAGGTGTTAAAAAAATTCCATAAAGAAACGACATCAAATTAGGATTATAAAACCAACTTTTTTGATTTACTGTGATTAATACAGATTCTAGTAAATATTCTAGTTTTCAAAAAGATGAATAAAATAATTTTCTTAAAAAGAAAGAATCAAGGTCTCTTCTTTTATCACATTTCAAAACATAGACTGTTAGTTTTGATTAACTAATTGAACTAACTTTGCTTACATTTTTCTTTTTTCTTTTATAAATTTTCATTTTTTAAAATAATCAATCTTGGATCTGCACGAGCAGGGGGGTGCCCGGGCACCCAGGGCACCCCCCCTGGCTATGCGCATGCTAACTTTGTAAAATATCGTTAAAAAAACAGCAAATTTATCAAAAAGATTGCAAAAAAATGGCTAACTTTGTAAAATATCGTTAAAAAAAAAGGCAAATTTTGTAAAAATAACCGAAAAAAGGCAAATTTTGTCAAAAAAAAAAGAAAAAAAACCCTCAAATTTTGTCAAAAGATTACGAAAAAAGGCAAATTTTGTCAATGGGGTGCAAATGAGAGAAAAAAGAAAACATAGTGCCGTTAGTGGATTTTCTACGTCCTTTGGGACAATGTATGATGGTGTTAAAAATTCTGAGGATAAAAGTAACTTATTTTTAAAAGCCCTTTCCTTTTATGTTAAACACTAATACTTTAGAGGTTTGAGTGCATGTAACGTAATGTGAGGGACTGGAAAGAAGACATTTGTCCTTAACTTCTGCAGACTGTTTTTAAAGTTTTTAATTGTGTTGCTGACTGCAGAAAAAAATTCTGCTGCTGAGACTGATTTTACAATAAAGTTTCATTAAAAAAAAAAAAAAAAAAAAAAAAAAAAAGATAAGGTTTTACACAGGGTTGGCACGGTTTAAACCAACTGGTTTTTTTAGAAGAAATCTAATGACACTTTCTCTTTTTTCTTTATAATTTATGTGTTTCAGATTATTGGATACAAATAATTTCTACTTTTAACATTTTATTTCAAAAATAAGCATTAGATATAGTGGGTTTGGGTCTTTTTTTATGCATAGGATTAACTAAATGTTTTTTTAAAAAATTCGTTTTTTAGAAGAAATCTAATAACATTTTCTTTTTTTCTTCATAATTTACATGTTTCAGATTATTGGATATAAATAATTTCTACTTATAACGCTTTATTTCAGCAATAATCATTAGATTTTCAGGCCATCAATGATTCCCTGTGTAGAACAGAAATTCTTTGAATATAAGACTGTTTGCTAAAACTGTTTAAATTAAAATATGATTTTTTTCAATTTTCTATATAAATGCACTGTAATTACTTAATTTAAATTATTTTAAAATTAAGTTATACTGCTTATAAACCAATTATGTCTATTGTTATCAGTAAATATGCATGTATATGTAATAAGAAAGGATGTTTAAAAAAAAAACCCGGTTTAAACCAAAAAAATCTGGTTTAAACCAAAAAAACGGTTTTTTTTTGGGGGGGGGGGGGGGTTGAAAAAAACCTGGTTTTTTTCCAACCCTGGTTTTACACAAAACTAGTGAATGCACTTTAAAGAATGTTATATAAAATCTGCTGTTATGAAAATTACTTTTTTTTTCACAAAATTTCTCAACTTATGTGTGAGTATTTATAGTATATATTATTCTGAGATCGATTTTGTGAAGGTCAGTGTTGTGAAGGAATACGAATATTTCTATTTTTAGTGAAAATTTTTAATCTTATAATCAAAATTAATAGTATATTTTCCTGCAAAATTTCCTCTCATCTTAGATCGTTGGATTGGACATATTCTGTATCCCTGGTGTGGATATTCTCTATATCAAACAGCACAAAGATATATATATATATATATACTAGGGATGCACCGAATAGTGATTTTGGCCGAATGCCGAATATTCGGCCGACAGGCAGACCGAATATTCGGTTAGCCGAATAATAATTGTTGGGCCGAATAACCGAATATTTGGCCTACCGAATATTCGGCCAGCCGAATAGTTAACTATTCGGCCGAATACTGAATATTCGACTTGCCAAATACTTTTTATATTTCAAAATTTAAAGGTATTAAAATGTTACTTTTTAAAATAGTTTTACATAATATTTAATAAAAGAAACTTACATTTTGATAAACCAGAAAAAAGCATTTAGTATTGAAAAAAAATCTGCCTTGAGTTATTTAAGAAGTGCAATTCTGAAACTTTAATTAATAAAATTTTCTATGAATCAAAATAAACATTTTTAAATCAATGAAAAAATGGCCAAAGAAAAACTTTACAGTCTGATAATTGTCCTTTTTAAATAACTCAAGGCAAATTTTTTTCAATATAAAGTACAAATACTTTCAACTTAATTCTGAATAAAGGTATGTTTGGCTCATAGTTCTTTTCTTATGAATGGTGGTATTTTCCACCCTTCCCATCATATCATATTTTACAAAAATCAAAGCATGTGAGTTGAAAATATGTTATCTTATTTATTGTTAATGTAATAAACGAACACACAAGTTTTGACCTAGAGTGAGATGAAATACAATGTACTTATGACTCAATAAGTTGATTATGATTATGGTTTCATGAACAAAAATTGTCTGCCTTGATAGCTATTACTAATCTCAAAAGTTTTTTTTTTCTTTTAAAGGACTTTTATTTGGGGAAAAGCAAGAAACAGATTACACAGGTCTGCAATGGTTTTCCTCTTTGAAATCTGAGTACCGTTTTCTGTAGTTTCTGATGTGCTGATTACGAGAAAAATAATAAAAAAATTCCATCACGTCAGGATTTTTTTATATTGAATATTTAAGATTTTGCTGAAAAATGTCTGAGCGTCTACATTTTAAAATTTATAAAACGTCATTAAATTACTTCAGCTTAATTTTTATTGCATTTAATTAGTGTAAGGTGACATAGAAATTACTTCAAAACAGTAATTTCTTAATTACTACATAATAAGTATAAGTAATTCACATTAACCATGTTGAAAACGGGTCATTTTGGCTTAATTTAGTAATGAGCTCATTAATACATAATGATTAGGTGTAACAGGGTGACTGCCTTCCCTAAATTATAGTATCTATAGGTGGCGCTATTGCCACCTTCGGCAAAATATCCGGAGATATTTTGCCTTCCTTTCAAAAAAGACATGAAATGAAGTGAAGTAATTGAGTTTGAAGTTAAGATGTAAGATTGGGATGTGTGTTCGATATTCATCTCTCTTAGAGATGTTCTTTGTGCTAAGTAATTTTCATGAATATTCAATTGATTGAGTTGCGCTCGTCTTGCGATTTGTATATTATGTGATATGTGTTGTGTCGTCTACAATAAAATGTGACTGTAACATCTCTGTTCTATATTTTAAGTACCGAATAACATCCCACACTGGCGCCCAACGTAAAATGGAGATCCCACACTGGCGCCCAACGTAAAATGGAGTTCTTTCGGAAAATTTTTGTGCTTTCAAAGTCTTTGTGTCAAGTTCGCTGTTGTCATCCTTACAAAAATTCCAAAAATTATATTTAAAGTAGGGTAATCCGTACCCACTTCTAAATTATTGTCATCTCGGCAATAAAGGAAATTTTGTGTTCTCAAGTGCCGTGTTCGTCAAGAACAATTCATCCTGTGATTTCCAAAAAGTTCTATTATATAATGTGCCATATCAAATATCAAGATATACTCCAGTTTTGTGCTAATTTCTTTAATATCAGTTATGTGTGGTAGTATCATCGCGACAAAATTCAAGAAAGTATTAAAAAAAAAAAAAAAAGAGTAATCTGTACCCATTTTAAAGGTGTTGTCAAATCTACAATGAATCAAGCTTCTGTTCTTATTTTTAATAGTGCTTTCTTCTTCTTCAATTGTGTGTTTTAAGTGCGTCATCCTGACAAAAAAGCAAGAACATGCATTCAAAAAGGGTAATCCGTACCCTTCACATTGGAAATAATTGAAAAATATTGTCGACATGACAATAAATAATGTTCTTCAGTTTTCATAAGCAACAAAATATCTTCTAGTTTTTAAACATAACTGGTGTTTGTGATTGAAACTTCTTCATTTCGTCATATAAAAGCATTCTACTTATTATCTGATTTTGTTCTTAGAAGTGTTCTATACCTATTTACTTCTGCGTGCTTTTAATTGTTATGTGAATCATCGACAACCTTTATCTAAAAATAGATTTTTATTTTATTTGTTTTTTTACCGGTAAAAGTTGAAATTATTTTTTTGATTGTTTGTTTGTTTCTCTTTTTTTTTGCTGGCCAGCTGCGGAAAAAAAGTTTTCATTTTCTTTTATTTATTAAGACAAATGCTGTTTCATATATATATATAATTTTTGTTTTTTGTTTTGTTTTATGTTCATTTTGAGTAAGATTATTAAGAAACATTAGTTTTCTGAAATTGAAAGGGATTTCTTTTGATATTGTTTTTAAAAGCAAGGATTCTGAGTAAGTGAATTTTGTTTTTGTTTTTTAATCTGTGCACAGAGTTTAAAAATGATTTTGATAAATTTTATTATTTCGTATGTTGTTTATTTTTTTAGATGTAAAGTAAGTTCTTTATTCATATTTCGAGTTGTTTTCATATTTATGTGTGGTTGATAATTATTTCGCAATGAATTACCTATAATATTTCATATATTTAAAATGAATGATTTATGTCATTGGTAAGCTAATTTGGTTAAAAGGTTGATTTTTAACGTATAATATTTCTTCTAAATATTTTCATGAGCTCATGATTAAATTAGTGGTATATTTTAGTATGTTTTAAATTATTTCCTGCATTTTTTTTAGCATTTATTTATGAAAGTTTATCTATATTTACATGTTTTATTTACCTGTAAGGGAAAGGTAGTCATTTTGTTCTTATTATTTAATGGGTCACGCATCTACTAGTTTGCTAATTTAAGCATAAATTAACAATAGCTAATTTGGGAAAAATGGCGTTTCTTTCTAAAGGAAAAAAAATCGATTTGTTTAATTTGGGCACAGAATTAGAGTTAGATGTAGATAAAGATGATAAACTATCAGTCTTACGTGAGAAAATTATGAAGTGTCAACTGCTTAAAGACGACGAACAATTTGTTAAAGAGGCATTTATTGCTATCGTGGAAGATCGCAAAAAACAAGAAATTGCAGAACAACAAATGATTCAGGATAAACGTATTGCAGAGGAAAGAGCATATGAGCTAGAAAAGCTTAAGCTACATGCTCAAAACCCTACCGCGACAACAGTACCACAAAATCAAATAGACCAGATGCGTATAGATATTAAAAATATCTTGCCAACATTTATTCCTGAAAAGGATGATATGTCTTTGTTTTTGACAATGTTTGAACGTCAAATGAAAATGCTTAATGTCTCCAAAGAATTTTGGGTTTCTCAATTAATTGCCGTACTTCCGAACGACATTGGTAAACTAATCGCCAGAGAACCAGAAGAAATGTTCAAAAATTATTCTGATATTCGTGACATATTGCTTAAAAGATTTAAGTTGACAGCAGAAAAATTTAGAGTATTATTTAGCCGACATCAAAAAAGAGAAAATTCTACTTGGAAGGATTTTTATTTTGAACTTAGAAATTATTTTGAGGGTTGGTTATCCGAATTAGAAATCAATTCATTTGAAAAACTAACTGAACTAATAATCGCTGATCAGATTAAGAAAAAGTGTCCACATGAATATAAAAATCATTATTTAGATGGTTGGGACAAGTTAAATGTTCCTGTCATGCTGGCTGAAAAGCTAGACATTTACGAAAACATTAAACCTTCTTCTCAAAAGTCAGCAAGTTATCCAAAAATGCGTGAAGCGCAGAAACATGTTTTGCTGAAAAATTCAAATGGTCAAGAATTCTGGAAAAATCAAACACCCAAACATGAAACTAACGAACATTTTTCAAATTATAAAAATAATCATTCTTCTTCAAAGTATACAAATTCAAGATACGAAAACAATGATAAACGTCCGATTATAAGTTGTTATGGCTGTGGTAAACAGGGTTTTGTTAAAGCTAAATGTCCTAATTGTTCCCCATCTACGCAGACGCAATCAGCAAATTTTCGTTCCCTTCATCTCAAATCTTGTTCTATCAACACTCAAGCAACACCTTTGTTGTACATAAAGGTAAATGGTGTTACAGGGGTGGCTTGCGCAGATACAGGAGCTACTCATTGCATTGCTGGGGAAATGTTATACAAGATTCTGTGTGACCAAGGAACTGTGTTCGAAGACACCGGTGTAAGCATAACACTTGCTGATGGCCTACGAAAAGAAACCAACGTTCTTCAAGCAACAATCACTGTTGAAATAGAAGGTTGTACAACTAGTACAACGATTTTTGCCTTACCCGAAGCCCAGGGAAATAGAACATTGTTAGGCATAGATTTTTTAAATAAAAAGGGGATCGTGCTAGACATGAGAAGCCAAAGTTGGTATTTCCAGAACAATCCTAAACGTAAAATTCCCTTTTCTGATGATCCTTTCATTACGACGCCTGAAATCTCAGCACCAACTGCCACAGTTAACTCGGTTATGTTAAGAGAAACAGAAGGTCAGCATCTATCTGAGATACAAAGAAAAAGGCTTAATGACTTACTTGAAAAATTTTCCAATACCTTTCGACCAGGGGGAGAAGCAACACCCGTCGTCGAACATCATATAAATACCAGAGACCATCGTCCTATATCACTACCTCCTTACAGGTTATCACCGGCAAAGAAAGAATTGTGTAAAACCCAAATTGATGATCTAGCCAAAGGAATTATTGAAGAATGCGAGTCTCCATACTCTGCACCAATAGTGCTCATTCCTAAGCCAAATGGTAGTGTTCGCTTATGTGTAGACTACAGGAAGCTGAATGAAGTTACTATACCAGATACCTATCCACTCCCTCGTATGGACGATCTTTTGCATCAGGTGAAAACTGCTCAGTTCATGACAACGCTGGATCTGAATGCTGGTTACTATCAAGTGAGTGTCTATGAACCTGATCGAGATAAAACTGCTTTTGTATGCCCTCTAGGAACATATCGCTTTCGAAGAATGCCGTTTGGTCTCCGCAATGCCCCTGCAACGTTTCAGAGGACAATGGATAGCTTTCGCAAAGGACTCCCAGATGTAAATATTCTCACTTATCTTGATGACTTAATTGTTTTATCATCAAGTTTTGAACAACATCTAGCTGATCTTGAAGCTGTTTTTAAAAGATTAGACAAATGGAAACTTTCTGCTAATAGAGAAAAATGCAACTTTGCTTGTACCAGAGTAAAATATTTAGGACACTGGATCACACCAAATGGCCTAGAAGTTGATCCTGGGAAAGTTGATGCTATTGTGAGGATCCCACCTCCGAAGAATATAAAACAACTGCAATCCTTTCTGCAGACATGTTCATGGTATCGCCGTTTTATACAAGACTTTGCACAAATATCCAGACCACTTAGTAATCTCACAAAAAAGAATGTGGAATGGCACTGGGGTGCCGATGAAGAAAATGCATTTCAAACCTTGAAGCAATGCCTCGTTTCAGCTCCAATATTGAAACAAGCTGATGAAACTAAACCTTTTTTCATTCGAACTGATGCAAGTAGTTATGCTCTGGGAGCAGTACTTCTACAAGGTGAAGGTCCTGAAGAGCATCTGATTGAGTATGCAAGTAGATTGTTGACTGCTGCAGAACGCAACTATTACACCACAGAAAGAGAAGCACTTGCTGTTGTCTGGGCTCTTAATAAATTCAGAGGATATATTGATGGAACAGAAGTTACTGTGGCATCCGACCACCAGCCTCTCCGATGGCTCATGAGTTTAAAGTCACCTTCTGGAAGACTTGCCAGATGGGCTTTGCAATTACAAGAATTTAATTTGAAAATAGAATATATTCCAGGCAAAGCTAACGTCATAGCTGACATGCTTTCTCGTCCTGCTTGTGATCACACCAATAAAGAAAGTTGCGATATTTGCGCTATAATAGTTGATATTCCTTCTAAATCATCAAGTGATTTACGTGCTGAACAAATGAAAGATGAAGAATTAAAGAAAATTATTAAAAGTTTCGAAGATGAAGAAAAAACTCTTGACTATACTAATTGGACTGATCGCGGTTATATTATGAATCAAGGAGTTTTATACAGGTATTCTCCAAGTTCGGAATCAGAAGAAGCTCAACTAGTTGTCCCATCACATGAAAGGGAGAAAATTTTAAAAGAACACCACGATTCACCTACAGCTGGTCACTACGGTGCTGAAGGTACGTTAAATAGAATATCCAAAAGGTATTATTGGACTGGAATGCGTTCATACATTGCAAATTATGTCAAAAATTGTGCTGAATGCAATAGGTATAAGCCTTCTAATCAAAAACCATCCGGTTTGTTACAAACACCAGTGTATTCACAAAGATTTGAAGTTCTATCAATTGATCTTTTTGGCCCTTTACCAAAAAGTAAAAACGGTAAAAGGTGGATATTTATAGTAGAAGACTGTGCAACAAGATGGGTGGAATTGTTTGCCCTTACACATGCTACTGCAGCGCAGTGTGCAACTACGCTGCTTGAAGAAGTTATCCTTAGATATGGTCTACCGAGACGTATAATATGTGATAATGGACCCCAATTTGTTAGTAGTGTGATGCAACAACTTTGTTTTCTTTTAGGTATCAAACAGAATCCAACTCCCATATACCATCCCCAGGCTAATCCTGTGGAGAGGAAAAATAGAGATCTCAAGCCGAGATTAGCTATATTAGTAGAAAATGACCACTGCTCTTGGGAAGAAAAGCTTCCAACAATCCGTTTTGCACTAAATACTGCTAAGTGTGACACTACTGGAGAAACAGCAGCATTCTTGCAGTTTGGAAGAGATTTGAGAACAACGGATGATGTTCAGCATGACATTCGTGCTGTAATTCAAAATGATAATTTTGTGCCTGAGATTACTCCATATCTCAAGAAATTCACAAAATTCACCAAAGAAATCAAAGACAAAGTTGAATCTAAGCAAGATCAGAGGAAAAAATTTGCTGACCGTAGTCGGAAACCGGGACATAGTTTTGTTCCAGGAGACAAAGTTTGGGTTGACTTACATCCAGTAAGTAAAGCCTCTAACAACAAAACGTCGAAGTTCATGCCTAAACGTGATGGACCTTACATCATTTTAACTCAAAAATCACCCACCACTTTTGTCATAGCAAGTATGGACAGTCCAAATGATCCACTTGCTACATGTCACACTTCTGCCTTAAAACTATGTAATGACTCTGACATAGTGCCTGTCGCACCCATTAGGAAACGCGGTAGGCCACCAAAGAAAGTTACTGGTTCCACACCGGGACGTTCGCGGAACCAGAGGGGGAGGCTGTAACAGGGTGACTGCCTTCCCTAAATTATAGTATCTATAGGTGGCGCTATTGCCACCTTCGGCAAAATATCCGGAGATATTTTGCCTTCCTTTCAAAAAAGACATGAAATGAAGTGAAGTAATTGAGTTTGAAGTTAAGATGTAAGATTGGGATGTGTGTTCGATATTCATCTCTCTTAGAGATGTTCTTTGTGCTAAGTAATTTTCATGAATATTCAATTGATTGAGTTGCGCTCGTCTTGCGATTTGTATATTATGTGATATGTGTTGTGTCGTCTACAATAAAATGTGACTGTAACATCTCTGTTCTATATTTTAAGTACCGAATAACATCCCACATAGGTAATATAACCTAATTGTTGTAAATATTAGTCGAAAAGGGTGTAATAAGGATAAACCAAAGGGTTTTTGTATAAGTACCCTCACTGATTTAGAAAATTAACTGTTGAAGTGCGCATCTTGCAACATAACCTTTAAAATGTCATCGTGAAGCTGTTTAAATTCTCCTAATTGTTTTTGTTATACTTGCGGGAAATTTATGGTGAAAAAACAACGAAACAGCATTACAGACTTTGTAAAAAATATTTACAAAAGTTATTTTGGATACGTTTTAAGCCTGATTTAAGAAAATTAATGTCGGACGAAAAGTTCGATGAAAAACTTTATGATATCGAGTTGGCAGTGGTGCATTTAAGGCTATTTAAGGAAGTGGTGAAAAACTTTTTGGGGAACAATAAAAGCTCCGACTATAAACAAATAGTGGCCAAAATGGTTACAAATTTTGGTGTAATGGGTTGTAATATGAGAATTAAACTTCATTTCTTAAATTCGCACATAGATTACTTCCCAGAAAATGTAGGAGCCGTTAACGAAGAACAAGGCGAAAGATTTCACCAAGATTTGAAAGAGCTAGAAGTCCGGTATCAAGGAAGATGGAATACTAGCATGATGGCGGACTACTGCTGGTTGTTGAAGCACTACGATCCAAACCGGAAATTTAAGCGAAAATCGTACAACCGAAGCTTCCAGGAAAAAAGGATCAGGTTCCACAAATAAAATTTACATGTAATTTAGATCAGTAATAAGTTATTATTATATTTTAGTTGTTTTTTAATGTTAAAAGTAATGTACTTTTTTAAATATATATTTTTTATGTGAAAACTTGTGTTTTTTTCTATTTTCTATCTGTATCTTTTTTGAAAAATCTGAAGGTGATGGAAAAAAAACTAAGTACATATTCGTAATCAGCGCACCAAAATACCCTAGAATCAGCTCTCAAATTCTAGAGAGGAAGTTATGACTCTCAATTTGCAGGCCTGTGTTATTTACTAAACAAAAATCAGCATATAATTTATTCCTAAGGAGAATCCTAATAAATCACCATTTTAATCCTTCTCATGGTTAATTTTAAGTTATACTTTACAAACAGC
Source organism: Maratus speculifer (assembly GCA_964019185.1). NCBI lineage: Eukaryota > Metazoa > Arthropoda > Arachnida > Araneae > Salticidae > Maratus > Maratus speculifer. The sequence goes on along the minus strand of OZ025294.1, from coordinate 388,392,532 downwards.
AAATAAATAATGTAAAAACATTCTATTTTAATTAAAAATGATTTTGTTTCTAATTATTTTAAATGTAAATTAAAAATTTGACAGTTAAAAGCAGAAATAGTGAAAAGTTTTTAAAAGTTTTTATTAAGTATTGGATTCAGCCGAATACTTTGATATTCAGCCATACCAAATATTCGGAAGGCCGAATAGTTTGATATTCGGCCAAGCCAAATATTTGGCTCAACCAAATATTCGGTAACATGGCCGAGTACCGAATAGATACCGAATATTCGGTGCATCCCTAATATATACATATATATATATTTTTTTTTAAGAAAAATTTTTAGATTTTATGTATTTTATATATTTGATAATAATTTTTTTTAAATAAATATAATAGGATTTCAAAATGGCTGCTACTGCATCAGATGTCCAACAAGAAAATACTACAGAAGCGGCTATAGGAAACCCTGTTCCAGAAAACAGCCTGAATATAGAAGTCACTGCAGAAGGCAAGAATCTTAAACAAATCAAATGCCAGAGATGTCCATCTACTATATTAGTTTCCGGAACTGCAACTTTAGTAACTAATGAGGTACAGATATTTAATAAGAGTTAATCAATAATATGCAATGACAGTTTTATGTGATATAAAGTTATTCTAAAATACCATGCTATAGTTTCATAAATATCTTAGTTTTTCAAGTTTCTCAATATAGTAAACTTCTAATTTTAGATCTAATTTTTAATTAATGTGCTCTGGACCCGGGAGCAGAATCGGCGCAATGCTGCGACGCACGTCACAGACTATTTTTCAACTTTAAAAATTTAGCAAAAATTTAAAAAATTCGGTCCTAAATCGAAAAATTCGGACATAAAATGTATCGTGAATTTCGACAAATAGTCTTCGAAAAGAAATTAATTTTGTCATAGATTGCGAAAAATACGTGAATTTCGTCCAAAAAATGCAAAAAAACCCCGACAAATTTCGTCAAAAAATAATGAAAAAAAAGGCAAATTTCTACAAAAAATCACGAAAAAAAGGCAAATTTCTTCACACCATAGCAAAAAATGGCAGCTTTCGTGAAAAGATTGTGAGAGAACGGCAGTTTTCATTTAAAAAAAATCACGAAACAACTGCAATTTTTTTTTAATCACTAAAAATGGCAAATTTCTTCCAAAAATCACAAAATACGGCAAATATCTTCAAAAGTCGCAAAAACCGGAAATTTCTTCAAGAGATCGCGAAAAAGCGGCAAATTTCTTCAAGAGATCGCAACGAAATGGCATTTTTCGTCAAGAGATCATAAAAAAACGACAAATTTCTTCAAGAGATCGTGAAAAAGCGGCAAGTTTTTTCAAGAGATCGCAACAAAACGGCATTTTTCATCAAGAGATTGCGAAAAAAACGACAAATTTCTTCAAGAGATTGCAAATAAGCGGCAAATTTCTTCAAGGGATCATGACAAAACGGCAGTTTTCGTAAAAAGTTTGCGAAAAAACGGTAGATTTCGTCAAAAGATCGTGAAAAAACGGCAGCTTTCGTCAAAAGACCATGATAAATCAGCAAATTTCGTCTAAAGGTCGCGAAAAAACCCAGCAGTTTTCGTCAAAAGATAAGAAAAAACGTCAAAAAGTGCGAAAGGCGTAGTCCATGTCAATTCAGGCAGCCAAAGAAAAAATCTTATCTTCATAGTCTCAGAAGTTCTTTGAACATATGTTAAAATTCAGGAAAAAATAAAACTCCCGTATTTTTTGGTTTTCCTCAAAAAAATTTCTGGACCAAGATACAGGGTGCCAAAGATGGCATCCCAAGCACCTTTTTCCATTTGCGATTTTCGAAAAAAAGTTTAAAGTGCTGTATCTCTGAAATGATGCGAGATATTTCGTTGCAGTTTATTTTATTTTAAAGATAATATTTTTCTGCTTAAAATGATATACTCCATTTTGAAATATGTATTTAATTATTTTTACAGCAGCCTTCTAAAAAAATTTTTTTAAATAAAAAATAATTTTTTTCTCAAAAATGCCAATTTCAAAAATTTTGATTTTTTTACTGTTAATCAATACTATTGAGTACTACCTTCACTGTAAAGGAGAACTTCCACTTTTGAGTTTAACAAGTTTTAGAAACATTTCAAGAAATTAGAGAATTTTACAGGAACTGCATGTTAACAGTTCCAGTAAAAGTCTCTCAATTTTTGTTTATTTGTATCATATGTAGCCTATTACATATCCTAAACAAGTTAGAAATCGCATGTCAAACATGGTAAATGAGGTGCATTTATACTATGACTAGTTTTATAAATGTTTAGATCTTGGTGCAATAAGTGTTACACTCTTGGGAAAACTGGCATGAATACAAAATTTATTATGTTTCTATACATTAAATGCAGTAATACGGAAGTAATATGAATCCATCTTAAAAAGAATGTAATCATCAGGGCAACCTAGAATCATTACCTATCATGGGATATGATTGAATTAATTATGCATGATAGGATTTAATACGATAAATAAAACATTTATTAGTATCTTTTTTTTTAAACTTTCATAACATATTCACAACATTTTTTATTTTTATTTTAAAGGTAACATTTTTCTGTTCGAAATGATATATTCAATTTTGAAAAAAAAATGTATTCATATTTTTTGATGCAGCCTTCTGATATTTTGTAATTAAAAAAAATCAAAAATGCCAGTCCTAATTTTTTTTTTTTTTGCTGTTGATTAATACCATTGAGTACTTACTGCCTTCCTTGTATCAGAAAACTTCCACTTTTGATAAGTTATCGAAACACTACACATGTAAAATTTTGCCATATATTTTACCAGTTCCTGTATGTCTATCACATACTGGTCCCAGGAAATCAAAATCTTAGTCTTGTTTGACATAGCATTTTATTTCTTAATAAGTATAAGAAACAGACAGCTTTAAAAATAACTTACAAAAGAAAAAAAAAACATACACTAAAGTTTACAAAATATATGTATAAGTTTCAAAACATATTACTTCCAGTGTACTCTGCTTAGAACTGAAATTAGAAATTCAAATTTGTTGAACTGCATCTGTATCTTCCTTTGATATTTAGTGATGCCTTCCTGTTTAACCATTAGGGACAGGGGCTTCCATAATTCTTAGAACATTGTGAATAGGAAGTGAACACTGGTGGTGGTGTTACTGTCTTGCAGGTGGAAATCTATATTCAACAGCCAATCCATGTGGGGACATAAAGTTAAGGACAATTTCATAAACAACTGATATCATTGACCTTTGCAATCCACCGCTCACAGTCATATACACAGACCACAAAAATTCCTTTTTATAAATTGTAAATCTGAATATTTTGCAGTTGTTTTAGAGATCTTGGTTGGACAAATGAAATTTCTTCTTGCTTGCTATTCAAAGTTTGTGCAGTATAGGTATGCCCATCACTATGATATTAATAGATGATTGTTCATTCTATTAAATTCTATCATACGTAATTAAATATCCCATGATAGGTTATGATTCTAGGTTGTCCTGGTGATTACTTTCTTTTTAAGATGGATTCATTTTACTTCCGTATTACTGAATTTAATACATTGAAACATAATAAATTTTGTATTCAACAAAAATTGAGAGACTTTTATTGGAACTGTAAACATGCAGTTCCTGTAAAATTCTCTAAATTCTTGAAATGTTTCTAAAACTAGTTAAACTCAAAAGTGGAAGTTCTCCTTTACATTGAAGGTAGTACTCAATGGTATTAACTAACAGTAAAAAAAAAAAAATCAAAATATTTGAGATTGGCATTTTTGAGAAAAAAATAATTAAATACATATTTCAAAATGAAGTATATCATTTTAAGCAGAAAAATATTACCTTTAAAATAAAATAAATTGTAACGAAATATCTTGCATCGTTTCAGCGATAGAGCACTTTAAACTTTTTTTTCGAAAATCGCAAATGAAAAAAGGTGCTTGGGATGCCATCTTTGGTGCCCTGTATCTCAGTTCAGAATTTTTTTTTTGGAAAAACCAAAAATTACAGGGATTTTATTTTTTCCTGAATTTTAACATACGTTCAATTAAAGAATTTCTAAGACTATGAAGGTAACCCCCCTGCCTGAATCAGCATGGATTCGGCAGAAAAAAAATTGCAAATTTAGTCATAAGATCGCGAAAAATGACATCTCGTCAAAAGATCGTGAAAACCCCGCAAATTTTGTCAAAGGGAAGCCCCCCCCCCCCCTCCTCTTTCGGACAATGTATGAGGTGTTAAAAATTCTGAGAACAAAGGCAACTTCTTTTTAAAAGTATACTGTTCTTTTATGTCTATCACAAATACTTGGGAGGTTTGAGTGCATATAATGTAATGTGAGAGATTGGTCTGCAGACTGTCTTTTAAGTTTTTACTTGTGTTGCAGACTCCAGAAAAAATTATATTATTCCTTCATATTATATTATGCCTTATGAAATAATGCCATTTTCTACTGAACTAGTAAGTGCCTGCTTATGGGACAAGCACTTTGCTCCTGTTTCTAGAATGAATACTAAATTATAATTTTAGTAATTCTAATACTTAAAAAATGATATTTTCCTAATTAGAGAGTTAATTGTTTAATAATTATTAATTTTAAACTGTGTTAATAGATTATTATTAAATGTAGTTATTAATATTTTTAATAAATGTAAATATCAGAAGTATTTAATATAGTCATCATATAATAGAAGTATTTAATATAAATTTTTCCAGTTATAAATTTAAGAAATTCATGGACCAGAACATAACCCATCATTCACACAGGTTGTGCATCCCTTCTATCATACTATTAACCTAAACAATTATTTAATACTAATAAAATTTTAATGTTTAGTGCAATCGTTAAACCATTTCCAAAGCTCAATTTAATTTTGCTTATGTAACATAATGATTAGCAGTGTGATGTGTCAAGTTCTTTTGAAACTCATTGATAACAGGTTTTCTACAGAAACTTTCATGCATGAATTACTCTTTGTAATATTTAATTTTATTGTTTTGTCCATTCGTTGAACTGTTTAAAAAAATTGAATATTGAGTTAACATCCTGTCATTTTTGACAGGAGGTATGTACTAGTAATTAATAATAAAAGATATTAATTTACATAACATCATTGTTATGCTACTAATTAATGAGATTACAAATTTGCAGTTTTTAAAATTTTTGTAATTGCTAATAATTATAATTTTATTAATGCATAAAATGCACAGATTATGGTAGCAGATCTTTTTTAGGTGCGTTCGTAATTATGTAAATACGTACCATCTATTGTTGTCGCTCAGTCCGTCCGTCTCTCCGTCTGCATATAACAACGCAAAAACTATCCAACCGAATCGTTTGAAATTTAAAATACATAATTATTACATAATTTTGTCGAGTCATTTCAAATTTTATGAAAATCGGATTGATAGATCAATTACAGAGACAATCAAAAGGATTCTGTTACATTACGGTCAAGGGGGAAAAAAGTTTCAAATGCATTTTAATCGTTTGAAATTTAAAATACATAATTATTACATAATTTTGTCGAGTCATTTCAAATGTTATGAAAATCGGATGCATAGATCAATTACAGGGACGATCAAAAGTATTCTGTTACATTACGATCAATGGGAAAAAAAAGTTTCAAATGCATTTTAATGGTGTTACATTCATTTGAACATAATAGAATTGACATGAATCTATGAAGTATGTACTAAAATATACATTCTGTACAATCTATGATGCAAAAAATATTTATTATTAAATTACAGGGCCACACAAATGTATTCCACTAAATAATGTTATACGGGGAAACATTGTTTGGGGGGTGTTTTAATTATATTAAACTACTTCACATTTTATGAATAAGATATACGTTAATGAAGTATAATAAAAATTATTCCCTTCATATTTACAGGAACACAAAGATTTCGACCACTATACTGTATCCAAAGCACGCTCTACTATATCAGCAAGTTCTGAATATTTTAAAACTCTGTTATCGTACGAACGCACCTCATTTGCTACGCTTTACATGCAATTTCCAACTTGTTTCACTTATTACTGTTGCATATAGATTTTTCATTTAACCACTTAACTGTTTTGTACAAATTCAGCTTCGGCAAGGAGAGTTTGCTTACTTCATTAGAAAATGCTTTTGGATACCATTAATTTTAACATGTAATCTGCACTTCTATTACTTGACTTATTAGTTGGCATATATTTTTTGATTTATTAAGTGCATAAAAAATGTTTTCCTTTTTTAGCTTATGAAGTCAAAAAACAGTTAAGGGGTTAAAGCACAATGCCACCTAATTATTAAAACTATAGTGAAAAAATAAATTGCATACATATCTATTGATTCACATTTCTCTGTGTTCAATAGATAAGGAAAAAAATCATTAGCTGCTGTTTTCACAAAATTTACAATTTACAAAAAAGTTTAAAAAAAAATCAACAAGTTAATTTAGTGCTGAAATCATTCCTTGTGTATGTATTTGTCAGATCACATTAACCATCTAAGTGTTTGGAACGTAATATTCCATTCACTAAACTCCAGGTTCACTGCAATATAAGCAATATTTAAGATAATATAATTCTATAGATTTAATGAATTTTCACTACATTTTAGAATGATTAATACTCTCTAGGATTACAATCATATTTTTATTTAAATTTTTTTTCTTAATGTTGAAAGAATCACATTTTCTGAAGATTTAAAGCAAAATACAGAGAAAACAACATTACAATTTTACCCGTTTGAAAGACGCTCAGAGGGTTAAATTCTTATTAACTCAGTTTTCAACGATCTTACTTTTATTTTTATGTTATAGTTTCCAATATTAGTTACATATTGTGATTTTTTTTTAAAAATATATTTTTTACTTTATAGTTTGTTTTGCCAGAATCCCATGTCAAAGAAAGTACTCAAGATTCTAACAGTTCTGTTAATAAGTATTGGTGTGTTGACAACATGTATGACTTTGAAAATGTTGGTTTTAGTAAAACAGTAGATGGAGTAAAATATCTGATCTGTGCTGATTGTGAAATAGGTCCTATAGGTTGGCATGATTTAAATACTAAGTTGTCTTATGTTTCTCTTTGTAAAACCAATTATTGCTAGTATCTTCATCTGTGATGGAATTCCTTAGATACATCTCCAAGCAATTAAGTATAGTACACTAGAGTTTGTCTTTTTTTTTTTTTACTTGATATGTTTTCTTATGTGAAAAAAAAGTGTTTCTTTTATATATATTTATATAGGTACATTTCTTATAGCATAAAATTTAGCTTTGGAAAATGTTAACTTGTGTCTTTTTTGTGTTATGATTTGGCATTACTTAACTGCTGTCTTTATGTTTCTCTATGTAAATCTAATTATTGCTGATATTTTCATTTGCAATGAAATTCTTTAGTTATAATCTTGAAACAATTGAATACAGTAGTTTTACCTCCTATGTATGCTACTCCTATATCAGAAAGAAGTTTTGTTTTCTTCTTCTTAATGCATTTTTTATATTGTGAAATTTAGCTTAAGAAAAAGCTAACTTATGTATTTTAATTTAAGTTTAAAAGCTGTTTTGTGTGTGATTTTAAACATTATGTAAAACAAATTGTATAATTTATTTATAAAGTGTGATATCTACAAAAATGTGATATTTTGATGATCTATTTATATTTTATAGACACCAAAAAACTAAAATCCTAATGCTTAAAAATTAAATTTTTTATCTAATTGCTGAGTTATATAGTTTCAATTAAAATTTTCGACAAGAATGTGTCACACAGAAATAAGTTGGATTCTTGTGTATTTACTAATACTGTAGATGATTAAAATGATTATTTTTGTACTGGAAGTCTGTAATAAAAATAAAGGGAAATACAATGAAGTTGTCTTTAATGAGTATAATTTTTGCATAATACAGTGTTCTGAAATCCTTTTTTTAATTTCCTTGACACATCACAGGAAAAATCATTAAATTTACAGAGTTCAAGCATGAAAATAAAACAAATTATTCATATTATATTTCACATATACAGTAACCATTCTAATACTGAAATTATTATTTATCTTTTTAATTTCTACCTTTAATTATAAAACAAAGTATAATGGTTTCCAGGTATATTTCTTCAAAACTAATACTCAGAAAATTTATCCAATAAAATATTTTTTGTTTCAGAATGACTAATCTGTAATTAGCCATCATTATTCAAACTTCAAGACATTGTATCTCATTGGTCAGTCTATAGAAGGATCCTTTTTTGCCAAATCATATACCAGTATCACTTTTTTCTTAAAAGTTACAATCTTGCAAAAATGCTTAGGTTCGAATGTGTGTATATATATATACCATTATCTCTTACCTTTCATGAATTATCATATATATTATAAAGCAGAAGTTCTGAAACTTCCAAACGGGTGTTTTCAAAAACTACCCGATGGATCTTTTTGCAGATTATATCATTCGATAGGAAATATTTTTGCGGAGGTTTATGATACAAATATACAGGGATAAGTATGATTTTTGGTTATAAATTTTGTATTTTTCAGTTATTTTTGATGAAAGGGTTACCAGTAGTTATTTTTTGGCGAAAATTATCATTACTAAACAAATTAAAAATGATATATCTGTTAGAAATATCACAAACATTTTGCAAATAAAAGCAGAAAATACCTATTGATAATAACAATAATAATAATAATAATAATAAAGAAAAACCATTTAATGAGGCATGATATTATAAAAATATTTTTCTTAAAAATGAAAGAAATATTTGTAACGCTTAAAAAATACCTTAAGGTGAAATATTACATTTGATGCAACATTTGGCGACTTATCCTTGCGTTAGAATAAAAAAAAATAACTTGAAAATTTGATTAAAGGAATTTTGAACTATATTTATTTTCCTTTTTATTATTTTCTTTCTTTTTTTTATCAAATTTCGATAGTATATAACTTATTCCAGAAAAAGGCAGATCTAATTATAAAAGTAATTGTGAGTTATATATTCGTTTCTTTGAGATTTTTTTTTACTTTTGTCGGCAAAGAATTAAGCCAAAAATGCATATGTCTAACAATCGGTCGCAATAATGTTGTTTTTTCCAAAAGAAGATAATTTTTCGAGTATATTTTAGTATTCAATTGTAAATTCAATAAACATAAGTTAATATTTTAAAAATTGTAATCAAATATTTAAATTTTAGCTTTAGTGTGAAATTCTGCCACACATATATATATTGTAAAATAATGTCATTCTTTTTCAAAAGTTTTTCACCGCAATTGTAATCAACAAACATACTTTTTTTGCGCCATTTTGTCAAATTCTCTTCCAGGGAAAATTAGTTTTAAAATTTACAAACTGAACAAGGAAATCTATGCAATTTAAATTAAATTTATGCAATTTCGCGTTATTACTATCGATAAATTCAACATTTTGAAATAAAAATTGCCTGCTGAAAAAAATGGCACAGATGTCATATATGCACAACATTGGCGCGATTGAAACAAAACGTCGATTTTACGTTCATATGGTAGCTCAGCTATTGTATATTTATTAATAAACTATTTACTCTTATTTATTTTTTTAAATGGTGTAAATTGTTTTATTTTATAATTATTAACAAAATATTATTTATTTATTTTTATTTCCTTTTTAAAATAATAGAAAACAATTAAAAAATATATATGTAACTGATATTTTAAAATGAAATTTTCGCCAAATTGGCGTAAAAAAAGGGAAAAAAATGCACAAATGTGGTGCACATAAGGCATTTGTGCCACAATATTTTATGTTTGTTTTAATTAGCCATTTCTTCTTCAATTTTCTTCATATTTTTCCTGTGTTAGATAATATTTAAAATGATATTGGACTAATCTTCAATAATTGAGCACCGCCAAATAGCATATTTACTATATTATTGAAAGTTTTATTGGCACAGATATTATATATCACCGAGGTAACTAATAGACTTTAAATTGGCATTATTTTGTCTGAGATATATTAACCCGACTATTAATATTTATTCATAAATAAAATGATTATTTACTTTATAAATTGTATAAATTGTTTTGTTATATACTTTTTAAACTTTTTTCATAAATTTTTATTACTATTTAAATAATAGAAAATAATTTAAGTATACACATGTAACTGGTATTCGAAAACAATGTTTCCGCCAAATTAGCATAAAAAATTATCGCGCCAAACTCGGCACATACGACATCTTTGCCTTTTTGTTTATGTATTAAGGAGATTTCTACATCATCAACGAGATCATAGAAAATTTGTCAGATTATTTTATTTGAGATTATTAAATTTATGGTTTTTCATTATGAAACAAACGAAGAAAAGAAAATTTACTATTGATGCAACTACAGAATTAACGACTGCTTGGCGTTATTTTTTAAAAAAATCGAAAAGGCGATTTTTTAATTATTTGTTTACTTTTTTGTTTACATTATTATAAACATTTTTCCATTTTTATATACGCATCACCTTGGCGTGTTTTTTTTTTTTTTTTTTTTTTTTTTTTTTTTTTAATCTGACATCAGTTTGGCAAACACTGCGTTTACAAATACCAGTTACATGTTATATTATTTTTAATTATTTTCTATTATTTTAAAAAGGAAACAATAATAAATAAGTGAAGTTTAATTGATAATTATAGAACAAAACAATAAAGAAAGAAAAAATAAAGAAAAGTAAAGAAACAAAGTTTATTAGTAAATAAACAACAACAACCAGATTACTACGCAAACCATAAAATCACAATTTTGTTGCAATCGCACCAACGTGATCCATACATGACACCTGACCAAAATATTATTGGCTATATTATTATTTATATATTTTTTATATTATTTGGTACTACTTGATTATCCATTCGACCAAAAAACTGCCGCTAAAACTAAATGTCAATAATGGATGATCGTAAATGCCACATTCATTTGAAATTAAACATGTTACATGCATTTGTTATGTCATTAACTACTTTTTAATTCGACGTTTTATTTGTATTTCTCTTAATATTTTCGTAATTTATTGATTCTTTGGTTATTTAAAATAAAAGTTATATTCGTTTGTATAATATGGTAAATCGTTTTGCAATATGTATAATTTGGCGAAATTGATCTATGGAATAATAAAGTAGTACCTATTATTTATTAAAATTCTATCTGGATATTTAAGCTGACAGAAGTGGCGTACTTTTCAAGTCTCCGTAGAGGCATTCGCCAAGTTGTCGTAAATTCTGTGTTTTAGCCTTATCATGTATTTTTCATCTGTAGTTATTTTACTATCCCTAAAAAAGCAATATTTGCAATGTGCAGGAAAAATATTCGGAATATCAATGATATAGAATTTAAAAAATATATATTTGCAATTAATTTATCAATCATTCAGGTTAAAAAAAAAGTACTTTAAAATTGGCTAAGAAAAAAATATAGACTAAATACCGACAGTAGACAATTTTGTTTATGATGTTTATGTTGCAGTTTTAATTAACATTAAGCCCTATCATCAGAATTTTATCAAAAATTAACCATTAAATACTACTTCATTACCCCGTCGAACAAAAAAAAAAAAAAAAAAACTATCGCCAAGATATAAGATTAAATGCCAATAATAGATGATTGTAAACTTCTTTCATTTGACAATAAACACGAAATAAGTCTGATACATTTGTAACAAATCGTTATAAGCAATACTAATGTTTGGCGCCAAAAATCATAATGGAATTGATTACAAGCTGAAGTGCTTTAAAAAAGAAATTTTAAATCACCATTTTGTTTGAGTCAAGATTTGTCTGGAAAAATGGACTAGCGCAGCGGGCATAGCCTGCTAGTAATTACTAAAACTTAACATTTTAGCTAATATTTAAATATATTTTAACTTCTTTATACAAATGCTCTGAATCTTTGATTATTTCTACTGAAAATTTTGTTAATTACTGAACGAAAAGATTAAAAATTCTGTAAAGGATGCTCATCATAGATGTGTTGAAGTATTCAACTAAAATAATAATTATAAAAATAAATCCATACTAATTAAAATCTAATACAGAGTGGTCACAGACCAAGGAATTTGGTTAGCCTTGAAATATCAAGGAAATTCAAACTAAACCTGAAATTCCATTGGAACAAATGTTAATTTCCAATATGATTGCAGTAATCTGTAAAGAAAAGTATAATCTTAGCTCTTAGGCTCAAGACATGCCTGAAACCATCTCAAACTCTTTGGGCTTAGACTTATGGTTAAGTTATATATATTTAAAAGACCAGGCTGGTTTTTTCATCATCAGCCCTGAGCTTTCAACTAGGCCAATTTTGATGATTATTATTTTTTTTTATGAAAGCTGTTCAAGTTCATATGTAGATATGCCCATTCTATTTCTTAATTTATTTTTTATTTTAAAAGTTTTTTTTTATAAAATTTCTTTAAACAGTGGCAATCTGTTTATTTCCATTGTTGCAGGACAAAGAAAAATAATGAAAAATATTCTATGTGGATTTTGTAACTTATTTTTTAATTTGTGAGTTAAATTTCAGTAAAAAATATTTATACATATGTACTTTATTTTGATAAGCGAATAAAAATTCATATTTTCTCTGACTTAACAAGAATATTGCTTATTGGGTTTATTTTATCTTTATGCACTTTAATTTTATTGATGCCCATTTTTTTTTCATTACAAAAAAAAAAAAAAAAAAAAAATATATATATGTTTTTGTTTTAATACAATACTGCTTAAGCATTAAAATATGTATATAAAGTACCTGTGAAAAGATTTTTACAGTGAAACCACATGCTTAGTTTAAAGGCCTAACCACACTTAGTATTTTTGTTTTGACACATGTAAAGAGAAAAATTGATCTGATGATGTCAAAATGACATAATTTACACTGATTTTTCATTTTTGGATTGTAAAGATGATAATTGGAGACACTATTGATTATTTCATCTTGACTATGTGTTCTCTCTTGCTTTAAAAAAATAAATTTTAGGTAAAATATAAATTTTCTTATGAAAAATTCAGAAAAGTAAAGAATTTTAGGAAAATTAAAATTAAAAAATGGTTTTATAATGTAAGGCTTATATTCTATAGAAATAAATTTTGTAGGTTTATTATAATTTCATTTAACAGTTCATTATTATCAACAAAGTCCCATTTCTTTCATTGTGGAATTATTTGTTGTCATCAAAAAACAGTAGTCTATTTTTGAATGGCAGCCAAAACCTAATTACAATTTTTAGAAATGTATAGCAATGATGACACTGAACAGCATTATCGCTTTCACCTATATTGTACTTACATTACATTACCGACATTGGTTAAAACAGATAGATTCTATGTATTACAATATTTTTGCAGTGTTATGTCTGTTTTATGAGGACATCATTGTTAAAGAACATATTGAACTATAAGAATTAGTAAAACATCATTAAAATCTCTGTCGGCTTCGCCTATAAGTGCAGGTAGATTTCGAAGTTAGATGCTCTTTTCAACAACAAAAAATAAAATATGATTAGAGATAAACCCTGTTTAACAACTTTATTTAGCCACTTGTGAAGAATTTTTAATTTCCTTTTTCTGTAAAAGCTGGTTTCATCAGAATCATTTTAAGCGAAATTTGGCTGAAATGTGCTTTTGACAGTATTTTTTTAAATATATTCAAACTTTAAGAATAAATTGACCAATATGGCACATTATATAGTTCCTAAATAAGAGAACCTGTCAATTGAAAGCATTTGACAGCAAAAATGGATTTAAAAATGAGTCCGAAAAGAAACAATTTGTTATTTGAATACTTCCTCAATTTTTCAAGCATGATCACTTTGGGAAATTTTGTTCAAAATGCCCCAATTTGACAGCATTTTTTGAGATATATTCTACTTTTATCCCAAAATTGGCCAATATGTATCATTATACTGTTCCTAAATAAGAGAAACTGCCAATTAGATGTGTTTGAGAGCAATATGCATTTTAAAATGAGTCTGAATGTAAGCAGTTTAGATTTGAAATTTTTTCTTCAATTCCTATTATTGTTTAATTTTTTCTATAACAATTGGTCCTATCAAAAACTTGTCACTATAAAAGTTGTAAATATTATTGAGAAGATGTATAATAAATTTAGCAGGATTTGATAATTAACGAAGTTATGGATTTTTTTCTTTTTCCTCTTATTGTTTTCATTTTTCTTTCTTCTTTTTTTTTTTTTTTAGTAAGAGTTGCTTCTATCAAAAACTTGTAAATCAAAAGTTTTAGATAATATTAAAAGCATTCATAAAAAAATTAGTTGGATTTAATATCTTGAGAATTGACAAAGTTATGAACTTTCAACTCCCAAAAACCTTATTTTTCTTGCCCTTTGAGCTCATCATTAGGTGCGTTCGTAATTATGTAAATACGTAGCACCTATTGTTTTCGCTCAGTCCGTCTGTCTGTCCGCATATAACAATGCAAAAACTACCCAACCGAATCATTTGAAATTTAAAATACATAATTAATACACAATTTTGTCGAGTCATTTCAAATTTTATGAAAATCGGATGGATAGATCAATTACAGGGACAATCAAAAGTATTCCGTTACATTACGGTCAATGGGGAAAAAAGTTTCAATTGCATTTTAATCGTTTGAAATTTAAAACGTATAATTTTTACATAATTTTGTTGAGTCATTTCAAATTTTATGAAAATCGGATGGATAGATCAATTATAGAAAAAATCAAAATGATTCCGTTACATTACAGTCAATGGGGAAAAAAGTTTCAAATGCATTTTAATCGTTTGAAATTTAAAATGTATAATTATTACATAATTTTGTCGAGTCATTTCAAATGTTATGAAAATCGGATGCATAGATCAATTACAGGGACAATCAAAATATTCCGTTACATTACGATCAATGGGAAAAAAAAGTTTCAAATTCATTTTAATGGTGTTACACTCATTTGAACATAATAGAATTGACATGAATCTATGAAATATGTACTAAAAAATACATTTTGTACAATCTGTGATGCAAAGAATATTTATTATTAAATTACAGGGCCATACAAATGTATTCCACTAAATAATGTTATACAGGGAAACATTGTTTGGGGCGTGTTTTAATTATATTAAACTACTTCACATTTTATGAATAAGATATACGTTAATGAAGTATAATAAAAATTACTCCCTGCATATTTACAGGAACACAAAGATTTCGACATTACTGTATCCAAAGTACGCTCTACTATATCAGCAAGATCTGAATATTTTAAAACTTCATTATCGTACGAACGCACCTCATTTTCTACGCTTCCCGTGCAATTTCTAACTTGTTAAATTTATCAAAAATCTGACTGCCACTTTTGGTCCATTTTTTAGAAGTAATATAAACTTTAAACTGATTTGATATCTGTTTTTACTAAGAAGTTATGAGGTTTTTTTTTAGTTTTCACAAAACCTCCCCCTATTTACTCCCCCTTGGTCTGATTTTGCCCATTATCGAATTTGACCGAGATTTTATGCCCCTTGATTTTATGAATCAATTTGGAAGAGATTTATGCAGAATTTTAAAAGTTATTGTATCCATAAAAAAGTGATATATATAGATCTTTCTTTTTATATAAACTTTTTTATTGATAATAGTTTTGGAGCCTAGGGATCATGATTGGTGTAGATCTGCAAAAGTTTTTCAGAAATTTCAACATAGTAGCAACTGCAATTAGTTGTATTTCATACAAAATCTACCTAAAAATATAGAGAAAATATGAAATTGAAAATCTTTTTATGACATAACTAACACATGGTAAATTCATCTGACATGAATTGAATGTAACCTCACAATCATCCGTTTTTATCATTAAATCTTATAATTAACAATATATTATCTGGAAAATAGTCAACGAGGTAATAGACAAGTATCAATTATTTGAAGTTTGTTCCTATTGCAGAGGTGATTGGTAGTTCATGAAAAAAGACCTGAAATTTGATCGTGAAAATGTTTCTGTACAGGAACAAGGACAGAAAGATAACATAATTTATTGCAGAGAGGTCAAATTACATAGTACATATAGTTAGCAATCATATAAAATAGATAATTTTATTTTATGGATTGAACTATCAGAAGAAAATGAATTTTTGTACTGTAAATTTTAAAAACACCTGATTTCAGGTATATAACCTGAACACAATCCATGATGCACAGTAATTTTTTATTCAGCTCCCCACTAGATGTCATTTTGATATGGCAGTATTCTTACAGCAGGGCTCCCAAATGATCCCCTTTTTCCCACAAAAGTCCCCTTTTTAGAAAAAGGTCCCCTTTAGTCCCCTTTTTTGTATTTTGGTCCCCCAAGTCCCCTTTTCTGTGTCTGAAAAAAATTGCCGCAAAATAATAAAAAACTCTGAAAATCACTATAAGTTTAAAAATCCAAGAAGACAAAATTTATTAAAGTGGGCATAAAAAAAGCATTATAATGGGTATAAAAAAGCATTGTAACTAAAATTCTTTCCTGAATCTAAATATTAAAAAATCACCACATAATATGGGCAAATTTTAAGAATCTCATTAAAATTCTTTAAAATTAAAAAATTGCAGAACAGGAAAGTTACTATATTAAGTTACTGCTTGGCCAGTCTTCAATAACAGGCCTTGACATGCCTCAAACCCCCCTTCAAACCCCCCCCCCCCTCAAAAAAATGAAGCTTTTTTTAATGGAAAGAATCATTGAATTGTGGGGAAACAGACAATTAAAACTAAGAAAAATTATAAAATATTGAATTCATGAAATAATTTTGACTTCCAGTTTTCAATGGATTTATACATTTTAGAAGGTCCTGAACACGATTTGATGGTTTTTAGAAAATGTGTGTATGAGGCAAAAATTCTGAGGACACTGTATATCAAGAACTAATGCACAAAACTTTAGACTCAGTTAGACCTTCATATAAACTAGAGCTGATTAGTTTTTTGTGCATATCGCTCAACAAATGACACTGTTATGCTGCATTATTCACAATTTCATTAATAGCTCTATCTCAAGAACTAATGCACGAATTTTTATAAAACTTCAGATTCTGTTAGTCCTTAATATAATTTGATGTTGATTATCCTTTGATGTAAATTGCTTAACAGGCAGCACTGCCATGCTGCATTATCTATGAGTATCGCAATAGGTTTATCTCAAAAACTAATACATGAAATACACTTCTGATTTGGTTACTCCCTGAGATAGATTAGTGTTGCTTAGTTTTTCACGTAAATCACCCAACATAATCTGTAAGAATAAAGTAGAATTTTCTGAGGAATCGAAGTTTAATCTTTTTAAGAGTGATGGCAGGCAGTATGCTCGATGACTTAACATAACAACAAAAGACATGATTCCATATGTGTTATTCTTACAACTAAGCATGATGGGAGATACGTTACATTATGGGGAGCATTTTATAGAAAAGGTGCCAGTCAGTCTATTAAAATCTGCGGCAAGATGAATGATGCAATGTATAAAGATATTTTGCAACATAATTTGCTGCCTTATTGGAAGCAAAATTTTGGTCTCAAATTTTAGTTTCAGTATGATAAGAAACCAAAGCATACATGAAAGCTTGTCAAGCAGTGGCTTTCGCACAAAAATATTTCGCTTTTGAAATGTCCAGCCCTAGCACCCAATCTGAATACTATAGAAAATCTTTGGAATGAACTTTAGAAACATGTTTGAAATTATTAAAACACCAATTCAGCATGGCCAGAATTTTCCCAAAAATTTTAAAATGAGAGGAAAAACATGCCACGGTCGCTTTTCAACTGTTCATTGAATCGATGCCAAGTCGCTGTGCCTCTGCACATTTTGCTAAAGGTATGACAGCAACATACTAATTGTGAATCTAGTTGATCACAGTAATTTTCTATTATAACACAATTTTTTTTTAACTTTCCAAGATGGCCGATAACTTTTGAAAGCATGCATTTTTCTTTTGCAATTAATTTTGTCAATTGTATTTATTGATATTCATTTGTTATTCCATAAATAAATTCCTAACTATTATGTCAATAAAATGTATGAGTATCACTTTCAGATTCCTCTTTTGGTCGATAACTTTTGAAAGCATGCATTTTTCTTTTGCAATTAATTTTGTCAGTTGTATTTATTGATATTCATTTGTTATTCCATAAATAAATTCCTAACTATTATGTTAATAAAATGTATGAGTATCACTTTCAGATTCCTCTTTATCTAGATATACTTTCAAAATTACGAAAAATTTTATGCTGGAAGGAAACTTTTGACCTCTGCTATAAATTGGTGTTGATTAATTTTTGGGGTAAATTGCTCGACATGTGGTGCTTCTATGCAGCATTTTTCACGATTTCTGCAATCGCTCAATCTTCAGAATCAATGCACCGATTTTTATCAAACTTCAGATTCGGTTAGTCCTTGACATGAATTTACATTTTTTATATTTTGGTATCATTGCTCAACAAGTGGCACTGTTAATCTGCATTTGTTGCAATTTCTGCAATAGTTCTATATCCAGAATTTTTGCACGGGATTCCATCAAACTTTAGATTCAGTTAGTCCTTAAGATGAATTGATGTTTTTTACATTTTGATGTAAATTCATTAACTGAAAAATGCTATGCACTGCTATGATGCATTTTTTATTTTTTTTATTTTTTTTTTTTTTTTAGGATGTCTGCAGTAGATCTATTTGATTTAATGCACAAATTTTTGTCTAATTTAGGATTCAGTATGACATTGACACAAATTGTTACTGATTAGGTTTTGATGTTAATCTTTCAATAGATGGTGTTCCTAAGCTGCACTTTGTGAGATTTGCACAAGTTTAGCGATAGTCATATTTGAAGAACTAATACACAAAATTTCATATCTGAAGAATTCTCATGATGGGCATAGATCGCAATTTAATTTTGGGACTGTGATAGCGAATTTTGAAGTAATAACATGTATGAGGTAGAAGAAAGTTTTGGGATTGCCACATCCAATTAGTTTGACAAGGATTGTTCCTGAGGGGTACAGAATATTTACATGTACTGCATTTATCGATTTTAAACTTATGCATATATGCCTAATTTTTTACACTAATTCTGAATGTGTAATTTTCGTAAAAATTAAGATTTTATTTTATTCAAATGTTGCTTTTTAAAAAGAAAAAGAAGTGCTTTTGTATAACATGCTATTTAAATCTGAGCATTTCTCCTCTAATTATCATTATTTTATGTCTGATTTTTTATTATAGGCTATTATATAGAATGAACTTATTGGCCCTTTTTATTTATGAGTGGTAGTAGTCAGCACTAATCCAAATATTAATTTTAGAAAAATAAAAGAAATTAAGAAAAGTAATCAAGTTATCGATTTTAAAATCTCAGATTTTTTTTTATAACATACAAAAAATTTTAAGTGTGTGTGTGTGTGGGGGGGGGGGGGGCAGTGGGATGAAATTTCTAAGTTTCTTTTTGACTTCTCCTGGCTCTAACTTAAGTATTTTAAGAAATTTTCTAACTCAACCCCTAATTAAACTACAGCAAGATTCAATCTCATTTGAAGGGTTGACCGAAGGAGGTATCTCATCGAGTCCAACATCTTGCTAGGGTCTATTTTAACCCCAGACAATTAGGGGCATTTCTTCATGTGTGTGTGGGGTGGGAAATCAGAAAATTGATTTTTTTTTCACACATCCTTTTAAAACTCTTGGCCTAAGCACCCATTTCCCACCGTCTTAACTCATTTTTTCACCACGAGCAGATGTTTTAATGTTTAATTGCGTTCATTACCACTCCATAAATTTTCTAAAAAATTAAGGGAAAAAAAATCTCAACAATTAGCATCTTTTCATCCTTTTCTGTCGCCAGGGGACGTTATTGAAAAAAATTCTCAAAAAATTTAATCTACAATATGTCATGTAATATCTTAAATGAAAGGCCAGGTTATGAATAATGTTATTCTTTATTCTCTCTCTGTACCTCCATTCTCAAAGCCTTATATCATCCTTTTCTATATAAGGATTTAATCATTATAAGCAGTTATTAATTTTTGACAAATTTAATTATTAACAATTTTGGTTTATTAAAGGTTAGAATGTTTTGAAAGGAATATTAAAAGCCTCTGAGTGATCTGTGATCATAATTACCCACTTACTTGTTTTATTAACTGATCACACATATTTTTTACCTGTAACAAGAATTAAAGGTGAATGCCGAAATATTGAATGCTTTATATACTTTTTTAGTAGGATATTTAAATATGCTTAAATAAAATTGTGTACATTGTTTAATTAAATCTTATAAAGATAACCATCTAACATATTTTCTGGGGTAATTTAAAAAATTTACTTTCTTATTTACGAAAATTTGAGCTATATTTTTACACACATATGATCCTTTTTTTGGTTTCCGTTTTTAATAAAATCGGTCCCCCATAGTCCCCTTTTTAAGCAAAAACGGTCCCCCAAAGTCCCTTTTTTAAATAAAAATGGTCCCCCAAAGTCCCCTTTTTAAATAAAAACGGTCCCCCAAAGTCCCCTTTTTAAATAAAAATGGTCCCCTTTCCCCCTTTTTGAGGACTAAAATGTGTTGGGAGCCCTGTTACAGTGTACAGTACCACAAGTTCTAATAATTAATAATGTTTTTATGTAAGAACTTGTAGTGTGATTATTTTATATGTAAACTTATTAAAAGCTTATGCATATATATATATATATATATATATATATATATATATATATATATATATAATAATGTTGTTAAAGGAATTATGTATGAAAATTTCATTATTTTAACACACTTGGAAATTTGAGGTTAACCTGGAAATATCAGGGAATTTCAAAATGAGATATTTGTGAGTACCCTGTAATACACACAAGTATATAGATTTTAGATTTTTTTTAAATTTATTTCTTGTATATTATTGTTAATTTTGTGAATTAGTTTATCTCTAAATTTTTTTAAGGGTTTTATTTTTTTAACCACCCTGCTGATCAATAAATTTTATTTACTAAAATAGGAGATGTGTACATAAAAGAAGTATACAGGCTTCAGATTTTTTAAAATTATTATAATAGTATGCATTAAACTATTAAGGTGTATGAATTTAAAAAATAGCTACATAAAAAAGCTAGATATCAGATTACAGTGTTGGGGCACATGTGGTTAAGATATCCAATTATTTGGGTTTTCCCTACTCAATGTGATTTGTTATAGTTTCTAATTTGTAATCAAAAGTCATTTATTTCGTTACATTAAAAAAATATTACACTTTATAAATAAAATATCAATCTTTTTCAAAAAATATCTTCATTTGAAACATGGACTGTTAGAATTATTTTTGGAATGTTTTGAATTGTTAGATTTTCTCCACAAGACTAATTATTTAAACTAAAGAAAGATTTAATACTTTTTTTTTTCTTTCGCATCAATATGGTTGATAGATTGCAGTCCTTTTTTAAGGTAACAATTTTTAAATGCATGGATTTAGGTTGGTAATATCAGAGATCAAAATCTACAGCCATGAGAATTACAAAATCAAATGCACATATATAACTCTTGATAAAAATTTATCCTGGCATACACTTTGTATTAATTTTTTTGATTTTGCTGACAGAAATGCTCACTTAGTTAAGCTTTGACTGATAAAAACTTTACGTGAGGTCCACTTGTTTCAGGTTATGTCAGTTGATACATATATGGCTTGCTGTAAATCCTTTTTTTTTTTTTTTTTTAAACCTGTAAAAGTTCTGTGAAACACTTCATATTGAAATTATTGTACATTCCAGTATATGAAATTCATCTAAATTTTCAGAGTGCCTTTTCCAATTATTGGGTGTTTCTGACATATAATATGCACTTCCTTCTTTACAAATAAATCTTCATTAGATTTATAATGAAACAAAAATAAACGATAATTAAAAACATCATAACAATATTTTTTATGCACCCCAATAACAAGCATTATAATTTGTAGGTAATAATTTTTTTCTTCAAATAAATAGCATAATTTTTAATGTAGAAATTTCAATTCTTATGATCATTTTTTTTCTCAATTTTTATCTTTCATTTTTATAACATACATAATACATATAATATATACCAGAAAATTTTGACCAATTTTCTTATAAAGCAAAAAGATGAGGAGTTTTATCCAAATACACTAGTATGTGCCATATTGTGTATACTATATTGACACTAGTCAATGGATGTACGAATACAACCCATCTTTTTGCTTCATTTTGGGAATAACAGATTTTCAGCTTATTCTATCGACAATAATTTTCAGAATTTTCCAGCTATGATTTAGTGACTTTCAAAAAGTTGCTCTATACATTTAGCTAATACAATATGTAAATGAAATTTTGATATCGTTAACGCATGCACAGTAAAAAATTTAGTAAACCTACTCATTTTTCATACAATTATTATTATTTTTTAATTCTGATTACAGTGTATTGTGTACAAAGCTGTTTGTCATATTTTCAGAAAAGAACATTATTTTACATTAAGAACTCTGTAAATTATAAGCAAAAAACTTGGAGAAATTTGGAACTGTTTTTATAAAAAACTTAATTTCTCTACAAGTATACATGCTATCCACATAAAAATGAACACAGCTTATTAGAATAAGCTATTTAATCATAATCTACAATTTGAGCACTTTTGCTACATTAGTTTTGACAGGGTTATCCAAAATATGTTATTTTTCAATTTGTTGGCGGTCCCCTAAGGAGTTTTGGAAAAAAAAAAAAACCTTCACGAAAATATATGACCTGTACTATTGTGTTTACTTACCTGGATTTTCAGGATAAATCTTCATGTATTTTTCTATATATTTAACAAAATGTCTAAAGCCGCAAGTGACCGGTCATCTTTGGCCATATGGTGTATGCTGGGTATGGTAAGTGTTACACAAATATTTTTTAGTTTTAGTTTTCAATTACCCTGTATTTTAATAACTATATAAATCATAAATTTATAAATTTCTTTTTCAGTCATCATTGATTTTTATTTAAATTATCATGATAAGAACAAAAGTATTACATATTGTATTTTGTCAACTGATATTTTCACTGGATAAAAATATCTAATCACTAGCTGACCTGCCCGGCATTATCTGGTGCCGTGATATTATTCAGTTTTCAAATGACTCTTAAATGAAACTCCAAATATGTGTGATTTTATGTCTTCAAGTCCATTTTCTCAGAATTTATATTTTTAAATGGAAAATTTGTGAAAAGATATTGATTTGAAAGGATATGCTGTTTAGTATTTTATTTTCTTGGTAGTTTGATTTTTGGAGTCTATGCATACTGTAAAATGGGGTGCATAGGAACAGCGGGGTGAATAGGAACGAAACTTCCCGGTCATACAAATAAATTCATTATAAATATATGTGATGATATTTTTAGTTGCCAATTTTTTTATAAGAAGGTAATAACATTAAGAGTTGGGAAATTCAGTTTTGATATGTTGGCATCACTACTGGGGTATATAAAAAAACTTCAAGAGGATCTTCAAAAACCTCATTTTTTCAACGTCTTCAAAACTTTGTATTCCAAACCTAAGAGAGGGGATTTTTAATTAATGATAGACCTGTAAACGATATACTGTATTAAATTCTACTTATTTCTTAACTACATAATGAAAAAAGGCTTGTAACATCAGAAGTTCAAGATTTATGGGGTGAATCGGAACACGTTTTCTCTCATGGTTTATTTTTCTATACAGTAATAGTTTCATGCAATATATGAAAACATATGTTTGAATATGCATTGTAACAATATTGTGTCTGTTCTAATTACTTGAAGAGTTTAAAGGTGCCAAGAAATTACTTAGTTAAATAAAAAAGTCAATGCCTAATCCAACAGAAGTGGAACACACAATGAAAGAATTTAAAAATAGCAAATTAGTTGAAAAAACTGCACAGAATTACTCTCTGACATCTACACTGGTGTCCAAAAGTTAAGCATAATTGGTAATTAAGTAAGTAATGAAAGAAATATAAATCGAAATATGATGAAACTCCAGGTGTGTAAACAAAATAGTATGCGTCATATATTTTCGTGAAGAGTTTTCCCCGAAAACGAACAGGGGACCGTCAACAAATTGAAAAAGAACGAAGATTTTTTGGATAACCCTGTCAAAACTAATGTAGCAAAAGTGTTCAAACTGCACATTATGATTAAGCGGCTTATTGTAATGTACTGTGTTTATTTTTATAAGGATAGAATGTATACTCGTAGAGAAATTAAGGTTTTTATAAAAACAGTCCTAAGTTTTTTGCTTGTAATTTGCAGAGTTTTTAATATAAAATAATGTTCTTTTCTGAAAATATGACAAACATCATGGTACACAATACCCTGTCATCAGAATTTAAAAATAATAAAAATTGTATGACAAATGAGCAGGTTTACTAAATAATTTTTTACTGCGCATGCGTGAACGCTATTAAAATTTCATTTGCATATTATGTTAGTTAAATGTGTAGAGCAACTTTTGTGAAAGTCTCAAAAACATAGATTAAAAATTCTAAAAATTATCGTTGATAGAATGAGATCAAAATATTTTATTCCCTAATGAAGCAAAAAGATGAGGGGCTGTATCCATATTCCATTGTTTTGTGCCTAGACAATATTGCATGTACAACTGTATTTGGATAAAACCCCTGATATTTTGCTTCCTTTTAGGAATAACGGATTTTGAGTTGATTATATAGACGATAATTTTCAGAATTTTCAAGCTATGTTTTTGAAACTTTTACAGAAGTTGCTTTTCAGAAAAGAACATTATTTTATATTAAGAACTCTGCAAATTATAAGCAAAAAACTTAGGACTGTTTTTATAAAAATCTTAATTTCTCTACGAGTATGAATGCTATCCTTATAAAAATAAACACAGTACATTACAATAAGCCACTTAATCATAATGTGTAGTTTGAACGCTTTTGCTACATGAGTTTTGACAGGGTTATCCAAAAGATCTTTGTCTTTTTCAATTTGTTGACGGTCCCCTGTTCGATTTCGGGGAAAACTCCTCGTGAAAACATATGACAAGTACTACAGTGAAATCTGTCTAAGGCAGAATCGCTTGGGACTGAAATAAAATTCCGCCTTAGACAGATTTCCAGGTTAGACAGAAAAACTCTATAGACATCCCGTTCACAGAGTATTAAACATTTTTTTGGCTAAAAGTTAAAGCTAACATTTGTTTAAAATTTTTTAATTAAATAGACATGAGATCTTAACATATTTATATATATCTATAGTAATAATAATTTATAAATTGATATTACACATACACACTAGTATCAATCAAAATAACAGATTTTAGTGAACATAAAATTATAGTAGAACCCCGATAATTTGGATTGGTTTTTTAATCTTTTTTTCAAGTGTACTTATTTTTTTCTTAATGGCTTCTTTTTCCGTAGCACATTGTACATCAGTTGGTATCATTTCATAATTGTTTCGCGCTATGTAAAAATTCTGTAAAAGCTTTAGATTCTTAAGAGCTTCATTATATGAAGCTTGTCACTTCTTCTTAGACTTCGTATTCATCAGTGCTACTCCCACTGTGGTTCTAACTATAGCACTATGAGTAAATTCTGAAAATCCTTTTTTTGTCTGAAATTCTAGGAAGAAATCAACTTTCGTTGTATTATAGGACAAATAGAAATTAGCAGCTGACCAGGAGCTAAGCTATTTCGGAAGACCATGAAAGGTTGTTGAAATTTTCCATAAGTTGTCAATGAGTTTAAGTTTTCATAAGCTGTCCCTCCTTTTTTAAACAAATTCTCTTATCTTATTGTAACCTAAGAATGAACTTGTCAAAAATCCCGTGACCCATTTGTCCAGCAGTTCCCAGTCATATACAATAATAATATCATCCCCAAACTACTATCAGTAATCAGTGACGCCTTTTCTTAACCTCTGGGAATGTGACTAGACAATACATTTCATTATAAAAAGAAAAGATTTCCTTCCATTTATATTTCCCAGGAAAACTTTCTTCCGTCTTAAACAGTAAATTTGCTTCCTGGGACCCAAAATGAATGTCCGGTTCCGCGTTACGCAGATTCTTTCCGCCTTAGACAGATTGCTCGGAAATATCTATGTTAAAAAATATGGGACTCTGAAATGTTTCTGCCTTAGACAGATTTCCGGCTTAGACAGATTTCACTGCATTTTGTTTACACACCTGGAGTTTCACCACATTTCAATTTATATTTCTTTCATTACTTACTTAATTACCAATTATGCTTAACTTTTGGACACCAGTGTACAATATTACACAAGCATATCAAAAGGAAAAACCAATTAAAAAAGAGAGGGATGCAAACAGTACTAAGGGCTGGGAATGAGGGCGTATTAGTAGATCATATTAATACATGCAGCAATTGGGGCTACTCAATAGATTCACTTACCCAAAGACTATTAGTAAAGGACAATACAGAACAGGGCTGAATTTGTATTAAATTCTACTTCTGGCATTCGAATGTAACTTCTTAAAATAAATTTTATTCTTTCTTGATTTTAAAGTTGTTTTTTAATTTTTAAAAAGGCACAGCTTTACTTGTACATAAAATAAAGGCTTGGTTTCACAGTAACTACGTGTTCTTATTCCTCCCTTATTATTACCTGTTTTTATTAATCTTATTAAAGTTTGAATCGGAATAAATAAAGATTATAACATTTGTTCCGATTCACCCCTATCTGCGGGGTGAATTGGAACATCATTAAAAAAATAAATAATATATATATAACAGTAAAAATGTTTCGTTCTTGCTTAAAAAGTAAAGAACAAAACAAGACCGAAGTTTCTAGTAGAAAAATAAAAAGATTAAAAAATCTGTTGTTGCTTATTTTAACGTTAAAGTTGAAAAGTGTTCCAATTCACCCCATTTTATGGTACGCGTACCGAAAGCAAATGACACCATGATGGAATACTCAGGTTTTCACTGATTTCATAGCAATTTTCTCACTTTTTTTTTTTTTTGGAAAGAATAATTCTGTCTATCTGAATGTTTCAAAATTTTTGTAAGTAATATAAATCTGGTTTATTCAAATGCTCTAAAAACGTGTTTTAAAATATGGACATTTAGTTACTTTTAGCGTAGAAAAAATATAATTTCCATGAGCCGCAAAGTGATTTGCATTTGTTGGTGTATTTGAAAGGGTTAAATCTCATATTTTTTAAAACCTATTACACCATAAATTATAAGAAGATTTTAGTTTTAAGAATATATTTTTTGTTTGTTGCCCTGGAGGGACATAACTGCAATGAAACAATCTGTTTTTTATTGATTTCGTAAAAATTTTCGCACATTTTACTTTGTAAAAAATATTTCTAGCCATCCAAACATTTAAAGAATTTTGTAGAGGGTGTAAATCTGGTCTACTAAAATGCTTTTAAAAGATTGTGTTGAAATATGTATGTTTAGATACTTATAGGTTAGAAAAATATCCTGTCTGTGAGTCGCAAAGTGACCTCCTTATCCAGTGTATTTGAAAGGGTTAAAATCTACATTATTAAAAACCAATTACATCATTGATTAAAAGAAAGTTCCAACTTTAAAAGCATATTTCTGGTTTGTTTATATCTCTTAAATTGTGTCCTGTACGGCATTGACATAAGGGAGAAAAACCTTTTTCGGAAAAAACAACCCTTTTTGATTTTTTTTTCAAAGGGTTAACTGTAACTTTTTTTGAATTGGTTATAGCATTTGAGATCTAAAAGTATGATCTTTTGAAATATGTCTTTCAAGTGTAATTGTTCCAAGCAATTTGGTTGATTTGAATTTAAAGAAAATGACCTAGAAATAGATATAAACTCAGAAAAAATTTTCTTCCTTCGTTTCAATGGGTAAATGTGCGCATGTGTAAGCTTTTTCATTTCCCGAGCACCAAAAAATTGACTTTTTGATGAGAGTGAGTTGTGCTTTGTAATTAATATCTCGGAAGCTAATCAAATAATTTAAATTCTGAGCTTCAGGTACATCATAAGAGATCTTGGACTAACTTCACAAAAAATTTGAGCCATATATGTGTCATAGATTTTGCTAGCCATCACACACACATACAGAGTGATTTGTTCTTTTATTAGTATAGATGTCAGTATCAGGATGGGTTCAAAAGAAACAAAATGAAGAATACAGTTTTCAAATTTTATAGTTTTATCCAAATTTAAAACAGGAATCAGATCTATCTAGGAATCAACACATTTTATTTCTCATTATAATACATATTTAGTATGAAATTTCTTTAACACTAAATAAAACAAATTTTAGTTCAGTAAAATAAATAATTTAACATAATGTACAAAGAAGAATATACAAAAATAAATGATACATTTTATCCAATATTTTTCTTAAATTTATATATGTATTTACATCTTTCATTCAGCTGACATTATGCTCTTGACAATATTCTCAAAAGACCTGAAATTTAAAACTTTTTTTAAATACATGATAAAACAAAATATAAGTATTAATAATCTCCTTGCGTGATCATTACTTACTTAGAAGTTATAGTTTCTCCAGGCACATAAAATGGATTACAAACCATATCTGCATATCCAGTATGAATTCTTCTAAACATCTAAAAAATAAATGTATCATTTATCAAGTAACTATGCAGTGTAATCATTCTTTTGTATTCTACATTCAAGATAGTAAAAGTTAAACTTACCTGGCGAATCTCATTATCTCTAAGGGTGGTATGGGAGGATTCCACAATAACAACAAATTTAATTTTGGTATTAGTGACATATCCATACCTTGCGAAAAAAGGGAAAGAAAGAATATCAGACTAATATACTAGATAAATAAAAAAAAAGCTTTATAATATTTTTTTTTTGAAGGGGGGAGGGGGAGGGTGTAAAATTTAGCTATGTTTATTTAACCCTTTCAGGTCTGATGTACTACTAATAGTACATCATCTTTCAACTAACATCCATTCCATTTTTTAACACTTTTTTTTTATATTCTATTTTAAAGGCTGCTCTTGAAAGTGTCTATCTAATTTTTTCACTAAAAAAAATTCCTGCAAGTCCAGGAACACTCATTCAAGATAGATGAAATTTCAAATGCATGTCAAGCAGAGATTTTTTTTTTTAATTTGCTGTCATCATTGATATTATAAATAATTGGAATTATTATTTGAAATTATCTTCGTAAAATAAGTTATTGTAACTAATGTTTGATGTAATTTTTGTAATCAAAACCATTGAAAAGTTATGATTTATCAATCTTTGAATATGTGTATTATTAGCAGAACAATGGTCTTTAAAGGAATCAATTTTACTAAAATATGCACGTTGTGTTTATTAACTTTTAGAAATGAAATTTGTAGAAACTTAAGTTGAATATTTCTGCTTTATAACAATATTTCTTATTCTGTTTGTCATATAATACTGTTATGTAATATTATTAGCCTATAATTTGTTTAAAAAAAATTAATAATTGAAAATCAGTTGAAAGCGCTGGGCTTTCAAAAACCAAACTACAATCTTTGTGAAACGTGGTCGTCCAAGTAATTCACCCACCATGTCTATTCCTTATTTAAAAAAAGTTGAAACTATCACTTTGCCCAATTGAGGATGTAAGATATGATAATACAGGCCATATGACAGAGAGAAGGAAGAGGAAGATGCGACAAAAATGCAAATTAGGAAGATGTAACTTTAACACTGTTTTCTGAAAAATGCAATGTCTATTTATGCTTCCATGGTGATAAAAATTGCTGTAAAACTTTTCATACCAAATAAGAGAGTTCACCAGAATATACCAACAAATGAAAATTTTATTTTTATTCTATGCAATTTTTATCCGGTTTTCTCTGTTTAGAAGTGTAAATTGAGTGTCAGCTATTGCGAATATATAATGCAAATTGCATATTTTAAAATATATCTTTTACATTTTTCATATATCTTTCAAAATTTCGATTTGAAATTGTGCTAAATTTATGTTTTTCAGTGTATTGTACTAATAATAGAATACCCATAAATGACAAATTGTTCCTCGAAAGACCACTGTACTATTAATAGTACATAAAGTAATTCCTTAAATAATTGGGTTATTCTCTGCAATAGCGCAAAAAGTGTTTCCCAGCCATATAAATGCTCTAAATTTCATTTCATTTTTATTTATTTTTACTTTTATTATTGTTTATCAGGGACGGAAGTAAAATTTAAAAATAAACAAATTTAATATTTAAAAATGTAAGATATATCATGCAAACATCATTCCCTCACCTTTCCCCAACCTATACTACCATACTTTACTACCTGATTTTTTCCACCCAGAAATAAAAATAATTAAAAACACCTTAAGCAAAATAAAGTTCCTGTTTGGTACCTTACAAAAAATAGAAAATTTTATTTTTTTTTTTACAATTATTAGGTAGTCTATTCAATTATATGTTTCCCTACGTTAGACCATCATTCCCTCAAGCATTGCTATTATCTCAAATATCATATCACTAAAGAAGAGCAGCACTTTAGCATCCTTCACAGAGATGAAGCTAATTTGAATACTTGTCAGTACAGCAACATAAATTATTGCTGTAAGTTTATGTTAATTTTCTAGAAGTTTTTTCAATCAGAAAACCGGAGAGTTTTTTTTATTAGCAGTCATTCTCTCATACAAAATGCTAAATTTCTAGTAATTTTCAAAATTTTTAATTTTATTATACATTATATATTAAATGCTCTTCTTTAAGGAATCAGTTTGGTTTTTCCATCATTTTTCATGAGAATTAGTAAAAATGTCTTATTTCATCATTCCCCCATATTTATTGTTAATGTTATGAGGTAATGATAAAGTGAATGGGAAATATGTACTTTTGTTTAAAATTTTATAACAATTTCTGCTGCTATTCAAATCTTCAACAATTGACCAATTACTTGCAATTTATACAATTTTTATGAAAATTTACCTATGAAATATTAAAGTCAGACTGCTTGGCCAAATTTGCAGCATTGCAAAGAATAACCCAATTATAATATTTTAATAAAACTTAATTTTTGCCTTTCAGAGCAATGCTTTTTCATGTTTAAACCAAGAAAAAAAAAAATTAAACCTAAAAGGGTTAAGCTATTTCAACTATGTAAAGCTGCAGTGGAATAGTTTATATTGTTTGTATTTTGATTTGTCTCTGCCTTTTTATCTGAATAAATTATGCCTTGATCACACCAAATTTCTAATTTGACATGATCAAGTTTTATTGTCAAATTAGAAATGTGGCAACTCTAATTTTTTTTTTCTTTGTTGTAATTTATCACGAAAGTCCTAAATGACAGCCGAAATATCAAATGAAAACAATAATTTTAAGTAAAAGCAGTCTTTTTTTCTTCCAGAAATCTTTTTTATTAAGATGTATTTCACAAAACTTTGAAATACTGAAGTTTATTTTATATATAAAAGCAAAATATAATAAAAATTATTTAAATTATGTGTTTACTTATTTTATGTTAAATCATAATTTATTTTCTATTATTTATTGTTACCTCGTAATGAAAAAAAAGTTCCTATATTGCATTATTTATTATTATTATTTTTTTTAAACTTTATTTTTGTGAAAACATAGATTAGCACATTATATATGTAAGATAAACATTGATTAAAAGATTTAAATTGCTTCATTTATTGCAAATATTAAAATATAAAGAAAATGTGCACCACATTAGATATTTTACAAATTAATTTAAAGATCAAGAAATTCTTATTCATTTATTTTTTATTTCCTAATCAAGTTTTATGTTATTTAGCATTTTTTTCATCATACATTTAACTTTCATGTATATTTATATCACTAATATTTGTTAGTTGGTTATAAATATACGCTTTAAATATTAGTCCATTGACATGCACGTTGCCTGTATATGGGCTTTCCACTATGTAAACAAAATATTTTTTGTTTTTGGTTAAAGGGCAAAACTGTGAAATTTCATTAAAGGTTAATGACCAGAAGTATCAATTTTATAAGTGGCCACTTTCTTTAAACTAAGGTTTTTTTTTTTTTTTTTTTTTTTTTTTTAAATACTAAACAGTAAACTTTTGTTAAAATTTCTATTAGTTTATCTAAACTTAAATAGCACAAATAAATGTATTAATATAAATATATTGACACCAGAAAAAAATTAAACAACATGATAGAGTGCAAGAAAATTTTACTCTCTCTTCGTAATTAAATAATGGCTACAAGAAAAAAAAAATGTAACAAAAGGATAGAATGCAAGAAAATTTTACTCTCTCTTTGTAGGAAAATGGCCATAAGGTGGCTGCTGAAGTCAAATTTTTAATAACCATTTTTTCTCATTCACTGGCTCTGTAGCAGGGCCATAGCTAGGGGATTGTCAGGGAGACCCCTCCCCCCTGCCTAAAACACTTTAAGCCTACCTGGTAAAAGATTCCAAAGTCACTAAATGAATTTCTGTTTTGAAATTTCAAAGGAAATTCTGTTAAAAATTCTAATTTAGTTTTGAGGCCCTTTCATAGTTTTGTATAAATACTAAATTGTAACTAAAATAAGTGTTTCAACGCTTGCCAATCTTATTTGCACATACAAAACTAACATGATGTTTTATTTTGCAGTAGCTGTACACTTGATTTTTTTTTACTCTGCATCCTATTCTTTTCTAAGCATAAAATGGAGCTATTACAAATAGTTTATAAAGAAACATTGTACCTAGAATCTGAATATGCACCAATTTATTTTTCTGTGTCAGAGAGAGAGAAAATATCAGCCCTGCTCCTCTTTATAGACCCCTTGCACGTGACGTCACATGCTTCATCTGGCGCCCAAACATAAGGCAAATGTGGCGTTTTCACATTTATAAAAATAGTAATTTGCGCTTCATTTTTTAAGTATTTAGAAAAATAATGCAAGAATAAAAAAAATCAAAATTAAACAGAAAGACCACAGTTGCTTTAAACGGCAAACGGGGAGTTATGATGGTTTGTTTGGGCTCCAGAACATGGCGTCATGTGCACCAGATAAGAGGAACAGCCGCTGTTGTGACGTCAATGCAAGGGGTCTATTATTCACTTCTAGCTACAGCCCTGTCTGTGGTTAGTGGCTAATGCTAATTTTGCCCTTTATTTCTTGTGGAAAATATCTAAACCTTTACTGCACTGTGTGCTACATTTCGCATGTACCTAAAAACATTTATAATTCTCATTATGTGCCATGAATTTGGTCAATATGATCACTTAAACTGATA
Organism: Maratus speculifer; assembly: GCA_964019185.1. Lineage (NCBI taxonomy): Eukaryota > Metazoa > Arthropoda > Arachnida > Araneae > Salticidae > Maratus > Maratus speculifer. Next base: position 388,359,326 of record OZ025294.1, on the reverse strand, counting down.
AATAAGAGTCCAAAGAAGGGAATAATACTTTTTTTGAAAATGTCAGATGGCCGCATCCACCAAAAAATTAGAATTTGTTCTTCAGAAACAAAAAAAATTTCCGATCAAGCTGTTAAGACAAAATTTACTTCTATTATTTTCACTGAATACTTAAAAATATTAATACAGTAGACTCCCTTAAATCCACACTCCTAAAATCCGCAACTCTCTAAAATCCGCACATATTTTACGGATGTAAACAATGAAACATTCAATTCAGATGTAGGTGCAAAATTTGACTTTTTTAGATTTTTATCAATTCTATATATTTTTTAATTTGTAATTTTTTTTAAGGTTATTGAATTCATGTTTTTTCATAAAGAAAGAATAATTTATTTCTGAAAAAATAAATATATTGCTGATATCATTTCTAATCACAATATTACCAAATATATTTATGTATTAATCAAGCTTTTTTAGTTGTTAAGTCTGGCTAAACCTGAAATAAAACTTCATTATTTTATGATCTTGATGTAAATTAGTAATGTACATTTATGAGGCAAGTTTTTATTGAATAATTTAGGAAAAACACGTTTCATCTTTATAATGAATATTTAATTGTACATTACTCCTCATTAATTTGACCTTTGCTTTTAGTACTTTTATCATTTCAAAAACTATCTAAATTTTTATTATTTTAGTTTATTACTTATTTTAGTATTTTAGCATATAGTAAGCATTCATTATACTTTTGATTTCATTATTAATTACATTCAAATTACTTTTTAAACTAGTTGGATGTGCCAATCCCAAAACTTTCTTCTATCTACATTTTAATATTAAAAAAAATAATTACTCATTTTAATGCTTTAATAATTTTAATTCAATACCATACCAACTTTGATTTTCATCTTAAATTTCTGCTTCAATCAATTAATCGGAGTAAAAACGAATTTACGTCTGCACGAGCTGATGGACAATAGAATGATAGGCAGATTTTTTTTTTCAAATTCAGGGAGGACCTACTTGCCTTACCAAGAAATAATTATATACAAAAAATTTACTTCAGTTCTAGAACTAACTTCATACACTTTTATGTGGTGCAATATTGAAAATGGCATAAAATTCGCTATTGCAGCGCCTCCTTCCGGCGGATTTTTTTCAGATTCAGGGCGATCCAACTAGCCCTAAACATACACTTACACAAAAAATTTCGTTCAATTCGATGCATAACTTCATGTACTTTTGGTCGGTACAATATTGAAAATGGCACAAAAAACGCGATTGTAGCGCCCCCTTCTGACGGATTTTTTTCAAATTCAGGGAGGACCAACTAGCCATAGTATACACTTACACAAAAAAGTTGGTTAAATTCGGTGCATAACTTCATATACTTTTGATCGGTACAATATTGAAAATGGCACAAAATTCGCGATTGCAGCGCCTCCTTCTTTCCGGATTATTTTCAAATTCAGGGGAGACCAACTAGCCATAGTCATACACATACACAAAAGATCTCGTTCAATTCGATACATAACTTCATATACTTTTGCTCGGTACAATATTGAAAATGGCACAAATCGTGATTGCAGCGCCCCCTTCCGGCAAAATATTTCAAAAGTGAAGGAGGACCTGCTTGCCACAGCCAAAAACATTTACAAAAAATTTGGTTCAATTCTATCCATAACTTCATACACTTTTTGATGGTAGAATGGCGACATACACACACACGGACAGACAGACATTTTGTAAAAACATGTTTTTTGGAATCTCTGACCCCTAAAACGTGTAAATCAGTCGAAAAAAATTTCGATTACAATACTTTCTTCTATTGAAGATAGAAGAAAGTAAAAATGTAAACAAAGCAATGACCAGAAATCCGCAAAATTCTAAAATCCGCAAAACCTCTGGTCCCAAGCTGTGCGGATTTGAGGGAGTCTACTGTATAAAGAAAGTTGCAGAGTGTTAAGCAGATAAAATTAATTTATTTAAGCCCATTTAATTGTAAAATATTGCAATACAATATTTAAAAATCCTTATTGTGTATAAAGGGTACATGCCAGAAAATATCAAATTTTAGCTGAAAATTTAATATTTAACTTTTTTTCACCATTTTTCCCATTATTAGACCGATATATAGATTTAAAATAATTTTTTTCATAAAAATAGAAAAAATTATGCAGTGAAGGTTTACTGTTTTTGTAAGTTGATACTCTAAAATCGCATTACATTCCATCAAACATGAATGATGCTACAAACTAATTATACTGTTTAAAACAAAGATAGTTGCTGAGCCACATTTATCAAAATATGCAAACTTGTTGAAAGCTATTATGGAATTTTTAGCTTCTGCCATATCAAACATATGTGGATAGCAATACAAAGATGCATAAATAATAGGGCAGAGTGGGGATGAATGGGACAACAGAAATTTATATTTGTTACACAAACTTAAATAATTTGATAATTTATCTGATAGATGGTAGTACTGGGGTCATTTAGCAGACATAGTTTCAAAGGAATATCCATAACAGAAGATTAGCTATTGTACAAAGTGTATTTTTCAAGAACCAAAGTAAATTTATGTTTAATCTTTTTAGTATTTAATTGATAGTTAACTTTCTCAAAACCTTATAATTTTTTTTATGTTAAAATGATATAATCTCTTGTTATACTTATGCTGCAAATGAACAATATTGACAGTGCTTGCTAAGCCTAATCACTTTTTTATATAACCATGTGACTATGGGGATAAATAAGACTGTCCCATTCATCCCCAGGGTTATTCCATAATAGATAAAATTACATTTGTCATTAATTAGAAACCAGATATTAAGAGGCCACTGTTGTCTTCTAACTGATACACCAAAAAAACAATACAGTATGGAACCAGTTATCCGGAATGGGTGGGACCAGAGGTATTCCGGATAAGTGGTTTTTCCGGATAACTGGATAACACCCATTGATATAACACCCATTAACATCCATATCCTCGTGGCGAACACTTGTATTTGTATAGCTTTGAGGTAGGCGCTACAGCTATTTGCTGGCATAACCTCCAATGATCACAAGAAACCATATAGAACACTTTATTACAGATTATCCAGTACATACATTTTTTTCACAGGGACAACACAGACACCCATGCCGCTAGCTGGACTCGAACCAGGGTCCAGCGGTGTGGAAGGAGCTGATGCTACCAACCATGCCACTGGATCGGCTTGGCGAACACGCGACAAAGTTAAAAATAAACAGATTGAGCGTAACTGTTGCCAAAGTGTAGATTTAAATGTAGCAAAATAGTCTTACTTTATTTTTTCTCATCCATGAAGATATTAAAAAATAATTAATATTACATAAATATTCAAAAAGTTCCTTCAAAGAATTAATAATCACTGAAAATCCACTGCGAAAGCATTTTTTCCTTTTACAAACGTCATTTACATTCCCGAATTTGTCTAGCGCCATCTGCGATAGAAATAAGAAACGCTATTTATGTTAAATCGTAACTTTTACTGCTCTTTTCTCCATATCTCCCCGTGAGTTAATAAATAGCGTTTCTTCCTACGTTGTTTCTTCGGATTGGCAACAGCTCGGCTTTGTTGTTATTTGCGTACAGAGAAAGAGCCGAGCCAGCGGCTTGGTTGGTAGCGTCAGCTCCTTCCACACCGCTGGACCCTGGTTCGAGTCCAGCTAGCGGCATGGGTGTCTTGTGTTGTCCCTGTGATAATGGATGTACCGGATATTCTGTAATAAAGTGTTCTATGTGGTTTCTTGTGATCATTGGAGGTTATGCCAGCGAATAACTGTAGCGTCTACCTCAAAGCATGTAAAATGTAAAATGTAAATGTACAGAGAAAGAAGTGAGAGCGCACACAACAAAGCGAAAAAAAATTTTTAAGTACATAAAGCAAGTTCGATTATAAATACATAAAAGTACAATAAATATATTACTTACTAGAAAAACATAAAATCCTCAATAAAAAATAATACACTTTTTTTTTCTTTTTTTAGGCACGGGTGAAATTTTTTCGATGAATTGCGCTTTTTTTAGGAAAAAATTCGGAGATGATCGATCGAAAATACTATTCCGGTTAACTGGTTTTCCGGTTAACTGGATTCCGGATAAACGGTTCCATACTGTATTTGGAAAACGAAATTGTATAAAAACAGAAACTAATAAGAAAAACGAATTGCCTGCCTTCAAGAAATATTTTTAGTTAAACGTATTTGCAGTAGTGATGAATCTGACAATTTATCACTTCATGATGAAGATGAAAGTGATTTGAACATGATTTTAAGTGATATGGACCACCAAGTTTGCAGCTTGGATAATATAATAGAAGATGACTTTCTCCTAACAAAGATATGTGGAAAAAAAAAATATTTATAAATATTTATCATTACGTTGCTAGGGTTTTAAAGTACAATTATAACCTTCAAGTATAAATCTTGAGAAAAAAAAGGATAATAATTCCTTATTTTAATATACCAATCCACCAGAAATTAATTTTATTAATCTGGAGGATATTGTTATGAAACTATCAAAGCCTAGACCTCTGGGAACTGCCAGAACCAAAGGACTGTTGTCATTTAATATTTGCTTCAGTCAATATGTAGTAAAATAAAATGTATCACTCATTTTTCAAATAAAATATATTTGGAATATCTTTTTTGGTTTACCTGTTCCATTCATCCCCACCATGAGGATGAATGGGACAGTATGCATGCATGTTTAAAAAAAATATTAAAAATTTTAAAAACAATTGTTTATTGAAATTAGTATGTCAATAAGTTGCTAAATGCTGAAGTATTCTTTAAGTAATATTTTTTAAATTAACAACTGTATACAACTTAAGTTATTAGTAAAAATGTAAAAATTGTCCCATTCATCCCCACTCTCCCGTACCTATACAATACATGATATGGGTCATTCCACAGGAATTGGGTAACTTTAGAGGTGAATTTGAAATGTACTATTTTTATCTCAGATTTCAATTTTTTTTTATAATATCAATGAACAATAAGTTAATTTTATTACATTCGTACAGCAATACTCAAATATCTGAATATTTTTGAAAAAAAAAATCGAGCTTTTTTAAAAAGTAGGTTCAAGGGGATTGACCGAAACCGATGATGTTATTCTAGAATAAACTTTTTAATGCAAAATTCAAACTTTTTATTAATAATTATCCAAAGGAGAAATAAAAACATGTTTCATACATAACCTCAATACATATTTTTTACATTAATCATCTTTAACTAATACATCTTTTATTACTTATTTTTTAATAACTCTAATTAATTTTTTTAAAGCTTTGAATAAAGCTTTTTTAAACAAGTCATAAGTTTAAAATCAAAGCAAACAGTAACAGTAATTACTTTTCGCAAACATCAATAGTTTTATTAAATATATAAGTAACTCTATTATGTTTGGTACTTGAAATAGGTATAGGTACTTTTTCTAATACCTGCTCAAACAATATATTAGCTATATCATTTTCATCTAATCGAAATAAAGTTTTTTATCATTACATTTTTTGAGTAATGTCACAACCAACTTCTCTCCGCTTTCTTTAATATGCAAACAAATTGCGGCACTCCGGTATTTTTTATTTCTTTGACTAGGATAAAGTCTCCAACAGTATACTTGATCTGTTGCTCACTTGTAGATTTTTTACTGGGCTTTTCACTTTTTTTGGGGGAAGCTGTGAGTGTTGAACGACACTCTGAAAGACTTTTATTTTATTGAAATTCAATCGTTCCTAACTTGTAATGTTCACAAGTTATAGGATCACACAAGCAACTTAACCATTTCATAACAAGACTGTTAGGATGATGTACATCACCACAAATTTGATGCACCCTGAGTGTTCCTTGAAAAGAAATCTGTTTATTCTAGTTTGTGCTTATCAGATCATCCATTTTTTTAATATCAACATCTTCAACAATATAAATTTTCATTGCCGGGCATTTTTATGTAACGTGTGAGCAAATTCATTATATCACCTTTTTGAGCAATTACTTGGTCGGCAGTTCTTTTACAAGTTGCACCTATCTCAATTTGTTCTTTAATTATTATTATTATTATTATTTTGTACTTTTTAATACTTTTTTGTCATTGTGGCAATAGAAGTACGTCAGATAAGTCACAGATATATCTATTCTTGTCTGAGAACAACAACCATTTTCCAAATGATTGAAAAGGACAAAAATTTGTTAAAAAAATATATAAAAAATATATTTAAAATATTCGAATTTTTGAGCCCAATCAATCATGGACCCCCTACCAGCAACCCGTGTGCCAAATTTCGTAGCCCTTGTGCTCTGTGGTTTCCAAATTTTTGAAGTTACATAGTTACGCACACAGATTTTATTATTATAGATCAGTAATTAATTATTAATTGATAAGAGAATTTGTAAAAAAATGTAAAATTACTATATGAATGGTGTGATCTAGCATTCATTAATGTGTTGAACTGTCTTTTGCTTTCACGTCATTCCCCTGGGAGTTTTTCATCTGAGGGACTGACATTTTCACTATAAAACTCAAAAACTACTTATTGGAACCAAATACCATATTGTTCTGTTTTAATATTAAATATAGCAATAAAAAGATGTTAAAATCAGCACACATCAATAATAATCATTTATAAATTATTACTTACCAGGGGACTGATAAATTGAGTGTTAGCATTCTGTTTATTGATACAAGAATGGCAACAAACATTGAATAAAAATGGCTGATGGATAAATATCAGTCCTCACTGCTAAAATGCCATCTTTATATGATAAATAAATATGAAAAAGACAATTAAGTTATCAACAATGGATAACATCAGAAATTTTTGGAACTTAACATGAGCCAGAGGACTGACGCATAAAATAGGGGTACACAACTTGAAAAAAAAAAGTAATACAGTATAACTTCTTTAATCCGGAATCGTCGCGATTGCAGCGAGTCTGAATTACAGAAGTTGTGTAGCTAAGATGCATGAAGATCAATGATAATACCAATATCTCTTATTGATATGGCAATACAAACTAGCAAGGAACTGGATAATTGAAAGCAGTGAGAAAAATCAATTCAAAATGCTCAAAAACGAATGTTTTTTTTTTAATTCTGGATATTTTATGCTGTGTTGCCATCTATTATAAACTTAAAAAATAACAAACATACGATTTTTAAAAAAATTGCGATTTTTACTAAATGAATACTTAATAAATAACTAGCAGGGGAGACCGAGCTTAGCTCGGTCAAAATTAACTTTGTGTTCAACTCGATATAGTATTTTCACTGTATCATTATCTCTGTTTTATTACTGTAAAACATGTTTATAATAGTATTATTTCGAAAAACAACCAATAAGAAAACTATGTTTTTATGCGCATGTTTATAAATTTTACTTTATTTTTAAATTTACAACGAAAGGACATCAATCTAAATCACTTTTTTAGCTCGACTCTGATTGGTTTAACCATGCATCTCGAATCCTCTTAAAAATGTATAAAAAAAATTCTTTAAATTCTGAAAGACAATATTTTATTGCTTGATGTAGCCAAATTTGAAGGCATTCTTTCACCAATATTTTGTCAAATATCACCAAGTTATTGGCTTTTGCCATATTCTCGTGACCCTGACCCGTATTACCCAAAATGAGCCACTAATCAAATTTGATCAAGCATGTGACATAGTTCAATCGTCTTTAGGTAATCAAAAAAGTAGAATATAAAATTGAATCAAAATCGTTTAAGCCATTTTTTAGGTAAAATTAGCTTGGCAGCATTCAGCAATGAAGCGAAATGACCCACTAATATAATTTTGTTTAACACGCGACTCAGCCCAATAGTCTTCTCGTGACAAAAACATTTTGTTTCAAAATTTAGGTAAAATTGATTGAGTCGTTGTTATATATAATTAGAATGACCCTAGCTCATTAAGACCCAAAATGACCCACTAATCGAATTTTCGCGAGCATGTGTTCAAGCCAAATGGTTTTCTCTTGCTCAAAAACGATATAATACAAAGTATAGTGAAAATGGTGAGTACCATTTTCTATATAAAATTAGCATGACCCATCATGACCAACAAATGACTCTTATAATCGAAATCTCTCGAACGTGTGGCCTAGCTCATTAGTTTTAGCATGCCGAAAAACGTTAGATACAAAATTTCGTTAAAATCGACCCACCCATTCTTTAGATATAGCTTGACCTTGACCCATTAAGACCCACAAATGACCCTTATAATCGAAAGCTCTCGAATATGTGACTTAGTCCATTAGTTTTCTCGTTTCTAAAAATTGTTACATACAGAATTTCGTTAAAATTGATCCTGCCGTTCTTTAATTATATAAAGCTTGACCCAGACCCTTTATGATCCAAAATGATCCATTAATCGAAATTTTTCGAACATGTAACCTAGTCCAATGATTTTATCGTGCCAAAAAAATGTTGCATACAAACTTTCATTAAAATCGATCCACCTGTTCTTTAGATATAGCTTGACCATGACCCATTATGACCCATCATGACCCACAAATGACCCTCATAGTCGAAATCTCTCAAACATGTGATTTAGCTCATTAGTTTTCTCATGTCAAAAAACTGTTACATACAAAATTTCGTTATAATCTATCACGCCGTTCTTTAAATATAAATAGCTTGACCCAGACTCTTAATGACCCAAAATGACCCATTAATCGAAATTTTTCGAACATGTAACCTAGTCCAATGATTTTATCTTGCCAAAAAAATGTTGCGTACAAAATTTCGTTAAAATCGATCCACCTGTTCTTTAGATATAGCTTGACCATGGCCTATTATGACCCATCATGACCCACAAATGACACTCATAGTCAAAATTTCTCAAACATGTGATTTAGCCCATTAGTTTTCTCATGTCAAAAAACTGCTACATACAAAATTTCGTTATAATCCATCACGCCGTTCTTTAAATATAAATAGCTTGACCCAGACTCTTAATGACAAAATATGACCCAATAAAATTTTTTCTCGAACATGTAACCTAGTACAATGATTTTATCGTGCCAAAAAAATGTTGCATACAAAATTTCATTAAAATCGATCCACCTGTTATTTAGATATAGCTTGACCATGACCCATTATGACTCATCATGACCCACAAATGACCCTCATAGTCAAAATCTCTCAAACATGTGATTTAGCCCATTAGTTTTCTCATGTCAAAAAACAGTTACATACAAAATTTCCTTATAATCCATCACGCCGTTCCTTAAATATAAATAGCTTGACCCAGACTCTTAATGACCCAATATGACCCAATAAAATTTTTTCTCGAACATGTAACCTAGCCCAATGTTTTTCTCGTGCCCGAAAACCATAGAATGCAATTTTTAGTCAAAATTGCGTGAGAAAATCTCTAGATAAAAATAGCATGACCCACAATGACCCCAAAAATGACCCATAAACCGAATTTTCTCGAACATGTTACCTAACCCAATGGTCTTCTTGTAATCTAAAACGATACAATATAAAATTTGGTCAAAATCGTTAGATCCGTTTTTTAGATAAAAATGGCTTGACCCATAATGACCCAAAAATGACCCACTAATCGAAATTTTTCGAACATGTGACCCAGCCCAATAGTTTTGTTGTGCCAAAAAACGATTGGATAGAAAATTTCCTTAAAATCGATCTGGCCGTTCTCTAGATATAAATAGCTTGATCTTGACCCATTATGACCCAAAATGACCCAATAATCGAATTTTCTCGAACATGTGACCTAGCCCAATGGTCTTCTCGTGCCCGAAAATGGTAAAATCCAAATTTTTGCGAAAATCGTTAGAGCCGTTTTTGAGATAAAATTTACCCACACACACACAATTTTTGCTCGCATTATAGTATAAGATGCATATCACAAGAATAATAGACTCATCATGAAAAGTATTGAAAAACTAAATTCTAAAACAAAGAAAAAAATTACAGTGAGAAATTTAAGACTTACAATTATAATTTAAATATCAATCTTATAATTACAGTACCATATTTAAAAATGTGATATATAATATAATGTGATTTAAATGTGATATATAATATAAAAAATTAAATATATAGCAACTATAAACATCAAAGTAAGTCATAAGTTAAATACTTAAAAGAAATAATGAAAAAAAATCTGATTTTGTGATATTTTAGTGACATCTTATCTTTCAAAAAAGAAAAATGACTGAAATCATGATTCAATTCATGTTCATGATTCAATATTGTGATTCAATTCATGATCAATCATGAATTATTACAACTTTGTAACTAAAAAGATACCTATAGTAATTACAAATACAATTTAGAGAGTTCTTACAGTTTTAATATTGAGAAATAAACCGTTGTGTTACTATGTAATTTTTCATTTTCTTAACCATTTTTGGAAATTCCTTTACATAAGACCAATGGCGCCATCTATTGTCGCTAATCCTAAATAAAAATGAATAAACGTATGAAAGTGTCCGGATTACAGAAGTTTCCGGATTATAGATGTCCGAATTAAAGATGTTATACTGTATATATTTTTTAAATCGCATAACATACATAAATAGTTATTAATTAACTATCTCAGAACATAACGTTCATTTTTATTGCCTAAATCCATTAGTTAAAAAATAATTAGTACTTAAGTCTTCACTTTTTCCAGTGATATACACCAGGGGACTGACTTTTTGGGATGAAAAAGCCAAATCTTGATTAATTTTTTTTTTCAATTTTCAAAATATTATACAGGCTCCTAAACAGAATCAACTTTGTCTACAAATGGGCATTTTTCAAAATTTGAATATATTAAATAATTTTTTTTTTCTTTTGCAATTTCAAGAAGTTACCAGATTTTTGTGGAATGACCTATATATATGAGTATATACATTAATATACACATATAATAAATGTAGTATACATATCAAGTAAGCTTTGGTGATTAAATACTAGAATGTGGTTAATATGTAAATATCAAGGTAATTAAAAAAAATATAATAATACATTAAAAAAATAAAATAGTATTTCTATATTTTATATTATTTTTTTTTCTTCACTAATACAAAGAAATGTATGTGATGTCTCAATTTTTTCACAAATACTTACACTTTGTAATCTTCAGTAGGATACAGTAAACCAAGATACAATTCTCTCAAATCTGATGCAGTTTTATTTACCGTCAACACTTTTTCTTCAATTACATCAAGAGATGTGTGAATGGTGTAAAGGAATTTTAAGTCATTTCCTGGTGATGAGGTTTTCACAAACAACGGATAGTTCTGGAAATAAATTCAATCTTTATTGAGCATTTTTGTTTTTATTATTGTGGAAAAAAATATACAGATATTAAAATTAACTGTTTTATTACTTTTATCCATTTTTTCAGAATAAAGCATTCTTTTTTCAAAGATATAACAATTAAATTTTAAAGAAAAAACAATTTCATATCAGCTATAATTAAATATCTAAAACTTTTAGAATATGTTGTACTTTTTTCTTAAAAAAATAACTATTTTGAAATTAATAATTAATGCTTTAAATTTTGATTTCACCATACTATTATATTAGGTACTTTTGTATTACCCCATCAACCACTTTTTGTAAAAGAAAGAAAAATTAAAACTGTTGCCAAACAATAACATTTAATACCAAAAATGAATAATCATTAAGGTCACATGGGCTAATTCCTGGTCTGAAATCATTAACGTCCAATTATATTATAAAAATTATTAAAGGTATTGTTGCTAATTTTTTGTGAAATAAGCCTTCTATAATGGCTATATAATAAAATACTTACTTAAATATAGATACACTTATAATTGAAATATAATAAAAAATTTTAAGTGACCAAGAATTATCCATGAAACAGGTCAATTCTTGGTCACTTCTGGGAGTAATTATCAGTCAGTATTCTTTTTGACGCAAATAATTTAGTATAGTTAATTTTTTTTAAGACCAAGTATTAAAGTAAATAGAATCATCCTTGTAAAAGTTTTGTTCATCTCATAATTGTGGAATAGCAAAACATAGACTTTGTTTAGGGTAAAAATACAAAATTATTTGATGTACAAATGACTCTGGTGCATTTTAAAAAACATTAATTAGTTTCCAAAGAATTTTTATGCATTTTTACAGCATTTAGAAGTGGTATTTATTTCTTCTTTATCCACTGTGAATGAATTATTTTATAAATTTATTAACCCATAAAATATGTAACTGAATGTTTATGTTTCAAATTTTATCTCATTTAGGCAAAATGAAGTTTCCAGCACCTTTTTCGAGAAATTTTCAATACAGACCTTTAAAATAATACACGGTATAATGATTAGGTTCCTCTATTGCATTATGTATATTTTTATGCACCGTTTTTACATTTTGCAATGAGATAATATTATACTTAACTTTTCAGTCATAGAGTGTGTCTTATCCTCGAAACATTTACTGTTTTTCTTGTTTACAGTTGCAATTAAGGATGCTACTTTAAACTTATAGTTAAAAAAAGTTGTAAGACAATAGTTTTTAGGGTGCACAGTTATAATAAATAAAATATCAACTATAAATATTCTAATATTACATTATTAAGTACTAACTGGGAATTACCTCAAAAATATGGAGTTAATTTGATTTGCTCATATAAAAGTGATTGAGCAAAAAAAAAAAATGTTTATAATCTTTTTTAAAGACTGTGATAAGTTATAATTAAAATAAAATAATTAGAACTTTAAGTATGAATGACACAAATCTTTGTAAAATAGTAAAATGTTTTGTATTAATTTAAGAAGCAGTTTTGAATATATGTATTTTTTCAATATAAAATTTTAACCAAATGAATATTAAAGCATGCATTTCAAAGCAAAAAGTTCAAAGTATCTTTCAGTTTTTTTTTTTTTTTTTTTTTTTTTTTTTTTTTTTTTTTTTTGCAGTTTGATAAATTGTAATCTTGACAATGAAAGCAGAACTGACCAAGAATTATCTCAGAAATTCAGTGTTCAAAAATGGTTCCTATTTTATTAAAAATGATAATTTATTAAATGTGGTGAACAGAGTGGTTACAGTTAATGCTCAAAGGATTTACTGACAATTAAAAGCACTAAATATGACAATAAGAAGGGATTAAATGATGAGAAAAACATTGACTAGGTATTGTTCCAATGACCAAGATTTACCTCAGATACATGGGGACATCAACTGTAAATTACTTAAAATATTATAAGAAATTTCAAGACTATTTTTTAATAGCTAACATAGTTGACCATTAAACCAAAAGAAATGAAAGAAAAACATTTAAAATTTAAGTTGTGACAAAGATCTTTGTAAAAATGTGCCATAACTAAGATCAATGTTATTTTGCAGAAATGCAGCAAGCAGTTTCAAAATATTTTTTTCCCCAAACTAAATAGATAGGATAAATTAAAGGATAAATTCTAAAGAAGATAGTTTATCTATCTATATATATATTTTTTTTCATTTTGATGAGAACATTTTCATACACTGAAAAGTACCGTGACCAAGAATTACCCTGAAAAGGTGGGGACCAGAAATCATTGTAATTTCCAGCCTATAAAATGCGGCAGCATATAATCTGCAGCTGCAATTTTTAAGCCCTTTTTCAAAAATTTCTGCAGATAATCCATGGATTATACGCTGGTACTATTACCATTTGCACAAAAGCGTATATTTTTTCTGTTAGGTCCCATCCTTAGCAATGCATAATCAAAATTTTGAGCATAGGATGCAAACTAACCAAGAATTGGGATAGGATTTGGTTTTTTATCTCACACAATTTACTTCAGCACGCCAGTTGCATGAACACTATAGTGAATAGTAGAGTTCGCTCTAGGAAAAGCGATTTTTGCTCAAAAAATCTTGTGAAACAGTGAAGTTGAAAGTCAATGCTATTCCTTTAAGCCTGGAACTGCCTTGTAATGGTAAATAAAAGTGACAGTGAATGGTTCACAATTATGCATGAAAATTGTGTTACAGTGAACTGCAAAGGGAAAAGGTGGCAATCCCAGTGAGGTTAAAATACTCAATGATGAACATTCATTAATGGAGAAATTGTTATTTAAGTTAACAAAATAACTAATAGATCAATAAAGCCTTATTACAAATACAGATAAACGTCAAATTTGACATAGCAAACAAGGACTTGAATTTCAAGGAGGATGACAGGATTCGCACCCAAAATTTTGAAATCCTGCCCAAAAAGTTTTGCACTTTGACACATTTTGCTAGTTTTTTACCGTGAAAAATCGTTGAAATTCATGATTTTTTCTGCAATCTATCAACATTCACAATTTTTTTCCTGTAATCGATTGACGAATTTTGTATCATTATCTGCAACAAAAAAAACGTGAATTTCGACAAATGGTTACTAAAAAAATCAATTTCGTCAGTCCTTTGCAGAAAATGGCCAATTTTGTCTAAGAATCGTGGAAAAAAAACATCAATTTTGTCAAAGGAAAACAAAAAAATGCAAATTCAGTCAAAGGATCAAATAAAAAAAGAAAATTTCTTTAAGGGATCGGAGAAAAAATGCTAAATTCATAATAAGGTCGCTTTAAGATGATTCTGCGTGAAAAAAACAAAAAACAAAACTGAAATTCACAGAAATTTTTTTGATAGATTTCAACAGTGTGTGTGTGGGGGGGGGAGGATAAATCCATAAACACAATGTATTTTTTCTACTTCCCATTGACAAAATTTTGCATATTTTTCAAGATCTTTCGAGGAAATTTATGGATTTTTTTTTGCAATTTTTTGATTAAATTTGCACTTTTTGCACAATTTTTTGACAAAATTACCAGTTTTTTGCAATTGTTTGTGTTTTTCTATGATTCTTTAAAGATTTTTGCATTTTTCCTATGATCCCTGAACAAAATTCCTTCCCCCCCACCCCTCCCGATCATTTAATGAAATTTGCGTTTTTTTTCCCACTGTTCTTTGACGAAATGTGCAATTTTTTTTTTTCATGATCTTCTGACAAAATTTGCGATTTTTCAGCGATCCTTTGAGAAAATTTGCATTTTTCCAGCAATACTCAGAGAAAATTTGCAATCTTTTTGCAAGCAATTTATAAAATTATTTTTTTTTTCGGCGACCATTTGAGGAAATTTGCAATTTTTTTTAGTCTGAATATTCAGATTGATGACAGATTTTTTCTTTTTTTTAAATTTTCATAATCGAATACCTTAAAATTTTGGAAAATTCTAGACTTAATCACCCCAGGGTTGCTTAATGAATGAGACTTTCGCTTCAGTATCTCGGAAAATATGCAAATTTAGACAGAGTATCGCAAAATAAATATGTCAATTTCATCATAAAGTCACCAAAAAAAAAAAAAAAACATTAATTTCGTCAAAGGGCCGCTAAAAAAATCAAATTCTGTCAAATCGCACAAAAAAGACATGAATTTCATCTGAGGGTCGCAAAAAATGCTTGCTTTGAAAACAGCACACACACAAACATGTATGTTTATTATTATATAGTTTTTAATCGGAAATAATTAATTTTTGTAAAATCGGGTTTAACCTGAATCCAACTTACAAGAATCTACACTCAAATCTAAAATTGAGTCGAACCAAAAACCGAGTTTACTAGACCTGTAACAAAAATAATTACCTGGGAGGGAGTTTACCCTCTGTAAAAATTAGACTGTATATCAGCTAAACTTGTTTTAACACATTTTGCATATTCTGAGTTGTTGATAAAAATTGTTTAAGTGGTATTTTGTCATGTCTGTATTCTTATAATTCTTTAAATAGCAGATAAAAAGATGGCGCGTTTTAAAGATTCTTTTTATCACTTCCAAACAGCTAAACTCCCCTCCATTTATAAATGTTGGGAGGAAGACTCCCTTCCTCGGAAAAATCGAATTTCAAGCCCTGCAAACATATACAAAATACCATTGTTTAATTTCCACCCTCAGGCTTTTAACATTTATCGTCACCTTTCAAAACGGGCGCCAAGAGTCTATTATTCCTCGGTTTAACGTTCATTTATAGTATAGCATCATTCAAAATTTGACATCATTATTTTTAAGACCCATAAGGTAAAGTGCTCTGCCACAAATTTTTAACCTATTAAGGATTTTTGTACTGATTTATATGTGTCAGCGAAAAATTACCTCTTTACTAATGACAGCAACAGCAACGGCCATTTGACTTGAAATAACAGATTTTTTAAAAAACTACCACTCAATGAGTTTGTTTGTTTGTTTGTTTGGAGGGTTGGTTGGTTAGTTGGTTGGCAAATACTGAGCCGTATGCTACTACCCGTTAGGTAGGCTTTTGCGAGGGCTTTTGTCTCGAAACTCCGGAGCATGGATGGAGGGGGGATGTTTGAGACTTATAGGGAAGTTGCAATCAGCTGATAAACCATTGTATTCAAGTGGAGGTAAGGGTAGTTCAACCAATCAAGACTGCGTATTTTAGTCTTTTACCTCCAGCGTGACGTCAATTGCAACTGCCCTATAGCGGCTGAGCTGTTATCTCGAATGATCCAATGTCAGAAAAAACATCAACAAACATGATCGAGAAAGATATTAAAAGCGATCAATACTATGTAGGAAATTAAGAGTTGATATCCGAAAAGATTCAGAATTGCAAAATTCCTTAGAGAACTCAATGAAAGAACGAAAACAAGCTGTACTCATCGTGGAAGGATCCAAACACAGATTACGATGCGATTGATATTTTCGACAGGAAAAAAGAATATGCTCTAGGGAATCAGAAACATGGCACCTGCTACATCTATCTTAATTCGTCAGACCGAAACGAGAAAGGATGGCAGGGGTGATCAACATCTTGCTTAAAAGACGCGAAATGAGGACATCATCTCTACGATTCGACGCCCAAGCGTACGTCTGCTTGACCAGAGGGATATTGCCATGAGAGCTAATATATTTGCTCGATGTGTACTGTTGGTTGAGAGTATGATATATTTCTTTCTTTCTATAATGGATGAGATCCTCAGGTGAAATCCAATTCATGAAAACATCAGAGTCACTTACGCTTTTAGCAAGGCTATCAGCTTTTTCTTTGAGGTGAATTCCACGATGACCCGGCACCCAGCATACCCAGATACTCGGAGAATGCGAAGCAATCCTTTGAATCTTATTAAAAAGCCACAAAATGACTCTAGAGAAACAGACTGAAGGGCGGTTAGTACCGATAGGCTGTCAGTAAGTAGCAGAATGGGGTGACCCAAGGAGTCGGAGTTTATTGTAGGAATTCTGTAACAGAACTGAGAGGTTTCGGAATCACCCTGCAATGGAAGTATTAGATGAACCTTTAGACGCGTCAGTAGCAATGACCTGCCATCCGTTGGTGAAATTTTGCATGAAATCCTGGAAGAGCGGGACGATGATACTACCATCAAGATCCTTATTCTGGAAAGGGAGGTCTTCTAAGTGAAGTTGCACAACTTCCTGGCTGCTCGGAAGAGGCATCTGGAAGGGAATCAAATGTTCTAGTCGACCGTTGATTTCTTCTAAGATGGTAGCAATACCGGGCAAGCTTTCAACCAAGCAAAAAATGTTGCCCTCTTGGAAATCCCAGAAAGGAGACTTGCTGCCTAAGGAGCACTGCTTGGTCCAGAAGCCAAACGCCAACGAGTTGATTCTATCAGCCATCAAGGGGGAGCCAGCGTGCTGACGAAGAATGATATTTGGTACCCATTTCGGGAGGCCAAGAGCCGTCCTGAGAGCAGTAGTCTGCAACACTTCAAGCTTCATGAGAATGGAATCACATGATGCCGATAACAGAGTGGCCGCGCCATATTCTATAATACTCCGGATGGAGGAGTTGGCCAGAGTGAGAAGATGATAGGATCGGGCACCATAACGAGTATTGCAGAGGGCCTTTAGGATATTGATACGGTTAAAAACTTTCTTCCGTATGTAATCTGAGTGCTTGCGAAAACCCCCGCGCCTTGTAATATAAAAACCTAGAAACTTTATTTCGTCACACCACTCAATCAGACCTCCATTGATGCTAAAATCGAAATCACAGTCTCCACGTCTTCTAGAGAGGTTGATGGCGTGACATTTATCTGATCGTATGGACATCTTCCAATATAGGCACCATTGAGCAATTAAACGAAGGGCTTCTTGGAGTTTAGTTTGCCATAAGAGCAATGAGGCAGCTGCACAATAAATGAAGATGTCATCTGCGTAGAGCAAGTACTTGACTCCAAGTCCATCCAAAACTTCAAAGAAATCGTGCATGAAGATGGAGAAGAAGATAGGACTTAGAACTGCCCCCTGGGGCACCCCTCTTCCAAGACTGCGATTTGAAGAAAAAATTCCTCTCCAAAACAGCTTGATACTTCTATTCTGCAGAAAACGATGTAGCCAGCGAAGGATCCGTCCTGTAATGCCAATCTGTGCGCACTTCAAGATGAGGCCGTCCACATAGACTGAATCGTAAGCAGCCTGCACGTCTAACGATATCCCCAAAATAAATTTCTTATCCTTCTTTGCACGAATGGTGTCAAGATGTAGCATCTGCAGAGGGGTCTGGCTATCCCGGAAGGGCTGGAAGCCTAAGTGCCTATGGTGGAGGATGTTATTTTGAAGTAAGTAGTTGCTTATACGATTTGCAATCATACGTTCGCAGATCTTGCACATTACAGAAGTCAGAGCTATCGGGCGATATGAGGCGACATCTTTTTTAGATTTCCCAGGCTTCAATATAGGGATAATTACAGCAGATGTCCAATTTAGAGGAATTTCCGCAGAGTGCCAGATTTCATTGTAAATTTGAAGTAGGTGTATCATAGACTGCTCGTCCAACCCCTTAAAGAAGGCCGCACTAATCTTGTCTTCACCAGGGGATGAGGATTTGGTGCGGCGAATAGCATCCTTTAATTCGATGATCTCAAAGGGACGATTTAATTGGGTACATCCTGCTCCACCATAATCCAACGGGATTGGCTCATGAACGACGTCTTCGCTGAAGTGATCAGCCAAGATTTCAGCCTGAGAGATAGCATCAGAGATCATGGTCCCATCCTGGGTGAGGCAGAAATGAGCATCAGGGGGAGAACAAGAGCGATTTTTGATGATTATTTAAAAACTTTGTACAAGATACGGGGATCATTCGCATTCTTGCAAGCCGAATCCCAAAAATGAAGCTTGGCATCCTTGATGACATGTCGGAATTTCGCAGCCACCTTCTTATATCTTATCCAGTAGTCCATGGATACAAGTTGACGAGCTATCCGCAATAAAAATTTTTTTTGTTTGTATAGGTTATTGCACCTAGCTGACCACCAGGCAAGAGTACCTTTAGGATGCGGGGTAGTAGAGATTCTATGTTTCTGCATGAGATTCTGTACCAAAATAATGAAGGAGTCGAAGTCAGTACTTGACTGGGCGGCAAGAGTAGTATTAGCTTCTTGACAGATGCGGTGCCATCTGAAACGAGAAGACTGAGGATGAGCAGGAGGCGAAAGATTCATAGAGATGGAAACGGGAAGATGATCACTGTCAAAGAGATCATCTACAACATGGATAGAGAAGCAGGCTAAAAGGTCAGCAGAGCATAAAGACAAATCAGTGAGGGAACAAACCCCACCGGGGGAGATATGGGTTGGCGACGTAGTATTTAAAAGGCAGAAAGAACTATCTGCCAGCCAGTTGACAAATTCTTCACTGACACGAGAGCTAGAAGGAGCACCCCAAAGAGGGTGGTGCAGGTTAAAGTCACCCAATATGAGGCAGGGACCCGTAACGGCCTGACACACCTTGACCAAATCATTAACAACCTTGCCTGAGGTAGAATAAATGTTAATAAGATTAATGGATAAGCTGCCTAGAAGGATACATACACCCATGATTTCATTAGTAAAACTGAGAGAGGTGAAGTCGAGAAGGAAAGAGGACAATGTTAAGTTAACAGCAATAATTAAGCCACCACCTCGGCGGTCAGTTCTGTCTGAACGGTAAACTATTTTACCAGGAATGTTAAAAGTCTTTTCAGATGTGAGATAAGTTTCTTGAAAGGCCAGCACATCAGCGGTGGTGAAAGGAGAACAATTTAGCCAGGCTGTTTTATTATTGATAGACCTGCAATTCCAATGGAGAAAATTAAGATTCATAGGGAAAAAACACAAAAAATAAATACAGATGAAAATGTACAGTGAAAATAAGCCCAACCCAGGTGAAATACAGTTCGTATCCACCAATAAAAAGAATAAGAGCCGTGTAAAAACTAGGAGAGATTCATCATCTCGGACTTCCACCCTGGTTCGGGCGTTTCCGTTTATCAGGCGAGCTATCACTTAACTTAGCGAGCAAGTTCATGATCATAGTGGATAACGTGGTGATAGACTCAATTATTTTTTCTGTTTGTTGATTGGACTGACTAATTATGATTTTAAGCATGGTGTTCGTTCGGTTTTCAAGTATTTTTTTAAGTTGATCGAAATCTGTTTTTTGTGTTCTTGCAGCTCTAGCGTATGAAGAAGGTTCAGTTCTTTGCGAGAATTTCCGCCTTGCATCAATAAATGAGAGGAAGTTTCGACACTTAAATTTGAGCAATTCTACCTCCTTGAGGCGATGAGAATACTGGAGGTAGTCAGCACGATGTTCTCGTCCACAGTTACAGAATTTTATGGGCTCTTTACATGGACCTGTATGTTTAAACCCGCATGTCACACATATCTGTTCAGACTTGCATTTCGCAGTAGCATGGTTGAATTTAAAACACTGCGAACATTGTCTTGGTCTATCAATAAATTGATTTATCTTTTTTATTGTCATCCAAATTTTAATTTCATTGGGGAGAGTGGTTCCCAAAATTGTAACAAGTACGGGAGCGACTAAATTTTTACTATCTTTTCGGATAAACCTTCGTAATTCAAACACGTGAATATTATTTGAGTCCATAATTTCTTGTCCTAATTCTGCAAGTGGAATGTCAACTGGAATATTAAATAATAAAAAGCGATTATTGATATTTTCCAAAATGATTCTGGAAGAAACTGCAGCTCCCAAGAAAGAAGACACCTTACATATATCTATAGCACATGAAACGTCTTTAGTGCTAAAAATAATATTACCAGTACGGGTGTATCGAATGTTATGAATATTTTTAAAGTGTTCAATTTTGGACATTACTTCGGTTTGAACAGCACGAGGGTCGCGCTTTGGGACAGAAGTAGTCGAGCTGCTTGTTAAGAAAATATTAAAGTTATTTCCGCCATTGTTTGCTGCCGTTTGCAGAAGAAAATCATTCGGTGCCAATAAACGAGAAACATTTTGGTTACTATTATCAAATTCGAGAATACTATCTTGAGAGTCAAGCATTTCGATGTTAACTGGCGTTGCGTCTGCAATTTTATCTGGAACCAACCACATTTAGAATGGTATGGGACATGTTTGACAGCAGGCTGACAAAACAGCTCGTCAGCAGTCTGACAACTTTCCAAAGTCAAAATAAACACAAAACGAAGTCGAAAATTCTCAACAATGAATGAAAAATCGCTTACCTCAAAACCAGCAAACAAAACAGAATAACGAAAATAAGAAACAAACTACCAACACTTCGAAAAAACAACCACTCTAGCTACTGACTCAGTATCCGCCCCTCACCAACAACCGGACTTTGCGTTTTTAGGTGCGTTCGTAATTATATAATACGTAGCACCTATAGTGGTCGTTCAGTCCGTCCGTCTGTCCGCATATAACAACGCAAAAACTACCCAACCGAATCATTTGAAATTTAAAATACATAATTATTACATAATTTTGTCGAGTCATTTCAAATTTTATGAAACTCGGATGCATAGATCAATTACAGGGGCAATCAAAAGTATTCCATTACATTACGGTCAATGGGGGAAAAAGTTTCAAATGCATTTTAATCGTTTGAAATTTAAAATACGCAATTATTACATAATTCTGTCGAGTTATTTCAAACATTTTGATAATCGTGTGCATAGATCAATTACAGGGGCAATCAAAAGTATTCAATTACATTATGGTCAATTAGGAAAATGTTTCAAATATATTCTATACGTTTGAAATTTAAAATACATAATTATTACATAATTTTGTCGAGTTATTTCAAATTTTATCAAAATCGGATGCATAGATCAATTACAGGGGCAATCAAAAGTATTCCATTACATTACGGTCAATGGGGAAAAAAGTTTCAAATGCATTTTAATCGTTTGAAATTTAAAATACGCAATAATTACATAATTTTGTCTAGTTATTTCAAATATTTTGATAATCGTGTGCATAGATCAATTACAGGGGCAATCAAAATTATTCAATTACATTATGGTCAATGGGGAAAAAGTTTCAAATATATTCTATACGTTTGAAATTTAAAATACATAATTATTACATAATTTTGTCGAGTTATTTCAAATTTTATGAAAATCGGATGCATAGATCAATTACAGGGACAATCAAAAGTATTCCATTACATTACGGTCAATGGGAAAAAATGTTTAAAATGCATTTTAATCGTGTTACACTCATGCGAACTTAATAAAATTTATATGCAACTATAAAGTACATTTTATAATATACATCAAACATAATTTGTGGTGCAAAGAACATTTGTTATTGATTTACAAGGCCACACAAAGTATTCCATTACATAATGGTATAGGGAGAACATTGTTTGATGAGCGTTTTAATTGTAATTCACTATTTACAATTTTATGAGATTGATATATGAAAGTAATATTTTTAAAACTTCGTTATCGTACGAACGCACCTAATTTGCTACGCTTCACGTGCAATTTCCAACTTGTTCATTTTCCGGTAGCTATAAAACATATTATTATTATTGTTGTTGTTTTCTACCATGACTGTTTATTATACATCAAAAATACAAATGTTTGTTGGGATAAAAATTTATATTCACATTAACCATTAAAAATAGCATTTATTAACTTAAAAAAGAAAAAGAAAACAAACCACTCTTCTGTTCAGAAATTTATTTATTTATTTATTTATTATTTATTTGAATAACATACATTCGACTTGTGTGCTCGACATGAAAGCCTGCTTATAAGTCATCGCCAATATACAAGGACGACATAGAACATGAAGATAGAAATAGTAGATCTCTCTCCATGCATAGAACAAGGAAATTTACAACACAAGAGAAACACAACCAGGAGCTCCACACGAAGTGTATGTGCAATGGAGCCAGCGGGAATCGAATCCACAACCTCCAGGTTAGCAGCGCAGTGTCTTAACCGCTCGGCCACGGAGGAAAATTCATAATTCAGAAATTTATAAAAAGTCAACAAATATTTTAATTCATTTCAAATCAAGCACATGCGCTGTTCATGATAAGTGCGCGAATTGCTCGATCTTAAAGGAGATTTAGCCATTCTGCAGCAGCAAAAACCTGTTCTCTTGCACATCTCTTTGGGATCTTTTTGGTTTGAGGCTACGAAACGTATAAAAAGTATAACTTCTAGAAGTCTGCACGGGCCGAAATTTCTAGGTGCGGGCCCAGCCGGCCCGTAGAATTTTTTTTTCGGCCGGCCCCTTGTAAAATTCAAAAGTTCGGCCCGTGCCCGGCCCGTTTAAATTTTTATATTTTAAGCCCGGCCCGTACAGAAATCAGTGAAAACAGGCCCGGCCCGTTACAATTTCCTAAAAATTCAGATTTTTTATCATATAATTAAGATTTCTTTAAAGTTTACTGCATACATATCTATGGAATGATTTTACAGTACATTGTACAGTAAATACACATTAGCAAAATTAATGATTACTTAGATTCTTAGGTTTTCAACATTCAAATAAAGATTCATTAAAAAATTAATATGACCTAGAATAAAAGAAAGTAAAAAACATCGTAACTTTTATAGCTGTTTAATAAAAGAAGTTTTATAAAAATATTTCTATATCATTTTATTAAAGATTTTAAATCCAAATTCATTCGTTAATTCAAATAAGCTCCTTTATGATACATTTCTAAATTTATTTTTTTCTCAGAAATGCATAAGATTAGCAGGTGTCTTTGTTCAGAAACTATATAATCGAATGACGTTATCCATTTTTTTATTTTAGCAATTTAAGAATACTTCAAGCAAATAAAATAGTATCATAGTTAGCGTTTTGAATAGAATTTGCGGAAACGATAGCAAGGGAAGGGAGAAAAACCTGTAACTTTTGAGAAACTATTGTATCTCAACAAGGTTATACAAGTATTTTATTTACCAAAAATGAAAAACGCTATTCGATTCCAAATCCCTTCAATAGTCCGGCTTATCACTTTTATATTGTTACAATTAAAAATTAAACAGAAAATGTGTCAAACTTTCGCGTTATTGACGAATTAATTTAAAAATTATCAAGAAATATATATCCAAAGATTAATCTAACATAAGTTCTTTATCGTTGTTAATAATTTTACAAATCATGTTGTCTACCCTACAGATTATGAGATCAATTAAGTCTCATTCCGGTCCGACAAATCAATATGTAGAAAAATAATGCAAGCTTGATCTCGGCCCGGCAAGTCAGCTAAAAAAATATTAAAACGGGTTACACACAATGTAACTGCCCGATGCCGATCTCTACACTGTACAAGATACATTTTTATATTGATGCTGCCAAACTAGTATGGTTCGTAACGCACATTTATATTTATTCTCGTTAAAATCATTTTCGTTGAAAACAGGTCATATTTTATCGTTTCTGCTGAAATCTTCAGAACGGGCCGGTAGGCCCTAAATTTTTTTATCGACCCTAACAGTTTCTGAATAACAACACCTGCTATTTTTATGCATTTCCGAACAAAATTAATCTAAAGCATGTGTCACAAAGTTGCCCTTTTTGATTTAAGAACACCCTCAATAACCTTACATATTTATTTATCTTATGCATTAAAAAAATTAACATTGATATCAATTTTGTGTTAAATTAACCTTTGAATTAAAAAATGAATCGGTGAAAAAACACAGTTCAGGATATTTAAAGGGTTAAATCACGCTATAAATTATTTGCAGAATTTTGATGCATTAAAGCATACACTGTAAAAAAAAAAAAAAAAAAAGGGTCGATCTACTAAAAAATTTTTAGTAATCCTTGTAATTACTAAAAAATTTGTATGTAATGTAATTACTTGTTAAATAAAGGGATAATGAAAATCCTGTCGTAGCAGCTACCATGGGTAATGATCTCTGAATTTTCCCTCACCTTTAGAAACATGGTAAAATAGAGTAGGTAGGAATGTTTGGTGCTGCCATCTATTGCGGCTTTGACAAAAATCTTCCGTTTCAGAAGTCTGTCTTTTTACCCACTGGATTCGCTTGAAGGAGGCTCCTGCCCTTTGGGCACACGTAATGGTTACTAAAAATAATTTTGGAGCTATTAATAAAATTTGCTTGGTGGCTCATACTAAAAAGTTTTAAGTTAGTTATACAAAAAATACTTTTGTTAGTTTACAAAAGAAATGTTTGTTTCATTTGCAAAGAAAAAGCTTGTAAACGTTGCTAAAAAATTCTGTGGAATACAAATTTACTAAGAAATTTTTAGTAACCTCTTGAATTTTTTTTTACAGTGTAGCTTGGTTGTAAGCAGTCCTTAGCTAACTTACGCAAAAAATAAATAAATAAATGAATAAATAAAATGAAACTAACAATAAAAATAAAAAACAACGTAAAAATCTTAAAACTTAAACGAGATACTTGAAAAAAAAAATAATAAGTATTATGCATCAGACTAAAATAAAATAAAATAAACCGTTTAAGAATATTCCAACAAATATATTTGAAAGGAAATCTTTGAAAGGCACGACAGGTTTTCCCAGTGACTCAGAAAAGACATACTTTGTACAAAAAAGCATCAGCAGCTTTAGCTCAGTCAGTAAGGACTTATTCCGCTGTCAGAAGGTCTCGTGTTCGATCCTAACTGTGCAAAAATTAAATAATATAGCAGTTTAAAGTCACCCGGAAAGTTCGAATTCTTTGACAATCGATCAATTCATTAATTTTAAAAAATAAATTAAATTATTATCATTAAAAATCAAACCTTGTAACGGAAAGTTACTGATTATTGAACCGAAGTTTTCCTTTCTTTTATTTACCAAAACAGAAAATCTACTAACGGGACGGTAAATGTCTGGCAACTTTGCTGCCAATAGTTTTAACGTGAATTCACAGATTTATTTTTAATAGTGTAGATCCTCGTGAAATCAGATCATAGGATTAGTCACATTTGAGTTTTCAGCACATCTTTTTCTTTTGTTGGAATCTCAAAAGACTGAATATAAGTGCCAGATGTACTCGTGTATTTTCATGCTCATGCTTCAGATGCTTTAATTAGCACAATGAATTCGTTATCGCTATGTATAAAAATTCCGTTTTATAAAAGTTCCATTTTCGTAAGTGGTACTGTATTGTCACCAGGGTTCTCGCGCCAAACTGCGATAAAATTCTTCATTTGTTGAGTAAATGAACAACCAAATTCGCAAAATTGCGAATATTCAATTTCTACTCTTTTTGTGTGTTTGTGCGTGTAGTGTTCCAATCCATTACAAACGAAATTGTTATTCACGCTACTGAACAATTGATGTCGCTTTACATATTCAATCACATCGCGTCATTTACATCGCACTACTTATAAAGATGTTGACTCAACACCACTTTATTTTAGAAATAAAAAACAAAAAAGATTATCCGATAAGTATTTCTCTATTGTCAATTAATCTCTCTCTATGAACCGATAAAAACACAAATAAAATTACTTTCATCAAGCACCGAGTAGGGAAAAGTTTCGCTAGAATGCGCTGTTGAAATTAGCCATTTACCATACTATTTGTTAGTTATTTTTGTTTGCAGATTATAACTGGCCGATCTAGATTTTTGTATCTAAAAAGGGCACCACCAAACATGGTACTCACAGATTTTGATGATTTCAAAGTATGTTGTAGGGGTCACACCACTAATTATTCAGCTGAAAGGGTTTTTTCAAATGGGCCTTAGTTTTTGAGAAATTAGGGGTCAAAGTTTAGCGCTCATTTCAAATAGCCGTTCGTATTGCAAACAGATTGTGGCTGGGTGGCGCTGCGGTAACGTTCGAGACTCCAGACCCGGAGTTGGAGGGTTCAACTCCAAGTTAGAGCTTTTTTTCCCTTCTTTTATATACTTTTTACACGTTGCATATTTTAAGCAGAATTGGGAATTCTACAGCTTTGAACTTATAACTATTTTCTTATGGGGATAGTTTATTTTTTCAATTTTTACTTTTCGATTTTTTCGGAATGAAATATAACGTATAAATACATCTATATATATATATTGCTAAGTAAAAAAAATTAATACCTTTGTCTTGAAACAATATCTTGTCAATACAAAAATAATGACGTAACAATAAATGTTTGTTTAAAATAGCAGTTTAAAGTAACAATTGCATTTAGTGCAACAATTGAACGAACAGAGCTCATTCTAATAATGAATATTGCTCGCGCGCATCAGTAGTAAAATGTACTTCAGATGAGTAAGTGTAAAAAATGTTAGCTCCAGAATTTAACGTAGAACCTAACGTCGCGTTTGTAGAACAAACACATCCTTTCGTCCGCAGACTTTGAGATGACGTTTTCTTGCAAATGGTAAGAGCTTAAAGCGATTTTTTTTTTGTTTATATAGCTAAAAGAGAGTATGAAAGATTTTTACATTTAGTGAAAGGATACAATAACTAATTAATGACAGATTTTCAATGCTTCACTTTGAATCAATTTTGCTAACACTTCTTTTTGGTACTTCTAGGTTATCCCGCCGACCAAAAAATTATCGCCAAACTATCAGATTAAATGCCAATAATGGATGATCGTGAATGTCACATTCAATGACATTAAATGCGATTCACGTGTTTAAAATACCGTTAAGTGATTTTTATTTCGACTTTTTATTAATATTTTTATTAATATTCTACTAATTATTTGTTTTTTCGTTATTTAAAATAAAAATTATGTCAACATGTATAATTTGGCTATTAGTTTGGCGAAATTGGTTGACGGGATAACCTAGAAGTACCTTCTTTTTTAATTGGCTATTGTGTTTTATTTCTTATTCGCCAAAAAGCTAAGGTTGGTCAAAAGGCAGCGAGAAGCATTTTTGCCGATCCCACCGAAGCTAGCATTGGGGAGAAAATACTGGATTCTGATTGGTTGAATAATTTAAAGAGCATTTTACTTTAGTTCATTGTTGAGTTTATACGTTTATTTAATCATCAATTTCTGCTTGACAACCTTTTGAAAGATGAATTTTAATAAATTTTTTTCTAATTTTACATATTTATTAAAATAGAAAGAAATATTTTCTGAAATTTATAACTAAATAATCATAATGTTTCTCAATTGTCACAAACGTCAATAAAACTATCATTTGTTCTTATTATTATTTTAACATGATTGCTCATATATGCTCCTAATACGTACATCCACATTCAGAAAATTTATTTACAAACAATAATCACATTTCCATTTTACGGCGTCAATTACATGATATTTACAAACCCAATTGTTCTATATGACTTTTTTTAAATGCCGTTTCTTCTTCTTCTTATTATTATTTTAATATGATTCAGAACGATTTACTTGCAAACGACAGTTGTTCCTTAAATTATTCAACCAATCAGAAGCCCGTATTTTCTTCCCTATGCTAGCTTCGGTGGGATCGGCAAAAGTACCAGCGAGAACTCTGATTGTCAATACAATAATAATGACGTACTAATAAATGTTTGTCATAATACTTCGAAATAAAATAATAATCACATATAGTCCAACGACTGAACGAACAACGGACAGCTTATTCTAACAATGAATGTTATTCGCACACATTAGTAGTAAAATTTCCTTCAGATGAGTAGGCATAAAAAAAATATATTAGCTCCAGAATTTAACATAGAAGCCAAAGTTGCATTGGCAGGACTTGCACATTGTTTCGTTTGCAAATGTTGCGAAGACCTTTTTTTTTTTGGCAAATGGTAGGAGTTTAAAAAGATGCATTAAATATACGTATCCTGTAAGTACTATGATAATAGTATACACATGACCTTTTACAATAGAATGTTTAAAAAATATATCATTACTGAATAATTTATTTGCGAATCTTTCATTTATCAACGCATAAGTTCTAAAATTTTACGAATCGAGCGAAACAAAATTTAGCTTAAATTTTTTTTCATACGTAGTAAAATTGCCTTCATACAGCCTTGAAAATTAGCTTTGAAAAACGAAAGTTTGTTAGAGAAATGCTTTTTATTAAAAATGTAAAACGTGTTTTAGGCTCTTATATGTTAAAAAAAAAAAAAAAAAAAAAAAAAAAAAAAAAAAAAAAAAAACTTTACAAATGGACGACTTTAGTCTTGGGAGCGCATCGATCTGAAGCGTAATTTTCCGACAAAATTTTAAAATTTTGCTGAAATGTTTTTAAGTAATTTAAATAGTGTTATAAGGTCATTAAGCATAAAACATTTTATAAGATTATATTGGTGTGGAATCAGATTATAGACTTAGCTACATTTGATTGCCCGGTTAAACATTTTGTTGGACCTTCAAAAGGCTAAAAAAAAATGCCGAATATACTTTAGTATTTCCCTACAAAAGTTTCAAAAGCTTCAAACAGTGCAATGATTAGAATTTGTATGCCTTTTATAAGTATATAAATTCTGCTTTATAAAAGTTCCATTTTCGTAGGCATTTTTGCCCATCCCACCGAAGCTAGCATAGCGCAGTAAATACGATCTTCTGATTGGTTGAATAAACTTGCTAAGTTTTAAAGAGCAATTGTTTGCAAATAAATCTTTTTGAATGTAAATATTTGTATTAGGGCCGTATATGGGTACATCATGTTATAATAAGAATATATATTTTCTAAATTAACATAGGACAATTGGGTTTGTAAATATTGCGTAATCTATTCCGTAAAAAAGAAGTGTGATTATTGTTTGCAAATATGTTCTATAATGTTCAAATAATTAGAAAATTCGGATTTTATTTTTATTTATTTTTTTAAGTAATATAGAACAATTGAGAAACACCATCATTAGCTTTTTTAATTCTAAATTTCAGAAAGTCTTTCTTTTTATCTGTTAATAAAAATGAAAAATCAGAAGGAAAATAATCAAAATTCATATTTAAAAAAAAAATTCAAACAAAAACTGATGATTAAATAAGCGTAAACTCAAAACTGAACCACAACAAAATGCTCTTTAAAATTTTCAACTAATCAGAAGCCCATATTTTCTTCCCTGTGCTAGCTTCGGTGGGATCGGCAAAAATGCTTTTCGTAGGTGGTACTTATTGTCAATATTAAAATAATGATGCAACAATAAATATTTGTTTACCATAACACTTTAAAACAACAATCACATGTAGTTCAACAATTGAACGAACATCCGACAGCCTACTCCAACAATGAATATTACTCAGTAATATCATTGTTATCATTGTATATATCAATAATAAAATTTACTTCAGATGAGTAGGTGTAAAAAATATTAGCTCTAGAATTTAATGTAGAAGCTAATGTCGCGTTGTTATGACAAGCACTTTATTTCGTTTTCAAACTTTGCGATGACGTTTTATGGCAAATGGTAA
Source organism: Maratus speculifer (assembly GCA_964019185.1). Lineage (NCBI taxonomy): Eukaryota > Metazoa > Arthropoda > Arachnida > Araneae > Salticidae > Maratus > Maratus speculifer. The sequence continues at coordinate 388,328,760 of OZ025294.1, read as the reverse complement.
GAGTTTAGTAATAATTTAATAGTTACATTTTAGAAAAAGATGTATTAATAGATATGTATCCTGTATATACTATGCTAATAGTATAAACATGACCTTTTATAACAGTGTGCCTTTGAAAAAAAAATCATTACTGAATAATTTATTTGCGAATATCTCAACCATCAATGCATAGATTATAAATTTTTGCGAATCTAGCGAAATAAATTTAGCTTAGGAAAATTTGTATGTGTAATAAAACTGTCTTCATTACAGCCTTGAAAATTAATTTTAAAAAACTAAAGTTTTGTTAGAGAAATGATTTTTATTAAAAATGTAAAACGAGTTTTAGTCATTTTATATGCTCTCAGCAAAAACCTTATAAATGGTTGACTTGAGGTTTGGGTGCATATCGATATGAAGTGTAATTTTTCAACAAATCTTTTAATATTGTTGAAACTCTTTTAAAAAATAACATTTCAAATAGTGTTATGTACATTTAAGCATAAAACACTGTATAAGATTATACTGTATGTGGCCTAGATCGGCGTGGAATCTGATTATAGGAAATAGCTATATTTTATTACTCGGTGAAACTTTTCGTTGAAATTTCTGGAAATAAATGTTTAGTATACTTATGTATATTCCTGCCCATCTTCAAAAACTTCATGTATTGCAATGAATTCGTATCCCCAAGTATGCAAATTCCGCTTCATAAAAATTCTATTTTCATAGGTGTCTGTATTACAAAAAAAGATGTAACAATAAACGCTTGTTTGTCATAATACTTTAAAATAACAATCACATTTAGCCCAACAAATGAACGAACATCGGACAGCCTATTACAGTAATGAATTTAACTCGCTCGTATCAGTAATAAAATGCACTTCAGATGAGTTGGTGTAAAAAATATTAGTTCCAGAACAGACTTTACCCATTAATGGCAAAAGCCACGGCTCTGTAGGTATGTATACTCAGAAAAAGACTGTTAATTGGACGAAGGGGAAGCAGCGTTAAAAAATTCTGCACGCTTATTGGTGTTTTCCTTTCATATACTGCGAATCTTTCATTCCTCAAAGCATGATTTACAAAATTTTGCGAATCTAACGAAGAAAAACTTAGCTTACAAAATTTTTCAAATGTAAAAAAAAAGGGCATTTATTACAGCCTTGAAAATTGGTTTTAAAAAACTAAAATTTTATTATATTGTTTATTAAAACTATGGAACGTGTTTTAGGCATTTATTATGCTTTTAGCAAAAACTTACTTTAGATTTGGACGTGTATCGCTATCAAGTGTAATTTTCCGACAAAATTTTTAAATATTGCTGCAATTTAAAAAAAATAATAATAAGTAATTCAAATAGAGTTACAAACAATTAAGAATAAAACACTGTATAAGGTTATACTGTATGTCGTCTATAGTTGTGGAATCCTATTATAGGATTAACAAACAATATTTGATTACTCGGTCAAACGTTTTGTTGGAATCTCAAACCGGCTGGAAATAAATTCATAGTATGCTTGTGTGTTTTCCTGTCCAAGCTTCAAAAACTTCAAATAGTGCAGTGAAATCGTATTTATACGCATACAAATTCCGCTTTTTAAAAATTCTATTTTCATAGGCGGCTCTGCGTTATCAGTACAAAAATGATGATTTAACAATAAATATTTGTTTATCATAGAACTTTAAAATCACAATCACATTTAATCCGACAATTGAATGAACACCGGACGGCTCATTCTAAAAATGAATATTAATCGCGCGTATCAGTAGTAAAATGTACTTCAGATGAATCGGTGAAGGAATTACACTGCTCAAAACAATTAAAGGATATTTGAAGTTTTATATAAAATAAAGATATAAACGAAATTTTTTTTGCCGAAAATAGAAGAAGAGAATCACAAATGCAAATTTTTCTGGTTTTCAAACTTTAGAGTATGCAAATTTTGAGTTCGACGTCAAAAACGTCGCTTCAGCGGCAGCGAATGAAATTTGACTTTCAACTGGATAAAAGAGAATGAAGACAAGGATGATCGGCATTCAGTGATTGCTTTGTTTCGATGAGTACGATGTCTCAGCGAAGTCATTTGACAAATTCAGAAGCTTGGAGAATTGTTGGTAGGTTAAAAGGGAGCCAAACTCAAGCCGAAAGAGCGCAAGCCATTGGAGTGTCACAAAGTGTCATTTCCAGGATCTGGAACCGTCTTTTGGAGAGTGGATGTGCAGGCCGAAGACCAAGGGAAGGTCGTAGACGGGCAATAACGCCCAATGAAGATCGGTATTTAGCGTTAACAGCTCGGAGACACCGAAACATGAATGCTACTCTTCTCCAACAACACCTTCGCTCGGCTACAGGCACCACGATTTCAACTCAGACTGTCCGAAACCGGCTCCATGCTGTAGGTCTGTATACTCGCCGACCGATGGTATGTGTTAGATTAACATCAAGGCATCGTCGCGACCGCAGGGAGTGGGCAACCGAGCATGTCAACTGGAGGAGAAATGAATGGAGCAATATTCTGTTTTCTGACGAGTCCCGTTTTTCTGTGCATCCGGATAATAGGCGTATTTTCATCTGGAGGGACCGTGGCAGTAGAAATAATCCTGCGTTCGTGCACGAAAGTGTCAGATTTGGCGGTGGAGGAGTGTTGGTGTATGGTGGCATCTCCATTGACGGGCGCACTGACCTCTACATCATTCGAGATGGAGCTCTGACTGGTCGCCGATATAGGGATGAGATCCTCAGACCTATTGTAGTCCCTTACGCTGCAGAAATCGGAGATAACTTCATTTTAATGGACGATAACTGCAGGCCACATCGTGCAAACCTGGTGGAGGATTTCCTTTTCGAGGAAGGAATCGTTCGCATGGAATGGCCAGTGTGTTCGCCAGACATGAATCCAATCGAGCACGTTTGGGATGCTCTAGGAAGACGAGTTTCTGGCCGCCAACAACCCCCACAAACTCTCCAAGAACTGGAAAGAGCTCTTCTGGAAGAGTGGGGCAGAATACCCCAACTCGTCATTAATAGCCTCATTGAGTCCATGCCTCAAAGGTGTTCAACGTTGCTGGCCGCCCGTGGAAACCATACCCCCTACTGAAAATGATTTTCTTTGAAGAAAATACCTTTTCTTATTCTTTTTTTCTCATATGCACAAATTGTGTTTTTTTCCTTTTGTACACAAATGCGCAATAAAATGCATTTTTTTCTGCCAAACATGTGTAATTTATTCACATATAACCTACTATGTCTGTCGACCATGTATCAATCAGCTAAAAAGTTTCCCAGATACAAAATCCACTTAAAACTGCAATATCCTTTAATTGTTTTGAGCAGTGTATTAGCTCCAAAATTTAATGTAGAAGCCAAAGTCGCGTTAGGTAAGATAAACACATTCTTTCGTTTGCAACCTTTGCCAAAATGTTCTCTTGCAAATGGTAGGAGATAAGCAATAATTTTGTAGTCACATTTTATTAAAAAATACATGTGGCACTCGGGGACTGCCGCGGTAAAGCTATTGCATAGCATTTTTTATCAACTTATGCAATTATAATTATTTATTTATTTTTTATTTATGCAGTTTTTTTTTTTTTTTTGTCTTTGATATTAATTCAAGTTACACTTTTTGAGCATGATGACCGATAATTTTTTTTTCTTTTATTGAATAAATGATAAGTTAATATCGTTTAAAATATTTTTATTATCTTACAATACATGTAGGTTAATCAGGAATTTTTATCATTGAAACTATACGTTTATGGTAGCTGAAATAAAAAACATAAGTTTGAGACTTGATATTCTGAAAATATCTGAAAAATGCCGCGTCAATGTCTGCCGAAGTCTACCGAAGGATACCGTGCCGAAGTCTGCCAAACTGAAGCGACGTTAGCCGGAGTGTTAGGTTTTTTTTTCTCGTTACGGAATTTCTAGATTCTTTCGCCGCGCTCAAAACCCGCGATAAAAGCTATGCAATACCTTAATAAATTACCAAAAAATTTTGGCCGCGGTACGAAAATTGATCACGAGTTATAAACATTTTAAATTTTTCGACCCTCATCGTGGGGGGATCTCCTGTCACCAAAAATTAACACTCTCTCATAAAAATTACCAAACAAAATTTGGCAGCTCTACGAAAATTAGATCGCGAGTTATAAGCATTTTAAATTTTTCGACCCTCACAGTGGGGGGTCTCTGTTACTAAAAATTAACACTTTCTCATAATAAATTAGCAAACAAATTTTGGCCGCACTACGAAAATTAGATAGCGAGTTATCAGCATTTTAAAATTTTCGACCCTCACCTTGGGGGGTCTCCTGTCACCAAAAATTAACACTGTCTCATAATAAATTACCAAACAAAATTTGGCCGCACTACGAAAATTGATCGCGAGTTATAAGCATTTAAAATTTTTCGACCCTCACCGTGGGGGGGTCTCCTGTCACCAAAAATTAACACTGTTTCATAATAAATCACCAAACAAAATTTAGCCGCGCTACGAAAATTAGATCGCGAGTTATAAGAATTTTAAATTTTTCGACCCTCACCGTGGGGGGTCTCCTGTCACCAAAAATTAACACTGTCTCATAATAAATTACCAAACAAAATTTGGCCGTGCTACGAAAATTAGATCGCGAGTTATAAGCATTTTAAATTTTTCGACCCTCACCGTGGGGGGTCTCCTGTCACCAAAAATTAACACTGTCTCATAATAAATTACTAAACAAAATTTGACCGTACAACGAAAATTAGATCGCGAGTTATAAGCATTTTAAAAATTTCGACCCTCACCGTGGGGGTCTCCTGTCACCAAAAATTAACACTGTTTCATAATAAATCACCAAACAAAATTTCGCCGCGCTACGAAAATTAGATCGCGAGTTATAAGCATTTTAAATTTTTCGACCCTCACCATGGGGGATCTCCTGTCACCAAAAATTAACACTGTCTCATAATAAATTGCAAAAAATTTTGGCCGCGGTACGAAAATTGATCGCGAGTTATAAACATTTTAAATTTTTCGACCCTCATCGTGGGGGGATCTCCTGTCACCAAAAATTAACACTCTCTCATAATAAATTACCAAACAAAATTTGGCCGCTCTACGAAAATTAGATCGCGAGTTATAAGCATTTTAAATTTTTCGACCCTCACAGTGGGGGGGGGGGGTCTCCTGTTACTAAAAATTAACACTTTCTCATAATAAATTAGCAAACAAATTTTGGCCGCACTACGAAAATTAGATAGCGAGTTATAAACATTTTAAAATTTTCGACCCTCACCGTGGGGGGTCTCATATCACCAAAAGTAACACTGTCTCATAATAAATTAGCAAACAAAATTTGGCCGCGCTACGAAAATTAGATCGCAAGTTATGAGCATTTTAAATTTTTGGACCCTCACCGTGGGGAGTCTCCTGTCACCAAAAATTAACACTGTCTCATAATAAATTACTAAACAAATTTTGGCCGTACTACGAAAATTAGATCGCGAGTTATAAGCATTTTAAAATTTTGACCCTCACCGTGGGGGGTCTCATGTCACCAAAAGTAATACTGTCTCATAATAAATTACCAAACAAAATCTGGCCGCGCTACGAAAATTAGATCGCGAGTTATAATCATTTTAAATTTTTCGACCCTCACCGTGGAGGGTCTCATATCACCGAAAGTAACACTGTCTCATAATAAATTAGCAAACAAAATTTGGCCGCGCTACGAAAATTAGATCGCAAGTTACGAGCATTTTAAATTTTTGGACCCTCACCGTGGGGGGTCTCCTGTCACCAAAAATTAACACTGTCTCATAATAAATTACTAAACAAATTTTGGCCGTACTACGAAAATTAGATCGCGAGTTATAAGCATTTTAAAATTTTCGACCCTCACCATAGGGTCTCCTGTCACCAAAAATTAACACTGTCTCATAATAAATTACCAAACAAAATTTGGCCGCACTACGAAAATTGATCGCGAGTTATAAGCATTTTAAATTTTTCGACTCTCACCGTGGGGGTCTCCTGTCACCAAAAATTAACACTGTTTCATAATAAATAACGAAACAAAATTTAGCCGCGGTACGAAAATTAGATCGCGAGTAATAAGCATTTTAATTTTTTCGACCCTCACCGTGGGGGGTCTCCTGTCACCTAAAATTAACACTGTCTCATTATAAATTACCAAACAAAATCTGGCCGCGCTACGAAAATTAGATCGCGAGTTATAATCATTTTAACTTTTTCGGCCCTCACTGTGGGGGGTTTCCTGTCATTAAAAATTAACACTGTCTCATAATAAATTGCCAAACAAAATTTCGCCGCGCTACGAAAATTAGATCGCGAGTTATAAGCATTTTAAATTTTTCGATCCTCACCGTTGGGCAGGTCTCCAATCACCAAAAGCTACATTATCCTACCTTGTTTTATCTTAAGACAATTCTTTTCTATACACATTCTATTAGGAATTTTTATTATTGAAACTATAGATTTATAGTAACTGAAATAAGAAATATAAGTTTGAGACTTGATATCCTCTAAATATCTGAAAAATACCGCGCCAATGTCTGCCGAAGTCTACCGAAGGATACCATGCCGAAGTCTGCCGAGCATAAACGACCGACGTTAGCCGAGTGTTAGGTTTTTTCGTTACCGATGTGTTAGGATTTTTCGCGTTACGGAATTTTTGGATTCGGTCGCCGCGCTCAAAGCCCGTGATAAAAGCTATGCAATAGCTTAAAAATGTATATATGTATCCTGTATATAATACTAGGCCAATGGCAAGTATATACTAGAGTCATGTCAATGCATATCATCATGTGTCAATGCAAAAAAGGACCTTTTTTAACGGACCACATGACCTTTTTTAATAGTGTGTATTTGAAAGAGAATTCATTTTTGAATGATTTATTTGCAAGTATTTCATCTATCAACACATAAGTTGTAAAATTTTGCGAATTTAGTGGAATTAAAGATAGCTTATAAAGTTTCTCGCATGTAATAAAATTGCTTTTATTAATGCCTTAAAAAGTATTTTTGAAAAGCTAAAAAGTATTTAAAGAACTACACCCCCTTTTTTAACCATTTGAAAAATGGTTGTTGTTTTCGGGAGAATGGACCCGATGATGTTACCACTTTTGAATGATGTTACCACTTTTGAATGATGTGGTCACTTTTGAATTTAAATTAATTTCTTTACTTTTAGAAGAGTTTTTATTTGAATTTAAATTAATTTCTTTACTTTTAGAAGAGTTTTTATTTGAATTTAAATTAAATTCTTTACTTTTAGAAGAATTTTTATTTGAATAGTAAATTAAAATGGTTAAAATCATTGTAATAAAGGAGAAAACTAACAAATTTAAAAATGGGTAGACGGAAATTAACAGATACGGAAAAAGCCGAAGCCAAAGAAATGAATGAACGTGAATATCGCATTCAATGATATTAAACACAGTCAACATGTATAAGTTGCTTATTAGTTTGGCGATTCGTATCATTTGGCGAAATTGGTCGACGGGATAACTGAGTAATACTGTATTTGGTTTGGCGCAAAAACGTCTTTCAATGCAGAAAATGATAAAATCAAAAGATTATTGAGCCGCTGAAAACCAATTACGTGTTGAAAGGCGATCACGAAAAAGGAAGCAATTTAATGCCGAACCGATTAATTGTAAAACATCATGTCGCCAGGGCGACCAATCCACTAGCCATGGCGTTTTACTATCGGTCGGTTCTAACCAGGAAAATTTGAGTGCCAATAGTGATTCTAACAAGCCGGAAAATGTTATAGCTATTACTCTTGATTTTCCACCACCTAAAAAGAAAACTAAAAAGCAATCGGCTTGGGAAAAACTGGGAAAAAACTTTTTTGATTCGATGTCTGATGGACCCATTCACAGATGCATGTGCTGCGATCGATTTTGGTTTAAAACCTCCATCACCAAAATTCTGCTCTGTAAAATCAAACAATATATGCCAAAGTCTTACAAGTATAACAGTATATGCCAAAGCTGTATTTTAATAATGATTACTTTTGCACCAACAATGTTAAATAGTTTGAAATGTTTCTTTCGTCGCCAACTTTTATGCTTGGCGACAATAGAGTGATATAACTTAAACGAACCGTACCTTCAAATTGCAGCATGTATAAAGTCATTTATAGCAGTGGCACGGATAATACACAATAAAACAACTGGTATTTAGCTTAAAATGATAGATGAATGTATCGAGTGAAACATTTTTCAAATGGTTGGGGTAATTTCTTAAATTACAATTTTTTTTTTTGGCATTAAAATGTAAAACGTGTTTTAAGAATATTGTATACTTTTAGCAAAAACTTTATACAACGTACGTTAGGTTCAATTGCATATTGATATAAAGAAAACATTTCTGACAAAATTTCAAAAGCTTGACAAAACTTTTTTTAAATATAGAAACATTTTAAGTAGTGTTGTACTTCAATAAGCATAAAAAGCCAGTATAAGGTCATACTATAGAGTCTAGACCAGTGTAGAATCAGGGATCATAGTATTAGTCACATTTGAGTTCTCAGTAAATCTTTTTCTTTTGTTAGAATAAACAAGTTGGAAATTGCACGTGAAACGTAGCAAATGAGGTGCGTTCGTACAATAACGAAGTTTTAAAAATATCCTCTCATATATCAATCTCATAAAACTGTAAATAACTGCAATTAAAATGCACACCAAACAATATCCTCCCTATACCATTATGCAATGGAATACTTTTGTGTGGCCTTGTAAATCAATAACAAATATTCTTTGCACCACAGATTATGCAAAATGTATATTATAATATGTACTTTATAGATGCATATCAATTTTATTACGTTCGAATGAGTGTAACACCATTAAAATGCATTTGAAACAATTTTCCCCATTAACCGTAATGTAACGGAATACTCTTGATTGTCCCTGTAATTGAACTATACATCCGATTTTGATAAAATTTGAAATAATTCGACAAAATTATGTAATAAATACGTATTTAAAATTTCAAACGACTAAAATGCATTTGAAATTCTTTTCCCCATTGACCGTAATGTAACGGAATCCCTTTGATTGTCCCTGTAATTGATCTATGCATCCGATTTTCATAAAATTTGAAATGACTCGACAAAATTATGTAATAATTATGTATTTTAAATTTCAAACGATTCAGTTGGGTAGTTTTTGCGTTGTTATATGCGGACGGATAGACAGACGGACGGACAGACAGACGGACGGACAGACGGACGGACTGAACGACAACAATAGGTGCTACGTATTTACATAATTACGAACGCACCTAAAAAAGACTGGAAATAAATACCCGGTATACTTGTGTATTTTCCTGCCCACGTTTCAAAAGCTTTAATTACGGCCACGAATTCACTGTGTTCAAATTAGTAGCGGATAAGGACAGCTTAATGCAACAATGTTAAAACAGACTGCATAGCGAAACGGGGAAAAAATCAAGCAATCCCTACCCGGTTTCGGCGAGTTGTTTTCTTGGTATTGATGTTTGTTTCGGTTACTTTTCCTTGTGTTTTACATTTTATTGTGCATTTATATTTTATTTTTCTCACAATTTTATTACTCTTAATATTATAATGTGAGTTGTTAATACGGTAGCGCATTCCTATATCAGAAATAAATGTTTTCCTTATTTAAAAATTAGCATAATATTTGTGCCTCATAAATATTAGAAAAATATTTCAAAATTTTATCGCGTATTTTTGAACAAACTTATACAGATTTTAATAGTTTGATTCCTGTGTTAGTAGCCGCGGCATTAACCAGTTTTATCTATATTAGAAATTTCTTCAGTGCGATTTTCGTGCATCCAGCTTCTTTGCCATGCTTCTTTGGGTTTTAGTGTCGCTAGAGTCAGCAGCTTTGACGAGTTTTGTTGTAGTGCACGAGTTTTGTGATGGATTCGTGCACTTCAGAGATTGCTGCACATCGAGTTTCGTGCACTTTAGAGATTGCTGTACAGCGAGTTTCGTACACCCAATGATTTTTTTGGTACTTCTAGGCTATCCCGTCGACCAGTTTTGCCAAATTATACAAATCGCCAAACTATTAGCCAAATTATACATAGCGACATATTTTTTCCTTTTACATAATTAAAAAAAAACAAATAATTAGTAGAATATTGATAAAAATATAAATAAAAAGTCGAAATAAAAATCACTTAATGATGTTTTAATACGTGTATCGTATTTAATATCATTGAATGTTACATTCACGATCCTCCATTATTGGCATTTAATCTTATTTTTTGGCGATCGTTTTTTGGTCGACGGGATCACCTAGAAGTGCCCTTTTTTTTGCTTAAATGGGTGCGCAGCACACATACGTACTTAAGCGACGTAATTTACGGTATAGCGTTATTATATTTACGTAATTATACGTAATTTACGGCATTGACGAGTTTCGTCCATTTTAGAGTGTACTGCACAGTCAGTTTCTTGTGCCCAATATTTTTTTTGTCTCTATTTTAATAGGCGCGCAGCGCTTAGAAATCATCGTTGGAACTGTTCACGTCGTTAAGAGCCCACAATAGTCACAGAAAAATTACTCAAAAAGACCCGGATGACCATGTAAAGTCTATGGGAGCGTTCTTTTCTAATATCTCGTTAAAATTTTAATATTCTGACATGATTTTTTTTGCATAAAATAGTTCAGGACGATCCACAACCGGGCTAGTTTTTACTTTTTCGATTTTGGTTATATATTTTTTATATTATGATAGTTTCAGTTTCAGAACCGGTTTAAACCGGTTTTGAAAATTAAAGTAATTTTTTTAAAAAAATCTAAAACCAAAATCTAAAAAGTAAAAACTAGCCCGGTTGTGGATGGTCCTGAACTATTTTATGCAAAAAAATCATGTCAAAATATTAAAATTTGAACGAGATATTAGAAAAGAACGCTCCCATAGACTTTACATGGTCATCCGGGTCTTTTTGTGTACTTTTCCTGTGACTATTGTGGGCTCTTAATTGTCTACCGAAAATTCCGCTTTGTGATTGGGGAGAATTTCTAAAAATTCAGTTCGCTCGAGAATGCTTGTCACTAAAATCGCCAAAATCCAGTGTCTGGGCTGGTTTATGATTATGTCATTAATATTTGAAAAGAATGCATTATAATTATTAATATTCTAATATTAAAAATATTATAACATGCTTCTATTGTACATTCTGTAAAATAGCAATTAAAATCATCATAAAAAAATAAAATTGAAGAAATAATATTTTCATTATAACCTTTGTCTAAGTTTATAAGTGTATAACATCATTTTAACATCAATACCAAGAAAACAACTCGCCGAAAGATGTATTTTTGGAGATTATGAGAGATTAATTATGTAGAGATTTTTTTCCCCCCATTTTATTATTTAGTCTAAGTTTTAACTTTGTTGCATTAAGCTGTCCCTATCCGCTACTGTTCAAATTCCATTTTATAAAAGTTCCATTTTTGCAGGTAGTTACTGTATATTATCAGTGCAAAAACAATGATGTAACAATAAACGTTTGTTTATCTTAACATTTTAAAACAACAATCACGTTTAGTCCAACAATTGAACGAACATTTGACAGCTCTTATTAACAATGGATATTATTCTCACTCATCTGTAGTAAACTTTTAATCGGATGGATAGGTGTAAAATATAGTAGTTCCAGAATTTAACATTGAAGCTAAAGTTGCGCTGGAAAGACAAGCATGTAGTTTCGTCTGCAATCGTTGAGAGAACGTTTTCTGGTAAATGGTGAGAGATTTACTGGTTGTTTTTTTAGTTCCAAAGCTATTTACATAAAACTATTCGGTATAAAGATAGATTAATACATTTGCATGGTGCATATACTATGCTTATAATAATGTGTATTTTCAAGGCAGCAAAACTACTCTGTAAATATTTGCAGGATTTTATGCGTCAAAGCAACAACTTTGTACAACTTTACGAATCTAGTGGAACAAAAGTTTATAAAATCTTTCATATGTATTAAAAATGCATTTATTACAGAGGAAACAAATTTATTTAGAGAGTTATAATTTCCTTTAATTGAAAATGTAAAGAGTGCATTAAGTTCTTAACAAAAACTTTATAAATGACGGATGTTTGATTTAACTGAATACTAACATGAAGTAGAAGGTTCCGACAAAATTTCAAAGATTGTTCAAATTAAAAAAATAATAATAGATTGATTTTAAGTAGTGTTATATGCCATTAAACATAAATCACTGTATAAGGTGGTGGTCTATACGTGGTCTAGTTCGACGTGGAATCGGATCATAGAATTAGTTACATTTCATTACTCTTTATTTCTATTTATTTATTTATTTATTTATCTATTGTTGGAATCTCAAAATACTAAAGGTAAATTGATACTTGCATATCAGTCCAAGAGGTGGCAGCACAAAACTCCAAAATATCGAGCACACACAGACACACACTAAAAGAAAAAAAAAAAAAAAGCTATTTTATGGAAGAGAAGAAATAACGGAATTTAATGATCCCTGTCTGCTGCGAATTAAATGGAACATAAGCCAAAAATTAATACCACCAGTGGTTTATTCGTAGGTTTATCGTTGTAAGGTACCCTGGGGTAATAACGCCAGGCGGGGTAATAACGCCAAGTGCTTATAGTTTGCATAATTATGAAATAATCAGGTAAATGACACCCATGTGCTCTGCGCAGAAGGGTTTTGAGTCATATAAATCGCAAAAAACAGCTTCAAGTTAATTTGTTTCATTTTTAGGTCTTATTGTTTTTACAAGCAACTAAAATTAACGCTTGGTCTAAAATTTGCGAGATAAGGTTTTTGATCTGAAGACTATATTTTTTATCCGGAAATACTTTGTTTATTACATAAATTTGTAGTGTATTTCATGTACTTTCAAATTGTTGTAGAAGATTTTGGATATCTTCTCGAGATAATTTGTAATTTAAAATGTACAGCGCAATAACTATAACGGGGTAATAACGCCAATCCTTGGCATTAATACCCCGGTTGATTCCCTACAGTGGCCGAGCTACATCCTAAATACTGATTCAAACAAACACAGTTAAAACTGTGCAATGTTTCTAATAATTCTATTTAAGCGGTCCTTTTTAAGCAAAAAGAAGCTCACGGTCTGATATTCTTTTGCCTCATCCCCCCCCCCCCCCACACACACCACACCTTTATTTTTCTTACACTTTCACAAAAAAATGAACATTTTCAATAGCTTAGAATGCAATTTGTCAATTTCTAAGTTTGTAGAGTTTGTATTTTTAGAATTGGGCAATCTACATGCCATTATTCCATCTTATTTCATAGTTTTGTTTGCATGGCGTTATTACCCATATAGGTGGGTAAGAACGCCGAATAGCATTGGCCAAGAAATCACGCCATTACATTTTATGAATGCATATCTGTTAAATTATTTTTTTGATATAGATAGTCAATGAGTTGCTGTATCAAATCATATATTTGTTTGAAAAATACAATCTAAAACTGAGCCGTGAAAATTGGTAGAACCTTAACGTGGCGTTATTACCCCAGGGTACCTTATTTGTTCTACAGTTAAAGGTATGAAATGATTGTAAGATAAACACAATGATAAACGTACTTACCACCCACTAATGATATTAATTTTTGGCTTCTGAGTCACTTCACTTCCGGCAGACATGGGCCACTAGATTCCTCTATTACTACTCTTCCATAAAATAAAGGGTTTTTTTTTTGCTTGTACTCGATACCTGAGGTTTTTGCGCTGTCGGCTACTAGACTATATTTTTTTGCCCATGCTTCAAAGTTTTAAATAGGGCAATGAATTCGTTGCTAATGTCTACAAATTCAGTTCTATTCTAGTTCCATTTTGTAGGTTGTATTGCATTATCAAACTATACCGTAAAAAAAAATCCATTAAATTTACGACAAAAACTGCTGGTAGCAATGTTGCCAGCAGTTTTTGCCATAAAAATTGCTGTAAAATTAGATGTAATAAAATAATTTACATGTAACTTTACAGCAATTTTTACAGCAAAATCTGCCGGCAACATTGCTGCTAGCAGTTTTTGCTGTAAATTTAACGATTTTTTTTTTCAATGTAGAAATATTAAACTAACTTAATATTAGCTAAAAGTGATAAAATATATTAAAAAGGCAAATTAATGCCGTTATTTTCTTTTCTTTTCTTTTACTTACCCATCATACGTAGTATAGGGTAAGTCTTGCAATCGTTTTGAAAATCGAAATTTTTTTTTTTAACGGATTTACCTGTTTTAGATAGTGGAGATTCCGAAAAAACATATTTTTAGAAATTTTTTTTTGCCGTCCGTCTGTCTGTCTGTCTGTCTGTAAACGCTCTATCTCCCGAAAAAATGAGATAGAGACTTGAAATTTTGTATGTAGTTAGTATGTAAGAATGGAACGAAGCCTATTTAATATCAGCAACCTCGAACTATTTTTTTCGGACTCTCAAAAAATTCGTTCTGATGAAACGTGTATAAAAATTTTCGAATTTTTTTGTTCTATGGCATGGACGTAAAAGGCAATAAAATAACACACATTTTGCATATAGAACGAAGTCGATCGGATTATTAGTTGTCGAGATATTTGTAATCCTGTTTTCCACATTCTTCGATTTTTCATGACCCTGTATTTCCTTCAAATTTCAATTCAGAGGTATATTTTAATTGGAAATGAGACGCTTAATCCGACGCTGTTAATTGTTAGTTAATAGAATTATTATTTTTGGAGTTATAAGGATGTTTCTTTTACACAGTTTGGTACTACTTGAGTTAGTTTGGCGTTTTATATAATTTGTCGAAATTGGTAATCAGCAGTTTTTTACTATAGCATTACTATGTATATTAACAATATTTAAATTTTGTTTATGAATTGCAATGCATTGTATAAATAGTTTTCACATGTTTTATTTTCATATACATATCCATGATGGGTAAGTATTACGGTGGCCCCCAACGACTAGTTTTTTTTTCGTCAAAACAATGAAACAGGTCAAGTTAAATATCGTAAATGTAATTTTAAATGCGTTTGTAAATGTATTTTTATCACTTTTAGCAAATATTAAGGCATCCGCATACGTTCGAAAGTGATTTTATGAAATATTTTGCATTTTCTCTTGTTATCCATTTTTTATAACGACATTTGCCTTAAAACTTTGAAAAATATAAAAATTTTGGCAATAACTCAGAAATAAATTTTTTAAAGAGAAAAATAATCAAAATTATGTCTAAAATTGACATTTCCGCAAAACGTGATAACTCAAAAATAAATCAATGCATTGACATTTTGTAAATTGCATAACTTTCTGTAGGTTATGACAGTTAAAGTAATAATGTAATGAAAAATTCACAAAAATTGTCATTTATACCAGGGTGTATTTAATATATTATCATGAGTGTAATCTATTCCACCTGAAGACATTTGTAAAAAAAGTACAGAAAATTTTGTGGCATTTCTCGTTCAATTTTTGTTTTAGGATGTTTTTCTTTTAGTAAAAATCTGAAAAACTACAGTTTGTGAAAAATCTAAAAATAACTAAAAAACTGAAGCCGTAAATTAAAGTAATTTTAAACGGTTGTAATTCGGGTTCTATGTTAGATACAGACAAAATTTAAGCAGATTTCGAAACCTAAGAGATTCAATTTTAATATTATTCCAAAAATGAAAAATCGATATTTCGATCACATTTTAAAGATGTTCGGATACCTTAATTTGCTGCATCATCAGTACAAAAGGCGACAATTCTGATCCCGCAAGACTTCTGTTCTAGCCAAGTTCTAGCAACGTCTCCTAGACTTCAAAACCGTTCTGATTGAGCCAGATTCAGATGAAATGGTCAGACATCCAACGACTGTTTACATATATTCGGATGTTTGTTTTCAAGTTCTTTTGCGTTTCATGCTTCATAAGTTAAATTTGATTAAATTACTTTTCATTTTCAGATGATGAAATTGCTATTTTTTACTTAAAAGAGTTCCGAAAATAATTTAGTATATAAAATTAAATTTTCAGTTCATTTAATTATAAAAATATAATATTTAAAAAAGTAATTAAAAGCAACTGAAGGTTACTATCACACAAGAAAACCATAGCTGCCAACTCTTCTTCTTTTCTTTTTTTTCCCCTGAAAAATTTAATAGAAATTTTTTCCTATCCAAACGGCAGATTACTCCGATTCGAAATGGTAAAATTTACTATAAAATTTTTCCGGGCCACAAAAACGGAAAATATTTCAGCTATGAGAAAACCCATGCGAAATTTTCGCTCTACAATCTGAGGGTTTTTATTATAATTAATTAATTAATCAATCAATTAATTAATTGGAATTATTTTTAATCAAACAACTTGTTTTATCGAATATGAATAAATCTCAAACATGGGTCTTAAAAATGCATGACATTTATTAAAACTGCAATCACTGAAGCGAATTTTTAAAATAAATACTTTCTGCTATTAAAATCCCAACTGGGAATCTACAAAAATAAAGAACAATGACACACTATTTAACTAATTCAATCATCTTAAAACAGCCGTTTCTAAGACATTAAAAACCAGTATTGTCTTGATATCGGAATCAAGCGAACAAATCAAAATGGCTCTGAAGTCTAGGAGGCGTTGCTAGAACTCAACTAGAACACAAGCCGGCACAGATGCCATATACGCGTGTTTTTAAAATTGGTAATTTTATGTCAAACATGGTAACCTGGTGTTTTGTTTCTTATAGCAAACCTAGTAATTGAGACCAATAAATCTAATGCATAATTGTACAATTGTTTCACGAGTTCTTGTTATATTAATTTTAAGTATTTTTTTCCAGAAATTTCTTTGTTAGAATTTTACGATGACAGCTTTTAGCTTTAATGTTTTATTTTTAATTAATTAATTGGAATTTAGAAATATGGCTGCATCTACTTGCAATAATAGCAAAATATGTTGCTAAAAAATATCAACCTTACATTTCAAATGATATTAGATGCCGTTTTCTGCAGATAGGCATATAGATTGGTTATTATGAGCTCTGCATTTTTAATGGATTTTAATTTCAAGATTGAGAGTTGTTCATACACTTTTTAATCGACTTGGATTAGCTTAAATGAGGATTTGTATCTCATAAATGTTCTTCTGATATGAATATAACAAAGAATAAATGATACAACTGCAAGTATTCAATATGGCTACAAGTATATGACAATATTTACGATATATTGTGAAAATTATATTTACTGTTTTGTTACTTATTAACTTTATTATTAAGCTACTGCATAGCTTTTATCGCGGGCTTTGAGCGCGGCGACCGAATGTAGAAATTCCGCAACGAAAAAAAACCTAACACTCGGCTAACGTCGTTTCAGTTCAGCAGACTTCGGCATGGTATCCTTCGGTAGACTTCGGCAGACATTGACGCGGTATTTTTCAGATATTTACAGGATATCAAGTCTCAAACTTATATTTCTTATTTCAGTTACTATAAATCCATAGTTACAAAAATAAAAATTCCTGATAAAATGTGTATAGAAAAGAATCGTCTTAAGATAAAACAAGGTAGGATAATGTAGCTTTTGGTGATTGGAGACCCGCCGAATGGTGAGGATCGAAAAATTTAAAATGCTTATAACTCGCGATCTAATTTTCGTAGCGCGGCCAAATTTTTTTTTTGGTAATTTATTATGAGCCAGTGTTAATTTTTGGTGACAGGAGACCCCCACGGTGAGGGTGGAAAAAGTTAAAATGCTTATAACTCACGGTCTAATTTTCGTAGCGCGGCCAAATTTTGTTTGGTAATTTATTATGAGACAGTGTTAATTTATGGTGACAGGAGACCCAACAAGGTGAGGGTCGAAAAAATTAAAATGCTTATAACTCGCGATCTAATTTTCGCAGCGCGGCCAAATTTTGTTTGGTAATTTATTATGAGACAGTGTTAATTTTTGGTGATAGGAGACCCCCCCCCCCCATGGAAAGGGTCGAAAAATTTAAAGTTCTTATAACTCGCGATCAAATTTTCGTTGCGCGGCCAAATTTTGTTTGGTGATTTATTATGAAAAGTGTTAATTTTTGGTGACAGGAGACCCCTCCCCCCCCCACGGTGAGGGTCGAAAAAGTTAAAATGCTTATAACTCGCGATCTAATTTTTGTAGCGCGGCCAAATTTTTTTTGATGATTTATTATGAGACAGTGTTAATTTTTGGTGACAGGAGACCCCCCCCCCCCACGGTGAGGGTAGAAAAATTTAAAATGCTTATAACTTGCGATCTACTTTTCGTATCGCGGCCGAATCTTGTTTGGCAATTTATTATGAGAGAGTGTTAACTTTTGGCGACAGGAGACCCCCCACGGTGAGGGTCGAAAAATTTAAATTGCTTATAACTCGCGATCAATTTTCGTAGCGCGGCCAAATTTTGTTTGGTAATTAATTATGAGACAGTGTTACTTTTGGTGACAGGAGATCCCCCACGGTGAGGGTCGAAAAATTTAAAATCCTTATAACTCGCGATCTACTTTTCGTAGCGCGGCCAAATTTTGTTTGATGATTTATTATGAAACAGTGTTAATTTTTGGTGACAGGAGACCCCCCATGGTGAGGGTCGAAAAATTTAAAATGCTTATAACTCGCGATCTAATTTTCGTAGTGCGGCCAAATTTTGTTTGATAATTTATTATGAGACAGTGTTTATTTTTGGTGACAGGATACCCCCACGGTGAGGTTAGGAAAATTTAAAATGCTTATAACTCGCGATCTAATTTTCGTAGCGCGGCCAAATTTTGTTTGGTAATTTATTAAGCTATTGCATAGCTTTTATCGCGGGCTTTGAACGCGGCGAAAGAATCTAGAAATTCCGTAACGAGAAAAAAAACCTAACACTCCGGCTAACGTCGCTTCAGTTTGGCAGATTTCGGCACGGTATCCTTCGGTGGACTTCGGCAGACATTGACGCGGTATTTTTCAGATATTTTGAGAATATCAAGTCTCAAACTTATGTTTTTTATTTCAGCTACCATAAACATATAGTTTCAATGATAAAAATTCCTGATTAACCTACATGTATTGTAAGATAATAAAAATATTTTAAACGATATTAACTTCTCATTTATTCAATAAAAGAAAAAAAATATTTGTTGTCGGTCATCACTCTCAAAAAGTGTAACTTGAATTAATATCAAAGACAAAAAAAAAATTGCATAAATAAAAAATAAATAAATAATTATAATTGCATAAAATGCTATGCAATAGCTTTACCGCGGCAGTCCCCGAGTGCCACACGTATTTTATAACTGTTTATTTATCATTTCCTGTTTTATTAAATTCACATTTATTTACTGTTATTTTTATTTAATTCTTTAACTTATTTTTATTTTCCTTTTTAAAATACTAGAATCTCTTTCTTTTTTTCACATTTTTTTATTTTTAGATTGCAATAAAAAATCACGTGCTATTATTGAATGTAATTTGTAATTTATATTCAAAACCAGAATTTTCGCCAAATTGGCGGAGGAAAAAGGCACGCGCATATGTGGTGCATATATGACATCTGATCCCAGAAGCCTACTGGGATCGGAAATGTGAAATTGTCACGTGCAAAAATAAAAATGTAACAATGAATGCTTTTTTGCCATAGCACTTTCAAATAACAATCTCATTTAATCCAACGTTTGTCAGCTCTTTTTAACAATAAATATTACTGAATTATATTATTACATCAATAATAAACTGTAATCAATCGATAGGTCATATTCGAAACAATGCACTTTTGTTTTGTACAACAATGTAAAATAACGATCGGATTTAATTAAAAATATTTCAACAATGGGATATGCTATTTTTAACAGTGAATTTTCTTCTTCGCCCATCATTAATAAAGCTTAAAATCTTCAGTTGATTAGGAATTAGGATGACACTAAATTTTAGTTTTTACTTCGAATTTTAACATCGAGAAAATGTTTTTCATCTCTAATGTCCTCCACCGTTCTTGATGAATATGGAACAAACACATTTCTGATAATTTTGAAAACCTTCGCGCATCTTTGAAAATCATCCCTTTGAATTCAAACTCTCCGACTGACTGGACTATGATTCTTCTATATAATAAAAAATACTTCTGGGCTTTATTCTGGGCCTACTTCAAGTTTCAGACTATAAGTTAAAGTTTTGCACAGACCTTCTTATGGGATTAGATACTTTTTTATAATATGAGCCTTGGCGAGTAGATAGATGCGAAATACGAAGATAGATACGAAAAATTTCAGGTAATCTATTTAGTGTTTTACACACGCAAGCAACTTTTTTTCATTTTTATACAATGCATTTAACTTGGAATCCATTTAACTATTATTGCACAGGTTAGTTTAAAATAAGTAATACAAAATGAATGAAATTTTGAATGTATTTTTTCCCATTCATTTTGAAATACTCTGTATACAGTTAGAAGAAATAGTACTTTTCGGTTAGTCAGGCGCCAATGTTATACATACATATACGTCTATATATATATTCCCATGTATAATATATGGGCACATATGCAATTATATTTAAATCTTATTATCATCATCTACTTACGTCCAGTATTTCTTCTAATAACTCTTTCAAAAGAAAAAAAAACTAACAATGACATAATTATAAACAATCTTAAAATTAATAGTTATTACAAATTACAAATCATTAACTATACAAACTTTAAGTATTCCTGTATCGTTCTTATATCCAAATATATACATTTACTAAAATCATTCATAATACACATTGTATAAAGAATACCTATGAACTGGTCTATATTAGGAACAATCTTAAATGTATAAACAATATAATAACATATGATTTCAACGATCTTTTTAATAGTATAGATTCGTCAGATCTACATAATATAATAAATGCCTTATTAAAAAATTATCATCATGAATCGAATTTATCAACGTATATCATTGCAGATTATTTTCATACTTAAACAAATTTCATTATCTCTAATAATTTTATATTGGAAGATAACGCAATATATCTACAAAAAGTCGGTGTATTACAAAGTGGTTGTATCTATAGTTTATTATGAGACTTAAATCATCATGCCTCGTGCCACGCAAAAAAGTTCTTTTTTGTCTGAAATGGCTAATTATTTAAAAAAAAATTATCAACTACTGGAAAGGCATGAACTATTGACGAAGTCATCCTATTTTATTGTATCTGTTAAACATAACGCAGTCATGTATCATTTTAATGATACATGACTGCGTCATCATCATGTATCAAGCTATGCTTCGCTTAACGAATTACTTTCCTTAGCCTAGTTGTCCTTCAATTTACTGCTAGCCGAACGGTTAGACCAAAGAATGAGACATACATTTACCCGGTAATTCTCCGTCAACTTCAACCTCGCATTTCGAGCTGAACTCTCGGTTGAAAGCGAAATCCAATTCGCCGTTAACTCAACCTGCCGAGATTCGAGGCGTTTTCCAACCTGTAGTTGACGAACTCAACCAAGCTAAAATCCCAGGTTAGTGAACCGCGCATGCCTACTAGAAAGAAAGATGGCCGTCGTTTTAAACAGAGCGTTGATGCGTCTTTTTCTAAAACAATCCTGTTTATGATTTATTAATAAAGTGAAGCGTTTATTGTGAAAGTTACTATTATAACAGAATGTGTCATCTAAATTTTTCCGTTTTTCTTATATATTTTTGTTCTACGAACGCAAAATTTCATAAATTTGTGTGTCGAAAACTAAGCTTGCAATTTTACGGATTTTGTTTGGTGGCGCCCTCTAAAGAATCCAAATAGAAATATGTTAACATCAATATAATTATATGAATCAAAATTCTCCATCTCTCTTTAAATAATAATAATAATAAGGAAAAAAAGAAGTTTTATTTCAGTTGTACCGCAGTACTTTTTATATATGTTAAATTTCTATCAAATTGCGTACATGTGACCAGTTATTACTAATAGATAAGTGTACTTTTTTAAAATTATATGTTCGGTAAGTTTGAAATAACTACTTTTGCTTACAATAAATAAATAAATTTATTAGTTTGATCAGATAACTTTCTATTAAATTTATATTAAAGAAATATGTATACATATATATATATATATAATGAAATAAATGTCTTTTTAAGAATTTCACTGCAACGCAAAATTTTGTTTTGCAAACGAAAACCACCATTAGAAATTTATTTATAAGATTTTTTTAATTAAAAATTAAACATGATAAATATGCATTTTCAATACTTCCTTTAATTTCGTTCTTGGGAGGGAAAAAAACAAAACAAAAAAAAAGCAGATAAAGATGGTACTAGGCCAGGACAGAACTCACAGCGGCAACTACCAGGTCATGTGATTCCAATGGCCAATCCGCTAACTAGTTTTTAACCCAGGTCGAGTAACCCAAGGTTGAATAATCGCCGCTCCGAAGTTATTGATGAATTCGAAATATTAACTGGCGGTTCGATTTGCCAACCTAGAGTTTCTCAACTGAGAGTTGAAACGCGAGTTAAAGGTTGGCAGTGACTTGACCGGTAACATGGATTCGAATCCAGAACCTTTTGATTACCAACTTTGAGAACAGAACTTCTCATGTGTTGATGGTCTGATGTTTTGTTTAACATTGTAAAATTCAGTTAATTAACTTTCACTCAATTCTTTGATTTTCAGGTGAAATTATCAACATATTAATCATTTCTGTCCGTTAGCGGGACTGGTAACTGAGGTTTGATGATCTAGAAAAGAATTCGGATCATACTTAAGGATTTCAAAATGTATGCAACACCTGGGAAAGAAAATTCTTCTTATGTGTAAGTATAAGTCACATGGGAGGACGCTGTGAGAGATGTCTAAAGTATCCCAGGTTGTTGTGAAGACGGCACAAGGTCAGACTGCTTTCATCCTTTTATGTAGTTAAAAATGTAGATGAAAAGTTTTTATTAACGGAAATGTGGTGTGAAATATTGCTTAAAAATTGCACATAATTACTTAGACTAACAGAATAATGTTATGAGAAAAACTTTCAGATTCGTTTCCAATTTTCTTTTACATTTTAAAAGACTTTTTTTTCTCACAAAATAACCTATGTTAATAAGAAAAAAAACCTTTTTTTAGTTTTCAAGAATTGAAACAATGAATTTGTTATTACAGCCCTTTTCCTTTTTGTTTTAAGAGAAGTGCCTACAGACAGTAATTTTCGAGGGACACAAACAGCAATTTTGTGTTTTATAGGGAAAACATTAATTGAATAGACGCGATTTTAATGAAATAGTTTTTTTAAAATATAGAATTGAAACAAAGTCGTACTTCTTCTATGTGATGAGAAATCCATGATATTTAGCTCTCTTGCACAATTTTAGCACAATAATGTATGTCGTTTTTTCTATTTAATTTCTATTTTAGCACAGATTAAAAAAAAGACCGAACGGAAAAAAATTGTGTTTCTCTAGATTGTTTTTTAAAATTTTGTCAGTTCTGGCCATAATTGCCATTTCACTTTCACCAGCAGGCTTTGCTACGAAGCTAATCGGTACTTTTTTTAATACGCATGATATTTTTAATCTGACGACAGATCTCAGTCTTGGAGAAATTCTTGACACTAAAATCAAAAGGCAAAAAACAAATAAAACGAACTTTTTCCTGTTTTTTCTTATTAATTTTTCTCAAAGGAAATTGAATTTCACGTTTTTGTACTTTGTTTGTTTACTATTATTCAGTGTTTCCCCCCGTTCTATTACAAAAAAGCTTACTTTATCATTTAAAAGAACATAAATTTGTACATATAATTATAATTTTTGATCATATTATCATTTATAATTTTTGAATAATAATTATAAATTGTTTATGATCTATGTTTTCGCCAAATTATAAATGCAATTATACTATAACAGCATGCATGCGTTTTTGATGCGCATACTTATCATTTATTGGCAGTAAATTGCCTTTATCCATTAGCAGAGACTTTAAATAACGGGCTTCCATTTTGAATAATCTATAAATTTGAATAATACTATAAGAAATGTAGGATGCTTGTTATTGAGAGGCCCATATAATCCCGGAAAAAAAGTTCAGTCTCGGTTTGAATGAGCTACTGTAGCATTTCTCAGAAAATGAAAACATTGCGCAGAAGCATCGCTCAAACTTTATTGATATAGACGCAAACGATGGGATCTTCGGATCTTAATTTCTCATTTTGTGGCTAACATGCCAATCGTTGGACTAACAATAAACAGATGTCTCTCATGTTGGAGTCCCTGCTAGTTCTCTTTTTCCAAAAAGATATACATACAAATACAGGGATGAGCAACTGAAAAGCACGCTATAAACAATGAATATAAATGTTTGCATACCTGAGTTAATTTACAAACATGAAAAGTTTTTTTAATGTTATAAAATATTTTAATTTTCTTTTCAATTGAAATGCAAGGGAAACTTATGTGTATTTTATATTGTTTTAAGTAAATCTGTTACGTTCTAACAACAATCAAAGGAACAAAAATCTATGTTCCTAAAATATAACATTATAATTTTCAGTCGCTTTTGACAGCCAAGTTTAACCAGTTGAAATTTAAGTTTAATCTTTTAAAAAATATGTAGCTGCATTCTGTTTAACGATGTCCTGTTTAGAGATACTTACTGCTAAAAATATTTGAAAATTTCATTTATTAGTAATTGTTGTCGCAGTGCGAAAATTATAAAAAAACAAAATGTACTTAAATAGTAAAATAATGTTCTGAAAAAACAAAAAATGAGTGCTTTTTCATTCACTTGCAAAAATAAATAAAAATATAAATATCTTTTGGAATAAAAGGCTTAACAGAAAAAAATGAACAAAAAATAAAAAAGTTTATATGGTTAAAAAAAAAATAATAATAATTTTAAGAAAAAAAGAAAAAAAGAACGTCAAAAGGCTCTTAATTGCTTTACCCATGTATTTTACAATTTTTATGCGTTGACCAAATAGTACAATATATTTAAAAGTATTCATATCATTACGTCCGTGGGTATTAATGCGGACGATTCGCAAGTAATTATACTACTCAAGTGACCCAAACCCAAATTTACCTGTGGTTGATATGCCTGTTCGTTGATAATGCCACAATGCACCCGTAGGTTATATTTCATCTATAGAGTTACATACTTTTATTGTAACATGAAACCGTGCGATAAAATTTTGAATAATTTTTCTGTGAGTACACAATGTGTGATCACATATGACTTTGTGAGTTGCATGAATGTCAAATTGATTTATTGACTATTCCCACGCATATACCCGCTAAATTAAAATTGCAAGTAATTTGACAGTGTACTGTCCGCAAGAAAGAATTTATGACGTGGTCGATATTTTCAGGAAGAATTATTTTTCCGGACAATCTGCAACCACTATTGAAAATACAACAGTGAATTCGATAGTAATTGTTTTTCAATGTCATATTGGAAACGAATACTTTCCCTTAATTGCAAGATCACATAAATCCAGATAACAGATATTCAGTTATTAGCATCAAACGATGTTAAAAAGCACATCATTTAAAACAATTTTCAACAAAATCACAAAATGAAGTACAGATATTTTTAGATGGGCTATGTTCTATAACCCAAACCTAAAACAAATAATGAATGTAACATCCCATTAAAAACAAATTATTTTGGAGAGCAATTTTGGGCCTTATTGATATCGTTTCTTTTAAATAATTTATGATTAAAAAAATGTATTAGTTTATCAAATTGTTGAATTTTAGGTTTATACAGGGTAAGTATTAGTCATATTCAAAGATGTGAAGAAGATGTCGACAAAATTGGTTATGGCTGGTTTTTGAGAAGACATCACAAGGTACGTTTGATTTTTTCCTTTACATGATTAAGCAAAGGGATTGAAGACTCACAATTTTCTGCAATTTTTAACATAATATCAAATATTCATCAAACCTTGATTATTTTGTAACTCTTTATGTGTAAAAAAATCTTAAAGAAAGCAAGATAAAACTTTCATATTATAGAGTAAATCTGACACTTTATATGGAATTAAGAGTAGCTTTTATATATATTAAAAAATATGTATATATACATGCTTAAAGAAAAGAATACTGAAAAAACAAATTTAAAATGTTAATTTCCTGATTAAATATTTTGAATATAATAGTGCATCAAACAACTATACAGTTAACTTTATGGAAAGAAATTCCGAAAATGAAGTTTTAATTATATTACAGAAAATTATTTTTTATAAATCATTATCTACAATCCATTTTCATTTCTGCGACGATAATTACCTCTAGCACTGTCCAATTTCTTCATTAATGATTTCTACTTCCCATAATTTGTTCATAACTTTAATTTCAGTCGATTAATAAATAGAGGGGATTAAGGGGAATACTGTTTAGCATTATATTTTCGAAGAGTACTCTAAAAAATGATACATAAAGTTCAAAGAAATGTATTTTTTAGATCGACACTGTAAAAAGCTTTCATATTTTTCCTGATAAACTGTATAGCATGTGTACTTTTTTTTAATAGTTTTTGCGTTTTTTGGGGTGAAAAATTCAATTGCATAGTAAAATATCGTAAATTACTGAGCGAATAGAACTGTACAATTTGCATCTATTTTTACTAATTGCATTTTAATTCTTAAAACAAAAAAGCTTTGGAAACATCAAAAGTGTTATATGTTTCTCTTAGTCCATTATTCCAATTGGTTTTCTTCTTACATTTTTTTGTGAAAATATATTGTCCAAATTGCATGTTTAGTTACAGTTTAATTTATTTCTGATAGTTATATATTTATTTTTATTTACGAGCAACATTTATCCTTAAGCACATTTTC
Source organism: Maratus speculifer (assembly GCA_964019185.1). NCBI lineage: Eukaryota > Metazoa > Arthropoda > Arachnida > Araneae > Salticidae > Maratus > Maratus speculifer. Next base: position 388,301,985 of record OZ025294.1, on the reverse strand, counting down.
TATACTTGTCTTATTTTTTCTTTGCTTGATAGTATAATATTATTTTAATTATAAATGTAATTTTTATTTTATCTCTATTTTTAATATAATCAGATATAATCAGTACTTTTTATTATTATGCTTTGCATTTTTTTTTTCAGATGTGTGTTCTGAATTTAAGTGTAAAAGAGTTTTATTTAAGTTAAAGTTATTTGATATTCTGTATGTATTAATGACAATATTTTATTCTTGATGTGATTTGGTTCAATTTAATTTTATTCGACTTAATAATTTTATTCTATTGTTATTATTGTTTATTTTGAAATCGATTCTCAGTTTAACTATATGATCTAAACATTGATTTTTTAAGTATTATTTTCATTTAAACATTCTTTCCATCTATGTGTATTTCTTATTTTATATTATTCCCTTTTATATTGTTTATGTAATCTATATTTTATTATGTTAAAGTGTTTTATTATGTATATTTTTATTCTTGTTACAATTTTGTTCAATTTAATTTTATTCGATTTAATATTTTTTTGTTTTATTTTTGTTATTTGTTTATTTTAAAATTGACTCTCAGTTTAACTATATGATGTAAACGTTAATTGATTTTTTTAGTATCATTTTCATTTGAACTTTCTTACCATCTATGTGTATTTCTTATTTCATATTATTCTCTTACATATTGTTTATGTAATCTATATTTTATCTGAAAGTGTTTCATTATGTATATTTGTATTCTTGTTATAATTTTGTTAAATTTATTTTTATTCGATTTCATAATTTTGTTTTATTTTTGTTATTTGTTTATTTTAAAATTGATTCTCAGTTTTATTTTATTTAGACTAGGTGTCATTTGATTTAGTGCTGGTCAAACGGATAGGCCAATAAATGAGGCATATGTTCGCATGAGTTCGAACCCAGCACCTTTTGATTACCCAGCTTTGAGAACAGAATTTCCCAACTGTTGATGGCCTCATATTCTGTTCAACATTATAAAATTCAGAGTTAATTAACTTTTATTCCGATCTTTGATTTTCAGGTGAAATTATCAACAAAATAATCATTTCTGTCCGATAGGGGGACTGCTAAAGGACGTGTGATGATCTAGTAAAGAATTCAGATGATACTTAAAAGGATTTCAAAATGTATGCAACACCTGGGAAAGAAAATTCTTCTTATGTGTAAGTATAAGTCACATTGGAGGACGCTGTCAGAGATGTCTGAAGATATCCCAGGTTGTTGTGAAGACGGCACAAGGTCAGACTGTTTTAATCTTTTTATATAGTTAAAAAATAGATAAAAAGGTTTTATTAACGAAAATGTGGTGTGAAATGTTGCTAAAAAATAGCACACATTTACTTAAACTAACAGAATAATGTTATGAGAAAAAACTTCCAGATTCGTTTCCAATTTTCTTTTGCATTTTAAAAGACCTTTTTTTCTCACAAAATTACCTATGTTAATAAGAAAAAAAAAACCTTTTTTAGTTTTCAGGAATTGAAACAATGAATTTGTTATTACAGCTCTTTTTCTTTTTGTTTTAAGAGAAGTGCCTACAGACAGTAGTTTTCGAGGGACACAAACAGAAATTTTGCGTTTTTTAGGAAAACTTTAACTGAATAGACGCGATTTTAATTAAATAGTTTTTTTTATTCCATATAAAATAAAGTTGTAGTTCTTTTCTGTGATGAGAAATCCATGATACTTCAGCTATCTTGTACAATTTTAGCACAATAATATAGGTCTTTTAGGTAGCTTTCATTACAAAAAGTAAAAAGCTACCTATTGCAGCCGTCCGGAGGAAAACACTTCCGGAAAATTTTGGTATATTTTCACCGATCATGACCCCCAGACCCCAAAACCACCCTCCGTTCAAATGTTGACATATATATATATATATATATATAACCATATATATATATATATATATATATATATATCTGATTTTTGTCATGCGATAACTAACGTATTTATGAACCGATTTGAATGAAACTTGGTATGTACATAGTACATACAAATGTCTCGACCGAGTTCGTTGGTCAGCATCATCCGCCATTTTGTTTCAAAATGGTGGCCATTTTAAATTTTTTTAAAAATTTAAAATTTAAAATTAAATACGAAAAAATCAAAATTCGAAAAATATTTTTCTGTTACGTGTTAGAACTTAAAACAACGATTCCAGAACACTTTTTATTTTGTCTATATCTTAAAAAATGATTGAGTTATAGCACTTTGAATTTTTCTTATGGCTGACATTTTGAAACGATCTGATTTTTGTCACGTGATAACACGCGTATTTATGAACCGATTTCAATGAAACTTGGTATGTACATCGTACATACAAATGTCTCGACCGAGTTCGTTGGCCAGCATCATTCGCCATTTTGTTTCAAAATGGTGGCCATTTTAAATTTTTAAAAAAATTTAAAATTTAAAATTAAATGCGAAAAAATTAAAAGTTGAAAAATAATATATCTTAAAAAATGATTGAGTTATAGCACTTTGAATTTTGCTTATGGCTGACATTTTGAAACGGTCTGATCTGAACGATCCACATTGTTGCTTTAAAATGGCATACACTTTATGATATCGTGGAATTTGGTGACTCTCTAAATCGCTTAAAATAAAACCAGGTTGAATAAAAGATGATTAATTTATAAATATTAATATTCAGTCTTGACAAAAACTAGTATTCAATCTTATAAAATCACTAATTTTATAAGATTATTTCCACTAATTTGAGCTTAGTATTTTTGAACAATGTAACTTACTTTAAAATAAATAAATTAATATATAAGTATATGAAAGCTACCTCTTCCTCCCGGCATTGCCGGAAGGACTTTTTTTATTTTTAATTTCTATTAGCACGGAATTTTAAAAAGACCGATCGGAAAAAAATATCTGTGTTTCTCTAGATTGTCTTTTAAATGTTTGTCAGTTCTGGCCATAATTACCATTTCACTTTCAACAGAAGGCTTTGCAATAAAGCTGATCGGTATTTTTATCCTACGCATGAGCTTTTGGTCTGATGACAGATCTTAGTCTTGGAGAAATTCTTGACACTAAAATCAAAACGCAAAAAACAAATAAAACGAACTTTTCCCTGTTTTTTCTTATTAATTTTTCTCAAAGGAAATTGAATTTCACTCAGCATAAAGTCATTTTTGTACTTTGTTTGTTTACTATTATTCAGTGTTTTCCTCCGTTCTATTACAAAAAAGCTTATTTATCATTTAAAAGAACATAAATGTGTACATATATCATTTGTTTTTGAATAATAATTATAAATTGTTTATAATCTATGTTCTCGTCAAATTATAAATGCAATTATACTATAACAGTTTGCACGCGTTTTTGATGCGCATACTTATCATTTGTAGGCAATAAATTGCCTTTATCCATTAGCAGAGACTTTAAATAACGGGCTTCCATTTTGAATAATCTATAAATTTGAATAATACTATAAGAAATGTAGGATGCTTGTTGTTGAGAGGCCCATATAATCCCGGAAAAAAAGTTCAGTCTCGGTTTGAATGAGCTACTGTAGCATTTCTCAGAAAATGAAAGCATTGCGCAGAAGCATCACTCAAACTTTATTGATATAGACGCAAACCATTTTTGGATCTTAATTTCTCATTTTGTGGCTAACATGCCAATCGTTGGACTAACAATAAACAGGTGTCTCTCATGTTGGAGTTCCTGCTAGTTCTCTTTTTCCAAAAAAAATATACATACAAATACAGGGATGAGCAACTGAAAAGCACGATATAAACAATGAATATAAATGTTTGCATACCTGAGTTAATTTGCAAACATGAAAAGATTTTTAAAAAAAATGTTATAAAATATTTTAATTTTCTTTTCAATTCAAATGAAAAGGAAGCTTATGTATATTTTATATTGTTTCAAGTAAATTTGGTACATTCTAGCAACAATCAAAGGAACAAAAATCGATGTTGAAAGTATAGAATTTTATAATTTTCAGTTACTTTTGGTAGCCAAGTTTGTCGAGTTCGAATTTAAGTTTAATCTTTTTAAAAATATGTAGCTGCATTTTGTTTAACGATGTCCTGCTTAGAGATATACTTACTGTTAAAAATACTTGAAAATTTCATTCGTTAGTAATTGTTGTCACAGTGCGAAAATTATATTTAAAAAAAATGTACTTAGGTAGTAAAACAATGCTCTGAAAAAACTAAAAATGAGTGCTTATTCATTAATTTGCAAAAATAAATATCTTTTGGCATAAAAGACTTAACAGAGAAAAAGAACAAGAACAAAAAAAACTTAAAAAATCGATTTTAAGAAAAAAAAAAGAACATCAAAACGCTCTTAATTGCTCTCTCCATGAATTTTACAATTTTTATGTGCTTATCTAATAGTACAATATATTTAAAAGTATTCATATCATTACGTGTATGGGAGTTAATGCGGATGATTCGCAAGGAATCAGACTACTCAAGTGACCCAAACCCAAATTTACCTGTGGTGTAACATTTCGTTGGTAATACCACAATGTACCAGTAGTTTACATTTAATCTATATAATTATACATTTTTAATGTAACATGAAACCATGTGATAAATTTATTAATAATTTTTCTGTGGGTACACAATGTATGATCACCTATGCCTTTGTGAGTTGCATGAAAATCAAATTGATTTATTGGCTTCTTCCACTCATATACCCGCTAAATTAAAATTGCAAATAATTTGACAGTGTATTCAGTTATTAGCATCAAATGATGTGAAAAAGTACGTCATTTAAAAGAATTTTCAACAAAATCACATAGTGAAGTATAGATATTTTTAGACAGACTATGTTCTATAACATAAACCTAAAACAAATAATGAATGTAACATCCTATTAAAACAAATTATTTTGGAGAGCAGTTTTGGGCCTTATTGATATTGTCTCTTTTAAATAGTTTATGACTTAAGAAAATGTATTAGATTATCAAGTTGTAGAATTTTAGGTTTATACAGGGTAAGTATTAGTCATATTCAAAGATGTGAAGAAGATGTCGACAAATTTGGATATGGCTGGTTTTTGCGAAGACATCACAAGGTACGTCTGATTTTTTCCTTTACATGATTAAGCAATGGGATTGAAGATTGACAATTTTCTGAAATTTTTAACATAGTATCAAATATTCATCAAACCTTGATTATTTTGTAACTCTTTATGTGTAAAAAAAAATCTTAAAGAAAGCACGATAAAACTTTCATATTATAGAGTAAATCTGACACTTTATATAAAATTAAGCGTAGCTTTTAAATATACTTAAAAAAAAATAGACATTTTAAAAGAAAAGAATACTAAAAAAGCAGATTTAAAATATTAATTTCCTCAGGAAATATTTTGAATATAATAATGCATCAAGTATCTATAGATTTAACTTTACGGAAAGAAATTTGGAATATGCAGCTTTAATTACAGGCAACTGTTTTCAGAAATCATTATCTACAGTCCATTTTTTCAATATCTAAGACGATAGGTACCTCCAGCGCTGTCCAATTTCTTCGCTAATGATTTCTATTTTCCATAATTTGTTCATAACTTTTTTTTTAGAAGATTAGGAAATGGATGGGGTTAAGGGGAACATTATTTAACATCATATTTTCGAAGAGCATTCTAAAAAAATGATGATAAAGTTCAAAGAAATGTATTTTTTAGTTCAGTGTTATAAAAGCTTTCACATTTTTCCCTCATAAAATGTTCAGCATGTGTATTTTCTATTAATCGTTTTTGCGTTTTTAGGATGAAAGATAAAATTGCATAGTAACATATCGTACATTATTGAGCGAATAAAACTATACAATTTGCATTCATTTTTATTGAATTGTATTTTAATTCTTAAAACAAATAAGCTTCGAAAACATAAAAAGTATCATATGCTACTGTTAGTCAGTTATTCCAATTATTTTTTTTCTATTACAATTTTTAGTGAAAATACATTGTCTTATTTGCATGTTGCAGTTTTACATATTTCTAATAGTTACATATATTTATTTTTATGTAGAGCAATTTACCTTTATGCAAATTTTCTATACTTGTCTTATTTTTTCTTTGCTTGATAACATTAAATTATTTTGATTAGTAATGTAATTTTTATTTTTCCCTATTTTTAATGTAATTTACTTTCAGTTATTATATAGTACTTTTAATTATTATGCCTTGCATTTTGATTCTGAACTTTGTTCCGAATTTAAGTGTAAAAGTGTTTGATTAAAGTTGAAGTTATTTGTTATTCTCTATATATTAATGACAATATTTTATTCTTGATGTGATTTTGTTCAATTTAATTTTTTTCGATTTAATAATTTTATTTTAGTTTTGTTATTTGTTTATTTAAAATTGTTTCTCAGTTTTACTATATGATGCAGACATTAACCGATATTTTTGGTATCATTTTCATTTAAATATTCTTTTCATCTATGTGTAATCTTATTTTATATAATTCTCTTATTAATCTGTATTTTGTTATTTTAAAGAGTTTTATTATGTATATTTTTATTCTTGTTATAATTTGGTTCAATAAATTTTATTCGACTTAATAATTTTGTTATTTGTTTACTTTAAAATTATTTCTCCGTTTAACTATGTGATGTAAACATTAACTGATTTTTTTAGTATAATTTTCATTAAAATATTTTTTACATCTATATGCATTTATTATTTTATATTATTCCCTTATATATTGTTCATGTAATCTATATTTTACTATTTTAAAGTGTTTTATTATGTATATTTTTATTCTTCTTATAATTTGGTCCAATTTAATTTTATTCGATTGAATAATTTTGCTTTAATTTTGTTATTTATATATTTTAAAATTGTTTTTCAGTTTAACAATATAACGTAAACATTAATTGATTTTTTTTTTAGGATAATTTTCATTTAAACGTTCTTTCCATCTATGTGTATTTCTTTTTTTATATTATTCTCTTTTATATTTTTTATGTAATTTATATATATATATTTTATTATTTTAAGTGTTTTATTATATATTTTTTTATTCTTCCTAGATTTTGGTTTATTTAATTTTATTCGATTTAAAAATTTTGTTATTTGTTTATTTAAAAATTGTTTCTCAGTTTAACTATATTATGTAAACATTAACAGATTTTTTTAGTATCGTTTTCTTTTAAACATTACTTCCATCTATGTGTATTTCTTTTTTTATATTATTCTCTTTTATATTTTTCATGTAATCTATATTTTTTATTATCTTAAAGTGTTTTATAATGTGTATTTTTATTCTTGTTATAATTTTGTTCAACTTAATTTTATTCGATTTAATAATTATGTTTTAATTTTGTTATTTGTTCATTTTAAAATTATTTCTCAGTTTAAATTTATGATTTAAACATTAACTGATTTTTTTAGTATCATTTTCATTCAAACATTCTTTCCATCTATTATATTTCTTATTTTATATTATTCTCTTATATATTTTTTATGCAATCTATGTTTTTTTTTTTTTATCTTAAAGTGTTTTATTATGTATATTTTTATTCATGTTATAATTTTGTTCTACTTAATTTTATTCGATTTAATAACTTTGTTTTAATTTTGTTATTTTGTTTATTTTAAAATTATTTCTCAGTTTAACTTTATGATTTAAACATAAACTGATTTTTTGAGTATCATTTTCATGTAAACATTCTTTCCACCTATGTGTGTTTCTTATTTTATATTATTCTCTTATATATTCTTTATGTAATCTATATTTTATAATCTTAAAGTGTTTTATAATGTATATTTTTATTCTTGTTGTAATTTTGTTCAACTTAATTTTATTCGATTTAATAATTTTGTTTTAATTTTGCTATTTGTTTATTTAAAAATTGTTTCTCAGTTTAAATATATGATGTAAACATTAACTGATTTTTTTAGTATCGTTTTCTTTTAAACATTCGTTCCATATATGTGTATTTTTTTTATATTAGTCTCCTTTATATTTTTGATGTAATCTATATTTTTTATTATCTTAAAGTGTTTTCTTATATATATTTTTATTCTTCCTATATTTTGGTTTATTTAATTTTATTCGATTTAATAATTTTGTTTTAATTTTGCTATTTGTTTATTTAAAAATTGTTTCTCAGTTTAAATATATGATGTAAACATCAACTGATTTTTTTTTTAGTATTGTTTTCTTTTAAACATTCCTTCCATATATGTGTATTTCTTTTTTTATAATATTCTCTTTTATATTTTTTATGTAATCTATATTTCATTATCTTAAAGTATTTTATCCTTGTTATAATTTTGTTCAACTTAATTTTATTCGATTTAATAATTTTGTTTTAATTTTGTTATTTGTTTATTTAAAAATTATTTCTCAGTTTAACTATATGATGTAGACATTAACTGATTTTTTAGTACCATTTTGATTCACACATTCTTTCTATCTATGTGTATTTCTTATTTCATATTATTTTTTATATATTGTTTATGTAATCTATATTTTACTATCTTAAAGTAGTTTATTATGTATATTTTTATTCTTGTTTTAATTTTGTTCAATTTAATTTTATTTGATTTAATAATTTTGTTTAAATTTTGTTAGTTGTTAATTTTAAAAATGTTTCTCAGTTTAACTATATGATGTAAACATTTACTGATTTTTTTAATATCATTTTCATTTTAATATTAGGTATGTTGATCTTATAGATCCATGTGTCGAGCCCACATTTGAAGTATTTGGAAGTACTGAGGCGAAACAATGGAGTCAAAATTTTGATAATTAATTAATTTTAATTAAAATCTTTATTAAACATATGATTATATACAGGCGGAGAATAAAAAGCGCGGCTTTTTAGCCGAATCATAGCCGTTATATCAGAGATGTCTGTCTCTTGCAACAGTCAGTGCATAACTGCTTCTACACTTTCATGTTACGTTTTCTTAGCGCCAAATGTGCTGAGTTATTTATTTCTTAATTGGTGACTCTTCAAGCACGTCACAGGCTATGTTCATGGGAGAATGCTGAGTCTGGCAGATCGAAACTAGGAGAAAGCTGTTACCATGTGCTTGCTATATTCACATGTATGTTTGTTTATCTCATTTAATCCAAGGTCTGTCTAACAATGATTATTACTAGCACGCATCAATAATAAACTGTAATCAATTGATATGTTAATTTCGAAACAATGCATTTTTGTTTTGTACAACAATGTAAAATAACGATCGGATTTAATTAAAAATATTTCAACAATAAGATATGCTATTTCTAACAATGAATTTTCTTCTTAGTCCATCACTATTAAAGTATTCTTCAATTGATCAGGAGTTAAGTGACACTAAATTTTAGTTTTTGCTATGAATTTTTGCACCGAGAAAATGCTTTTCATCTCCAGTATCCTCCACCGTTCTCGATGAATATGGAACCCGTTTCTGATAATTTTGAAAACCTTATGGCATGCTTGAACGCTCCGACTGACAAGAGTATGATCCTTCCAATTTGAGATAGAAATATTTCTTGGAACAGGGGTAATTCTTGCAGCTTCGGCTTTTAATGTATCCTGCTTCATGTTTTAGTCTAAGAATTATAGTTTTACTCAAACCGCCTTATGGAATTAGGAACTTTTCTGTAATATGAACTTTGGCGATCAGATGTCTTTGCAAAAGATAAAGAGGAAATTTTTTACAAAAAGTTTCAGGTAATCTATTTACTGTCTTACACACACAAGTAACTTTTTCCATTTTTACACAATGTATATTTAACTATTAATACACAGATATGTTCAAAATGAATAAAAATTTTTATGTATTTTCTTCCGTTCGTTTTGAATCACTCTGTACATAGTCGAAAGAAATGGTACTTTTGGATTTGTTTATTGACTTCGGTGACAGTGTTATATAAACATATGCGTGTATATATGCACCCACATAAAATCCATATATATATACATGCACATATACATACATATGTACCGTATATCCCGGTGTATAACACGCACTATTAACTCTGAAAAATCACTTCATTTTTCCGTTTGCGTGTTATATGCCGAATATAAAATGGTTCAAGTAAAATCATAAGAATAAAACATTCCAAATTTTTAAAATTATATAAATGCATTTATATATTACATAAACAATGAAACTTAATAGTATATATTTTCTAAAAACTTAATCTTAATAATCAGGTAACATGAAAAATTCATTCTACACGTCCTCATTTATACTTTCGGGAATTCCATCTTCTTTTCTACTCTCACTTTCATGTATTTTATCACCAGTGTCATTTTCATCTAGCCATAAATAGTCATCCTCGGTACCGTCAAGTGCATAGGAAATTCCACATTTTTAAAATGATTTGACAGTTATTTCCGGTTTGATTTTATCTCATGATGTTATAATCCATTCACATATTTGCGATAAAGTTGCATGTCGCATATTTCCTCGTTTTGTAAAGGATTTTTCTCCTTCTAGCATTTATGTATTCATTGCCGTCTTAAACTTTCTTTGAAAGGTTTGTTTATTGAAACATCTAGTGGTTGAACTAATGAAGTTAAGCCACTTGTAATTACTGCTAAATCTGCATTGGATTCTTTTTTTTTATTCCACGTGTTCTATGGGGTCTAAACATATCCCAAACTAAAAAGCTTGCTGGTTTTTTAAGGCTCTTGGACGTTTTTACCAAACATTATGTATCCATAACTTAAGCTCATTTTCGTCCATCTATCCTTACTCAGAAAAACTCTTTTTGGAAAATACCAATTAGCTTGTTTTAGGTTTGAAAATTACCATTGTTTTTTAGTACCGTATGCTAAGCAAGAAAGAACCACTGTAAAATTGGATTTTTCGTGTCCCGTAGATTTAAATGCAACAGTTTTTACTCCTTTTGTTTCCACACTTCTGTTTTCTTTCATATCGAGCATTACAGGCATTTAATCCATATTCCCAATTCGAGACAAATCATAGTTTTTCTCCTTTCGTTTATCAAAGACAAACTTCTGGAAACTTACCAGTTTTTGTTCCAAGTCTTTTGGAAGTTTTTGGGCAACTTTCGTCTTTTGGTGAAGAACAAAATTTCTGCGATTCATAAATCCATCGCATCAACTCGTTGTTGCCTTAAAGTTTTCCCTTTCTTTGGGATTCTTTTTTTGTCCATTATAAGGCAAATATCGAGTGTCCCAAAAATGACTGATGGATTGTAAAATTCAATGACTTGCAAACGGTGACAGCTATTTAAAAAAATTTTGCAGGAGATTTATGTATAATGTCAGGAGTTTTTTTACCGTAATTTCTTATTTTAGTTCGCATCTCAAACAATAGGTGACGCTGATGGCGATTGAACGCAAGGTGATCAGTGCTGAGTGAAGCCTCGACCTGGCCTTCAATCGCCGTCAGCGCCACCTATTGTTTGAGATGCGAACTAAAATAAGAAATTACGGTAAAAAAAACTCCTGACATTATACATAACTCTCCTGCAAATTTTTTTTTAAATGGATGTCACCGTTTGCAAGTTATTGAATTTTAAAATCCATCAGTCATTTTTGGGACACCCGGTAAACGAACACTACTCTTCGTTATTATTAGTCCATTTTCGCGATTTTCTAAAATACACTGGGCGACATTGTCCTCTAAAATAGGCCACGACCTAATGCTTGCGCGCAGTGAAGATTTTCGTTTTGGCATATTTAGAATCACAGCTTCATTCTTCTTCGGTTCACGAACAGAACATCCATTAACTCCGAACATTCTACCTGCAGCGCGATTGCCATTTTCTTTTGAAAACGCTATTACTTTACATTTCATTCCGGAATCGTATTTATTTCGCTTTAATGGTGGCATAGTTTATGATGAAGAACGGTTTTCATAAACTTTAATATCAACGCATCTAAAAGTTATGGTTTCGAACAAATGACGAATAACAGAGTAATTTTTTTGTTTTAAAAAAATAAAAAAATACTCTGGATTAAATTACTAATGGATTAAATTACTCTGTTATAATTAATTTACCGATTGAATAATCGTGTTTAAAAATTAATCAAATGACGAATGTTACATGAAACGAGAAATTTCTGTTGGTAGGATCAGCGCAGATAGGAGGGGGAGGGGGTAGTGATCAGTTTGTCTCAAACGAGATTTGGGGGGGGGGGGGGACGGGTATTTAGATTCCAAAAGGTAGGAATTGAGCAGACTGAAGACGACTGGTTTTACATGTCGCAAAGAAAAGACGCATTTATCTAAAATGGTAAGGGGGAATTTTCTGTTTTTTTTTTTTTTTTTTTTTTTTTTTTTTTTTTTTTTTTTTGTGGGAAAAAAAATATGCGTGTTATACGCCAGTATATGCTTGAAATAAAATTATGTACTCTCAAATTAGTGGTGCGTGTTATACGCCGGGATATACGGTATATATAATACTGGTACCCGACTAACCGAAAAGTACCGAAATTCAACTAATGTGTGTCATCAGAAGCAATTTTATGTTCGCTTTAATTATATCTTCTATCTTATGTTGCTCTTTCCGGTCTTGTTAGCATTTAGTACATAGTTTCCCAAACAAGGCAGAAGATCATCTTAATTTGAAAAAAAAAAAGTCATTTATTTGGAGAATTTCTCATTTTACAATCTCTTCAATGTAATTCGTATAACAGAACGCTTTAAAGTCTCAGGAAACGAGTGTTTTTGCTGAACGATAATAATTTTCATTTTATTTTTCTAAATTGGCTAACGAATGCAAATTTAAAAAACACAAAGTGACCCAATCAGTAGTTCATAAAAGAAAGTCACTGCTACAGTGGTTTTATTCCATTTCCTTCCTTTTAAAAGTTCCGGGACACATTTTAAAATTATTTTATTTATTGAGTTAAAATTCTGATTTTTTGTGATGGTTAACCATATGATTTATTAAAAAAAAAAAAAAACACATGGTAAAACATCTCATTTATTTTTTATAACTAAAAAATTATTGAAAAAATGGAGTAATTTAGAATTGTTATTCGAACGGTAACAACTACTGACTGGATCATCCTAGTTTATTGTATTCGCACTTAAACGAAACGCGGTCACGTAGCATTTTAATTGTACAAGCATACTTTGCTTAAAGAATTATTTTATTTAGACTAGGTGTCATTTGATGCAGTGCTGGTCGAACGGATAACTTTTATTCTGTTCTATGATTTTCAGGTGAAATTATCAACATAATAATCATTTCTGTCCGATAGGGGGACTGCTAAACGACGTGTGATGATCTAGAAAATAATTCAGATGATATTTAAGGATTTCAAGATGTATGCAACACCTGGGAAAGCAAATTATTATGTGTAAGTATAAGTCACATCGGAGGACTCTGTCGGAGATGTCTAATGTATCCCAGGTTGTTGTGAAGACGGCGCAAGGTCAGACTGCTTTTATCTTTTGATGTAGTTAAAAATGTAGATGAAAAGTTTTTATTAACGAAAATGTGGTGTAAAATATTGCTTAAAAATTGGACTAACAGAATAACGTTATGAGAAAAACCTTTTAGATTCGTTTCCAATTATCTTTTACATTTTAAAACACTTTTTTTCTCACAAAATAACCTATGTTAATAAGAAAAAAACTTTATTTAGTTTTCAGGAATTGAACCAATGAATTTGTTATTATAGCCCTTTTTGTTTTAAAACAAGTGCCTACAGACAGTAATTTTCGAGGGACACAAACAGGAATTTTGTGTTTTATAGGGAAACCTTAATTGAAGAGACGCGATTTTAATTAAATAGTTTTTTGTTACATTGAATAGAAATAAAGTTGTAGTTCTTTTCTGTGATGAAAAATCCTCGATGATTTAGCTATTTTGTACAATTTTAGCACAAAAGCTAATTGTACAATAATGTATATCATTTTTTCCTTTTTAATTTATATTTTAGCACAAAATTAATAAAAAGACCGATCAGGGAAAAAATCTGTGTTTCTCTAGATTGTCTTTTAGATGTTTGTCTGTTCTGGCCGTAATTGGCATTTCAGTTTCAACAGCAGGCTTTGTAATAAAGCTGATCGGTATTTTTATAATACGCATGAGACCTTTAGTCTGAGGACAAATCTCAGTCTTGGAGAAATTCTTGGCTCCAACATCAAAATTCAAAAAGCACAAAGCACATAAAATAAATTGCCTGTTTTTTCTTATTAATTTTTTTTATCAGGAGAAATTGAAATTCACTCTGCATAAAGTCATTTTTGTTTCTTTACGATTATTCATTTTTTCCTTCCATTCTATCACAAAAAGGCTTACTTTATCAATTACTATTAATATGGAAATGTACATTTATAAATTGTTTTTTTAATAATTATAAATTGTTTATAATCTATGTTTTCAACAACTTATAAATGCAATTCTACTAGAACATCATGCGCACGTTTTTGATGTGCTTATTAATCGTTTGTCGGCAGTAAATTGCCTTTATCCCTTAAATTATTAGCAAAGGTTTTAAATAACTCTCTTTCATTTTAACTAACATATTAATTTTAATAATATTATAAGAAAAATAGAATGCTTCTAGTTGAGAAACCCATATAATCCCGGAAAAAATTTCAGTCTCGGTTTGAATGAGCTACAATAGCATTTCTCAGAAAATGAAAGCATTGCGCAGAAGCATCTCTCAAACTTTATTGATATAAACGCAAATGATATTCGGATCTTAATTTCTCATTTTGTGGCTAGAATGCCAATATTGAACTAACAATAAACAGGTTTCGCTCATTTTAAAGTTTCTATTAGCTCTCTTTTTCCAAAAAGATATACTTATAAATATAGGGATGAGCAGCTGAAAAGCACGATATAAATAATGAATATGCATGTTTGCATAACTGAGTGCCAACATGAAAGGTATTTTTATAAAATGTTATAAAATATTTTAATTTTCTTTTTAATTAAAATGCAAAGGAAGCTTATGTGTATTTTATATATATTGTTTATATATTATTTATGTATATTGTTTCAAGTAAATCTGGTACGATCTAACAATAATCAAAGGAACAAAAATCCATGTTCATAGAAGAACATTATAATTTTCAGTCCCTTTTGGTAGCCAAGTTTGTCCAGTTGAAATTTAAGTTTAATCTTTTAAAGACTATATAGCTGTATTCTTTTTAACGATGTTCTGTGTAGAGATACTTACCTTACTGCAAAAAAAAAAAAAAAAATATTTGAAAATTTCATACATTAGTAATTGTTGCCGCAGTGCGAAAATTATTAAAAAGCAAAATAAATTTAAGTGGCAAAAAAATGCCCTGAAAAAACTTAAAAAGAGTGCTTAATCACATGCAAAATTAAATAAAACTATCTTTTGGCATAAAACACTTAACAGAAAAAAATTAACAAAATATAAAAAAGTTTACTTGGTAAAAAAATAAAAATTATATACATTTGAAATTTGATTTCAAGGAAAAGAAAGAACGTCAAAAGGCTCCTAATGACTCTCTCCATGCATTTTACATTTTTTATGTGTTGACCTAATAATACAATATATTTGAAAGTATTAATTTCATTACGTCTGTGGGTATTAATGACTCAAATGACCCAAGCGCAAATTTATCCGTGGTGTAACATTTCGTTGGTAATGCCACAATGCACATATAGCTTATATTATATTTTTTTATCGTAACATGAAACCCTGCGATAAAAATATTAATAATTTTTCTGTGGGTACACAAGGTGTGATCACACATGCCTTTGTGAGTTGCATGAAAGTAAAATTGATTTATTGGTTACTCACAAGCATTTACCAGCTAAATTCAAATTTCAAGTAATTTGACAGTGTACTGTCAAGAAACCGCAAGAAATAAACAGTGACACGGTCGATAGTCGGGAAGAATTATTTTTTCTCAACAATCAGCAGCCACATATTGAAATTACAACAGTGAATTCGATAGTAATCGTTTTTAGGTGCGTTCGTAATTATATAATACGTAGCACCTATAGTGGTCGTTCAGTCCGTCCGTCTGTCTGTCCGCATATAACAACGCAAAAACTACCCAACCGAATCGTTTGAAATTTAAAATACATAATTATTACATAATTTTGTCGAGTCATTTCAAATTTTTTGATAATCGTGGGCATAGATCAATTACAGGGGCAATCAAAAGTATTCAATTACATTATGGTCAATGGGGAAAAATTTTCAAATATATTGTATACGTTTGAAATTTAAAATACATAATTATTACATAATTTTGTCGAGTTATTTCAAATTTTATGAAAATCGGATGCATAGATTAATTACAAGGACAATCAAAAGTATTCCGTTACATTACGGTCATTGGGAAAAAATGTTTCAAATGCATTTTAATCGTGTTGCACTCATGCGAACTTAATAAAATTTATATGCTTCTATAAAGTACATATTATAATATACATCTTACATAATTTGTGGTGCAAAGAACATTTTTTATTGATTTACAAGGCCACACAAAAGTATTCCATTACATAATGGTATAGGGAGAACATTGTTTGATGAGCGTTTTAATTGTAATTCACTATTTACAATTTTATGAGATTGATATATGAAAGTAATATTTTTAAAACTTCGTTATCGTACGAACGCACCTAATTTGCTACGCTTCATGTGCAATTTCCAACTTGTTTAATGTTATATTGGAAATAGACACTTTCTCTTAATTGCAAGAGCATGTCATACAGATAATAACATACATGCAGATAAGAGGTATTGAGTTATTAGCATCAAACGATGTTAAAAAGTACATCATTTAAAACAATTTTCAACAAAATCACAAAATGAAATATAGACATGTTTAGAAAGACTATGTTTTATAATTCAGACCTAAAACAAATAATGAATGTAACACCCTATTAGAAAAATATTTTGGAGAGCAGTTTTGGGCCTTTTTGATATCGTTTCTTTTAAATAGTTTATGATTTAAAAAAAGTCCTTCCGGCAATGCCGGGAGGAAGAGGTAGCTTTCATATACTTATATATTTATTTATTTATTTTAAGGTAAGTTACATTGTTCAAAAATACTAAGCTGAAATTAGTGGAAAAAATCTTATAAAATTAGTGATTTTATAAGATTGAATACTAGTTCTTGTCAAGACTGAATATTAATAGAAATTTTTAGAAATTAGTCATCTTTTATTCAACCTGGTTTTATTTTAAGCGATTTAGAGAGTCACCAAATTCCACGATATCATAAAGTGTATGCCATTTTAAAGCAACATTGTGGATCGTTCAGATCAGACCGTTTCAAAATGTCAGCCATAAGCAAAATTCAAAGTGCTATAACTCAATCATTTTTTAAGATATAGACAAAGTAAAAAGTGTTCTGGAATCGTTGTTTTAAGTTCTAACGAGTAAAAGAAAAATATTTTTCAACTTTTAATTTTTTCGCATTTAATTTTAAAATTTTAAAAAATTTAAAATGGCCACCATTTTGAAACAAAATGGTGGATGATGCTGGCCAACGAACTCGGTCGAGACATTTGTATGTACTATGTACATACCAAGTTTCATTGAAATCGGTTCATAAATGCGCGAGTTATCACGTGACAAAAATCGGATCGTTTCAAAATGTCAGACATAAGAAAAATTCAAAGTGCTATAACTCAATCATTTTGTAAGATATAGACAAAATAAAAAGTGTTCTGAAATCGTTGTTTTAAGTTCTAACGCGTAAAAGATAAATATTTTTCAAATTTTGATTTTTTCGCATTTAATTTTAAATTTTAAAATTTTTAAAATTTTTAAAATGGCCACCATTTTGAAACAAAATGGCGGATGATGCTGGCCAACGAACTCGGTCGAGACATTTGTATGTACTATGTACATACCAAGTTACATTGAAATCGGTTCATAAATAAGCGTGTTATCACGTGACAAAAATCAGATCGTTTCAAAATGTCAGCCATAAGAAAAATTCAAAGTGCTATAACTCAATCATTTTTTAAGATATAGACAAAATAAAAAGTGTTCTGGAATCTTTGTTTTAAGTTCTAACACGTAAAAGAAAAGTGTTTTTCAAATTTTGATTTTTTCGCATTTAATTTAAAATTTAAAAAAATTAAAAAATTTTAAAATGGCCACCATTTTGAAACAAAATGGCGGATGATGCTGGCCAACGAACTCGCTCGAGACATTTGTATGTACTATGTACATACCAAGTTACATTGAAATCGGTTCATAAATAAGCGTGTTATCACGTGACAAAAATCAGATCGTTTCAAAATGTCAGCCATAAGAAAAATTCAAAGTGCTATAACTCAATCATTTTTTAAGATATAGACAAAATAAAAAGTGTTCTGGAATCTTTGTTTTAAGTTCTAACACGTAAAAGAAAAATATTTTTCAACTTTTAATTTTTTCGCATTTAATTTTAAATTTAAAATTTTTAAAAATTTTTTAAATGGCCGCCATTTTGAAACAAAATGGCGGATGATGCTGACCAACGAACTCGGTCGAGACATTTGTATGTACTATGTACATACCAAGTTTCATTCAAATCGGTTCATAAATACGTTAGTTATCGCATGACAAAAATCAGATATATATATATATATATATATGGTTATATATATATATATATATATATATATGTCAACATTTGAACGGAGGGTGGTTTTGGGGTCTGGGGGTCATGATCGGTGAAAATATACCAAAATTTTCCGGAAGTGCTTTCCTCCGGACGGCTGCAATAGGTAGCTTTTTACTTTTTGTAATGAAAGCTACCTAAAATGTATTATTTTATCAAGTTGTAGAATTTTAGGTTTATACAGAGTAAGTATTAGTCATATTAGTCAAGATATGAAGAAGATGTCGACAAAAATTGATATGGGTGGTTTTTGCGAAGACATCACAAGGTACGTCTGATTTTTTCCTTTACGTGATTAGGAAATGGGATTAAAGACTGGCAATTTTCTGAAATTTTCAACATAATATAAATATTCATCAAACCTGGATTATTTTGTAACTCTTTACGTGTAAAAAAAAAATAAAAAACTTAAAGAAAACAAGATAAAACTTACATATTACAGAGTAAATCTGACACTTTATATAAAACTAAGCGTAGCTTTTAGATATACTTTAAAAACTTTAAAAAATTAGACATTCTGAAAGAAAATAATACTGAAAAATCAAATTTAAAATATTAATTTCCCGAGGAAATATTTTGAATATAATAATGCATCAAAAATCTAAAGATTTAACTTTACGGAAAGAAATTTGGAAAATGTCACTTTAATTACAGGCAATTGTTTTCAGAAATCATTATCTACAATCCTTTTTTATTTCTGCGACGATAGGTACCTCCAGCGCTGTCCAATTTCTTCGCTAATGATTTCTATTTTCAGTAATTTGTACATAACTTTATTTTCAGAACAATAGGAAATGGAGGGGTTTAAGGGGAACATTATTTAGCATTATATTTTCGAAGAGCATTCTAAAAAAATGATACATAAAGTTCAAAGAAATGTATTTTTTAGTTCGGAGTTATAAAAGCTTTCACATTTTTCCATATAAAATGTTCAGCATGTATATTTTCTATTAATCTTTTTTGCGTTTTTCGGGTGAAACATATGGTAATTGCATAGTAAAATATCGTACATTATTGAGCGAATAAAACTATACAATTTGAATTCATTTTTATTGAATTGCATTTTGATTCCTAAAATAAATAAGCTTCGCAAACATCAAGTGTCATATATTACTGTTAGTCAATTATTTCAATTATTTTTTCTATTACAATTTTTAGTGAAAATATATTGTCTTATTTGCATATATGGTTGCAGTTTTACATATTTCTAATAGTTACATATTTATTTTTATGTAGAGCAATTTACCTTTTTGCAAATTTTCTATAATTGTCTTATTTTTTCTTTGCTTGATAACATTAAATTATTTTGATTATAAATGTAATTTTTATTTTTTCTCTATTTTTAATGTAATTTAATTTAGTTATTATATAATACTTTTAATTATTATTCATTTTCATTCTGAAGTTTGTTCCGAATTTAAGTGTAAAAATGTTTGCTTTAAGTTGAAGTAATTTGTTAATCTCTATATATTAATAACAATATTTTATTCTCGATGTGATTTTGTTCAATTTTAATTTTTTTCGGTTTAATAATTTTATTTTAATTTTGTTATTTGTTTATTTTAAAATTGTTTCTCAATTTAACTATATGATGCAGACATTTTTTTAGTATCATTTTCATTAAAACATTCTTTTCATCTATGCTATATCTTATTTTATATTATTCTCTTATATATAGTTTATGTAATCTATATTTTATTATCTTAAAGTGTTTTATTATGTATATTTTTATTCTTATTATAATTTGGTTCAATTAAGTTTTATTCGACTTAATAATTTTGTTATTTGTTTACTTTAAAATTATTTCTCCGTGTAACTATATGATGTAAACATTAAATGATTTTTTTAGCATTATTTTCAATTAAACATTCTTTCCATCTATGTGTATTTTTCATTTTATATTATTCTCTTATATAACGTTGATGCAATCTATATTTCATTAACTTAAAGTGTTTTATTATGTATATTTTAATTCTTTTTATAATTTTGTTCAATTTAATTTAATTTGATTTGATAATTTTGTTTTAATTCTGTTATTTGTTTATTTTAAAATTATTTCTCAGTTTAATTATATGATGTAAACATTAACTGATTTTTTAGTATAATTTTCATTTAAACATTCTTTAAATCTATGTGTATTTCATATTTTATATTATTCTCTTATATATTGTATATGTAATCTGTATTTTATTATGTATTTTTTTTTCTTGTTATAATTTGGTTCAAATAAATTTTATTTAATTTGATAATTTTGATTTCATTTTATTAGTTGTTAATTTTAAAATTGTTTTTTAGTTTAACTATATAACGTAAACATTAACTGATTTTTTTATATCATTTTCTTTTAAACATTCTTTCCATCTATGTGTACTTTTCATTTTATATTATTCTTTTATATAACGTTTATGCAATCTATTTTTCATTAACTTAAAGTGTTTTATTTTGTATATTTTAATTCTTTTTATAATTTTGTTTAATTTAATTTTATTTGATTTGATAATTTTTTGTTTTAATTTTGTTATTTGTTTATTTTAATATTGTTTTTCAGTTTAACTATGTAACGTAAACATTAACTGATTTTTTTAGTATAATTTTCATTTAAACATTCTTTCCATCTATGTGTATTTCTTATTTTATATTATTCTCTTATATACTGTTTATGTAATCTATATTTTATTATCTTAAAGTGTTTTATTATGTATATTTTTATTCTTGTTACAATTTAGCTCAATTTAATTTGATTTGATTTGTTAAATTTTGTTATTTGTTTATTTTAAAATTATTTCTCAGTTTAATTATATGATGTAAACATTAACTGATTTTTTAGTATCATTTTCATTTAAACATTCTTTCCATCGATGTGTATTTCTTATTTTATAAATATTATCTTTTATACTGTTTATGTAATCTATATTTTATTATCTTAAAGTGTTTTATTATGTATATTTTTATTCTTGTTATAATTTGGTTCAATTAAATTTTATTTGATTTGATAATTTTGTTTTAATTTTGTTATTTGTTTATTTTAAAATTGTTTTTTAGTTTAATTATATGATGTAAGCATTAACTGATTTTTTAGTATTATTTTCATTTAAACATTCATTCCATCTATGTGTATTTTTTATTTTGTATTATTCTCTTATATATTGTTCATGTAATCTCCATTTTAGTATCTTAAAGTGTTTTATTATGTATATTTTTATTCTTGTTACAATTTAGCTCAATTTGATTTGATTGGATAATTTTTTTTTTTAATTTTGATATTTGTCTATTTTAAATTTGTTTCTTAGTTTAATTATATAACGTAAACATTAACTTATTTTTTAGTATCATTTTCATTTAAACATTCTTTACATTTATGTGTGTACATCTATGTGTATTTCTTATTTTATATTATTTTCTTATATATTGTTTATGTAATCTATATTTTATTATCTTAAAGTGTTTGATTATGTATATTTTTATTCTTGTTACAATTTGGTTCAATTTAATTTTATTCGATTTAACAATTTTGATTTAATTTTAATATTTGTTTATTTTAAAATTGTTTTTCAGTTTAACTATGTAACGTAAACATTAACTGATTTTTTTAGTATAATTTTCATTTAAACATTCTTTCCATCTATGTGTATTTCTTATTTTATATTATTCTCTTATATACTGTTTATGTAATCTATATTTTATTATCTTAAAGTGTTTTATTATGCATATTTTTATTCTTGTTACAATTTAGCTCAATTTAATTTGATTTGATTTGTTAAATTTTGTTATTTGTTTATTTTAAAATTATTTCTCAGTTTAATTATATGATGTAAACATTAACTGATTTTTTAGTATCATTTTCATTTAAACATTCTTTCCATCGATGTGTATTTCTTATTTTATAAATATTATCTTTTATACTGTTTATGTAATCTATATTTTATTATCTTAAAGTGTTTGATTATGTATATTTTTATTCTTGTTACAATTTGGTTCAATTTAATTTTATTCGATTTAACAATTTTGATTTAAATTTAATATTTGTTTATTTTAATATTGTTTTTCAGTTTAACTATGTAACGTAAACATTAACTGATTTTTTTAGTATAATTTTCATTTAAACATTCTTTCCATCTATGTGTATTTCTTATTTTATATTATTCTCTTATATACTGTTTATGTAATCTATATTTTATTATCTTAAAGTGTTTTATTATGTATATTTTTATTCTTGTTACAATTTAGCTCAATTTAATTTGATTTGATTTGTTAAATTTTGTTATTTGTTTATTTTAAAATTATTTCTCAGTTTAATTATATGATGTAAACATTAACTGATTTTTTAGTATCATTTTCATTTAAACATTCTTTCCATCGATGTGTATTTCTTATTTTATAAATATTATCTTTTATACTGTTTATGTAATCTATATTTTATTATCTTAAAGTGTTTTATTATGTATATTTTTATTCTTGTTATAATTTGGTTCAATTAAATTTTATTTGATTTGATAATTTTGTTTTAATTTTGTTATTTGTTTATTTTAAAATTGTTTTTTAGTTTAATTATATGATGTAAGCATTAACTGATTTTTTAGTATTATTTTCATTTAAACATTCATTCCATCTATGTGTATTTTTTATTTTGTATTATTCTCTTATATATTGTTCATGTAATCTCCATTTTAGTATCTTAAAGTGTTTTATTATGTATATTTTTATTCTTGTTACAATTTAGCTAAATTTGATTTGATTGGATAATTTTTTTTTTTAATTTTGATATTTGTCTATTTTAAATTTGTTTCTTAGTTTAATTATATAACGTAAACATTAACTTATTTTTTAGTATCATTTTCATTTAAACATTCTTTACATCTATGTGTGTACATCTATGTGTATTTCTTATTTTATATTATTTTCTTATATATTGTTTATGTAATCTATATTTTATTATCTTAAAGTGTTTGATTATGTATATTTTTATTCTTGTTACAATTTGGTTCAATTTAATTTTATTCGATTTAACAATTTTGATTTAATTTTAATATTTGTTTATTTTAAAATTGTTTTTCAGTTTAACTATGTAACGTAAACATTAACTGATTTTTTTAGTATAATTTTCATTTAAACATTCTTTCTATCTATGTGTATTTCTTATTTTATATTATTCTCTTATATACTGTTTATGTAATCTATATTTTATAATCTTAAAGTGTTTTATTATGTATATTTTTATTCTTGTTACAATTTAGCTCAATTTGATTTGATTGGATAATTTTTTTTTTTAATTTTGATATTTGTCTATTTTAAATTTGTTTCTTAGTTTAATTATATTATGTAAACATTAACTAATTTTTTAGTATCATTTTCATTTCAACATTCTTTCCATCAATGTGTATTTCTTATTATATATTATTCTCTTATATATTGTTCATGTAATCTATATTTTATTATCTTAAAGTGTTTGATTATGTATATTTTTATTCTTGTTACAATTTGGTTCAATTTTATTTTATTCGATTTAACAATTTTGATTTAATTTTAATATTTGTTTATTTTAAAATTATTTCTCAGTTTAATTATATGATGTAAACATTAACTGATTTTTTAGTATCATTTTCATTTAAACATTCTTTCCATCGATGTGTAATTCTTATTTTATATTATTTTCTTATATATTGTTTATGTAATCTATATTTTATTATCTTAAAGTGTTTATTATCTTAAAGATTATATTTATTTTAATTTTTGTTGTAATTTTGTTCAATTTAATTTTATTCGATTTAATAAGTTTGTTTTAATTTTGTTATTTGTTTATTTTAAAATTATTTCTCAGTTTAATTATAGATGTAAACATTAACTGATTTTTTAGTATCATTTTTATTTAAACATTTTGTCCATCTATGTGCATTTCTTATTTTATATTATTCTTATTTTATTTTATATATTGTTTACGTAATCTTTATTACACTATCTTAAAGTGTTTTATTATGTATATTTTTATTCTTGTAATAATTTTGTTCAATTTAATTTTATTCGATTTTATGATTTTGTTTTAGTTTTGTTATTTGTTTATTTTAAAGTTGTTTCTTAATTTAGCCATATATTGTACACAATTATTATTTGTTATAATATCATTTTTATTTAAATGTTTTTCCATATACATGTTTTTCTTATTTTATATTATTCCCTTTTATATTTTTTATGCAATATATATTTTATTATCTCAATCTGTTTCATTATGTATATTTTTATTCTTGTTGTAATTTTGTTCAATTTAACTTTATTCGATTTAATATATTTTTTTAATTTATTTTAAAGTTGTTTCTCTGTTTAACTATACGATGTGCACATTATCTGATTTTTGTAGCATAATTTTCATTTAAATGATTTTTCTGCTCTATGTATTTCTTTTTCAATATTATTCTTTTTTATATTATATTCTTCTTGAAAGTTTTTTATTACGCATATTTTTTAATTTATTAATGTATAATATTTATGTATTTTATCTGTTTCATCTATTTATTTATTTCATTATTATTTATCTGTAGTATTTATGTGTAAAAGTATCATTTTTCATTTCATATGTTATGGTTTGTTGAAATTATTTTTGTTTTTATTTTGTACAAAGTTCATTTAATTTTTTTAATATTTATTTGAAGCATTATATGCTGTATATCAGGCCTGTCCAACCTTTTATTATGGAGGGGCGCATTTTAGCTTTCGGCAAACAATGAAATAACCATTATTAACATGGCTCCGAACATGCAGAAAAATCATCTTTTAATATTACTAATAATATATGTATGTAAATGAGACATAATGCCCCTATTGATCTCAAACACCATGCAGGAAAAAAAAAGAAACACTAAATCATGATAAATTCGAATAATACATTTTACTGCAAGGGGTTATCTGAAACATTTTTGAATTGGGGCTTGGAAATGAAATTCCATATATTATTAAAATTAAAATGGTTCTCAAAGATATAATTAGACTTATTGGGGATGCAAAAGCTCTGCAAAAACAACAATTTTTTGAACGTGTAATTTTACCATTATAAAAAGGATAGAAAAAAAATAATGGATGGTTCCAAAGACAGAGTCTGAAATAGATTTCATTGATGGAAATCCTTTCGCACAGTTTTATGGATTAAAGAAAATACTTAAAGTTTCAAATGACTTGTGAAAAAAATACAGCCTTTATCCCGTCATGTAAAGCGACCAAATGGCCAGTGAAGCAACGTCAATAACAGTAACTTTCTTACACAGGGGTGGGAAAAAGTTTTTTTTTCTTTTTTAGGTGCACATGTTTATAACAGGAAAATGTGGACTTCCGATACATATCCAGGAATTGGGCAGACTCTTCTTTGTATTGTGCATTAGTATTGAGACGGAGTGAAGAATCTCTGGAGCCCGATGATGGTCAATGCCGAGTGTTCAAATTTCGGAAGTACGTATAGTGCGTATTCTCACACCTTTACATATTTGTATGTATGTATGCAGGAGTGGGAAATTTTTTTTTTCTTTTTTAGGTGCACATGTTTCTGACAGGAAAATGTGGACTTCCGATACATATCCAGGAATTGGGCAGACTCTTCTTTGTATTGTGCAGTAGTATTGAGACGGAGGGAAGAATCTCTGGAGCCCGATGATGGTCAATGCCGAGTGTTCAAATTTCGGAACTACGTATAGTGCGTATTCTCACACCTTTACATATTTGTATGTATGTATGCAGGAGTGGGAAATTTTTTTTTTTTTTAGGTGCACATGTTTCTGACAGGAAAATGTGGACTTCCGATACATATCCAGGAATTGGGCAGACTCTTCTTTGTATTGTGCAGTAGTATTGAGACGGAGTGAAGAATCTCTGGAGCCCGATGATGGTCAATGCCGAGTGTTCAAATTTCGGAAGTACGTATAGTGCGTATTCTCACACCTTTACATATTTGTATGTATGTATGCAGGAGTGGGAAATTTTTTTTTTCTTTTTTAGGTGCACATGTTTCTGACAGGAAAATGTGGACTTCCGATACATATCCAGGAATTGGGCAGACTCTTCTTTGTATTGTGCAGTAGTATTGAGACGGAGGGAAGAATCTCTGGAGCCCGATGATGGTCAATGCCGAGTGTTCAAATTTCGGAAGTACGTATAGTGCGTATTCTCACACCTTTACATATTTGTATGTATGTATGCAGGAGTGGGAAAATTTTTTTTTCTTTTTTAGGTGCACATGTTTCTGACAGGAAAATGTGGACTTCCGATACATATCCAGGAATTGGGCAGACTCTTCTTTGTATTGAGCAGTAGTATTGAGACGGAGTGAAGAATCTCTGGAGCCCGATGATGGTCAATGCCGAGTGTTCAAATTTCGGAAGTACGTATAGTGCGTATTCTCACACCTTTACATATTTGTATGTATGTATGCAGGAGTGGGAAAATTTTTTTTTTCTTTTTTAGGTGCACATGTTTCTGACAGGAAAATGTGGACTTCCGATACATATCCAGGAATTGGGCAGACACTTCTTTGTATTGTGCAGTAGTATTGAGACGGAGTGAAGAATCTCTGGAGCCCGATGATGGTCAATGCCGAGTGTTCAAATTTCGGAAGTACGTATAGTGCGTATTCTCACACCTTTACATATTTGTATGTATGTATGCAGGAGTGGGAAAATTTTTTTTTCTTTTTTAGGTGCACATGTTTCTGACAGGAAAATGTGGACTTCCGATACATATCCAGGAATTGGGCAGACTTTTCTTTGTATTGTGCAGTAGTATTGAGACGGAGTGAAGAATCTCTGGAGCCCGATGATGGTTAATGCCGAGTGTTCAAATTTCGGAAGTACGTATAGTGCGTATTCTCACACCTTTACATATTTGTATGTATGTATGCAGGAGTGGGAAAATTTTCTTTTTCTTTTTTAGGTGCACATGTTTCTGACAGGAAAATGTGGACTTCCGATACATATCCAGGAATTGGGCAGACTCTTCTTTGTATTGTGCAGTAGTATTGAGACGGAGGGAAGAATCTCTGGAGCCCGATGATGGTCAATGCCGAGTGCTCAAATTTCGGAACTACGTATAGTGCGTATTCTCACACCTTTACATATTTGTATGTATGTATGCAGGAGTGGGAAATTTTCTTTTTTTTTTTTAGGTGCACATGTTTCTGACAGGAAAATGTGGACTTCCGATACATATCCAGGAATTGGGCAGACTCTTCTTTGTATTGTGCAGTAGTATTGAGACGGAGGGAAGAATCTCTGGAGCCCGATGATGGCCAATGCCGAGTGTTCAAATTTCGGAAGTACGTATAGTGCGTATTCTCACACCTTTACATATTTGTATGTATGTATGCAGGAGTGGGAAATTTTTTTTTTCTTTTTTAGGTGCACATGTTTCTGACAGGAAAATGTGGACTTCCGATACATATCCAGGAATTGGGCAGACTCTTCTTTGTATTGTGCAGTAGTATTGAGACGGAGGGAAGAATCTCTGGAGCCCGATGATGGTCAATGCCGAGTGTTCAAATTTCGGAAGTACGTATAGTGCGTATTCTCACACCTTTACATATTTGTATGTATGTATGCAGGAGTGGGAAATTTTTTTTTTCTTTTTTAGGTGCACATGTTTCTGACAGGAAAATGTGGACTTCCGATACATATCCAGGAATTGGGCAGACTCTTCTTTGTATTGTGCAGTAGTATTGAGACGGAGTGAAGAATCTCTGGAGCCCGATGATGGTCAATGCCGAGTGTTCAAATTTCGGAAGTACGTATAGTGCGTATTCTCACACCTTTACATATTTGTATGTATGTATGCAGGAGTGGGAAAAAGTTTTTTTTTCTTTTTTAGGTGAACATGTTTCTGACAGGAAAATGTGGACTTCCGATACATAGCCAGGAATTGGGCAGACACTTCTTTGTATTGCGCAGTAGTATTGAGACGGAGTGAAGAATCTCTGGAGCCCGATGATGGTCAATGCCGAGTGTTCAAATTTCGGAAGTACGTATAGTGCGTATTCTCACACCTTTACATATTTGTATGTATGTATGCAGGAGTGGGAAATTTTTTTTTTCTTTTTTAGGTGCACATGTTTCTGACAGGAAAATGTGGACTTCCGATACATATCCAGGAATTGGGCAGACTCTTCTTTGTATTGAGCAGTAGTATTGAGACGGAGTGAAGAATATCTGGAGCCCGATGATGGTCAATGCCGAGTGTTCAAATTTCGGAAGTACGTATAGTACGTATTCTCACACCTTTACATATTTGTATGTATGTATGCAGGAGTGGGAAAATTTTTTTTTCTTTTTTAGGTGCACATGTTTCTGACAGGAAAATGTGGACTTCCGATACATATCCAGGAATTGGGCAGACTCTTCTTTGTATTGTGCAGTAGTATTGAGACGGAGGGAAGAATCTCTGGAGCCCGATGATGGTCAATGCCGAGTGTTCAAATTTCGGAACTACGTATAGTGCGTATTCTCACACCTTTACATATTTGTATGTATGTATGCAGGAGTGGGAAAATTTTTTTTTTTTCAGGTGCACATGTTTCTGACAGGAAAATGTGGACTTCCGATACATATCCAGGAATTGGGCAGACTCTTCTTTGTATTGTGCAGTAGTATTGAGACGGAGGGAAGAATCTCTGGAGCCCGATGATGGCCAATGCCGAGTGTTCAAATTTCGGAAGTACGTATAGTGCGTATTCTCACACCTTTACATATTTGTATGTATGTATGCAGGAGTGGGAAATTTTTTTTTTCTTTTTTAGGTGCACATGTTTCTGACAGGAAAATGTGGACTTCCGATACATATCCAGGAATTGGGCAGACTCTTCTTTGTATTGTGCAGTAGTATTGAGACGGAGGGAAGAATCTCTGGAGCCCGATGATGGTCAATGCCGAGTGTTCAAATTTCGGAAGTACGTATAGTGCGTATTCTCACACCTTTACATATTTGTATGTATGTATGCAGGAGTGGGAAAATTTTTTTTTCTTTTTTAGGTGCACATGTTTCTGACAGGAAAATGTGGACTTCCGATACATATCCAGGAATTGGGCAGACTCTTCTTTGTATTGTGCAGTAGTATTGAGACGGAGTGAAGAATCTCTGGAGCCCGATGATGGTCAATGCCGAGTGTTCAAATTTCGGAAGTACGTATAGTGCGTATTCTCACACCTTTACATATTTGTATGTATGTATGCAGGAGTGGGAAATTTTTTTTTTTTTCAGGTGCACATGTTTCTGACAGGAAAATGTGGACTTCCGATACATATCCAGGAATTGGGCAGACTCTTCTTTGTATTGTGCAGTAGTATTGAGACGGAGGGAAGAATCTCTGGAGCCCGATGATGGCCAATGCCGAGTGTTCAAATTTCGGAAGTACGTATAGTGCGTATTCTCACACCTTTACATATTTGTATGTATGTATGCAGGAGTGGGAAATTTTTTTTTCTTTTTTAGGTGCACATGTTTCTGACAGGAAAATGTGGACTTCCGATACATATCCAGGAATTGGGCAGACTCTTCTTTGTATTGTGCAGTAGTATTGAGACGGAGGGAAGAATCTCTGGAGCCCGATGATGGTCAATGCCGAGTGTTCAAATTTCGGAAGTACGTATAGTGCGTATTCTCACACCTTTACATATTTGTATGTATGTATGCAGGAGTGGGAAAATTTTTTTTTCTTTTTTAGGTGCACATGTTTCTGACAGGAAAATGTGGACTTCCGATACATATCCAGGAATTGGGCAGACTCTTCTTTGTATTGTGCAGTAGTATTGAGACGGAGTGAAGAATCTCTGGAGCCCGATGATGGTCAATGCCGAGTGTTCAAATTTCGGAAGTACGTATAGTGCGTATTCTCACACCTTTACATATTTGTATGTATGTATGCAGGAGTGGGAAAAAGTTTTTTTTTCTTTTTTAGGTGCACATGTTTCTGACAGGAAAATGTGGACTTCCGATACATAGCCAGGAATTGGGCAGACACTTCTTTGTATTGCGCAGTAGTATTGAGACGGAGTGAAGAATCTCTGGAGCCCGATGATGGTCAATGCCGAGTGTTCAAATTTCGGAAGTACGTATAGTGCGTATTCTCACACCTTTACATATTTGTATGTATGTATGCAGGAGTGGGAAATTTTTTTTTTCTTTTTTAGGTGCACATGTTTCTGACAGGAAAATGTGGACTTCCGATACATATCCAGGAATTGGGCAGACTCTTCTTTGTATTGAGCAGTAGTATTGAGACGGAGTGAAGAATCTCTGGAGCCCGATGATGGTCAATGCCGAGTGTTCAAATTTCGGAAGTACGTATAGTACGTATTCTCACACCTTTACATATTTGTATGTATGTATGCAGGAGTGGGAAATTTTTTTTTTCTTTTTTAGGTGCACATGTTTCTGACAGGAAAATGTGGACTTCCGATACATATCCAGGAATTGGGCA
Source organism: Maratus speculifer (assembly GCA_964019185.1). Lineage (NCBI taxonomy): Eukaryota > Metazoa > Arthropoda > Arachnida > Araneae > Salticidae > Maratus > Maratus speculifer. Next base: position 388,271,018 of record OZ025294.1, on the reverse strand, counting down.
GACTCTTCTTTGTATTGTGCAGTAGTATTGAGACGGAGGGAAGAATCTCTGGAGCCCGATGATGGTCAATGCCGAGTGTTCAAATTTCGGAACTACGTATAGTGCGTATTCTCACACCTTTACATATTTGTATGTATGTATGCAGGAGTGGGAAATTTTTTTTTTTTTCAGGTGCACATGTTTCTGACAGGAAAATGTGGACTTCCGATACATATCCAGGAATTGGGCAGATTCTTCTTTGTATTGTGCAGTAGTATAGAGACGGAGGGAAGAATCTCTGGAGCCCGATGATGGCCAATGCCGAGTGTTCAAATTCGGAAGTACGTATAGTGCCTATTCTCACACCTTTACATATTTGTATGTATGTATGCAGGAGTGGGAAATTTTTTTTTTCTTTTTTAGGTGCACATGTTTCTGACAGGAAAATGTGGACTTCCGATACATATCCAGGAATTGGGCAGACTCTTCTTTGTATTGTGCAGTAGTATTGAGACGGAGGGAAGAATCTCTGGAGCCCGATGATGGTCAATGCCGAGTGTTCAAATTTTGGAAGTACGTATAGTGCGTATTCTCACACCTTTACATATTTGTATGTATGTATGCAGGAGTGGGAAAATTTTTTTTTCTTTTTTAGGTGCACATGTTTCTGACAGGAAAATGTGGACTTCCGATACATATCCAGGAATTGGGCAGACTCTTCTTTGTATTGTGCAGTAGTATTGAGACGGAGTGAAGAATCTCTGGAGCCCGATGATGGTCAATGCCGAGTGTTCAAATTTCGGAAGTACGTATAGTGCGTATTCTCACACCTTTACATATTTGTATGTATGTATGCAGGAGTGGGAAAAAGTTTTTTTTTCTTTTTTAGGTGCACATGTTTCTGACAGGAAAATGTGGACTTCCGATACATAGCCAGGAATTGGGCAGACACTTCTTTGTATTGCGCAGTAGTATTGAGACGGAGTGAAGAATCTCTGGAGCCCGATGATGGTCAATGCCGAGTGTTCAAATTTCGGAAGTACGTATAGTGCGTATTCTCACACCTTTACATATTTGTATGTATGTATGCAGGAGTGGGAAAATTTTTTTTTCTTTTTTAGGTGCACATGTTTCTGACAGGAAAATGTGGACTTCCGATACATATCCAGGAATTGGGCAGACTCTTCTTTGTATTGAGCAGTAGTATTGAGACGGAGTGAAGAATCTCTGGAGCCCGATGATGGTCAATGCCGAGTGTTCAAATTTCGGAAGTACGTATAGTACGTATTCTCACACCTTTACATATTTGTATGTATGTATGCAGGAGTGGGAAAATTTTTTTTTCTTTTTTAGGTGCACATGTTTCTGACAGGAAAATGTGGACTTCCGATACATATCCAGGAATTGGGCAGACTCTTCTTTGTATTGTGCAGTAGTATTGAGACCGAGTGAAGAATCTCTGGAGCCCGATGATGGTCAATGCCGAGTGTTCAAATTTCGGAAGTACGTATAGTGCGTATTCTCACACCTTTACATATTTGTATGTATGTATGCAGGAGTGGGAAAAAGTTTTTTTTTCTTTTTTAGGTGCACATGTTTCTGACAGGAAAATGTGGACTTCCGATACATATCCAGGAATTGGGCGGACTCTTCTTTCTATTGTGCAGTAGTATTGAGACGGAGTGAAGAATATCTGGAGCCCGATGATGGTCAATGCCGAGTGTTCAAATTTCGGAAGTACGTATAGTGCGTATTCTCACACCTTTACATATTTGTATGTAAGTATGCAGGAGTGGGAAAATTTTTTTTTTCTTTTTTAGGTGCACATGTTTCTGACAGGAAAATGTGGACTTCCGATACATATCCAGGAATTGGGCAGACACTTCTTTGTATTGTGCAGTAGTATTGAGACGGAGTGAAGAATCTCTGGAGCCCGATGATGGTCAATGCCGAGTGTTCAAATTTCGGAAGTACGTATAGTGCGTATTCTCACACATTTACATATTTGTATGTATGTATGCAGGAGTGGGAAAATTTTTTTTTCTTTTTTAGGTGCACATGTTTCTGACAGGAAAATGTGGACTTCCGATACATATCCAGGAATTGGGCAGACTCTTCTTTGTATTGTGCAGAAGTATTGAGACGGAGTGAAGAATCTCTGGAGCCCGATGATGGTCAATGCCGAGTGTTCAAATTTCGGAAGTACGTATAGTGCGTATTCTGACACCTTTACATATTTGTATGTATGTATGCAGGAGTGGGAAAATTTTTTTTTTCTTTTTTAGGTGCACATGTTTCTGACAGGAAAATGTGGACTTCCGATACATATCCAGGAATTGGGCAGACTCTTCTTTGTATTGAGCAGTAGTATTGAGACGGAGTGAAGAATCTCTGGAGCCCGATGATGGTCAATGCCGAGTGTTCAAATTTCGGAAGTACGTATAGTGCGTATTCTCACACCTTTACATATTTGTATGTATGTATGCAGGAGTGGGAAAAAGTTTTTTTTTTCTTTTTTAGGTGCACATGTTTCTGACAGGAAAATGTGGACTTCCGATACATATCCAGGAATTGGGCGGACTCTTCTTTCTATTGTGCAGTAGTATTGAGACGGAGTGAAGAATATCTGGAGCCCGATGATGGTCAATGCCGAGTGTTCAAATTTCGGAAGTACGTATAGTGCGTATTCTCACACCTTTACATATTTGTATGTATGTATGCAGGAGTGGGAAAATTTTTTTTTTCTTTTTTAGGTGCACATGTTTCTGACAGGAAAATGTGGACTTCCGATACATATCCAGGAATTGGGCAGACACTTCTTTGTATTGTGCAGTAGTATTGAGACGGAGTGAAGAATCTCTGGAGCCCGATGATGGTAAATGCCGAGTGTTCAAATTTCGGAAGTACGTATAGTGCGTATTCTCACACCTTTACATATTTGTATGTATGTATGCAGGAGTGGGAAATTTTTTTTTTTCTTTTTTAGGTGCACATGTTTCTGACAGGAAAATGTGGACTTCCGATACATATCCAGGAATTGGGCAGACTCTTCTTTGTATTGTGCAGAAGTATTGAGACGGAGTGAAGAATCTCTGGAGCCCGATGATGGTCAATGCCGAGTGTTCAAATTTCGGAAGTACGTATAGTGCGTATTCTCACACCTTTACATATTTGTATGTATGTATGCAGGAGTGGGAAAAAGTTTTTTTTTCTTTTTTAGGTGCACATGTTTCTGACAGGAAAATGTGGACTTCCGATACATATCCAGGAATTGGGCGGACTCTTCTTTCTATTGTGAAGTAGTATTGAGACGGAGTGAAGAATATCTGGAGCCCGATGATGGTCACTGCCGAGTGTTCAAATTTCGGAAGTACGTATAGTGCGTATTCTCACACCTTTACATATTTGTATGTATGTATGCAGGAGTGGGAAAATTTTTTTTCTTTTTTAGGTGCACATGTTTCTGACAGGAAAATGTGGACTTCCGATACATATCCAGGAATTGGGCAGACACTTCTTTGTATTGTGCAGTAGTATTGAGACGGAGTGAACAATCTCTGGAGCCCGATGATGGTCAATGCCGAGTGTTCAAATTTCGGAAGTACATATAGTGCGTATTCTCACACCTTTACATATTTGTATGTATGTATGCAGGAGTGGGAAATTTTTTTTTTCTTTTTTAGGTGCACATGTTTCTGACAGGAAAATGTGGACTTCCGATACATATCCAGGAATTGGGCAGACTCTTCTTTGTATTGTGCAGTAGTATTGAGACGGAGTGAAGAATCTCTGGAGCCCGATGATGGTCAATGCCGAGTGTTCAAATTTCGGAAGTACGTATAGTGCGTATTCTCACACCTTTACATATATGTATGTATGTATGCAGGAGTGGGAAATTTTTTTTTTCTTTTTTAGGTGCACATGTTTCTGACAGGAAAATGTGGACTTCCGATACATATCCAGGAATTGGGCAGACTCTTCTTTGTATTGTGCAGTAGTATTGAGACGGAGTGAAGAATCTCTGGAGCCCGATGATGGTCAATGCCGAGTGTTCAAATTTCGGAAGTACGTATAGTGCGTATTCTCACACCTTTACATATTTGTATGTATGTATGCAGGAGTGGGAAAATTTTTTTTTCTTTTTTAGGTGCACATGTTTCTGACAGGAAAATGTGGACTTCCGATACATATCCAGGAATTGGGCAGACTCTTCTTTGTATTGAGCAGTAGTATTGAGACGGAGTGAAGAATCTCTGGAGCCCGATGATGGTCAATGCCGAGTGTTCAAATTTCGGAAGTACGTATAGTGCGTATTCTCACACCTTTACATATTTGTATGTATGTATGCAGGAGTGGGAAAAAGTTTTTTTTTTCTTTTTTAGGTGCACATGTTTCTGACAGGAAAATGTGGACTTCCGATACATATCCAGGAATTGGGCGGACTCTTCTTTCTATTGTGCAGTAGTATTGAGACGGAGTGAAGAATCTCTGGAGCCCGATGATGGTCAATGCCGAGTGTTCAAATTTCGGAAGTACGTATAGTGCGTATTCTCACACCTTTACATATTTGTATGTATGTATGCAGGAGTGGGAAAAAGTTTTTTTTTTCTTTTTTAGGTGCACATGTTTCTGACAGGAAAATATGGACTTCCGATACATATCCAGGAATTGGGCGGACTCTTCTTTCTATTGTGCAGTAGTATTGAGACGGAGTGAAGAATATCTGGAGCCCGATGATGGTCAATGCCGAGTGTTCAAATTTCGGAAGTACGTATAGTGCGTATTCTCACACCTTTACATATTTGTATGTATGTATGCAGGAGTGGGAAAATTTTTTTTTTCTTTTTTAGGTGCACATGTTTCTGACAGGAAAATGTGGACTTCCGATACATATCCAGGAATTGGGCAGACACTTCTTTGTATTGTGCAGTAGTATTGAGACGGAGTGAAGAATCTCTGGAGCCCGATGATGGTAAATGCCGAGTGTTCAAATTTCGGAAGTACGTATAGTGCGTATTCTCACACCTTTACATATTTGTATGTATGTATGCAGGAGTGGGAAATTTTTTTTTTTCTTTTTTAGGTGCACATGTTTCTGACAGGAAAATGTGGACTTCCGATACATATCCAGGAATTGGGCAGACTCTTCTTTGTATTGTGCAGAAGTATTGAGACGGAGTGAAGAATCTCTGGAGCCCGATGATGGTCAATGCCGAGTGTTCAAATTTCGGAAGTACGTATAGTGCGTATTCTCACACCTTTACATATTTGTATGTATGTATGCAGGAGTGGGAAAAAGTTTTTTTTTCTTTTTTAGGTGCACATGTTTCTGACAGGAAAATGTGGACTTCCGATACATATCCAGGAATTGGGCGGACTCTTCTTTCTATTGTGAAGTAGTATTGAGACGGAGTGAAGAATATCTGGAGCCCGATGATGGTCACTGCCGAGTGTTCAAATTTCGGAAGTACGTATAGTGCGTATTCTCACACCTTTACATATTTGTATGTATGTATGCAGGAGTGGGAAAATTTTTTTTCTTTTTTAGGTGCACATGTTTCTGACAGGAAAATGTGGACTTCCGATACATATCCAGGAATTGGGCAGACACTTCTTTGTATTGTGCAGTAGTATTGAGACGGAGTGAACAATCTCTGGAGCCCGATGATGGTCAATGCCGAGTGTTCAAATTTCGGAAGTACGTATAGTGCGTATTCTCACACCTTTACATATTTGTATGTATGTATGCAGGAGTGGGAAATTTTTTTTTTCTTTTTTAGGTGCACATGTTTCTGACAGGAAAATGTGGACTTCCGATACATATCCAGGAATTGGGCAGACTCTTCTTTGTATTGAGCAGTAGTATTGAGACGGAGTGAAGAATCTCTGGAGCCCGATGATGGTCAATGCCGAGTGTTCAAATTTCGGAAGTACGTATAGTGCGTATTCTCACACATTTACATATTTGTATGTATGTATGCAGGAGTGGGAAAATTTTTTTTTCTTTTTTAGGTGCACATGTTTCTGACAGGAAAATGTGGACTTCCGATACATATCCAGGAATTGGGCAGACTCTTCTTTGTATTGAGCAGTAGTATTGAGACGGAGTGAAGAATCTCTGGAGCCCGATGATGGTCAATGCCGAGTGTTCAAATTTCGGAAGTACGTATAGTGCGTATTCTCACAACTTTACATATTTGTATGTATGTATGCAGGAGTGGGAAAAAGTTTTTTTTTCTTTTTTAGGTGCACATGTTTCTGACAGGAAAATGTGGACTTCCGATACATATCCAGGAATTGGGCGGATTCTTCTTTCTATTGTGCAGTAGTATTGAGACGGAGTGAAGAATATCTGGAGCCCGATGATGGTCAATGCCGAGTGTTCAAATTTCGGAAGTACGTATAGTGCGTATTCTCACACCTTTACATATTTGTATGTATGTATGCAGGAGTGGGAAATTTTTTTTTTTCTTTTTTAGGTGCACATGTTTCTGACAGGAAAATGTGGACTTCCGATACATATCCAGGAATTGGGCAGACACTTCTTTGTATTGTGCAGTAGTATTGAGACGGAGTGAAGAATCTCTGGAGCCCGATGATGGTCAATGCCGAGTGTTCAAATTTCGGAAGTACGTATAGTGCGTATTCTCACACCTTTACATATTTGTATGTATGTATGCAGGAGTGGGAAAAAGTTTTTTTTTCTTTTTTAGGTGCACATATTTCTGACAGGAAAATGTGGACTTCCGATACATATCCAGGAATTGGGCGGACTCTTCTTTCTATTGTGAAGTAGTATTGAGACGGAGTGAAGAATATCTGGAGCCCGATGATGGTCAATGCCGAGTGTTCAAATTTCGGAAGTACGTATAGTGCGTATTCTCACACCTTTACATATTTGTATGTATGTATGCAGGAGTGGGAAAATTTTTTTTCTTTTTTAGGTGCACATGTTTCTGACAGGAAAATGTGGACTTCCGATACATATCCAGGAATTGGGCGGACTCTTCTTTCTATTGTGCAGTAGTATTGAGACGGAGTGAAGAATATCTGGAGCCCGATGATGGTCAATGCCGAGTGTTCAAATTTCGGAAGTACGTATAGTGCGTATTCTCACACCTTTACATATTTGTATGTATGTATGCAGGAGTGGGAAATTTTTTTTTTCTTTTTTAGGTGCACATGTTTCTGACAGGAAAATGTGGACTTCCGATACATATCCAGGAATTGGGCAGACACTTCTTTGTATTGTGCAGTAGTATTGAGACGGAGTGAAGAATCTCTGGAGCCCGATGATGGTCAATGCCGAGTGTTCAAATTTCGGAAGTACGTATAGTGCGTATTCTCACACCTTTACATATTTGTATGTATGTATGCAGGAGTGGGAAATTTTTTTTTCTTTTTTAGGTGCACATGTTTCTGACAGGAAAATGTGGACTTCCGATACATATCCAGGAATTGGGCAGACTCTTCTTTGTATTGGGTAGTAGTATTGAGACGGAGTGAAGAATCTCTGGAGCCCGATGATGGTCAATGCCGAGTGTTTAAATTTCGGAAGTACGTATAGTGCGTATTCTCACACCTTTACATATTTGTATGTAGGTATGCAGGAGTGGGAAAAATTTTTTTTTCTTTTTTAGGTGCACATGTTTCTGACAGGAAAATGTGGACTTCCGGTACATATCCAGGAATTGGGCAGACTCTTCTTTGTATTGTGCAGTAGTATTGAGACGGAGGGAAGAATCTCTGGAGCCCGATGATGGTCAATGCCGAGTGTTCAAATTTCGGAAGTACGTATAGTGCGTATTCTCACACCTTTACATATTTGTATGTATGTATGCAGGAGTGGGAAAAATTTTTTTTTCTTTTTTAGGTGCACATGTTTTTGACAGGAAAATGTGGACTTCCGGTACATATCCAGGAATTGGGCAGACTCTTCTTTGTATTGTGCAGTAGTATTGAGACAGAGGGAAGAATCTCTGGAGCCCGAAGATGGTCAATGCCGAGTGTTCAAATTTCGGAAGTACGTATAGTGCGTATTCTCTCACCTTTACATATTTGTATGTATGTATGCAGGAGTGGGAAAATTTTTTTTTTCTTTTTTAGGTGCACATGTTTCTGACAGGAAAATGTGGACTTCCGATACATATCCAGGAATTGGGCAGACACTTCTTTGTATTGTGCAGTAGTATTGAGACGGAGTGAAGAATCTCTGGAGCCCGATGATGGTCAATCCCGAGTGTTCAAATTTCGGAAGTACGTATAGTGCGTATTCTCACACCTTTACATATTTGTATGTATGTATGCAGGAGTGGGAAATTTTTTTTTTCTTTTTTAGGTGCACATGTTTCTGACAGGAAAATGTGGACTTCCGATACATATCCAGGAATTGGGCAGACTCTTCTTTGTATTGTGCAGTAGTATTGAGACGGAGTGAAGAATCTCTGGAGCCCGATGATGGTCAATGCCGAGTGTTCAAATTTCGGAAGTACGTATAGTGCGTATTCTCACACCTTTACATATTTGTATGTATGTATGCAGGAGTGGGAAAAAGTTTTTTTTTCTTTTTTAGGTGCACATGTTTCTGACAGGAAAATGTGGACTTCCGATACATATCCAGGAATTGGGCGGACTCTTCTTTCTATTGTGCAGTAGTATTGAGACGGAGTGAAGAATATCTGGAGCCCGATGATGGTCAATGCCGAGTGTTCAAATTTCGGAAGTACGTATAGTGCGTATTCTCACACCTTTACATATTTGTATGTATGTATGCAGGAGTGGGAAAATTTTTTTTTTCTTTTTTAGGTGCACATGTTTCTGACAGGAAAATGTGGACTTCCGATACATATCCAGGAATTGGGCGGACTCTTCTTTCTATTGTGCAGTAGTATTGAGACGGAGTGAAGAATATCTGGAGCCCGATGATGGTCAATGCCGAGTGTTCAAATTTCGGAAGTACGTATAGTGCGTATTCTCACACCTTTACATATTTGTATGTATGTATGCAGGAGTGGGAAAATTTTTTTTTCTTTTTTAGGTGCACATGTTTCTGACAGGAAAATGTGGACTTCCGGTACATATCCAGGAATTGGGCAGACTCTTCTTTGTATTGTGCAGTAGTATTGAGACGGAGGGAAGAATCTCTGGAGCCCGATGATGGTCAATGCCGAGTGTTCAAATTTCGGAAGTACGTATAGTGCGTATTCTCACACCTTTACATATTTGTATGTATGTATGCAGGAGTGGGAAAAATTTTTTTTTCTTTTTTAGGTGCACATGTTTTTGACAGGAAAATGTGGACTTCCGGTACATATCCAGGAATTGGGCAGACTCTTCTTTGTATTGTGCAGTAGTATTGAGACAGAGGGAAGAATCTCTGGAGCCCGAAGATGGTCAATGCCGAGTGTTCAAATTTCGGAAGTACGTATAGTGCGTATTCTCTCACCTTTACATATTTGTATGTATGTATGCAGGAGTGGGAAAATTTTTTTTTTCTTTTTTAGGTGCACATGTTTCTGACAGGAAAATGTGGACTTCCGATACATATCCAGGAATTGGGCAGACACTTCTTTGTATTGTGCAGTAGTATTGAGACGGAGTGAAGAATCTCTGGAGCCCGATGATGGTCAATCCCGAGTGTTCAAATTTCGGAAGTACGTATAGTGCGTATTCTCACACCTTTACATATTTGTATGTATGTATGCAGGAGTGGGAAATTTTTTTTTTCTTTTTTAGGTGCACATGTTTCTGACAGGAAAATGTGGACTTCCGATACATATCCAGGAATTGGGCAGACTCTTCTTTGTATTGTGCAGTAGTATTGAGACGGAGTGAAGAATCTCTGGAGCCCGATGATGGTCAATGCCGAGTGTTCAAATTTCGGAAGTACGTATAGTGCGTATTCTCACACCTTTACATATTTGTATGTATGTATGCAGGAGTGGGAAAAAGTTTTTTTTTCTTTTTTAGGTGCACATGTTTCTGACAGGAAAATGTGGACTTCCGATACATATCCAGGAATTGGGCGGACTCTTCTTTCTATTGTGCAGTAGTATTGAGACGGAGTGAAGAATATCTGGAGCCCGATGATGGTCAATGCCGAGTGTTCAAATTTCGGAAGTACGTATAGTGCGTATTCTCACACCTTTACATATTTGTATGTATGTATGCAGGAGTGGGAAAATTTTTTTTTTCTTTTTTAGGTGCACATGTTTCTGACAGGAAAATGTGGACTTCCGATACATATCCAGGAATTGGGCGGACTCTTCTTTCTATTGTGCAGTAGTATTGAGACGGAGTGAAGAATATCTGGAGCCCGATGATGGTCAATGCCGAGTGTTCAAATTTCGGAAGTACGTATAGTGCGTATTCTCACACCTTTACATATTTGTATGTATGTATGCAGGAGTGGGAAAATTTTTTTTTTCTTTTTTAGGTGCACATGTTTCTGACAGGAAAATGTGGACTTCCGATACATATCCAGGAATTGGGCAGACACTTCTTTGTATTGTGCAGTAGTATTGAGACGGAGTGAAGAATCTCTGGAGCCCGATGATGGTAAATGCCGAGTGTTCAAATTTCGGAAGTACGTATAGTGCGTATTCTCACACCTTTACATATTTGTATGTATGTATGCAGGAGTGGGAAATTTTTTTTTTTCTTTTTTAGGTGCACATGTTTCTGACAGGAAAATGTGGACTTCCGATACATATCCAGGAATTGGGCAGACTCTTCTTTGTATTGTGCAGAAGTATTGAGACGGAGTGAAGAATCTCTGGAGCCCGATGATGGTCAATGCCGAGTGTTCAAATTTCGGAAGTACGTATAGTGCGTATTCTCACACCTTTACATATTTGTATGTATGTATGCAGGAGTGGGAAAAAGTTTTTTTTTCTTTTTTAGGTGCACATGTTTCTGACAGGAAAATGTGGACTTCCGATACATATCCAGGAATTGGGCGGACTCTTCTTTCTATTGTGAAGTAGTATTGAGACGGAGTGAAGAATATCTGGAGCCCGATGATGGTCACTGCCGAGTGTTCAAATTTCGGAAGTACGTATAGTGCGTATTCTCACACCTTTACATATTTGTATGTATGTATGCAGGAGTGGGAAAATTTTTTTTCTTTTTTAGGTGCACATGTTTGTGACAGGAAAATGTGGACTTCCGATACATATCCAGGAATTGGGCAGACACTTCTTTGTATTGTGCAGTAGTATTGAGACGGAGTGAACAATCTCTGGAGCCCGATGATGGTCAATGCCGAGTGTTCAAATTTCGGAAGTACGTATAGTGCGTATTCTCACACCTTTACATATTTGTATGTATGTATGCAGGAGTGGGAAATTTTTTTTTTCTTTTTTAGGTGCACATGTTTCTGACAGGAAAATGTGGACTTCCGATACATATCCAGGAATTGGGCAGACTCTTCTTTGTATTGTGCAGTAGTATTGAGACGGAGTGAAGAATCTCTGGAGCCCGATGATGGTCAATGCCGAGTGTTCAAATTTCGGAAGTACGTATAGTGCGTATTCTCACACCTTTACATATTTGTATGTATGTATGCAGGAGTGGGAAATTTTTTTTTTCTTTTTTAGGTGCACATGTTTCTGACAGGAAAATGTGGACTTCCGATACATATCCAGGAATTGGGCAGACTCTTCTTTGTATTGTGCAGTAGTATTGAGACGGAGTGAAGAATCTCTGGAGCCCGATGATGGTCAATGCCGAGTGTTCAAATTTCGGAAGTACGTATAGTGCGTATTCTCACACCTTTACATATTTGTATGTATGTATGCAGGAGTGGGAAAATTTTTTTTTCTTTTTTAGGTGCACATGTTTCTGACAGGAAAATGTGGACTTCCGATACATATCCAGGAATTGGGCAGACTCTTCTTTGTATTGAGCAGTAGTATTGAGACGGAGTGAAGAATCTCTGGAGCCCGATGATGGTCAATGCCGAGTGTTCAAATTTCGGAAGTACGTATAGTACGTATTCTCACACCTTTACATATTTGTATGTATGTATGCAGTAGTGGGAAATTTTTTTTTTCTTTTTTAGGTGCACATGTTTCTGACAGGAAAATGTGGACTTCCGATACATATCCAGGAATTGGGCAGACTCTTCTTTGTATTGTGCAGTAGTATTGAGACCGAGTGAAGAATCTCTGGAGCCCGATGATGGTCAATGCCGAGTGTTCAAATTTCGGAAGTACGTATAGTGCGTATTCTCACACCTTTACATATTTGTATGTATGTATGCAGGAGTGGGAAAAAGTTTTTTTTTCTTTTTTAGGTGCACATGTTTCTGACAGGAAAATGTGGACTTCCGATACATATCCAGGAATTGGGCGGACTCTTCTTTCTATTGTGCAGTAGTATTGAGACGGAGTGAAGAATATCTGGAGCCCGATGATGGTCAATGCCGAGTGTTCAAATTTCGGAAGTACGTATAGTGCGTATTCTCACACCTTTACATATTTGTATGTATGTATGCAGGAGTGGGAAAATTTTTTTTTTCTTTTTTAGGTGCACATGTTTCTGACAGGAAAATGTGGACTTCCGATACATATCCAGGAATTGGGCAGACACTTCTTTGTATTGTGCAGTAGTATTGAGACGGAGTGAAGAATCTCTGGAGCCCGATGATGGTCAATGCCGAGTGTTCAAATTTCGGAAGTACGTATAGTGCGTATTCTCACACATTTACATATTTGTATGTATGTATGCAGGAGTGGGAAAATTTTTTTTTCTTTTTTAGGTGCACATGTTTCTGACAGGAAAATGTGGACTTCCGATACATATCCAGGAATTGGGCAGACTCTTCTTTGTATTGTGCAGAAGTATTGAGACGGAGTGAAGAATCTCTGGAGCCCGATGATGGTCAATGCCGAGTGTTCAAATTTCGGAAGTACGTATAGTGCGTATTCTGACACCTTTACATATTTGTATGTATGTATGCAGGAGTGGGAAAAAGTTTTTTTTTCTTTTTTAGGTGCACATGTTTCTGACAGGAAAATGTGGACTTCCGATACATATCCAGGAATTGGGCGGACTCTTCTTTCTATTGTGAAGTAGTATTGAGACGGAGTGAAGAATATCTGGAGCCCGATGATGGTCAATGCCGAGTGTTCAAATTTCGGAAGTACGTATAGTGCGTATTCTCACACCTTTACATATTTGTATGTATGTATGCAGGAGTGGGAAAATTTTTTTTTCTTTTTTAGGTGCACATGTTTCTGACAGGAAAATGTGGACTTCCGATACATATCCAGGAATTGGGCAGACACTTCTTTGTATTGTGCAGTAGTATTGAGACGGATTGAAGAATCTCTGGAGCCCGATGATGGTCAATGCCGAGTGTTCAAATTTCGGAAGTACGTATAGTGCGTATTCTCACACCTTTACATATTTGTATGTATGTATGCAGGAGTGGGAAAAAGTTTTTTTTTCTTTTTTAGGTGCACATGTTTCTGACAGGAAAATGTGGACTTCCGATACATAGCCAGGAATTGGGCAGACACTTCTTTGTATTGCGCAGTAGTATTGAGACGGAGTGAAGAATCTCTGGAGCCCGATGATGGTCAATGCCGAGTGTTCAAATTTCGGAAGTACGTATAGTGCGTATTCTCACACATTTACATATTTGTATGTATGTATGCAGGAGTGGGAAAATTTTTTTTTCTTTTTTAGGTGCACATGTTTCTGACAGGAAAATGTGGACTTCCGATACATATCCAGGAATTGGGCAGACTCTTCTTTGTATTGAGCAGTAGTATTGAGACGGAGTGAAGAATCTCTGGAGCCCGATGATGGTCAATGCCGAGTGTTCAAATTTCGGAAGTACGTATAGTGCGTATTCTCACACATTTACATATTTGTATGTATGTATGCAGGAGTGGGAAAATTTTTTTTTCTTTTTTAGGTGCACATGTTTCTGACAGGAAAATGTGGACTTCCGATACATATCCAGGAATTGGGCAGACTCTTCTTTGTATTGAGCAGTAGTATTGAGACGGAGTGAAGAATCTCTGGAGCCCGATGATGGTCAATGCCGAGTGTTCAAATTTCGGAAGTACGTATAGTGCGTATTCTCACACCTTTACATATTTGTATGTATGTATGCAGGAGTGGGAAATTTTTTTTTTCTTTTTTAGGTGCACATGTTTCTGACAGGAAAATGTGGACTTCCGATACATATCCAGGAATTGGGCAGACTCTTCTTTGTATTGAGCAGTAGTATTGAGACGGAGTGAAGAATCTCTGGAGCCCGATGATGGTCAATGCCGAGTGTTCAAATTTCGGAAGTACGTATAGTGCGTATTCTCACAACTTTACATATTTGTATGTATGTATGCAGGAGTGGGAAAAAGTTTTTTTTTCTTTTTTAGGTGCACATGTTTCTGACAGGAAAATGTGGACTTCCGATACATATCCAGGAATTGGGCGGACTCTTCTTTCTATTGTGCAGTAGTATTGAGACGGAGTGAAGAATATCTGGAGCCCGATGATGGTCAATGCCGAGTGTTCAAATTTCGGAAGTACGTATAGTGCGTATTCTCACACCTTTACATATTTGTATGTATGTATGCAGGAGTGGGAAATTTTTTTTTTTCTTTTTTAGGTGCACATGTTTCTGACAGGAAAATGTGGACTTCCGATACATATCCAGGAATTGGGCAGACACTTCTTTGTATTGTGCAGTAGTATTGAGACGGAGTGAAGAATCTCTGGAGCCCGATGATGGTCAATGCCGAGTGTTCAAATTTCGGAAGTACGTATAGTGCGTATTCTCACACCTTTACATATTTGTATGTATGTATGCAGGAGTGGGAAAAAGTTTTTTTTTCTTTTTTAGGTGCACATATTTCTGACAGGAAAATGTGGACTTCCGATACATATCCAGGAATTGGGCGGACTCTTCTTTCTATTGTGAAGTAGTATTGAGACGGAGTGAAGAATATCTGGAGCCCGATGATGGTCAATGCCGAGTGTTCAAATTTCGGAAGTACGTATAGTGCGTATTCTCACACCTTTACATATTTGTATGTATGTATGCAGGAGTGGGAAAATTTTTTTTCTTTTTTAGGTGCACATGTTTCTGACAGGAAAATGTGGACTTCCGATACATATCCAGGAATTGGGCGGACTCTTCTTTCTATTGTGCAGTAGTATTGAGACGGAGTGAAGAATATCTGGAGCCCGATGATGGTCAATGCCGAGTGTTCAAATTTCGGAAGTACGTATAGTGCGTATTCTCACACCTTTACATATTTGTATGTATGTATGCAGGAGTGGGAAATTTTTTTTTTCTTTTTTAGGTGCACATGTTTCTGACAGGAAAATGTGGACTTCCGATACATATCCAGGAATTGGGCAGACACTTCTTTGTATTGTGCAGTAGTATTGAGACGGAGTGAAGAATCTCTGGAGCCCGATGATGGTCAATGCCGAGTGTTCAAATTTCGGAAGTACGTATAGTGCGTATTCTCACACCTTTACATATTTGTATGTATGTATGCAGGAGTGGGAAATTTTTTTTTCTTTTTTAGGTGCACATGTTTCTGACAGGAAAATGTGGACTTCCGATACATATCCAGGAATTGGGCAGACTCTTCTTTGTATTGGGTAGTAGTATTGAGACGGAGTGAAGAATCTCTGGAGCCCGATGATGGTCAATGCCGAGTGTTTAAATTTCGGAAGTACGTATAGTGCGTATTCTCACACCTTTACATATTTGTATGTAGGTATGCAGGAGTGGGAAAAATTTTTTTTTTCTTTTTTAGGTGCACATGTTTCTGACAGGAAAATGTGGACTTCCGGTACATATCCAGGAATTGGGCAGACTCTTCTTTGTATTGTGCAGTAGTATTGAGACGGAGGGAAGAATCTCTGGAGCCCGATGATGGTCAATGCCGAGTGTTCAAATTTCGGAAGTACGTATAGTGCGTATTCTCACACCTTTACATATTTGTATGTATGTATGCAGGAGTGGGAAAAATTTTTTTTTTCTTTTTTAGGTGCACATGTTTTTGACAGGAAAATGTGGACTTCCGGTACATATCCAGGAATTGGGCAGACTCTTCTTTGTATTGTGCAGTAGTATTGAGACAGAGGGAAGAATCTCTGGAGCCCGAAGATGGTCAATGCCGAGTGTTCAAATTTCGGAAGTACGTATAGTGCGTATTCTCTCACCTTTACATATTTGTATGTATGTATGCAGGAGTGGGAAAATTTTTTTTTTCTTTTTTAGGTGCACATGTTTCTGACAGGAAAATGTGGACTTCCGATACATATCCAGGAATTGGGCAGACACTTCTTTGTATTGTGCAGTAGTATTGAGACGGAGTGAAGAATCTCTGGAGCCCGATGATGGTCAATCCCGAGTGTTCAAATTTCGGAAGTACGTATAGTGCGTATTCTCACACCTTTACATATTTGTATGTATGTATGCAGGAGTGGGAAATTTTTTTTTTCTTTTTTAGGTGCACATGTTTCTGACAGGAAAATGTGGACTTCCGATACATATCCAGGAATTGGGCAGACTCTTCTTTGTATTGTGCAGTAGTATTGAGACGGAGTGAAGAATCTCTGGAGCCCGATGATGGTCAATGCCGAGTGTTCAAATTTCGGAAGTACGTATAGTGCGTATTCTCACACCTTTACATATTTGTATGTATGTATGCAGGAGTGGGAAAAAGTTTTTTTTTCTTTTTTAGGTGCACATGTTTCTGACAGGAAAATGTGGACTTCCGATACATATCCAGGAATTGGGCGGACTCTTCTTTCTATTGTGCAGTAGTATTGAGACGGAGTGAAGAATATCTGGAGCCCGATGATGGTCAATGCCGAGTGTTCAAATTTCGGAAGTACGTATAGTGCGTATTCTCACACCTTTACATATTTGTATGTATGTATGCAGGAGTGGGAAAATTTTTTTTTTCTTTTTTAGGTGCACATGTTTCTGACAGGAAAATGTGGACTTCCGATACATATCCAGGAATTGGGCAGACACTTCTTTGTATTGTGCAGTAGTATTGAGACGGAGTGAAGAATCTCTGGAGCCCGATGATGGTCAATGCCGAGTGTTCAAATTTCGGAAGTACGTATAGTGCGTATTCTCACACCTTTACATATTTGTATGTATGTATGCAGGAGTGGGAAATTTTTTTTTTCTTTTTTAGGTGCACATGTTTCTGACAGGAAAATGTGGACTTCCGATACATATCCAGGAATTGGGCAGACTCTTCTTTGTATTGTGCAGAAGTATTGAGACGGAGTGAAGAATCTCTGGAGCCCGATGATGGTCAATGCCGAGTGTTCAAATTTCGGAAGTACGTATAGTGCGTATTCTCACACCTTTACATATTTGTATGTATGTATGCAGGAGTGGGAAAACGTTTTTTTTTCTTTTTTAGGTGCACATGTTTCTGACAGGAAAATGTGGACTTCCGATACATATCCAGGAATTGGGCGGACTCTTCTTTCTATTGTGAAGTAGTATTGAGACGGAGTGAAGAATATCTGGAGCCCGATGATGGTCAATGCCGAGTGTTCAAATTTCGGAAGTACGTATAGTGCGTATTCTCACACCTTTACATATTTGTATGTATGTATGCAGGAGTGGGAAAATTTTTTTTCTTTTTTAGGTGCACATGTTTCTGACAGGAAAATGTGGACTTCCGATACATATCCAGGAATTGGGCAGACACTTCTTTGTATTGTGCAGTAGTATTGAGACGGAGTGAACAATCTCTGGAGCCCGATGATGGTCAATGCCGAGTGTTCAAATTTCGGAAGTACGTATAGTGCGTATTCTCACACCTTTACATATTTGTATGTATGTATGCAGGAGTGGGAAATTTTTTTTTTCTTTTTTAGGTGCACATGTTTCTGACAGGAAAATGTGGACTTCCGATACATATCCAGGAATTGGGCAGACTCTTCTTTGTATTGTGCAGTAGTATTGAGACGGAGTGAAGAATCTCTGGAGCCCGATGATGGTCAATGCCGAGTGTTCAAATTTCGGAAGTACGTATAGTGCGTATTCTCACACCTTTACATATTTGTATGTATGTATGCAGGAGTGGGAAAATTTTTTTTTCTTTTTTAGGTGCACATGTTTCTGACAGGAAAATGTGGACTTCCGGTACATATCCAGGAATTGGGCAGACTCTTCTTTGTATTGTGCAGTAGTATTGAGACGGAGGGAAGAATCTCTGGAGCCCGATGATGGTCAATGCCGAGTGTTCAAATTTCGGAAGTACGTATAGTGCGTATTCTCACACCTTTACATATTTGTATGTATGTATGCAGGAGTGGGAAAATTTTTTTTTTCTTTTTTAGGTGCACATGTTTTTGACAGGAAAATGTGGACTTCCGGTACATATCCAGGAATTGGGCAGACTCTTCTTTGTATTGTGCAGTAGTATTGAGACGGAGGGAAGAATCTCTGGAGCCCGAAGATGGTCAATGCCGAGTGTTCAAATTTCGGAAGTACGTATAGTGCGTATTCTCTCACCTTTACATATTTGTATGTATGTATGCAGGAGTGGGAAAATTTTTTTTTTCTTTTTTAGGTGCACATGTTTCTGACAGGAAAATGTGGACTTCCGATACATATCCAGGAATTGGGCAGACACTTCTTTGTATTGTGCAGTAGTATTGAGACGGAGTGAAGAATCTCTGGAGCCCGATGATGGTCAATCCCGAGTGTTCAAATTTCGGAAGTACGTATAGTGCGTATTCTCACACCTTTACATATTTGTATGTATGTATGCAGGAGTGGGAAATTTTTTTTTTCTTTTTTAGGTGCACATGTTTCTGACAGGAAAATGTGGACTTCCGATACATATCCAGGAATTGGGCAGACTCTTCTTTGTATTGTGCAGTAGTATTGAGACGGAGTGAAGAATCTCTGGAGCCCGATGATGGTCAATGCCGAGTGTTCAAATTTCGGAATTACGTATAGTGCGTATTCTCACACCTTTACATATTTGTATGTATGTATGCAGGAGTGGGAAAAAGTTTTTTTTTTCTTTTTTAGGTGCACATGTTTCTGACAGGAAAATGTGGACTTCCGATACATATCCAGGAATTGGGCGGACTCTTCTTTCTATTGTGCAGTAGTATTGAGACGGAGTGAAGAATATCTGGAGCCCGATGATGGTCAATGCCGAGTGTTCAAATTTCGGAAGTACGTATAGTGCGTATTCTCACACCTTTACATATTTGTATGTATGTATGCAGGAGTGGGAAATTTTTTTTTCTTTTTTAGGTGCACATGTTTCTGACAGGAAAATGTGGACTTCATATACATATCCAGGAATTGGGCAGACACTTCTTTGTATTGTGCAGTAGTATTGAGACGGAGTGAAGAATCTCTGGAGCCCGATGATGGTCAATGCCGAGTGTTCAAATTTCGGAAGTACGTATAGTGCGTATTCTCACACCTTTACATATTTGTATGTATGTATGCAGGAGTGGGAAATTTTTTTTTCTTTTTTAGGTGCACATGTTTCTGACAGGAAAATGTGGACTTCCGATACATATCCAGGAATTGGGCAGACTCTTCTTTGTATTGTGTAGTAGTATTGAGACGGAGTGAAGAATCTCTGGAGCCCGATGATGGTCAATGCCGAGTGTTTAAATTTCGGAAGTACGTATAGTGCGTATTCTCACACCTTTACATATTTGTATGTATGTATGTAGGAGTGGGAAATTTTTTTTTTCTTTTTTAGGTGCACATGTTTCTGACAGGAAAATGTGGACTTCCGATACATATCCAGGAATTGGGCAGACACTTCTTTGTATTGTGCAGTAGTATTGAGACGGAGTGAAGAATCTCTGGAGCCCGATGATGGTCAATGCCGAGTGTTCAAATTTCGGAAGTACGTATAGTGCGTATTCTCACACCTTTACATATTTGTATGTATGTATGCAGGAGTGGGAAAAATTTTTTTTTCTTTTTTAGGTGCACGTGTTTCTGACAGGAAAATGTGGACTTCCGATACATATCTAGGAATTGGGCAGACTCTTCTTTGTATTGTGCATTAGTATTGAGACGGAGTGAAGAATCTCTGGAGCCCGATGATGGTCAATGCCGAGTGTTCAAATTTCGGAAGTACGTATAGTGCGTATTCTCACACCTTTACATATTTGTATGTATGTATGCAGGAGTGGGAAAATTTTTTTTTCTTTTTTAGGTGCACATGTTTCTGACAGGAAAATGTGGACTTCCGATACATATCCAGGAATTGGGCAGACTCTTCTTTGTATTGTGCAGTAGTATTGAGACGGAGGGAAGAATCTCTGGAGCCCGATGATGGTCAATGCCGAGTGTTCAAATTTCGGAACTACGTATAGTGCGTATTCTCACACCTTTACATATTTGTATGTATGTATGCAGCAGTGGGAAATTTTTTTTTTTTTTTAGGTGCAAATGTTTCTGACAGGAAAATGTGGACTTCCGATACATATCCAGGAATTGGGCAGACTCTTCTTTGTATTGAGCAGTAGTATTGAGACGGAGTGAAGAATCTCTGGAGCCCGATGATGGTCAATGCCGAGTGTTCAAATTTCGGAAGTACGTATAGTACGTATTCTCACACCTTTACATATTTGTATGTATGTATGCAGGAGTGGGATAATTTTTTTTTCTTTTTTAGGTGCACATGTTTCTGACAGGAAAATGTGGACTTCCGATACATATCCAGGAATTGGGCAGACTCTTCTTTGTATTGTGCAGTAGTATTGAGACCGAGTGAAGAATCTCTGGAGCCCGATGATGGTCAATGCCGAGTGTTCAAATTTCGGAAGTACGTATAGTGCGTATTCTCACACCTTTACATATTTGTATGTATGTATGCAGGAGTGGGAAATTTTTTTTTTCTTTTTTAGGTGCACATGTTTCTGACAGGAAAATGTGGACTTCCGATACATATCCAGGAATTGGGCAGACTCTTCTTTGTATTGTGCAGTAGTATTGAGACGGAGGGAAGAATCTCTGGAGCCCGATGATGGTCAATGCCGAGTGTTCAAATTTCGGAAGTACGTATAGTGCGTATTCTCACACCTTTACATATTTGTATGTATGTATGCAGGAGTGGGAAAAAGTTTTTTTTTCTTTTTTAGGTGCACATGTTTCTGACAGGAAAATGTGGACTTCCGATACATAGCCAGGAATTGGGCAGACACTTCTTTGTATTGCGCAGTAGTATTGAGACGGAGTGAAGAATCTCTGGAGCCCGATGATGGTCAATGCCGAGTGTTCAAATTTCGGAAGTACGTATAGTGCGTATTCTCACACCTTTACATATTTGTATGTATGTATGCAGGAGTGGGAAAATTTTTTTTTCTTTTTTAGGTGCACATGTTTCTGACAGGAAAATGTGGACTTCCGATACATATCCAGGAATTGGGCAGACTCTTCTTTGTATTGTGCAGTAGTATTGAGACGGAGTGAAGAATCTCTGGAGCCCGATGATGGTCAATGCCGAGTGTTCAAATTTCGGAAGTACGTATAGTGCGTATTCTCACACCTTTACATATTTGTATGTATGTATGCAGGAGTGGGAAAAAGTTTTTTTTTCTTTTTTAGGTGCACATGTTTCTGACAGGAAAATGTGGACTTCCGATACATAGCCAGGAATTGGGCAGACACTTCTTTGTATTGCGCAGTAGTATTGAGACGGAGTGAAGAATCTCTGGAGTCCGATGATGGTCAATGCCGAGTGTTCAAATTTCGGAAGTACGTATAGTGCGTATTCTCACACCTTTACATATTTGTATGTATGTATGCAGGAGTGGGAAAAATTTTTTTTCTTTTTTAGGTGCACATGTTTCTGACAGGAAAATGTGGACTTCCGATACATATCCAGGAATTGGGCAGACTCTTCTTTGTATTGAGCAGTAGTATTGAGACGGAGTGAAGAATCTCTGGAGCCCGATGATGGTCAATGCCGAGTGTTCAAATTTCGGAAGTACGTATAGTACGTATTCTCACACCTTTACATATTTGTATGTATGTATGCAGGAGTGGGATAATTTTTTTTTCTTTTTTAGGTGCACATGTTTCTGACAGGAAAATGTGGACTTCCGATACATATCCAGGAATTGGGCAGACTCTTCTTTGTATTGTGCAGTAGTATTGAGACGGAGGGAAGAATCTCTGGAGCCCGATGATGGCCAATGCCGAGTGTTCAAATTTCGGAAGTACGTATAGTGCGTATTCTCACACCTTTACATATTTGTATGTATGTATGCAGGAGTGGGAAAAAGTTTTTTTTTCTTTTTTAGGTGCACATGTTTCTGACAGGAAAATGTGGACTTCCGATACATATCCAGGAATTGGGCGGACTCTTCTTTCTATTGTGCAGTAGTATTGAGACGGAGTGAAGAATATCTGGAGCCCGATGATGGTCAATGCCGAGTGTTCAAATTTCGGAAGTACGTATAGTGCGTATTATCACACCTTTACATATTTGTATGTATGTATGCAGGAGTGGGAAAATTTTTTTTTTCTTTTTTAGGTGCACATGTTTCTGACAGGAAAATTTGGACTTCCGATACATATCCAGGAATTGGGAAAACACTTCTTTGTATTGTGCAGTAGTATTGAGACGGAGTGAAGAATCTCTGGAGCCCGATGATGGTCAATGCCGAGTGTTCAAATTTCGGAAGTACGTATAGTGCGTATTCTCACACATTTACATATTTGTATGTATGTATGCAGGAGTGGGAAAATTTTTTTTCTTTTTTAGGTGCACATGTTTCTGACAGGAAAATGTGGACTTCCGATACATATCCAGGAATTGGGCAGACACTTCTTTGTATTGTGCAGTAGTATTGAGACGGAGTGAAGAATCTCTGGAGCCCGATGATGGTCAATGCCGAGTGTTCAAATTTCGGAAGTACGTATAGTGCGTATTCTCACACCTTTACATATTTGTATGTATGTATGCAGGAGTGGGAAAAAGTTTTTTTTTCTTTTTTAGGTGCACATGTTTCTGACAGGAAAATGTGGACTTCCGATACATAGCCAGGAATTGGGCAGACACTTCTTTGTATTGCGCAGTAGTATTGAGACGGAGTGAAGAATCTCTGGAGCCCGATGATGGTCAATGCCGAGTGTTCAAATTTCGGAAGTACGTATAGTGCGTATTCTCACACCTTTACATATTTGTATGTATGTATGCAGGAGTGGGAAAATTTTTTTTTTCTTTTTTAGGTGCACATGTTTCTGACAGGAAAATGTGGACTTCCGATACATATCCAGGAATTGGGCAGACTCTTCTTTGTATTGAGCAGTAGTATTGAGACGGAGTGAAGAATCTCTGGAGCCCGATGATGGTCAATGCCGAGTGTTCAAATTTCGGAAGTACGTATAGTGCGTATTCTCACACCTTTACATATTTGTATGTATGTATGCAGGAGTGGGAAAAAGTTTTTTTTTCTTTTTTAGGTGCACATGTTTCTGACAGGAAAATGTGGACTTCCGATACATATCCAGGAATTGGGCGGACTCTTCTTTCTATTGTGCAGTAGTATTGAGACGGAGTGAAGAATATCTGGAGCCCGATGATGGTCAATGCCGAGTGTTCAAATTTCGGAAGTACGTATAGTGCGTATTCTCACACCTTTACATATTTGTATGTATGTATGCAGGAGTGGGAAAATTTTTTTTTTCTTTTTTAGGTGCACATGTTTCTGACAGGAAAATGTGGACTTCCGATACATATCCAGGAATTGGGCAGACACTTCTTTGTATTGTGCAGTAGTATTGAGACGGAGTGAAGAATCTCTGGAGCCCGATGATGGTCAATGCCGAGTGTTCAAATTTCGGAAGTACGTATAGTGCGTATTCTCACACCTTTACATATTTGTATGTATGTATGCAGGAGTGGGAAATTTTTTTTTTCTTTTTTAGGTGCACATGTTTCTGACAGGAAAATGTGGACTTCCGATACATATCCAGGAATTGGGCGGACTCTTCTTTCTATTGTGAAGTAGTATTGAGACGGAGTGAAGAATATCTGGAGCCCGATGATGGTCAATGCCGAGTGTTCAAATTTCGGAAGTACGTATAGTGCGTATTCTCACACCTTTACATATTTGTATGTATGTATGCAGGAGTGGGAAAATTTTTTTTCTTTTTTAGGTGCACATGTTTCTGACAGGAAAATGTGGACTTCCGATACATATCCAGGAATTGGGCAGACACTTCTTTGTATTGTGCAGTAGTATTGAGACGGAGTGAACAATCTCTGGAGCCCGATGATGGTCAATGCCGAGTGTTCAAATTTCGGAAGTACGTATAGTGCGTATTCTCACACCTTTACATATTTGTATGTATGTATGCAGGAGTGGGAAATTTTTTTTTTCTTTTTTAGGTGCACATGTTTCTGACAGGAAAATGTGGACTTCCGATACATATCCAGGAATTGGGCAGACTCTTCTTTGTATTGTGCAGTAGTATTGAGACGGAGTGAAGAATCTCTGGAGCCCGATGATGGTCAATGCCGAGTGTTCAAATTTCGGAAGTACGTATAGTGCGTATTCTCACACCTTTACATATTTGTATGTATGTATGCAGGAGTGGGAAATTTTTTTTTTTCTTTTTTAGGTGCACATGTTTCTGACAGGAAAATGTGGACTTCCGGTACATATCCAGGAATTGGGCAGACTGTTCTTTGTATTGTGCAGTAGTATTGAGACGGAGGGAAGAATCTCTGGAGCCCGATGATGGTCAATGCCGAGTGTTCAAATTTCGGAAGTACGTATAGTGCGTATTCTCACACCTTTACATATTTGTATGTATGTATGCAGGAGTGGGAAAATTTTTTTTTTCTTTTTTAGGTGCACATGTTTTTGACAGGAAAATGTGGACTTCCGGTACATATCCAGGAATTGGGCAGACTCTTCTTTGTATTGTGCAGTAGTATTGAGACGGAGGGAAGAATCTCTGGAGCCCGAAGATGGTCAATGCCGAGTGTTCAAATTTCGGAAGTACGTATAGTGCGTATTCTCTCACCTTTACATATTTGTATGTATGTATGCAGGAGTGGGAAAATTTTTTTTTTCTTTTTTAGGTGCACATGTTTCTGACAGGAAAATGTGGACTTCCGATACATATCCAGGAATTGGGCAGACACTTCTTTGTATTGTGCAGTAGTATTGAGACGGAGTGAAGAATCTCTGGAGCCCGATGATGGTCAATCCCGAGTGTTCAAATTTCGGAAGTACGTATAGTGCGTATTCTCACACCTTTACATATTTGTATGTATGTATGCAGGAGTGGGAAATTTTTTTTTTCTTTTTTAGGTGCACATGTTTCTGACAGGAAAATGTGGACTTCCGATACATATCCAGGAATTGGGCAGACTCTTCTTTGTATTGTGCAGTAGTATTGAGACGGAGTGAAGAATCTCTGGAGCCCGATGATGGTCAATGCCGAGTGTTCAAATTTCGGAAGTACGTATAGTGCGTATTCTCACACCTTTACATATTTGTATGTATGTATGCAGGAGTGGGAAAAAGTTTTTTTTTCTTTTTTAGGTGCACATGTTTCTGACAGGAAAATGTGGACTTCCGATACATATCCAGGAATTGGGCGGACTCTTCTTTCTATTGTGCAGTAGTATTGAGACGGAGTGAAGAATATCTGGAGCCCGATGATGGTCAATGCCGAGTGTTCAAATTTCGGAAGTACGTATAGTGCGTATTCTCACACCTTTACATATTTGTATGTATGTATGCAGGAGTGGGAAATTTTTTTTTTCTTTTTTAGGTGCACATGTTTCTGACAGGAAAATGTGGACTTCCGATACATATCCAGGAATTGGGCAGACACTTCTTTGTATTGTGCAGTAGTATTGAGACGGAGTGAAGAATCTCTGGAGCCCGATGATGGTCAATGCCGAGTGTTCAAATTTCGGAAGTACGTATAGTGCGTATTCTCACACCTTTACATATTTGTATGTATGTATGCAGGAGTGGGAAATTTTTTTTTCTTTTTTAGGTGCACATGTTTCTGACAGGAAAATGTGGACTTCCGATACATATCCAGGAATTGGGCAGACTCTTCTTTGTATTGGGTAGTAGTATTGAGACGGAGTGAAGAATCTCTGGAGCCCGATGATGGTCAATGCCGAGTGTTTAAATTTCGGAAGTACGTATAGTGCGTATTCTCACACCTTTACATATTTGTATGTATGTATGTAGGAGTGGGAAAATTTTTTTTTTCTTTTTTAAGTGCACATGTTTCTGACAGGAAAATGTGGACTTCCGATACATATCCAGGAATTGGGCAGACACTTCTTTGTATTGTGCAGTAGTATTGAGACGGAGTGAAGAATCTCAGGAGTCCGATGATGGTCAATGCCGAGTGTTCAAATTTCGGAAGTACGTAAAGTGCGTATTCTCACACCTTTACATATTTGTATGTATGTATGCAGGAGTGGGAAAATTTTTTTTTCTTTTTTAGGTGCACATGTTTCTGACAGGAAAATGTGGACTTCCGATACATATCCAGGAATTGGGCAGACTCTTCTTTGTATTGTGCATTAGTATTGAGACGGAGTGAAGAATCTCTGGAGCCCGATGATGGTCAATGCCGAGTGTTCAAATTTCGGAAGTACGTATAGTGCGTATTCTCACACCTTTACATATTTGTATGTATGTATGCAGGAGTGGGAAAATTTTTTTTTCTTTTTTAGGTGCACATGTTTCTGACAGGAAAATGTGGACTTCCGATACATATCCAGGAATTGGGCAGACTCTTCTTTGTATTGTGCAGTAGTATTGAGACGGAGTGAAGAATCTCTGGAGCCCGATGATGGTCAATGCCGAGTGTTCAAATTTCGGAAGTACGTATAGTGCGTATTCTCACACCTTTACATATTTGTATGTATGTATGCAGGAGTGGGAAAATTTTCTTTTTCTTTTTATTTGCACATGTTTCTGACAGGAAAATGTGGACTTCCGATACATATCCAGGAATTGGGCAGACTCTTCTTTGTATTGTGCAGTAGTATTGAGACGGAGGGAAGAATCTCTGGAGCCCGATGATGGTCAATGCCGAGTGTTCAAATTTCGGAACTACGTATAGTGCGTATTCTCACACCTTTACATATTTGTATGTATGTATGCAGGAGTGGGAAAATTTTTTTTTTTTTTAGGTGCACATGTTTCTGACAGGAAAATGTGGACTTCCGATACATATCCAGGAATTGGGCAGACTCTTCTTTGTATTGTGCAGTAGTATTGAGACGGAGGGAAGAATCTCTGGAGCCCGATGATGGCCAATGCCGAGTGTTCAAATTTCGGAAGTACGTATAGTGCGTATTCTCACACCTTTACATATTTGTATGTATGTATGCAGGAGAGGGAAATTTTTTTTTCTTTTTTAGGTGCACATGTTTCTGACAGGAAAATGTGGACTTCCGATACATATCCAGGAATTGGGCAGACTCTTCTTTGTATTGTGCAGTAGTATTGAGACGGAGGGAAGAATCTCTGGAGCCCGATGATGGTCAATGCCGAGTGTTCAAATTTCGGAAGTACGTATAGTGCGTATTCTCACACCTTTACATATTTGTATGTATGTATGCAGGAGTGGGAAAATTTTTTTTTCTTTTTTAGGTGCACATGTTTCTGACAGGAAAATGTGGACTTCCGATACATATCCAGGAATTGGGCAGACTCTTCTTTGTATTGTGCAGTAGTATTGAGACGGAGTGAAGAATCTCTGGAGCCCGATGATGGTCAATGCCGAGTGTTCAAATTTCGGAAGTACGTATAGTGCGTATTCTCACACCTTTACATATTTGTATGTATGTATGCAGGAGTGGGAAAAAGTTTTTTTTTCTTTTTTAGGTGCACATGTTTCTGACAGGAAAATGTGGACTTCCGATACATAGCCAGGAATTGGGCAGACACTTCTTTGTATTGCGCAGTAGTATTGAGACGGAGTGAAGAATCTCTGGAGCCCGATGATGGTCAATGCCGAGTGTTCAAATTTCGGAAGTACGTATAGTGCGTATTCTCACACCTTTACATATTTGTATGTATGTATGCAGGAGTGGGAAAATTTTTTTTTCTTTTTTAGGTGCACATGTTTCTGACAGGAAAATCTGGACTTCCGATACATATCCAGGAATTGGGCAGACTCTTCTTTGTATTGAGCAGTAGTATTGAGACGGAGTGAAGAATCTCTGGAGCCCGATGATGGTCAATGCCGAGTGTTCAAATTTCGGAAGTACGTATAGTACGTATTCTCACACCTTTACATATTTGTATGTATGTATGCAGGAGTGGGAAATTTTTTTTTTCTTTTTTAGGTGCACATGTTTCTGACAGGAAAATGTGGACTTCCGATACATATCCAGGAATTGGGCAGACTCTTCTTTGTATTGTGCAGTAGTATTGAGACCGAGTGAAGAATCTCTGGAGCCCGATGATGGTCAATGCCGAGTGATCAAATTTCGGAAGTACGTATAGTGCGTAGTCTCACACCTTTACATATTTGTATGTATGTATGCAGGAGTGGGAAAAAGTTTTTTTTTCTTTTTTAGGTGCACATGTTTCTGACAGAAAAATGTGGACTTCCGATACATATCCAGGAATTGGGCGGACTCTTCTTTCTATTGTGCAGTAGTATTGAGACGGAGTGAAGAATATCTGGAGCCCGATGATGGTCAATGCCGAGTGTTCAAATTTCGGAAGTACGTATAGTGCGTATTCTCACACCTTTACATATTTGTATGTATGTATGCAGGAGTGGGAAAATTTTTTTTTTCTTTTTTAGGTGCACATGTTTCTGACAGGAAAATGTGGACTTCCGATACATATCCAGGAATTGGGCAGACACTTCTTTGTATTGTGCAGTAGTATTGAGACGGAGTGAAGAATCTCTGGAGCCCGATGATGGTCAATGCCGAGTGTTCAAATTTCGGAAGTACGTATAGTGCGTATTCTCACACATTTACATATTTGTATGTATGTATGCAGGAGTGGGAAATTTTTTTTTTCTTTTTTAGGTGCACATGTTTCTGACAGGAAAATGTGGACTTCCGATACATATCCAGGAATTGGGCAGACTCTTCTTTGTATTGTGCAGAAGTATTGAGACGGAGTGAAGAATCTCTGGAGCCCGATGATGGTCAATGCCGAGTGTTCAAATTTCGGAAGTACGTATAGTGCGTATTCTCACACCTTTACATATTTGTATGTATGTATGCAGGAGTGGGAAAAAGTTTTTTTTCTTTTTTAGGTGCACATGTTTCTGACAGGAAAATGTGGACTTCCGATACATATCCAGGAATTGGGCGGACTCTTCTTTCTATTGTGAAGTAGTATTGAGACGGAGTGAAGAATATCTGGAGCCCGATGATGGTCAATGCCGAGTGTTCAAATTTCGGAAGTACGTATAGTGCGTATTCTCACACCTTTACATATTTGTATGTATGTATGCAGGAGTGGGAAAATTTTTTTTTCTTTTTTAGGTGCACATGTTTCTGACAGGAAAATGTGGACTTCCGATACATATCCAGGAATTGGGCAGACACTTCTTTGTATTGTGCAGTAGTATTGAGACGGAGTGAAGAATCTCTGGAGCCCGATGATGGTCAATGCCGAGTGTTCAAATTTCGGAAGTACGTATAGTGCGTATTCTCACACCTTTACATATTTGTATGTATGTATGCAGGAGTGGGAAAAAGTTTTTTTTTCTTTTTTAGGTGCACATGTTTCTGACAGGAAAATGTGGACTTCCGATACATAGCCAGGAATTGGGCAGACACTTCTTTGTATTGCGCAGTACTATTGAGACGGAGTGAAGAATCTCTGGAGCCCGATGATGGTCAATGCCGAGTGTTCAAATTTCGGAAGTACGTATAGTGCGTATTCTCACACCTTTACATATTTGTATGTATGTATGCAGGAGTGGGAAAATTTTTTTTTTCTTTTTTAGGTGCACATGTTTCTGACAGGAAAATGTGGACTTCCGATACATATCCAGGAATTGGGCAGACTCTTCTTTGTATTGAGCAGTAGTATTGAGACGGAGTGAAGAATCTCTGGAGCCCGATGATGGTCAATGCCGAGTGTTCAAATTTCGGAAGTACGTATAGTGCGTATTCTCACACCTTTACATATTTGTATGTATGTATGCAGGAGTGGGAAAATTTTCTTTTTCTTTTTATTTGCACATGTTTCTGACAGGAAAATGTGGACTTCCGATACATATCCAGGAATTGGGCAGACTCTTCTTTGTATTGTGCAGTAGTATTGAGACGGAGGGAAGAATCTCTGGAGCCCGATGATGGTCAATGCCGAGTGTTCAAATTTCGGAACTACGTATAGTGCGTATTCTCACACCTTTACATATTTGTATGTATGTATGCAGGAGTGGGAAAATTTTTTTTTTTTTTTTAGGTGCACATGTTTCTGACAGGAAAATGTGGACTTCCGATACATATCCAGGAATTGGGCAGACTCTTCTTTGTATTGTGCAGTAGTATTGAGACGAAGGGAAGAATCTCTGGAGCCCGATGATGGCCAATGCCGAGTGTTCAAATTTCGGAAGTACGTATAGTGCGTATTCTCACACCTTTACATATTTGTATGTATGTATGCAGGAGTGGGAAATTTTTTTTTTCTTTTTTAGGTGCACATGTTTCTGACAGGAAAATGTGGACTTCCGATACATATCCAGGAATTGGGCAGACTCTTCTTTGTATTGTGCAGTAGTATTGAGACGGAGGGAAGAATCTCTGGAGCCCGATGATGGTCAATGCCGAGTGTTCAAATTTCGGAAGTACGTATAGTGCGTATTCTCACACCTTTACATATTTGTATGTATGTATGCAGGAGTGGGAAAATTTTTTTTTCTTTTTTAGGTGCACATGTTTCTGACAGGAAAATGTGGACTTCCGATACATATCCAGGAATTGGGCAGACTCTTCTTTGTATTGTGCAGTAGTATTGAGACGGAGTGAAGAATCTCTGGAGCCCGATGATGGTCAATGCCGAGTGTTCAAATTTCGGAAGTACGTATAGTGCGTATTCTCCCACCTTTACATATTTGTATGTATGTATGCAGGAGTGGGAAAAAGTTTTTTTTTTCTTTTTTAGGTGCACATGTTTCTGACAGGAAAATGTGGACTTCCGATACATAGCCAGGAATTGGGCAGACACTTCTTTGTATTGCGCAGTAGTATTGAGACGGAGTGAAGAATCTCTGGAGCCCGATGATGGTCAATGCCGAGTGTTCAAATTTCGGAAGTACGTATAGTGCGTATTCTCACACCTTTACATATTTGTATGTATGTATGCAGGAGTGGGAAAATTTTTTTTTTCTTTTTTAGGTGCACATGTTTCTGACAGGAAAATGTGGACTTCCGATACATATCCAGGAATTGGGCAGACTCTTCTTTGTATTGAGCAGTAGTATTGAGACGGAGTGAAGAATCTCTGGAGCCCGATGATGGTCAATGCCGAGTGTTCAAATTTCGGAAGTACGTATAGTACGTATTCTCACACCTTTACATATTTGTATGTATGTATGCAGGAGTGGGAAATTTTTTTTTTCTTTTTTAGGTGCACATGTTTCTGACAGGAAAATGTGGACTTCCGATACATATCCAGGAATTGGGCAGACTCTTCTTTGTATTGTGCAGTAGTATTGAGACCGAGTGAAGAATCTCTGGAGCCCGATGATGGTCAATGCCGAGTGTTCAAATTTCGGAAGTACGTATAGTGCGTATTCTCACACCTTTACATATTTGTATGTATGTATGCAGGAGTGGGAAAAAGTTTTTTTTTCTTTTTTAGGTGCACATGTTTCTGACAGAAAAATGTGGACTTCCGATACATATCCAGGAATTGGGCGGACTCTTCTTTCTATTGTGCAGTAGTATTGAGACGGAGTGAAGAATATCTGGAGCCCGATGATGGTCAATGCCGAGTGTTCAAATTTCGGAAGTACGTATAGTGCGTATTCTCACACCTTTACATATTTGTATGTATGTATGCAGGAGTGGGAAATTTTTTTTTTTTCTTTTTTAGGTGCACATGTTTCTGACAGGAAAATGTGGACTTCCGATACATATCCAGGAATTGGGCAGACACTTCTTTGTATTGTGCAGTAGTATTGAGACGGAGTGAAGAATCTCTGGAGCCCGATGATGGTCAATGCCGAGTGTTCAAATTTCGGAAGTACGTATAGTGCGTATTCTCACACATTTACATATTTGTATGTATGTATGCAGGAGTGGGAAAATTTTTTTTTCTTTTTTAGGTGCACATGTTTCTGACAGGAAAATGTGGACTTCCGATACATATCCAGGAATTGGGCAGACTCTTCTTTGTATTGTGCAGAAGTATTGAGACGGAGTGAAGAATCTCTGGAGCCCGATGATGGTCAATGCCGAGTGTTCAAATTTCGGAAGTACGTATAGTGCGTATTCTCACACCTTTACATATTTGTATGTATGTATGCAGGAGTGGGAAAAAGTTTTTTTTCTTTTTTAGTTGCACATGTTTCTGACAGGAAAATGTGGACTTCCGATACATATCCAGGAATTGGGCGGACTCTTCTTTCTATTGTGAAGTAGTATTGAGACGGAGTGAAGAATATCTGGAGCCCGATGATGGTCAATGCCGAGTGTTCAAATTTCGGAAGTACGTATAGTGCGTATTCTCACACCTTTACATATTTGTATGTATGTATGCAGGAGTGGGAAAATTTTTTTTTCTTTTTTAGGTGCACATGTTTCTGACAGGAAAATGTGGACTTCCGATACATATCCAGGAATTGGGCAGACACTTCTTTGTATTGTGCAGTAGTATTGAGACGGAGTGAAGAATCTCTGGAGCCCGATGATGGTCAATGCCGAGTGTTCAAATTTCGGAAGTACGTATAGTGCGTATTCTCACACCTTTACATATTTGTATGTATGTATGCAGGAGTGGGAAAAAGTTTTTTTTTCTTTTTTAGGTGCACATGTTTCTGACAGGAAAATGTGGACTTCCGATACATAGCCAGGAATTGGGCAGACACTTCTTTGTATTGCGCAGTACTATTGAGACGGAGTGAAGAATCTCTGGAGCCCGATGATGGTCAATGCCGAGTGTTCAAATTTCGGAAGTACGTATAGTGCGTATTCTCACACCTTTACATATTTGTATGTATGTATGCAGGAGTGGGAAAATTTTCTTTTTTTTTTTATTTGCACATGTTTCTGACAGGAAAATGTGGACTTCCGATACATATCCAGGAATTGGGCAGACTCTTCTTTGTATTGTGCAGTAGTATTGAGACGGAGGGAAGAATCTCTGGAGCCCGATGATGGTCAATGCCGAGTGTTCAAATTTCGGAACTACGTATAGTGCGTATTCTCACACCTTTACATATTTGTATGTATGTATGCAGGAGTGGGAAAATTTTTTTTTTTTTTTAGGTGCACATGTTTCTGACAGGAAAATGTGGACTTCCGATACATATCCAGGAATTGGGCAGACTCTTCTTTGTATTGTGCAGTAGTATTGAGACGGAGGGAAGAATCTCTGGAGCCCGATGATGGCCAATGCCGAGTGTTCAAATTTCGGAAGTACGTATAGTGCGTATTCTCACACCTTTACATATTTGTATGTATGTATGCAGGAGTGGGAAATTTTTTTTTCTTTTTTAGGTGCACATGTTTCTGACAGGAAAATGTGGACTTCCGATACATATCCAGGAATTGGGCAGACTCTTCTTTGTATTGTGCAGTAGTATTGAGACGGAGGGAAGAATCTCTGGAGCCCGATGATGGTCAATGCCGAGTGTTCAAATTTCGGAAGTACGTATAGTGCGTATTCTCACACCTTTACATATTTGTATGTATGTATGCAGGAGTGGGAAATTTTTTTTTCTTTTTTAGGTGCACATGTTTCTGACAGGAAAATGTGGACTTCCGATACATATCCAGGAATTGGGCAGACTCTTCTTTGTATTGTGCAGTAGTATTGAGACGGAGTGAAGAATCTCTGGAGCCCGATGATGGTCAATGCCGAGTGTTCAAATTTCGGAAGTACGTATAGTGCGTATTCTCACACCTTTACATATTTGTATGTATGTATGCAGGAGTGGGAAAAAGTTTTTTTTCCTTTTTTAGGTGCACATGTTTCTGACAGGAAAATGTGGACTTCCGATACATAGCCAGGAATTGGGCAGACACTTCTTTGTATTGCGCAGTAGTATTGAGACGGAGTGAAGAATCTCTGGAGCCCGATGATGGTCAATGCCGAGTGTTCAAATTTCGGAAGTACGTATAGTGCGTATTCTCACACCTTTACATATTTGTATGTATGTATGCAGGAGTGGGAAAAATTTTTTTTTTCTTTTTTAGGTGCACATGTTTCTGACAGGAAAATGTGGACTTCCGATACATATCCAGGAATTGGGCAGACTCTTCTTTGTATTGAGCAGTAGTATTGAGACGGAGTGAAGAATCTCTGGAGCCCGATGATGGTCAATGCCGAGTGTTCAAATTTCGGAAGTACGTATAGTACGTATTCTCACACCTTTACATATTTGTATGTATGTATGCAGGAGTGGAAAAATTTTTTTTTCTTTTTTAGGTGCACATGATTCTGACAGGAAAATGTGGACTTCCGATACATATCCAGGAATTGGGCAGACTCTTCTTTGTATTGTGCAGTAGTATTGAGACCGAGTGAAGAATCTCTGGAGCCCGATGATGGTCAATGCCGAGTGTTCAAATTTCGGAAGTACGTATAGTGCGTATTCTCACACCTTTACATATTTGTATGTATGTATGCAGGAGTGGGAAAAAGTTTTTTTTTCTTTTTTAGGTGCACATGTTTCTGACAGAAAAATGTGGACTTCCGATACATATCCAGGAATTGGGCGGACTCTTCTTTCTATTGTGCAGTAGTATTGAGACGGAGTGAAGAATATCTGGAGCCCGATGATGGTCAATGCCGAGTGTTCAAATTTCGGAAGTACGTATAGTGCGTATTCTCACACCTTTACATATTTGTATGTATGTATGCAGGAGTGGGAAATTTTTTTTTTCTTTTTTAGGTGCACATGTTTCTGACAGGAAAATGTGGACTTCCGATACATATCCAGGAATTGGGCAGACACTTCTTTGTATTGTGCAGTAGTATTGAGACGGAGTGAAGAATCTCTGGAGCCCGATGATGGTCAATGCCGAGTGTTCAAATTTCGGAAGTACGTATAGTGCGTATTCTCACACCTTTACATATTTGTATGTATGTATGCAGGAGTGGGAAAATTTTTTTTTTCTTTTTTAGGTGCACATGTTTCTGACAGGAAAATGTGGACTTCCGATACATATCCAGGAATTGGGCAGACTCTTCTTTGTATTGAGCAGTAGTATTGAGACGGAGTGAAGAATCTCTGGAGCCCGATGATGGTCAATGCCGAGTGTTCAAATTTCGGAAGTACGTATAGTACGTATTCTCACACCTTTACATATTTGTATGTATGTATGCAGGAGTGGGAAAATTTTTTTTTCTTTTTTAGGTGCACATGTTTCTGACAGGAAAATGTGGACTTCCGATACATATCCAGGAATTGGGCAGACTCTTCTTTGTATTGTGCAGTAGTATTGAGACCGAGTGAAAAATCTCTGGAGCCCGATAATGGTCAATGCCGAGTGTTCAAATTTCGGAAGTACGTATAGTGCGTATTCTCACACCTTTACATATTTGTATGTATGTATGCAGGAGTGGGAAAAAGTTTTTTTTTCTTTTTTAGGTGCACATGTTTCTGACAGGAAAATGTGGACTTCCGATACATATCCAGGAATTGGGCAGACACTTCTTTGTATTGTGCAGTAGTATTGAGACGGAGTGAAGAATCTCTGGAGCCCGATGATGGTCAATGCCGAGTGTTCAAATTTCGGAAGTACGTATAGTGCGTATTCTCACACCTTTACATATTTGTATGTATGTATGCAGGAGTGGGAAAATTTTTTTTCTTTTTTAGGTGCACATGTTTCTGACAGGAAAATGTGGACTTCCGATACATATCCAGGAATTGGGCAGACTCTTCTTTGTATTGTGCAGTAGTATTGAGACGGAGTGAAGAATCTCTGGAGCCCGATGATGGTCAATGCCGAGTGTTCAAATTTCGGAAGTACGTATAGTGCGTATTCTCACACCTTTACATATTTGTATGTATGTATGCGGGAGTGGGAAAAAGTTTTTTTTTCTTTTTTAGGTGCACATGTTTCTGACAGGAAAATGTGGACTTCCGATACATAGCCAGGAATTGGGCAGACACTTCTTTGTACTGCGCAGTAGTATTGAGACGGAGTGAAGAATCTCTGGAGCCCGATGATGGTCAATGCCGAGTGTTCAAATTTCGGAAGTACGTATAGTGCGTATTCTCACACCTTTACATATTTTTATGTATGTATGCAGGAGTGGGAAAATTTTTTTTTTCTTTTTTAGGTGCACATGTTTCTGACAGGAAAATGTGGACTTCCGATACATATCCAGGAATTGGGCAGACTCTTCTTTGTATTGAGCAGTAGTATTGAGACGGAGTGAAGAATCTCTGGAGCCCGATGATGGTCAATGCCGAGTGTTCAAATTTCGGAAGTACGTATAGTACGTATTCTCACACCTTTACATATTTGTATGTATGTATGCAGGAGTGGGAAAATTTTTTTTTCTTTTTTAGGTGCACATGTTTCTGACAGGAAAATGTGGACTTCCGATACATATCCAGGAATTGGGCAGACTCTTCTTTGTATTGTGCAGTAGTATTGAGACCGAGTGAAGAATCTCTGGAGCCCGATGATGGTCAATGCCGAGTGTTCAAATTTCGGAAGTACGTATAGTGCGTATTCTCACACCTTTACATATTTGTATGTATGTATGCAGGAGTGGGAAAAAGTTTTTTTTTCTTTTTTAGGTGCACATGTTTCTGACAGGAAAATGTGGACTTCCGATACATATCCAGGAATTGGGCGGACTCTTCTTTCTATTGTGCAGTAGTATTGAGACGGAGTGAAGAATATCTGGAGCCCGATGATGGTCAATGCCGAGTGTTCAAATTTCGGAAGTACGTATAGTGCGTATTCTCACACCTTTACATATTTGTAAGTATGTATGCAGGAGTGGGAAAATTTTTTTTTTCTTTTTTAGGTGCACATGTTTCTGACAGGAAAATGTGGACTTCCGATACATATCCAGGAATTGGGCAGACACTTCTTTGTATTGTGCAATAGTATTGAGACGGAGTGAAGAATCTCTGGAGCCCGATGATGGTCAATGCCGAGTGTTCAAATTTCGGAAGTACGTATAGTGCGTATTCTCACACCTTTACATATTTGTATGTATGTATGCAGGAGTGGGAAAAAGTTTTTTTTTCTTTTTTAGGTGCACATGTTTCTGACAGGAAAATGTGGACTTCCGATACATAGCCAGGAATTGGGCAGACACTTCTTTGTATTGCGCAGTACTATTGAGACGGAGTGAAGAATCTCTGGAGCCCGATGATGGTCAATGCCGAGTGTTCAAATTTCGGAAGTACGTATAGTACGTATTCTCACACCTTTACATATTTGTATGTATGTATGCAGGAGTGGGAAATTTTTTTTTTCTTTTTTAGGTGCACATGTTTCTGACAGGAAAATGTGGACATCCGATACATATCCAGGAATTGGGCAGACTCTTCTTTGTATTGTGCAGTAGTATTGAGACCGAGTGAAGAATCTCTGGAGCCCGATGATGGTCAATGCCGAGTGTTCAAATTTCGGAAGTACGTATAGTGCGTATTCTCACACCTTTACATATTTGTATGTATGTATGCAGGAGTGGGAAAAAGTTTTTTTTTCTTTTTTAGGTGCACATGTTTCTGACAGGAAAATGTGGACTTCCGATACATATCCAGGAATTGGGCGGACTCTTCTTTCTATTGTGCAGTAGTATTGAGACGGAGTGAAGAATATCTGGAGCCCGATGATGGTCAATGCCGAGTGTTCAAATTTCGGAAGTACGTATAGTGCGTATTCTCACACCTTTACATATTTGTATGTATGTATGCAGGAGTGGGAAAATTTTTTTTTTTCTTTTTTAGGTGCACATTTTTCTGACAGGAAAATGTGGACTTCCGATACATATCCAGGAATTGGGCAGACACTTCTTTGTATTGTGCAGTAGTATTGAGACGGAGTGAAGAATCTCT
The DNA here is from genome assembly GCA_964019185.1 of Maratus speculifer. NCBI lineage: Eukaryota > Metazoa > Arthropoda > Arachnida > Araneae > Salticidae > Maratus > Maratus speculifer. The sequence continues at coordinate 388,232,815 of OZ025294.1, read as the reverse complement.
GGAGCCCGATGATGGTCAATGCCGAGTGTTCAAATTTCGGAAGTACGTATAGTGCGTATTCTCACACCTTTACATATTTGTATGTATGTATGCAGGAGTGGGAAAAAGTTTTTTTTTCTTTTTTAGGTGCACATGTTTCTGACAGGAAAATGTGGACTTCCGATACATAGCCAGGAATTGGGCAGACACTTCTTTGTATTGCGCAGTACTATTGAGACGGAGTGAAGAATCTCTGGAGCCCGATGATGGTCAATGCCGAGTGTTCAAATTTCGGAAGTACGTATAGTGCGTATTCTCACACCTTTACATATTTGTATGTATGTATGCAGGAGTGGGAAATTTTTTTTTTCTTTTTTAGGTGCACATGTTTCTGACAGGAAAATGTGGACTTCCGATACATATCCAGGAATTGGGCAGACTCTTCTTTGTATTGCGCAGTACTATTGAGACGAAGTGAAGAATCTCTGGAGCCCGATGATGGTCAATGCCGAGTGTTCAAATTTCGGAAGTACGTATAGTACGTATTCTCACACCTTTACATATTTGTATGTATGTATGCAGGAGTGGGAAAATTTTTTTTTTCTTTTTTAGGTGCACATGTTTCTGACAGGAAAATGTGGACTTCCGATACATAGCCAGGAATTGGGCAGACACTTCTTTGTATTGCGCAGTACTATTGAGACGGAGTGAAGAATCTCTGGAGCCCGATGATGGTCAATGCCGAGTGTTCAAATTTCGGAAGTACGTATAGTGCGTATTCTCACACCTTTACATATTTGTATGTATGTATGCAGGAGTGGGAAAATTTTTTTTTTCTTTTTTAGGTGCACATGTTTCTGACAGGAAAATGTGGACTTCCGATACATATCCAGGAATTGGGCAGACTCTTCTTTGTATTGAGCAGTAGTATTGAGACGGAGTGAAGAATCTCTGGAGCCCGATGATGGTCAATGCCGAGTGTTCAAATTTCGGAAGTACGTATAGTACGTATTCTCACACCTTTACATATTTGTATGTATGTATGCAGGAGTGGGAAAATTTTTTTTTCTTTTTTAGGTGCACATGTTTCTGACAGGAAAATGTGGACTTCCGATACATATCCAGGAATTGGGCAGACTCTTCTTTGTATTGTGCAGTAGTATTGAGACCGAGTGAAGAATCTCTGGAGCCCGATGATGGTCAATGCCGAGTGTTCAAATTTCGGAAGTACGTATAGTGCGTATTCTCACACCTTTACATATTTGTATGTATGTATGCAGGAGTGGGAAAAAGTTTTTTTTTCTTTTTTAGGTGCACATGTTTCTGACAGGAAAATGTGGACTTCCGATACATATCCAGGAATTGGGCGGACTCTTCTTTCTATTGTGCAGTAGTATTGAGACGGAGTGAAGAATATCTGGAGCCCGATGATGGTCAATGCCGAGTGTTCAAATTTCGGAAGTACGTATAGTGCGTATTCTCACACCTTTACATATTTGTATGTATGTATGCAGGAGTGGGAAAATTTTTTTTTTCTTTTTTAGGTGCACATGTTTCTGACAGGAAAATGTGGACTTCCGATACATATCCAGGAATTGGGCAGACACTTCTTTGTATTGTGCAGTAGTATTGAGACGGAGTGAAGAATCTCTGGAGCCCGATGATGGTCAATGCCGAGTGTTCAAATTTCGGAAGTACGTATAGTGCGTATTCTCACACCTTTACATATTTGTATGTATGTATGCAGGAGTGGGAAAATTTTTTTTTCTTTTTTAGGTGCACATGTTTCTGACAGGAAAATGTGGACTTCCGATACATATCCAGGAATTGGGCAGACTCTTCTTTGTATTGTGCAGTAGTATTGAGACGGAGTGAAGAATCTCTGGAGCCCGATGATGGTCAATGCCGAGTGTTCAAATTTCGGAAGTACGTATAGTGCGTATTCTCACACCTTTACATATTTGTATGTATGTATGCAGGAGTGGGAAAAAGTTTTTTTTCTTTTTTAGGTGCACATGTTTCTGACAGGAAAATGTGGACTTCCGATACATAGCCAGGAATTGGGCAGACACTTCTTTGTATTGCGCAGTAGTATTGAGACGGAGTGAAGAATCTCTGGAGCCCGATGATGGTCAATGCCGAGTGTTCAAATTTCGGAAGTACGTATAGTGCGTATTCTCACACCTTTACATATTTTTATGTATGTATGCAGGAGTGGGAAAAAATTTTTTTTCTTTTTTAGGTGCACATGTTTCTGACAGGAAAATGTGGACTTCCGATACATATCCAGGAATTGGGCAGACTCTTCTTTGTATTGAGCAGTAGTATTGAGACGGAGTGAAGAATCTCTGGAGCCCGATGATGGTCAATGCCGAGTGTTCAAATTTCGGAAGTACGTATAGTACGTATTCTCACACCTTTACATATTTGTATGTATGTATGCAGGAGTGGGAAAATTTTTTTTTCTTTTTTAGGTGCACATGTTTCTGACAGGAAAATGTGGACTTCCGATACATATCCAGGAATTGGGCAGACTCTTCTTTGTATTGTGCAGTAGTATTGAGACCGAGTGAAGAATCTCTGGAGCCCGATGATGGTCAATGCCGAGTGTTCAAATTTCGGAAGTACGTATAGTGCGTATTCTCACACCTTTACATATTTGTATGTATGTATGCAGGAGTGGGAAAAAGTTTTTTTTTCTTTTTTAGGTGCACATGTTTCTGACAGGAAAATGTGGATTTCCGATACATATCCAGGAATTGGGCGGACTCTTCTTTCTATTGTGCAGTAGTATTGAGACGGAGTGAAGAATATCTGGAGCCCGATGATGGTCAATGCCGAGTGTTCAAATTTCGGAATTACGTATAGTGCGTATTCTCACACCTTTACATATTTGTATGTATGTATGCAGGAGTGGGAAAAATTTTTTTTTCTTTTTTAGGTGCACATGTTTCTGACAGGAAAATGTGGACTTCCGATACATATCCAGGAATTGGGCAGACACTTCTTTGTATTGTGCAGTAGTATTGAGACGGAGTGAAGAATCTCTGGAGCCCGATGATGGTCAATGCCGAGTGTTCAAATTTCGGAAGTACGTATAGTGCGTATTCTCACACATTTACATATTTGTATGTATGTATGCAGGAGTGGGAAAATTTTTTTTTCTTTTTTAGGTGCACATGTTTCTGACAGGAAAATGTGGACTTCCGATACATATCCAGGAATTGGGCAGACTCTTCTTTGTATTGTGCAGAAGTATTGAGACGGAGTGAAGAATCTCTGGAGCCCGATGATGGTCAATGCCGAGTGTTCAAATTTCGGAAGTACGTATAGTGCGTATTCTCACACCTTTACATATTTGTATGTATGTATGCAGGAGTGGGAAAAAGTTTTTTTTTCTTTTTTAGGTGCACATGTTTCTGACAGGAAAATGTGGACTTCCGATACATATCCAGGAATTGGGCGGACTCTTCTTTCTATTGTGAAGTAGTATTGAGACGGAGTGAAGAATATCTGGAGCCCGATGATGGTCAATGCCGAGTGTTCAAATTTCGGAAGTACGTATAGTGCGTATTCTCACACCTTTACATATTTGTATGTATGTATGCAGGAGTGGGAAAATTTTTTTTTCTTTTTTAGGTGCACATGTTTCTGACAGGAAAATGTGGACTTCCGATACATATCCAGGAATTGGGCAGACACTTCTTTGTATTGTGCAGTAGTATTGAGACGGAGTGAAGAATCTCTGGAGCCCGATGATGGTCAATGCCGAGTGTTCAAATTTCGGAAGTACGTATAGTGCGTATTCTCACACCTTTACATATTTGTATGTATGTATGCAGGAGTGGGAAAAAGTTTTTTTTTCTTTTTTAGGTGCACATGTTTCTGACAGGAAAATGTGGACTTCCGATACATAGCCAGGAATTGGGCAGACACTTCTTTGTATTGCGCAGTAGTATTGAGACGGAGTGAAGAATCTCTGGAGCCCGATGATGGTCAATGCCGAGTGTTCAAATTTCGGAAGTACGTATAGTGCGTATTCTCACACCTTTACATATTTGTATGTATGTATGCAGGAGTGGGAAATTTTTTTTTTCTTTTTTAGGTGCACATGTTTCTGACAGGAAAATGTGGACTTCCGATACATATCCAGGAATTGGGCGGACTCTTCTTTCTATTGTGCAGTAGTATTGAGACGGAGTGAAGAATATCTGGAGCCCGATGATGGTCAATGCCGAGTGTTCAAATTTCGGAAGTACGTATAGTGCGTATTCTCACACCTTTACATATTTGTATGTATGTATGCAGGAGTGGGAAAATGTTTTTTTTCTTTTTTAGGTGCACATGTTTCTGACAGGAAAATGTGGACTTCCGATACATATCCAGGAATTGGGCAGACACTTCTTTGTATTGTGCAGTAGTATTGAGACGGAGTGAAGAATCTCTGGAGCCCGATGATGGTCAATGCCGAGTGTTCAAATTTCGGAAGTACGTATAGTGCGTATTCTCACACCTTTACATATTTGTATGTATGTATGCAGGAGTGGGAAATTTTTTTTTTCTTTTTTAGGTGCACATGTTTCTGACAGGAAAATGTGGACTTCCGATACATATCCAGGAATTGGGCAGACTCTTCTTTGTATTGTGCAGAAGTATTGAGACGGAGTGAAGAATCTCTGGAGCCCGATGATGGTCAATGCCGAGTGTTCAAATTTCGGAAGTACGTATAGTGCGTATTCTCACACCTTTACATATTTGTATGTATGTATGCAGGAGTGGGAAAAAGTTTTTTTTTCTTTTTTAGGTGCACATGTTTCTGACAGGAAAATGTGGACTTCCGATACATATCCAGGAATTGGGCGGACTCTTCTTTCTATTGTGAAGTAGTATTGAGACGGAGTGAAGAATATCTGGAGCCCGATGATGGTCAATGCCGAGTGTTCAAATTTCGGAAGTACGTATAGTGCGTATTCTCACACCTTTACATATTTGTATGTATGTATGCAGGAGTGGGAAAATTTTTTTTCTTTTTTAGGTGCACATGTTTCTGACAGGAAAATGTGGACTTCCGATACATATCCAGGAATTGGGCAGACACTTCTTTGTATTGTGCAGTAGTATTGAGACGGAGTGAAGAATCTCTGGAGCCCGATGATGGTCAATGCCGAGTGTTCAAATTTCGGAAGTACGTATAGTGCGTATTCTCACACCTTTACATATTTGTATGTATGTATGCAGGAGTGGGAAATTTTTTTTTTCTTTTTTAGGTGCACATGTTTCTGACAGGAAAATGTGGACTTCCGATACATATCCAGGAATTGGGCAGACTCTTCTTTGTATTGTGCAGTAGTATTGAGACGGAGTGAAGAATCTCTGGAGCCCGATGATGTTCAATGCCGAGTGTTCAAATTTCGGAAGTACGTATAGTACGTATTCTCACACCTTTACATATTTGTATGTATGTATGCAGGAGTGGGAAATTTTTTTTTTCTTTTTTAGGTGCACATGTTTCTGACAGGAAAATGTGGACTTCCGATACATATCCAGGAATTGGGCAGACTCTTCTTTGTATTGTGCAGTAGTATTGAGACCGAGTGAAGAATCTCTGGAGCCCGATGATGGTCAATGCCGAGTGTTCAAATTTCGGAAGTACGTATAGTGCGTATTCTCACACCTTTACATATTTGTATGTATGTATGCAGGAGTGGGAAAAAGTTTTTTTTTCTTTTTTAGGTGCACATGTTTCTGACAGGAAAATGTGGATTTCCGATACATATCCAGGAATTGGGCGGACTCTTCTTTCTATTGTGCAGTAGTATTGAGACGGAGTGAAGAATATCTGGAGCCCGATGATGGTCAATGCCGAGTGTTCAAATTTCGGAATTACGTATAGTGCGTATTCTCACACCTTTACATATTTGTATGTATGTATGCAGGAGTGGGAAAAATTTTTTTTTCTTTTTTAGGTGCACATGTTTCTGACAGGAAAATGTGGACTTCCGATACATATCCAGGAATTGGGCAGACACTTCTTTGTATTGTGCAGTAGTATTGAGACGGAGTGAAGAATCTCTGGAGCCCGATGATGGTCAATGCCGAGTGTTCAAATTTCGGAAGTACGTATAGTGCGTATTCTCACACATTTACATATTTGTATGTATGTATGCAGGAGTGGGAAAATTTTTTTTTCTTTTTTAGGTGCACATGTTTCTGACAGGAAAATGTGGACTTCCGATACATATCCAGGAATTGGGCAGACTCTTCTTTGTATTGTGCAGAAGTATTGAGACGGAGTGAAGAATCTCTGGAGCCCGATGATGGTCAATGCCGAGTGTTCAAATTTCGGAAGTACGTATAGTGCGTATTCTCACACCTTTACATATTTGTATGTATGTATGCAGGAGTGGGAAAAAGTTTTTTTTTCTTTTTTAGGTGCACATGTTTCTGACAGGAAAATGTGGACTTCCGATACATATCCAGGAATTGGGCGGACTCTTCTTTCTATTGTGAAGTAGTATTGAGACGGAGTGAAGAATATCTGGAGCCCGATGATGGTCAGTGCCGAGTGTTCAAATTTCGGAAGTACGTATAGTGCGTATTCTCACACCTTTACATATTTGTATGTATGTATGCAGGAGTGGGAAATTTTTTTTTTCTTTTTTAGGTGCACATGTTTCTGACAGGAAAATGTGGACTTCCGATACATATCCAGGAATTGGGCAGACACTTCTTTGTATTGTGCAGTAGTATTGAGACGGAGTGAAGAATCTCTGGAGCCCGATGATGGTCAATGCCGAGTGTTCAAATTTCGGAAGTACGTATAGTGCGTATTCTCACACCTTTACATATTTGTATGTATGTATGCAGGAGTGGGAAAAAGTTTTTTTTTCTTTTTTAGGTGCACATGTTTCTGACAGGAAAATGTGGACTTCCGATACATAGCCAGGAATTGGGCAGACACTTCTTTGTATTGCGCAGTAGTATTGAGACGGAGCGAAGAATCTCTGGAGCCCGATGATGGTCAATGCCGAGTGTTCAAATTTCGGAAGTACGTATAGTGCGTATTCTCACACCTTTACATATTTGTATGTATGTATGCAGGAGTGGGAAATTTTTTTTTTTCTTTTTTAGGTGCACATGTTTCTGACAGGAAAATGTGGACTTCCGATACATATCCAGGAATTGGGCGGACTCTTCTTTCTATTGTGCAGTAGTATTGAGACGGAGTGAAGAATATCTGGAGCCCGATGATGGTCAATGCCGAGTGTTCAAATTTCGGAAGTACGTATAGTGCGTATTCTCACACCTTTACATATTTGTATGTATGTATGCAGGAGTGGGAAAATGTTTTTTTTCTTTTTTAGGTGCACATGTTTCTGACAGGAAAATGTGGACTTCCGATACATATCCAGGAATTGGGCAGACACTTCTTTGTATTGTGCAGTAGTATTGAGACGGAGTGAAGAATCTCTGGAGCCCGATGATGGTCAATGCCGAGTGTTCAAATTTCGGAAGTACGTATAGTGCGTATTCTCACACATTTACATATTTGTATGTATGTATGCAGGAGTGGGAAAATTTTTTTTTCTTTTTTAGGTGCACATGTTTCTGACAGGAAAATGTGGACTTCCGATACATATCCAGGAATTGGGCAGACTCTTCTTTGTATTGTGCAGAAGTATTGAGACGGAGTGAAGAATCTCTGGAGCCCGATGATGGTCAATGCCGAGTGTTCAAATTTCGGAAGTACGTATAGTGCGTATTCTCACACCTTTACATATTTGTATGTATGTATGCAGGAGTGGGAAAAAGTTTTTTTTTCTTTTTTAGGTGCACATGTTTCTGACAGGAAAATGTGGACTTCCGATACATATCCAGGAATTGGGCGGACTCTTCTTTCTATTGTGAAGTAGTATTGAGACGGAGTGAAGAATATCTGGAGCCCGATGATGGTCAATGCCGAGTGTTCAAATTTCGGAAGTACGTATAGTGCGTATTCTCACACCTTTACATATTTGTATGTATGTATGCAGGAGTGGGAAATTTTTTTTTTCTTTTTTAGGTGCACATGTTTCTGACAGGAAAATGTGGACTTCCGATACATATCCAGGAATTGGGCAGACACTTCTTTGTATTGTGCAGTAGTATTGAGACGGAGTGAAGAATCTCTGGAGCCCGATGATGGTCAATGCCGAGTGTTCAAATTTCGGAAGTACGTATAGTGCGTATTCTCACACCTTTACATATTTGTATGTATGTATGCAGGAGTGGGAAAAAGTTTTTTTTTCTTTTTTAGGTGCACATGTTTCTGACAGGAAAATGTGGACTTCCGATACATAGCCAGGAATTGGGCAGACACTTCTTTGTATTGCGCAGTAGTATTGAGACGGAGTGAAGAATCTCTGGAGCCCGATGATGGTCAATGCCGAGTGTTCAAATTTCGGAAGTACGTATAGTGCGTATTCTCACACCTTTACATATTTGTATGTATGTATGCAGGAGTGGGAAATTTTTTTTTTCTTTTTTAGGTGCACATGTTTCTGACAGGAAAATGTGGACTTCCGATACATATCCAGGAATTGGGCGGACTCTTCTTTCTATTGTGCAGTAGTATTGAGACGGAGTGAAGAATATCTGGAGCCCGATGATGGTCAATGCCGAGTGTTCAAATTTCGGAAGTACGTATAGTGCGTATTCTCACACCTTTACATATTTGTATGTATGTATGCAGGAGTGGGAAAATGTTTTTTTTCTTTTTTAGGTGCACATGTTTCTGACAGGAAAATGTGGACTTCCGATACATATCCAGGAATTGGGCAGACACTTCTTTGTATTGTGCAGTAGTATTGAGACGGAGTGAAGAATCTCTGGAGCCCGATGATGGTCAATGCCGAGTGTTCAAATTTCGGAAGTACGTATAGTGCGTATTCTCACACATTTACATATTTGTATGTATGTATGCAGGAGTGGGAAAATTTTTTTTTCTTTTTTAGGTGCACATGTTTCTGACAGGAAAATGTGGACTTCCGATACATATCCAGGAATTGGGCAGACTCTTCTTTGTATTGTGCAGAAGTATTGAGACGGAGTGAAGAATCTCTGGAGCCCGATGATGGTCAATGCCGAGTGTTCAAATTTCGGAAGTACGTATAGTGCGTATTCTCACACCTTTACATATTTGTATGTATGTATGCAGGAGTGGGAAAAAGTTTTTTTTTCTTTTTTAGGTGCACATGTTTCTGACAGGAAAATGTGGACTTCCGATACATATCCAGGAATTGGGCGGACTCTTCTTTCTATTGTGAAGTAGTATTGAGACGGAGTGAAGAATATCTGGAGCCCGATGATGGTCAGTGCCGAGTGTTCAAATTTCGGAAGTACGTATAGTGCGTATTCTCACACCTTTACATATTTGTATGTATGTATGCAGGAGTGGGAAATTTTTTTTTTCTTTTTTAGGTGCACATGTTTCTGACAGGAAAATGTGGACTTCCGATACATATCCAGGAATTGGGCAGACACTTCTTTGTATTGTGCAGTAGTATTGAGACGGAGTGAAGAATCTCTGGAGCCCGATGATGGTCAATGCCGAGTGTTCAAATTTCGGAAGTACGTATAGTGCGTATTCTCACACCTTTACATATTTGTATGTATGTATGCAGGAGTGGGAAAAAGTTTTTTTTTCTTTTTTAGGTGCACATGTTTCTGACAGGAAAATGTGGACTTCCGATACATAGCCAGGAATTGGGCAGACACTTCTTTGTATTGCGCAGTAGTATTGAGACGGAGTGAAGAATCTCTGGAGCCCGATGATGGTCAATGCCGAGTGTTCAAATTTCGGAAGTACGTATAGTGCGTATTCTCACACCTTTACATATTTGTATGTATGTATGCAGGAGTGGGAAATTTTTTTTTTTCTTTTTTAGGTGCACATGTTTCTGACAGGAAAATGTGGACTTCCGATACATATCCAGGAATTGGGCGGACTCTTCTTTCTATTGTGCAGTAGTATTGAGACGGAGTGAAGAATATCTGGAGCCCGATGATGGTCAATGCCGAGTGTTCAAATTTCGGAAGTACGTATAGTGCGTATTCTCACACCTTTACATATTTGTATGTATGTATGCAGGAGTGGGAAAATGTTTTTTTTCTTTTTTAGGTGCACATGTTTCTGACAGGAAAATGTGGACTTCCGATACATATCCAGGAATTGGGCAGACACTTCTTTGTATTGTGCAGTAGTATTGAGACGGAGTGAAGAATCTCTGGAGCCCGATGATGGTCAATGCCGAGTGTTCAAATTTCGGAAGTACGTATAGTGCGTATTCTCACACATTTACATATTTGTATGTATGTATGCAGGAGTGGGAAAATTTTTTTTTCTTTTTTAGGTGCACATGTTTCTGACAGGAAAATGTGGACTTCCGATACATATCCAGGAATTGGGCAGACTCTTCTTTGTATTGTGCAGAAGTATTGAGACGGAGTGAAGAATCTCTGGAGCCCGATGATGGTCAATGCCGAGTGTTCAAATTTCGGAAGTACGTATAGTGCGTATTCTCACACCTTTACATATTTGTATGTATGTATGCAGGAGTGGGAAAAAGTTTTTTTTTCTTTTTTAGGTGCACATGTTTCTGACAGGAAAATGTGGACTTCCGATACATATCCAGGAATTGGGCGGACTCTTCTTTCTATTGTGAAGTAGTATTGAGACGGAGTGAAGAATATCTGGAGCCCGATGATGGTCAATGCCGAGTGTTCAAATTTCGGAAGTACGTATAGTGCGTATTCTCACACCTTTACATATTTGTATGTATGTATGCAGGAGTGGGAAATTTTTTTTTTCTTTTTTAGGTGCACATGTTTCTGACAGGAAAATGTGGACTTCCGATACATATCCAGGAATTGGGCAGACACTTCTTTGTATTGTGCAGTAGTATTGAGACGGAGTGAAGAATCTCTGGAGCCCGATGATGGTCAATGCCGAGTGTTCAAATTTCGGAAGTACGTATAGTGCGTATTCTCACACCTTTACATATTTGTATGTATGTATGCAGGAGTGGGAAAAAGTTTTTTTTTCTTTTTTAGGTGCACATGTTTCTGACAGGAAAATGTGGACTTCCGATACATAGCCAGGAATTGGGCAGACACTTCTTTGTATTGCGCAGTAGTATTGAGACGGAGTGAAGAATCTCTGGAGCCCGATGATGGTCAATGCCGAGTGTTCAAATTTCGGAAGTACGTATAGTGCGTATTCTCACACCTTTACATATTTGTATGTATGTATGCAGGAGTGGGAAATTTTTTTTTTCTTTTTTAGGTGCACATGTTTCTGACAGGAAAATGTGGACTTCCGATACATATCCAGGAATTGGGCGGACTCTTCTTTCTATTGTGCAGTAGTATTGAGACGGAGTGAAGAATATCTGGAGCCCGATGATGGTCAATGCCGAGTGTTCAAATTTCGGAAGTACGTATAGTGCGTATTCTCACACCTTTACATATTTGTATGTATGTATGCAGGAGTGGGAAAATGTTTTTTTTCTTTTTTAGGTGCACATGTTTCTGACAGGAAAATGTGGACTTCCGATACATATCCAGGAATTGGGCAGACACTTCTTTGTATTGTGCAGTAGTATTGAGACGGAGTGAAGAATCTCTGGAGCCCGATGATGGTCAATGCCGAGTGTTCAAATTTCGGAAGTACGTATAGTGCGTATTCTCACACCTTTACATATTTGTATGTATGTATGCAGGAGTGGGAAATTTTTTTTTTCTTTTTTAGGTGCACATGTTTCTGACAGGAAAATGTGGACTTCCGATACATATCCAGGAATTGGGCAGACTCTTCTTTGTATTGTGCAGAAGTATTGAGACGGAGTGAAGAATCTCTGGAGCCCGATGATGGTCAATGCCGAGTGTTCAAATTTCGGAAGTACGTATAGTGCGTATTCTCACACCTTTACATATTTGTATGTATGTATGCAGGAGTGGGAAAAAGTTTTTTTTTCTTTTTTAGGTGCACATGTTTCTGACAGGAAAATGTGGACTTCCGATACATATCCAGGAATTGGGCGGACTCTTCTTTCTATTGTGAAGTAGTATTGAGACGGAGTGAAGAATATCTGGAGCCCGATGATGGTCAATGCCGAGTGTTCAAATTTCGGAAGTACGTATAGTGCGTATTCTCACACCTTTACATATTTGTATGTATGTATGCAGGAGTGGGAAAATTTTTTTTCTTTTTTAGGTGCACATGTTTCTGACAGGAAAATGTGGACTTCCGATACATATCCAGGAATTGGGCAGACACTTCTTTGTATTGTGCAGTAGTATTGAGACGGAGTGAAGAATCTCTGGAGCCCGATGATGGTCAATGCCGAGTGTTCAAATTTCGGAAGTACGTATAGTGCGTATTCTCACACCTTTACATATTTGTATGTATGTATGCAGGAGTGGAAAATTTTTTTTTTCTTTTTTAGGTGCACATGTTTCTGACAGGAAAATGTGGACTTCCGATACATATCCAGGAATTGGGCAGACTCTTCTTTGTATTGTGCAGTAGTATTGAGACGGAGTGAAGAATCTCTGGAGCCCGATGATGTTCAATGCCGAGTGTTCAAATTTCGGAAGTACGTATAGTGCGTATTCTCACACCTTTACATATTTGTATGTATGTATGCAGGAGTGGGAAAATTTTTTTTTTCTTTTTTAGGTGCACATGTTTCTGACAGGAAAATGTGGACTTCCGGTACATATCCAGGAATTGGGCAGACTCTTCTTTGTATTGTGCAGTAGTATTGAGACGGAGGGAAGAATCTCTGGAGCCCGATGATGGTCAATGCCGAGTGTTCAAATTTCGGAAGTACGTATAGTGCGTATTCTCACACCTTTACATATTTGTATGTATGTATGCAGGAGTGGGAAATTTTTTTTTTCTTTTTTAGGTGCACATGTTTTTGACAGGAAAATGTGGACTTCCGGTACATATCCAGGAATTGGGCAGACTCTTCTTTGTATTGTGCAGTAGTATTGAGACGGAGGGAAGAATCTCTGGAGCCCGAAGATGGTCAATGCCGAGTGTTCAAATTTCGGAAGTACGTATAGTGCGTATTCTCTCACCTTTACATATTTGTATGTATGTATGCAGGAGTGGGAAAATTTTTTTTTTCTTTTTTAGGTGCACATGTTTCTGACAGGAAAATGTGGACTTCCGATACATATCCAGGAATTGGGCAGACACTTCTTTGTATTGTGCAGTAGTATTGAGACGGAGTGAAGAATCTCTGGAGCCCGATGATGGTCAATCCCGAGTGTTCAAATTTCGGAAGTACGGATAGTGCGTATTCTCACACCTTTACATATTTGTATGTATGTATGCAGGAGTGGGGAATTTTTTTTTCTTTTTTAGGTGCACATGTTTCTGACAGGAAAATGTGGACTTCCGATACATATCCAGGAATTGGGCAGACTCTTCTTTGTATTGTGCAGTAGTATTGAGACGGAGTGAAGAATCTCTGGAGCCCGATGATGGTCAATGCCGAGTGTTCAAATTTCGGAAGTACGTATAGTGCGTATTCTCACACCTTTACATATTTGTATATATGTATGCAGGAGTGGGAAAAAGTTTTTTTTTCTTTTTTAGGTGCACATGTTTCTGACAGGAAAATGTGGACTTCCGATACATATCCAGGAATTGGGCGGACTCTTCTTTGTATTGTGCAGTAGTATTGAGACGGAGTGAAGAATCTCTGGAGCCCGATGATGGTCAATACCGAGTGTTCAAATTTCGGAAGTACGTATAGTGCGTATTCTCACACCTTTACATATTTGTATGTATGTATGCAGGAGTGGGAAAATTTTTTTTTTCTTTTTTAGGTGCACATGTTTCTGACAGGAAAATGTGGACTTCCGATACATATCCAGGAATTGGGCAGACTCTTCTTTGTATTGTGCAGTAGTATTGAGACGGAGGGAAGAATCTCTGGAGCCCGAGGATGGTCAATGCCGAGTGTTCAAATTTCGGAACTACGTATAGTGCGTATTCTCACACCTTTACATATTTGTATGTATGTATGCAGGAGTGGGAAATTTTTTTTTTTTTTTTTTTTTTTAGGTGCACATGTTTCTGACAGGAAAATGTGGACTTCCGATACATATCCAGGAATTGGGCAGACTCTTCTTTGTATTGTGCAGTAGTATTGAGACGGAGGGAAGAATCTCTGGAGCCCGATGATGGCCAATGCCGAGTGTTCAAATTTCGGAAGTACGTATAGTGCGTATTCTCACACCTTTACATATTTGTATGTATGTATGCAGGAGTGGGAAATTTTTTTTTTCTTTTTTAGGTGCACATGTTTCTGACAGGAAAATGTGGACTTCCGATACATATCCAGGAATTGGGCAGACTCTTCTTTGTATTGTGCAGTAGTATTGAGACGGAGGGAAGAATCTCTGGAGCCCGATGATGGTCAATGCCGAGTGTTCAAATTTCGGAAGTACGTATAGTGCGTATTCTCACACCTTTACATATTTGTATGTATGTATGCAGGAGTGGGAAAAAGTTTTTTTTTCTTTTTTAGGTGCACATGTTTCTGACAGGAAAATGTGGACTTCCGATACATATCCAGGAATTGGGCGGACTCTTCTTTCTATTGTGCAGTAGTATTGAGACGGAGTGAAGAATATCTGGAGCCCGATGATGGTCAATGCCGAGTGTTCAAATTTCGGAAGTACGTATAGTGCGTATTCTCACACCTTTACATATTTGTATGTATGTATGCAGGAGTGGGAAATTTTTTTTTTTCTTTTTTAGGTGCACATGTTTCTGACAGGAAAATGTGGACTTCCGATACATATCCAGGAATTGGGCAGACACTTCTTTGTATTGTGCAGTAGTATTGAGACGGAGTGAAGAATCTCTGGAGCCCGATGATGGTCAATGCCGAGTGTTCAAATTTCGGAAGTACGTATAGTGCGTATTCTCACACATTTACATATTTGTATGTATGTATGCAGGAGTGGGAAAATTATTTTTCTTTTTTAGGTGCACATGTTTCTGACAGGAAAATGTGGACTTCCGATACATATCCAGGAATTGGGCAGACTCTTCTTTGTATTGTGCAGAAGTATTGAGACGGAGTGAAGAATCTCTGGAGCCCGATGATGGTCAATGCCAAGTGTTCAAATTTCGGAAGTACGTATAGTGCGTATTCTCACACCTTTACATATTTGTATGTATGTATGCAGGAGTGGGAAAAAGTTTTTTTTCTTTTTTAGGTGCACATGTTTCTGACAGGAAAATGTGGACTTCCGATACATATCCAGGAATTGGGCGGACTCTTCTTTCTATTGTGAAGTAGTATTGAGACGGAGTGAAGAATATCTGGAGCCCGATGATGGTCAATGCCGAGTGTTCAAATTTCGGAAGTACGTATAGTGCGTATTCTCACACCTTTACATATTTGTATGTATGTATGCAGGAGTGGGAAAATTTTTTTTTCTTTTTTAGGTGCACATGTTTCTGACAGGAAAATGTGGACTTCCGATACATATCCAGGAATTGGGCAGACACTTCTTTGTATTGTGCAGTAGTATTGAGACGGAGTGAAAAATCTCTGGAGCCCGATGATGGTCAATGCCGAGTGTTCAAACTTCGGAAGTACGTATAGTGCGTATTCTCACACCTTTACATATTTGTATGTATGTATGCAGGAGTGGGAAAAAGTTTTTTTTTCTTTTTTAGGTGCACATGTTTCTGACAGGAAAATGTGGACTTCCGATACATAGCCAGGAATTGGGCAGACACTTCTTTGTATTGCGCAGTAGTATTGAGACGGAGTGAAGAATCTCTGGAGCCCGATGATGGTCAATGCCGAGTGTTCAAATTTCGGAAGTACGTATAGTGCGTATTCTCACACCTTTACATATTTGTATGTATGTATGCAGGAGTGGGAAAATTTTTTTTTCTTTTTTAGGTGCACATGTTTCTGACAGGAAAATGTGGACTTCCGATACATATCCAGGAATTGGGCAGACACTTCTTTGTATTGTGCAGTAGTATTGAGACGGAGTGAAGAATCTCTGGAGCCCGATGATGGTCAATGCCGAGTGTTCAAATTTCGGAAGTACGTATAGTGCGTATTCTCACACCTTTACATATTTGTATGTATGTATGCAGGAGTGGGAAAAAGTTTTTTTTCTTTTTTAGGTGCACATGTTTCTGACAGGAAAATGTGGACTTCCGATACATATCCAGGAATTGGGCAGACTCTTCTTTGTATTGTGCAGTAGTATTGAGACGGAGGGAAGAATATCTGGAGCCCGATGATGGTCAATGCCGAGTGTTCAAATTTCGGAAGTACGTATAGTGCGTATTCTCACACCTTTACATATTTGTATGTATGTATGCAGGAGTGGGAAAATTTTTTTTTCTTTTTTAGGTGCACATGTTTCTGACAGGAAAATGTGGACTTCCGATACATATCCAGGAATTGGGCAGACACTTCTTTGTATTGTGCAGTAGTATTGAGACGGATTGAAGAATGTCTGGAGCCCGATGATGGTCAATGCCGAGTGTTCAAACTTCGGAAGTACGTATAGTGCGTATTCTCACACCTTTACATATTTGTATGTATGTATGCAGGAGTGGGAAAAAGTTTTTTTTTCTTTTTTAGGTGCACATGTTTCTGACAGGAAAATGTGGACTTCCGATACATAGCCAGGAATTGGGCAGACACTTCTTTGTATTGCGCAGTAGTATTGAGACGGAGTGAAGAATCTCTGGAGCCCGATGATGGTCAATGCCGAGTGTTCAAATTTCGGAAGTACGTATAGTGCGTATTCTCACACCTTTACATATTTGTATGTATGTATGCAGGAGTGGGAAAATTTTTTTTTTCTTTTTTAGGTGCACATGTTTCTGACAGGAAAATGTGGACTTCCGATACATATCCAGGAATTGGGCAGACTCTTCTTTGTATTGTGCAGTAGTATTGAGACCGAGTGAAGAATCTCTGGAGCCCGATGATGGTCAATGCCGAGTGTTCAAATTTCGGAAGTACGTATAGTGCGTATTCTCACACCTTTACATATTTGTATGTATGTATGCAGGAGTGGGAAAAAGTTTTTTTTTCTTTTTTAGGTGCACATGTTTCTGACAGGAAAATGTGGACTTCCGATACATATCCAGGAATTGGGCAGACACTTCTTTGTATTGTGCAGTAGTATTGAGACGGAGTGAAGAATCTCTGGAGCCCGATGATGGTCAATGCCGAGTGTTCAAATTTCGGAAGTACGTATAGTGCGTATTCTCACACCTTTACATATTTGTATGTATGTATGCTGGAGTGGGAAATTTTTTTTTTCTTTTTTAGGTGCACATGTTTCTGACAGGAAAATGTGGACTTCCGATACATATCCAGGAATTGGGCAGACTCTTCTTTGTATTGTGCAGTAGTATTGAGACGGAGTGAAGAATCTCTGGAGCCCGATGATGGTCAATGCCGAGTGTTCAAATTTCGGAAGTACGTATAGTGCGTATTCTCACACCTTTACATATTTGTATGTATGTATGTAGGAGTGGGAAAATTTTTTTTTCTTTTTTAGGTGCACATGTTTCTGACAGGAAAATGTGGACTTCCGATACATATCCAGGAATTGGGCAGACTCTTCTTTGTATTGTGCAGTAGTATTGAGACGGAGTGAAGAATCTCTGGAGCCCGATGATGGTCAATGCCGAGTGTTCAAATTTCGGAAGTACGTATAGTGCGTATTCTCACACCTTTACATATTTGTATGTATGTATGCAGGAGTGGGAAAAAGTTTTTTTTCTTTTTAGGTGCACATGTTTCTGACAGGAAAATGTGGACTTCCGATACATATCCAGGAATTGGGCAGACACTTCTTTGTATTGTGCAGTAGTATTGAGACGGAGTGAAGAATCTCTGGAGCCCGATGATGGTCAATGCCGAGTGTTCAAATTTCGGAAGTACGTATAGTGCGTATTCTCACACCTTTACATATTTGTATGTATGTATGCAGGAGTGGGAAAATTTTTTTTTTCTTTTTTAGGGGCACATGTTTCTGACAGGAAAATGTGGACTTCCGATACATATCCAGGATTGGGCAGACTCTTCTTTGTATTGTGCAGTAGTATTGAGACGGAGTGAAGAATCTCTGGAGCCCGATGATGGTCAATGCCGAGTGTTCAAATTTCGGAAGTACGTATAGTGCGTATTCTCACACCTTTACATATTTGTATGTATGTATGCAGGAGTGGGAAAATTTTTTTTTTCTTTTTTAGGTGCACATGTTTCTGACAGGAAAATGTTGACTTCCGATACATATCCAGGAATTGGGCAGACTCTTCTTTGTATTGTGCAGTAGTATTGAGACGGAGTGAAGAATATCTGGAGCCCGATGATGGTCAATGCCGAGTGTTCAAATTTCGGAAGTACGTATAGTGCGTATTCTCACACCTTTACATATTTGTATGTATGTATGCAGGAGTGGGAAAAAGTTTTTTTTTCTTTTTTAGGTGCACATGTTTCTGACAGGAAAATGTGGACTTCCGATACATATCCAGGAATTGGGCAGACTCTTCTTTGTATTGTGCAGTAGTATTGAGACGGAGTGAAGAATCTCTGGAGCCCGATGATGGTCAATGCCGAGTGTTCAAATTTCGGAAGTACGTATAGTGCGTATTCTCACACCTTTACATATTTGTATGTATGTATGCAGGAGTGGGAAATTTTTTTTTTTTTTTTTTTTTTAGGTGCACATGTTTTTGACAGGAAAATGTGGACTTCCGATACATATCCAGGAATTGGGCAGACTCTTCTTTGTATTGTGCAGTAGTATTGAGACGGAGTGAAGAATCTCTGGAGCCCGATGATGGTCAATGCCGAGTGTTCAAATTTCGGAAGTACGTATAGTGCGTATTCTCACACCTTTACATATTTGTATGTATGTATGCAGGAGTGGGAAAAATTTTTTTTTCTTTTTTAGGTGCACATGTTTCTGACAGGAAAATGTGGACTTCCGATACATATCCAGGAATTGGGCAGACTCTTTGTATTGTGCAGAAGTATTGAGACGGAGTGAAGAATCTCTGGAGCCCGATGATGGTCAATGCCGAGTGTTCAAATTTCGGAAGTACGTATAGTGCGTATTCTCACACCTTTACATATTTGTATGTATGTATGCAGGAGTGGGAAAAAGTTTTTTTTCTTTTTTAGGTGCACATGTTTCTGACAGGAAAATGTGGACTTCCGATACATATCCAGGAATTGGGCGGACTCTTCTTTCTATTGTGAAGTAGTATTGAGACGGAGTGAAGAATATCTGGAGCCCGATGATGGTCAATGCCGAGTGTTCAAATTTCGGAAGTACGTATAGTGCGTATTCTCACACCTTTACATATTTGTATGTATGTATGCAGGAGTGGGAAAATTTTTTTTTCTTTTTTAGGTGCACATGTTTCTGACAGGAAAATGTGGACTTCCGATACATATCCAGGAATTGGGCAGACACTTCTTTGTATTGTGCAGTAGTATTGAGACGGATTGAAGAATGTCTGGAGCCCGATGATGGTCAATGCCGAGTGTTCAAACTTCGGAAGTACGTATAGTGCGTATTCTCACACCTTTACATATTTGTATGTATGTATGCAGGAGTGGGAAAAAGTTTTTTTTTTCTTTTTTAGGTGCACATGTTTCTGACAGGAAAATGTGGACTTCCGATACATAGCCAGGAATTGGGCAGACACTTCTTTGTATTGCGCAGTAGTATTGAGACGGAGTGAAGAATCTCTGGAGCCCGATGATGGTCAATGCCGAGTGTTCAAATTTCGGAAGTACGTATAGTGCGTATTCTCACACCTTTACATATTTGTATGTATGTATGCAGGAGTGGGAAAATTTTTTTTTTCTTTTTTAGGTGCACATGTTTCTGACAGGAAAATGTGGACTTCCGATACATATCCAGGAATTGGGCAGACTCTTCTTTGTATTGAGCAGTAGTATTGAGACGGAGTGAAGAATCTCTGGAGCCCGATGATGGTCAATGCCGAGTGTTCAAATTTCGGAAGTACGTATAGTACGTATTCTCACACCTTTACATATTTGTATGTATGTATGCAGGAGTTGGAAAAGTTTTTTTTTCTTTTTTAGGTGCACATGTTTCTGACAGGAAAATGTGGACTTCCGATACATATCCAGGAATTGGGCAGACTCTTCTTTGTATTGTGCAGTAGTATTGAGACCGAGTGAAGAATCTCTGGAGCCCGATGATGGTCAATGCCGAGTGTTCAAATTTCGGAAGTACGTATAGTGCGTATTCTCACACCTTTACATATTTGTATGTATGTATGCAGGAGTGGGAAAAAGTTTTTTTTTCTTTTTTAGGTGCACATGTTTCTGACAGGAAAATGTGGACTTCCGATACATATCCAGGAATTGGGCAGACACTTCTTTGTATTGTGCTGTAGTATTGAGACGGAGTGAAGAATCTCTGGAGCCCGATGATGGTCAATGCCGAGTGTTCAAATTTCGGAAGTACGTATAGTGCGTATTCTCACACCTTTACATATTTGTATGTATGTATGCAGGAGTGGGAAAATTTTTTTTTCTTTTTTAGGTGCACATGTTTCTGACAGGAAAATGTGGACTTCCAATACATATCCAGGAATTGGGCAGACTCTTCTTTGTATTGTGCAGTAGTATTGAGACGGAGTGAAGAATCTCTGGAGCCCGATGATGGTCAATGCCGAGTGTTCAAATTTCGGAAGTACGTATAGTGCGTATTCTCACACTTTTACATATTTGTATGTATGTATGCAGGAGTGGGAAATTTTTTTTTTCTTTTTTAGGGGCACATGTTTCTGACAGGAAAATGTGGACTTCCGATACATATCCAGGATTGGGCAGACTCTTCTTTGTATTGTGCAGTAGTATTGAGACGGAGTGAAGAATCTCTGGAGCCCGATGATGGTCAATGCCGAGTGTTCAAATTTCGGAAGTACGTATAGTGCGTATTCTCACACCTTTACATATTTGTATGTATGTATGCAGGAGTGGGAAAATTTTTTTTTTCTTTTTTAGGTGCACATGTTTCTGACAGGAAAATGTTGACTTCCGATACATATCCAGGAATTGGGCAGACTCTTCTTTGTATTGTGCAGTAGTATTGAGACGGAGTGAAGAATATCTGGAGCCCGATGATGGTCAATGCCGAGTGTTCAAATTTCGGAAGTACGTATAGTGCGTATTCTCACACCTTTACATATTTGTATGTATGTATGCAGGAGTGGGAAAAAGTTTTTTTTTTCTTTTTTAGGTGCACATGTTTCTGACAGGAAAATGTGGACTTCCGATACATATCCAGGAATTGGGCAGACTCTTCTTTGTATTGTGCAGTAGTATTGAGACGGAGTGAAGAATCTCTGGAGCCCGATGATGGTCAATGCCGAGTGTTCAAATTTCGGAAGTACGTATAGTGCGTATTCTCACACCTTTACATATTTGTATGTATGTATGCAGGAGTGGGAAATTTTTTTTTTTTTTTTTTTTTTTTTTAGGTGCACATGTTTTTGACAGGAAAATGTGGACTTCCGATACATATCCAGGAATTGGGCAGACTCTTCTTTGTATTGTGCAGTAGTATTGAGACGGAGTGAAGAATCTCTGGAGCCCGATGATGGTCAATGCCGAGTGTTCAAATTTCGGAAGTACGTATAGTGCGTATTCTCACACCTTTACATATTTGTATGTATGTATGCAGGAGTGGGAAAAATTTTTTTTTCTTTTTTAGGTGCACATGTTTCTGACAGGAAAATGTGGACTTCCGATACATATCCAGGAATTGGGCAGACTCTTCTTTGTACTGTGCAGTAGTATTGAGACGGAGTGAAGAATCTCTGGAGCCCGATGATGGTCAATGCCGAGTGTTCAAATTTCGGAAGTACGTATAGTGCGTATTCTCACACCTTTACATATTTGTATGTATGTATGCAGGAGTGGGAAAAAGTTTTTTTTTCTTTTTTAGGTGCACATGTTTCTGACAGGAAAATGTGGACTTCCGATACATAGCCAGGAATTGGGCAGACACTTCTTTGTATTGCGCAGTAGTATTGAGACGGAGTGAAGAATCTCTGGAGCCCGATGATGGTCAATGCCGAGTGTTCAAATTTCGGAAGTACGTATAGTGCGTATTCTCACACCTTTACATATTTGTATGTATGTATGCAGGAGTGGGAAAATTTTTTTTTCTTTTTTAGGTGCACATGTTTCTGACAGGAAAATGTGGACTTCCGATACATATCCAGGAATTGGGCAGACACTTCTTTGTATTGTGCAGTAGTATTGAGACGGAGTGAAGAATCTCTGGAGCCCGATGATGGTCAATGCCGAGTGTTCAAATTTCGGAAGTACGTATAGTGCGTATTCTCACACCTTTACATATTTGTATGTATGTATGCAGGAGTGGGAAAAAGTTTTTTTTCTTTTTTAGGTGCACATGTTTCTGACAGGAAAATGTGGACTTCCGATACATATCCAGGAATTGGGCAGACTCTTCTTTGTATTGTGCAGTAGTATTGAGACGGAGGGAAGAATATCTGGAGCCCGATGATGGTCAATGCCGAGTGTTCAAATTTCGGAAGTACGTATAGTGCGTATTCTCACACCTTTACATATTTGTATGTATGTATGCAGGAGTGGGAAAATTTTTTTTTCTTTTTTAGGTGCACATGTTTCTGACAGGAAAATGTGGACTTCCGATACATATCCAGGAATTGGGCAGACACTTCTTTGTATTGTGCAGTAGTATTGAGACGGATTGAAGAATGTCTGGAGCCCGATGATGGTCAATGCCGAGTGTTCAAACTTCGGAAGTACGTATAGTGCGTATTCTCACACCTTTACATATTTGTATGTATGTATGCAGGAGTGGGAAAAAGTTTTTTTTTCTTTTTTAGGTGCACATGTTTCTGACAGGAAAATGTGGACTTCCGATACATAGCCAGGAATTGGGCAGACACTTCTTTGTATTGCGCAGTAGTATTGAGACGGAGTGAAGAATCTCTGGAGCCCGATGATGGTCAATGCCGAGTGTTCAAATTTCGGAAGTACGTATAGTGCGTATTCTCACACCTTTACATATTTGTATGTATGTATGCAGGAGTGGGAAAATTTTTTTTTTCTTTTTTAGGTGCACATGTTTCTGACAGGAAAATGTGGACTTCCGATACATATCCAGGAATTGGGCAGACTCTTCTTTGTATTGTGCAGTAGTATTGAGACCGAGTGAAGAATCTCTGGAGCCCGATGATGGTCAATGCCGAGTGTTCAAATTTCGGAAGTACGTATAGTGCGTATTCTCACACCTTTACATATTTGTATGTATGTATGCAGGAGTGGGAAAAAGTTTTTTTTTCTTTTTTAGGTGCACATGTTTCTGACAGGAAAATGTGGACTTCCGATACATATCCAGGAATTGGGCAGACACTTCTTTGTATTGTGCAGTAGTATTGAGACGGAGTGAAGAATCTCTGGAGCCCGATGATGGTCAATGCCGAGTGTTCAAATTTCGGAAGTACGTATAGTGCGTATTCTCACACCTTTACATATTTGTATGTATGTATGCTGGAGTGGGAAATTTTTTTTTTCTTTTTTAGGTGCACATGTTTCTGACAGGAAAATGTGGACTTCCGATACATATCCAGGAATTGGGCAGACTCTTCTTTGTATTGTGCAGTAGTATTGAGACGGAGTGAAGAATCTCTGGAGCCCGATGATGGTCAATGCCGAGTGTTCAAATTTCGGAAGTACGTATAGTGCGTATTCTCACACCTTTACATATTTGTATGTATGTATGTAGGAGTGGGAAAATTTTTTTTTCTTTTTTAGGTGCACATGTTTCTGACAGGAAAATGTGGACTTCCGATACATATCCAGGAATTGGGCAGACTCTTCTTTGTATTGTGCAGTAGTATTGAGACGGAGTGAAGAATCTCTGGAGCCCGATGATGGTCAATGCCGAGTGTTCAAATTTCGGAAGTACGTATAGTGCGTATTCTCACACCTTTACATATTTGTATGTATGTATGCAGGAGTGGGAAAAAGTTTTTTTTCTTTTTAGGTGCACATGTTTCTGACAGGAAAATGTGGACTTCCGATACATATCCAGGAATTGGGCAGACACTTCTTTGTATTGTGCAGTAGTATTGAGACGGAGTGAAGAATCTCTGGAGCCCGATGATGGTCAATGCCGAGTGTTCAAATTTCGGAAGTACGTATAGTGCGTATTCTCACACCTTTACATATTTGTATGTATGTATGCAGGAGTGGGAAAATTTTTTTTTTCTTTTTTAGGGGCACATGTTTCTGACAGGAAAATGTGGACTTCCGATACATATCCAGGATTGGGCAGACTCTTCTTTGTATTGTGCAGTAGTATTGAGACGGAGTGAAGAATCTCTGGAGCCCGATGATGGTCAATGCCGAGTGTTCAAATTTCGGAAGTACGTATAGTGCGTATTCTCACACCTTTACATATTTGTATGTATGTATGCAGGAGTGGGAAAATTTTTTTTTTCTTTTTTAGGTGCACATGTTTCTGACAGGAAAATGTTGACTTCCGATACATATCCAGGAATTGGGCAGACTCTTCTTTGTATTGTGCAGTAGTATTGAGACGGAGTGAAGAATATCTGGAGCCCGATGATGGTCAATGCCGAGTGTTCAAATTTCGGAAGTACGTATAGTGCGTATTCTCACACCTTTACATATTTGTATGTATGTATGCAGGAGTGGGAAAAAGTTTTTTTTTCTTTTTTAGGTGCACATGTTTCTGACAGGAAAATGTGGACTTCCGATACATATCCAGGAATTGGGCAGACTCTTCTTTGTATTGTGCAGTAGTATTGAGACGGAGTGAAGAATCTCTGGAGCCCGATGATGGTCAATGCCGAGTGTTCAAATTTCGGAAGTACGTATAGTGCGTATTCTCACACCTTTACATATTTGTATGTATGTATGCAGGAGTGGGAAATTTTTTTTTTTTTTTTTTTTTTAGGTGCACATGTTTTTGACAGGAAAATGTGGACTTCCGATACATATCCAGGAATTGGGCAGACTCTTCTTTGTATTGTGCAGTAGTATTGAGACGGAGTGAAGAATCTCTGGAGCCCGATGATGGTCAATGCCGAGTGTTCAAATTTCGGAAGTACGTATAGTGCGTATTCTCACACCTTTACATATTTGTATGTATGTATGCAGGAGTGGGAAAAATTTTTTTTTCTTTTTTAGGTGCACATGTTTCTGACAGGAAAATGTGGACTTCCGATACATATCCAGGAATTGGGCAGACTCTTTGTATTGTGCAGAAGTATTGAGACGGAGTGAAGAATCTCTGGAGCCCGATGATGGTCAATGCCGAGTGTTCAAATTTCGGAAGTACGTATAGTGCGTATTCTCACACCTTTACATATTTGTATGTATGTATGCAGGAGTGGGAAAAAGTTTTTTTTCTTTTTTAGGTGCACATGTTTCTGACAGGAAAATGTGGACTTCCGATACATATCCAGGAATTGGGCGGACTCTTCTTTCTATTGTGAAGTAGTATTGAGACGGAGTGAAGAATATCTGGAGCCCGATGATGGTCAATGCCGAGTGTTCAAATTTCGGAAGTACGTATAGTGCGTATTCTCACACCTTTACATATTTGTATGTATGTATGCAGGAGTGGGAAAATTTTTTTTTCTTTTTTAGGTGCACATGTTTCTGACAGGAAAATGTGGACTTCCGATACATATCCAGGAATTGGGCAGACACTTCTTTGTATTGTGCAGTAGTATTGAGACGGATTGAAGAATGTCTGGAGCCCGATGATGGTCAATGCCGAGTGTTCAAACTTCGGAAGTACGTATAGTGCGTATTCTCACACCTTTACATATTTGTATGTATGTATGCAGGAGTGGGAAAAAGTTTTTTTTTTCTTTTTTAGGTGCACATGTTTCTGACAGGAAAATGTGGACTTCCGATACATAGCCAGGAATTGGGCAGACACTTCTTTGTATTGCGCAGTAGTATTGAGACGGAGTGAAGAATCTCTGGAGCCCGATGATGGTCAATGCCGAGTGTTCAAATTTCGGAAGTACGTATAGTGCGTATTCTCACACCTTTACATATTTGTATGTATGTATGCAGGAGTGGGAAAATTTTTTTTTTCTTTTTTAGGTGCACATGTTTCTGACAGGAAAATGTGGACTTCCGATACATATCCAGGAATTGGGCAGACTCTTCTTTGTATTGAGCAGTAGTATTGAGACGGAGTGAAGAATCTCTGGAGCCCGATGATGGTCAATGCCGAGTGTTCAAATTTCGGAAGTACGTATAGTACGTATTCTCACACCTTTACATATTTGTATGTATGTATGCAGGAGTTGGAAAAGTTTTTTTTTCTTTTTTAGGTGCACATGTTTCTGACAGGAAAATGTGGACTTCCGATACATATCCAGGAATTGGGCAGACTCTTCTTTGTATTGTGCAGTAGTATTGAGACCGAGTGAAGAATCTCTGGAGCCCGATGATGGTCAATGCCGAGTGTTCAAATTTCGGAAGTACGTATAGTGCGTATTCTCACACCTTTACATATTTGTATGTATGTATGCAGGAGTGGGAAAAAGTTTTTTTTTCTTTTTTAGGTGCACATGTTTCTGACAGGAAAATGTGGACTTCCGATACATATCCAGGAATTGGGCAGACACTTCTTTGTATTGTGCTGTAGTATTGAGACGGAGTGAAGAATCTCTGGAGCCCGATGATGGTCAATGCCGAGTGTTCAAATTTCGGAAGTACGTATAGTGCGTATTCTCACACCTTTACATATTTGTATGTATGTATGCAGGAGTGGGAAAATTTTTTTTTCTTTTTTAGGTGCACATGTTTCTGACAGGAAAATGTGGACTTCCAATACATATCCAGGAATTGGGCAGACTCTTCTTTGTATTGTGCAGTAGTATTGAGACGGAGTGAAGAATCTCTGGAGCCCGATGATGGTCAATGCCGAGTGTTCAAATTTCGGAAGTACGTATAGTGCGTATTCTCACACTTTTACATATTTGTATGTATGTATGCAGGAGTGGGAAATTTTTTTTTTCTTTTTTAGGGGCACATGTTTCTGACAGGAAAATGTGGACTTCCGATACATATCCAGGATTGGGCAGACTCTTCTTTGTATTGTGCAGTAGTATTGAGACGGAGTGAAGAATCTCTGGAGCCCGATGATGGTCAATGCCGAGTGTTCAAATTTCGGAAGTACGTATAGTGCGTATTCTCACACCTTTACATATTTGTATGTATGTATGCAGGAGTGGGAAAATTTTTTTTTTCTTTTTTAGGTGCACATGTTTCTGACAGGAAAATGTTGACTTCCGATACATATCCAGGAATTGGGCAGACTCTTCTTTGTATTGTGCAGTAGTATTGAGACGGAGTGAAGAATATCTGGAGCCCGATGATGGTCAATGCCGAGTGTTCAAATTTCGGAAGTACGTATAGTGCGTATTCTCACACCTTTACATATTTGTATGTATGTATGCAGGAGTGGGAAAAAGTTTTTTTTTTCTTTTTTAGGTGCACATGTTTCTGACAGGAAAATGTGGACTTCCGATACATATCCAGGAATTGGGCAGACTCTTCTTTGTATTGTGCAGTAGTATTGAGACGGAGTGAAGAATCTCTGGAGCCCGATGATGGTCAATGCCGAGTGTTCAAATTTCGGAAGTACGTATAGTGCGTATTCTCACACCTTTACATATTTGTATGTATGTATGCAGGAGTGGGAAATTTTTTTTTTTTTTTTTTTTTTTTTTTAGGTGCACATGTTTTTGACAGGAAAATGTGGACTTCCGATACATATCCAGGAATTGGGCAGACTCTTCTTTGTATTGTGCAGTAGTATTGAGACGGAGTGAAGAATCTCTGGAGCCCGATGATGGTCAATGCCGAGTGTTCAAATTTCGGAAGTACGTATAGTGCGTATTCTCACACCTTTACATATTTGTATGTATGTATGCAGGAGTGGGAAAAATTTTTTTTTCTTTTTTAGGTGCACATGTTTCTGACAGGAAAATGTGGACTTCCGATACATATCCAGGAATTGGGCAGACTCTTCTTTGTACTGTGCAGTAGTATTGAGACGGAGTGAAGAATCTCTGGAGCCCGATGATGGTCAATGCCGAGTGTTCAAATTTCGGAAGTACGTATAGTGCGTATTCTCACACCTTTACATATTTGTATGTATGTATGCAGGAGTGGGAAAAAGTTTTTTTTTCTTTTTTAGGTGCACATGTTTCTGACAGGAAAATGTGGACTTCCGATACATATCCAGGAATTTGACAGACACTTCTTTGTATTGTGCAGTAGTATTGAGACGGAGTGAAGAATCTCTGGAGCCCGATGATGGTCAATGCCGAGTGTTCAAATTTCGGAAGTACGTATAGTGCGTATTCTCACACCTTTACATATTTGTATGTATGTATGCAGGAGTGGGAAAAAGTTTTTTTTCTTTTTAGGTGCACATGTTTCTGACAGGAAAATGTGGACTTCCGATACATATCCAGGAATTGGGCAGACACTTCTTTGTATTGTGCAGTAGTATTGACACGGAGTGAAGAATCTCTGGAGCCCGATGATGGTCAATGCCGAGTGTTCAAATTTCGGAAGTACGTATAGTGCGTATTCTCACACCTTTACATATTTGTATGTATGTATGCAGGAGTGGGAAAATTTTTTTTTCTTTTTTAGGTGCACATGTTTCTGACAGGAAAATGTGGACTTCCAATACATATCCAGGAATTGGGCAGACTCTTCTTTGTATTGTGCAGTAGTATTGAGACGGAGTGAAGAATCTCTGGAGCCCGATGATGGTCAATGCCGAGTGTTCAAATTTCGGAAGTACGTATAGTGCGTATTCTCACACTTTTACATATTTGTATGTATGTATGCAGGAGTGGGAAATTTTTTTTTTCTTTTTTAGGGGCACATGTTTCTGACAGGAAAATGTGGACTTCCGATACATATCCAGGATTGGGCAGACTCTTCTTTGTATTGTGCAGTAGTATTGAGACGGAGTGAAGAATCTCTGGAGCCCGATGATGGTCAATGCCGAGTGTTCAAATTTCGGAAGTACGTATAGTGCGTATTCTCACACCTTTACATATTTGTATGTATGTATGCAGGAGTGGGAAAATTTTTTTTTTCTTTTTTAGGTGCACATGTTTCTGACAGGAAAATGTTGACTTCCGATACATATCCAGGAATTGGGCAGACTCTTCTTTGTATTGTGCAGTAGTATTGAGACGGAGTGAAGAATATCTGGAGCCCGATGATGGTCAATGCCGAGTGTTCAAATTTCGGAAGTACGTATAGTGCGTATTCTCACACCTTTACATATTTGTATGTATGTATGCAGGAGTGGGAAAAAGTTTTTTTTTCTTTTTTAGGTGCACATGTTTCTGACAGGAAAATGTGGACTTCCGATACATATCCAGGAATTGGGCAGACTCTTCTTTGTATTGTGCAGTAGTATTGAGACGGAGTGAAGAATCTCTGGAGCCCGATGATGGTCAATGCCGAGTGTTCAAATTTCGGAAGTACGTATAGTGCGTATTCTCACACCTTTACATATTTGTATGTATGTATGCAGGAGTGGGAAATTTTTTTTTTTTTTTTTTTTTTTTAGGTGCACATGTTTTTGACAGGAAAATGTGGACTTCCGATACATATCCAGGAATTGGGCAGACTCTTCTTTGTATTGTGCAGTAGTATTGAGACGGAGTGAAGAATCTCTGGAGCCCGATGATGGTCAATGCCGAGTGTTCAAATTTCGGAAGTACGTATAGTGCGTATTCTCACACCTTTACATATTTGTATGTATGTATGCAGGAGTGGGAAAAATTTTTTTTTCTTTTTTAGGTGCACATGTTTCTGACAGGAAAATGTGGACTTCCGATACATATCCAGGAATTGGGCAGACTCTTCTTTGTACTGTGCAGTAGTATTGAGACGGAGTGAAGAATCTCTGGAGCCCGATGATGGTCAATGCCGAGTGTTCAAATTTCGGAAGTACGTATAGTGCGTATTCTCACACCTTTACATATTTGTATGTATGTATGCAGGAGTGGGAAAAAGTTTTTTTTTCTTTTTTAGGTGCACATGTTTCTGACAGGAAAATGTGGACTTCCGATACATATCCAGGAATTTGACAGACACTTCTTTGTATTGTGCAGTAGTATTGAGACGGAGTGAAGAATCTCTGGAGCCCGATGATGGTCAATGCCGAGTGTTCAAATTTCGGAAGTACGTATAGTGCGTATTCTCACACCTTTACATATTTGTATGTATGTATGCAGGAGTGGGAAAATTTTTTTTTTTCTTTTTTAGGTGCACATGTTTCTGACAGGAAAATGTGGACTTCCGATACATATCCAGGAATTGGGCAGACTCTTCTTTGTACTGTGCAGTAGTATTGAGACGGAGTGAAGAATCTCTGGAGCCCGATGATGGTCAATGCCGAGTGTTCAAATTTCGGAAGTACGTATAGTGCGTATTCTCACACCTTTACATATTTGTATGTATGTATGCAGGAGTGGGAAAAAGTTTTTTTTTCTTTTTTAGGTGCACATGTTTCTGACAGGAAAATGTGGACTTCCGATACATATCCAGGAATTTGGCAGACACTTCTTTGTATTGTGCAGTAGTATTGAGACGGAGTGAAGAATCTCTGGAGCCCGATGATGGTCAATGCCGAGTGTTCAAATTTCGGAAGTACGTATAGTGCGTATTCTCACACCTTTACATATTTGTATGTATGTATGCTGGAGTGGGAAATTTTTTTTTTCTTTTTTAGGTGCACATGTTTCTGACAGGAAAATGTGGACTTCCGATACATATCCAGGAATTGGGCAGACTCTTCTTTGTATTGTGCAGTAGTATTGAGACGGAGTGAAGAATCTCTGGAGCCCGATGATGGTCAATGCCGAGTGTTCAAATTTCGGAAGTACGTATAGTGCGTATTCTCACACCTTTACATATTTGTATGTATGTATGTAGGAGTGGGAAAATTTTTTTTTCTTTTTTAGGTGCACATGTTTCTGACAGGAAAATGTGGACTTCCGATACATATCCAGGAATTGGGCAGACTCTTCTTTGTATTGTGCAGTAGTATTGAGACGGAGTGAAGAATCTCTGGAGCCCGATGATGGTCAATGCCGAGTGTTCAAATTTCGGTAGTACGTATAGTGCGTATTCTCACACCTTTACATATTTGTATGTATGTATGCAGGAGTGGGAAAAAGTTTTTTTTCTTTTTAGGTGCACATGTTTCTGACAGGAAAATGTGGACTTCCGATACATATCCAGGAATTGGGCAGACACTTCTTTGTATTGTGCAGTAGTATTGAGACGGAGTGAAGAATCTCTGGAGCCCGATGATGGTCAATGCCGAGTGTTCAAATTTCGGAAGTACGTATAGTGCGTATTCTCACACCTTTACATATTTGTATGTATGTATGCAGGAGTGGGAAAATTTTTTTTTTCTTTTTTAGGTGCACATGTTTCTGACAGGAAAATGTGGACTTCCAATACATATCCAGGAATTGGGCAGACTCTTCTTTGTATTGTGCAGTAGTATTGAGACGGAGTGAAGAATCTCTGGAGCCCGATGATGGTCAATGCCGAGTGTTCAAATTTCGGAAGTACGTATAGTGCGTATTCTCACACTTTTACATATTTGTATGTATGTATGCAGGAGTGGGAAATTTTTTTTTTCTTTTTTAGGGGCACATGTTTCTGACAGGAAAATGTGGACTTCCGATACATATCCAGGATTGGGCAGACTCTTCTTTGTATTGTGCAGTAGTATTGAGACGGAGTGAAGAATCTCTGGAGCCCGATGATGGTCAATGCCGAGTGTTCAAATTTCGGAAGTACGTATAGTGCGTATTCTCACACCTTTACATATTTGTATGTATGTATGCAGGAGTGGGAAAAAATTTTTTTTCTTTTTTAGGTGCACATGTTTCTGACAGGAAAATGTTGACTTCCGATACATATCCAGGAATTGGGCAGACTCTTCTTTGTATTGTGCAGTAGTATTGAGACGGAGTGAAGAATATCTGGAGCCCGATGATGGTCAATGCCGAGTGTTCAAATTTCGGAAGTACGTATAGTGCGTATTCTCACACCTTTACATATTTGTATGTATGTATGCAGGAGTGGGAAAAAGTTTTTTTTTTCTTTTTTAGGTGCACATGTTTCTGACAGGAAAATGTGGACTTCCGATACATATCCAGGAATTGGGCAGACTCTTCTTTGTATTGTGCAGTAGTATTGAGACGGAGTGAAGAATCTCTGGAGCCCGATGATGGTCAATGCCGAGTGTTCAAATTTCGGAAGTACGTATAGTGCGTATTCTCACACCTTTACATATTTGTATGTATGTATGCAGGAGTGGGAAATTTTTTTTTTTTTTTTTTTTTTTTAGGTGCACATGTTTTTGACAGGAAAATGTGGACTTCCGATACATATCCAGGAATTTGACAGACACTTCTTTGTATTGTGCAGTAGTATTGAGACGGAGTGAAGAATCTCTGGAGCCCGATGATGGTCAATGCCGAGTGTTCAAATTTCGGAAGTACGTATAGTGCGTATTCTCACACCTTTACATATTTGTATGTATGTATGCAGGAGTGGGAAAATTTTTTTTTTTTCTTTTTTAGGTGCACATGTTTCTGACAGGAAAATGTGGACTTCCGATACATATCCAGGAATTGGGCAGACTCTTCTTTGTACTGTGCAGTAGTATTGAGACGGAGTGAAGAATCTCTGGAGCCCGATGATGGTCAATGCCGAGTGTTCAAATTTCGGAAGTACGTATAGTGCGTATTCTCACACCTTTACATATTTGTATGTATGTATGCAGGAGTGGGAAAAAGTTTTTTTTTCTTTTTTAGGTGCACATGTTTCTGACAGGAAAATGTGGACTTCCGATACATATCCAGGAATTTGGCAGACACTTCTTTGTATTGTGCAGTAGTATTGAGACGGAGTGAAGAATCTCTGGAGTCCGATGATGGTCAATGCCGAGTGTTCAAATTTCGGAAGTACGTATAGTGCGTATTCTCACACCTTTACATATTTGTATGTATGTATGCAGGAGTGGGAATTTTTTTTTTTTTTTTTTTTTTTAGGTGCACATGTTTCTGACAGGAAAATGTGGACTTCCGATACATATCCAGGAATTGGGCAGAGTCTTCTTTGTATTGTGCAGTAGTATTGAGACGGAGTGAAGAATCTCTGGAGCCCGATGATGGTCAATGCCGAGTGTTCAAATTTCGGAAGTACGTATAGTGCGTATTCTCACACCTTTACATATTTGTATGTATGTATGCAGGAGTGGGAAATTTTTTTTTTTCTTTTTTAGGTGCACATGTTTCTGACAGGAAAATGTGGACTTCCGATACATATCCAGGAATTGGGCAGACTCTTCTTTGTACTGTGCAGTAGTATTGAGACATAGTGAAGAATCTCTGGAGCCCGATGATGGTAAATGCCGAGTGTTCAAATTTCGGAAGTACGTATAGTGCGTATTCTCACACCTTTACATATTTGTGTGTATGTATGCAGGAGTGGGAAAAAGTTTTTTTTTCTTTTTTAGGTGCACATGTTTCTGACAGGAAAATGTGGACTTCCGATACATATCCAGGAATTTGGCAGACACTTCTTTGTATTGTGCAGTAGTATTGAGACGGAGTGAAGAATCTCTGGAGCCCGATGATGGTCAATGCCGAGTGTTCAAATTTCGGAAGTACGTATAGTGCGTATTCTCACACCTTTACATATTTGTATGTATGTATGCAGGAGTGGGAAAATTTTTTTTTTCTTTTTTAGGTGCACATGTTTCTGACAGGAAAATGTGGACTTCCGATACATATCCAGGAATTGGGCAGACTCTTCTTTGTACTGTGCAGTAGTATTGAGACGGAGTGAAGAAGCTCTGGTGCCCGATGATGGTCAATGCCGAGTGTTCAAATTTCGGAAGTACGTATAGTGCGTATTCTCACACCTTTACATATTTGTATGTATGTATGCAGGAGTGGGAAAAAGTTTTTTTTTCTTTTTTAGGTGCACATGTTTCTGACAGGAAAATGTGGACTTCCGATACATATCCAGGAATTTGGCAGACACTTCTTTGTATTGTGCAGTAGTATTGAGACGGAGTGAAGAATCTCTGGAGCCCGATGATGGTCAATGCCGAGTGTTCAAATTTCGGAAGTACGTATAGTGCGTATTCTCACACCTTTACATATTTGTATGTATGTATGCAGGAGTGGGAAAATTTTTTTTTTCTTTTTTAGGTGCACATGTTTCTGACAGGAAAATGTGGACTTCCGATACATATCCAGGAATTGGGCAGACTCTTCTTTGTATTGTGCAGTAGTATTGAGACGGAGTGAAGAATCTCTGGAGCCCGATGATGGTCAATGCCGAGTGTTCAAATTTCGGAAGTACGTATAGTGCGTATTCTCACACCTTTACATATTTGTATGTATGTATGCAGGAGTGGGAAAATTTTTTTTTCTTTTTTAGGTGCACATGTTTCTGACAGGAAAATGTGGACTTCCGATACATATCCAGGAATTGGGCAGACTCTTCTTTGTATTGTGCAGTAGTATTGAGACGGAGTGAAGAATCTCTGGAGCCCGATGATGGTTAATGCCGAGTGTTCAAATTTCGGAAGTACGTATAGTGCGTATTCTCACACCTTTACATATTTGTATGTATGTATGCAGGAGTGGGAAAATTTTTTTTTCTTTTTTAGGTGCACATGTTTCTGACAGGAAAATGTGGACTTCCGATACATATCCAGGAATTGGGCAGAAGCTTCTTTGTATTGTGCAGTAGTATTGAGACGGAGTGAAGAATATCTGGAGCCCGATGATGGTCAATGCCGAGTGTTCAAATTTCGGAACTACGTATAGTGCGTATTCTCACACCTTTACATATTTGTATGTATGTATGCAGGAGTGGGAAAAAGTTTTTTTTTCTTTTTTAGGTGCACATGTTTCTGACAGGAAAATGTGGACTTCCGATACATATCCAGGAATTTGGCAGACACTTCTTTGTATTGTGCAGTAGTATTGAGACGGAGTGAAGAATCTCTGGAGCCCGATGATGGTCAATGCCGAGTGTTCAAATTTCGGAAGTACGTATAGTGCGTATTCTCACACCTTTACATATTTGTATGTATGTATGCAAGAGTGGGAAATTTTTTTTTTCTTTTTTAGATTCACATTGTTTCTGACAGGAAAATGTGGACTTCCGATACATATCCAGGAATTGGGCAGACTCTTCTTTGTACTGTGCAGTAGTATTGAGACGGAGTGAAGAATCTCTGGAGCCCGATGATGGTCAATGCCGAGTGTTCAAATTTCGGAAGTACGTATAGTGCGTATTCTCACACCTTTACATATTTGTATGTATGTATGCAGGAGTGGGAAAAAGTTTTTTTTTCTTTTTTAGGTGCACATGTTTCTGACAGGAAAATGTGGACTTCCGATACATATCCAGGAATTTGGCAGACACTTCTTTGTATTGTGCAGTAGTATTGAGACGGAGTGAAGAATCTCTGGAGCCCGATGATGGTCAATGCCGAGTGTTCAAATTTCGGAAGTACGTATAGTGCGTATTCTCACACCTTTACATATTTGTATGTATGTATGCAGGAGTGGGAAAATTTTTTTTTCTTTTTTAGGTGCACATGTTTCTGACAGGAAAATGTGGACTTCCGATACATATCCAGGAATTGGGCAGACACTTCTTTGTATTGTGCAGTAGTATTGAGACGGATTGAAGAATGTCTGGAGCCCGATGATGGTCAATGCCGAGTGTTCAAACTTCGGAAGTACGTATAGTGCGTATTCTCACACCTTTACATATTTGTATGTATGTATGCAGGAGTGGGAAAAAGTTTTTTTTTCTTTTTTAGGTGCACATGTTTCTGACAGGAAAATGTGGACTTCCGATACATATCCAGGAATTGGGCAGACTCTTCTTTGTATTGTGCAGTAGTATTGAGACGGAGGGAAGAATCTCTGGAGCCCGATGATGGTCAATGCCGAGTGTTCAAATTTCGGAAGTACGTATAGTGCGTATTCTCACACCTTTACATATTTGTATGTATGTATGCAGGAGTGGGAAAATTTTTTTTTCTTTTTTAGGTGCACATGTTTCTGACAGGAAAATGTGGACTTCCGATACATATCCAGGAATTGGGCAGACTCTTCTTTGTATTGTGCAGTAGTATTGAGACGGAGTGAAGAATCTCTGGAGCCCGATGATGGTCAATGCCGAGTGTTCAAATTTCGGAAGTACGTATAGTGCGTATTCTCACACCTTTACATATTTGTATGTATGTATGCAGGAGTGGGAAAATTTTTTTTTTCTTTTTTAGGTGCACATGTTTCTGACAGGAAAATGTGGACTTCCGATACATATCCAGGAATTGGGCACACTCTTCTTTGTATTGAGCAGTAGTATTGAGACGGAGTGAAGAATCTCTGGAGCCCGATGATGGTCAATGCCGAGTGTTCAAATTTCGGAAGTACGTATAGTACGTATTCTCACACCTTTACATATTTGTATGTATGTATGCAGGAGTGGGAAAATTTTTTTTTCTTTTTTAGGTGCACATGTTTCTGACAGGAAAATGTGGACTTCCGATACATATCCAGGAATTGGGCAGACTCTTCTTTGTATTGTGCAGTAGTATTGAGACCGAGTGAAGAATCTCTGGAGCCCGATGATGGTCAATGCCGAGTGTTCAAATTTCGGAAGTACGTATAGTGCGTATTCTCACACCTTTACATATTTGTATGTATGTATGCAGGAGTGGGAAAAAGTTTTTTTTTCTTTTTTAGGTGCACATGTTTCTGACAGGAAAATGTGGACTTCCGATACATATCCAGGAATTGGGCGGACTCTTCTTTCTATTGTGCAGTAGTATTGAGACGGAGTGAAGAATATCTGGAGCCCGATGATGGTCAATGCCGAGTGTTCAAATTTCGGAAGTACGTATAGTGCGTATTCTCACACCTTTACATATTTGTATGTATGTATGCAGGAGTGGGAAATTTTTTTTTTTCTTTTTTAGGTGCACATGTTTCTGACAGGAAAATGTGGACTTCCGATACATATCCAGGAATTGGGCAGACACTTCTTTGTATTGTGCAGTAGTATTGAGACGGAGTGAAGAATCTCTGGAGCCCGATGATGGTCAATGCCGAGTGTTCAAATTTCGGAAGTACGTATAGTGCGTATTCTCACACATTTACATATTTGTATGTATGTATGCAGGAGTGGGAAAATTATTTTTCTTTTTTAGGTGCACATGTTTCTGACAGGAAAATGTGGACTTCCGATACATATCCAGGAATTGGGCAGACTCTTCTTTGTATTGTGCAGAAGTATTGAGACGGAGTGAAGAATCTCTGGAGCCCGATGATGGTCAATGCCGAGTGTTCAAATTTCGGAAGTACGTATAGTGCGTATTCTCACACCTTTACATATTTGTATGTATGTATGCAGGAGTGGGAAAAAGTTTTTTTTCTTTTTTAGGTGCACATGTTTCTGACAGGAAAATGTGGACTTCCGATACATATCCAGGAATTGGGCGGACTCTTCTTTCTATTGTGAAGTAGTATTGAGACGGAGTGAAGAATATCTGGAGCCCGATGATGGTCAATGCCGAGTGTTCAAATTTCGGAAGTACGTATAGTGCGTATTCTCACACCTTTACATATTTGTATGTATGTATACAGGAGTGGGAAAATTTTTTTTTCTTTTTTAGGTGCACATGTTTCTGACAGGAAAATGTGGACTTCCGATACATATCCAGGAATTGGGCAGACACTTCTTTGTATTGTGCAGTAGTATTGAGACGGAGTGAAGAATCTCTGGAGCCCGATGATGGTCAATGCCGAGTGTTCAAACTTCGGAAGTACGTATAGTGCGTATTCTCACACCTTTACATATTTGTATGTATGTATGCAGGAGTGGGAAAAAGTTTTTTTTTCTTTTTTAGGTGCACATGTTTCTGACAGGAAAATGTGGACTTCCGATACATAGCCAGGAATTGGGCAGACACTTCTTTGTATTGCGCAGTAGTATTGAGACGGAGTGAAGAATCTCTGGAGCCCGATGATGGTCAATGCCGAGTGTTCAAATTTCGGAAGTACGTATAGTGCGTATTCTCACACCTTTACATATTTGTATGTATGTATGCAGGAGTGGGAAAATTTTTTTTTCTTTTTTAGGTGCACATGTTTCTGACAGGAAAATGTGGACTTCCGATACATATCCAGGAATTGGGCAGACACTTCTTTGTATTGTGCAGTAGTATTGAGACGGAGTGAAGAATCTCTGGAGCCCGATGATGGTCAATGCCGAGTGTTCAAATTTCGGAAGTACGTATAGTGCGTATTCTCACACATTTACATATTTGTATGTATGTATGCAAGAGTGGGAAAATTTTTTTTCTTTTTTAGGTGCACATGTTTCTGACAGGAAAATGTGGACTTCCGATACATATCCAGGAATTGGGCAGACTCTTCTTTGTATTGTGCAGAAGTATTGAGACGGAGTGAAGAATCTCTGGAGCCCGATGATGGTCAATGCCGAGTGTTCAAATTTCGGAAGTACGTATAGTGCGTATTCTCACACCTTTACATATTTGTATGTATGTATGCAGGAGTGGGAAAAAGTTTTTTTTCTTTTTTAGGTGCACATGTTTCTGACAGGAAAATGTGGACTTCCGATACATATCCAGGAATTGGGCGGACTCTTCTTTCTATTGTGAAGTAGTATTGAGACGGAGTGAAGAATGTCTGGAGCCCGATGATGGTCAATGCCGAGTGTTCAAATTTCGGAAGTACGTATAGTGCGTATTCTCACACCTTTACATATTTGTATGTATGTATGTAGGAGTGGGAAAATTTTTTTTTCTTTTTTAGGTGCACATGTTTCTGACAGGAAAATGTGGACTTCCGATACATATCCAGGAATTGGGCAGACTCTTCTTTGTATTGTGCAGTAGTATTGAGACGGAGTGAAGAATCTCTGGAGCCCGATGATGGTCAATGCCGAGTGTTCAAATTTCGGAAGTACGTATAGTGCGTATTCTCACACCTTTACATATTTGTATGTATGTATGCAGGAGTGGGAAAAAGTTTTTTTTTTCTTTTTTAGGTGCACATGTTTCTGACAGGAAAATGTGGACTTCCGATACATATCCAGGAATTGGGCAGACTCTTCTTTGTATTGTGCAGTAGTATTGAGACGGAGTGAAGAATCTCTGGAGCCCGATGATGGTCAATGCCGAGTGTTCAAATTTCGGAAGTACGTATAGTGCGTATTCTCACACCTTTACATATTTGTATGTATGTATGCAGGAGTGGGAAATTTTTTTTTTTTTTTTTTTTTTTTTTTTAGGTGCACATGTTTCTGACAGGAAAATGTGGACTTCCGATACATATCCAGGAATTGGGCAGACTCTTCTTTGTATTGTGCAGTAGTATTGAGACGGAGTGAAGAATCTCTGGAGCCCGATGATGGTCAATGCCGAGTGTTCAAATTTCGGAAGTACGTATAGTGCGTATTCTCACACCTTTACATATTTGTATGTATGTATGCAGGAGTGGGAAAAATTTTTTTTTCTTTTTTAGGTGCACATGTTTCTGACAGGAAAATGTGGACTTCCGATACATATCCAGGAATTGGGCAGACTCTTCTTTGTACTGTGCAGTAGTATTGAGACGGAGTGAAGAATCTCTGGAGCCCGATGATGGTCAATGCCGAGTGTTCAAATTTCGGAAGTACGTATAGTGCGTATTCTCACACCTTTACATATTTGTATGTATGTATGCAGGAGTGGGAAAAATTTTTTTTTCTTTTTTAGGTGCACATGTTTCTGACAGGAAAATGTGGACTTCCGATACATATCCAGGAATTGGGCAGACTCTTCTTTGTACTGTGCAGTAGTATTGAGACGGAGTGAAGAATCTCTGGAGCCCGATGATGGTCAATGCCGAGTGTTCAAATTTCGGAAGTACGTATAGTGCGTATTCTCACACCTTTACATATTTGTATGTATGTATGCAGGAGTGGGAAAAAGTTTTTTTTTCTTTTTTAGGTGCACATGTTTCTGACAGGAAAATGTGGACTTCCGATACATATCCAGGAATTTGGCAGACACTTCTTTGTATTGTGCAGTAGTATTGAGACGGAGTGAAGAATCTCTGGAGCCCGATGATGGTCAATGCCGAGTGTTCAAATTTCGGAAGTACGTATAGTGCGTATTCTCACACCTTTACATATTTGTATGTATGTATGCAGGAGTGGGAAAAAGTTTTTTTTTCTTTTTTAGGTGCACATGTTTCAGACAGGAAAATGTGGACTTCCGATACATATGCAGGAATTTGGCAGACACTTCTTTGTATTGTGCAGTAGTATTGAGACGGAGTGAAGAATCTCTGGAGCCCGATGATGGTCAATGCCGAGTGTTCAAATTTCGGAAGTACGTATAGTGCGTATTCTCACACCTTTACATATTTGTATGTATGTATGCAGGAGTGGGAAAATTTTTTTTTTCTTTTTTAGGTGCACATGTTTCTGACAGGAAAATGTGGACTTCCGATACATATCCAGGAATTGGGCAGACTCTTCTTTGTACTGTGCAGTAGTATTGAGACGGAGTGAAGAATCTCTGGAGCCCGATGATGGTCAATGCCGAGTGTTCAAATTTCGGAAGTACGTATAGTGCGTATTCTCACACCTTTACATATTTGTATGTATGTATGCAGGAGTGGGAAAAAGTTTTTTTTTCTTTTTTAGGTGCACATGTTTCTGACAGGAAAATGTGGACTTCCGATACATATCCAGGAATTTGGCAGACACTTCTTTGTATTGTGCAGTAGTATTGAGACGGAGTGAAGAATCTCTGGAGCCCGATGATGGTCAATGCCGAGTGTTCAAATTTCGGAAGTACGTATAGTGCGTATTCTCACACCTTTACATATTTGTATGTATGTATGCAGGAGTGGGAAAATTTTTTTTTTCTTTTTTAGGTGCACATGTTTCTGACAGGAAAATGTGGACTTCCGATACATATCCAGGAATTGGGCAGACTCTTCTTTGTATTGTGCAGTAGTATTGAGACGGAGTGAAGAATCTCTGGAGCCCGATGATGGTCAATGCCGAGTGTTCAAATTTCGGAAGTACGTATAGTACGTATTCTCACACCTTTACATATTTGTATGTATGTATGCAGGAGAGGGAAAATTTTTTTTTTTTCAGGTGCACATGTTTCTGACAGGAAAATGTGGACTTCCGATACATATCCAGGAATTGGGCAGTCTCTTCTTTGTATTGTGCAGTAGTATTGAGACGGAGTGAAGAATCTCTGGAGCCCGATGATGGTCAATGCCGAGTGTTCAAATTTCGGAAGTACGTATAGTGCGTATTCTCACACCTTTACATATTTGTATGTATGTATGCAGGAGTGGGAAAATTTTTTTTTCTTTTTTAGGTGCACATGTTTCTGACAGGAAAATGGTGACTTCCGATACATATCCAGGAATTGGGCAGACTCTTCTTTGTATTGTGCAGTAGTATTGAGACGGAGTGAAGAATCTCTGGAGCCCGATGATGGTCAATGCCGAGTGTTCAAATTTCGGAAGTACGTATAGTGCATATTCTCACACCTTTACATATTTGTATGTATGTATGCAGGAGTGGGAAAAAGTTTTTTTTTCTTTTTTAGGTGCACATGTTTCTGACAGGAAAATGTGGACTTCCGATACATATCCAGGAATTGGGCAGACACTTCTTTGTATTGTGCAGTAGTATTGAGACGGAATG
Source organism: Maratus speculifer (assembly GCA_964019185.1). Classification (NCBI taxonomy): domain Eukaryota; kingdom Metazoa; phylum Arthropoda; class Arachnida; order Araneae; family Salticidae; genus Maratus; species Maratus speculifer. The sequence goes on along the minus strand of OZ025294.1, from coordinate 388,190,855 downwards.
AAGAATCTCTGGAGCCCGATGATGGTCAATGCCGAGTGTTCAAATTTCGGAAGTACGTATAGTGCGTATTCTCACACCTTTACATATTTGTATGTATGTATGCAGGAGTGGGAAAAAGTTTATTTTTTCTTTTTTAGGTGCACATGTTTCTGACAGGAAAATGTGGACTTCCGATACATATCCAGGAACTGGGCAGACTCTTCTTTGTATTGTGCAGTAGTATTGAGACGGAGTGAAGAATCTCTGGAGTCCGATGATGGTCAATGCCGAGTGTTCAAATTTCGGAAGTACGTATAGTGCGTATTCTCACACCTTTACATATTTGTATGTATGTATGCAGGAGTGGGAATTTTTTTTTTTTTTTTTTTTAGGTGCACATGTTTCTGACAGGAAAATGTGGACTTCCGATACATATCCAGGAATTGGGCAGACTCTTCTTTGTATTGTGCAGTAGTATTGAGACGGAGTGAAGAATCTCTGGAGCCCGATGATGGTCAATGCCGAGTGTTCAAATTTCGGAAGTACGTATAGTGCGTATTCTCACACCTTTACATATTTGTATGTATGTATGCAGGAGTGGGAAAATTTTTTTTTCTTTTTTAGGTGCACATGTTTCTGACAGGAAAATGTGGACTTCCGATACATATCCAGGAATTGGGCAGACTCTTCTTTGTACTGTGCAGTAGTATTGAGACATAGTGAAGAATCTCTGGAGCCCGATGATGGTAAATGCCGAGTGTTCAAATTTCGGAAGTACGTATAGTGCGTATTCTCACACCTTTACATATTTGTGTGTATGTATGCAGGAGTGGGAAAAAGTTTTTTTTCTTTTTTAGGTGCACATGTTTCTGACAGGAAAATGTGGACTTCCGATACATATCCAGGAATTTGGCAGACACTTCTTTGTATTGTGCTGTAGTATTGAGACGGAGTGAAGAATCTCTGGAGCCCGATGATGGTCAATGCCGAGTGTTCAAATTTCGGAAGTACGTATAGTGCGTATTCTCACACCTTTACATATTTGTATGTATGTATGCAGGAGTGGGAAAATTTTTTTTTTCTTTTTTAGGTGCACATGTTTCTGACAGGAAAATGTGGACTTCCGATACATATCCAGGAATTGGGCAGACTCTTCTTTGTACTGTGCAGTAGTATTGAGACGGAGTGAAGAAGCTCTGGAGCCCGATGATGGTCAATGCCGAGTGTTCAAATTTCGGAAGTACGTATAGTGCGTATTCTCACACCTTTACATATTTGTATGTATGTATGCAGGAGTGGGAAAAAGTTTTTTTTTCTTTTTTAGGTGCACATGTTTCTGACAGGAAAATGTGGACTTCCGATACATATCCAGGAATTTGGCAGACACTTCTTTGTATTGTGCAGTAGTATTGAGACGGAGTGAAGAATCTCTGGAGCCCGATGATGGTCAATGCCGAGTGTTCAAATTTCGGAAGTACGTATAGTGCGTATTCTCACACCTTTACATATTTGTATGTATGTATGCAGGAGTGGGAAAATTTTTTTTTTCTTTTTTAGGTGCACATGTTTCTGACAGGAAAATGTGGACTTCCGATACATATCCAGGAATTGGGCAGACTCTTCTTTGTATTGTGCAGTAGTATTGAGACGGAGTGAAGAATCTCTGGAGCCCGATGATGGTCAATGCCGAGTGTTCAAATTTCGGAAGTACGTATAGTGCGTATTCTCACACCTTTACATATTTGTATGTATGTATGCAGGAGTGGGAAATTTTTTTTTTCTTTTTTAGGTGCACATGTTTCTAACAGGAAAATGTGGACTTCCGATACATATCCAGGAATTGGGCAGACTCTTCTTTGTATTGTGCAGTAGTATTGAGACGGAGTGAAGAATCTCTGGAGCCCGATGATGGTCAATGCCGAGTGTTCAAATTTCGGAAGTACGTATAGTGCGTATTCTCACACCTTTACATATTTGTATGTATGTATGCAGGAGTGGGAAATTTTTTTTTTCTTTTTTAGGTGCACATGTTTCTGACAGGAAAATGTGGACTTCCGATACATATCCAGGAATTGGGCAGACTCTTCTTTGTATTGTGCAGTAGTATTGAGACGGAGTGAAGAATCTCTGGAGCCCGATGATGGTCAATGCCGAGTGTTCAAATTTCGGAAGTACGTATAGTGCGTATTCTCACACCTTTACATATTTGTATGTATGTATGCAGGAGTGGGAAAATTTTTTTTTCTTTTTTAGGTAAACATGTTTCTGACAGGAAAATGTGGACTTCCGATACATATCCAGGAACTGGGCAGACTCTTCTTTGTATTGTGCAGTAGTATTGAGACGGAGTGAAGAATCTCTGGAGTCCGATGATGGTCAATGCCGAGTGTTCAAATTTCGGAAGTACGTATAGTGCGTATTCTCACACCTTTACATATTTGTATGTATGTATGCAGGAGTGGGAATTTTTTTTTTTTTTTTTTTTAGGTGCACATGTTTCTGACAGGAAAATGTGGACTTCCGATACATATCCAGGAATTGGGCAGACTCTTCTTTGTATTGTGCAGTAGTATTGAGACGGAGTGAAGAATCTCTGGAGCCCGATGATGGTCAATGCCGAGTGTTCAAATTTCGGAAGTACGTATAGTGCATATTCTCACACCTTTACATATTTGTATGTATGTATGCAGGAGTGGGAAAAAGTTTTTTTTTCTTTTTTAGGTGCACATGTTTCTGACAGGAAAATGTGGACTTCCGATACATATCCAGGAATTGGGCAGACACTTCTTTGTATTGTGCAGTAGTATTGAGACGGAATGAAGAATCTCTGGAGCCCGATGATGGTCAATGCCGAGTGTTCAAATTTCGGAAGTACGTATAGTGCGTATTCTCACACCTTTACATATTTGTATGTATGTATGCAGGAGTGGGAAAAAGTTTATTTTTTCTTTTTTAGGTGCACATGTTTCTGACAGGAAAATGTGGACTTCCGATACATATCCAGGAACTGGGCAGACTCTTCTTTGTATTGTGCAGTAGTATTGAGACGGAGAAAGAATCTCTGGAGTCCGATGATGGTCAATGCCGAGTGTTCAAATTTCGGAAGTACGTATAGTGCGTATTCTCACACCTTTACATATTTGTATGTATGTATGCAGGAGTGGGAATTTTTTTTTTTTTTTTTTTTTTAGGTGCACATGTTTCTGACAGGAAAATGGTGACTTCCGATACATATCCAGGAATTGGGCAGACTCTTCTTTGTATTGTGCAGTAGTATTGAGACGGAGTGAAGAATCTCTGGAGCCCGATGATGGTCAATGCCGAGTGTTCAAATTTCGGAAGTACGTATAGTGCGTATTCTCACACCTTTACATATTTGTATGTATGTATGCAGGAGTGGGAAAAAGTTTTTTTTTCTTTTTTAGGTGCACATGTTTCTGACAGGAAAATGTGGACTTCCGATACATATCCAGGAATTGGGCAGACACTTCTTTGTATTGTGCAGTAGTATTGAGACGGAATGAAGAATCTCTGGAGCCCGATGATGGTCAATGCCGAGTGTTCAAATTTCGGAAGTACGTATAGTGCGTATTCTCACACCTTTACATATTTGTGTGTATGTATGCAGGAGTGGGAAAAAGTTTTTTTTTCTTTTTTAGGTGCACATGTTTCTGACAGGAAAATGTGGACTTCCGATACATATCCAGGAATTTGGCAGACACTTCTTTGTATTGTGCTGTAGTATTGAGACGGAGTGAAGAATCTCTGGAGCCCGATGATGGTCAATGCCGAGTGTTCAAATTTCGGAAGTACGTATAGTGCGTATTCTCACACCTTTACATATTTGTATGTATGTATGCAGGAGTGGGAAAATTTTTTTTTCTTTTTTAGGTGCACATGTTTCTGACAGGAAAATGTGGACTTCCGATACATATCCAGGAACTGGGCAGACTCTTCTTTGTATTGTGCAGTAGTATTGAGACGGAGTGAAGAATCTCTGGAGTCCGATGATGGTCAATGCCGAGTGTTCAAATTTCGGAAGTACGTATAGTGCGTATTCTCACACCTTTACATATTTGTATGTATGTATGCAGGAGTGGGAATTTTTTTTTTTTTTTTTTTTTAGGTGCACATGTTTCTGACAGGAAAATGTGGACTTCCGATACATATCCAGGAATTGGGCAGACTCTTCTTTGTATTGTGCAGTAGTATTGAGACGGAGTGAAGAATCTCTGGAGCCCGATGATGGTCAATGCCGAGTGTTCAAATTTCGGAAGTACGTATAGTGCATATTCTCACACCTTTACATATTTGTATGTATGTATGCAGGAGTGGGAAAAAGTTTTTTTTTCTTTTTTAGGTGCACATGTTTCTGACAGGAAAATGTGGACTTCCGATACATATCCAGGAATTGGGCAGACACTTCTTTGTATTGTGCAGTAGTATTGAGACGGAATGAAGAATCTCTGGAGCCCGATGATGGTCAATGCCGAGTGTTCAAATTTCGGAAGTACGTATAGTGCGTATTCTCACACCTTTACATATTTGTATGTATGTATGCAGGAGTGGGAAAAAGTTTATTTTTTCTTTTTTAGGTGCACATGTTTCTGACAGGAAAATGTGGACTTCCGATACATATCCAGGAACTGGGCAGACTCTTCTTTGTATTGTGCAGTAGTATTGAGACGGAGTGAAGAATCTCTGGAGTCCGATGATGGTCAATGCCGAGTGTTCAAATTTCGGAAGTACGTATAGTGCGTATTCTCACACCTTTACATATTTGTATGTATGTATGCAGGAGTGGGAATTTTTTTTTTTTTTTTTTTTTAGGTGCACATGTTTCTGACAGGAAAATGGTGACTTCCGATACATATCCAGGAATTGGGCAGACTCTTCTTTGTATTGTGCAGTAGTATTGAGACGGAGTGAAGAATCTCTGGAGCCCGATGATGGTCAATGCCGAGTGTTCAAATTTCGGAAGTACGTATAGTGCATATTCTCACACCTTTACATATTTGTATGTATGTATGCAGGAGTGGGAAAAAGTTTTTTTTTCTTTTTTAGGTGCACATGTTTCTGACAGGAAAATGTGGACTTCCGATACATATCCAGGAATTGGGCAGACACTTCTTTGTATTGTGCAGTAGTATTGAGACGGAATGAAGAATCTCTGGAGCCCGATGATGGTCAATGCCGAGTGTTCAAATTTCGGAAGTACGTATAGTGCGTATTCTCACACCTTTACATATTTGTATGTATGTATGCAGGAGTGGGAAAAAGTTTATTTTTTCTTTTTTAGGTGCACATGTTTCTGACAGGAAAATGTGGACTTCCGATACATATCCAGGAACTGGGCAGACTCTTCTTTGTATTGTGCAGTAGTATTGAGACGGAGTGAAGAATCTCTGGAGTCCGATGATGGTCAATGCCGAGTGTTCAAATTTCGGAAGTACGTATAGTGCGTATTCTCACACCTTTACATATTTGTATGTATGTATGCAGGAGTGGGAATTTTTTTTTTTTTTTTTTTTTAGGTGCACATGTTTCTGACAGGAAAATGTGGACTTCCGATACATATCCAGGAATTGGGCAGACTCTTCTTTGTATTGTGCAGTAGTATTGAGACGGAGTGAAGAATCTCTGGAGCCCGATGATGGTCAATGCCGAGTGTTCAAATTTCGGAAGTACGTATAGTGCGTATTCTCACACCTTTACATATTTGTATGTATGTATGCAGGAGTGGGAAAATTTTTTTTTCTTTTTTAGGTGCACATGTTTCTGACAGGAAAATGTGGACTTCCGATACATATCCAGGAATTTGGCAGACACTTCTTTGTATTGTGCTGTAGTATTGAGACGGAGTGAAGAATCTCTGGAGCCCGATGATGGTCAATGCCGAGTGTTCAAATTTCGGAAGTACGTATAGTGCGTATTCTCACACCTTTACATATTTGTATGTATGTATGCAGGAGTGGGAAAATTTTTTTTTCTTTTTTAGGTGCACATGTTTCTGACAGGAAAATGTGGACTTCCGATACATATCCAGGAACTGGGCAGACTCTTCTTTGTATTGTGCAGTAGTATTGAGACGGAGTGAAGAATCTCTGGAGTCCGATGATGGTCAATGCCGAGTGTTCAAATTTCGGAAGTACGTATAGTGCGTATTCTCACACCTTTACATATTTGTATGTATGTATGCAGGAGTGGGAATTTTTTTTTTTTTTTTTTTTTAGGTGCACATGTTTCTGACAGGAAAATGTGGACTTCCGATACATATCCAGGAATTGGGCAGACTCTTCTTTGTATTGTGCAGTAGTATTGAGACGGAGTGAAGAATCTCTGGAGCCCGATGATGGTCAATGCCGAGTGTTCAAATTTCGGAAGTACGTATAGTGCATATTCTCACACCTTTACATATTTGTATGTATGTATGCAGGAGTGGGAAAAAGTTTTTTTTTCTTTTTTAGGTGCACATGTTTCTGACAGGAAAATGTGGACTTCCGATACATATCCAGGAATTGGGCAGACACTTCTTTGTATTGTGCAGTAGTATTGAGACGGAATGAAGAATCTCTGGAGCCCGATGATGGTCAATGCCGAGTGTTCAAATTTCGGAAGTACGTATAGTGCGTATTCTCACACCTTTACATATTTGTATGTATGTATGCAGGAGTGGGAAAAAGTTTATTTTTTCTTTTTTAGGTGCACATGTTTCTGACAGGAAAATGTGGACTTCCGATACATATCCAGGAACTGGGCAGACTCTTCTTTGTATTGTGCAGTAGTATTGAGACGGAGTGAAGAATCTCTGGAGTCCGATGATGGTCAATGCCGAGTGTTCAAATTTCGGAAGTACGTATAGTGCGTATTCTCACACCTTTACATATTTGTATGTATGTATGCAGGAGTGGGAATTTTTTTTTTTTTTTTTTTTTAGGTGCACATGTTTCTGACAGGAAAATGTGGACTTCCGATACATATCCAGGAATTGGGCAGACTCTTCTTTGTATTGTGCAGTAGTATTGAGACGGAGTGAAGAATCTCTGGAGCCCGATGATGGTCAATGCCGAGTGTTCAAATTTCGGAAGTACGTATAGTGCGTATTCTCACACCTTTACATATTTGTATGTATGTATGCAGGAGTGGGAAAATTTTTTTTTCTTTTTTAGGTGCACATGTTTCTGACAGGAAAATGTGGACTTCCGATACATATCCAGGAATTGGGCAGACTCTTCTTTGTACTGTGCAGTAGTATTGAGACATAGTGAAGAATCTCTGGAGCCCGATGATGGTAAATGCCGAGTGTTCAAATTTCGGAAGTACGTATAGTGCGTATTCTCACACCTTTACATATTTGTGTGTATGTATGCAGGAGTGGGAAAAAGTTTTTTTTTCTTTTTTAGGTGCACATGTTTCTGACAGGAAAATGTGGACTTCCGATACATATCCAGGAATTTGGCAGACACTTCTTTGTATTGTGCTGTAGTATTGAGACGGAGTGAAGAATCTCTGGAGCCCGATGATGGTCAATGCCGAGTGTTCAAATTTCGGAAGTACGTATAGTGCGTATTCTCACACCTTTACATATTTGTATGTATGTATGCAGGAGTGGGAAAATTTTTTTTTCTTTTTTAGGTGCACATGTTTCTGACAGGAAAATGTGGACTTCCGATACATATCCAGGAACTGGGCAGACTCTTCTTTGTATTGTGCAGTAGTATTGAGACGGAGTGAAGAATCTCTGGAGTCCGATGATGGTCAATGCCGAGTGTTCAAATTTCGGAAGTACGTATAGTGCGTATTCTCACACCTTTACATATTTGTATGTATGTATGCAGGAGTGGGAATTTTTTTTTTTTTTTTTTTTTTAGGTGCACATGTTTCTGACAGGAAAATGTGGACTTCCGATACATATCCAGGAATTGGGCAGACTCTTCTTTGTATTGTGCAGTAGTATTGAGACGGAGTGAAGAATCTCTGGAGCCCGATGATGGTCAATGCCGAGTGTTCAAATTTCGGAAGTACGTATAGTGCATATTCTCACACCTTTACATATTTGTATGTATGTATGCAGGAGTGGGAAAAAGTTTTTTTTTCTTTTTTAGGTGCACATGTTTCTGACAGGAAAATGTGGACTTCCGATACATATCCAGGAATTGGGCAGACACTTCTTTGTATTGTGCAGTAGTATTGAGACGGAATGAAGAATCTCTGGAGCCCGATGATGGTCAATGCCGAGTGTTCAAATTTCGGAAGTACGTATAGTGCGTATTCTCACACCTTTACATATTTGTATGTATGTATGCAGGAGTGGGAAAAAGTTTATTTTTTCTTTTTTAGGTGCACATGTTTCTGACAGGAAAATGTGGACTTCCGATACATATCCAGGAACTGGGCAGACTCTTCTTTGTATTGTGCAGTAGTATTGAGACGGAGTGAAGAATCTCTGGAGTCCGATGATGGTCAATGCCGAGTGTTCAAATTTCGGAAGTACGTATAGTGCGTATTCTCACACCTTTACATATTTGTATGTATGTATGCAGGAGTGGGAATTTTTTTTTTTTTTTTTTTTTAGGTGCACATGTTTCTGACAGGAAAATGTGGACTTCCGATACATATCCAGGAATTGGGCAGACTCTTCTTTGTATTGTGCAGTAGTATTGAGACGGAGTGAAGAATCTCTGGAGCCCGATGATGGTCAATGCCGAGTGTTCAAATTTCGGAAGTACGTATAGTGCGTATTCTCACACCTTTACATATTTGTATGTATGTATGCAGGAGTGGGAAAATTTTTTTTTCTTTTTTAGGTGCACATGTTTCTGACAGGAAAATGTGGACTTCCGATACATATCCAGGAATTGGGCAGACTCTTCTTTGTACTGTGCAGTAGTATTGAGACATAGTGAAGAATCTCTGGAGCCCGATGATGGTAAATGCCGAGTGTTCAAATTTCGGAAGTACGTATAGTGCGTATTCTCACACCTTTACATATTTGTATGTATGTATGCAGGAGTGGGAAAAAGTTTATTTTTTCTTTTTTAGGTGCACATGTTTCTGACAGGAAAATGGTGACTTCCGATACATATCCAGGAATTGGGCAGACTCTTCTTTGTATTGTGCAGTAGTATTGAGACGGAGTGAAGAATCTCTGGAGCCCGATGATGGTCAATGCCGAGTGTTCAAATTTCGGAAGTACGTATAGTGCATATTCTCACACCTTTACATATTTGTATGTATGTATGCAGGAGTGGGAAAAAGTTTTTTTTTCTTTTTTAGGTGCACATGTTTCTGACAGGAAAATGTGGACTTCCGATACATATCCAGGAATTGGGCAGACACTTCTTTGTATTGTGCAGTAGTATTGAGACGGAATGAAGAATCTCTGGAGCCCGATGATGGTCAATGCCGAGTGTTCAAATTTCGGAAGTACGTATAGTGCGTATTCTCACACCTTTACATATTTGTATGTATGTATGCAGGAGTGGGAAAAAGTTTATTTTTTCTTTTTTAGGTGCACATGTTTCTGACAGGAAAATGTGGACTTCCGATACATATCCAGGAACTGGGCAGACTCTTCTTTGTATTGTGCAGTAGTATTGAGACGGAGTGAAGAATCTCTGGAGTCCGATGATGGTCAATGCCGAGTGTTCAAATTTCGGAAGTACGTATAGTGCGTATTCTCACACCTTTACATATTTGTATGTATGTATGCAGGAGTGGGAATTTTTTTTTTTTTTTTTTTTTAGGTGCACATGTTTCTGACAGGAAAATGTGGACTTCCGATACATATCCAGGAATTGGGCAGACTCTTCTTTGTATTGTGCAGTAGTATTGAGACGGAGTGAAGAATCTCTGGAGCCCGATGATGGTCAATGCCGAGTGTTCAAATTTCGGAAGTACGTATAGTGCGTATTCTCACACCTTTACATATTTGTATGTATGTATGCAGGAGTGGGAAAATTTTTTTTTCTTTTTTAGGTGCACATGTTTCTGACAGGAAAATGTGGACTTCCGATACATATCCAGGAATTGGGCAGACTCTTCTTTGTACTGTGCAGTAGTATTGAGACATAGTGAAGAATCTCTGGAGCCCGATGATGGTAAATGCCGAGTGTTCAAATTTCGGAAGTACGTATAGTGCGTATTCTCACACCTTTACATATTTGTGTGTATGTATGCAGGAGTGGGAAAAAGTTTTTTTTTCTTTTTTAGGTGCACATGTTTCTGACAGGAAAATGTGGACTTCCGATACATATCCAGGAATTTGGCAGACACTTCTTTGTATTGTGCTGTAGTATTGAGACGGAGTGAAGAATCTCTGGAGCCCGATGATGGTCAATGCCGAGTGTTCAAATTTCGGAAGTACGTATAGTGCGTATTCTCACACCTTTACATATTTGTATGTATGTATGCAGGAGTGGGAAAATTTTTTTTTTCTTTTTTAGGTGCACATGTTTCTGACAGGAAAATGTGGACTTCCGATACATATCCAGGAATTGGGCAGACTCTTCTTTGTACTGTGCAGTAGTATTGAGACGGAGTGAAGAAGCTCTGGAGCCCGATGATGGTCAATGCCGAGTGTTCAAATTTCGGAAGTACGTATAGTGCGTATTCTCACACCTTTACATATTTGTATGTATGTATGCAGGAGTGGGAAAAAGTTTTTTTTTCTTTTTTAGGTGCACATGTTTCTGACAGGAAAATGTGGACTTCCGATACATATCCAGGAATTTGGCAGACACTTCTTTGTATTGTGCAGTAGTATTGAGACGGAGTGAAGAATCTCTGGAGCCCGATGATGGTCAATGCCGAGTGTTCAAATTTCGGAAGTACGTATAGTGCGTATTCTCACACCTTTACATATTTGTATGTATGTATGCAGGAGTGGGAAAATTTTTTTTTTCTTTTTTAGGTGCACATGTTTCTGACAGGAAAATGTGGACTTCCGATACATATCCAGGAATTGGGCAGACTCTTCTTTGTATTGTGCAGTAGTATTGAGACGGAGTGAAGAATCTCTGGAGCCCGATGATGGTCAATGCCGAGTGTTCAAATTTCGGAAGTACGTATAGTGCGTATTCTCACACCTTTACATATTTGTATGTATGTATGCAGGAGTGGGAAATTTTTTTTTTCTTTTTTAGGTGCACATGTTTCTGACAGGAAAATGTGGACTTCCGATACATATCCAGGAATTGGGCAGACTCTTCTTTGTATTGTGCAGTAGTATTGAGACGGAGTGAAGAATCTCTGGAGCCCGATGATGGTTAATGCCGAGTGTTCAAATTTCGGAAGTACGTATAGTGCGTATTCTCACACCTTTACATATTTGTATGTATGTATGCAGGAGTGGGAAAATTTTTTTTTCTTTTTTAGGTGCACATGTTTCTGACAGGAAAATGTGGACTTCCAATACATATCCAGGAATTGGGCAGACACTTCTTTGTATTGTGCAGTAGTATTGAGACGGAGTGAAGAATATCTGGAGCCCGATGATGGTCAATGCCGAGTGTTCAAATTTCGGAACTACGTATAGTGCGTATTCTCACACCTTTACATATTTGTATGTATGTATGCAGGAGTGGGAAAAAGTTTTTTTTTCTTTTTTAGGTGCACATGTTTCTGACAGGAAAATGTGGACTTCCGATACATATCCAGGAATTTGGCAGACACTTCTTTGTATTGTGCAGTAGTATTGAGACGGAGTGAAGAATCTCTGGAGCCCGATGATGGTCAATGCCGAGTGTTCAAATTTCGGAAGTACGTATAGTGCGTATTCTCACACCTTTACATATTTGTATGTATGTATGCAGGAGTGGGAAATTTTTTTTTTCTTTTTTAGGTTCACATGTTTCTGACAGGAAAATGTGGACTTCCGATACATATCCAGGAATTGGGCAGACTCTTCTTTGTACTGTGCAGTAGTATTGAGACGGAGTGAAGAATCTCTGGAGCCCGATGATGGTCAATGCCGAGTGTTCAAATTTCGGAAGTACGTATAGTGCGTATTCTCACACCTTTACATATTTGTATGTATGTATGCAGGAGTGGGAAAAAGTTTTTTTTTCTTTTTTAGGTGCACATGTTTCTGACAGGAAAATGTGGACTTCCGATACATATCCAGGAATTTGGCAGACACTTCTTTGTATTGTGCAGTAGTATTGAGACGGAGTGAAGAATCTCTGGAGCCCGATGATGGTCAATGCCGAGTGTTCAAATTTCGGAAGTACGTATAGTGCGTATTCTCACACCTTTACATATTTGTATGTATGTATGCAGGAGTGGGAAAATTTTTTTTTTCTTTTTTAGGTGCACATGTTTCTGACAGGAAAATGTGGACTTCCGATACATATCCAGGAATTGGGCAGACTCTTCTTTGTATTGTGCAGTAGTATTGAGACGGAGTGAAGAATCTCTGGAGCCCGATGATGGTCAATGCCGAGTGTTCAAATTTCGGAAGTAGGTATAGTGCGTATTCTCACACCTTTACATATTTGTATGTATGTATGCAGGAGTGGGAAAAAGTTTATTTTTTCTTTTTTAGGTGCACATGTTTCTGACAGGAAAATGTGGACTTCCGATACATATCCAGGAACTGGGCAGACTCTTCTTTGTATTGTGCAGTAGTATTGAGACGGAGTGAAGAATCTCTGGAGTCCGATGATGGTCAATGCCGAGTGTTCAAATTTCGGAAGTACGTATAGTGCGTATTCTCACACCTTTACATATTTGTATGTATGTATGCAGGAGTGGGAAAATTTTTTTTTCTTTTTTAGGTGCACATGTTTCTGACAGGAAAATGTGGACTTCCGATACATATCCAGGAATTGGGCAGACTCTTCTTTGTATTGTGCAGTAGTATTGAGACGGAGTGAAGAATCTCTGGAGCCCGATGATGGTCAATGCCGAGTGTTCAAATTTCGGAAGTACGTATAGTGCGTATTCTCACACCTTTACATATTTGTATGTATGTATGCAGGAGTGGGAAAATTTTTTTTTTCTTTTTTAGGTGCACATGTTTCTGACAGGAAAATGTGGACTTCCGATACATATCCAGGAATTGGGCAGACTCTTCTTTGTACTGTGCAGTAGTATTGAGACGGAGTGAAGAATCTCTGGAGCCCAATGATGGTCAATGCCGAGTGTTCAAATTTCGGAAGTACGTATAGTGCGTATTCTCACACCTTTACATATTTGTATGTATGTATGCAGGAGTGGGAAAAAGTTTTTTTTTCTTTTTTAGGTGCACATGTTTCTGACAGGAAAATGTGGACTTCCGATACATATCCAGGAATTTGGCAGACACTTCTTTGTATTGTGCAGTAGTATTGAGACGGAGTGAAGAATCTCTGGAGCCCGATGATGGTCAATGCCGAGTGTTCAAATTTCGGAAGTACGTATAGTGCGTATTCTCACACCTTTACATATTTGTATGTATGTATGCAGGAGTGGGAAAATTTTTTTTTCTTTTTTAGGTGCACATGTTTCTGACAGGAAAATGTGGACTTCCGATACATATCCAGGAATTGGGCAGACTCTTCTTTGTATTGTGCAGTAGTATTGAGACGGAGTGAAGAATCTCTGGAGCCCGATGATGGTCAATGCCGAGTGTTCAAATTTCGGAAGTACGTATAGTGCGTATTCTCACACCTTTACATATTTGTATGCATGTATGCAGGAGTGGGAAAAAGTTTTTTTTTTCTTTTTTAGGTGCACATGTTTCTGACAGGAAAATTTGGACTTCCGATACATATCCAGGAATTGGGCAGACACTTCTTTGTATTGTGCAGTAGTATTGAGACGGAGTGAAGAATATCTGGAGCCCGATGATGGTCAATGCCGAGTGTTCAAATTTCGGAAGTACGTATAGTGCGTATTCTCACACCTTTACATATTTGTATGTATGTATGCAGGAGTGGGAAAATTTTTTTTTTCTTTTTTAGGTGCACATGTTTCTGACAGGAAAATGTGGACTTCCGATACATATCCAGGAATTGGGCAGACTCTTCTTTGTATTGTGCAGTAGTATTGAGACGGAGTGAAGAATCTCTGGAGCCCGATGATGGTCAATGCCGAGTGTTCAAATTTCGGAAGTAGGTATAGTGCGTATTCTCACACCTTTACATATTTGTATGTATGTATGCAGGAGTGGGAAAAAGTTTATTTTTTCTTTTTTAGGTGCACATGTTTCTGACAGGAAAATGTGGACTTCCGATACATATCCAGGAACTGGGCAGACTCTTCTTTGTATTGTGCAGTAGTATTGAGACGGAGTGAAGAATCTCTGGAGTCCGATGATGGTCAATGCCGAGTGTTCAAATTTCGGAAGTACGTATAGTGCGTATTCTCACACCTTTACATATTTGTATGTATGTATGCAGGAGTGGGAAAATTTTTTTTTCTTTTTTAGGTGCACATGTTTCTGACAGGAAAATGTGGACTTCCGATACATATCCAGGAATTGGGCAGACTCTTCTTTGTATTGTGCAGTAGTATTGAGACGGAGTGAAGAATCTCTGGAGCCCGATGATGGTCAATGCCGAGTGTTCAAATTTCGGAAGTACGTATAGTGCGTATTCTCACACCTTTACATATTTGTATGTATGTATGCAGGAGTGGGAAAATTTTTTTTTTCTTTTTTAGGTGCACATGTTTCTGACAGGAAAATGTGGACTTCCGATACATATCCAGGAATTGGGCAGACTCTTCTTTGTACTGTGCAGTAGTATTGAGACGGAGTGAAGAATCTCTGGAGCCCAATGATGGTCAATGCCGAGTGTTCAAATTTCGGAAGTACGTATAGTGCGTATTCTCACACCTTTACATATTTGTATGTATGTATGCAGGAGTGGGAAAAAGTTTTTTTTTCTTTTTTAGGTGCACATGTTTCTGACAGGAAAATGTGGACTTCCGATACATATCCAGGAATTTGGCAGACACTTCTTTGTATTGTGCAGTAGTATTGAGACGGAGTGAAGAATCTCTGGAGCCCGATGATGGTCAATGCCGAGTGTTCAAATTTCGGAAGTACGTATAGTGCGTATTCTCACACCTTTACATATTTGTATGTATGTATGCAGGAGTGGGAAAATTTTTTTTTCTTTTTTAGGTGCACATGTTTCTGACAGGAAAATGTGGACTTCCGATACATATCCAGGAATTGGGCAGACTCTTCTTTGTATTGTGCAGTAGTATTGAGACGGAGTGAAGAATCTCTGGAGCCCGATGATGGTCAATGCCGAGTGTTCAAATTTCGGAAGTACGTATAGTGCGTATTCTCACACCTTTACATATTTGTATGTATGTATGCAGGAGTGGGAAAAAGTTTTTTTTTCTTTTTTAGGTGCACATGTTTTTGACAGGAAAATTTGGACTTCCGATACATATCCAGGAATTGGGCAGACACTTCTTTGTATTGTGCAGTAGTATTGAGACGGAGTGAAGAATATCTGGAGCCCGATGATGGTCAATGCCGAGTGTTCAAATTTCGGAACTACGTATAGTGCGTATTCTCACACCTTTACATATTTGTATGTATGTATGCAGGAGTGGGAAAAAGTTTTTTTTTCTTTTTTAGGTGCACATGTTTCTGACAGGAAAATGTGGACTTCCGATACATATCCAGGAATTTGGCAGACACTTCTTTGTATTGTGCAGTAGTATTGAGACGGAGTGAAGAATCTCTGGAGCCCGATGATGGTCAATGCCGAGTGTTCAAATTTCGGAAGTACGTATAGTGCGTATTCTCACACCTTTACATATTTGTATGTATGTATGCAGGAGTGGGAAATTTTTTTTTTTCTTTTTTAGGTTCACATGTTTCTGACAGGAAAATGTGGACTTCCGATACATATCCAGGAATTGGGCAGACTCTTCTTTGTACTGTGCAGTAATATTGAGACGGAGTGAAGAATCTCTGGAGCCCGATGATGGTCAATGCCGAGTGTTCAAATTTCGGAAGTACGTATAGTGCGTATTCTCACACCTTTACATATTTGTATGTATGTATGCAGGAGTGGGAAAAAGTTTTTTTTTCTTTTTTAGGTGCACATGTTTCTGACAGGAAAATGTGGACTTCCGATACATATCCAGGAATTTGGCAGACACTTCTTTGTATTGTGCAGTAGTATTGAGACGGAGTGAAGAATCTCTGGAGCCCGATGATGGTCAATGCCGAGTGTTCAAATTTCGGAAGTACGTATAGTGCGTATTCTCACACCTTTACATATTTGTATGTATGTATGCAGGAGTGGGAAAATTTTTTTTTTCTTTTTTAGGTGCACATGTTTCTGACAGGAAAATGTGGACTTCCGATACATATCCAGGAATTGGGCAGACTCTTCTTTGTATTGTGCAGTAGTATTGAGACGGAGTGAAGAATCTCTGGAGCCCGATGATGGTCAATGCCGAGTGTTCAAATTTCGGAAGTTGGTATAGTGCGTATTCTCACACCTTTACATATTTGTATGTATGTATGCAGGAGTGGGAAAATTTTTTTTTCTTTTTTAGGTGCACATGTTTCTGACAGGAAAATGTGGACTTCCGATACATATCCAGGAATTGGGCAGACTCTTCTTTGTATTGTGCAGTAGTATTGAGACGGAGTGAAGAATCTCTGGAGCCCGATGATGGTCAATGCCGAGTGTTCAAATTTCGGAAGTACGTATAGTGCGTATTCTCACACCTTTACATATTTGTATGTATGTATGCAGGAGTGGGAAAATTTTTTTTTTCTTTTTTAGGTGCACATGTTTCTGACAGGAAAATGTGGACTTCCGATACATATCCAGGAATTGGGCAGACTCTTCTTTGTACTGTGCAGTAGTATTGAGACGGAGTGAAGAATCTCTGGAGCCCAATGATGGTCAATGCCGAGTGTTCAAATTTCGGAAGTACGTATAGTGCGTATTCTCACACCTTTACATATTTGTATGTATGTATGCAGGAGTGGGAAAAAGTTTTTTTTTCTTTTTTAGGTGCACATGTTTCTGACAGGAAAATGTGGACTTCCGATACATATCCAGGAATTTGGCAGACACTTCTTTGTATTGTGCAGTAGTATTGAGACGGAGTGAAGAATCTCTGGAGCCCGATGATGGTCAATGCCGAGTGTTCAAATTTCGGAAGTACGTATAGTGCGTATTCTCACACCTTTACATATTTGTATGTATGTATGCAGGAGTGGGAAAATTTTTTTTTCTTTTTTAGGTGCACATGTTTCTGACAGGAAAATGTGGACTTCCGATACATATCCAGGAATTGGGCAGACTCTTCTTTGTATTGTGCAGTAGTATTGAGACGGAGTGAAGAATCTCTGGAGCCCGATGATGGTCAATGCCGAGTGTTCAAATTTCGGAAGTACGTATAGTGCGTATTCTCACACCTTTACATATTTGTATGTATGTATGCAGGAGTGGGAAAGAGTTTTTTTTTCTTTTTTAGGTGCACATGTTTCTGACAGGAAAATTTGGACTTCCGATACATATCCAGGAATTGGGCAGACACTTCTTTGTATTGTGCAGTAGTATTGAGACGGAGTGAAGAATATCTGGAGCCCGATGATGGTCAATGCCGAGTGTTCAAATTTCGGAACTACGTATAGTGCGTATTCTCACACCTTTACATATTTGTATGTATGTATGCAGGAGTGGGAAAAAGTTTTTTTTTCTTTTTTAGGTGCACATGTTTCTGACAGGAAAATGTGGACTTCCGATACATATCCAGGAATTTGGCAGACACTTCTTTGTATTGTGCAGTAGTATTGAGACGGAGTGAAGAATCTCTGGAGCCCGATGATGGTCAATGCCGAGTGTTCAAATTTCGGAAGTACGTATAGTGCGTATTCTCACACCTTTACATATTTGTATGTATGTATGCAGGAGTGGGAAAATTTTTTTTTTCTTTTTTAGGTTCACATGTTTCTGACAGGAAAATGTGGACTTCCGATACATATCCAGGAATTGGGCAGACTCTTCTTTGTACTGTGCAGTAATATTGAGACGGAGTGAAGAATCTCTGGAGCCCGATGATGGTCAATGCCGAGTGTTCAAATTTCGGAAGTACGTATAGTGCGTATTCTCACACCTTTACATATTTGTATGTATGTATGCAGGAGTGGGAAAAAGTTTTTTTTTCTTTTTTAGGTGCACATGTTTCTGACAGGAAAATGTGGACTTCCGATACATATCCAGGAATTTGGCAGACACTTCTTTGTATTGTGCAGTAGTATTGAGACGGAGTGAAGAATCTCTGGAGCCCGATGATGGTCAATGCCGAGTGTTCAAATTTCGGAAGTACGTATAGTGCGTATTCTCACACCTTTACATATTTGTATGTATGTATGCAGGAGTGGGAAAATTTTTTTTTTCTTTTTTAGGTGCACATGTTTCTGACAGGAAAATGTGGACTTCCGATACATATCCAGGAATTGGGCAGACTCTTCTTTGTATTGTGCAGTAGTATTGAGACGGAGTGAAGAATCTCTGGAGCCCGATGATGGTCAATGCCGAGTGTTCAAATTTCGGAAGTTGGTATAGTGCGTATTCTCACACCTTTACATATTTGTATGTATGTATGCAGGAGTGGGAAAATTTTTTTTTCTTTTTTAGGTGCACATGTTTCTGACAGGAAAATGTGGACTTCCGATACATATCCAGGAATTGGGCAGACTCTTCTTTGTACTGTGCAGTAGTATTGAGACGGAGTGAAGAATCTCTGGAGCCCAATGATGGTCAATGCCGAGTGTTCAAATTTCGGAAGTACGTATAGTGCGTATTCTCACACCTTTACATATTTGTATGTATGTATGCAGGAGTGGGAAAAAGTTTTTTTTTCTTTTTTAGGTGCACATGTTTCTGACAGGAAAATGTGGACTTCCGATACATATCCAGGAATTTGGCAGACACTTCTTTGTATTGTGCAGTAGTATTGAGACGGAGTGAAGAATCTCTGGAGCCCGATGATGGTCAATGCCGAGTGTTCAAATTTCGGAAGTACGTATAGTGCGTATTCTCACACCTTTACATATTTGTATGTATGTATGCAGGAGTGGGAAAATTTTTTTTTCTTTTTTAGGTGCACATGTTTCTGACAGGAAAATGTGGACTTCCGATACATATCCAGGAATTGGGCAGACTCTTCTTTGTATTGTGCAGTAGTATTGAGACGGAGTGAAGAATCTCTGGAGCCCGATGATGGTCAATGCCGAGTGTTCAAATTTCGGAAGTACGTATAGTGCGTATTCTCACACCTTTACATATTTGTATGTATGTATGCAGGAGTGGGAAAGAGTTTTTTTTTCTTTTTTAGGTGCACATGTTTCTGACAGGAAAATTTGGACTTCCGATACATATCCAGGAATTGGGCAGACACTTCTTTGTATTGTGCAGTAGTATTGAGACGGAGTGAAGAATATCTGGAGCCCGATGATGGTCAATGCCGAGTGTTCAAATTTCGGAACTACGTATAGTGCGTATTCTCACACCTTTACATATTTGTATGTATGTATGCAGGAGTGGGAAAAAGTTTTTTTTTCTTTTTTAGGTGCACATGTTTCTGACAGGAAAATGTGGACTTCCGATACATATCCAGGAATTTGGCAGACACTTCTTTGTATTGTGCAGTAGTATTGAGACGGAGTGAAGAATCTCTGGAGCCCGATGATGGTCAATGCCGAGTGTTCAAATTTCGGAAGTACGTATAGTGCGTATTCTCACACCTTTACATATTTGTATGTATGTATGCAGGAGTGGGAAAAAGTTTTTTTTTCTTTTTTAGGTGCACATGTTTCTGACAGGAAAATGTGGACTTCCGATACATATCCAGGAATTTGGCAGACACTTCTTTGTATTGTGCAGTAGTATTGAGACGGAGTGAAGAATCTCTGGAGCCCGATGATGGTCAATGCCGAGTGTTCAAATTTCGGAAGTACGTATAGTGCGTATTCTCACACCTTTACATATTTGTATGTATGTATGCAGGAGTGGGAAAATTTTTTTTTTCTTTTTTAGGTGCACATGTTTCTGACAGGAAAATGTGGACTTCCGATACATATCCAGGAATTGGGCAGACTCTTCTTTGTATTGTGCAGTAGTATTGAGACGGAGTGAAGAATCTCTGGAGCCCGATGATGGTCAATGCCGAGTGTTCAAATTTCGGAAGTAGGTATAGTGCGTATTCTCACACCTTTACATATTTGTATGTATGTATGCAGGAGTGGGAAAAAGTTTATTTTTTCTTTTTTAGGTGCACATGTTTCTGACAGGAAAATGTGGACTTCCGATACATATCCAGGAACTGGGCAGACTCTTCTTTGTATTGTGCAGTAGTATTGAGACGGAGTGAAGAATCTCTGGAGTCCGATGATGGTGAATGCCGAGTGTTCAAATTTCGGAAGTACGTATAGTGCGTATTCTCACACCTTTACATACTTGTATGTATGTATGCAGGAGTGGGAAAATTTTTTTTTCTTTTTTAGGTGCACATGTTTCTGACAGGAAAATGTGGACTTCCGATACATATCCAGGAATTGGGCAGACTCTTCTTTGTATTGTGCAGTAGTATTGAGACGGAGTGAAGAATCTCTGGAGCCCGATGATGGTCAATGCCGAGTGTTCAAATTTCGGAAGTACGTATAGTGCGTATTCTCACACCTTTACATATTTGTATGTATGTATGCAGGAGTGGGAAAATTTTTTTTTTCTTTTTTAGGTGCACATGTTTCTGACAGGAAAATGTGGACTTCCGATACATATCCAGGAATTGGGCAGACTCTTCTTTGTACTGTGCAGTAGTATTGAGACGGAGTGAAGAATCTCTGGAGCCCAATGATGGTCAATGCCGAGTGTTCAAATTTCGGAAGTACGTATAGTGCGTATTCTCACACCTTTACATATTTGTATGTATGTATGCAGGAGTGGGAAAAAGTTTTTTTTTCTTTTTTAGGTGCACATGTTTCTGACAGGAAAATGTGGACTTCCGATACATATCCAGGAATTTGGCAGACACTTCTTTGTATTGTGCAGTAGTATTGAGACGGAGTGAAGAATCTCTGGAGCCCGATGATGGTCAATGCCGAGTGTTCAAATTTCGGAAGTACGTATAGTGCGTATTCTCACACCTTTACATATTTGTATGTATGTATGCAGGAGTGGGAAAATTTTTTTTTCTTTTTTAGGTGCACATGTTTCTGACAGGAAAATGTGGACTTCCGATACATATCCAGGAATTGGGCAGACTCTTCTTTGTATTGTGCAGTAGTATTGAGACGGAGTGAAGAATCTCTGGAGCCCGATGATGGTCAATGCCGAGTGTTCAAATTTCGGAAGTACGTATAGTGCGTATTCTCACACCTTTACATATTTGTATGTATGTATGCAGGAGTGGGAAAAAGTTTTTTTTTCTTTTTTAGGTGCACATGTTTCTGACAGGAAAATTTGGACTTCCGATACATATCCAGGAATTGGGCAGACACTTCTTTGTATTGTGCAGTAGTATTGAGACGGAGTGAAGAATATCTGGAGCCCGATGATGGTCAATGCCGAGTGTTCAAATTTCGGAACTACGTATAGTGCGTATTCTCACACCTTTACATATTTGTATGTATGTATGCAGGAGTGGGAAAAAGTTTTTTTTTCTTTTTTAGGTGCACATGTTTCTGACAGGAAAATGTGGACTTCCGATACATATCCAGGAATTTGGCAGACACTTCTTTGTATTGTGCAGTAGTATTGAGACGGAGTGAAGAATCTCTGGAGCCCGATGATGGTCAATGCCGAGTGTTCAAATTTCGGAAGTACGTATAGTGCGTATTCTCACACCTTTACATATTTGTATGTATGTATGCAGGAGTGGGAAAATTTTTTTTTTCTTTTTTAGGTTCACATGTTTCTGACAGGAAAATGTGGACTTCCGATACATATCCAGGAATTGGGCAGACTCTTCTTTGTACTGTGCAGTAATATTGAGACGGAGTGAAGAATCTCTGGAGCCCGATGATGGTCAATGCCGAGTGTTCAAATTTCGGAAGTACGTATAGTGCGTATTCTCACACCTTTACATATTTGTATGTATGTATGCAGGAGTGGGAAAAAGTTTTTTTTTCTTTTTTAGGTGCACATGTTTCTGACAGGAAAATGTGGACTTCCGATACATATCCAGGAATTTGGCAGACACTTCTTTGTATTGTGCAGTAGTATTGAGACGGAGTGAAGAATCTCTGGAGCCCGATGATGGTCAATGCCGAGTGTTCAAATTTCGGAAGTACGTATAGTGCGTATTCTCACACCTTTACATATTTGTATGTATGTATGCAGGAGTGGGAAAATTTTTTTTTCTTTTTTAGGTGCACATGTTTCTGACAGGAAAATGTGGACTTCCGATACATATCCAGGAATTGGGCAGACTCTTCTTTGTATTGTGCAGTAGTATTGAGACGGAGTGAAGAATCTCTGGAGCCCGATGATGGTCAATGCCGAGTGTTCAAATTTCGGAAGTTGGTATAGTGCGTATTCTCACACCTTTACATATTTGTATGTATGTATGCAGGAGTGGGAAAAAGTTTATTTTTTCTTTTTTAGGTGCACATGTTTCTGACAGGAAAATGTGGACTTCCGAT
Source organism: Maratus speculifer (assembly GCA_964019185.1). Taxonomy (NCBI): domain Eukaryota; kingdom Metazoa; phylum Arthropoda; class Arachnida; order Araneae; family Salticidae; genus Maratus; species Maratus speculifer. The sequence goes on along the minus strand of OZ025294.1, from coordinate 388,168,261 downwards.
ACATATCCAGGAACTGGGCAGACTCTTCTTTGTATTGTGCAGTAGTATTGAGACGGAGTGAAGAATCTCTGGAGTCCGATGATGGTCAATGCCGAGTGTTCAAATTTCGGAAGTACGTATAGTGCGTATTCTCACACCTTTACATATTTGTATGTATGCAGGAGTGGGAAAATTTTTTTTTCTTTTTTAGGTGCACATGTTTCTGACAGGAAAATGTGGACTTCCGATACATATCCAGGAATTGGGCAGACTCTTCTTTGTATTGTGCAGTAGTATTGAGACGGAGTGAAGAATCTCTGGAGCCCGATGATGGTCAATGCCGAGTGTTCAAATTTCGGAAGTACGTATAGTGCGTATTCTCACACCTTTACATATTTGTATGTATGTATGCAGGAGTGGGAAAAATTTTTTTTTCTTTTTTAGGTGCACATGTTTCTGACAGGAAAATGTGGACTTCCGATACATATCCAGGAATTGGGCAGACTCTTCTTTGTATTGTGCAGTAGTATTGAGACGGAGGGAAGAATCTCTGGAGCCCGATGATGGTCAATGCCGAGTGTTCAAATTTCGGAAGTACGTATAGTGCGTATTCTCACACCTTTACATATTTGTATGTATGTATGCAGGAGTGGGAAAATTTTTTTTTTCTTTTTTAGGTGCACATGTTTCTGACAGGAAAATGTGGACTTCCGATACATATCCAGGAATTGGGCAGACTCTTCTTTGTATTGTGCAGTAGTATTGAGACGGAGTGAAGAATCTCTGGAGCCCGATGATGGTCAATGCCGAGTGTTAAAATTTCGGAAGTACGTATAGTGCGTATTCTCACACCTTTACATATTTGTATGTATGTATGCAGGAGTGGGAAAAAGTTTTTTTTTCTTTTTTAGGTGCACATGTTTCTGACAGGAAAATGTGGACTTCCGATACATATCCAGGAATTGGGCAGACACTTCTTTGTATTGTGCAGTAGTATTGAGACGGAGTGAAGAATCTCTGGAGCCCGATGATGGTCAATGCCGAGTGTTCAAATTTCGGAAGTACGTATAGTGCGTATTCTCACACCTTTACATATTTGTATGTATGTATGCAGGAGTGGGAAAAATTTTTTTTCTTTTTTAGGTGCACATGTTTCTGACAGGAAAATGTGGACTTCCGATACATATCCAGGAATTGGGCAGACACTTCTTTGTATTGTGCAGTAGTATTGAGACGGAGTGAAGAATCTCTGGAGCCCGATGATGGTCAATGCCGAGTGTTCAAATTTCGGAAGTACGTATAGTGCGTATTCTCACACCTTTACATATTTGTATGTATGTATGCAGGAGTGGGAAATTTTTTTTTTCTTTTTTAGGTGCACATGTTTCTGACAGGAAAATGGTGACTTCCGATACATATCCAGGAATTGGGCAGACTCTTCTTTGTATTGTGCAGTAGTATTGAGACGGAGTGAAGAATCTCTGGAGCCCGATGATGGTCAATGCCGAGTGTTCAAATTTCGGAAGTACGTATAGTGCGTATTCTCACACCTTTACATATTTGTATGTATGTATGCAGGAGTGGGAAAAATTTTTTTTTTCTTTTTTAGGTGCACATGTTTCTGACAGGAAAATGTGGACTTCCGATACATATCCAGGAATTGGGCAGACAATTCTTTGTATTGTGCAGTAGTAATGAGACGGAGTGAAGAATCTCTGGAGCCCGATGATGGTCAATGCCGAGTGTTCAAATTTCGGAAGTACGTATAGTGCGTATTCTCACACCTTTACATATTTGTATGTATGTATGCAGGAGTGGGAAAAAGTTTTTTTTTTTCTTTTTTAGGTGCACATGTTTCTGACAGGAAAATGTGGACTTCCGATACATATCCAGGAATTGGGCAGACTCTTCTTTGTATTGTGCAGTAGTATTGAGACGGAGTGAAGAATCTCTGGAGCCCGATGATGGTCAATGCCGAGTGTTCAAATTTCGGAAGTACGTATAGTGCGTATTCTCACACCTTTACATATTTGTATGTATGTATGCAGGAGTGGGAAAATTTTTTTTTTCTTTTTTAGGTGCACATGTTTCTGACAGGAAAATGTGGACTTCCGATACATATCCAGGAATTGGGCAGACACTTCTTTGTATTGTGCAGTAGTATTGAGACGGAGTGAAGAATCTCTGGAGCCCGATGATGGTCAATGACGAGTGTTCAAATTTCGGAAGTACGTATAGTGCGTATTCTCACACCTTTACATATTTGTATGTATGTATGCAGGAGTGGGAAATTTTTTTTTTTCTTTTTTAGGTGCACATGTTTCTGACAGGAAAATGTGGACTTCCGATACATATCCAGGAATTGGGCAGACTCTTCTTTGTATTGTGCAGTAGTATTGAGACGGAGTGAAGAATCTCTGGAGCCCGATGATGGTCAATGCCGAGTGTTCAAATTTCGGAAGTACGTATAGTGCGTATTCTCACACTTTTACATATTTGTATGTATGTATGCAGGAGTGGGAAATTTTTTTTTTTCTTTTTTAGGTGCACATGTTTCTGACAGGAAAATGTGGACTTCCGATACATATCCAGGAATTGGGCAGACTCTTCTTTGTATTGTGCAGTAGTATTGAGACGGAGTGAAGAATATCTGGAGCCCGATGATGGTCAATGCCGAGTGTTCAAATTTCGGAAGTACGTATAGTGCGTATTCTCACACCTTTACATATTTGTATGTATGTATGCAGGAGTGGGAAAAAGTTTTTTTTTTCTTTTTTAGGTGCACATGTTTCTGACAGGAAAATGTGGACTTCCGATACATATCCAGGAATTGGGCAGACACTTCTTTGTATTGTGCAGTAGTATTGAGACGGAGTGAAGAATCTCTGGAGCCCGATGATGGTCAATGCCGAATGTTCAAATTTCGGAAGTACGTATAGTGCATATTCTCACACCTTTACATATTTGTATGTATGTATGCAGGAGTGGGAAAATTTTTTTTTTCTTTTTTAGGTGCACATGTTTCTGACAGGAAAATGTGGACTTCCGATACATATCCAGGAATTGGGCAGACTCTTCTTTGTATTGTGCAGTAGTATTGAGACGGAGGGAAGAATCTCAGGAGCCCGAATGGTCAATGCCGAGTGTTCAAATTTCGGAAGTACGTATAGTGCGTATTCTCACACCTTTACATATTTGTATGTATCTATGCAGGAGTGGGACAAAATTTTTTTTCTTTTTTAGGTGCACATGTTTCTGACAGGAAAATGTGGACTTCCGATACATATCCAGGAATTGGGCAGACTCTTCTTTGTATTGTGCAGTAGTATTGAGACGGAGTGAAGAATCTCTGGAGCCCGATGATGGTCAATGCCGAGTGTTAAAATTTCGGAAGTACGTATAGTGCGTATTCTCACACCTTTACATATTTGTATGTATGTATGCAGGAGTGGGAAATTTTTTTTTTCTTTTTTAGGTGCACATGTTTCTGACAGGAAAATGTGGACTTCCGATACATATCCAGGAATTGGGCAGACTCTTCTTTGTATTGTGCAGTAGTATTGAGACGGAGTGAAGAATCTCTGGAGCCCGATGATGGTCAATGCCGAGTGTTAAAATTTCGGAAGTACGTATAGTGCGTATTCTCACACCTTTACATATTTCTATGTATGTATGCAGGAGTGGGAAAAAGTTTTTTTTTCTTTTTTAGGTGCACATGTTTCTGACAGGAAAATGTGGACTTCCGATACATATCCAGGAATTGGGCAGACACTTCTTTGTATTGTGCAGTAGTATTGAGACGGAGTGAAGAATCTCTGAAGCCCGATGATGGTCAATGCCGAGTGTTCAAATTTCGGAAGTACGTATAGTGCGTATTCTCACACCTTTACATATTTGTATGTATGTATGCAGGAGTGGGAAATTTTTTTTTTCTTTTTTAGGTGCACATGTTTCTGACAGGAAAATGTGGACTTCCGATACATATCCAGGAATTGGGCAGACTCTTCTTTGTATTGTGCAGTAGTATTGAGACGGAGTGAAGAATCTCTGGAGCCCGATGATGGTCAATGCCGAGTGTTCAAATTTCGGAAGTACGTATAGTGCGTATTCTCACACCTTTACATATTTGTATGTATGTATGCAGGAGTGGGAAATTTTTTTTTTCTTTTTTAGGTGCACATGTTTCTGACAGGAAAATGTGGACTTCCGATACATATCCAGGAATTGGGCAGACACTTCTTTGTATTGTGCAGTAGTATTGAGACGGAGTGAAGAATCTCTGGAGCCCGATGATGGTCAATGCCGAGTGTTCAAATTTCGGAAGTACGTATAGTGCGTATTCTCACACCTTTACATATTTGTATGTATGTATGCAGGAGTGGGAAATTTTTTTTTCTTTTTTAGGTGCACATGTTTCTGACAGGAAAATGGTGACTTCCGATACATATCCAGGAATTGGGCAGACTCTTCTTTGTATTGTGCAGTAGTATTGAGACGGAGTGAAGAATCTCTGCAGCCCGATGATGGTCAATGCCGAGTGTTCAAATTTCGGAAGTACGTATAGTGCGTATTCTCACACCTTTACATATTTGTATGTATGTATGCAGGAGTGGGAAAAAGTTTTTTTTTCTTTTTTAGGTGCACATGTTTCTGACAGGAAAATGTGGACTTCCGATACATATCCAGGAATTGGGCAGACACTTCTTTGTATTGTGCAGTAGTATTGAGACGGAGTGAAGAATCTCTGGAGCCCGATGATGGTCAATGCCGAGTGTTCAAATTTCGGAAGTACGTATAGTGCGTATTCTCACACCTTTACATATTTGTATGTATGTATGCAGGAGTGGGAAAATTTTTTTTTTCTTTTTTAGGTGCACATGTTTCTGACAGGAAAATGGTGACTTCCGATACATATCCAGGAATTGGGCAGACTCTTCTTTGTATTGTGCAGTAGTATTGAGACGGAGTGAAGAATCTCTGGAGCCCGATGATGGTCAATGCCGAGTGTTCAAATTTCGGAAGTACGTATAGTGCGTATTCTCACACCTTTACATATTTATGTATGTATGCAGGAGTGGGAAAAAGTTTTTTTTTTCTTTTTTAGGTGCACATGTTTCTGACAGGAAAATGTGGACTTCCGATACATATCCAGGAATTGGGCAGACTCTTCTTTGTATTGTGCAGTAGTATTGAGACGGAGTGAAGAATCTCTGGAGCCCGATGATGGTCAATGCCGAATGTTCAAATTTCGGAAGTACGTATAGTGCGTATTCTCACACCTTTACATATTTGTATGTATGTATGCAGGAGTGGGAAATTTTTTTTTTCTTTTTTAGGTGCACATGTTTCTGACAGGAAAATGTGGACTTCCGATACATATCCAGGAATTGGGCAGACACTTCTTTGTATTGTGCAGTAGTATTGAGACGGAGTGAAGAATCTCTGGAGCCCGATGATGGTCAATGACGAGTGTTCAAATTTCGGAAGTACGTATAGTGCGTATTCTCACACCTTTACATATTTGTATGTATGTATGCAGGAGTGGGAAAAATTTTTTTTTCTTTTTTAGGTGCACATGTTTCTGACAGGAAAATGTGGACTTCCGATACATATCCAGGAATTGGGCAGACTCTTCTTTGTATTGTGCAGTAGTATTGAGACGGAGTGAAGAATCTCTGGAGCCCGATGATGGTCAATGCCGAGTGTTCAAATTTCGGAAGTACGTATAGTGCGTATTCTCACACCTTTACATATTTGTATGTATGTATGCAGGAGTGGGTAAAATTTTTTTTTCTTTTTTAGGTGCACATGTTTCTGACAGGAAAATGTGGACTTCCGATACATATCCAGGAATTGGGCAGACTCTTCTTTGTATTGTGCAGTAGTATTGAGACGGAGTGAAGAATATCTGGAGCCCGATGATGGTCAATGCCGAGTGTTCAAATTTCGGAAGTACGTATAGTGCGTATTCTCACACCTTTACATATTTGTATGTATGTATGCAGGAGTGGGAAAAAGTTTTTTTTTTCTTTTTTAGGTGCACATGTTTCTGACAGGAAAATGTGGACTTCCGATACATATCCAGGAATTGGGCAGACACTTCTTTGTATTGTGCAGTAGTATTGAGACGGAGTGAAGAATCTCTGGAGCCCGATGATGGTCAATGCCGAGTGTTCAAATTTCGGAAGTACGTATAGTGCGTATTCTCACACCTTTACATATTTGTATGTATGTATGCAGGAGTGGGAAAATTTTTTTTTTCTTTTTTAGGTGCACATGTTTCTGACAGGAAAATGTGGACTTCCGATACATATCCAGGAATTGGACAGACACTTCTTTGTATTGTGCAGTAGTAATGAGACGGAGTGAAGAATCTCTGGAGCCCGATGATGGTCAATGCCGAGTGTTCAAATTTCGGAAGTACGTATAGTGCGTATTCTCACACCTTTACATATTTGTATGTATGTATGCAGGAGTGGGAAATTTTTTTTTCTTTTTTAGGTGCACATGTTTCTGACAGGAAAATGTGGACTTCCGATACATATCCAGGAATTGGGCAGACTCTTCTTTGTATTGTGCAGTAGTATTGAGACGGAGTGAAGAATCTCTGGAGCCCGATGATGGTCAATGCCGAGTGTTCAAATTTCGGAAGTACGTATAGTGCGTATTCTCACACCTTTACATATTTGTATGTATGTATGCAGGAGTGGGAAAAATTTTTTTTTTTTTTAGGTGCACATGTTTCTGACAGGAAAATGGTGACTTCTGATACATATCCAGGAATTGGGCAGACTCTTCTTTGTATTGTGCAGTAGTATTGAGACGGAGTGAAGAATCTCTGGAGCCCGATGATGGTCAATGCCGAGTGTTCAAATTTCGGAAGTACGTATAGTGCATATTCTCACACCTTTACATATTTGTATGTATGTATGCAGGAGTGGGAAAAAGTTTTTTTTTCTTTTTTAGGTGCACATGTTTCTGACAGGAAAATGTGGACTTCCGATACATATCCAGGAATTGGGCAGACACTTCTTTGTATTGTGCAGTAGTATTGAGACGGAGTGAAGAATCTCTGGAGCCCGATGATGGTCAATGCCGAGTGTTCAAATTTCGGAAGTACGTATAGTGCGTATTCTCACACCTTTACATATTTGTATGTATGTATGCAGGAGTGGGAAAAATTTTTTTTCTTTTTTAGGTGCACATGTTTCTGACAGGAAAATGTGGACTTCCGATACATATCCAGGAATTGGGCAGACTCTTCTTTGTATTGTGCAGTAGTATTGAGACGGAGTTAAGAATCTCTGGAGCCCGATGATGGTCAATGCCGAGTGTTCAAATTTCGGAAGTACGTATAGTGTGTATTCTCACACCTTTACATATTTGTATGTATGTATGCAGGAGTGGGAAAAATTTTTTTTTTCTTTTTTAGGTGCACATGTTTCTGACAGGAAAATGTGGACTTCCGATACATATCCAGGAATTGGGCAGACTCTTCTTTGTATTGTGCAGTAGTATTGAGACGGAGTGAAGAATATCTGGAGCCCGATGATGGTCAATGCCGAGTGTTCAAATTTCGGAAGTACGTATAGTGCGTATTCTCACACCTTTACATATTTGTATGTATGTATGCAGGAGTGGGAAAAAGTTTTTTTTTTTCTTTTTTAGGTGCACATGTTTCTGACAGGAAAAAGTGGACTTCCGATACATATCCAGGAATTGGGCAGACACTTCTTTGTATTGTGCAGTAGTATTGAGACGGAGTGAAGAATCTCTGGAGCCCGATGATGGTCAATGCCGAGTGTTCAAATTTCGGAAGTACGTATAGTGCGTATTCTCACACCTTTACATATTTGTATGTATGTATGCAGGAGTGGGAAAATTTTTTTTTCTTTTTTAGGTGCACATGTTTCTGACAGGAAAATGTGGACTTCCGATACATATCCAGGAATTGGGCAGACTCTTCTTTGTATTGTGCAGTAGTATTGAGACGGAGTGAAGAATCTCTGGAGCCCGATGATGGTCAATGCCGAGTGTTCAAATTTCGGAAGTACGTATAGTGCGTATTCTCACACCTTTACATATTTGTATGTATGTATTCAGGAGTGGGAAAAATTTTTTTTTTCTTTTTTAGGTGCACATGTTTCTGACAGGAAAATGTGGACTTCCGATACATATCCAGGAATTGGGCAGACTCTTCTTTGTATTGTGCAGTAGTATTGAGACGGAGTGAAGAATATCTGGAGCCCGATGATGGTCAATGCCGAGTGTTCAAATTTCGGAAGTACGTATAGTGCGTATTCTCACACCTTTACATATTTGTATGTATGTATGCAGGAGTGGGAAAAAGTTTTTTTTTTCTTTTTTAGGTGCACATGTTTCTGACAGGAAAATGTGGACTTCCGATACATATCCAGGAATTAGGCAGACACTTCTTTGTATTGTGCAGTAGTATTGAGACGGAGTGAAGAATCTCTGGAGCCCGATGATGGTCAATGCCGAGTGTTCAAATTTCGGAACTACGTATAGTGCGTATTCTCACACCTTTACATATTTGTATGTATGTATGCAGGAGTGGGAAAATTTTTTTTCTTTTTTAGGTGCACATGTTTCTGACAGGAAAATGTGGACTTCCGATACATATCCAGGAATTGGGCAGACTCTTCTTTGTATTGTGCAGTAGTATTGAGACGGAGTGAAGAATATCTGGAGCCCGATGATGGTCAATGCCGAGTGTTCAAATTTCGGAATTACGTATAGTGCGTATTCTCACACCTTTACATATTTGTATGTATGTATGCAGGAGTGGGAAAAAGTTTTTTTTTCTTTTTTAGGTGCACATGTTTCTGACAGGAAAATGTGGACTTCCGATACATATCCAGGAATTGGGCAGACACTTCTTTGTATTGTGCAGTAGTATTGAGACGGAGTGAAGAATCTCTGGAGCCCGATGATGGTCAATGCCGAGTGTTCAAATTTCGGAAGTACGTATAGTGCGTATTCTCACACCTTTACATATTTGTATGTATGTATGCAGGAGTGGGAAAAAGTTTTTTTTTTCTTTTTTAGGTGCACATGTTTCTGACAGGAAAATGTGGACTTCCGATACATATCCAGGAATTGGGCAGACTCTTCTTTGTATTGTGCAGTAGTATTGAGACGGAGTGAAGAATCTCTGGAGCCCGATGATGGTCAATGCCGAGTGCTCAAATTTCGGAAGTACGTATAGTGCGTATTCTCACACCTTTACATATTTGTATGTATGTATGCAGGAGTGGGAAAATTTTTTTTTCTTTTTTAGGTGCACATGTTTCTGACAGGAAAATGTGGACTTCCGATACATATCCAGGAATTGGGCAGACTCTTCTTTGTATTGTGCAGTAGTATTGAGACGGAGTGAAGAATCTCTGGAGCCCGATGATGGTCAATGCCGAGTGTTCAAATTTCGGAAATACGTATAGTGCGTATTCTCACACCTTTACATATTTGTATGTATGTATTCAGGAGTGGGAAAATTTTTTTTTTCTTTTTTAGGTGCACATGTTTCTGACAGGAAAATGTGGACTTCCGATACATATCCAGGAATTGGGCAGACTCTTCTTTGTATTGTGCAGTAGTATTGAGACGGAGTGAAGAATATCTGGAGCCCGATGATGGTCAATGCCGAGTGTTCAAATTTCGGAAGTACGTATAGTGCGTATTCTCACACCTTTACATATTTGTATGTATGTATGCAGGAGTGGGAAAAAGTTTTTTTTTCTTTTTTAGGTGCACATGTTTCTGACAGGAAAATGTGGACTTCCGATACATATCCAGGAATTGGGCAGACACTTCTTTGTATTGTGCAGTAGTATTGAGACGGAGTGAAGAATCTCTGGAGCCCGATGATGGTCAATGCCGAGTGTTCAAATTTCGGAACTACGTATAGTGCGTATTCTCACACCTTTACATATTTGTATGTATGTATGCAGGAGTGGGAAAATTTTTTTTTCTTTTTTAGGTGCACATGTTTCTGACAGGAAAATGTGGACTTCCGATACATATCCAGGAATTGGGCAGACTCTTCTTTGTATTGTGCAGTAGTATTGAGACGGAGTGAAGAATCTCTGGAGCCCGATGATGGTCAATGCCGAGTGTTCAAATTTCGGAAGTACGTATAGTACGTATTCTCACACCTTTACGTATTTGTATGTATGTATGCAGGAGTGGGAAAATTTTTTTTTTCTTTTTTAGGTGCACATGTTTCTGACAGGAAAATGTGGACTTCCGATACATATCCAGGAATTGGGCAGACTCTTCTTTGTATTGTGCAGTAGTATTGAGACGGAGTGAAGAATCTCTGGAGCCCGATGATGGTCAATGCCGAGTGTTCAAATTTCGGAAGTACGTATAGTGCGTATTCTCACACCTTTACATATTTGTATGTATGTATGCAGGAGTGGGAAAAAGTTTTTTTTTCTTTTTTAGGTGCACATGTTTCTGACAGGAAAATGTGGACTTCCGATACATATCCAGGAACTGGGCAGACTCTTCTTTGTATTGTGAAGTAGTATTGAGACGGAGTGAAGAATCTCTGGAGCCCGATGATGGTCAATGCCGAGTGTTCAAAATTCGGAAGTACGTATAGTGCCTATTCTCACACCTTTACATATTTGTATGTATGTATGCAGGAGTGGGAAAAAGTTTTTTTTTCTTTTTTAGGTGCACATGTTTCTGACAGGAAAATGTGGACTTCCGATACATATCCAGGAATTGGGCGGACTCTTCTTTCTATTGTGCAGTAGTATTGAGACGGTGTGAAGAATATCTGGAGCCCGATGATGGTCAATGCCGAGTGTTCAAATTTCGGAAGTACGTATAGTGCGTATTCTCACACCTTTACATATTTGTATGTATGTATGCAGGAGTGGGAAAAAGTTTTTTTTTTCTTTTTTAGGTGCACATGTTTCTGACAGGAAAATGTGGACTTCCGATACATATCCACGAACTGGGCAGACTCTTCTTTGTATTGTGCAGTAGTATTGAGACGGAGTGAAGAATCTCTGGAGCCCTTTGATGGTCAATGCCGAGTGTTCAAATTTCGGAAGTACGTATAGTGCGTATTCTCACACCTTTACATATTTGTATGTATGTATGCAGGAGTGGGAAAAAGGTTTTTTTTCTTTTTTAGGTGCACATGTTTCTGACAGGAAAATGTGGACTTCCGATACATATCCAGGAACTGGGCAGACTCTTCTTTGTATTGTGCAGTAGTATTGAGTCGGAGTGAAGAATCTCTGGAGCCCGATGATGGTCAATGCCGAGTGTTCAAATTTCGGAAGTACGTATAGTGCGTATTCTCACACCTTTACATATTTGTATGTATGTATGCAGGAGTGGGAAAATTTTTTTTTTCTTTTTTAGGTGCTGATGTTTCTGACAGGAAAATGTGGACTTCCGATACATATCCAGGAATTGGGCGGACTCTTCTTTCTATTGTGCAGTAGTATTGAGACGGAGTGAAGAATATCTGGAGCCCGATGATGGTCAATGCCGAGTGTTCAAATTTCAGAAGTACGTATAGTGCGTATTCTCACACCTTTACATATTTGTATGTATGTATGCAGGAGTGGGAAAAAGTTTTTTTTTTCTTTTTTAGGTGCACATGTTTCTGACAGGAAAATGTGGACTTCCGATACATATCCAGGAACTGGGCAGACTCTTCTTTGTATTGTGCAGTAGTATTGAGACGGAGTGAAGAATCTCTGGAGCCCGATGATGGTCAATGCCGAGTGTTCAAATTTCGGAAGTACGTATAGTGCGTATTCTCACACCTTTACATATTTGTATGTATGTATGCAGGAGTGGGAAAAAGTTTTTTTTCTTTTTTAGGTGCACATGTTTCTGACAGGAAAATGTGGACTTCCGATACATATCCAGGAATTGGGCAGACACTTCTTTGTATTGTGCAGTAGTATTGAGACGGAGTGAAGAATCTCTGGAGCCCGATGATGGTCAATGCCGAGTGTTCAAATTTCGGAAGTACGTATAGTGCGTATTCTCACACCTTTACATATTTGTATGTATGTATGCAGGAGTGGGAAAATTTTTTTTTTCTTTTTTAGGTGCACATGTTTCTGACAGGAAAATGTGGACTTCCGATACATATCCAGGAATTGGGCAGACTCTTCTTTGTATTGTGCAGTAGTAGTGAGACGGAGTGAAGAATCTCTGGAGCCCGATGATGGACAATGCCGAGTGTTCAAATTTCGGAAGTACGTATAGTGCGTATTCTCACACCTTTACATATTTGTATGTATGTATGCAGGAGTGGGAAAAAATTTTTTTTCTTTTTTAGGTGCACATGTTTCTGACAGGAAAATGTGGACTTCCGATACATATCCAGGAATTGGGCAGACTCTTCTTTGTATTGTGCAGTAGTATTGAGACGGAGTGAAGAATCTCTGGAGCCCGATGATGGTCAATGCCGAGTGTTCAAATTTCGGAAGTACGTATAGTGCGTATTCTCACACCTTTACATATTTGTATGTATGTATGCAGGAGTGGGAAAAAGTTTTTTTTCTTTTTTAGGTGCACATGTTTCTGACAGGAAAATGTGGACTTCCGATACATATCCAGGAACTGGGCAGACTCTTCTTTGTATTGTGCAGTAGTACTGAGACGGAGTGAAGAATCTCTGGAGCCCGATGATGGTCAATGCCGAATGTTCAAATTTCGGAAGTACGTATAGTGCGTATTCTCATACCTTTACATATTTGTATGTATGTATGCAGGAGTGGGAAAAAGTTTTTTTTTCTTTTTTAGGTGCACATGTTTCTGACAGGAAAATGTGGACTTCCGATACATATCCAGGAACTGGGCGGACTCTTCTTTCTATTGTGCAGTAGTATTGAGACGGAGTGAAGAATCTCTGGAGCCCGATGATGGTCAATGCCGAGTGTTCAAATTTCGGAAGTACGTATAGTGCGTATTCTCACACCTTTACATATTTGTATGTATGTATGCAGGAGTGGGAAAATTTTTTTTTCTTTTTTAGGTGCACATGTTTCTGACAGGAAAATGTGGACTTCCGATACATATCCAGGAATTGGGCAGACTCTTCTTTGTATTGTGCAGTAGTATTGAGACGGAGTGAAGAATCTCTGGAGCCCGATGATGGACAATGCCGAGTGTTCAAATTTCGGAAGTACGTATAGTGCGTATTCTCACATCTTTACATATTTGTATGTATGTATGCAGGAGTGGGAAAAAAAATTTTTTCTTTTTTAGGTGCACATGTTTCTGACAGGAAAATGTGGACTTCCGATACATATCCAGGAATTGGGCAGACTCTTCTTTGTATTGTGCAGTAGTATTGAGACGGAGTGAAGAATCTCTGGAGCCCGATGATGGTCAATGCCGAGTGTTCAAATTTCGGAAGTACGTATAGTGCGTATTCTCACACCTTTACATATTTGTATGTATGTATGCAGGAGTGGGAAAAAGTTTTTTTTTCTTTTTTAGGTGCACATGTTTCTGACAGGAAAATGTGGACTTCCGATACATATCCAGGAATTGGGCAGACTCTTCTTTGTATTGTGCAGTAGTATTGAGACGGGGTGAAGAATCTCTGGAGCCCGATGATGGTCAATGCCGAATGTTCAAATTTCGGAAGTACGTATAGTGCGTATTCTCATACCTTTACATATTTGTATGTATGTATGCAGGAGTGGGAAAAAGTTTTTTTTTCTTTTTTAGGTGCACATGTTTCTGACAGGAAAATGTGGACTTCCGATACATATCCAGGAATTGGGCAGACTCTTCTTTGTATTGTGCAGTAGTATTGAGACGGAGTGAAGAATCTCTGGAGCCCGATGATGGACAATGCCGAGTGTTCAAATTTCGGAAGTACGTATAGTGCGTATTCTCACACCTTTACATATTTGTATGTATGTATGCAGGAGTCGGAAAAAGTTTTTTTTTCTTTTTTAGGTGCACATGTTTCTGACAGGAAAATGTGGACTTCCGATACATATCCAGGAATTGGGCAGACTCTTCTTTGTATTGTGCAGTAGTATTGAGACGGAGTGAAGAATCTCTGGAGCCCGATGATGGTCAATGCCGAGTGTTCAAATTTCGGAAGGACGTATAGTGCGTATTCTCACACCTTTACATATTTGTATGTATGTATGCAGGAGTGGGAAAAAGTTTTTTTTTTCTTTTTTAGGTGCACATGTTTCTGACAGGAAAATGTGGACTTCCGATACATATCCAGGAACTGGGCAGACTCTTCTTTGTATTGTGCAGTAGTATTGAGACGGAGTGAAGAATCTCTGGAGCCCGATGATGGTCAATGCCGAATGTTCAAATTTCGGAAGTACGTATAGTGCGTATTCTCACACCTTTACATATTTGTATGTATGTATGCAGGAGTGGGAAAAAGTTTTTTTTTTCTTTTTTAGGTGCACATGTTTCTGACAGGAAAATGTGGACTTCCGATACATATCCAGGAATTGGGCAGACTCTTCTTTGTATTGTGCAGTAGTATTGAGACGGAGTGAAGAATATCTGGAGCCCGATGATGGTCAATGCCGAGTGTTCAAATTTCGGAAGTACGTATAGTGCGTATTCTCACACCTTTACATATTTGTATGTATGTATGCAGGAGTGGGAAAAAGTTTTTTTTTTCTTTTTTAGGTGCACATGTTTCTGACAGGAAAATGTGGACTTCCGATACATATCCAGGAATTGGGCAGACACTTCTTTGTATTGTGCAGTAGTATTGAGACGGAGTGAAGAATCTCTGGAGCCCGATGATGGTCAATGCCGAGTGTTCAAATTTCGGAAGTACGTATAGTGCGTATTCTCACACCTTTACATATTTGTATGTATGTATGCAGGAGTGGGAAAATTTTTTTTTTCTTTTTTAGGTGCACATGTTTCTGACAGGAAAATGTGGACTTCCGATACATATCCAGGAATTGGACAGACACTTCTTTGTATTGTGCAGTAGTAATGAGACGGAGTGAAGAATCTCTGGAGCCCGATGATGGTCAATGCCGAGTGTTCAAATTTCGGAAGTACGTATAGTGCGTATTCTCACACCTTTACATATTTGTATGTATGTATGCAGGAGTGGGAAATTTTTTTTTCTTTTTTAGGTGCACATGTTTCTGACAGGAAAATGTGGACTTCCGATACATATCCAGGAATTGGGCAGACTCTTCTTTGTATTGTGCAGTAGTATTGAGACGGAGTGAAGAATCTCTGGAGCCCGATGATGGTCAATGCCGAGTGTTCAAATTTCGGAAGTACGTATAGTGCGTATTCTCACACCTTTACATATTTGTATGTATGTATGCAGGAGTGGGAAAATTTTTTTTTTTTTTTAGGTGCACATGTTTCTGACAGGAAAATGGTGACTTCTGATACATATCCAGGAATTGGGCAGACTCTTCTTTGTATTGTGCAGTAGTATTGAGACGGAGTGAAGAATCTCTGGAGCCCGATGATGGTCAATGCCGAGTGTTCAAATTTCGGAAGTACGTATAGTGCATATTCTCACACCTTTACATATTTGTATGTATGTATGCAGGAGTGGGAAAAAGTTTTTTTTTCTTTTTTAGGTGCACATGTTTCTGACAGGAAAATGTGGACTTCCGATACATATCCAGGAATTGGGCAGACACTTCTTTGTATTGTGCAGTAGTATTGAGACGGAGTGAAGAATCTCTGGAGCCCGATGATGGTCAATGCCGAGTGTTCAAATTTCGGAAGTACGTGTAGTGCGTATTCTCACACCTTTACATATTTGTATGTATGTATGCAGGAGTGGGAAAATTTTTTTTTCTTTTTTAGGTGCACATGTTTCTGACAGGAAAATGTGGACTTCCGATACATATCCAGGAATTGGGCAGACTCTTCTTTGTATTGTGCAGTAGTATTGAGACGGAGTTAAGAATCTCTGGAGCCCGATGATGGTCAATGCCGAGTGTTCAAATTTCGGAAGTACGTATAGTGCGTATTCTCACACCTTTACATATTTGTATGTATGTATGCAGGAGTGGGAAAAAAATTTTTTTTCTTTTTTAGGTGCACATGTTTCTGACAGGAAAATGTGGACTTCCGATACATATCCAGGAATTGGGCAGACTCTTCTTTGTATTGTGCAGTAGTATTGAGACGGAGTGAAGAATATCTGGAGCCCGATGATGGTCAATGCCGAGTGTTCAAATTTCGGAAGTACGTATAGTGCGTATTCTCACACCTTTACATATTTGTATGTATGTATGCAGGAGTGGGAAATTTTTTTTTTCTTTTTTAGGTGCACATGTTTCTGACAGGAAAATGTGGACTTCCGATACATATCCAGGAATTGGGCAGACTCTTCTTTGTATTGTGCAGTAGTATTGAGACGGAGTGAAGAATATCTGGAGCCCGATGATGGTCAATGCCGAGTGTTCAAATTTCGGAAGTACGTATAGTGCGTATTCTCACACCTTTACATATTTGTATGTATGTATGCAGGAGTGGGAAAAAGTTTTTTTTTTCTTTTTTAGGTGCACATGTTTCTGACAGGAAAATGTGGACTTCCGATACATATCCAGGAATTGGGCAGACACTTCTTTGTATTGTGCAGTAGTATTGAGACGGAGTGAAGAATCTCTGGAGCCCGATGATGGTCAATGCCGAGTGTTCAAATTTCGGAACTACGTATAGTGCGTATTCTCACACCTTTACATATTTGTATGTATGTATGCAGGAGTGGGAAAAATTTTTTTCTTTTTTAGGTGCACATGTTTCTGACAGGAAAATGTGGACTTCCGATACATATCCAGGAATTGGGCAGACTCTTCTTTGTATTGTGCAGTAGTATTGAGACGGAGTGAAGAATATCTGGAGCCCGATGATGGTCAATGCCGAGTGTTCAAATTTCGGAATTACGTATAGTGCGTATTCTCACACCTTTACATATTTGTATGTATGTATGCAGGAGTGGGAAAAAGTTTTTTTTTTCTTTTTTAGGTGCACATGTTTCTGACAGGAAAATGTGGACTTCCGATACATATCCAGGAATTGGGCAGACACTTCTTTGTATTGTGCAGTAGTATTGAGACGGAGTGAAGAATCTCTGGAGCCCGATGATGGTCAATGCCGAGTGTTCAAATTTCGGAAGTACGTATAGTGCGTATTCTCACACCTTTACATATTTGTATGTATGTATGCAGGAGTGGGAAAAAGTTTTTTTTTTCTTTTTTAGGTGCACATGTTTCTGACAGGAAAATGTGGACTTCCGATACATATCCAGGAATTGGGCAGACACTTCTTTGTATTGTGCAGTAGTATTGAGACGGAGTGAAGAATCTCTGGAGCCCGATGATGGTCAATGCCGAGTGTTCAAATTTCGGAAGTACGTATAGTGCGTATTCTCACACCTTTACATATTTGTATGTATGTATGCAGGAGTGGGAAAAAGTTTTTTTTTTCTTTTTTAGGTGCACATGTTTCTGACAGGAAAATGTGGACTTCCGATACATATCCAGGAATTGGGCAGACTCTTCTTTGTATTGTGCAGTAGTATTGAGACGGAGTGAAGAATCTCTGGAGCCCGATGATGGTCAATGCCGAGTGTTCAAATTTCGGAAGTACGTATAGTGCGTATTCTCACACCTTTACATATTTGTATGTATGTATGCAGGAGTGGGAAAATTTTTTTTTCTTTTTTAGGTGCACATGTTTCTGACAGGAAAATGTGGACTTCCGATACATATCCAGGAATTGGGCAGACTCTTCTTTGTATTGTGCAGTAGTATTGAGACGGAGTGAAGAATCTCTGGAGCCCGATGATGGTCAATGCCGAGTGTTCAAATTTCGGAAGTACGTATAGTGCGTATTCTCACACCTTTACATATTTGTATGTATGTATTCAGGAGTGGGAAAAATTTTTTTTTTCTTTTTTAGGTGCACATGTTTCTGACAGGAAAATGTGGACTTCCGATACATATCCAGGAATTGGGCAGACTCTTCTTTGTATTGTGCAGTAGTATTGAGACGGAGTGAAGAATATCTGGAGCCCGATGATGGTCAATGCCGAGTGTTCAAATTTCGGAAGTACGTATAGTGCGTATTCTCACACCTTTACATATTTGTATGTATGTATGCAGGAGTGGGAAAAAGTTTTTTTTTTCTTTTTTAGGTGCACATGTTTCTGACAGGAAAATGTGGACTTCCGATACATATCCAGGAATTGGGCAGACACTTCTTTGTATTGTGCAGTAGTATTGAGACGGAGTGAAGAATCTCTGGAGCCCGATGATGGTCAATGCCGAGTGTTCAAATTTCGGAACTACGTATAGTGCGTATTCTCACACCTTTACATATTTGTATGTATGTATGCAGGAGTGGGAAAAATTTTTTTCTTTTTTAGGTGCACATGTTTCTGACAGGAAAATGTGGACTTCCGATACATATCCAGGAATTGGGCAGACTCTTCTTTGTATTGTGCAGTAGTATTGAGACGGAGTGAAGAATCTCTGGAGCCCGATGATGGTCAATGCCGAGTGTTCAAATTTCGGAAGTACGTATAGTGCGTATTCTCACACCTTTACATATTTGTATGTATGTATGCAGGAGTGGGAAAAAGTTTTTTTTTCTTTTTTAGGTGCACATGTTTCTGACAGGAAAATGTGGACTTCCGATACATATCCAGGAATTGGGCAGACTCTTCTTTGTATTGTGCAGTAGTATTGAGACGGGGTGAAGAATCTCTGGAGCCCGATGATGGTCAATGCCGAATGTTCAAATTTCGGAAGTACGTATAGTGCGTATTCTCATACCTTTACATATTTGTATGTATGTATGCAGGAGTGGGAAAAAGTTTTTTTTTCTTTTTTAGGTGCACATGTTTCTGACAGGAAAATGTGGACTTCCGATACATATCCAGGAATTGGGCAGACTCTTCTTTGTATTGTGCAGTAGTATTGAGACGGAGTGAAGAATCTCTGGAGCCCGATGATGGACAATGCCGAGTGTTCAAATTTCGGAAGTACGTATAGTGCGTATTCTCACACCTTTACATATTTGTATGTATGTATGCAGGAGTGGGAAAAAGTTTTTTTTTTCTTTTTTAGGTGCACATGTTTCTGACAGGAAAATGTGGACTTCCGATACATATCCAGGAATTGGGCAGACTCTTCTTTGTATTGTGCAGTAGTATTGAGACGGGGTGAAGAATCTCTGGAGCCCGATGATGGTCAATGCCGAATGTTCAAATTTCGGAAGTACGTATAGTGCGTATTCTCATACCTTTACATATTTGTATGTATGTATGCAGGAGTGGGAAAAAGTTTTTTTTTCTTTTTTAGGTGCACATGTTTCTGACAGGAAAATGTGGACTTCCGATACATATCCAGGAATTGGGCAGACTCTTCTTTGTATTGTGCAGTAGTATTGAGACGGAGTGAAGAATCTCTGGAGCCCGATGATGGACAATGCCGAGTGTTCAAATTTCGGAAGTACGTATAGTGCGTATTCTCACACCTTTACATATTTGTATGTATGTATGCAGGAGTCGGAAAAAGTTTTTTTTTCTTTTTTAGGTGCACATGTTTCTGACAGGAAAATGTGGACTTCCGATACATATCCAGGAATTGGGCAGACTCTTCTTTGTATTGTGCAGTAGTATTGAGACGGAGTGAAGAATCTCTGGAGCCCGATGATGGACAATGCCGAGTGTTCAAATTTCGGAAGTACGTATAGTGCGTATTCTCACACCTTTACATATTTGTATGTATGTATGCAGGAGTGGGAAAAAGGTTTTTTTTTCTTTTTTAGGTGCAAATGTTTCTGACAGGAAAATGTGGAATTCCGATACATATCCAGGAATTGGGCAGACACTTCTTTGTATTGTGCAGTAGTATTGAGACGGAGTGAAGAATCTCTGGAGCCCGATGATGGTCAATGCCGAGTGTTCAAATTTCGGAAGTACGTATAGTGCGTATTCTCACACCTTTACATATTTGTATGTATGTATGCAGGAGTGGGAAAAAGTTTTTTTTTTCTTTTTTAGGTGCACATGTTTCTGACAGGAAAATGTGGACTTCCGATACATATCCAGGAACTGGGCAGACTCTTCTTTGTATTGTGCAGTAGTATTGAGACGGAGTGAAGAATCTCTGGAGCCCGATGATGGTCAATGCCGAATGTTCAAATTTCGGAAGTACGTATAGTGCGTATTCTCACACCTTTACATATTTGTATGTATGTATGCAGGAGTGGGAAAAAGTTTTTTTTTTCTTTTTTAGGTGCACATGTTTCTGACAGGAAAATGTGGACTTCCGATACATATCCAGGAATTGGGCAGACTCTTCTTTGTATTGTGCAGTAGTATTGAGACGGAGTGAAGAATATCTGGAGCCCGATGATGGTCAATGCCGAGTGTTCAAATTTCGGAAGTACGTATAGTGCGTATTCTCACACCTTTACATATTTGTATGTATGTATGCAGGAGTGGGAAAAAGTTTTTTTTTTCTTTTTTAGGTGCACATGTTTCTGACAGGAAAATGTGGACTTCCGATACATATCCAGGAATTGGGCAGACACTTCTTTGTATTGTGCAGTAGTATTGAGACGGAGTGAAGAATCTCTGGAGCCCGATGATGGTCAATGCCGAGTGTTCAAATTTCGGAAGTACGTATAGTGCGTATTCTCACACCTTTACATATTTGTATGTATGTATGCAGGAGTGGGAAAATTTTTTTTTTCTTTTTTAGGTGCACATGTTTCTGACAGGAAAATGTGGACTTCCGATACATATCCAGGAATTGGACAGACACTTCTTTGTATTGTGCAGTAGTAATGAGACGGAGTGAAGAATCTCTGGAGCCCGATGATGGTCAATGCCGAGTGTTCAAATTTCGGAAGTACGTATAGTGCGTATTCTCACACCTTTACATATTTGTATGTATGTATGCAGGAGTGGGAAATTTTTTTTTCTTTTTTAGGTGCACATGTTTCTGACAGGAAAATGTGGACTTCCGATACATATCCAGGAATTGGGCAGACTCTTCTTTGTATTGTGCAGTAGTATTGAGACGGAGTGAAGAATCTCTGGAGCCCGATGATGGTCAATGCCGAGTGTTCAAATTTCGGAAGTACGTATAGTGCGTATTCTCACACCTTTACATATTTGTATGTATGTATGCAGGAGTGGGAAAATTTTTTTTTTTTTTTAGGTGCACATGTTTCTGACAGGAAAATGGTGACTTCTGATACATATCCAGGAATTGGGCAGACTCTTCTTTGTATTGTGCAGTAGTATTGAGACGGAGTGAAGAATCTCTGGAGCCCGATGATGGTCAATGCCGAGTGTTCAAATTTCGGAAGTACGTATAGTGCATATTCTCACACCTTTACATATTTGTATGTATGTATGCAGGAGTGGGAAAAAGTTTTTTTTTCTTTTTTAGGTGCACATGTTTCTGACAGGAAAATGTGGACTTCCGATACATATCCAGGAATTGGGCAGACACTTCTTTGTATTGTGCAGTAGTATTGAGACGGAGTGAAGAATCTCTGGAGCCCGATGATGGTCAATGCCGAGTGTTCAAATTTCGGAAGTACGTATAGTGCGTATTCTCACACCTTTACATATTTGTATGTATGTATGCAGGAGTGGGAAAATTTTTTTTTCTTTTTTAGGTGCACATGTTTCTGACAGGAAAATGTGGACTTCCGATACATATCCAGGAATTGGGCAGACTCTTCTTTGTATTGTGCAGTAGTATTGAGACGGAGTTAAGAATCTCTGGAGCCCGATGATGGTCAATGCCGAGTGTTCAAATTTCGGAAGTACGTATAGTGCGTATTCTCACACCTTTACATATTTGTATGTATGTATGCAGGAGTGGGAAAAAAATTTTTTTTCTTTTTTAGGTGCACATGTTTCTGACAGGAAAATGTGGACTTCCGATACATATCCAGGAATTGGGCAGACTCTTCTTTGTATTGTGCAGTAGTATTGAGACGGAGTGAAGAATATCTGGAGCCCGATGATGGTCAATGCCGAGTGTTCAAATTTCGGAAGTACGTATAGTGCGTATTCTCACACCTTTACATATTTGTATGTATGTATGCAGGAGTGGGAAAAAGTTTTTTTTTTCTTTTTTAGGTGCACATGTTTCTGACAGGAAAATGTGGACTTCCGATACATATCCAGGAATTGGGCAGACACTTCTTTGTATTGTGCAGTAGTATTGAGACGGAGTGAAGAATCTCTGGAGCCCGATGATGGTCAATGCCGAGTGTTCAAATTTCGGAAGTACGTATAGTGCGTATTCTCACACCTTTACATATTTGTATGTATGTATGCAGGAGTGGGAAAAAGTTTTTTTTTTCTTTTTTAGGTGCACATGTTTCTGACAGGAAAATGTGGACTTCCGATACATATCCAGGAATTGGGCAGACTCTTCTTTGTATTGTGCAGTAGTATTGAGACGGAGTGAAGAATCTCTGGAGCCCGATGATGGTCAATGCCGAGTGTTCAAATTTCGGAAGTACGTATAGTGCGTATTCTCACACCTTTACATATTTGTATGTATGTATGCAGGAGTGGGAAATTTTTTTTTTCTTTTTTAGGTGCACATGTTTCTGACAGGAAAATGTGGACTTCCGATACATATCCAGGAATTGGGCAGACTCTTCTTTGTATTGTGCAGTAGTATTGAGACGGAGTGAAGAATCTCTGGAGCCCGATGATGGTCAATGCCGAGTGTTCAAATTTCGGAAGTACGTATAGTGCGTATTCTCACACCTTTACATATTTGTATGTATGTATTCAGGAGTGGGAAAAATTTTTTTTTTCTTTTTTAGGTGCACATGTTTCTGACAGGAAAATGTGGACTTCCGATACATATCCAGGAATTGGGCAGACTCTTCTTTGTATTGTGCAGTAGTATTGAGACGGAGTGAAGAATATCTGGAGCCCGATGATGGTCAATGCCGAGTGTTCAAATTTCGGAAGTACGTATAGTGCGTATTCTCACACCTTTACATATTTGTATGTATGTATGCAGGAGTGGGAAAAAGTTTTTTTTTTCTTTTTTAGGTGCACATGTTTCTGACAGGAAAATGTGGACTTCCGATACATATCCAGGAATTGGGCAGACACTTCTTTGTATTGTGCAGTAGTATTGAGACGGAGTGAAGAATCTCTGGAGCCCGATGATGGTCAATGCCGAGTGTTCAAATTTCGGAACTACGTATAGTGCGTATTCTCACACCTTTACATATTTGTATGTATGTATGCAGGAGTGGGAAAAATTTTTTTCTTTTTTAGGTGCACATGTTTCTGACAGGAAAATGTGGACTTCCGATACATATCCAGGAATTGGGCAGACTCTTCTTTGTATTGTGCAGTAGTATTGAGACGGAGTGAAGAATATCTGGAGCCCGATGATGGTCAATGCCGAGTGTTCAAATTTCGGAATTACGTATAGTGCGTATTCTCACACCTTTACATATTTGTATGTATGTATGCAGGAGTGGGAAAAAGTTTTTTTTTTCTTTTTTAGGTGCACATGTTTCTGACAGGAAAATGTGGACTTCCGATACATATCCAGGAATTGGGCAGACACTTCTTTGTATTGTGCAGTAGTATTGAGACGGAGTGAAGAATCTCTGGAGCCCGATGATGGTCAATGCCGAGTGTTCAAATTTCGGAAGTACGTATAGTGCGTATTCTCACACCTTTACATATTTGTATGTATGTATGCAGGAGTGGGAAAAAGTTTTTTTTTTCTTTTTTAGGTGCACATGTTTCTGACAGGAAAATGTGGACTTCCGATACATATCCAGGAATTGGGCAGACACTTCTTTGTATTGTGCAGTAGTATTGAGACGGAGTGAAGAATCTCTGGAGCCCGATGATGGTCAATGCCGAGTGTTCAAATTTCGGAAGTACGTATAGTGCGTATTCTCACACCTTTACATATTTGTATGTATGTATGCAGGAGTGGGAAAAAGTTTTTTTTTCTTTTTTAGGTGCACATGTTTCTGACAGGAAAATGTGGACTTCCGATACATATCCAGGAATTGGGCAGACTCTTCTTTGTATTGTGCAGTAGTATTGAGACGGAGTGAAGAATCTCTGGAGCCCGATGATGGTCAATGCCGAGTGTTCAAATTTCGGAAGTACGTATAGTGCGTATTCTCACACCTTTACATATTTGTATGTATGTATTCAGGAGTGGGAAAAATTTTTTTTTTCTTTTTTAGGTGCACATGTTTCTGACAGGAAAATGTGGACTTCCGATACATATCCAGGAAATGGGCAGACTCTTCTTTGTATTGTGCAGTAGTATTGAGACGGAGTGAAGAATATCTGGAGCCCGATGATGGTCAATGCCGAGTGTTCAAATTTCGGAAGTACGTATAGTGCGTATTCTCACACCTTTACATATTTGTATGTATGTATGCAGGAGTGGGAAAAAGTTTTTTTTTTCTTTTTTAGGTGCACATGTTTCTGACAGGAAAATGTGGACTTCCGATACATATCCAGGAATTGGGCAGACACTTCTTTGTATTGTGCAGTAGTATTGAGACGGAGTGAAGAATCTCTGGAGCCCGATGATGGTCAATGCCGAGTGTTCAAATTTCGGAACTACGTATAGTGCGTATTCTCACACCTTTACATATTTGTATGTATGTATGCAGGAGTGGGAAAAATTTTTTTCTTTTTTAGGTGCACATGTTTCTGACAGGAAAATGTGGACTTACGATACATATCCAGGAATTGGGCAGACTCTTCTTTGTATTGTGCAGTAGTATTGAGACGGAGTGAAGAATATCTGGAGCCCGATGATGGTCAATGCCGAGTGTTCAAATTTCGGAATTACGTATAGTGCGTATTCTCACACCTTTACATATTTGTATGTATGTATGCAGGAGTGGGAAAAAGTTTTTTTTTTCTTTTTTAGGTGCACATGTTTCTGACAGGAAAATGTGGACTTCCGATACATATCCAGGAATTGGGCAGACACTTCTTTGTATTGTGCAGTAGTATTGAGACGGAGTGAAGAATCTCTGGAGCCCGATGATGGTCAATGCCGAGTGTTCAAATTTCGGAAGTACGTATAGTGCGTATTCTCACACCTTTACATATTTGTATGTATGTATGCAGGAGTGGGAAAAAGTTTTTTTTTTCTTTTTTAGGTGCACATGTTTCTGACAGGAAAATGTGGACTTCCGATACATATCCAGGAATTGGGCAGACTCTTCTTTGTATTGTGCAGTAGTATTGAGACGGAGTGAAGAATCTCTGGAGCCCGATGATGGTCAATGCCGAGTGTTCAAATTTCGGAAGTACGTATAGTGCGTATTCTCACACCTTTACATATTTGTATGTATGTATGCAGGAGTGGGAAAATTTTTTTTTCTTTTTTAGGTGCACATGTTTCTGACAGGAAAATGTGGACTTCCGATACATATCCAGGAATTGGGCAGACTCTTCTTTGTATTGTGCAGTAGTATTGAGACGGAGTGAAGAATCTCTGGAGCCCGATGATGGTCAATGCCGAGTGTTCAAATTTCGGAAGTACGTATAGTGCGTATTCTCACACCTTTACATATTTGTATGTATGTATTCAGGAGTGGGAAAAATTTTTTTTTTCTTTTTTAGGTGCACATGTTTCTGACAGGAAAATGTGGACTTCCGATACATATCCAGGAATTGGGCAGACTCTTCTTTGTATTGTGCAGTAGTATTGAGACGGAGTGAAGAATATCTGGAGCCCGATGATGGTCAATGCCGAGTGTTCAAATTTCGGAAGTACGTATAGTGCGTATTCTCACACCTTTACATATTTGTATGTATGTATGCAGGAGTGGGAAAAAGTTTTTTTTTTCTTTTTTAGGTGCACATGTTTCTGACAGGAAAATGTGGACTTCCGATACATATCCAGGAATTGGGCAGACACTTCTTTGTATTGTGCAGTAGTATTGAGACGGAGTGAAGAATCTCTGGAGCCCGATGATGGTCAATGCCGAGTGTTCAAATTTCGGAACTACGTATAGTGCGTATTCTCACACCTTTACATATTTGTATGTATGTATGCAGGAGTGGGAAAAATTTTTTTCTTTTTTAGGTGCACATGTTTCTGACAGGAAAATGTGGACTTCCGATACATATCCAGGAATTGGGCAGACACTTCTTTGTATTGTGCAGTAGTATTGAGACGGAGTGAAGAATCTCTGGAGCCCGATGATGGTCAATGCCGAGTGTTCAAATTTCGGAAGTACGTATAGTGCGTATTCTCACACCTTTACATATTTGTATGTATGTATGCAGGAGTGGGAAAAAGTTTTTTTTTTCTTTTTTAGGTGCACATGTTTCTGACAGGAAAATGTGGACTTCCGATACATATCCAGGAATTGGGCAGACTCTTCTTTGTATTGTGCAGTAGTATTGAGACGGAGTGAAGAATCTCTGGAGCCCGATGATGGTCAATGCCGAGTGTTCAAATTTCGGAAGTACGTATAGTGCGTATTCTCACACCTTTACATATTTGTATGTATGTATGCAGGAGTGGGAAAATTTTTTTTTCTTTTTTAGGTGCACATGTTTCTGACAGGATAATGTGGACTTCCGATACATATCCAGGAATTGGGCAGACTCTTCTTTGTATTGTGCAGTAGTATTGAGACGGAGTGAAGAATCTCTGGAGCCCGATGATGGTCAATGCCGAATGTTCAAATTTCGGAAGTACGTATAGTGCGTATTCTCACACCTTTACATATTTGTATGTATGTATTCAGGAGTGGGAAAATTTTTTTTTTCTTTTTTAGGTGCACATGTTTCTGACAGGAAAATGTGGACTTCCGATACATATCCAGGAATTGGGCAGACTCTTCTTTGTATTGTGCAGTAGTATTGAGACGGAGTGAAGAATATCTGGAGCCCGATGATGGTCAATGCCGAGTGTTCAAATTTCGGAAGTACGTATAGTGCGTATTCTCACACCTTTACATATTTGTATGTATGTATGCAGGAGTGGGAAAAAGTTTTTTTTTCTTTTTTAGGTGCACATGTTTCTGACAGGAAAATGTGGACTTCCGATACATATCCAGGAATTGGGCAGACACTTCTTTGTATTGTGCAGTAGTATTGAGACGGAGTGAAGAATCTCTGGAGCCCGATGATGGTCAATGCCGAGTGTTCAAATTTCGGAACTACGTATAGTGCGTATTCTCACACCTTTACATATTTGTATGTATGTATGCAGGAGTGGGAAATTTTTTTTTCTTTTTTAGGTGCACATGTTTCTGACAGGAAAATGTGGACTTCCGATACATATCCAGGAATTGGGCAGACTCTTCTTTGTATTGTGCAGTAGTATTGAGACGGAGTGAAGAATCTCTGGAGCCCGATGATGGTCAATGCCGAGTGTTCAAATTTCGGAAGTACGTATAGTACGTATTCTTACACCTTTACATATTTGTATGTATGTATGCAGGAGTGGGAAAATTTTTTTTTTCTTTTTTAGGTGCACATGTTTCTGACAGGAAAATGTGGACTTCCGATACATATCCAGGAATTGGGCAGACTCTTCTTTGTATTGTGCAGTAGTATTGAGACGGAGTGAAGAATCTCTGGAGCCCGATGATGGTCAATGCCGAGTGTTCAAATTTCGGAAGTACGTATAGTGCGTATTCTCACACCTTTACATATTTGTATGTATGTATGCAGGAGTGGGAAAAAGTTTTTTTTTCTTTTTTAGGTGCACATGTTTCTGACAGGAAAATGTGGACTTCCGATACATATCCAGGAACTGGGCAGACTCTTCTTTGTATTGTGAAGTAGTATTGAGACGGAGTGAAGAATCTCTGGAGCCCGATGATGGTCAATGCCGAGTGTTCAAAATTCGGAAGTACGTATAGTGCGTATTCTCACACCTTTACATATTTGTATGTATGTATGCAGGAGTGGGAAAAAGTTTTTTTTTCTTTTTTAGGTGCACATGTTTCTGACAGGAAAATGTGGACTTCCGATACATATCCAGGAATTGGGCGGACTCTTCTTTCTATTGTGCAGTAGTATTGAGACGGTGTGAAGAATATCTGGAGCCCGATGATGGTCAATGCCGAGTGTTCAAATTTCGGAAGTACGTATAGTGCGTATTCTCACACCTTTACATATTTGTATGTATGTATTCAGGAGTGGGAAAAATTTTTTTTTTCTTTTTTAGGTGCACATGTTTCTGACAGGAAAATGTGGACTTCCGATACATATCCAGGAATTGGGCAGACTCTTCTTTGTATTGTGCAGTAGTATTGAGACGGAGTGAAGAATATCTGGAGCCCGATGATGGTCAATGCCGAGTGTTCAAATTTCGAAAGTACGTATAGTGCGTATTCTCACACCTTTACATATTTGTATGTATGTATGCAGGAGTGGGAAAAAGTTTTTTTTTTCTTTTTTAGGTGCACATGTTTCTGACAGGAAAATGTGGACTTCCGATACATATCCAGGAATTGGGCAGACACTTCTTTGTATTGTGCAGTAGTATTGAGACGGAGTGAAGAATCTCTGGAGCCCGATGATGGTCAATGCCGAGTGTTCAAATTTCGGAACTACGTATAGTGCGTATTCTCACACCTTTACATATTTGTATGTATGTATGCAGGAGTGGGAAAAATTTTTTTCTTTTTTAGGTGCACATGTTTCTGACAGGAAAATGTGGACTTCCGATACATATCCAGGAATTGGGCAGACTCTTCTTTGTATTGTGCAGTAGTATTGAGACGGAGTGAAGAATATCTGGAGCCCGATGATGGTCAATGCCGAGTGTTCAAATTTCGGAATTACGTATAGTGCGTATTCTCACACCTTTACATATTTGTATGTATGTATGCAGGAGTGGGAAAAAGTTTTTTTTTCTTTTTTAGGTGCACATGTTTCTGACAGGAAAATGTGGACTTCCGATACATATCCAGGAATTGGGCAGACACTTCTTTGTATTGTGCAGTAGTATTGAGACGGAGTGAAGAATCTCTGGAGCCCGATGATGGTCAATGCCGAGTGTTCAAATTTCGGAAGTACGTATAGTGCGTATTCTCACACCTTTACATATTTGTATGTATGTATGCAGGAGTGGGAAAAAGTTTTTTTTTTCTTTTTTAGGTGCACATGTTTCTGACAGGAAAATGTGGACTTCCGATACATATCCAGGAATTGGGCAGACTCTTCTTTGTATTGTGCAGTAGTATTGAGACGGAGTGAAGAATCTCTGGAGCCCGATGATGGTCAATGCCGAGTGTTCAAATTTCGGAAGTACGTATAGTGCGTATTCTCACACCTTTACATATTTGTATGTATGTATGCAGGAGTGGGAAAATTTTTTTTTCTTTTTTAGGTGCACATGTTTCTGACAGGAAAATGTGGACTTCCGATACATATCCAGGAATTGGGCAGACTCTTCTTTGTATTGTGCAGTAGTATTGAGACGGAGTGAAGAATCTCTGGAGCCCGATGATGGTCAATGCCGAGTGTTCAAATTTCGGAAGTACGTATAGTGCGTATTCTCACACCTTTACATATTTGTATGTATGTATTCAGGAGTGGGAAAATTTTTTTTTTCTTTTTTAGGTGCACATGTTTCTGACAGGAAAATGTGGACTTCCGATACATATCCAGGAATTGGGCAGACTCTTCTTTGTATTGTGCAGTAGTATTGAGACGGAGTGAAGAATCTCTGGAGCCCGATGATGGTCAATGCCGAGTGTTCAAATTTCGGAAGTACGTATAGTACGTATTCTCACACCTTTACATATTTGTATGTATGTATGCAGGAGTGGGAAAATTTTTTTTTTCTTTTTTAGGTGCACATGTTTCTGACAGGAAAATGTGGACTTCCGATACATATCCAGGAATTGGGCAGACTCTTCTTTGTATTGTGCAGTAGTATTGAGACGGAGTGAAGAATCTCTGGAGCCCGATGATGGTCAATGCCGAGTGTTCAAATTTCGGAAGTACGTATAGTGCGTATTCTCACACCTTTACATATTTGTATGTATGTATGCAGGAGTGGGAAAAAGTTTTTTTTTCTTTTTTAGGTGCACATGTTTCAGACAGGAAAATGTGGACTTCCGATACATATCCAGGAACTGGGCAGACTCTTCTTTGTATTGTGAAGTAGTATTGAGACGGAGTGAAGAATCTCTGGAGCCCGATGATGGTCAATGCCGAGTGTTCAAAATTCGGAAGTACGTATAGTGCGTATTCTCACACCTTTACATATTTGTATGTATGTATGCAGGAGTGGGAAAAAGTTTTTTTTTCTTTTTTAGGTGCACATGTTTCTGACAGGAAAATGTGGACTTCCGATACATATCCAGGAATTGGGCGGACTCTTCTTTCTATTGTGCAGTAGTATTGAGACGGTGTGAAGAATATCTGGAGCCCGATGATGGTCAATGCCGAGTGTTCAAATTTCGGAAGTACGTATAGTGCGTATTCTCACACCTTTACATATTTGTATGTATGTATGCAGGAGTGGGAAAAAGTTTTTTTTTTCTTTTTTAGGTGCACATGTTTCTGACAGGAAAATGTGGACTTCCGATACATATCCACGAACTGGGCAGACTCTTCTTTGTATTGTGCAGTAGTATTGAGACGGAGTGAAGAATCTCTGGAGCCCGATGATGGTCAATGCCGAGTGTTCAAATTTCGGAAGTACGTATAGTGCGTATTCTCACACCTTTACATATTTGTATGTATGTATGCAGGAGTGGGAAAAAGGTTTTTTTTCTTTTTTAGGTGCACATGTTTCTGACAGGAAAATGTGGACTTCCGATACATATCCAGGAACTGGGCAGACTCTTCTTTGTATTGTGCAGTAGTATTGAGACGGAGTGAAGAATCTCTGGAGCCCGATGATGGTCAATGCCGAGTGTTCAAATTTCGGAAGTACGTATAGTGCGTATTCTCACACCTTTACATATTTGTATGTATGTATGCAGGAGTGGGAAAATTTTTTTTTTCTTTTTTAGGTGCTGATGTTTCTGACAGGAAAATGTGGACTTCCGATACATATCCAGGAATTGGGCGGACTCTTCTTTCTATTTTGCAGTAGTATTGAGACGGAGTGAAGAATATCTGGAGCCCGATGATGGTCAATGCCGAGTGTTCAAATTTCAGAAGTACGTATAGTGCGTATTCTCACACCTTTACATATTTGTATGTATGTATGCAGGAGTGGGAAAAAGTTTTTTTTTTCTTTTTTAGGTGCACATGTTTCTGACAGGAAAATGTGGACTTCCGATACATATCCAGGAACTGGGCAGACTCTTCTTTGTATTGTGCAGTAGTATTGAGACGGAGTGAAGAATCTCTGGAGCCCGATGATGGTCAATGCCGAGTGTTCAAATTTCGGAAGTACGTATAGTGCGTATTCTCACACCTTTACATATTTGTATGTATGTATGCAGGAGTGGGAAAAAGTTTTTTTTTCTTTTTTAGGTGCACATGTTTCTGACAGGAAAATGTGGACTTCCGATACATATCCAGGAATTGGGCAGACACTTCTTTGTATTGTGCAGTAGTATTGAGACGGAGTGAAGAATCTCTGGAGCCCGATGATGGTCAATGCCGAGTGTTCAAATTTCGGAAGTACGTATAGTGCGTATTCTCACACCTTTACATATTTGTATGTATGTATGCAGGAGTGGGAAAATTTTTTTTTTCTTTTTTAGGTGCACATGTTTCTGACAGGAAAATGTGGACTTCCGATACATATCCAGGAATTGGGCAGACTCTTCTTTGTATTGTGCAGTAGTAGTGAGACGGAGTGAAGAATCTCTGGAGCCCGATGATGGACAATGCCGAGTGTTCAAATTTCGGAAGTACGTATAGTGCGTATTCTCACACCTTTACATATTTGTATGTATGTATGCAGGAGTGGGAAAAAAAATTTTTTCTTTTTTAGGTGCACATGTTTCTGACAGGAAAATGTGGACTTCCGATACATATCCAGGAATTGGGCAGACTCTTCTTTGTATTGTGCAGTAGTATTGAGACGGAGTGAAGAATCTCTGGAGCCCGATGATGGTCAATGCCGAGTGTTCAAATTTCGGAAGTACGTATAGTGCGTATTCTCACACCTTTACATATTTGTATGTATGTATGCAGGAGTGGGAAAAAGTTTTTTTTCTTTTTTAGGTGCACATGTTTCTGACAGGAAAATGTGGACTTCCGATACATATCCAGGAACTGGGCAGACTCTTCTTTGTATTGTGCAGTAGTACTGAGACGGAGTGAAGAATCTCTGGAGCCCGATGATGGTCAATGCCGAATGTTCAAATTTCGGAAGTACGTATAGTGCGTATTCTCATACCTTTACATATTTGTATGTATGTATGCAGGAGTGGGAAAAAGTTTTTTTTTCTTTTTTAGGTGCACATGTTTCTGACAGGAAAATGTGGACTTCCGATACATATCCAGGAACTGGGCGGACTCTTCTTTCTATTGTGCAGTAGTATTGAGACGGAGTGAAGAATCTCTGGAGCCCGATGATGGTCAATGCCGAGTGTTCAAATTTCGGAAGTACGTATAGTGCGTATTCTCACACCTTTACATATTTGTATGTATGTATGCAGGAGTGGGAAAAAGTTTTTTTTTTCTTTTTTAGGTGCACATGTTTCTGACTTGAAAATGTGGTCTTCCGATACATATCCAGGAACTGGGCAGACTCTTCTTTGTATTGTGCAGTAGTATTGAGACGGAGAGAAGAACCTCTGGAGCCCGATGATGGTCAATGCCGAGTGTTCAAATTTCGGAAGTACGTATAGTGCGTATTCTCACACCTTTACATATTTGTATGTATGTATGCAGGAGTGGGAAAAAGGTTTTTTTTTCTTTTTTAGGTGCACATGTTTCTGACAGGAAAATGTGGAATTCCGATACATATCCAGGAATTGGGCAGACACTTCTTTGTATTGTGCAGTAGTATTGAGACGGAGTGAAGAATCTCTGGAGCCCGATGATGGTCAATGCCGAGTGTTCAAATTTCGGAAGTACGTATAGTGCGTATTCTCACACCTTTACATATTTGTATGTATGTATGCAGGAGTGGGAAAATTTTTTTTTCTTTTTTAGGTGCACATGTTTCTGACAGGAAAATGTGGACTTCCGATACATATCCAGGAATTGGGCAGACTCTTCTTTGTATTGTGCAGTAGTATTGAGACGGAGTGAAGAATCTCTGGAGCCCGATGATGGACAATGCCGAGTGTTCAAATTTCGGAAGTACGTATAGTGCGTATTCTCACACCTTTACATATTTGTATGTATGTATGCAGGAGTGGGAAAAAAAATTTTTTCTTTTTTAGGTGCACATGTTTCTGACAGGAAAATGTGGACTTCCGATACATATCCAGGAATTGGGCAGACTCTTCTTTGTATTGTGCAGTAGTATTGAGACGGAGTGAAGAATCTCTGGAGCCCGATGATGGTCAATGCCGAGTGTTCAAATTTCGGAAGTACGTATAGTGCGTATTCTCACACCTTTACATATTTGTATGTATGTATGCAGGAGTGGGAAAAAGTTTTTTTTTCTTTTTTAGGTGCACATGTTTCTGACAGGAAAATGTGGACTTCCGATACATATCCAGGAATTGGGCAGACTCTTCTTTGTATTGTGCAGTAGTATTGAGACGGGGTGAAGAATCTCTGGAGCCCGATGATGGTCAATGCCGAATGTTCAAATTTCGGAAGTACGTATAGTGCGTATTCTCATACCTTTACATATTTGTATGTATGTATGCAGGAGTGGGAAAAAGTTTTTTTTTCTTTTTTAGGTGCACATGTTTCTGACAGGAAAATGTGGACTTCCGATACATATCCAGGAATTGGGCAGACTCTTCTTTGTATTGTGCAGTAGTATTGAGACGGAGTGAAGAATCTCTGGAGCCCGATGATGGACAATGCCGAGTGTTCAAATTTCGGAAGTACGTATAGTGCGTATTCGCACACCTTTACATATTTGTATGTATGTATGCAGGAGTGGGAAAAAGTTTTTTTTTTCTTTTTTAGGTGCACATGTTTCTGACAGGAAAATGTGGACTTCCGATACATATCCAGGAATTGGGCAGACACTTCTTTGTATTGTGCAGTAGTATTGAGACGGAGTGAAGAATCTCTGGAGCCCGATGATGGTCAATGCCGAGTGTTCAAATTTCGGAAGTACGTATAGTGCGTATTCTCACACCTTTACATATTTGTATGTATGTATGCAGGAGTGGGAAAATTTTTTTTTTCTTTTTTAGGTGCACATGTTTCTGACAGGAAAATGTGGACTTCCGATACATATCCAGGAATTGGGCAGACTCTTCTTTGTATTGTGCAGTAGTAGTGAGACGGAGTGAAGAATCTCTGGAGCCCGATGATGGACAATGCCGAGTGTTCAAATTTCGGAAGTACGTATAGTGCGTATTCTCACACCTTTACATATTTGTATGTATGTATGCAGGAGTGGGAAAAAGTTTTTTTTTCTTTTTTAGGTGCACATGTTTCTGACAGGAAAATGTGGACTTCCGATACATATCCAGGAACTGGTCGGACTCTTCTTTCTATTGTGCAGTAGTATTGAGACGGAGTGAAGAATCTCTGGAGCCCGATGATGGTCAATGCCGAGTGTTCAAATTTCGGAAGTACGTATAGTGCGTATTCTCACACCTTTACATATTTGTATGTATGTATGCAGGAGTGGGAAAAAGTTTTTTTTTCTTTTTTAGGAGCACATGTTTCTGACAGGAAAATGTGGTCTTCCGATACATATCCAGGAACTGGGCAGACTCTTCTTTGTATTGTGCAGTAGTATTGAGACGGAGTGAAGAACCTCTGGAGCCCGATGATGGTCAATGCCGAGTGTTCAAATTTCGGAAGTACGTATAGTGCGTATTCTCACACCTTTACATATTTGTATGTATGTATGCAGGAGTGGGAAAAAGGTTTTTTTTTCTTTTTTAGGTGCACATGTTTCTGACAGGAAAATGTGGAATACCGATACATATCCAGGAACTGGGCAGACTCTTCTTTGTATTGTGCAGTAGTATTGAGACGGAGTGAAGAATCTCTGGAGCCCGATGATGGTCAATGCCGAGAGTTCAAATTTCGGAAGTACGTATAGTGCGTATTCTCACACCTTTACATATTTGTATGTATGTATGCAGGAGTGGGAAAAAGTTTTTTTTTCTTTTTTAGGTGCACATGTTTCTGACAGGAAAATGTGGACTTCCGATACATATCCAGGAATTGGGCGGACTCTCCTTTCTATTGTGCAGTAGTATTGAGACGGAGTGAAGAATATCTGGAGCCCGATGATGGTTAATGCCGAGTGTTCAAATTTCAGAAGTACGTATAGTGCGTATTCTCACACCTTTACATATTTGTATGTATGTATGCAGGAGTGGGAAAAAGTTTTTTTTTTCTTTTTTAGGTGCACATGTTTCTGACAGGAAAATGTGGACTTCCGATACATATCCAGGAACTGGGCAGACTCTTCTTTGTATTGTGCAGTAGTATTGAGACGGAGTGAAGAATCTCTGGAGCCCGATGATGGTCAATGCCGAGTGTTCAAATTTCGGAAGTACGTATAGTGCGTAT
Organism: Maratus speculifer; assembly: GCA_964019185.1. Classification (NCBI taxonomy): domain Eukaryota; kingdom Metazoa; phylum Arthropoda; class Arachnida; order Araneae; family Salticidae; genus Maratus; species Maratus speculifer. The sequence goes on along the minus strand of OZ025294.1, from coordinate 388,132,647 downwards.
TCTCACACCTTTACATATTTGTATGTATGTATGCAGGAGTGGGAAAAAGGTTTTTTTTTCTTTTTTAGGTGCACATGTTTCTGACAGGAAAATGTGGACTTCCGATACATATCCAGGAATTGGGCAGACTCTTCTTTGTATTGTGCAGTAGTATTGAGACGGAGTGAAGAATCTCTGGAGCCCGATGATGCACAATGCCGAGCGTTCAAATTTCGGAAGTACGTATAGTGCGTATTCTCACACCTTTACATATTTGTATGTATGTATGCAGGAGTGGGAAAAAATTTTTTTTCTTTTTTAGGTGCACATGTTTCTGACAGGAAAATGTGGACTTCCGATACATATCCAGGAATTGGGCAGACTCTTCTTTGTATTGTGCAGTAGTATTGAGACGGAGTGAAGAATCTCTGGAGCCCGATGATGGTCAATGCCGAGTGTTCAAATTTCGGAAGTACGTATAGTGCGTATTCTCACACCTTTACATATTTGTATGTATGTATGCAGGAGTGGGAAAAAGTTTTTTTTTCTTTTTTAGGTGCACATGTTTCTGACAGGAAAATGTGGACTTCCGATACATATCCAGGAATTGGGCGAAATCTTCTTTCTATTGTGCAGTAGTATTGAGACGGAGTGAAGAATTTCTGGAGCCCGATGATGGTCAATGCCGAGTGTTCAAATTTCGGAAGTACGTATAGTGCGTATTCTCACACCTTTACATATTTGTATGTATGTATGCAGGAGTGGGAAAAAGGTTTTTTTTTCTTTTTTAGGTGCACATGTTTCTGACAGGAAAATGTGGACTTCCGATACATATCCAGGAACTGGGCAGACTCTTCTTTGTATTGTGCAGTAGTATTGAGACGGAGTGAAGAATCTCTGGAGCCCGATGATGGTCAATGCCGAGAGTTCAAATTTCGGAAGTACGTATAGTGCGTATTCTCACACCTTTACATATTTGTATGTATGTATGCAGGAGTGGGAAAAAGTTTTTTTTTCTTTTTTAGGTGCACATGTTTCTGACAGGAAAATGTGGACTTCCGATACATATCCAGGAATTGGGCGGACTCTCCTTTCTATTGTGCAGTAGTATTGAGACGGAGTGAAGAATATCTGGAGCCCGATGATGGTTAATGCCGAGTGTTCAAATTTCAGAAGTACGTATAGTGCGTATTCTCACACCTTTACATATTTGTATGTATGTATGCAGGAGTGGGAAAAAGTTTTTTTTTTCTTTTTTAGGTGCACATGTTTCTGACAGGAAAATGTGGACTTCCGATACATATCCAGGAACTGGGCAGACTCTTCTTTGTATTGTGCAGTAGTATTGAGACGGAGTGAAGAATCTCTGGAGCCCGATGATGGTCAATGCCGAGTGTTCAAATTTCGGAAGTACGTATAGTGCGTATTCTCACACCTTTACATATTTGTATGTATGTATGCAGGAGTGGGAAAAAGTTTTTTTTTCTTTTTTAGGTGCACTTGTTTCTGACAGGAAAATGTGGACTTCCGATACATATCCAGGAATTGGGCAGACACTTCTTTGTATTGTGCAGTAGTATTGAGACGGAGTGAAGAATCTCTGGAGCCCGATGATGGTCAATGCCGAGTGTTCAAATTTCGGAAGTACGTATAGTGCGTATTCTCACACCTTTACATATTTGTATGTATGTATGCAGGAGTGGGAAAATTTTTTTTTCTTTTTTAGGTGCACATGTTTCTGACAGTAAAATGTGGACTTCCGATACATATCCAGGAATTGGGCAGACTCTTCTTTGTATTGTGCAGTAGTATTGAGACGGAGTGAAGAATCTCTGGAGCCCGATGATGGACAATGCCGAGTGTTCAAATTTCGGAAGCACGTATAGTGCGTATTCTCACACCTTTACATATTTGTATGTATGTATGCAGGAGTGGGAAAAATTTTTTTTTCTTTTTTAGGTGCACATGTTTCTGACAGGAAAATGAGGACTTCCGATACATATCCAGGAATTGGGCAGACTCTTCTTTGTATTGTGCAGTAGTATTGAGACGGAGTGAAGAATCTCTGGAGCCCCATGATGGACAATGCCGAGTGTTCAAATTTCGGAAGTACGTATAGTGCGTATTCTCACACCTTTACATATTTGTATGTATGTATGCAGGAGTGGGAAAAAATTTTTTTTTTCTTTTTTAGGTGCACATGTTTCTGACAGGAAAATGTGGACTTCCGATACATATCCAGGAACTGGGCAGACTCTTCTTTGTATTGTGCAGTAGTATTGAGACGGAGTGAAGAATCTCTGGAGCCCGATGATGATCAATGCCGAATGTTCAAATTTCGGAAGTACGTATAGTGCGTATTCTCATACCTTTACATATTTGTATGTATGTATGCAGGAGTGGGAAAAAGTTTTTTTTTCTTTTTTAGGTGCACATGTTTCTGACAGGAAAATGTGGACTTCCGATACATATCCAGGAATTGGGCGAAATCTTCTTTCTATTGTGCAGTAGTATTGAGACGGAGTGAAGAATTTCTGGAGCCCGATGATGGTCAATGCCGAGTGTTCAAATTTCGGAAGTACGTATAGTGCGTATTCTCACACCTTTACATATTTGTATGTATGTATGCAGGAGTGGGAAAAAGGTTTTTTTTTCTTTTTTAGGTGCACATGTTTCTGACAGGAAAATGTGGACTTCCGATACATATCCAGGAACTGGGCAGACTCTTCTTTGTATTGTGCAGTAGTATTGAGACGGAGTGAAGAATCTCTGGAGCCCGATGATGGTCAATGCCGAGTGTTCAAATTTCGGAAGTACGTATAGTGCGTATTCTCACACCTTTACATATTTGTATGTATGTATGCAGGAGTGGGAAAAAGTTTTTTTTCTTTTTTAGGTGCACATGTTTCTGACAGGAAAATGTGGACTTCCGATACATATCCAGGAACTGGGCAGACTCTTCTTTGTATTGTGCAGTAGTACTGAGACGGAGTGAAGAATCTCTGGAGCCCGATGATGGTCAATGCCGAATGTTCAAATTTCGGAAGTACGTATAGTGCGTATTCTCATACCTTTACATATTTGTATGTATGTATGCAGGAGTGGGAAAAAGTTTTTTTTTCTTTTTTAGGTGCACATGTTTCTGACAGGAAAATGTGGACTTCCGATACATATCCAGGAACTGGGCGGACTCTTCTTTCTATTGTGCAGTAGTATTGAGACGGAGTGAAGAATCTCTGGAGCCCGATGATGGTCAATGCCGAGTGTTCAAATTTCGGAAGTACGTATAGTGCGTATTCTCACACCTTTACATATTTGTATGTATGTATGCAGGAGTGGGAAAAAGTTTTTTTTTTCTTTTTTAGGTGCACATGTTTCTGACTTGAAAATGTGGTCTTCCGATACATATCCAGGAACTGGGCAGACTCTTCTTTGTATTGTGCAGTAGTATTGAGACGGAGAGAAGAACCTCTGGAGCCCGATGATGGTCAATGCCGAGTGTTCAAATTTCGGAAGTACGTATAGTGCGTATTCTCACACCTTTACATATTTGTATGTATGTATGCAGGAGTGGGAAAAAGGTTTTTTTTTCTTTTTTAGGTGCACATGTTTCTGACAGGAAAATGTGGAATTCCGATACATATCCAGGAATTGGGCAGACACTTCTTTGTATTGTGCAGTAGTATTGAGACGGAGTGAAGAATCTCTGGAGCCCGATGATGGTCAATGCCGAGTGTTCAAATTTCGGAAGTACGTATAGTGCGTATTCTCACACCTTTACATATTTGTATGTATGTATGCAGGAGTGGGAAAATTTTTTTTTCTTTTTTAGGTGCACATGTTTCTGACAGGAAAATGTGGACTTCCGATACATATCCAGGAATTGGGCAGACTCTTCTTTGTATTGTGCAGTAGTATTGAGACGGAGTGAAGAATCTCTGGAGCCCGATGATGGACAATGCCGAGTGTTCAAATTTCGGAAGTACGTATAGTGCGTATTCTCACACCTTTACATATTTGTATGTATGTATGCAGGAGTGGGAAAAAAAATTTTTTCTTTTTTAGGTGCACATGTTTCTGACAGGAAAATGTGGACTTCCGATACATATCCAGGAATTGGGCAGACTCTTCTTTGTATTGTGCAGTAGTATTGAGACGGAGTGAAGAATCTCTGGAGCCCGATGATGGTCAATGCCGAGTGTTCAAATTTCGGAAGTACGTATAGTGCGTATTCTCACACCTTTACATATTTGTATGTATGTATGCAGGAGTGGGAAAAAGTTTTTTTTTCTTTTTTAGGTGCACATGTTTCTGACAGGAAAATGTGGACTTCCGATACATATCCAGGAATTGGGCAGACTCTTCTTTGTATTGTGCAGTAGTATTGAGACGGGGTGAAGAATCTCTGGAGCCCGATGATGGTCAATGCCGAATGTTCAAATTTCGGAAGTACGTATAGTGCGTATTCTCATACCTTTACATATTTGTATGTATGTATGCAGGAGTGGGAAAAAGTTTTTTTTTCTTTTTTAGGTGCACATGTTTCTGACAGGAAAATGTGGACTTCCGATACATATCCAGGAATTGGGCAGACTCTTCTTTGTATTGTGCAGTAGTATTGAGACGGAGTGAAGAATCTCTGGAGCCCGATGATGGACAATGCCGAGTGTTCAAATTTCGGAAGTACGTATAGTGCGTATTCTCACACCTTTACATATTTGTATGTATGTATGCAGGAGTGGGAAAAAGTTTTTTTTTCTTTTTTAGGTGCACATGTTTCTGACAGGAAAATGTGGACTTCCGATACATATCCAGGAATTGGGCAGACTCTTCTTTGTATTGTGCAGTAGTATTGAGACGGAGTGAAGAATCTCTGGAGCCCGATGATGGACAATGCCGAGTGTTCAAATTTCGGAAGTACGTATAGTGCGTATTCTCACACCTTTACATATTTGTATGTATGTATGCAGGAGTGGGAAAAAGTTTTTTTTTTCTTTTTTAGGTGCACATGTTTCTGACAGGAAAATGTGGACTTCCGATACATACCCAGGAACTGGGCAGACTCTTCTTTGTATTGTGCAGTAGTATTGAGACGGAGTGAAGAATCTCTGGAGCCCGATGATGGTCAATGCCGAATGTTCAAATTTCGGAAGTACGTATAGTGCGTATTCTCACACCTTTACATATTTGTATGTATGTATGCAGGAGTGGGAAAAAGTTTTTTTTTTCTTTTTTAGGTGCACATGTTTCTGACAGGAAAATGTGGACTTCCGATACATATCCAGGAATTGGGCGGACTCTTCTTTCTATTGTGCAGTAGTATTGAGACGAAGTGAAGAATTTCTGGAGCCCGATGATGGTCAATGCCGAGTGTTCAAATTTCGGAAGTACGTATAGTGCGTATTCTCACACCTTTACATATTTGTATGTATGTATGCAGGAGTGGGAAAAAGGTTTTTTTTTCTTTTTTAGGTGAACATGTTTCTGACAGGAAAATGTGGACTTCCGATACATATCCAGGAACTGGGCAGACTCTTCTTTGTATTGTGCAGTAGTATTGAGACGGAGTGAAGAATCTCTGGAGCCCGATGATGGTCAATGCCGAGTGTTCAAATTTCGGAAGTACATATAGTGCGTATTCTCACACCTTTACATATTTGTATGTATGTATGCAGGAGTGGGAAAAAGTTTTTTTTCTTTTTTAGGTGCACATGTTTCTGACAGGAAAATGTGGACTTCCGATACATATCCAGGAATTGGGCGGACTCTTCTTTCTATTGTGCAGTAGTATTGAGACGGAGTGAAGAATATCTGGAGCCCGATGATGGTCAATGCCGAGTGTTCAAATTTCAGAAGTACGTATAGTGCGTATTCTCACACCTTTACATATTTGTATGTATGTATGCAGGAGTGGGAAAAAGTTTTTTTTTTCTTTTTTAGGTGCACATGTTTCTGACAGGAAAATGTGGACTTCCGATACATATCCAGGAACTGGGCAGACTCTTCTTTGTATTGTGCAGTAGTATTGAGACGGAGTGAAGAATGTCTGGAGCCCGATGATGGTCAATGCCGAGTGTTCAAATTTCGGAAGTACGTATAGTGCGTATTCGCACACCTTTACATATTTGTATGTATGTATGCAGGAGTGGGAAAAAGTTTTTTTTTTCTTTTTTAGGTGCACATGTTTCTGACAGGAAAATGTGGACTTCCGATACATATCCAGGAATTGGGCAGACACTTCTTTGTATTGTGCAGTAGTATTGAGACGGAGTGAAGAATCTCTGGAGCCCGATGATGGTCAATGCCGAGTGTTCAAATTTCGGAAGTACGTATAGTGCTTATTCTCACACCTTTACATATTTGTATGTATGTATGCAGGAGTGGGAAAATTTTTTTTTTCTTTTTTAGGTGCACATGTTTCTGACAGGAAAATGTGGACTTCCGATACATATCCAGGAATTGGGCAGACTCTTCTTTGTATTGTGCAGTAGTAGTGAGACGGAGTGAAGAATCTCTGGAGCCCGATGATGGACAATGCCGAGTGTTCAAATTTCGGAAGTACGTATAGTGCGTATTCTCACACCTTTACATATTTGTATGTATGTATGCAGGAGTGGGAAAAAGTTTTTTTTCTTTTTTAGGTGCACATGTTTCTGACAGGAAAATGTGGACTTCCGATACATATCCAGGAACTGGTCGGACTCTTCTTTCTATTGTGCAGTAGTATTGAGACGGAGTGAAGAATCTCTGGAGCCCGATGATGGTCAATGCCGAGTGTTCAAATTTCGGAAGTACGTATAGTGCGTATTCTCACACCTTTACATATTTGTATGTATGTATGCAGGAGTGGGAAAAAGTTTTTTTTTCTTTTTTAGGTGCACATGTTTCTGACAGGAAAATGTGGTCTTCCGATACATATCCAGGAACTGGGCAGACTCTTCTTTGTATTGTGCAGTAGTATTGAGACGGAGTGAAGAACCTCTGGAGCCCGATGATGGTCAATGCCGAGTGTTCAAATTTCGGAAGTACGTATAGTGCGTATTCTCACACCTTTACATATTTGTATGTATGTATGCAGGAGTGGGAAAAAGGTTTTTTTTTCTTTTTTAGGTGCACATGTTTCTGACAGGAAAATGTGGAATTCCGATACATATCCAGGAACTGGGCAGACTCTTCTTTGTATTGTGCAGTAGTATTGAGACGGAGTGAAGAATCTCTGGAGCCCGATGATGGTCAATGCCGAGAGTTCAAATTTCGGAAGTACGTATAGTGCGTATTCTCACACCTTTACATATTTGTATGTATGTATGCAGGAGTGGGAAAAAGTTTTTTTTTCTTTTTTAGGTGCACATGTTTCTGACAGGAAAATGTGGACTTCCGATACATATCCAGGAATTGGGCGGACTCTCCTTTCTATTGTGCAGTAGTATTGAGACGGAGTGAAGAATATCTGGAGCCCGATGATGGTTAATGCCGAGTGTTCAAATTTCAGAAGTACGTATAGTGCGTATTCTCACACCTTTACATATTTGTATGTATGTATGCAGGAGTGGGAAAAAGTTTTTTTTTTCTTTTTTAGGTGCACATGTTTCTGACAGGAAAATGTGGACTTCCGATACATATCCAGGAACTGGGCAGACTCTTCTTTGTATTGTGCAGTAGTATTGAGACGGAGTGAAGAATCTCTGGAGCCCGATGATGGTCAATGCCGAGTGTTCAAATTTCGGAAGTACGTATAGTGCGTATTCTCACACCTTTACATATTTGTATGTATGTATGCAGGAGTGGGAAAAAGGTTTTTTTTTCTTTTTTAGGTGCACATGTTTCTGACAGGAAAATGTGGACTTCCGATACATATCCAGGAATTGGGCAGACTCTTCTTTGTATTGTGCAGTAGTATTGAGACGGAGTGAAGAATCTCTGGAGCCCGATGATGCACAATGCCGAGCGTTCAAATTTCGGAAGTACGTATAGTGCGTATTCTCACACCTTTACATATTTGTATGTATGTATGCAGGAGTGGGAAAAAAAATTTTTTCTTTTTTAGGTGCACATGTTTCTGACAGGAAAATGTGGACTTCCGATACATATCCAGGAATTGGGCAGACTCTTCTTTGTATTGTGCAGTAGTATTGAGACGGAGTGAAGAATCTCTGGAGCCCGATGATGGTCAATGCCGAGTGTTCAAATTTCGGAAGTACGTATAGTGCGTATTCTCACACCTTTACATATTTGTATGTATGTATGCAGGAGTGGGAAAAAGTTTTTTTTTCTTTTTTAGGTGCACATGTTTCTGACAGGAAAATGTGGACTTCCGATACATATCCAGGAATTGGGCGAAATCTTCTTTCTATTGTGCAGTAGTATTGAGACGGAGTGAAGAATTTCTGGAGCCCGATGATGGTCAATGCCGAGTGTTCAAATTTCGGAAGTACGTATAGTGCGTATTCTCACACCTTTACATATTTGTATGTATGTATGCAGGAGTGGGAAAAAGGTTTTTTTTTCTTTTTTAGGTGCACATGTTTCTGACAGGAAAATGTGGACTTCCGATACATATCCAGGAACTGGGCAGACTCTTCTTTGTATTGTGCAGTAGTATTGAGACGGAGTGAAGAATCTCTGGAGCCCGATGATGGTCAATGCCGAGAGTTCAAATTTCGGAAGTACGTATAGTGCGTATTCTCACACCTTTACATATTTGTATGTATGTATGCAGGAGTGGGAAAAAGTTTTTTTTTCTTTTTTAGGTGCACATGTTTCTGACAGGAAAATGTGGACTTCCGATACATATCCAGGAATTGGGCGGACTCTCCTTTCTATTGTGCAGTAGTATTGAGACGGAGTGAAGAATATCTGGAGCCCGATGATGGTTAATGCCGAGTGTTCAAATTTCAGAAGTACGTATAGTGCGTATTCTCACACCTTTACATATTTGTATGTATGTATGCAGGAGTGGGAAAAAGTTTTTTTTTTCTTTTTTAGGTGCACATGTTTCTGACAGGAAAATGTGGACTTCCGATACATATCCAGGAACTGGGCAGACTCTTCTTTGTATTGTGCAGTAGTATTGAGACGGAGTGAAGAATCTCTGGAGCCCGATGATGGTCAATGCCGAGTGTTCAAATTTCGGAAGTACGTATAGTGCGTATTCTCACACCTTTACATATTTGTATGTATGTATGCAGGAGTGGGAAAAAGTTTTTTTTTCTTTTTTAGGTGCACTTGTTTCTGACAGGAAAATGTGGACTTCCGATACATATCCAGGAATTGGGCAGACACTTCTTTGTATTGTGCAGTAGTATTGAGACGGAGTGAAGAATCTCTGGAGCCCGATGATGGTCAATGCCGAGTGTTCAAATTTCGGAAGTACGTATAGTGCGTATTCTCACACCTTTACATATTTGTATGTATGTATGCAGGAGTGGGAAAATTTTTTTTTCTTTTTTAGGTGCACATGTTTCTGACAGTAAAATGTGGACTTCCGATACATATCCAGGAATTGGGCAGACTCTTCTTTGTATTGTGCAGTAGTATTGAGACGGAGTGAAGAATCTCTGGAGCCCGATGATGGACAATGCCGAGTGTTCAAATTTCGGAAGCACGTATAGTGCGTATTCTCACACCTTTACACATTTGTATGTATGTATGCAGGAGTGGGAAAAAAATTTTTTTCTTTTTTAGGTGCACATGTTTCTGACAGGAAAATGAGGACTTCCGATACATATCCAGGAATTGGGCAGACTCTTCTTTGTATTGTGCAGTAGTATTGAGACGGAGTGAAGAATCTCTGGAGCCCCATGATGGACAATGCCGAGTGTTCAAATTTCGGAAGTACGTATAGTGCGTATTCTCACACCTTTACATATTTGTATGTATGTATGCAGGAGTGGGAAAAAAATTTTTTTTTCTTTTTTAGGTGCACATGTTTCTGACAGGAAAATGTGGACTTCCGATACATATCCAGGAACTGGGCAGACTCTTCTTTGTATTGTGCAGTAGTATTGAGACGGAGTGAAGAATCTCTGGAGCCCGATGATGGTCAATGCCGAATGTTCAAATTTCGGAAGTACGTATAGTGCGTATTCTCATACCTTTACATATTTGTATGTATGTATGCAGGAGTGGGAAAAAGTTTTTTTTTCTTTTTTAGGTGCACATGTTTCTTACAGGAAAATGTGGACTTCCGATACATATCCAGGAATTGGGCGAAATCTTCTTTCTATTGTGCAGTAGTATTGAGACGGAGTGAAGAATTTCTGGAGCCCGATGATGGTCAATGCCGAGTGTTCAAATTTCGGAAGTACGTATAGTGCGTATTCTCACACCTTTACATATTTGTATGTATGTATGCAGGAGTGGGAAAAAGGTTTTTTTTTCTTTTTTAGGTGCACATGTTTCTGACAGGAAAATGTGGACTTCCGATACATATCCAGGAACTGGGCAGACTCTTCTTTGTATTGTGCAGTAGTATTGAGACGGAGTGAAGAATCTCTGGAGCCCGATGATGGTCAATGCCGAGAGTTCAAATTTCGGAAGTACGTATAGTGCGTATTCTCACACCTTTACATATTTGTATGTATGTATGCAGGAGTGGGAAAAAGTTTTTTTTTCTTTTTTAGGTGCACATGTTTCTGACAGGAAAATGTGGACTTCCGATACATATCCAGGAATTGGGCGGACTCTCCTTTCTATTGTGCAGTAGTATTGAGACGGAGTGAAGAATATCTGGAGCCCGATGATGGTTAATGCCGAGTGTTCAAATTTCAGAAGTACGTATAGTGCGTATTCTCACACCTTTACATATTTGTATGTATGTATGCAGGAGTGGGAAAAAGTTTTTTTTTTCTTTTTTAGGTGCACATGTTTCTGACAGGAAAATGTGGACTTCCGATACATATCCAGGAACTGGGCAGACTCTTCTTTGTATTGTGCAGTAGTATTGAGACGGAGTGAAGAATCTCTGGAGCCCGATGATGGTCAATGCCGAGTGTTCAAATTTCGGAAGTACGTATAGTGCGTATTCTCACACCTTTACATATTTGTATGTATGTATGCAGGAGTGGGAAAAAGTTTTTTTTTCTTTTTTAGGTGCACTTGTTTCTGACAGGAAAATGTGGACTTCCGATACATATCCAGGAATTGGGCAGACACTTCTTTGTATTGTGCAGTAGTATTGAGACGGAGTGAAGAATCTCTGGAGCCCGATGATGGTCAATGCCGAGTGTTCAAATTTCGGAAGTACGTATAGTGCGTATTCTCACACCTTTACATATTTGTATGTATGTATGCAGGAGTGGGAAAATTTTTTTTTCTTTTTTAGGTGCACATGTTTCTGACAGTAAAATGTGGACTTCCGATACATATCCAGGAATTGGGCAGACTCTTCTTTGTATTGTGCAGTAGTATTGAGACGGAGTGAAGAATCTCTGGAGCCCGATGATGGACAATGCCGAGTGTTCAAATTTCGGAAGCACGTATAGTGCGTATTCTCACACCTTTACATATTTGTATGTATGTATGCAGGAGTGGGAAAAAATTTTTTTTCTTTTTTAGGTGCACATGTTTCTGACAGGAAAATGAGGACTTCCGATACATATCCAGGAATTGGGCAGACTCTTCTTTGTATTGTGCAGTAGTATTGAGACGGAGTGAAGAATCTCTGGAGCCCCATGATGGACAATGCCGAGTGTTCAAATTTCGGAAGTACGTATAGTGCGTATTCTCACACCTTTACATATTTGTATGTATGTATGCAGGAGTGGGAAAAAATTTTTTTTTTCTTTTTTAGGTGCACATGTTTCTGACAGGAAAATGTGGACTTCCGATACATATCCAGGAACTGGGCAGACTCTTCTTTGTATTGTGCAGTAGTATTGAGACGGAGTGAAGAATCTCTGGAGCCCGATGATGGTCAATGCCGAATGTTCAAATTTCGGAAGTACGTATAGTGCGTATTCTCATACCTTTACATATTTGTATGTATGTATGCAGGAGTGGGAAAAAGTTTTTTTTTCTTTTTTAGGTGCACATGTTTCTGACAGGAAAATGTGGACTTCCGATACATATCCAGGAATTGGGCGGACTCTTCTTTCTATAGTGCAGTAGTATTGAGACCGAGTGAAGAATCTCTGGAGCCCGATGATGGTCAATGCCGAGTGTTCAAATTTCGGAAGTACGTATAGTGCGTATTCTCACACCTTTACATATTTTTATGTATGTATGCAGGAGTGGGAAAAAGTTTTTTTCTTTTTTAGGTGCACATGTTTCTGACAGGAAAATGTGGACTTCCGATACATATCCAGGAATTGGGCAGACTCTTCTATCTATTGTGCAGAAGTATCGAGACGGAGTGAAGAATCTCTGGAGCCCGATGATGGTCAATGCCGAGTGTTAAAATTTCAGAAGTACGTATAGTGCGTATTCTCACACCTTTACATATTTGTATGTATGTATGCAGGAGTGGGAAAATTTTTTTTTCTTTTTTAGGTGCACATGTTTCTGACAGGAAAATGTGGACTTCCGATACATATCCAGGAATTGGGCAGACACTTCTTTGTATTGTGCAGTAGTATTGAGACGGAGTGAAGAATCTCTGGAGCCCCATGATGGTCAATGCCGAGTGTTCAAATTTCAGAAGTACGTATAGTGCGTATTCTCACACCTTTACATATTTGTATGTATGTATGCAGGAGTGGGAAAAAAATTTTTTTCTTTTTTTGGTGCACATGTTTCTGACAGGAAAATGTGGACTTCCGATACATATCCAGGAATTGGGCAGACTCTTCTTTGTATTGTGCAGTAGTATTGAGACGGAGTGAAGAATCTCTGGAGCCCCATGATGGTCAATGCCGAGTGTTCAAATTTCAGAAGTACGTATAGTGCGTATTCTCACACCTTTACATATTTGTATGTATGTATGCAGGAGTGGGAAAATTTTTTTTTCTTTTTTAGGTGCACATGTTTCTGACAGGAAAATGTGGACTTCCGATACATATCCAGGAATTGGGCAGACTCTTCTTTGTATTGTGCAGTAGTATTGAGACGGAGTGAAGAATCTCTGGAGCCCCATGATGGTCAATGCCGAGTGTTCAAATTTCAGAAGTACGTATAGTGCGTATTCTCACACCTTTACATATTTGTATGTATGTATGCAGGAGTGGGAAAAAAATTTTTTTCTTTTTTTGGTGCACATGTTTCTGACAGGAAAATGTGGACTTCCGATACATATCCAGGAATTGGGCAGACACTTCTTTGTATTGTGCAGTAGTATTGAGACGGACTGAAGAATCTCTGGAGCCCGATGATAGTCAATGCCGAGTGTTCAAATTTCGGAAGTACGTATAGTACGTATTCTCACACCTTTACATATTTGTATGTATGTATGCAGGAGTGGGAAAATTTTTTTTCTTTTTTAGGTGCACATGTTTCTGACAGGAAAATGTGGACTTCCGATACATATCCAGGAATTGGGCAGACTCTTCTTTGTATTGTGCAGTAGTATTGAGACGGAGTGAAGAATATCTGGAGCCCGATGATGGTCAATGCCGAGTGTTCAAATTTCGGAATTACGTATAGTGCGTATTCTCACACCTTTACATATTTGTATGTATGTATGCAGGAGTGGGAAAAAGTTTTTTTTTTCTTTTTTAGGTGCACATGTTTCTGACAGGAAAATGTGGACTTCCGATACATATCCAGGAATTGGGCAGACACTTCTTTGTATTGTGCAGTAGTATTGAGACGGAGTGAAGAATCTCTGGAGCCCGATGATGGTCAATGCCGAGTGTTCAAATTTCGGAAGTACGTATAGTGCGTATTCTCACACCTTTACATATTTGTATGTATGTATGCAGGAGTGGGAAAAAGTTTTTTTTTTTCTTTTTTAGGTGCACATGTTTCTGACAGGAAAATGTGGACTTCCGATACATATCCAGGAATTGGGCAGACTCTTCTTTGTATTGTGCAGTAGTATTGAGACGGAGTGAAGAATCTCTGGAGCCCGATGATGGTCAATGCCGAGTGTTCAAATTTCGGAAGTACGTATAGTGCGTATTCTCACACCTTTACATATTTGTATGTATGTATGCAGGAGTGGGAAAATTTTTTTTTCTTTTTTAGGTGCACATGTTTCTGACAGGAAAATGTGGACTTCCGATACATATCCAGGAATTGGGCAGACTCTTCTTTGTATTGTGCAGTAGTATTGAGACGGAGTGAAGAATCTCTGGAGCCCGATGATGGTCAATGCCGAGTGTTCAAATTTCGGAAGTACGTATAGTGCGTATTCTCACACCTTTACATATTTGTATGTATGTATTCAGGAGTGGGAAAATTTTTTTTTTCTTTTTTAGGTGCACATGTTTCTGACAGGAAAATGTGGACTTCCGATACATATCCAGGAATTGGGCAGACTCTTCTTTGTATTGTGCAGTAGTATTGAGACGGAGTGAAGAATATCTGGAGCCCGATGATGGTCAATGCCGAGTGTTCAAATTTCGGAAGTACGTATAGTGCGTATTCTCACACCTTTACATATTTGTATGTATGTATGCAGGAGTGGGAAAAAGTTTTTTTTTTCTTTTTTAGGTGCACATGTTTCTGACAGGAAAATGTGGACTTCCGATACATATCCAGGAATTGGGCAGACACTTCTTTGTATTGTGCAGTAGTATTGAGACGGAGTGAAGAATCTCTGGAGCCCGATGATGGTCAATGCCGAGTGTTCAAATTTCGGAAGTACGTATAGTGCGTATTCTCACACCTTTACATATTTGTATGTATGTATGCAGGAGTGGGAAAAAGTTTTTTTTTTTCTTTTTTAGGTGCACATGTTTCTGACAGGAAAATGTGGACTTCCGATACATATCCAGGAATTGGGCAGACTCTTCTTTGTATTGTGCAGTAGTATTGAGACGGAGTGAAGAATCTCTGGAGCCCGATGATGGTCAATGCCGAGTGTTCAAATTTCGGAAGTACGTATAGTGCGTATTCTCACACCTTTACATATTTGTATGTATGTATGCAGGAGTGGGAAAATTTTTTTTTCTTTTTTAGGTGCACATGTTTCTGACAGGAAAATGTGGACTTCCGATACATATCCAGGAATTGGGCAGACTCTTCTTTGTATTGTGCAGTAGTATTGAGACGGAGTGAAGAATCTCTGGAGCCCGATGATGGTCAATGCCGAGTGTTCAAATTTCGGAAGTACGTATAGTGCGTATTCTCACACCTTTACATATTTGTATGTATGTATTCAGGAGTGGGAAAATTTTTTTTTTCTTTTTTAGGTGCACATGTTTCTGACAGGAAAATGTGGACTTCCGATACATATCCAGGAATTGGGCAGACTCTTCTTTGTATTGTGCAGTAGTATTGAGACGGAGTGAAGAATATCTGGAGCCCGATGATGGTCAATGCCGAGTGTTCAAATTTCGGAAGTACGTATAGTGCGTATTCTCACACCTTTACATATTTGTATGTATGTATGCAGGAGTGGGAAAAAGTTTTTTTTTCTTTTTTAGGTGCACATGTTTCTGACAGGAAAATGTGGACTTCCGATACATATCCAGGAATTGGGCAGACACTTCTTTGTATTGTGCAGTAGTATTGAGACGGAGTGAAGAATCTCTGGAGCCCGATGATGGTCAATGCCGAGTGTTCAAATTTCGGAACTACGTATAGTGCGTATTCTCACACCTTTACATATTTGTATGTATGTATGCAGGAGTGGGAAATTTTTTTTTTCTTTTTTAGGTGCACATGTTTCTGACAGGAAAATGTGGACTTCCGATACATATCCAGGAATTGGGCAGACTCTTCTTTGTATTGTGCAGTAGTATTGAGACGGAGTGAAGAATCTCTGGAGCCCGATGATGGTCAATGCCGAGTGTTCAAATTTCGGAAGTACGTATAGTACGTATTCTCACACCTTTACATATTTGTATGTATGTATGCAGGAGTGGGAAAATTTTTTTTTTCTTTTTTAGGTGCACATGTTTCTGACAGGAAAATGTGGACTTCCGATACATATCCAGGAATTGGGCAGACACTTCTTTGTATTGTGCAGTAGTATTGAGACGGAGTGAAGAATCTCTGGAGCCCCATGATGGTCAATGCCGAGTGTTCAAATTTCAGAAGTACGTATAGTGCGTATTCTCACACCTTTACATATTTGTATGTATGTATGCAGGAGTGGGAAAAAAATTTTTTTCTTTTTTTGGTGCACATGTTTCTGACAGGAAAATGTGGACTTCCGATACATATCCAGGAATTGGGCAGACTCTTCTTTGTATTGTGCAGTAGTATTGAGACGGAGTGAAGAATCTCTGGAGCCCCATGATGGTCAATGCCGAGTGTTCAAATTTCAGAAGTACGTATAGTGCGTATTCTCACACCTTTACATATTTGTATGTATGTATGCAGGAGTGGGAAAATTTTTTTTTCTTTTTTAGGTGCACATGTTTCTGACAGGAAAATGTGGACTTCCGATACATATCCAGGAATTGGGCAGACTCTTCTTTGTATTGTGCAGTAGTATTGAGACGGAGTGAAGAATCTCTGGAGCCCCATGATGGTCAATGCCGAGTGTTCAAATTTCAGAAGTACGTATAGTGCGTATTCTCACACCTTTACATATTTGTATGTATGTATGCAGGAGTGGGAAAAAAATTTTTTTCTTTTTTTGGTGCACATGTTTCTGACAGGAAAATGTGGACTTCCGATACATATCCAGGAATTGGGCAGACACTTCTTTGTATTGTGCAGTAGTATTGAGACGGACTGAAGAATCTCTGGAGCCCGATGATAGTCAATGCCGAGTGTTCAAATTTCGGAAGTACGTATAGTACGTATTCTCACACCTTTACATATTTGTATGTATGTATGCAGGAGTGGGAAAATTTTTTTTCTTTTTTAGGTGCACATGTTTCTGACAGGAAAATGTGGACTTCCGATACATATCCAGGAATTGGGCAGACTCTTCTTTGTATTGTGCAGTAGTATTGAGACGGAGTGAAGAATATCTGGAGCCCGATGATGGTCAATGCCGAGTGTTCAAATTTCGGAATTACGTATAGTGCGTATTCTCACACCTTTACATATTTGTATGTATGTATGCAGGAGTGGGAAAAAGTTTTTTTTTTCTTTTTTAGGTGCACATGTTTCTGACAGGAAAATGTGGACTTCCGATACATATCCAGGAATTGGGCAGACACTTCTTTGTATTGTGCAGTAGTATTGAGACGGAGTGAAGAATCTCTGGAGCCCGATGATGGTCAATGCCGAGTGTTCAAATTTCGGAAGTACGTATAGTGCGTATTCTCACACCTTTACATATTTGTATGTATGTATGCAGGAGTGGGAAAAAGTTTTTTTTTTCTTTTTTAGGTGCACATGTTTCTGACAGGAAAATGTGGACTTCCGATACATATCCAGGAATTGGGCAGACTCTTCTTTGTATTGTGCAGTAGTAATGAGACGGAGTGAAGAATCTCTGGAGCCCGATGATGGTCAATGCCGAGTGTTCAAATTTCGGAAGTACGTATAGTGCGTATTCTCACACCTTTACATATTTGTATGTATGTATGCAGGAGTGGGAAAATTTTTTTTTCTTTTTTAGGTGCACATGTTTCTGACAGGAAAATGTGGACTTCCGATACATATCCAGGAATTGGGCAGACTCTTCTTTGTATTGTGCAGTAGTATTGAGACGGAGTGAAGAATCTCTGGAGCCCGATGATGGTCAATGCCGAGTGTTCAAATTTCGGAAGTACGTATAGTGCGTATTCTCACACCTTTACATATTTGTATGTATGTATTCAGGAGTGGGAAAATTTTTTTTTTCTTTTTTAGGTGCACATGTTTCTGACAGGAAAATGTGGACTTCCGATACATATCCAGGAATTGGGCAGACTCTTCTTTGTATTGTGCAGTAGTATTGAGACGGAGTGAAGAATATCTGGAGCCCGATGATGGTCAATGCCGAGTGTTCAAATTTCGGAAGTACGTATAGTGCGTATTCTCACACCTTTACATATTTGTATGTATGTATGCAGGAGTGGGAAAAAGTTTTTTTTTCTTTTTTAGGTGCACATGTTTCTGACAGGAAAATGTGGACTTCCGATACATATCCAGGAATTGGGCAGACACTTCTTTGTATTGTGCAGTAGTATTGAGACGGAGTGAAGAATCTCTGGAGCCCGATGATGGTCAATGCCGAGTGTTCTAATTTCGGAACTACGTATAGTGCGTATTCTCACACCTTTACATATTTGTATGTATGTATGCAGGAGTGGGAAATTTTTTTTTTCTTTTTTAGGTGCACATGTTTCTGACAGGAAAATGTGGACTTCCGATACATATCCAGGAATTGGGCAGACTCTTCTTTGTATTGTGCAGTAGTATTGAGACGGAGTGAAGAATCTCTGGAGCCCGATGATGGTCAATGCCGAGTGTTCAAATTTCGGAAGTACGTATAGTACGTATTCTCACACCTTTACATATTTGTATGTATGTATGCAGGAGTGGGAAAATTTTTTTTTTCTTTTTTAGGTGCACATGTTTCTGACAGGAAAATGTGGACTTCCGATACATATCCAGGAATTGGGCAGACTCTTCTTTGTATTGTGCAGTAGTATTGAGACGGAGTGAAGAATCTCTGGAGCCCGATGATGGTCAATGCCGAGTGTTCAAATTTCGGAAGTACGTATAGTGCGTATTCTCACACCTTTACATATTTGTATGTATGTATGCAGGAGTGGGAAAAAGTTTTTTTTTCTTTTTTAGGTGCACATGTTTCTGACAGGAAAATGTGGACTTCCGATACATATCCAGGAACTGGGCAGACTCTTCTTTGTATTGTGAAGTAGTATTGAGACGGAGTGAAGAATCTCTGGAGCCCGATGATGGTCAATGCCGAGTGTTCAAAATTCGGAAGTACGTATAGTGCGTATTCTCACACCTTTACATATTTGTATGTATGTATGCAGGAGTGGGAAAAAGTTTTTTTTTCTTTTTTAGGTGCACATGTTTCTGACAGGAAAATGTGGACTTCCGATACATATCCAGGAATTGGGCGGACTCTTCTTTCTATTGTGCAGTAGTATTGAGACGGTGTGAAGAATATCTGGAGCCCGATGATGGTCAATGCCGAGTGTTCAAATTTCGGAAGTACGTATAGTGCGTATTCTCACACCTTTACATATTTGTATGTATGTATGCAGGAGTGGGAAAAAGTTTTTTTTTTCTTTTTTAGGTGCACATGTTTCTGACAGGAAAATGTGGACTTCCGATACATATCCACGAACTGGGCAGACTCTTCTTTGTATTGTGCAGTAGTATTGAGACGGAGTGAAGAATCTCTGGAGCCCGATGATGGTCAATGCCGAGTGTTCAAATTTCGGAAGTACGTATAGTGCGTATTCTCACACCTTTACATATTTGTATGTATGTATGCAGGAGTGGGAAAAAGGTTTTTTTTTCTTTTTTAGATGCACATGTTTCTGACAGGAAAATGTGGACTTCCGATACATATCCAGGAACTGGGCAGACTCTTCTTTGTATTGTGCAGTAGTATTGAGACGGAGTGAAGAATCTCTGGAGCCCGATGATGGTCAATGCCGAGTGTTCAAATTTCGGAAGTACGTATAGTGCGTATTCTCACACCTTTACATATTTGTATGTATGTATGCAGGAGTGGGAAAATTTTTTTTTTCTTTTTTAGGTGCTGATGTTTCTGACAGGAAAATGTGGACTTCCGATACATATCCAGGAATTGGGCGGACTCTTCTTTCTATTGTGCAGTAGTATTGAGACGGAGTGAAGAATATCTGGAGCCCGATGATGGTCAATGCCGAGTGTTCAAATTTCAGAAGTACGTATAGTGCGTATTCTCACACCTTTACATATTTGTATGTATGTATGCAGGAGTGGGAAAAAGTTTTTTTTTTCTTTTTTAGGTGCACATGTTTCTGACAGGAAAATGTGGACTTCCGATACATATCCAGGAACTGGGCAGACTCTTCTTTGTATTGTGCAGTAGTATTGAGACGGAGTGAAGAATCTCTGGAGCCCGATGATGGTCAATGCCGAGTGTTCAAATTTCGGAAGTACGTATAGTGCGTATTCTCACACCTTTACATATTTGTATGTATGTATGCAGGAGTGGGAAAAAGTTTTTTTTTCTTTTTTAGGTGCACATGTTTCTGACAGGAAAATGTGGACTTCCGATACATATCCAGGAATTGGGCAGACACTTCTTTGTATTGTGCAGTAGTATTGAGACGGAGTGAAGAATCTCTGGAGCCCGATGATGGTCAATGCCGAGTGTTCAAATTTCGGAAGTACGTATAGTGCGTATTCTCACACCTTTACATATTTGTATGTATGTATGCAGGAGTGGGAAAATTTTTTTTTTCTTTTTTAGGTGCACATGTTTCTGACAGGAAAATGTGGACTTCCGATACATATCCAGGAATTGGGCAGACTCTTCTTTGTATTGTGCAGTAGTAGTGAGACGGAGTGAAGAATCTCTGGAGCCCGATGATGGACAATGCCGAGTGTTCAAATTTCGGAAGTACGTATAGTGCGTATTCTCACACCTTTACATATTTGTATGTATGTATGCAGGAGTGGGAAAAAAAAATTTTTCTTTTTTAGGTGCACATGTTTCTGACAGGAAAATGTGGACTTCCGATACATATCCAGGAATTGGGCAGACTCTTCTTTGTATTGTGCAGTAGTATTGAGACGGAGTGAAGAATCTCTGGAGCCCGATGATGGTCAATGCCGAGTGTTCAAATTTCGGAAGTACGTATAGTGCGTATTCTCACACCTTTACATATTTGTATGTATGTATGCAGGAGTGGGAAAAAGTTTTTTTTCTTTTTTAGGTGCACATGTTTCTGACAGGAAAATGTGGACTTCCGATACATATCCAGGAACTGGGCAGACTCTTCTTTGTATTGTGCAGTAGTACTGAGACGGAGTGAAGAATCTCTGGAGCCCGATGATGGTCAATGCCGAATGTTCAAATTTCGGAAGTACGTATAGTGCGTATTCTCATACCTTTACATATTTGTATGTATGTATGCAGGAGTGGGAAAAAGTTTTTTTTTCTTTTTTAGGTGCACATGTTTCTGACAGGAAAATGTGGACTTCCGATACATATCCAGGAACTGGGCGGACTCTTCTTTCTATTGTGCAGTAGTATTGAGACGGAGTGAAGAATCTCTGGAGCCCGATGATGGTCAATGCCGAGTGTTCAAATTTCGGAAGTACGTATAGTGCGTATTCTCACTCCTTTACATATTTGTATGTATGTATGCAGGAGTGGGAAAAAGTTTTTTTTTTCTTTTTTAGGTGCACATGTTTCTGACTTGAAAATGTGGTCTTCCGATACATATCCAGGAACTGGGCAGACTCTTCTTTGTATTGTGCAGTAGTATTGAGACGGAGAGAAGAACCTCTGGAGCCCGATGATGGTCAATGCCGAGTGTTCAAATTTCGGAAGTACGTATAGTGCGTATTCTCACACCTTTACATATTTGTATGTATGTATGCAGGAGTGGGAAAAAGGTTTTTTTTTCTTTTTTAGGTGCACATGTTTCTGACAGGAAAATGTGGAATTCCGATACATATCCAGGAATTGGGCAGACACTTCTTTGTATTGTGCAGTAGTATTGAGACGGAGTGAAGAATCTCTGGAGCCCGATGATGGTCAATGCCGAGTGTTCAAATTTCGGAAGTACGTATAGTGCGTATTCTCACACCTTTACATATTTGTATGTATGTATGCATTAGTGGGAAAATTTTTTTTTCTTTTTTAGGTGCACATGTTTCTGACAGGAAAATGTGGACTTCCGATACATATCCAGGAATTGGGCAGACTCTTCTTTGTATTGTGCAGTAGTATTGAGACGGAGTGAAGAATCTCTGGAGCCCGATGATGGACAATGCCGAGTGTTCAAATTTCGGAAGTACGTATAGTGCGTATTCTCACACCTTTACATATTTGTATGTATGTATGCAGGAGTGGGAAAAAAAATTTTTTCTTTTTTAGGTGCACATGTTTCTGACAGGAAAATGTGGACTTCCGATACATATCCAGGAATTGGGCAGACTCTTCTTTGTATTGTGCAGTAGTATTGAGACGGAGTGAAGAATCTCTGGAGCCCGATGATGGTCAATGCCGAGTGTTCAAATTTCGGAAGTACGTATAGTGCGTATTCTCACACCTTTACATATTTGTATGTATGTATGCAGGAGTGGGAAAAAGTTTTTTTTTCTTTTTTAGGTGCACATGTTTCTGACAGGAAAATGTGGACTTCCGATACATATCCAGGAATTGGGCAGACTCTTCTTTGTATTGTGCAGTAGTATTGAGACGGGGTGAAGAATCTCTGGAGCCCGATGATGGTCAATGCCGAATGTTCAAATTTCGGAAGTACGTATAGTGCGTATTCTCATACCTTTACATATTTGTATGTATGTATGCAGGAGTGGGAAAAAGTTTTTTTTTCTTTTTTAGGTGCACATGTTTCTGACAGGAAAATGTGGACTTCCGATACATATCCAGGAATTGGGCAGACTCTTCTTTGTATTGTGCAGTAGTATTGAGACGGAGTGAAGAATCTCTGGAGCCCGATGATGGACAATGCCGAGTGTTCAAATTTCGGAAGTACGTATAGTGCGTATTCTCACACCTTTACATATTTGTATGTATGTATGCAGGAGTGGGAAAAAGTTTTTTTTTCTTTTTTAGGTGCACATGTTTCTGACAGGAAAATGTGGACTTCCGATACATATCCAGGAATTGGGCAGACTCTTCTTTGTATTGTGCAGTAGTATTGAGACGGAGTGAAGAATCTCTGGAGCCCGATGATGGACAATGCCGAGTGTTCAAATTTCGGAAGTACGTATAGTGCGTATTCTCACACCTTTACATATTTGTATGTATGTATGCAGGAGTGGGAAAAAGGTTTTTTTTTTCTTTTTTAGGTGCACATGTTTCTGACAGGAAAATGTGGACTTCCGATACATATCCAGGAATTGGGCAGACTCTTCTTTGTATTGTGCAGTAGTATTGAGACGGAGTGAAGAATCTCTGGAGCCCGATGATGGACAATGCCGAGTGTTCAAATTTCGGAAGTACGTATAGTGCGTATTCTCACACCTTTACATATTTGTATGTATGTATGCAGGAGTGGGAAAAAGTTTTTTTTTTCTTTTTTAGGTGCACATGTTTCTGACAGGAAAATGTGGACTTCCGATACATATCCAGGAACTGGGCAGACTCTTCTTTGTATTGTGCAGTAGTATTGAGACGGAGTGAAGAATCTCTGGAGCCCGATGATGGTCAATGCCGAATGTTCAAATTTCGGAAGTACGTATAGTGCGTATTCTCACACCTTTACATATTTGTATGTATGTATGCAGGAGTGGGAAAAAGTTTTTTTTTTCTTTTTTAGGTGCACATGTTTCTGACAGGAAAATGTGGACTTCCGATACATATCCAGGAATTGGGCGGACTCTTCTTTCTATTGTGCAGTAGTATTGAGACGAAGTGAAGAATTTCTGGAGCCCGATGATGGTCAATGCCGAGTGTTCAAATTTCGGAAGTACGTATAGTGCGTATTCTCACACCTTTACATATTTGTATGTATGTATGCAGGAGTGGGAAAAAGGTTTTTTTTTCTTTTTTAGGTGCACATGTTTCTGACAGGAAAATGTGGACTTCCGATACATATCCAGGAACTGGGCAGACTCTTCTTTGTATTGTGCAGTAGTATTGAGACGGAGTGAAGAATCTCTGGAGCCCGATGATGGTCAATGCCGAGTGTTCAAATTTCGGAAGTACATATAGTGCGTATTCTCACACCTTTACATATTTGTATGTATGTATGCAGGAGTGGGAAAAAGTTTTTTTTCTTTTTTAGGTGCACATGTTTCTGACAGGAAAATGTGGACTTCCGATACATATCCAGGAATTGGGCGGACTCTTCTTTCTATTGTGCAGTAGTATTGAGACGGAGTGAAGAATATCTGGAGCCCGATGATGGTCAATGCCGAGTGTTCAAATTTCAGAAGTACGTATAGTGCGTATTCTCACACCTTTACATATTTGTATGTATGTATGCAGGAGTGGGAAAAAGTTTTTTTTTTCTTTTTTAGGTGCACATGTTTCTGACAGGAAAATGTGGACTTCCGATACATATCCAGGAACTGGGCAGACTCTTCTTTGTATTGTGCAGTAGTATTGAGACGGAGTGAAGAATCTCTGGAGCCCGATGATGGTCAATGCCGAGTGTTCAAATTTCGGAAGTACGTATAGTGCGTATTCTCACACCTTTACATATTTGTATGTATGTATGCAGGAGTGGGAAAAAGTTTTTTTTTTCTTTTTTAGGTGCACATGTTTCTGACAGGAAAATGTGGACTTCCGATACATATCCAGGAATTGGGCAGACACTTCTTTGTATTGTGCAGTAGTATTGAGACGGAGTGAAGAATCTCTGGAGCCCGATGATGGTCAATGCCGAGTGTTCAAATTTCGGAAGTACGTATAGTGCGTATTCTCACACCTTTACATATTTGTATGTATGTATGCAGGAGTGGGAAAATTTTTTTTTTCTTTTTTAGGTGCACATGTTTCTGACAGGAAAATGTGGACTTCCGATACATATCCAGGAATTGGGCAGACTCTTCTTTGTATTGTGCAGTAGTAGTGAGACGGAGTGAAGAATCTCTGGAGCCCGATGATGGACAATGCCGAGTGTTCAAATTTCGGAAGTACGTATAGTGCGTATTCTCACACCTTTACATATTTGTATGTATGTATGCAGGAGTGGGAAAAAGTTTTTTTTTCTTTTTTAGGTGCACATGTTTCTGACAGGAAAATGTGGACTTCCGATACATATCCAGGAACTGGTCGGACTCTTCTTTCTATTGTGCAGTAGTATTGAGACGGAGTGAAGAATCTCTGGAGCCCGATGATGGTCAATGCCGAGTGTTCAAATTTCGGAAGTACGTATAGTGCGTATTCTCACACCTTTACATATTTGTATGTATGTATGCAGGAGTGGGAAAAAGTTTTTTTTTCTTTTTTAGGTGCACATGTTTCTGACAGGAAAATGTGGTCTTCCGATACATATCCAGGAACTGGGCAGACTCTTCTTTGTATTGTGCAGTAGTATTGAGACGGAGTGAAGAACCTCTGGAGCCCGATGATGGTCAATGCCGAGTGTTCAAATTTCGGAAGTACGTATAGTGCGTATTCTCACACCTTTACATATTTGTATGTATGTATGCAGGAGTGGGAAAAAGGTTTTTTTTTCTTTTTTAGGTGCACATGTTTCTGACAGGAAAATGTGGAATTCCGATACATATCCAGGAACTGGGCAGACTCTTCTTTGTATTGTGCAGTAGTATTGAGACGGAGTGAAGAATCTCTGGAGCCCGATGATGGTCAATGCCGAGAGTTCAAATTTCGGAAGTACGTATAGTGCGTATTCTCACACCTTTACATATTTGTATGTATGTATGCAGGAGTGGGAAAAAGTTTTTTTTTCTTTTTTAGGTGCACATGTTTCTGACAGGAAAATGTGGACTTCCGATACATATCCAGGAATTGGGCGGACTCTCCTTTCTATTGTGCAGTAGTATTGAGACGGAGTGAAGAATATCTGGAGCCCGATGATGGTTAATGCCGAGTGTTCAAATTTCAGAAGTACGTATAGTGCGTATTCTCACACCTTTACATATTTGTATGTATGTATGCAGGAGTGGGAAAAAGTTTTTTTTTTCTTTTTTAGGTGCACATGTTTCTGACAGGAAAATGTGGACTTCCGATACATATCCAGGAACTGGGCAGACTCTTCTTTGTATTGTGCAGTAGTATTGAGACGGAGTGAAGAATCTCTGGAGCCCGATGATGGTCAATGCCGAGTGTTCAAATTTCGGAAGTACGTATAGTGCGTATTCTCACACCTTTACATATTTGTATGTATGTATGCAGGAGTGGGAAAAAGGTTTTTTTTTCTTTTTTAGGTGCACATGTTTCTGACAGGAAAATGTGGACTTCCGATACATATCCAGGAATTGGGCAGACTCTTCTTTGTATTGTGCAGTAGTATTGAGACGGAGTGAAGAATCTCTGGAGCTCGATGATGCACAATGCCGAGCGTTCAAATTTCGGAAGTACGTATAGTGCGTATTCTCACACCTTTACATATTTGTATGTATGTATGCAGGAGTGGGAAAAAAAATTTTTTCTTTTTTAGGTGCACATGTTTCTGACAGGAAAATGTGGACTTCCGATACATATCCAGGAATTGGGCAGACTCTTCTTTGTATTGTGCAGTAGTATTGAGACGGAGTGAAGAATCTCTGGAGCCCGATGATGGTCAATGCCGAGTGTTCAAATTTCGGAAGTACGTATAGTGCGTATTCTCACACCTTTACATATTTGTATGTATGTATGCAGGAGTGGGAAAAAGTTTTTTTTTCTTTTTTAGGTGCACATGTTTCTGACAGGAAAATGTGGACTTCCGATACATATCCAGGAATTGGGCGAAATCTTCTTTCTATTGTGCAGTAGTATTGAGACGGAGTGAAGAATTTCTGGAGCCCGATGATGGTCAATGCCGAGTGTTCAAATTTCGGAAGTACGTATAGTGCGTATTCTCACACCTTTACATATTTGTATGTATGTATGCAGGAGTGGGAAAAAGGTTTTTTTTTCTTTTTTAGGTGCACATGTTTCTGACAGGAAAATGTGGACTTCCGATACATATCCAGGAACTGGGCAGACTCTTCTTTGTATTGTGCAGTAGTATTGAGACGGAGTGAAGAATCTCTGGAGCCCGATGATGGTCAATGCCGAGAGTTCAAATTTCGGAAGTACGTATAGTGCGTATTCTCACACCTTTACATATTTGTATGTATGTATGCAGGAGTGGGAAAAAGTTTTTTTTTCTTTTTTAGGTGCACATGTTTCTGACAGGAAAATGTGGACTTCCGATACATATCCAGGAATTGGGCGGACTCTCCTTTCTATTGTGCAGTAGTATTGAGACGGAGTGAAGAATATCTGGAGCCCGATGATGGTTAATGCCGAGTGTTCAAATTTCAGAAGTACGTATAGTGCGTATTCTCACACCTTTACATATTTGTATGTATGTATGCAGGAGTGGGAAAAAGTTTTTTTTTCTTTTTTAGGTGCACATGTTTCTGACAGGAAAATGTGGACTTCCGATACATATCCAGGAACTGGGCAGACTCTTCTTTGTATTGTGCAGTAGTATTGAGACGGAGTGAAGAATCTCTGGAGCCCGATGATGGTCAATGCCGAGTGTTCAAATTTCGGAAGTACGTATAGTGCGTATTCTCACACCTTTACATATTTGTATGTATGTATGCAGGAGTGGGAAAAAGTTTTTTTTTCTTTTTTAGGTGCACTTGTTTCTGACAGGAAAATGTGGACTTCCGATACATATCCAGGAATTGGGCAGACACTTCTTTGTATTGTGCAGTAGTATTGAGACGGAGTGAAGAATCTCTGGAGCCCGATGATGGTCAATGCCGAGTGTTCAAATTTCGGAAGTACGTATAGTGCGTATTCTCACACCTTTACATATTTGTATGTATGTATGCAGGAGTGGGAAAATTTTTTTTTCTTTTTTAGGTGCACATGTTTCTGACAGTAAAATGTGGACTTCCGATACATATCCAGGAATTGGGCAGACTCTTCTTTGTATTGTGCAGTAGTATTGAGACGGAGTGAAGAATCTCTGGAGCCCGATGATGGACAATGCCGAGTGTTCAAATTTCGGAAGCACGTATAGTGCGTATTCTCACACCTTTACATATTTGTATGTATGTATGCAGGAGTGGGAAAATTTTTTTTTTCTTTTTTAGGTGCACATGTTTCTGACAGGAAAATGAGGACTTCCGATACATATCCAGGAATTGGGCAGACTCTTCTTTGTATTGTGCAGTAGTATTGAGACGGAGTGAAGAATCTCTGGAGCCCCATGATGGACAATGCCGAGTGTTCAAATTTCGGAAGTACGTATAGTGCGTATTCTCACACCTTTACATATTTGTATGTATGTATGCAGGAGTGGGAAAAAAATTTTTTTTTCTTTTTTAGGTGCACATGTTTCTGACAGGAAAATGTGGACTTCCGATACATATCCAGGAACTGGGCAGACTCTTCTTTGTATTGTGCAGTAGTATTGAGACGGAGTGAAGAATCTCTGGAGCCCGATGATGGTCAATGCCGAATGTTCAAATTTCGGAAGTACGTATAGTGCGTATTCTCATACCTTTACATATTTGTATGTATGTATGCAGGAGTGGGAAAAAGTTTTTTTTTCTTTTTTAGGTGCACATGTTTCTGACAGGAAAATGTGGACTTCCGATACATATCCAGGAATTGGGCGGACTCTTCTTTCTATAGTGCAGTAGTATTGAGACCGAGTGAAGAATCTCTGGAGCCCGATGATGGTCAATGCCGAGTGTTCAAATTTCGGAAGTACGTATAGTGCGTATTCTCACACCTTTACATATTTTTATGTATGTATGCAGGAGTGGGAAAAAGTTTTTTTCTTTTTTAGGTGCACATGTTTCTGACAGGAAAATGTGGACTTCCGATACATATCCAGGAATTGGGCAGACTCTTCTATCTATTGTGCAGAAGTATCGAGACGGAGTGAAGAATCTCTGGAGCCCGATGATGGTCAATGCCGAGTGTTCAAATTTCAGAAGTACGTATAGTGCGTATTCTCACACCTTTACATATTTGTATGTATGTATGCAGGAGTGGGAAAAATTTTTTTTCTTTTTTAGGTGCACATGTTTCTGACAGGAAAATGTGGACTTCCGATACATATCCAGGAATTGGGCAGACACTTCTTTGTATTGTGCAGTAGTATTGAGACGGAGTGAAGAATCTCTGGAGCCCCATGATGGTCAATGCCGAGTGTTCAAATTTCAGAAGTACGTATAGTGCGTATTCTCACACCTTTACATATTTGTATGTATGTATGCAGGAGTGGGAAAAAAATTTTTTTCTTTTTTTGGTGCACATGTTTCTGACAGGAAAATGTGGACTTCCGATACATATCCAGGAATTGGGCAGACTCTTCTTTGTATTGTGCAGTAGTATTGAGACGGAGTGAAGAATCTCTGGAGCCCCATGATGGTCAATGCCGAGTGTTCAAATTTCAGAAGTACGTATAGTGCGTATTCTCACACCTTTACATATTTGTATGTATGTATGCAGGAGTGGGAAAATTTTTTTTTCTTTTTTAGGTGCACATGTTTCTGACAGGAAAATGTGGACTTCCGATACATATCCAGGAATTGGGCAGACTCTTCTTTGTATTGTGCAGTAGTATTGAGACGGAGTGAAGAATCTCTGGAGCCCCATGATGGTCAATGCCGAGTGTTCAAATTTCAGAAGTACGTATAGTGCGTATTCTCACACCTTTACATATTTGTATGTATGTATGCAGGAGTGGGAAAAAAATTTTTTTCTTTTTTTGGTGCACATGTTTCTGACAGGAAAATGTGGACTTCCGATACATATCCAGGAATTGGGCAGACACTTCTTTGTATTGTGCAGTAGTATTGAGACGGAGTGAAGAATCTCTGGAGCCCGATGATAGTCAATGCCGAGTGTTCAAATTTCGGAAGTACGTATAGTACGTATTCTCACACCTTTACATATTTGTATGTATGTATGCAGGAGTGGGAAAAAGTTTTTTTTTCTTTTTTAGGTGCACATGTTTCTGACAGGAAAATGTGGACTTCCGATACATATCCAGGAACTGGGCAGACTCTTCTTTGTATTGTGCAGTAGTATTGAGACGGAGTGAAGAATATCTGGAGCCCGATGATGGTCAATGCCGAGTGTTCAAATTTCGGAAGTACGTATAGTGCGTATTCTCACACCTTTAGATATTTGTATGTATGTATGCAGGAGTGGGAAAAAGTTTTTTTTTCTTTTTTAGGTGCACATGTTTCTGACAGGAAAATGTGGACTTCCGATACATATCCAGGAATTGGGCAGACTCTTCTTTGTATTGTGCAGTAGTATTGAGACGGAGTGAAGAATCTCTGGAGCCCGATGATGGTCAATGCCGAGTGTTCAAATTTCGGAAGTACGTATAGTACGTATTCTCACACCTTTACATATTTGTATGTATGTATGCAGGAGTGGGAAGAATTTTTTTTTCTTTTTTAGGTGCACATGTTTCTGACAGGAAAATGTGGACTTCCGATACATATCCAGGAATTGGGCAGACTCTTCTTTGTATTGTGCAGTAGTATTGAGACGGAGTGAAGAACCTCTGGAGCCCGATGATGGTCAATGCCGAGTGTTCAAATTTCGGAAGTACGTATAGTGCGTATTCTCACACCTTTACATATTTGTATGTATGTATGCAGGAGTGGGAAAAAGGTTTTTTTTTCTTTTTTAGGTGCACATGTTTCTGACAGGAAAATGTGGACTTCCGATACATATCCAGGAACTGGGCAGACTCTTCTTTGTATTGTGCAGTAGTATTGAGACGGAGTGAAGAATCTCTGGAGCCCGATGATGGTCAATGCCGAGTGTTCAAATTTCGGAAGTACGTATAGTGCGTATTCTCACACCTTTACATATTTGTATGTATGTATGCAGGAGTGGGAAAAAGTTTTTTTTTCTTTTTTAGGTGCACATGTTTCTGACAGGAAAATGTGGACTTCCGATACATATCCAGGAATTGGGCGGACTCTTCTTTCTATTGTGCAGTAGTATTGAGACGGAGTGAAGAATTTCTGGAGCCCGATGATGGTCAATGCCGAGTGTTCAAATTTCGGAAGTACGTATAGTGCGTATTCTCACACCTTTACATATTTGTATGTATGTATGCAGGAGTGGGAAAAAGTTTTTTTTTTCTCTTTTAGGTGCACATGTTTCTGACAGGAAAATGTGGACTTCCGATACATATCCAGGAACTGGGCAGACTCTTCTTTGTATTGTGCAGTAGTATTGAGACGGAGTGAAGAATCTCTGGAGCCCGATGATGGTCAATGCCGAGTGTTCAAATTTCGGAAGTACGTATAATGCGTATTCTCACACCTTTACATATTTGTATGTATGTATGCAGGAGTGGGAAAAAGTTTTTTTTTCTTTTTTAGGTGCACATGTTTCTGACAGGAAAATGTGGACTTCCGATACATATCCAGGAATTGGGCAGACACTTCTTTGTATTGTGCAGTAGTATTGAGACGGACTGAAGAATCTCTGGAGCCCGATGATAGTCAATGCCGAGTGTTCAAATTTCGGAAGTACGTATAGTACGTATTCTCACACCTTTACATATTTGTATGTATGTATGCAGGAGTGGGAAAATTTTTTTTTTCTTTTTTAGGTGCACATGTTTCTGACAGGAAAATGTGGACTTCCGATACATATCCAGGAATTGGGCAGACTCTTCTTTGTATTGTGCAGTAGTATTGAGACGGAGTGAAGAATCTCTGGAGCCCGATGATGGACAATGCCGAGTGTTCAAATTTCGGAAGTACGTATAGTGCGTATTCTCACACCTTTACATATTTGTATGTATGTATGCAGGAGTGGGAAAATTTTTTTTTTCTTTTTTAGGTGCACATGTTTCTGACAGGAAAATGAGGACTTCCGATACATATCCAGGAATTGGGCAGACTCTTCTTTGTATTGTGCAGTAGTATTGAGACGGAGTGAAGAATCTCTGGAGCCCCATGATGGACAATGCCGAGTGTTCAAATTTCGGAAGTACGTATAGTGCGTATTCTCACACCTTTACATATTTGTATGTATGTATGCAGGAGTGGGAAAAAAATTTTTTTTTCTTTTTTAGGTGCACATGTTTCTGACAGGAAAATGTGGACTTCCGATACATATCCAGGAACTGGGCAGACTCTTCTTTGTATTGTGCAGTAGTATTGAGACGGAGTGAAGAATCTCTGGAGCCCGATGATGGTCAATGCCGAATGTTCAAATTTCGGAAGTACGTATAGTGCGTATTCTCATACCTTTACATATTTGTATGTATGTATGCAGGAGTGGGAAAAAGTTTTTTTTTCTTTTTTAGGTGCACATGTTTCTGACAGGAAAATGTGGACTTCCGATACTTATCCAGGAATTGGGCGGACTCTTCTTTCTATAGTGCAGTAGTATTGAGACGGAGTGAAGAATCTCTGGAGCCCGATGATGGTCAATGCCGAGTGTTCAAATTTCGGAAGTACGTATAGTGCGTATTCTCACACCTTTACATATTTTTATGTATGTATGCAGGAGTGGGAAAAAGTTTTTTTCTTTTTTAGGTGCACATGTTTCTGACAGGAAAATGTGGACTTCCGATACATATCCAGGAATTGGGCAGATTCTTCTATCTATTGTGCAGAAGTATCGAGACGGAGTGAAGAATCTCTGGAGCCCGATGATGGTCAATGCCGAGTGTTCAAATTTCAGAAGTACGTATTGTGCGTATTCTCACACCTTTACATATTTGTATGTATGTATGCAGGAGTGGGAAAATTTTTTTTTTCTTTTTTAGGTGCACATGTTTCTGACAGGAAAATGTGGACTTCCGATACATATCCGGGAATTGGGCAGACTCTTCTTTGTATTGTGCAGTAGTATTGAGACGGAGTGAAGAATCTCTGGAGCCCGACGATGGTCAATGCCGAGTGTTCAAATTTCGGAAGTACGTATAGTGCGTATTCTCACACCTTTACATATTTGTATGTATGTATGCAGGAGTGGGAAAAAATTTTTTTTCTTTTTTTGGTGCACATGTTTCTGACAGGAAAATGTGGACTTCCGATACATATCCAGGAATTGGGCAGACACTTCTTTGTATTGTGCAGTAGTATTGAGACGGAGTGAAGAATCTCTGGAGCCCGATGATAGTCAATGCCGAGTGTTCAAATTTCGGAAGTACGTATAGTACGTATTCTCACACCTTTACATATTTGTATGTATGTATGCAGGAGTGGGAAAATTTTTTTTTCTTTTTTAGGTGCACATGTTTCTGACAGGAAAATGTGGACTTCCGATACATATCCAGGAATTGGGCAGACTCTTCTTTGTATTGTGCAGTAGTATTGAGACGGAGTGAAGAATCTCTGGAGCCCGATGATGGTCAATGCCGAGTGCTCAAATTTCGGAAGTACGTATAGTACGTATTCTCACACCTTTACATATTTGTATGTATGTATGCAGGAGTGGGAAGAATTTTTTTTTCTTTTTTAGGTGCACATGTTTCTGACAGGAAAATGTGGACTTCCGATACATATCCAGGAATTGGGCAGACTCTTCTTTGTATTGTGCAGTAGTATTGAGACGGAGTGAAGAACCTCTGGAGCCCGATGATGGTCAATGCCGAGTGTTCAAATTTCGGAAGTACGTATAGTGCGTATTCTCACACCTTTACATATTTGTATGTATGTATGCAGGAGTGGGAAAAAGGTTTTTTTTCTTTTTTAGGTGCACATGTTTCTGACAAGAAAATGTGGACTTCCGATACATATCCAGGAACTGGGCAGACTCTTCTTTGTATTGTGCAGTAGTATTGAGACGGAGTGAAGAATCTCTGGAGCCCGATGATGGTCAATGCCGAGTGTTCAAATTTCGGAAGTACGTATAGTGCGTATTCTCACACCTTTACATATTTGTATGTATGTATGCAGGAGTGGGAAAAAGGTTTTTTTTTCTTTTTTAGGTGCACGTTTCTGACAGGAAAATGTGGACTTCCGATACATATCCAGGAACTGGGCAGACTCTTCTTTGTATTGTGCAGTAGTATTGAGACGGAGTGAAGAATCTCTGGAGCCCGATGATGGTCAATGCCGAGTGTTCAAATTTCGGAAGTACGTATAGTGCGTATTCTCACACCTTTACATATTTGTATGTATGTATGCAGGAGTGGGAAAAAGTTTTTTTTTCTTTTTTAGGTGCACATGTTTCTGACAGGAAAATGTGGACTTCCGATACATATCCAGGAATTGGGCGGACTCTTCTTTCTATTGTGCAGTAGTATTGAGACGGAGTGAAGAATTTCTGGAGCCCGATGATGGTCAATGCCGAGTGTTCAAATTTCGGAAGTACGTATAGTGCGTATTCTCACACCTTTACATATTTGTATGTATGTATGCAGGAGAGGGAAAAAGTTTTTTTTTCTCTTTTAGGTGCACATGTTTCTGACAGGAAAATGTGGACTTCCGATACATATCCAGGAACTGGGCAGACTCTTCTTTGTATTGTGCAGTAGTATTGAGACGGAGTGAAGAATCTCTGGAGCCCGATGATGGTCAATGCCGAGTGTTCAAATTTCGGAAGTACGTATAGTGCGTATTCTCACACCTTTACATATTTGTATGTATGTATGCAGGAGTGGGAAAAAGTTTTTTTTTCTTTTTTAGGTGCACATGTTTCTGACAGGAAAATGTGGACTTCCGATACATATCCAGGAATTGGGCGGACTCTTCTTTCTATTGTGCAGTAGTATTGAGACGGAGTGAAGAATATCTGGAGCCCGATGATGGTCAATGCCGAGTGTTCAAATTTCGGAAGTACGTATAGTGCGTATTCTCACACCTTTACATATTTGTATGTATGTATGCAGGAGTGGGAAAATTTTTTTTTTTCTTTTTTAGGTGCACATGTTTCTGACAGGAAAATGTGGACTTCCGATACATATCCAGGAATTGGGCAGACTCTTCTTTGTATTGTGCAGTAGTATTGAGACGGAGTGAAGAACCTCTGGAGCCCGATGATGGTCAATGCCGAGTGTTCAAATTTCGGAAGTACGTATAGTGCGTATTCTCACACCTTTACATATTTGTATGTATGTATGCAGGAGTGGGAAAAAGGTTTTTTTTTCTTTTTTAGGTGCACATGTTTCTGACAGGAAAATGTGGACTTCCGATACATATCCAGGAATTGGGCGGACTCTTCTTTCTATTGTGCAGTAGTATTGAGACGGAGTGAAGAATATCTGGAGCCCGATGATGGTCAATGCCGAGTGTTCAAATTTCGGAAGTACGTATAGTGCGTATTCTCACACCTTTACATATTTGTATGTATGTATGCAGGAGTGGGAAAATTTTTTTTTTTCTTTTTTAGGTGCACATGTTTCTGACAGGAAAATGTGGACTTCCGATACATATCCAGGAATTGGGCAGACTCTTCTTTGTATTGTGCAGTAGTATTGAGACGGAGTGAAGAACCTCTGGAGCCCGATGATGGTCAATGCCGAGTGTTCAAATTTCGGAAGTACGTATAGTGCGTATTCTCACACCTTTACATATTTGTATGTATGTATGCAGGAGTGGGAAAAAGGTTTTTTTTTCTTTTTTAGGTGCACATGTTTCTGACAGGAAAATGTGGACTTCCGATACATATCCAGGAACTGGGCAGACTCTTCTTTGTATTGTGCAGTAGTATTGAGACGGAGTGAAGAATCTCTGGAGCCCGATGATGGTCAATGCCGAGTGTTCAAATTTCGGAAGTACGTATAGTGCGTATTCTCACACCTTTACATATTTGTATGTATGTATGCAGGAGTGGGAAAAAGTTTTTTTTTCTTTTTTAGGTGCACATGTTTCTGACAGGAAAATGTGGACTTCCGATACATATCCAGGAATTGGGCGGACTCTTCTTTCTATTGTGCAGTAGTATTGAGACGGAGTGAAGAATTTCTGGAGCCCGATGATGGTCAATGCCGAGTGTTCAAATTTCGGAAGTACGTATAGTCCGTATTCTCACACCTTTACATATTTGTATGTATGTATGCAGGAGTGGGAAAAAGTTTTTTTTTTCTCTTTTAGGTGCACATGTTTCTGACAGGAAAATGTGGACTTCCGATACATATCCAGGAACTGGGCAGACTCTTCTTTGTATTGTGCAGTAGTATTGAGACGGAGTGAAGAATCTCTGGAGCCCGATGATGGTCAATGCCGAGTGTTCAAATTTCGGAAGTACGTATAGTGCGTATTCTCACACCTTTACATATTTGTATGTATGTATGCAGGAGTGGGAAAAAGTTTTTTTTTCTTTTTTAGGTGCACATGTTTCTGACAGGAAAATGTGGACTTCCGATACATATCCAGGAATTGGGCAGACACTTCTTTGTATTGTGCAGTAGTATTGAGACGGACTGAAGAATCTCTGGAGCCCGATGATAGTCAATGCCGAGTGTTCAAATTTCGGAAGTACGTATAGTACGTATTCTCACACCTTTACATATTTGTATGTATGTATGCAGGAGTGGGAAAAATTTTTTTTTCTTTTTTAGGTGCACATGTTTCTGACAGGAAAATGAGGACTTCCGATACATATCCAGGAATTGGGCAGACTCTTCTTTGTATTGTGCAGTAGTATTGAGACGGAGTGAAGAATCTCTGGAGCCCCATGATGGACAATGCCGAGTGTTCAAATTTCGGAAGTACGTATAGTGCGTATTCTCACACCTTTACATATTTGTATGTATGTATG
This sequence comes from Maratus speculifer, assembly GCA_964019185.1. Lineage (NCBI taxonomy): Eukaryota > Metazoa > Arthropoda > Arachnida > Araneae > Salticidae > Maratus > Maratus speculifer. Next base: position 388,096,142 of record OZ025294.1, on the reverse strand, counting down.
CAGGAGTGGGAAAAAAATTTTTTTTTCTTTTTTAGGTGCACATGTTTCTGACAGGAAAATGTGGACTTCCGATACATATCCAGGAACTGGGCAGACTCTTCTTTGTATTGTGCAGTAGTATTGAGACGGAGTGAAGAATCTCTGGAGCCCGATGATGGTCAATGCCGAATGTTCAAATTTCGGAAGTACGTATAGTGCGTATTCTCATACCTTTACATATTTGTATGTATGTATGCAGGAGTGGGAAAAAGTTTTTTTTTCTTTTTTAGGTGCACATGTTTCTGACAGGAAAATGTGGACTTCCGATACTTATCCAGGAATTGGGCGGACTCTTCTTTCTATAGTGCAGTAGTATTGAGACGGAGTGAAGAATCTCTGGAGCCCGATGATGGTCAATGCCGAGTGTTCAAATTTCGGAAGTACGTATAGTGCGTATTCTCACACCTTTACATATTTTTATGTATGTATGCAGGAGTGGGAAAAAGTTTTTTTCTTTTTTAGGTGCACATGTTTCTGACAGGAAAATGTGGACTTCCGATACATATCCAGGAATTGGGCAGACTCTTCTATCTATTGTGCAGAAGTATCGAGACGGAGTGAAGAATCTCTGGAGCCCGATGATGGTCAATGCCGAGTGTTCAAATTTCAGAAGTACGTATAGTGCGTATTCTCACACCTTTACATATTTGTATGTATGTATGCAGGAGTGGGATAATTTTTTTTTTCTTTTTTAGGTGCACATGTTTCTGACAGGAAAATGTGGACTTCCGATACATATCCAGGAATTGGGCAGACTCTTCTTTGTATTGTGCAGTAGTATTGAGACGGAGTGAAGAATCTCTGGAGCCCGATGATGGTCAATGCCGAGTGTTCAAATTTCGGAAGTACGTATAGTGCGTATTCTCACACCTTTACATATTTGTATGTATGTATGCAGGAGTGGGAAAAAATTTTTTTTCTTTTTTTGGTGCACATGTTTCTGACAGGAAAATGTGGACTTCCGATACATATCCAGGAATTGGGCAGACACTTCTTTGTATTGTGCAGTAGTATTGAGACGGAGTGAAGAATCTCTGGAGCCCGATGATAGTCAATGCCGAGTGTTCAAATTTCGGAAGTACGTATAGTACGTATTCTCACACCTTTACATATTTGTATGTATGTATGCAGGAGTGGGAAAATTTTTTTTTTCTTTTTTAGGTGCACATGTTTCTGACAGGAAAATGTGGACTTCCGATACATATCCAGGAATTGGGCAGACTCTTCTTTGTATTGTGCAGTAGTATTGAGACGGAGTGAAGAATCTCTGGAGCCCGATGATGGTCAATGCCGAGTGCTCAAATTTCGGAAGTACGTATAGTACGTATTCTCACACCTTTACATATTTGTATGTATGTATGCAGGAGTGGGAAGAATTTTTTTTTCTTTTTTAGGTGCACATGTTTCTGACAGGAAAATGTGGACTTCCGATACATATCCAGGAATTGGGCAGACTCTTCTTTGTATTGTGCAGTAGTATTGAGACGGAGTGAAGAACCTCTGGAGCCCGATGATGGTCAATGCCGAGTGTTCAAATTTCGGAAGTACGTATAGTGCGTATTCTCACACCTTTACATATTTGTATGTATGTATGCAGGAGTGGGAAAAAGGTTTTTTTTCTTTTTTAGGTGCACATGTTTCTGACAAGAAAATGTGGACTTCCGATACATATCCCGGAACTGGGCAGACTCTTCTTTGTATTGTGCAGTAGTATTGAGACGGAGTGAAGAATCTCTGGAGCCCGATGATGGTCAATGCCGAGTGTTCAAATTTCGGAAGTACGTATAGTGCGTATTCTCACACCTTTACATATTTGTATGTATGTATGCAGGAGTGGGAAAAAGGTTTTTTTTTCTTTTTTAGGTGCACATGTTTCTGACAGGAAAATGTGGACTTCCGATACATATCCAGGAACTGATCAGACTCTTCTTTGTATTGTGCAGTAGTATTGAGACGGAGTGAAGAATCTCTGGAGCCCGATGATGGTCAATGCCGAGTGTTCAAATTTCGGAAGTACGTATAGTGCGTATTCTCACACCTTTACATATTTGTATGTATGTATGCAGGAGTGGGAAAAAGTTTTTTTTTCTTTTTTAGGTGCACATGTTTCTGACAGGAAAATGTGGACTTCCGATACATATCCAGGAATAGGGCGGACTCTTCTTTCTATTGTGCAGTAGTATTGAGACGGAGTGAAGAATTTCTGGAGCCCGATGATGGTCAATGCCGAGTGTTCAAATTTCGGAAGTACGTATAGTGCGTATTCTCACACCTTTACATATTTGTATGTATGTATGCAGGAGTGGGAAAAAGTTTTTTTTCTCTTTTAGGTGCACATGTTTCTGACAGGAAAATGTGGACTTCCGATACATATCCAGGAACTGGGCAGACTCTTCTTTGTATTGTGCAGTAGTATTGAGACGGAGTGAAGAATCTCTGGAGCCCGATGATGGTCAATGCCGAGTGTTCAAATTTCGGAAGTACGTATAGTGCGTATTCTCACACCTTTACATATTTGTATGTATGTATGCAGGAGTGGGAAAAAGTTTTTTTTTCTTTTTTAGGTGCACATGTTTCTGACAGGAAAATGTGGACTTCCGATACATATCCAGGAATTGGGCGGACTCTTCTTTCTATTGTGCAGTAGTATTGAGACGGAGTGAAGAATATCTGGAGCCCGATGATGGTCAATGCCGAGTGTTCAAATTTCGGAAGTACGTATAGTGCGTATTCTCACACCTTTACATATTTGTATGTATGTATGCAGGAGTGGGAAAATTTTTTTTTTCTTTTTTAGGTGCACATGTTTCTGACAGGAAAATGTGGACTTCCGATACATATCCAGGAATTGGGCAGACTCTTCTTTGTATTGTGCAGTAGTATTGAGACGGAGTGAAGAATCTCTGGAGCCCGATGATGGTCAATGCCGAGTGTTCAAATTTCGGAAGTACGTATAGTGCGTATTCTCACACCTTTACCTATTTGTATGTATGTATGCAGGAGTGGGAAAAAGTTTTTTTTTCTTTTTTAGGTGCACATGTTTCTGACAGGAAAATGTGGACTTCCGATACATATCCAGGAATTGGGCAGACACTTCTTTGTATTGTGCAGTAGTATTGAGACGGACTGAAGAATCTCTGGAGCCCGATGATAGTCAATGCCGAGTGTTCAAATTTCGGAAGTACGTATAGTACGTATTCTCACACCTTTACATATTTGTATGTATGTATGCAGGAGTGGGAAAAATTTTTTTTTCTTTTTTAGGTGCACATGTTTCTGACAGGAAAATGTGGACTTCCGATACATATCCAGGAATTGGGCAGACTCTTCTTTGTATTGTGCAGTAGTATTGAGACGGAGTGAAGAATCTCTGGAGCCCGATGATGGTCAATGCCGAGTGTTCAAATTTCGGAAGTACGTATAGTACGTATTCTCACACCTTTACATATTTGTATGTATGTATGCAGGAGTGGGAAGAATTTTTTTTTCTTTTTTAGGTGCACATGTTTCTGACAGGAAAATGTGGACTTCCGATACATATCCAGGAATTGGGCAGACTCTTCTTTGTATTGTGCAGTAGTATTGAGACGGAGTGAAGAACCTCTGGAGCCCGATGATGGTCAATGCCGAGTGTTCAAATTTCGGAAGTACGTATAGTGCGTATTCTCACACCTTTACATATTTGTATGTATGTATGCAGGAGTGGGAAAAAGGTTTTTTTTTTTTTAGGTGCACATGTTTCTGACAGGAAAATGTGGACTTCCGATACATATCCAGGAACTGGGCAGACTCTTCTTTGTATTGTGCAGTAGTATTGAGACGGAGTGAAGAATCTCTGGAGCCCGATGATGGTCAATGCCGAGTGTTCAAATTTCGGAAGTACGTATAGTGCGTATTCTCACACCTTTACATATTTGTATGTATGTATGCAGGAGTGGGAAAAAGGTTTTTTTTCTTTTTTAGGTGCACATGTTTCTGACAAGAAAATGTGGACTTCCGATACATATCCAGGAACTGGGCAGACTCTTCTTTGTATTGTGCAGTAGTATTGAGACGGAGTGAAGAATCTCTGGAGCCCGATGATGGTCAATGCCGAGTGTTCAAATTTCGGAAGTACGTATAGTGCGTATTCTCACACCTTTACATATTTGTATGTATGTATGCAGGAGTGGGAAAAAGGTTTTTTTTTCTTTTTTAGGTGCACATGTTTCTGACAGGAAAATGTGGACTTCCGATACATATCCAGGAACTGGGCAGACTCTTCTTTGTATTGTGCAGTAGTATTGAGACGGAGTGAAGAATCTCTGGAGCCCGATGATGGTCAATGCCGAGTGTTCAAATTTCGGAAGTACGTATAGTGCGTATTCTCACACCTTTACATATTTGTATGTATGTATGCAGGAGTGGGAAAAAGTTTTTTTTTCTTTTTTAGGTGCACATGTTTCTGACAGGAAAATGTGGACTTCCGATACATATCCAGGAATTGGGCGGACTCTTCTTTCTATTGTGCAGTAGTATTGAGACGGAGTGAAGAATTTCTGGAGCCCGATGATGGTCAATGCCGAGTGTTCAAATTTCGGAAGTACGTATAGTGCGTATTCTCACACCTTTACATATTTGTATGTATGTATGCAGGAGTGGGAAAAAGTTTTTTTTCTCTTTTAGGTGCACATGTTTCTGACAGGAAAATGTGGACTTCCGATACATATCCAGGAATTGGGCAGACTCTTCTTTGTATTGTGCAGTAGTATTGAGACGGAGTGAAGAATCTCTGGAGCCCGATGATGGTCAATGCCGAGTGTTCAAATTTCGGAAGTACGTATAGTGCGTATTCTCACACCTTTACATATTTGTATGTATGTATGCAGGAGTGGGAAAAAGTTTTTTTTTCTTTTTTAGGTGCACATGTTTCTGACAGGAAAATGTGGACTTCCGATACATATCCAGGAATTGGGCGGACTCTTCTTTCTATAGTGCAGTAGTATTGAGACGGAGTGAAGAATCTCTGGAGCCCGATGATGGTCAATGCCGAGTGTTCAAATTTCGGAAGTACGTATAGTGCCTATTCTCACACCTTTACATATTTTTATGTATGTATGCAGGAGTGGGAAAAAGTTTTTTTCTTTTTTAGGTGCACATGTTTCTGACAGGAAAATGTGGACTTCCGATACATATCCAGGAATTGGGCAGACTCTTCTATCTATTGTGCAGAAGTATCGAGACGGAGTGAAGAATCTCTGGAGCCCGATGATGGTCAATGCCGAGTGTTCAAATTTCGGAAGTACGTATAGTGCGTATTCTCACACCTTTACATATTTGTATGTATGTATGCAGGAGTGGGAAAATTTTTTTTTTCTTTTTTAGGTGCACATGTTTCTGATAGGAAAATGTGGACTTCCGATACATATCCAGGAATTGGGCAGACTCTTCTTTGTATTGTGCAGTAGTATTGAGACGGAGGGAAGAATTTCTGGAGCCCGATGATGGTCAATGCCGAGTGTTCAAATTTCGGAAGTACGTATAGTGCGTATTCTCACACCTTTACATATTTGTATGTATGTATGCAGGAGTGGGAAAAAAAAATTTTCTTTTTTAGGTGCACATGTTTCTGACAGGAAAATGTGGACTTCCGATACATATCCAGGAATTGGGCAGACTCTTCTTTGTATTGTGCAGTAGTATTGAGACGGAGTGAAGAATCTCTGGAGCCCGATGATGGTCAATGCCGAGTGTTCAAATTTCGGAAGTACGTATAGTGCGTATTCTCACACCTTTACATATTTGTATGTATGTATGCAGGAGTGGGAAAAAGTTTTTTATCTTTTTTAGGTGCACATGTTTCTGACAGGAAAATGTGGACTTCCGATACATATCCAGGAATTGGGCAGACACTTCTTTGTATTGTGCAGTAGTATTGAGACGGAGTGAAGAATCTCTGGAGCCCGATGATGGTCAATGCCGAGTGTTCAAATTTCGGAAGTACGTATAGTGCGTATTCTCACACCTTTACATATTTGTATGTATGTATGCAGGAGTGGGAAAATTTTTTTTTCTTTTTTAGGTGCACATGTTTCTGACAGGAAAATGTGGACTTCCGATACATATCCAGGAATTGGGCAGACACTTCTTTGAATTGTGCAGTAGTATTGAGACGGAGTGAAGAATCTCTGGAGCCCGATGATGGTCAATGCCGAGTGTTCAAATTTCGGAAGTACGTATAGTGCGTATTCTCACACCTTTACATATTTGTATGTATGTATGCAGGAGTGGGAAAAAAAATTTTTCTTTTTTAGGTGCACATGTTTCTGACAGGAAAATGTGGACTTCCGATACATATCCAGGAATTGGGCAGACTCTTCTTTGTATTGTGCAGTAGTATTGAGACGGAGTGAAGAATCTCTGGAGCCCGATGATGGTCAATGCCGAGTGTTCAAATTTCGGAAGTACGTATAGTGCGTATTCTCACACCTTTACATATTTGTATGTATGTATGCAGGAGTGGGAAAAACTTTTTTTTCTTTTTTAGGTGCACATGTTTCTGACAGGAAAATGTGGACTTCCGATACATATCCAGGAATTGGGCAGACACTTCTTTGTATTGTGCAGTAGTATTGAGACGGAGTGAAGAATCTCTGGAGCCCGATGATGGTCAATGCCGAGTGTTCAAATTTCGGAAGTACGTATAGTACGTATTCTCACACCTTTACATATTTGTATGTATGTATGCAGGAGTGGGAAAATTTTTTTTTTCTTTTTTAGGTGCACATGTTTCTGACAGGAAAATGTGGACTTCCGATACATATCCAGTAATTGGGCAGACTCTTCTTTGTATTGTGCAGTAGTATTGAGACGGAGTGAAGAATCTCTGGAGCCCGATGATGGTCAATGCCGAGTGTTCAAATTTCGGAAGTACGTATAGTGCATATTCTCACACCTTTACATATTTGTATGTATGTATGCAGGAGTGGGAAAAAGTTTTTTTTTCTTTTTTAGGTGCACATGTTTCTGACAGGAAAATGTGGACTTCCGATACATATCCAGGAATTGGGCAGACACTTCTTTGTATTGTGCAGTAGTATTGAGACGGAGTGAAGAATCTCTGGAGCCCGATGATGGTCAATGCCGAGTGTTCAAATTTCGGAAGTACGTATAGTGCGTATTCTCACACCTTTACATATTTGTATGTATGTATGCAGGAGTGGGAAAAAGTTTTTTTTTCTTTTTTAGGTGCACATGTTTCTGACAGGAAAATGTGGACTTCCGATACATATCCAGGAACTGGGCAGACTCTTCTTTGTATTGTGCAGTAGTATTGAGACGGAGTGAAGAATCTCTGGAGCCCGATGATGGTCAATGCCGTGTGTTCAAATTTCGGAAGTACGTATAGTGCGTATTCTCACACCTTTACATATTTGTATGTATGTATGCAGGAGTGGGAAATTTTTTTTTTTCTTTTTTAGGTGCACATGTTTCTGACAGGAAAATGTGGACTTCCGATACATATCCAGGAATTGGGCAGACTCTTCTTTGTATTGTGGAGTAGTATTGAGACGGAGTGAAGAATCTCTGGAGCCCGATGATGGTCAATGCCGAGTGTTCAAATTTCGGAAGTACGTATAGTGCGTATTCTCACACCTTTACATATTTGTATGTATGTATGCAGGAGTGGGAAAAAGTTTTTTTTTCTTTTTTAGGTGCACATGTTTCTGACAGGAAAATGTGGACTTCCGATACATATCCAGGAACTGGGCAGACTCTTCTTTGTATTGTGCAGTAGTATTGAGACGGAGTGAAGAATCTCTGGAGCCCGATGATGGTCAATGCCGAGTGTTCAAATTTCGGAAGTACGTATAGTACGTATTCTCACACCTTTACATATTTGTATGTATGTATGCAGGAGTGGGAAAAATTTTTTTTCTTTTTTAGGTGCACATGTTTCTGACAGGAAAATGTGGACTTCCGATACATATCCAGGAATTGGGCAGACTCTTCTTTGTATTGTGCAGTAGTATTGAGACGGAGTGAAGAATCTCTGGAGCCCGATGATGGTCAATGCCGAATGTTCAAATTTCGGAAGTACGTATAGTGCATATTCTCACGCCTTTACATATTTGTATGTATGTATGCAGGAGTGGGAAAAAGTTTTTTTTTCTTTTTTAGGTGCACATGTTTCTGACAGGAAAATGTGGACTTCCGATACATATCCAGGAATTGGGCAGACACTTCTTTGTATTGTGCAGTAGTATTGAGACGGAGTGAAGAATCTCTGGAGCCCGATGATGGTCAATGCCGAGTGTTCAAATTTCGGAAGTACGTATAGTGCGTATTCTCACACCTTTACATATTTGTATGTATGTATGCAGGAGTGGGAAAAAGTTTTTTTTTCTTTTTTAGGTGCACATGTTTCTGACAGGAAAATGTGGACTTCCGATACATATCCAGGAACTGGGCAGACTCTTCTTTGTATTGTGCAGTAGTATTGAGACGGAGTGAAGAATCTCTGGAGCCCGATGATGGTCAATGCCGAGTGTTCAAATTTCGGAAGTACGTATAGTGCGTATTCTCACACCTTTACATATTTGTATGTATGTATGCAGGAGTGGGAAAAAGTTTTTTTTTCTTTTTTAGGTGCACATGTTTCTGACAGGAAAATGTGGACTTCCGATACATATCCAGGAACTGGGCAGACTCTTCTTTGTATTGTGCAGTAGTATTGAGACGGAGTGAAGAATATCTGGAGCCCGATGATGGTCAATGCCGAGTGTTCAAATTTCGGAAGTACGTATAGTGCGTATTCTCACACCTTTAGATATTTGTATGTATGTATGCAGGAGTGGGAAAAAGTTTTTTTTTTCTTTTTTAGGTGCACATGTTTCTGACAGGAAAATGTGGACTTCCGATACATATCCAGGAACTGGGCAGACTCTTCTTTGTATTGTGCAGTAGTATTGAGACGGAGTGAAGAATCTCTGGAGCCCGATGATGGTCAATGCCGAGTGTTCAAATTTCGGAAGTACGTATAGTGCGTATTCTCACACCTTTACATATTTGTATGTATGTATGCAGGAGTGGAAAAAAGTTTTTTTTTCTTTTTTAGGTGCACATGTTTCTGACAGGAAAATGTGGACTTCCGATACATATCCAGGAACTGGGCAGACTCTTCTTTGCATTGTGCAGTAGTATTGAGACGGAGTGAAGAATCTCTGGAGCCCGATGATGGTCAATGCCGAGTGTTCAAATTTCGGAAGTACGTATAGTGCGTATTCTCACACCTTTACATATTTGTATGTATGTATGCAGGAGTGGGAAAAAGTTTTTTTTTCTTTTTTAGGTGCACATGTTTCTGACAGGAAAATGTGGACTTCCGATACATATCCAGGAATTGGGCAGACTCTTCTTTGTATTGTGCAGTAGTATTGAGACGGAGTGAAGAATCTCTGGAGCCCCATGATGGTCAATGCCGAGTGTTCAAATTTCAGAAGTACGTATAGTGCGTATTCTCACACCTTTACATATTTGTATGTATGTATGCAGGAGTGGGAAAATTTTTTTTTCTTTTTTAGGTGCACATGTTTCTGACAGGAAAATGTGGACTTCCGATACATATCCAGGAATTGGGCAGACTCTTCTTTGTATTGTGCAGTAGTATTGAGACGGAGTGAAGAATCTCTGGAGCCCCATGATGGTCAATGCCGAGTGTTCAAATTTCAGAAGTACGTATAGTGCGTATTCTCACACCTTTACATATTTGTATGTATGTATGCAGGAGTGGGAAAAAATTTTTTTTCTTTTTTTGGTGCACATGTTTCTGACAGGAAAATGTGGACTTCCGATACATATCCAGGAATTGGGCAGACACTTCTTTGTATTGTGCAGTAGTATTGAGACGGAGTGAAGAATCTCTGGAGCCCGATGATAGTCAATGCCGAGTGTTCAAATTTCGGAAGTACGTATAGTACGTATTCTCACACCTTTACATATTTGTATGTATGTATGCAGGAGTGGGAAAAAGTTTTTTTTTCTTTTTTAGGTGCACATGTTTCTGACAGGAAAATGTGGACTTCCGATACATATCCAGGAACTGGGCAGACTCTTCTTTGTATTGTGCAGTAGTATTGAGACGGAGTGAAGAATCTCTGGAGCCCGATGATGGTCAATGCCGAGTGTTCAAATTTCGGAAGTACGTATAGTGCGTATTCTCACACCTTTAGATATTTGTATGTATGTATGCAGGAGTGGGAAAAAGTTTTTTTTTCTTTTTTAGGTGCACATGTTTCTGACAGGAAAATGTGGACTTCCGATACATATCCAGGAATTGGGCAGACTCTTCTTTGTATTGTGCAGTAGTATTGAGACGGAGTGAAGAATCTCTGGAGCCCGATGATGGTCAATGCCGAGTGTTCAAATTTCGGAAGTACGTATAGTACGTATTCTCACACCTTTACATATTTGTATGTATGTATGCAGGAGTGGGAAGAATTTTTTTTTCTTTTTTAGGTGCACATGTTTCTGACAGGAAAATGTGGACTTCCGATACATATCCAGGAATTGGGCAGACTCTTCTTTGTATTGTGCAGTAGTATTGAGACGGAGTGAAGAACCTCTGGAGCCCGATGATGGTCAATGCCGAGTGTTCAAATTTCGGAAGTACGTATAGTGCGTATTCTCACACCTTTACATATTTGTATGTATGTATGCAGGAGTGGGAAAAAGGTTTTTTTTTCTTTTTTAGGTGCACATGTTTCTGACAGGAAAATGTGGACTTCCGATACATATCCAGGAACTGGGCAGACTCTTCTTTGTATTGTGCAGTAGTATTGAGACGGAGTGAAGAATCTCTGGAGCCCGATGATGGTCAATGCCGAGTGTTCAAATTTCGGAAGTACGTATAGTGCGTATTCTCACACCTTTACATATTTGTATGTATGTATGCAGGAGTGGGAAAAAGTTTTTTTTTCTTTTTTAGGTGCACATGTTTCTGACAGGAAAATGTGGACTTCCGATACATATCCAGGAATTGGGCGGACTCTTCTTTCTATTGTGCAGTAGTATTGAGACGGAGTGAAGAATTTCTGGAGCCCGATGATGGTCAATGCCGAGTGTTCAAATTTCGGAAGTACGTATAGTGCGTATTCTCACACCTTTACATATTTGTATGTATGTATGCAGGAGTGGGAAAAAGTTTTTTTTTTCTCTTTTAGGTGCACATGTTTCTGACAGGAAAATGTGGACTTCCGATACATATCCAGGAACTGGGCAGACTCTTCTTTGTATTGTGCAGTAGTATTGAGACGGAGTGAAGAATCTCTGGAGCCCGATGATGGTCAATGCCGAGTGTTCAAATTTCGGAAGTACGTATAATGCGTATTCTCACACCTTTACATATTTGTATGTATGTATGCAGGAGTGGGAAAAAGTTTTTTTTTCTTTTTTAGGTGCACATGTTTCTGACAGGAAAATGTGGACTTCCGATACATATCCAGGAATTGGGCAGACACTTCTTTGTATTGTGCAGTAGTATTGAGACGGACTGAAGAATCTCTGGAGCCCGATGATAGTCAATGCCGAGTGTTCAAATTTCGGAAGTACGTATAGTACGTATTCTCACACCTTTACATATTTGTATGTATGTATGCAGGAGTGGGAAAAATTTTTTTTTCTTTTTTAGGTGCACATGTTTCTGACAGGAAAATGTGGACTTCCGATACATATCCAGGAATTGGGCAGACTCTTCTTTGTATTGTGCAGTAGTATTGAGACGGAGTGAAGAATCTCTGGAGCCCGATGATGGACAATGCCGAGTGTTCAAATTTCGGAAGTACGTATAGTGCGTATTCTCACACCTTTACATATTTGTATGTATGTATGCAGGAGTGGGAAAAATTTTTTTTTCTTTTTTAGGTGCACATGTTTCTGACAGGAAAATGAGGACTTCCGATACATATCCAGGAATTGGGCAGACTCTTCTTTGTATTGTGCAGTAGTATTGAGACGGAGTGAAGAATCTCTGGAGCCCCATGATGGACAATGCCGAGTGTTCAAATTTCGGAAGTACGTATAGTGCGTATTCTCACACCTTTACATATTTGTATGTATGTATGCAGGAGTGGGAAAAAAATTTTTTTTTCTTTTTTAGGTGCACATGTTTCTGACAGGAAAATGTGGACTTCCGATACATATCCAGGAACTGGGCAGACTCTTCTTTGTATTGTGCAGTAGTATTGAGACGGAGTGAAGAATCTCTGGAGCCCGATGATGGTCAATGCCGAATGTTCAAATTTCGGAAGTACGTATAGTGCGTATTCTCACACCTTTACATATTTTTATGTATGTATGCAGGAGTGGGAAAAAGTTTTTTTCTTTTTTAGGTGCACATGTTTCTGACAGGAAAATGTGGACTTCCGATACATATCCAGGAATTGGGCAGATTCTTCTATCTATTGTGCAGAAGTATCGAGACGGAGTGAAGAATCTCTGGAGCCCGATGATGGTCAATGCCGAGTGTTCAAATTTCAGAAGTACGTATTGTGCGTATTCTCACACCTTTACATATTTGTATGTATGTATGCAGGAGTGGGAAAATTTTTTTTTTCTTTTTTAGGTGCACATGTTTCTGACAGGAAAATGTGGACTTCCGATACATATCCAGGAATTGGGCAGACTCTTCTTTGTATTGTGCAGTAGTATTGAGACGGAGTGAAGAATCTCTGGAGCCCGACGATGGTCAATGCCGAGTGTTCAAATTTCGGAAGTACGTATAGTGCGTATTCTCACACCTTTACATATTTGTATGTATGTATGCAGGAGTGGGAAAAAATTTTTTTTCTTTTTTTGGTGCACATGTTTCTGACAGGAAAATGTGGACTTCCGATACATATCCAGGAATTGGGCAGACACTTCTTTGTATTGTGCAGTAGTATTGAGACGGAGTGAAGAATCTCTGGAGCCCGATGATAGTCAATGCCGAGTGTTCAAATTTCGGAAGTACGTATAGTACGTATTCTCACACCTTTACATATTTGTATGTATGTATGCAGGAGTGGGAAAATTTTTTTTTTCTTTTTTAGGTGCACATGTTTCTGACAGGAAAATGTGGACTTCCGATACATATCCAGTAATTGGGCAGACTCTTCTTTGTATTGTGCAGTAGTATTGAGACGGAGTGAAGAATCTCTGGAGCCCGATGATGGTCAATGCCGAGTGTTCAAATTTCGGAAGTACGTATAGTGCATATTCTCACACCTTTACATATTTGTATGTATGTATGCAGGAGTGGGAAAAAGTTTTTTTTTCTTTTTTAGGTGCACATGTTTCTGACAGGAAAATGTGGACTTCCGATACATATCCAGGAATTGGGCAGACACTTCTTTGTATTGTGCAGTAGTATTGAGACGGAGTGAAGAATCTCTGGAGCCCGATGATGGTCAATGCCGAGTGTTCAAATTTCGGAAGTACGTATAGTGCGTATTCTCACACCTTTACATATTTGTATGTATGTATGCAGGAGTGGGAAAAAGTTTTTTTTTCTTTTTTAGGTGCACATGTTTCTGACAGGAAAATGTGGACTTCCGATACATATCCAGGAACTGGGCAGACTCTTCTTTGTATTGTGCAGTAGTATTGAGACGGAGTGAAGAATCTCTGGAGCCCGATGATGGTCAATGCCGTGTGTTCAAATTTCGGAAGTACGTATAGTGCGTATTCTCACACCTTTACATATTTGTATGTATGTATGCAGGAGTGGGAAATTTTTTTTTTTCTTTTTTAGGTGCACATGTTTCTGACAGGAAAATGTGGACTTCCGATACATATCCAGGAATTGGGCAGACTCTTCTTTGTATTGTGGAGTAGTATTGAGACGGAGTGAAGAATCTCTGGAGCCCGATGATGGTCAATGCCGAGTGTTCAAATTTCGGAAGTACGTATAGTGCGTATTCTCACACCTTTACATATTTGTATGTATGTATGCAGGAGTGGGAAAAAGTTTTTTTTTCTTTTTTAGGTGCACATGTTTCTGACAGGAAAATGTGGACTTCCGATACATATCCAGGAACTGGGCAGACTCTTCTTTGTATTGTGCAGTAGTATTGAGACGGAGTGAAGAATCTCTGGAGCCCGATGATGGTCAATGCCGAGTGTTCAAATTTCGGAAGTACGTATAGTGCGTATTCTCACACCTTTACATATTTGTATGTATGTATGCAGGAGTGGGAAAAATTTTTTTTCTTTTTTAGGTGCACATGTTTCTGACAGGAAAATGTGGACTTCCGATACATATCCAGGAATTGGGCAGACTCTTCTTTGTATTGTGCAGTAGTATTGAGACGGAGTGAAGAATCTCTGGAGCCCGATGATGGTCAATGCCGAATGTTCAAATTTCGGAAGTACGTATAGTGCATATTCTCACGCCTTTACATATTTGTATGTATGTATGCAGGAGTGGGAAAAAGTTTTTTTTTCTTTTTTAGGTGCACATGTTTCTGACAGGAAAATGTGGACTTCCGATACATATCCAGGAACTGGGCAGACTCTTCTTTGTATTGTGCAGTAGTATTGAGACGGAGTGAAGAATATCTGGAGCCCGATGATGGTCAATGCCGAGTGTTCAAATTTCGGAAGTACGTATAGTGCGTATTCTCACACCTTTAGATATTTGTATGTATGTATGCAGGAGTGGGAAAAAGTTTTTTTTTTCTTTTTTAGGTGCACATGTTTCTGACAGGAAAATGTGGACTTCCGATACATATCCAGGAACTGGGCAGACTCTTCTTTGTATTGTGCAGTAGTATTGAGACGGAGTGAAGAATCTCTGGAGCCCGATGATGGTCAATGCCGAGTGTTCAAATTTCGGAAGTACGTATAGTGCGTATTCTCACACCTTTACATATTTGTATGTATGTATGCAGGAGTGGAAAAAAGTTTTTTTTTCTTTTTTAGGTGCACATGTTTCTGACAGGAAAATGTGGACTTCCGATACATATCCAGGAACTGGGCAGACTCTTCTTTGCATTGTGCAGTAGTATTGAGACGGAGTGAAGAATCTCTGGAGCCCGATGATGGTCAATGCCGAGTGTTCAAATTTCGGAAGTACGTATAGTGCGTATTCTCACACCTTTACATATTTGTATGTATGTATGCAGGAGTGGGAAAAAGTTTTTTTTTCTTTTTTAGGTGCACATGTTTCTGACAGGAAAATGTGGACTTCCGATACATATCCAGGAATTGGGCAGACTCTTCTTTGTATTGTGCAGTAGTATTGAGACGGAGTGAAGAATCTCTGGAGCCCCATGATGGTCAATGCCGAGTGTTCAAATTTCAGAAGTACGTATAGTGCGTATTCTCACACCTTTACATATTTGTATGTATGTATGCAGGAGTGGGAAAATTTTTTTTTCTTTTTTAGGTGCACATGTTTCTGACAGGAAAATGTGGACTTCCGATACATATCCAGGAATTGGGCAGACTCTTCTTTGTATTGTGCAGTAGTATTGAGACGGAGTGAAGAATCTCTGGAGCCCCATGATGGTCAATGCCGAGTGTTCAAATTTCAGAAGTACGTATAGTGCGTATTCTCACACCTTTACATATTTGTATGTATGTATGCAGGAGTGGGAAAAAATTTTTTTTCTTTTTTTGGTGCACATGTTTCTGACAGGAAAATGTGGACTTCCGATACATATCCAGGAATTGGGCAGACACTTCTTTGTATTGTGCAGTAGTATTGAGACGGAGTGAAGAATCTCTGGAGCCCGATGATAGTCAATGCCGAGTGTTCAAATTTCGGAAGTACGTATAGTACGTATTCTCACACCTTTACATATTTGTATGTATGTATGCAGGAGTGGGAAAAAGTTTTTTTTTCTTTTTTAGGTGCACATGTTTCTGACAGGAAAATGTGGACTTCCGATACATATCCAGGAACTGGGCAGACTCTTCTTTGTATTGTGCAGTAGTATTGAGACGGAGTGAAGAATATCTGGAGCCCGATGATGGTCAATGCCGAGTGTTCAAATTTCGGAAGTACGTATAGTGCGTATTCTCACACCTTTAGATATTTGTATGTATGTATGCAGGAGTGGGAAAAAGTTTTTTTTTCTTTTTTAGGTGCACATGTTTCTGACAGGAAAATGTGGACTTCCGATACATATCCAGGAATTGGGCAGACTCTTCTTTGTATTGTGCAGTAGTATTGAGACGGAGTGAAGAATCTCTGGAGCCCGATGATGGTCAATGCCGAGTGTTCAAATTTCGGAAGTACGTATAGTACGTATTCTCACACCTTTACATATTTGTATGTATGTATGCAGGAGTGGGAAGAATTTTTTTTTCTTTTTTAGGTGCACATGTTTCTGACAGGAAAATGTGGACTTCCGATACATATCCAGGAATTGGGCAGACTCTTCTTTGTATTGTGCAGTAGTATTGAGACGGAGTGAAGAACCTCTGGAGCCCGATGATGGTCAATGCCGAGTGTTCAAATTTCGGAAGTACGTATAGTGCGTATTCTCACACCTTTACATATTTGTATGTATGTATGCAGGAGTGGGAAAAAGGTTTTTTTTTCTTTTTTAGGTGCACATGTTTCTGACAGGAAAATGTGGACTTCCGATACATATCCAGGAACTGGGCAGACTCTTCTTTGTATTGTGCAGTAGTATTGAGACGGAGTGAAGAATCTCTGGAGCCCGATGATGGTCAATGCCGAGTGTTCAAATTTCGGAAGTACGTATAGTGCGTATTCTCACACCTTTACATATTTGTATGTATGTATGCAGGAGTGGGAAAAAGTTTTTTTTTCTTTTTTAGGTGCACATGTTTCTGACAGGAAAATGTGGACTTCCGATACATATCCAGGAATTGGGCGGACTCTTCTTTCTATTGTGCAGTAGTATTGAGACGGAGTGAAGAATTTCTGGAGCCCGATGATGGTCAATGCCGAGTGTTCAAATTTCGGAAGTACGTATAGTGCGTATTCTCACACCTTTACATATTTGTATGTATGTATGCAGGAGTGGGAAAAAGTTTTTTTTTTCTCTTTTAGGTGCACATGTTTCTGACAGGAAAATGTGGACTTCCGATACATATCCAGGAACTGGGCAGACTCTTCTTTGTATTGTGCAGTAGTATTGAGACGGAGTGAAGAATCTCTGGAGCCCGATGATGGTCAATGCCGAGTGTTCAAATTTCGGAAGTACGTATAATGCGTATTCTCACACCTTTACATATTTGTATGTATGTATGCAGGAGTGGGAAAAAGTTTTTTTTTCTTTTTTAGGTGCACATGTTTCTGACAGGAAAATGTGGACTTCCGATACATATCCAGGAATTGGGCAGACACTTCTTTGTATTGTGCAGTAGTATTGAGACGGACTGAAGAATCTCTGGAGCCCGATGATAGTCAATGCCGAGTGTTCAAATTTCGGAAGTACGTATAGTACGTATTCTCACACCTTTACATATTTGTATGTATGTATGCAGGAGTGGGAAAAATTTTTTTTTCTTTTTTAGGTGCACATGTTTCTGACAGGAAAATGTGGACTTCCGATACATATCCAGGAATTGGGCAGACTCTTCTTTGTATTGTGCAGTAGTATTGAGACGGAGTGAAGAATCTCTGGAGCCCGATGATGGACAATGCCGAGTGTTCAAATTTCGGAAGTACGTATAGTGCGTATTCTCACACCTTTACATATTTGTATGTATGTATGCAGGAGTGGGAAAAATTTTTTTTTCTTTTTTAGGTGCACATGTTTCTGACAGGAAAATGAGGACTTCCGATACATATCCAGGAATTGGGCAGACTCTTCTTTGTATTGTGCAGTAGTATTGAGACGGAGTGAAGAATCTCTGGAGCCCCATGATGGACAATGCCGAGTGTTCAAATTTCGGAAGTACGTATAGTGCGTATTCTCACACCTTTACATATTTGTATGTATGTATGCAGGAGTGGGAAAAAAATTTTTTTTTCTTTTTTAGGTGCACATGTTTCTGACAGGAAAATGTGGACTTCCGATACATATCCAGGAACTGGGCAGACTCTTCTTTGTATTGTGCAGTAGTATTGAGACGGAGTGAAGAATCTCTGGAGCCCGATGATGGTCAATGCCGAATGTTCAAATTTCGGAAGTACGTATAGTGCGTATTCTCACACCTTTACATATTTTTATGTATGTATGCAGGAGTGGGAAAAAGTTTTTTTCTTTTTTAGGTGCACATGTTTCTGACAGGAAAATGTGGACTTCCGATACATATCCAGGAATTGGGCAGATTCTTCTATCTATTGTGCAGAAGTATCGAGACGGAGTGAAGAATCTCTGGAGCCCGATGATGGTCAATGCCGAGTGTTCAAATTTCAGAAGTACGTATTGTGCGTATTCTCACACCTTTACATATTTGTATGTATGTATGCAGGAGTGGGAAAATTTTTTTTTTCTTTTTTAGGTGCACATGTTTCTGACAGGAAAATGTGGACTTCCGATACATATCCAGGAATTGGGCAGACTCTTCTTTGTATTGTGCAGTAGTATTGAGACGGAGTGAAGAATCTCTGGAGCCCGACGATGGTCAATGCCGAGTGTTCAAATTTCGGAAGTACGTATAGTGCGTATTCTCACACCTTTACATATTTGTATGTATGTATGCAGGAGTGGGAAAAAATTTTTTTTCTTTTTTTGGTGCACATGTTTCTGACAGGAAAATGTGGACTTCCGATACATATCCAGGAATTGGGCAGACACTTCTTTGTATTGTGCAGTAGTATTGAGACGGAGTGAAGAATCTCTGGAGCCCGATGATAGTCAATGCCGAGTGTTCAAATTTCGGAAGTACGTATAGTACGTATTCTCACACCTTTACATATTTGTATGTATGTATGCAGGAGTGGGAAAATTTTTTTTTCTTTTTTAGGTGCACATGTTTCTGACAGGAAAATGTGGACTTCCGATACATATCCAGGAATTGGGCAGACTCTTCTTTGTATTGTGCAGTAGTATTGAGACGGAGTGAAGAATCTCTGGAGCCCGATGATGGTCAATGCCGAGTGCTCAAATTTCGGAAGTACGTATAGTACGTATTCTCACACCTTTACATATTTGTATGTATGTATGCAGGAGTGGGAAGAATTTTTTTTTCTTTTTTAGGTGCACATGTTTCTGACAGGAAAATGTGGACTTCCGATACATATCCAGGAATTGGGCAGACTCTTCTTTGTATTGTGCAGTAGTATTGAGACGGAGTGAAGAACCTCTGGAGCCCGATGATGGTCAATGCCGAGTGTTCAAATTTCGGAAGTACGTATAGTGCGTATTCTCACACCTTTACATATTTGTATGTATGTATGCAGGAGTGGGAAAAAGGTTTTTTTTTCTTTTTTAGGTGCACATGTTTCTGACAGGAAAATGTGGACTTCCGATACATATCCAGGAACTGGGCAGACTCTTCTTTGTATTGTGCAGTAGTATTGAGACGGAGTGAAGAATCTCTGGAGCCCGATGATGGTCAATGCCGAGTGTTCAAATTTCGGAAGTACGTATAGTGCGTATTCTCACACCTTTACATATTTGTATGTATGTATGCAGGAGTGGGAAAAAGTTTTTTTTTCTTTTTTAGGTGCACATGTTTCTGACAGGAAAATGTGGACTTCCGATACATATCCAGGAATTGGGCGGACTCTTCTTTCTATTGTGCAGTAGTATTGAGACGGAGTGAAGAATTTCTGGAGCCCGATGATGGTCAATGCCGAGTGTTCAAATTTCGGAAGTACGTATAGTGCGTATTCTCACACCTTTACATATTTGTATGTATGTATGCAGGAGAGGGAAAAAGTTTTTTTTTCTCTTTTAGGTGCACATGTTTCTGACAGGAAAATGTGGACTTCCGATACATATCCAGGAACTGGGCAGACTCTTCTTTGTATTGTGCAGTAGTATTGAGACGGAGTGAAGAATCTCTGGAGCCCGATGATGGTCAATGCCGAGTGTTCAAATTTCGGAAGTACGTATAGTGCGTATTCTCACACCTTTACATATTTGTATGTATGTATGCAGGAGTGGGAAAAAGTTTTTTTTTCTTTTTTAGGTGCACATGTTTCTGACAGGAAAATGTGGACTTCCGATACATATCCAGGAATTGGGCGGACTCTTCTTTCTATTGTGCAGTAGTATTGAGACGGAGTGAAGAATATCTGGAGCCCGATGATGGTCAATGCCGAGTGTTCAAATTTCGGAAGTACGTATAGTGCGTATTCTCACACCTTTACATATTTGTATGTATGTATGCAGGAGTGGGAAAATTTTTTTTTTCTTTTTTAGGTGCACATGTTTCTGACAGGAAAATGTGGACTTCCGATACATATCCAGGAATTGGGCAGACTCTTCTTTGTATTGTGCAGTAGTATTGAGACGGAGTGAAGAACCTCTGGAGCCCGATGATGGTCAATGCCGAGTGTTCAAATTTCGGAAGTACGTATAGTGCGTATTCTCACACCTTTACATATTTGTATGTATGTATGCAGGAGTGGGAAAAAGGTTTTTTTTTCTTTTTTAGGTGCACATGTTTCTGACAGGAAAATGTGGACTTCCGATACATATCCAGGAACTGGGCAGACTCTTCTTTGTATTGTGCAGTAGTATTGAGACGGAGTGAAGAATCTCTGGAGCCCGATGATGGTCAATGCCGAGTGTTCAAATTTCGGAAGTACGTATAGTGCGTATTCTCACACCTTTACATATTTGTATGTATGTATGCAGGAGTGGGAAAAAGGTTTTTTTTTCTTTTTTAGGTGCACATGTTTCTGACAGGAAAATGTGGACTTCCGATACATATCCAGGAACTGGGCAGACTCTTCTTTGTATTGTGCAGTAGTATTGAGACGGAGTGAAGAATCTCTGGAGCCCGATGATGGTCAATGCCGAGTGTTCAAATTTCGGAAGTACGTATAGTGCGTATTCTCACACCTTTACATATTTGTATGTATGTATGCAGGAGTGGGAAAAAGTTTTTTTTTCTTTTTTAGGTGCACATGTTTCTGACAGGAAAATGTGGACTTCCGATACATATCCAGGAATTGGGCGGACTCTTCTTTCTATTGTGCAGTAGTATTGAGACGGAGTGAAGAATTTCTGGAGCCCGATGATGGTCAATGCCGAGTGTTCAAATTTCGGAAGTACGTATAGTGCGTATTCTCACACCTTTACATATTTGTATGTATGTATGCAGGAGTGGGAAAAAGTTTTTTTTTTCTCTTTTAGGTGCACATGTTTCTGACAGGAAAATGTGGACTTCCGATACATATCCAGGAACTGGGCAGACTCTTCTTTGTATTGTGCAGTAGTATTGAGACGGAGTGAAGAATCTCTGGAGCCCGATGATGGTCAATGCCGAGTGTTCAAATTTCGGAAGTACGTATAGTGCGTATTCTCACACCTTTACATATTTGTATGTATGTATGCAGGAGTGGGAAAAAGTTTTTTTTTCTTTTTTAGGTGCACATGTTTCTGACAGGAAAATGTGGACTTCCGATACATATCCAGGAATTGGGCAGACACTTCTTTGTATTGTGCAGTAGTATTGAGACGGACTGAAGAATCTCTGGAGCCCGATGATAGTCAATGCCGAGTGTTCAAATTTCGGAAGTACGTATAGTACGTATTCTCACACCTTTACATATTTGTATGTATGTATGCAGGAGTGGGAAAAATTTTTTTTTCTTTTTTAGGTGCACATGTTTCTGACAGGAAAATGAGGACTTCCGATACATATCCAGGAATTGGGCAGACTCTTCTTTGTATTGTGCAGTAGTATTGAGACGGAGTGAAGAATCTCTGGAGCCCCATGATGGACAATGCCGAGTGTTCAAATTTCGGAAGTACGTATAGTGCGTATTCTCACACCTTTACATATTTGTATGTATGTATGCAGGAGTGGGAAAAAAATTTTTTTTTCTTTTTTAGGTGCACATGTTTCTGACAGGAAAATGTGGACTTCCGATACATATCCAGGAACTGGGCAGACTCTTCTTTGTATTGTGCAGTAGTATTGAGACGGAGTGAAGAATCTCTGGAGCCCGATGATGGTCAATGCCGAATGTTCAAATTTCGGAAGTACGTATAGTGCGTATTCTCATACCTTTACATATTTGTATGTATGTATGCAGGAGTGGGAAAAAGTTTTTTTTTCTTTTTTAGGTGCACATGTTTCTGACAGGAAAATGTGGACTTCCGATACTTATCCAGGAATTGGGCGGACTCTTCTTTCTATAGTGCAGTAGTATTGAGACGGAGTGAAGAATCTCTGGAGCCCGATGATGGTCAATGCCGAGTGTTCAAATTTCGGAAGTACGTATAGTGCGTATTCTCACACCTTTACATATTTTTATGTATGTATGCAGGAGTGGGAAAAAGTTTTTTTCTTTTTTAGGTGCACATGTTTCTGACAGGAAAATGTGGACTTCCGATACATATCCAGGAATTGGGCAGACTCTTCTATCTATTGTGCAGAAGTATCGAGACGGAGTGAAGAATCTCTGGAGCCCGATGATGGTCAATGCCGAGTGTTCAAATTTCAGAAGTACGTATAGTGCGTATTCTCACACCTTTACATATTTGTATGTATGTATGCAGGAGTGGGATAATTTTTTTTTCTTTTTTAGGTGCACATGTTTCTGACAGGAAAATGTGGACTTCCGATACATATCCAGGAATTGGGCAGACTCTTCTTTGTATTGTGCAGTAGTATTGAGACGGAGTGAAGAATCTCTGGAGCCCGATGATGGTCAATGCCGAGTGTTCAAATTTCGGAAGTACGTATAGTGCGTATTCTCACACCTTTACATATTTGTATGTATGTATGCAGGAGTGGGAAAAAATTTTTTTTCTTTTTTTGGTGCACATGTTTCTGACAGGAAAATGTGGACTTCCGATACATATCCAGGAATTGGGCAGACACTTCTTTGTATTGTGCAGTAGTATTGAGACGGAGTGAAGAATCTCTGGAGCCCGATGATAGTCAATGCCGAGTGTTCAAATTTCGGAAGTACGTATAGTACGTATTCTCACACCTTTACATATTTGTATGTATGTATGCAGGAGTGGGAAAATTTTTTTTTTCTTTTTTAGGTGCACATGTTTCTGACAGGAAAATGTGGACTTCCGATACATATCCAGGAATTGGGCAGACTCTTCTTTGTATTGTGCAGTAGTATTGAGACGGAGTGAAGAATCTCTGGAGCCCGATGATGGTCAATGCCGAGTGCTCAAATTTCGGAAGTACGTATAGTACGTATTCTCACACCTTTACATATTTGTATGTATGTATGCAGGAGTGGGAAGAATTTTTTTTTCTTTTTTAGGTGCACATGTTTCTGACAGGAAAATGTGGACTTCCGATACATATCCAGGAATTGGGCAGACTCTTCTTTGTATTGTGCAGTAGTATTGAGACGGAGTGAAGAACCTCTGGAGCCCGATGATGGTCAATGCCGAGTGTTCAAATTTCGGAAGTACGTATAGTGCGTATTCTCACACCTTTACATATTTGTATGTATGTATGCAGGAGTGGGAAAAAGGTTTTTTTTCTTTTTTAGGTGCACATGTTTCTGACAAGAAAATGTGGACTTCCGATACATATCCAGGAACTGGGCAGACTCTTCTTTGTATTGTGCAGTAGTATTGAGACGGAGTGAAGAATCTCTGGAGCCCGATGATGGTCAATGCCGAGTGTTCAAATTTCGGAAGTACGTATAGTGCGTATTCTCACACCTTTACATATTTGTATGTATGTATGCAGGAGTGGGAAAAAGGTTTTTTTTTCTTTTTTAGGTGCACATGTTTCTGACAGGAAAATGTGGACTTCCGATACATATCCAGGAACTGGGCAGACTCTTCTTTGTATTGTGCAGTAGTATTGAGACGGAGTGAAGAATCTCTGGAGCCCGATGATGGTCAATGCCGAGTGTTCAAATTTCGGAAGTACGTATAGTGCGTATTCTCACACCTTTACATATTTGTATGTATGTATGCAGGAGTGGGAAAAAGTTTTTTTTTCTTTTTTAGGTGCACATGTTTCTGACAGGAAAATGTGGACTTCCGATACATATCCAGGAATAGGGCGGACTCTTCTTTCTATTGTGCAGTAGTATTGAGACGGAGTGAAGAATTTCTGGAGCCCGATGATGGTCAATGCCGAGTGTTCAAATTTCGGAAGTACGTATAGTGCGTATTCTCACACCTTTACATATTTGTATGTATGTATGCAGGAGTGGGAAAAAGTTTTTTTTCTCTTTTAGGTGCACATGTTTCTGACAGGAAAATGTGGACTTCCGATACATATCCAGGAACTGGGCAGACTCTTCTTTGTATTGTGCAGTAGTATTGAGACGGAGTGAAGAATCTCTGGAGCCCGATGATGGTCAATGCCGAGTGTTCAAATTTCGGAAGTACGTATAGTGCGTATTCTCACACCTTTACATATTTGTATGTATGTATGCAGGAGTGGGAAAAAGTTTTTTTTTCTTTTTTAGGTGCACATGTTTCTGACAGGAAAATGTGGACTTCCGATACATATCCAGGAATTGGGCGGACTCTTCTTTCTATTGTGCAGTAGTATTGAGACGGAGTGAAGAATATCTGGAGCCCGATGATGGTCAATGCCGAGTGTTCAAATTTCGGAAGTACGTATAGTGCGTATTCTCACACCTTTACATATTTGTATGTATGTATGCAGGAGTGGGAAAATTTTTTTTTTCTTTTTTAGGTGCACATGTTTCTGACAGGAAAATGTGGACTTCCGATACATATCCAGGAATTGGGCAGACTCTTCTTTGTATTGTGCAGTAGTATTGAGACGGAGTGAAGAATCTCTGGAGCCCGATGATGGTCAATGCCGAGTGTTCAAATTTCGGAAGTACGTATAGTGCGTATTCTCACACCTTTACCTATTTGTATGTATGTATGCAGGAGTGGGAAAAAGTTTTTTTTTCTTTTTTAGGTGCACATGTTTCTGACAGGAAAATGTGGACTTCCGATACATATCCAGGAATTGGGCAGACACTTCTTTGTATTGTGCAGTAGTATTGAGACGGAGTGAAGAATCTCTGGAGCCCGATGATGGTCAATGCCGAGTGTTCAAATTTCGGAAGTACGTATAGTGCGTATTCTCACACCTTTACATATTTGTATGTATGTATGCAGGAGTGGGAAAAATTTTTTTTTCTTTTTTTGGTGCACATGTTTCTGACAGGAAAATGTGGACTTCCGATACATATCCAGGAATTGGGCAGACACTTCTTTGTATTGTGCAGTAGTATTGAGACGGACTGAAGAATCTCTGGAGCCCGATGATAGTCAATGCCGAGTGTTCAAATTTCGGAAGTACGTATAGTACGTATTCTCACACCTTTACATATTTGTATGTATGTATGCAGGAGTGGGAAAATTTTTTTTTTCTTTTTTAGGTGCACATGTTTCTGACAGGAAAATGTGGACTTCCGATACATATCCAGGAATTGGGCAGACTCTTCTTTGTATTGTGCAGTAGTATTGAGACGGAGTGAAGAATCTCTGGAGCCCGATGATGGTCAATGCCGAGTGTTCAAATTTCGGAAGTACGTATAGTACGTATTCTCACACCTTTACATATTTGTATGTATGTATGCAGGAGTGGGAAGAATTTTTTTTTCTTTTTTAGGTGCACATGTTTCTGACAGGAAAATGTGGACTTCCGATACATATCCAGGAATTGGGCAGACTCTTCTTTGTATTGTGCAGTAGTATTGAGACGGAGTGAAGAACCTCTGGAGCCCGATGATGGTCAATGCCGAGTGTTCAAATTTCGGAAGTACGTATAGTGCGTATTCTCACACCTTTACATATTTGTATGTATGTATGCAGGAGTGGGAAAAAGTTTTTTTTTCTTTTTTAGGTGCACATGTTTCTGACAGGAAAATGTGGACTTCCGATACATATCCAGGAATTGGGCGGACTCTTCTTTCTATTGTGCAGTAGTATTGAGACGGAGTGAAGAATATCTGGAGCCCGATGATGGTCAATGCCGAGTGTTCAAATTTCGGAAGTACGTATAGTGCGTATTCTCACACCTTTACATATTTGTATGTATGTATGCAGGAGTGGGAAAATTTTTTTTTTCTTTTTTAGGTGCACATGTTTCTGACAGGAAAATGTGGACTTCCGATACATATCCAGGAATTGGGCAGACTCTTCTTTGTATTGTGCAGTAGTATTGAGACGGAGTGAAGAATCTCTGGAGCCCGATGATGGTCAATGCCGAGTGTTCAAATTTCGGAAGTACGTATAGTGCGTATTCTCACACCTTTACCTATTTGTATGTATGTATGCAGGAGTGGGAAAAAGTTTTTTTTTCTTTTTTAGGTGCACATGTTTCTGACAGGAAAATGTGGACTTCCGATACATATCCAGGAATTGGGCAGACACTTCTTTGTATTGTGCAGTAGTATTGAGACGGAGTGAAGAATCTCTGGAGCCCGATGATGGTCAATGCCGAGTGTTCAAATTTCGGAAGTACGTATAGTGCGTATTCTCACACCTTTACATATTTGTATGTATGTATGCAGGAGTGGGAAAATTTTTTTTTTCTTTTTTTGGTGCACATGTTTCTGACAGGAAAATGTGGACTTCCGATACATATCCAGGAATTGGGCAGACACTTCTTTGTATTGTGCAGTAGTATTGAGACGGACTGAAGAATCTCTGGAGCCCGATGATAGTCAATGCCGAGTGTTCAAATTTCGGAAGTACGTATAGTACGTATTCTCACACCTTTACATATTTGTATGTATGTATGCAGGAGTGGGAAATTTTTTTTTTCTTTTTTAGGTGCACATGTTTCTGACAGGAAAATGTGGACTTCCGATACATATCCAGGAATTGGGCAGACTCTTCTTTGTATTGTGCAGTAGTATTGAGACGGAGTGAAGAATCTCTGGAGCCCGATGATGGTCAATGCCGAGTGTTCAAATTTCGGAAGTACGTATAGTACGTATTCTCACACCTTTACATATTTGTATGTATGTATGCAGGAGTGGGAAGAATTTTTTTTTCTTTTTTAGGTGCACATGTTTCTGACAGGAAAATGTGGACTTCCGATACATATCCAGGAATTGGGCAGACTCTTCTTTGTATTGTGCAGTAGTATTGAGACGGAGTGAAGAACCTCTGGAGCCCGATGATGGTCAATGCCGAGTGTTCAAATTTCGGAAGTACGTATAGTGCGTATTCTCACACCTTTACATATTTGTATGTATGTATGCAGGAGTGGGAAAAAGGTTTTTTTTTTTTTTAGGTGCACATGTTTCTGACAGGAAAATGTGGACTTCCGATACATATCCAGGAACTGGGCAGACTCTTCTTTGTATTGTGCAGTAGTATTGAGACGGAGTGAAGAATCTCTGGAGCCCGATGATGGTCAATGCCGAGTGTTCAAATTTCGGAAGTACGTATAGTGCGTATTCTCACACCTTTACATATTTGTATGTATGTATGCAGGAGTGGGAAAAAGGTTTTTTTTCTTTTTTAGGTGCACATGTTTCTGACAAGAAAATGTGGACTTCCGATACATATCCAGGAACTGGGCAGACTCTTCTTTGTATTGTGCAGTAGTATTGAGACGGAGTGAAGAATCTCTGGAGCCCGATGATGGTCAATGCCGAGTGTTCAAATTTCGGAAGTACGTATAGTGCGTATTCTCACACCTTTACATATTTGTATGTATGTATGCAGGAGTGGGAAAAAGGTTTTTTTTTCTTTTTTAGGTGCACATGTTTCTGACAGGAAAATGTGGACTTCCGATACATATCCAGGAACTGGGCAGACTCTTCTTTGTATTGTGCAGTAGTATTGAGACGGAGTGAAGAATCTCTGGAGCCCGATGATGGTCAATGCCGAGTGTTCAAATTTCGGAAGTACGTATAGTGCGTATTCTCACACCTTTACATATTTGTATGTATGTATGCAGGAGTGGGAAAAAGTTTTTTTTTCTTTTTTAGGTGCACATGTTTCTGACAGGAAAATGTGGACTTCCGATACATATCCAGGAATTGGGCGGACTCTTCTTTCTATTGTGCAGTAGTATTGAGACGGAGTGAAGAATTTCTGGAGCCCGATGATGGTCAATGCCGAGTGTTCAAATTTCGGAAGTACGTATAGTGCGTATTCTCACACCTTTACATATTTGTATGTATGTATGCAGGAGTGGGAAAAAGTTTTTTTTCTCTTTTAGGTGCACATGTTTCTGACAGGAAAATGTGGACTTCCGATACATATCCAGGAATTGGGCAGACTCTTCTTTGTATTGTGCAGTAGTATTGAGACGGAGTGAAGAATCTCTGGAGCCCGATGATGGTCAATGCCGAGTGTTCAAATTTCGGAAGTACGTATAGTGCGTATTCTCACACCTTTACATATTTGTATGTATGTATGCAGGAGTGGGAAAAAGTTTTTTTTTCTTTTTTAGGTGCACATGTTTCTGACAGGAAAATGTGGACTTCCGATACATATCCAGGAATTGGGCGGACTCTTCTTTCTATAGTGCAGTAGTATTGAGACGGAGTGAAGAATCTCTGGAGCCCGATGATGGTCAATGCCGAGTGTTCAAATTTCGGAAGTACGTATAGTGCCTATTCTCACACCTTTACATATTTTTATGTATGTATGCAGGAGTGGGAAAAAGTTTTTTTCTTTTTTAGGTGCACATGTTTCTGACAGGAAAATGTGGACTTCCGATACATATCCAGGAATTGGGCAGACTCTTCTATCTATTGTGCAGAAGTATCGAGACGGAGTGAAGAATCTCTGGAGCCCGATGATGGTCAATGCCGAGTGTTCAAATTTCGGAAGTACGTATAGTGCGTATTCTCACACCTTTACATATTTGTATGTATGTATGCAGGAGTGGGAAAATTTTTTTTTTCTTTTTTAGGTGCACATGTTTCTGACAGGAAAATGTGGACTTCCGATACATATCCAGGAATTGGGCAGACTCTTCTTTGTATTGTGCAGTAGTATTGAGACGGAGGGAAGAATTTCTGGAGCCCGATGATGGTCAATGCCGAGTGTTCAAATTTCGGAAGTACGTATAGTGCGTATTCTCACACCTTTACATATTTGTATGTATGTATGCAGGAGTGGGAAAAAAAAATTTTCTTTTTTAGGTGCACATGTTTCTGACAGGAAAATGTGGACTTCCGATACATATCCAGGAATTGGGCAGACTCTTCTTTGTATTGTGCAGTAGTATTGAGACGGAGTGAAGAATCTCTGGAGCCCGATGATGGTCAATGCCGAGTGTTCAAATTTCGGAAGTACGTATAGTGCGTATTCTCACACCTTTACATATTTGTATGTATGTATGCAGGAGTGGGAAAAAGTTTTTTTTCTTTTTTAGGTGCACATGTTTCTGACAGGAAAATGTGGACTTCCGATACATATCCAGGAATTGGGCAGACACTTCTTTGTATTGTGCAGTAGTATTGAGACGGAGTGAAGAATCTCTGGAGCCCGATGATGGTCAATGCCGAGTGTTCAAATTTCGGAAGTACGTATAGTGCGTATTCTCACACCTTTACATATTTGTATGTATGTATGCAGGAGTGGGAAAATTTTTTTTTCTTTTTTAGGTGCACATGTTTCTGACAGGAAAATGTGGACTTCCGATACATATCCAGGAATTGGGCAGACACTTCTTTGAATTGTGCAGTAGTATTGAGACGGAGTGAAGAATCTCTGGAGCCCGATGATGGTCAATGCCGAGTGTTCAAATTTCGGAAGTACGTATAGTGCGTATTCTCACACCTTTACATATTTGTATGTATGTATGCAGGAGTGGGAAAAAAATTTTTTCTTTTTTAGGTGCACATGTTTCTGACAGGAAAATGTGGACTTCCGATACATATCCAGGAATTGGGCAGACTGTTCTTTGTATTGTGCAGTAGTATTGAGACGGAGTGAAGAATCTCTGGAGCCCGATGATGGTCAATGCCGAGTGTTCAAATTTCGGAAGTACGTATAGTGCGTATTCTCACACATTTACATATTTGTATGTATGTATGCAGGAGTGGGAAAAAGTTTTTTTTTCTTTTTTAGGTGCACATGTTTCTGACAGGAAAATGTGGACTTCCGATACATATCCAGGAACTGGGCAGACTCTTCTTTGTATTGTGCAGTAGTATTGAGACGGAGTGAAGAATCTCTGGAGCCCGATGATGGTCAATGCCGTGTGTTCAAATTTCGGAAGTACGTATAGTGCGTATTCTCACACCTTTACATATTTGTATGTATGTATGCAGGAGTGGGAAATTTTTTTTTTTCTTTTTTAGGTGCACATGTTTCTGACAGGAAAATGTGGACTTCCGATACATATCCAGGAATTGGGCAGACTCTTCTTTGTATTGTGGAGTAGTATTGAGACGGAGTGAAGAATCTCTGGAGCCCGATGATGGTCAATGCCGAGTGTTCAAATTTCGGAAGTACGTATAGTGCGTATTCTCACACCTTTACATATTTGTATGTATGTATGCAGGAGTGGGAAAAAGTTTTTTTTTCTTTTTTAGGTGCACATGTTTCTGACAGGAAAATGTGGACTTCCGATACATATCCAGGAACTGGGCAGACTCTTCTTTGTATTGTGCAGTAGTATTGAGACGGAGTGAAGAATCTCTGGAGCCCGATGATGGTCAATGCCGAGTGTTCAAATTTCGGAAGTACGTATAGTGCGTATTCTCACACCTTTACATATTTGTATGTATGTATGCAGGAGTGGGAAAAATTTTTTTTCTTTTTTAGGTGCACATGTTTCTGACAGGAAAATGTGGACTTCCGATACATATCCAGGAATTGGGCAGACTCTTCTTTGTATTGTGCAGTAGTATTGAGACGGAGTGAAGAATCTCTGGAGCCCGATGATGGTCAATGCCGAATGTTCAAATTTCGGAAGTACGTATAGTGCATATTCTCACGCCTTTACATATTTGTATGTATGTATGCAGGAGTGGGAAAAAGTTTTTTTTTCTTTTTTAGGTGCACATGTTTCTGACAGGAAAATGTGGACTTCCGATACATATCCAGGAATTGGGCAGACACTTCTTTGTATTGTGCAGTAGTATTGAGACGGAGTGAAGAATCTCTGGAGCCCGATGATGGTCAATGCCGAGTGTTCAAATTTCGGAAGTACGTATAGTGCGTATTCTCACACCTTTACATATTTGTATGTATGTATGCAGGAGTGGGAAAAAGTTTTTTTTTCTTTTTTAGGTGCACATGTTTCTGACAGGAAAATGTGGACTTCCGATACATATCCAGGAACTGGGCAGACTCTTCTTTGTATTGTGCAGTAGTATTGAGACGGAGTGAAGAATCTCTGGAGCCCGATGATGGTCAATGCCGAGTGTTCAAATTTCGGAAGTACGTATAGTGCGTATTCTCACACCTTTACATATTTGTATGTATGTATGCAGGAGTGGGAAAAAGTTTTTTTTTCTTTTTTAGGTGCACATGTTTCTGACAGGAAAATGTGGACTTCCGATACATATCCAGGAACTGGGCAGACTCTTCTTTGTATTGTGCAGTAGTATTGAGACGGAGTGAAGAATATCTGGAGCCCGATGATGGTCAATGCCGAGTGTTCAAATTTCGGAAGTACGTATAGTGCGTATTCTCACACCTTTAGATATTTGTATGTATGTATGCAGGAGTGGGAAAAAGTTTTTTTTTTCTTTTTTAGGTGCACATGTTTCTGACAGGAAAATGTGGACTTCCGATACATATCCAGGAACTGGGCAGACTCTTCTTTGTATTGTGCAGTAGTATTGAGACGGAGTGAAGAATCTCTGGAGCCCGATGATGGTCAATGCCGAGTGTTCAAATTTCGGAAGTACGTATAGTGCGTATTCTCACACCTTTACATATTTGTATGTATGTATGCAGGAGTGGAAAAAAGTTTTTTTTTCTTTTTTAGGTGCACATGTTTCTGACAGGAAAATGTGGACTTCCGATACATATCCAGGAACTGGGCAGACTCTTCTTTGCATTGTGCAGTAGTATTGAGACGGAGTGAAGAATCTCTGGAGCCCGATGATGGTCAATGCCGAGTGTTCAAATTTCGGAAGTACGTATAGTGCGTATTCTCACACCTTTACATATTTGTATGTATGTATGCAGGAGTGGGAAAAAGTTTTTTTTTCTTTTTTAGGTGCACATGTTTCTGACAGGAAAATGTGGACTTCCGATACATATCCAGGAACTGGGCAGACTCTTCTTTGTATTGTGCAGTAGTATTGAGACGGAGTGAAGAATCTCTGGAGCCCGATGATGGTCAATGCCGAGTGTTCAAATTTCGGAAGTACGTATAGTGCGTATTCTCACACCTTTACATATTTGTATGTATGTATGCAGGAGTGGGAAAAAATTTTTTTTCTTTTTTAGGTGCACATGTTTCTGACAGGAAAATGTGCACTTCCGATACATATCCAGGAATTGGGCAGACTCTTCTTTGTATTGTGCAGTAGTATTGAGATGGAGTGAAGAATCTCTGGAGCCCGATGATGGTCAATGCCGAGTGTTCAAATTTCGGAAGTACGTATAGTGCGTATTCTCACACCTTTACATATTTGTATGTATGTATGCAGGAGTGGGAAAAAGTTTTTTTTTCTTTTTTAGGTGCACATGTTTCTGACAGGAAAATGTGGACTTCCGATACATATCCAGGAATTGGGCGGACTCTTCTTTCT
Organism: Maratus speculifer; assembly: GCA_964019185.1. Taxonomy (NCBI): domain Eukaryota; kingdom Metazoa; phylum Arthropoda; class Arachnida; order Araneae; family Salticidae; genus Maratus; species Maratus speculifer. The sequence continues at coordinate 388,063,348 of OZ025294.1, read as the reverse complement.
ATTGTGCAGTAGTATTGAGACGGAGTGAAGAATATCTGGAGCCCGATGATGGTCAATGCCGAGTGTTCAAATTTCAGAAGTACGTATAGTGCGTATTCTCACACCTTTACATATTTGTATGTATGTATGCAGGAGTGGGAAAAAGTTTTTTTTTTCTTTTTTAGGTGCACATGTTTCTGACAGGAAAATGTGGACTTCCGATACATATCCAGGAACTGGGCAGACTCTTCTTTGTATTGAGCAGTAGTATTGAGACGGAGTGAAGAATCTCTGGAGCCCGATGATGGTCAATGCCGAGTGTTCAAATTTCGGAAGTACGTATAGTGCGTATTCTCACACCTTTACATATTTGTATGTATGTATGCAGGAGTGGGAAAAAGTTTTTTTTTTCTTTTTTAGGTGCACATGTTTCTGACAGGAAAATGTGGACTTCCGATACATATCCAGGAACTGCGCAGACTCTTCTTTGTATTGTGCAGTAGTATTGAGACGGAGTGAAGAATCTCTGGAGCCCGATGATGGTCAATGCCGAGTGTTCAAATTTCGGAAGTACGTATAGTGCGTATTCTCACACCTTTACATATTTGTATGTATGTATGCAGGAGTGGGAAATTTTTTTTTCTTTTTTAGGTGCACATGTTTCTGACAGGAAAATGTGGACTTCCGATACATATCCAGGAATTGGGCAGACTCTTCTTTGTATTGTGCAGTAGTATTGAGACGGAGTGAAGAATCTCTGGAGCCCGATGATGGTCAATGCCGAGTGTTCAAATTTCGGAAGTACGTATAGTGCGTATTCTCACACCTTTACATATTTGTATGTATGTATGCAGGAGTGGGAAAAAGTTTTTTTTTCTTTTTTAGGTGCACATGTTTCTGACATTAAAATGTGGACTTCCGATACATATCCAGGAATTGGGCGGACTCTTCTTTCTATTGTGCAGTAGTATTGAGACGGAGTAAAGAATTTCTGGAGCCCGATGATGGTCAATGCCGAGTGTTCAAATTTCGGAAGTACGTATAGTGCGTATTCTCACACCTTTACATATTTGTATGTATGTATGCAGGAGTGGGAAAAAGGTTTTTTTTTCTTTTTTAGGTGCACATGTTTCTGACAGGAAAATGTGGACTTCCGATACATATCCAGGAACTGGGCAGACTCTTCTTTGTATTGTGCAGTAGTATTGAGACGGAGTGAAGAATCTCTGGAGCCCGATGATGGTCAATGCCGAGTGTTCAAATTTCGGAAGTACGTATAGTGCGTATTCTCACACCTTTACATATTTGTATGTATGTATGCAGGAGTGGGAAAAAGTTTTTTTTTCTTTTTTAGGTGCACATGTTTCTGACAGGAAAATGTGGACTTCCGATACATATCCAGGAATTGGGCGGACTCTTCTTTCTATTGTGCAGTAGTATTGAGACGGAGTGAAGAATATCTGGAGCCCGATGATGGTCAATGCCGAGTGTTCAAATTTCAGAAGTACGTATAGTGCGTATTCTCACACCTTTACATATTTGTATGTATGTATGCAGGAGTGGGAAAAAGTTTTTTTTTTCTTTTTTAGGTGCACATGTTTCTGACAGGAAAATGTGGACTTCCGATACATATCCAGGAACTGGGCAGACTCTTCTTTGTATTGTGCAGTAGTATTGAGACGGAGTGAAGAATCTCTGGAGCCCGATGATGGTCAATGCCGAGTGTTCAAATTTCGGAAGTACGTATAGTGCGTATTCTCACACCTTTACATATTTGTATGTATGTATGCAGGAGTGGGAAAAAGGTTTTTTTTTCTTTTTTAGGTGCACATGTTTCTGACAGGAAAATGTGGACTTCCGATACATATCCAGGAACTGGGCAGACTCTTCTTTGTATTGTGCAGTAGTATTGAGACGGAGTGAAGAATCTCTGGAGCCCGATGATGGTCAATGCCGAGTGTTCAAATTTCGGAAGTACGTATAGTGCGTATTCTCACACCTTTACATATTTGTATGTATGTATGCAGGAGTGGGAAAAAGTTTTTTTTTCTTTTTTAGGTGCACATGTTTCTGACAGGAAAATGTGGACTTCCGATACATATCCAGGAATTGGGCGGACTCTTCTTTCTATTGTGCAGTAGTATTGAGACGGAGTGAAGAATATCTGGAGCCCGATGATGGTCAATGCCGAGTGTTCAAATTTCAGAAGTACGTATAGTGCGTATTCTCACACCTTTACATATTTGTATGTATGTATGCAGGAGTGGGAAAAAGTTTTTTTTTTCTTTTTTAGGCGCACATGTTTCTGACAGGAAAATGTGGACTTCCGATACATATCCAGGAACTGGGCAGACTCTTCTTTGTATTGTGCAGTAGTATTGAGACGGAGTGAAGAATCTCTGGAGCCCGATGATGGTCAATGCCGAGTGTTCAAATTTCGGAAGTACGTATAGTGCGTATTCTCACACCTTTACATATTTGTATGTATGTATGCAGGAGTGGGAAAAAGTTTTTTTTTCTTTTTTAGGTGCACATGTTTCTGACAGGAAAATGTGGACTTCCGATACATATCCAGGAATTGGGCGGACTCTTTTTTCTATTGTGCAGTAGTATTGAGACGGAGTGAAGAATATCTGGAGCCCGATGATGGTCAATGCCGAGTGTTCAAATTTCAGAAGTACGTATAGTGCGTATTCTCACACCTTTACATATTTGTATGTATGTATGCAGGAGTGGGAAAAAGTTTTTTTTTTCTTTTTTAGGTGCACATGTTTCTGACAGGAAAATGTGGACTTCCGATACATATCCAGGAACTGGGCAGACTCTTCTTTGTATTGTGCAGTAGTATTGAGACGGAGTGAAGAATCTCTGGAGCCCGATGATGGTCAATGCCGAGTGTTCAAATTTCGGAAGTACGTATAGTGCGTATTCTCACACCTTTACATATTTGTATGTATGTATGCAGGAGTGGGAAAAATTTTTTTTTCTTTTTTAGGTGCACATGTTTCTGACAGGAAAATGTGGACTTCCGATACATATCCAGGAATTGGGCAGACTCTTCTTTGTATTGTGCAGTAGTATTGAGACGGAGTGAAGAATCTCTGGAGCCCGATGATGGTCAATGCCGAGTGTTCAAATTTCGGAAGTACGTATAGTGCGTATTCTCACACCTTTACATATTTGTATGTACAGTCGACAGCAAAATAAGTTGAGCGCCGGACCCACCTCAGAATTTTACATTTTCACGTTTTGCGAAAAAAAATATATATTCAAAGTTATAGAGAATAAATTGTTAAAGTTATATTTTGGTATATTCTCTCTCCCCTCCCCCCCCTCCTCCTCCAACGTTGGTAACATCTCAAACACAAAAAAAATATGGGTCGAAGGAAAATTTCCTTCGACCCATTTTCTTTTTTAACTCTTCCTGAACAGAAATATTCGAAACAACATCGGTTTTTTTTTTGCTGAAAAAAAATAATCATTTTCTCAACCTATACACTGAGCCATCATTTCTCCCAATAAAGAAAAAAAAAAGACCAGTTATCGCGCATCTCTTTTTCCATCATCACCACCATCCATCCATCCATCCATCCTGTTATTATTATTTTTGTTTCGTTACTCGTTGAGGGGAGGATGCGGCGGCGCGGTGGCAGAGACACGCACTTACGGATATTCCCCATCCTTAACTTTTTTTACCCCCCTTCCTCCCTTCTTCTTCTCAAAGTGGTTTCTTCTCGCATTCGCTCTTTTTTTTGTTTACTCCCTCCCTCTCCCGTCGTCCTCCGGTTCGCTGCGCTCGCTCATCATAGTCCCGCCTCTTCACACACACACACACACACACACACACACACACAAAAATATAAACTCGTTTCGTATATGTGGACAAGTAACCTGGGCGCGTGTTTTACTCTCTCTCTCTCTCTCTCTCTCTCGCTCTCTCGCCAAACGCGCGCACACAACGACGACAATCATCATGGCTTTCTGCATCCAGTACAAACCGAATCCTTACCAACATTACGTCTTGACCGGGTTCGTGGGATTCGACGAGTCCCTCTACTGGTTCACGTCCGACCTCAACCGCATCCTGGGAATTTTTCATCGCGACTACAGCAGCGTGCGCGTAAGACACGTGGCCGCGACTCTGAAGGACGCGTTGTTGCCATCTTTCCTGTCACAAAACGCGTCGAGAAAACACGTCACGAGTCACGAATCCGCGACCAAACTCTTGCTGGCGAGTCCCGTCGAAGCGGTCCAGGAATTTGCTCGAAAACTGGATTCGCCGGAAACGTACGTCCGAGTGCTGGCCGAGCACGATCCCGCGGATTTCCAGAATCTCACCCAACTGATGATCGTGAACGAAATGACCATCACGGACATGTTGACGCTCGACTTGTTTTTCGTGTGGTTTACTTTTTTCAAAAAAAAAGCGGTCGACAAGTTGTACAAGACGCACGTCGATCGCACGACGGAAGAAGAAATCCTCTTGCGGCAACAACAACCTCAGTCGTTACAAGTAGCAGTGATCGAACCGCAACAACAACAACAACAACAACAACAACCAGAGCCACAATCGCAGCAGCAACAACAACAACAACAGCCGCAGCCGCAAAACAGTGTCATGTCGACGACTCCGGTCGCAAAGACTGCTCCCATGGATTATGCTAAAATATTGAGATATAATACAGAAGGATATCCCACAATATTATTGCTAACGTGGAAAGGTACCACCAAAAAATTTTACTGTCTCGAAAGTAATGAAATAATACCGCGAGTCATAAAAGTACATATATAAACTGAAAAAAAAAAAAAAAAAAAAAAAAAAAAAAAAAAAAAAAAAACTTCTCCTCAGGAGGTAAAAAAATGGGCTAAAAGAGTCGTGCGTGTAAAAACAAAGCACGACTCTTTTAGCCCATTTTTTTGCAAACAACTCATGACCAACGTTGGCATCTTTTTTTCTCCTAATAATTAAAAATAACTCTGTTTGAAGAGGCAAAATAGTGGGCTAAAAGAGTCGTGCTTGCATAGCAAACAAAAAAAAGCACGGCTCTTTTAGCCCATTTTTTTTGCAAACAACTCGTGACCAACGTTGGAAACTTTTTTTCCATAAAAAAAAAAATTAAGTGTAAAATAAAAAGGTCTATGATTCAAAACTCTATATATAAGCGCAATTCTTTGTTTTTTTTTTACTTTTAACCTATTGTTTTTTTTTTATTTACAAAAAAATTGCAATCAGACTCATGTTGGAATCGCGACTTTAAAAAAAAATAGTAATCGATTGATACCTAACATTGAACAACAAAATACATAATAGTTGTTTCATCTTGTTCTTCCCCCCCTCCCTTTTTTACTTTCTTTAGAGATGATGTGAATAATTTATTCATCTTTTGGGTATGCGAGCGAGAAACACACCTCTTCCTCTTTGCCTAGCAAACGGGTTTTCTTCTTCTTTTTCCCTCCTACTTCTCCAATCGCTACTGATGCGGAATTTTTTTTTTCTTTAGTAACATGTGCGCGCTGTTTTCGACTTTGATTCTCTCATTATTTTTTTTTTCTACTCACCCGCTTGCGTGTGCATCTTCCACCACCACCCCTCGTTTACCGAGAGAGAAATCATAGACTATAAAACAACTCGCTCGTCGGGGTTTTTTCTTCATTCGCGTGCGAACTAATCGAGAGCCCTCCTTTCCAAAAAAAGATGCTGTTTCAAGTGAGTTTCGACAAAACGAGTGCTAAATTGTGGGGAGTGATCGGCAATAAGGGAAACTTGTACTGGGGAGCCGTTTCTGTGGCTAGATACTTGAATTATCGATCTCCCTATCACTTTGCTCGCAATCATTCGACCACCAAAGTGAAAGACGTCACCAGCGAGTACTGGACTCGGGGTTTGGAAAAATCTCTTTTGAAATTGCAGCTCTTCACCCACAACCACGCGCTCTACGTGTTCGAACGTTGCAAATCGAAACGAGCGCAAGTCGCCTTCAAAAACCTGAGCGGCAAAGAGTTTTACGTTCGGGTGAAAAAAACTTTTCAGTTTCCAATCGCCCAACACTGCTCTCGAAGCGATTGGGATGCAGTCGAATTTTACCAATGGATCAGCGCCTACAGTAAGGCTCTGAATGCCGAGGAAGAAGGTGCCGCCTCCGAAGAAGCCGCCGCCGAAGTCGCTCGACATCTCAATGAGGAAGACGACAAAGACCAGGAGGAACCCGGTTATTCGAAAGAAACCCCTACCTACCACGTATCGCCCCCTATAAGGATTTCTCCCGTTGTGAATCCCAATCCCGTTACTGCTGCGAATCCAGATTCGGTGATTGCACACGCTAAATCTGCCGCTGTGGCTATCGAACCCGTTTCCATGGATACTTTCGCTAGAGAGAGCCGATCGAGCGAATATACACCCACGTCTCCTCCGTACCCACCACCTCCCAGTCCGGTACCCGATCCTCGCGGCGGCGGCGGCAGTCAGTTTTCTAACTTGTCGACTTGCGTTCATTTGAAAGTCAGTGCAAATTCGGCTTTCGAACCCTACACTCCGGCCGATCCGACTTACAATTTCACAGAAGGGGAGCAAGAGGAGGACGACGATGATGCTGCTGCTGCACCACCACCACCACCACCACCACCAACCAAACGTCCCGAACCTTTAAATGCGTTGCCACCGAAAAAAAGATTTCGTCTCGTAAACGACAACACTTCGGAAGAAGGCCTCATGATTTGGCTTTCCGGTTTTCCACCTAAAAAATTGATTGTACTGCACGGAAGCTCTGCTCAAGAATTTTTACCCAAGGACTGAAAAAAAAAAAAAAAAAAAAAAAAAAAAAAAAAAAAAAAAAAACTTCTTATGCTGAATATTCAGTGTTGAAGTACAAAAAAAATGGGCTGAAAGGGATATTTTTCCCTTTCAGCCCATTTTTTTTGTATCAATTTGCTTACCAATATTGGTTTTCGAGACTTTAAAAAAAAATAGAGATACAAAAGTTAATCTCCCTATCTCCCCCCCCCCTCCCTCCCCCACGTGGTGCGACAAGAAAAAAAAAACAGGAGGTGGAGCTTCCCTCTCTCTCTCCGCGCACGCACACTCATTCGTAAGAGTAATACTTTATACTTCACGGTTCTGTTCTTTTTGTTTTTTCGTTTGGTAGTCAACATGTTGTTTCGACTCCATATTTCGAAACGTTGGTACTTTTTCGACATTTTAGGAGTAGTGGGAAACGACGGCAAAGTGTACTTTTGCACTTCGGATATCGCCCTGGCCATAGGACAGAGTTACGGATGGCGAGTCTCGATGGCCACCTGCCAGATGAAAGACGTCACGAACGCGTGCAAATTGAGATCGGACACTTGGGTGATTGAACATTCGGCCCTGCTCGATTTGTTGAAATCGGAGCGAGAAGGATCGGTGTATTATGCCCTGAGATTCGGGTACGTGAAAGAAATCCAGAACGACGGGAACAGTCCTCCTGTGCTCCAACAAACTTTTGACGAGAAAGAAGGTATACCGTTCGACGCTTGGATACAAAACTTTAAAGAAAAATGCGCCCAAGAAGAGGCGGAAAACAGAACAATCGATGATGAGAATTAACTTTTTTTTACATAATTATGAAAAAAAGTTGCAAAAAAATGGGCCAAAGATTTTGGGGGGGTGAAAAAAAAATCCCCCCCAAATCTTTGGCCCATTTTTTTGCAACTTATTGGTTTCTAATATTGGGAGGCGATGTCATACTTTATTATTTGTAAAAAAAAACATTAGCATGCGTATATACAATTTTTTTTTTACTTATCGCTCAATCATTTTTTTTTAAATAGTTCATCTCCGTCAAAGTACTTGCGGACTCTTATAATAAAACATTGCAAAAATAAAAGATGATTTTTTCCATGTTAAAAAAATTTCGATGTAAAAAATATAATTCATTTTTTTTAAACCACTTGTACACAGTGTAAGTTTGTGTATGTGTGTGTGAAATAAAGACATGAGATTTGTAATTCAATTTTTTTTTTATTTTTTTTTGTTTCTAAACAGTTTACAAAAACAATTTTTTTTTAACATAACATTTCACCAATATTGGTATGTCGTCTGTCGTAAAAAAAATGGGGGGTCGAAGAAAAAGTCTGGAATCCAGACTTTTTCTTCGACCCCCCATTTTTTTTACTCTTTCAACACCGATTTTTTTTCGGTTTGAGAAAGATTAGGGTGTTTTGTCAGTTTTGTCGCAGCAGCACAGGTCCATAGTTTTTTTTAAAATCCTCAATCCACTGATGATATTGTATCCCATCTCCCGTTTCGCATTGCTTGATGATGAAAAGTTTCAAGTTGTAATCGTACGGCAGGTCTGTCACCCAGCCGTATTCGAGGGTTCGCACGAACCGCTTGGAATGCGACCACGGGAGAAACCGGAGCGCATCCAGGACGTCTCGATGTCCCATCATCATCATGGTTTTGGGAAACGGTGGTTCGATCACAATTTCTTCCAGACGTTGACACGGCAGCCAAGTGGTGCGCCGCATGGACGCGGGAACGAACCGGACCACGTCGTCCACGGAATAATAAACTTGTCCGTCGTGGTCTCCCAACACGCCCATGACGGTTTCGATCCTTTCATTCAATTTGATTTCGATTCTAAAGAATGCCATGTTCTCTCTGTCTCTCTCGGGAGGAGGAGGAGGAGTAGTAGTAGTAGTAGTAGCGACGGTAGCAACAGCAATGAGAATGAAAAGAATTTTTTTCGATCGTTTATATACGACTCGGTTCAGAGTTCCCAGCTTCAAAAAAAAAAAAGAGATGCCAGTCACGTACTGTCCTTGAAAGTTTAGCCACGAATGAAAGAACAAGTTTTTAGATGCAAATCGAAACGGTTGGAGTCTTGTTGTTTCACCCCGCCTCTCGACTAAAGCAAAAGAACGAGTGGGATGGTTGGTTACTTTGGTCGATGTCAACTTTTTTTTCCCCCCCTTTGATCAATCTGATAATTCGGCGCCGCTCAACTCGCTTGCATCTCTGAAGGACATGACTCGCATGCGTCTATGTAATTCACGATAACGTTCAGGGGTGAAACTTGTTTCGTAATGATACAGAACGTACCACAAATCAGCCGATTTCAAATTTTCGCCACATTTAGGACACCGCATGTCATCATTAGTTTCCAAATATTTTTTTAAACATTTTCCGTGCGCTTTATGCCTACAATTTTTCAATCTCGATCGTCGCCTGACACTTTGAGCACAAAATATACACGATTCCATCGAGCTGGGCTTCCAGAAAGGTTTGAAATGCTGACGCTCGTACTGGGTTGTCAGTTTGGCCTCTACTTTCAATTTAAAACTTCGAATTCAGATCAGAAATCCTGAAAGAAAAATTTTTTACTTTAGTTAATTACGAAACGTCTATCATTAAGTAAAGAAAAACAAAAAACCATGCAGAATTTCTGGTGTGAACGTAAAATTTCAGATTTAAACGATTTAAAAAAAGAGGCCAAATCTCGAAGCCTCGCGTTCAATATATATACTATCCAAAACTTTTTTTTTTTTTTTTTTTTTTTTTTGTCAGTATCCCCAGTAACTGTTAACTGTGTCAAGACTCAAAATATTTACATAAAGTTTTCAAACTTACAGATTGTGTCTTTATCCATTAGAAGTTTTTTCAACTGTGGGTCGTGTTTGTCTTCTTCTACGATTAATCTTCCTTTCTTTTCTTCATAATTGTGGTACACAGTAAATCCTTCAACGTGGTTTTCGTCCGCCAGTCTGTAATTGGAACATGTTTGCACAGTAATTATCCCCCCTCTATCCGTCGTCAGATACGTGAAATCTTTTGAAAATTCAAAGGTTATAGGGTCCAGTTCATAAAATAATTTTTTGCAACGGCACTCGACATGGTCCACACATTTAATGGTTATTTTTTTCTCTCGAGTCAACGTCACTTCCCAAAAGCGGTCTACAAAAAAATGTTTCACACGGATGGGTTTGTCGATCGAAATTTCGCGATACCCGTTCAAAGGACAAACGTGAAAGGCTATTTTACACAAAGGAGGTGTATAGAGTACCGTAATGTATCCATACACTTCCAGATAATAGAGCAAATATTTTGACTCTTTCTCTTCGAAAGATTGGAAACGAAGCAAAAAATCTCTTTCTTTTTTCATGGTCGAAATGGATTGACGAGAAAACTCAACACGGCTGTTGGGTCGAAAGAAACAGTAGTTGAGGTCAAAGCGATACTCTGTGAATTGTAACGTGGCGTCATCGAATCGCAGATAGGTCCACCAACCCAAAACAATCCGATGAACATAATAGCCGGGTCTGTATAAGCGCAAAAGTTCAATATAGTCCATCGAAAATGGACCAGGAGAACTCAGATAAGATGCACGATGTTCTAGAAACGATCGAAATTCAGGCATTTTATAAAGCGTGTGCAATTTATCTTTGAGTGGAACGTAGTCTCTCAAAATCAGGAACAAAATGTCCACGGGCAAGTCTAATAACTGTGGAAGTGCCGTCGCCATCCTCGTTTTAAAGTGCTACTGCACACCGACTGATCTGGTGAAACAATGTCACTCCCTTTTATATTTAAAAAAAAAAAAAAAAAAAAAAAAAAAATTTTTTTTTTTTTTTTTTTTTTTCTCATTTTCTTTTTCAACGGTCACTTTGTAAAATAAGAATTCGAAATTTAATGTTTGATAGAATATTTAATTTTTTTTGCAACGGTCACTTTGTAAACAAGGATTCGAAATTCAATGTTTGATGGGATCATGCCTCAACTTGTACCTAGAGGCGATGCCCACCGAAGCCTTCCATTTGTGGCAGTTTTTCGATTTGCACGACTGGCAGTCTTTCACTTCGACGGCGTCCAACAAGACGACTTGGAGTTTCTTCAACTCTCTGGCGTACGATTTTCGAAGGTCGCAGCTTATTTTAAAACTCTGTTCGTCCATGCAGTTGAGAACTCTGACATTCATTTCCGAAATTTCCCGGAAAAGAATCGAGTTGTTGAAAGATTTTTCGAAAGAAGTGCTCGTGACGCCGTTGGTGAGAGTGAATCCGTTACCTCCTATGGCTAGAACTGCCGCAGTCTTTTTGTGTCGGTAAACGTGCGTCTTCTTCTTCTTTTTCTTCTCCTTCTCCTCCTCCTCCTCCCCTTCGAGTCCCGTCGTTTTCGCGGACCCGTGCTCCATCGGATCGAAAGGGATGCCGTGCAGACGCGAAATTCCCGCGTTCGCTTTCCACAGGGGACACGATCTTCTTTTGCAGTACAAGCAGGGTTTCACGGGAAAGGGTTTCAGCCGATACACGCGGAGGCGAGGCGACGGAAATTTCGCCAGGCTTTTCTGGACGGCGCCGTAAGTGTGTTTGTCGAAACAGTGCAGCGTTCCCACTCGCATTTCGTCCAACTCTTTGGCCAGGAAGGCGGACGTCGAAGCTTCTCGAACGAAGACGCAGCGGACTCCGTTGTCTAAGGCGAAAGCGTTGTCGCGAACGGCTATCACGGCAGTTACCTTGTCGTGTCGATAGGTAGATTTCGGGCGTTCCACGCGGGTCTTTCCGGGAGGAGGAGGTGTCGTAGTCGTAGTCGGCGGCGGCGGCGGCGGCAGGTGGTCGCGGCGAAGTCTCTTCTCGGCCGCAAGTCTTTCGGCCAGGCGAAGAATGGGTTCGCAGACGGCAAGGCGTATTTTTTTTCGAGCTGGCGTCTCAAGAGCAGCAGCAACAGCAGCAGCAGCAGCGGGAGCAGGAGCAACGGGAGCATTGGACGCTTCTTCCATGGCGAAGAGGGAATGGGAGTTTGCTGATCGATGGCTCCTATTTATACAATAATAATCTGTAAAAAAAAAAAAAAAAAAAAAATTTTTTTTTTTTTTTTTTTTTTTTTTTTTTTTTAAACAAAATGTATTTTCTACATCTTTTTTACAATTTGCTCTCGGAAACGAAAAAGGTCAAAGGTCAATGACCTCTATAGTTTTTTAACGTTACGCGTTATGGGTGTTTGGAGCTATGGGCGTATTTATCACACTGATAAAATATATATCATAACCTTCTGGCTTTTTTGATGGTAAACTTTGTAGTCTCCTAAAATCTTCATCGCTGCAATTTTTGGTGCATCTTTTACATTCAATGTGCTGAATGGTGTGCCTTACAATCATCTTTGCACAGTATCCGTGATAATAATGTCCGCATGCGAATAAAAACATCTCTGTTGGATGTATGACTGTGCTACAAATGTTACATATCATATCCATAGGAAAAGCTTTCTCGCATACTTCCACCAGTCTTTTCCCGTAATTCGTTGTATCAGGAACGGCAACACGCGTTGGAGTAAAGCTTGGAGAACGACGCGCAATTCGAAAATTAAACGACATGGTTAATATGCTTTAAATTTTTTGTATGTATAAAATTTTTTTTTTACATTTGTTCTTCTCGAATTCTGTTTTCGATCCACTGCTCGGTTTCTGCAAGTCTCATTTCGTCCATATGTGAAATATCCCTACACGTCTTGCATCTCGTTAAACGTCCAATTTTATAAACACAAGTATGATGATAAAAATGCCCACATTTCATCATAAACAAAAAAGTAAGCTTTACAGATTTTTTACACAGCCTACATTTAAGATCGGGTAAAGCATTTTGAGGAATTTCTATTGTATTAAAAGTTGAAATCTCCATAAAAATCGCATAGGCAAAAGAGGATGGGATGTAGATGGCAATCTCCAAGCGAAATGTGACTTTAAATTGATCAAGAACTGCTATTTATACTGATAAAAAAAAAAAAAAAAAAAAAAAAAATTTTTTTTTTTTTTTTTTTTTTTTTTTTTTAGTAATATTTCATTTCTTTACATCAAACGATCTTGCGCATTTCTCCCAACCACCGTGGTCTTCTATCCACGGTTCACATTTTTCGATTATTAATCTTGAAAAACAATCATACATTACATCAACAATCGATTTAGGTGAATTATTTTCCATACACATGACAGTCAATTCTCCGATGAAAACAGAAAAAGCTATTAATCGGCTCCAAGCTATACCATCGGAAAACAATTCATCGGCAATAGGTAATAACATAGAATTAATAGTATTTTCATCCACTTCCTGTATTTCTGTACACAGGCTTCTTATTTGCTCAATATATTCATCTTTAAAAGCTTCCAAAATTTTTTTTATTTCTTCAAAGGCAACTATCTCTTTTTGATTTAATGTATTTATCGCATCGAATTCATAACGATCACGTATTAGATAAGAAAATATATTTTCAAGAAAAAAATGCATCCTGAGGATATCTTTTTTCGTATAACTTCTTATTACACGTTTCCGTGCCAAAACGACTGAAGTTTCGGAGCGATCATCTATAAACACCTTAAAAAAAAAAAAAAAAAAAAAAAAAAAAAAAATTTTTTTTTTTTTTTTTTTTTTCAGGTGTTTATAAGTAGGAGTTCAAATCTTTCCATTTTTTTCCGCGGCACTCGCCCGAGATGGATTTTTCGCTTTTCGAAAGACCGTGTTACCAAAAATGGACCCATCAGCGTCTACTGAAACCTTTCGTATGGCCGGCAATCTTATGTGATTTTCGGGACAAAGTTTTATGCAGACGACGACTTTCTACGTCTCCGAAAGATCCCGAATTCGAGTCCGACGCCGCCGCCGCCGCCGCCGCTGCTGCTTCTGCTGTTACGGTCGACGAGGATCGATCCGAACCCGACACTCGCAGCGAGGAATCCTCGTCCCGAGACCTGCTCGTGGTCGACGTGAGCGAGGAAGAGCGGAAAGAATTCATCGACGCGTACGGTTCCCTTTCGCCACCTCCCGAAGAAATCCCCGACGAGGCGGCGTTCGTCCGGAACGGGCACAGAAGACCGAGAGACCCCGATTCCAGATGGCGGTGTTACCATCGGAGACTCGGACACGGACGAGGCGAAACAACTCGCAGATGGAGACGTCACAATCCCCGAAATTATCGTTACAATAATTATAACTTTCAAAAATATCATTATTATAATTATTCTGGACAAACTGTCGAGACAAAGAGGTGATTCCAGACGACGCGGGGGGACAATCTACCATAAAAAAAAAACTTGAGACGAAAAAAAAACTCGCAAATGTAACCTTACAACTTTTGTTTTTGTAATCTAAAGCAATTGTGTCCTCGCAACAATGTACACTTGAATGTAACATTTATAGATATATATAAATAAATAAATATATTATTTAATATTTTAAAAGGTTTTCGTGTGTTTTTATTTTTTTTTCTTTCCAAGCTTATATAAAAAAAATATCTCACAATTAATTAAGTCAGCGCTGGACTCTTCAAACTGTCATTAGTAGAGGATATCGAGAGAAAAAAAAATTACGGTTCGGGTAAATATTTGATTGTGCGTCCGTTACATTTATAAAAAATCGCCGGCGGAAAATTTTCGGGGATCGTTTCAGGTGGTTCGGCGTACTCTATGAACGACGATACGAACGAATCGTCTAAAACTGGCATCCCGTATAGATTTTCAAACGCCGTCACTTTAAACGTCTCTAACCAGAGGAAAAATGAGCGGTGGTTTTCTTTCGTCTCGGTTATCACTACATAAGTAGGATCTTTTAAATTTGTAACGTTTCCTCCGGGATTCACTGCCACTCGGGTACCTGGGCTGTTTATTTTCTGTTCAAAGTCTCGCACCGTACTCCTTCTCGCTTTTTTGAGCAAAAAACTCAAATCGAAATGAGAAATTATCCGTTTCCGTAAGAAATCGGGACCTACGTTATCCAAAGGCCCCGTAACATCGCGTACTTTCTTATCGCTCAGTCTTCTCGCGTAGGATCTGCTGTACCCCAAAACGGCGGCGACGTCCTTACACAGCCAATAAACGAAACAATCTGAACCGATAATCCCGGTAAGATAATGATGAGGGATCGAAGACTTTCCGGGAATATTGTAGACGACCACGAACGACATGGTGGCGACGAGAGATTGACTCGAAATAAAAAAAGAGGGATTAGCCACTCGATTTTTCTCAAAGTGGAACCGACACGTTAGTAGATCTTGACTCTGCGAATCTCCCGGCGAAAAGTCATTTTAGATTTATCAAGAAGTTCCATTTATATATTTAAAAAAAAAAAAAAAAAAAAAAAATTTTTTTTTTTTTTTTTTTTTTTTTTTTTTTTTTTTAATGAAGTAACAATTTGAAGCTTATATAGTATTCAGGAATTTGTGTTACATTATGGTAAAAAAAAAAAAAAAAAAAAAAAAAATTTTTTTTTTTTTTTTTTTTTTTTTTTTCAAAGGTCAATGACCTATATAGATTTTTAATTTTACAGACGTCAGAAAAATTGCAAAGTGCATGCAAAAAATAATTTCATCTTCTTAGGGTTTTAGATTTTTACTGAAGATAAAAAAGATTTATGAGTCAAAATTTACTTTATTTAACATGTCAGAATAAAGAGGTAAACAAGAGGAAGATTAACATCAAGGGATTACCTTAAGGGTAATTACCTTAAAGGAGAAGTAGTCAGTAATTTATATATATATATATATATATATATATATATATATATAATAATAATAATAATAATAATAATAATAATAATAATAATATTCGTTATACAATCATAATTGTTTAAAATTTGTTACAACCAGCTCTCAGAATTTTTTTTTTCAAGTAGCTCCCAAATAAAAAATGAAGGTCAAAGGTCAATGACCTATATAGATTTTTAATTTTACAGACGTCAGAAAAATTACAAAGTGCATGCAAAAAATAATTTCATCTTCTTAGGGTTTTAGATTTTTACTGAAGATAAAAAAGATTTATGAGTCAAAATTTACTTTATTTAACATGTCAGAATAAAGAGGTAAACAAGAGGAAGATTAACATCAAGGGATTACCTTAAGGGTAATTACCTTAAAGGAGAAGTAGTCAGTAATTTTTATATATATATATATATATATATATATATAATAATAATAATAATAATAATAATAATAATAATAATAATAATAATAATAATAATAATAATAATAATAATAATAATAATAATAATAATAATAATAATAATAATATTCGTTATACAATCATAATTGTTTTAAATTTGTTACAACCAGCTCTCAGAAATTTTTTTTTCAAGTAGCTCCCAAATAAAAAATGAAGGTCAAAGGTCAAAGGTCAATGACCTATATAGATTTTTAATTTTACAGACGTCAGAAAAATTGCAAAGTGCATGAAAAAAAATAATTTCATCTTCTTAGGGTTTTAGATTTTTTACTGAAGATAAAAAAGATTTATGAGTCAAAATTTACTTTAATTAACATGTCAGAATAAAGAGGTAAAAAAGAGGAAGATTAACATCAAGGGATTACCTTAAGGGTAATTACCTTAAAGGAGAAGTAGTCAGTAATTTTTTATATATATATATATATATATATATATATATATATATATATATATATAATATTCGTTATACAATCGTAATCGTTTTAAATTTGTTTCAACCAGCTCTCAGAAAATTTTTTTCAAGTAGCTCCCAAATAAAAAATGAAGGTCAAAGGTCAAAGGTCAATGACCTATATAGATTTTTAATTTTACAGACGCCAGAAAAATTTGCAAAGTGCATGCAAAAAAAAATAATCAAAACTTTATAGTGTACAAAAAAAAATTACACGAAACATTTTCAAACATAAAAGTTATATTTATTTACAACTATAAATATATATTTATTTACATTGTTACCAAGTTACATTGTTCTACCCGATCCTCGGTCGGGACGGCGTGTTTTTTCGCTCTTATTTTTTTTTTTATTTTTTGTCTTTTGTTTTTTGTTCTTTTTTTCGCCTCTTTGCGTCCACGACCGATCCTCGGTCGTGGCGGCGGGTTTTTTCGCTTTTCTTTCTTTTCTTCGTTTTTTGTTCATTTTTCGCCTCTTTGCGTCCACGACCGATCCTCGGTCGTGGCGGCGGCGTGTTTTTTCGCTCTTCTTTCTTTTCTTCGTGTTTTGTTCTTTTTTCGCCTTTTTGCGTCGAACCCATATCGGGTCGCGACGACGACGCGTTTCTGTTCGATACGGAAAGGGTTCCACAGTCACGTCCACCTGGTCCCTGGTCGCGGCGGCTCTCGCCAACGCGTCTGCCCGATCGCCGTGGACGTGACCGGCGTGAGATTTGATCCAGTGCATAAAGACTTTAATTTTATTTTTCGCGACAAAATCTCTGATCTGATCGGCCACTCGATGTCGTCGAAGACAGGATCTCTCGACGAATCCGATCGCCGCTCTGGAATACGTATAGACGTCCAGTTCGCGGACGCCCCTCTCGCGCGCGTCCGTCACGGCCTCCTTGATCGCCTGGAGTTCGGCCGTGACTACGCACAGACCGTCGGAAATGCGGATTTGTTTTTCCGCGACGACGGTCCGTCGGTCGTCGGACACGGCGGTGAAGGCGCACCCGGCGTGCTCTTGCCGCTTGGATCCGTCCGTGTAATACGAACACGACGTTCGCGGAACGCGATCCTTGATAAACGGGATCCGATCGAAATCGTAAATGCGACAGATTTCGGAGTAGTTGACGTCGCCGGGCTCGTCGGAGACGGCAATTCTCCATTGGTACTTCTCCGGGCGCCGCCGTCGCCGAAATCTTTTTAACTTTTTCTTCTTCGACTCTCGATGCTCGCCTTTATTTTTTTTTCGACTTTTTCTTTGACTTTTGCACCTGAGACTGTCGTCGACCGCCGCGGCTCGACTTTCGGGCTTTAAAACATTTCTCAGACTCTCGTTTCCGTTTAGAAGTTTTCGAACGCTTCTTCGGCGTCTCGAGCGCCCGTTTCCGCTGCGGATCCTCTCGGGGCGCGACGGGCTTCGCAGGGTCTAGGAGATCTCGGGACGCCTCGGGTCCACGTTTCGGGGAGTCGTCTCCTCGATCGTCATCGTGGTCGTCGTCGTCATCATCATCATCATCATCATCACCACCAGCAGCAGCAGGAGGAGCAGCAACAGCAGCAGCATCGGGTTGTAAAAGATCCCGGTCTAGTTTAAGAGAAACGGAAGTTTCTAGCTCCGGCGAGGACGCGTTCGAAAGTTTTTCGAGAGTGAAATTTTTCACCGAGGTCAGATTGTTCTCGGAATCAGGAAAGGAATCTTGAAGAAACGTGGCCATGTCGACGAGTGACAAGAGGAGGCGTCGAATGAGACACGTCTGATGCGCAGGCTAATATTTATGTCAAAAAAAAAAAAAAAAAAAAAAAAATTTTTTTTTTTTTTTTTTTTTTGACAATTACACTAAAAAAATTTCTGAGAGCCAATAGACTAGCGCGAAAAAAAAAAAAAAAAAAAAAAAAAATTTTTTTTTTTTTTTTTTTTTTTTTTTTTTTTTTTTTTTGGAGAAGAAAAAAATTTATTTTTCTGGCGCTTGTAAAATTACAAATCTTATCAAGGTAGTTGACAAAACAACTTTCGTGAACACCCCTCTTTGGGAAAAAAAGTCACACGAAATATTTTAAAAACATAAAAGTTTTATTTATTTACAATTATAAATACATATTTATTTACATCGCTATAAGGACACAATTTCTTTAAGCAAAACATTGATGCGTGATAGATTTACATTTTTATAACAATTTTTCCATTTTAAATCTGCACAAAGGGCACGTGTTTTTTCTCTCGAACCATGTTTGGATACAAAGTTCATGAAACTTGTGAGTGCAAGGAAGTTGTTTGGGCTCCTTTTGAAACTGTTCAAAACAAATGGCACATTCATCCAGGTTTTTATCCACACTCGTCGAAACACTTTCATTGATACGATTCAATATAAACTCTCTAAAAAATTCATGTTTTTGAAATAAAACGTCCATTAATTGAAGAATCATTTCGTTACGCCACAGAAACTCTGGATCCTTGGGAAAGTGAACCTTTTGTTTACAATGGCTCCTTTCGTCGTCGTCTTCGTTTTCCAGATACGGACAATCGTCGTTTTCTTTACACCAATTCGCTAGGCACGCATCGTGGTAACAATGAAGACAGGGTAACAGTTTAACCGCCTCCAAAGGACGAAACTTGATTTTGCACAAGACACACTTATCGTTTTGAGCAAGTTGCGAGTAATCTATTGGGATCGTGGGTATGGCATCATAAATATGCCATTCAACAGCAGGTCTTTGAAATAACTCGTTTATAATATAGGCCATCGTCATTGCATTAGACTCAAAACAGCGTAGCACATTATTCAATCTCTGTTTCCGTGGACCACGTAATATGTAATTGGTTGATGTTTTACCCAAGAAAGGGTAAAAAGAATTTTGCAAATTGTCACTATCGGAGACTTCTACACTAGTCATGTTTTGTAAAGGTGTGAGACGATTATGCAAACTGTTAACTTTATAAGGCTTAAACTTTATGTGGTATAACTTCATATGGCCGAGCGAAAAACTGACTGCAAATGTTTTTTTTTTTTTTTTTTTTTTTTTTTTTTTTTTTTTTTTTGTGATTTTTTATAGCTTGGCTTAAGGCAAAAAGAACCCTGGCCCATAATATACTTTAATCTGTACATAAAAATCCTCTGTCTTAAAATTATATATAAAGGCGTCATCAAAGGGCGTTCGATAATGCTTCAAAGGATGTTCAACAGTATAACCAATAGATCTCAGCTGTTCTGTTAATGAAGAAAAGGGTTCTTCGAAATATGAATATTGACTAATTTTGAATGTTTTTAATATACGTTTCTCATCCTTTTGACGACTTCCTATTAAACAAATACATTTCTTATAGCCATTGTTCTCCCAGTCTTGTTGACCAAATTTATGTATATCAAACGTCACTGTCCCTTTAGGAGTCGGAATATCCATGATCAGGAAATATACGTTACAAAATTCTGGGATGACCCGCCACACAGTACAGCCGTAAGAGGTGTGAGATGTTATTGCGAAAAGAAACGTTATTTATTAAAAAAACACACAACTGTCCAAAGAAGTGTGAAATGCGATTACGAGAGGAGACGCTATATATATATATATATTGTAAAAAAAAAAAAAAAAAAAGTTTGGTATTCTGATGCGAGTTTTTTTTTAAAAAAAAAACAAGACGGAAATAATTTCAAAGTTCAAAGAAACAATGTTCTAAAAAATTTTCAAAGTAAATATTACAAACTTTTTTGTTTGTATCACATCAGTCTCTAATTTTTTATGATTCATCGTTTCTTTTCAGTTTTCTAATGATCTTAGTCAAAGTTTCTTCTAAAATCAAATCAGTTTTTCTCATTCTCGGTCTCGCGTAGCTGTGCGGATGGTATAGTATCGTACATATAGCGCGCAACTCGCGCCAATGGAGGGGAGTGGAGCAGGCGTAGCACGTCAGCGTAGGCTCGGGTGTTTTCAAATCTTCTTTAATTTTGTATATGATGCATCCCGCATGGAATTCGTGGCCGCAGCGTCTCAGTATAATTCCGGACCCTCCTCTCCGCTTTCTGCAGTACACGCAGCATAATCTTCGAGACAAATACTGACCAGCGGCATCGGGCACTGGGGCACGCTCATCGACAGCAGCCAGTGTTGTCTCCGCCATCTCAGAACGAACTACTGCGGACTGCGGTGACTGCGGATTAAAATTTTAAAATCAGATATACATTAAAAAAAAAAAAAAAAAAAAAAATTTTTTTTCTTTTTTTTTTACCCTTAAGGTAATCCCTTGATGTTAATCTTCCTCTTGTTTACCTCTTTATTTTTAGTTTTCTTTGGCTTCGGTTTTTTCAATATCTGATAATTTTTGTTTAACCATTTTTAAATATGTTAGTTTATTCTTTATTATAATGATTTTAAACATTTTGATTTCCTATTCAAATAAAAATTCTTCTAAAAGTAAAGAATTTCGCATAAAATAGCAAAATTTCAAAAATGCGGACGGACAGGGGTCTGCACGACCGAAAACAACAACCATTTGTCCAAATGGTTAAAAAAAAAAAAAAAAAAAAAAAAAAAAAAAATTATAGATAATATTATAATATAGCGTGATTACATATTTTATAATGTCGATATATATTTATTAAAAAAAAAAAAAAAAAAATTTTTTTTTTTTTTTTTTTTTCGGTCGTGCAGACTCCTGTCCGTCCGCATTTTTGAAATTTTGCTATTTTATGCGAAATTCTTTACTTTTAGAAGAATTTTTATTTGAATAGGAAATCAAAATGTTTAAAATCATTATAATAAAGAATAAACTAACATATTTAAAAATGGTTAAACAAAAATTATCAGATATTGAAAAAACCGAAGCCAAAGAAAACTAAAAATAAAGAGGTAAACAAGAGGAAGATTAACATCAAGGCATTACCTTAAGGGGAATTACCTTAAAGGAGAAGTAGTCAGTAATTTTATATATATATATATATATATATATATATATATATAAAATATTCGTTATACAATCGTAATCGTTTTAAATTTGTTTAAACCAGCTCTCAGAAATTTTTTTTCAAGTAGCTCCCAAATAAAAAATGAAGGTCAAAGGTCAAAGGTCAATGACCTATATTGATTTTTAAT
This sequence comes from Maratus speculifer, assembly GCA_964019185.1. Lineage (NCBI taxonomy): Eukaryota > Metazoa > Arthropoda > Arachnida > Araneae > Salticidae > Maratus > Maratus speculifer. The sequence goes on along the minus strand of OZ025294.1, from coordinate 388,041,887 downwards.
TTTACAGACGCCCGAAAAATTTGCAAGTGCATGCAAAAAAAAAAAAAAAAAAAAAAAATTGTAATTTGAGAAATTACAACAACCATTTGGACAAAAAAAAAAAAAAAAAAAGTTTGTAATTTTTTTTTTTTTGCATGCTATCTGTTTATTTTGAGTCATGCCCTCATGGAATTTTAAATAGTATCTTTTGATTCACTTTTTTGACTCCATCCCTTTTTGTGACGACAACCCATGAACTAAGCCATAGATTTGTTTTTTTTGTAAAACACTAGAAATTTTGGGTGAGGATAAAGATTTACAGAAACTTTTAAAAGAAAATAACAGTCTTTTTAAACCGTATGTCTTGGGTACCTTTTGTGTGATTGATTTTGTTTTGTGTGAGAGAAACCTGATTCTAAAAAAAAAACACATCGCTTTCAATGAATCTTAATATTTTTTAACATTGGATCGTTTCTCTTGACCGGATCCGTTTCAAAATGTCCAAGATTGGCAAAGCCTTTTTCGCAGAAAAAGGGGGTTGAAGGAAGTTGCTGTGGCAACTTCCTTCAACCCCCTTTTTCTGCTGGGAAAGAAACACACCTTTTACAACAGAACAACCTTTATCGAGGAATCTTTTTTCATACAGACATGGACCAGGTTACGTGTAAATGGTTTGTATCAGTCCTTTCGACTTGATAATGACTTTCGTCGCTGGTATTTTGTCCAGGATAATGGTAATACTGGAATCCTGAAAGAAGCTCGGTGCAGTGTCCTCCGAGTCGCTGGAATCGCTGGAGCTGCAAGTGACGACGGAGGGGGAAGATCCTCGACTCTTTGGCTGGGGCGTGTAGGAAGGCGACGCCGGCGTGTAGCAGGGACTGCAGGGAGAGTAGACAGGCGAGGCCGGCGTGTAGCGGGGCGACGCCGGCGTGTAGCAGGGACTGCAGGGAGAGTAGACAGGCGAGGCCGGCGTGTAGCAGGGACTGCAGGGAGAGTAGACAGGCGAGGCCGGCGTGTAGCGGGTTGGGCTCGTGGCAGAGTGGACTGGGCTCGTGGGGCAACGGGCGGGCGAGGCCGGCGAGCAGGCCGGCTCGGTCGGTCTACGGCGGACGAGGTCGTCGATGAACGTCCGAAAGGGAATCGCATCCGCTGCGGTCGACTGCCGGAGCTTATACACCCCTTTTTCTTGCGAAACAGCGACTCGAAATTCCGACGCGACCGTCTCGAGGAGTTTTTTGGAAGGAAGATCGGAGAGCAGGCAGATCAGGTGATAATGCGACACGACTCTACGCCGCAGCCAGCTCAACGGGTACTGTTCCAGGGCCTCGTCGTCCGCCACCTCCTGGACCGGGGCTTGGCCCTCCACGCCTTCGGGCCTTCTTAAAAACTCGGCGACGGAGGTGTCGAGCCAAAAGAGCATGCCTTTTCTCCCGATGAAGCCCCATAAAGCGGGTCGAGCGGTGAATTGCAGCTGGATCATCATGGTGAGACTGAATCCGGTTGGGAGAGAGAAGGACGTTTTATAAGAGAGTGGGACTCCGCCTCTCGCTCGTTTCCAATCCAAAAGGACGTGGGTGGTGGTTTTGTTTCACACAGACATAAAAAAAAAAAAAAAAAAAAAAATTTTTTTTTTTTTTTTTTTTTTGAAATAAGAATTTGGAACCTATTTAGTATTCAGGAATTTGAGTTATATTATGTAAATTAGATTTAATAGGCCTGTATGGATCCATACTCCACATAATAACGATTCTCTTTGAACTTGTCTAAAAACGATTTGCTTGTATCATAATGTTTATCAAAAACTGCATATCGATACCACGCTTGACAGTCGTATATGTCACACATTTCTTTAAAAATTACAAGTCCACGGATAGTATGAGATCCATCTTTAGAATACTCAAATGAATATATCAAATACACATGTTTCTCTGGGTAAAAAACGGGCCCTTTAGAATCTGAGTTTGAAAAAAACACCCAGCGACTAGACAACATAATGCTTTTGAAACCAAAAAAATATAATGATTTACGAATCTTCTTACAATCAGTCTTATCATAATGCAGTCATTCAAGAGTCAAGAATAAGTTAAAATAACTTATATATTGGAAAAAAAAAAAAAAAAAATTTTTTTTTTTTTTTTTTTTTTTTTTTTTTTTTTTTTTTTTTGAAATAAGAATTTGGAACCTATTTAGTATTCAGGAATTTGAGTTATATTATGTAAATTAGATTTAATAGGCCTGTATGGATCCATACTCCACATAATAACGATTCTCTTTGAACTTGTCTAAAAACGATTTGCTTGTATCATAATATTTATCAAAAACTGCATATCGATACCACGCTTGACAGTCGTATATGTCACACATTTCTTTAAAAATTACAAGTCCACGGATAGTATGAGATCCATCTTTAGAATACTCAAATGAATATATCAAATACACATGTTTCTCTGGGTAAAAAACGGGCCCTTTAGAATCTGAGTTTGAAAAAAACACCCAGCGACTAGACAACATAATGCTTTTGAAACCAAAAAAATATAATGATTTACGAATCTTCTTACAATCAGTCTTATCATAATGCAGTCATTCAAGAGTCAAGAATAAGTTAAAATAACTTATATATTGAAAAAAAAAAAAAAAAAATTTTTTTTTTTTTTTTTCAAGGATTTGAATTTAAACTGATTAAACCGGATTGATATATATATATATATATATATATATATATATATATATATATATATTAGCAGATTTTTAAAAAAGTGTATCTTTGTGTTCCAATTTCTTTTCGTTCAAGTCATTTTTTAACACTTCTTTTTTTTTCTTAAAACTCAAATATATGCGTTACATTTTTGGTAGAGTGCTAAGAGTTGGTTTCGGTCGGAAAAAGGGAAGAAAAAAAAATTTTTTTTTAGAATTGTGTCCCACCATAACCACCCGCTGCGATATTCAAACGTATCGCAACGCCACAATTCTTTTTTTTTTTTTTTTTTTTTTTTTTTTTTTTGTGCCAAAAATGCCCTTTCGTTTTGATGAAAGGGTCTTTTTACCGAAACAAAATTATTATTATTTTTTTTAGAATTGTGTCCCACCATTTACCACCCGCTGCGATATTGTAATCTATCGCAACTCCACAATTCTTTTTTTTATGTAAAATATATTTTTGTGCCAAAAATGCCCCCCTCTCCGTGGCAAGGGGGTCCTTTTTTTGCCGAAAAAAGGATCAATGATAAACAAAAACAAACTCGCATTTAGTTCGAAGGTGAAAAAAAACCACGGAAAAAAACCTTCGAACCTTTCTTCAAAACAGGTTGACGGAGGGTGTCGTCTACCTGTTTTGAGGGGGGGAAGGGAAAAATGGGTGTGTGGAAGAGTCGACTCTTTTTTTTCTGTGCGCCCTATATTTGGGAATAAGAAAAAGAAATGACACAAGACACAAAATATAAGACAAGACACAATATTTTTTTTTGAAATATACTTTATTGGACCAGAAAAAAAAATAAAAAAATAAAAGTTTGCTCTCGTTAAAAAATGAATCGTGTGAGTCCGGATGAAATATCCAGATCACGATGATTTTTTTTTTACCCCTATTTTTTCTGTCTGTCTCTCTCTCTGTGTTATAGACAGACGAGAGAGAAGCGCGCGCGCGCGCGTAGATATAAAAAAACTCTTTCGTTTCCCTCGTCACAGTCCGATGTCGAAAGGTCGCCAAAACGACTTACGAACCTCCCTTGAGAGGCACCTGCTGCGCGCGACCCCTCGACTCGTCCCACACGCGCTCCCTGCTCAGTAATTTTTTGTTGTTTTTTTTTCGGGGTTTTCTTTCGTCTCCACCTTCATTCCTCCATTATCTTTTTGATCCAGGCAGTCCGCATTCCGTCATTAAAGTCAGACTCCGGCCGACCGAAATCAGACTCGGTCCAGTTAGTGACACCGTCCCAACGGCTTCCGACTCCGTCCAACGTGACTCTGCTAAAGAAACGGGGCACCCAATTCTGTCAAACAACTTAGGGTAACATGGATTTAGGCCCGACTGTCAGGCTTTACCGTTTCTAGCGTCAACTCGAGCATTTACTCACGAAGCAGTGCACCTGGACGTTTCGTCTCCACTACTAAGCCCAAGGACTTTCGTTTCGCTTCGGAGTCAATGGAGTTGTTAGTTTTTCAATCAGGCATCCGACTTCCTTTGTCGCTTGATAGATTTATTTTTTTTTATAATTATTCAAAGGAATGTCGCCTCTCGTCTCACCACAAGACCACACGGCATATTTTCCACCGATCTGTGAGAGGCTCAGGCCTTCCATGGAACCGAGTCTACGATGCGGATCCAAGTCAGCCCATCGCATCTGCTGCAGGGATCCACCGCGCCCCCGTGACGCGACAAAATTCCCACACCAGGGTTCCGGGCCGGGCCGCCGCAAGGCTACCACACGTAAAGCTACTCTCAGGATCGTTGCGACGAGACGAGAAGACCTGACCGAAAAACCAGGATTCGGAAACCACTTCATCTGGAAACTTTCTGCCCTTCTCAAAAAAAACGGAGGTGGAGAAAAAAATGGAGAATGAGGGAAAAAAAACCCCAAAATGCCTACTTGCAATAATACATTCCTTACAACTCTTTCCCTCCCCCCTCACACACACGCGAAATAAAAAATGAGAAAAAAAGAGAATTTTGATGCGAAAAGCATCCTGGAAAAAAAAAGTGGATAAAAGGGGGCAGCCCTCGTCATCTCAGCCTGCGATCTTTACCATTCTACGTCATCTCGGAATAGAAACCGCGCGCTGTGGGACGACAAAGAATGGCTCGGATCCGAATTGCCCCCTTTCTCCATTACGCGCCCCCCTCCACGCGGATAAGTTTTTTATTTTCTCAATTACAAGAGCAGACTTTTTTTAAAAAAAATTACCTTTGCGTTCCAATTTCTTCTCGTTCAAGTCATTTTTCCAACATTTGTTTGGAAGATGTTGGTTTTGGTCGAAAAATGGAAAAGGAAAAAAAAATTTTTTTTTAGAATTGTGTCCCACCATAACCACCCGCTGCGATATTCAAACGTATCGCAACGCCACAATTCTTTTTTTTTTGAAAAAGATGTTTTATGCCAAAAATGCCCCTTCGTTTAAATGAAAGGGTCTTTTTTACCGAAACAAAATTATTATTATTTTTTTTTTAGTCCCACCATTTACCACCCGCTGCGATATTGTAATCTATCGCAACTCCACAATTCTTTTGTTTTATGTAAAATATATTTTTGGCAAAAAAAGACCCCTTCCCCTCTCCGTGGCAAGGGGTCATTTTTTTTTACCGAAAAAAGGATCAATGATAAACAAACTCGCATTTAGTTCGAAGGTTGAAAAAAAAAACCCTTCGAATCTTTCTTCAAAACAGGTTGACGGAGGGTGCCGTCTACCTGTTTTGAAGGGGGGGGAAGAGTCGACTCTTTTTTTTATGGGTTGGGGTTTGTTGTCGATGTTACAGTAGCTGAAAAACAAAAGTCGTTTTTAATTGAATGTACAATGTTCATAACCTACGGCTTTCCAAAATACTCTTTTTTTTCTGTGCGCCCTATATTTGGGAATAAGAAAAAGAAATGACACAAGACACAAAAATATCAGACAAGACACAATATTTTTTTTATGAAATATACTTTATTGGACCAGAAAGTTTGCTCTCGTTAAAAAATGAATCGTGTAAGTCCGGATGAAATATCCAGATCACGATGATTTTTTTTTACCCCTATTTTTTCTGTCTCTCTCTCTGTTATAGACAGACGAGAGAGAAGCGCGCGCGCGCGTAGATATAAAAAAACTCTTTCGTTTCCCTCGTCACAGTCCGATGTCGAAAGGTCGCCAAAACGACTTACGAACCTCCCTTGAGAGGCACCTGCTGCGCGCGACCCCTCGACTCGTCCCACACGCGCTCCCTACTCAGTAATTTTTTGTTTTTTTTTGGGGTTTTCTTTCCTCTCCACTTTCATTCCTCCATTATCTGATTGAAAAAGACAGGCCGATCCGTCATCGAGAAACCCGTACGTCTCCGAACCGTCCACCTCGACTCTACAGCATGGGCCATCCACAATGGATATTTACACCCACCTGAAGCAGGCTTTACCATGTCTGCAGCAACTCCATCCATACCTCACAGAAGCTGTCCAGTAACTAAATCGTACTAGGACTTTCGTATGCTTCGGAAGCGATGAAGTCACTAAGGTTCTTCAAATCAGGCCATCGACATCCTTTGATAGATATTTTTTTTTCAATTCAAAGGAAAGTCGACTCTTGTCTCCCGGCAAGACCACACGGCATATTTTCCACCGATCTGTGAGAGGCTCAGACCATCCATGGAACCGAATCTACGGTGAGTACAAAGTCATGCCACCGCATCTGCTGCGGAAATCGGCCGCGCCCCGCGACGCGACAAATTCCCGCCCCAGGGTTCCGGGCCGGGCCCGCAAGGTAACCACACGTAAAGCTACTCTCAGGATCCGCGTGAGAGACAAGAACGACCTAAAATGGAACCAGATTATTCGGAAACGTTCCCTCATGGACCAGTTACTGCCTCCCCCAAAATGACCACGGAAGTGGAGAAAAATGGAGGTTGAGAAAAAAAACCCCAAAGTACCTACTTGCAATAATTCATTTCCTTACAATCCTTTCCCTCCCCCCCTCCACGCGAAATAAAAAATGCCGAAAAAAAGAGAATTTTGATGCGAAAAGCATCCTGTTAAAAAAAAGGAAAAAAGGGGGCAGCCCTCGTCATCTCAGCCTACGATCTTTACCACTCTATGTCGTCTCAGACCGCGCACTGTGGGACGACACAAAGAATGGCTCGGATCCGAATTGCCCCCTTTCTTCTTACCCTTCCCTCTCTTATTTTTCTCAATTACGAGAGCAGACTTTTTTAAAAAAAAAAATGTACCTTTTGTGTTCCAATTTCTTCTCGTTCAAGTCATTTTTTTTCCTCAAAACTCAAATTTATTCGTTACATTTTTTTTCGGTGGATTTTTTATTTTCAACTCAAAGTAGGGATGTACTGTGGAATACAAAAATGAGCAATGTTAAAAAAGCACTAAATATATAAGAAATTGCCGACCCGTCTCCCCCCTCTCACGAGGCTTCACAGACCGGGTTGCTCAGCAATTTTAGGAACCATTTCTTTTTAATGAAATGTGCGACGGCCGAAGAAAAAAAAACCGCGCTCTAACCAAAAAAAAATATTCTCGATGTTTTCACCGCTAGTACCAGGACCCTAGCGGACTTTTATCTTCTCGCCCCTGGTTTCGAAAAAAGATGGATTGCCGACCCGTCTCCCCCTCTCACGAGGCTTCACAGACCGGGTTGCTCGGCAATTTTAGGAACCATTTCTTTTGAATGAAATGTACGACAGTTGAAGAAAACCCGCGCTCTAACCAAAAAAAAAATTATTCTCGATGTTTTCACCGCTAGTACCAGGACCCTAGCGGACTTTTATCTTCTCGCCCCTGGTTTCGAAAAAAGATGGATTGCCGACCCGTCTCCCCCTCCCACGAGGCTTCACAGACCGGGTTGCTCGGCAATTTTAGGAACCATTTCTTTTTAATGAAATGTACGATAGCCGAAGAAAACCCGCGCTCTAACCAAAAAAAAAAATTCTCGATGTTTTTTCACCGCTAGTACCAGGATCCTAGCGGACTTTTTTCTTCTCGCGCCTGGTTACGAAAAGATAGAAATGGATTTTGAGTGCGTGCATGCATGTGTTTAACAAAAAATGTAACGAATACATTTGAGTTTTTTTTTTTTTTAAAAAGTTGAGTTAAAAAAAAAGAAATTGGAAAAATGAAAGATACATTTTATGAAAAAAACACTTACCTTTTCCATGATCCGGAATGGAGCGAAGAGACTTTGAAGCGGAGAGTATTTGGAAAGCTAATTACGCGAAAACTACATTTTTTTTAAAAAAAATTTCCGTCTGAAAGGAAAATGATTTTACCGAAACAACATAATAGTAAATTGTAAAAAAAACAGGCATATTTCAATAAAAATTACAAGTCCCGCGACACACCATCGTTAAAACGGTTAGGTTTCCAAAAATTTTACAAGTCCGCGACGAGAGGCGTCGTTCCAACACCTCTGATGCGAAAGCGTAAAAAAAATACAAGTTCCGCGATTCCCTTCGTAAGTACCGTTCAAGGTCCAAAAATAATAAAAGTCCGAGACGAGAGGCGTCGTTCCAACACCTCTGATGCGAAAGCGTAGAAAAAACAATTACAAGTTCAGCGACCCCCCCAACTCCAGCAACGTTCAATGTCCAAAAAATTTTACAAGTCCGCGACGAGAGGCGTCGTTCCAACACCTCTGATTCGAGCGAGTATCGGAAAAAAACACAAGTTCCGCGAGACACCTTCGTTAGCACCGTTAGGTTTCCGGTGTCCAAAAATTTCACAAGTCCGCGACGAGAGGCGTCGTTCCAACACCTCTGATGCGAAAGCGTAAAAAAAATACAAGTTCCGCGACTCCCTTCGTAAGTACCGTTCAATGTCCAAAAATAATAAAAGTCCGAGACGAGAGGCGTCGTTCCAACACCTCTGATGCGAAAGCGTAGAAAAAACAATTACAAGTTCAGCGACCCCCCAACTCCAGCAACGTTCAATGTCCAAAAAATTTTACAAGTCCGCGACGAGAGGCGTCGTTCCAACACCTCTGATTCGAGCGAGTATCGGAAAAAAACACAAGTTCCGCGAGACACCTTCGTTAGCACCGTTAGGTTTCCGGTGTCCAAAAATTTCACAAGTCCGCGACGAGAGGCGTCGTTCCAACACCTCTGATGCGAAAGCGTAAAAAAAATACAAGTTCCGCGACTCCCTTCGTAAGTACCGTTCAAGGTCCAAAAATAATAAAAGTCCGAGACGAGAGGCGTCGTTCCAACACCTCTGATGCGAAAGCGTAGAAAAAACAATTACAAGTTCAGCGACCCCCCAACTCCAGCAACGTTCAATGTCCAAAAAATTTTACAAGTCCGCGACGAGAGGCGTCGTTCCAACACCTCTGATTCGAGCGAGTATCGGAAAAAAACACAAGTTCCGCGAGACACCTTCGTTAGCACCGTTAGGTTTCCGGTGTCCAAAAATTTCACAAGTCCGCGACGAGAGGCGTCGTTCCAACACCTCTGATGCGAAAGCGTAAAAAAAATACAAGTTCCGCGACTCCCTTCGTAAGTACCGTTCAAGGTCCAAAAATAATAAAAGTCCGAGACGAGAGGCGTCGTTCCAACACCTCTGATGCGAAAGCGTAGAAAAAACAATTACAAGTTCAGCGACCCCCCAACTCCAGCAACGTTCAATGTCCAAAAAATTTTACAAGTCCGCGACGAGAGGCGTCGTTCCAACACCTCTGATTCGAGCGAGTATCGGAAAAAAACACAAGTTCCGCGAGACACCTTCGTTAGCACCGTTAGGTCTCCGGTGTCCAAAAATTTCACAAGTCCGCGACGAGAGGCGTCGTTCCAACACCTCTGATTCGAAAGCGTCAAAAACATAAGTTAGCGCGCTGTAGAACGCCATTCCAGCGTTCTTGGTAACGGGAAAAAAATTACGAGTAGTGAGCAAGCCGGCAGCGCTGCCAGACGCAAGCTGGTCTCGTGAGTCAGTTGCACTCCCTTTATAGTACCATCTCAAAAAAAAAAAAAAAAAAAAAAAAAAAAAAAAAAAAAGTTTTTTTTAAACGAACAACGGAAGGCAGGAGTTCCTCCTCGGCCTGTTAAACGCAAGCTGGTCTCCTAAGTCAGTTGCACTCACTTTATAACACCATCTCAAAAAAAAAAAAAAAAAAAAAAAAAAGTTTTTTTAAATGAACAACGGAAGGCAGGAGTTCCTCCTCGGCCTGTTAAACGCAAGCTGGTCTCCGAAGTCAGTTGCACTCACTTTATAACACCATCTATAAAAAAAAAAAAAAAAAAAAAAAAAAGTTTTTTTAAACGAACAACGGAAGGCAGGAATTCCTCCTCGGCCTGTTAAACGCAAGCTGGTCTCCTAAGTCAGTTGCACTCACTTTATAACGCCATCTCAAAAAAAAAAAAAGTTAAAAAAAAAAAAAAAAAAAAGGTTTTATAAACGAAGAGCGGAGGGCAGGAGTCCCTCCTCAGCCGTCCAGGTCTTCCACGGCCACTCGGCGCGTTGACGAGCTGCCCGGAACAGCCGAAGGATGCTTTCTGTTAACACCGCAAGGTTTCCGGCATCCAAAACGGGAAAAGCGCTGTCGTTAACACCGCAAGGTAGCAGGCGCTTCCCTTCAGGGATTCCCTTCAAGGTAGCAGGCGCTTCCCTTCAGTCCCTTCAGGGCGCTTCCCATCCCTCGGGGATGAGATTGAAGCCCGAATCACGCTTCTGATATATATCTACAGTCACTTCTTAATTTTAGTGGTGTGGGTCGAATTAAAAGTTTTCTATTTTAAAAAACCTCATTTTTTCAAAAGTTACTGCACAAAATTACTTGTAATTAACTGAATATATATAGATATTAAAAGTACATAGTTGGAAATTTTTATATAATTTTATGTTTATAAAAAATCTTTGAAAAAACAATTAAAAAATTTACAAAAATAAAAATCATATTTTATAGATGTTTGGAAAGTACCATTTCTTCTAAAAAATATATTCATATATTTTCCCATATTATATAAAATTTTCAAAAGTTTATATTGGGTACTTCATTTAAAATTACGACATAGTTGGAGTGAAATCCTGTTTCTGATATATAAAATCGATTTTTTGAAGGGTTCTTTTTATTACTAATTGAAAGATTGGTATAAAATCTCTTTCATTTTTATATTTTGTAAGTTTAAGGAGTATTTAAATAACAGTTTAAATATTTTATCATAAATATTAAGAATACGTTTAAATCTGAACCTTATTTATTTGAAATGGGCGTGGCTAAACGAAAACTCGTGTTTCTTCTTACAAAATAAAAAAAAATTCTTAGTTTTTATATTTACATAGCATCATTTCAATGTTTATCATAAATATTAAAAACAAGTAACTGATAAGTGGTTTTGGGGGGCGTGATTATTAGTTTCTTTTAAAATTACGGCTTGATTTGAGAGAAATCCTGCTTTTATTATATATTTACAATTATTTCTTAATTTAAGCGGTATGAGTGGAATAAAAAATTTTCTATTAAAAAAAACCTCATTTTAATGGTTTTTAAATAATATTTTAATTTTTTTTATTGTAAATATTAAAAATATCTGTCAGTACCTGTCAACGCTAGTAAAAGTTCCGAAATTAACGAAAAATCGCTGTGCACACCAAACAAACGTGACTGGCGACGTAATTTCAATCTCGATCAAAGACCGCCTCTCATTCGGAAAACACTCGTTCAAAACTCAGCGAAATACATTAATAAACACTCTTACCGTTTCATTTCGCACGCCTCGCGACGCCGAAACGGTATTCAGATCACATTTTAAGCATCTTTAGCGTAAATATTAAAAATATCTTTGCGAGTGGGCGGAGCTTATTCCCTGCCGCGTTTTAAGCATTCAAAACGCATCATTCGAACGCGAAATGTTTTAAAATTGTGTGCAACGCGGTCGCTTCGCCACCCAAGAGCGATTTTTTTAACGAAAAATCGCTGTGCACACCAAAGAAACGTGACTGGCGACGTAATTTCAATCTCGATCAAAGACCGCCTCTCATTCGAAAAACACTCGTTCAAAACTCAGCGAAATACATTAATAAAGACTCTTACCGTTTCATTTCGCACGCCTCGCGACGCCGAAACGGTATTCAGACCACATTTTAAGCATCTTTAGCGTAAATATTAAAAATATCTTTGCGAGTGGGCGGAGCTTATTCCCTGCCGCGTTTTAAGCATTCAAAACTCATCATTCGAACGCGAAATGTTTTAAAATTGTGTGCAACGCGGTCGCTTCGCCACCCAAGAGCGATTTTTTTAACGAAAAATCGCTGTGCACACCAAAGAAACGTGACTGGCGACGTAATTTCAATCTCGATCAAAGACCGCCTCTCATTCGAAAAACACTCGTTCAAAACTCAGCGAAATACATTAATAAAGACTCTTACCGTTTCATTTCGCACGCCTCGCGACGCCGAAACGGTATTCAGATCACATTTTAAGCATCTTTAGCGTAAATATTAAAAATATCTTTGCGAGTGGGCGGAGCTTATTCCCTGCCGCGTTTTAAGCATTCAAAACGCATCATTCGAACGCGAAATGTTTTAAAATTGTGTGCAACGCGGTCGCTTCGCCACCCAAGAGCGATTTTTTTAACGAAAAATCGCTGTGCACACCAAAGAAACGTGACTGGCGACGTAATTTCAATCTCGATCAAAGACCGCCTCTCATTCGAAAAACACTCGTTCAAAACTCAGCGAAATACATTAATAAAGACTCTTACCGTTTCATTTCGCACGCCTCGCGACGCCGAAACGGTATTCAGATCACATTTTAAGCATCTTTAGCGTAAATATTAAAAATATCTTTGCGAGTGGGCGGAGCTTATTCCCTGCCGCGTTTTAAGCATTCAAAACGCATCATTCGAACGCGAAATGTTTTAAAATTGTGTGCAACGCGGTCGCTTCGCCACCCAAGAGCGATTTTTTTAACGAAAAATCGCTGTGCACACCAAAGAAACGTGACTGGCGACGTAATTTCAATCTCGATCAAAGACCGCCTCTCATTCGAAAAACACTCGTTCAAAACTCAGCGAAATACATTAATAAAGACTCTTACCGTTTCATTTCGCACGCCTCGCGACGCCGAAACGGTATTCAGATCACATTTTAAGCATCTTTAGCGTAAATATTAAAAATATCTTTGCGAGTGGGCGGAGCTTATTCCCTGCCGCGTTTTAAGCATTCAAAACGCATCATTCGAACGCGAAATGTTTTAAAATTGTGTGCAACGCGGTCGCTTCGCCACCCAAGAGCGATTTTTTTAACGAAAAATCGCTGTGCACACCAAAGAAACGTGACTGGCGACGTAATTTCAATCTCGATCAAAGACCGCCTCTCATTCGAAAAACACTCGTTCAAAACTCAGCGAAATACATTAATAAAGGCTCTTACCGTTTCATTTCGCACGCCTCGCGACGCCGAAACGGTATTCAGATCACATTTTAAGCATCTTTAGCGTAAATATTAAAAATATCTTTGCGAGTGGGCGGAGCTTATTCCCTGCCGCGTTTTAAGCATTCAAAACGCATCATTCGAACGCGAAATGTTTTAAAATTGTGTGCAACGCGGTCGCTTCGCCACCAAACAGCGATTTTTTTAACGAAACGCCCTGATTTTGTAACTTAAATATAAATGCCGAGATATTTTTTGTACTATAATTTAATTTACGAAGAATTTTGTTTTAAAAGATAAATTTTGCGTTTCGCATAGAATTTTTTTATCTAGTTATATCCCAGGCGTCTTCAGTATCGAAAATAACAGTGTTGAAAATTTTTAGTCTGCATACTTTATGAAATCGATTTTTTTTAAAAAAAAAAACAGCAGTTCTATCAGCTTATATTTTTAAATATATGATTTTTATGAATTTTTTAATTGCCTTTTTCACAGATTCTTTATAAACGTGAAAAGCGATACAAAATTACATTTAAAAATAATTTTTAAGGTATGTTTCAAGCGCGATTCGCATCTAAAATTTCTTGTTTAAAATGTTTCTAAATTTAAGTGGTATGGTTGGATTTTTTCACACGCGATTTTTAGCTGTGTAGTAAAATATAGGCACAAAAGAGTTCTGGGACTCAAAATCACTTACTTTGTTAATCTTATATATTATTTTTCAGCTTAACGGACTTGCAAGCTCACTAATTTTATCGTTTAGTAAATTTATAAATGCTTTTTTTTTCATAGATTCATACAAAATATTTCTTTAATTTTTTTTTAATACACCGTTCAGATACCTCTCGAGCAAGGTATCGGTGGATTCGTATCGATTTTTTAGAAATGCGTCCTTTTCCATCTGTGACACTCTACAGCGCGCCTCCTGTCGTACAATATATGAACTAACGGCGAAATTACGAGTACAACGTTGTCACTATGCCGAAAAATTTAAAAAAAACGAAAATTTTGAAAATGTCTTCCGACACATCTCGCTAAAAAAAATTTTAATCACATTTAAAAAAATTTTTTTTAATTAATTGTTTTATTTCCGGTACCTATCTGAGACGTGCGAAAAAAATAACTTTTCGACTAGACACTCGAAATTCGACAAGGAGGTTCCCTCTCCGTCAGGGCTTTCGTTCCGACGCCTTTCCGACCCTCTCCTCGGTCGACTAGGGGTCGGAAACCCCTCTCGAAATTTCGGGTGAAATATTCGACGTCGTCTCCCGCGCAGGGTTTTCGGCCGAAGAGATCGCGGAGACTGTCGCCGTGACGTCTCGCGACCCTCTCGCCGACGGTACCGAGCCTGCCCCTTTCCGGCGGCGTCGAGGGGGCCCCGGGCCCCTCTCGAATTTCGGACCTTGAATTTCTGGCCCCGGGGCCACCGCGCGATCGACGGAACTCCACGAAATGTTTTTCGGAATCTACGGGTCGGTCCGCGTCTCGAAATCTGGATCCGGCGGCGTCGGTGCGAACGGGGCCTCCTCCGGGGTCGTTTTTAGCATTTCCAGACGACTCGATTTCACAGTTTTCGCCCCCTTTACCCACGAAAAAAGCGGATGCCGACCGAAACGGAGATATTTTCGAATTCTTCGATTTTTTTCCCAAAGTCGGAGGGGTCGCACGACCCGTTCCAGGCGGGTCGGGTTCGGGTCGGGTCCGAAAAAACGGGTCCGGACGGGTCGTGTCGCACGTCAAACTTTTGCAAAAAAATCAAACAACTCGAAAACGATTTTCTTTCGGGTGTCCCGCGATTCGCGGGACCGCGGAGCTCGATAAACTTTTCGGACGAAATCTTTCTCTCGCGGAAAAAAGGGGGCGGGACACCGGCCCGAGTCGTAAACGGGGGGTCGTCGGAGAACGCGTGCCGAACCGAAACGAAAAACAGTCGGAAGGTGGACGAGGCGCTCTTCGGTCACCCCCGGGATCCCGTTTTTCGATTCTGACAAAAACATTCATTAGGGGTCAACGACCTCTATCGATACAGAGAGCGATTCCTCGGGGGTACCAAATCGAAGGGCAGGTGGGGGTCTCTCCACCGAGCAAAAAATGAAACGTTTCCGCCCGTAAACGCGCACGACGGGACGTTTTCGGCGTTTCGACCCGAAATTTCCAAAGAGCCCCTCTCCCCCGGTCGACCGGGGAGGGGAGCGAAACCGAACGGAAACGAAAGCTCTGACTGAGGGGGAACATTCGCGCCGAATTTCGAGTGCCTGCTGCAAACTTTTTTTTGCCGTCTCTAGGTGAAATTCCTGCCGGCGGAAATTCGCTTAAAAAAGGCAAGGCGAGTAGACTGGGTCGTGTCGCATATCAAACTTTCGGAAAACGATCGTAGGATTCAAAAATTTAATTTTTTCAGTCGTCCCGCGATTTGCGGGACCGCGAAGCTCGATAAACTTTTCGGCCGAAATCAGTGTCTTGCGGAAAAAAGGGGGTGGCACACCCGCCCGAGTCGTAAACGGGGGGTGGTCGGAGAACGCGTGCACAACCGAAACGAAAAGCAGTCGGAAGGTGGACGAGGCGCTCTTCGGTCACCCCCGGGATCCCGTTTTTCGATTCTGACAAAAACATTCATTAGGGGTCAACGACCTCTATCGATACAGAGAGCGATTCCTCGGGGGTACCAAATCGAAGGGCAGGTGGGGGTCTCTCCACCGAGCAAAAAATGAAACGTTTCCGCCCGTAAACGCGCACGACGGGACGTTTTCGGCGTTTCGACCCGAAATTTCCAAAGAGCCCCTCTCCCCCGGTCGACCCGGGAGGGGAGCGAAACCGAGCGGAAACGAAAGCTCTGACGGAGGGGGGAACGTTCGCGCCGAATTTCGAGTTCCTGCTGCAAACTTTTTTTTGCCGTCCCGACGGAGACCCGCATCAAAAAGGCAATATTCAACGATCGTTATAAACGAGACAAAAAACGAAAAGACGAAACTTAAACCGCGTTTCGCGTCGGACGGGTCCCCCGGAAGCCCTCTAAGAAGAATAATCTTTTCTGCAACGAATAACTAGTGTACCGGAAAACTTTAAAGTGGCTCCGTTGAACAGAAACAATGTTTAAAAAAATTTTACAATTCTGAGATGTTTTTCTTTTTATGTAAGGAAAAAAAAAAAAAAAAAAAAATTGCAACACGGATACCAAACCAGTCCAGATGATGGATGACCCCTCGTCAGTAACATCGGGCATTGAGGCACGGACATTAACAATATTAGATCGGTCTTGATCTTGCTATCTCCGAGCGAAAAGTGACTGCAGATCGCTCAAAAGCTCCCTATTTATATCCAATTCTACAAAAAAAAAAAAAAAAAAAAACAATTTTTTTTTTTTTTATGCTATATAGTATATATATTGGATTGCTTTGTAGGTTTATTTTCCACGAGTTTCGACTTCTGTCTCAGATATAAAAATCTAAACAAAGCAGATTGAAAAAAAAAAAAAAAAAAAAAAATTTTTTTTTTTTTTTTTTTTTCATGTGATATATATTGTTTTGCTTTGTAAGTTTATTTTCCACGAGTTTCGACTTCTGTCTCAGATATAAAGATCTAAACAAAGCAGATTGAAAAAAAAAAAAAAAAAAAATTTTTTTTTTTTTTTTTTTTTTTTTTTTTTTTTTAGGAATAAGGTATAATTAGGTGGATATTGAGCGATCTGCAGTCACTTATCGCTCGGAGATGGAATATTCAACACCTATCGCCGTTAATGCCTGTGCCTCAGTGCCCGATGTTGCCGACGAGGAATCATCGTCTCGACTTTGGTGTCACTTATGCAAAGATCCCAGAAAAATTTCGAAGATAATTTTACACGGCTGTGGTCACGAATGTCATGCCGGTTGCCTCGTTCGAAAAATAAAACAAGATTTAAAATATCCAGAATCTGTGCTCACTTGTTTCGCGTGTTCCACCCCCGTCCATTGGAGCGACCTGCGCGCCGTGTGGCCAATAATGCACCCACCTCCTGTGACCTCAAAAAAATGACATTTAAACTACTTCGCTCGGAGTCAACGCCGGCTGCTGCTGCTGACGACGACGATGACCGTGCCCGATGTCCGCGCCGACCAGCTGCGTCTCTTCGATTCGAGTTTGGGTGACCGTGCGTTCGCAGAGAGTGGACCTCGACGACTCGGGTGCCCGCATACTGCAGGGAGTCGCTTTTCACTCGGAGTCGAGACCGGCTGCTGCCGTTGATGTCCGTGCTCCAATGCCGCTGACCAGTGGTCATCTGGACTCGATCACCCCGATCGGGTCGTGTTACCCATCAAACTTATGGAAAAAATCAGAGAATTGAAAAATTCTATTTTTTTTTCGAATGGCAATTCTGGTTTTTATACATATTTAAACTGTGAGATTTATTTGTAAATAAATACGTGCAGTAGCACTTTTAAAACTTGACAAAATTATTTGTCTATTATTGAAACAACTAAGTTTAGATTAAAAAAAAAAAAAAAAAAAAAAAAAAAAAAAAATTAATGCTGAATCTAAAGTCATTCTTCGCTTGGAGATTTTAGAGTCCAGGGGACACAATCTTTGTTTTAAAAGTTGAGGAATGAATAAATCCTTCTATAGTAAAAAAAAACTAGCCTTAAAAGGAATGACTCCTGGAATGATGCTGATGTGGAAGATTTCCGGAACTAACGAATCCGGGTTGTCCACTCCTTCCATGAGCCGAATAGACCAATCAGGAAAGGGATCCGTCTATGCATCGCCGTATGGGTTACCATAAAGAGAGGAAAGGTTACCATCGCCAACAATCGCCAAGTTTGTCGCCAACTTGGCGATATATCGCCAAATTTGGCGACCAAAGTTAGTTGTCAAAAGTGACGCCAACTTGGCGATAACTGTAATATTTCGCCAAATTTTTAATTTCTTTACAACACCAGTCGTTTGATACATCATTTGAGAGGTTTGCAACTGCTTATTCATATAATGGATTTCTTGTGTGTTATCCCCCACTCTGCTTCCAAGGGGGGACACATTTTTAATTTCTTTACAACACCAGTCGTGTTACACAAGATTTGAAAGGTCTGCAACTGCTTATTCATATTATGGATGTCTTGTGTGTCACCCCCACACTCTGCTCTCCCCAGGGAGGGGTCACATTTTTAATTTCTTTACAACACCAGTTGTGTGACACATCATTTGAAAGGTCTGCAACTGTTTATTCATTTTATAGATGTCTTGTGTGTCACCCCCACTCTGCCCCCCAGGGGGGCACATTTTCAATTTTTTACAACACCAGTCGTGTGACATATCATTTGAGAGGTCTGCAGCTGCTTATTCATATTATGGATGTCTTTTGTGTCACCTCCCACTCTGTCCCCCAGGTGGGCATATTTTTAATTTCTTTACAACACCAGTCGTGTGACACATCAGTTGAAAGGTCTGCAACTGCTTATTCATACCATGGGGTATTGGCGAGCGCAGCAAGCAGGGGTAGCCAATAATTTAAAATCGCGAAGCGATTACGCGGGGTATTGGCGAGCATAGCGAGCAGGGGGGCGGCGCCCCCCTAGTCAAATATAAAATACTTTCTAAATATATTATTCAGAAACGAATCAATGTATTATAAAATAATTTCTAAATAACTCATAACTTATTCTTTGTGTCAACAAAAATAAAAAATCTAAAGAGGTCATTGACCTTTGACCTTCAGTTGTTTGATCGGTGTTGGTATTTCCTAAGCGTTGCAGTAGTTGTTAACTGTGTAAAAAACTCAAAAAAAAAAAAAAAAAAAACTTTTTTTTTTTTTTTTTTTTTTTTTTTTTTTTTTTAAGCTTATGACAGGTTATAAATGCGTTTAGTTTTACAACAAATTAGACACAAATGGGAGGGAAATTTAGCATACAAAACACCTTTCAAAATATGTGCGCGTTACATGTTAACTTCCAATGTGGATATAGTAGATGGACTCGTCAATGGATCTATGGCTGTATTACGATATATTGAAACATGTCCTATTAAAAACACTAAAAAAATGGGTGTCAAAAGAGTATGGCTTGAATTTTTTAGACAGCCCACAAATCGGAAAAAACAAAAGAAGTCAAGCGTTTCGCTACATGATTCAAAACAAGATTTCGCACAAGTGGACGCCCATTGAGCGATGTAAAAAGTCGATTCACAAAACAAGAAACGGAGCCCTCTCTGTTATTCGAAATCAATTTCCTCTCGTAGTAGCCGAAGCCATGACCATTCACAAATCTCAAGGGGCAACGTTCGACGAATGCGCGGTAGGTTTAACCCCCAAAATGTCTCCTCAACTCTATTATGTGGCATGTTCCCGTTGTAAAAAATTAAATACATTACACCTTTTCCCAAATTTTCAACTTCCAAAAGAAACTAAAGAAGATGATCCTATTTCGAAGGCATTGGATAGATTGCGACAAAATCCAGTCATTCCGAGATTTAAATTTTTACGAGAGTGTTGTGAGCCTTACGGTCTTCAAATGATGTATCACAACGTACAATCTCTCCGCAAACATTACGATGATATTAAAACAAATCCTTGTTTTATGAATAGCGACGTTTTACTTTTCGCCGAAACTTGGACTGTTTCTAATGATACATTTCTATTCGAAGGTTTTAATAGACCCTATGAAATTCTTAGTGACCTTTCTACACCAAAACCGTCTGGCGTGTCCATTTATCTCAAGAAAAAGAGTTTTGGTGAAAATAGTTATAAAAAATATGCAAATTATGAAACCGGGGTTCATCTTATCGCAGTAAAATTGAGACGATGCCAAATTGCTGTTTTGTATGCGAGACCTCAAGCCTCCGTAGATGATATTTTAAAAGCAATAAATAAAACCTTATTAAAAACTGAAGAAATGTTTACTATATTATTTGGCGACTTTAATATTGAAATGAATTCTGAACAAGGGTTATATCTCAGAGATATATTGGATGATATCTACTATTTGCAAATGCGAAATGATCCCAAAGAGTTTACGACCAAAGGTAGAACAACAATAGATGCTATATTTTCTTCGAGGCCATTACTTTGTTGCGGTGTTTATGAAAGTATATTTAGTTACCATTTACCCCTTTACGCTCGTTGTGATTCCAGTCTCTTTCCCAATGATGATGTAAGTGATGATTCATTTGATAAGCCAATTCAGGTTTCGTCTGATGAGGATGATGACACACATGTTAACACGTTTGATGGCGATGGTGATATGTTTGAAAGAGATTCTTATGATGAACTGTTTGATCACGATTTATCATATTATAATGCCAATGTAATCAATATAGAATAAAAAAAACTCATCCAATTATATATATTAAAAAAAAAAAAAAAAAAAAAAAATTTTTCAAATGGTTACTGTAATTTCTTAAATTACAATTTTATTTTTTTTTTTTTTTTTTTTTTATTTTTTTTTTTTTTTTCGTATAAAAAGAAACTTTCTGGGTCAGACAGTTTTCTTTTGCTTCTTATCTGACAGATTTTCTTGTTCTTAAACCTTTTGCATCATGCCGCCAAACGCTAAAGATTATACATCTTTAAGAAGTTATACGAGGAGCATCTTTGAAAATCATAAAACTTTCCCCTGCCCTCGATGCAAAACCATTCTTTTACCCAAGCAATTCGAAAAGCATTGTTCTCAAAACCATCAATTAAATTCTCGACTCTCTTGCGTTTGGTGTTTGAGTAAGGTTTCTTGGAAAAGCGGACAGAAAAATAATCACGTCGATCACCTTCTTCCGTGTTTTCGTAAATTTATGAAACTTGTCAAAGTTGAACCTAAACCACAACCGCCCACAACCGAAATGTTTATTCCGTCAATCAAACCTAAACCCACGGCTTTCGACGCGAAACCCATGGCCGAGAAACGGTGTCTGTTCGGTCACGATTTCGAATTTCCCCCCGCGCGCGCCCGCGATCTCGTCTGGCCCATGCCCCCCTGGACCCGAACCCCCCGACTTTCGAAGACGAGTCTCTCGACAGGGCCGCGTCGTGCGTCCGAAAGTACGTGGAACTGGGAGACGAGGCGGAATGGTTTCACGCCGCGGTGCGAACCGTTGCTTTTCCGGGTTTCCTGGAAGCCATGGACGGGGACGAAGGGCGGACTCGAACCCTCACGTTCTCCTGCTGGTGCGACGGCGGCGGAGAGCCCTCGGAAGCACGACTCGGGCAGCACAGGCACATGATCATAGTTTCGTCGCCCCCCCCCCCGGGACACTTTTTACGAAACGTGTGGGATAAAATCAACGTGGAAAACCGACCGCGTAAAAATTTCAGATGCATGTACTACAAACGCCTCGCGTCGGCCATGCATCTGGCCAACACCCTCGGCTACCTGTGCAAGCGCGAGTCCCGGTGCAATTTCACGGGCGAAGACAAAAAATCCCCCGAGAAACAGAACCACTTCTACCTGTTCGAGAGCCTCCCGAGGGACTACATGCTGCCGCTCGTGTTGCAATGGGAAGGCGGCCTCGTCCAATTCCTCGACCAGAATTTCAGGAGCTTCGATCGAGAGGAACTGGTGAAGTCCATCATGACTTTTTTCGAACGCAAGTGGCGCTTCAAAATCAAAGACATTCCCGGAATCGCGCTCGACACCGTCCTTCCGGTCGCTAAAGGATTATTACCCTGCCGCCAGGGCCCCACGGACATTTTTCTACATCTCACCGATAAACGTAAACTCTATTTCGAACGCAATCCGGATTTGAGGCATCTCACTCGGAAAGAATGGTTGGAAAAGCAAGCCGACGAGGGTAATCTTTTTTACTACGCAGTGGGGGAAGAACAATGGACCCCACGCCCCTACCACCAGGGTTTGATCAACGATTTTAAACCTATCGTCGATCGATTAAGGGAGCTGGAATGGGAAATTACGCACCGGACCCCTCGTCCGTATCAACAGCCCTCGATCGACGAAATAAAACCCACAGTCGATCGAAACAAAGAGCTGAGAGAGGAAAATGAAACGCTCAAAAAGGAAATTGAGCAATTGAAGCAGGAACTCGATAGGGCGAAAACACCTAGAATTTAAGTTTTTCATTTATTTATGAACGCTCCCACCTCACGGCTAAAATCTATGTTTTCGTGCCTTTATACTATTAGTCTGTTTTGTTGAAAAAAAAAAAAAAAAAAAAATTTTTTTTTTTTTTTTTTTTTTTAAGG
The DNA here is from genome assembly GCA_964019185.1 of Maratus speculifer. Taxonomy (NCBI): domain Eukaryota; kingdom Metazoa; phylum Arthropoda; class Arachnida; order Araneae; family Salticidae; genus Maratus; species Maratus speculifer. The sequence goes on along the minus strand of OZ025294.1, from coordinate 388,019,699 downwards.
GGGGGGAGTGTAATATAAATGCATTTAGTCGTGTCCCAAATTATCCTTTTGTCGCATTATTTTTTGTCTCATCATGCCGAAAGACAATTGCGACAATTTAAGACTTTATTGGAGTTTTATTAAGCGGAATTCCTCCTCTTTTCAATGCCCTCTCTGTAACGCTTCTCTCGTATCCATCCAATTCGAAAAACATTGCTCCGCATCGCACAATTTAAATTCCAGACTCTGTTGCGTCTGGTGCCTCGGGAAAACATCTTGGTCGAGCAAACAGAAACTCGAGCACGTGGATCATTTGCTGCAATGTTGGAGAAAATTTCTAAAACAGAACACTTTACCGCCAGAAAATCCCACTCTCGAGGCGAAACCGGAACCCGTTCCCTTCGACTGGAAGCCCATGGCCCAGGCCAAGTGTCTGTTCGATCACGCGTTCGATCCTCCATCACGAGCTTACGATCTCATCTGGCCCATGCCTCTGGACCCGAACCCGCTGACTTTCGAAGATGATTCTTTAAACAGGGCCGTTTCTTGCGTCCGAAAATATTTGGAACTCGGGAACGAAGCAGAATGGTTTCACGCCATGGTCCGAATTCCCGCGTTTCCGGGTTTTTTAGAAGCCGTGGACAGGGACGAGGGCAGGACTCGCACCCTCACGTTCTCGTGCTGGTGCGACGGAGGGGAGCCCTCGGAGGCTCGATTCAGGCAGCACAGGCACATGATCGTAGTTTCCTCGCCCCCGGGACACTTTCTCAGAGACGTGTGGTCGAAAATAGAGGTGGGAGAACGACGGCCCCGCAGAAACTTCAGGTGCCTGTACTGCAAACCCATCGACTCCGCCATGCAGCTCGTCCACACCATCGGCTACCTGTCCAAGCGCGAGTCCCGCTGCAACTTCTCTTCGGAATACAAAGATAATTCGCCCGAAAAACAGAACCACTTTTACTGTTTCGAAAGCCTCCCCAAAGACTACCGGCTGCCGCTCGTCCTGCAGTGGGAAGGCGGTCTCACGAGTCTCCTCGACTTGATCTTCAAAGACTTGAAGCGAGACAAAATGGTACAGGCGGACATGGATTTTTACGAAAGTAAATGGCGCTTCAAAATAAAAAATATCCCCGGAATCACGCTCGGCACGGTCCTCCCGGTCGCGAAAGAATTTCAACCCTGTCCGGGTCCCACGGATTTTTTTCTCCATCTCACGAAAGGTCGCAAACTTTTTTTCGAACGCAACCCGATTTTGAAAAATCTCACTCGGGAAACCTGGCTAGAAAAACAAGCCCAGATGGGCAACCTCTTCTACTACGTCGTGGGGGAAGACCACTGGACCCCTCGTCCGTATCAACAGTCCCTGATCAACGAATTCAAGCCCATAGTCGATCAAAACAAAGAGCTGAGTGAGGAAAATGAAATGCTCAAAAGGGAAATTGAGGAATTGAAGCAGGAACTCGATAGGGCGAAAAGACTTAGAATTTAAGTTTTCATTTATTTATAAGCCTTTAAACCTAAAAAAAAAAAAATAAAAAAAAAAAAAATAAATTTTTTTTTTTTTTTTTTTTTTTTTTTTTTTTTTTTTTTTTTTTTTTAGATTGTGAAAATGTTATAAATACTTTCAGTCGTACCCCAAATTATCCTTTTGTCGGATTTTTTTCTGTCTCATCGTACCCACCGGATCATGCCGCCTTCTCAAAACAAATCTTCGAAAGACGGATGCAGGGATTTAAGACGTTATTGGAATTTTCTTAACCGAAACCCCACCTCCTTCCATTGTCCTCTGTGTAACGATATCATCATATCCATCCAATTCGAAAATCATTGCTCCGCATCGCACAGTTTAAATTCCAGACTCTGTTGCGTCTGGTGTCTCGGGGAGACCTCTTGGTCGAGCAAACAGAAACGCGAGCACGTCGATCATTTGCTTCAATGCTGGAGAAAATTTTTAAGGCTGAACACTTCGCCGCAAGCCGTCGATTCACCACCGCCAGAAAGTCCCACTCTCGAGGCGAAACCGGAGCCCGTTCCCTTCGACGCGAAGCCCATGGCCCAGGCCAAGTGTCTGTTCGACCGCGCGTTCGACCCGCCACCGCGAGCCCTCGACCTCGTCTGGCCCATGCCCCTCGACCCGAACCTCCTGACCTTCGAAGACGAGTCCCTGGACAGGGCCGTCTCCTGCGTCCGAAAGTACCTGGAACTCGGAGACTCCGCCGAATGGTTTCACGTCATGGTGCGAATTCCCGCGTTTCAGGGTTTCCTGGAAGCGATGGACAGAGACGAAGGCAGGACTCGCACCCTCACGTTCTCGTGCTGGTGCGACGGAGGGGAGCCCCCGGAGGCCAGATTCAGGCAGCACAGGCACATGATAATTGTTTCCTCGCCCCCGGGACACTTTTTACGAAACGTCTGGGGGAAAATCGAGATAGGAGACCGGCGGCCCCGTAAAAACTTCAAGTGTCTGTTTTGCAAACCCATCGACTCCGCCATGCAACTCGTCCACACCATCGGCTACCTGTCCAAGCGCGAGTCCCGCTGCAATTTCTCTTCGGAATACAAAGATAATTCGCCCGAAAAACAGAACCACTTTTACTGTTTCGAAAGCCTCCCGAAAGACTACCGGCTGCCGCTCGTCCTGCAGTGGGAAGGCGGTCTCACGAGTCTCCTCGACTCGATCTTCAAACACATGAAACGGGACAAAATGGTACAGGCGGACTTGGATTTCAACGAAAGCAAATGGCGCTTCAAAATAAAGCACATTCCCGGAATCACGCTGAACACCGTCCTCCCGGTCTCGAAAGAATTTCGACCGTGCCCGGGTCCGACGGATTTTTTCCTCCATCTCACCGAAGGTCGCAAACTCTTTTTCGAACGCGACCCAGATTCGAAGGACCTCACTCGGGAAGCTTGGCTAGAAAAACAAGCCCAGACGGGAAATCTCTTTTATTTCGTCGTGGGGGAAGACCACTGGACGCCCCGTCCGTATCTCCAGTCCCTGATCAACGAGTTCAAGCCCATAGTCGACAGAAACAGGGAGCTGAGAGAGGAAATTGAAACGCTCAAAAAGAAAATTGAGGAATTGAAGCAGGAACTCGATAGTGCGAAAAGACCTAGGATTTAAATTTTCATTTATTTATGAATGCTCCCGTCTCACGGCTAAAATCTTTGTTTTTCGTGCCTTTATACCATTAAACTTTCTTTTTATATACGTGTCAAAAAAAAAAAAAAAAAAAAAAAAACTGTGACTTTCTTTTTATATACTTTGGTAACTTTCTTTTTATATACTTGTCAAAAAAAAAAAAAAAAAAAAAAAAAAATTTTTTTTTTTTTTTTTTTTTTTTTTTTTTGACAAGTATATAAAAAGAAAGTTTTTGGACCGGCCACAGTTTTTTCTTTTACTTCCTATCTGACAGATTTTCTTGTCGCTAAACCTTTTGCATCATGCCGCCAAACGCTAAAGATTATACATCTTTGAGAAGTTACACGAGGAGCATCTTTGAAAATCATAAAACTTTCCCGTGTCCCAGATGCAAAGCCATTCTTTTACCCAAACAATTCGAAAAGCATTGTTCTCAAAACCACCAGTTAATTTCTCGACTCTGTTGCGTTTGGTGTCTGGGTGAGGTTTCTTGGAAAAGCGGACAAAAGAATAATCACGTCGATCACCTTCTTCCGTGTTTTCGTAAATTCATGAGACTCGTCAAAGTTCAACCCGAACCGCAACCACCCGAAAACTTTACGCCGTCAGTCAAACCCAGACCCAGGGCTTTCGACACGAAACCCATGGCCGAGAAAAGGTGTCTGTTCGGTCACGTTTTCGAATTTCCCCCCGCGCGCGCCTGCGATCTCGTCTGGCCCATGCCCCTGGACTCCAACCCGCTGACTTTCGAAGACGAGTCTCTGAACCGGGCCGTCTCCTGCGTCCGAAAGTACCTGGAACTGGGAGACTCCGTCGAATGGTTTCACGCCATGGTGCGAATTCCCGCGTTTCCCGGATTTCTGGAAGCCATGGACGGGGACGAAGGGCGGACTCGCACCCTCCCGTTCTCCTGCTGGTGCGACGGAGGCCAGCCACCCGAAGCGCGATTCAGGCAACACAGGCACATGATCGTGGTGTCGTCTCCGCCCGGACACTTTTTACGGAACGTCTGGGCGAAAATCGAGGTAGGACGAGAACGACGCCCGCGCAGAAATTTCAGATGCATGTACTACAAACGACTCGCGTCCGCCATGCATCTGGCCAACACCCTCGGCTACCTGTGCAAGCGCGAATCCCGGTGCAATTTCACGGGCGAAGACAAAAAATCCCCCGAGAGACAGAACCACTTCTACCTGTTCGAGAGCCTCCCGAGGGACTACATGCTGCCGCTCGTCCTGCAGTGGGAAGGCGGTCTCGTCCAACTCCTCGACCAGAATTTCAGGAGCTTCGATCGAGAGGAACTGGTGAAGTCCGTCATGACTTTTTTCGAACGCAAGTGGCGCTTCAAAATCAAAGACGTTCCCGGAATCGCGCTCGACACCGTCCTTCCGGTCGCGAAATATTTTCTACCCTGCCGCCAGGGCCCCACGGACATTTTTCTACACCTCACGGGCAAACGTAAACTCTATTTCGATCGCGATCCGGATTCAGTGAAAAACCTGACTCGGGAAGCCTGGCTCGAAAAGCAAGCCGACACGGGCAATCTCTTCTATTTCGTCGTGGGAGAAGACCACTGGACCCCTCGCCCCTACCACCAGGGCTTGATCAACGATTTCAAACCCGTCGTCGATCGAAACAGGGAACTCGAATCGGAAATCGCGGCGTCGAAAGAGGAAATCGTTTCGATGAAACAGAAGCACGCAGATTCGGAGCGGCAGATCGGAGAGCTCTCTGTTAAAACGGACGAGTTGAACGATAAATGTGCAAATCTGAAAGTCAAAAATTCCCAGTTGAAAGAAACATGTTCAAAGTTGAGCGACAAAAATTGCGAGCTGAACGATAAAGTCCACCAGCTGAACGACAAAATTCATCAGCTGCACGAAGGAGAAATTGCGAGACTGAAAAAGGAACTCGTCGAAGTGAAAAGGGAAAACGAATCTCTGAAAAGGGAAAACGAATCTCTGAAAAGGGAAAACGAATCTCTGAAAAGGGAAAACGAATCTCTGAAAAGGGAAAACGAATCTTTGAAAAGGGAAAACGAATCTCTGAAAAGGGAAAACGAATCTTTGAAAAGGGAAAACGAAACTTTGAAAAGGAAAAACGAAATGCTGAAAAGGGAAAAATTTAAGAAGCTTGGAAAAACGAAAAGATCCAGGCTTTCGATTTAATTTTTTTTTTTGCGGGGTGTTGAGTGGTTATTATAAAGGCACTAAAAAAAACAAAGATTTAAGTCGAGAGGCGGTCGCTGGCGCTCCCGCCTCACGACTTAAATCTTTGTTTTTTTTTAGTGCCTTTATAATAACCACTCAACATCTTTTTTTTATTAAGTTCTTTTTTTCGTGTATTTTACCAAAAATAATTTAAAATAAACATTGAAATTTCGTTTTCTGATACAAAAACAGAGTCGAAAACGTGTTTATCAGACATGTTGCAAATGTTATTCGAATAAAATTGCTCGATTCCTTGTTCAAAGAGTTAACTTATAATTTGACCTTGGTTCAAGGTCAAAGGTCAATGACCTCTGTTACATTTACAATTTTCTTTGCTTCCCCCCCCCCACCGAACCCGAAGTGATAATTTGAAACTCATCAAGTATCGAAGAATTCGTGATTTGCGAATTGCGATTTACACAGAGTTTATTTATAATTTGACCTTGGTTCAAGGTCAAAGGTCAATGACCTCTAATACATTTACAATTTTCTTTGCTTCCCACCGAGCTCGAAGTGAGAATTTGAAACTCATCAAGTGTCGAAGCATTCGTAATTTGCGAATTGCGAATTGCGAATATGTAAATGACCCCATCAGCGGCCGCGAGGTTCCGATCTCCAAAAACTGGTGGACGGTAGGTGGTACCGTGTCCGAACCCAGTCGCCACCGTCGGCCTGACCGTTCGGAGTTTTCAGCGGTTTTCTTCGAACGTCTTTTTTTTGCGTGAAAACGGGTCAGGTTCCCTTACTACAATTGAATTCCCTGACAATTTGTGAAACTCATTAAGTATTCAAGAATTCGCAACTTGCGAATTGCGAATTGTAATGTGTAAACGTCAGCATGTCTAAAAATAATTTTTCATGTTTTTGCTTCCCACCGAACCCAAAGTGAGAATTTAAAACCCATTACGTATTCAAGAACTCGCACATTGTGAATTCGCAAATTGCGAACTGTAACATATAAATGTCATCATGTCTCTAAAAATAATTTTTCATGTTTCTTTCTGAAACCTTGGAGATTTAAATTTTTCATTAAAAAAAAAAAAAAAAAAAAAATTTTTTTTTTTTTTTTTTTTTTTTTAAGTCAAGTATAAATATCAGTCCGCGCATCAGACTAGCCTCATTCGACATTGCCACTCGTCGAGATGGCCCCGTTATTCCAATATTCTCCGTTTTCTTTACCTGCCTCGGACATTGACTTTTCAGTCTTGGAAGACTGTTTCATTCCCGAGGATGCAATCTGGAACGTCTCGCACAAGAGTCTCTTCGACTCCTTTCCCGACTCCGAGAGCAACCTGCCCTTGATGAAAAGTTTCCTTTTCGAACAACCTTCGAGCACGCCGCCCGTGCCAGAACCTTTCGTTTCCCCGAAACCGGTCCGGGATTTTTTACTGCCCGCTGCTCCTCCTGTTGCTGCTGATCCTGTTGCTGCCGATCCCGCCGCCGTCGCTCCGGGAGACGGCGACTCCCCGAAGCGAGAGCCCGAGGCGCCGCGAGATCTCGTAAACTCCGAGAAGAAACCTCCGCGGAAGCGAGCACTCGGGACGCCAGAGAAACGTTTGAAAGCACGAAAATCGATTCGCGGTAGTCACGAGTCCGAGAAGCGAGAACCCGAGAAACCTTTCGAAATTCCCAAAGCGAGTCGCGAACTCGAGGCGTCGAGACCGCCCGAGAATCGCGTTCGAACGACCGAATCGTGCGGCGAGACCGGGAAAGCTTTCGAAATTCCCGAACCGAGTCGCGAACCCCAGGCGTCGCGACCGCACGAGAAACATTTTCGAACATCTGAATCGAGCGGAGAGACGAAGAAACCATTCAAAATTCCTAAACTGAGTCGGAGATCAGAGGCGTCGCGACCGCACGAGAAACATTTTCGAACATCTGAATCGAGCGGAGAGACGAAGAAACCATTCAAAATTCCCAAATTCAGCCGGAAATCCGAGGCGCCGCGACCGCAGGAGAAACGCGTTCGAAAGACCATGTCGGGCGGCGAGACCCGGAAACCTTTCAAAATTCCCAAACTGAGCCGGAAAGCCGAGGCGTCGCGACCCGAGGAGAAACGCGTTGGAATATCTAAATCGAGCGGAGAGACCGAGAAACTTTTCAAAATTCTTAAACTGAGTTTGAAAAGCGAGGCGTCGCGACCGCAGGAGAAACACGTTGGAATATCTAAATCGGGCGGCGAGACCCGGAAACCTTTCAAATTTCCTAAACTGAGTCTGAAAAGCGAGGCGCACGGCGATCCCCGGAGAAACATTTTCGAACGGCCGAATCGGGAGGAGGGGGGGGCGAGACCGGGAAACCTTTTAAAAATATCCAAAGTGAGCCGGGGCATCGCGACCTAAACTGAACCCAGGCTAGACACTGGAGTTTTAAAATCATTAAAAAAAAAAAAAAAAAAAAAAAAAATTTTTTTTTTTTTTTTTTTTACGCAATTTATCATAAATATCAGTCCGCGCATCAGCCTTGCCTCATTCGACTTTGCCACACTCCAGCAACAATGGCACGTTTGCCCGATTTTCCCTGCTATTCTTGCCATTCTGACGTTTGTTGTTTGGACAGGTCGGTGGTCAGAATGGATTACATTTTACCAGATCTTTTTGCAGAATCTATATATCTTGCAAATGTGAGCAATGGTTCTCATCTGGACCACTACAAACCCGTGGATTTTTCAAAATTAAATGAAATTGAATGGATGATGTATACTACAATTTTAAGAATGCAAGGACGTTTCTTTCAAAAACATCCCTTCAAACTCAATGTCAGTATTGAAGAAGTGAACGTATTATCGGATATTCGTCCCATCTTAGAAAGAAAATTAAGCGAAATTGTTAAAACTACATTAGAAGTGGGAGAGTTTAACATACTTCGCCACGAATTGTCGTCGGCCGGAATATTACCAATGCCCTATCAATGCATCGTTTTAGAATGTCTCATTGTTGCAGGAAAATTTACAGTACTCTGTATGCAAAAATTTGAAGATCAAGTCGATGTAATTTATCAGGATGCGCTAAATGTGTTGCTGAGATGTTTTGAGGAAACCAATATTACATCGTGGATTCTCCACACCAGTAGGGTCATGCACCCGTTCGGAACGGTAGGCTATGCATTCCAACAAGAAATTACACCTACAGTAGATGACATTTGTAATCGATTAAATCATACATTATAAATATTAAAAAAAAAAAAAAATTATTATTATTATTTTTTTTTTTTGACAATATAAATAGGAGTCGTTTATGAGTTTAAAGTCACTTTCCGCTTGGAGATGACAAAGTTATCCTCTACTACCGCTATAGTCGCTCCTGCTGTCCATGTGTATACTAGTTCGACTTTGACTCAATCCAATTTTTGAAACTCGTGATCCGATCGAAATTTTGCGTTATTTTATTAAGTCTATTCTTTAAAAAATTATGTACTTTTCATCAAAGTTTTTAGAAAAAATCGATATTAAGTTCATTTTTCTACTATAAAAATTATATTTATTATTATTATTATTATTATTATTATTATTATTATTATTATTATTATTATTATTATTATGTTGAAACCAATGTTGGTGATCAATGTGATGCAAAAAAAAGGGATCGAAAGGTTGAAAAGAATTTCTTTTTCAACCTTTCGATCCCTTTTTTTTGCCGCCTTCAAAAGCGAAACAGACTGTTGAATGAAAAAAAAATTGTTTTTTTTTTCTCCATCTCTCTTTTTTTTTAAAAAAAAATGATCGAGCCCAATGTTGGTAACACTTTTGTCGTAAAAAAAAATGCGCCAAAGGTAAAAAGGAAAAAAAAATTTTTTTTTTCCTTTTACCTTTGGCGCATTTTTTTTTACTTTTTTCCTATTTCAATCTCCTGTTAAAGATTGATAAGTGGAAAAAAAAGTTTTTTTTAAAGTCTTTGATTATTGATTAACAGTTATTTGTTGATGTTGAGCTGCTAATGAAAAAGGCGTTGGAATTCGTTTTCCAACACCCGAATGTACGGGTGGTACATTCCCAAGTTATAGTACAGATTGGATTCCACGAAATATCCTCCTTCTAACAAATTGAATTGCTGATAACCGATTTGTTCAATGGTTTTGTGTTTTTCTTCTTCGGCTTGTTGTTGTTGTTGTGGTTGTCCTTCTTCTTCTTCTGTTTCCACGTCCCAGACGAGCGACCGATAATTTTCGGCGACTCGAAGCTCGATCGGAGACAGTTCCGTAAGGACGCGGGTGCAGCGACAGACTCGAAACAGGGAAGCGCAGGAACATTCGACCAAGAGTCTGTGGTCCGCGGTCAACGTCACGTGGAAATGGCTGACACGACCGGACGTCACCGGACGCCTCGAATCGATCCGGATCTCGACTTCGGTCCAGTCGTAAAATTTCATCCTGTAGGCGTGGCGGTTCCGCGGGAAATGCGGAGAGCGACCGACGACGATGTATCCGTAATTTTTCAGGTGATAAGTCAGCAGCAGCGATCGATCCAAGTGCATGAAATCTTGGAAAAAAACATCGAGGTGTCGTTTCATGCGATCCACGGGCCCGACATAGTAGTGAGTGTCGAATTTCTCGTTGGGATTGTATCCTTCCAAATAGTAGTGATGGATGAACACGTTCAAGTTTTGCGGGTCGATTCGAAGACACAGGCGATGCGACCAGTTGGTGCGAGCCGCGTACAGTCCGGGTCGGATGCTTCGCAACAGATCGTACAGGTACTCTTTCGAAAAAGGGACGGGACGCGACAGGTAGGCCGCGCGGTCTTCCAGATAAGGTCGAAATTCCGGCATGCTCAGCAGACGATAGATTTTGTCGTGCAGCGGAACGTAGCGCCGAAAAATCAAAAACAGGATTTCGGGGGGCAAGTCGAACAGACGGACGACGGTCGCAGGAGTGGATTTCGTTACCGCCGCCGCACCACCAGCAGCAGCAGCAGCAGCAGCAGGGACGAGAGGAGCAGTTGCAACAGTCGCCATCTTTTTCGAAATATAAAACCCGACACGGGACTGACAACGTTAAATAGTTGAGGGTCTAAAGAAAAAAAAACAAAAAGAGTCAAACCATCTCCCATCCCATCCCTCTCTCATATTCCACCTCCTTTGAATATTACACACACAGATACAGAAAGAAAAAAAAAAGAAAAACCAACTCGTAACCAATGAAAGAGCGAGCAGCAGTTCCTTGACCATCGAAACGGTTCAAGGTTTTTTTCGTTATCTCACTTTCCTCCACCACCACCACCATCCTCTTCTTCCCCTTTCAATTTTTGTTTTTCTGTGATTTTTGTTTTTTTTTTAGTGTCGATGTCTTCAAGCGAATCTAATCGGGATGTTAGATGGGGGGGAGGGAAAGATGACTTCAAAAAAATTTTTTTTTCGTTTGACACGTATCCAATGTTGGTACTGAATGCGTCGTAAAAAAATAAGCCAAAGGTTAAAAAAAGAAAAGAAGTAAAAAAAAAGAAATTGGACCAAGATCCAAACAATTTTTTTTTACTCCTTTCTTTTTTTTAACCTTTGGCTTATTTTTTTACCTTTTCCCGAGGGAAAAGAATGCATAAAAAAATAAACTTACTTATTTTTTACGAAGAGGTTCGTCGTCATCCTGTTGCTGCTGATCTTCGACCCCCGCCTCTCTCTTTCTCTTGTCTGCTGTTTCTTTCCGCTGCTGCTGCTGCTGTTCTTCCACCCAAGCGGCTTTGTTTTCAATTTTCCACTTTTTTTTCGAAAGCGGACAATACGTTTTACTCGACAGGGCCGCGGAAAGCACGTGACGCCCTTCTTTTCCCAAACGAAACACTTGTCGACCGGCCAGGGGAATACTCGGGACCCCCTCGGGATGGTTCCAAGTCAGGGAGGAGGAGGAGGTTCTGAAATTCGTTTCGAATCGAAACTCGAAAGGGGACAGGACTCGAACGCGAGGATCGCAACGGCGACACGTGCGATGCAGGAGGCATTGCACCGTGATGGTTCCGTCTTCCGAAAACAGAACCGAAAAATGCGCGCTGCCGCCGCTGCTGCTGAAATCTCTCATTTCGCGTTTCCGTCCCTCTTCGATCATGCAGGTCGTGCCGTCGTAGAAGCGCATCTGAAAGAGACGGGTGGGACGACGCGGGGAGGAATGCTCGATCAGGACGTATCCGTGACCCGGGAGATGATAGGCGAGCAGGTGATACGGGTGATAGTCCACCAGAAAATTGCTCAGGTTGGAATGCAATTGCGGGAGGGTCGCGCGATGACAGGCCACCACGCCGACGCGGGACTGCTGCTGCCAGTGGTGCCGAAAAAGCAAAGTTTGCAAAATTTCGGGCGGAAAGAGCACGTAATGACGGAGAGAAACGTGCAGCGTGGTTTCGTCGATCTGCAAGCGGAAGCAGTGCGTCCAGTCCTCTCGGGCCACGTACCATCCGGGACGAATGCGACTCAGGAATCGCAGATACGCGTTCGAAAAAGGTGCTCCGCGCGGTATGCGGTAGGCCCCGCGACACCGGACCAGAGTGCGAAATTCTTCCATTTTAGAAAGCACGTGCAATTTATCGTGCAGAGGTATGTAGTTGCGAAAAAGTGTTAACAGGATATCGGGATGTAAATCCGTGAGTCGGATAGGGGAGGGTGCGAGAGTATTAGTATTAGTATTAGTAGTAGTAGAAGATATAGACGTGGATGTTTCCGCGACCGCTGCCATTTTGCCCTCTCTGTCTCTAATCTTTGTTCGCAAAAAGATTTCCCTTTTTATTTCAACTTCTAATTCTTCTAGTCGACGTTCCGCGTGTTGTTTTCTTACCCCCTCCCTCCTCCTGCTTTTCCTCCTCTCATCCATTCGATGCACTGGAGCGAGCGAGCGAGCGGGCGGACGTGCGGGCGCGTCCAGTCGGCTCTCAAGGCTAACCGGCTGCGGCTCGATTGCTTCGGCATGCAAGGTCAACGGATGTTATTCTTTTAATTCTGTTTTTTCGTTCCCATCTCGAAAACATTTCCCCCCCCCCTGAAGGGCATGCATGCCTTTGTCAACTTTCTCACGAAACAGGATGGGGTTTTTTTTAGTTGTTGTTTCCCTACCCCCTGAAAGGTATGCAGACTCTTTGTCTTTGTCTTGTCGACCCAACTCTGCGTTTTTATCTTTCAGAGAGAGAGAGAGAGAGATTAAATGAAAAACATAAAGTTTAGTAGTCCGGTCTATTTTTTTTTGGGTTTGAAAGTATAGCTATTGAATCTCTTTCTCTCTTCTCGAGCCGAAGAATGTCTTTTCGCGTGAGATTGTTAAAAGAAGTGAATGAAAAAATTGGTGCGGCGATACACTGTCACGTCACCACAAACGGTACGGTATATTTTCGAAGCGTCGATCTCGAAAGATTTTTGGGACGTCCGCTAGTGAGATCCTTGAGTTGCGAAGGAATTTGCAACTACCGGTGTGGCAGAGGCAGCAACAGTGAAAGCAGCGACAGTGTGGAAATGTACGCGCTCGTAAGAAAACTGATCAAATTGAAATCGGGCAAAAAACTATTAGACTTTATCACCTGGGGACGCGTGGTTCCTCGAAAACAGTGGTCGAGACATCGGGGATTGACGGAACCCTGGTTGCTGGTACAGACGAAAGACGCGACGACGGGAAGCAGTTTTTTAGACTGGTTGCACCAGTTTAAACGAGAGCAAAGAAAACGTTGTAAACGACTCGGTTTACGAATTTGAACCGAGAGAAAAAAAACTTTTTTTTTCCTCGGTTCATTTTTGTCCTTTTTTTAAAAAGACTTTTAGGTCACCAATATTGGAATTAAAAAAAAACACTTTAACATTTTCGTGCCATAATCAATAATGTACAATTAAATATTCATTATATAGAGATGAAATGTGTTTTTTTTTTCCTAAATTATTCAATGAAACTTGCCTCATAAAGGTACATTACTAATTCACATCAAGATCATAAAATAATGAAACGTTATTTCAAGTTTATTCAGATTTAATAACTAAAAAAAGCTTGATTAATACATAAATATATTCGGTAAGATTGTAATCATCAATGAAATCAGCAATATCTTTATTTTTTTTTCAGAAATAAGTTATTCTTTTTTCATGAAAAAACATGAATTCAATAACCTTAACAAAAATTACAAATGAAAAAATGTATGGAATTGATATCAAGCTGAAAAAGTCAAATTTTGCACCTACATCTGAACTGAATATTTCATTGTTTACATCCTTAAAATATGTGAGAATTTTAGAGAGTTGCGGATTTAGGATATATATATATATATATATATATGTGTGTATTATATAGAACAACTTTTTACAAGTTTCAAAAACATAGCTTGAAAAATTTTAAAAGTGTTTGCCCGTTACTCCCGAAAAGGAAGCAAAAAAGATCGTTTTGTTTTTCATTCTATCTGTGCCAACGTTGGTACTCTGTTTGTCGCAAAAAATTGCGCCAAAGGTTTTAAAAAGAAATTGGATAAACCAATTTCTTTTTAAAACCTTTGGCGCAATTTTTTGCCTTTCCCTTTGAACAATCTGATGGAAAAAAAATTCCATCAGCAATATATGGGAAAGATTTTTTTTTTCTTTCATTCTATTTTCTGTGCCAACGTTGGTACTCTGTTTGTCGCAAAAAATTGCGCCAAAGGTTTTAAAAAGAAATTGGATAAACCAATTTTTCTTTTTAAAACCTTTGGCGCAATTTTTTGCCTTTCCCTTTGAACAATCTGATGGAAAAATATTCCGTCAGCAATATGGGAAAGATTTTTTTTTTGGTGGGGGGGGGAGGTTGGTGATGAAAAAGTTTTTTATTCCAACAAGCTTCTCAATCGTTCGTTTCTTCTGGCGATGACTTCGACTTCTAACGAGTTATAAAACTTATAATTTACGTGATAAGTCATTTTGGATTCCATGTGGTTTTCGTCTTCTTCCAGTCGAAATTCTTGCACTCCCACTAGAGGCACGGATTCTTGTTCGTTCCAGTTCAGACTGCTGAGATTCGGCGAAACTCGATAAGTTATCGGAGACAGTCTCTGAAATCGCGTTTCGCAGTGACAGTAATAGGGCGAAGGGGTCATGCATTTGACGTAGAGGGTTTTGTTGAGTTTCCATTTGATTTTGAAATGGGTGTCCAAACGCCATCGACAGTAGATTTGTTGCCAGCGACCGGGCAGGATCTCGACTTCGCTCCAGTCGTAGAACCGTAAGTTGTGTTGGCCGTTTCGCGAAGCGGTCGAGTCGATCAGTACGAGTCCGTAGCCTTCCAGGCGATACATGTACATTTTGGGTTGATGCTGCTGCTGCTGCCGCGGAAGGGGGGGTCTGGATGCCGTCGTCTCCCCTCCCTCGTCCTCCTCCTCTAGATACTGGAACTGCGTCAAGAAACTTTCGATGTTTTGAAAAACGCGGTCGATGGATCCGCGAAAGAAACTTTGGTGCAGGACGGCGGGTTTGTAATGGCCTTCGAATCCTTCGAGGAAAAAGTGATAGATTGCGAAATTCAGGGTTTCGGGATCGAGGCGAAGACAGAATCGATGGGTCCAGTTTCGCGTGGCGAAGTACCAGCCGGGTCGGATTCGGCTCAGCCGTTGCAAGTACGCGGTCGAAAAAGGCACGGGAGACGAGAGGTAAGCCGACCGGTACGTCAAGATGGCATGAAATTCCGGCATGCTCGTCAAAAGACGCAGTTTGTCCCTTAAAGGGATGAACGTTCGAAAAAGGATCAGGAGTATGTCTATGGGTAAATCCAGCAGTTGCGTAGAGGCCATGATTCGTGTCGGGGAGTTTGCTTGATAAAAAAGTCAAAACTCTGTGAAGAAATGAAAAAGGGCGCGAAGCTTCTTTTTAAAGTCTTGGCATCGCGCCCGCCTCCCCAACTGCTGCTAGAGATCCGCTCAAAAGAGGCTGCTGCGATTAGTCGAAACGGAATGCAGGGCGTATCATCCGGATGGACAGCGTTCGTGGCTTTCGGGCGGGGGGGAGGCGAGCGAATGGTTAGTTCAAAGTAAGAGTTCCTTTCCCTTTTTTCGCTCGCTCGCATCATACAGTTTCAAGGTGATCAGGAGGTTGAAAAACAAAGAACAAAGATTCCATTGCTGCCGAAAGGCAAAAAATAAAATAAAAAAAGAAGTTCATGATGTGACTCGCATAAATTCCATGACAGAAATTAGAAAATCCCGTGTCTGTTGATTATGAAAAGCATCGAATCGAACTGGGAAGAAAATATATTATTTGGCGGGTATTCGGGATTGAATAAATTAGTTGGAACATGTTTCGGGTACGTTTTAATTTCAAGGTTCATGTTTTTTTTTCCTTCTCGCATTGAAAAAAAAATATCGGTAGAAATTAGGAATCCTATATACTTGGGTATTAATAATAAACCAAAACATAAGAAACTGGGAAGAAAATATATTGTCATTTAAATAAATCGACAAGAATTCAAACTTTAAAGCAAGAACAAAAAGCTTATTCTCATATTTTTTCATATTAGAAATTTTATATTTGGCTGGTAATAGTAAAATAAATCAAAACACAAGAAACTGGGAAGAAAATATATTTAAACGCGTTCCATAAATTCAGCAAATAATCTTTAAATATGGATTGAGAAAAAAAAATGAAACTATGTATTTGAAAACGTATTTCCATAAATTCAGTAAATATTTTTTCACAGATGGATCGATTGAAAAAAAAATAAATGTAAAACAAAAAATATATAAAAAAACTCAAATAATGTTGGTGCAGATTTTGATAAACTATTTAAAATGTGTGATAAAAGCAGAAAAAAATGAAAAGAAATATGGGAAAATGTATAATGATAAAAGAAATTTACAATGTAAAACAAGAAAATAAAAAAATCATATAGTGTTGAGGGGCAGATTTTGATAAACTATTCAAAATGTATAATGATAAAAGAAAATAAAAAAAAGAAATATAGGAAACTATTCAAAATGTATAATGATAAAAGAAAATAAAAGAAATTTACAACAATGTAAAACAAGAAAAATAAAAAGAACTCATATATTATTGATAAAAATTTCTATTATTCGTGGATTGAACATTTTCGATGTCATAGTTTCTCTAAATCTCGTCTCAATTGCAACTTTGTGAATAACTGACTGAGATTTTGAGAAATATATGACATCGAAAATCTCCAATCTAAGAATAATAGAAATTTTCAAAACAGTTCCTTGAAGCCAAGAAGAAATTTTACGAAATAAAAAAAATCCAAAACGGGAAGAAAAACTTAAACTTAATCTTGAAATTAAAACGTACCACATTGTCCAAGTTGATTTTAATCGCTCGTAAAGTAAATCGAACATCGCATCTAATATTTAGCAAGAATGAAACGTGAACTCATTGAGAATCTATATATACCGTCAACCACGCGTACCTCAATGACACAGTGAAACAAACAGTTACACAAATATTAAATTGTTTAAATTATCGAAAAAATGACGCAATACTGAAATTGAAATGCAGTCATCACAAATGTATGAAATCCGTAAACTATAATGTCATAGCGTTTAAATAATCATCAAAGACAAAACAGTGTTAAAAAATTGACTCTTTTACTACATCATCACTCCATCACTTTTATAGAAAACGATTACTTCATCCTATCGTAAAGCAGTCTCATTGATCAAAAGAGAGCTATTCTATAAAAGCAGAGGAGTGACGATGCGGCAAAAGGTTCAAATTTGTTAAAGTGTATTTGTAGCCAGATTGAAAAAAAATTGTTAAATATGTAATATTTCCTAATGGCACATTAGGAAATTGAAATGCAGTCATCGCAAATGTACTAAATTCATAAAGTATGACGTCATAGCGTTTGAAGACGAAACATTGATAAATGACAGCAGCAAAATTTCTCTTAAATAAGTAATATTTTCTCATTGTGTATTCTGAAATTTTCTGTGAGGGGTCCGGCGCTCAAATCTTTTTGCAGTTGACTGTATGTATGCAGGAGTGGGAAAAAGTTTTTTTTTCTTTTTTAGGTGCACATGTTTCTGACATTAAAATGTGGACTTCCGATACATATCCAGGAATTGGGCGGACTCTTCTTTCTATTGTGCAGTAGTATTGAGACGGAGTGAAGAATTTCTGGAGCCCGATGATGGTCAATGCCGAGTGTTCAAATTTCGGAAGTACGTATAGTGCGTATTCTCACACCTTTACATATTTGTATGTATGTATGCAGGAGTGGGAAAAAGGTTTTTTTTTCTTTTTTAGGTGCACATGTTTCTGACAGGAAAATGTGGACTTCCGATACATATCCAGGAACTGGGCAGACTCTTCTTTGTATTGTGCAGTAGTATTGAGACGGAGTGAAGAATCTCTGGAGCCCGATGATGGTCAATGCCGAGTGTTCAAATTTCGGAAGTACGTATAGTGCGTATTCTCACACCTTTACATATTTGTATGTATGTATGCAGGAGTGGGAAAAAGTTTTTTTTTCTTTTTTAGGTGCACATGTTTCTGACAGGAAAATGTGGACTTCCGATACATATCCAGGAATTGGGCAGACACTTCTTTGTATTGTGCAGTAGTATTGAGACGGAGTGAAGAATCTCTGGAGCCCGATGATGGTCAATGCCGAGTGTTCAAATTTCGGAAGTACGTATAGTGCGTATTCTCACACCTTTACATATTTGTATGTATGTATGCAGGAGTGGGAAAATTTTTTTTTCTTTTTTAGGTGCACATGTTTCTGACAGGAAAATGTGGACTTCCGATACATATCCAGGAATTGGGCAGACTCTTCTTTGTATTGTGCAGTAGTATTGAGACGGAGTGAAGAATCTCTGGAGCCCGATGATGGACAATGCCGAGTGTTCAAATTTCGGAAGTACGTATAGTGCGTATTCTCACACCTTTACATATTTGTATGTATGTATGCAGGAGTGGGAAAAAAAAAATTTCTTTTTTAGGTGCACATGTTTCTGACAGGAAAATGTGGACTTCCGATACATATCCAGGAACTGGGCAGACTCTTCTTTGTATTGTGCAGTAGTATTGAGACGGAGTGAAGAATCTCTGGAGCCCGATGATGGTCAATGCCGAGTGTTCAAATTTCGGAAGTACGTATAGTGCGTATTCTCACACCTTTACATATTTGTATGTATGTATGCAGGAGTGGGAAAAAGTTTTTTTTTCTTTTTAGGTGCACATGTTTCTGACAGGAAAATGTGGACTTCCGATACATATCCAGGAACTGGGCAGACTCTTCTTTGTATTGTGCAGTAGTATTGAGACGGAGTGAAGAATCTCTGGAGCCCGATGATGGTCAATGCCAAGTGTTCAAATTTCGGAAGTACGTATAGTGCGTATTCTCACACCTTTACATATTTTTATGTATGTATGCAGGAGTGGGAAAAAGTTTTTTTCTTTTTTAGGTGCACATGTTTCTGACAGGAAAATGTGGACTTCCGATACATATCCAGGAATTGGGCAGACTCTTCTATCTATTGTGCAGAAGTATCGAGACGGAGTGAAGAATATCTGGAGTCGGATGATGGTCAATGTCGAGTGTTCAAATTTCGGAAGTACGTATAGTGCGTATTTTCACACCTTTACATATTTGTATGTATATATGCAGGAGTGGGAAAAATTTTTTTCCTTTTTTAGGTACACATGTTTCTGACAGGAAAATGTGGACTTCCGGCACTTATTCAGGAAATGGACAGACTCTTCTTTGTATTGTGCAATAGTATTGAAACGGAGTGAAGAATCTCTGGAGTCGGATGATGGTCAATGTCGAGTGTTCAAATTTTCGAAGTACGTATAGTGCGTATTGTCACACCTTTACATATTTGTATGTACACTGTTGGACAAAATTAAGAGATGGAAGTTATTTTTCCAAATACCTCTAAAAATACTAGATAAAAATAAATGAAAATTTCTATGGATATAACTTATGACAATAATATATGCAAAGCAAAAATTAAAGTGCCATTCATTGACAAAAGTTATTGGCAACAGTCCAATGTGGACTGAAATTCATGATGAAAGATGGCAATGAAAGTGAGGCTTGTATGTTGTGTGGTCACCTCTGACAAATAGACAGCATGCACAACGAGTATGCATGCTGTTAATAAGAGAGTTAAGGATTGCTTGTGGAAGACTCGCCCACTCTTCGACCAGTACAGTTTTTAACTCCGGAATAGCTCTGGGTGCGGGTTGGCGTCTCGCAATAGCCCTTCTAAGAGCATCCCAAGCATGCTCAATGGGATTGAGGTCAGGAGATTTGGCTGGCCAATCCATTCGATAAATATCCTCGCTTTCCAGATACTTCTCAACCAGGCGAGCCCTGTGTGGTCGGGCATTGTCGTCCATAAAAACGAATTCAGGGCCAACAGAACCCCTGAAAGACGCACGTAGGATTGTACGATCTCCTGCCTGTACCTCTGGGTATTCACTGAACCAGTGTCAAACACATGGAGCGGTGTGCGGGTATCTTGCATGATCCCTGCCCAAACCATCAGTCCTCCACCAGCATATTGTCCCTTTCCATGATGTTACTGGGATGGTAACGGGTCCCAGGTTCCCTCCATATGAATATTCGCCAAGAATCATTTTGAAGACTGAATCTGGACTCATCTGTGAACAGAACATTAGCCCATTGAAGCTGTGTCCAGTGTTGGTGCTGTCCGCACCATTGTGCACGCTCTCTTTTGTGGAAGGGAGTGAGTGGTATGCAAATGGCGGGCTAGCTGGCATACAGCCCTCTTTCACCGAGCCTCCTGGCAACAGTCTTCCATGAAATTAATGTTCCTGTGGCAGCAGCAAGGTCCCTAGACAGTTGTGTCGCTGTACATGTCCGTTGAGCAGTATCTGGAAAGCGAGAATATACACCGAATGGATTGCCCAGCGAATGCAGACGTTGAGATAACGAGTTATTTGGAAACAAACAAATGCACTAGCTCACAAATCATGTTGCCAGATTTAAAAAGAAAATTATAGGTGCAAGACTCGAAGAGGAACGGTCCGCACGACCGACCCCGCCTCAAGGCTCCCGCGGTCTCCGTCCGAGCGTCTGGGTCTCTGCCTAGATACGTCAGAGAAGTGAAAAACCATACCGGCGCGATTCTAGCGCCACTACTGGGAACAGGCGGAAACTTTAAAATAAACTGAAAGTTAAACTGACTGTCCCTATCGTATGGTCTAACACGTTTACCGTCGCGTTTATCTGTTAGAAATTTTGATATTGTATTTGATTTTTTTTTGCACACTTTATGTTTAATATGTTATGTTATTATGTTAACTTATAATACTTTATGTTAACTTATGTTACGTTAAAGCACATTTTATGTTTTAAACAAAAACAAACGTAAACAATACACCCGTTAGCGACTCATAAAAAAGATAGATACTATACAAAGAAAACAAGTAACAACTGCCTTTTGCGATGTTCCCGAAACGCTTGCACCTGCTGTCACTAGGGGCTCTGGAGTTAGGATTTGGTTACCATTGAGCTTATGGAACTGTCCTATCTGTTCTCTGCCTTTCCTCCAGGATAGGCGGAACATAGAGTAAAATTGTGGTTGCATTCGTAAAGTCGGAACTCGTTCAACTCGTGCAGTTAGTTTTCAAACTAGCCGTTCGTAAAGTCCCTCCGTGCACTCCGTGCGTTTCAAAACTGTATTCGTAAACAAAAACCAGTGCGTTTAGTTTTTCAACTAAATGCACTGAAGAAAAAGTCAGTGCGGTTCGTTCTGTAGCGAAGGCGGTTTTACTGCGCAAGCGCGTGCTCATATTTACAAATGTAAACAAAACAAATAGCAGTTTGTCATGTTAATAACAAATATTTTATTTGAAAAATAATTAACTTTTTTCGTCACTTTGTTTTATTAAATGCCTTACAAATCATTTTTTATATATGATATGCAGCATAATTAATCAACTATTAATTATTATTATTGTTTCAAATAATAAAATAATTCTTTTAATAATGACGATTATGAATTCTAATGATTCAGAAATTATTCAGAATTGAATTAAAGATCATTTAATCAGCATTACATTTCGTAAAATACAGCTACTTTTGACATAAAAAGTATACTTATATGTACATATATATATATATATATATATATCTTTATTTCAGTATTCTGCTCATTTTATTTGTTGCCTGCACCGTATGGAATTTTTTGTAAATAAAATTAAAATTGCTCTGAAAATGAATGCTCCTAAATTATTACAATAATCAATTGCAACATGGACTTTATAGTATCGCTTAAAATTATTGTGCAGTAATGAATGTAGTGTTTTTCAACTGCAGCCAGTTTCCTAAATTTTTATTGTAAATGTGCTATTCTGAATATTATTCAATTCCATTTTGCAACATCTTTTTTAAGTGGGAGGGGGGGGGGGAGAATGGGCAATGTAGTCATACTCTTGAAATAAAGAAAACAACTTAACTAACTATGATTTATTTAAAAACATAGTAATTTGTCATTTCTAAGATAAAGAGATGAATGAAATACTTTGCCCAGGTTGTCAATGTATACATATTAAGCTGCTGGAAGGTAGCAGAATTCTGATTAGACATGTGCCGGTTGATTTCCACATTGTTTTAAATTGTACATTATGTCATTACACAAATCCAAATGTGTAATGTCTACCCTGAGTTTATATTTTAATTGATGACTAGCATTATAAATATAATCATTATAGTGACTGGTAGCATTTTAAACCTAAATAACTTAAGACAATATTACAATTTGATTGATGCCTAGACTACTGACACACACTGAGAACTTGCTTTACCATATCATTGCTACAATGTATTAATATAGTGAATGGGATTTTATCTATTTTTAACCAGCAAAAAGAAAGGTAATCCCAGTAAAATATAAAAATTGTACTTAAAATTGTACATTTTACTTTATGATTCCACATCAGGAGTTGGTGTGATTTTATTTTTCCTGTAAATGCTTTATTTTAAAAGAAAAAAAAGTTTTGTGAAAAAATTTATAATGAAAACCCAAATTCATTTTTTAATCCTATATTTTTTTATTTCGAATTGCTAATGTTTATCTATCCTGTGAGTTTGTTTTATTTTCAAATTAAACAATTTAAATCCTAACGAATTATTTAAAAATGTGAAGAATTTGTCTTTGTTAAGAAAAATTTCCTAGGATTCCAGTTACTGTGTCCAGTCAACATAAAAGTACCAAAAATATTTGAACAATTGGATAAAAAATCAGCAAGGTTTATATTACTCAATTTAATTTTTTGGTTAACCAGGCACCAGTATTAAATATATATGTATATGTGAATATATATACATGTGTGTGTTTATGACAGCCAATTATAATTGGCTGTCATAAATTGTGTTCATAATTATCAACACGAGGGATATAGAATCTAAGGGGGAATGCCCTCCACGGGGGCCTTTCTAAGGGAACCTAACCCATATTCAAGGGTGGGAAATTTTTGAGAAATTTCACCAGCCAAGGATTTATTTTACCAGCCAGGAAAACACAACATACAGTTGAAAATCGTTCAGACAAATTTTAAACGACTGCAAAAACAGTTAATTGCTGTTCTAAAATGCATTTTCATATTTTTGTTCGATAAGAGTAAGAAATATATTCAAGAGAGAAAATATTATTATAAAATAGAATCATGCTATCATGCTTAAATTACAGAAATTTGAAACTTTCAAAATATAGGAAACTAGTAAAATAAATAAATAAAGCTTTTGGCATCTTCACAGTAAGAAGTTTTGAAAGATAACTTAAAACTTCACTCGCCCTGACAGAAAATTCACTCGCCAGTGGCGAGTAAAATGATGTAATTTCCCAGCCCTGCCCATATTTAATGCAAGGAAATCCAAGGCTCGAAACCACAAAAACTTCAAATGATTGGGTTAGAATATAACACCCTCCAGACAACCAGTTTCGAAAACAGAACTTCTCAGCCATTGGTGGAGCACATGCATAAAAATTCTGTTAAAATACATTAACTTGATGTATCCCTGATTATGAAAAATTATATCACAAAAGGCCAAATAATATTAATACCAAACACTTTTCTATTGAAAAATATATTTACATGTGAATATTAAAATACTAAGGAAATATTATTATTATATTAAATTATCATGTGAAAAAAAATATTCAGTGGGGGGGGGGGGGGGGAATTAGAAGGTTACTTCAGTCAACTGAACGCAGATGCTAATCCAGTGGATTTTTTTTTTTTTTTTTTTTTTTTACAGATATCTCATTTGTATTTCAGTATTTTTAAACAATTATTTTTGCAGTGACTAGCTGAGATTAATCTGTAGAAAGGGCATTTTTACTTTTTCATCTTGTTTACAGATATTTTTAATTAGGGCACTTTCATTTTCAGCAGAGCCGTGTAAAGGGGGCAGCCATCCTGGACGCAAAAATTTAGGGGGCACCAAATTTATGCTACCAACGTCATTTTTGGCCTGTCACTAGAAAAAGTTGGGAGTTGGGGATGCCAAATTGCCCTGGGCACAGTTTTCCCTTCACACACTCTTGATTTTAAGAACCGGTTTCAAAGGTAAAAGCATCCTCTTGAAAAAAAATCTGCAAACACATTCAAAAAAGTAAAGAAAGGCAGATGTAGAGATCATTCTCAGCTAGCCAATGCAAAAAAATTTAAATGAACACGAGATACCTTAAAAAATATTCTTCATAAGATTAGCATTAATGAGTGAATCTTTCCAGGTGACTGAAGTAGCTTGTTAAGTCATATTTAAACAAATCTTTAAAATGTCATATTTACAAATACTTTCGTTTACATCTAACAGAAAACTTCATTATAAAAGTCCAAGAAGCAGTGACATTTTTTATTTACCTATTTTACACAAGTTGATTTACAAATGTATTTTAGATTTATTAGTCACAACAACAGCAAATGTTATATTGGAAACCTGAAAATCACCCAGTCAAATAGAAATGAATAGTAAATACATTATGAAAGAGTGATATTACTACTAATAATAATATTATTTAGTCTTTTATAATTGGGTAATCTCTATAAAGCAAAGCAATTTTATTTCTAATTATTTTAAATATGTTAATAAATTGACAGATAAAAGTAGAAATTGTGAAAAGTTTTTTAAAAGGCTTTATTAAATATTGGATTCAGCCGAATACTTTGATATTCGGTAACATGGCCGAATACCGAATAGATACTGAATATTCAGTGCATCCCTATCTGAAATCTTTATAAACAAATCTTTTGATTACTAATAATAAACATTTGCGTATAGTTAGGTCAATATAATATTATTTTCCACAGTTATTTGAATAATAAATTTCAAATACTTCCTGGGATTTTGTTTTTGAGTGCTAATTTGAAGTCAACATTTTTGGTCATTAAATTCAGCAGACACAAAAAAAAAAAAAGATTATTATTATTAAAATGCTACAACTAGCACCCAATCTTTGAATGCTCTCTTATTCAACTTTATATTTTGATTTTAATTTTTCAAGATAATCTCCCCAATCAAGAAATGTAATAGCTGTAATAGCTTGAGCAAAATCTTAAAGATCATCATGTTATGTTATTAATTGCATAAATAATCTGCACTTTTAAAAAAATTAAATTATTTTATACTACATATTGAATATTTTTTATCTATTTTATTTTTGATAAATTCACATGTTTGAAGCTTTTTCTTTAGAGCAATAGATATGTTCACTAATGCATACTGATTTTAATCCTATACATAAAAAAATGACCTAAATCTACTATATCTAATGCTTATTGCTGAAATTAAGTGTTTAAAGTAGAAATTATTTATGTATCCAATAATTTGGAACACGTAAATTATAAAGAAAAAAGAGAAAATGTCATTAGATTTTTTCTAAAAACATCAATTGGTTTTTTGAGAAACAGTTTAAACTATGCTTAAAACTAATTGGTTCAAACTGTGCCAACTCTGGTTTCATTGAAGAGAAATCAATAAAAAATATCTTATTATATGCAATATATGTTAATACCTACCAAATACCAACTAAGAAAGATAATTATTTGATTGGTTTATTTTGTGTCGGCCGATTATCTATTCGAAGGATATAGGCCCAGGGAGGGAGTGCCCTTTGTGGGGGCCTTTCTAAGGAATCCTAACCCGTATTTATGCAAGATTCAAAGAAAACCACGAAAACTCCAAGGCCAATGGCCGTGATTGGGTTCGAATCCAGCACCTGCCATATACCAGTTAAGAGCAGGTCAGAACCTCTCGACCCCTGGTGGGGCCAACTACTATTTGAAATTATTTAATAACAGCTTTTTGTTACAGAATGTATTCAACAGTAATATTGTCTACTTGTAGTTGACCCTTGAAAGGTAAGGAAAAAGCAAAACTCCTTTTGAAAAAAAAAATCTTTTTTCTACTAATAAACTAGGAGACGGCAGCACAGATGATCACCTCATCCAGTTCACGGATGAAAATCTAGAATTAACTAAATCTCAATTTCCATATTAAAATGCAATCGGTCTGCCAAGTCATATCTTGGTGGAAAACATCTAAAATCATCAATTTTAGTGGTTGACTCATAAGTTTAATATTATATTTTCCTGCTCCCAATCCTCATGTTTTCATACTTTGGGTACAGGAAAGCACAGTGGTAAACATACAAGACAGTTGCTAAAATTGAGTTTTTAGGTTTTTCCCTCCAAGATAGGACTTGGTAGACCAATTGTGTTTTAATATGCAAATCAATATTTAACTAATCTTAGATTTTCACTCATGAACTCAACAAGATTGTCTGTGCTGCTGCCTCCCAGTCTATAATAAACACAAGTATAATTTCAAACTTACTTTGTGCATAGTTTATCTAACAGTCGATTATATGAGCATATAGCATAACAATAGAAATGCCAAATGTTGGGGTATTCCATGTTTTGGAATGAAATGATTTTATAATCATTTAACAGCTTTAATAATAACTTTGTATTTTCATAAAAACAGGCAAAAGACTGAAAAAAATATGACAATTTATCTAGAAAATAACTTAAAAAGAAAATTTTGATTAAATCAAAATTCTAACAATATCTAAAGATGGACTACTTCTGCCCATTGAGATATCTTACGATATCATGTACTACCTTCCCCACCCCTAAAATGATAACACACATCCCCTTATTCATGTAGCCTTTTATTTTTTTCATGGATAAATATAATGATTACAAGGCGAGATTTTTTCCCTTTTTTTAATGTTACCTTATCATTTTCGGATCATTAAATTTTTTTTTTTTTTTTAAACAACTGAAAGGTAGAGCAATTACAATTTATAGAATTACACATAAACAACTATATCTTTGGATCATTTAGAGATATTTTTTTATAAAACAATCGAAAGTTACAGTAATTACAACTTATAGAATTACACAAACAACTATATCTTGTACTTTAATTAATGACACCCACCCAAAATTTATACAAGTACATATAATCATTGTAAGAGGCAACTTTATCAGTTTTTTACCTGAATTTTACGATAAAGTAAAACATTTAAGCTACATGTAAACTGAGATTTTAATTATTGTAGTCTTCTTTTTTTCAGGTAAGCAAAATTTGATAATATAATCTAATAAATTTTTCTGAATAATCTTTTGTTGCCTTATTGAATCTTTGAAAATTTACGATTAGATAAGACAAAAATTTCTTTCAAATTTACTGGTCTTTAAATTTCTTGCATGATAAAGAGTACACATTTTAAATCTTGAAACCTGTCTAAATCTTTTACGAGTATAAATAACAACTGATGAAATATCACTGAAAAACTGGTACTAAATCGCAGTTAAATATAAAACAAAAGCACATGCAAAAAGTCACGAATGAACATTCAAAAATCATGGTCACAAATTTCATTTTGATCGTGTCTCATTACAGACACATGTTTACACTGGCTGATGATGGGCTGCTTAAGTTTCCAGCCTGAAACCCATCCTGTGTGTGGATTGTTTTATGGTGATTAAAAAGAGGTTTTATTATTTAATGTATAATCATTATCAATGTTCTCGCTGACATTTGACCAACGTTCGTAATTTGGCTAATTAAAACTAAAAAACATTCGCCAAATAAAAAAAAGTATTAGCAAAATAGATTCGCATGTAGCACAAAAACAGTTATCTTTAATGTACCCTGTTTTTTTTTTTTTTTTTTTTTTTTTTTTTTATATATGTTTTAAATAAAAAATTGTTAAAATAACCAAAGTTTTTATAACTGTGACAGCGATTGTTATTAATCTCTACAAATATATTAAAAATGTGTATGAAAAACGAAAAAAAAAAAGCAAAAATTGAGCATCAGCAATTTGGCAAATCTAATCGCTTGTTTACTCGCCAAATGAAGAAATTAGTCGCAATTTGGCTCAATGGCGAGCAACAGCGAGAACACTGATCATTATAAAGGGGGACATTATTATTTATGGAAGTTTCCTAATTTTTAGTATAAAATTAAAATAGGACCCATCATGTTGAAAATACTTATATATGCAAAAACAAAAATCAGTATTGAAAATTTTAAATACTACACAAAATATGTTCTTAAAAAATCGACTTGAAGACATAATAATATTATACAGTTAAAAATATATAAATACTTCTGTCATCACCTTTAATATGGCAACTCTAGAATATTAACCATTGATGAAATTCCGTAATTAAAATGAAGAAAGCAAAAAATAAATAAATAAGAATTACTATAATTAATAACATTAATCAAAATCTTACCATGAATTAGAATTGAAGTAGAATGTAATTTCATTATCTTCTATTCTTCACCATTCTAAACTTAGCAGGAAATTCATCGTTTTTTTTCCTTTTCCATAGCTAACATCTAGTATACAGAAGTAGGAGTAATTGAGAAAGTATTGTCAATGGTATGATGTGAATTAACAAACCATACAGCATAGACAATACACATTCAATAAATAAGCTGAGACTTGCTGATGATAGTGATGAGCAGAGAATGTCACTAAAATGAAGGAAAAAAAAAACAAACACATTTTATAAATTTGAAAGAACACAGAAAAAGGTTTAATAAAATGTAGGATTTAGGTATTAAAAATATATTCTATATTTACTTTTAAAAAGACGTTGAAATACCATAAAATTAACTATGTGATTTTTTTCTTTTAATTCATCTAAATAAATTACTTTAAAGTCTATACATAGTATACTACAAAATCAGAGTAGTATAAATTTTTTTGCAGAAAAAATCTGCCTTTAAACTTTTTTAAGACACATAATTTTACTGTCACAAAACCTTATTATGCACGTTAAAAGGACAACTGAGAATCTTGTTACTAAATACAATAAAGGAAAAGGAAAAAATAGTCATTCATTGAACGTTTAGACACTATAAACAATCGTCATTAGCTATTTATTTACTTTTACGATGATTTCAATCTATGTTTAAATTTGAGAAATGCAATTTTTCAACAATATTGATTACAATATGATAAATTATATTCTACTGTCATAAATAATAAAAGATTAAAAACTTACTTTAATCACAATACTGCATTCTACTTCATCGCCAAGATGAGCAAAAACGTAAACAAACCGTTCATTTTCAGTGCGACACTAAACGCACTCGACGGCGTTCGTAAACTCATCTAAAACTGGTTACACCGAACCGCAACTAACCGCACTGATTTCAGTTTTTGCACGAAAACCAGTGCGTTTAGTTTGGTGTTTACGAATGCGTCCTGTGATGGCTTATGAACAAGCTCTGGTAGAATTTTACAAAGATATGTGATTATTTTCTAACGATAACACTTTCTTGTGAGCAGACGAATTTTTGTAGTCTCGAACCGAAAGCGTTCGTACTGACGTTGAGGCGCTAAAAATTTCGTCTGCTTGGCGGTTGTATTTTCTGCTCAGTTTTTGTTTAAAGTGAAAATAAAATAAACACATCTTAACATCGAAAATTGTTTTATACATCTAGAAAACTTATTTTCTGCTTTAATATGAGCCATTTGTTTTTCGGGTAAAGTGATGGTTACGGATAAAAAGCAAAAATTTAATGCTTTAAAAGCTGAAAATATGATGTGTAGGTAGGATTTGTTAATCAACTTGCATCCTTATGATTTTACTGTTTCGAAAGAATGGAAAACCATGAAAGTTTTTTTCACAGCTGCCAAGAAGGAATTCTGGCAGAAGTTTCAAATTTCCTGTCTAAAGGTAACTTTATTAATTTCATTTATTTTACATTTGCGCCAATTATACAATATTAAAGTAGTATAAATTTTTATTAGTTAAAAAAAAAAGTTTAACTTAAATATGTGATGATTTTAAGAAATAGCAATAGATAACGTAATTGATATTGCTAAGTTGATGTCCAAATTTAAAACTTGTGGTTAAGGGAAGAAAATTTTAATAAAAGTGTAGTTATCGAATTTTTGTAGGCAATTCAGCAACAAAGCAATTCTCCACTTCTAATTTTCTACTGATGCTATAGTCTCTTTGACCATTTAACAAAACATGAGTAATTTGTTTGCAGGTTTATGAAAAACATTACAGAGTAAAAAATCGAGTGAATTAAGAAATGCATTATATGTTTCGCTCAGCATTGTGCGAGTTTAAAGCTAAGAAAAACTAAAATTTTGCAATTTCCATTTAACCAACTTCAAAAATATTGTAGATATTTATGCATTTTTTTTTTTTATTTAATAATTTACAACTAAGACATTTCTTATCAGGGCTCAAAAAATAGTTCCTCAATCACGAGGAACCCAGAAAACATTTCTGGGAACGTATATTTTTTCACTCAAGTTCCCAAATTTCTTTAAAAGATCACGGGTAGAAACACAAATTTTATCAAAAAAGCACAAAAAACCGGCAAATTTCGTTAAAAAATCATGAAAAAATGGCAAATTTTGTTGAATAAAACATGAGAAAACCTTCAAATTATGTTAAAAAATCATGAGAAACGGCAAAATTTATTAAAAAGATTGCAGAAAAAATCCGGCAAATTTCATTATAAAATTTTTTAAAAAGGCAAATTTCGTTAAAAAAGAAAAAAAAAAAAAAAAATTTGCTAAGAAATCTAAAAAAAAAAGTTCTTTAAAAAATCGCATTAAAACAGATTTCGTCAAAAGATTGTAAATATAGCCCGAATTTCACCAAAAGATCTCTGAAAATAACACAAATTTCATCAAAAGATAGCAAAAAATGGCAAATTTCATCAAAAAAATTGCGAAAAATACAGGTTTCGTTTAAACATTGCAATAAAGCTGCACATTTCTTTAAAAAATCACAAATTTCATCAAAAAAAATCTTGATAAAATGGCAAATTTTCTCATTATACTCGCACATAATTTTTTCTGGGAACCTGTACTTTTCATGTAGGTTCCCAGTAGGGATGGGACGAATATTCGGCCACTATTCGGTATTCGGCCTATTCGGCCCTTTTGCCGAATATTCGGTTGGCCGAATATTGAAGGCTTGTTGACCGAATACTTCGGCCGAATACCTGTAGCCGAATATTTAGAGATATCTTGCCGAATATTGCTAAAATCTCGCCGAATAGTGAAAGATATCTTGCCAAATAAATTTCAGATTTAAAGAATTTCATTCTTGCAGTTTTTTCCCCTCTAATCCAAATTGGCTACTTCATTTATGAAGTCATTCTCACTCTTATTTACAAAATATAGAGTTATTCAGATACTAAAAAATATACAGCCTTTCTGTATTTCCTATAAAAGTTAGTGATATTCTAGAAAATGCTGCCCAAGTTGGAGATTTAATTGTAAGGGAAATGTTATCATTAGAGAATGATATATTACAATTCAAAATATAAAAATACTGCCTTATTCTAAAACGCTCGAATATTTTTTAATGCCTGCGAATTCCATGCACATATAAAAAAGGCTCTAATGAAATTCATAACTTATTTTCTATAAAGTAAGAAATGAAAAAAATTATTCACTAGGTGTGTTAATGAAGATTCATTTTCAAAATTAAATATAATATATCACCATTCCAACTACAACGGTACATCAGAAAGCAGAACTGGTGTCAAACTCGATACACATTAGATGACACAACTTGCTTTATGAAGATGGTTTTATAAATATTTTAATATAAATTCTAAATGCTCAACAAAATAATTTTTTCATTCTATAGTTTTCACTTTTAAATAATTATTTGCATAATTACTGACTTACATATGTAATATTATTATGTATAAATTTTTAATTTAATCTTCCTTCCTTCATGTTGTTATCAATTTCCATTTATCCTTTTAATGCTTGTTGAATAAGTGGAATATTGAAGTTAAATATTGTATGAGTTGATTCAAATGTCAAAGATTTTGTTAACATATGCATTCTACTTTAAGCATAATCTTTTGCTTTAATGTAATTTGTAATTTAAAGCTTGGCATCTCATTTCAGAACAGTCTCATTCTTACAAATTTGCTTATCACTAGGAACACAAACTCTAAATGATCAAATTTACTTCATTAAAGGTTATTTCAGAAAATATGTCCTTGTGAGTTCTGAGAGAGAGAGAGAGATTAAGAATATTATTGATTTTGGATACGAGAAGTATCAATTGATAGTAAAAGTGAAGTACATGCTTCATATTTTAATGGAAATATTTTCCCATCTTGACTTACTAAAAATCAATTTGATGTACATTAGAATAAAGGATATAATGCAATTTCATAATTTTTTTGTGTTAAAATAAGTTTTTCAAATTTAAAAATACATTTAAAAGCACATTTAAGAGTAATAATTATTAATGAGCTCCTATTTTTTAAATTATATATAATCAAAATTTATTTTCTTTATTGGAAAAAAATTTTTACTATTCGGCCGGCCAAATATTCGGTATTCGGCCTAAAATTTGGCCGAATATTCGGTATTCGGCTATTCGGCCAAATCACTATTCGTCCCATCCCTATCCCAGCTGAAACCTTAAAATTCTCTGCAGAAATCACACAAAGGACAAAAAATTTTTTGTTAGTTTTACAAATTAATAACAAGCAGGGATTTATTTATTTAATCAGTGCAACAATAAGGTTATGTGCATAATAAAATTGTTCTAGCATAATCTGTGATTATTGATGTATACATCAAGCTAGACCTACATATAATCCTAAAGACATGACCATTTGCTGATTTTATGTGTGGGGATTTTCATAGTGACATTTCGAGGTCACGCACTGATAATACTAAATAGCAGACCAAACAAACCAGTATTAGTATTAACAGAACATTTGCTATGATGCATTTTTCATTTGGGATTACATAACTCCACAAATATGAGGTGCTGCGTGTTTTTTTTTTTTTTTTTTTTTTTTTTTTTCTACAAAATAGACAATTGAGTTGACTGGTTTCATCAAAATATATTTAAAATTCTATGCATGAATTATCTTGAATAAAATTTGTATCCTAGTCCTCTCAATTTCTGTCTATAGTCCTACATCTGCTATCTCTGTATTTGCTTTTTTTAAAGCATAATTTTATTTTTAATAAACCTTGAGTATTGTTATTGGTTGTATTTTCTTTTGTTAAATAATGCCTGTAAGTTTTTCGCATACTTTGTTTTGTGGAAAAGAATAATAAAAAATAGCAAATGTCTGTTGCTTTGTATATTTTTGTAATTTATTATTTAAAATCTGTACCTAGGATTATCACCTGATATTCAGAATGATGAAGGGGAAACAGCATTGCAGATATCTGCTGCTAATGGCTATGTCGATGTTGTTATACTTCTCTTAAACAAAGGTGCTTCTGTGGATCTCTCAAATAATTACGGTTGGACACCTCTCATGCACGCAGCTCGATATGGCCATGTTGAAATTGTTTTGCATTTGATCCGAAAAAGAGCTAAGATAAATATCAGTAATAGACTAGGTAAGTATGTATGCAAAATTTTTCTGTTTAAAACATCACAGGGTACAATTCATATAATATTGTATAGGGTACAGTATTTAGGAATGGGACATTTTTTATAAAAATAAGAGAATCACAGAGTCTCCCCCAGATAAAAGATGCAAATGCTTTCTAAGAATCATTGAAAGAAAATTTAAAATTTAAAAGTATGAAGTGAACGAAAAGTGTTCTAAATTAGGATTTTTATGCATCTTGTGAAATATTGAACCGATTTTAAATATTAATGGTTGCAAATTGGTGGTAATAGAACTTGTTCAAACATACGCTATATTTATATGCATATTCCATTACCACCAGATTATTGCAAAAGCAAAAAACATTCAAAATTGTGACTGCTGTAATATTAATAAGACTAGAAAATTTAAATATGGCTTTATAGTTACTTATAAAACATATTTGTCCTCTAAGAACAGTCAAAAATAAATTTGAAATACTGTTGTTATATTGGAGATAAAAAAGTTCCCAGATTGTTTGATTGTCGCCTCTTTTTTGAAATTGAAATATTCGACTTATTTAAAAATGGATGAAAAATTCCAAAAAATAAGGTGAATCATACTATTTTTAAAAAGTGGTGACAGTCAAATAATTTGAATTTAAAAAGTTAGCTATCTGGTAACACCGTTTCAAAATTTAAAAGTGTGAAGCGATGGGAAAGAGCAGAAGATGGTCTAAAATTTTTCTTAATTACGATTTCTATGCAATCTTAAGATATAATAATCCAATTGCATAAAAAGTGGTTGTGAATCAATGGAGACAGTCTCTGATTCTACACAGGCTATATTTTAAGCCATTGTCACTGCCACCTAGGATTGACAAAAGCAACAAACTTTCTAAAAAACTTTTAAAAGTTTTTAAAATTATATTTCTATCGAATAATACAGTATAGGATCCGTTATCCAGAATGCTTGGGACCCATGGCATTCTGGATAAAGGGTTTTTCCGCAATTCGGAACACTTTACGTAAGTATAAGAAATGCACGAAATAATTTCATAAATAGTGAAATAAATAGATATATATGAATACTAATGAATACTTTAATTTGTTGATTAATTTATAGAAAATAAAAAAATAATTATAATAAATGAAAAAAATATGCATATATATGAAATTTAATTTTGAGATTTTGAACCAGAATCTTTTGATTGGGATTTAGCAAACACTTCTATGATAGTCTTTTGCTTATAGCGCGTCTCTTGCACTAATTGTTCTTGTATTTTGTACAAAGACATGATTTGCTGTTTGTGGAAGTAGCTCCTTTGTTGCATGCTTGAAATTAATCGTTCGGTATAAAATATTAATTTTTCATTTGATACCTTTTCAACTGCTTCATTCTGCTGGTTGTCCTTCTCATCATCACTTTCATCAGATATATTGTTTGTCATCATTTCACAAATTTCACTCTCAGTCATGTGATTAGTGGCAGGAATATTTTTATCGAAAAAAAACACAGATTGTACTGTCCATGGATAAGTGTATCCTTATCAACAGCCTGCCATGCTTTAGCAGCATTCCACAAAGCATCTTTGATTGCAAAGCTTCTCTGGAAATTTTTTATCCCAATTCCTTTGTTGCACTCTGTGAGCATTTTTTAAAGAAGTTATTTTTGTAGTGAGTTTTTAAAGGTGTGTTATGTACAATTTGGAGGCAAAAACACTGCAAACACATTATCCATTTTTAAGAATTCTGCTTCAGGATAGGCCGGTTTTTTTTCATGATCTTTTAAAGAAATTTGCCTTTTATCGCTTTTTTTTTTTTTTTTTTTTTTTTGACGAAAGTTGCCGAAAATTAGTCGTTATTTCTTGATTTGTGTCGAATTTTTCCATTTTTCCATGATTTTTTGGCAAAATCTGCCTTTTTTAGGATTTTTGACAAAATTTGCTGTTTTTTCCGTGATTTTTTGAAAAAATTTGCCTTTAATCGCGATTTTTTGACGAAAGTTGCCGTTTTTCGCAATCTTTTGTTGAAATTTGCCATTTTTCGCGAATCTTTTGTCAAAATTTGCCGTTTTATTGACTATATTTGTTATTTTTTCGCGATCTTTTGGGGAAAATCTGTCTTTTTTGGGGATTTTGTAATGAAATTACCCATTTGCTCGCAAATCTTTTGACAAAATTTGCCAAAAATTAGTCGTTATTTCGTGATTTGCAACGAAATTTGCTGTTTTTTTCACGATCTTTTGACGAAATTACGCATCCCAAGGGACGCGTAAGAGTTATTTGTTTTGCATCTCGTCGCCGATTTTTTGCGTAATTTACGCACTATAGCGCGTCCACGGCATCGCTGGAAAAGAAAGTTACCGATTTGCATTCCGGTTTTTGGAGCGTTCCGGATACCGGGATGCCGAATAACGGATCCTCTACTGTAGAAAGTGCCTATGTGATTTCAAAATTAATATTGGCAAATCTAAATTATCATTTCTTTAGAATTAGCTTTAGTTCTTCTCCTATATTTGATCTCTTTTCTATCTTATGCAGTACAATGATGTAGTTTAATTTAAATGTTAATTTTTGAATTATTCTAAAAGTATGATTTCTTAAAAAATTTAGATGTACAAATATCACTTAGTATGGTATTACGTGAGCTAAGCCGCGAAGTTAGTATTATATAATTGAGTTGAATTATCACTTAATGTTAGAGGTAATATATTTTGCTCAGATTTGGAAAGTTCTTGAATCAATTTATTACTCTAGAATTTTTATTTCTAGGAGTGAGGGCTATTGATATAGCTGCATGGTATGGTAACTTACCCTGTTTAAAGTTAATTATGGAAGCTGGTGCTATAATTGACAACATATCATTACTTGGCTTACAAAATGAGTTGTGTGACATTTCCTCTTTGATGGTTGCCTCACTGAAAGGACATACTGCTATTGTCAAAAAATTACTCGAGGAAGGATCCTGTATAAGTCAAGCCTCACCCATAACAGGTTGGTTAATTATGCATATATTTATGATACATGTATGTATATTAAAAATATTTGCTTACAACTATTTTTTTTTAATTTGTCTTTAATTTTGAAAATTATATAATTAGTTAACGAGGGAAAATCTAGATAGACAGAAGCATCAATTAACTCATACTATTCAGAAACAGTAGATATTTTTCATTCGTTTCCTTGGGCAGTGTGGGAAAATGTTTCTGAATTATAATTTCAAGTAATATACATTACTGTAAAGTACTAAATGTAATCCTCCCTTTAGCAGACAGGAAATTCTAATAACTTTTTGGGATGTTTATAATTGGAACTTTTATAAAATAGGTAGGTGTAATCAAGATTTCTATGTCTAAGGTTGCATCGTTCCATCCCTTAGCCAATAGGGAGCGACTCGCTGCTTGTCACTCCACGTATTTACAAGGAAGGTCTCCATTGGGGGCATACTCAGAATTTTTTGAAAAAAATACGAATTAAACTACTCATGTAGGTAATAAAGGATCAGTGAGAATTAGCGGCGGAATTACATTATTAGATATGTAAAAAAATAAAATAGTTTGGAATAATTGGCGTGAAAAGCTGAAAGCGACGCGGGATTTGGCAAGCAGTGCATTTCCTCGCCAAAAGCAGACGATTTTAACGAATCTGAAAATTGATTTTAATTGACTTCACTGTTAAAAATCTGCATCATTTACTCCAACGTCAATCCACTACTTTTATAGAATATCTCTCTTCTGACCAATGAGAATGCTGAATGAGAATTATTGCAACGTCACTCCACCGCTTGTATATAATATCTCTATCCCAACCAATGAGAAAGCTCCATTTCACGGCCAAGTAACCGTTTTCTATACAAGCAAGGGAGTGCGTTGCGGCAAAATGCAACAGATTTTTATCTGTGTATTTTTCAATTTGGAACAACTTTAATCAATTTAAATTGTGTTTTAAATGATAAAATATATTAATTTCATTTTGTTATAAGTACATATAAACGTATATGACAAAATTACACTTAAAGTAAAGTAAAAATGCAAAACTAAAATTATTTAAACTAAACTTATTTAAATAAATTGAACATAAAAAGTTTTTTCTTTAAAAGGTATTCACTGATAAAAATCTGTTGCATTTTGCTGCAACGCATTCCCTTGCTTGTATAGAAAACGGTTACTTGGCCGTGAAATGAAGCTTTCTCATTGGTTGGGATAGAGATATTATATACAAGCGGTGGAGTGCGTTGCAACAAAATGCAGCAGATTTTTAACAGTGTTCGAAGCATAAAAGCGTATTTTTCAAAATTTCGTTTTTTCGCCAACCGGAGATAAATTGCCAAATAAACGAAATTTTCATTAATTTTTTACGGACACTGCAATGAAGTTCCGCCGAAATTTTTTTTATAAACATATATTACTATATGAGAAGAACATTCTGTAATTTTTTCAGATTTTTCTGAGTATGCCCGTATGGAGACCTTCCTTGTTCGATGTGTTTCCCAATTGACTTTGTATTAGAAACATGCTATTTTTAATTGAAAAATATTGGTATAAATTTTTTTGTGAAAAGAAGTTTAACGATTAAAAAACATTCTTAATACATAGGAGAAACATCACAGCTAAAATTTGAACTATTATTTCTTTTTAACTCTTTGAAATTTAATTTTTAAATTTGCTGTCATTTACATTAAGTTTCATTCAGGATTCAATATGTAAAAGTTAATTTACATAAAAAGAATGTAAAATAGTTTTTTAATAAGTGAAAGGACCTACAGAAGCAGCAAATTTGATTTTTACATGACTACAGTAAATGTTTTGTTAATAATTTTTAAAATAATATATTTATAATCATTTTGAAATCTGGGATAATTCTAATGATGTTATTATTTCAATATGTTTTTCGTAAAGAACTATTTCATAATAATTTAAAATAAAAAACAATAATAATTTAGGTTTTATCCTCCATCACATGTCAGTAAATAGCTGAATTTAACATTATTAAACTATAGTATTTATACTATATAATTATATTATTCATTGAAAACAAAATTTGAAATTCAGAGTAATATATTTTATAAACACATTCTGAAAAGATTACTTAAAATAACATTTTAATGTTGCATAATAATAATCAATGCAAATGTACACACATAAGTAAGAGAAATTAAACAAATTTCTGCACAAAAAAAGAATTTAACTTTTAAATAATATTTTTCACATCCAAATAAATTACCATATTTAAATTTTAAAGCTCTGT
This sequence comes from Maratus speculifer, assembly GCA_964019185.1. Lineage (NCBI taxonomy): Eukaryota > Metazoa > Arthropoda > Arachnida > Araneae > Salticidae > Maratus > Maratus speculifer. The sequence continues at coordinate 387,981,355 of OZ025294.1, read as the reverse complement.
CTTTTCTGTTTAAAATTTATTGTTGTTTCCATCAGGTTCCATATAAACATTTGATGTGATTGAATATCACACGCTGAAATTTTTATTGAAGAAAAATTTAGACAAGCAGCATTTATAAAACATATTTAAATTATGTATAAAAATAAAAATTTTAATTGCTAATTTTTCTAAAATAAACTGGTAATTAATTATCCTTTTTTTTTTTTTTTCTTTTAAGGCTTTTACTTTTAAAAATTGTCAAAATGGCAGATTCAAGCTAAAAATGCACTTTTACTACTTATATTGCTTGATTAGTTAAGGTATACTGAAAATTACACTATGCTTAAGCTTTAATGATGACATAATCATAAATAATTCTCTCCATTTGTTTCTTTTTGTTCTGTATGCTAATGAAATGATTGATTCTGAATTTTCTTTGCTGTATGGCTATTGGGTGTAATTAGACTTTATTTTTCTTCCTTTACATTCCTACATTGGGATTGAGATTTTAGCATTATGATTTTATTCTGTTACCAGCAAGGTTGGCAAGACTTAAACCAGTTAGTTAACTGACTGTGCTTTTTTTTTTTTTTTTTTTTTTAGAACAAATCTAATATTTTTTCACTTTTGTAATTTAAATGTTTCAAATTATTGTGTATAAGTAATTAGAGATCTGCATAGGCCGGGCTGGGTTTGGGCCGATTTCCATTAATGACCTTACTTATTCCATTGACTCAGGCCTTAATTTTTTTTCTGGAGTATCGGGCTGGGCCTAACAATTTTTTTCCGTATGAAGCCGAGACTGATTTCATTCTTCCTAGTCTTCATGGACCAAAATAATCAGTTCCAGTTGAATCATCCCGTATGAAAATCCTTTTCTCGACTTGGCCAAGTCTGTTCATAAATCAGTAAAATTTGGCTTGGTCCAAAAATTTTTACAAAAAAAGCATATACTTTTAAGTTGTCATTTTTCTACAATTAAACATTAAAATTTATTCTTTTTAAAGAATCATAGATTACTGGGCTTATTAAAATAGTGTTAAACACATGAAAAAAACATGATTATGATGGAATTTTCCTTTAAGTTGAAAGCTGTAAATTTCTTTTAAACTGTTCATCCTTGCAAAATGAATACAACAATATGCAAGAAAAAAAATTTAATCATTTACATCTGTTAAGAAGGAAACGTATATTTTTCTTTCCAATGTGATTCCGTCTTAGAAAATTTTACTTTCACCATTTATCATTTTTTAGATTTTTATGTCTCCATTACATGGAATATGGATTAATAATACTAATGATAACTGAAACATTTATATACAACAAACAAAGGTTCATTATAAACATAAATATCAAAGCCTATGGCACTTCTGCATAAATAGAGATTATAAACATGAAAAAAAAAAAAAAAAAAAAAAGATTTTATTGAAACTGAACTCTTCCGTAAGAGTAAAGATCAATGTTATGTAGAAATTCACGCAGGATGGGGGGTTTGGGCCAATATTTATTTCTTTCAGATCAGCCGGGCTTGAGCCTGGAAATTTTGGCCCATGCAGACCTCTATAAGTAATTTCTATTTAAGTCTTTTCTCAGCTGTCACCGTGAGACATAGTAAATCTAGGTCATGTTTGTATGCATACAGAATGCAAATTGCATTTATTGATGAATATATCTGAAGATCTAAAAAGAAAACTTAAAATATGTGAAGTTAGCAATGATAAAATAGATTAAAACTATTCAATATTTAGAATAAAATATTTTTCTTTGAGAAATGCAGATTTATAATTTAATAGCATGAAATGACTTTTAAGATTTCAATCAAACTGTAAAAGAAAATTTTCTGGAATTAGGAGATTATCTTTGAAGAATAAAAATGAAACTCAAGATATGAAGTCAAATAAGAAGACTTTGGAAGATTAAGTGCTAGTGAGCACCCGTTTACTTTGAACTAAAATAAGTACTGGGATATATTTAAATCCTCTATTGCATGACCAAACCCACTGTTTAGATCTGACAAGAAAAGGGGAAGGGAGGATAATTAACAAATTACTCTTTGTTTGCAACAATTTCACGAAATTGTGTCTCTATGCAGGGCGTTTTTCTTTTTTGGGGAGTAGGGGGGAGGTTGAGGGAAGTATAGAACAGGAGGATATTGAGATAAGGTTCGTTTGACACATGATAGAAAAAGTGTCACAAAAATGTCTAAAAAGATATATTATTAATTTTTATTTTAGACATTTAACAGAACAGAGATTGATTGATCCAGGCGAAATTTCAGGCCCATTTAAGGCTTTTTTACTAAAATCTATTTAATAAAATTATTTTTCCTAAATTATTCAATTAAACTTGCTTCATAATGATAGATTACTAATTCACATCAAAATCATAAAATAAGGAAGTTTCATTTCAGGTTCAGCCAAACTTGATAACCAAAAAAAAAAAAAGCTTGATTAATGTATAAATATATTTGGTAAGAAGATTGTAAATACCAATGATATCATCAATATCTTGAATTTTTTCAGAATAAAGAAACATGAATTCCATAATATTAACAAAAATTACAAATTAAAATGTAAACTATAAAATGTTATTACATATACAAAAAACACTAAAATTTTAGAACTCTATGCCGAGTGCTTTCGATCAGAACTTGATCATCCTCAGGATAGCTTTAATTATGCATTCTTAAGTGCATAATTCAAAGTTGCTTTGAGGATGATCAAGCTCTGATCATCCCAGACCTCGGCATATAATTTTAATATTTTAAGTTTTTATAACTGTGCTTTTGTATATGTAATAACATCTTTTAAATTGGTGACATCATTAACGTATTAATTGCACCTTTTTAGCAAGTTTGTTTACTAATTTTATTTTAATATAAATCAAGTTAATTGTAGCATTCCAGTGGTATATATTTTCATATTTACATGTTGTGTAACATATTAGGAATTATGCATATTCTTTTCTTAATTTGTTATAGGTTTAACTCCATTAATGTTAGCTTCTTGTAATGGACACCATACTGTTGTTGAGATTCTTATAGAATATGGCACTGATCCAAATGTTACTGACATATGTGGACACACAGCATTAGATTTTGCTACTCTTTGCTGTAAAGAGGATCTTATTATATTTCTTAAAAATGTAACTGAAGAAACGTTCAAAAAGCTAGCAAGTAAGTTAGACATTATTATGCTATCTATTGACAGTCTAAGTTAATTTATAAAGCTACAGTATAATATCCCAAATTTGTTGACCAGAACACTTAAAAATGTAAACAGAAAATAATGTTCAATAAATTAAATGATGATGAATTTCGCCACATGGTGTTGCAACCTGAAGAGAGTCAAAGTAGAACGATTGAGGATGAAGAACCGAAATGCTATTTTCCTATGAATACCAGTGGTAGATCTTTGTCTCTTTCATAAAACTGATTTAAAATGAACAAACTAAATAAAAATATTTCTAATACAGCTCATATTCAAAATATTAGAATAAATGAGAAAAAGTAATAAAATTTTTTTTTTTTTTTTAACTAAGTAAATGCAATTAAATTTCTTATAAATTAAATCTGGAATGTTTAGATAAGATTTTAACATTTACAAAATAAAAAATACAGTAAAATAAATTGGGTATACAGCTTTCTGAATCACATCAAAATATTAGAATAAATTTAGATTGGTTCAAAATGTTTGAATATTTTATTTTATGCAACAACATTATCTTATGAACATGAAGTAAATGGTAGTTAATATTTTGTAGCATCCCATTTAGCTTTGATAACAGCATACTATATGCAAGGTGTTTACAAACCTTTCTATTAATATTAACCCCAATAGACTTTATATGTGCCACTAACTCAGTTTTACTGGAAGGAGAATTTTCTTGAAGTTTTTTCCTTATTATACACCATAAGTTTTCAGTAGAATTAAGGTCTGGTGAGTTTGGTGGCCAAGGAAGTACCTTTATTTTGGGTTGGCGGAACCATTTCTTAATTGACACTGAAGTATGCGATGATGCTAAATCTTATTAAAAGATGAAATCATTTTCAAATAAATCTTCTGATGATAGAATCGTGTAATATTCCAAAATTTCGTCATATATCTGAGAGTTAACCTTTTTATAAACAATGCATAACTTTCCAGGTCCTTCTGCATTCATGCAACCCCAATTTATGATACTAGCAGCAAATTTTACGGAACATTTAAGGCTTTCTTTATCAAATGTTTCTTGCTTCAAAGTTTATACATGCATATATGTATGCACTAAATTTTGTCTACATGAATTGTTTTCAAACTTGCCAAATACATTGAGATGGTTAATATCTCAGCAGGGATTGCAAATGGGCAAAATCAGCCCAAAGGGCTGGAAATAGGGAGGGTTCAAAAATTTGAATACCGCCTTAACATGGTGCTGACAAAACCAGCTCTTACAGAAAAGGACAGGAAAAATAAAACATTCTTAGTTATAGTAGTTGCCAACAATTAATAAAAAACCACAGTAAAATTCTTACCACAACTGTTACTTTACTATTTCAAGATTTGCATATGGAAAAATAAAATAATAGTTTGACGAATTTAAGAAAAATTGAATATTTTATCATAACTTTTCTTTGGCAAGATTACCACATAAAAATAAAAAATAAATTATTAAAAAATCAAATATTATGTCACCTCAGAAATGTAATGGATGAAAAGCAGGTGGATATATAAGGTCATGTGAGTTTGTAAAAAAGTACTGAAACAAGGTAAAAACTAGACCATGGAAATATTGACATTTTTTTAACATGTTGAAGTTCTCAGATTTTGTTTTTGCCATTTATTTCATATATATATATATGTTTGCATCTATATTAGAATTTTCACAAGGTTTAGTTCCCTAAAGCTCATTCTTAGTGATGAAACTGAGTTTATCTCTAATCTTGATTTAGTTTATGTTGGTGAAATTTGCACCTAACTTCAAAATCTACCTCCACCTGTAGGCCGAACTAGCAGGATTTTTTGTTGTGTGTGTTATTTTGAGCTCAATCTGAAATATACTATGGCTTGGATTCTGAGCTAACCATATTTGAAATCTTATATAATGTTAACTGTATTGAATAATTAATGCAATTACATATTTAGCTTTTTTATTTTTTTAAATAATTATTTAAGTGATTTTTATATGACATAGTTTTATTTTTCTATAAGGTTTTTTAAGCCCTCAGATTAACATATTTCATATAGTAATTATATACTTGTTGCTTACTTTTATTCTAAAAAGTCCTTTTTTTTCATTCTCTTTGTGAAAGCAATGACATTTTCCATTTGTCATACATTATGCATAAAAAAAGCACATAGTATGGCATTCTTAACAGCAGAATTGTTCTTAAATTTTTATTTCACAGTTGACTTTTGGTGGAAAATACTAACTTTTTTCAGTATTGTAATCATCAGTAATCAGGACATGGCTTGGCTTTTGTTCTCAAAATTTTTCATTTTTTTTTTTTTACATAAAAATGTAGTGCAAAAAATGTAACTTTATTAATTATGTCTTCTGGAATTTAAATCCCTGATATACTTACAGAAAGATCTGGCTTTTGTATTAATTTGATTGTTTCTTATAAGTGTTTATTTATATTAGTGTAATGTGTGTTATTGGTTTCAATGTGAATGTATAAAAATTTGTTTAAATGATTGGATCTTGTTTAAATATTATTATTGTTATCCTTATTTACTTTATGCTTATTTTAATCTGTACATAAAATATCTTGAAAACTTAAACCATACCAAAAACTATTTTTGTTTTTAAGTTTAAAATCTGGAAAAAATTGATAGATAAAAAAAGTATGCTAAAAGATAGTTTTATATTGTTTAACATATATATTTTATGTTCTAAATGTATCTGATTCGTAAATGTATATGTTGCAGTATTTACTTTAACTTATTAAATATATTTCAGGTGAAGATACACAAGACAATTTATTACGCATTGTGAGATCTGGTATGTTTCTTGTTTTTTAACAATAAAAATATCATTGACACCCCATAAGGGCTTTAGAACATAATTTTTTTGTTTAAAAATTTTTTTTAAAAAGTCAATATTTTAAGTAAATTTCTGAAGTTTCAGAAAAAATTCATAATTTTGGATTACAATCATTAAAACTAATAGTCCGGAAGTCATCGCATCACCACAGAGTTGGAAAAAAATTATATAAAAAGTCATACAAATGAATTGAGCTAAGTGTGACTAGCTTTGACTTGCTGAAAATAAGTTTAATTAAATTAATTATTAAAAAGCTGTTATGAATTACCATTTTCAACTAATAACAACACTTGGCCAGCATCCAGACATGAAATAAAGTAACCAATGGTAAAAATTCAAAGCAAAATAAATGTGTAATTTTATCACATTTCTGCCTTCATTAGATACATACAATTCTCTTTTCCAGCATAATAAAGTTTGTCATACAAATTTTTACTGAAAGAACACAAAATTTTCTGTAAAATGCTCTAAGAATGATCAAAATCCACTATGGTGCAAAAGCATCATAATTTTTTAATAATGATTAATTTAACTAAACACATTTTCAGCTTGTCAAACTTAGTCATACCTATCTCATTTTGTTTGTATGACTTTTTACTATCAATTTACAAAAATATTTTCCATTCTTCAATGGTAGCATTTTTGATGTCACCAGCTACTGGACTATAAACATTTCAAAACTGGCTAAAACATTTCAAAATGAAATGTTTTTTGGTCATTAAGGATCTAAACTTTTTGTTTTATATTGTGTGATGGTACTTTAATGTTTAAGAATTCTTTACTTCACATGGTGTTTTGCTTACTGTTATAGAAAGATTTTTTTTTTTCATTTTTGTGACAAATATTTGTTACATTGTATTATATTCAAAATAAATTTTGCAAATACATTTTTAAAGATCATTGTGTACTAAATTTGTTTATTTTATTTTACTTTTAACTAAACTTACAGATGTTGTCTTTAATCATCATAAAAAATATTTACTGTTATCACTAAACAGATATTTTAGTTTAATAATGTTAAGAAAATAATTTCTTTACTTTTATGGGAAAAATTAGGGTATTTGTGAGAATATTGCAACATACATAAATATAGAAAATAAAAAAATATCTATATTACAAGGTGAAAACCCCAGTTATTGACACGTGACATAGCAATTGACATTTCAGCAAAAATCTAACTCAAATAAACATTTTATTGATTCTGAAAAATAATGTCATCTAATGGTAACTTGTTTGTCTTAACTGTTATAATTTTTAGTAATAAAAAATGCAATTTATCAAAAAAAATTTAAAGTACCTCACTGTACTTTCAAAAACAAAGATAATTATAAAATAGATTTAAAATTTTGTTATAGGAAGAACAACAAGGAATCCTTAAAGTGTCAGTTACTGGGTGGTTTCATTCCATGTAAGTATAGATTAGATCAGTTTCAAATATGTATGTATTTAAGCTTGTAAAAATTAGAAAATTTTGTTTTCGAATTGAGTGGGAAGTCCAATTGCAGATTATTTCAGATCTTTTCTAAACTATAATTGAAATCTCAGTGCATATATATTTATATATTATTTTACACATTATTACAATATTATAATTAAATATGCGCTAGAATGTAGAATTTTATGACTATGTTCTAAATTAGCAATTAAATATTTAGAAAATATTTGATTTTAACCAATGTGAAATCTTACTCTGCAAAAAGAAAAAGAAAGTTATTTCAGATGTCAGAAGAATAAATTGGGCAAACTGTCCCCTGGCGTTGCTAGAAGAGAATTGTGCATAATAATTTTTTTAGAACATAAATAAATAGATGTTATGCAACAGATAAAAGAATAAATTTAAGTACCGTATTTTCCTGTGTATAATCCGCAGCCGTAAATGTTAGCCTTAAAAAAAAAATTTCAGCAGATAATCCGCAGGTTATACAATGATTGCTTATTGTTTTCAACATTCTAAAATACTAATAAATAAAGTTTCTATAGATTTAATTGTCCTATTTAAATGATAATTCTAAATAAAATAAATAATTATAGGATAACCGCAAGTTAAAATAATAATCGATAGTACCAATAATATTTGACAATAGTTAAAGAATTTTTTCCTTGTTCTGCTATAATCGAACATTCGATTATGGTGATGGGTTTTATTCGATCTATTACCAATAATATTTGACAATAGTTTAATAACATAATAACACTAAAAATAGATTATAATAATAATAATAACACGGAGTAAGAGACTCTTAGTCCCTGAATAATAGGTTTTTCTTTGTTCTTTTGCCATAATCCAACATTTGATTATAGCAATCGATTATATTCTATCTATTACGACTTCTGCCTTTTCTATTACACCCAGCTTAAATTCAGCTGTGTAACTTACTCATTTTCTTTTAGACATGATTCTTTGTGCGATTCCGCTTGACAAATAAAAGAAGATTCAGCTGAAAAATGATTAGATTGCAATTTTTGATCAAAACGAGTTAAGAAACTCTGTATTCTTCATTTGCTAAAAGACTAGAAAAATATTCTTTAAAACTCGAAGGCCACTCTGACTAAAACGTACTTGTCATATGTGAAACAATCAAAAGCAGCTCCGCAAGCAGTCTCCCAAACAGACAAACATATGATATGTTTACATTTTATAATTGCCGGTAGAAATGGGAAATCAGTTCTGCTTGAAAAGAATTTCATCGGATTATCCGCACCGGCAGATAATCCGCACTTGAAATTTTCGAGGTTTTTTTAACAGATAATCCATGGATTATACGCAGGAAAATACGGTAATGGAATTTTAGGAAAAGAATTGCTTTAACAGATTGTCTTTTAGAATAAAATAAAATAAAGAAAGCCTTGATTAAAGTTATGGAATTAAAATAAATATGTTAAGATATTACAAAAAGACAGGGGAAAAGTTAGATATTATAAGAATTTAGAAATAATTAATTTAGAATTAAGGTGATAAATTTTCATTATTGCATAATATTTATGTTATGTTTATACATTATTATATTATTAAGATTAGTATCAGAAAACTGGCCAGTGTCAGGCAGATCACTTAGTGTATTTATACAATATATATATATTCAGGTAATAATTCTGTATGATTTCTTGTTGCAATTCATATGCTTCTTATGTTTGCTACAAAGAAATATAGAAATGAACAATTGTATCTCTCAATTTTACTCATATGAGGAGATGTTTTGTAGTGCTAACCAGAAAACTATCCAAATAGTTTAATCATCTAAATAAGTCACAATTGAAAGGGCACATTAAAACATGTATTTAGATGCATAAATTATTTGCCCTTGCTTCCTCATTATAGAGATATAAAGTTTTAAAATTTGCAAAATAAAACATCTATCATTAAGAAGGGAAGGCTCCTTGTCGGCCTTATCAATCTTATCAATTAGAAGTGCTTTGGGTAAATTAAACACCATTTAGAGTTATTTTGTGATGCATTATTTAGTATTTTAATGTATCACTTCTGCATTAAGAATTTTTGACTGCGCAAAATTGCCAAATGTTTGGGACAAACTTAATTAAAGATTTGGTGCATGCTGTGTTATAAAAGATCTTCACACCAAACATTTGTAAAAAAAAAAAAAAAACTGAATAAACTTTTTTTTATATATATTGCTTATAATAATATGTGTAATAGTTCTGAAAATATAAATTTTCAAAATCCGGTCTTCATGTGTGCTAACCCTATATATCTAGATAATGCGGAGGCAAGGGCGAATAATTTATGCATAAGCAAATGTATTTCAATATACTCTTATAATTGCCGCTTACTTAGATTTTTTTTTTTTTTTTTTTTTTTTTTTTAATTACACTATGGTGTAGTTTTCTGGTAAAAAATATCCCATAAAAACATAAATGTGAAAGAATGCCAAGCTTGTTAACAGTTTCGCTAACTAAAAAAGAGTAAGATCTAACAGGTAACCAAGTTCTTTTGAAGCTCCTTAAATCATAGATCCTGTCATGCATAACATTCTTCAATTGCTTAAAATGATTTGTTATATTATTTGCTACTCAACAGAACAACTTTACCCACCAATTTTAATCTTTGAGTATGAGTACAATTTAGTCCAGTATGTCATTGACAAAGATCTAGTCAATCAAGTATTCGAATAAGTATGTCAAAAAGTGTGTGTAAATAGTATACAGACATACATAAATACAATAAACACTACTGGAGTGAAAAATTAGCCAGAGCTAGGCTCTAGCTAATTTTTCCCTCCAGTTGGGTTTATTGTACTTACCGTATGTATGTCTGTATAATATTTGCATATACCTTTATGATTTTAATGCAAGCATTATTTGTGTGTGTATGTGTGTCTTAATAAAGTATGTCAAATTTATGGTATTGATAAATTAAGGAAATGATTAAGTTCAGATCAACCAAGTTGAGAAATTTTAATAAGAGAAAACTTACCAAGTCTCTCTATTAAGTAGCAAATAACAAATCATTTTAAGCAATTGAAGAATGTTATGCATGACAGGAGCTATGTTTTAAGAAACTTCGAAAAAACTTGGTTACCTATTAGATCTCACTTCCTTTAATAGAAAACCGTTAATGAACTTGGCATTCTTTCACATTTGTTTTTCATGGGATATTATTATTTTTTGTCAAATAAGTAGGTATTTGTTTCCTTTTTGAAATAAATAGGCTTAATATTAAATTATCTTTATTTAATATCACAGCTTTTTCCTGTGCTTATGCAGTATTTTTTTTTTCTTTTTTTCTTCCTATTTCCAGTTATATTTGTAATTATATTTTCCACACTCTTCGATTTTTTATGACCTTGTCTATCATTCAAATTTCAATTCAAAGGTATATTTTAACAGGAAATAAGATGCTTAAATCCATGCAGTAAACTGTTATTAATTTTATTATCATTTTTGGAGTTGTAGGGACGTTTCTTTTATACAATTCGGTACTATTTGATTGTTTCATTGACCCAAAAAACATCACCAAATTGATGAAAAAAAAATACTCACCAAAAATGATACTAACTTAGCACTATTTATGGTATTTCACCAAGTTCCCATAGACTTATTGTAATCCGATAATTCATATTAAACTACTTACTAACCATTAATGCTTAATGTGATGATTTCTGATTTTTTAATGCCAAATTTCAACTTCCTAAGTCACCTGAAAGTAGTCAAACATTTTGATTTTAACTGGTTTGATAGCTGGTTTTAAGACAGTCTGTGATAAAAACAGTGATTTTCGGGTATCAAAATCTTGTAAATGATTAAGTTTTTTTTTTTTTAATAGAATTTTGTAATTAGAAGTCTTAAAAGTAATTAGTCTTACAAGATATACAAAATTGCATGTGTGTAGGTTAAATAGATCTTTAATTATTGGGGGGGTTAAAAGTGGCCTGAAATAATTCATGTAATATAACCTATGGCCGTTGTGTCACTTTTTTTGCTCTTTGTGAACTTGGCTGACACACTACCATGCCTCTAGATTACTGAGCACATATTGTTACCATTGTACATTAGCTGACAAACTTTTGTAGTTAGAAAGTTAGAGTTAGAAACTTAAAAAGTTTTTCTTTTTTTATGATTTTATTTGTTATTAAGATTTTATTTTATATTTTAACTTGTTTCATTTATCTAAATATTTAGGAGTTTTAGAATGTATAACATCTTTATTGTTTTTATAGGGGATACAGCTAAAATAAAATCCTTATTACAGAAAGTCCCATGTTTATCAAACTATGCAGATCCTGATGATGGTGTTACTCCCCTTATGATAGCATGCATGTTGGGATTTATTGAAATTATTGAAATTCTGATTTCTACTGGTGCAGATTTAAATGCACAAGATACAAAAAATGGTTGGACACCCTTAATGTATGCTGTTTTTCATAGGTATGATCAATGTTGTATTATATATTGCTTATTTTTAAAAATAAATCTTTGTATATTTTTTAGTTTTTCAGGAACTTTTTATCTCAAGGTAATTCTTTATCAAAAATGCATAAGTTTTTGCTCCTATGCTAAAACTTCATCTACTTACTAATTCACATGCTGGGCACATGTTGTTTCACAAAGAATTCGAAAGCACTTAAATTGAATTGACATTTATTCTATTACTTTAAAACTGAATTGGCATTAAAAAGAAATTTGCTATTTATTTGTTAAAGCCCCCCCCCCCCCCCCCAAAAAAAAAAAAGTGCTGTCTTTTAAACATGTCCCAGCAAAGTTGAAAAGTTTTTATAAGATTAAAGGATATCAGCAAGTTAATATTGATATTTGTGATATTTCTAACAGAAATAATCAGCAGAAAATAAGATTATTGTGGTAGAATTTCTGATTTGGTTTGAGGTAGGAGGTAAAGATCAGACAGGCTCAGGCTCGTTTTTTATTCTAGACTTCAGACTCGGGTGGGCCCAGGCTCATTTTTTCTAAAGCTGGAAAATTTTATTTATTCATGTGTAGAAAAGATTGAAAGAATTTTTCCACTCAAAATTGTGTATTTATTCCTTTTTAAGTCATTTTAATTCTTTTTGTCAAAATTACGGGGGCACTGAATGCTTGTTTATTTATTTTAGTATTTCACTGCTGTTTCAAATGAAAATTTGTGATAATTACAGATTTATGTCTATGGAATTTCTGGCGACAATCTATTTATATGGCACCAATCAAATCAAACACAACAATGAATTTGCTTTTTGTTGGCTTTTCGTTAGCAGAAGATTATTTTTAATGGAATCGTTTATTTGCTTATTATTTAGTTACGTAATGCGAAGATAATATTTTCTTCTGTTTTTGGTAGATGAGAATTCGCTGGAGGTTTGCAAATTATTTAATATTCAATTGTGCATATATGCAATTGTGAATCATAGTCATTTTTCTTATGAAAATAATTTTAGTGATCATATGTATTTGTCATCATGGTCTCCGTTCATGCTGAGGATCATGTTCCTTTCCAAAGTCACTTTTCTCCGTAAGTAAATATGATTACCATGTTATTCCAACAGACAACAATCGATCAGTGTTTCCTCTTTTAATATAAAAGCAGTGTTGAATTCAGGGGGTGGCCCGGGGAGCACATTCCCCCCCCCCCTCCAGAAATTTTCAGATTTTGTGGTTTCAAATGTCAAAAAGAGCAATTTCCCACCCCCTGGAACTCCAAACCCGGTAACTGTAAATAGTATTATAATAATAAAATAGGCATGTCAAATTTACTCTATTTCATATGTATGTTATGTTCCATTTACTCATACTCTGAAAAAGTTTTTGTTCTACTAATTATTTCTTTTAATTATTCAAATTTTGAAAGTTTTTTTTACATAAACCTTCAACTTTTATTCTTTTAATACAGTATGAAACCATTTATCCGGAAACCAGTTAACCGGAAAACCAGTTATCCAAAATGATATTTCTAATAGACTGATGTTAGAATCTTTTTAGAAAAAAGTGTCATACACAATCAGTTTGACATATACATTGCTTGAAACAATTGCATAGTTTGATACCAGCATCTAGTATTTGAAATAGAAGCATATAATCATATTATAGATTAATAAATAATATTATAATATTATAGATGTTTTCATTTTTATGCCAAGAAAACAGAAGAATTTTTGTTCAAGGAATTCCCATAAATTATCTTCTTTCAAACTTTAACAATTGATCTTACTTGCATCAGATTATTGGTTCAAGTAATCTAATAATCAATTTAAAATTAGAAGTAATACCACAACTACATATGTTTCACAAAACTCATCAAATGGATGCTGCTTTAATGCCCAACCAGTTAACCGGAAAAAACAGTTATCCGGAATACATCTGACTCCAATCATTCCGGATAAATGGTTCTGTACTGTAATAATCTGCACTACTGTTGATTTAGCAATTCAACTGTCAAAGCTGGTAGATGGGACATGGTGATTTTGATTAACATACTGTGTTTGTCACTTGTCAGCTTAATCGTTTGGAGGTTTCTATCATTTTATTAAAACCTACATTTTGCTGTGTAAGTATTAGTTATTTTCCCTTGAAAAGACTCCTAGAAAGGGCAATCTTCCCCTCCTCCTTAGCCTATATTCATCACACAAATAACTAGTTATAACAAGCTTCAAACAATTAATAATCCCACATTATAAATTTAAGTGTATCAAATTAAAATTTTTACCATGTAATGCATGCTAATGCATTTTAATGTATATAACATGTAATAGCTTCATTTTATTATTTTTTAAAATTGTTAAATGTGAATTATGATTTGGTATTAATAAGCAATTTATAAAATTTTATTAAACATTCATGATTACATTTTGCTACAGCTTCATTGATGTTACTAAATCTGCTTGATTCTGTAACATTCCATTGTTTGTTACATAATCTATATTTGTTTTTATATTAGGCAGGCTGAAGTAGTCCATCTGTTACTAGATAAAGGAGCTGATATAGATATCTACACTTCTAATGGTTACACTGCATATGATTTAGCTCTCCATATTGGTAATTTAAGCTTTACATGAATTTAATCATTTGTTGAATAAAGTTGTTTTTGTTTTTTAAGTTTGCATAATATACTTTTAGCAGACACTTTTATTGGAAATAAATCTTAATTGGAACAATTTTATTAAGATGATCAGCAGGAAATCAAGCAATGTAACAAAATATATATGTACATTTAAGATATCCTTCTATAAGATATCACCTTCTATTTGTAAGGGAATGTTATCCTTTGGCTGTTGGCCTTCCGGTATTATATTGTACGAACACCAACTTGTTCGCAAAGCTTTTTCACCATCTGGCCATTGTGGGAAGGTTCACGCATTTCCGCGTAATGGTGGTCTGCAATCACATTCATGCTGTAGTCGTGTTTAAAGTGTAAGGCAATGAAGAGGCATTCAGTTCTTGGGACCTGATTTATTATACTTTTAGCATACATAACCCTTTTGAAAACCAGGTCCGTGTTGGCTTGACTTAGAAATTCTAAAATAATTAGTGGTTGGGCAGCATGTTTGTTGGCAAGTCTTAATTTCCAAAAGCCATAGAATTTCACTGCTCCAGACTATTTAAATGCCATTATTCAAATTATTTCCACCAGGTCACGATGTAACGGTGGGGTGCTCGTACTGGGTGTTGAATGCAGACATAACTCAGAACGTAAGATAAAAACAGTTTATTTAAAACGATTAGGGCTCAAGGGGAGTGGAGCAAGTCTGTAATTTTAACAACTGAGAACACTACTAAAAGATTAAACTCATACTCACAGCTCCGGAACTTGCTCAATCGGGGCACTTCAGATTACTTCTCAGCTATCTTTTGGCTAAGCTGCTAGATAAAATCTTATTAGACAGCCCATGGCTGTATATATTTCTTTATTAACTTTGAACTAGGCAACGTAATTACTATTAACTTCTTACCACTGGCCAACTTCTCAAGTTGAATTCCAAAACTCCTTGTCAACTCACTGGAGGCTCGCCAATACTTGATATCGCTTGCTCTAGATTCACTACTAGCTGTCCAATGCCGCTAGACACATTCCTAGCTGGCTAATATCGCTAGACCCACTTCGCTAGACACACACTGCTAGACGCCACTAGCTGGCTATGCCGCTAGAGACATACTCAAACTCGAAGCTTTTATATGCTGCAAACTGAGATATTACAAATTTACATATTACTACTAACCGCGACATAACTGCAGAATCCGAAAGAGACACACACGCTCTAGAAAGTTAAAAGTAAAAGAGAGGATAGATGTCGCTTCACGCTTACATATGTTAAATCATTGACGTCACGATCTCAAAAATGCTAGAGTGCCTTTTTTACAAAGGTCACTCCCTCACAACCCCCCCTCGGACTCTACAGAGAAAAAGGACTGTGCAAAATGCATGCCCTGGACTTTTTCTTGTTATAAATTTCCAACCGTACAAAACAAAGTGATGGGTGAAATTTGGCACCGAAACATAACTTTTAAAATATTAACTTTAACCCACCACTACAAAAACATCAGTTTGCATCAAATATTCACATATTCAATCCAAGCATCCTTCTATCTTAAAAATAACCTCCATAAAACTTTCAAAACTTATAAAACTTCCCAAAACTAACTTCTTCTTTTAAGAATAACCTACACCACTGGGAGTGCTAAAATTCATCAAAACACTAAGCTTACGAAATTTTCCTCAATACTGAAATACAACTGTAACTTTACCAAAAATTTCTCCATAAAACTTTCCTAACATTAGAATTTGCACCAAGTCCAAAAAACCCAATGCGCAAAAATTTTCCTCAGCAAAATTCCGAACTTATCTAAAATTAAATTTGCTTCATACTACAATAACTCTATGCTACAATAACTCCATGCTTCTACGTAATACCTACATACCCATTAGCCAATGACCTAACTCCCAAAACTTTGTTAGAACTGGCTCCACTTTAACAATATTTGGGGTAACATACGTACAGCTTCACATAGCTGTGCTTATACAATAATCTAAAATATCAAATTTACAAAATTACATCATCACATACTCTTCATCTGTATAAACTAAAAGAAAAATACCAGTAACAATATATAACACAGGTATACTTCCCTGCAAGAAAATCACATTAACATTCAATTTTAATACAATACAATTTTATATTCAAATGTAACATAAAACTTTGCAACTTGCGGAAACCACTCCCAACTAAAATGCAAACGCAACGCATGAACCACGAACGATAAGAAGAAAGTTAATTCATTAAATGTTAGTACAAGAGATAGAAACGCGTGTTAAGGACTTCTTGACCGCAAAACACAAGCCCGCCTGATCCGCGGCGCGTGTACAAAATAACCCAAATTACTATCTTTACCTTTCTGAAAATTAAACATACATTAATATACATTTTATAACACATGAACAGTATAACAATATAATAACATTTTAACAACTAACATAACAACTTAACAATAGATCCAGAATTTTTAAAAGCAGTTAAGACCAAAATTTCAAACATACATAAAAGTAACAATTTTGCAAACAAATTTTGAACACAATTAAGCACCATTTGTGAGTCCGTCAAAAATTTTCCAAAAAATGGCCAAAAATACAAAACAGTCTATCTGCTTTTTATTCCTTCACATTGCTACCACATATATGCACTCTAATAGAAATTTAATAAAGAACATGATCACCCAATTATAGAGATGATTCGCTGTTAGCCGGCTTCATACTACAGGATGGCTTTTCCCTCTTGTCCCAAAAACCTTGCACGAAGGATCTTTCATCCTTAGAACTGTACGATGACGCCACAGTTGACTGTCGTGCCTGCAGCCTGGTCCTGAATGGATGCCGTGGGACACTTGTAGATTCCCCTCGACGACTCCACTCTGATCGGTTCGCTGGGGTCACTCCATGGCGAGATTCAAACTGCTGATGCCGGTACTCTGAATGTTGTCTCCTCTTTCTAGATGCACCCAAAGTTACTGAAGATCCTAGGCCACGTTTCGGCCGAGAGGTTCGGACCTCTCAACTGGTAGACAGCAGGTGCTGGGTTCGAACCCAATCGCGGCTGTCGGCCTAACCGTTCGGAGTTTTCCATGGTTTTCTTCGAACCTTGCGTAAATACGGGTTAGGTTCCCTTAGAAAGACCCCCACGGAGGGCACTCCCCCTGGTCCTATATCCCATTAGCGTAGATAATCGGACAACAAAAATCAACCAACCTAGGCCACGTTTCTTTCCGGATCTAAGCTGTCTCTTATTTGGCAAAAAATCAGATTTAAAAGTTCTTTTAATAGTTTGACGAGTGTAGATATAAAGCTTTTTTCGAAGATTAGTTACTGAAGACGTTGAACTATTGGATAACTTGTGTTTTTGAGGTTGCTGTCTAATAAGTGGAGGAACGGGACAGTTTATGATCTTTTGCCTTTTATGGCACACTGAGTCTGATGTATTTGACACTGTTCTCTTATTTTTATTATCGTACTTTGCTCTCGGTTTGATAGGCTTTCTACTTTCAATAACAGTTTTTGGAGCTGTTTGGCCAGATTTTCTTTTTGAATATCGATGAAAAGAATTAGATGAAGAAGTGCTGGACTCGGGACACTCATTGGATCGGGAATTTTGCGAAACACCACTCAACACATGAGAACCTTCACTACCATTTTCTCTAAACTTATAAACTCTAACCTGATCCAGATTAACCGTCATTCTTTCACCATTGACATTAACAACCAGATTATTATTCCGAACTTCCAAAACTTCAAACGGACCCACAAACTTTGGCCCAAACTTAGCTACCCTCTTTTGACGACTTGAACTTAACCAATGCTTTTCTACTAACACAAAATCTCCAACTTTAACTTCCAATTCCCTTCTACGCATATTATAATATTGGGCTTGCTTTTCCTACACTTTTCCCATCTGAACTTGAGCCTCCTTAACCAACCTCTCAATATCCTGGCACATAAACTGACTTTCCGCATCTGACACCATAACTAGCCTTTGAAGTGGAGTAATGACTTTTCTACCCAAAAATAATTCAGCCGGCGTTTTCCCCGTCGACTCGTGAACTGCCGTACGAAGTGCGTACGCAAAATGCTGAAGAAACTGGTCCCAATTCGAATGATGCGAACCAACATAAGATGAAATCATTTGAATTAATGTACGATTTACACGCTCAGCCATATTAGACTGTGGACGATAAGGAACATTAAAAGAATGATCGATCTCCAGCTTCCCACACAGAGCCTTAAAAATATTGAATATAAAATCATAACGAAATGGTTTACTAGCAACAAGTGCGTCAAAACCAATATGAATTTCATTCGTTAAACTCGGTTTTTCTGAAAATACTTCACCAAAATCGACCAAAGACTTATTAAATTCCTCCTTCTTGACTTCACTTAAACCCGACTCCTCCAAATCAACTGACACTGAAACAGGCTCTTTCTCACTCACATTCTCATCATTATTCACGATGAACGACTTTTTAAAGAAATCCAGGCTAATTCCTCTATCCTTCATATAATCCACCCCAACTATACAATGCACTGTTAATCCATCTAACACACAAAACTCCCAACATGTCTTAACCGAATGAATTTCTACTTCTAAATCTACTGAACCCTTATTATCACAAGCTACTCCCTGCGCAGACTGAACTACCAGACTTGACCTCTTCAACTTTTTATACGAAAAATATTTCTGATAACAATTAAAAGAAATGAACAACTTATCTGCCCCTGTATCGAAGACACTCTTAACGACAATACCATCTAACACAATTAACACTTCAGGTAACTCCACCGGATTAATAGTAACTTTATTCAAACTCACAGAAGACTTTTCCAACCTCTGAACACATCTCTTTTGCATTAATCTACCCCCAGAATTCTCATCTGAAGTTAATCTCCTTACTTGCGAAGAAACATTCTTGTCCCGTACTCCCCCTCTCCGATCATAACCACTATTCTGCCTATTTCCATACATACATCTATCACCATTTTTAAAATTATTAGCACCACCACAATTCCTATTACCATTACCAGTATTTGACATATTACGACCAAATCCATAATTTCTATTACTCAAATTATCATGCATAAATCGCTGTCCCCCTCTCAAATTCATATCCCCCTCATTTCTCAAACTACTATCCGGGACAGGACTCTGTCGAGGATTACGCGAATCCTGTTGATTCGAGCTATGCCGAGTCTCATACTTCGATAATATTTGGTGCATTTCTGAAAAGTTCTTAGGTGCTCTAATCTCAGTATAGTCCTGTATATTCACATTAAAGAGAGGAAGAACTATGTCCAATAATTCCTCAAATGTGATATCTAAATCCAATTTATTTTTTAGTTCAAGCTTACGCAGGTAAAACTTTGATGCTGATTCGTAAATATTCTGCTTATTGCAATAGAATTCTTTTCTTAAAATACTCTTATCTTTAACACTAGGAAACGCCTTTTTTAACTCAATCACAGTCTGCTCAAATCTTTTAGCTTCATCATTAATCAAAAATTTTCCTATATTTTCTAACCACAAAAGTGCTTCGTCCTTCAATGAGCACTTAAGCACTATGTATCTATTCTTCTCAGTTATATTATTAAACAAAATATAGTCATCTGGTTTGACTAAAAATTCATTAATGTCACCTTCACTAGTAAAATAAACACGTGGCACAATCTCACAATGTCCGACATTTCGTTGGGCGCCATTTGTAACGGTAAACACACGTTGGATGCCATTTGTAACAGTTAACACACGTTGGGCGTCATTTGTAACGGTAGGGTGCTCGTACTGGGTGTTGAATGCAGACATAACTCAGAACGTAAGATAAAAACAGTATATTTAAAACGATTAGGGCTCAAGGGGAGTGGAGCAAGTCTGTAATTTTAACAACTGAGAACACTACTAAAAGATTAAACTCATACTCACAGCTCCGGAACTTGCTCAAACGGGGCACTTCAGATTACTTCTCAGCTATCTTTTGGCTAAGCTGCTAGATAAAATCTTATTAGACAGCCCGTGGCTGTATATATTTCTTTATTAACTTTGAACTAGGCAACGTAATTACTATTAACTTCTTACCACTGGCCAACTTCTCGAGTCGAATTCCAAAACTCCTTGTCAACTCACTGGAGGCTCGCCAATACTTGATATCGCTTGCTCTAGATTCACTACTAGCTGTCCAATGCCGCTAGACACACTCCTAGCTGGCTAATATCGCTAAACCCACTTCGCTAGACACACACTGCTAGACGTCACTAGCTGGCTATGCCGCTAGAGACACACTCAAACTCCAAGCTTTTATATGCTGCAAACTGAGATATTACAAATTTACATATTACTACTAACCGCGACATAACTGCAGAATCCGAAAGAGACACACACGCTCTAGAAAGTTAAAGTAAAAGAGAGGATAGATGTCACTTTCACGCTTACATATGTTAAATCATTGACGTCACGATCTCAAAAATGCTAGAGTGCCTTTATTACAAAGGTTACTCCCTCACAACGACACTACAAAAATGGGAGGTAATTTAATTTATAGGTGGTTAAAGAGGATCTGTGCACTGTGACATTAGAAAAGTGTGGCTATCTAGGGTTCATTTTGCTCACTGTAAGAAATGTGAATTTCACTTAGGTCAGCTTTTTTATCTTAAAGAGCATCCAAAAATTATATCTGAAAGTAATAAGGAGTATTGCTGGAAAATAAAGTTATCAAGACCAAACTGCTTTTCAAGCTTTAGAATTAAGATTAAAAGAAAATTAGATAAAACTTTAAATTTTAAACTTTTGAATTTAAATTTTAAAGTTTTTTTTTTAAAGGGATTAACTTTATTATTTTATACATACACACATACATATATACATATTAAAATTTTCATGAGTAATTTTTTAATAAATACCTCGATTTTAATAATTTTGTTTTTGATGGAAAAGGATTCTTTTCATTCTAATTTCCTATAAATTTTATAAGAATTGAAAGTTGACAAATTTATATGGTCCTCATGCTCTAATTTTTATAAAAATATTGTATGGTATCACAAAATATAGATAGACTGTTAATGTATGTAATGTTATTTTAAAATGTGAAATAATAGCCATCATGTAGTTTATACAGTTGAACCTCGATATCTCAAATTTGAAGGGAAAAACAAAAAACATTCTGAATACGAAATTCAAATTATCAAAAATCATATGCTATTCATAGTAGAACAAAAATAAATAATCAATTTTTATACTAATAATCACTTTTAACAATTTTATTTAAAAAGATTTGATTGTTGTTTCCTACAGAGATGAGAGATTTTTTTTTTTAACAGACTTTTTTGTTTTAATTACACTGCATTTTTTTTCCCTCTATGACTTTGAAATTTTATCTTTAAGACAGAGTATCTGTTTAAGTTGATTTCGTTTCCAAATGCAAGTTTCCCTCTGCCTTATATCCCCTTACGATCAATAAAACAAATTCCAATTTTTTTCGTGAATTAAATAGTGAGGTCCTGTGTTTCACTAGCTACATATGTTACATAGCATCTCTGAGGCCACAGGTCAAGAAAATAGAGTTGGACACTCTAGGCCCTGATCCTTAATGAATTGTATGCTATAGTTAAGTTCATTTTCATAGACTTTTCTGTTTTAAAGGGTAAAGAGTTTTTATATTAAAATATGTATTGTTTTGTAGAATTCCAGAATAGTTCAGGGAAGAAAATCACGATTCTCTTTTGAATTTGCTGACTGTCTTCATAAAATTATTGAACTTTATTTTGGAAACTTTTTAATTATCAAAATCCTTTTTGACTATTATCTCTGTATATTATTATCTTATTAATAATTTATCACTATTAAGCCTCCCTATTATCTTTTTCAAGCATATACTTGTGGGATAAAAAATTTTGAGTGTTACCCTTAATATCAGCTAATTGATTAATTTCTTTTTATGTGTAAGTAGCATACTATTTTTATTTAAGCCAACAGATTATTTTTCTTTTCAGGCTAATCAATCAATCAATCAATATTTAAAACTAATTTGTTCACTGTGTTTAATTAATATTCCTTTAGATAGCTCTGAAACAGACATTATGGAAACACTGATAGCACACTCTGGTGCAGAAGAATTATTAGACATGGAAGATTATTTAGAGGCATCATCTAGTTCAACTTTCAAGTCAAGCAACTTAACTGTTCAAAAGTATTTTCTTCTGTTTCTTTTTCTTTGTAATTATAACTATTATTTTTTAATATTTTTATTTAAAAAAAAGTCTTTAAATGCTTGATAGAACCACCTGATCACGAGAAATATAAAATTATTTCTTTCAAATCTAAATCTAATCGCATTTAAAAAGCATTTTATAAATTTCATTGAAGTTTTGTTTATTATGACTTTTTACCTCTAGCAATTTTTGTATTGCATTAAAACCTTTCTCACTCTCTCTCTCTTAAAAAGAAAAGAAAAAAAATTCAAATTAACCACAGACCTTATCAAATAAACAATGTAAATGACATCTAGCATTGAGTCAGCCAGGAAAGATAATTTAACTACCAGCTGCACAGCTATGTCAGGGGGAAAAAGAGCAAATGACTGCCATTGAATGATGCAGAAGCCAAAGTATTAAAGAATATTTTCACCACAGAAAAAGGAGAGGATATTATATAACTGGTATATATCAGTAAAACTTGTTATGCACAGATAATCCTTATTTTTCTATTTAATGTAACAAAAACAAAAATTTTTAGAAAAAAAAAAAAAAAAAAAAGCACTAAGAAGTTTTGATGTCTGAATTGCTTTCTTTTCAGTATTTTTTGTTCAGCTAAATGTAATTAACTTCACTGGTCTTTTGCAATTTAAAATGCTAAGAAGTCTTAAAAATAATTTTTTTCTGCAAGCTAACTTTGACAGCTAAAAGTGATTAACCTTTTGAGTTAGCTGTATCTTCTTAATCTTTTATTTCTAGAAAAAGCATTTCATTGGATGTGAATATTGTTTTACCAACACTTATTTTTTATTTAAATTTGTAATAGTTCGAATTTTGTATTTATTATATATATATATATATAATTTTTAATAGTTTGAATTTTGTATTTACTTATATGTTTTTTATTTGGTGAATTTTCTTTTCATAAAAATGTTTCAAATTTTAAGCTGTACATCAAGCTGTTGTATGTCATGTTTTTATAATGTATGAATTTTGAGTAACAAGATTTCTAACATGGTTTATATGCCCCAAGCCCCACATGAAGATGATCTGCCTCAGCTTATACTCAAAATAATCCTTACTAAAGTTGCATTAAAAAAAAAAAAAAATTAAGCACTATATAAATGAGATAAAAAAGATAATATTTGGCAATTTTTTCATAAAATTTTATGTTTCTATATTCAAAAATGCTATGCTGAAAAATAAATATCAAACATTCTATTATTATTTTCTTAAGTACACAAGCTGTAAGCTTAAAAAAGCATGGTTTTAGAAAATCAGATTAATTTTTCAGTTTATTAAAATTTCATACAAATAGCTCTGTAGTTTTCAATTAGTTCCTATATTTGCCTAATAATGTATTTTTTCACAAAAAAAAAAAAAAAAAAAAATTGTTTTTATCTCCAAACCAAAACTTTTATAAATTTAATAATTTCAAAGTAAAATTTGACCTACCTCAAAATAACCAAGTTCATCAAAATATTTATTATCTAGTGTTTACAGATATAAATGATCTTGTTAAAGATGTAAAAACAGGAATGCTAATGTAATAATAATTACAAATTCACAAAATTGTGACTAGATTTAAAAAAAAAAATAAAATAAAATAAAAAAAAAAATACATTTTTACGAAAACAAGATCCGTTGAAACATGTCCAGACCGGATAGACCCCCTGAAGAGTTAAATAGAATCAAAATGAAAGAGAAAAACTTTCATTTTCTAAGAACAAATTATTTATCTGTTTCTGTTAGATTGCACCTTTTTTTTTTTTTTTTTTTTTTTTTTTCTTTCTTCTAATTCATCAAATTTAGAATTGCACATAGATTTCATGTCATCAGCATAAAATTAATAAGCCAAATTGGTTTTGGTTTTGTGCAACATTACATTTTAATTTTGTGCATGTTTCTATTTTCTTTAATAATATTTATTTTATTTATATAATATTATTTATTTTATTTATATATATTTTTTATATTATTCAAAATATAATTTAACTACTGCTGAGTTTTAAAATTAATCTTACATAAACTAGGCCGTCTTCAAGAAGTGATTCTCAAGCAAAATTTAAGGTATGTTTTGATAATGTTTAATTTTAATGATAACTAATTGATGATATAAAATGTTGTTAACAGTACTATATATATATACATATATATATATATACGCATACATATATATATTTTTTAAGTGAATACAGAGTATTTTGAATTTATTAAAAAGAACTTTTAAAAGTTAATCTTTTTTTTTTTTATGTAAAGTTTCTAGAAATATATGAAAATATATAAGTATAGGTTTGAAAGAATAAAAAAATGCATGAACAAGTCATTACAACTTAATTTCATTTATATATTTATTTTGTTTCATTTAATTAACTTTGAACACTTATAATCATCTCATGATTTGAAATTCCTAAATAATTAAGTTTTACATGAATGTTTTTTTCATATGTTGCATACTTAAATAAAATATGATTTAAAGATACCAGGGCCTTTAAAATTCTTTGTCATTTATATTCCCATTTTGTTTTATTGTGTACTGTAGTTAAATTCAGAATTACATAAAAGAAATAATCTATTTCATTATCTTAAAGTGACAATTTTTGAATGATTTCAGTTAAATAAAATCCCAAATTTATATATGTATATATATATAAAATTATGAAATTTTACCTTTGAAACATATTAATAATTTCATGCAAATTACTCTTTAGATATTCTAAATATTGTTAACTTTTATTAGAGTGAAACCTTATGTAGAAAATATTAATTGCAACAAAATGTTTAGCATTTCCTGTAATATCCTCATTATAAAAATGTAATTTCTTTCTCTAACAATATCTCATTATATGAAGTAGATTATAGCAGTCATGTGGCGGTTTTCCTAATTAGACTGTACTATGAACTAACTGTACCACTATAATTAGGCTGTCACATATTAATGCACATTAATAATGTTGAAAATGAATTAAATGAATGAAAAATGAAAATGTATTAAATTTGATATATCTGATGTTATTATAAAATAAATTATCTGATTGTTATTAAATATAATCTATAAATCTTCATTCAAAAATTTATAAATGAAAATAATTCTGTGATTAAATATGAAGCAAATAAATTTTATATTTACCCTTCGATTTATACTTTTTAAAAAAAACTCCCATTGCATAATGCTATTTTGTTTGTTTAAATGATTTAATTTCACAAAATTTGTTGATTTTTTTTTTTTTTTTTGGGGGGGGGGGCAAAAAATTTAATTTATGATAAACATCATTTTGTTAATATCAGTCCAAAAACTGTCTAAAACATAATTGCTTAGTTTACATATATTTAATTTTTTTAAAGTAATTTGAATATATTATGTTATGCCATTCATATCATTTTATCTATGAATCATCTTGTAATGTAATGGTGCTTGAGTATGGTCATATTAACATCTTCATTTACTGTTTAGACGATCCAGCTGTTTGGGAAGAAAATTATAATATGTAGTTTTGTATTTTTTAAATGATAAGATATAGATATGTTTGAGTTGATATATTAAGAAATAAAAATGCAATGTAATAAGAGCACAAAAATCATATTTTCTGAAAATTAGTCATCAAACTTCCAAAATCTCCCTAAAATTCAATTTTATTTAACTAAAACGAAGTGATCTTTTAAGTTTTGTTTGGATGAGCATAGAAATAGTGTTGTGAGATGAAATCTCACAGTACTTAAAATATCGTATCTTTTTTATTCCTTTCATCATTTAAACATCAATATTTCCTTAAATTCAATTCCATATTTAGTTTTACTATCATGCTTTTTGATTAGACTTATCAACATTCCTTTTTATTGTATTGTTGTAGAATTTCCTGCTATGACGGACGACAGAACTCCTTTGCAACGGGGTATATTGTAATGACATCACGGCATGCAATGGCCCCTCCCTCACGTGTTTGCAATTTTTTTTTTCCGCTGAATTTATTGTGTGGAGGCATGATTGGTTCTTCCTTTGAGCACTTCTTTTAAAATGTACTTTTTGGGTTTGTTATGTAAAATATTGACAACTTTTAATTCTCTAATGAATTTAAACTTTGTTTTTTTTTTACTTTGTTACTCCCGCAGTCTTCATTTAAATAATAAGCTCTGTTAATATTTAAATCAGAATTTGGGTTTTTTGTCGTTATTGAAGATATGTAATTTTTAGAAATTTATCGTGTTGCACCCGGCTTTTGCCGGTGTGCAGGTACATGTTCAGCAAGTTGAAAGAATAATATTTCACAGTTTTTGTTTGCCTGTTGTGGAGTTTTAAAAGTCATTTTAAAAATATTTGTTGTATGCTGCCTCTCCAACGAATGTAAATTAACAGTTAATGGATATCTTCCTCAAGATATTTAAATCTTTTTATAAAAATTTTCACAGACCTTAAAAATGGTGACTGAAGTAAACCCTTCGCAATTTTCTTCAACTAACAAAAAAGAATAAAAGATGCTGCTCTTATTTACAAAATGTTTCATCATTGTATTTCCTCTTCACACCACAAATATTTCAAGTAAGAGGGTTCCAATTTTATTTTCTCTCTCTTTCAGTCCATTACAGCACCACATAAAATCAGTAACGAAATTACTTTCTCACAAGTGTTAAAAATAGTGAAATTATATGCTTCTCATTATTTCTAATCGGTATTAATCTAACAAACACAGTTTATCTTTTCCAAAATCTCATTAAATCAAAAATGCTCATCAGTATACAACCTCGATTTTTGGGAAGCTTATAACACCTTGAAAAAATTTTGACAGTTTATTAATTATTTGTCCATTAACCCCAAGTTTTTCTAATGTTTCGTTATCTTTTCTTTAATTCTTTCTCTTTGTCCCCTCCTCCTTTGTCATTCTTCTTACATACCCTCTTTCTACTTTACTCTGATTGAACTAGGTATTCTTTTCCATTGCTCGTTTGGTTTGTTGACTTCTATCTGGAAATTCTTGACTCCACTTACTTTAACACTTAGGGTCTGTGAAAATATAATGTTATCAACTTTTTTGTAATTTTGGACTCCCTCCCTTCTGATATTGTACGTTATCATCCATCCAACCCCCTACCACCACTTCCTGGTGATGATATTGTTATCAAATTGTAAAACTTTTTTGGTTTTTAGGAATTTCTTTCTTTCTTTTGGAATGATATTTAAAATTAATTACATTTATTTTTTGCATTTTTTATTGATTCAAATGAAGAATGTTATAAAATATCACTTTATATCAAACAGCGTTCGAAATCCTTGGTGGTCCGCTGGTCCGAGACCACCGATAATTCAATCGGACCACTAATCTGAAAAATTTAGTGGTCCGCAGGACCAGTGCCTTTGCAGGCCCTGAGAAAACAGCAACCGATCGCACATAAGATTTTTTTTTTTAGCGATGCCGCGGACGCTCTATAGAGCATAAAATACGCAAAAAATAGTTCTTACGCGTCCCACGAGACGCGTAATTTCGTTAAAGGATCGCGAAAAAATGGCAAATTTCGTTAAAAAATCGCGAAACAACGACTAATTTCCGGCAAATTTTGTTAAACAATTCTCGAAAAAATGGCTAATTTCATTTCAAACCCGAAACATAAAGCAGATTTCTACAAAAAACCGCGAAAAAACGGCAAATTTCGCCCCAAAAAATCGCGAAAAACGGCAGATTTTTTCAAAAAATAGCGAAATAAGGGCAGATTCCTTCAAAAAATTGCAAAAAAAGGCAGATTTCTTCAAAAAAATCGCAAAAAACGACAAATTTTGTTAAAAAAAGCGCTAAATAACGACTAATTTCCGGCAAATATCGTCAAAAAATATCGAAAAAACGGCTAATTTCATCCTAAAACCCAAAAAACGGTTGATTTCT
Organism: Maratus speculifer; assembly: GCA_964019185.1. Lineage (NCBI taxonomy): Eukaryota > Metazoa > Arthropoda > Arachnida > Araneae > Salticidae > Maratus > Maratus speculifer. The sequence continues at coordinate 387,952,813 of OZ025294.1, read as the reverse complement.
TCAAAAGATCGCGAAAAAACGTCAAATTTCGTCAAAAAATCGCGATAAAACGGGAAATTTTGAAACAAAGTATCGCGAAAAACGGTATATTTCGTGAATAAATCCCGAAAAAACAAAAGATTTCGTTAAAATAACGCGAAAAGACGGAAATTTCGACAAAAAAGAACAGAAAAAAAAAAGTGAATGCCGGGAGAGAATTTTTCTGTTTTAAAAACTAATTTTCCTGCTTAAAAATTGTTGTTGCTGCTCCAAAAACTGGTTTTCCTGCTTCCCAATTGGATTTTTATTGCTCCAAATTTTTCTGAGTGAATGTGACTCCTGAAAGCACCATTTCATTAAGCAAAGTACCCATTTACTCAACAAAAATATCCCTTTTTTCAGCAAAAATGTCTTTTTCAATAAACCTGTCTTGCCCCATTTTAAAAGAAATGCAAACAATAGTGGTACTTGTTATCTTCTACACTTAAGTAAGCATTATTTTATAATTAAATTTGTATCTTGCACATTTATTCTTTAAAAAGTACAGAAAATTTCTCTTTTTAATTTTTAGCAAATTATAATTTTACATTGTATTATGCTGAAAAATTTGGATTAATGCAAAGTAAGATCGGTTTAATTTCCAAGGAGGGGGGGGGGGAGGCCACTCTAAGTGTTAAAATTATTTAATAGAATTTTATATAGCGGACCAGTAATGATGTCTGCAGACCAGTAAATTCTCATGCTTACTGGTCCTTAGGACCAGTGACTTTTTTTTTAGGAATTCTAACACTGTCAAATAACATCAAATAAAATAGTTAATATTTAAAAGTATTCTATAATCACTGTTTGTACGTAATGCATTCAACAGTAATAAAGTCTTGTTGCAGTTGCCCGAATGGAAGAGGGATGGAGGGTAGATAGAAATTCTTATCAACAAAGCAAGTGGACAACATTATTTCTCTTTTATTTATTAGTAAACACATGCTTCATTTATGTATGCATACAACATGTGAAAAAGAATAGGAAGGTCAAATGTTAGGGCATTTGACTTTTTAGGATTAAATAATTTTATAATAATTACATGATTTTATAATAATAACTTTGTATTTTCATAAAAATAGATAACTGTCTAAAATAAAGATAATATACTATTTTGAACTAAAAATCATGTTACAAATAAAAAGAGAAATTTTTGATTGGATCACAAATGATATTAATATCAAAAGAAAAAACCCCTTCTGCTTAGATATATCTTACAATATCATGTGCTAGACCCCACCTCCCTTCTAAAATGATAACATTATATGAGGACCCCAGAAGCCAAGGGGTATAAGTGACAAAACTGAAAAAATTGAGTTAAGTGCACAGGGTATCTGGAAATATGCTTTTTTCATTTCAGATAAAGAAATATAGGTCATTTTCTGATTATTTGGGGGGAGTTATAAAGATAAACCACTTTTTTCGAAAAACAAACAATATTGATTAATTATACATTTAAAGAAAATTGTACTCTATTTTTTTAACAGTTATTGAAATGAGAGTTCAAAGATTAGAATGCAACAAGCAGATGTTTCCTATTTCAATTTAGTCAATTGTTATTGATGTTCCAATTTAACATCAATTATCTTTAAACTCAGTTTACTCCAAATCGACATTTTGTCACTTGTACCCCTTGGCTTCTGGGCTCCTCATATATTCTCAGCCCCTTGAGTTGAATTTTTTGCACTTTCTATATTTTTCTGCATTTATTTTTTGTGCATTTAATCATTTCACAGATGATGAAACTTTAGAAATTCAAAACAACTATCTACCTCTTTTTAAATTTTCATATTTTTATTTGTGCTCTTATTACTTTACTTTTTCAGCGTTTTAGTAATTTTGTGTCATATAGTTATTTTTTTTTAATACACTAGAAGATCTTTATAACGTAAATTCATATAATGCATAACTTCTCAGATGTAAACAATAAATTTTGCAGTGAAGAAGCATGCCAATTCCCAGATTGTAAAAAAATGTTACTTTCTAGAAAATTAAATTTAATACATTAATTAAATTTTATGTCCTTAATCTAGAACTTTTTGATGAAAAAAATTTGCTATTACACTAAATGTTTTTGAAAATGAGCAATGTAATGAATGATTTGGGTCCAGGTGTATTTGGACCATTTTAAAAAATATATATTTAACAATATAGAATGAACATTTATATATCTTAACTGAGTGTAAAAAGTTACTATCTTTATGCAACCGGCGCATAGCAGCTCTATTGAATATAAGCTCTATCTCATAAAAGAATATACAAACATTTATATTACAGATAAGGAATGCTGTATAAAGATAGATACTCTAATGTATTTTGGTATGTTTCAGAAATATTTGGCTATATTCATGAGATAAATTTAATCATGTATGAAATGCGATTTATATAACGCAAAATTCTATATAATGCACAACCTTGCGTTTATAGGTTTGTGTTATATAGATCTTCTACTGTAGTGTAATATCATTGAACTGAACAATTATCATGATTTGGTAATCGTTTTTGCATACAGATTGAATATCCACTATGACTGATTTTGGCTATTTTATCAATAGGATTTACTGGGAGGTTTTTCCAGCCATTTTCGTTCATTTTCTCGATCATCTGCTGTGAGTCCCACCGTTGATTTGGAAGTTTTTGATGAAACTCTTTATGATGTATTTGCAGATGAAAATGCTGAAAAAGACTCAACTAAAAAAAATTTCCTGTGTATATCACAATTTTATGCACCAAATGAGGTAATAGACATAGTTTATTTTCTCTCTAAGAACTTAAAATGTTTCTATCACATACGTATTTGTAAAGTGACATAACTCTTAAATCATAATTTTTGAGATATTAATAGTGTGAATCTCCAGTATACATCTGTATCTTTCATTAAAAACATAGTTAACTCTCGCAGTAATAAGATAGTGTCATTTTAGACCCCATCAGGATATTTTGCAATTTTTTTCATTTAGAATATGTATGCTAAAATTATTTTTTAGGAGTTTTACTATAAAGGTGTCTTTCATAATTTTCTCTACTTAGTAAGTTTCACACATTAAATTTTTAGGTGTGTTTGTAATTATGTAAATACAAAGCACCTATAGTTGTCACTCAGTCTGTCTGCCTTTAAACTAAAGGGAAGGAGGGATGGAGCGCCCCCCTCAAAACTCTCTCAGGGTAACTCTGTCATTTCATTTATAATAACTTGTTTATATAGATGTGGCATTTTTATATAAATGTTTTTGTGTTGTTTTGATGGTTCTAGCAATATTGGAAAACCATGTTTTTATAGTCTATGTTTTTACAATATGGGCTTTGTTTACTTATTTTGTGTAAAATATGATACCTTTATTAAGGGATTTACCATTTTTTAATTTCAAACTGTTTATACTGCTGTAATTTTTTGCTCCTAGAACCATGAAATTGAATCTATTTCTTCAGTTAATTCATCACACAAGTAAAAAAAGTAATTTTAGTCACTCTTGTTGGTTACGTATAAAAATCCAATCATGGGAACCAAATTACCATCGATTCAACAAGTTTTAAGCATTTCTTTCTACAATTTGAGTGTTTTAAACTTTACAACGAAAGAAAGCGCAATACTGGTGATCCAAGAGGTTTCTGTTTTTAGACAAAAACCATGAGTTCCTGCTAAAAAACAACATACTACAGCATTGATTAGCTTCTCAAAATTTATGATGAATGTAAAGTTTTACAGAAAAGTTTAACTAGAGCTAAAGAAAGGAAAACTAAAAAAGAGGGCTTTTTTGTGAAATGATAGATAATCTCTTTGACATAGCTCATTCAGATTTGTTTTAAAAGATAAAAATTTCTGAATGCTTCAATGCCAAAAATGATTATCAGGCTGCATGTTTGATGTGGATCAAAATCTAAAACACAAGGAAGAACAAGCACTTAAGTTTACTTCAATAGAACCTGTCGGGAAAAAAAAGTGACTTATGTAAAAATAGAAAAAATATATACTTATAAGTTTATTTCATTATTAACTGATAGTTCCACATCAAGCATCTAAATCAGTGGTTGTGGCAACTACAATAAAAATTCTTCTGTTTTTGATTAGTAAATATCATTGCAATTTTTTACTACCTGTATTTCTGAAGTTTTTCATAGGTGCAAAATCACTGACAGAAATGTAGTTTACATATGACAGCTTCAGACACTTTCGGGCATGATACTGACAACCTCATAATAAATTGCTCTTCTTTTGTGCTACAGAGAACAACTTACAGTGGCAAGAAATAAAGAAATACAGAAAAAATTATCCTAATGACTGTCAAGATTTGGTGTGTGCACTCGAAAACTGCCCTAACACTCACAGGCATTCAAAAGATTGATAGACTGGACATATTAGCAATTTTTTAGGGCAAAGAGCAACTGTTACGAGAACCTCAAGTCTCAACATCTACAGAAGAAAAGCAATCCATGGCTGTTTACCAAACAGTAGAGAAATTAAAATCTCACAAAATTCAAGCACTTTGCTCTTGCTGTAATGTGACAGGAAGCAAGGCAAGTCAAATAAATAGCGCTGTATAAATCTAGAAAAAGTGTTTGATTGCGACTTGTTGTATACTCTGTTGCCTCATCCCATTTATGAGTAAGTTTTGAGGAGCTGTTTTGACTCACCGATAGTCCACACATGGCATTTTTCAAAAGATTTAGATAAATTTGGACTAAACTTGATAAAAAATTTTACATGACTAGTAGCAATGAAGTGCCTGGTGATGTTTGCTTTACCACTCTTGGGCTTCTTGAATACTACATTTCTATGCAGAAACAACAGCAAGTGTCAACTGATAAACTATCTGGATATTAATCTTGTTAAAAAAAAATTACAGTCATTTGAGGTACTTAGCTCCCGAAATTGTGACTCTATCGATATTTGATGGCAGTGCTCCAATAGATTTTAAATCAAATGTAGCTCAAGTTATGTTGGAAGTAGATAATGGTAAAAGACCAGAAGAAAAAAATAAGCACAAAACATATGTTATAAACTTAAAAAAAAAAAAAAAAAAAAAAAAATTCAAACCTTTTTTAGGTTTTGATACAGAAAATTCTTTAAGATTTTCTATCAGCACCTGATTTCCCAACAAAGATTCTTCAACCAGGCTACAAATGTGATTTGAAAAGACAGTAGAAAGAGGCATCGAATTCATTCAGAATTACAATAACATTTTTCCAAAAAATAAACTGAGAAAAAATTTATTTTATAGGTTGTTAGCGATATACATATGAAATATGCAACTTCCTCTAAATCCTTCCTTCTGAAAAAATAATGTTAACACTCCGTTAACACTGAAAAGTGTTAACAGTATTTAGTATGAACACTGCTCATATTATGCTTGTAATGCTATAGCAATTACTTATGCGTCTCTCTTACTGAGGTTGTGAGGTTTATTAAAAGATCCTAATATTTTCTAAATTTTCATGATATTTTTAGAATTTTTTGAATAAATTTTTGGTAAATTTGATTTAGTAATAACTTCATGTGCCCACATGAATTTCTTTTAGAAAAAAAAAAAAATGAAAATGACCTAGATAGGCACTGTCTAAAATTACTCATTGTGCAAACGATGTTACAAAATTCAAGGCATTTGTGGGTCACCTTAAAGTTATCCAATTGATCTAAAATTGTGAATATTCCTGTTTTTCCTTGATTGGAACAGGTTTAGCTGGTGGGAGCAGGAAAATGTTTACTTTCAGAAAGTTGCTTATTGCTATGAGCCATCTTCATGCATAATATGTCATCATGTTTCACACAAAGCATGAAAAGTATGTTGAAAATGTCATTATAATATCATCATCATTGTTAATATTAAAATAATGAAACCTGGAGTTCATTTCAAGAAGATTTTGTATGTTTGGCTGAATAAATTAGCTGTGTTGTGATGTTGAATTTTATAGCAGGATTTCTGCTGATGTATACTATTATACCTTTTATTTTATTTGTAAAATTCTAAATAGCCCTGTGGCATATATACCCTCATGTTTTACTGTATTTATTTTTCTTCTGTTTAGTCTTATTACTTATATATTATTTGGAAAGGTTCTTTAAAAAAAATGTTGATTACATTATTTTTTTGTCTTTCAAGGTATTCATAGTAAATAATAATAAAAAAGAACTTGTTATGTTGTTCAATTTGCAAATATATTTTTCTCATAACAATACTATATTAACACTATTTTAAATCTTCATTTTTTATTTATTTAAAAATATTTTGAAACTTTAAAAATTACAAAAACTGAACTCGCAATATTTGAAGATTTTACTTTATTTACTATAGAAACATAAGTCAAATTATTTTGTGTGTGTGTGCCTTATTATATATCATAGCAGTTTTTAATTGGTAAATTTATCTACTGAATCATGCTTTAATACAAGATTTTTACGATTGTTTTGCTAATGTCATACTTTATTTTTAGCGTTTTGCTCACTTGTTAAAACAACAAAAACAAGAAGCTATTGATTTACCTCCTTTGCCAAGCCATAATACTAATGTTGGATTAATAAATAATCCTTGTTCTAAAAAGGACTTAACTGATGAAAATGTACTTTCCAAGGTATTGAAAATTTATATTTTTTAATATCAAGATGAGATAAAATTAAGAAAAAAAAACTGTTTTATCTTTTATGCATTAATTTTATTTTTTGCAGTAAAAAGATTGTTTAAAAGTTTCTAAAGACTTTTTTTGACAAATGTTAGATTCTGGCATAAAAAAAAAGAGAACAGTTAATAAAATAACATGCACAGATTATTGCAATAATTTCTTTAAAATTATTAACTTAAAGGATTCATGAAAAAAATTGACTTCCAGTTTTCGATGGATTTATATGTTTTAGAAGGTCCTGAGTATGATTTGATGGTTTATAGAAAATATCTGTCTGTCACTCTCTCACAGAGTGACAGAAGACACTTTCTAGACGATGAAGTTTTTGTCAAAGATTTTGTGGGCGGTCTATCTCAAGAATTAATGCATGTTTATCTCACAGAACTTTAGATTAAGTTAGATCTTAATAGAAACTAGAGCTGATTAGTTTTATGTATACAGGGTGATTCATAAAAGATGGGCAGAACTTTAAGGGGTTATAGTACACTTAAAGACAAATAATATTAAATAGGAGACTAAGGGTCCCAGACGTATTCCCAAGGAGATAGGGGGCATTAAAGTTTAGGGTCCGAAATTTCAAATGATTATAAAAAATGGAAAAATTGGTCGATTCGTTTGCGGTTTTTGCAAAAAATTTTCTTTATGCCAGTATTTTCTTGAAATAAAATTTTAAAGTTCAATTTCAAAAAATGCCGATAGGGGGCGCTTTAGACTTTGGAGTGACAAACAACTATTTTTTAACGTTATTTTTTGTATTTCTTTAAATGATTTCGAAAGCTTAGACTTAAACTTAAATTTTGATCTAAAAATCTGAGTCCTAACGAGTAGTTAAGTAGCGTAAACTGAAATTTGAAACCCTTCTCCCCCCAGAACAAAAATCAGTTATTCCTGATCTTTGTGTCGTAGATTAGGCTCTCACTACTGCCGCGTTTTGTTAAAATTATTCTTTATGTCAGTATTTTCTTGAAAATAAATTTTAAAGAAAAGTTTCAAAAAATTCCGATAGAGGGCGCTTTAGACTTTGGAGTAACGAACAACTATTTTATACCGTTATTTTTTGTGTCTCATTAAATGCTTTCTAAAGCTTAGACTTAAATTTTCAGCTCAAAATCTGAATCGCTGAGCGTGGTTCAGTAGCGAGGGGAGGGGGTTCAAATTTCAACTTCTGAACATAGTTCAGTTTGCACTACTTAACCATGCCCAACGATTCTGTGCTGTGATACGAGGCAAAAATACAACTTTCGTCAAGGACTGCATAGTCGGAATTCACTCATAAAGGCAATGGCACAGTTGGAAACGTCGCTCATGCAAACGTTAAAGCTCCATTCCTGACGCTAGTCACCAGGTGAAGAAGGAGACAGAAAGTATGCAAATGTCAAATGGGGAAGAAGAAGAACACGTATGCAAAATTTCGACACGATTCAGGCATAAAAACCACTGAACGGTGAGTCAAGTGTAAGTCGCTGTAGTAATGAATCGGAAGATGGTGCCCTTCACGAATAAGGAAAAGGCTGAGATGCATTTAATTTGCGGAGCGGCAGATGGAAATGGTGCAGAGGCACAACGAATGTACGGAAAGCGATTTCCCAACAGGCGGTTGCCTAACCGCGAAACTTTCGAGCGCTTGCACAGACAGTTGTGTGAGACGGGATCATTTCTCGCTTCCCGGTCGAATGCAGGTCGTGCAAAAAAGGACGAATCAGTAGTTGTTGCAGAAGCCATTCTGGATGTAGTAGCGGCGCAGCCAAGTACAAGTACACGAACAGTGGCTAGGCAGGTGGATACCTCACAGTCCATGACTTGGAGGGTACTGAAGGATGAACATTTGCTCCCGTTTCATGTGCAACAAGTCCAGAAACTGTCTCCAGGGGATTATCTAAATTGTATTGAATTCGCCCGCTGGTTTCTGCAGCAGAACACGCTAAATCCACATTTTGGACGAACTGTGCTTTTCACCGATGAATGTACCTTCACACGTGAAGGTACATTTAACACACACAATGCACATGTATGGGCGGATGTCAATCCACATGCTACGTATCCACATGCTCATCAGAGACGCTTTTCCATCAATGTTTGGGCAGGAATCCTCGGAGACCACCTAATCGGACCGTACCTTCTTCCTGAACGCCTCAACGGTAAAACATACCTCACATTTCTGCAACATGTGCTGCCAGACCTGTTAAACGTTGTTCCTCCACGCATCCGGCGGGTCATGTGGTTCCAGCACGATGGAGCGCCAGCCCATTATGTACGAGACGTCCGCAACTATCTGGACATCACATTTCCAAACAGATGGATTGGTCGAGGTGGTCCTGTTGCTTGGCCTGCTCGCTCGCCAGATCTTTCACCCCTCGATTTATTTTTTTTGGGGACAATTGAAGGCTCTTATGTATGAGGCACCCATTGAATCCCCCGAGGAACTGGTCGCCAGACTTTCCGCCACTGTAGGGGAAGTGCTCGAAAAGCCTGATGTTTTCGCGAATATTCGCCGTTCCATTCTTCGCCGTTGTTCTGCGTGCATAACCTCTGGTGGTCACAATTTTGAACATTTATTGTAATTACATGTTAATAAATATGCTTTGGTAACATAATCCTAATTTGTGTCTTTTTACCTCGTATCACAGCACACAATGTGTGGGCATGGTAAACTGAACTGTGCTCAGGAGTAGAATTTTCAAACCCCTCTCCCCAGAAACTTAACCACGTCTAACGATTCAGATTTTGGGCTGAAAATTTAAGTCTAAGCTTTAGAAAGCATTTAATGAGACACAAAAAATAACGGTATAAAATAGTTGTTCGTTACTCCAAAGTCTAAAGCGCCCTCTATCGGAATTTTTTGAAACTTTTCTTTAAAATTTATTTTCAAGAAAATACTGACATAAAGAATAATTTTAACAAAACGCGGCAGTAGTTAGAGCCTAATCTACGAGACAAAGATCGGGAATAACTGATTTTTGTTCTGGGGGGAGAAGGGTTTCAAATTTCAGTTTACGCTACTTAACTACTCGTTAGGACTCAGATTTTTAGATCAAAATTTAAGTTTAAGTCTAAGCTTTCGAAATCATTTAAAGAAATACAAAAAATAACGTTAAAAAATAGTTGTTTGTTACTCCAAAGTCTAAAGCGCCCCCTATCGGCATTTTTTGAAACTGAACTTTAAAATTTTATTTCAAGAAAATACTGGCATAAAGAAAATTTTTTGCAAAAACCGCAAACGAATCGACCAATTTTTCCATTTTTTATAATCATTTGAAATTTCGGACCCTAAACTTTAATGCCCCCTATCTCCTTGGGAATACGTCTGGGACCCTTAGTCTCCTATTTAATATTATTTGTCTTTAAGTGTACTATAACCCCTTAAAGTTCTGCCCATCTTTTATGAATCACCCTGTATATCTTCCAACAGGTGGTGCTGCTATGCTGCCTTATTGACAATCTTCACATTAGCTCTATCTCATGAACTAATCACAAATTTTCATAAAATTTTGGATCAAGTTAGTCTACTTTTTGGTGCAAATTGTTCAACAGGTAGCTCTGCCATGTTGCATTTTTCATGATTATCATAATTGCTCTATCCCAAGAATTAATGCCCAAATTTTGATCAAACTTCAGATGTTGGTCCTTGATGTCGATTAGTGTTGTTTTGATGTGATATCACAGCATTTTTGCCAATATCGATGTTACTGTGATATCAAGTTGGCTGAAAATGTTCAGCATCAATTTCTGTTTCATGCCTAGCTAAAATATCGCTTCACTACTCTGCTTATGAGCATTTCTTTTTCTTTGACTTTTATGAATTCAACGCATCTGGAGATGAATGTCTGCATACTGGTGACGTTCGCTAGTTTCTAATTGGTTGGTTTGTATAACTGCTTGCTTCACTGTTACAGGACTGTTCAGATGGTATATATTTGTATGGCTTGTTTAACATGTAGTATTCCAATCATGAATTAAACTTAAAGTAAATGCTCACTAAATGAGCAATATAATTTGTTGGTCAAAGTTATGGCCCTATTTTGTTCTATTTAATCATATTTTTAAATGTTTTTAATAAAATTCTTTTTAATTATTTCCTGACCTTTTTTCTGCATGTACATGTACACACCAATCCTTCAAGTAGTTGTGGCTTCTAGGCTTAAATCCATTTTTGCCCTAGCAGCCCGTTAGTTTAGTTTTTGGTGTAAATTTCCCTACAGATGGTGCTGATATGCATGCTGCATTTTTCATGATTTCACAATAGCTGTATTTCAAGAACTAATACATAGATTTTCATCAAACTTCAGACTTTGTAAGTACCTGTTAAAAATTTACCTTAGTTAGTTTTTGGTATACATCATTCAACACGCAGTGCTGTTATGCAGAATTTTTTAAAGATTTTGCAAGAGCTCTGATTTTCATCAAATTTCAGATTCAGGTAGGCGTTGACATAAGTTGTTGCTGACTAGATTTTGGTGTAAACCATCTAACTAGTGGCACTGCTATGCTGCCTTTTTCAGGAAAAATAACATGTAGAAGATAGAAGAAAATTTTGAGATTGCCACATCTGACTAGTTTTATGATGCATTCAGTTTTCCTTTTCAACTCACTTAATGATAAAAAAAAAACATTAAATAGAGAATATTCATCTAAAAATCACAAGTGCAAAATCTAACAACAACAACAAAAAAAAAAAAAAAATAAAGAATACTGCCCAGTTAAACTGATGGCATTGAGCTCACAGGCTACAAATACTAATTGTACATTAAAGCCTTATATTTTCAAGGGTTAATTCCGTTCGAAAAAAAATTAAGAAGGGGAAACAGCTCTCCCCTTTCCTCTTTTTTTATACTTAATCATTGAAACTCCTATACTATCAAAGACATGCTTTATCATATAAAAAATCTATATCCAAAATTCAGAGTAAATGAGATAATTCTTAATAAAAACCCATTTAGCATTTATATAATTTAAAAGGAGTTATCCCCCTCTTTTATACTTAACCATTAAACTTCCAAAACTATTCAGAGATTTGAACGAAATCTGACAATTCTGCTTGAAAAACCCATTTATATAAATTAAGGGGGGGGGGGCATTAGAACCCCTGTTCCCCTTATTTATACTTATTCAATGAACACCTAATAACAGTCACGGAATCGCCTCATCAGAATGATCCTAATCTAAATTTTGAACGAAAATTAATTCTGCATGAAAATCCCATTTATATCAACTAACGGGGGGGGGGTCATTAGAGCCCCTGTTCCCCCTATTTATACTTATTCAATGAACACCTAATAACAGTCACGGAATCGCCTCATCAGAATGATCCTAATCTAAATTTTGAACGAAAACTTAATTCTGCATGAAAATCCCATTTATATCAACTAACGGGGGGGCGGGGGGGGGGCATTAGAACCCCTGTTCCCCCTATTTATACTTATTCAATGAACACCTAATAACAGTCACGGAATCGCCTCATCAGAATGATCCTAATCTAAATTTTGAAAACTTAATTCTGGATGAAAATCCCATCTATATCAACTAACGGGGGGCATGAGCCCCCCGTTCCCCCTCTTATACATATCAAATGAACTCCAAAAACTAATCAGGGAAGCGCCTTGTCAGGATATACCTACATACAAAATTTCAAGTGGATCGGATATTTTTATCATGAGTTATCGCGTTACGTACATACGAACATACATACAGAACAGACGGGCACATAAGCTCTCAGGCTATGATAGCCTGTGAGCTAAAAACTAATGCTGCCAATATTGAATCTATTGTGTCCTTTTCACTTTCTCACCTTTTCTTGAAAAACTCTCATTTAAAAATATGAAAACTGGCAGTTTTATTAAAAAATGTATGACAAGATGCTGAAGTAAAAAGTTTTTAAATTGGAGAAGTATTTTAAACAGTATTTAATGTTAAAATCTGTCATGATTGGTCAGTTTTATAAATTTTGTGGAATCAAAATACTATGCATAGCAATTTAACCATCTTTTACAAACATATGTTTGACTAGATTGTGGTATGCAATGTGCAATAGTTTTTTAATTAGTCTTTTATTATTATTATTATTATTCAATTTTTTTATTCACAATTTCATCTACTGCTGCCAGAATTAATAATAATAATAATAATATTTCCTAACACTGTATTTTTAATTGAAATACATTTACATTTTAAAATTAAAAATAAAGAAATTTTAATATAATTAAATTATGGAAAACATTTTATGGCAAAAATTGCATTATACTGAAAACAATATTGCAGTGTCTGTAAGAAATGTATTCTTAATAGTAATTTGGTCATGCATTAAAGTATTTTTTATTGATACACAGAATGCAGATAACAATATATAAGACAGTTTTTAAATTGAAAATTACATAATGGTTTTCTAACATTGTATTTTTAATTGAAGTACATTCACATTTGATGGTGAAAATTACATCATACTTAAAACAATATTGCAGTGACTAAAAGCAAACTATTCTTATTCTTATTTAATAGTGATTTGGACATTTTAATGCATTGAAGTATATTTTATTGCTACACCGAATGCAAATAACAGTACATAAGACAGTTTTTAAGTTACACCATGATTAAAAGAGACTTACAAGAAGCTGGCAGGCATGATTGAGTTCAAAACCAGTCTGAGCATTGAATCGGTCAAAGCAAAAATTGGTGGTGAATCTCAACAAGCTGGCAGAGGAAAACTTCTAGTGCTATTTTGCCCAGTGAAAAATTCTTATTGTGTGATGCAGGGATCACCAAGGGGAGTTTATATATCTATGTAAGGTGATAATGTTTGTGATATAATTGGTGACAAAAAAAAAAAAAAAAAAAAAAAGACAAACTCAGTTATTTAATAGCTACAACTCGTGATTGTATAGTTTAAGCTTATTTAAAATTAATCCTAGATCAAGCAAAGTAAACAGAAGTAATTTGGTAGAAGTAGAACTATCTTAAATTACATTAGAAAAATTCCCTGCAGTTAGACGATTAAAAAACAATAAAATATTAAAATTATTTCCCCCACTCCTCCTCTTCCCTGGATTACTTTCATATTTATATAAAAATATGTTTCATCATTAAATAATTATTTTGTTTTATTTTAAATTATTTATTATAGCCCCAGATTAATTCTCTACAAGTGCCAAATCTTATCAGAAGAATGAAAGAAGATTTCTTAGGTATAAAAATAAATTTGTTTAGAATATATATATATATATATATAATTAAACTTTAATAGTCTCCTGGATATTTTTCTTTTACATTTGTTTGCTTGTCAATTCCTCAATTAAAAATGTATAACCAATTTATGAAGTGATATTGTTAGCAAGAAATCATGTTTTCCAATTTAAAAAAAATAGTAATTTTTTATTTTATTTTAATAAGAAATTATTTACTGTTATGACTAACCTCTTTCTCATTTTCGTTCTACTATCATTTAAATTTCAGTTTTCCTTCTTTCTTATATCATAATTTGCTATCATTTTTTAATGATTCTTAAAATAAACATTTTAAGAAAATGCATCCAGATTCAATTCTTTCATAGGCTTCCAATAACAGTATATTCTTTGTAGACATGTATAGATAAGATAGATAAGACATGTATATCCTTTGAAAAAAAAGTCTTGTTTTCATTACTAGCCTGTGTAAGAGTAGGATCTGGATGCATTCCACTTGTTGCATACCTTGCTACCTTTGTTTATAACCAGCATTACTAAATACTTTTGTGGGGATATGAAAATGCTTTCCCTACCCTACTCGAGATCTTTTGCACTTTATTGAACGTTCGAAAGCAATGAAAAACTAACATATTCATAAATATCAAAACATGAGCTTTTCTTGTGAACAACTGAATATGCTACAGTTTTGTGCAACTTTTAATACATTTTACAATGCAGTGTTGTTTAACTCAGTGCCCATGAGTACCATGGCATCCTTTGAAGGATTTTTTGGCACCCTTTTGAATGTTTCCTCTTGTTATTTCTTTTTAAACATAAAATCCATATTTAAATTGCTTACAATTTCTTAAAAATTTTACATCAATAATCTTTGCATGTTTCTTTTATTATTATTTTCAGCAGCAGCAAAGGTTTTGGCTCTTTATTTCCTCGAAGTTTTTGGCTCTTCATTTCCTTGAAGTTTTTGAGATAAACTGCTTTGAGGAAAATGCAATTTTAAATTTCTCCCCAGTTTATTTTTACATGAGCATGGTTATCCCTATGAGATATTTAGTCATCATAAAGATATGTTTGTGTTTTTAGAATGTATACTGCTATTAGTTTTTTTTTTCCCGAGTTAAAAGAAATGTTAGAAAATGTTATATTTTTTAATCATCAACATTTGCATTTATTTTTATTGTAAGCACCTATAAGGTTTTGGCCCCTTATGCTACAAAAGTTTTTGAGGAAAGCCCCTCTCTGGGAAATATAATTTTAAATTAACTGTGATTTATATTTTCCCCATAGTTTATTTTTAGATAAGTAAAACTGTTATTGTGTAGATATATGTGCATCATAAAATATGTGTGTGTTGCTAATACTACTAGAGTTAGATAATATTGTTTCCAATCATGTGAATAATGGTACTTTTCCTTGTTCTCCAGAAGTGCTCCTGATAGCTAAAAGGTTGGATAGATCTGTTTTAAAAAATATCTCAAACTATCTTTCATACAAGGGAAACCTTGTGCATGAAAAAGTGTTGTGGTGAAAAAAATGATATAGCTTATCTCTGAAAGATTAAGCTATGAATCTGTTATGTTCCTAGCCCCTGCTACCATTGTAACTTTGAATATTGATGGTAAAATATTGCATTTAGTTTTGAGACTGTTTACTAACTTTAATATATTCATGTTCTCCATTCACTAGATCATTCCTGCTTTCTATAGAAAATGTGTACTTTTTGATTATGGAGGAGTTTTTAATGTTTGGTTATAACTTGATGAATATCACTGGAAATCAATGCAAAGGCACTAAACTTGTCTCCAAATGGCTATCTGGTGGCTTATTTATCTACCTTATTGTTAATATTTGACAACTTTTTGAAAGAAAAATTAAACACTTATTCGATATGAAAAACATTTGTGTTTACTGAACATGTCTTTCGATAAAAATGAAATTTTATAACATATAATTCTGACAACTTGGCTTGGTGGTAATACTAGTTTTAAAAACATTGCACTTGACTTTGTTTGCACTCAAAAATACGAGATAGGAAAATTCATTAAAGAACACTTTTTCTTATTAGTCCAATTTAACCTATATTTTACAAGAATTCAAGTGTAAAATTTTTCTGAAAACATCAATTCATGTGTAAAACCTCAGTTTATCCAAGAGTTATGTATTAACTAATTTAAAATGCTTGTATTTACTAACTTGACATTTTTTTCTATAATTGTTATTTTATAATTTTTGTAATATTTATTTCTATTTATTTTAGTTAACTCTGGTAGCATTTTTAAGAAGGACATATTCTCTGAAAGGTACATATTAATTTACTTTTAATTTCGTAAATAAAATTGAAATTTATGAAAATGTTTTATCGTTATTTTTATGTATGCAGTAATATAACAAATTAAATGTAAATTCAAATAAAGAGCAAAAAATAATCAATATAATATTTCATTTTTTTTTTTTTTTTTTTTTATTTATTGAAATTTTTACATGCAAAAAGTAAAATTTTTTGTAGACTAATCCATATGTGTATATTTGTAATTTTGGCTCATTAAAAATTTCAAAGTGTAGTAATTAAATTTGTTGTTTTTGTTGTATATTTAAAAACCCATTAATTAAAATGTTTCAAGTAACCAAATAATGATTTTTTTGACATTTCAATAATCACATTAATAATTAATCAGATGCACAGTTTTAATCAGCTAGCACTGCTGTTTTTTTTAATAATAATCTAATCTTATTTAATAATGTTTTTGCAATTGAGCTAGGCAAATGGAACCTTTTAGAATTATTGATACTCAAAAACCTTTACCATATACAAACAAGTTGGAAATTGCACGTGAAGCATAGCAAATGAGGTACGTTCATACGATAACGACGTTTTAAAAATATTCAGATCTTGCTGTTATATTAGACAGTACTTCAGATGTAGTATAGTGGTCGAAATCTTGTTTGTGTTCCTGTAAATATAGAGGAAGAAACTTTTATTACACCTCAGCAACGTATATCATATTCATAAAATGTGATATAGTTTAATATAGCTAACACACGTCCCAAACAATGTTTTCCCATGTAGCATTATGTAGTGGAATACTTTTGTGTGGCCCTGTAATTTAATAATAAATATTCTTTGCATCACAGATTGTACAGAATGTATATTTTAATATATATATACTTCATAGGTTCATGTATTCTATTATATTCGAATGAGTGTAACACCATTAAAATGCATTTGAAACATTTTTCCCCATTAACCATAATGTAACGGAATATTTTTTATTGTCCCTGTAGTTGATCAATGCATCCAATTTTCATAAAATTTGAAATGACTTGAAAAAATTATGTAATAATTATATATTTTTAATTTCAAACGATCAAAATGCACATGGAAACTTTTTTCCCCATTGACCGTAATGTAACAAAATAATTTTGATTGTTCCTGTAATTGATCTATGCATCCGATTTTCATAAAATTTGAAATGACTCAACAAAATTATATAATAATTATATATTTTAAATTTCAAACGATTCGGTTGGGTAGTTTTTGCGTTGTTATATGCAGACGGACAGACTATAGGTGCTATGTATTTACATAATTACGAACGCACCTAAAAAGAGCATATATGCTGCTTCATTAAGAATTGATACAGTCGTGTCTCCATACATTGAAACTCCATACACCAAATTTCTCTATATAACGAATTTTTAGTAGGGACGGTTCCCTTTTCCCATGATTACATTAAAAACAGTCTCTATATAGCAAAATATCAGTCTCCATACAACGAATTTTTTCATAAAATGATCTTTATTTATTCAGTTTAAAAAAAGCTTTGAAAACATGTGGTATCAATTTTCAATCGCTTATTCCTGATTTCGCATCCTTTTTCAAACATATTAGATTCTTACACATATAAGAGCAGGATCAATGGGGATAATTAATTGCTCCAAAAGGGCCGAATTTTCTGTACTAGAGGACTATGTGGATTCTGAGGACGAAGAAAACATGACTTGAGCAAACTTAAAAAAGAAATAGAAATTAATTAAGGAACACGAGATGCTGAAGAAAATGTTGCTCACTCTGATTTTTTGGAAATGGGGACAATCTCATTATTGCAGTATCTTACTGATAGTGGTATTTTAAGCAGAGTTATGAACATGGTGAGGTTGAGATGTTATGGTGAGTTTGACCATGAGCATCAGAACGAAAATCTACTGCAACAAAAAAAACCTTCACGCAGTGAAATGATGAGTTCTTTTGATCTTATTTGGAGAGGACTTCAAATAGTTGAAAATGCTCCCTCTACAATTTTTTATTCCTCGCTAAAATTTGAACATTTTTACGAAAGTTTAACAATTTTGAAATCAAAACAAAATTACAGATTTCTTCGCCTAAAATTTGTGCGTCTTTTTTTCGTGATTTTCATTAAGCATTCAAATAAATGTCAGTTCTCTTTCTTGAAACCGTTTAAATAAATAAGAAATGGAATATTAGGTTAACATTTAGAGTAAAACATTTCAAATTCTTAATTAAACACATTAAAAATAATATTTGTTCAAAATTTATTCATTAAATAGGAGTGTAAACGTCTTTCTCTATATACAGGGATGAAAGACGTCTGCCTTTAGGCGGAGATCCGCCTTTTTTGAAGATGATTTTGGCCATTCTCTGGATCGATGCAAAAATGCAAAGAAAATATTGCGGGTAACTTTGGGGGGGGGGGGTCCGAGAAGCTTCCGGATAACTTCTCTCTTCACCCACTAAATTGCCGCTGATCAAAGTCAGCGGTCAATTTACGTTCAGGAGCTTCAGATGCAGTACATTTCGTGTGGCGAAAATCTATTTTTAGAAAATGGGAAGTAAGGCTGCAGACACACAGTTTTTTTTGCGGTTAGCAGGCAGCACCTTTTATGTCTGCAGGCGGCGCATTTGATGCAAATGAGTTTTTCAGTTCAACTTCAATCCAAGAGTAGCAGGGGAATCTTTCCTTAGTGATCTCCCCTGACCATTGTATCGCCCTCGTTTTCCATTGTCAGTAAACCGCAAGTGGGAGAAAAGAAAAGGGAGTTCCGGGAATAAAGTTTAACTTCAGAGTAGTTATTTCTTCCCGGTCCTTAACTTTGTGAACGGGCAACTGTTTTTTTTCTTTTTTTCTTCTATACTCCGAGTAAACAGTGCTCATAAGTCATGGGTCCATAGGTCACTGCGACGCTGAACAGAAAGAAAGTATTGGGAGAGGTATGATTTAATCCGGTTTAAAACAGTGATAAGTGTTTTGTTACTAGTTTTTCAGTTGTTTTGTTTTCCAGAATAACTATTATTTTGATACTTGAATTGTTTGTTTTTCTGCAATGATAAATCACCGTTTAAGAAAAACTTATTTGAAGAAATATTTTAGATATTTTCTTTCAGAAATCATCAGATCAGGCAGGTAGCCTGATTTCACTGGGTCGGGTTGATATCAATTTTTTTCTTTCGGAAGGACATTAAAAAAAATTCTTTCTTAGGATTATCATTAGCGAACTGTGTAGTTTTGATCTAATACTTTTTTCTTCTCCTGGAGGCATTATAGAATTCCGGGGAGGGAGGGGGGATTCCCCTCTAATATCAACATTGTCCGTGTGAGTAAAGTACAGTGCCGAAATTAATGGGGAGGGCCAAATGGGCATGTGCCCCGGGCTTTAGAACGTAGGGGTGCCAAATGCAGATTTTGTGTGTCGATTTTTCTTATGTCTGTATTCTCTTGGCCAAAACATAGAAGAATCTAAGGATGATATGGAATAAGGATCCTACATAAAATGGATTTTTTTCCCGATTCTTTCTGATTCCGTTTGCAAAATTTTAACGAATCGATAATTCACGAAGCAAATTACGTAATTCAATATTACATATTTTAAATTTTAAAGTAAGTTGGCTATTATAAAATTAGTAAAATTCTCTTTATAAATACACTTTGCGGAGGATGTGATGCCAAAAACCATGTTTGTTCCGGATGCAAAAAAGGCTAGTTTCGGCCTTGGGGAAGTAACCCTTTAATTTCTCACTTTAGAATATTTGCTATTTATAATTTTAATGCCTATTAAGTCTTTAATCGCAGTGTAGCGTATGCGCAAGGCCATAAATTATTGTAAGATAAAGCATTTCACTTTATGCAAACAAACTCAGCACTGCACACATTTTTGTGAAACGATGCTTTCAAATTATTTTTTGGAATTCGTATTATAGAATTTTCGGTGTAAAATAAAATGCATATTTATTTATTTATTACTTATTGAGAGAATTTTATTGAATAAATTCGGGAAGAATAGTGACTTATATATTTTTGAAGGGTTTGTTTTAAGGACCCTGTTTTTACAAGCAGGGTCTTAATTTTTATAATTTAAAAGTCATGTTGCTTTTTTGTAACTGCAACTGACAGCAAAGATTTCTTACTTATCGGCTAAATGGTTCAGCCACTGAGCTCCATATATTGTTGAGCTTAGTGGGTTCAGCTGTCAAACATCTGTAATCGGTGCCCACTTCTTTTAATTTATATTTTCCCCCCTCTCCCGCTTTCTCTTTGAAAGAGAGAATTTTGAGGATGTCTTGACGAGACGGGATGTCTTGACGGACGTTTTGAGGACGGGAATCTTGTTTATGGTATTTTTTTGCAGTTTTAAGCGTACTTCCCTTCAAACCCTAAGGGTGATTCTCGTCCGAAATTTTTGAAAATTTAAGGCATCTTCTTCCGAAAATTTGAAATTGGGTTATTAGTTCAGCATAGTTGCCAACTTGTACGGCTTTGCGTGCAGAAAAAATAATCACAGAGAACTGCATATTTGATGAAAGGATCGCTGGAAAAGTACACATTTCGTCAATATTTCGTAGAAAAACGATAATTTCGTCAATGTTTTTGTCAACGAACTTTGTCAAAAGATAGCTCAAAAACGCAAATTTCCTGTGTGGATCGCGAAAAAAACGGCAATTTCACCCAAATATCGCAGATAAAATGCTGATTTCGCCTGAAGACCATGGGAAAACGTCGATTGTGATAAAAGACCGCTTAAAAATATTTTGCTAAAAGATCGCAGAAAAAAACGCCATTTTGGATAAAAGACAGCTTTAAAATATTTTGTCAAAAGATCATTGAAAAAAAAAAAACGCCGATTTCATCAAAAGATCACGGGAAAAACGCCGATTTTGTCAAAAGATCATGAAAAAAGGCAGATTTCGTCGAAAGATCGCGGAGATAAAATGCTGTTTTCGAGAAAAGATCACGTAAAAATGCAACATTTGTCCAAAGATCGTCAAAAACCGCCAATTTCATTTAAAAAAACTGGGCACTCCCCGCCGCGAATTTCCAAAAATGCGGCGTGAATTTTCAAAAAAAAATTTCACCCAGAATCACCCCTGGTACTAAGGCCACCTGTTTTATCAAGGAATACACATTTATTGTGTGATTTTTGAAAAAAAAAAATTCTATTTATTTATTTTTTTTTATGAAACTTCTTGTAATTTTCATGTTTATGTAAAATTTAAAACTGCACTGCAATCTATAAAATGTCGTCATTAGATTCTCTTTATATTTGGCATCTGAAGTCGAAAAAAATTTTCCTCCTTTTTTTCTTTGGTCCACTTTCATGCCTGTATATAACGAAATTTTTACAGGAACAATGGATTTCGTTATATAGAGACTTGACTGTGCTTGCAAAACAGTTTACTAAAAATAGTTATTTTAGATTAAATGTTATATTTAGACATGCATGATTTTTATTTTATGCATGATTGCTATAATTGGGCTGTTAAGAAAAGTTGTATAAAATAAACACAGTTTCTAAAGAAATATAATTATATTGGGTTCAAGCTGTTATAGCACAATCAAACCATTCTTATTTTAGTTCAGATCTAGAAAAATTATCAATCCGTGTCTTAATGATTTATGTAATCTTAACTATAAAATAGTTTAACTGAATTATTTCTTCCTGATAACAATAAATGCAATAATTAGTTATTGTATTTATTGCTACCAGAATAACAGAACTTGAATCTTATGGATAAATATGCTTTCATTATTCAATGTGTCATAAAAATTCATAATTTGATATACTAAACACATTTGTATTATTCAAATGTATATTTTATTCATAGTTCTTACTGAAGTCTTTTAATATTATGGGACTAGATAATCACTTTTATATACTATTTTGGGCTAAGAAAGCATATTTTATAACTTTTGTATTAGTTATGGTACAAAGAATCAATTGTCTATTTGTATTTTTTAAATGACTTTTATTGATTAGATTTTTTAATGCTTTTCTCGATCTTTAGCTTGAATGTTCAAGATAGTAGCAGTTTTACTGAACTATCTAAATATGATCTAGAGCCAAATTCATCATTACAGTCAAAGGTAAGTTTCTAACAGTATGCTTGTCATTTTTTTTCTCTCTTTTTTATTAAAATGCTAATAAAGGGTGTCTACAGAACCTAGAAATCAGGGAAGTTTATCAATCTGGAAAAGTCTGGGGAAAGTTGCTCAAAAATTAGAGAAATTTGTCTATATGCTGAAATATTTGCATTTTCACCTTGCCAATGAAATTGATTCATATATTTTATATAGGGGAGATTAGGGAGGGATGGAACTCCTGCAGTAATTCTTAGCAGCTTTATTTTTAATTTTTTACTTTTCACTAGGTGCATCATAAAAATTGCATTATACTTGTTACTATACATTTTTTTTCTTAGTTTCAAGAAACTATGAGTTTGTGATTTAAAATTACTAGTTTGAAATATCAAAGAAAAAATAACTACTCCAGTTTTTTAATGTAATTTTTTAAGCTCATTCTTTATTGCAAACTTAATTTTTTGTAATATTTTGTAAATTCATCAATGTTTTTAAATGAACAGTTAAATCTAAAAGCTCTATGCTTGTTGTAAAAACCTTTTTTTTATGTTGCTGTAAGGGTTCAATCAGACAATCTGTTAAAAAATTTGCAAACAAATCAATGACTGTCTCAATTACTTACCCTATATCTCTGCATATAATACACATTTTAACTGTAAAAAATCTTTTTATTTTTCCATGTGCGAGTTATGCACCAAATATAAAATGGTTCATATTAAATCGTAATAAGAAATTTTTCCAAATTTTTAGAAGATATATTTAAGTGCATTTATTTAAGCTGGTTAATTAGGCTCCAAACGATAAGAATTAGGCAGGTTGGAAACAATTGTGTTGTTCACAAGTCATATTATCTGAAATAAGGAAAAGCTAATATTTCTGATTTAATTTTATGAAGTGTTGCAGTAGGCTATTTTTATTTATTATTTATTTATTTATTTATTTTTAATTTATTTATTAAGGTTTTTCGATTGGCACCACTTTTTTGAAATGGTAAAATTCCCTTTTGTTTTCGCTTTAATTAATATGTTATTAAATAAGATTTTTACCATTTCAAAAAAGTTGTGCCTATCAAGAAATCTGAATGGAAAGAAAGTAGCCAACTGGTAACATTGTTTTTGTAGATATAACTTGATGCATGTTTTATAGTAGTATATGCTTGAAATAAAAATATATACTCTGAAATGAGTGATGCATGTTATATGCCATTATATATGGTAATTTTATGATGACAATTTTTTTTTTAATTGCATAGTTATCAACAATCATTATTAAAAAATGTTATTAAAGTGTCTACTACTTGCATGCTTGCCTTATGCATTATTTTATTTGAATGTTCTTGCTCTTTTTATTTTCCTTTACTTTCTTTCTCATAGAATGATAATGAATTAAGAGAGAGCCATAAAGATTTTGAATCAACATTAGAAGGTAAAATTTGGACGTATGATATTAAAATTAGTTGCTTCTAGTATTTATGTGGGGACGTAAGTTTCTAAACTTGCTTTATCCAAAAATTAAAAAATTGAGGGTTTTTTTTTTTTTTTAATCAATCTATTATACTGGTGGGCCTGCATAGAAAAAACACTGCAATCTGCAAAAAACTAGTTTTAATGTGTATTTCTGGCATTCTAAAACTTTGATTTGCAATGAAAACCATTAGACGCAGTCAGAGATTTTTCACAATTTCCCAACATTTGATTTTCTAGATAAGGAAAGTTTTGAAACTCACATCCATGATCTGTTATTGATTAAATTATTAAAAGTCATTCTTAAAATTTTGTAATTTTTAAGGTTTATTTATTTAAATTTTTTCTTTCTTATTTACAGAAAGTTTTTGTTACCCTTTTCTTTACTTACGATAAATTTCTTTTGACCATTTGATACATGCTTCCCCCCTCTTCCATTTTAATTTTAATTATCTTTAGAATCTGAGTTTAAGAATTTTGTTTTTAAACTTTCTAGCAAAATTGGTATCATAAAATGCATTCAGCTGAAATTCAAATTCAATTTCCTGCATATGTTTAAATACAACTGATTTACTTTTCTATCTTTCATATTACAATTTCAATGATTTATCTGATAGCCTTTTTTTCATTGTATTACAACTTTTAGATTTTGATTGGTTTTATGCAGCTTTGATCCAAATTTGACATTGTTTATGTTTCAAATTTAATTATGTAGGTGAAAAACAAAGTACAGAATAAAGACCATTCTTAATTCTGGTATGTTATAAACAATGAAAAATAAATAAATTTTAAAAAATGATGTTTCTACACTAAATAAATAACATTAAAAAATAAGCCTGTTCTATTTAGAAAACATTTTACATTTTTTTTTTCTTTCTTTAAGCATAAAGTTCAGATCATATGTTTATGGATTAGAATTACTGAAAAAAAATGATATAATATAATTTAATATTGTATCTCTATCTACATATCTCTTTACATGAATTTTATCATTGTTCATTTGTCAGCACAAAATATGATGGTTTATTTATTTATTTTGTGTGTGTGTTTTTGTTTTCCATTTCTGAATTAACTGTTGACTATATTAATAAATATGAAAATATATCAAAAAAAGATTTTTTGATTTATTTATAAATTCAATTATTTACTAGATTAAAAGGGAATTTAAAACTTTTATCGCTATAGCATGGCTATAATCTTTAGTTCTTTAAAGTATCTTTCTCATATGAAACTAACGAATAAAAGTTGTCAGATGTTTATTATAAAAAAAATAAGCCAAATTAAAATTGGGTTCTTTAAATAATAGCATGTGCTCTTCCAACAATTCCAGGCTAGAGTTTAGTATCAAGCCAGGTAACCTGACTTTCACTCAAACCCAACTCATCACAGTAATCTCCTGATGATGAGAAATAAATGTTTAAAAATTTTTATACTTTTTCTGAGATTTCAAATATTAAAACAAATTGTCAATAATTAACATGTCCTCCATAAAATATTTGGTGCTTCTTTGTTGTAAGCACTTGTCACAATAAAGGGGGGGGGGGGGAAAGAAGAAAGAAAGAAAAGAAAGAAAGAAAGAAAGAAAGCTGATTTTGGAGAGAAAAATGAAATTTACAAAAGCACTTCAAGCTGTCTATATTTATATTTAAAAATCTTATTAGATTGGTAAATCTTTATGAAATAACATTTAATGTATCGAATACAGAAGCAATTTATTTAAAATATACTTAAATAAGACACAGAATAATGTAATTCAAAATATATATAAATAGCTTGCAGTCTATGCAAAGAAACTATAGTCATGCATACATACACAGACTTGTTTTAAATAATTTTTTTCCCATACTGGAGGTTTAGCAGTTGGTTCTAATAGCAATTTAAAAATACTATCGCAGCCTATATGATGTGTCCACATAAATTTTGTCAGATATGACTCCAGATGATGGAGCCAATCCTTGTGTTTCTTATTTTTCATTTTGCAGATCCCCACAATCTTTCTACATTTTGGGTATAAACACCCACAGTAAGATATCAATGTTATATGTATGATTAAATGCAAAATGATAAAAGCCAGCCTTTTCAAGTTCTTTGGTTTTATAGTCATTCTAGCAGTCCATGAAAATGGTTGATCATTTACGTGATTTTTAATACAGGTTTATTATAAAAGAATCATTCATTTTCAAAACCCAAATTACTCAAAAGTATTATACTTACAAATTTGATTGATATATGAAAATATCCAAGTTTGTACACCGGGTGGCATAGAATCATTAGTTCAGTATCCATAATGAGTTTGATTCAGTCTCTCCCGAAATGGAGGCAAAGTGAGAAAAGAGTTTTTGCGTCCTAAGATGCAAAATGTTCATCTGTCATAGCAGTGCAATGTTCTTTTCAGAAAGCAGTATGGAAAAGAACTACCTTGTAACACAGTACAAAATGTGTGGATAGAATTGTACTACTACCTGGATGTGTGTTGTGTGACCTAGGGGGCTCACATAGAACATTTGTAGAGCGAGCATAAAATTTTGATATTTTATGATTATTTTCATATATCAATCATATTTGTAAGCATAATACTTTTGAATAAATGTTTTAAAAGTGAATTATTTTTTTATAGTAACTCTGCATTTTCTATGAGGGTTTTTGTCTTTCTATTCGGAACTTGTAAAAAAATCATTTGTTGTCATCCCTCCAAGTACCTTCTAAAATACATTGTTGTAGTAGATTTTTTCTAGCATTATTTTTTCCAAAGATGAATTCATCTACTTTAGCCATTTTACTTGCCCTCCTTTTTTTGGCTGAATGCATTGTCATAAATTCAGGATAAACTTTGCACATGTAACCATTTCAGTATACAATTGATATTTTACACATATTTAAATGATTTGTGCAGCATCTGACTGAAGTCTGTTCTGTACTCCAGTTATACATTAATTGCATCACAGTAAGAAAAGGTATTTTAGAGTCATTGAAGCAATTTGTCAAAATACCACATTTCTTCCTTTTGCAACTGTTTATGTTACATCTACACATCTTTTTTTTTTTTTTTCTTCAACAATCAGTTTCTTTCAGATGTTATCTATTTTTCTTGTTAATTTTCCATGATATCTTGTAAGTTAAAAATAATAAATGTGTTGGAAATTTTATGAATAAATAATAATAATAATAATTTATTAAAGACACAAATTAGAATATTTTTTCATTGGTTGCTGTTTGATTTTTGTGATTGCAATAATAATTGATGTGAAATAACACTTTCTTAACAATGAGTAATGCCAAAGTCTCTATAGTAAGTGCCAAATATTATATATATTTTTTTATTGAGAATAAAATGATGTAATAATTCTTTTGAGTTTCAACCCCCCCCCCCCCCCTGGATTATTTAAAGTTGTTATGCATAAATATTCACAGTTTGTCTTATTATAAATTTTAGGTTATATTATCTATTAGCTAATTAAATATTTAAAAAAATCTGTGATTTTTTTTTTTTCTTTCTCTCAAGTTTAGTGACTAAAAAAATTATATTAGAAATAAAAAAATACTGTTACACTTTACTTAGCAATTTTTAAACTTTCATTTATAAATTTTCTAGCTTCTGGGATTCTTGGTAAGTCAGTTTAAATAAGAATAATCTTGTCAATTGACTATCAATCATTCAGTAATTAAATTTTAATTAAATACTTAAAACTTTAATTTTAAGTATTTAAAATTAAATGTTTCTGATACAAAAAGATATCAAACTGATTATTTTATTCTGTAGGTACTACATTAGAAAATATTTGTGGATTGCATGAAGAAACTGTAACAAATTTTTCTAGAGTAGACAATCAGGTAAGTGTTAAAATATCATACTTACATATTATGTAGGGTATAACATTAATATAAGAATATGTATAATAGTTACATGTACAATACATCTATTAAAAGACATAAATTAATTTTAAGAGTATTATGGAGAAAGAAAGTACTTTGCAGTTTAGCTTCTAAAATTCAATTTTCTTATCTAATGATGAAATTTTATATTCCTTATTGGGTAAAAGCATGTTTTAATTATTTCCTTTTACTCTGATGTGGAGGTTATATGTTGAAGTTAGAATGTATTTTATTAGGGTTTTTTTTAATATTGTAGTCTTATTGTCATTATTTCTCAAGGATATGCATACCTCAAGATAAGAATCACTGATTTAAGTGAATGCCTTGTGCCTTATCATGTCATATCAAGCTACCTTTTGTTATGTTACAAAATAATAATTATTGTAAAAGTACTTACTTTGAAGGATAAATTTATTTATGCTTTTGTTAATTTTTTTTCATTGTTCAAAACAACACAAACTTTTTTCCAACATAATCTAACATATTTTTTCTAGTATGTTAGCTTTTTCATCAATTCAATTTATAAAAAAAGGCTGATATATTTATAATACATTTAGGTTTCTATGTATCTATAATTAATCTGGAATTCCTGTCAATTTTCTTACACATTTTAGGATTTTCCAAAATCTGATAGCAATAAAGAAGTTGAAGTTGCTGCTGAAGGTAAGATATTATATTTGATAATTAAAAAGCATATGCGTTGTGTAAATATTATAGAAAATTACAATTAGTGAAAATCAGGGAAAATTAGGAGAAAGAATAAATCTGGAAAATCTGGTGGGGAAAAAAACTTTTTTTAAAACTCATTACAAACTTTATTAAACTTTGTTACTAATAATTAAATTAATAGTGTTAATTTTTAAACCTTATATTTAATATTTTTTAAAAATTACAAATAATTTCATTAAATAAATATATATATATATGAAATGTACCAAGAATCAAACACCATATCTAACTTTACAGACAATACAAAAAATTCTGTAAAAACTATAACCAGAAAATCCAACATTATGAATTCTGAATAATCATTACAGTTTTTCATGAATCATTATGTCATTACTATAAGCAATTACATATTAATTTTTCAGAAGGAAGTTAAAATCTAATGATTATTAAAAATCTGTAATTTTTGGTATTTTTTCATTGAATTACCTTGAAATGCACACTTGTCTCTTAACATCTAAATATCTTTTGGTTGAACCACCATTATGTACCTCATACATAAATTTCTCAATCTTGTAAATATTGCGTTGCATAAATGATAGATAACATAAGATTCTCATAGATATAGTGGACTCTCTGTAGTACCTTATTTGTTTATTATACATAGTATAATCCAAAAGTTCAGGGCCAAGTTTTAAAAAACATTATCTTGAATAATTAACAGCACCAAAGCATATCCACCTTCAAAATAGACAATGCACTTCTGCCATTGTTCTTAAAACTTCTGGAGGCCATTTTTCACCACCTCCCCTAAGGCCCCCTGCAATGTTGTTTTCACCTCATATGATGACTAATAATTGGAATTCCTGTAAATGTTTTTTCATTGATAGGAACAGGTAACAGTCACACAGAACTATGTCCAGTTGATAGAAGGGATGTGGAAGCACATTTGTGCGAGTTTTGACAAGATTGTTTTACTAGCTGGTATCGATGTGCTGGTGCATTCTCAAGCAGAAGGTACCAGTGTGTAGCTGCAATGCATTTATCCTCCTCAGTGGATTCTCAGTCCTCTATAAAACATCGATGCCACTCATAAACCTTCTATCTTACCATAGTAAATTCAAAGTACCCCTTTGTTAGCATTTTCAGTCTCCATTGGTGTTTTACCTAAACTCTGACAGAATTTAATGCTGCAACACTGTTTAAGATAAACCCTCTTTCTTACGTCGTGAGGCAAAGGTAACTAACTTTGGAAAATAACAGCGGTTCATGCAGTTCAGTCACATGACATGGGTTAAACCAACATGAGCAAGTAGGGGAGGATTGGGAGAACACATTTCAAGTGGTTTTACTTTAGGCACTTGCTTTCATTGTCAAGAATGGCCGCAGTCTCCAAATTTTTGAATTGTATTATGTAATTTATCATGGTAATGTGAATTCACACATTTTTTATTGTTAATTTTTTAAGACAAAATTTCATTTAGGAACATGCTATTTTTAATTGTTTATGCTTTTCTTTGTTTCATTAAAAAAGAAAATGCTCTTAAGGATTTAAAAAAGGGTGATAGTTTTTCTTTTTCATGATTAAATATATTAGCAAGAAAGCTATCAGCAGTAATATTCAAAACTTTTAGAAACACATTTTTTAAAAATGAGTAAAAAAAAAAAAAAAAAAAAAAAAAAAAAAAAAAAAAAATTAACACTGTATTTTTGTTGTTTGTGCTTCCTTAGTAAAATAAAAGTAATTGCTTGTTGCTTATTTAAGAATATCCTTTAATTACTTTTCCTCTTATTGAAAAAATAGTATGTTAAACAGAGATAAATCTTAGTGTCTGTTATGGTCATAAAGATAATCTCAGTTAATTTGATATTTAAATTAATATAAAATTTAAACTGTGGTCTCTTTGTTCTTGAATTTTGCACATATATTTATTTATTTCATTCTAAACTGATTTAAAACAGTTTTTAGCATTTGAGTGCATCATTTATTTTATTTAAATAAGTTTCAACAGTTTATCATTGCTGTAATTACTTTAAAAATCATTCAGATTAATCATGTATTGCAATCTATGAGCATGCTCCAATCTTATGTTTTGAAACATTAATGTAAACAATACTAGTTTTATAAATATTCACATCTTGGTGCAATAGTTGTTGCACTGTTTTTTTCAAAAATGCATGAATACAAAATTTATTATGATTACGTAAAGTAAATTTAGTAATACAGAAGTAATAGGAATCCATTTTAAATAGGAGGTAATCACGATAGCGACATAAAGTAATTGTCTATCATGAGATATTGAATTAATTACATACATGATTTAATAGAATAATCACCATGGCAACCTTGAGTCATTGCCTATCATGGGATATCATTGAATTAAGTACATATGATAGGATTTTAAAGAATGGAGACAACTAGTTTTGATTCAGTTTTCATTAAATTTGAAATACCAAAATTCTGCAACAGTTATATGTATTTCAAACCATTTGGTTTGGTAATTTTTGCACCGCAGAGAGACCACTCAGCAATTATAGGTGCTATGTATTTATATAATTATGGATGTACTTAAAAAGTTCCATTTGATAAATATGAAGAAAATGGATGTATAGTTGATCACCTATGTTCAACTTGATATAACAATAAATTTTTGCTGTATTCTTGCTATAAAGCATTTATTTTATAGCAGTCTATTATTTACAGAAACAATCAATATTAAAACTATGTACATATTTCTAAATCTAACATTGCTTGCACATTTACAATAAAAGAGCATCCTTCAGAACTACATTTTTAGCATAGCATGTCTCTGATTGGTTAAATCATGCATCTCGGCTCCCATTGGGAATTTTTAGAAAATTCCTTTAGATTCTCAAAACCCATATTTCTACCAAATATCTCCAAATTTGCTGACTTTTTTTTATTTCTCCCCCAAACACGCATTTTAACATTGGTAATCTTAAAAGTCAATTTTCTGCCAAATTTGGAAAAATTTTGGCAACTTTGCAACTTCATTTATCACCAACTGTTCTATAGCTTAATCTTTTCAGGGTCAAGTAATTGTGTTTCTGGATTCACACCAGACTTTTAAAAAAAATTTATGCCAAAATAATTAAAAGGAATTTTACAACTTTTTTTTCCATCAAAGTAATAAAAATAATTTATTAATAACTTGCTAATTATAGCTAATTAATAACTTATGGTGCAATCTTGATTAAAATTAGAGGAGATATAATGTATCCCACTGCCCCTCAAGAGATTTATAACTGTTTCAACTTTCACTCTCATTGAAATGCAATGACTCAAAATGACCCAGTAATCGAATTTTCTGGCACATGTCACCTTGCCCACTCATATCCCAAAACATAAGGATACAAAAATTAATCAAAATTGTTAGATTTTTGAGAAAATTTGCATACACACATACACAAATGTACAAGATTTGCTCGTATTATAATGTATGATATACATATCATTTGTAAAATAAAGCACTAAGATTTAATTTCTAACATCCATATGTCATACTTAAACTGCAAATCATTAATGTTTATTTTATTAGGTTTAACAGCTTTATTAGACCAAGAATCTCTGAAGAAATATGCAGAGAAATTCAGGGATCAAGAGGTGATTATATCTAAGATTATTAGCTGTTTGTGGTGCTTAATAATTTGTTTTATGTTAAAGTAATATTGATTTAAAATGTGCACATGCCAAGTAATTTATCCAAAAAAATTCCATTGAATATGGAAAAAATAACTTCAGAGAAAGAAAAATATCTAGCCTTTATTCATTTATTTATTTCAGATAGTTTAAAAAACTATCTCATTATTAAAAAAAAAAAAAAAAAAAAAAAAAAAAAAAGTTGCTCTTCTAATTTTTTTTTATTCTTTATATAAATCTTTTTTTTTTTTTTTTTTTTTTTCTCCCTTTACTGAGGCAGGTATCTAATGGTGTGATGCCATCTGTTTGTCACATGGGTACTTCCTTTTAAATTGACATTGTCACAGTCTCAAAATAAGAAAATGGGATTTTTTGCCGAATAATATAAACTGCTATGAAAACAAAAAAATATGAATTGTTATGCTTGTTTACTAATGTATTGAAAAAAATTGCTTCTGATTACATGTATTAGATAAATTACTTCTGTTTCCATATAATAAGAGATATATGTATGTAAATGTACACATTAAGTAAATCAGAGGATCCAACCTGGACTTTAGAATATAAGTAAATATATTTTTTGAAAACTAAGATTTTATCACATTTAATATATTTTTTTAAGATTCTCTATAAACAAAATTTTTATTTGAAAAATAATAATTATGTATTCATATAAAGTTTTAAAAATAAAAGAAATATTTTCTATTAGTTGCTAAGCCAAAAAAAATCACCAAAAATTTGTTTCTCAAAACAACCATTTTGATTATCAAATTTCAGAGTTTAAGCTTATAGTTCGATAACATATCCATTAAATTTATTTGTTTATTAATGAAGGGTTAATTTCATTGTGAAATATTTGCTGTAAACAAATGTTGAACTATTTATATCATTTTAAGTGTAAATGAATTAATCTTCTATAATTGAATTATATGTGATAGATATAGATGATATGATAAATTACTTTTTAATATTTAATAATTTTTAATATTTAAAAAATTATATTAATAAGTTATTCTGAAATAATTTACTACAATCTATTACCATTTCAAACATGTGCTACTAAAAAGAAAATAAATCTATAAAATTTACAGCAAAAAGCTTTCCCCTCAATTATCTCAAAATTTAGTTTTTATTGCATAACATTGTGTACCACTAAGCTCTTCAAATATTGTTTGCATACTGCAATAGCTTTTATTGTGTTAATTATATTTTTGTATGTTTCTACAAAAATAAAACAAATTTTCGAATTCATTATTATATTTTTTTATTCGCTATTTAAATCAAATGACAACTTTTTAGTGCAGCAACAATAACAATTTTCTTATTATTATCACCCAATTTAGATATCTGTATTTATTCATTTATTTTAAAATCTGACAATTAAGGTTTAGTGAAAGAAAGGGAAAAAAAATGTTTGATTCATCTATCTGAGAAAATCAATTCTGGATTGTTTAAAAATTGTTTTGCTTCATTCCCCCAGAAAAAAATTTCAAAACCTCCTTTTTTTATTGGCTGCCATTATTAGAATTTTATTTCAATTTTTTTCTCTTTTTCCCAGTATGCAAAACAAAATTCTGATTATTTGAAATGAATACATAAAATTATAAACAATGTTCACTGAATTCATAGCTATTTGTTTACTTAAAATATTCTTTGTAATTGTGAAGTGTACATATATGAAATTACTTTATTTCTCTTTCTATAGATTGATCTGGAAACTTTCAAATATTTAACAGAAGAAGATCTTAATGAAATTGGGATAAATAGCTTTAGTTCTCGTCACAAACTCATGGACATAATAGATAAATTGAAGAATAGTTGATACATGAAGCTAAAAGAATAATAGTTAATATGAATCAGTAATCTTTCATCAATCAAATTCAGATCAAAAACTGAAAAAGAGAAACAAAAGGAACAAATTTATC
The DNA here is from genome assembly GCA_964019185.1 of Maratus speculifer. Lineage (NCBI taxonomy): Eukaryota > Metazoa > Arthropoda > Arachnida > Araneae > Salticidae > Maratus > Maratus speculifer. Next base: position 387,919,051 of record OZ025294.1, on the reverse strand, counting down.
AATAGAAAATAAATATTCTAAAAGGATATTTTAGTGCATGCATATCATTTTTTTTTATTCTACTGATGTAAAATTCTGCAATAAAAGACTTATTTTCTATGAGAATGAGTTCCGATTTTTAATTAATTTTTAATTAAAATTAACAGCTAATTATTTGAATTTTAAAATTCTGAATGTTATGTGCATCATTGGACTCTTTGGGCTAGTGTCATAAAAAATTTGAGTCCCGTATGTGCTGTAGTTTCCGTTAGCCATCGCACACAATTTGTTCTTTTATTAGCATAGATATGGAATATCTTATGTATCATAACAATATATATGAATTTCATAAGGTGCTGCTCTCCAAACTGTTACCACCTGTGCAGATTCCCAAAATTTTTAAGGAGTCAATGCTCCAAAGCCCAAATAATCTAGTTGCCACAAAATAAAGAGACATCTAATGTATATATTTTATTTAACCACACAATACTTTCAATTTGAATATAAATTAAGTATAATGTAAATCTTAAGCTAAGTACAGTCAGAAGACAAATCTCGACAAGATATAGGTTAAAAAATGTACATGTATACAATGCAACATTCAGTTCACATGTAGGGGCAAAATTTGACTTTTTTATTTTTATATCAATTCTATATATATTTTATTTTGTAGTTTTCATTAATATTACTGAATTCATGTGTTTTCATGAAGGAAGAATAAATTTATTTCTGAAAAAATTAAAGATATTGCTGATATCACTGGTAATCACAATCTTGTTACCAAATATATTTATGTATTAACTAAACATTTTTGGTTATTAAGTCTTCAACTAAACCTGAAATAAAACTTCCTTATTTTATGATTTTGATGTGAATTAATAATGCATCTTTATAAAGCGAATTTCATTTGAAAAATGCATCTGATTATGATAAATATTTAATCCTACATTATTGATTATAAACTTGACCTTTGCTTTTAATATTTTAATCATGCTAAATATTATCTAAATTTTTATTATATTTTTTTATTTTATTACTTATTTTAATATTTTACTAGCAAAAGCCGTGCTTTGTTTGGATTCGTGAAGCATTATTTCATAAGATAAATATTTGAATGTAACAAAATTTTTCACATTATTTTTGCATCTTTATTAAGCAAAAACGTTAGCTCATGTTTTGGCACATTTAAATTTTAGAAATGTAAATTCAGCTAAATAACTAAGAATTTCTTCGGAATTTTTTATTTATGATATAAGGCTGGTTTAAATAATGCAATGAGGTAATAAAGTACAAAATTCCATAATGTCTTGTGGGAAATTAACAAGTTGACCACCTTTAACCTGATAAACAGTAATAATTTGATTCAATTAAATTATTCTTCAATCAATTAAAATATTCTTAAGTTATTCTTCAATCTCAATTATTCTTAAATCTTTCGATTCGGATACCAAACTTAAGAAACTTAACAAAATATTCACTTTAAATACCAAATATAAGACTTAATTTTACTTGTTTACGATTCTTTTGCTGCCAGTTTACCAAAGTAAATACCTTAATAAATAAATCATAACGTAATTCTTTTAAAATCCATAAGTATAAACTGCGTGAATAATTTTGGCAGAATAATGAAAATATATTTTATTTAATATATTAATCATGATTCTATCTATAATTACTTACCCCATGGTTTATTTTCTTTTTTAAAATAAAAAGATACGGGTTCAATTTTTTATTTGCAAACGATTTTGGCGGAATAATGAAAATATATTTAATTTAATTAATTAATCATGATTCTACCTATAATTACTAACCCCATGGTTTATTTTCCTTCTGAAAATAAAAAGATACACGTTCAATTTTTTATTTGCAAAAATGTGTCTATAATAGAAAAACATGTAGAATAAATTAATTATTAAAATAATAATTTTTTAAGAGTTATTCTGTAAAAAAATAACATTGTGCAAATCTACAAATCATAATTTATTCTTATGTTTAATTTCAAGTCAAAATACTGAATAGTTTTTTTATAAAGTGTACGATAAAGTGTAACTTGAGTGGCCTAGTAGAGGATTCGCTTCGCTCATCCTAATTATATTGTAAGCCTTCATAATAGTTTTGATTTCATTGTTAATTACATTCAAATTACTGTTTAAAAAATATAAACAAAGCAATGACAAGAAATCCCCAAAATTCTAAAATTCGCAAAACCTCTGGTTCCAAGCTGTGCGGATTTGAGGGAGTCTACTATATCTATAAGAATAAGGTGAATAATCATGGTAGTAAAGAATATTAGAAATCAAAATTTCTTATTTTCATTTTGTTATAAAAAAATTGTGAATGTGTGCAATTTTTTTGTACTATGAAAATCAAATACAATTCAAACATTTGTTTTTTAAGAACCAAAAAAAAACCTGTCTTTTAAAAAAATCTTATTACAGGAGTAATTTTTTTCCCGACTTTTCTGAAAAATTAAGGCATTTAGACATTTTTAAAAAAATATCGAATTTTGAGAAATATTTGCCCAAAGAATCAATTTTCAGAAGAAAAAAAGCACGAATTTCATCAAAGAACCAGTGAAAAAAAGCATGAATTTTAACAAAAGATTAAAAAAAACGCCAAATTTCTTCAAAATTTTGCAAAAAAACCCCCTGTAAATTTAATCAAAGAATCGCAAAAGAACATGAATTTCATCAATGGATCACGGGGGAAAAAAATGTGAATTTTGTAAAAGACTGTAGAAAGAATACAAATTTTATCAAAGGAGATTGCAAAAAAAAAAAAAAAAAAAAAAAAAAAAAAAAAACTTGTAAATTTTATCAAAAAATCACAGAAAAAAACACAAATTTTGTCAAAACATTTAAAAAACTATTAATTTAATAAAAGGATTGTGGATTAAACACTATTTTTGTCAGAGGATTGTGAAAAAAAGCAGAAATTTTCGTCAAATTAAAGCAAAAAAAAAAAAGTCATGATTGACAACTGTGAATCTGCTTTTATGTTATTTACAAATACCAATTCAATCAAGTTTATGTGTACTTGTGAAGGAATGATAAAAATTAACATTTTCTATGGGAAATATGTTAAGAGTCCATATCAGTTTCATAATATTTAAAGTAGCATAATATCGTCAAAAAGCACTTGAAAAAGACAAATGAATCATGACAACTTATTTTTAAATTGTTAAACAGCATAATGTAGTTGAAAATGCACGTCCTCTCCATTGAAAGTGATGTATTTGAATTCTTTTGTACAGACCCATATATGATCTATCTATAGAATTTATTCACATTGTATAATATACTACAATTTAATTAAACTTAAAACATATAAATGAAACCTCATTTTTAATCATAATTAAAGGTGTCTCAAATTCTTCATGAGAAAATTATAAGAATCTATTTTTTCACAAAATGTCTTTCAAAAGTAAAGGTTAGAGGAAAATACAGGGTGATTATAATTAAAGTCAGAGTTTCAAAACGCTCTAAAAAGTGAACCACTCGTTAGAATGGCGTCAAAATTTAACAGCGTATTATTGAAGAAGGGGGAAAGAACATAAACCAAAAAAAAAAAAAAAATTCCAAATTTTAGCAACAGATGGCGCTGTAAGCATCAGAATTTCGACTACAAAGGACAAATCGTAAAACAACAGCTAAGGCATAAGTTACATGATATAAACCAACTGTATTGTTCAGTGTGCATGACTGTACGCGTGTGATACTGTTAGTTACGTAAGCCCGTCCACCATGGCAAGGTCGTACCACATCGTATGGGAAAAATCGGTTTTTAATTGTCCTGAGGCCAAAAACCGCATAAAAAGCATCCCTCCAATCGGTTTTTAATTGTCCTGATGCCAAAAAACCACATAAAAAGCATCCATCTAACCGGTTTTTAATTGTCCTGAGGCCAAAAACTGCATAAAAAGCATTCATCCAATTGGTTTTTAAGTTTGGCAAGACTGGCGCAAAACATGTTCAATATGCTGTCCACCGCCGTGTGCAACAAGATTAAATCGGGAAACAGCATGTTCCACAACCGATCGAAGTGTATCCGGGGTCAAGTTCAGAATGTGTTGCGCAATGCATGTCTTTAATTCAGCTACGTTGGCAATCAGAGTACTGAACACAATATCTTTCAGATAATCCCACAGCCAGAAATCACACGGATTAAGATCAGGTGATCGGGCGGGACAGGCTGTAGGGAAATGACGACTGATAATTCTAGCATTTCCAAAATGCTGCCTCAACAACTGCTTCACTCGATTTGCAATGTGCAGAGGAGCGCCATCTTGCATAAAAATGATACTATCCAGACATTCACGTTGTTGCAGAGCTGGAATGACGTCATTACGCAAAAGAGACTCATAGCGCTGACCATTGACGGTAACGGTAACAGGACCTAAAGCACCCGTCTCCTCGAAAAAATACGGCCCTATGATAAATGATGCCATAAATCCGCACCACACAGTGACCTTTGCAGGATGAAGTGGTACTGGGTTCGTTGCGAGTGGATTTTCTGTTCCCCATATTCGGCAATTCTATGTATTGACATGTCCCGTCAGGTGGAAATGGGCTTCGTCTGTCCACAGAATTTTCCACGGCCAATCATTGTCCACTTCCATGCGAGCGAGAAATTCCAAAGCAAAACCCTCACTTGCTGGCAGGTCAGAAGGGAACAACTCCTGCACATGGCAAATTTTATACGGATAGCATTGCAGGATGTTTTGTAGAATGTTATGTACCATGCTCACAGGCCTGTTCAATGTTCGGGCAATTATCCGTGCACTGCATGGTTGCTCACCACCGCTAGACTAGAGATGTAAATTTTCCGAAAAAATATAAGTAGCGGAAAAAAACTGGTTTTTTACCGGTTTTTTTCGGAAAAAAAACGGAAAAATTGGAAAAATTGATTTTTTATGACTGTTTCTCCCACATAAATTATATTTTCTTAGAGAATATTAAATAATAAACATTTTTCCCCATTTATTTGTATTAAATGAAAATTATTTTTACTTTATATTACAAAATAAAAAGAAAGTAGCAAAGCCTGCTTTTAAAAGTTCAGTTTTTTTTTTCCACAGCCTAAGAATTTTTAAAACACTATTGTTTGTTATATCATATCTCTGTTGAAATGATTTTTCAGTTACATGTTTAACCACCAATTGACCTAATGTAAGAACCTGAGCCAATATGTCTGCAGTTTGGAAGGAAATAAATTATGCATTCCATTTACATAAGTATAGTTTTTAAGTAATTGATACTAGTTTAAAGAAATTGTTGCAGTTTTGTCATTATTATCAATATCAGTATTCAAAAAATTCCATTGTTTGTTTAAAAAAATGTATATTTTTACATTATTACACTTTTTTCTTACAATTATAATTTTATTTCCTTTAAAAAATATGTTTAGTTTTGGTATAGCTTTCCAGTCTGAACTCAAAGTTTTGATTTAGTTTTATAATCTAAATTCAAACAAAACTAAGTTTTAGTTTGGCTTACTCAGGTCTGCAACTAAAAAATACCATAGGATTTATTGACTGTTAGATTTTTACTCACTGAAACCAGAAAAATACGTTTAATTAAACTTAAAAAAAGTTTAATTAAACCTAATTTTTTTCTTTTTATCCTGAAATCAGGTATTCTATTCTTGAGTAAGAAACCATATTCAATAATGTTTCCATATGATAATTTCATATTTCTAAGAATGGAACTCAAAAGTTATGAAAACAGATAGAAAACAAATAGAAAATGCTCGCTATTTGAGGAATTAACAAAAGCAGTTACATACAGAGATAAACTTCTAGTGTGCTTTAAAAAACTACAAAAATTCAAAGTTTAATCAAGAGGGAATGTATAATTTGGAACATAGTTACTTGTAATAAAATATGGTTTTTTTTTTTTTCATCGCAGTTGTACTTTTCTAATGCAAACTGCCCATGTTTTTGCAACATTACTGTACATTATGGAGGTAAAATGGAGGTCAATTTTAGATTCAATACCTTGAAAAAACATTCAGTTAATCAGCTATAACGAAATCTTGAAAAATGCAGGATAGTAGTGCCACCTATAGGGCAATTTACACCAAAAACTAAACAACATTAATATATATCAGAAACTGTCTGAATCTGTAGTTTGATAAAAAATCTTCCTTTAGTCCTTGAGATAGAGCTATTGCGATAATCATGAATAATGCAGCATAGCAGCGTCATCTGTTGAGCGATTTACTCCAAAAAGTAATGTGTACAAAGTTATATCAAAGATTAACTTAATCTGAAGTTTTATGAAAATACATACATTAATTCTTGAGATAGAACTATTGTGGAAATTATGAATAATGCAGCATAGCAGCGCCATCAGTTGGGTGATATACACTAATAGCTAAACATCTCGAGTTTATATCAAGGTGTAACTGAATCTAAAGTTTTGTGAAATTATGTGCATCAGTTCTTGAGATCGAGTGCCCATAAAATTTTTGTCCCATACAGACTCACAGAGTGACAGATATTTTCATAAAACTATCAAATCGTGTTCAGGACCTTCTAAAACGTTTAAATACACCAAAAACTGGAAGTCAAAATTTTCACGAATTCAATACTTCTTGAAAAGATAGAAAAAAGTAATAAATGCATGCTTCAAATTTTATGTTTAATTTTTAATTTTACCATTTCTATTAATCGGCATATTATTGAAATAATTTTTCACATGAATTAATTTTTAAAAAGAGAAGTTGCATTTAATTATATATCTAGATTTTTTTCATATAATCCTGCTTTTGTGAAATTGTGAATTTCTTGTATATTACTTATACAAAATATATTCAGAATTTGTGAATAAGAAATTATTACTATTTTTAGAGTCCTATTTAGATATTTTTAATAAGGTTATTTATGCATATATACAACTTGATAAGATTCAGCTGCTATATGGCATGAGATTTTTTTTTCTTCAGTCACTGCATTCGCGAAAGATTCAATTTGTAGATTAAACTTTTTTCTGAAATGTCTATTTTCAAGAGAAATTTTGTGAAGTGTCTTGTGTTTCAAACCAGAAAAAAATGTGAAGGATCCTTTCAAGTCTTCTCAAACAGATTTCTGCTCAGAGATCAGATTACCCACATTAAAGTTTTCATGTGGGACACTCAAGATAAAAATAAATAAAATAAAAAGTATGAGAATGTAGTTATTACAAAATTTTCACTATAATATTTCATAAATGAAATTTCAATTTTTCCAGTTCGGAAAAATTGAAAAATAAGCCTTCGGAAAAAACCGTTTTTTTTCCCCAATTTTTCCGAGCATTCCCATCTCTACGCTAGACTCTTCCTGAACTGCTGTGGCCACTTCTTCAACTACTGTCAAATCACATCTTTTCCTTCCTCTACCAGACTGTACATCAAATGAACCTGTATTTTCAAATTTTTGCATCATTTTCACCAGACCTCTGACAGTCATCGGTCCAGCGCCTTTTTTCATACCCTTGAGAGTTCTGAACTTCTGCAGAGCCACTGGTGCAGAATCACCGTTCTTGTAATAAAGCTTTACAAGCAAAGCACGATCCTTCATTGAGACACTCATGACCAACGTCTGAGAAACGAAATGAGGAAACGCCGTTTACCCAACGCTTTTATAACACCTGAAATTGTTGTGCGCATGCCAGATATTTTAATTTACATATACTGACGCTTACAGCGCCATCTGTCACTCAAATTTGGAATTTTTTTTTTTGGTTCATGTTCTTTCCCCCTTCTTCAATAATACGCTGTTAAATTTTGACGCCATTCTAACGAGTGGTTCGCTTTTTAGAGCGTTTTGAAACTCTGACTTTAATTATAATCACCCTGTATGTAAGAATGCAAATTATGTAGGTGTATGTAATCAGTATAATCAAGAACTAACTAGCAGTGTTCAAAGCCTGTGTGCAAAAACCTTAGCTTGAACCCTATAACCCTCCAAGAAAAACTATTGTTTTATAAAAAAAATTATCAGCGAGTGCAAATGAAAACTACAAAACATTAATTTATAAGTTTATGTGTACAACAAAAATTATCAAACGAATACGTGAAAGAAAATGTACATAAAAAAGATATAAAATACTTTACTTCTTGTAATAAAAGAACATCAACAACAATATTTCAGATTTCATAAAATGGCTTAAGTGATTTATAGCTAAATGAGTATTAAAAATAAAAAACTAACTTCATAATTAATTTTCAAAGCTTTTTTTTTTTATTTTTTTTTTTTTTATCATGCATATTAGATCTATTGTCGTATCCCCAACCTCTGGTATTTATGTCTACATTTTTTTTTTTTTTTTTTTTTTTCAATAAAATAGTGTATTTGAAATAGTGTCCATTATGGAATCTAAAAGTTCTTTGCAATGTTTAAAGTTAAATTTGTAAGTTCTGAATTGAAAATAATTTGTCATGTTTGTTTAAATAATAACATTTAAGGGATTTTAAGTAATATGAGATAAATCTATGAAATTGAAAAAAAAAAATATATATATATGGATTTTTTAAATATTTCCTCCTTGTTTGAAATGTTTTGCACCTTTATTATATTGGTGCCTGTGTGAGGTCGGCCCACCCCTGAGTGTAATGCAAAGTAGAGTACAGGGTGTCTCAAAAATTCCTAACACATTTTAAAATTCAATATCAAATCCAGTAATTATTGTACAGGAGTATGTGAACTAAAATGCTTCTCACGATAAAAAAGTTTTCTTCAAGTTAAAAAAAGGTGGTTTTAAACCTCCATAATAGATGACACCACTTGTCTATGTTTGCTTTCAAACATAACGCTTTGGAACACACAAAAGAGTAATTTCTCTGAGTTTGTGAAATTAATAAAGACATTTAGATTTTACTTAGACAATTTTATTTCACAAAACAAACTAAACTTTTTTAACTGTACAAAATATAATCACAGCTGAAACTCTTTATATGACTAATCATGTGCATTTGTTTTTCTTGCTTGATGACTAAATTGCTATAAAGCTAAGACAAATTCACATGTTTGCTAGCATGCAAAGACAAAATTTCAAATACAATATGTACAAAAGTTTCACATTTATGATGGAAGCTTTTCATTATTAATGAAAACAACTAACATGTCTGTCTCCACATAAAATTCCAGTTAAAATAAAGAAAACATGAACAATACTTTGATTCCATATCAGACACATATTTGAGCAGTCTTAGAATTGAGAATAAGTGTATAAAAGTTTACACATATAAATAAAACATTTAAAATCCCAAGCTATAATGTTACGCTTCCAGTGCATTTAATAAAGACATATATTTTATAGAACAAATATATGCCAAATACATCAGTTTTATAAAACTATTTTACAGATTTTTAATATTTACTTCTTCAGAAAAATGTATGATAATTGTGATTTAACCAGTTAATGTTTACTATATAGAATATTTATAAAGTGAAATTTTATTCAATTGCCACAACTTGAGATGTTTTTAAGTGGGCTGGCGTACAAGCAAATTACTTTACTTGGTATAGTAAAGGTAAATTTGTAATGTTCATTTTCTAATAAACTTTATATTAATGCTTATTTATGCACTTTAACGTTAGTTTGCTCTGACAGAGGCAATTTTCTTTTATAATACACTTAATGAGAAAAGAAACAGTAAAAAGAGAAAATTCATCTAGAAATCCATCACAGCAAAATGTTTATTTTACAATTGTTAAGATTGATTGTTATGATGAATTGCACAATTGTTAAAGTACCTTACAATATATGAAACATTGTTAAAGAATGTTAAACAAATAGAACAAACATTACCAAGAGTCTGCCAAAGGAATCTATTCTGCCTTTGCTTTTCGTTAATTCCATTTTCTTCCTTTATTTCTTCAACCATTATTTCAAAAATGTCACGTTTTAACCCTTTCTGGCATCGGCAAATTCTGCCAGTAAATTGAGAAATTATCGATTGCACCAGAATTTACATACGATTTTTTTTGGAAATTAAGAACTCCTTAATTTAAGCTTGCAAAATTTTAAATTTAAATATTTTAAATTATAAATTTAATTTTAAATGCAAAATTTTATTAAAATATTATTGGTGCCAATTGTAAGTTTGGAATTAAAATTAGGTATCCCAGACTGGGCACAATGTGCCAGAAAGGATTAACACTCATGTCTTCAGACCTGAAGCTTGGTTTAGCACAATCAAAAAGACCATTGATGACAGAGACTCCTTTTTAGATAGAAAGTATCAATTTAGGTTCACATATATGAACATAAAATTACTAACACCCTTAAAATATTAATTTAAAAATGTATGCTGTATATTTCCATGCATAAACTAAGACTTTTTGCACATTTTTTTAACTCCAAAATAGGTCGGCTTATATACGAATATAATGAAATTTTAAAAGTTGATATTGCAAATTGAGAAAAAATAAGATGGTAAATGTAAAAAAACTTTTTACCATCATTACAATCGCAGTCTTCTTTAAAAATGGCAAGGATCTCCAGTTTCCTCCATGGCATTATGGATGCAACATTTTATGAAATATCAAACGATTATTTCTTCTGGTAATTAAAGCCAAAAATAGGATATTAGATTTTTATAAACGAGCAAATCATAACAGAACAAGCAGAACCCAATTAAACAGATTCGGCATTGTGTCCAATTACAAAAGATCAATAACTTCGAATATTTTTTTTTTTTCTCTCTATTATCTACAGCGGAATACAAAATGATAGGAACAATTCAAAAACAAAGAAATTCGCATTTTTTATGCGAATGTATAAACATTCATGTTAAAATTAAGCACATGGTATTTCAATTAATATTAAAGCAATTGTTTACAAAAATTGTATATATTTTTTTAATCTTTTTAAAAATATGTATTTTGCTAAATTTATGCATGGACAAAATGATAAGAACGCAGTCGATATTTCTAAAAACACAGATATTTTTGCATATCATTTAAAAATGCATTTAAAAAAGATTCTGAGCCATTAGTTTAGTTCACAAAGCATTTGGATTACAGGGTGAATCAAAATGCTGTATGAATTCCAAGGACGACAAATTCTAGATTAACAATATTGGAATGGTATTTGAAAGAACTGCTGATGGAATTAAACTTCAAAAACTATCATTTTTAATTTTGTACAGAATCCAACTATTTATGTTACTACAAAATCTACAGGGAGACCAAAAATTCTTTCAAAACAATTTGAAAGTTTTATTATTCACAGTGTTAAAAAAAAAAAGACAGGAAAGAAATTTAAAAATCAGATAAAGAATCCAATATCAATATTGACTGTACAAAGAACAGTAAAAATGTAAGGAGTTCTTAAAAACATAAAACCACAATGATGTTTGTGTTTAACCTCTGGCAGTAAAATAAAATCTGATTTCTGTTTGCAGAGAAACACCCGAAGCAGCAAACAAATTGGTCTACAATTATCTTCAATGCTGAAAAGAAATTTAATTTCAATATTCCATTCATTCATATTTATATAACCTTCAAAATAAAAAAGATGTATATTTTTTTGTGCCAATTAAGTAGAGGCTCCTAATGGTTTGGGCTACTTTTTCTTCTATAGTAAGTTTATATTTGCTTTTTTAAATGAATAAACAAACAATCTATTCCAACTTTGTAGCACTTATGTAAAAGCCAAGCATACAATTAAAATTTACCTCAATAAATTAATGTATAATGAGAAGCTAAGTAATGAAATTGTATAAATATATTTTAAACTGAAAATAAAAAATGCATAATTTATTAGTATATTCATCATAAATTAGCATTTTGGTAATTCTATACATTTACACATGGATCCAAAGTGCCAAATAAGTGCAAAAAAGATTAAAAAAAAAAAAATACCAAAAATTAATTTGAATATGGTAATGCAGAAGAGAAAAAACAAATATTGTGGAAGAAAGTTTTCCTTTTAAAATTTAACTACTTTTTTTTATCTATATAAATGTTTAATTTCTTCAATTTATTGAAAAGTTTTTAAAAACAAGGAAAACGAATTAAATTTTCTAGTAAATCCATTTCAAAATTAAAATTAGATTTTAGGATGAATTTATCATAGCTAAATTGCTTAGTTAAAATAATACTAAAAATAGAAAGATTGGGAGGGGATCGAATTGAAAATTATTGCAAAAATATTAAAGGCACAACATTTGTACAATTTTAGAAGAAAATGCAATATTTGATACTTACTAAAATGTCCTTATAATAAAAATAATGGTAGTGTGCAATTTTTTTTTTTTTTTTTTTTTTTTTTTTAATAAACAAAGAATTACAACCTTTCAGAAAATCCTTATACAGTAGACTCCCCCAAATCCGCACAGCTTGGGACCAGAGGTTGTGCAGATTTCTGATCATTGCTTTGTACATATTTTTTAAAAAGTAATTTGAATGTAATTAATAATGAAATCAAAAATATAATGAATGCTTACAATATATCAAACTATTAAATTTAATAATAAACTAAAATGATAAAAATGTAGACAATTTTTAAAATGGTTAAAATACTAGAAGCAAAGGTCAAGTTACTAATCAATAGTGTACAGTTAAATATTTTTTTATAAAGATTAGATGTGTTTTTCCAAAATTATTCAACAAAACTTGCCTCATAAAAGTACATTAATTCTCATCAAAATCATAAAATAAGGATTTTTTTTTTTTTTTTCAAGTTTAGCCAGGCTTAATAACCAAAAAATCTTGATTAATGCATAAATATAGTTGGTAAGAAGATTGTGATAACCAGTGATATCAGCAATATCTTGAATTTTTTCCAAAAAAATTATTCTTCCTTCATGAAAAAAACATTAATAGAGTATCATTAAGAAAATTACAAAATAAAAAAACATATGGAATTGATGCAAAACTAAAAAAATCAAATTTTGTCACAATATCTGAATTAAAAGTTTCATTGTTTACATCCATAAAATATGTGCGGATTTTAGAGAGTTGTGGATTGCTGGTTTGTGGATTTGAGGGAGTCTACTGTATTTAAATCATTTATTACATTCACAATATCATAAACTGTAGTCATTGGTTTAGTATAAATCGTTTCCACAGGTGATTGTTCATAAAAAAAAAGAAAAAAAAACTATAAATAAAAAGTCAACCCCTTGCTATAATATAATCTTAAAACTTTAAAAAAAGGTTTTTTTTTTTTTTTTTAATCTATTCGATTTAATTAGTTGAATTGGATTATAAGACACTTCAATTTTTTTCCCCTTGCATTTAATATTTAATATTTTCTTTTGCTATTTTTGTCTTTGATTTTATGACGATTACTTTCACTATTTTGTTATAGTGGTATTGTGTTTTTCCAATAGAAAATTCACATTTATAAGCTTTTATTACTATACATTGGAGTAAAAAGCTGTAATTTTCTATTTTTAGAACTGAAATTAACATTTGAATTCAAAATTTCTTTTTTAAATCTACTGTACATATTAATAAAATGCACTCATTACGAAAAATGCATTAAATCAAAATTATGAAAGAGGCAACATTAATATATTTTTCACAAGTGAAATTTTTACAATAATATACTAATAAAGAAAAAACTTGATTAGTTTAAAAACATTTTATTAAAGGGAAAATATCAGACTAGAATTAATTACATTTGGTGTAAAATCATACAGAATCAGGACTTTATGTCCTCATTAATAAATATTTTTTAAAATGTCTTAAAAACAAAATTTCAGAATTATTTTGCAAAAAGCAATTACAACCAAAGTTACAAAAAAAAAAAAAAAAACCTAAACAAAAAAATATATATAATTACACAACTGAAAAACATTCATTTCTGCCACATGTCAAAATAAAATAAACAAATACGCACAACATATAACAATACTGAGATCATTTAACAGAATAATATCTTACATATTACAATAAAACATAACAAAACATGTAATTTTAACTAATATCAAAGTTAAGTACCCACATCAACATTTTTCCCTAATAACAACCTTTATAATGCACATTTATCGTTTCTTATACCTAACAAAATTATAGAATTTTTAATTTTTAAAAATACTTTTAAATTATTCATAATTTATAATGAAACTCCCCCCATCCGCCCCCCAAAATTTTCAATGTTGTTTCTGTGTTCCAAAACAGTACATTTTTAAATGATAACACAGGATGTTCAGATTTATTTAGATACAACTAAATAATATAGTACATCAAAAATAACTATTTGCCAAGAAATAAGATAATTGTTAACTTTAAGATTCTTGTTGTCAATTAACATAAAAATATGGTAAAGTCAAGCACATCATGTTATTCTTATTAATTTATATATATATATATATTATTGCACCTATAAGCACAATATACCCAGTAGAGTCGCTACTGATAACAATATATAAATTTGCAAATTATTGGTTGATTTCTACAACTGTCCTTCTGAGTACTAGAGAAACTAAATAAAGTTGAAATACTGCAACTGCACAAAATAAAATTTTAACTATTCTTTGGCAAACAGTATCAAATGCAGCATAGGCACAGTAAGAGATGAAATATTAAAACTTTGGCTTCTTTTTAGAGAAGGTGACAAAAATTTGACTTTGTAAACTTAATGGCTATTAATTTATTTACTTTTTGAAGGAAGACTGAGGCAGATTACCCATTAAGTACAGAGAAAAGTATTATATTCATATTCATTAAAATTTTCAGTTTCCAGTTTTTGATGCACTTACAAGGAGAATTTTAGAAGTCATCTTGTCTGGTGAATTTTTTTTTTTTTTTTTTTTTATGTTTTTACAACAATATCTTTAAAAATGTTATCGTATTTTAAATAATTATTTTGCCTATTTTGTACCTCTTACATCATCCTATCCGTTACTCTAATCATCATAAAAGTAAAATGCACAGTTTTTGTAAGTAATTATAGCATTTACAGAAGTTTTCTTTACTCCAACCTTTTAAAAATATATTTTATTAGCACAGATTTGAAACGACAGTTTAAAACATTACTTCATGTTTTTTAATTGACTATGTGTCAGGTAATTGTGGTTACTTCGTAACATTTTAAACTTTCTAATATTCTGTACAATATTTTAAGCAATAATTTTACAGTAATAAAACAAAAATATCATTCAGAGTATATGTAAACAAAACTGAAAGAAATTATATTCGTTCAGCATAAAATTTTCCTATTGCATCATAATATTTTCATGAATATTATAACAATCGAAATTTCTGTGCATATTCTTAGGCATTTTAGACATTAGCTGGGACATTTTAGAGCTTTTTTCTTTTTATTTAGTCTTTAAAAGAAAATTTGCTAGAATACATTTACTGTGTATTTAACTAGGGCTACTAGATTTACGAGCTGAAGCATCCGCCATTGATGTGCCTTTGGGGTTTCCATGTGTACCCAGCGCCCATTAGCTTCTATATAAACAGAGAGCAACGGTGCTGCATTTTGACAGTTATTTTATATTAAATACACGTTAAAATTAAATACGAAATTTATGGTAAGGTGTTGCTCTGCTATGAATTGTTCAAACTATTTTAGAAAAGCACACAAGGCGTTCCAATTTCTGGAAGAAAACATCCAAGACGAACAAAGTAAATAACAAACTGTCGGCGAAATAATTGGCGCGGTTTTTGAAAGCGCCAAATTTAAAAGTTGGTCAAAACTTGTAGAAATAAATGATGATTACAATTCTTTTAGATTTAATTTATTATATCTGTATTTATATAGTTCTCGTATGATAGCGGTTCCCAATCAAGGGTACATATGCTCTTGGGAATACGTTACGGGTTTTCT
The DNA here is from genome assembly GCA_964019185.1 of Maratus speculifer. NCBI lineage: Eukaryota > Metazoa > Arthropoda > Arachnida > Araneae > Salticidae > Maratus > Maratus speculifer. The sequence continues at coordinate 387,903,302 of OZ025294.1, read as the reverse complement.
GAGGGCATGTCTTAAATAAGTAATGGTTTAAATCACAAAAATGTTAGAAATGATAATGTAATGTTTATCAATTTATTATATGATTGAGAAAAGATAATTACTAATAAGAAAAATTGCACAATTATTATTATAATTTATTTATTATTATTATATAGTATTAGATATTTTTATTATATAAATTAATTATTATATTAATGTTTTATATTTTATAATGTATTATATATTATAATTATATAATTTTTTTGTAGATATAAATATATCATATAGCATAATAACATATTAATACATAACTTTATAATTTTAAAAAAATAATATATAAATTGTTATGTATAGTTAAAATTATAAATAATTTTAAAATATAAATTTAAAAAATAAAAATATAAATAATGTAAATATAACTATATTATATTATACATATTATCCCAATATATATACATATTATGTTATTTTGTATAATTATATTGCATTATACAATATAATAAATAATAGATTAATAATTTAATACATAATAAAATATATTAACTATAATTATAATAAATGCATTATGTAAACAATATATTTAAATAATATATAAACTATTATGTATAATTATTATGCATTACATTAATGTATTAATTATTACATTATTTATTTATTTGTTTATTATTTATTATTTAATTACATATTTATCTTTTTGATTTACTATGAGTTGATAGAATATCATTTTTTAAATATATATTTCTTAATGAGTAGACTTTTTAATATTTAATTTTAATTAGTTATACATTTAATTTTTTATTGATTTACTATGAGTGAATAAAATATTATCATCTTTTAAATTAATTCTTGCCAGTGAAATTAATTTTTAATAGGGTAACACCCCCAGTAATTGGCATATTAAGAATTTGTCGTTAAACTTACTTAAATTTTCATTACAAAGAAATAAGCTATTTACTTGGAAATATTTTTAAATCAAAGGATGTATATCTGTGCATCTATTTCGTCCACTAAAAGCAAAAAAAATTGGAAAAGTATTTTTATAAAAAGTTGCTGAAATCACCAGTAATTGGCACCTAGAGCACCAATGTATGACACCTTGCGATCCAGTAAATGGCATATGTTTATATTTAAAAAAAACTTTACATTTTGCATTGGGTTTAATCGCTTTAAATAAATTTAATGTAGATGAAGATGCCATATTTCAGGTTTTTGAGAGTAAGAAATCAGCATATTAGTCTGAAATGTGAACACTTTAAAACAATACAATATACTTACATTAATACCCAGTAATTGTCATGCTGTCCCCTGTAATTGTCATATGAAGCTTTAATGGATTCTAATTACTGATAAAATTTATATTTTCAAATAAAGACAAATGATAAACAAAATTAGTCTATAATTTTAAACGTACTTCCAAAATAAATAGTTTAACCTCAAATTCCTTGCGAATTCATTGTAAATGGAATAGGTGCCAATTACTTGGAACTAGCAAAATTGAAGCACCATTAATTGGCATCTACCATTAATTCAGAAATCCAAATATTTGTGTTGAAAATACTTTTACACAATTGAAGTAACCCTTTTTAACTAAACAAAATTGTTGTCAATTAAAATTTAAAATATACTATAAATCAGATAATAACGAATTGAAAAGCATGCCTTCCTTAAGCGAAAGAAGAAGAATTTGCTACAAAAATGGCTAATTTGATACATGCCGTAATTGATTCTCTTTCCTAGGCTCTATTGTCATCTTGTAAAATAAATCAAAGTTATAATCTTTAACGTAACTAAGCATATAACTGATATATGGTCTTGAATTTTTAAAAGACTGGATATAAATCTCATTTTAGGACATGTTTGTAAAATGTGCCAATCACTGGTGCATGACAATTACTGGGGGTGTTACCCTATTTAATTTTATTTATTTATACAATTATGTTAATTTAGTATTATTAATTTACTATCAATTATTACTATCAAATATTATTTTTTAATGAATTCTTGTTAGTGAAACCAATTTTAATTTAACTTACTTTATTTATACAATTATTTTTATTAATTTGCTATTAGTTAATAAAATATTTTAAAAATCAATTCTTGTAATTGAAACTAATTTTTTATATTTAATTTTATTTATTTTTACAATTATTTTTATTAATTTTCTATCAGTTAATAAAATATATAATATTTTTTTAATTTTTTACTAATTTATTAGAACAGAAAAAATACATCCTTCACTACTACTTTATTTTTAGCACATATTTATTAAGTTTAATATCTATCAGTTCCTTGTCACTTTTTTACTGCGTCACATTTTTTCAGCATTTATTTTTTCTGTCACTTTTTTCCAGTCACTTTTTTTTTCCGTTTATCACATAGATGATGCATTAATTCAAGTAATATATGATAAATAAATTTCTTGAGATCGCCAATAAGGCGCTAAAGTCGCCTCTGTGGTCGCCAAAAAGCAGGGATGTACTCACAGTGTACCTAAATATGGCAGTGATGCTCCGGCCCATAATTCTAGAGGCTCTATATTGAACAAGAGAGTTTAATTTCAGAATGAATTAAGCACAAGACCCGCTGATTAATCACGGTTTAATATGTTACATTAAAACTCTTTAATTGTATTTTATTTTTAATATGGAATTTTAGTGTGTTCTACATAATTTCTGACTTTTATTTCGTACATACATTCAGGATGTGAAAGGAGAGGGTATGAAAAGATTATAGTGAATAAACAGTACCCCCACCCTGTGCGACCCTGTCTTTTTAAATACTATTAAAAAATTAACAGAAATGCTAATAAAGAATCTACCACATGCATTGATTAAAATAACAAAATATCACAAAATATAAACATAAAAAAGTCACCAAAATATTCACAATTTCATGCAGAAATCTAAAATCTTGTGTTTTTTATTTTATTTTGGAAAACATATAAAAAATTAATTTCATTTCTTAAATCAGGGTTGGCATTTTTGCCGGCAAAAAGGTATTTTTGCCAGGACAGTGGAAAAAACTGGAAAAAACCAGGGAAAAAATGGAAAAAACCGGCAAAAATGGAAAAAACCTATTTGTCTTTAATGTGTAATAAAATCTGCATTGTAATAAGAATAATAATGGTATAAACAATTAAATTTAACAATGTACTATTTAATATTTAAATTTAATTTGTTAATTAATTAATATTAAATAATTTAAATCTTTAAAAAATAGGTGGAATTCACTCTTACTTAAGAATTTAAGAACAAAATAAATTACATACCTAATTTTTTTTCCTTAAGTCAGGGATATGTTTAAGACAATTTTAGGTCCTTTAAAGGACCCTTCATAAAATAATTTATTTTAAAATAGGATCCTTTACAAAATTCTTTAACCTCAAACAGGACCCTTCATAAAATTATTTGTCCCTGAAATAGACGTTTCACCTTCAAATTGAACTTTTCACAAATTTAATCATTTAAAAATAAAATCTGCCTTGTTAATAAACAATTGAACTCATCAAAAAATATATTACTTAGTTTCTTTATATGTGAAGGTTAGAACCTGAAAACACTAATAATTTAAAATTCACAAAAGTATGTCTAGAATTTTCACAAAGACAAGAAAAACTTCCCAATTTAACATAAGCAGGACCCTGTGAGAAAAGTCTAGACAGACCCCTGTAAGTAAAGTATTTTATCAGTCATTAATATGTATATATTTTTTTAATTATCAAAAGATTTTATACAATTTTGTTATCTTTGTTTTATGTCATGAGACTTAAGGAATGTAATTATTTAAGTCTTTGGTACTATTTTATAGCTATTTATCTGATGAAACTAGTTTGTTAAAGATAAAATAAGTAAATTAAATTGAAAATTATGTATTGAAAAAACTGTTATGGCTTATTAGGAAACTAGATTTTTTTTCTGTCACTTTTACTCTCCAAGAAAAGAACAAAATGTTAAGTTATTTAGATTTACTTTCAGTAAGTAGCCTGTTGTCTCTTTATCTTTTTGTATTATATTCCCCCTTCCCCCACCATAACAGATGCTTGTCATGTATGGCTAAATTTTTTGAAAAATGAAGAGTTAAAACCACATTTTTCAAAACTAAAGAAGATATTTGAACAAGCGATTTTGCCATGTCACCTTGTAGCATATTTGTTACATCGAAAGTACAGAGATGAACTTTTAAATTATGAACAAAAAGACAGCTGTAAAGCATCTAAAATCAATCTAGGGTTATCTAAAATCAATCCTGATTATATATCTTATATTATTAATTTTAAGCTAAAAAAAAAACCCTTTCCTAGCTCACATTTTGCAGAAGTGATTAATAGTGTCAGTGTATGTAATTAGTAGAGAAGTATTGAATAAGCTTGGCAATTTCAAAAAACTTCTGTTCATTAGTAGCACACCTTCAAATATGCCAGCAAGTAGTGCTGCTATTGAAAGATTGTTTTCAAATTTTTCATTTGTGCAAACTAAAATTCAAAATAAGCTATCAACAGATGCTCTTTCAAAACTTGTTTACTCCTATGCCATAAAAAAACAGCAAAATTTAGGTTGTGAGGAAGATATTGCTGAAAAATTTGAAATTTAATAGTTTTCTGCTTTAAATATAATTTTATATTAAATTAAATTTAGGTTACTATAAATGTTTCTTCAAATTTCTAACATATATAAACTATAAACATAAGTGCTTTACTCAGTCTCAACAGTTCTATTATGTAAATTATTAATAATTGTATAAACATGAATAAAGAAGTTTCTTTTCATTTATATAAAATTGGAATTTATTTCATTTATAATCTTGTTATAAAAGTTAGTATTCTTTCATAAAGTGCATAATATTCTTATTTAACTTAAAAGTTAAAATAAATTTAGAATAATATTGATTCTTGAATTAAGTATGCAGTTTATTTTTTCTTTTTGTGAAATATTTTTTCTCTTTCTGGGGAAAAAATTAAATGGACAGTCTATTTTTGCCACCTTTTTGGCAAAAACCTATTTTTGCCGGGACGGTTTTTACCAGGTTTTTTCTGCGGTTTTTTCCACCTTCGGCAAAAACTCGCCAACCCTGTCTTAAATTAATTTAAAATCATAATTTAAATAATTAAAACCATTTAAAATTAAATAAAACTCAGCCAGCTTTATGAAAAGTATTAGTATTTCCATAAAAAAACTATAAAAGTGATGTAAAGTTTATTGTAAAACTTCACCACATTAAGTTTATAAAAACAAAAACAGATTGGAAAGACATAGCTACATATATACTTTATAAAAAACAGAATATCTCAAAAGACAGAAAAGTTTTCCAGGCATTCAAGAAAACTCATTCTGCATCTCCTGATCCTGGATTATTTTCTTTATGATCTACTTTAGTGGCATGTTCAGGTTTAACATTGTTTTCTTCAGACTGTGAAACTGGAACAGAACTGCTTTCTTGTTTGGACTTTTCATTAGAATTATCCTGTTAAAGTATTGTAGAATATTTTATGTTAAAACATTAATGACAAAATATTTTTGCTTATTTCATAAGAAATTTTGTCTTATCAAATAATATTTTTAGATATTTTATCCTAGCAATCATAATTAAAATAACATTTTAAGCTTAAATCTGAAATAGAAAATTAGAGGCATCATCATACAGATTGGAAATGCATTCAAACCAGGGTTGGCATTTTTGCCGGCAAAAAGGTATTTTTGCCAGGACAGTGGAAAAAACTGGAAAAAACCAGGGGAAAAATGGAAAAAACCGGCAAAAATGGAAAAAACCTATTTGTCTTTAATGTGTAATAAAATCTGCATGCTAATAAGAATAATAATGGTATAAACAATTAAATTTAACAGTGTACTATTTAATATTTTAATTTAATTTGCTAATTAATTAATATTAAATAATTTAAATCTTTAAAAAATAGGTGGGATTCACTCTTACTTAAGAATTTAAGAAGAAAATAAAAAATTACATACCTAATTTTTTTTTTCTTAAGTCAGGGATATGTTTAAGAAAATTTTAGGTCTTTTAAAGGACCCTTCATAAAATAATTTATTTTAAAATAGGATCCTTTACAAAATTCTTTAACCTCGAACAGGACCCTTCATAAAATTATTTGTCCCTGAAATAGACGTTTCACCTTCAAATTGAACTTTTCACAAATTTAATCATTTAAAAATAAAATCTGCCCTGTTAATAAACAATTGAACTCACCAAAAAATATATTACTTAGTTTCTTTATATGTGAAGGTTAGAACCTGAAAACACTAATAATTTAAAATTCACAAAAGTATGTCTAGAATTTTCACAAAGACAAGAAAAACTTCCCAATTTAACAAAAGCACCCTGTGAGAAAAGTCTAGACAGACCCCTGTAAGTAAAGTATTTTATCAGTCATTAATATGTATATATTTTTTTAATTATCAAAAGATTTTATACAATTTTGTTTTATGTCATGAGACTTAAGGAATGTAAATATTTAAGTCTTTGGTACTATTTTATAGCTATTTATCTAATGAAACTAGTTTGTTAAAGATAAAATAAGTAAATTAAATTGAAAATTAGGTTTTGAAAAAACTGTTATGGCTTATTAGGAAACTAGAATTTTTTTCTGTCACTTTTACTCTCCAAGAAAAGAACAAAATGTTAAATTATTTAGATTTACTTTCAGTAAGTAGCCTGTTGTCTCTTTATCTTTTTGTATTATATTCCCCCTTCCCCCACCATAGCAGATGCTTGTCATGTATGGCTAAATTTTTTGAAAAATGAAGAGTTAAAACCACATTTTTCAAAACTAAAAAAGATATTTGAACAAGCGATTTTGCCATGTCATCTTGTAGCGTATTTGTTACATCAAAAGTACAGAGATGAACTTCTAAATTATGAACAAAAAGAAAGCAGTAAAGCATGGTTATCTAAAATCAATCCTGATTTTATATCTTATATTATTAATTTTAAGCTCAAAGAAAAACCCTTTCCTAGCTCATATTTTGCAGAAGTGATTAATAGTGTAAGTGCATGTAATTAGTAGAGAAGTATTGAATAAGCTTGTGCAATTTCAAAAAACTTCTGTTCATTAGTAGCACACCTTCAAATATGCCAGCAAGTAGTGCTGCTATTGAAAGATTGTTTTCAAATTTTTCATTTGTGCAAACTAAAATTCAAAATAAGCTATCAACAGATGCTCTTTCAAAACTTGTTTACTCCTATGCCATACTAAAACAGCAAAATTTAGGTTGTAAGGAAGATATTGCTGAAAAATTTGAAATTTAATAGTTTTCTGCTTTAAATATAATTTTATATTAAATTAAATTTAGGTTACTATAACTGTTTCTTCGAAACACTTCGAATTTCTAACATATATAAACTATAAACATAAGTGCTTTACTCAGTCTCAACAGTTCTATTATGTAAATTATTAATAATTGTATAAACATGAATAAAGAAGTTTCTTTTCATTTATATAAAATTGGAATTTATTCCATTTATAATCTTGTTATAAAAGTTAGTATTCTTTCATAAAGTACTAATTATTCTTATTTAACTTAAAAGTTAAAATAAATTTAGAATAATATTGATTCTTCAATTAAGTATGCAGTTTATTTTTTCTTTCGTGAAATATTTTTTCTCTTTCTGGGGAAAAAATTAAATGGACAATCTATTTTTGCCACTTTTTTGGCAAAAACCTATTTTTGCCGGGACGGTTTTTACCAGGTTTTTTCCGCGGTTTTTTCCACCTTCGGCAAAAACTCGCCAACCCTGCTATCTAAAGCTGATAAAGTCTATCATTCAAGAAATTGAAGATCATACAAAATGTACTATAGAAAAGTATAAGAAGAATGTGTGGATATAATTGATCTTTATTTGTTATATACAGTGGACTCTCTCTATCTGAACACTCTCTAATGTGAACACCCCAGTATTATGAACACATTTTGATGGTCCCGGAGAAACTCCACAAACTTAACATAAGATAAAATCTCTGTATTCTAAACACTCCCCTATTATGAATGCTACTTTTGATCATCATCTTTACCTCATCATCTTTACATCATCTTTACCTCTGTAAACTGAACATGTGTTTGCAATTGGAAGTCAGGAAATTTACCCATCATGGAAATTCAGTGAAACTGTTGCAGAAGAATATAAAGATTCAACGAACTCTAATAAGTATAGAATTTTAAAACAGGAAACGGGAAAAAAGAACCTAAACAATTATGTTCGGAAGATATTTTGCCAGATGAGAACGAAGAATCATCCTGTCACTGGACTCCCAGTTGAATTTTTCTGAAAAGAAGAAAACTGCAGAATTCAAAGCATCAAAAGGATGGTTGACTCATTTCAAAAGTCAGCATAACATTGAATTCAAAATAATTAATGTTGAAGCTGTAGATATAAATATCAACACTGTGGAGGAATGGAAAATAAAATTTATGAACATAACAAAGGATTTCGACACCGCTGACATTTTCAATGCTGTCAAAATCGTTCTGTTTTCCACTGCTCTTCCAAACAGAGTCCTAGCTAAAAGAAGCGAAAAATGCGTAGGTGGGAAAATCTCAAAAGAAAGACTTGTCATCATGCTCTGTATCAGTTTTATGGACGAGAAGCTCAAATCACTTGTGATCGGAATAACGTGAAGAACCATTTCTTTTTTAAAATGTGAAGATCGCATCATTTCCTGCACTATAAATCAAATTGAAAAGTGTGGATGATATTCACAATTTTCTCTCAGTGGTTGGAGAGAATTAACGAGATAATGAGGAGAGAAGGAAGAAAAATTCTTTTTTGTTGTTATTGCTTACCTTTTTTGTTGATAATGCCAGATCACATACAAACGTGCAGATGAACAACATAACCCTGAAGTTTCTATTATTGAACTGTGCTGCTATAATCCAACCATCAGATCAAAGAGTAATCAAAACCATTAAAGCTCACTACCGAATCCATTTTCTGAAGAAATTATCTCTGGTGATAGAGGCGGCAAATTCAGAAGAAGGAGGTCATTGTCATGGATGCTGCCTATTGGATATCAATGGCATAGGATGAAGCAACCTCCTACACCATCCAAAGATGCTTTTACAAAATTAGATTCCTATATGAAAATAGAGCAATCAAGAATAGAAGACCAAGAAGCAGCAGCTGCGAGTGACTTGGGGCCAAGTCTTCAGCAGGTTCATAACTGAACCTGGAGTATATCAATCCTGGAGTGAACCAATGAAATCCTTACGGTTTGAAAGAACAACACTGTTGGAGAGGAAGAAGAAAGTTAAGGAGAAGCAGAAACAAATGAGACTGGCGAGATAAGATGAACAATGATTACCTTCAAACAATATGGCCAAGAGTCACATTCAAGACCTGAACTATGTGTTTGAACATAACCTCAAAGCTTTTCCCTTTCTTAAACTGCTAAATAACATGTATATTACATGTGCACACAAAATAATAAAACAGACTACAGTTACTTATTTAAGTAATGTACTGATTGTGTTTTGAAGGAATGTATTATAATATAATTGTATGTTTTGTAAAACTTTTTTAATAAAAAAAAAATCAGATGGTACAATACAAGATTGACTAAATTTAGTTTGACATTGCGCAATGGTACGGCTAACTAAACTAAATATTTTATACTGACTTTAAATTCAATACATAGTAGTAATAGTAATGCATTTCTTATTCTCCCTCTATAGTAAACACCCCCATAATCTGAACATTTATGGTCGGTCCCATGAGTGTTCAGAATAGAGAGAGTCTACTGTATATTATATACATACATATTAAAAATTTGATTAGCCATACTGATAATATTTAGCCTGTTGGATCCATACGGATATACGTTTGAAAGAAAAAGTTCAAGGAATATAAGGTCACAATGTGCCTATAAAGATGTTGAAGTAAAATCAAAAGTGCAACAAAATAAAAAACACCTGTTTTATATAAGGTAAGCTCTGGTAACTGAGCCATAGGCTGTTTTATAAAAAAAAACAGTTGATGTCTTTTAAATTTTAGCTTTTATGAACAAAGCATCCTAAATCTACTTCTTAAAACAACTTGTGTCAACTCAATCTTCTCTGTCTTTGCTGTGATAAGTTTTTAAAAATTTAGGTTTCTTATAAAGAAAGAAAAAAAAAATATTGGTTGAGCTCTTTTGTTTTATTAAAATACTATAAGTACTTTTATTAAACAATCTCTCTCTTTAAGGATTAGGCATATAAATACCTAATATAATATTATTAAGTATCTGTACATATTTACTTCATATTTCAAATGTAAGGCCCAAGTCCCAGTTATCCCATAAATTTTTCAAGAATGCGGTAATTGGGACATATCAGAGGTAACTGGACCACATTACTCCAAAAATTATAATTAATTTTTTTTTTTAGTTTGTCTTACTAAGGGAAATTAACTTCTCCATTTTTTTTTCTTACAATATACCTTGTTAAAATTACATAATAAAAAATTTAAAAAGCATGTTGAGGGGTATCAAACCAAATTTATTAAGAGAGATAGCTAAACTTTGAAATTTTGCAACATGGGTGAAGAGGTACACATGAAGCAATGTGACATTATTAGAAAATTATCAAAACTAATAAAAAATAGTTCTGTTTGATATAAAAACATGGTTACATTCTCCTCAGGCTTATTGGATATTATTGCACTTCTACTGAGATGAATAAATAAGAGAATGAGACACTTAAGTAATTACATAGCCGTTTGTTCATAGATTATAATTATCTTGTTATTTTTGTCTTTAAAATAATCATGTAATTTTAATACTTATTACCTAAACTAAAGTGCATAAGTACTTGCTTAATATCTTTAGAAATAATGTATTAACCATTTTATACATGTTTTATTAATATCTTTAATATATTTATGTTAACTTTTATTTTTTAATTTTATTAATATAATTTATGATAAACCTTTTGGTTTATCAAAATCATTTGGTTTATCAAATGTTACAAAAAAAAAAAAAAAAAAAAAAAAAAAAAAAAAAAAAAAAGAGGACATTTTAAAAGGAAAGACTATGCTGCCAATTATCTGGTATAATTTTTTTATGCACAGAATTTTTTTTTTTTAATTAATAAAATAAAATTGAAAAATGCTATTTCACTTTTTTTAATTAAAGCAAATGATATAAATAACTATGGTTTCTGTCAGAAATACATAAAATACTTGATGCACTAAACATATACATATAATATTTGTAATTCTTGATATTTTAGGTTATTAAAATATTAATTTGTTTAAAAAAATGCATAAAATTAAATCTTACTTCGGAAGCATTCAAAGTTTTTTCCTATAATAAAGGAAAGAAAAATCAATGAGTGTGTTTGCGAATAATGCTTATTGTTTTAAAATTCTTACTTCAGTAAGTTGAAATTTCAATAACTTAATAGTGTATGATATAATAATTATTATAATAGTTATTTAAACGTGATATTGGGAAATTGTTTAAAAAGATAACAATTTATATTTCAAACAGAGATAAGATGATTTTCACATAAAATATCTCTGATTTCCTTTATATTTTTATAAGATTTTAATTTTATGTAAAATGCATCCCTAAAAACATGAAATATCAAACATATATATATATATATATATATATCTTTTAATTATATTTGAGAAACATGTCACTATTTATTAACTAATTTTGCACAGAAATAACAATTTCTCTTTCAAAATATTTATGAAAGATGATTATGATTATATATTTATATATATTTATTACTAATTATATGACTAATCAAGATTGAAATCATACATACTGACTAATTTTGATCCATTAAAAGTAGAATAATATAAAACAAAGAAATCTACAGAAATTAGAGATAATCTTCAGGAAATCTATATAATAAAGGACAAATGTGTCCATGCATGACACTGAACGTAATTTTGACTGTGGCAATAGCAGAGAATTAAATCGAACTTTTATTAACTTTTATCTAAATTTTTTAGACCTCTAAATACCCAGCATTTTCAATTTTAACACTGTCAAATAGAGACATAAATGTACTTTTAAATACAATTTACTTGAAAACTATGTCACAGATTATTCAAAAATTGTATCACAATTTACTCAAATTTTTATTGTTCTTAAATTAATATTTAAGAAGGATTTTTTTTATTTATTTTTTTTTTTTTCCAAATCTCTATTGCATGTTGATGATTATGAAAGATAAATCTATTTGAAATAAAATGAATATAAACAGCTCATCTTTTGACTCAAAGTTATATTCCATAACAAAATTAAAAAAATCAATCAATAAATAAAATATAAAAAGTCCCACAAATTTAAGACCTGTAATCAGATTTTGCACTTAATCCACTTTAATAAACAAAATCAAATAGCCTTTTTGTAAATAGTGAGCTATGAAGATTTCTTCAGCTGTTGATTCCTGATGCAAAATCGATGTAAAAAATTTAAAAAAAATCATTTTTAATGTGTTCAAAATTTCATTTGAATGCATTATTGCTATCTTTCATGTCTATATGATTTTTAGTATTGTTAATGGGCATTCTAAAGAATATATTAAGTATAAAAATTTTTTTAGAGTTATCAATAAAAAACTTAGAGCCATGCAAAGCTTTCTCACCACAATCTTTTAGATTATTTGCTAACATGTTTTTTTCATTAATTTTTTCATTAACTGCAATTCTTTTTAAAAATAATTGCAACTTGTTTCAATAATATGTAAGTATACTATATCAAAGTCACTTGCAGAACCTTTTGAAAAATGCCCCATTCATCACCATGTTTTTAGTATGAAGAGAGAAAAAGGGTTAATATTAAAAATAATATGTTTGATGTTTTTCCCCTATTATCTGTGAGCTGCAAATCCTGGGTTTATCACCTAGTTACTCTGAAAACCACACAGTTTGAATTTAAAGAAATCTATCTAATTATGAGGCAAAGTAACTATTTTTTTAATTGAAAATACCTCACAATTAATAAAAATTAGAGCTTTAATTTAATATTTATTATATATGTCACAAGCTTGATTTACATATTAAAATTTCAATTAAAAAAAAAATGTTGCTTAAAAGATGTTCAGTTGCATTTCAGTGAAAGCAATATTGACAAGAATGATTATATTTGAAATGTTAAAGTACAATTATTTAAATTCTAAACTTGCTTATAAAATAGATTACATAAAAACTAAAAATAATGTTTTAAAAAGAAAGAATTGCAATATAATCATTAAAAAATATGTACAATACTTACTAATAAAGCTGAAAGTGCAATATTTGCTGCTTTAGACAGAGCAGAACAAATCTATAAACATAAGGAGAAAAAAAAATCATTTTAAATGAGTATATGTGGGGAAATAATTATTGAAATACAATAATAACATACCTAATAAAAAAATACTTAAAAAATATTAAAATATTAGTATGCAAATAAATGTTTTTAAAATCTGTTTTTACAGACAATATTTTATACACAAGTGTAGTACATTATCAGATAACCAAGAAAGTTTATGCAGTTTTTATCAGATATAAAAATGACCCATAACTATAGATAATTTTAGATACTTAATTTTATCATTTGCATTAATTATATATGATCCAAATGATATTGAAGCTTATAAATTCTCTTTTTATAAAAATCTTTTTAAAGAGTCGTAAAAATAGTGTAGCAATCTTTATGATAGTGTCACAGTTTCAGAATTGCTGTTCCCACCGTTTGTTATCTATGACCAAAAATAAGGGGACAATGTCCGGGAAGTAAGGTGGAAGACACAAAACTTACTAGTCCAGTGCTTTCGTCATGTATCTGGTCGCATTCGCTGTATGATGGTTGGCATTATCGTAGAAAAGAACTGCTGTCCTGTTGACCAGTGCAGACTACTTTTGAAGCACAGCAGCTGAAATCTTTTGCAAGTGTGACGAGTGTTAGGCATTGTTTTTTAGCAACCTCTAAATTTCATTAAAACTTAATTATATTTACAGTTCAGAGCTTTCTATAATGCACTTGCATTTTCTTTCCCCATATAAATTGCTTTAATTAATATTTAACTTTAATTTTTAACCTAAATATTATTTATAGAAATTCTAATAATAATTTTTTTTAAAATAAATAACAGATGGCTACTTAATCACTTTAAAATTGTAATTATTAAATTATTAAAAAGTCCAAAATATTCTTTTAAATTCTATCTTAAATTATAATAATCTCATTAATAAATCTCAATAAAACCATTAAAGCTAATGTTTATTTAATTAATGTAAACACTGTATCATTTTGATATCGCTACATTAAAAATACATAATAACTTCCGATAACTTCTTTTAGTAATCTACCGAAAATAATATTTTTCAAAATTATTTTAATATTAATTATTTTCTCTTAAAATTATAATAATTGGCTTTTATCTTAAATCTAAATCATTTGAACGTAATTTTTCAGCATTTTGGACCGTAACTTTGCAAATTATGCAGTTTTAAAAATTGCCTCTATTTTAGCGTATTCAAATCACGCGGGCTTCTGATTTTCTATTTGGCTAGTAGCAATCTTTGTTTTACGTTTCTTCCCGCCTCAAAACAGCATCCTAGCATCACATGAGAGTCCATTTTGAAGATGGTGTGAATCATCTTCGCTTTCAGTTTGTTCTAGAACATTCAGTTTAATGGGCTTGCAGTTTGACGTAATGAAATCCTGATCTATCATTGGTTGATGGGGATAACGTCTCCTGCGAGAGGTTTGAATTCTCTGATTTATGTGACAGTTTTTCTGTTGCTGTCAGAGAAGGTGGACGCAATTTTTAAGGGCAGGGCTCTTGCAGCCCTGTCCCTCAGTATTATTTTTTTTAGTTTCCCCGGCAAGAAAGTTTGGTAGCATCATTTTATTTTCCTATAAAGATGAAGTTTTTTTTTCTAAAAAAAAATTAATTAACAATAAACTTGCAGTTCATCATAGCCTTAAAATTCTATTTTCCTCCAGCTTCTAATCTTCTCATAATTCACCAGTCCTTAGAATTCTTATAACAATAATAGCCACTGCAAGTTGCCGTACGAGATAGATGATTCTTTCCGATATGCTTTGGTGATAAAAGCTTAAATACCATCTAACAAGTGCCATTCTGTCATCTGCTGCATTAAGTTGCTGATTTTACAAGAGTCATCATCCATGGATCTTGTCCTGTGATCTGCTGAATGGCACAGCTGTCCAGAAGTGATCTTCATTAAAAAAAAAAAAAAAAAGGGAGACCCTGTGTTGCGATCTGCTGAAACCAGGCGCAATCAAGGACTAACACGTTTCATTCAATCCTGAGAAAATCTTCACCAATAAATCCTCCAAGCCTCTTGAAATAGATACAATCTTAACTGATAAAGTCTAATACAACTTGACTATTGAACTATCAATGCTGAAATTACGGTGAATTGAATATGATACTTTGAAATAACTACAATAAGCAATGTGAATTAATTAATGCAGTCTATATCTAATAAGTGATAGTTTCCCCGTGTATGTTGATCATCATATCCTCCCTAGGTATTTACAATAAAGCAATTTTGGAGTTCAGAAGTGTATTAGATGTCATATTTGGATGAGTGTCTTCAATTATTATTTTTTTCCAGCTCGATTATATTCTCTCAAAAGAAATTTAATCTTAATAGCAAATTAATTATCTTTGATTCTAAATTTTATTTCCTAAATTCATAAGTTAAATATTTCTTGGTTTTCATGCTAACCACTATTGATCTCGGTCAAGTTTTTGTTTGGGGAATTGTCTTTTGAGTGGTGCAAGATCAAATTTTTAACATCTTATTAGCATGGCTATATTTTATTTATTTATTTATTTATTGCATTGCTTGAATGGCAATCTCCCGGGCAAACAACTTAGCAATGAGTAGATGTCAGCCAGGCTGTTTTTCGTGCTTTCTAAGAATTTAGAGTGAACTGCACCAGTACTGGTTTACTAAACACACAAGATTAGCATTTTTTCATGAATGTCTGGTTTGGCAACCAATGAAACAAAATCAACAGATGAGCAATGTTTTTTTTTTTTTTTTTTTTTTTTTTTTTTTTTTTTTTTTACTTTTATTTTAGGTATCTTATATGATTCAATTTTTGTTATTTGTCAATATTTAGTCCACAAAAGAGGCTTTGTTGCAGCGCACAATGGAGTATTTGACTCAAAAACCTGGCCAAAATTGCAAATATAAAAAGTTCGTCAACAATTGTAAAAGCAATATTTTTTTAATAGCTAAATAAATGGCATGCCGATTTATGTCTGTTTCAGAAAATTGATATATAACTGGTAGCTACTGGTTGAAATTGGAAAGGACTGGTAAAAATAGAAGTTTCTTTGTGAAAAGTTGCGATTTTTTTTGTTGATTTTTGGCATTGTTGTTATGTTTAAGTTTAAATAATTTTTTTGTGGCTGAACAAATTGTTAAACTAAAACTAAAAAAGATTTACACATTTAAGAAAGGTCAGAGCTTAGAGTTAAACAATGTGATAATATAAAAAGTTTAATTTTTAATGTAATAAAACATTAAATTTGTAAAACAGTTATTTTTAAATCATTTTGGCTCTAATTAAACATATCAAAATCTCTTAAAAAGTGCGCCTGGCTTTGCCCGGCCATGTTTGAATTATGATTGTATAGGCTCTAGTTTTGAGTGTCAATTTCACAAAAAAAAAAAAAAAAAAAAAAAAAAAAAAAAATCTGCATATTGTTGCCATTTTTATATAATTTTTTTCGGAAGGACTATTTAAATGCTCTATTTTGCGGCCACCGAATTGAAGAAGTAAAAACCATATTTCTACAGACAGATTGAGGTTTTGAGCCCAGAGATATTGCTTGAAAGCTTTTGTACCCACAGATTCTGTATGTATGTGTTTTGGTACATGGGTCATTTTCAAAAAACTTGTACATTCTATGTCCCCCAACTTTAACAATTTTTAATAACTAAAATAAAGTTTTAAAAATAAAATTTAAGCATTTACATTACTTGTCTGACTGTTTAGAGTAAATGTGGGCTAAATATTATCAGAAATTAAAAATAGTATTAGTGTAGTTATGGTTTCAATGTGTCAGCTATAGCTAAAATGCTATGTCCCCTCTTCCCTTTTTACTTTTTCAACTGCTGTAAAATTATAAATCAATTGTCAAAAGTGTTAATTTTTTCAGTTGTGATAATTGTTGTATGTCTTATCTGTAGCATAGACCATATAATATATTTTTAAAAACTTGTTCTTTTATAAAAATGGAACAATTTATTGTTGTCCCCAGATTTTTTCCCCGCTGTTACTTCCACTCTGTTACCATATTTATTGTAATAAATTATTACTACTAAGTGTAAAACACAAGGTTCTGCAGTTCTTCGAACAGTCTATTTTTAGATGAGGCCACCATTTTTAAAATTATTAAGTTATTTTCACCGTGGTGTTGAACTAAAGCATTTACAAGATAAGGATGTTTTATTCAGTTTCCCCTCTGTTACCAGCTTATTTATGTGAAATTTATTTTTTTAATACTTTTATAAAGTTTTAACCATAAGATCAAATGGTGCTTCTTTAATAAATAGGCTTAGTTTTTCTTATTTTTAATTCACTTTGTGCTGATAAAATTATTTGTAGTTTTTTTCCCCTCTGTTACCATTCCCCTCTGTTACCATGCTTATAGTAACAGAGTGGAACAAAGTGTAACAGAGTAAGAAACTACCAAAAAAACAAGTTTATTTAAACATTGTTCTTGAAGGCTGCACATTCTCGGTTCATGCTCTTAGAACAGAATTAAAAATATGCATTTTTTTTTTTTTTTTTTTTATTATTATTATTATTATAAAATAGTAGTTTTTGTGGTGATCTAATTGCCATAAACATTAGGCTTTAATTTTCGCAAACAAAATGCTTCTTTAATTGTAGTCATTTATATTTATGAATCAATACTACTTATTTATGAAAAAATAATGCAGCGTGAAATACCATTATTTTCGAATATTAATTTTTGCAAAAGCCTTTAATTCTGGCTTGGTCTGTTTCAAATTTTAGGATATCTTATAACACATGATAAAAATGTTTTCAAGAAGAAAAGATAATTATTTAAATAGAAAAGAGTTTATAAAAAAACATACACCGCGTCAAATACTACTATTTTCAAATAGTAATTTTTTATAAAAATCGTTATTTCTTGGGTTAAAGCGTCATCCTGTTGGCACGCGAATTTGTTAAAATTTGAAAATCTAAGGCGAGCTGTTATAAATTGGAACACAGATTATAACATATGATAAAAAATTATAAAAATAATGCCATGTGAAATACCAGTATTTTCGAATAGTAGTTTTTTTGCAAATATCTTAAATTCTGCCATGATCTGTTGGAAACATTAAAACTTCATGATAGCTTATAACACATAATAAAAAGTCTGGTCTAATCCCACTATTTTTTAATAGTATTTTTTGCAAAAATCTTAAATCCTTGCTCTAAACCACCACTACCTCGACTAATATATGATGAGATTTTTTTTTTTTTTTAACTAAACAGTGCGTTTGTCATAGCACATGATATAAATTTACAAAAAAGAATGCTCCACCAAATACCATTATTTTCCAATAGTAATTTTTCTAAAAATCTTAAATTCTTTCTGGATATGTTTGAAACATTAAGATCGTATACAATACATGATATAAATTTATAAAAAAAATATACCACATCAAATATCACTCCACTATCAATCAGCGTTCCTTTCGGTTACTTTTTTTCCACTCTGTTACCGTCAATTTAAGTTGGTTTATTTCACTAAAAAATTTATCAATCGTCATTTTGAGTAATTAATTGTGTAACTTTTACTAATATTTAATTTATGTAATATTTTTTTATAATTTAACTGAAAAAATGTGAATGCACATTTAATTAAAACTTATGATTTTTCCAAAAAATAACAGAGAGGAAATCCTTTGTATTTTACAAAAATAAAAATAATTATAACAAAACAACAGTTAGAATTTTCTGAAAGTAGCAATCATGTAATTAAAGGAAATGTGATATTTACTGTTTTAGGTGTTTTATTTTTTTAAATAAAAATTTTTGACTGTTGGTAACAGAGGGGAACATTTTACTGTTGCAAGTTCATATTTTATTTTTTATTTGACGTTCCAAATCAAAAAGTGAACTGCTGTCTTCAGTTTTATATACAAGAAATGTTTTAGTATCATCTAATATTTTTATAAGTTGCATCTAAAAAAAATTTTTTTTTTGTGAAAAATTTCCCAAATGTACAAGTTTTTTGAAAATGACCCACATATTTAAATACGAACATGCACATGCAACTTGATATCTATTAATAGAAATATCTGATTGGCTTTATGACATAGAAATCCAAAAATATTTATTGGAATCAAAGCACAAACAGACAAATGGACAGACAAACACAATTTATAAATATTTTAAAACTATGTTGGAAAACATTAAAAAGAAAAAAGCTGAAAGATAATTGGGATGAAGAAAGTGGTGCTGCTTTTATTTCAAGTTTGGGCATTAGATTGTAAATAAAATATTGTTTTTGCATGAAAACTGACTTAAAGAATGCATGTCTGAATTTCGAAATAAAGTAAAAAAAAATTATTAGGATCAGTAATATATGTATTTTATGAGAACTAGCAAAATCATTGTTAGTCTGGGAATCTGAAACATCTTTTACTTGACGATTTTATACGAGTTGATTTTCAAATAAGTAATTAATATCACTTAATCATTCTTGAAAACAACTATGAGCTGTTGTTACAGAGCTGGATGCGATCTCTGGAGTCACAGCACTCTTATGTCAAAGGGAAATAAATTACAAATCTATTAAGGAAGATTGGAGCATATTGGTGGAACCTCTTGTGATCTCCCATAGCAAATTACAGCTCATTTTCCTTAGATTACTTGATAGTGCCATGACAAAGGCAGCATCTACTGCTATCTTATCGCATCAATTCATGTTTTAAAATTTCTATGAAGTAGAAATTCATTAAGACTGTTAATCAGTCAACTTTGGAATTCCCCTTGCTAATGTTACATCTATGGATATAGAATGCATTTGTATATTTAAAATATTGCCTCAAGAAGTTAATGTCTTTAACTCCTTTTTCCTGTGCACTCTTCTTTAAAAATGTTCACTTTGTCTTAGCTTTCAAGAAATTTCAAATATGTAAGCTTAATTTAATATTTTATATGTTAACCTTTTAAGCAGCCAAAACATGTTTTTCTGCCACATAATATTTTAATTCAAAGATTGATTTAATACAAGATTGACATTAATGTTAATTTTTTGAATTGCATAAGATAAAAAGACGTGTAAAGTTGTCAAATACAAATCTTCACACAAATACATTTCACAGTTATTATTTTTTGAATCATTAAGCACAAATGAAAAAATCTGCAGGACACTTAAAGGATTAAAAACTGAAGAACTGTGAATAAGATATTAACACTTCACATAAAATCAAGAGTATATGTCAGAAATATTTTGACAACTAAGAACTAGGCGGATATGATGATCTTTTCAAGACCATCTGTCATCAAAAATCTATCGAAATTCGGAAATTGAAATTTTTTACAAATTCAATATGTTACCTTTAAAAAAAAATTAAGAAAGTAAAAAAAAAACACATGTTTTAAGAAGAGTACACATTTCTACTTTTAAAAATAGAAAAAAGTTAAAATACAAACATGCTTTGATATAAAAAAAAAAGTTTAAAAAGTTAATTTACCCAGCGGCTAATTTAAATATACGAATGTATCACATGCCTAAAGCCTTAACATTAATGACAGGAATTCTGTAACTGACTAGCAGTATTAAATAAAATTTGTATATTTATTTTTTTAAATATATACCAATATTTATGTGAATATAACATTAATTAAATGTATTTACTAATAGTAAATAAACAGAAATGATTTTAAGTTTTTAAAACTTGAAAAATAATTTTGGCCAGGAGTTTGGGTCAAATACTTCACTGTGCGGCATGACAGCAATGACAAGCAGGTGTTAACAGTCCGAAATTGTTCCTGTCAGACAGAACATGCGGAACTGACTTGCTGAGTTTAAACAGCATCATAAAGTTATGCAGATGAGATTGGATGATTTTTTTTTTTTCATATACTCCAAGCCTGTATGATAGCTTCTAGCAAGTTTGATGTAGATTTTGTTTTATTTCTTTCTATAGCTGGACTTTGCCTAGAGGATAGACAATCAATATGAGGCTTTTTTTTAGAGGATCTCATCTGAAAAAAAAAATCAGTTGAACCCCATTTGAGCAGTTTGTTCACTAATTGAAGTCTTTCTAAATGTGGAGCACATTTTTCCAATGTCCTCTGCAACTTTGTTTACAAATTTGAAATCATAGAGCAAAATAGGCCTCAAAATCTCTCTTGCCAACATGTTCTTTCAAAGATTGTGCTTCTTACAAAAATGATAAGAGAGACGCGTTATGCGAATGAGGTTTCAAGGTAATGTATAGACATGTGTCATTAGAATCCTTTTGACTACAGCTATGCAACAAAAGTAACTGCTACCAAAATCTGTACAAATTTTCTTGGTTAACTGTTATGTTGTCTATATTAAATCAAAATAAGAGTACCTAAACAATCTATTAAATAACATTTACTATGCAGAAGAAAAGTAATTAATGCATATGTATTATATAATTGGATTTCATTAAAGCTATATTAATTGAAATGGAGTCAATAAATAAATTTGTATAAGAAATATATATATATAAGGTGTGTTTTGACAGACATAAAAAAAACTGTATAAAATTTTCTTTTTTTTTTAATTTGAAGCAAAATTGCAAGATATTACTAATTTTCAAAGAGAAAAGTCTTATTAGCAATATTTATTTACTATTAAAAAAAAGAATGTAAAACAGATGAACAAATCATAATACCATCCCATTAGAAACAGGAATAGGGGTATTAGAAGATGCTAATGTGTAAACCAATTTAGTTCTAGCAAGTTTTTAGGAATTTTATATTAATTTAAGAAATAGGCAAACTTATTTTAAATAAACACAATACTCTTTAAAGATTGTGGTTCATATATTTATAGCAAGTGACAAAAATGTCATGAAATTTATCAACTGAAAATTATATTCATGTGTGCATTTTTTTTTTAATGAAAAGATTTTACAGATCAAATAATCATAAGGTTAAAAAGAGAGAAGGGGGTAGGGGGTAAACATTTGCAAGAGAAAATTATTAGGCATTCAAAAAATACTCTTGTAAGCATATGCACGACATTTTTATAAATGAATCAAAATGAAAAATTTCAAAGAAAATTCAGAGAAATCCTAACAATAAATCAAATATGCAGAGATTTTTTATGAAAGAAAAAAATAATAGACAGAAAGCATCTCAAGATACTACTATGTAAACCAAACTATTAACATTACCTCATCAGCAGAAGGCTGAGCTTCAAAAACATGGCAATGAAAAGAAGGCTTGCTCTCTGAATCTGATTTTGTCCTAGTGATAAAGCCAAGCAACCTTGAAAAAATAAAACAAATAATTCCCACTGCTCAAAAATTCATAAAAATAAACACAATTGTAACAAAAAAAAAAAAAAAAAAAAAAAACACATAATTGTAATTTACAATAGTTTGAACAAAGAAGAGAAATTCCATGTCATTAACCAATTTCATGCTTGTTTAGTTTTTATTAAAAGTTAAACTTATTATTATTTTGTAACATTAAAAATCAGCAATATTAAAAAATATATTGCAATTTCACAATTTTTCTATAACTAATCATTTTATTTATACTTAATCATATATAAATAATATGTTTTTTACTTTGTCTTAGCATGTAAAAAGTCTGAAATCATTTTGAAAAATCTTAGAAAATTCAGCAGTTTATAAAAGTAGTTCATCTTAAAAAAGGATCATTGTCTATCAATTCTAATCATGAGAAATATTATCAAACATTAATTATTTTTAAAGAAGTAGAATAAACCCTCTGATGTCAAACATAAGTAATCCTAAGACACAGTTTGACTTTTAAGTTTAATTTCTCCAAAAGAAAAGCTATTAAATGAATCTACCTATTCCAGATATTAGGAAAATAATTCATCATATTACATCTTAATATGGTAAAATATTTTTATTCAATCTTAATTTTTCTAAACTTATTTGACAAAAGAGTCTCCCCCCCCCCCTCACCCACACACACATACATATGAAAGAGATGGATGGCAATTAGTTTAATTTACTTTGCCATTTGCTTTTGATTTAAAATTTAATCATATGGCTAGAAGCTGAATCATGTAGGCATAGAAAAAGGTTTATAAAGGGAACCTGGCTTTTTATTTTTTATAAAACATAATACCATTCTTTTAAAGTCAGGCAAAGTTCAGAATTTGCAATCTTTATTCTTTTTGTACTTCGAAAATGTACTTGTGAATATAACGGAGAAAGCTAACAAGTAAAATGTCACCATTGCTAGATATTAAATCATATAGGCAGAGAGATCAAGGCTTCTATGGACGATTATTTTTTCATTCTATCCTGCACAACTTTCTCAAAACAAAAAATCTTTGCCAAAATTTTGCAAGAGAAATATATTGCAAATTATATATTTTTTAAATATTTGTGATAATAAAAACAGTCACCAGTGGCAGTCTTAAGAGAGAAACTGTAAAGGACTCTCTTTACTCTTTTTTAAGATGCAATATTGCTCTTTTAAAGTCAGGCACTAGGATTAAGAATTCACAATTCTTGATTCCTACATTATTTTGAAAATGAACTCACAAGTGTCATAAAAGCCACATAAAAGTTACCCCAAAAGGCTATGATTTTTCTTGTGTCTTGATGTTTAATTTCATATTTCTGATTTTCGCAATAGGTGGGGGGGGGGGGGGGATTCAACTCCTCAGGAGAAAACTTAACTTTAAATGGATAATTGCCGAAACGTCAGTGAAGGCTTACTTTGGAGACACGAAATTTTTTGGATTCTGTCTGTCAGTCAGTCTGTCTGTTCCGCGATAACTAACGCAAAAAACATCCGATTGGCTTGAAATTAAGTGGGTATGTTAGTGAGGTACTGGGATTAAGCTGTATAGTTTTTTGTTAGATTTGATTCATTCGTTCGGAAAATATAGAATATTTTATTTTGCGCAATAATGCTTTTCTATGGCAAATCCAATGATTTTCAATTTTTTTTTTCCTTGAGAGAAAATGACATATTTCATTAATGGAATTCAATGATAAATGGATACTGAAATTTACCAGTTAAATTATTCGTATTGTTTTGAAATTTTGTACATGCATTTGTCAGATTTTTAAAGTTATTACTGTAAATTTTGGAGATTTTTTTATAAATGTGTTCCAGTAATATAAACTAATTTGGTTTAGAGATTTACTTATTTAAAATGTATTTATTTCATTTTCTTTATTTTCTCTTAATGGTTGCTAAGCAACCATTCATCCTAATCCTTATTATATTTTAATGCTATAAATTTGAAAGCGTGGACAAAAATTTAAATGAAGTCAACGTCAAAACTTATGAATTAATTAATGTCTTTTTATCTTTGCGGATAAATATAACATAGCCCAGAAAAGAATATAGGCTATGTTTTATTAATTTTATTCAAATATTTTCCTTAATAATACAAAATTTCCTTCTTTTTCATACAGAATCAAGAGCGATTTTTTAGATAAAATTTAACCAATTTCCTTTATCGTTGCCAAAAGAAAAAAAAAATCTGGAATAATTTTTCAAGGGCAATAAATTTCAATTGAGCAATTTCCATTTGAAAAACCAAACTAAGAAAAAATAAATATGACGTCAGAATTAAAATAAAAATAGTACTTTGTTAAACATTAAACACGGAAATTTGTTTCGTTAATAAGAATTTTTCTGACAAAAATGGGGGCATAATTAGAAGTAAAAGAAATAAAAAATAATTAAATTTTTAACAAATATTTCAATTGGTAAAATTTGACGTCATAATTGAACAAAAACAGGTATTTTATAGTAGTCGTTAAAAATACAAGAAACATGGATATCAATAACTCATGAAAAATAATGCCATTGCCGAAACTTCAGTGAAGGCTTACTTTGAAGACACGAAATTTATAGTTCTTCATCTGTTAGTCTGTTCTTCTGTATGTTTGTCTGTCCTGCTATAACTGCTACAAAATGCAATCAAAACATTTTTTTTCGGAAACAAAATTGTAAAACTCTAGATTACTGAGTTTACACTTACAAAAGTTCCTGATACATCAGATTTAGGTATTTGTGATTGGCAGGTATGTAGAAGTATGAGGATAATGAAAAATATTTGTCCAAACTGTTACTTATCCTTATAAATCAAAATGTATAAGGAAATGCAAGATATACAATAACCATTAGCACAATTATTAGAAAGTGGCAAATTTAAATTAAGTGAGGCTACGGGGGGTTCAGGGGGGGCGGAGCCTCCCTGTAGATATCTACTATGTTATAATAAAAAAACAAAAATAATAGATCATGAAAATTTCAGAATATCCTAACATAACTAAATTTTTAATTTACCGCTTTTGAAGGCTGAAAACTTCTAATTCATATTTTATTCTTATAAATAATTAAGTACGATGAAAATTTTAAATTAAAGTTTCCAAGAAGTTGAATATTACCCAAAGTGTGTTTAAAAATATATATATATATGTACAAAGCTGACGTTGAGGCTCCTGATCTGCAGATTTACTAGTTAGCTTTTGATTGATACTTGGACTGTCTGCTGTAGAATTACCCAGGATTAACTCCAGCAAACTGACAGCAGAAAAATAAGAGTTTTGTTCTTAACATGATTTGAACTTGAGAAGATTTTAAAAACAAACTTTATTTGGAAAAATAAATTAAGAATTTAAAATTACAATCAAAATTTGTGGTTTAAAACAAGTTTTATTTTCTTAGCCTTTCATATATATATATATATATATATATATATATATATATATATATATATATATATATATATATATAATACACCCTTATTTTATAACATGGCACAATAACTAAAACATGAGTAATATATAAATGATAATAAATCTATATCTCTTCCTTTAAGTTATCCCTCTAATCTCAAATAAGTATTTCATATTTGAATAATTCTAGAATAAATTTGTCAGATGCTAACATAAATATTTCACATAATACTACTCTAACTTTTAATATTTATGATAAACTAAATGAGTTTTCTTTTAATGTAATTAATTTCACTAATTTCTACTCCCGCTTACATATTTCTGTTTATAGAAACATTCTTCTAAATCATTGCCTTCATATTAAATGTATGTTTTTCCTATTATATATAAGGCCTAACCTTTCAAATTTGCAACATATAGCAATGTCTTATAATTATCGCTTAGCATTCATTTTATCATGGATTAAACATTAATTCATTTGATAGGGCAAATGGTACATATAAAAATCAAAGTGTTTTAAAAAAATATACATACAAATTTATAAAATGTACAAAAAAACATAAAAAATTTTAAAATTGAAAACATTACTATGAAGGGCTAGGTAGCGGATTGCTGAAAAAAAATATTTAAAAAAATGCAAAATATTTTTTTAAAAAATTATAAAATTCTACTTATAAAAAGAAACTTGTTTTCTGCTTTTAACATATGTATTCATCATCATGTTTTTTACTTATTGATACCTTGTGCAAGGCTGTGGAATTCTCAATTGGATTCATTAAATTATAGTTGCAACTTTGCATTTCTTTTTCATCCTGACAGAGGGCAGCACTACAATATCATATTTAACATTTACAGTTCATTTCAATTTGGCTGATTCATATGAGCTTGTGTATAATTTCATTATCAATTGGATGACATTGTTTTTCTGGTGATTTCAAGCATTGGATTTTGCATTTTTTATTTCATTTGTTCACTGATTTATTTTATTATTCTACAATTCTTTCAATTGTTTTTGGTTTCTGGTATATTATAAGATGCTTAATTTTGTCTTTTTAAGCATATTGCTGACAAAATTCAATGAAATAACAAAGCTTTTCTATGAACTGGCATCATTACACCTCCGATGAATCTGTATGCTACTCATAGTTTAAGGCTTTTAAATTTTTGTTCATCCTGTTTTTATTTATCCATTTATTTTTTTCTTATTTATTTATATTTGTGATTTCAATTTTATTATATACATATATATATATATATTTCATGTTACGATTTTGCATACCTATTGTTTTCTTTATGTGTAGTCCAAAAAGAAACATCTTCTAAGGGAAACAGAGCACGGACTGCCTGATGAGATGGGTCCAAAATTCTGTTAAATAGTACAATAAATTTCATTAGCTGCAAAATTTCCTAAGGTTGAATAAAACTATTACTCAAGTTTATTATTATGTGACTATTAGGGAAAAAAATCACAAGAAAATTTATGACAGAAATGATAATACATACTTGAGAGTTTTATGAGTAATGACCATGTGAGATTCATTTGTTTTAAAAATATTATGAATAGCTCTAGCAGCTATAATATGTCGTATAGTTTGGTATACAAGATAGTCACCTAAAATTTAATATATGTACATATATTAACAATATAAAATAAAAATAATGCATGTTATATATTTACAAAGAACAGAACACTAAGTAATAACTCATATCAAGCCTGAGAAGTTATCCTTAAAATTAACAATAAAAGAATATTTTTATACTTAATTTCAAAAACAAAAATGCTTTGCATTACTCAGCAAATTTTATTATAATAATTTTAATGATAAACAATATAAAATATTTGTCAGAAAAAAAAGGATATATGATACCAATCAAACCGGATTTCAGTCCAAACTAATTTATTTTAACACACAAAGGATAGACTTGTTTTTCCTAGGCCAAACTAATTTAGCCTAACTCACATAAGATCAGTGGCGTAGCAAGCAGGGGGCAGTCTGTCCCGGGTATCACCCTCTAAGGGGTGAAACCCAATGTCTTTTTGCAAATCTATTCATATATAATCTTATAAGTTAAAAAAAGAATTCTGAAATAAAAAGAAAATTCTAGCCATGATGCAACAGAGTTAATTTTTTTTTTCTTTGAGAATGTGAATTTTTTCTAATTAAGATATGCACCACAGAACAAAAACCAACCTATCCAACGAATGGATAACGAAGCAAACTTTAAAAGAAAAACTTATCTTCTACCTATAGACACTGCATTGACCTATGCAGATTATGAGTTGAGTGATGAATCACTCCTGTTGTTTTTTTATGCATGCGGACAAAGGTAAAAAAAAAAAGAATATTGCCCAGTTAAACTGATGGCATTGAGTTCACAGGCTACGCATACTAATTGTACATTACAGCCTTATATTTTCAAGGGTTAATTCCGTTCGAAAAAAAATATTAAGGAGGGGGGATCAGCTCCCCCCTTTCCCCTTTTTATACTTAATCATTGAACCCTCTAAATTGACCAGGGACATGCTTTATCATATAAAAAATCCATATCCAAAATTTAGAGAAAATCTGAAAATTCTTAATAAAAGCCCATTTATATAATTTAAGAAGAGTTATCCTTCTCTTTTATATACTTAACCATTGAACTTCCAAAACAATTCAGAGATTTGAACGAAATCTGACAATTCTGCGTGAAAAACCCATTTATATAAATTAAGGGGAGGGGCATTAGAAAAACCATTTCCCCTGTTTATATTTATCCAATGAACACCTAATACCAATTACGGAAGCGCTTCATCAGAATGATCCTGTGTGTAAATTTTGAACAAAAACTAATATTTCTGCATGAAAAACCCATTCATATCAATTAAGGGGAGGGGCATGAGCCCCCCGTTCCCCCTCTTATACATATCAAATGAACTCCAAAAACTAATCAGGGAAGCGCCTTATCAGGATATACCTATATACAAAATTTCAAGTGGATGGGATATTTTTATCATGAGTTATCGTGTTATGTATGAACGTATGCACATACATACAGAATGGGCAGGCACATAAGCTCTCAGGCTATGATAGCCTGTGAGCTAATAAGGAATGGTTTTATCATTTGGTGCAATAACATAGAATTGTGATTGAAAAAATATGAGGGAGGGGCTGGCGGGCGGGGGGGGTGACACCATTTACATCCGCCCTCGGTGTCACCTAGTCCAGCTACACCACTGAATAATATAATTTGTCTTACTATTCACTAGTTTAAACTAACTTTGCCTAGGCCAATCTAGTTTTATCTACAAAAATTTAATATGACCTAACCATTACTGATTCTAGCGACAGCCCCTACATCAACCTTGAAATTTGATAATTTATTTGCTAACACATATTATATTTGTTAACATGTATAAAAATAAAATCAGAAGTAGCAATTTTCTTATAATAAACATTCTATTAATCGACTAATTTTATTTACAACACAATAAAATTTTGCAAAATATTATTATTACCACAACTGATTTAAGTTTTTCTTATAAGCAGCATAAATGTTCAGTTTTAAGGGCCAACCAATTATATTTTTATTCAAATAATAAATTTCTTTAAAAAAAAAATGCATTTGATTTAATTTTTAATTGCAATTAAAAGTTAAAGCAAGTTGCAACTAATTGAATTTCAATAGAATTCAACTGCATTTATTATAATTTAGTTGTATACTGCAATTAAATCAAGTGCAGTTAACAAATTTGCAATTATCAAATGAGAGTTGAAGCATGTATTTAATTGAATTATGAAAATATTTTAATACCATTTTACATTTATCAGCATTATTTCAATTTTTATTTAGTAAAAATCACACTCCTTCTAGCATACAAAAGCAAAATTATTTATTGTTTTTTAATTTTTGCTCTATTTAATTGATGATTTTTTAGGTAGATTTCGTATGAAATACTACCTATTGCAATCACACCAGTTTATATATCTATCTATATATCTATATATCTCACTTTTTTATAGACACGATAACTTCTATAATTCTTCACCAATCTACACCAAACTGGTACATAAAATCAAAGGGGTTAAAATCTCATCTAAGTTCGTTAATGGGCAAAATCGGACCAAGGGGGTCGGAATAGGGGGCATTTTTGTGAAAACCGAAAAAATGCCATAACTTTTTAATTAAAGTAGATATCGAATCGGTTTAAAGTTTATATTGCTTCTTAAAAATGGGCCAAAAGTTTATGCACGACAGATTTTTGATAAATTTAGAAATGGGCTCAAGGGGCAAAAAAAAACAGGGTTTTGGAGAGAAAAAAATTCATAGCTTCGTCAATTTTCAAGATATCAAGTCCAACTAAATTTTTTGTAAATGTTCTTAAAATTATCTAAAACTTTTGTATTTACAAGTTT